>JAQPPZ010015951.1:2861017-5722035 GCA_028583015.1 Wollemia nobilis | reverse complement strand
CCTTATCGGGTCATTACTAAGCATGGATCGCACTGACATCGGAAGTTATGAGGCATGGCCTCGGATCGGATATTTTGAAACCGCTCGTCTAATTAATGCTCGCCGTTGAATCCGCCGTTCTACAGACCCGCGGGGTTTTCTTCAAGAAGGGACACGTAGAGGGTGCCACGTGGCGGTCGTTCTTTGGATAGTGGAATGTACACCTTTGATTGGTGACGTGTCGGCTCGGGGCCCAAAGTGTCGCGATATCGCGACGCTTTGGGCCGGCTTTGGCTCGAGGCCCAAAGTGTCGCGATATCGCGACACCTTGGGCCGGCTTTGGTCGGGGCCCAAAGTGTCGTGATATCGCGACACCTTGGGCCCGCTTGAGTCGGGGCCCAAAGTGTCGCGATATCGTGACACTTTGGGCCCGCTTTGGGCGGGGGCCCAAAGTGTCGCGATATCATGACACTTCGAGCCCGCTTTGGGTCGGGGCCCAAAGTGTCACGATATCGTGACACTTCGGGCCCGCTTTGGGATATCGTGACACTTTGGGCCCGCTTGGGGTCGGGGCCCAAAGTGTCGCGATATCGCGACACTTCGGGCCCGCTTGGGGTCGGGGCCCAAAGTGTCGCGATATCGCGACACTTCGGGCCCGCTAGGGTCGGGGCCCAAAGTGTCGCGATATCGTGACACTTTGGGCCCGCTTTGGGTCGGGGCCCAAAGTGTCGCGATATCGTGACACTTTGGGCCCGCTTAGGTTTTTGACAAAAGGCTTGGCGCAGAAGGCTTTGAAGAAGGCTAAGAAGTTTGTTAAAGGCTCCGTAACGACCGAATTTGCTCGCTCATTTTCCGATCTTCCGAATCGTCGTGCAAGTGGTTAAGACCACTATTTGACCTCTAAGGGCTGCCCTAAAAGCTGTGATATCAATGTGATCAATGTTTTTAATCACTTAATCGAAATGGTGCTGTTTTGGTGTCTACAGATTCCTAGATATATCCATATAAAAATTTCTTCTTTGCATAGTTTAATGTGTACTTTATCTTATGCATAGTTTATCTTATGCATGTCACATGGATTGATCCATGTAGGGTTATGGAGATCATGACACTTGTCATAATATCATATAGGTTCTCATGCCTATATATATGTACTCACATATCTTGTAATATAATATCTTTTTTCAATCCTATCATTTGGTATCAGAGTAGGTCCCCTTCTTACCTAAAATATTGAGGGGGATTTGACTATGCAAGCTAGTATTTAGTCACAGTAGAAGAGTAGAAGTTTCATTTGGAGTACATCAATGCTTCAAACCCTTACCATAAATGGATGGAACATTATTTCTAAAAAAATTTAAAGTGAAGGAACATTGAGAAAAATAAGAGATAGGAGTGAGTGCTAGTTGGGAGGAAGTGCAAGTTGGGAATAAGTGTGATGTGGGAGGGAATGCAAGTCAGAAGTGAGTTTGAGCCAGGAGGAAATATGAGCCAAGAGGGAGTGTAATCCAAGAGTCATCCCCACTAGCTAGTATGAAAGGAAAGTCATATTTGAAATCCCTAATGGGAATTTAGGATGCCCTAGGTAGAATTATGGAGGCCCGAATTAGAGATAAGTAGAAGAGTGAATACATGGCAAGATCAATCCAAGTAGCAAACATTACACTAGAAGTGAGTATCAAGTATGATATTATTGAACATGATATAATGGCTCTTAAAATTAGAGTGTTAATATGTAAGTTCCATACATCATGTCTAGGGCTTCTAGAGTTTAAAAATTGGATCAAGTAAAAGTGGGGATTGAATTCAAATTACTATGTGAGTTTTCTTCCTAAAGGTTTTTTCCTCATCATATTTTCTAGTTCAAAAATTAGGGATAAAATAATTGGTGGTGGCCCATGGTTTAGGAGGAGAGATGTACTTTATTTGATACCATGGAGTAAATTTTTTTGTTGAGATAGAAATTATTAAGAAGCTTCCAATATGGGTAAGGATTTTTGGACTTCCATATCAAATTATCAATAAGAATGTTTTGAAGAATATTTGAAATACCCTATGAGAATTAATAAAGGAAGGAATAATTACTAAGGAATGAAAGTATGCTAAACATACACAAATATGTGTTGCTATGGATATTTGAAAACCTTTTCCACAATACATTAATATTTAATATAAATCAAAATAATGAGATCAACAAGTGGATTATGAATATATCACATTTTGATGCCACAATTATTGAGATTGGACACATGGAAAGAGTTTGCAAAGTAAAAACTATGAAGAAATCAATTAAAAAATTTGATCATGAGATTAACTTCACAATGAAGGAAGTAAATCATATATTCATAGAATATTAAATCAAATCAAGGATATTTCACTCCAAAAAAAGAGGTAAAGAAATCCTATCTACAAAATCATTTGGTAAGTTCAAAAGGAATTAAAGGTGCAAAGGAACATGTGGAGTAAAATCCTAAAACAAATATGGCATAAGAGGTCAAGTTTATTCTAGGGAAATCATATTATTTTTTCTCAAATAGTATACAATCCTCTCCTAGTAATAAAAGTGAAATTTGTGTAGATGTTATCCCTTGCACTTTAAGGTTTCAAGAGAAGAATAATAAGGAAATAATAATGGAGAAAATTTGTAATAATTTAGGGTTTTAAAGGGAAACATATGAAGGCACTTGCTATAAAAGAGCATCCTTGCACTGTAGGGTTTTGAAGGTAACATAGAGAAGAATGTACTTTTAAGTTTATTCCTTGCACTTCATATCCTATAGAGCAAGAAAAACCTAATGATGATAAGTCTTACTATGAGCAATGTGAGAATATTGAAGAGATTGATGAATATGAAAGTATTGTTGGAGTGAAATAAATAGAGGAAGACCTATGAAGCAAAAACAAAGAGAAAAATAAACCTAGAGGGATATTGATATGGAAACACAAAAGCAAACATCACAAATGTTAACAAGGAGGGCTAAACCCATAAATAAAAACAAAAATAACAATAAAAATAATATCTTGGAATATTAGGGGCATGAATAAGAATCCTAAAAAAATGTATTAAGGTCAAGTTGTTATAGACAAGATATTTTTAGATATGGAAACTGAGTAGCAAATATTTTATCCTTTCATGGTGTTGAATTTATCTTGACAAAATCTAAATTTCAAAAGGCATCTGATATAAAGGAATTGATTGTGTAAACTTAATAGTTTGAGTAAGATTGAGAATATATCTTTGATAGAAATGAAATGAAGAATATGTTTGATAGAAATTCAAGTTGGATATGGTTTAATTAACTTGTTAGAAATGTAATATTTTTGTAATGGAAGTGGCCCCCAATAAAATCCACACATAGCGTATTAAAAAAATGTGACTATTTATTATGATTAAATAAAACCAGTTATTTAATAAATATATAAATTAAATTTTATTAACTTTAAAGGTTATTTATACTAGGTTATTTATTTAATAGAAATCATCAATAAATGATCCAATTTTGTTATAAATACAAATAATTTTCACATAATCCCATCACAATTCTATATCTATTTTCAAATTAATTTCACATGTTTCATACATATATATATATATATAAGGGACAAATTTTTCATTTTTCTAATGAGCATCAAACTATATCATAATGAGGCTGATCATTAATTAAAAACATATGTAGAAAGACCTAAATTTTTTAAAGAAAGTGTTTTCATGGTCTATACTAAAAAACACAATTGCTTCTAGGATTTAGATCCATAATGGACAAAATTATATTAGATCCAAATGATTTTTAGTCTATGGTAAATAAATTATTTTAATAATCCTTTTAAATCAAAATAATAAATTTATGTTATAATTTAAAAAAAAAATCATATTTAAACACTTCATATCTCAAATGAGATATTATGCATGTTTCACAAAAGTCTAACTTCTAGCAATGATTCTCTAAATGGATCTTATTAAATAAGTAAACAAATACATCATACAAAATATAATACAAAATATAATGATGCAATTATTCTCTATAATAAGTATTTAGCATTGGTCTTCAAAGAAATAACATTAGATTACTAGTTGTACAATCTTTAATGATTTATCTTCATCCATTACACTTTCAACCTTTTGTTGTGATAAGAGGAACACTAGTTGCTAACATGGTGATTATACTTTATCCACCCATGTGAGACTATAATAAAAAATAAATTTATCCATTTATATATTTTTGAACAAAATAAATACCCTACACAATAAAATTAATTAAAACTCTAAAAATTTAGTAAATACAAGATATTTGTAAGTCAATTCCAATTGAAACTTACATTAAAAACTACAAATTTAATTTTAAAGGTTCCTCTTAATTCAGACTTGATCTTCAAATGCATTTTACGAAATAGTAATAAACATTACCTTGATGTTAGATTTTATAATAAATTTAAATGCATCTCCTTCATACGCATAAAAAAAGTTTGAAAACTTTAAATTTTGTAAGTCCATATTTAAATATAATACATATTTTAACACATGTTTAATTCTCTCTAAATTATGTATTTTTTCTAACAAATTCAAATGGAATAGATGGGATGTTGTTTTCTATGTTAATTAAAGGACTCATACCAAATGGTGGAAAGAAAAAGGTACCTTGTCCTTCATGGAAACATATCATATTTTAATGGTAACATATGGCATTTCATCTTAGATAAAATATTTTTTAAATTGTACATACTCCCTTAATTGAATGGTCCATATAGAATCTCTATTTGTACTTATAAACTGGTGAAGGATCATTATAACCTTTATGGTATAACATAAGTATTAGATATTCTTACCCAATTCCTATAAGAGGTCCATAAGTGTGCATAGAAAAGAACTTAACTTCATGGATAGTATTTTTAACAATATATAGAAAATAATAATAAATAGGTTCACTAAAAATATCTAATTTTAATAAGCTAAAGGAAATTTTGTAAACTCCTCGTACCTTTTATGATATGTCACAAATACGGATATTATTATCCAATATCTGAGTCATTAATTTACATATAATATAAATTGAGCTTGTTGCTAATAACTTTTAACAATATACAAAAAGAACAATAAATAAATTGACTAAAAAAATATTACATATAACATATCAAATGAACCTTTACATTGGTATACATATAGTGCTTTTGAATCTGGTTTCCAAAATGATATATATTGTTTAACTAAATTACTAGTATTATTTTGGTCTTTATTTGATTATTTTTCATTATATACTTTCAAATAGTATGCTTCTCACATGCACTTATATCACAAAAATTTTCTTTATTGTGCCATATCCCCAAAATGATTAAAAAATAAAATTTTAATTTTACAATGGAATTAGCATAGGCAATAAAAGGATCAATCTATTTTGAATCACCCTTCATATTCATTTGACCATATTTAATGCTCCAAAATGATATAACTCACTTCTATAAAATGGGATAAAACAAATCAAAGTAATGCTAAATAAAATGAGCATTAAGTTCTAATTATCACTATTATAAATTTTACACCATTTTCTTATTATGTTGATGCTATTAGAAATTTGCTTGCCATCAATAATATCCTTTACAAATATATTTAACATGTGTGCATCAGCACTAATTCCTAATCAAAGTGGTAATATTGGTCATGAATTTATTTTTGAGTTGTAAATGTGTAATTTTAAGTAAACTTTAGTAGAGATATTATAACCCCTTGAGGCCATGCTTGTCAAAATAAATAGATTTGTTTATCTTATCACTCTACACCATGTCTAGTCGTGGTATATTAAAAGAATTGTTCATAATGACATATTGTAATTAATTTCTTTACTATCAAATTAGACTCTACACCAAATATATTTTTATTAATATTTTCCATGATATGTTGTAAGTATCCGCCTTTAAACTAATGTAAGTTTCTCAAAATGCCATACAAATCACAATTACCTAAAACAAAATAAACCTTATGAAACTCACTACCTTTATACATTTGATAAGGCAATGAAGCAATAAAAACATTTGTAGAGGTAGAGAAATATTTGATTGAAAAGGAAATTTAAAATATGTAAAATGTTGGTATTATAAGATACACACTATATAATACTAAAAATAACAAGTCTTTCAAAAATGTTACCTTTAGATATATTGGACTAGGTAATTCAAAGTTATGTTGTTTAATATTAATCTTTATCAAAATATAACTTTAACCTTTGTTATAATTCAATTTGCATGACATCATATGAAAATTGATTTTGATGGTAGGCACTTTTGTGCAAGAAAATCAGTCTTAGAAAATATATCTTGTTTAAAGATACTTGAGTACTACTCATCCAAAATCCTTGACTATTATTTGACCCTATTTAGCACTTTATCATTGCAAGTAAGTTAGAAACTTAAAGCCTTATTTTTAGTTGATATTTCCTAAAATATTCCTATTTTAATCCATTTATATAATTTGGATCAACTAATATTAAGTGCATCAACTTAGTAATTTCACCAAATGTCCTATATACTTGGTTATTTTATGAACTATTTTCTTCCTATGTTAATTTTATATTGCTTTTCATTTAACACAATGTAATCTCTCAATAATAAATTTGATATATTCCATAGTATTGTTAGGTGTCATAAGGGACTTTTCATTCAATCCATTCAAGGTCCATTTTCACCCCTAATGTATTGAAATAAAATTCTAATTTTATAGCAAAATAATTTCCATTAAATTTGTGCAACAATAGGGATATACCCAAACAATATATAGAGATTCTTCTCATATATATTTTGTGTGCATCATTATAACTTTTCCTTACTCTTCCTACCTAGTAAAGTTGAATTCATTTCAATAACTCTTGTTAAAAGTACATCTTGCATATTTTTTTATTTGAAAATCAAGATATTCAACATCAATTGCATCCATTGGGGGATTTAAATTTAGGTTATAAACTCATACTTTTTAAATATCAGTACCTTGAATTAGAACACCAATGCACTAGGCTAGGACATTGACACCTCGATGTGGAACATTTGCACCTTGATATGAAATGTCTACACCTTGATTTAGAATATCCATATGTTGATCAAGAACATTAGCATCTACATTTATTGATGTAGAACTTTGGAAAATATTTATCTCTTGTTTTTATTCTCCCATCCAATCCAACTATCATTCAGTTCTTAATTATTTAGTTTATATCTAGCTTTTCTTATTCTTTTTCCATTGATCTAAGAAAATTGTTGTATGTTTTCATTTCTCTTGCTTTCCATTGTTTTTTATAAAGATAAAAGAACAACTTTAAAAGATTCTAAAATTTAAGAAAGTTCAAGAGGCATGCAATTTTAACATGTTTTTATAATTTTTTGCACCAAAATATATTCATAAAACATTTTAAAATATTTATTGATTTTATGAGGGACTTTTTAATAAATTTATGCATGTATGGAGGAGATTTGTTATTATTATATTCATAGATTTCTAGGGTTCAATTCTTATAGTGGCTTGGATAGTACCTTCTAATTCCTCAAAGGAACTATCCATGAAAGACAATTGAAATGGATTTTGCAAGCCCAAGATAAACAACGTAAAACAACAAGGTTTAGAAAATTAAAAAAAATGGCTATGTGCTCAAAGATACAATACACTCCAAATGGAATAATTTTATCCCTTCCCATGAGTGAATCACTTATCATTGGGTCACGAAAGGCAAGGATGTACAAAATTTTAGGAAATTCATCTAAAAAGTGATGTTTTTATCTTTTTATGATATCAAAAGCAACTTAGAAGGATTTTAAGCCTTTCAAAGGTGGATAGGGTTATGCATAAGGGGTTGGACTCAAAATGTACTTGTAAAAAAATGGTGAATCCTAATAAAAATCAAGGTGAATCATATGGAGAATCCTAAGAAAATCAAATCAATCATCTTTATACCAAAATTTGGGGTATTTTAAGCCCTAAAATGTAAGATCATATTTGGGGCTATTTTTTACCTATTAAATCATCTTATAACTTCATAAAAACACCACCATTAGATAAGGATTGAAAATAGCTTTCCAACGAGTACAAATAGACCTATGTTTGGATATATATTGTGGCAAATTGACCCTAAGAAAAAATTGGTCCTAAAAATTTTAGACGAATGGGCCGACGTCGAGGGTCCTCATATTCACCAATTTCCAATTTTGAAAATCCTAATATTCACCCAATTGACAAATATTCGCCACTATGCATAACCTTGAAGGTGGAATTAGAGGCATGTAACATTTGGAGGTGCATCATTTGCTAAAGATGCACCCAAGTTATTACTATTACTAAGAGTAATAATTTTTCACCCAAGCTAATTTAGCAAAAGAATTAGATTTGTTTGGACATTAAGCTAGCTGACCAGAGAAATACCATGATGGGTACAAAACAAGCACTTTCAAGTCTTTGTGGAATAGAGTACTCTTGATGATAATGGAATTCTTCACTCCTAAATACAACAAAGATGTTATTCGTAGCTTCCACATAGCTATTGTGAATCACATCAGGGAAAATAAGCAAATGAACATCCTAGGCTTCCTATTTAAATAATTAGAGAATATGGCATATAACACTCAAGATGGTAACATTTCCCTTCCTAATCATCAGGGTTTCTTTAAATTAATTTTTAAGTTTTTTCCCTAATGAATAATTCAATATCTTTGGGTAAAAGTGGGTTTGTGCCATTTGTACCTGTAGATGCTTCTATTTTTGGTAAAAAATGATAATATCCCTTGTCCACCTTCTGGGGGTAACTTCTTTGCTCCTCCTATTAAGGATATTGTTGGTCATGGTGGATTTTTTGAAGCTTGTATGGAGTTAGTGCCAGATAAAATTGAGTTGGATAATATTGTTGAAAATATTACAAGAGATGTGAGTCTAGGCCTACAGTTGTGGGGGGATGACCCTCTTGAAAAATTTGACCATTAGGTTTCAAAAGAGAACTATACTCTTGTCTCACCGAATTTGGATGACAATGACTCGTCGTCTCTCAAGGAGGACAAGTCGGCTAGGAAAATAAAGTCTAAACACTTGAAGAAGCCAAAGGTGAAAACTAAAGTCACAAGGAAAACGGTGTGTATTTATTTCAATTCTGTAAAGAGGCTGAAGACTCAATGTTCTGTTGATTCAAAAAAATTTGAATATTCCTCTATCTCTAAGGAGAATCTTATGAATCTTGAATCCTATCACCCCACTTTCTCAATGGAAGATTGTTTATGAATTAGTGGCTATGCCAAGGTCCTATTGTGATCCTATCAAGGAGCTAGTGAGATCCATTAAATGTTTTGTTAAGTAGATTACTTACTTTGTTAATGAGCTAGTTTGGAAGTTAAAACAAATCCTATCATTTCAAATATGGATGTCGTCATCTCTGATGATTCCTTTGTAACACCCCAAAATCATGAAACAAGAAAACACACAAAAAAATAAAAGTTTACATACATACATACATATCTATATATATATATATAGTTGACTAAGGATAAGGATTCATAAATCCTCAACCAAACTTGGACCAAATTAATGTTTGACATCCTCTAAGTTTCTCAAGAGCTATACCACACAAGATTCCCTTCATGCATGTCCTGTTTACGTAAGACTATATTATGTTATGCACATAAGTCCATCCATCTCATCAGTCTTGATGAACTAGACTTACTACCTCCAATATTTAGAAGGTGTACATGCATCTCCATATCCACATAAGTCATTATGTGTGGGCATGCTACATGTACTACAAGCTAAGCTATAAATCTTGTCCACTAAAAAGCTATCTTAACTCTGGTACAATATTCCAAACCTAGTTACCAATATCCCTAAGGGGGTGTCAAGCTTTTAGGTAACCTCTAAGTTCAGCTAGAACTTATAATGTTCATTTATTTTTAACATCACAAGAGCATAAATATATAGATACTAAATCTAACAAAAATGAACTATCAACAAGCAAGAATAATCAAGCGCAAAGAACAATCAACAATAAAACATACATTAAAAGAATTAAATGCAAGAAAATAAATAAAGAGATATTGAATATAGTAGTTGCAATGTTCATTTAAATACATAAGTATGGTACACCCCATACGTTCCACAATACTTTACATCCATTTCATCGGGGAAATCTCCCCACAATCTAGTCTATTGCATAAATAATAAGATGTAAGGTAGATATCAAACTTCTGATTTGGTCCATCTCATGAATTTGGCCTTCCTACTCTTCCATCGATCAAGTGAGGATAATAGAGGATCATGATAGTCATGGATATAGATAGACATGCTTCTAAATACATTTATTTCATTGCCAAATTGCAACTATACAAATAAACCAAGCAATTCAACTTACTAATGTATAGTACTTATCATAGAAGCTACCCTTTCCATTTTCCCTCTCATCCAATCTTGAGAGAATCAGTCAACCATTCATTAGCTCATGTGCTCTGTTTGCAATAAATGAACTACCCTTCTCAACAATTAGAGTCCCATACTCTCAATTGATAAGTAAACTAGGTTCTGTAGATCCAAGGTAAGTCCAAATTTATAAAATGAACATTAACATTAACATATGATTGATAGGATTATTTATAAGAATTAAACTAACATAATCTCGTCTATCTCGCTAACAAACATGGTAGGAGATATGTGTAGCTAACCACTAACCTAGGGTAGAGAGTTCTAACCATAACACTAACCTAAATATCTAACATAGGATATTTAGGTACTTACCTAGTTTAACCATGAGGAAAATATCTCATGGTAATTACATAATTACATAGAAAAGTAAATGTAATAACCCCACGTAGTGTAATGCAATACACTACCTTATTTTACCCTAACATCCCCCCTTTATTACATTACTTTGATATACAAAGTTTGCTTCAAAACAGTTGAAATTTGACACGTCCAAGTGCCTTTGTAAAAATATCTACAACCTGTTCATCTGTGGGAATGAAGAACATGGACTTATACTGAGAGGGGGGGGTGAACAGTATAAAGACAACCTTTTAATATTTTTAACTTTAGATAGCAGTAGCATCAAGATAACATTAATCAAGACAGAAAACATCACACATTTGAACTCCATTTTTAACATGGTTCACCCAGAAGGCCTGGGCTATGTCCACAAAACTTTTCTCTAAAAGTTATCCCAAAGTTCTTTGGGAAACCTTCCCAATTACAAAGTTTATGAGCCTTGGCCCAAAGGAGACACCTTCCCCTGATCTGAATTTATGAGCCTCTACTCAAAGGAGATACCTTCCCCTCTGGTCTAGAAATGATCCCTTAGAAGATCAACTGCCTCTACCTCTTGCTAGCACATGTAACTCCTTTCCACTGAAGACCTCCTGTCCTCAATGCTTAGCCTAAGATACCTCTCCCTTATATGATCATGTCCACAGCAGCTCAGCTACCTGTACCAAACACAGTCAATCAGTCTAGTACAAATCTTCCTTTGTTTGTCAGATCTGTCCAACTCTATGAAAAAATCAATCCTCTGCACACAAGCCTTCTCAAAGACTTGCCAAATCTGTCCTCAGGTTCTTCTCAAAGAACCAATGTACCTCTGTCCTCAAGTTCTCTGATAGAACTCTCAAAAACTCAGCTCACAAGTCCTCTACTAGGACCTGTCCAAATCTGCTCACAAGTCCCCACTAGAACCTGTCCAAAACCTGCTCACAAGTCCCCATTGGAACCTTTCCAAAGCCTCAGAAAGATCACAAAGAAAATCTTGCTTAGCATGAACTCACAAAGAGAATTGTTAGAGACCCAATGTGACTCATAAACCTCATAGAAGCATAAAGAGAATTGTTAGAGACTCAATATGTTCTATACTTAACTCCCAATCTCAATCTCAAATCTCATAGAAACATAAAGAGAATTGTTAGAGACCCAATATGTTCTATACTTAATTCCCAATCTCAATATCAAATCTCATAGAAACATAAAGAGAATTTTTAGAGACTCAATATGATCTATTATTAACTCCCAATATCAATCTCAACTCAATATCAACTCAAACTCAATCTCAAAAGAATAAGATAGATGTAGTAGCTTTTCTCAAGAATATGAAACACAACCCAACAATTGCCAACCATGCAATATCTCATATAACAATGATGCTTTTATTCTTTTCACCAACAACTAGGGTTTCATCATCTCAATGCAAGTAGCAAGACTTATTAACATAAACCCTATTACAAAAATGCTTCTTCTTCCTCAACCAGAATTATGCATTCACCCAGAAATTCAACAATAACTTTAATGCATAAACAATCTTCAATATCCAAAAAATAAGATTTACACCAACAATACCTAGTAGACAACCTTTTCACTCCAAAATCAATTTCAGAAAATATACCATAAACAACATACATGGAAGAAGTTGCCCATACCTTTACTTTTATGAAGAAGGAGAACTCAAAATCTGTCACAACACTAACTCTCAATTTGCCACCAATTAGAGTTAGCAACTATACAATAATACACAATAATAAAGATCCAAATATAACACCTTATCTCTCCAACTTAGTAAAAACACCAAAGTACAATAACATACAAAGTAAAACCTCTTTACACCTTATTACTCCACATAAACAATAAACAACAATAAACCAATGTCAAAACAAAAAATGATACCTTAACCTTATACCTCCCGTGCATTTATAGCCACCATTCTTTGCACACCGCGACCAAAAGGAAATTCCCAACGAAGATAATCAAACTCGGCACCTCTGCCGTCTAGCGCTTTCTCTTAAATGCCACCATCGTTGGGTCACAAGAGCCCAACAAAATAACAAACCGCTGCCCTCTCTTTTATCTTCCTTTGACACCAAGAAACTGGAAAACGTAAATGTCTTCCACAAACCGCATGCAAACAAACCACTGCCGTCAAGCCAAAAGGTAAGGATGCAGCCCAAGCTCAAAACCGAGATTGCCAAGCATAGTCTCCATGACGCAGAACATGCACAACCTCAAAGACGTCAATGGAGATCGAAAACATAGAGCAAGCTCAAACGAAGACACCAAGCGCTTTTCGAAGGATGTAGAGTAATGCAAGTCATAGACGCCAAGAGTAGATCGAACGAAACGATGCAAATGTAAATCGTAGATGCCAAACGTAATTCGAACAAAAAGGTGCAAAATCAAATCGTAGATGCCAAGCACAAATTGAAAAAATACAGAGAACCACAAATTGCAGATTACCAATGTCAAATTGGAGGTGCTCACTTTTGAGAATCATCCCCGCTTAAATAGCCATTTTTCCTTCATTGTTTGACGTCGGTGCTCTTCCTCGCTTAAGGGTTGCAAGACCCTTTAATAATAATAATTATTATTTTATTAATAATAAATTAAACTTGGACCTTTGACAAAGGTTAGAGTTAATTTAATTATTAATAATACACATGGACCTTTGCATTAAGTTAAGCTTGGTTTTAATAAAAACCCTTTAACAATGAAGCTTCTCAAGATATTCCACTCTTTTGAAATCAACACAAAAATGCCTTTTGACATCAATGACAACTTATACATTTGAGCAAAGGCAATGTACCCAAAGTACCCAAAATTGCCAACAATCTCCCCCTTTGTCATTGATGGCAAACCTTTACTGAAAACACTTCTCAAGAGCCAAAACTGAAACCAACTGAAACCAACTATGCTAACAACTGAGAATCTTCCTTTGAAGTTTTGCTCCCCCTAACTTGAAGCTTTCCTCTTCACTTTGAAGCTCTCCCCCTTACTCATATCTCTCCCCCTTTGTCATCAATGGAAAAGGGCCACCTTTGGGGCTCGGGACTAAGAATTAACCTCTTAGCTTAGTCCCTCCCCCACCTCCTGATGAGATGATTAAATTTGGGGTGAGAACAACTCCCAATTTCTCCCTTAGATACTCAAACGTATCCCTTGGAAGAGGTTTGGTGAAGATATCTGCAATCTGCTCTTTAGTAGACACATACTCTACCTTGACCTGTTTCTCTTGCACTTTTTCCCTTAGAAAATGATACTTGATGGAAATATGCTTTGTCCTTGAGTGCATTACCAAATTTTTGGAAATACTTATGGCACTTGTATTATCACAAAGAATGGAGATGGGTTGTTCATGTTTGACTTTGAAATCCTCTAGGGTGGTTTTCATCCACAAAACCTGTGTACACCCAGCCACTGCTGCTATGTATTCAGCCTCTGCTATAGATAAGGAAACTAAAGGTTGTTTCTTACTTAGCCAAGAAACCAAACTTTTTCCCAAAAAGAATGCTCCACCACTAGTGCTTTTCCTGTCATCAATACCACCTGCCCAATCTACATCTGTATAAGCTGTGAGGGTGAAATCATCACCTTTGGGATACCAAAGCCCAAATTCCATAGTGCCCTTCAGATATCTAAATATCCTCTTAATTTCCATAACATGAGAATCTTTAGGAGCTTCCTGAAATCTAGCTACTAACCTAACTGCCTGCATGATATTTGGTCTGGTAGCTGTAACATATAATAAACTGCCAATCATTGATCTGTACAACCTCTGATCTACTACTGGAGATTCATAATCTTTACTCATCTTGCATCCTGTAATCATTGGAGTACATATTGGTTTGCTATCTATCATCCCAAATTTCTTCAACATTTCTTTGATATATTTTCCTTGAGAGAGAAATACACCATATTTTTATTGAGAAATATGAAGACCTAAAAAGAATGACAGCTCTCCAATCATAGACATCTCAAATTCCTTCGCATGGTGTTAGCAAAATCTTTGCACATCTGAGTATTGTTTCCCCCAAAAATAATATCATCAACATAGACAACCATAATCAACATATCATCACCTTCATCTTTAATATACAAATTGCTATCTACCACACCTTTCTTGAAGCCTTGCTCATGAAGATACCTGTCAAGTCTTGAGTACCAAGCCCTAGGTGCTTGCTTTAACCCATACAAATCCTTTTTCAGTTTACACACATAGTCTGGCTGTTCTGAGAGAGACACTCCTTCTGGCTGTTCTATGTAGACTTCTTCTTCCAATACCCCATTTAGAAAAGCTGACTTTACATCCATTTGATACATATTGAAATATTTGAAGCTTGAAAGGGCCAAAAACATTCTTATGGCTTCAAGACGAGCAACAGGAGCAAATGTCTCTTCGAAATCAACACCTTCTGCTTGAGCATAACCTTTGCAGACTAACCTTGCTTTGTTTCTGACAATATTTCCATCCTCATTGAGTTTATTTTTGAATATCCATTTTGTGCCAATGACATTCTTGTCCTTAGGTCTTGGAACCAATTCCCAAGTTTCACTTTTCTCTATTTGATTTAGCTCCTCATCCATTGATTTTACCCAAAACTTATCTGCACATGCTTCACTGAAATATTTTGGCTCAATTTGAGATAATAATGAAACATTTGTAGAATCATGTGAGGGAATGACTCTTTTTCTTGTTTTACTCCTATTTGGATCACCAATGATCAAATATTTGGGATGATGTTTCTGAACATATCGTGAAGGAGTTTTGGGAAGTAGTTGTTGTCTTTCCTCTTCTTCATCTGAAACCTCTCTGAATTCTTCTTAACAAATTTCATCACTTAGTTCCTTGATTGGTTCTCTTATCCCTGTATTTTCATCAATAGTTACATTTATGCTCTCTACAACTGTATGAGTTCTTTTGTTGAAGCATCTGTAGGCCTTAATTTTGTTGGAATACCCAAGAAAGATTCCCTCATCACATCTAGGATCAAAATTACCCAAATTCTGATCTTCCCTTCTGATGAAGCACTTACTCCCAAACACTTTGAAGTATTTTACTGTAGTTGGTCTTCCTTTACACAACTCATAAGGTGTTTAATGATGATTGACTCTAAGTTGGGACCTGGTGATAATGTAGACTATTGTACTATTGGCATTTTTGCCACATTTATTGTTATTATTAATTATGCATGCTTAAGTTGTGGCCCAATGCAGTTTTGTGAGTTCCGAGAATTAAATGCAGTCCAAAATTAAATACTTTGAGGATTTCCAATGCATTCAAGGTCAAAGAAGCGCCCAGGCCACCAAAATTGAAGGATTTATTAGTTCGAAGCTGCTGTTCGTGGATTGAGTCAATGGTTTCATGCATATTTTAAAAAAAACAATTTAATGAAGGTGGTTCTTCGAAGCTGACATGTAAATTGCATTCAATTTTGTGGGTCTCCAAGGCTGCAATTAAGGGGATCGTGTGCATAATTTCCAATGCATAATTGTAGATCACAAGGAAGTCGGTTTCAAATATTTAATGCTGCAAAGAGGACGGCCCTCTATAAAAACCAATGTAAGCTTCATTTGAAAGTGTGGTTGGAAAATTCTCTGCTAGAGACTGGAAGTTCACTGCAGGAATAAAGGATTGGCTTCTAACTTTTCAAGCGTTTGCATTGGTGATTTCCTTTCTGTTGATGTTGCATTTCTAATAGCATTTGTATGTCTTCATGGCTGTTACATTTAAATTCTGCATACTAGATTTGAATATTGCCGTAAGAGTATAAATTCCTGGAATGTGATTTTGGAGGGTTTTTCTGTATGCATCATGCGGAAGTTAAGTTAGTAACTTTTATTGCTTGTTGTTGCTGCACTTGAAGTTTCCTGCTGCTATTTTCTGATCCCATAACTTCGGCCTGTGGCCATATTTCCCATTTCTTTCTGTAACATTTTTTAATTTCTTTCCAGTAACCCTTATCTTACACCAAGTTTAGAATAGTGAAGGGAACCAACCCACTCTGGAGATTGGTCTGGAAGCCATTTCTTGCTTCCAGCATTTCAATGTTTGCCAAGTCTAGGGTGCATTTGTTAAAATCCTTTTCTGTGGCAGATTTTGGACCAACAGTTTTTGGCACGCCCGGTGGGACAGACTTCTTCTGTCTCAAAAGATCCACATTTTTTTTTTAACACCCGGAGGTCTCAAGATTTTGATGAGCTGTCTTGGCCTCATAGCGGAGATTTGTAAGTTCATCTGGCGACTTTGTTGAGTTGAAGATCCAAATTTCTTGATTATGGACGCCTGCCTTTTTCAACTTAAAAGAATGTTCATTTGGCGACTCTGACTTAATGGCGATAGCCGTGATCCCGCAGACCACTGCCACAAAGGCGAGAGCTTTTCCTATATGGGATGATCCTGGCCCTATGAATCTCCAAATCCGGAATGAAATTCCCAAAGGTGCCTTGAAGGCCCTAGAAAAATATGATGGTACCGAAGGCATGGCTCTGGCACATGTTGAAGATATTGCTACTTTGTCAATGATCCATGTCATAAATCATGAGGATATCATGATCAGACTTCTGGTTCAGTCTTTGGAAGGAAGGGCGTTGCAGTGGTACAGACTGCTCAGGTGTCAAAGCATTAGTTCATGGGATGATCTAGCGGGAGCACTAATCAGAAGATTTGACGAAGATCCCTTTTACAGTTCTTTGGATCTCTATCAATTTTTAATGTACATCAAGAGAGCACCTCTAGAGAGCATCACGGACTTCAATGTCCGATTCTTGAGAAGCTGGAAGAGAATTCTAGAGAAGATCCGACCATCACCCACCCAAGCCCACCTCTTCTATGTTCGAGCTTTCCATTCTGACATAGGCCTCATCTTGCTGCAATCAGGTGAACAAAGGTTCCCGCAAATCTTTGAGGAAGTAGTGCGAGCGGAACAACTTTTGCTCTTATCAAGAAAATTACCGTGGGGAGAAACTCCATCACTTTCTCCGATAGTTGCTGCTCCTGTCTATCCCGTGTAGTATTTTTCATGCCAGATCCCTTATACTGAGCAGAAACCTAAGATGCAGTTATGTGGAGCTCAAGGGACAGATCTCATCCAAATCCAAGGATTGGACTATGCAAGAAATTTCCTGGCAATGAACAATATGGTTGCTTGCAGTTTTCATAAGGAGATGGATCCAAAGGATATAAGCGAAGAAGAAGAAGAGATTCAAGTGGCAGAACCTGAGCACAAGGAGGTCACATATTTGCACCCTGTTTGTATCCCAGGGCACGACATACAAGCATTTAGTCAGAACCTGTTAAATATGTCAGATCAACAGGTAGAGTCTGCAGAGATCCTGAAGAAAGGACTGTTGCTGGACAATTTCTATGATCAGATCCAAGAGTTGGAGGAACCTGTTCTCAGTCCACACTCAAAGAACTCTTCAATATGGTGGGGTTTCTTTTCTGCATTATTTGTAAATTGTGTCGGTACTGGTATACAGCATGATAACTTGCCAGTGTCTGAAACATGGAGAACTTCAATAAGAAGCCAGCCCAATTTCAAGGACCGACTTAAGTATGATCAGATCTGGTCGGGACACTGCAAATTTATCGGATAACTCCTGAGACTGGGTTTGTGGTGACGACATGCCAATCATGTCGTGAACTATTGTATATAGTATTTAAAAAAAAAAAAATAGAAAGAGTAGAAAAAAAAAAAAAAGAGGTATTGTTTTTATTTATTCATCTCGGCTCTTGTTGCCTGCGAGCCGTAGATGCTTGTTTTTCCTTTGTTTTTCTCCTCCCAGCAGTTGGTGGCTTTCTAGCAATTTCTTCTTTCTCCTCTCCTTTTCTTCCTTTCCCTTCTTCATCTTCCTTCTTTTACTTCTTTTTCTTCTGCAGTTAAGAAACAAGCCACGGCTGTTGTTTCTTTTCCCCATTCCTATTATTCCCGTCCCTTCTTATCCCTTTCTTCTAAGTTATGTCATTTTACGCATTTATTTATAGTTCAGTTCATTTTAATTCCACAGCCTTCATATTTCCATTTCCATTCCATTAGTTCATTTACTTTCATTCCATTTCCATTGCAACCGGTAGTACAGCCGCATTCTGCTACTGTGTTCACCGTATCACTTTCACCCATTTCATCACTCTATTATATTACCATTCCATTTGCAGTCACCGCTTGCGCAATCGCAAGATCTCACTCCATCCTCCCACTCCATTTGTTTCATGACCAGTTATGTGCAGGTTCTTGCAGTTTCAGCTTTTTAGCAGAAGAGTATTGCAGCAGTTCACTAAGATGTATCACCGCAGCCAGCTTTCTGTTCTGATATGACTCTGTGCCCAATGGATTCAGGCCTGGATTCTTGCATACAGCGAGCTGTATACCCCGCGAGCCGCCAAGAATGTTGGCATTTTTGCCACATTTATTGTTATTATTAATTATGCATGCTTAAGTTGTGGCCCAATGCAGTTTTGTGAGTTTCGAGAATTAAATGCAGTCCAAAATTAAATACTTTGAGGATTTCCAATGCATTCAAGGTCAAAGAAGCGCCCAGGCCACCAAAATTGAAGGATTTATTAGTTCGAAGTTGCTGTTCGTGGATTGAGTCAATGGTTTCATTCATATTTAAAAAAAACAATTTAATGAAGGTAGTTCTTCGAAGCTGACATGTAAATTGCATTCAATTTTGTGGGTCTCCAAGGCTGCAATTAAGGGGATCGTGTGCATAATTTCCAATACATAATTGTAGATCACAAGGAAGTCGGTTTCAAATATTTAATGCTGCAAAGAGGACGACCCTCTATAAAAACCAATGTAAGCTTCATTTGAAAGTGTGGTTGGAAAATTCTCTGCTAGAGACTGGAAGTTCACTGCAGGAATAAAGGATTGGCTTCTAACTTTTCAAGCGTTTGCATTGGTGATTTCCTTTCTATTGATGTTGCATTTATAATAGCATTTGTATGTCTTCATGGCTGTTACATTTAAATTTTGCATACTTGATTTTAATATTGCCATAAGAGTATAAATTCCTGGAATGTGATTTTGGAGGGTTTTTCTATATGCATCGTGCGAAAGTTAAGTTAGTAACTTTTATTGCTTGCTGTTGCTGCACTTGAAGTTTCCTGCTGCTATTTTCTGATCCCATAACTTCGGCTCGTGGCCATATTTCCCATTTCTTTCTGTAACCTTTTTTAATTTCTTTCCAGTAACCCTTATCTTACACCAAGTTTAGAATAGTGAAGGGAACCAGCCCACTCTGGAGATTGGTCTGGAAGCCATTTCTTGCTTCCAGCATTTCAATGTTGGCCAAGTCTAGGGTGCATTTGTTAAAATCCTTTCCTGTGGCAGATTTTGGACCAACATGTACTGACTGCCTTTTTCCAAAATCCATCTAAAATTTTTGATTCATTCAACATAGCTCTAGCCATATTTTCAATAGTTCTATTTTTTCTTTCAACTACTCCATTTTGTTGAGGAGTTCTTGCTGCTGAATATTCTCTTTTGATTCCTTGCTACTCACAGTATTCCATAAATTCATTTGAAGTGAACTCTCCTCCTCTATTTGATCTTAAACATTTGATTCTCTTGTCAGTCTCATTTTCAACCATTTCTTTGAAAGCTTTAAATTTTTCAAAAGCTTCAGATTTTTCTTTGAGAAAAGTAACCCAAGTCATTCTAGAATAATCATCTATAAAAAGCATGAAGTACCTTTCCACCTGAATGCTCTGAGTTCTAGTAGGGCCACATAAATCAGTATGAATAAGATCCAATGGTTTTGAATAAGTATACCCTTTTGATTTGAAATTGGTTCTGGTCTGTTTTCCATGTTGACAAGGACCACAAATGATGTTATGGGGCCTTTTTATTTTGGGCAAGTCTCTAACTGCTTCCTTGTTACTAATATTGACTAGATTATCAAAACTCAAATGCCCCAATCTTTTATGCCATAACCAACTCTCATCTTCTTGAGTTAGAAAACACTTTTCCTTTTTTATCTCACTTAGCATGTAAAGATTGTTTGGAGTCCTTGTAGCACTAGCAATGAGTTTTCCATTTTTTTCTTTACTTATCTCACATCTATCCGAAAAGAAAGATACTACGTGCCCTTGATCACAAAGTTGACTCACACTTAGAAGATTATGTCTTAGGCCTTCTACATAAAGCACATTTTCTGTTTTGGATTTCCCATCCAAACTAAGAGTCCCTTTACCACAGATTTTAGTTGACCTATTATCTCCAAAACTGACGGTTCCTCTATTTGTTTCTTTAAAGACCAAAAAATTTTCCTTTTCACCAGTAATATGTTTTGAACAACCACTATCAAGATACCATTTTTATACTTTGTCTAGAGCATGAAAAGCAGTTTGAGCTATCATTGACTTAGATTTGATCTCATTTCTCAAGGATAGATCTATCCAAACTGCACATCCTAGCAATATGCCCAAAATTATTGCACTTGTAACACATGACATCTTTATTCATAAGAGGTGCAAAAGAGTTACCATTTTCTTTACTATGTTTATTCATGGACTTATTGCAATGCATAGCTTTGTGACCAAATTTCTTGCAAAAAAAACAATAGCCATGGAAAGTATTATGTAACCTGTTTTGATGCCTTGGATGATTGTTCTTCTTGTGACCAACTGGAATCCACCACTCTTCAGGATGAAGATTGATCTTGCTCAAAGACCCTATTTCTTGAATGGTAATACCATCCTTATTTTGCTTTTCACACGGAGTATTCTGTCTGAGAGCCAACTGTTCCAACTTCACTCTAAGAGACATAACTTCTTCTAGTTTCTCGCAATCAACTTCCTTTCCTTTGAGAACCTCTGTCAGAACCTGTTCAACCTTTTTTCCTTCTTCAGCTAGAATTTTGAAGTCTATAACACTTTGAACCAATTCTGATCTTGCTATCTTTTCTTCCTGATTTTGATGCTTGAGAATAGAATTCTCTTCCCTAAATTTCTCAAGCTTTCTCAAATCCAAGAAGAATTCACCTTTGAGATCAAACTCAACCTCTTCATCTCTTTTTGAATCTGTATGATCCTCTGATAGATCCTTCTCCAAGCTATTAGGCTCTTTCTGGAGAGACCCTCTCTGATACCAATTGAAGAACATGGACTTATACTAAGAGGGGGGGGTGAACAGTATAAGACTTAACCATTTAATATTTTTAACTTTAGATAGCAGTAGCATCAAGATAACATTAATCAAGACAGAAAGCATCACACATTTGAACCCCATTTTTAACGTGGTTCACCAATAAGGCCTGGGCTACATCCACAAAAATTTTCTCTAAAAGTTATCTCAAAGTTCTTTGGGAAACCTTCCCAATTACAAATTTTATGAGCCTCGGCCCAAAGGAGACACCTTCCCTTGATCTGAATTTATGAGCCTCTACTCAAAGGAGATACCTTCCCATCTGCTCTAGAAATGATACCTTAGAAGATCAACTACCTCTACCTCTTACCAGCATGTGGAACTCCTTTCCACCGAAGACCTCATGTCCTCAATGCTTAGCCTAAGAGACCTCTAGCTTCTATGATCACGTCCATAATAGCTCAACTACCTGTACCAAACACAGTCAGTCGGTCTAGTACAAGTCTTCCTCTGTCTGTCAGATCTGTCCAACTCTATGAACAAATAGATCCTCTGCACACAAGCCTTCTCAAAGACTTGCCAAATCTATCCTCAGGTTCTTCTCAAAGAACCAATGTACCTCTGTCCTCAAGTTCTCTGATAGAACTCTCAAAAAATCAGCTCACAAGTCCTCTACTAGGACCTCCCCAAATCTGCTCACAAGTCCCCACTAGAACCTCGTCCAAAACCTGCTCACAAGTCCCCATTGGAACCTGTCCAAAGCCTCAGCAAGATCACCAAGAAAATCTTGCTTAGCATGAACTCACAAAGAGAATTGTTAGAGACCCAATGTGACTCATAAACCTCATAGAAGCATAAAGAGAATTGTTAGAGACTCAATATGTTCTATACTTAACTCCCAATCTCAATATCAAATCTCATAGAAACATAAAGAGAATTGTTAGAGACCCAACTTAATTCCCAATATCAATCTCAAATCTCATAGAAACATAAAGAGAATTTTTAGAGACTCAATATGATCTATACTTAACTCCCAATATCAATCTCAACTCAATCTCAACTCAAACTCAATCTCAAAAGAATAAGATAGATGTAGTAGCTTTTCTCAAGAATATGAAACACAACCCAACAATTGCCAACCATGCAATATCTCATATAACAATGATGCTTATATTCTTTTCACCAACAACTAGGGTTTCATCATCTCAATACAAGTAGCAAGACTTATTAACATAAACCCTATTGCAAAAATGCTTCTTCTTCCTCAACTAGAATTATACATTCACCCAAAAATTCAACAATAACTTTAATGCATAAACAATCTTCAATATCCAAAAAATAAGATTTACACCAACAATACCTAGTAGACAACCTTTTCACTCCAAACTCAATTTCAAAAAATATACCATAAACAACATACATGGAAGAAGTTGCCCATACCTTTACTTTGATGAAGAAGGAGAACTCAAAATCTGTCACAACACTAACTCTCAATTTGCCACCAATTAGAGTTAGCAACTATACAATAATACACAATAATAAAGATCCAAATATAACACCTTATCTCTCCAACTTAGTAAAAACACCAAAGTACAATAACATACAAAGTAAAACCTCTTTACACCTTATTACTCCACATAAACAATAAAAAACAATAAACCAATGTCAAAACAAAAAATGATATCTTAACCTTATACCTCCCACGCATTTACAGCCACCATTCTTTGCACACTGTGACCAACAAGAAATTCCCAATGAAGAGAATCAAACTTGGCACCTCTGTCGTCTAGAGCTTTCGCTTAAACACCACCGTCGTTGGGTCACAAGAGCCCAATGAAATAACAAACCGTTGCCCTCTCTTTTATCTTCCTTTGATGCCAAGAAACTGGAAAACGTAAATGTCTTCCACAAACCGCATGCAAACAAACCACTGCCATCAAGCCAAAAGGTAAGGATGCAACCCAAGCTCAAAACCGAGATTGCCAAGCACAATCTCCATGACGCAGAACATGCACGACCTCAAAGACATCGATGGAGATCAAAAACACAGAGCGAGCTCAAACGAAGACACCAAGCACTTTTTGAAGGATGTAGAGCAATGCAAGTCACAGACGCCAAGCGCAGATCGAACGAAATGATGCAAATGTAAATCATAGATGCCAAGTGTAATTCAAACGAAATTATGCAAAATCAAATCGTAGATGCCAAGCGCAAATCGAAAAAATACAGAGAACCACAAATCATACATTACCAATGTCAAATCGGAGGTGCTCACTTTTGAGAATCATCCCCACTTAAATAGCCATTTTTCCTTCACTGTTTGACGTTGGCGCTCCTCCTCGCTTAAGGGTTGAAAGACCCTTTAATAATAATTAAAATAATTATTATTATTATTTTATTAATAATAAATTAAACTTGGACCTTTGACAAAGGTTAGAGTTAATTTAATTATTAATAATACACATGGACCTTTGCATTAAGTTAATCTTGGTTTTAATAAAAACCCTTAATGAGTCCAAATGGTTTTAATAAAAACCCTTTAACAATGAAGCTTCTCAAGATATTCCACTCTTTTGAAATCAACACAAAAATGCCTTTTGACATCAATGACAACTTATACATTTGAGCAAAGGCAATGTACCCAAAGTACCCAAAATTGCCAACAAGGAATGTATTGAAGCTGAATTTTGTGTTTAGGAACTTCATCACGAATGAAATGACAATCTGTATCAATATGCTTAGTTCGTTCATGATGTACTGGATTCTTGACCAAGTTCAAAACACCTGAGTTGTCGCAATACATGTGAATGGGAAGTTTCTTTGGTAGGCCCATGGTAGCCAAGATGCGACTTAGCCATATCGCTTCACACACAGCTCCACGTGCAGCGCGATATTCTGCCTCAGTTGAAGATAAAGCAACCACCTATTGCTTTTTACTATGCCATGAGACAAGACCAGATCCAAGATGAAAAACATAGCCTGAGGTTGATTTTCTGTCATCTATGGATCCAAAATAATCAGAGTCAGTGTAACTCTGTAAGAAGAATGAGTTATTCTTCTTATACTCTAGACCATAATCGACACTACCCTGAATGTAGTGTAAGACTCTCTTAGCTGCTTTCCAATGGGAGACCTTTGGTTCTTGCATGAACCGAGAGAGATAGTTTACAGCATAAGTAATATCTGGTCTAGTATTAGTCAGATAGATGAGGCTTCCAATCATCTGTCTATAAAGTGTTCCATCTACCCGTGGTGAGTCTTCATATCGTGATAATTGTAACCCTGATTCCATCGGTGTTGCTTTGGGTTTACAATCAGTCATACGATATTTTTCTACTAAAGTCTTAGCATACTTTGTCTGAGTCACCCTTAGATGATTCTTTTTCTGTTCTATCTCAAGGCCAAGACAGTAGTGGAGAAGTCCTAAGTCTGTCATATCAAATGACTCTTTCAAGTCATCTTTCACGGCTTTAATCATATTCTCTGAATTGCCAGTGATGATCAGATCATCTACATATAACACAAGAATCACTATTTCAGAACCTGTGTTCTTGATATAGAGATTTGCGTCAGATGGACTTCTCTTAAATCCATGTTGCAGTAGGTGACTATCCATTTTTATGTACCATGCTCTTGGGGCTTGTTTTAGCCTCGTATAATGATTTGACCAATTTGCAAACATGTTGCTCATGGCCTTCCTCTACAAATCCAGGAGGTTGAGTCATGTATACTTCTTCTTTTAAGTCACCATTAAGAAAGGCGCTTTTTACATCCATCTGATGTAACTTCCATCCGAACTGTGCTGCCATAGCACAAAGTACTCGAATGGTGGTCATCCTTGTTGTAGGAGCAAAGGTTTCCTCATAGTCAAGTCCTTCCTTTTGAGCATAGCCCTTTGCCACAAGATGGGCTTTATGCTTATCTATAGTGCCATCTGCCTTATATTTTATTTTGTAAACCCATTTGCAACCTATGGGTTTCTTTCCTTTAGGCAAATCCACTAGCTTCCATGTTTTATTCTTTATGAGGGAGTTATATTCTGCATCCATAGCTGCCTTCCACTGAGGCAGTCTAAGTGCTTCATCAATTGTAGAAGGTTCATTCTCATCACATGCTGATAAGTAAACCCTCTCCTCATCTATCTCCATCTCATCTTCCCTTGGTAACTCTCTATCAACAGAAAGGTCTTGAAAATCTGCACAAAGATCATCAACTGAAGTGGATGCTTCATTCTTTTCTTTCTGTGACATGCTTCTTGTCTTTGGACGAGTGAGAGTAAGATCAGGTGGGGAAGTGAGTTTAGAGTCTTTTACTGTGCTTGTATACCATTTGGGTGCCTTTTTCTATTGTGAAGAAGGAGGTTGATGTTCCTCCTCATCATCTTGGTATACTGATGTAGTGTTGGATGTGAAAGCTTCATCAAACACTACATCTCTACTTACATGTATCTTCTTGGTAAATGGGTCTATCAACCGATAGCCTTTTGAAAATTCATCATATCCAAGAAATATACAAGGTAAGGATTTCTCATCTAATTTCTTTCTTTTCTCCTTAGGTATATGCATAAATGCATTACACCCAAATACCCTTAGATGAGTTATGGAGGGTTTCCTACCACTCCATGATTCCTGAGGAGTCATACCTTCAAGAGCCCTTGTGGGAGCCCTATTCAGAAGATATACTATAGTTTGAATAGCTTCAGCCCAATAAGTTTGCTCAAGGTTGGCCCCCTTAAGCATACATCGAACCATTTCCATTATGGACCGATTTCTTCTCTCAGCAACCCCATTGGATTGAGGAGTGTAGGTTGTTGTTAACTGTCTTTTTATCCCATGTGTTTGTAGAAATGAGGAAAATTCTTTTGATGTGTATTCCCCCCCTCGATCTGAACGGAGGGTCTTAATAAAGCATCCTGATTCCTTCTCAACAAGAGTTTTGAATTGTTGAAAATAGGAAAATGCTTCAGACTTCAATTGCAAGAAGAAGACCCACATCTTCCGTGAGTGATCATCAACAAACAATTGAAAATACCGTTTTCCTCCACAACTTGTAGACATAGGACCACACAAATCTGTGTGTACCAACTCCAAAGGTACCTTAGCTCGAAAAGAGCTAGGTTCAAAAGGTACTCTATGTTGCTTTCCTGACAAGCAATCAGAGCACACTGGCAATGTAGATGAAAGAGTAGGGAGTCCTTTCACCATTTGATATTTACTCAACTCTAGTAAATATCCCGAACTCAAATGCCCAAATCTCTTATGCCAAAGAGAAGTGGCCTCCTTTGTGGTGACTGCCATTGCAGTATGGGTAGAGGTAATTGCATCTAAGACAAACAAACCATGTTTGTATGAACCTGTTGCTATCTATTTTCCCTTTTTAGTGATAAAGCAACATTTCTTTTCTTTGTCCACTATAAAATTGACATTCATGTTATTGTCCAGGATTTGTGGAACTGACAAGAGATTATTTTTCAATCCTGGAACATAAAGAACTTTTTGAATATTACATTCTCCATCTGGAAGGGAGACAGAAACACTTCCTTCTCCCTGAACTCGATAGGTCTGATCATCAACAATGGTGACCGGTCTACCTTCTCGAGCCTCAAATGTTGCAAACCAAGATTTATCGCCAGTCATATGTTTACTAGCGCCTGAATCTATGTACCACAAAGAGTCCTTGTGGGAGGAATCTATATGTGTCATGAGCACTTTGTGGGCTCGTTCAGAATCTGAACTAGAATCTTCAGCTGCAATGTGACCCTGTTGCTGTTTGTTCTTGTTCTTAGGTTTGCCTTTGCCCTTTTTGTTTCCTTGTTCATTGGGCGGTTTGTTCTTAAACCAACATCTTTTGGTTTCATGAGTGTCTTTGTCACAAATTTTACAATACTGCTTCTTCTTCGGAATCTCTTTGGCTTTACCCTTATCTTGATTAGAAGAAGAACCTTTCTGTTGATTCCACTTTTTCTTACCACCTTGTCTTTTTGAGAAAAGTGCATTGTTAGATGCCTCATCTCTTTGTAGTTGAGTAGCTTCTTCTGTTTGAAGCATATTTACCAACTCGACAAAAGTTACTGTCCTGCCAGAAACTTGTAGTGAGGTGATCAACATTCTATAGGAGTCAGGAAGAGCTCTCAAAATGATTGAGTTCAAGACTTGGTCTTCCAGTTTCTCTCCTAAGGATTACAGTTTTGTTTTTAATTCTACGACTCTGCAGAGGAATAGCTCTACTGTTTCTCCTGATTTCATATGTAGAGTATGAAGTTGTGTTTGAAGGTTAAGAATCGTTGATTGATTCTTGCCCTCAAAGATGGTACTTAAGGCATCCCATGCTGCCTTACCAGTTGTAGCTTCACTGATATGAGGTTGGATATCATCAGTAATAGCAAGCAAGATCATTAAGGATAGCTTTTTATCCTTTTTATCAAAATCTCTTTGATCTTGTCCTGGTGATTGAGGTCTAGTGACACTTCCATCCACTATTGACCACAATTCCTCTACAGTTAAGATAGCTTTCATCTTAGTCTTCCAAGCTGAGTAATTTGAACCTTTGAGCAGTTGGCTCTCAGTGAGATACTTGTGTATCATGGCCATGTTTTAGGTTTCAAATTTGAGAGGACTAAGATGGGATATCTTGTACTATACTCTCAAAAGAGTATATGGAAGGTGTTTTCAATTTGCTTCTATAAGATATTTAATGGCACTTGCCTTAACACCCTTACCAAGGGATGAAAAGTTGGAGGAATTTTAAGCCAAACAAAATAGAGCAAATGAAACAGGGGTAGGTTTTGAAAACTTGTGATTTTGCTCTCTAGGATTTTTAATGGCACCTGCTTTAACACCCTTATCAAGAAGGATGAAAAATTTGAGGTTATTAAGCCAAACAAAGAGAGTGAATCAAGGTGTTTTTGAAGTTTTGACCTTTTGATGGGGAGAAATTACTTGTTTGGAACCTATGCAAAGTTTAGCATGGTTTGTGAGTGAAGTTTGGGTGTTGTGAAATGCTTCTTTGAATGTTTATATTTGAATTTTTAATTGCACACAAAAAACATGAGTGTTTAGTGCAATAATCAAAACATAAGAGCAACCCAAATTTGTATCACTCGAGGTGTCGGATGCAACCGAAAATGCACCTAAGACAAGCAATTTTTGAAGAGAAGGTGTCGAGTAAAATCGAAAATGCACCTTTCTTATTCTGAAGTATCCCCCCTTAATCTTTACAATTTTGCAAACTATAGAATTAATCAAAAAAAAATTCTATCCCCCTTAATGTTTTACAAAATGTAGACTTTAGAGCACTCCTTTCAAGACAAGTCGACACACGACCCGCTTTTGAAAGGCTTCCAAAACTAGTCGACACACGACTTAGTTTTGATATAACCCGTAATTATTCAATACTCAAAAATTGGAGGTGCATCAGGATTAAAAGGTTCTCTAATCCTAATGGGACCATAACTTCGATCCAAACCCTTCCAAGGATCAGTGTAAGTATTGAAACGGGGTAAGCTCCTTCTATGCTCTCTAAGCATACGACGAAAATGAGATCTTGTTGTCTGCCGTCTAAGTTCGTTCCTCTTTCGAATAACTCTTAGACGACGAAGGGCTTTTGAGATCCAAGGCTTTTTCTTCATGAGACAAATTTGTTCTCTCAAAACAATGTATTAAAGAATTTTGGAGAATAAAAAATTATTAGGAGTCTCAATTTGCAAAAGAAAGGTTTTTTTTTTTATTAAAATGCATAAATTTAATTGAATTTTAGCATAATTTAATTAAGAAAAAAAAATTGATTAAAAAATCACTTAGTTTTTGAAAAAAAATGATTTATAAGCAAAATTATTAAATCATTAATTAAAAAATACCTAAATAAAATTAAATAAATACAAAAAAAATATACCTGTCCGCCTTGAGAAAAAACCTCTGGTTCTCCCCGTCGGGAGTCGAACTCCCGACGTCGCGGCTAGTAGCCCAACGACTGGCGCTCCTGCCAGTCGGGCTACGCCGCCCGACGGGAAGGGAAGGGAAATATTTTCCCTTTCTTCCCTTTTCCTGTCTCTAGCGGGAAATAAAAAATTCCCGCACCGTCGGGAGTCGAACTCCCGACGTCGCGGCTAGTAGCCCAACGACTGGCGCTCCTGCCAGTCGGGCTACGCCGCCCGACGGGAAAGAAAAGGGAAAGAACTTCCCTTTCTTCCCGTGCCGGTGGAGAGGCGGGAAATATTTTTTTGGTGGGATTAATCCCACATCGCCCGCAGGGGCGATTCTCCACCGCCTTAAAAGGGCAAAGTCGCCCTTTCTCCTTTGATTGCCTACGGGCAATCAGTTGTCCCATCGTGGCCTTTTTGCTACGGCCTGGTGGCGCGTGGCCAGTCCGCCACGCGTCGCGTCCGGTGGCACGTGGCCAGTCCGCCACGTGTCGCCACGTCCGTCTGTCCAGGTGGCACGTGGCCAGTCCGCCATGTGTCGCCACGTCTGTTTGCCTCGAGTTTCGTGCCCGAGGTCCAGTCAGCCACATCCAGTTGTGCCTCAAAAAACGTGTTCGATCCGCCTCAAGATCCGGTCTAGTCCAGTACAGCAGCCCTGATCTGGTCCAGTGCCTCAAAAAATGTGTCCGATCCACCTCGAGATCCGGTCCAATCCAACAGCCTCGTCCGGTCCAGTCGTCAGCCTGTCAAGTCCACCTCGTCGGTTTGCCTCGGGATCTATGCCCGAGGTCGTGTCCGCCAATCGTCAGCCTGTCAGATCCACCTCGAGATCCGTGCCCGAGGAGCAACCCGTCTGGAGCGAGAGAATCTCGCCTTGTCCAGCGTCGAGGGGGAAACCAGGTGAGTTTCGACAATTAGCTCTGATGCCAATGTAGGTCCAAGGTAAGTCCAAATTGATAAAATGAACATTAACATTAACATATGATTGATAGGATTATTTATAAGAATTAAACTAACCTAATCTCGTCTATCTCGCTAACCAACACGGTAGGAGAGACGTGTAGCTAACCACTAACCTAGGTAGAGAGTTCTAACCATAACACTAACCTAAATATCTAACATAGGATATTTAGGTACTTACCTAGTTTAACCATGAGGAAAATATCTCATGGTAATTACATAATTACATAGAAAAGTAAATGTAATAACCCCACGTAGTGTAATGCAATACACTACCTTATTTTACCCTAACAGGTTCACACATTCCATCACTTAAAGCAACTACTATAATTTACAATAAACCATTTTTTCATTTCATTTTATTTCATAACATAAGGTCCCATTCCCTTAAATTAAAAAATTACCATCATTCCATTTTATTTCATAACATAAGGTCCCATACCCTTAAATTACAAAATAACCATCATTCTATATAACATAAGGTCCCATACCCTTAAATTAAAAAATAACAATCATTCCATTTTATTTCATAACATAAGGTCCCATACCCTTAAATTACAAAATAAAAATATTTCATTTTATTCCATAACCTAAGGTCCCATACCCTTAAATTACAAAATAAAAATCATTCCATTTTATTTCATAACATAAGGTCCCATACCCTTAAATTACAAAATAACAATCATTCCATTTTAATTCATAACATAAGGTCCCATACCCTTAAATTACAAAAATACAATATTTCATTTTATTCCATAACCTAAGGTCCCTTACCATTAAATTACAAAATAACTATATTTCATTTTCATTATTCTAAAATATATCATTTTAAATAATGAGCAACACTTTAAGTGAACAAGAAGACAAACGACCTCCAAAAAGGAAAGACATAGGGTGGACTAAGGTTTGATTGAAGTGCCTTCATCCTCGACATCCTAAGGTTATATGGTACTCACGTACCCATGGCACTGATAGTTTCCATGATATAGTAGCTCATCCTCGATGCCAACAAAATGCTCTTCTAGTAGAATGGAAAGTTGATGCAAACACTAAAAATTTTCACCAAGTTTGGATAGAACACATAAAATCATCTGGTGATCTTTCTTCTCTACTCCACATTATTTTAGTCCACTTCTTAAATGGTTTAATTTGGTCAAGTATTCATTGATATCCCCATAGTCATTAAGATCCAAACCCATAAGGTCATTTTCTATCAAGTGCTCTCGAATATCATGTATTTGACCAAATAGAGTGCCTAGCTTGTCCCTGCTTCTTTTGGAGTTTCTAAGGTCACAATGTGAAACCTAATGTCTGGAGAAACACAACTACAAATAAATCCAAGGGCCATGTCACATTTTTTCAACCATTTTGTTTTGTATGTTCATCTATTGGTTCTGTTTCATTCCCTTTCATGATTCTTGAATATCCCTTTTCCTACAATTTGCTCATTACTTCAATTTTCCAAGTAAAGTAATTATGTGCAGTTAATATGGGAAGAGAAGAAGAATTCATAGTGAGAGGAAAAGAAGCACAAGAGCACAATAGGCACACTATTGCACCTCCCTTGATTACAAATCTAAAGGATCCCTCCCAAATTTGTAATTTGGCACTTTATAACTTAGTGTATTTACAGATTTTACCTTGAAAAATGTGTATTACACTGGAAATTACAGTCTATGTACAAAATGTTTTCCAAAAAGAATGCATAAATTTGAAGCTCTCAAAAAAATACAAAAAATTGTAAATGAACAACTACTATTTGAATTCAAAGAAATTGAGAAATATCGGTTGGAAATTACAGTCTTTGATTTTTGAACTTTTTGATCACCAAGATCCGAGTGCACGAGGTGAGAGCATACAATTTAAAAAAAATGTAAAAATTTGTGACTGAAAAACTACTCTCTGAATACAAAGAAACTATGAAATGTCGGCTAGAAATTCCAGTCTTTGATTTTTGAACTTTTTGATCACCAATATCTGAGTGGGCGAGGTGCGAGCATACAATTTCAAAAAAACTACAAAATAATTATGATTGAACAACTACTTTCTGAATACAGAGAAACTATGAAATGTCAGTTAGAAATTAGAATCTTTGATTTTTGAAATTTCTTATCACCAAGATCCAAGTGGGCGAGGTGAGAGCATATGGTTTCAAAAAAATAGCAAAAAACTACGACTAAATAGCTACTATCTAAATACAGAGAAACTATGAAATGTTGACTAGAAATTACAGTCTTTGACTTTTGAACTTTTTGATCACCAAGATCCAAGTGGGTGAGGTGAGAGCATGCAGTTCAAGAAATCATATTTACAAGAGCATAATTTAGAAAAAAAAATAGAAAATAATATAAAATGAACACCATTAGATATGAAGATGCGCTAGCAACCAACTCACTCTGATACCATATAGAATTGTTGAATCATCAAGCTCTCCAAGATCTGGTGCTAAATGCAAATTACACTATAAGTGCTCAAGAATTTATAATCTCTCTATCTCGATATATCAAAGTACAATAGGGTAAAGCACTTATATAGCAAGTGCTTTCTAACAATGCAAAAACATAAGCAATGTGGGACTAAAAGTGTAGCCCACTACAAGATAAAATAGCTCACTAAAGAGCATCTCTAGCCATAGAATGAGGTAGAGATGTCAGAATGGAGACTAAAAGGACTCAAAAGAACCAAAGTGAGCTAAGAAAGCTAATGTAAATGTGCAAATACTAAACACAAGTAAAAAAATTATAAAAATGCATGAACAGATCAATGCAAGTAATTATCTTTGTTATCATGAATATTTGTGATACCTCTTCTATCTGCTAGGAATTTCCAATATGCCAAATCGCTATCATAAATACTTTTATAGTTAATAAGATGAGACATATATTCTCAAAAAAAATTCTAAATAGTTACCAATCTATTATGAACTCTAGATTTCACAAAAGATAAAGCACTAAAAGCCCTTTCATCTTCTATTGATCCCAAAATAATTGTTTGACATAATTTATATAAGCAAAAATATTCACTCATTGTATATTGTAAAACACTTCTTGGATACAATTTCTTCCACAAACTTGTTACAAAACCTAGTTAATTCATATTTGTCAAATTGGAAATTTGATCCACCATTGTCAATCCATACTAGGATGATTTATTTGTTAGAATATCTTTATTTAGATTACCATTTATCTCGATGCCATTGACCTCCACACATTTAGTAAAATGTTTAATAATTGTACCAATATGATTTATGAAAATTTCACTTGTAATATTGAAGTTGGTACTAGGATCCCAAAACATGGGGTTAATCACAACTATGGCCTCAAGAAACTCATCCCTTTAAAAATTGTCTCTTATTTCTCTTGTCAAAGTTTCTAGTATTTTTCTCAATTTTTTTTGGTAGTTTGTTTTGTCTATTCCTTTTTTATCCTCTGATGTACAAGGCATTAGGACGCCTTTAAAATGCCCTATTATTAATAAAATTATTACTTTGAACTACTAGCTAAACCAGAATTACAACCTCAAAATTACATCCTCGGACTAAAAGGAGCCAACAACATTAGACAAGCAAGCACATAGAGAAACCCTAGAGCTCAAAAATAAGCGGTCCTCGACAAAAAAAGAACTCAAAAATATGCGATCCTCCACCACAAAGGACCCAAAAAATAGAGGAAGAACCATAAACTATCAAGGGGAATATCCATATGCATGAGAGACGAAGCAACACCTTCCATACCAGCAACTTTCGCATCTATTTTAGAAATCTCCTTAGTGTTATCCTTAGGAACAATAGTGCATTCTTCCTTAGCAATATACATTACATCTTTGTCGTTGAAAACATATTTGATGTCAGTTTTGGTGTTGAAGGATACCTCAGCATCGGCCAGGACTAAAATATTTTCAAAATTGTCACAGAAAAATAAAAGGCTAAGTGCATGATGCTATTCTTTGAGGGTTGTAATCGCCTTTCCAATGGCCAAGTGAGCAGTTTCAATATGGTCAATGGTGGCAGAAGTAGCATGCACAACCAGCTTGTGAAGATACCTTTCGACAAGGTTAGGAGAATTAGACTTGTCCTTTGGAGTTTTTACAGAGGTGGACGGAGGGGTTTTGATGACTTCTTTATGTTTCAGCCTCTGGGAACTACGGATAGGGGTATTTTCAACTTTGGCCTTCTTCCTAACGGATAACTCAAAAATAGATTTACCCGCTTTATTTTTTCTTTTGGATTTGGAGTTTTTAGGTCTCGGGGTTGAGTATGAATTTTCGTTGTCAGAATGAGGGATAGGGAAATTACCTGAAGGGAATTGTAGAAGGAGGTACTTGTAAAGGACCTTAAAAATATCCTGGTTGAAATATTTGGTCTCATCCTTTTTGGAATGGTTGGTGGTAATGGTATAGTCCATGGACCAGAATAGGGCAGCAAGAATGTTCATCATTTTTGAGTCCCGAAAATGATTTACAAATGCAAGATGAAAACAACATAATTGAGACTCAGGGTTATCACAAGTAAAATATTGCATTATTGGCTTAAGGATTTCTTTCTAGGGTGTTGAAAAGTGATGGCAAAATAAGCCTTTTTTAACCTTATTGTGGATGGGTGAATATTTCTCGAAGAGTGTCAAATATGCCTCCTAGTTGTGCTTATTTCTTATGATGATTTTTTCATCCAAATCTTACCCTGACAGGTCCACCAACAACTCAAAGGAAATTTGGAACTGGACACCATGGATAGAAATAAAACCATTGTCCCAAGTTGTCATGAAATCCTTAGTAACCTTGTCATCCTCTTTGCAGAGCAGATTCAAAAAATTGATGATCTCATGCTTATCCTTAAACATATCAGTAGAAATAGAATCCAGATCAACAGTTTTAGGTTCAATGAAAACAACTTTCCCTTCCTTCATGGTGGCAAAAGGAATTAAGGAAGGAAGGTAAATGGGAGGAAAAAGACACAAATTGAAAGGAACAAAAATGAAATTATATGTTTATTGATAAGACCATATGAGGAATAAATAGAAAGTAATGCTTGACCAAAAAGGAAAACCCTAGCGAAAAGGATAATGATGGTTAGAACATTGGACATGACACAAAAAAGGGTGATGAAAATGGGTAGGAATAATAGGGAAAATCACCATCCCAAGAAATATGGATCTTTTGGTGATACTCACGTAACAAGGCCAATGACAAAAGCAGGCACGAAACCCAGAATGGATTGGGATGCACATTCCAAAAAGCCTCGGGAGAATCTGAAAGGTAAAACGTTTATACAGGGTTCTCAAAAAGGTAAAATTACAAGCATCATTCCACACGAGAATGAAATGATTTAAAATTAGGGTGGACATAGCATTAGGATTCCTCATGAAAATAATTATCAAAAAATAAGAGGCATAAGTAAGATGTGGTGGAGAAATTGAAATTATCAACATAGAACCCCTTTTCAAAGGAAGATAATGATAATGATGAATAAAATCTACATTTTGGAATTTTTTGGAACTTTGGACATGGGCCCAATGAATCATGAAAAAAAGGTCTTGGGCAATGTAAAAATTAAGGATTTCAAGATTCATCATGGTAGATGGTATTTTTATCATAATTTTCCAACTCAGCAACTTCATTGGGGAGGACATCCATCCAAGTCATCAAACCTTGAGCATTAATGCCAATTTTGGCTAATTTTTCAGCAATAGAATTGCCCTCCCTGAAAATGTGTTGAACCACAACATTTACTTGCTGACGAAGAATTTGCTTACTTTCTTTGATAAGATTCCTGATCCTACAACTGCTGGGTTTGGATGTTTTTAAAAAATGTATGATATTAATAGAATCTCCTTCAACAATGATTTTTCCTAGAATATCCTTTAGAAATTGAAGACCTCTCCACACCGCTTTAGCTTTAGTAGAATGATTGGATTGGATTCCTAGAGGTTCAGAAAAGGTAAATATAGAATTTCTAAGGTGATCACGGAGGATTCCTACAGCCCCAACAATGCCAAGATTACCTTTTGTAGCACCATAAAAATTAAGCTTGACCCAACCAAATGGATGAGGTTGCCATTTGATGTTGGTCCTAGATGAATACTGAGTAGCAGGCCTTGGGACATCAATACAAATATCACAAGAATTCAGGATGCCCTTCTCAAAAGGTGAACAAGGAAAAGGATCAAAAGGAGCAACAGGGGTATTTTCCTTAGCACAAAGGATAATTTTACTTGAAATAATATTGGCATCAAAATATTTCAAGTCAAAGATTATTTTATTGCATTCTAACCATATCTACCAAAGGAAATGATGCAAAAAAAGCTTCCAAAGTCCTCTGAATATAGGATTTTTGAAAGGAATTGGCACTGTTGGAATAAATCAATAATTGAAGGAGGACAGGCCCAAGAAATCTTGAAGTTGTGGAAAATTTTGTTAAGCACCATTCTTGAGTAGGAACAAAATAAGAAAATATGAGAAGTACATTCCCAATTAGAAAGGTAGAGATGGCATATGTTAGGCAAAGGAATACCTCTTTTGATGAGATTCTTCGTGGTAAGGATGTGATCTTGAATACATAACCAGGAAAAGGAGGTAATCTTAGGAATCAAATATTTGGTCCAAATAAGCTTGAATGGGATAGTATTATCAATACTATTAAGAGAAAGAAAGTTTGCTGATTTGACCGTGAAATATCTAGAATCAGTAGGTTCCCAAATAGGACAATCAGTTTGGTCATTTAAATGAATTCTGACAATAGAAAGTAGATTGTATAAACAAGAAATTTAATTTTCATGACCAGGGATATTAATCCTTCTCCATATTTTATGACCATTGGTACACGAAATGAAATTTGCTGCTAGAGGTCTAGCCAATTGAATAGTAGTATTCCTCAGCCTTTGAAACATAGGATTTTGATTTAGAGGTTGATCCTCGATCCATTTTTCATCCCAAAAAGAAATAGAAGTGCCATTACAAAATTACCACCTTAGAACTTTGATCAAGAGGGAACGAGCTTCACAAATATCCTTCTAGAAAGCAGATCTGGATGAAGGCACCTCCACATGAGGGAAATGGGATCCCTGAAGATATTTCCTTTTTATGATCTTGACCCAAATAACATTCTCATTAGAAATCAACCACCAGGCTTGTTTTGCAATAATGGAGAGGTTGAGATGATAAATTCTTCTAAGACCTAATCCTCCACATTCTTTAGGCTTGCACATTTTATCCCAAGTGACCAAATGAAATCTATACTTATTTTCAGATCTTGTTTAGAGGAAGTGTTTTGAATTTTTTCCATTTTTTCATTAAAACTTACTGGAGCTTTGAACAGAGAAAGGAAGTAAATAGGAATGCTCTGGATTGGACAAGTCAGAGCTAATAAGATGGCTGGTAATTTTGGATTTCAAATTGCTGAATACGGGAAGGCTTTTTTTCAAATTTCTGACAAGCATAAGGATGGCCCTCTCTATGTTGATGCGAACATTTCCCTATCCTTTGCTTAGGAGGTGGGATCCATTAGTCCCCTTGAGAATGGAATCAGACTTACTCAAACTATTGGAGGAAATGTGGTTGTTTCCAACAGTAGTCCCACTCTGCGCTAGCTAGCATTTCTTCCTCCTCTACTCAGGTTGTGGGCTCCAATGAATCTCTTGATAACCATATTACTAAAAATCATCTCCTATCCTCAAGGTGGGAGGAACCTTTTAAAACCACTGAGCACTTAAAATATCAGATTCAAGCGATACCTGATAATGCAGAGCTTCGGGGGGGAGCGTGTTCCTTCTTCTCCCAATCCTTCCTTTACAAAGGTTTTAGGCGGGCCTTCCTCCTCTTCCTTTTCTCCCCCATAATTTGAGGTTTTTTGGAACAGGGTCAAGATTCCTGCTGACATTGCTGAAAAATTCATTGCTAAAGAATCCCTTTCCTTGGTTAGGAAAGTGGTTGGAGGTAATCCAAATATCGATATTATCAGGCTTTGGGATTTTTCCCATTGGAAATTTCATGGGACCTTGCAAATTGTTGACCTCTGTAGGGTTTTTTTTGGAGTTTGCCTCAACACTAAAGAATACGCTAGAAAAATTCTATCTAGAGGACCTTGGTTCCTTGGGTCTAAGAGTGTTTTTTTGATAAAATAGAATCCTAATTTCAATCGAGAAATGCAAAGCATTAACTTTGCTCCTATCTGGGTCATATTTCCAAACTTATCTTGGCACATTTGGTGAGAATATGTATTCAAATCCATGGCTTCAACTATTGGATATTTTATTCTCATTGACAAGGTAACTCTTTCCAGATCAAGGATGCATGTTGCCCACCTTTGTATTATGTCCAACCTCAATTCCGCACTCCCTACCTTTGTGGAATTGGAACTTGGAACATCGCTTTTCAAGCAAGCCATTGAGTATGAGAACAAACCTCCTTTTTGCATTGAATTTCGAACTCAGGGTCATCTTTGTGCTCATTGTACTTCTCTCACTAAGCATGTGGCCTCTTCTAAGCGATTGAATGATTCTAATCCTATGGCTAAGGAGAATGCCTTTTAGGCTTCGTCAAAGAAGAATAAAAGAAATTTCATTCATCTAGAGGAATAAGTTTCAAGCCTACCAAAGAATATAGAATCAAAGAAGGACATAACTCTACCCATTTCATAAACTCTCTTGATGATAAAGGGAAAAATATTTCTTTGGCAAATGCATCTAATGAGGTCAGTATTTTTTCTCACCCTTTTCAATTTCAAATTCTTGTGGATTTAAACTTTGAGTATTTTTTTTGATAAAAATAATGATCTAAATCCCAATCCCAATCCTCCTTTGGATCCAAAGAATCTTATTCAAGAACCATCTTCTGAGCCATTGACTGAGAACCATGAACCCTTGACTAAGGACCTATCTTTAAAAGAAGACCAGCCCTAGATAGAAGATGCTTCTATTCCTTCATCCTTCCTTGAACCTGTGAGTCCTATGATTCATCGAATCCCCTCTTCCATTTTTAGTCCCAAAATTCTTTGGAGCAAAAAGAGGTCTCCTATAGATTGTGGAATGGAAAAAATGAGGGGAATACCTTGTCATTTTGATCAAAGGAATCAAGATGCACATGAAGATATTGCTAATGGCATTCAAAAAACTTTGTTTTTTACTGGAATAAATATCTCCAAGGAAGAAATGAAGTGCACCAAACCTCCCCAACCACATGGAAAGGGATGCAAAAAACTCTCCAAATACTCCAAATGAAGATCCTCTTATGGAATTTGAGAGGCCTTAATGGTATAGCCAAGCAGTGGCTAGCTAAATCATTAAGGAAATAAATCAGATCGACTATTTTTGTGATTTAAGAATATAAAATTAGTGAACCTCTTGATAAAAATATTTGCAATTTCATTTGGAAAAATGGTGATTTATGTGCTTGCAACGTCAGGGGTGCTTCTGGAGGTCTTATATACTTATGGAATCCTTCTCTCGTGAAAGGAAATCTTATCCATTCTAATGATGATATTTTGAGCATTCATTTTTGTGATAAATACAACAATTGTTCTTGGGTCCTGACCAATATCTATACTCCCAATTCCATTTCTGTGAGGGTCCATATGTGGAACACTTTATCCTCAATCAGAAATGATTTCTCTAATCTGCCTTGGATCCTTATTGGTGACTTTAACACCCCTTTGTTTCCTTATGAAAAAAGGAGAGGAGTTGGCTCTTTTTCTAAGAGTATGGAGGACTTCTAGGATTTCATTAATGCACATAATTTGATTTATGTCAATCTAAAATGCAATCAGTTCACATGGTCAAACAGAAGGTGTGGATCTCAGCTAATCCAAGTTAAATTAGATAGGGTGTTATTTTCTCAAGAACCCTTTGATAACTGGGGAGATGCCACTCTTCAATCACTCCTTAAAATGGGTTCTAATCACAATCCCATTCTTCTAGACACAAATAATCCAAAATTTTATAAAACCCCATTTAGGTTTGAAGCAATTTGGATGCAACATCCTTATTTTAAGGAAAGAATCAACCAATGGTAGCAAACCGACATTCAAGGAAAAACTTCCTTCATTCTGGCCCAAAAACTAAAAATAATTAAAGAGAACATTAAAGTATGGAACAGAGACATATTTGGTAACCTTTTCAATAATAAGCAGGATGTAATGTTGAGGTTATCTTTGATTGATAAAAATAATCAGGAGAATGGTGATTTCACTGCTGAGATTAAAAAAGAAGAGAAGGAATTGTTAGCCAAGTATCACAATATTCTTCAATGTGAAGAAATTTTTTGGAGACAAAAATCCCATGACTTATGGCTCCAAAAATAGGATTTTAATACCAAAATTTTTGATACTTCTACTATGAGACACCGAAGCAATAACAAAATTAAGGAAATTCGCACTCAGGAAGGAGAAATCATCAATGATATCAAAGAAATCAGGAATGAAGGCATTTCCCATTTCATGCAACTACTTCAGGCTGAGAATAGACCAAATTCTTAGATGGCAAAAGATTTTTTCCTCCATTTCATTTCTCATCTCATATCTGATAGTACCAATGATAGGCACGCATCTAAGGATGCTCGAGTGGACTAGCTAGTTGGGTATATATAGATGTTATATGTAGAGGTTCCCAAGGATCCATATGCTCTAAAGTCTCAATGGACTAGGTCTAGGACTACCATACAGTCTACTACTAGTTCGATCCATCACACCCATCAGATCAAGAGGACACACAAGTCCTCTAGTACACATGGTGGTAGTAGTCATACCAGGACTAGGGAGGTGGGCCAATCTATTGTAGCATCCAACCATAGGTCTTAGTGCACAGAGGTGCCCATTACACAGGTGGTATTTGGGTGAGTGCTACACCTTTTTAGGCTAGGTGGTGCTCAGGGTTCTCAATAGGATCCATAGTAGACAGTAGGGCAACAAGCAGAGTAAGCTCCAGAGCATAGTACTGAGGGAGGTGGTGAGAGATCCGGTAAAGGGGGGGCAGATTAGAGCTAGAGCTCTACTATTGCAAGATACATTTTTGATACATATCATTTTTGATGCAAGGACGAGGACCTACACATTTGTAGCCTGTGGGTATTTTTTTGTATTTTAGATGTACTTTGAGACACATATTTATATATGATATGACTGATCATTATTTTATGGCTCATTATTGTGTACTCATTTATTTTTTATTTTTTATTTATGTGATGCACATGGATGCAATGCTTATGTTATGTTGATGCTTTATGATGTGATGTATGGATGATATGCACTAGATAGCTATTTGATTTATGATGATGATATGCAGTGATCTAGATGCTTACTTGTGCTTTTTATGATGGATGCATATGGATGCAATGTTATTTTCTTAATGCATATTTGATATTTCTTTCTTATATGCATTAATGTATGTAATGATTTATTTACATGATGTTAATCTAATGTAAATGAACCTGTATGCTTTAATAACTTAAAACATAAGGAATGAATGCAAATATGTTTATCAATCTAATGGATGACACCACAGAATGTATAAAAATTATGAATGTAATTGAAAATTCTTAAGATAAGAATTTAATCAATTAATCACCCATTTATGAAATGCAATGATATGTGATGTTTATGATGCAAATGATATAATGTGTCATTCGATTTTATTTCTTTTGCACTTTGGATGATATGCACGATATAGTCAGTGGTCATCTAAATATTATTGCTAATATCCATCCGGTATCTATCCTATATGTTGATTGTGCTTTATATAATGATGTATCATGGATTTGATACTTTACAATTTGATGATTTATATGGTTGCAATATTTGACATTTTGTTGCTATAGGAGAAATTTTGAGGTTTTCCATGAGACTCAAACACCCTAATAGACTTATCAAAATTTGCATACTAACCACACTAGACTTCTAAGATAAAAGGCTTTTCCTAGGATAGACCCTAACTGTTCATTATCCCTATGTGTGCACATGATTATTTTAAGATAAGACACGAGCGTTCCCCGATGTCAGGCAGGATTCTTTCAGCCCATTGCCAAGATAGGGTTTCCACAAATGTCTTATCCAATATCAAGTTTATATTTTAGTTGGACTAAGCCACTAGGCAATGCAAAAAACCTGAAGCTAGCTCTTCCACATTCAAAAATTTATCTTGTTCATATGCGAGGTGCTAATGCGTTAGACATATCATCATGCATAAGTTACAATAGTGCTGAAAATTCCAGGGATTCAGGCTCATTCCTTTCCATCCTTCAATTTTTGGGATACTTGCTCATATGTAGTGAAGCAAGGGAGTCGATTCCATATTCTTTATGAACTATCTTTGGATATTCATTTGATCTCTCTTCGAACTAGATTTTGGATCTTCATTTGATCTCCGCTTGAACTTTTGATTTATGATCTTCATTTGATCTTCACTTTTGAACTTTACTTTGAACTTTGTTATAAGCCTATTTTCTGATCTTCACTTTTCAGCATTATACATTTGATAATTTTCTTCAAAAACTTTCCTTTGGGGGATTTGCTTGGAAAAACTATTTCTGGTATACCAATTCAGAATATTTATCTTATGATATCCATATGGGATATCACTATGGGGATTCGATCTATGATAGAATCTAGGGCATCAATCATGAGGATTGATGTGGGATATCTCTTGGGATATTGCTCATTTTATCATAAGCAAGGGATTTTGAATAGGGAACTAACCTATCCTTTTGCCAAATGCCAACATTTCCCATACCGTCCGCATAGAGGAATAAGCAAGAATAACTCTTTTTTCTTCAGGATACTCGGTCCTGCTTCACGGATTTCATCTTCCTCTAATACTTGTTAGGATTGTTTAAATTTTTTGATTAGTGATAGACTTACAATATGCTAAGGGCTATACTAACTAAATATTAGCTACAAAAGTAAAGTAATATTTCTACCAACTCTTGATAACACCCCTACATATGGTTGAATGATCGAAAAAACCTAGTATATCTCCATAGCAACATTATAGGTTGTGTTGAAAAACACAATTACTCACATGAATGATGGATCATGATAAATGCAGAGATGCATGATTTAAACACAAACATGGCATCATTTTTAATACGGACAAACACAATGCCTTCTATTATATAATGCAACAGATGAAAAATACCTATATGCAATGCAGTAATGTAGCGAATGCATATGTAAATGCAAAATGAAAATGCAAAATTCAAATGCAAATGCAAATGTTTTTGGATTTTATGCTTTACCAATTTTTTTTGGATTTTATTGATTTTATAATTTTTATGGGTTTTGAGCCTCATAATTGACCAAACGACGAGTACATGCCTCTAGAGCCTTTAGATTGACCAAGAAATTTTTAGGAATCCTTGGAGCTTTTAGGATTGACCAAAGGGCTTATGGGTACCTTTGGGGCATTTTGGGATGACCAAGACATTTTTAGAATCCTTGGAACCTTTAGGGTTGACCAAATTTTTTTTCAAAAACTCTTGGTGCCTTTTGGGTTTGACCAAAGGGCCTACATATTCCTTTGGAGCTTTTTAGGATGACCGAGCGATTATAAGCAAATCCTTGGGGCTTTTAATTGACATGACCAAGCAATTTTAGGGACCCTTGGAGCATTTTGGGATGATCGAGTAATTTTGACCAAACCCTCAAAGCTTTTGAGGTTGACCAAAGGGCTTACATATGCCTTTGGAGATTTTTAAGGTTGACCAAAGGGCTTATAGATGCCTTTGGAGCTTTTTGATTGACCAAACCATTTATGAGAGTTTTTAGAGCTTTTTAGGATGACCGAGAAGTTACAAGCAACTCTCAAAGCATTTTACTATGCTGCTCAAGCATAAAATGCATTAAGATGAATGATTTTGAGAGGTTTAGGCTCTTCAACACCCCCTAGTGATGTTAGGAAATAGGTACCTAGACCAATATTTTTAGATATAATGTAGGATCCTAGCCAATTAGCCATGAATTTGTCTCGCATATCTAGCAGTAAATTAGAGTTCTATTGGTTTTCTTTCAAGATAAGATCCCTAACTTCAAAGTCTCTTGGTGGACTTTAACATTGTAAGCTCATTTTAGTCACTCCTGATAAACACAGAGATGCTCGAAGGCATTCACATGACGTTCATAAAGTATTTTCAATTGATCTAGTTGAGCTTATCGCGTAGTCTCATCATTGATGAACTCTTTCAATGTGATGCGCAATGTTGTAATTTCTAATTCCAAGGGGATAATGGCCTCAGTGCCATATACTAGTGAAAATGGTGTTTCCCCAGTGGGCATCTAAATACTAGTCCTGTAAGCCCATAGCACAAGGGGTAGCTGGATGTGCTAGTCTTTGTGGTTTTCTTGTACTATATTTTTCAAGATGGCCACCACCATCTTATTTGAAGCTTTAGCATACCCGTTTGCTTATGGATAGTATGGATTCGTAAAACTATGTTTAATTCTATATTTATATGTCAAAGCTCTCATAGTTTTTTTCTTGAATGATGTTCCATTATCCGATAGTATTTTGGATGGAATCCCAAAATAACTTATGATATGCTCCAGTATAAAATCTTCTATATGAGCTCTAGTTATTATTATTAATGGTACTACTTCCACCCACTTTGTAAAATACTCAGTAGCCATGATTATGAATGTATGCCGACCTGATGATGGAGGAGAGATCTTACCTATAAGATCCAATACCAACTGAGCAAATGGCCAAGCCACTTGAATGGGCTATAATGCCTATGATGGCAAGTGCATAAGATTAGCATGATGCTAGCATTTAATGCATTTCTTGACATACACATTGCAATCCTTCTCCATAGTGGGCCAATAGTAACCCATTCGAAGGATGTGCTTGATGATGGCCATGTCGCTGAAATGGCAATCACACGTACCATCATGGGCTTGCAAAATTTCCCATGATACCTCTTGGGGCTCTAAGCAACGAAAGAGAACTCCATCGTAGCCCCATCAATACAAGATTTCTCCTATTAAGACATATTTGGCTGCTTTCTATTTAAATTAGCACTTTGCGACATGCGAAAATCCATCTAGGATTATACTAAGCTTTAGCAAGTCTTTAATTTACATCCAATTTTGATAAATATTAGCTTCGACTGCCAAGACGACTTGCTCCCCCTACATATTTACCTTTGCAAATGCATACTTGGAAACAACCCTGTGGCGAATGGTAGTACCACTCCCCATGGGACTCTGAGAGGTTAATGACTCCTAGGGTGCCTTCTTAAGAAAGTCTTCAACTCTATAGAACCATTCTTCTTATGGTTCTACACTGATCATGTTGATTGACTCTCTATTATCATAGGCTACATGCTTTGCTGCTGGATGTGAGAGTGTCTTGACATGGATGGTAGTGAAATCAATAGATAGATTCTGAGTGATTAAATATCCTATAGAAGCCATGGTATCTGTAAACCTATTTGATGATCGAGGGATTGCCTCAATGTCATACCATTCAAGTTTGGCCAAATATGTGTCAACTAGATATTTATAGGCTTTCAATATGGGACATCAACACTGAAAAATCCCCTTGACTTGATTTACTATGAGCAAGGAGTCGCCAAAGATGTTCAATCTCTTAATATTCATGGTGATAGCTATGTGGAGGCCCAGTAGTAGGGCTTCATACTCAGCATTATTGTTGGTGCACAAAAAATTCAACTCGAAATACAAGGGCATTGGAGCTCCTTATGGCATGAAGAACACTATTCCAACACCACCCCCTTGTTTGCACTTTGAACCATCGAAGAATAGAGTCATATCAGCATTTTTATTTGGTTCTTCAGGTTTGAGAGCTTCAGATATGATGAATACTACATCATTCAAAAGCTCAATTGTTAGAGGCCTAATGTTTGACAGTGGTGCCTCAACTAATTAATCTGCTATGACCTATCTTTTAATGTACTTCTAGCTTATGAATTCCAGATCAAATTTCATCAAAAGCATGATCCAATTTGTAGTACGTGTATTGTGATAAGTCTTACTCATCATGTACTACAAAGGATTAAGTTTGGATATAACATACGTTGTATGACTTAACATATAATGTCACAATCTCTTTGTAGCGAACACTACTACTAAACACAATTTTTTCATGTATGCATACCCGAGCTCATAACTCACCAAAGTTCGACTAATAAAATATATGGCATGTTCTTTGCCTTGCACATTATTTTGGTCCAACATGGTTCCCAGTGCAAAGTCAGTTGCCGATATATATAGTAGAAAATGAACCTTTGGCCTTGTTGGAGCTAGCACTAGTGGCGTCACCAGGTATTAATTTATCTTAATGAAGGCTACCTCACAGTCCTCCTCCCAGTTGAATGGGACTCCCTTATGTAGCAATCAATTCATGGGTCAATATTTATCTAATAGTTAGGCAATAAATCACTTTATCGAGGCTACCTTACCATGAAGGCTCCTTAATTCCTTAATATTGGTGGGAGGACGCATTTCCAAAATGGCCTTGACCTTCACTAGGTCTACTTTGATGCCTCTCTTGGAGATGATGAACCCTAGTAGTTTTCTAGAAGCTACGTCAAATACACACTTCTTAGGATTCAACCTGACATTGTGCTCTATTAGGCGGTCGAAGACTTTCCTTAAGACCTCTGCATGCTCTTCTCATAGCAATGACTTGGCTAACAAGTCATAGATATAATCTTCAAGAATTTTGTGTATATAGTCATGAAAAATGTATGTCATGTCCTACTGATATGTGGCACTAGTGTTTTTGAGGCTGAATGGCATAAATTTATAGCAAAACGTTCCCCACGGTGTTATAAACACAGTTTTATGCTGGTCTTCAAGTTTAATCTAAATTTTATTGTAACTAAAAAACTATCCATTAAGGAGAGCATTTTGTGACCTACAGTTGCATCTATGATAGCATCAATGTTGGGCAATGAAAATGAATCTTTGGGTGTTGTCTTGTTTAGGTCTCTGAAATCTGTGCAAATATGGATTCTTCCATCGAGTTTTCCCACAGGTACCATATTGGATACCCATTCTGGATATTCTATGGAAATCACAAATTCCACATCCATCCAACAACTTTTGTAGCTCATATTTCACCATTAAGGCTACTATTGGGTGTATTTTCCTAAGCTTTTGCTTGACCGAATTCTTCATCAAATCTAGTGAAAGGTTATGCGTAACCAATTTTGGGTCTAGACCTGGCATATCCTTATACAACCAAGCAAACAAATTTGGTATCTATTTTAGTAGAGGGACGAGGGTGGCCCGCTCATCTAGAGTGAGACTCTCTCCAAATTTAACCTTCTTTGCATTGGCGGGATCATCACTGATATCCACCTCAAAGGTTTCCTCTACCAACATATGTGATCCCTCATCAAGCTAGTGAGGCATAGGAATCAAATGGATGTCATCAACCAAATTTATTGGTTATGCATTGGAATTATTTTTGGCATGATAAACATCATATGCACAACCTGGTGCAAAATGAAAAGGTTTCAACATTTCTTCATGGGGAAGAAATACTTAGGCTCAACGGGTGAATCAGCATGATCCCAATCGATAGAATCTTTGTTAAGATACAACGGTTTAGATGGATCTACTATATTGTGGAGTGGAGTGATCAAATAAATAGAGACCATGTTTATGGAATGGAATTTATCTCCAAGACCACCCAGACTGACCTCTATGAAATTTGCATAGTCCTCATACCAATGATTTGGCTCTAATGACATAGGCACAAAAGGGTCTTCCCTATGAGTACTGCAAATAACTGGATCCTACCTATGTGCTGAATGCAAAATAGGATCATTTGGCTCATAGAGCTACATGTAGGTCAATGAAAGGGTATTAACCAACCGATGGATTTGATCCAGGTTTAACCGTGTTGCTCTCAGATGCAGACAAACATTTAGCTACCTATAGATCTCATCAATGTTGATGGGTTGATGACAGTAATGCAAATAATGAGGACCAAGGTAGGCCCTCTCTAACTCATCTTCTTCATCATTGTCATAATAGAATCCTTCATTCACCCCCACTCCTGGAGGGTGCTCCTCCAAATGAGGCCCCATAAATCTTACTTCTTGCATGTTGTCATCACTATCCAAAAAAATTGGATAATTGTACCTCATGTACAATGCTACTGAGAAAATAGGCTTGATCTCTTCCCTTGAATAATCAACATTGGTAAGGATCACCTTGGTATCCTGCACTGACTCAATAGGCAATAGATGACGCACATACAAAGGACTTACATAAGCACCTTCAACTTCATCCCAAGATTTATCGTTGTTTAAGGATTCCTCATCTGCGTCATAGCTTGTTCCACTCATATCGGAGGTGGACTCTACTCTATATTTATTACAAATATCTCCTAGCTCGAGATTACCTGCAGTAATGGGGTTATACCCCTGCATGTCTGTGTCATTGACTGCATCATGAATTTGGTGTTCCAGTTGATATTTGGGGTTCATTTCCATCTCAATATGTTCAAGGAGCCCTTCATGATGATATTCGAGTGGCCTAATTATGATGACAAATATCATAGGGTGATTTCTTCAAAATTTGGAAGGATCTAGATGATATGGATTAAAATCCACATCATCTGCCATACTGAGGTACAGATGATCTAGGTATGTTATGATAAAATCATCTTGCCCTCGTATCTGTAACCCTAGACTAAACCTATCAGTAACTAATTGATAATGAGGTTCCAACGGAGTCCTCCTTCCTTGTTCAAAGAGACCAAGACCGTATCTATGCCAATGATATAGCTCAAAAATATGCATGGCATACTCTGGATTAGAAAAATAATGAGCTTTTATCGTAAAAGGTTCCTCGTCATCTTCATCCATGGGCTCTCATGTTGGAAGTTGATCTAGCCCCACATAAATAAAGTTAGTTTGGTTAGGCGGCTCTCCCAATGGAACCATCTATCTAACTAGATAACTATGAGTAAATGGTCTGCCCATCTCTTGCGCAGTCTTCAAAATTGGTCTGAAAGTCACATTTTGCACAAGGTACTTGCCTAATCCAGTGTTAGTGAGATGTACCATCACCCATGGTGTAGATAACGCTGCTAAATATGTAGATGAGGCAGGCTAAGGTGCCTCCTCAGCTTTGTCTTAGGGTTCATCAACTTACATGGGAATGGGAATCTCATCAGTGATTGGCTTGATCTCACGCTCTTTATCTTTCTTGCCCACTTTCACTTTCAACTTCCTATCAGCTTGACGCATGACTGATGCCAAGGGTTTTAAGGAAGTGGTAGTGGTGTGCCCCAATCTGTGTGACATAGATGACATTGGTTGAGCATGCACTGCTAGTTTACCTCCTAGTTTCTTTTTTGGCAACGACGACTGAACATCTAGGTGTGTTGATGGGAGTATGAAATCCCCAGGAAAATTTGCTAGGTTCACAAACTTAAATGGCTCTTCGTTTGATGCCACTACGTGAACCAGTCCCTCATGAATGTATTTCATGCACTGATGTAGTATCAAGGGGACACAACACATTTCACAAATCCAAGGTCTATTGAGTAAAATGTTGTACTACATGGCCCCTTCTATCACATGACACATTATTGAAATGGTCTTCAGACCTACCTACATGGGTAGGATAATTGTGCTGATAGTCGAACATAGTGTGTCGTTAAACGTTCTCAATATAAATGTAGTTGGCACAATGTGTGATTTTGGTAGCTTCAAATGACTCAGCATCTTGATCATTATTATGTTGATCGATGAGCCAGTATCGATCAATACACTTTTAAATGGCATGTGATTCACACACATAATTATGTGCAATGATAGGTTAGTCATAGTTATAGAAATTGTCCTTATCTCATGATCATAAAATTGGATCATTAGTTCCTAGCACTGCTATACATGTCCTATGAAATTATTAAATGTCTATGCATACTGAGACTATATTTCAATGGACCTCAAAATATCCATAAGAGTCTCCTTGTGCCTCGAGGACTACTGTATTAATTCATATATTGATAACTTCACAGGAGTTGTTTGTAGGTTTTGGACCAAACTGCTCCTTATGGTCACCACCGATCTTGTCGGTGGGTTTGGAATATTCTGTGTTGACCACTAATTTTGGCATGGCTTGTATTTTAATGGAAGCACAATTTTGATTCTATTTTTCATATCTCCCATGCCTAGTGACAATGTTGACCATACCTATGAACCCCTGGGTAGGTGGTTCAACTCACACCTGGTTAACTTGACCACCATTTTTTTGAGGCACCTCATGATTTGGTAAGGGGTTCTTTTAAATCCCCATATTATGATTATTAGGTGCTTGCAAGTTGTGTGGCGCTAGAAGCTTACCATTTTCAATCATAGTTTGCACCAGGTGTTTGAAAGACCAACACACCTTGATGTCATGGCATTTCGTTTGATGAAATATGCAAAATAGATCATCTTAGAACCCCTTTGGTTTGGGTTGATTGGGGTCTATCATCTTGAATTTGGGTAATCTAATTACCTTGGCCTCACATAACTGATGGAAAATTGATGTCAGTGATTCTGTCAATGGTGTGAACTGGCGAGGTGGGCGTTGATATTTATTCTTGACCTTATAATTGTTGTTATGCTTGTCATATTGCGCAAGGGGAGGTTGGGCCTGATAATTTTGTTTCTGTTGCCCCTTGTCCTCCCATTGGAGATTCAATACCACTTGATTTATGTAGGTCTGCTTGCCCTATTGTTTTGTGGCACTATTATTTTATCCTTCTCTTATATTTTTGATCTTCAAGTTGCCTTCCTGCAACTTGATGTCCTCAATCACCTTGGCTTGCATCAAAGCCTCTTCGAATGTAGGATACTTTTGCAGCTGCAGTAGTAACAATATGTGCTTGGAACAACTTTTTGTTAACATTCGGGTTAACTTTGTGGTATGAATAGGGAATGACAACTTCACCATTAGTCTCCTCCATCTCTTTTCGTATTACTCTATTGGCTCATCGTCGCGCTAAGCTAGCACAGCCAGATTAGAAAGGTTGGACTATTTCTTGATGCCAAAGGAATAGCATTCAAGAAAGGCATCAACTAATTGCTCGAAACTAGTTATGCTATGTTTCTTTAGCTGATTAAACCACTCTCAAGCTGACCCTAAAAGTGTCATGATGGACATGCGCAACAATAATGCATCATTGCTTGCTATTTTAAAACAAGCATCCAGAAAGCTCGTGACATGTTCCTGTGCATCTTCATCACCCTTAAAATTATCCAACCTGGGCATATCAAAATGCTCAGGGTAAGCTGGAGTAGGCACCAAAGGATACAAAGGCTTGTTATGGGTTTTCCTCAATGTCAGATTTTGATTAGTCGCACCTTGTCTCTCAATGGATTTAATCTTCTCAACTAAGACCTTATAGGTCTCTAAAGATAGAAATTCCTCCTCCCTAATTTGATGTGGACATGGCTTAGGAGGTACTATCTTCCTTGTGTGATATGGAGTTCATTTCTATTCCTCCTATTTAGCTTGGGAGCTTTTAGGATATTCTTTCTCGTATCCATCTCCCACTGCTACTTCATGATGCCTTTGCCTTTGAGTATCGAGCGGTGGTGGCCGCTCCCTCTATTCGACACTAGCATGAGTACGAGCATCTCTATGCTATTGATGCATATCAGCTTGTGAAAATCCTTCCTATGCATATGCTCTCTATGCTCATCTTGAGGATATAGGCCAACCCTAGCTAACCTATCCTCCTACTCCACGTATTCCTTCTAGGCAAGGATACGCTCTTCACGCATGTGCTGCTCATATAACCTCTATCACATGAGCCTTTACACTTGAATATTTTCATCTTCAATGCATTGCCTCTCTAGATAAGCATCCTCCAGTTGATGTTGGAGGAGTTGGTATTTTTTCTTTGATGCCAATTGATGTGATCTATCAATCTGGTCAGCCATGGGAGGCCTCTGGTATCCCTACTTTGTACGAGCGACCTTGTGGGTTCTTTACCCATTGAACCTATGTGTTGTGCCTTTGCCTCTATCTATGAAGATGATATTGGCCTCCTATTGTGTCCTATATTGTGAACCATTATGTGTAGATAGTGGGTGTGTGACATGAGGGCACTTAGAAGCCTCCCCATGTTCTCTAGTAGTGTAGACGACACACGCTACGCTCACTCAGGGCACGAATGGGTGGAGCGAAATGCTTGCAGCCCAACTGCTCTAAAACACTACCTAGAAGGGTTATGATAGTGGCGAATATTTGCCAATTGGGTGAATATTAGGATTTTAAAAATTGAAAATTGGCAAATATGAGGACCCTCGACGTCGGCCCATTCGCCTAAAATTTTTAGGATCATTTTTTTCTTAGGGTCAATTTGCCACAATATATATCCAAACATAGGCATATGTGTACTCGTTGGAAAGATCTTTTTAATCCTAATATAATGGTGGTATTTTTATGAAGTTATAATATTATTTAATAGGTAAAAAGTGGTCCTAAATATGACCTTACATTTTAGGGCTTCAAATACCTCAAATTTTGGTGTGAAGATGCTCGATTTTATTTTCTTAGGATTCTCCATGATTCACCTTGATTTTGATTAGGATTCACCATTTTTTTACAAGTATATTTTGAGTCCAACCCCTTATGCATAACCCTGCTATATAGACCTTCTAGCTGCCTAGATCACCATCGCCATTATCTCCCACATTTGATATATCAATGGTGATCTTACGTGGTGGACCATGCATGGGAGTATGGTTATACCTATGCTCTATAGCGAGCTGATATGCCTACCCTTGAATGGGTAGGTATCTAATCCTTCTATACTTAGAAGTTGGATCCATAGATCCTCTAGTGGACTTAGTGCGTAGGGGCACCAACCTGGTCCCCTGCACCACAAACTCTTCAACCAATCCTATGGACGTGTGTGCATTGCGGTCTTAGTAATGGCTATCAAGTGGAACACCCTCATACTAGAAGGTTTTCTATTATATTATATGCCTAGAGGAGTGTACTAAAGCTCCTCTATCTGGGGTTTTCTCTACTGGCTCCCCTCGTGTCAAGTTATCTCATTGAATGCTAGCCAAACAAAATTTAGTTCGCTCATGTGGTTGAGGAATTGACACGTACTATTGTGAATTTGTTAGGGGTTGGTCATCGGCATTGGCTTTGGACCTTTGTCAATCACCCCATGTATCCACCATTGTGTACCTAGAGTCTAAATGTATTATTATTAATAAAACAATGTATACAATAATGATTATCTCATTTTAAATTTTAAAAGTGAGTCCTAAAGTTTTGATGTGTTTTCAAGATTCGTTGTATTAATGTAGAAACTCTTATCATTTTTTGCAAAACTTGTTGGATTTTATTCTCATTTTAATGGATTTCACCTGTACGCTCACAACTCGATAACTTGATGATGAACTCCAAGTCGTGTAAATACCCCATGTGTGGTAATGAATCCCACACCCGGACAAGGAGTATAGGTCATCCCATATCCTCACCCATTTTCCCCTAGTCAGTGTTATACCCTCCGAAGAGAATACATGCAAATTTTCTAGGGTACAAAAGGTTCTTGGATCTGGTATTGGTCTATGTATCAAGGGTTTGTAGGATTTGGGCCAATGGATGGAAGTTATGCCCACCATATTTGAACCCTAATACTGGTTGGATGTCAAGCCCAACTCACTAGCATTTAAATGTGAAGTGATGTTTGTGGTTCCCTTTAATGTACATAAAAATAAATGCATCATATAGCATAAATGCTCATTTTATAAATGCTATGCAAGAGAAAGACATTTCAAGTTCAAAAAATGCAAGCTATTCTAGATGCTCTTGAAGACTATGCACATTATGATGCTAATTGGCCACTAATTGGGCCTCACACATGCAAACCATCCATACATCTCTATCAATAATGTTGTAGCCTAGGGTGGGCTACAATCAGAGGCCCATTGTTCCCAACAACACCTTTATATTGAAAGCAAAATATGAAAGCAAACTAGGCCAATTTATTTTTACCCTTTTCTTAATTATTTTCCTAATTTGCATTCAAATTAAACCTACTGTAAAAACACAAAGAGCAAAAAAGTAACAGAGGTTTGAAAATAGGACCTACCTCAAGTCTTGCATTGTCTGATATTCTAAATTTGACTGTCTGTGTTGTCAGTAGGAGACCACAGGTTTGATCTATGGTTTTGACTGTAAATTGCACTCTGTACCTATGGTTCAATTGTTGGGTCGTAGTTGACAGCTACGGTCTATACCTTCAAGTGCAAAAACCAATAAAACATAGTCAGGTCCTATAAATACGGGGTACCACCATGATTGCCTTCTGTAACCACCAAAAAGGCTCACACCCGATGGTGTCCTATTGCAATAATTGATAAAAGTATAACATGCATACAAGAAATTACAAGTACATCCCTCTTAGGGATAATCAAATTACAAGAACAAAAAATTGACAACAAATGAATCAAAAAGAAAAATGCTTTATTCCATTGTATTCGAAGTCAAAATCAAATTACAAGTATATCCCTCTTAGGGATAATCATTTTGATACAATATTACAATAGGAGTGCACAATCATTTCCCTCTTAAGGGTAGGTGTGATTTCCAAATGCCTTTCAGGATGACACAAACTGGTCTAGGGTGGAGGTGCCCTCTTCTTCGCTATGGGTAAGGAACTTGATAGTTGGTTCTCATTTGAAATTGTTCTCTGCGGTCAAGAAACAACATAAGAATTTCAAAAATATAGGCAACCTCTCATGATGAGGCCCTTTTAGGTAAATTGCATAATTACACCATTAAACATCCATAATCAAGAAAACATGAAAAGGGCTTCTAAGCTATGCAAATCGAATCAAGATTCATATAATAGAGTAAAGAAAAGTAGCAGCTACACTATGAATGGATAGGTGTATAAAATAAAGAATAAACATGCATAAAGAAATCATTTAAGTCCTAATTTAAGCATAAACATAAATAAGGTAAACTAACCTAAGTCTACAGTCAGAAGTCTACTAAAATGTATTTAAACCGTGAAAATGACTAATCTAAACTAGTTAACCATATAGAAATGAAAAGAGAAAGTTGGTTATACCTCTACTACAAACCACAACTTTGGTGATCGATATGCACTGTAAACTATGGTTGAAAGCCATGGTTAGCACTTTGATAGGCTTACCCTCAATTCCAAGGGTAGTGGACTTGACCTCCTTGTCCAATTGATGTTCAAGGGTCACCTTCGGTGTCATTTTGATAGGTTTGGCGGTTGAACCACTGTGATGGGCCTTCATTTATCCATATTTCTATTTCTTGATCCTTATAGGCTCCTATAAATTCCATGGAAAATTGATATTTGGGTGAATATCAAAGTGTCCTTCGAATGCATAAATTCAATATGCAATTTGACAGGTCTTTACTACTCGCTTGATCAATTCACTCTCTCTCGATAATTCGTCAACGCTTCGCTATACAAATCATCTATATTCTCTCCATTTGGAGGGGGTATTTATAGGATGACCTAGGACTGGGGGTGGCTTTGTAGAGAATCCAATATCAAGAAGAGGTGGTTAGGACATTTGGAATGGAAGCCTTTGGAATCTTCCATCCATTAATCACATTCTTCTAGATCAAATGGTCTTTACAACCGATTTGTCTTAGATTGAAGGCCAACTGAACTTTAGTTAAAACTGTAGGTCACAGTTGTGGTCTAAACTGTAAACCATAGGTCTTAGCCATATTTCAGCTGTAAACTATGGGTCTGGGCTGCAATTTAGACTAATTAGGCCAAGGAACCCAAATTGGGTGGTTAGAACCACTGCTCTATCTTGGAGTCTATCCAAGATCTTCCATATGGACTTGTAGCATGTCCATATGAGTATTCACCCTCAACATGACGCATTTTAGGTGTCTACAGTTATATACATGAGGGGGTATATGTTGTTAGTAACTATCTCAGTTACAACTAGCTTCAACTACCTAAAATTGATATCAAAGATTCATAACTTTCCCACCCTTTATTACATCAAAAGGGTTATACTCTCCTTTCATTCAATTTGTTTAAATTGACATGCAAGTGTAGATTAAATTGATTTTTTTTTTAATTTCCACGTGTCATTAGCATGGCCACTAGGAGCAATGACTTGATTTCCATAATGAAATAAAGCCTAGTTCCTTTTTGAACTCTAATTTTGTATGTTGTTCCTTTTTTACATCTATTTTATGGATGCTTTGCAAATAACAACTTCACCATAAGCTTAATCGAATTTCTAAATATTTAATAAATAAATAACAAATAAACTTAGAAATCAATGAGTATTTTGTGCTAAAATTACATTTGTCAAGGACAAAAAGCCATTTTCCAAAGTTTGAAGAATTTTACAAAGTATTTGTTGAAGGAGTGATTTGCTCCAAAATTGGAGTGATTCAAATTTCACACTATTTGAAACAAATTGCTTAAAAATAAAAAAATCCTTCTAAGTTTAGACTAAAGGGACATTTTATCAACTTGAATAATCTATTTACTTAAGAATCGAGAATCAAATCACCTAATAAAAAATTCTTTCATATCATATCAAGAAAGTTTCTCACCCAAAAAACCTAGAGCAATTTGTTTAAAAAAGTTTTCTTAGACCTTTCATTTTTTAATTTTTTTTGTCCCATTTATGGACCAGTTTGCTCAACCTGGTAAGTGATTTTCCTATATTAATATGCTCCCCTATTACAATATTTAGTGTCTTTTACTTTATAATCCAGAACTTTATCCATGCATGCATGTACATGGGAATATATTATCTTATGAATACTTGATAAAAAATGTAGTAATTAGACAAAGGATTATGTCTAGCTAAGTTAATATCATACTAACAAGATACTAAAAGGGGTAAATTAAGGAACAAGATGCTATGTGGATACACCAATATGGAAAGCTTAAAATTGATCCAATACCAAATATCACTCCTTCAAAATAAAAATTCCATTAGTTGACCAAAAGTGTCACTCCAAAAGCCCTATCCCCAATTTCCTAAATTTTTATAATTAGGCATTTACCATTCCAAATTTTACAAATTAATCATGTTCTACAATTTGGCCAGTATTAAATCATAAAACTCCTTTATATGGAATTCCCTAGGTATCATAAACTTTATCTCAATTCCCAAATTAAATAGGCTCTCTAAGCAATGTGAGTATTTTTATAAGTAATCAAATTCTAGTACCTCCCAATACTCATGTCAAAGTAATTCAACCACTAGTTCCCAATAACCAAAATAATGTGTTGATAACTGCTATCTACTCTCAAAACTTAGTTAGGTCTAGTCAACAAAGTAATACTTCCAAAGTAGTAACCCTAATGTCAAGATACTTTGTTTTTCCCAATGCAAGTACTTCTGGGAAAATAAAAATCCTAGTCACCAACCCAAATGTATCAAAATTTGCAAGTGGTGATCTAGGCAAAGTGATGTAAATGATTATGTGAAATGCATGGTGTAATTGTGGATGATATGAATGATGTAAATGTGATGTTGGTTAAAATCATCCTCTTCCCACCATAGGAGATCTCTCTAAGACCTCAACTGGATGCCATCCATAATCAGTCCATCCACCAAACTCCTAGTTGTGACAAGGCTAATCCACCCCAAATGACCTCTACGTAAGTACCTGTAGAATACTTTAGGCCTCTCGACTGCCACTCATATAAATGGTAGCCCTATAGATCTCCACACTGTTATGTGCTCCTAGCACCATATCTATAGGAAATAGTTAAGCACCAATGCTTTACCTATTCGATAAACAACCTTAAAGAGAGTCTTATACAATCAACATAAAATGTATGAACCCCATGCAAATCGTAGACCCTGATCCTTTATGTTCGTTATGACATTTTCTAGAGTCCACGATGGGTGGTAGCTATTGATATGGCACAATAATAACCCTACCACCTTACCACTAAGAACCACTATTAGTTGAGAGACCCTAGCTATCTGACCAAGTCTCTCAATGCTATCTCCACCCTTCTCAAGCAAGAAGTTCAAATTCCTAGATAATTGCTACATCACCTAGCCCTTATTGCTATATGCATATATAAACATACCTTCGATAGGTACCATTAATATCCTCCATACATCCTCCAAAATTGGGGCCATCTCCCTCGTTGGTAGCCAAAAATATGAGGATCCCATATACCATCGCTCGGCCAATACAGTCAACAATCACAAATCTATCAGGATTTGTGGCATCTCTACCACATGTCTCAACCCTGTAGCCTCTAGCATATCCTTCTCTGCATCTGTAAGGGCATTCAAATCTACCTAGAGACCACTATATCTCCATTCCTTGTTCTTAAAAATTGCTCTCTATCAACAAACAAAGCAACAAAAATCAAAGTTAGCAATCGGACCTAAAATTGCAATATCAAACTTAATTTCACAATATTGGACAACTTTGTTCAATATCGGTCCTATTTTTATGATATCACATCCTTCGATATCACCAAAATTTTATTGATATTAACAAAATCGGATCTATTTTGATGATATCAAAAATATGATATCATCAAAACCTAGTCGATATTGCTAAAACGGCCCGATATCTCTAATGTGGCTGCGCAACGGTAGTTGTACCTTAAAAATCCAAAATTCACAAAAATTTAATGCTAAAACATAAAAATTCCTAAGCTAAAGAGGTTTAAAATCCTTACACGTATGCTCCCTATCTTCGTCCGCACCTCATCATCTTGGTGTGTGACCTCATCCATTTTCTCTCCAGAGCAAAGTTTTAGTAGTAATGAAAATAAAATGAGTTAGGTTTTACCCTAACTTTTTCTATTTTGTTCATTTTTACCCTAAATTCAAAATTTTTGAGTTTTCCACAAAATGTAGAATTTAGCGTAAATCTCAAAGGGGGTATCACACCTAATGCAGTTTATAGTAAAACTTGAAACTTCAACAAATTTTGCAATAAATTTTTGTTTTCTCATAAAACATGTCACCTTTTCTTTAATGCATTTTTTTCAAAAATGCGCTAAAGAGGGGGCAAAATGTAATAGGCTAAAATTGACCCATGCCAATTTACCCTAAGTCAAAAACATTAAAAAAAATTAATTAAAACTGCTCTCTAACCTCCTACCTTGATTTTTGCTCCCATGTCAAGTTTATTTCTAACTTTCTAACAATATCAGCTCTATATGAACAATATTGGTTGTTCAATGTGATATCAAACTTTATTGTACAAAATCATATGTCCGATTTTGTCCAAAACTAAAAATTACCCAAAACAACAAAAAGATAAAAATTGTTGTAACCTTTTTTATCCATATCTGGCCAACGACACAAAATTTATGATATCGGATCAGTCGATATTGTCCAAAATGGGAGAGATCATAACTCCCCTTGTTTTTTAGCCCAACCTCCCTAAATCACCTTGCCTATTTAATCCAGGTACTCTCCCTAGATTTTCCCTAGCTCTCAATCATTCTCGCTAATTAGTGTTATAGTGTATTTATGTTATCTTTATTATTATTTTGTAGGTTTTGAGATACGGTACTATGCATCGGTTGGTACGATACAATATCGGACATCTGATATCATTAGAACATGTTTGATATTATCTACAAATCACTTGGGGTAATTTTTGACCACTTTTTGCATGTTTTATTACCTAATTTTTTGTTTTATAGCATTTTATATCATGTTCATTAGTTTATTTAAGCATAAATTGTATTTATCATATTAGATGTTCACCATCATAGCATTCCATTTTACTATTTCACATATATAGCATATATTTGGATTGTTTCTTTTATCATATTGCAAATAATGAGTTTCATATAGTCTAATTCATGCTTGATTCAATCTTGGTTATGCTGTAAAATCTATGTTTCTGTGTTGATTTATGAAGTTGTAGTTTTCTGAATAGATCGGGTCATCCGATACCAGATTAGATCGACTGATACAAGATCGAATGTCTGATATCACCCTGCAACGTTTGATATCACCTGCATCAAGTAAAAGACTTCAAAATAAGCCATTCAAATTGAGTAAGATTTTGGAATTTCTTTAATAATTAAGCTTTGCATCTGTTTATCTTTTGTATTCTACTGTGTGATATATTCATGTGAATCAAAATTGCATATAGTGTAGGTTTAGTTGTATTTGGCCAAACTAGGTGAATGTGAGTGAACTAAAAGGAACACATCAAACAACTCCCAACCTAGGCATGGAAACTGCCATATAAATGTTTCTTGGTGAACCCACATAGTTTTTCAACAATCACTAAACAAGGAACGACCTCAAGTACCTATCCTTTGAGGTGTAGACACATTATTTTCCCATTCCCCTCTGAGGTGTGGATCCATTAGACTGAAGGAAATGAATGCAAAAATTTTAGGACTACACCTAAGATATTCCTAGAGGTTTTGACCTACCTTAGAAATTGGTCCTTAAATAATAATCAGTGATCTTTGGTTGCAAATCCTGGTATAACATCTCATCTTCCTCCATGAAAGGGAGCAAACTAGTGGTCAATATATTTGGTTCTACTTGTAAGGGTAATATAGAGAAAGGAAAAAAAATTATTGCATACATAGTAGCATCAAAGGCAAAAAACTTGAGAGTAGTGTTAGCAGGAGAATAAAATTATTTTGTAGATGTTTGATTTTAATAATAAAACCAGTGGTTATTAAATGGTGACAAATTAGGAGGTGAAATAGGTGTTTATAGAAAATAAAATAAAATAAATTTCCCTTTGGAGTTGATGGATAGTTTTCTCTATTTTCAAGGTCATAAAATCATAATCATTGATCAAATGATGCATCATTCAAAATCTAGTATAAACATATACTAAAATTATGACCATGAATTAAAAGCCCTAAAATTAATCTAATGAATAAGCTCCCACATAAAGATGTTGTCATGACACCATCAATTGTAGGATTTATTCTTTGGAGGCATGCATGTCAAAACATCCCTTAATTGTGACTCTATCCTTTTTTTGGAGTTTGGAAAATTTAGCAAGTAAAAATGTCAAGAAAGGTGGTAGAAAAGTGACAAATGGGAAAATAAAGGGAACTAAAACCATTGACCAACATGATTCTCTAGCATCCTACCTAAGGTCTAACAAAGTTAGTCCATCTATATCCCATAAATAGGATGATGAGACTCTCCACCACCTGTAAAGTCAATTGTTATTGTTATGTTTACAAATATATATTACCCCTCCCTAAGGACCATGGGACACACCACAAGGAATAACCATTCCCGAATCCTTAGGGAAAATAAGAAAAGAAAAAGAGCAACATGCAATAGTTGAAGCCATAGAAATGAAGATTCTTTTCTATGGAATAGAGACTAAAATTTTATAATTTTTGACTCTATTGTCTATGAAAAATATAAACTTTTTATATATAAATAGTAGAATAAATGCACAAGCATAACCAACAATATAAAAGTAGAGGAAAATATATCTAATTCCTACCTGTACATGTCCTAAAAAGTTTGGCGACAAGAAATTGATTTTTATGTGCCCCATTGGATGGAAAGGAATTTTACCTATAAGAATACCCAAAGTGCTAAAAAAATGCTATTTGAGTGTAAAATTAGAAAAGTAGAACACACAAGAAATTATAGAGTGATCCAAAATATCTGAAAGCACTATCCCCATGACATCCTTACCAAACTTGGAAGTATACATTTTTGTAGTAAAAAATTTAGAAGTATAGGATGATGGTACTTAGTGCCCCATATACCATATTTTTGTAGATATATGAGATTATTTTTTTCTTGCATTATTTTTATTTTGTGTATACTCATATTTATCACATTCTTGGCATATGTTTATAATTTTTATAGTATTTTATGGCATGTCTATTTATTTATGGCATACACTTAGGATTTGTGTACCATTCAACATGTAATTTCTAATTATGCATGTATGATTTGAGTAGCATCCAATGTCATGTATCATGATTGGAGATAACATGTATGATTTTAGTATCATTGAATGATATGCTTCATAATTAGAAATAGCAAGTATAATTTGATTAGCATCTAATAACATGCTTAATGAGTTTGACTGAACTAGAGAATAAAATATTTGGGTGGTATTCAATGTCATGCATCATAACCAAACATAGCACATATTATTTGTGTAGCATTCAATGATATTATTTATAAATAATTAATCTAGAGCATGAACCATTTGGGTAGCACTCATTGATATAGTCTTTATACATGGGATCCCTCTAGAATTGGCCATGCATAGGGTGATATGCCAACCATACATGCCATTATAGTAAGCAAGCCACATACAATGTATAATAAGTTCCAAGTAACAACAAATACTCTTGTCACTAGAGTAGGGCAATCTGAAAGAATCCAACTCTTGTCATGTACAAACACAAATGTTTATCCTGTAATCCTAACAAAAATCATTGGATATACATAAATGGACATTATGGTAGTCAACCACATCCACATATGAATGTGGGATGGCCTATGGGATGCCAACCTATGCCACAAATGACAAGTATGTTCCCCCAAATAAAAATCTCACCCTATCATTGAGGATGGATGCATTATTTAACATGTCACACCCACATGATAAGGGGAGAAGAAATATAAGGGCAAGAAAAATGGGCTATATGTGTTATAGTGTGCCCGAGGGGGGATGATCCCATGCAAGTGAAAGTCATCATCTCCTATTGTAATGGGGTTCCATAATACAATATAAAAATAAATATATTGTTCAACAAGACACACAATCCACTACAATAGGACACTAAAAATGATTAATCGACTAGATCAATTGCATATTGTTTATTGCATTAAAAATTTGGTAAAGGGATGTTTCCTTGTTTTTTTGACCACATATCATATGGGATGTGACATAGGTTGAACTAAGGTAGTTTCTTTATGACACTTAAATCTAGGTACTGGCACAAAAAATAGGAAAGACCTTGAAAACAAAATTATACCCCTTTGTTTTTTAATAATTTTCTCTACAGTCCCCCCCTCTCCCCCCCCCCCTCCCCCCCCCCCCCCCCCCCCCCCCAAAGACCCACGAGAGGCGAGGCGCCGCCCCCCCCCCCGCCCCCCCCCCCCCCCCGCGGGCTCCCCCCCCCCCCCCACACACCATCCCCCCAAAAAACAAAAAACCCCACACCCCCGCCCCCCCCCCCCCCCCCCCCCCCCTAGAAGGAAGAGAGATGAGGAGAGGACGCTCCCCCCCCCCCCCCAGCGCGGCCCCCCCCCCCGCCCCCGAGCCCGGCGCGCCGCGCGCCGCCAGCCCCCCCCCCCCCCCCCCAAGACCCGCCCGCCCCCGACCCCCCCCCCCCCCCCCCCGCCCGCCCGGCCCGAAGGGGGGGGGGGGCGCCCCCCCCCCCCCCCCCCCCCTCGTCGGATGAACCCCCCCCCCCCCCAAAAGAAAAAGAGAGGAGAGAGGAGGGAGGAGAGAGTGGAGTTCTTCGCGCGGGGAGGGAGCGACCCGACGGGCTTTTTACCCCCCCCCCCCACGGATCCCAAAAAAAAGAGGTGTTGTTGTGGAGCGCCCCCCCCCCCCCCCCCCCCCCCGCCCCCCCCCCCCCGGCGACGCCCGGCGTAAACCCCCCCCCCCAGGGGAGGGGGGCCCCGCCCCCCCCCCCCCCCAAGAAGAAGAACAAGGGGTAAAAAAAACAACAAAGACCTACCTACTACCCACCAAATTTGACTTTGGATGGCCTCGTATCGATGGCTCGGGAGGGGGTTGATGATTGTGTCAATCTTTTGAAGAACTTTGTAGATCCAACAAGAGATAAGATATGGATATTAATAGTTATAAGGTGTTTATGTCTTCCATAGATGATCTTTCCGCATCAGTAGTTCTCTCGTGCCTCGGAGGTTGCTATGGATGAGTATAAGTCTTTGATGAAAAACAAAACTTAAGCTTGTCGATACGAAGCCCATTGCAATGGGTGTATAAATTCAAGTACAAAGTAGATGGGACAATGAAGCATAAGGCCCGTATTGTTGCAAAGGGCTATGCTCAAAAGGAAGGCATTGACTATGAGGAAACTTTCACCTTGATGACAACAATTAGTTATTTGTGCAGTTTGGGTGGAAATTTCATGATGGATGTCAAAAGTGCCTTTTTGAATGGTGTCCCAAGAATAAGTCTATATGGTTTGTGGAAGGCCAATAGTAGAAAGTTTGCAAATTGGTCAAATCCTTATATGCCTAAAAAAACTCCTTAATATTGGTATAAAAATGGACAACACCTCCTATAGCATGGTTTTAAGAGATGTCGTGATGCAAACCTCTATTTCAAGAAACGGTTCTAAGATAGTGTTGCTTGTACTCTATGTGATGTCTTGGTTGAAACTATGATCTTTAAAGAGACTTGTGTCAATATTTTGAGATGTCGATGACTTCTCCATTACTACTTGCTAGATTTAAGGAGCACTCCATCAAAGTGTCTAAAAATTCAGCTTTGGAATTCGTTGTAAGCCAATGGCAACTCTAATGGGGATTGTTAGGCTCACCTCGGTGGTACTTTTGGGAGTTCTATATCCATCTTTCTTTTCTATCAACTATCTTCGGGTTCTGGCTAAGACCACTCATTGGAAAGCAACAAACGTGTTCTTCCTTGGCACAATGGAATATGGCCTAGAATACAAGAGGAACACAAATTCTTCTTTTTTCTTTTTAATCTTTTTTCCTTTCTTTTTATGGGTTGCTATTTATCAAAAAGGTTTTTCGTAATGGAGTATGGCCATCCATCCAAACTCAATACACTTGTTTTGTGAAATCGTTCTAAACCTAGTCAAGAATCCAATTCACATGAAAACACGACACACAGATTTCATTCGAGATGGTTTTCTTCATCACTTCCTCGATCTCAGCTTTCACTGCACTTGACGTCAAATTTGAATATTCCTCTCTTTGTATTCAAAATGATGTAACCGGGGGGATGTTAGTATAGCTGTAGTTATATTATTACCCAAATAATGTAATAAGGGGGATGTTAGCGTATATTATTGTTAGTTTATTACATTATTTTTTTCCTGGTTCCTCTTAGCTATATTTCTTTTTTTTTTTACTCTAACACCCTTAATAGCAAGAGAAACACCATAAGAAAGGAAGGAAAACAAAGTCAATAATAATAAATGCTAGTAAAAATAGATAAAAAAACACCAAGGAATAAGAAAAAAAACTAGCAAACCAAATAAATGTAAGAAATAAGAGTTAACAAGGTAGAACATAGCTAAGTAGTTGTAATGACCAAGATCACTACTTAAAGGGGTGATCATGGTCAAGAGATACAAAACCATAAAAATACAAAGCACCAAGAAATAATTGTAGAATACATCCAAAAACCTAGATAGACTAGGATCACCTCTTAATGTGGTAGGCATGGTAAGGAGAGAAAGAGATGATACGAAACACATGAAGATACCAAACTAAGTAATTTATAAGAATAACACCCATAAATAGATAGTCAAAGTATTCAAGACAAGAAGCAAGGAACCAAACTCAACAAGCAAACCCAAAAAATAAAAACACTATACAAGTGAGCCATAAGGGGCTATATGTAAAAGGTTTTGGCATGCATGGAATAAGTGGGTTCAGCCAACTCAACTCCATATATTGTTTTAAATTTTATTTCCATAGGTCCAAATAACTCCTTGATAGTATATGAACTACTCCATTTTTGTATAAATTTGCCCTTTTGGTTCTTATGCATATTATCAACCTTAAGAATAAAGTACCCAACTTTGAAATCATGGTGACATACTCTCTTATTATAATTCTTAGCAACATGATACTTATAGGCTCTACTATTATCAAGATCACATGGACACATCTCATCAAGGATGGTAAGTTTGACAAGGTGAGCCTCCTTATACTATTGATGGTACTCATCATGACTCAACAATTTTTCAAAGAAATATGCAAAAGGTAATTCAATCTTAAGTGATAAAATAGCTTCAATACCATAAACTAAATAAAAGGGTGTTGCCCCTATAGATTTCTAAATAATGTTACAATATTTCCATAATGTGGATATAATTTTAAGTATCAATATTTCCTTAATTCTTTAATTATTTTTTTCAAAATATTTACCACAATATTATTGCTATATTCAACTTGGCCATTCACTTATTGATAGTAACATAAAAAATATAGTACTAAATGCCTAATTGAGAAGCTAATTCTTGTATTTTTATTTTTAAAAGAAATACAATTATCTAAATTGAGAGAAGATAAAAGATAGATTTTGATACAATGAGAGTTATATGATTTATCAATAGCATAACTTCCACCTCTTTTGTAAAGTATTCTATGGCTATAATAATAATACCAAAGTGATATACAATTTTCTTAAAGAGATTTTGATACAATTAGGGTTATATGATTTATCAATGGCATAACTTCCACCTCTTTTTTAAAGTATTCTATTGCTATAATAATAAACTTGTGCTCATTTGAGGACACAAGAGAAATAGGTCCTACAAGGTCAAGGTTGCAAGTGGAAAATGACCAAAGAGACTTAATTGCATGAATAATTTAGGCAAGGAAAATAATTTCTTCTTTGTTATCATGAGATTTGACATACTTATTTGAATAATCTATGATTTTTGGCTAAAAATAACCCATTTTTAGTAGGTAATGTGTCATGGTATAACCACTAAAGTGTTCTCCATAATCACCCCTATGGACATCAAATACATATTTGTTCACCTCAAATTTTATAAGGCATAATAAGAGAACCCCATCAAGATTATGGTAGTACAAGACCCTACCAAGAACAACATATCCAAATATTATCTTAGAAATACAAGTCCATTGCTTAATATTACCCATAGGTAGATAAGTTTGATTATCAAGAAAATGTAAAAATATTTCCATATCAAGTATCATCATGAGGAATTTGGCCATCAATAGTATTGACCTCAATTATATACATATCCAATGGGCCATCAGTGATGGAAATTACATAATATTAGTTTTGGTAATATTTTCATATGGTGTATTTAACTAACCAAAAAAAATATTTTCATATGGTATAAATTTACTAGCCAAAGTGGCTAAGTAATCTCAACATGATACCCCTTGATAAATTCCTAATGGAAAAGGATTCAAATTCATTTATCAAATTTGTATCCACTTTATGGTAATTTATCAAATGGGAAACTCTAGTAGCATACTCACTAGAAAGATAACAAATCATAATTTGAGAGTTGCCTAACACTTCGACAAATTTAACATTCATACATTGGGTGGTCAAGAGTCCTAAAATTAAATCCTTAAACTCAACATTATTTGTAATTACAAAAAAATATAATTGAAATATCATAAGGATTTCTAGGCTAGTTGGATATTTGAGAAAAATACTAGCATCTACCCAAAACTCATTCCTTGCTCCATCAAAGTGGAGGATCCAAGTGCCAAGGTGGAGGTCTCCATAAAATTCTTGGAAAGAGGAAGGTTTGTTAGATTTTACTTTATATTTAGTCTTATGATGCTTTTCAACATCATTAGGAGCCTCTAAGAGAGCTTTGTACTACTTAGTAATTTTATAAGGGACAAGATCCCAAATAATATTAGAGGTAAAATGGAAAGGAAATATAGAAAAATCATAAGGATTACAAGAGATAACAATTATGTCCTCATCATGCAGTGCCTCCTTCAAGTGTTGTTGTACTAGGTTAGGAGATACTACCAATTGATCAACAATCACTTATGCTTTAACAACTTTTTTGTGTAAAAATGCAAAGATCAAATTGTTGCATCATAGTGATACATTTTTTGTTTTGGGTATCACCAGGGATATAAGGCTTTTGTAGCAAGTGTCTCAAGGGGTTAGTTTTAATGATCATAAAATTGTCTAATACAACATATAATTTCTTAGATTCTCACATGCAAAGTAGATTGTCAAAAAATATTTCTCCATGGTAATGTATTGAGTTTCTACCAATAACATCATGTGAAAAATTTAGTACACAACATACTCCTTTTGGTTATTATCTTGTTGAGTAAGGATTGCTCCCAAGGAAAGTCGAGCAGCAGAGTTGTAAAATATAAATAAATTATTTAGGTTGGATAGGAAAATATTTGGAGGTCATAAAATAAATTTCTTGAATTCTAGAAAGGACTTACTACAAATTTAATTCCATTTGAACTACACATTTGTCTTGAGCAAGTGATTCAATGAATAAGACTTGAAAGCTAACTTAGGAATGAATTGCCTAATGGATTTGAGCTTATCCAAGAAATAATTGATGTCTTTAATAGTTCTAGGGGAGGCATAACATCAATGGATTTGATATTGTATTGATCTAAATCTATGAGCCTATGGGACACCATGAAGCCTAGTAGTTTACCACTAATAACACCAAATATACATTTCTTAGTGTTAAGATTTAACCTTATAGTGAAATAATCACTCAAAATTGATACGAAGGTTAGATGGGTGGTTAGCTCATTTTTTAGACCTACCCAATAGGTCATGTACATAATATTCTACTATCTTTCACATCAATTCTTGTAAGAGGCCTCTAGAAAGTAGCTCTAGCATTTTCAACCCAAAAGGTATGATAACATAACAAAATGTGCCCCAAGGTATAGTATTTGTTTTTTAAATTTTGATCCTTAGGGGAAATATGAATTTTGTTATACCTTGAATAGCCATATATAAGATACAACATTCCACACCCTATGATAGAATTATAAATAGTATCAATTGAGGGAAACTAGAAGTTATACCTAGGACCAACTAAATTGATGTTTCTAAAATCACATCAAGTCTACATAAAATTGTTTTCTTTTTTTCATAGGGATAATGTTGGATATCCTACCCAAATAATTGATAAGTCTTATAAAATTGGTTTTTAACAACTTTGATATTTTTATTTTACATTGATCTTAGATGATAGGAGAGAATCTTCCTTGCATTTTCCAAACAAGAGTGACATACTCATAAGTACTATTGTTATGGGTAACCAAATCCTCATCCTTTCTAGGTATGTCAAAATATTTAAAACCAAATACATTCTTATACTCATTAAGGAGGGTAGTAAATATAGATTACTCCTTGTTAGGTAAGCTAGCCCTAATTTTGATTATACATGGTTTCTCAAGGGTGTCTATGTTAACATCTATAGTAGGTTCAACATTCATGATATTACCTTCTTCAAAATGGTCTAGAGCGATGGGAAGATTCTCTAATTTAGAATAAATTTCAACCTAGTAGATGTAATTAGACCACTTATGCCTCCCTCAATTAGGATTGATCTCTTGAAGAAATCCTCTCTTATGATATTACTAGGGGATTATTTCCTCTCTAGTGTATAACAACTCTAGTATGGATTCATTATTGGGCAATGATGGAAGAAAAATAATATTATTAGGTATTTGAATAGTTGAGTCTTTTGCATACTTTTTTCCCCTAAGCCTAGAAAGGATGTGAGTATATGATTGGGGATTGAGAAATATAGGTATGTGTTTATTAGGGTATGGTTGTAATTTCTTATAAAATTTTAATAAAGCATTAATGACAACCCTAGTTTTTAATTTAATAGAAAATTAAGATTTAATCAAGTTTCTTTCTAGAAAAAAGGGCAAAGGATTGATCAAATTATCAATCCACTTGTTAGAAAACCTATTTGAGTATGAAAATATTTCTATATCAAAAAATAAATTATCAAAGATGTTAGGGTAAAATAGGTAGTATATTGCATTATACTACATAGGTAGATAATTACATTTACTTTTCTACTTTTTACTTTCTACCATGTAGATATTTACTGTCTTAAATATCTAATGGTTAATCCTAAATATCCTAGGTAAGAGTTCTAAACCTAACACTCTACCTACGTTAGCGTTCAGTTAGCGTGGATATAGAGAGATTATTTTTCTTTCTATTTTGTAATCTATTTAAATGAATGCTTTATTCCTAAAGCTAATGTTAATGTAATTATCAATTTGATTAAACCTACCTATCTCCTGGTCACATTGGTACCAGAGTTGGAGTGAGGAGTTTGATAGAGCGAGGAAATACGACACCAAATTTGGTGACCCTTAATTATTTTCTATGCCCATTTTTTAATACTCCTAAGCTAGGTTTTTATTATTTTATTTTGTCATTTTATTTGTTGTTAGGATTTATTAATCCTAAAAGGCGCAGATTCCGACGTAGGGCGTGGATCCCAATGTAGGGTGTAGATCTCGATGCAGGGTTGTTTTGACCTTGGTCGTAATCCTAACCCATGGGGATTTTTTTTGTCCCCACGTGGATCGCAACCACCTATGGGCTCGCAGTCCCCACCATGGGTGCGTATGAGGGCAAGCGGCCCTCACACTCCTCATGGAATTTTGGGCATGGACCTCGAGGCCATGGTGGGAACACCTAGAGTGTAGGAGCACCCTCATGTATCCCATGGCATGGATCTCGAAGCAAGGAAAGATTTGAGGGTAGGAGCGCCCTCACGTTCCTCACAAACTTGCATGCACCCCAAGGTGAGGTGATGCTAACATGGACCTACAAGCATCCCAAGGCGGTTCATATCTGACTCGACCAACAGCTAGGTGACACATGGCACTCTATCCATTCACCACCTGGCATCTAATCAAGATGGACTGGATTAACACGTGGACCTGACATATGGACTGGACTGACATGTGGGACTCGACCTGACACATGGACCTCCCTTGCTCCGCCATGTGGCTGTCGATAAAAGGAGGCCCTAACTCGATTGCCCAAAGGAAATCATGAGCATAAGTGCTCATTGAGGCCTTTAAATGCCTCTACATCCTTTACAGGATGCATGTGGGATTTATCCCACTTATTTCCACAAAAGTTCGTGGGCTTCTTTAAATCTCAGGCTTCACAACTTGAGAACCAATCTATAGGCTTGGTAAGTTGGCCAAGGTGGATGCCTTAGGCCAACAAGAGTCGACGAATCGACTCCCACACCCGCCATAAGCAAGTTAATATTTTTTTTGATGAAAATTTCATAGTTTTTGGCCTAAATTATTATTTTTATTTAAATTTTTATGCTTAAAATTAATTTTTTTAGTGTTTTAAATTAGAATTTTTCATGTTAGTTTTTCATAAATTATATCAATTTTGTTTAACTATTAAATTGATGTTTTTTATTTAAAATTTTATGTTAAATTTTCTTTTAAAAAGCTTTAAAATTTATATATATATATAGCATTTAAATTTATAATAACAATGCCAAAATCCTTATGCAACTAAACCATTGTTGTTCTTTAGTTTTCTCTACATGTGGAGATAAAGAGACAAGAACCAAAGACACATTTTGTTGCTTACAATTTCATCAAAATTTCCTTGATTTTTCATCATTCTTCTAAGTTTTCATGAATATCAAATATTGGGTGAGGAAATCTCTTCGTAGACAAAGAATCATCAGAAAGAGAAACAAATTAAGAAGGTAAAAAACACGATCATATTTTCATTGTATGCTTCGTGAATATCATAGATCTATACCTCACTCACTTATCTATACTGATCCATGGAAGGTTTGGATAGAAGATATGGTCCCATGAGGATTCGTGAGTCTTTTGATCCTAATGCACCACCAATTTTTGAGTGTTGAAAACAAAAACCAAGTCGTGTGTCGATTGGTTTGGAAGCCTTTCAAATGCGGGTCATGTGTTGACTTGTCTTGAAAGGAGTGCTTGATTTCTCAAATTTTTCATCATTAAGGGGGATAGAAGTTACATTTGTGCTTCTATTTTTTGAAAAATTGTAAAGACATATGGGGGATTTTCTAGAATAATAAACGTGCATTCTCGATTGTACTCGATACCTTTTTCAAAAATTAGCTTCATTAGGTACATTTTCGGTTGCATCCGACACCTATAGTGAAAAATAATTTGAGTTTCTCTCTTTTTTATTATTGCACTATACATCATTTTGCAATTAAACAATCATAAAAAATTTGAAGAGCACTTCACACTTCAAAACCTAAATTTTACTACAAATCGTGATACATCTTGCATAGGTTAAACAAAGTCAATTTTTTAAATAATCCTCACCCAAAGGTCCAAAACTACAAACACATTGATTTACTCTCTTTGTTTGTCTTAATTACCTCAAAATTTTCATCCTTCTTGAAGGGTGTTAAGGTAGGTGCCATTAAATATCCTAGAGAGCACAATCAGAAGTCTTTCAAAACCTACCCCTTTAATTTGCTCTATTTTTTTGCTTAAAATACTCAAACTTTTCATCCCTTGTTAAGGGTGTTAAGTTGGGTTCCATTAAATATCTTATAGAAGCAAATTAAACATCTTCCATATACTCTTTTGAGGGTATAGTGCAAGATACAACCATCTTCCTCCTATCAAATTTGAAACCTTCACCATGGCCATGATGCACAAGTATCTCATTGAGAGCCAACTGCTCAAAGGTTCAAATTATTTTGCATGGAAGACTAATATGAAATCTATCTTAACTATAGAGTATCTATGGTCTATAGTGGATGGAAGTGAAACTAGACCTAAATTAGTAGGAGAAGATCAAACAACATTTGAAAAAGGATAGAAAACTATCCTTAATGATCTTGCTAGCCATTACTGATGATATCCAACCTCATATCAGTGAAGCTAAAAATGGTAAGGAGGCATGGGATGCATTAACAACCATCTTTGCGGGGAGGAATCAATCAACAATTCTTCACCTCCAAACACAGCTTCATACTCTTCATATGAAATCTAGAGAAACAGTAGAGCTATTCCTCTACAGAGTGGTAGAATTGAAAAAAAAACTATAATCCTTAGGAGAAAAAGTGGAAGACCAAGTCTTGACCTCTATAATTTTGAGGGCTCTTCCCAACTCCTATAGAATTTTGATCACTTCATTACAAGTCTTTGGAAGGACAATGACTTTTGTCGAGTTGGTAAATATACTTCAAATAGAAGAAGCTAATCAACTCCATAGAGATGAGGCATCTAACAATGCTCTTTTCTCGAATAGACAAGGTGGTAAGAAAAAGTGGAATCAATAGCAAGGTTATTTGTCTAATAAAAAAAAATGTAAAGGCAAAGAGACTAAGAAGAAGAAGTAGTATTGTAAGATTTGCGACAAGGACACTCATGAAACCAAAATATGTTGGTTTAAGAACAAACCATCCAATTAACAAAGAAACAAGAAGGGCAAAGGTAAACCAAAGAACAAGAATACACAACAACAGGGACACATTGCAACTAAAGATTCTAGTTTGGACTCTAAACGAGCACACAAGGTGCTCATGACACATACATATTCCCTTAACAAGGACACTATGTGGTACATAGATTCATGCGCTAGTAAGCATATGACTGGCGATAAGTCCTAGTTTGAGACATTTGAGGCTCGAGAAGGTAGACCGGTCACCATTGCTGATGATCAAACCTATTGAGTTTAGGGAGAAGGAAGTGTTTATGTCTCCCTTACATATGGAGAATGTAAAATTCAAAATTTTCTTTATGTACCAGGATTGAAAAATAATCTCTTGTCAGTTCCATAAATCTTAGACAATCACATGAATGTCAATTTCAAGGTGGACAAAGAAAAGAAATGTTGCTTTATCACCAAGAAAGGAAAATCGATAGTAATAGGTTCATACAAACATGGTTTGTTTGTCTTAGATGCAATTACCTCAACACATACTACAATGGCAATAACCATGAAAGAGGCCACATCTCTATGGCATAAGATATTTGGGCATTTAAGTTCAGGATATTTACTAGAACTCAGTAAATATCAAATGGTGAAAGGATTACCTACTCTTTCATCTACTTTGCCAGTATGCTCAGATTTCTTGTTAGGAAAGCAACACAAAGTGCCCTTTGAACCTAGCTCCTTTCAAGCTAAGGTACCTTTGGAGTTGGTTCACACATATTTATGTGGTCCTGTTGTGGCTGATCCACAACACACCCCAAAATTGGGGACCCACCTTTTTTGCAGGCTTTCAGAGAGGAATCTCAGTGACCCAGATGCTAAAATTCAAGAAAAAGGGGCAAAAATGCACAAGTGTAGAAAGTGTCACGAAATCGCGACATGTCGCGAAATCATGACATGTTGCGCCATCGCCAAAAATAGAAAAGTGTCACGAAATCGCGACATGTTGCGGTCGCTGCAAAAATAGAAAAGTGTCACGAAATCGCGACATGTTGCTCCGTCGCGGCCGAAGAGGAGAGAGAAAGGCAAATGGAAAGGCGTAGCGAAATCGTGACATGTCGTAAAATCATGGGTCAAACCAGTCAAATAGCACAAAGCAGAAAGGCGTCGCAAAATCGTGACATGTCACAAAATCGTGGGTCAAATTGGTCAAAGAGGCACGAAACGAAAAACGTCGCGATATCAGTATGAATCGATTGAAAGAGGTGAAAAACGTCTGAAATCGTGATGAGGAAAATCGAAATCAGAAGGGTGAAGGCATGAAGTGAAAATGGTGATCGACAGAGAAAATGCAAAGTGTAAAAGTCAGAAATCGTGACAAAATCGAGCGAAAGGGTCTGAAGCACGAAAATGTCGTGAAATCATGACAAAAGAGAAGGGTAAAAGAAAACGTCGCGATATCGCGACAGTGCGAAAGGCAAGTGAAAATGTCGTGATTTCACGATAGGTGGGAAAGGGTACGAAACAAAAAAGTGTCATGATTTCACGATAGAAAGCCATAGGATAGAATGAAAAATGTAGCGATTTCATGACAAGTTGTGGTCGAAGGTGTAGGAATGGAAAGCGTCACGATTTCGTGACATGTCACGATTCGTGACATGTCACGTTTTGTGGCGAGAAGGCAAGGAAGGTTGTCGATGGAAACGTCGCGATATCGTGACATGTCATTTTTGTGTTAGCAGAGGAACAAGCTGCATGCAGAATAATGTCATGATTTCCATGGGACCATTACAGAAGGCGCAGAAAGCGTGAGACACGTGGCATACAGGTGTCAGAGTTGCAGAAGCGTTACATGCAATGAAATATTTCGAACGTTTCGGCATCGAGCATGAAGTAAAAGCATCGAAAAGGCAAGAATTTGAAAAGACGCATTCTGGGAGGTGAAACGAAGCGACGTAGGTGAACCGAAGAGCCGTGCCAGATAGTATAAAATCGGAAGCATAGATTGAACAGAGGGTTGGAAATTGCTGCTAGCAGAGTTGCAGAGACAAGGGCTGCATGCCATTCTGGGCCTGCACTTGGAGCAATTTCCTTCATTTGTTCTAGATTATTTATACCTGGAACATTCTGTAATTGTAACTGATATATCATTTTAATACAGAAATACAGAGAGTTGGCATCTCATTGATGAGAAAGAAGGAGTCATTTCTGCATGCATGATTTAATGTTTATCTTTCCCTTTCAGATTTTAGGTTTATAGATGGAGTTTAATGCGAGTCCTCTCGGTTGCTTCATGCGAACGTCTTAAAATCTGAAATTACAGTAAAACCCTAGAAACCCGCACCTAGCTTATCAGGATTGTGCGAATGTGCAGATTCAATAGGTTAGGTTGCATGTAGAAACCTCATTATCTTCGGTTTCATCGAATTGATGACAGCATTCTGGATGTAGTTTAGTTGTATCTTCTTTTGCATTCCTTTTATTTTCAAACCCTCATTTTAGTTTCTGCATTTTAATTATTCTTATTCAAGTAAAATAACTGAAAATCCACCATAGCCTAAGATCAAATAGATTTATTTCTTACATTTATTCATTTGGAGTCCATTGCAAATTCAAAGTAAATAAACCACAGTGCCCCTTGTTAACATCCACTTGCAACCCTAAGGTATTCCCAGCATTCAAATTGAAAGCATCATTGGTGAATGAAGAACTAACACAACAGGAACCTTGGAGAAATTATTCGGTCATAATTTCTTTGCAAGCAGAGGATTTCGGGACTCAGATCCTACCGGAGAGTGTGCTTTCACAATTGGGTGAAAACACCACTCAACAGATTGGCGCTAGAAGGAGGGCCGAATTGGTTTACTTTATTTTGATTTTCATACATGAGTAATATCTTTTGATTTAATTTTGAAATCATCTCTTAAATCTCACAAATAGCTAAACTGCAGCTTTTGTTTTCTTTTGTTGCAGGTTTTCTTTGAAATAATCGAGGGTTTCATCAGGCAGGCTGGACCCACCGCGTCGTATTGCGACCAGGTCCCAAACAACCGGGGAAACCATTTTTCATGACCTTACCTCCGGTACTCCCAAGAATAAAACCAAGCAAGTCGTAAGCTCACCTATCACAAAAGACCTGTTTTCTCCAGGAACATCGAGTGGACCTACGCCAGTAATATCAGTTGCCACTAGTGTTCCTATTGTCAGTAATATTTCTACTGCTATTGTAGGTTTGTCTTCATCGATTTTGAGTCAAATGGCTCAAGCTCCAGCAGCTCCTTGGTATGGAGCTAACAATACTCCTTTGAACATTGTTGGGGATATCCATGAAATCCCCAAGAACATTGAAATATTTTTGCCTAAATATAAACCAGATGGCCCAAGAACAGTAGAAGAACATATCCAAGCCTATAGGGATGTTTTAATTAGGCTGCAAGTCCAATATGAAGATGTGGCTTGCAGACTTTTCCCCATGAGCTTAGATCCAATAGCATATGAATGGTATATATGCTTACCAACTGGTTCAATCACTTCTTGGACGCAAATGGAAAATGCCTTTGTTAATCAATTTAGGTCACCCTTGGATCCCGCAACCATTTACAATCAGTTTATTACATGCAAAAGGGGCCAGGGGGAACCGATCAGAATGTTTAATCAGAGATTCCAAAAGTGCTATAATAGAGCAATTAGGCATTTTGCCATCGATCCCGCAGTGGCTTTGCAGATATATTTTGGGGCATTGGACCCCATGACAGCCATGTTTGCAAGACGAAATCCTCAAGTCACCACGCTCGCTCTAGCCTATAATGAAGCCATGACTATCGAGCAGCAAATGACACCACAAGGCTACGGGTTTACCCAGATGCCTATGATGGGACAGTATGCTCCATATGGTCAAGCTCCCTTGGCAAATCAGATCATGGCACCTCAAATGCCAAGCATGAATGCCTTCCCATATCAGCAGCCGTATCCACCAGCACCTGCGTATGCACCCATTCCAATCCAACCAATCACATCCATTCCACCTGTTCCCGCATTTTTGCGAGAATAGTCAATCGACTATGCAAGGAACTAGCCAAGTTAATCCTCAGGCCATAGTTCCTTTTCCAAATCCAACTCCGATTCAAAGTGTCAATCCATACGGGAATCAAATTCCTCAAAACCCGACCCAAATGTTGAATCAAGACCCCATCAATTATGCGAATCCAACGGGGGTTAACAACAATGTGATTCCACCGAAGGAGATTTATTCAGAGGTCGAAGAGCTCAAGAAATTAGTTCATAAACTGAGCAATGACAGGGTTCAACAGCAGAAGTATGAGTCCCATGCCCCTCACTCAAATCAAAATTTTAACAATAGAGGGAGACACTGGAACACCAAGCCAAACAATGGGGGAGTTCCCGCTCCCATTGCTAATCAACTAGATACTTCTAGGACCTAGCCAATCCAATTCTCTTTTGAATCTTTCAGATTTGGCATGGGAAAGGGGGTGCAGGTTGCACAACACAAAAGAACACAATGAGAGGAATTGTCCTGAAATTGCTAGATACACTCATTGTCTTGAGGCACAAGTTGATGATTTGGAACTGGTATCAAATGAGGGTCCATCGCAACATCAAGATGATAATATTATGGTGATGGAAACTGTATATCATCAAGAAGGTGAGAGTGAGGAAGAAGAAGACGAAATTTTGGAACAGGAGGTGCAAGCTTTTCGAGATTTCAGAAAGGGGAATCATGGATACCATTTGAGAAGTAAATCTAAAGCCCCTAAAACCTCATCAACACCTCCAAACAACTCTATTCTTCCTCCGGATACTAAGGCAAATAATAATCCTCCCCCTCCACTCAGAAGAGAAATGTCTAATGACGTGCAGAAGACAGTCAAATTCGAAAAACCAAACTATGACATAGTGGAGGATCTAAAGAAGTCCAAATCTAGCCTTTCATTCTTGGACGCGGCTAGATTGCCTGGCCAAAAGGAGGCGTTGATAAAAGCTTTGAACTCACCTGATCAAATGTGGAAGGGAAAAGGAGTTGAGTCCCATCTGATTTTGCGAAAGGAGAGAAGGGATGTCCCGCCATTCTTACTGACTCTGAGAATTGCGGGTAAGAATTTGCATAACTGTTTGGTGGACACGGGTGCCACGAGCAACCTCATGCCTTCGGAGATATGTCAAATGTTGGGTCTGCAACCTGTTTCATCCAAATGCAAGGTCCTGCAATTGGACCGATCAGAGGTAAATGTGGTAGGGACCCTATATGATGTCAAAATTCAATTAAATTCTGAACCCAGGGTCCAACAGGTTGTCGACATTCTGGTTGTTAATATCCCAAGTAGATATGGAATGCTACTTGCGAGAGATTGGATGAAAACTCTGAATGGCTATTTTTCAACAGACTGCTCACATATGTGGCTACCATGGAAAGGAATTGCAAACCAAATCAGAGTGGAAAATGAACCGAGGCTTAAGGAGATCATAACAGAATTTAACAAGCCGAATGAAGTTCAGTTTTCTGAGCCAGAACTGGGGGTTTATGCACTTGATGTTGAGGAAGCTACTGAAGAGCCTAAAGAGGAAACATGTCATGGTGGCTCTTCTGAGGAAAATGATTGCACATGGTTGCTCAGGTTCGATGGATCAAAATCTAGACAGGGAGCAGGAGCTGGAGTCGAGCTCATTGGCCCAGGAGGTAAACCATTATTGGCTGCCTACAGATTGCAATTTCCTTGCACGAACAATGTGGCAGAATACGAAGCATTGATCTTTGGTTTACGTCTAGCATTGAGCAAGCAAGTTAAATGCTTGAAGGTTTTGGGAGATTCTGAGTTGGTAGTCAAGCAGATCAAAGGACAGTATACATGCCATGACAGGAGACTAAGCCTTTATAGAACTAGGGTTATGGACCTCATTGAGGAGTTTGATGCATTCAATATAGCCCTTATTTCTAGAAAAGGAAATCGAATAGCAGACTCTCTTGCAATCGCCACGGGCATGTTAAACCCGGTTGATATAAAAAGGTGTAAAAAGTTCTCCATTGAATTGGTTCCTTGTCCATCAATACCCGATAATGTAAAGAATTTCCAGGTTTTTGAAAATGACAGACATATCTTCAAATTTGTCACGAACTCGGGTATTTTTGAAAATCAGGTGATTGATGAGGAACAAAGGTGGCAAGATGAAACAGAAAATGAAATTGAAACTGCGTATCAATCCAACAAAATACCTAAAGATGTGGTTTCATTGGAAAAAATGTTCGACATGGGATGCAAGACCAAGAAAGGAAAAAGAGTCCCACTCCCCAAAGATGCATGTGATTCAATTAATCTAGGGAGTGCAGACAATCCAAAGGAGGTGTACATTGCAAAGGCATGTACAGATGAAGAAAGGAGCAACATAATGCAGGCATTGAAGCATTACATAGATTGCATTGCTTGGAATTACAATGAGTTGAAGACATACAACCAAGACATTATCACACATACCATCCCTTTGAAGCCAGACTCCAAGCCTTTTAGGCAAAGACAGCGAGTTGTTAACCCGCTATTGGAGCCTTTAATCGAAAGGGAGGTCAAAATATTATTGGAAGCGAAAATCATTTTTCCTGTTAGGCACTCAACCTGGGTTGCTAACCTCGTTCCAGTGAGAAAAAAGAGTGGAGAGATTAGGTTGTGCATAGATTTTCGAAATCTTAATAAAGCCTCTCAAAAGGATAATTATCCATTGCCATCAATCGATGAAATTCTACAAACGGTAAATGGATCTGAAATGATGTCCTTTCTTGATGGGTATTCTGGATACAACCAAATTCTTATACATCCAAATGACAGGATGAAAACAGCCTTCACCACCAAGTGGGGGACATTTGCATATAAGAGAATGTCGTTCGGACTGTTAAATGCTGGTGCAACTTTTCAACGCGCCATGGATTATGCATTCAAAGGGCTCATAGGCAAATGTATCATCGTGTATGTGGATGATATCCCAGTTTTCTCGAAGAAGAGAGAGGACCATGTCAAAGATTTAAAGAAAGTGCTTCAAAGATGGAGAGAACATGGAATTTCCTTAAATCCCAAAAAGTGCATTTTCGGAGTAACAGAAGGAAAATTGCTTGGTCACATCATTTCAAAAGAGGGCATATCCATCGACCCGAAAAGGATACAAGCTATCCAAAACTTACCTCTCCCGAGTAGTAAAAAAGAATTGAGATCTTTCTTTGGGCAAGTTAATTTTGTGAGGAAGTTTATCTCTAGCTTTCTTGAGATAGCCAAACCTCTGAACAAGATGCTCAAGAAGGATGTGGATGTAAAATGGAACGAGGAAAGTAGAGTGGCCTTTCAGAACATCAAAGATGCCATTTCCAGGGCCCCGGTCCTCATAAGTCCAGACTACTCCAAGCCTTTCTATATTTATGCTTTTGCATCAGAACACTCTTTTGCGAGTGTCTTAACCCAAAAAGGCGAGGATAGTGCAGAAAAACCCATAGCATTTTTAAGTGCCCCCTTGAAAGATGCTCAATTAAGGTATTCAATCCTTGATAAGCAAATGTACGCACTTTTTAAAACGGTGAAAAAATTTAGGCATTACATTGTGCACAACAGAGTTATTGCCATCGTGCCTGACTCTGCTGTTAAGACCATGTTTTTACAAAATGAACTAGGTGAGAAAAGAGGGAAATGGATTTCCACCATCCAAGAATTTGATCTCGAAATCCAACCTATGAAACTAGTTCGAGGACAGGGATTGGCGAAGGCGATCGCAGAAAATAATCCGCAAATAACATGCCAATACTCGAACACAGAATACATTGCTAAGGATGACTGGTATGTTGATATTGTGCAATTTTTATTGAATGGTAAGTGTCCTTCTAATCTGAATTCAACCCAGAGAAGAGCTTTAAGGCTTAAGTCTATCAATTATCTGATGAAATCTGGTGTTCTTTACAGGAAGAATCATGAAGGGATCTACCTGAGGTGCTTGAACAAAGAAGAAGCTGCCAGGGTGTTGCAGGAATTTCACGGGAAACATGGAACTGGTCATGGTGCGGCAAATGCTACAGCGCATCAAATCCTGAGAGCAGGATACTACTGGCCACACATTTTCAAAGATGCACATGCCCATGTACGATCTTGTCATATCTGTCAAGTGGCTGCCAATAGAGAAAGAAATGCAGCCATGCCGTTACAACTTGTAGTTGAAATGAGACCATTTGCACAGTGGGGACTAGATTTCATTGGGGTTATTAACCCAAATTCTTCTGATTCCCATAAATTCATATTGACAACTACAGACTATTGTACAAGGTGGACGAAGCGATTCCTACTAAACATGCCACCACAGACGTTGTAATAAAATTCCTTGAGGACCATATTATAACAAGATTTGGAATGCCCGATTCTATTGTCAATGACAATGGTAAAGCTTTTATTTCTACACAATTTGCAGATTGGGCATATGACAACAAAGTGAGCTTAAAGTTTGCATCTAATTATTATCCTCAAGGAAATGGCTTGGCCGAATCTTCAAATAAAAATTTGTTGAATACCATTAAGAAGTTGCTGGAAAAGAACCCTCGGGATTGGCACAGCCAATTGAAGTTTGCCCTTTGGGCGAGATAGGACCGGAGTGAAGGAATCCATAGGGAATACTCCCTATCATTTGGTCTATGGGCAAGACCCGATATTTCCTGCAAATTTGAAGTTGCGAGACCTTACATTTCATACAAGAGTACTTGGGGACAGATGATCAAGTTGAAGCCAGGTTAAGTCATTTGTTGCATCTTGATGAAAAGAGAGAAGAAGCCATGAATCACATGAATAAACACCAGGAAGTTATCAAAAGATGGTTTGATAGAAGGGCCAAAGTTAAGTCATTCAGAATTTCAGATTTGGTATTACTATGGGACAAAAGACATGAGGAAAAAGGGAATCATCAAAAGTTTGATTGTCTTTGGTTAGGCCCCTACCAGATTTCAGAGATTCTTGGGAAGAATACCTTCAGGCTAAAAACTTTAGAAGGGAGAGATTTTATGCTACCGGTTAATGGGCAGATTTTAAAGCATTATTTTAGCCCTTAGGTTGTGAGATTTTGATGTTATTCTTTTCGGTTTTGGTGGGGATTTTCAGATTTTGTTTTTATTGTTTAGGATTGTTAGTCTAGCTAGGATTTTGGTTGTGGATTTGATTTCAATTGACATGTTTTGTTTATTTTGATAAAAAAAATAAAAAAAAATAATATATAAAAAATATAATATAAAAAATATATATATATATATATATATAATAAAAAATTGAGATGTCAACTTATGCTTAAGATTAGGAGAATATGAAATATTGGAATTGTCTTGTAAAAGCTCCACAAGTCACACAAACATCTTAAGTTATATCGTTTGATTTTGTGATGCATGAAGGAGTCAGTTTTGCATGACAAATATTTCATTTGCAATTCAAGAGATAATGCATTCATGTTACATCTCACTTTACATATACATTCCATCTTAGTTGCATATGCATCTTAGGTACAAATCATTAAAGTATGTCAATCCCTCTTAGGGTTGTGTTATAACATAAATGTAAGAAAAATCCTAAGGTTGGAAACTGAGTCTTGAGATATCTAGAACCAAGCACGTCTCATACATTAAAAAGGATCTTGAGCAAAATGATCAAAACCTAACTTGGAAGAAAAGGTTGGGCGAAAGAAGTTTTTCATGTCTATCCTATTATGCAACATGATCCTTAAAACAGTGGTTTTGACCACTTCCATAGAGCTTAAAGCCTAAAATCAGAGTAGTAAGGATAGGGTTAAATCCTCATCGAACTTAGGTTGAGGATCCAATTCCCCAAAGCTTTGATTTGACCTACATGGAGTAGTAAGGATAGGGCATAAATTCTCATCTCGCTTAGGTTGAGAATCTGATTCCCCAAAGCTCTTATGTCTCATTTCATAATAAATCTTGGATTGGAAGGATCGTACTACTTGTCCTCTGCAAAGGATGGGTAGTCATCCCCAAGGTCTAAGCAATAAAATTAATATTTTCCATTTACATCTAAAGTTTGGATTGGAAGGATCGTACTACATGTCCCTAGCAAGGATGGGTAGTCATCCCTAAGGTCCAAGAAGTAAAAAAAAATTTTTTCCCATCTCATATTTATATTGGATTGGAAGGATCGTACTACTTGTCCTCTGCAAAGGATGGGTAGTCATCCCCAAGGTCCAAAGAAATGAAGATAAGTTTTGGATTGTGGGGTTAGATATGCCCATGCATGGCAACATGTCTTGTCTAAAAAACAAGACCACTGATTGTCCAAAGGGTTAGACTAGCATGACCATTTCTTCCATAATTGGTTAAATTATTTTGCTCAAAGTGAGGTAATGAATTCTAAATCAGAATAGTAAGGATAGGGTTAAACTCTCATCTCGGTTGGTTGGGAGTCTGATTCCCCAAAGTTCTGATTTCACATTCACTTGCACATGGGTTCAAGATAGTAGGGACTCATAACCAACTTTGGGATATAATAAGGCAATTAATTAGTGGATCCTAAGAGGGTTTGGCAATCTTGAATGTTTGTACATGATACTAGAAGAAAGACTATGCATTTTATAAAAGCAAGATCTCCTAGCATATTCATTAGGTTACACAAATCATTCACAATCTCATATATGCATTCATGCAAAACTGACAATGGAGTGTGGATCAATTTCAAATGATAGGGAAAGAAATTCATTGCACACACTGAGCTAATACTTGATGATTCTGATGATTCATGTACTTCTGATCTTTGGGCATTTGTTATATTGCTTATGTGCTAACACATGTTTTTGAGTTTGTATATGTTTCAGGTTGGGTTCTCACTAAAATGCTCAAGAGCATTTGACAGCAGAGTCACCATTTGTTGTGGCTGATCCACAACACACCCCAAAATTGGGGACCCATCTTTTTTGCATGCTTTCAAAAGAAATCTCAGTGACCCAGATGCTAAAATTCAAGAAAAAGGGGCAAAAATGCACAAGTGTAGAAAGTGTGGCTTGTCACGAAATCGTGACATGTTGCTAAGGAAATAAAAAGAGAAAAGTGTCACGAAATCGCGACATGTTGCTCCGTCGCGCCTAAAGAGGAGAGAGAAAGGAAAATGTGAAAGGGATAGCGAAATCGTGACATGTCGCAAAATCGTGGGTCAAACTAGAAAAGAAAAGCAAAAAGTAGGAAATCGTGACAAAAGAAAAAGGAAAAAGTGAATAGAAGAGTGAAAAGCAGAAATCGTGAGTAAGGAAAAGTCAGAAATCGAAGGAAAGGAGGAAAAATGCGAAATCGTGACGGAAAGAGTGAAAAGTGAAATCATGAAGTGGGTAAAGGCATGAAGTGTAAAATGGTGAAATGAGAAGAGGAAAGTGAAATCGTGACAAAATCGAGCGAAAGGGTGAAGAAAAGGTCGTCGAAATCATGACGAAAGAGGAGGAAAAATGGAATCGTGAAAAGGAGTGAAAAGTGATTGCGTGAAAGGTAGAAAGAAAAGTGTCAGATTTCGAAGAAGAAAGGATTTGAAGGAGTGTAGGAAGAAAGCGTCGCGATTTGTGACATGTGGATGTGACATGTCACGTTTTCTGGGCAAGAAGGCAAGAAGGCTGGAGAAACGTCGCGATATCGCGACATTCATTTTTTTTAGGAACAAGCTGCATGCATGAAAATGTCATGATTTCCATGGGACCATTATAGAAGGCGTAGAAAGCGTGAGACACGTGGCATACAGGTGTCAGAGTTGCAGAAGCGTTACATGCAATGAAAGATTTTGAACGTTTCGGCATCGAGCATGAAGTAAAAGCATCGAAAAGGCAGGAATTTGAAAAGACGCATTCTGGGAGGTGAAACGAAGCGACGCAGGTGAACCGAAGAGCCATGCCAGATAAGTATAAAATCGGAAGCACAGATTGAACAGAGGGTTGGAAATTGCTGCTAGCAGAGTTGCAGAGACAAGGGCTGCATGCCATTTTGGGCCTGCACTTGGAGCAATTTCCTTCATTTGTTCTAGATTAGTTAAACCTGGAACATTCTATCAATGTAACTGATATATCATTTTAATACAAAAATACAGAGAGTTGGCATCTCATTGATGAGAAAGAAGGAGTCATTTTTGCATGCATGATTTAATGTTTATCTTTCCCTTTCAGATTTTAGGTTTATAGATGGAGTTTAATGCGAGTTCTCTCGGTTGCCTCATGCGAACGCCTAAAATCTGAAATTACAGTAAAACCCTAGAAACCCGCACCTAGCTTATCAGGATTGTGCGAATGTGCAGATTCAATAGGTTAGGTTGCATGTAGAAACCTCATTATCTTCGGTTTCATCGAATTGATGACAGCATTCTGGATGTAGTTTAGTTGCATCTTCTTTTGCATTCCTTTTATTTTCAAACCCTCATTTTAGTTTCTGCATTTTAATTATTCTTATTCAAGTAAATAACTGAAAATCCACCAAAGCCTAAGATCAAATAGATTTATTTCTTACATTTGTTCATTTGGAGTCCATTGCAAATTCAAAGTAAATAAACCACAGTGCCCCTTGTTAACATCCACTTGCAACCCTAAGGTATTCCCAACATTCAAATTGAAGAGCATCATTGGTGAGTGAAGAACTAACACAACAGGAACCTTGGAGAAATTATTTGGTCATAATTTCTTTGCAAGCAGAGGATTTCGGGACTCAGATCCTACCGGAGAGTGTGCTTTCACAATTGGGTGAAAACACCACTCAACAAGTCCCATGTCTACTAGTTGTGGAGGAAAAATGTATTTTCAATTGTTTATCGATGATCACTCATGCAAGATGTGGGTCTTCTTCTTGCAATTGAAGTCTGAAGCATTTACCTATTTTCAAAAATTCAAAAATCTTGTTGAGAAAGAATCAAGATGTTTCATCAAGACCCTCCATTCAAATCGATGGGGGAATACACATCAAAGGAATTTTCCTCATTTTTATAGACTCATGGGATAAAAATACAGTTAACCACAACCTATTCTCCTCAGTCAAATGGAGTTGCTGAGAGAAGAAATCGGTCCGTTATGGAAATGGTTCGATGTATGCTTAAGGGAGCAAATATTGAGAAAATTTATTGGGTTGAAGTTGTTAAAACTATAGTATATCTTCTAAATAGAGCACCCATAAGGGCTCTTGAAGGTATGACTCCTCATGAAGCATGGAGTGGAAGGAAACCCTCCATATCTCATCTACGGGTATTTGGGTGTAAGGATTTTATGCATATACCCAAAGGAGAAAACAAATAAATTAGATGATAAGTCCCTACCATGTGTTTTTCTTGGCTATGATGAATTCTCAAAAGGCTATCAATTGATAGACCCATTTACCAAGAAAATACATGTCAACAGAGATGTAGTGTTTGATGAAGCTTTCACACCTAACACTACATCAGTATACATTGATGATGAGAAGCAATAACCACTTCCTTCTCGACAACATAAAAATCCTCCAAAATGGTATACGAGCACAATAAAATATTCCAAACTCACTTTCCTACCTGATATTACTCTCAATTGTCCAAAATACAAAGCATGACTCAACAAGAAAATATTGAAGCATCCACTTTAGTTGATGATCTTTGTGCATATTTTCAAGACCTTTCTATTGATAGAGAGTTAGCAAGGGAAGATGATATGGAAATAGATGAGGATAGGGTTTACTTATCATCATTTGATGAAAATGAACCTTCTACAATTGATGAAGCACTTAGACTACCTTAGTGGAAGGCAACTATGGATGCAGAACATAACTCCCTCATCAAGAATAAAACATGGAAGCTGGTAGATTTAACTAAAGGAAATAAACCCATTGGTTGTAAATGGGTTTACAAATTCAAATATAATATATATGGTACCATAGATAAGCATAAATCCCATATTGTGGTGAAGGGTTATGCTCAAAAGGAAGGCCTTGACTATGAGGAAAAGTTTGCTCCTATAGCAAGGATGACCATCATTCGAGTTCTTTGTGCTATGGTAGCATAGTTCAAATGGAAATTACATCAGATGGATGTAAAAAGTGCCTTTCTAAAGGGTGATTTAAAATAAGAGGTATACATGACTCAACCCTCAGGATTTACTGAGGAAGGCCATGAGCAATAGGTTTGCAAATTGGTCAAATCATTATATGGGCTTAAACAAGCCCCAAGAGCATGGTACATTAAAATGGATAGTCACCTACTACAACATAGATTCAAGAGAAGTCCATTTGATGCAAATCTCTATATCAAGAACACAGGTTCTAAAATAGTGATTCTTGTATTATATGTAGATGATTTGATCATCATCAACAATTTAGAGAAAATGATTAGCACCATGAAAAATGACTTGAAAGAGTCATTTGATATGATAGATCTAGGACTTCTCCACTATTGTCTTGGTCTTGAGATAGAACAAAAGAAGAATCATCTTAGGGTGACTAAACAAAATTATGCCAAGATTTTAGTAGGAAAATTTTGTATGAATGATTGCAAGCCCAAGGCAACACCGGTGGAATCAGGGCTTCAGTTATCATGGTATGATGATTCACCACAGGTAGATGGAATGCTATATAGATAGATGATTGGAAGTATTATCTATTTGACCAATACTATACCAGATATTACTTATGCTATAAACTATATTTCTCGGTTCATGCAGGAACCAAAAGCCTCTCATTGGAAATCAGCTAAGCATGTTCTTCACTACATTCAAGGTAGTGTAGAATATGGTCTAGAGTACAAGAAGAATAACTCATTCTTCTTATAGAGTTACACTGACTCTGACTATGATGGATCCTTAGATGATAGAAAATCAATATCAGGATATGTATTTCATCTTGGATCTAGTCCTGTCTCATGGCATAGTAAAAAGCAACAGGTGGTTGCTTTATCTTCAAAAGAGGTAGAGTATCGTGTTGCATAAGGAGCTGTGTGTGAAGTGATATGGTTAAGTCATATCTTGGCTACCATGGGCCTACCAAAGAAACTTCTTATTCACATGTTTTGTGACAACTCAAGTGTTTTGAACTTGGTCAAGAATCCAGTCCATCATGAACACACAAAGCATATTGACACAAATTGTCATTTCATTCATGATGAAGTTCCTAAACACATAAAAAAGCTCCAATACATTCCCACCGATGAACAGGTTGCTGACATCTTCACCAAGGCACTTGGACGTGTCAAATTTGAGTTGTTCCAAAGTAAACTTTGTATATAAAATTAATGTAATAAAGGGAGGATGTTAGGGTAAAATAGGTAGTATATTGCATTATACTACATAGGTAGATAATTACATTTACTTTTCTAATTTTTTACTTTCTACCATGTAGATATTTACTGTCTTAAATATCTAATGGTTAATCCTAAATATCCTATGTAAGAGTTCTAAACCTAACACTCTACCTACGTTAGCGTTCAGTTAGCGTGGATATAGAGAGATTAGTTTTCTTTCTATTTTGTAATCTATTTAAATGAATGCTTTATTCCTCAAGCTAATGTTAATGCAATTATCAATTTGATTAAACCTTCCTATCTCTTGGTCACAAAATATAACAAAAAACACCTGGACATTCATTTTTTTCAAAAAATATAGGAATTATGGTCATCACATTAAGGGGTGGTCTCTACTATAGAGAAATTTCATCAAAAATATTAAATAGTTTGGGCTCAGTAAGAGTTTTACAAGTTAGATAGTCATTAGGGACTACCAAAATAGCAATAACATATCCATAAATAATTTAAAGGTTAGTGTATATTGAAATTATTACTTTAAGTGGTGGTTTTGGTGTTGTTGAAACAATTTTGACAAAAAGTGAGCCATTAGTGGATTTTAGTTTAATATGGTTTAAGATGGTATAGTAATTGATATTTTAAGAAATAGAGAAACCAAGTGGTCTATCTTCATAGTATTTATAAAATTTATAAATTGTATCGCTTGTTAAACACCAAGGTACGAGAATAACTTTTATTTTACTTATCCCATGTGAAGGTTTTGAGGTAAAGATAACAAAAATAATAGTTATTCTATGTCTATCTAGCCTAACTTTTCATTGGTTGCATTCAACATCCCTAAGAATGAAATAGAAAAACAATTTACTATTATAAATCTCATAAAAACTATATCAAATTGATCATCATCATCATCTAAAATAGGAAATTCCATTGAGTCTACTTGAATAAGCATAAGAAGAATTCTTAATTTTAATGTTAAAGTCTTGATTAGAATCACATCAAAAATACAAGTAGCAGAAGAAGAATTATTAATTTTAATGTTAAAGGCTTGATTAGAATCACTATTAGTTTCCTCCCCATGCTATCATTATCTATAAAAAATGTTACTTGTTTCAATTTGACAAAATCCTCATGGGCTTTATGTAATTTGTCCAATCATTGATAAAACAAAATAAGATCTTCTCTCTATTTGGATTTCAATAATGGTGAAATTTATTCAACTACCTCTTTAGGAAAGGAAGTAATAACATATATGTCAAGTTGATCATTTTTGGATTCATAATTGTCTTAAGAGCATTTTAAGAAAAAATTAATATACCCCTTGTATAACTTCATTCTAGAAGTCCACTGAGGCTCATGTTTAAAAATTATAAATTATTGTGTCTAATCCATGAAAGGAATAAAAAAATTATCATGATCTAGAAGATGAGGGATCCAAGGATCTATATCTCCTTCTATGATGAAGACTTTATCATCATAGGCATACTTAACCACTTGACATGTAGAGGAATCTATGACTCTCATCTTACTAGTCCAAGGTCTACCTAATAGCATGTTATAGTTGGTCTAAAAATAAAACACCATAATATTCACTCTTATTTCTTTGGGTCCAACTAAAATTGGAAACCAAATTCAACCCATAGGGTTATGTGGATTTCCATTATAAGAATAACAATGGATTCTAGTAAAAAGGGTATTTCCTCTAGGGATCCTCAACTTATATATCAAGGATAATGACATAATACATTTATCAATCCCTTAATCATCCAAATCCCTATGGAATGTTAGGTTATAAAAAATTATTATTATCAATGGTAGGTCATTGATCATTTCTATATAATTTGTAGCAATCATTTTTTTTAAAGGAAAGTTTATAACCAAATTAGGGCTACAACATGCATCAATACAAAGGTTTTCTCTATGTGATTGAATACATTACACTTCATAAGACCTTAGAATAGTGGCACAATATTCACAATTCTTAGTCAAGATATCTCCATCTCATCTAGTTTATCTCTTAACATTTTCCTTTGATAGGGATATGTTCTATGTAATTCTAAGTGTGGGACCTTGCAAGGGGTTATATGTAATTCTTCAATTATATCCTACACTTCTATTTTTCTCATGACTACTTTAGTCAATGATTATTTGGGTTGGATAAAATACTATCAATTTTCTATTATGAGTGCCAATATTACCTCTTTAAGTGAATGCTATGGTCGTTTAGAGTTATAAAAAATGATAGTTTTCGTAGAAAAAGATGATAAATTTCTCAAGAATATTTTGTGTTTTTTGATGTTTTTGTGTCTGTAGCAGGTTTCCAAATGATAAAGGGAGGATTTATAATATTATCAATAATGTCAAGATGATTGTTTCTTGGATAGGTTCTTTTATTTTATCCTTATTTTCTTTTTCCTCTTTAGAATGTTATTCTCTTTTTGTATAGAGGTGCACTCCTTATAATAGTACCAATTTGTTATTCTAAGGATGTCATTGTTTCTCTTTAAACCTCTAAAATGTTTAAATAATGAGCCATATTTGGTTTACTACAAATTTATTCTCTATTTTGGCTAGGTTGGGCAAAGACTTGATTAGCTTGAGAGGCAATTTTAGAAGTACTAGATATAGGATTTTGATTTTGAGGATAATTACCAATTTTAGTTTAATGTTATAACCCTCTTCGTGGTTGCCTTGATTAGAACTATATCCTTGATTTTGATAGTTTTTTTGGCCATCCTACTTTAACCCTTAACCTTGATCTTGATTAATTCCTTGTTGTTGATTGGGAGCTTGTTGTTCATGGTTGAAAAATTATTTGTTATAGATACATAACCTTTGATTGTATTGATGATTAAACCTTTTTTGCAAACTACATTTATTTTTATGAAATAAATTGATCCTATTGTTTTTTACTTGGTCATTGTTAAAATTAGGACCAAAAGCTTATTTAATCCAAAATTTATGTAAGTCTATGTAAGTGGAATTATCATTTTCATAGGTTCCATGCCAAAGGAATTTTTTTTTAAGATCATGCCACACATGTGCTTCAAACCTACCATTGATATGATAGTTTTTAAACTTAGGTTGAGGACATAATTTGAGAATATTTTCATGTGTCCATTGCATCATCATATTCTCAAATTTTAGACTAGATTTAGTTAACATATGCACAAGACACCCAACTATATCTAATTCATGAGAGGTATCTTAGATAGATACATTTCAAACCCCATCTCCTATAGCATTCTTGTTAGGATTTTTAGGTTTTGAGGATTTTTTTATTTCTTCTTTTTCCAATTTTCAAATATTTTAACAAAATGTATGACTTTGTTAAATGAAGGTAAGCCACAATGATTGTGTTTCTAGATATTATCCTAAAAAGAGGGTCTAATATTATTTATAAACTTCATTTATTATTATTTTTATTAGGTGTATGAAGGGGTTTTGAAAGGAACCCTAAACCTTTTACAAAATGGATTTGAACTTCCTTAAGAGAATAGATGGGGCTCATAGGCCACCAAGAGAGAAACTAGGATTCAAAAACAAATAAGCTCCAAGCTAACAACAACAAACAAAAAGGATCTATTTTGTGGAATTTTTTCTTACCCATTTTACGATGTGTCACATCACGGGAATCTTAGGGGTCATAACCAGTTTGTAGACTCTTATTGATATATCTCTTTGACCCAGGAAAAGACTATATATAAGACTCTAGACAGACTAGGTCGGGTAAGGAAACCCAAGATGATGGGTTTGGATATTTGCCATTATGATATTATAACCCATGTCTTACCATATTTAATGATATTACATTAGTTTTTGTTCTTTTTGACCAAACCATGTAGCATATAGATTATTTATACCAAACCGGTGCCATGTCCATTGGGTAATCGTAGAAAATTTATGAACTCCATGAACTAGAAGAGAAAGGGGAGAGAGAAGCTAGTTCATTCAGATTTATTCAAATAATATAATAAACATGAACCATTTAAACTAGCAAAGAGAAGGTGCTATTCACACATTCAGATATCACAATATGCAAGTAGGCAACACACAAATCATTAACACGGAAGAGACCAAGAATAGAGTTGGAATTTATATTTATCAAAAGATTACATAAAAGAACCCAAGTAGAGTGCTCGGGTCTATATAGTCACATTTACAATTGCACCCATGTTAGAATATCGTAAGAGGGGGGTGTTCCTCTCCATCCTAATTTCAATTATGTGAGAGTCTCCAACTCTTCTGGCATCCACTAGAAATGATCTTAGTAGACCGGGATTCTTGGACAGTTCATGGATAATGATAGAGAAGAAGGTGACATAAGAAACAAAGGAAATATATACACACAAAGGGAAAATATAATTAAACTTTAGATACATCTATACCCAGACTCAAATTTTTTTCTCTAAGGCTTGATGAGCTCTTTCATTGCAATGCTCCTCTATGTATAGCACCGAGAGGAGATTGGGTTGTGCTGCAACCACTTTTCCATTGACCCTCCATCTGGCTTGATCTCTTGTCCTATACAAAATCATGGTAGGGATAAAAAGGGATAGGTGGCCCACACCATTCTTCCTATAACTACTCTTCTTGCATGCCAACCTCCCCACCACCTTGATAAGATGGCTCTAGCATACCTTGATTAGTTGCATCCTTTACTATACTAGACTCCACTCCACCTTGTTCGTTATCAGGTGCCTCTCCTTGTGGGCCCCCATCACTTCTTGAATTTTTGTATGACCAAATATATTATATTAATACTTTGATATGCTAACTACCACATTCTACAATATTAAAATAGGGTGCATGAACTCATGCACCCTTTAGCCCTTCGTGAGCTCCAAAAATAGGGTAAAATTCAAAGTGCTTATAATATTACAAAAATTTACAAGAATCTAAATGGGCCAAATGGGTACTCAAATTAGTTGAGATCATAAAATAATTCATCATGGTTCATGAGATACATCATTTTAAATTTTACATGATGTTACTATAAATTGCCCCTTAAGAACTTCGTGCACTCCATATGAAATGGGGTGCATGAATTTAAATCAGGATGCATGAATTCATACACCTCTTAAGACATTCATGTGCTCTATATGAAATGGGGCACATGAAATTGTGCGCCCCTGAGACCTTCATGCGCTCCAAGGGTAAAATTCAAAGTGCTCAAAATCATACAAAAATTCATAGGCATTTAAATGGGCCAAATGGGTACTCAAATCAGTTGATATCATCAAAAAATTCATCATAGTTCATGAGATACATTATTTTAAAGTTTACATGATGCTACTATAAATTACCCCTTAAGACCTTCGTGCACTCCATATGAAATGAGGCACATAACTTTAAATCGGGACACACGAATTTGTGCACCCCTTACACCTTCATGCGCTCTATCTGAAATGGGATACATGACTTTAAAATGGGGTGCACAAACTTGTGTACCTCTTAGACCTTTGTGTGCTCCAAAAATAGGGTAAAATTCAAAGTGCTCAGTATCTTACACAAATTCATAGGCATATAAATGGGTCAAATGAGTACTCAAATCAGTTGAGATCATCAAAAACTTCATCATGATTCATGAGATACATCATTTTAAATTTCACATGATGCTACTATAAATTGCTATTTTTAGAAAAACCTAGTAGTTAAAATTCTTAAAATTTAGTGCCATTGTGAATATTAGATCAAGTTCTTTCCCCTAGTTTTCAAATCAGCTCAAATGGAGTCTTCTAGCTCAAGTTATGGCCATATCAATTTGCATCCAAATGTAGGGTAAAAGTGACAAAATTGGAGCAGCCCTAAAATGAAATTTAATTAATTAAACCTTTGACAGACTTTAGAACTTGAATTTTCTGCAGCATTTAATTTGAAATAATGTGTTTAAGATACAAATGCTCAATCCAAATCATTGCCACTAGATCCAGGTCTTCAAGATGCACAAATCTCAACACTTTTGCAAGCCAAAAATTTAGATTAAACCCAAACTTTAATTCTATGGAATCATAAAAAAATTGAGCCTTGCACCCTAAGCTCACCTAGACATCAATTTGATGAATTTTTTCAAAAAAATTGGGGCGAAAACTAAGTTGTAACTTTGGAATACAATAGGATCAAAACAAGCCACTACTACACATAGGGCATCTCAATCCCACATAGGGGAGAGAAGATGCCCCAGCCAAGCTAATCCAAATAAAAATTCCATAGAGGGAAGTAGATATTTGAGTGAAATAATAAAAACCCTAGATCCAAAAAAGGAGGAAAGCTGAAAATTGGTTCTTAGTTCCACTAGGACCAACACCTTTATCCATGTCATCATCCTTCAGCTCCCACTACTCCCAGCCCATCAAGACCAGGATTTCTTTTGCATAGGTAATAGTAGTATGTATAGAATAAATCAGGGATATCTATAGCTTTAGGAGCGTGTGCTTAAGTAGTTTGGTATCCATCCCCAAGACATGGATCCAAGGACCCTATTTATTCTTCTCATTGATCGCTCTTAATAGGAGCTTCATATTTTTGGGCTGAAGGGCAAAGTCTTTAGAGTCTAAATCTTCCATGCATAGAGGTGCCTTACCAGAATTGGCTAATTTTACAACTAGGTGTTTGGAATGCCTAGTTTTCTTGTCACTACCTCCCACCCTTTTGGGGGTAAATCCATGACCTTGGATACCAACCTTATAATAGGGGTAGTTATGACCATCTCATGACTAAAATATTTGATACCATCAAAGTTAGAAGAGTTAAAATAATCCACTATAGTATTTTACACCTTATTATGGGAGTTTAGAATTTCCTCTTGACCCACGCCTATGGATATCACCACAAATTCAAATAGCATTTTAACAAGTCCTTGGTGAATTGGATCAAGGGTTGTCCCTTTCTTAACTCTACTTATCAATATTGCTAGGGACTAGAACTAAAAATAAGGAATATACATTAGTCTTTTGTGGTGGATATGATTAAGGAAAATGAAATGAAAACTCCTAAAAATTTCTTGGCTTTCATATAATGTGAAATATTACATGATGACTAGATCACCCTATCCCAAGGGGCTTTTAGTGAGGCATGCTTATATCTGTTCTAAATTTTAACCAACTCCTCTTCATCAAGAAAAATTTGGGCCTTCTTTGCAAGTGAGTGTTTTTTTTTGTTATGGACAAACCCATCGACAACAAAACCCGTCACTTCAACAATCATAGGAATTTTTATCTCAAATTTGCGAGTCCCAATTATGACCACCCTATTGCACCATGAGTAAGCCATGTGATTTACCATTTACCTATGGTGACCCCCAAATTTTAGTACGCATTGTAGAATATTACCCTTCTTCAGTATCTCTATGATAGCTTCCTCAACCATTTGGGAACATGGTTCTAAAATTAAATTTACCATTCTCCCACAAGAATTGAGTCATCCACTATTCACTCTACCACCCAAGATCACAATTAAGCTACTCAATAGGATCTCTAAAATTTGACTAGAATAAAAAGAACACACATTCTTGTAATCTAAGAGCCTTGGGACCTCATTAAGAATCACGGATCTTGGAGGAGGTGGAGCAATTATCAATGAGTAACCAACCACCCTTTCATCTCCATTTTTCCACCTCATACACTAATATTTGAATGATAAAAATAGCCCCTTTCATGCCTTTCCTAGACTCTTCCAAATACATAAATTCATGTGATAGATCATTCTAAAAACATGACACCTTGATCTAAGATGAAGGGTGTTGATAATCATGCTATGGTGAGGAAAAACCTTTGGACTGGTTCAGTAGTTTCCAACTTGGGACCATAAATTATTTTATGTCGCACCACCATAGCAAATTTTCCAAAGTCAACATGGCAAGATGTCCCTCTAATAGGCCAATAAAAAAAACCCAAGTTTGATTAATGTGGAATATATGTATCCAACTGGATAACCACATGGTGATACACCTACCAAGCTCATTAATTCTTTGATCCACTTCCTAAAGCCACTTCAATAAATAAATGTTGATGAAACAATTTTCATGTGTGTTGACTTTAGAACTCGACTTCATAATCATCCTAGGTATGTGAGTCCATCTACTCCAATAATTATATTGTTCCTTTTGCTTTGTGAAGCATAGATTAATTTTTGATTCCTTGTAGTAGAAAAGTTAGTTAATAATAATATATTTCCATACACACAGCTCCCACCTCAACCCAATACCTTTTCTTGTAACGAATCTAACTGTACAATTATCCCCTTGAGGCTAAACCTATTCTCCAATAGATCCCCAATTGGAATCCCTATTAGCATGAAAATGGTCTAGGCACTAAAGATACTACCACCTATTATTTCCACTTGAATTAGGGGCACAAATTACCATCCAATTTAAATTTAAATATTGGCACTCATTTAAATTCAAATATCCAATGGGCCTGCACTCATTGCTCCATCATATGAACTCGAAAGCAACTATAGTGTGCATACTATCTTCTTCTGGTTTAATTATCTAATTGGGTTAGCCCAACTAGTAAATCTTCCCATAAAAAAGAAATGCTTTCCTATGTAATGCACAGGTTGTCTAAGAAGTTTGTAGATCTATTTCCTTCCCTATAAACATGTTTCAATTGGACAACTTCCAAAACTCAAGTCAATATTTCAACCTCATATCTAGCATATTTGAAATCATCCACATTGGTTATTAGATACCTTTAATCATATTAATTATATTGAGGGAATATCCTTATATAATTAACTTCTTGTAATCCAGAGAAACCATCTAAGAGACCCCTTGGAAAAGCGCCCTTGCTTTTGTAGTGTGGCTAGTCTGGCAACTGATATTTTCAGTGAAGATCAACAAAATTCTCCCATCTGAGTTTTTGAAAACCCCCCAACACTGGTTGTTCTAGGATGGCCTTTGGAGGCACCATCAAAATTTAATTTCACCCAATGGATGGGGGAGGTTCCTACATCTTATCTTCCCTATAATAAGGAGGTATCCTAGGTACCAGGGATAGAAGGGATTGAAAACCAAGGGTTATATCAAGCTCTAGCTCCCTACTAGTAGGGCCCTTATCAAGAGAGATAGTATTCACATTCTCAACCATAGCAATGATAGAACACATAACCACGAATTTTAGAGGGTGAGAAATATTTTTAAGGGCCCTAAAGTTTCTCTCTTTCCATAAATGCCACCACACATGAGGTAATGCAAAGGACCAAAAAGAGTGTAGGTAAGGCAAGAAGAAGGGAGGGTTGCATTTTTCAATGAAGGTTAACAAATACCTAGGAAAAACCCATATCACACTAGCAAAACAAAGGAGAATATGAAGAAATTCCCTAGAGAAGGGCTAAAGAGAGAAAAGGTGTTCAGTGGATTCTTTTGCATTACCACACAAGTAGCACCTATTTGGTAGTATAATTCCTCTCTTATGGATATTGTCCAACATAAGGAATTTACCTTGAACCACCAACCAAAAAAAAAAACATTTACCTTAAGAGTAAGGCCCTTCATCCACATATCATTAATAGAAAACAAGGGATCACCATTCACATATAATAGAGAATAAGTTGTCTTTATAGAAAAGCATCCATAATTTTTGGCATCCCAAAATTACTTGTTCAACTTTTATCTATTGGCTATAATGATCTACCTCAATAAATCATACAAATATCTGTAGCAAAAATCTTCATCCTATGACAACCCAAGAAAAACAAGGGGTTTCCAACATTTCCTACCATTTGCAACATTAATAAAGTCATAAACCTTTGACCCAAAGGTAATATTTGTAATTGGTTCAACCAATATCATGTTAGGAAATGAATCCAAAGTCCGGTCAACTACCCATGTATCATTCCAAAATATAATGCTCTATTCATTTCCAAGAAGCCATCTACCTCTTGTGTCTTCTTTAGTTATGTTTATTCTAGCATTATATATAAGTTTTTTCCACTTTTTGTAGAAGTCAGTACCATAATCATTAGAGCCTTCTTGTGAATTCACTAAAATTTATTTTACCTCTATTGTAGTCATGTCATCATCAAATTATTGTTTTAAATTTTTAACAAAAGTATCTAGGAATTCAATGGAGTGTTAAGGTAAGGAAGCAAACCAGTCAAGAGCATTTTTTACCAAATCCCTAGTCACCAATTTCAATAAAGCTTTCTCATTGCATAATCAATCCCTATAATATATCATGAGTTTATCAATGAATATTTGGTATTTATTTATCCCATCATAGAATAACTTAATCACATACCTTAACATATCTATAGATTCCACATCAAGGGCTAGAGATTATATTTTATAATTCCTCAAAGTAGTATCGATTGATGCTAGTAAATATTTACTGGGGTTAGGTGTGGGAGAAGAATGAGGAGGAGCATTAGGGTTCAATACTAAATGAGGACTAATAACTTGTACTTCATGGTTCTATTAGCACTCAAAATTTGAGTAATGTTGGTCATCATATCCTATATGTATTTATTTGGTTCTCTCATAGAAGTCTCTATTTGTATCACACCTATAACTATATAGATGGTAAGCCAAATATTCCTTAAGGATCATCATATATGCAACTAATTTTTCATCATGAGGCTTATAATAGATATTGGATTTCATGGAAGAGAATTCTATGTGTCATTTGTGTGTGGATTTGATTTTTCACAATCACCACATTTAGCAATGATATTTGTCTTACCATGACTGCCTCATTAATGTGTGATCCTAGTTCAACACATCACTTATGATCACTACATAATGTAGATGCTCCTAACACTTTATAAGACCCTATGTTGATCTATAAGGTTCATAAAAGCTAATATTAGTGTCTTTTTCTTCTTTAAAATTAGAATCTCTATTAGTTTAATCCCTAATTTGAGTTTCATGGTCATGGTTAAGTGTAAGAGGATGAACAATATAATTTTAATGGGGAGTGGATTAAGGAATATCCTCTTCTATTTCTAAATATTATGGGATAGGATTATTCTTAGACCTAGTAGTCATTATAATACCCTTGGAAGAAGTAGGATCCATAAGGGTATGTATAAAACCTACTCAAAGGTAGCTAGGGTCTTACCAATAAATATTTCCCAAGTAAGGAAATTACAAAAAACCCTCATGGCAACTTTAAATTTAATTTTTAAGGTAGTCCTAAATGAAAAATATAATATATGACAAGGTTATTCAACTCACAACAAAAAGAGGTAGCAAACACAAAACCTATGACAACTAACCTACTAAACCGTAGGGGCTAAAAAATGGAAAGAAAAATATCAAAAGTGGTTTCACATTGGGTTCACCAAAATATTTGTGGGAAAAATGGATATGTCATGCAATTACTTGAATCAATACAAGATAAACCAAATTTTTTAAACTAATATAGAATAATATTTAATTGATAGTTAAATCTAAAAAGCTATCTTGATCCAAGCATAAAAAAAATAGAGCATTCATGAATGAAATAAACTAACACTATCCATAAATGTGACATCTAGGGATCATCTAAATGCATTGAAATAGATTACTTGCACCTAGAGAATCAAGGATAATATCATTCATAAAATAAACATGATAAATGCTCATTCCTACCCTATCCTACTTGCAATATCACCATAGTTAATAAGGATAGATCACACCTAGGATATTTACAAAGGGTTTGACTTGCCTTGGAAACTAGTCCTCAAATGACAAATAGTGATCTTTATCTATAAATCATTATAGAGTATCCTATCTTCCTCTATGGAAGGTAGGAAACCAATATTTGATAGATTTGGTTGTACCTACAAGGACAAGAGAGAGAAATAAAGTAAAAATATTACATGATGTGTCAACAATAGAGACAAAAAACTTAACAATAGTAGGACCATAAAAATATTTTTTAGATGTTTGGCTTTAATAACTTAATGAATGGCTATAATATGGTGAAAAAATGAGGAGGTGAAATAGTTATTTATGCAAGATTAAAAAAAATAACTTTCCCTTTAAAGTGGATGGCTTATTTTCTCCTTTTTTAGGTTCATAAAATCATAATTGGTGGTCCAAATGATGTGTTGTTTTAATCCTATGCATAAAAGCATGCTAGAATTATAACCATGCATTAAAAACCCTAAAATTAATCTGATGATCAAACTCCCCACTTAAAGTGGTTGTCTTGGTAGTGTCAATTTTAAGATGCACACTTTTGAGATGCATGTCAAAATGTTCCCTAATCATGACATTGTCCTTATTTTATATTTTTTGGAAAGTTAGCAAGAAAAACCATAAATAATGATGGTAAAAAAGTGATAAATGAATGAAGAAAGAGAATGAAAACCATTGGAAAACATGTCTCCTTATTTTCCTATGCAAGGACTAACAAAGTTAGTCTACTTCTATCCCATAAATAAGTGAATGTGATTCTCCACCACCTACAAGGTTAGTTGTTAGAGATTTTCTTACAAATAAACTTATGTATATTGAAATTTTTAGATATTATATATCTCATATGTTTATTTTACATCTATAACTTTAAATTTTTGTTGCATAATAAATTTTGTATATAAATTATTTTGTAAATTAATTTATTATATAATATATAACAACTAATTTAGTGGAACTTCTCTAAAATTTATTTCTAAGAAATTTAAAATCATAAAATTTTTGTTCAAATTGTTTTTTGTCATTCCCCATTTACACAAGGATTATAATTAAAAGTGAATTATAAAATTTATTAAAAGCTCAATTAATTTTAAAATTTTATAACCACATTTACCCTAAAATTGACAAGACTAGAAAGAGATGATATGACTTTACATAGAAATGTGTACATATATAGGCTTAAGAGCTTATATGAGATTATGAAAAGTGCCATGACATGCATAAGATAAATTATGCATAAGATAAAGTACACATTAAACTTATTCTAACATCTCCCCTTAATGTGTACTTTTCTAATACACAATGGATAATGTCTAGGCTCATGCTTTTTGGCTCTTGCTCTTTGAATCTTCTACTTTGAAGAATATTGCTAGATCCATGATTCATCTCAAGGTATGTTGCTTCAATATCGATCACTTCCTTTGGCCTGTTACCTCTGGTTCAACCTTTATCATCGTTCCTCAGGGTCAGCATTTGGGTTTGTTGCCTCAGGGTTAACCTCTTCCTCAGGTCTATTTCCTCTAGGTTAGCCTCTAGGTGTATTACCTCTGTAGGTCACTAATTACTAGGTTCACCATGAGTATCATCCCCTCATGGTAAAACTCATATAGAAGGTGTTGATATCTACCAAAAATGCACCTTTATACAATAATGTTGATCCATATGGGAGTGTAAGATTCTACTGAAAATGCACTCCAAATAACAAAAAAATGATGAGCCATAGACTAGAATACAAAATTGGGGGATGGAGAAAGAAAAATATTTTAAAGTGTCTATATCAATAGTCTTCGAAAGTCAATATCCGAAGTGTAAAAGAAACTCTATTATATTTGGATAGAGTATAGGGTGTCAATATTCTATAGTCCCTAGAGTGATAAGTGTCCTTATGGTAATCTTCTCATCCTATTAGAATGCATGGATAACCATTTGTTGCATCCGCTAGGTGCTATAGAGAAGATGAATAGATACTAGGTTCACTTACATTATGAAGAGGAGTGTCGGGTTCAACCGAAAGTGCACTCCATAATATAAAAATATTTTGAGGCTCAAAAAAGCATATTGAATAGTCTCAAAACTCAAAATGGACACCACCAATGTGTTTAACTCGAAAAATTATTTCTAATGACTATATAAGGCTATAGTTAGATCTAAATGGAGCCTCAATTTATGTAAAAATAGTAACATACCTCTCTAGGAAGTAAAATAAAAGAGGAAAACTATGTACCCTAACAATTTATAGAATATTCCCCTATGAGAGAAAATGGAATATTCATAGGAATATTCTGTATTTGACATGTTTTTTTCTAAATATGACTGGTGCCTTAAGGTCAAAGTCCATTGAAAAAACCAACAAACCAATAAATTTCATCCTCCATGGTGTTAATGCTTGTTCCCTCAAATTGGTGCTTAAAGCCACACACGGGATACCTTTATCAACTAAGACCTTTATCAACTAGGACGTGGATCCCACATGCTGGCACCTCCAATTGGTATCATGGTAGCCCTGTGCAGGAGGCTCCCTAGCCACATACTGGTGGTTGATACATTAGGGGGCCTCCTTCCTTATGAAGTACTAAAGGGGCCCTCCCATGAAGAATGTGAGACTAAAGTTCCCAAAAAAGCATATTTCACACCTGCTTCAACCTCGTGTAGTGCAGCAATGCCAAGTCATAAAGCTAGCAACCTCCTATCATTGACCAATTTCGACCATGTTGAGAGGTCGGTGACCTCCTACCACCGATTGTGGCATCGGGGACCATGTACCGAAGGTAGCACTGGTGTTGGAGGTCATTTTTTACCACTTTAGCCTTGCTTTGTAGGATTTTTTTAGCAACATATGATCCTTGGTAATGCAACAATGTTTTCCAATTGACTGAATGCAAAATTTAGGTATTGGTGACCTCTGCAAGGGTAGCCGATGAGTGAAAAACTATAGGATAAATAAATCAAGAGATAATATGCCAACATCATCTTGCTAGAGGTTGTCCATGGCTAAAAATTTCTTTGATTCTAATAGATCTTCAGGAAAATAAAACTTCATGATTTTTAGTGAGCATTGATGGAGAATGTGAAGGACCACAAAGGATGAGTGACTAGAATGAGCATCCACATGCAGGATCTTCAATTGCATAACACTACGAGCATAACATCTGGCTAGGAAGATACCACTATGAGCATAATATCACTTTTCCTTAGGTAAAACCATTATATTTGATAGAGGTTCTTGGATGGACATCACCATGCTTAACACCAATCCACATGGTGCAATTTTTCCATGGTTATTAGCTACATAGACATCACTCTACACATGCATATCATATTTGCAAACCCTTGTTGAAGGCAATGTACCACTGACATGATGGGTAATAGTACCCACATACAAATATCCAATAAAAAGGATTCAAAGTTGGAGATAAGTCATAGAGTCCCAACATCCAAGGATAATCGATCCAAAAAATAGGATAAGACCTTTAAGGTAGAGACAAAAAAATACTATAGAATAACATGAAGAGATTGCATCAAGATGTTGTGATGGTTGAGGGGCACAATTTGAGAATTTATGGTCACAAGAAAGTGATAAATTTGATTGGGCCACACGAATGGCCACAGGGATGGGCATGGAGGATTCATGCACCACCTAGTGGATTGGGAAAAGGCTCATGGATAACTCATGGCTCTACCATTTATCATTAAGTGGACACAGTGGACATTACTAGGATACTCATTGTCATAATAAAAGTCCATGGACTGGAACACATACACAAATGGATTTTTAGCGACACCAATATAATTTTTCATAGCAATGTGCAATACATTTATCCCTCAACACTAGGAAAAAACTATAGAATTAGGGCACACTCAAAACAACTATTAAATCTGACATCTATAGGTGTAGGTTGGAGTATGGATGGATAGCCATGGGGATGGGAGAAATGACATGAAATTGCTATTGATGTGCAGAAAACATTTGGATTTAGGCCACGTGTGTGTCTTGTAGTTGAGTTAGAAGCACAACGGTTTGGATATCACATTCAAGACAACTCAACGAGGACATGTTGTTGTGAGCATATGTCAAATTGACCAATTTGGATGCATATTCGAGTATTTTGAAATATTGCATGGGGGCCTTTTTTGGCATGTTAACTTCTTTGTATTTCACTAGGAATAAATCACTCCCAATATGTTTCAACAATGATGTTTGCAATTTTTGAAGGTAAATGGAAATAATCTAGAGCTTGTATCAAGGCCACATAGATAGGATGACTCAGATGCCATCAAGATCTCACAATTGAGAAGATTGTATGCATCATTGTAGGGCTCCCAATATTGGACTTCTCCAATGAGTCAAGTGTATAATACCTTTTGTGGATGTACAGGCTATCCTTCATAATCGTGGTGGGATTCATCATCATGGTACTTGGACACTTCTTTAGAAACTCTTTACCCAATAAACTATGATTGTCTTGTGTACACCACAGTCCATGATATAATGAAATACAACTGCTTTATCCAATCAAGCAACACCAGAACTTCCATGGGCATGTCACGTCGAGGTAGGATATTAAAGGGTGAAAATGACTAGCAGTGGGTGGGATATGAAAGTTTTCTTGGTCATGGATGATGATTCCTAGATATATCCATATAAAAATTCCTTCTTTGCATAGTTTAATGTGTACTTTATCTTATGCATAGTTTATATTATGCATATCACATGGATTGATCCATGTAGGGTTATGGAGATCATGACACTTGTCATAATATCATATAGGTTCTCATGCTTATATATATGTACTCACATATCTTGTAATATAATATCTTTTTTCAATCCTATCATTTGGTATCAGAGTAGGTCCCCTTATTATCCTATCAATCTTGTAATGGAACATTATTTCTAAAAAAATTTAAAATGAAAGAACATTGAGAAAAATAAGAGATAGGAGTGAGTGCTAGTTGGGAGGAAGTGCAAGTTGGGAATAAGTGTGAGGTGGGAGGGAATGCAAGTCAGGAGTGAGTTTGAGCCAGGAGAAAATATGAGCCAAGAGGGAGTGTAATCCAAGAGTGAGCCCCACTAGCTAGTATGAAAGGAAAGTCATATTTGAAATCCCTAATGGGAATTTAGGATGCCCTAGCTAGAATTATGGAGGGAATTGGAGATAAGTGGAAGAGTGAATACATGGCAAGATCAATCCAAGTAGCAAACATTACACTAGAAGTGAGTATCAAGGATGATATTATTGAGCATGATATAATGGCTCTGTTGGCGTTTTTGCCACATTGTTTTGATTGTTGATTATTCATGCATAAATTGTAAAGTTCTCACTCCTCTATGTTTCTCTACAATTTTCGGTGCTAAAACAGCTAATTTCGAAGACTGTCACGATATCGTGACCAAAAAATAGCATGGAGAGCACAGGTTCAAAATTGTCACGATATCAAACATGTCGCGCTATCGCGGGTCTTTAGAGGAGAGAGAAGCCAAAGTCGGAGAATGTCACGATATCGCAACATGTTCCAAAATCACGGTCAACATGGTCAATGGAGGTAGAGCAGTAAAATTTTCACGATATCGCGACATGTCACATTTTCACGACTTACAATGCCATGGAGAAGAGTGATAGAAAAGGTCGTGAAATCATGACATAATTAAACAAAGGGCAATGACAATGAACCACGTCATGAAATCACGATAGAAAAATGAACAAGGGGCAAAATGTGAAAGATGTCGCGATAACGCGACATGTCGCATTATCGTAGTAAAGTTGAAGAAAAAGCATAAGGCATCAAAGATGTAATGATTTCATGACATTTTTGAAGATGAGGCCAAGCAAGAAGAAGACATCGTGATTTTGCCACAGAAAGCAGCAACACTAGAGGAAGTAAGGAAACATCGCAATTTCACAACATATTGTGGAGAAGAGGCTGAATAGAGAAAGATGTCACGATTTTGCGACATGTTCTGTTTTTGCTACTTTTAAGAGGATGAAGGCCAAGGAAGAGAAAACTATCACGATTTCATGACATGTTGCAGTTTCGCAGGCATACAGAAGAGAAGGACATAGAAAGTAGAAGACGTCACGATTTCACGACGCGTCGTGTTTTCACGACCTAAGGTGACGAAGGAGAACAAAGAGCCGAATACGTCGCGATTTAGTGACATGTTTTGTTTTCACGATCTAAAATGGCAAAAGCGTACAAAGGAGAAAAATGTTGCTATTTCGTGACATGTCGTGTTTTTGCGACCCGTCATAGTTTCGTGTCGAAAAGCAGTTCAATGGCCCCATGAAGTATTGCAATTTCCAAGGATTAAAAGCTCTCCAGAATTTAATGTTTTGCTGCTTTCCAATGCATGCAAGATAGAAGAACGTGCTCAAGCCTGTAGTTTTTGAAGCCACTAAAATTGAAGACGCCTCCATTATTAAAAGCTTATGTTCATGATTTTCTCACAGTCGAAGCATGCTGTGAGAATGACCATTTAATGAAGATGACCGGTTCCTTGTTTCATTTAATTTTTTGTTTCTCCGAGGCTGGTTTAAGGGGATCATTTCCTTATTTTTGTTGCACATTTTGTAGATCTCGAGGAAGTTCGTTTCATGTTTTAAATGCTACAAAGAGGCAAGACCTCTATAAATATCAATGTATATCTCAAGAACAATCATTGGGAGTTTGAGAGACATGTTGCATGAAAAACTTTTCAAGTTATTTGCATGAATAAGAGATATTTGGCCTCTGATTTTGCAAGTGTATTTTTGTGTGATTTCCTTCTATTTCATGCATTTCTCAATTATGCTCATCTTTCTAATTTGCTATTAGATTTAAATTCTGTATCTAAGTTTGAATATTTCTTATGAGGAAGTGAGTTCTAGAATGCAATCCTGGAGGTTGTCTATGCAAGGTCGTAAGTGGATTATGCTGCATTCTATTATTATATGTTGTTCATATGCTTGAGGTTAAATTCTTGCTGATAATATTTCCTCGATCATACAAATTTGGCTTGTGGCCATATTTCCCATCTCTTTCAGTTTATTTCCCATTTCTTTCTGCATTTTCCCATTTCTTTCCTGTATCTCTAGTCTTGAAACTAGTTTAGATTAGTGTGGGAACTAGCCCTCTTTGGAGATTGGTCTAGGAGACATTTCTTTCTCCTAGCCTTTCAATGTTGGCCGGGTCTAGGGTGCATTTCGCATAAAATCCTTTCCTATGGCAGATTCGTGACCAATAATTTTTGGCATGCCTGGTGGGAAAAACTGTTTCTATTTTAGAAAGATCCCATAGTATTGAGGGTTTAATGTTCGTCTTCATGCCATATAGTTAGAACATTTGGTGACTCTGCAGTACCCAAAAATATCTGAACATGGATACAGTGAAAGCTGTACTTCATGATCATGAGATTGAAGTCCAAAAAAGTTGAAAATCTTGTTGAGTTTTTTGAACTTGACAACACAAAAAGAGGTGAACACTCTAGGTTGGTTTCTCCATCGCTTGCATCATCTGCCATATCCACACAAATCCTTAGTATTGTTACTAGTTTTCCATATTCTCAGTCGCATCCACTAGTCCCAATGGCCCAATATCCTCAACCCAAGTAGTTTTCAGCATGGAATAGTTCAGGAGCCTTAAATTTGTAGGTTCAAAATCTAGTTCCTCAGGCTGCTTTGAAAGCCTTGCCAACCTATGATGGTACTGGTAAGACTACATATGAACATATTCATGATATAGCTTCTTTGGCAGTCATTCATGATATAACAGATGAAGATGTGATGGTGAAGTTATTAGTACTATCCTTGAGAGGAAAATTGCTATACTAGTATCAATCTCTGCAACCAGGCACTATTGCATCATGGGATCAACTAGGAGAACTGTTAGTTAAGAATTTTCATGAATAGGCTGATCCATTTTCATTGTTGCATCAGTTTAATGCAATTCAGAGGCACCTATAGGAGGTGATAGCAGATTTCAATGTTCAATTTACTAGAAGCTAGCAGCGAGTACCTGAAGGTCTTCGCCCTACCCCTAAGCAAGCTACCTTCTACTATATTTGAGCGTTCAACACAGACATTGGCTTGGCGATCAGGCAGTCCAATGTGATGACCTTCTTGAAACTATTCAAGCAAGCACAAAATGCAGAGGTAGACTTGATCACAATCGGTAGGCTTCCTCCAAAGGTAGCAATGCCCATTTTACCTAATATTCCACAGCATTTATGTCCTAGTTCATTTTTGCAATCTATGTCTTCCATGTATCATGTACCATCATGGAGCTCCAATACACCTCAGATTGCACCCATCCCAGTTCCTCAGCTCCCTACTCTAGAAAATCCCCAGTTGCCTACACCTAGCATTCTGCCATTCCCCGCTTCCACTTCATTCCTAGCATTACCGTCATCGCTAGTATATTTTCCCTTACCAGCACCTCCTACGCCTGTAAATCCTGATCCTTATACAACACTCTTGCAAGAAGTAAAATCTGCTAATTCTGCTATAAGAGCAATGGGCAATAAGATCACACTAATTGAAAGGAAGCAGGCTGAGCAAGATTTCTAGCCCAAGAGATTTCAACCTCTATCGATTGCTAGAGAACAAGTTGCTTCAACAAGCAAAGCACCCGAGAAGAACTTGAATGTTTTGGGAAATGAAGATGTAGTCCTTGCAGAAAGAACATATTGGTGTTCAACATGTAATGATCCACATGGTGAAGACACTTGCATCGTTCATTTGAATTATGTGCAGAAATTGGCTGCTAGCTCTTCGAGAGGGCAAGTCAACATGATCTCTGAGATAGGTCATAGCTTAATGGTTCCATCTAAATAACAAGTTTCAGTTCTCACAAGGATTGGAAAGAAGCATGTTACAGTAGATCCTGCTGAGCTAGAGCCATTAAAAGTGCCAACTAATTTGAAGAAACAAGTGAAACCTCCTGTGTCGGTATCAAAGCTAGATGCGCCTGTTTTACCAAAAGATCTTGTTCCACACAGAGTGCAAGAAAAAGCTTCAGCTACATAGGCAAGATCGAAAGTAGAGGAACAAGCAAGAGAAAAGATGAAGTACCCATCATTGACTAAAAGGTTGAGAGTAGAAGCCACTCAACAGTATTAGAGCAGATATGACCCCCCTGTTGAAAAGAAGGAATCTGTTGTGGCTGCATACAACATTGTCAAAGAATTGAAGAAGATCCCAGCTAAGGTTAGTCTTTATGATGCATTACAATTGCCTAGATAGGTAGATTTATTGTAAAAATCCTTGAAATATGTAAAGGATAGTGAAAAGAATCCTACCCAGACAATTTATGCTCAAGCATTAACCACTTCAATCACTGGAAGGAATAGACCACCCCCGTTTTATCTGTCACTTCGAATGGAGGGTTGAATTGTGCATAACTGCATGATTAACTCTGGTGCCGCTACAACTGTCATGCCAAAGGTAGTTTGTGAAGTTATGGGTATGGAATATACATGAAGTAGCCCTATAGTCTTGCAGTTGGACAGTACTCCTGTGAAAATAGTAGGTGTAATCAAGGATGTCCCGATTTTTTTACATAGTATGCCTCAGATTATAGTCATTCGAGAGATAGTTGTGGTCGATCTAGAACAGTATTTCAGTATGTGCTTATCAAGAGAGTTCACTGCCAAACTGGGAGGTGGCTACCTTTCACTGGATTATTCTCACTTGGATATCCCTTTTAAAGGAAACAAAATCCCAATTCATAATGAAAAACCTTCCTCTTTTCATATTGAAAGGTTGGATGAAGCAGGAAAGACCATGCAGTTTGTCAACATGCTTACCGAAGAACTAGAAGATCATGTTTTGATAGATGAACCTTGCTTAGAGGATGTGTTTTCAATGCTTGAATTTAACACCATGATGGAGACTGATATTGGCTGTTGTTCCATTACAAATCCTGAGGAAGTTGAACTGAAGAATCAAGATGATCATAATTCTATGCATGATCAATTCAGGACTCTGTACTTTGATGTTGCAAGCTTCACAGATAATGTAGCAAAAAAATTGGAGAGTGAACAATTGCAGATGTTTGGTGGTTCCGAATTGATTCTGAATCCAGTAATGAACAAGTGCAGCTCCAGACACCACTGTCCCAAGCATATGGTGTGCAAACCAGAGTCAACAAGAATGATGTCTAGGTCCTCTATTCCAAAAACTGAAGATCAACTGAAATACAATCATATTTGGTCCGATCACTGTAGATTCACTAAATAATCACCTGAAACTGGGTTTGTGGTGGCGGCATGCCAATCATGTTGCAAACCTTTGTATATAGTAAAAAAAAAAGAAAAAAAAAACAAGAAAAATAGAAAAAAAAAACAATCTTGTGAATTTCCTCTATGAATCGTCAACTTCGGCTCTTTTTGTATGCGAGCCCGTAGGTACATTTATTTCTTTTTTTTTTCTTCTTCCTTCCCAACAGATAGTTGCTTCCATCAATCTCTTTCTTCCACTTCCTTATTTTCATTCCCTTCCTTATTGTTCATTTCCTTCCCCTTCCATTCCTTCTCCCTATCCGTAATTAAGTCACTACTGTTGTTTCTATTTCCCCTTATGATATTCCCGTTTCTTTATTTCCCCTTTCTTCTAATATTTGTTTTCTTTTCAGCATTTACCCGTAGTTCATACCGCATTTTTCAATTTCATTTCCCTTCATTTCATTATTCACTTTTTCTGTCCCCGCAGTCAGTAACTCCGTATTCCCCTCCTCAGTTGTTGTATCTACCACTTCATTCCTTCCTTTCCCACCATTCCATCATTTACTATTTCCATTCCATAGTCCTCACTCTTTATTCCGTTCATTTCCATTTTGCAACTCCGGTGCTTTCATAACTGTCATGGAGATCCTTTTACAACACCTGGTGAGCTAAGCCAAATACAGATTCCTTTGAGTTTTCAGTAAGTCAGCAAGAGTTGTTACAACAGTCCACAGAGATGTTCCCCATCAGTCAACACTTCCTTTCTTGCTTCTCATGTTTCTTGACTCTGTTGCCCAATGGATTTAGGCCTGGGATTCGTGCATACAGCAGAACTGTATACCCCGCGAGCCGCCAAGAATGTTGGCATTTTTGCCACATTGTTTTGATTGTTGATTATTCATGCATAAATTGTAAATTTCTCACTCCTCTATGTTTCTCTATGAGTTTTGGTGCTAAAACAGCTAAGTCCGAAGACTGTCACGATATCGTGACCAAAAAATAGCATGGAGAGCATAGGTTCAAAACTGTCGCGCTATCGCGGGTCTTTAGAGGAGAGAGAAGCCAAATTCAGAGAATGTCACGATATCATGACATCTTCCAAAATTGCATTCAACGTGGTCAACAGAGGTAGAGCAGTAAAATTGTCGTGATATCGTGACATGTCGTGTTTTCGTGACTTGCAATGGCCATGGAGTAGAGTGATAGAAAAGGTCATGAAATCATGACATAATTAAGCAAAGGGTAATGACAATGAACCATGTCGGGAAATCACGACAAAAAAATTAACAAGGGGCAAAATGTGAAAGACGTCGCGATATCGCGACATGTCGCATTATCGAGGTAAAGCTGAAGAAAAAGCATAAGGCATGAAAGATGTCACGATTTCGCGACATTTTTGAAGATGAGGCCAAGCAAGAAGAAGACGTCATGATTTCACAATAGAAAGCAGCAACACTAGAGGAAGCAAGGAAACGTCACGATTTTGCAACATATTGTGGAGAAGAGGCTGAATAGAGAAAGATATTGCGATTTCGTGACATGTTTCGTTTTCGCTACTTTTAAGAGGATGAAGGCCAAGGAAGAGAAAACTATCGTGATTTCGCAACATGTTGCAGTTTCACGAGTATACAGAAGAGAAGGACACAGAAAGTAGAAGACTTCGCGATTTTGTGACATGTCACATTTTCGCGATGGGAAGCAGTGATGAAGCCAAAAGAGAGAAAGATGTAGTGAAATCGCAACTTCTCACGTTTTTGCGGTTTGAAATAGTGAAAGGACAACATGGGGAAAGAACGTCGTGATTTCGCGACAGGTCATAGTTTCATGAGAATAGAGTAAGGAAGGAGAAAAATAGTAGAAAATGTCATGATTTCATGATGCGTTATGTTTTTGCGACCTAAGGTGATGAAGGAGAACAAAGAGCCGAATATGTCACGATTTCACGACATGTTTGGTTTTCATGATCTAAAATGGCAAAAGCGTACAGAGGAGAAAAATGTCACGATTTCACGACATGTCACGTTTTCACGACCCGTCATGGTTTCGCACCAGAAAGCAATTCAACGACCCCATGAAGTATTACAATTTCCAAGGATTAAAAGCTCTCCAGAATTTAATGTTTTGTTGCTTTCCAATGCATGCAAGATAGAAGAACGTGCTCAGGCCTATAGTTTTCGAAGCCACCAGAATTGAAGACACCTCCATTATTAAAAGCTTTTGTTCATGATTTTCTCACAGTCCAAGCATGCTCCGAGAATGACCATTTAATGAATATGACCAGTTCCTTGTTTCATTTAATTTTTGGTTTCTCCGAGGTTGGTTTAAGGGGATCATTTCCTTATTTTTGTTGCACATTTTGTAGATCTTGAGGAAGTTTGTTTCAAGTTTTAAATGCTACAAAGAGGCAAGACCTCTATAAATATCAATGTATATCTCAAGAATAATCATTGGGAGTTTGAGAGACATGTTGCATGAAAAACTTTTCAAGTTCTTTGCATGAATAAGAGATATTTGGCCTCTGATTTTGCAAGCGTCTTTCTGTGTGATTTCCTTCTATTTCATGCATTTCTCAATTATGCTCATCTTTCTAATCTGCTGTTAGATTTAAATTCTGTATCTGATTTTGAATATTGCTTATGAGGAAGTGAGTTCTGGAATGCAATCCTAGAGGTTGTCTGTGCAAGGTCGTAAGTGGATTATGTTGCATTCTATTATTATATGTTGTTCATATGCTTGAGGTTAAATTCTTGTTGATAATATTTCCCCGATCATACAAATTTGGCCTGTGGCCATATTTCCCATCTCTTTCAGTTTATTTCCCATTTATTTCTACATTTTCCCATCTCTTTCTTGTATCTCTAGTCTTGAAACCAGTTTAGATTAGTGTGGGAACCAACCTTCTCTGGAGATTGGTCTGGGATACATTTCTTTCTTCCAGCATTACAATGTTGGCCGGGTCTAGGGCGCATTTCGCATAAAATCCTTTCCTATGGCAGATTCGTGACCAATAGGCTCTTAAAATTAGAGGGTTAATATGTAAGTTCCATACATCATGTCTAGGGCTTCTAGAGTTTAAAAATTGGATCAAGTAAAATTTGGGATTGAATTCAAATTACTATGTGAATTTTCTTCCTAAAGGTTTTTTCCTCATCATGTTTTCTAGTTCCAAAATTAGGGATAAAATAATTGGTGGTGGCCCGTGGTTTAGGGGGAGAGATGCACTTTATTTTAGACCATGGAGTGAATTTTTTTGTTGAGATAGAAACTATTAAGAAGCTTCCAATATGGGTTAGGATTTTTGGACTTCCATATCAACTTATCAATAAGGATGTTTTGAAGAATATTTGAAATACCCTATGAGAATTAATAAAGGAAGGACTAATTACTAAAGAATGAAAGTATGCTAAACATACACAAATATGTGTTGCTATGAATATTTGAAAACATTTTCCACAATACATTAGTATTTAATATAAATCAAAAGAATGAGATCAACAAGTGGATTATGAAGAAATACGAAGAAATACGTAGGATGCCCCAAGCGGGCCGACCCGGTAAAGCTTGATCTCGGCGCCAACCCACTGGGAATGGGCCCGAAATCTCTAAAGCAAAAGTTGTCGTCGAATTTAATCATGGACTGTTGCGGCCAACCCATGGACTGTTTTAACATGCATTCGAAATTAATCAAATAACGTATATAGGGCTATGCTTTAATATATTCGAAAGATGCATATTTTAAAACATAAACGCGAGCTATTTCAAAACTTCCGTAAATAGCATATATTGAATTAACGAAAACATGTGCGGGATGCCCAAGCGGGCCGCTCCCGTTAAATCTTGATCTCGGCACCAATCCACTGGGAATGGGCCCGAAATCTCAAAGGAAAGAGGCGTCGTCGAATTGATGGATTGAGGTAATCCAATGTGGGAAATGCAAGTTCAGATGAATACAATCAGATATTCAGTTTAACAGCACTTCGTTACGTTAACAAAATACTTCGCAGTTGTTTTTACGTATCGAGCCGGTTATATTTATAGAGGGTTCGGCCTCTGGGAACATTAATGTTCGAAACCCTAAACCCGTAAGGCCGCTCAGATTTGATCCTTATCGGGTCATTACTAAGCATGGCTCGCACTGACATCGGAAGTTATGAGGCATGGCCTCGGATCGGATATTTTGAAACCGCTCGTCTAATTAATGCTCGCCGTTGAATCCGCCGTTCTACAGACCTGCAGGGTTTTCTTCAAGAAGGGACACGTAGAGGGTGCCACGTGGCGGTCATTCTTTGGATAGTGGAATGTACGCCTTTGACTGGTGACGTGTCGGCTCGGGGCCCAAAGTGTCGCGATATCGCGACGCCTTGGGCCGGCTTTGGGTCGGGGCCCAAAGTGTCGCGATATCGCGATGCTTTGGGCCGGCTTTGGGTCGGGGCCCAAAGTGTCGCGATATCGCGACACCTTGGGCCCGCTTTGGGTCGGGGCCCAAAGTGTCGCGATATCGTGACACTTTGGGCCCGCTTGGGTCGGGGCCCAAAGTGTCGCGATATCGTGACACTTCGAGCCCGCTTTGGGTCGGGGCCCAAAGTGTCACGATATCGTGACACTTCGGGCCCGCTTTGGGATATCGTGACACTTTGGGCCCGCTTGGGGTCGGGGCCCAAAGTGTCGCGATATCGCGACACTCGGGCCCGCTTGGGTCGGGGCCCAAAGTGTCGCGATATCGCGACACTTCGGGCCCGCTGGGTCGGGGCCCAAAGTGTCGCGATATCGCGACACTTCGGGCCCGCTTTGGGTCGGGGCCCAAAGTGTCACTATATCACGACACTTTGGGCCTGCTTTGGGTCGGGGCCCAAAGTGTCGCGATATCGTGACACTTTGGGCCCGCTTAGGTTTTTGACAAAAGGCTTGGCGTGGAAGGCTTTGAAGAAGGCTAAGAAGTTTGTTAAAGGCTCCAGAACGACCGAATTTGCTCTGCTCATTTTCCGATCTTCCGAACTGCTGTGCAAGTGGTTAAGACCACTATTTGACCTCTAAGGGCTGCCCTAAAAGCTGTGATATCAATGTGATCAATGTTTTTAATCACTTAATCGAAATGGTTCTTTTTTGGTGTCTACAGATTCCTAGATATATCCATATAAAAATTTCTTCTTTGCATAGTTTAATGTGTACTTTATCTTATGCATAGTTTATCTTATGCATGTCACATGGATTGATCCATGTAGGGTTATGTAGATCATGACACTTGTCATAATATCATATAGGTTCTCATGACTATATATATGTACTCACATATCTTGTAATATAATATCTTTTTTCAATCCTATCATTTGGTATCAGAGTAGGTCCCCTTCTTACCTAAAATATTGAGGGGGATTTGACTATGCAAGCTAGTATTTAGTCACAGTAGAAGAGTAGAAGTTTCATTTGGAGTACATCAATGCTTCAAACCCTTACCATAAATGGATGGAACATTATTTCTAAAAAAATTTAAAGTGAAGGAACATTGAGAAAAATAAGAGATAGGAGTGAGTGCTAGTTGGGAGGAAGTGCAAGTTGGGAATAAGTGTGAGGTGGGAGGGAATGCAAGTCAGAAGTGAGTTTGAGCCAGGAGGAAATATGAGCCAAGAGGGAGTGTAATCCAAGAGTCATCCCCACTAGCTAGTATGAAAGGAAAGTCATATTTGAAATCCCTAATGGGAATTTAGGATGCCCTAGGTAGAATTATGGAGGCCCGAATTAGAGATAAGTAGAAGAGTGAATACATGGCAAGATCAATCCAAGTAGCAAACATTACACTAGAAGTGAGTATCAAGTATGATATTATTGAACATGATATAATGGCTCTTAAAATTAGAGGGTTAATATGTAAGTTCCATACATCATGTCTAGGGCTTCTAGAGTTTAAAAATTGGATCAAGTAAAAGTGGGGATTGAATTCAAATTACTATGTGAGTTTTCTTCCTAAAGGTTTTTTCCTCATCATCTTTTCTAGTTCAAAAATTAGGCATAAAATAATTGGTGGTGGCCCATGGTTTAGGAGGAGAGATGCACTTTATTTGATACCATGGAGTGAATTTTTTTGTTGAGATAGAAATTATTAAGAAGCTTCCAATATGGGTAAGGATTTTTGGACTTCCATATCAACTTATCAATAAGAATGTTTTGAAGAATATTTGAAATACCCTATGAGAATTAATAAAGGAAGGAATAATTACTAAGGAATGAAAGTATGCTAAACATACACAAATATGTGTTGCTATGGATATTTGAAAACCTTTTCCACAATACATTAATATTTAATATAAATCAAAATAATGAGATCAACAAGTGGATTATGAATATATCACATTTTGATGCCACAATTATTGAGATTGGACACATGGAAAGAGTTTGCAAAGTAAAAACTATGAAGAAATCAATTAAAAAATTTGATCATGAGATTAACTTCACAATGAAGGAAGTAAATCATATATTCATAGAATATTAAATCAAATCAAGGATATTTCACTCCAAAAAAAGAGGTAAAGAAATCCTATCTACAAAATCATTTGGTAAGTTCAAAAGGAATTAAAGGTGCAAAGGAACATGTGGAGTAAAATCCTAAAACAAATATGGCATAAGAGGTCAAGTTTATTCTAGGGAAATCATATTATTTTTTCTCAAATAGTATACAATCCTCTCCTAGTAATAAAAGTGAAATTTGTGTAGATGTTATCCCTTGCACTTTAAGGTTTCAAGAGAAGAATAATAAGGAAATAATAATGGAGAAAATTTGTAATAATTTAGGGTTTTAAAGGGAAACATATGAAGGCACTTGCTATAAAAGAGCATCCTTGCACTGTAGGGTTTTGAAGGTAACATAGAGAAGAATGTACTTTTAAGTTTATTCCTTGCACTTCAGATCCTATAGAGCAAGAAAAACCTAAAGATGATAAGTCTTACTATGAGCAATGTGAGAATATTGAAGAGATTGATGAATATGAAAGTATTGTTGGAGTGAAATAAAGAGAGGAAGACCTAAGAAGCAAAAACAAAGAGAAAAATAAACCTAGAGGGATATTGATATGGAAACACAAAAGCAAACATCACAAATTTTAACAAGAAGGAGGGCTAAACCCATAAATAAAAACAAAAATAACAATAAAAGTAATATCTTGGAATATTAGGGGCATGAATAAGAATCCTAAAAAAATGTATTAAGGTCAAGTTGTTCTAGGGGCATGAACAAGATATTTTTAGATATGAAAACTGAGTAGCAAATATTTTATCCTTTCATGGTGTTGAATTTATTCTTGACAAATTTTAAATTTCAAAAGGCATCTGATATAAAGGAATTGATTGTGAAAAATTAATAGTTTGAGTAAGATTGAGAATATATCTTTGATAGAAAGGAAATGAAGAATATGTTTGATAGAAAGTCAAGTTGGATATGGTTTAATTAACTTGTTAGAAATGTAATATTTTTGTAATGGAAGTGGCCCCCAATAGAAGCCACACATAGCTTATTAAAAAAATGTGACTATTTATTATGATTAAATAAAACCAGTTATTTAATAAAGATATAAATTCAATTTTATTAACTTTAAAGGTTATTTATACTAGGTTATTTATTTAATAGAAATAATCAATAAATGATCCAATTTTGTTATAAATACAACTAATTTTCACATAATTCCATCACAATTCTATATCTATTTTCAAATTAATTTCACATGTTTCATATATATATATATATATATATATATATATATATATATAAGGGACAGATTTTTCATTTTTCTAATGAGCATCAAACTATATCATAATGAGGTTGATCATTAATTAAAAACATATGTAGAAAGACCTAATTTTTTTTAAATAATGTGTTTTCATGGTCTATACTAAAAAACACAATTGCTTCTAGGATTTAGATCCATAATGGACAAAATTATATTAGATCCAAATGAATTTTAGTCTATGGTAAATAAATTATTTTAATAATCCTTTTAAATCAAAATAATAAATTTATGTTATAATTTAAAAAAAAAATTATATTTAAACACTTCATATCTCAAATGAGATATTATGCATGTTTCACAAAAGTCTAACTTCTAGCAATGATTCTCTAAATGGATCTTATTAAATAAGTAAACAAATACATCATACAAAATATAATGATGCAATTAACCTCTATAATAAGTATTTAGCATTGGTCTTCAAAGAAATAACATTAGATTACTAGTTGTACAATCTTTAATGATTTATCTTCATCCATTACACTTTCAACCTTGTGTTGTGACAAGAGGAACACTAGTTGCTAACATGGTGATTATACTTTATCCACCCATGTGAGACTATAATAAAAAAATAATTTTATCCATTTATATATTTTTGAACAAAATAAATACCCTACACAATAAAATTAATTAAAACTCTAAAACTTTAGTAAAGACAAGATATTTGTAAGTCAATTCCAATTGAAACTTACATTAAAAACTACAAATTTAATTATAAAGGTTCCTCTTAATTTAGACTTGATCTTCAAATGCATTTTACGAAATAGTAATAAACATTACCTTGATGTTAGATTTTATAATAACTTTAAATGCATCTCCTTCATACGCATAAAAAAAGTTTGAAAACGTTAAATTTTGTAAGTCCATGTTTAAATATAATACATATTTTAACACATGTTTAATTCTCTTTAAATTATGTATTTTTTCTAACAAATTCAAATGGAATAGATGGGATGTTGTTTTCTATGTTAATTAGAGGACTCATACCAAATGGTGGAAAGAAAAAGGTACCTTGTCCTTCATGGAAACATATCATATTTTAATGGTAACATATGGCATTTCATCTTAGATAAAATATTTTTTTAATTGTACATACTCCCTTAATTGAATGGTCCATATAGAATCTCTATTTGTACTTATAAACTGGTGAAGGATCATTATAACCTTTATGGTATAACATAATTATTAGATATTCTTACCCAATTCCTATAAGATGTCCATAAGTGTGCATAGACAAGAACTTAACTTCATGGATAGTATTTTTAACAATATATAGAAAATAATAATAAATAGGTTCACTAAAAATATCTAATTTTAATAAGCTAAAGGAAATTTTGTAAACTCCTCATACCTTTTATGATATGTCACAAATACGGATATTATTATCCAATATCTGAGTCATTAATTTACATATAATATAAATTGAGCTTGTTGCTAATAACTTTTAACAATATACAAAAAGAACAATAAATAAATTGACTAAAAAAATATTACATATAACATATCAAATGAACCTTTACATTGGTATACATATAGTGCTTTAATTACTAGTATTATATTTGGTCTTTATTTGATTATTTTTCATTATATAATTTCAAATAGTATGCTTCTCACATGCACTTATATCACAAAATTTTTCTTTATTGTGCCATATCCCCAAAATGATTAAAAAATAAAATTTTAATTTTACAATGGAATTAGCATAGGCAATAAAAGGATCAATCTATTTTGAATCACCCTTCATATTCATTTGACCATATTTAATGCTCCAAAATGATATAACTCACTTCTATAAAATGGGATAAAACAAATCAAAGTAATGCTAAATAAAATGAACATTAAGTTCTAATTATCACTATTATAAAATTTTACACCATTTTCTTATTATGTTGATGCTATTAGAAATTTGCATGCCATCAATAATATCCTTTACAAATCTATTTAACATGTGTGCACTAGCACTAATTCCTAATCAAAGTGGTAATATTGGTCATGAATTTATTTTTGAGTTGTAAATGTGTAATTTTAAGTAAACTTTAGTAGAGATATTATAACCCCTTGAGGCCATGCTTGTCAAAATAAATAGATGTGTTTATCTTATCACTCTACACCATGTCTAGTCATGATATATTAAAAGAATTGTTCATAATGACATATTGTAATTAATTTCTTTACTATCAAATTAGACTCTACACCAAATATATTTTTATTAATATTTTCCATGATATGTGGCAAGTCTCAACCTTTAAACTAATGTAAGTTTCTCAAAATGCCATACAAATCACAATTACCTAAAACAAAATAAACCTTATGAAACTCACTACCTTTATACATTTGATAAGGCAATGAAGCAATAAAAACATGTGTAGAGGTAGACAAATATTTGATTGAAAAGGAAATTTAAAATATTGAAAATGTTGGTATTATAAGATACACACTATATAATACCCAAAAAAACAAGTCTTTCAAAAATGTTACCTTTAGATACATTGGACTAGGTAATTCAAAGTTATGTTGTTTAAGATGAATCTTTATCTAAATATCACTTTAAATTTTGTTATAATTCAATTTGCATGACATCATATGAAAATTGATTTTGATGGTAGGTACTTTTGTGCAAGAAAATCAGTCTTAGAAAATATATATTGTTTAAAGATACTTGACTACTACTCATCCAAAATCCTTGACTATTATTTGACCCTATTTAGCACTTTATCATTGCAAGTAAGTTAGAAACTTAAAGCCTTATTTTTAGTTGATCTTTCCTAAAATATTCCTATTTTTATCCATTTATATAATTTGGATCAACTAATATTAAGTGCTTCAACTTAGTAATTTCACCAAATGTCCTATATACTTGGTTATTTTATGAACTATTTTCTTCCTATGTTAATTTTATATTGCTTTTCATTTAACACAATGTAATCTCTCAATAATAAATTTGATATATTCCATAGTATTTTTAGGTATCATAAGGGACTTTTTGTTCAATCCATTCAAGGTCCATTTTCACCCCTAATGTATTGAAAGAAAATTCTAATTTTAAAGCAAAATAATTTCCATTAAATTTGTGCAACAATAGGGATATACCCAAACAATATATAGTATATTCTTCTCATATATATTTTGTGTGCATCATTATAACTTTTCTTTACTCTTACTACCTAGTAAAGTTAAATTCATTTCAATAACTCTTGTTAAAAGTACATCTTGCATATTTGTTTATTTTAAAATCAAGATATTCAACATCAATTACATCCATTGGGGGATTTAGATTTAGGTTATAAACTAATAATTTTTAAATATTAGTACCTTGAATTAGAACACCAATGCACTAGGCTAGGACATTGACACCTCGATGTGGAACATTTGCACCTTGATATGAAATGTCTACACCTTGATTTAGAATATCCATATGTTGATCAAGAACATTAGCATCTACATTTATTGATGTAGAACTTTGGAAAATATTTATCTCTTGTTTTTATTCTCCCATCCAATCCAACTATCATTCAGTTCTTAATTATTTAGTTTATATCTAGTTTTTCTTATTCTTTTTCCATTGATCTAAGAAAATTGTTGTATGTTTTCATTTCTCTTGCTTTCCATTGTTTTTTATAAAGATAAAAGAACAACTTTAAAAGATTCTAAATTTAAGAAAGTTCAAGAGACATGCAATTTTAACATGTTTTTATAATTTTTTGCACCAAAATATATTCATAAAACATTTTAAAATATTTATTGATTTTATGATGGACTTTTTAATAAATTTATGCATGTATGGAGGAGATTTGTTATTATTATATTCATAAATTTCTAGGGTTCAATTCTTATAGTGGCTTGGATAGTACCTTCTAATTTCTTGAAGGAACTATCCATGAAGACAATTGAAATGAATTTTGCAAGCCCAAGAGAAACAACATAAAACAAAAAAGTTTAGAAAATTAAAAAAAAATGGCTATGTGCTCAAAGATACAATACACTTCCCATGAGTGAATCACTTATAATTGGGCCAAGAAAGACAAGGATGTACAAAATTTTAGGAAATTCACCTAAAAAGTGATGTTTTTATCTTTTTATGATATCAAAAGCAACTTAGAAGGCTTTTAAGCCTTTCAAAGGTGGATAGGGTTATGCATAAGGGGTTGGACTCAAAATGTACTTGTAAAAAAATGGTGAATCCTAATCAAAATCAAGGTGAATCATGGATAATCCTAAGCAAATCAAATCAAGCATCTTCATACCAAAATTTGGGGTATTTTAAGCCCTAAAATGTAAGATCATATTTGGGGCTATTTTTTACCTATTAAATCATATTATAACTTCATAAAAACACCACCATTAGATCAGGCTTGAAAAGAGCTTTCCAACGAGTACAAATATACCTATGTTTGTAAATATATTGTGGTGAATTGATCCTAAGAAAAATTGGTCCTGAAAATTTTAGACGAATGGGCCGACACTGAGGGTCCTCATATTTGCCAATTTCCAATTTTGAAAATCCTAATATTCACCCAATTGACAAATATTCACCACTATGCATAACCCTGAAGATGGAATTAGAGGCATGTAACATTTGGAGGTGCATCATTTGCTAAAGATGCACCCAAGTTATTACTATTACTAAGAGTAATAATTTTTCACCCAAGATAATTTAGCAAAAGAATAAGATTTGTTTGGACATTAAGCTAGCCGACCATAGAAATACCACGATGGGTACAAAACAAGCACTTTCAAGTCTTTGTGGAATAGAGTACTCTTGATGATAATGGAATTCTTCACTCCTAAATACAACAAAGATGTTATTCATAGCTTCCACCTAGCTATTGTGAATCACATCAGGGAAAAGAAGCAAATGAACATCCTAGGCTTCCTATTTAAAGAACTGGAGAAGATGGCATATAACACTCAAGATGGTAACATTTCCCTTCCTAATCATCAGGGTTTCTTTAAATTAATTTTTAAGTTTTCTTCCTAATGAATAATTCAATATCTTTGGGTAAAAGTGGGTTTGTGCCATTTGTCCCTCTAGATGCTTCTATTTTTGGTAAAAAATGCTAATATCCCTTGTCCACATTTTGGGGGTAACTTCTTTGCTCCTCTTATTGAGGATATTGTTGGTCATGGTGGATTTTTTAAACCTTGTATGGAGTTAGTGCCAGATAAAATTGAGTTGGATAATATTATTGAAAATATTACAAGAGATGTGAGTCTAGGCCTATAGTTGTGGGGGGATGACCCTCTTGAAAATTTTGACCATTAGGTTTCAAAAGAGAACTATACTCTTGTCTCACCGAATTTGGATGACTATGACTCATCGTATCTCAAGGAAGACAAGTCGGCTAGGAAAATAAAGTCTAAACACTTGAAGAATCCAAAGGTGAAAACTAAAGTCACAAGGAAATCGGTGTGTATTCATTTCAATGTTGTAAAGAGGCTGAAGACTCAATGTTCTGTTGACTCAAAAAAAATTGAAGATTCCCCTATCTCTAAGGAGAAGCTTACGAATCCTGAATCCTATCACCCCACTTTCTCAATGGAAGATTGTTTATGAATTAGTGGCTATGCCAAGGTCCTATTGTGATCCTATCAAGGAGCTAGTGAGATCCATTAAATGTTTTGTTAAGTAGATTACTTACTTTGTTAATGAGCTAGTTTGGAAGTTAAAACAAATCCTATCATTTCAAATATGGATGTCGTCATCTCTGATGATTCCTTTGTAACACCCCAAAATCATGAAATAAGAAAACACACACAAAAAAAAAGTTTACATACATACATACATATATATATATATACATATATATATATATATATATATATATATATATATATATATATATATATATATATATATTTGACTAAGGATAAGGATTCATAAATCCTCAACCAACCTTAGACCAACTTAATGTTTGACATCCCCTAAGTTTCTCAAGAACTATACCACACAAGATTCCCTTCATGCAAGTCATGTTTGCGTAAGCCTATATTATGTTATGCACATAAGTCCATCCCTCTCATCAGTCTTGATGAACTAGACTTACCACCTCCAATATTTAGAAGGTGTACATGCATCTCCATATCCACACAAGTCATTATGTGTGGGCATGCTACATGTACTACAAGCTAAGCTATCAATCTTGTCCACTGACAAGCTATCTTAACTCTGGTACAATATTCCAAACCTAGTTACCAATCTCCCTAAGGGGGTATCAAGCCCTTAGGTAACCTCTAAGTTCACCTAGAACTTACTAATGTTCCTTTATTTTTAACATCACAAGAGCATAAAAATATAGATACTAAATCTAACAAAAATGAACTATCAACAAGCAAGAATAATCAAGCGCAAAGAACAATCAACAATCAAACATACATTAAAAGAATTAAATGCAGGAAAATAAATAAAGAGATATTGAATATAGTAGTTGCAATTTTAATTTAAATACATAAGTATGGTACACCCCATACGTTCCACAATACTTTACATCCATTTCATCAGGAAAATCTCCCCACAATATAGTCTATTGCATAAATAATAAGATGTAAGGTAGATATCAAACTTTTGATTTGGTCCATCTCATGAATTTGGCCTTCCTACTCTTCCATCGATCAAGTGAGGATAATAGAGGATCATGATAGTCATGGATCTGGATAGACATGCTTCTAAATACACTTATTTCATTGCCAAATTGCAACTATACAAATAACCCAAGCAATTCAACTTACTAATGCATAGTACTTATCATAGAAACTACCCTTTCCATTTTCCCTCTCATCCAATCTTGAGAGAATCAGTCAACCATTCATTAGCTCATGTGCTCTGTTTGCAATAAATGAACTACCCTTCTCAGCAATTAGAGTCCCATACTCTCAATTGCTAAGTAAACTAGGTTAACACATTCCATCACTTAAAGAAACTACTATAATTCCCAATAAACCCTTTTTTTTATTTCATTTTATTTCATAACGTAAGGTCCCATTCCCTTAAATTAAAAAATTACCATCATTCCATTTTATTTCATAACATAAGGTCCCATACCCTTAAATTACAAAATAACCATCATTCTATTTATTTCATAACATAAGGTCCCATACCCTTAAATTACAAAATAACAATCATTTCATTTTATTTTATAACATAAGGTCCCATACCATTAAATTACAAAATAAAATATTTCATTTTATTCCATAACCTAAGGTCCCATACCCTTAAATTACAAAATAACAATCATTCCATTTTATTTCATAACATAAGTTCCCATACCATTAAATTACAAAATAATAATCATTCCATTTTACTTCATAACATAAGGTCCCATACCCTTAAATTACAAAAATACAATATTTCATTTTATTCCATAACCTAAGGTCCCTTACCATTAAATTACAAAATAACTATATTTCATTTTCATTATTCTAAAATCTATCATTTTAAATAATGAGCAACACTTTAAGTGAACAAGAAGACAAACGACCTCCAAAAAGGAAAGACATAGGGTGGACTAAGGTTTGATTGGAGTGCCTTCCTCCTCGAAAGCCCAAGGGTATATGGTACTCACGTACCCATGGCACCAATATTTTTCGCGATATAGCAGCTCATCCTTGGTGCCAACAAAATGCTCTTCTAGTAGAATGGAAAGTTGATGCAAACACTAAAAAATTTCACCAAGTTTGGATAGAACACATAAAATCATCTGGTGATATTTCTTCTCTACTCCACATTATTTTAGTTCACTTCTTAAATGGTTGAATTTGGTCAAGTATTCATTGATATCCCCATAGTCATTAAGATCCAAACCCATAAGGTCATTTTCTAACAAGTGCTCTCGAATATCATGTATTTGACCAAATAGAGTGCCTAGCTTGTCCCTGCTTCTTTTGGAGTTTCTAAGGTCACAATGTGAAACATAATGTCTGGAGAAACACAACTACAAAGAAATCCAAGGGCCATGTCACATTTGTTCAACCATTTTGTTTTGTATGTTCATCTATTGGTTCTGTTTCATTCCCTTTCATGATTCTTGAACATCCCTTTTCCTACAATTTGGTCCTTACTTCAATTTTCCAAGTAAAGTAATTATGTGCAGTTAACATGGGAAGAGAAGAAGAATTCATAGTGAGAGGCAAAGAAGCACAATAGGCACACTATTGCACCTCCCTTGATTACAAATCTGAAGGATCCCTCCCAAATTTGTAATTTGGCACTTTATAACTCAGTGTATTTACAGATTTTTACCTTGAAAGAGGTGTATTACACTAGAAATTACAGTCTATGTACAAAATGTTTTCCAAAAAGAATGCATAAATTTGAAGCTCTCAAAAAAATACAAAAAATTGTAAATGAACAACTACTGTTTGAATACAAAGAAATTGAGAAATATCAGTTGGAAATTACAGTCTTTGATTTTTGAAATTTTTGATCACCAAGATCCGAGTGCATGAGGTGAGAGCATACGGTTTTAAAAAAATGTAAAAATTTGACTAAAAAACTACTCTCTGAATACAAAGAAACTATGAAATGTCGGCTAGAAATTACAGTCTTTGATTTTTGAACTTTTTGATCACCAAGATCCGAGTGGGCGAGGTGAGAGCATACAATTTCAAAAAAACTACAAAATAATTGTGATTGAACAACTACTTTCTAAATTTAGAGAAACTATGAAATGTTAGTTGGAAATTAGAATCTTTGATTTTTGAACTTTATTATCACCAAGATCCAAGTGGGCAAGGTGAGAGCATATGGTTTCAAAAAAATAGCAAAAAACTACGACTAAATAGCTACTATCTAAATACAGAGAAACTATGAAATGTTGACTAGAAATTACAGTCTTTGACTTTTGAACTTTTTGATCATCAAGATCCAAGTGGGTGGGGTGAGAGCATGCAGTTCAAGAAATCATATTTACAAGAACATAATTTAGAAAAAAAAACTGAAAATAATATAAAATGAACACCATTAGATATGAAGATGCACTAGCAACCAACTCACTCTGATACCATATAGAATTGTTGAAGCATCAAGCTCTCCAAGATCTGGTGCTAAACGCAAATTACACTATAAGTGCTCAAGAATTTATAAGCTCTCTATCTCGATATATCAAAGTACAATAGGGTAAAGCACTTATATATCAAGTGCTTTCTAACAATGCAAAAACATAAGTAATGTGGGACTAAAAGTGTAGCCCAGTATAAGGTAAAATAGCTCACTAAAGAGCATCTCTAGCAATAGAATGAGCTAGAGATTTCAGAATGGAGCCTGAAAGGACTCAAAATAACCAGAGTGAGCTAAGAAAGCTAATGTAAAGGTGAAAATACTAAACACAAGTAAAAAAATTATAAAAATACATGAATAGATCAATGCAAGTAATTATCTTTGTTATCATGAATATTTGTGATACCTCTTCTATCTGCTAGGGATTTCCAATATGCCAAATCGCTATCATAAATACTTTTCTAGTTAATAAGATGAGACATATATTCTCAAAAAAAATTCTAAATACTTACCAATCTATTATGAACTCTAGATTTCACAAAAGATAAAGCACTAAAAGCCCTTTCATCTTCTATTGATCCCAAAATAATTGTTTGACATAATTTATATAAGCAAAAATATTCACTCATTGTATATTGTAAAACACTTCTTGGATACAATTTCTTCCACAAACTTGTTACAAAACCTAGTTAATTCATATTTGTCAAATTGGAAATTTGATCCACCATTGTCAATCCATAATAGGATGATTTATTTGTCAGAAGATCTTTATTTAGATTACCATTTATCTCGATGCCATTGACCTCCATAGATTTAGTAAAATGTTTAATAATTGTACCCATATACTTTATGAAAATTTCACTTGTAATATTGAAGTTGGTACTAGGATCCCAAAACATGGGGTTAATCACAACTATGGCCTTAAGAAACTCGTCCCTTTAAAAATGGTCTCTTATTTCTCTTGTCAAAGTTTCTAGTATTTTTCTCAAATTTTTTTTGGTAGATTAATAATTTTATTAATAATAGGGCATTTGAAAGGTGTCTTAATGCCTTGTACATCAGAGGATCAAAAATGAATAGACAAAACAAACTTTGAACTACTAGCTAAACCAGAATTACAACCTCAAAATTACATCCTCAGACTAAAAGGAGACAACAACCTTAGACAAGAAAGCACAGAGAGAAACCCTAGAGCTCAAAAAGAAGCGGTCCTCTACAAAAAAAGAACTCAAAAATATGCGATCCTCCACCACAAAGGACCCAAAAAATAGAGGAAGAACCATCAACCATCAAGAGGAATATCCATCCACATGAGAGACGAAGCAACACCTTCTAGACCAGCAACTTTCGCATCTATTTTAGAAATCTCCTTAGTGCTATCGTTAGGAACAACAGTGCATTATTCCTTAGAAATATCCATTACATCTTTGTCGTTGACAACATCTTTGACATCGGTTTTGGTGTTGAAGGATACCTCAGCACTGGCCAGGACTAAAATATTTTCAAAATTGTCACATAAAAATAAAAGGGTAAGTGCATGACGATATTCTTTGAGGGTTGTAATTGCCTTTCCAATGGCCAAGTGAGCAGTTTCAAGATGGTCAATGGTGGCAGAAGTAGCATGCACAACCAGCTTGTGAAGATACCTTTCGACAAGGTTAGGAGAATTAGATTTGTCCTTTGGAGTTTTTACAAAGGTGGACAGAGGGGTTTTGGCGACTTCTTTATGTTTTAGCCTGTGGGAAATAGAGACAGAGGTATTTTCAACTTTGGCCTTCTTCCTGGCGGATAACTCAAAAATATATTTATCCCCTTTATTTTTTGTTTTGGATTTGGAGGTTTTAGGTCTTGGTGTTGAGGATGAATTCTCCTCGTCATAATGAGGGGTAGGGAGATTACCTGAAGGGAATTGTAGAAGGAGGTACTTGTAAAGGACCTTAAAAATATCCTGGTGGAAATATTTGGTCTCATCCTTTTTGGAATGGTTGGTGGTAATGGTATAGTGCATGGACCATAATAGGGCAGCAGTAATGTTCATAATTTTTGAGTCCCGAAAATGATTTACAAATGGAAGATGAAAACAACATAATTGAGACTCAGGGTTATCACAAGTAAAATATTGCATTATTGGCTTAAGTATTTATTTCTAGGGTGTTGACAAGTGATGGCGAAATAAACCTTTTTTAACCTTCTTGTGGATGGGTGAATATTTCTTGAAGAGTGTCAAATCTGCCTCCCAGTTGTGCTTTTTTCTTATGATGATTTTTTCATCCAAATCTTTCCCTGAAAAGTCCACCAGCAGCTTTAAAGGAAATTTGGAACTGGACACCGTGGATAGAAATAAAACCATTGTCCCAAGTTATCATGAAAGCCTTAGTAACCTTGTCATCCACTCTGCAGAACAGATTCAAAAAATTGATGATCTCATGCTTATCCTTAAACATATTAGTAGAAATGGAATCCAGTTCAACAGTTTCAGGTTCAATCAAAAAAACTTTCCCTTCCTTCATGGTGGCAAAAGGAATTAAGGAAGGAAGGTAAATGGGAGGAAAAAGACACAAATAAAAAGGAACAAAAATGTAATTATATGTTTGTTGATAAGACCGTATGAGGAATAAATAGAAAGTAATGCTTGACCAAAAAGGAAAACCCTAGCAAAAAGGATAATGATGGTTAGAACATTGGGCATGACACAAAAAAGGGTGATGAAAATGGGTAGGAATAATAGGGCAAATCACCATCCCAAGAAAGATGGATCTTCTAGTGATACTCACATAACAAGGCCAATGGCAAAAGCAGGCACGAAACCTAGAATGGATTGGGATGCACATTCCAAAATGCCTCGGGAGAATGTGAAAGGTAAAGCGTTTAGACAGGGTTATCAAAAAGGTAAAATTACAAGCATCATTCCACACAAGAATGAAATGATTTAAAATTAGGGTGGACATAGCATCGGGATTCCTCATGGAAATGATTATCAAAAAATAAGGGGCATAAGTAAGAGGCAGTGGAGAACTTGAAATTATCAACATAGAACCCCTTTTCAAAGGAAGATAATGATAATGATGAATAAAATCTACATTTTGGATTTTTTTGGAACTTTGGACATGGGCCCAATGAATCATGAAAAAAAGGAGGTCTTGGGCAATGTAAAAATTAAGGATTTCAAGATTCATCATGGTAGATGGTATTTTTATCATAATTTGCCAACTCATCAACTTCATTGGGGAGGACATCCGTCCAAGTCATCAAACCTTGAGCATTAACGCCAATGTTGGCTAATTTGTCAGCAATAGAATTGCCCTCCCTGAAAATGTGTTGAACCACAACATTGACTTGCTGACGAAGAATTTGCTTACTTTCTTTGATAAGATTCCTGATCCTACAACTACTAGGTTTGGAGGTTTTTAAAAAATTTATGATATTAAGAGAATCTCCTTCAACAATGATTTTTCTTGAAATATCCTTTAGAAATTGAAGACCTCTCCATACCACTTTAGCTTTAGTAGAATGATTGTATTGGATTCCTAGAGGTTCGAAAAAAGGTAAATACGGAATTGCTAAGGTGATCATGGAGGATTCCTACAGCCCCAACAATGCCAATATTACCTTTTGCAGCACCATAAAAATTAAGCTTGGCCCACCCAAAGGGAGGAGGTTGCCATTTGATGTTTGTCCTAGATGAATACTGAGTAGCAGGCCTTGGGACATCATTACAAATATCACAAGACTTCAGGATGCCCTTATCAAAAGGTGAACAAGGAAAAGGATCAAAAGAGCAACAAGGGCATTTTCCTTAGCACAAAGGATAAATTTACTTGCAATAATATTGGCATCAAAATATTTCAAGTCAAAGATTCTTTTATTGCATTCTAACCATATCTACCAAAGGAAATGATGCAAAAAAAGCTTCCAAAGTCCTCTGAGTATAGGATTTTTGAAAGGATTTGGCCACTGTTGGAATAAATCAACAATTGAAGGAGGACAGGCCCAAGAAATCTTGAAGGTGTGGAAAATTTTGTTAAGCACCATTCTTGAGTAGGAACAAAATAAGAAAATATGAGAAGTACATTCCCAATTAGAAAGGTAGAGATGGCATCTGTTAGGCAAAGGAATACCTCTTTTGATGAGATTCTCCATGGTAAGGATTTGATCTTGAATACATAACTAGGAAAAGGAGGCAATCTTAGAAATCAATTATTTTGTCCAAATAAGCTTGAATGGGATAGTATTATCAATCCTATTGAGAGAAAGCAAGTATGCTGATTTGACCATGAAATATCTAGAATCAGTAGGTTCCCAAATAGGAAAATCAGTCTGGTCATTTAAAGGAATTATGACAGTAGAAAGTAGATTGTATAAACAGAAAATTTCATTTTTATGACCAGGGATATTAATCCTTCTCCATATTTTATGACCATTGGTACAAGAAATGAAATCTGCTGCTAGAGGTCCAGCCAATTGAATAGTAGTATTCCTCAGCCTTTGAAACATAGGATTTTATTGATAGGTCGATCCTCGATCCATTTGTAATACCAAAAAGAAATAGAAGTTCCATTACCAAATTTCCATCTTAGAATTTTGATCAAGAGGGAACGAGCTTCAAAAATAGCCTTCTAAAAAGCAGATCCGGATGAAGGCACCTCCCCATGAGGGAAATGGGATCCCTAAAGATATTTCCTTTTTATGATCTTGACCCAAAGAACATTCTCATTAGAAATCAACCACCAAGCTTATTTTGCAATAAGGGAGAGGCTGAGAGGATAAATTCTTCTGACCTAATCCTCCACATTCTTTAGGCTTGCACACTTTATCCCAAGTGACCAAATGAAATCTGTACTTATTTTCAGATCTTGTCTAGAGGAAGTGTTTTGAATTTTTTCCATTTTTTCATAAAAACTTACTGGAGCTTTGAACAAAGAAAGGAATTAAATATGAATGCTCTAGATTGGACAAGTCAGATCTAATAAGATGGCTGGTAATTTTGGATTTCAAATTGCTGAAGATGGGAAGGCTTTTTTCAAATTTTTGACAAGCAAGAGGATGGCCCTCTCTTTGTTGATGCGAACATTTCCCTATCCTTTGATTAGGAGGTGGGCTCCATTAGTCCCCTTGAGAATGGAATCGGGCTTACTCAAACTGTTGGAGGAAATGTGGTTGTTTCCAACGCTAGTCCCACTTCTGCGTTAGCTGTAATTTCTTCCTCCTCTACTCAGGTTGTGGGCTCAACTGAATCTCTTAATAACCATATTACTGAAAATCATCTCCTATCCTCAAGGTGGGAGGAACCTTTTAAAACCACTGAGCACTTAAAATATCATATTAAAGCGATACCTGACAAGGTAGAGCTTCGAGGGGGAGCATGTTCCTTCTTCTCCCAAGCCTTCCTTCACAAAGGTTTTAGGCAAGCCTTCCTCGTCTTCCTTTTCTCCCCCATCGTTTGAGGTTTTTTGTAACAAGGTCAAGATTCCTGCTGACATTGCTGAAAAATTCATTGCTAAAGAATCCCTTTCCTTGGTTGGGAAAGTGGTTGGAGGTAATCCAAATATCGATATTATCAGGCATTGGGATTTTTCCCATTGGAAATTTTGTGGGACCTTGCAAATTGTTGACCTCTGTAGGGGTTTTTTTAGAGTTCGCCTCAACACTAAAGAAGATGCTAGCAAAATTCTATCTAGAGGACCTTGGTTCCTTGGGTCTAAGAGTGTTTTTCTTATAAAATAGAATCTCTATTTCAACCGAGAAATGCAAAGCATTAACTTTGCTCATATCTGGGTCATATTTCCAAACTTATCGTTGCACCTTTGGCGGGAATCTGTATTCAAATCCATGGCTTCGACTATTAGATATTTTCTTCTCATTGACAAGGTAACTCTTTCCAGATAAGGATGCATGTTTCCCGCCTTTGTATTATGGCCTCAATTCCGCACTCCCTACCTTTGTGGAATTGGAACTTGGAACATCGCTTTTCAAACAAGCCATTGAGTATGAGAACAAACCTCCTTTTTGCATTGAATGTCGAACTCAGGGTCATATTTGTGCTCATTGTCCTCTCACTAAGCATGTGGCCTCTTCTGAGTGATTGACAAGTGATGGTGAAATAAATATTTTTTAACCTTCTTGTGTATGGGTGAATTTTTCTCGAAGAGTGTCAAATCTGCCTCCTAGTTGTGCTTGTTTCTTATGATGATTTTTTCATCCAAATCTTGCCCTGACAGGTCCACCAGTAGCTCGAAGGAAATTTGGAACTAGACACCATGGATGGAAATAAAACCATTGTCCCAAGTTGTCATGAAAGCCTTAGTAACCTTGTCATCCACTCTGCAGAACAGATTCAAAAAAATGATGATCTCATGCTTATCCTTAAACATATAAGTAGAAATGGAATCTAGTTCAACAGTTTCAGGTTCAATCAAAACAACTTTCCCTTCCTCATTGGTGGCAAAAGGAATTAAGAAAGGAAGGTAAATGGGAAGAAAAAGACACAAATCGAAAGGACCAGAAATGAAATTATATGTTTGTTGATAAGACCATATGAGGAATAAATAGAAAGTAATGCTTGACCAAAAAGGAAAACCCTAGCGAAAAGGATAATGATGGTTAGAACATTGGGCACAACGCAAAAAAGGGTGATGAAAATGGGTAGGAATAATAGGGCAAATCACCATCCCAAGAAATATGGATCTTCTAGTGATACTCACGTAACAAGGCCAATGGCAAAATCAGGCACGAAACCCAGAATGGATTGGGATGCACATTCCAAAAAGCCTAGGGAGAATGCGAAAGGCAAAGCATTTAGACAAGGTTCTCGAAAAGGTAAAATTACAAGCATCATTCCACATGAGAATGAAATGATTTAAAATTAGGGTGGACATAGCATCAGGATTCCTCATGGAAACGATTATCAAAAAATAAGGGGCATAAGTAAGAGGCGGTGGAGAACTTGAAATTATCAACATAGAACCCCTTTTCAAAGGAAGATAATGAGAATGATGAATAAAATCTACATTTTGGAATTTTTTGGAACTTTGGACATGGGCCCAATGAATCATGAAAAAAAGGAGGTCTTGGGCAATGTAAAAATCAAGGATTTCGAGATTCATCATGGTAGATGGTATTTTTATTATAATTTTCCAACTCAGCAACTTCATTGGGGAGGACATCCATCCAAGTCATAAAACCTTGAGAATTAATGCCAATGTTGGCTAATTTGTCAGAAATAGAATTGCCCTCCCTGAAAATGTGTTGAACCACAACATTGACTTGCTGATGAAGAATTTAATTACTTTCTTTGATAATAGTCCTGATCCTATAGCTGCTGGGTTTGGAGGTTTTTAAAAAAATTATGATATTAAGAGAATCTCCTTCAACAATGATTTTTCCTAGAATATCCTTTAGAAATTGAAGACCTCTCCACACCGCTTTATCTTTAGTAGAATGATTGGATTGGATTCCTAGAGGTTCGAAAAAGGTAAATATGGAATTGCCAAGGTGATCATGGAGGATTCCTATAGCCCCAACAATACCAAGATTACCTTTTGCAGCACCATAAAAATTAAGCTTGACCCACCCCAAGGGAGAAGGTTGCCATTTGATGTTGGTCCAAGACGAATACTGAGTAGCAGGCCTTTGGACATCAATACAAATATCACAAGACTTCAATATGCCCTTCTCAAAAGGTGAACAAGGAAAAGGATCAAAAGGAGAAACAAGGGCATTTTCCTTAGCACAAAGGATAATTTTACTTGCAATAATATTTGCATCAAAATATTTCAAGTAAAATATTATTTTATTGCATTCTAAACATATTTACCAAAGGAAATGATGCAAAAAAAGCTTCCAAAGTCCTCTGAGTATAGTATTTTTGAAAGGAATTGGCCACTGTTGAAATAAATCAATAATTGAAGGAGGAAGGCCAAAGAAATCTTGAAGGTGTGGAAAATTTTGTTAAGCACCATTCTTGAGTAGGAACAAAATAAGAAAATATGATAAGTACATTACCAATCAAAAATGTAGAGATGGCATCTGTTAGGCAATGGAATACCTCTTTTGATGAGATTCTCTGTGGTAAGGATGTGATATTTTAATTATTTTTTTGATAAAAATAATGATCCAAATTCCAATTCCAATCCTCCCTTGGATCCAAAGAATCTTATTCAAGAACCATCTTCTGAGCCATTGACCGAGAACCCTGAACCCTTGACTAAGGACCTTTCTTTAAAAGAAGACCAGTCCTGGATAGAAGATGCTTCTATTCCTTCATCCTTCCTCGAACCTGTGAGTCATGTGATTCATCGAATCCCCTCTTCCATTTTTAGTCCCAAAATTATTTAGAGCCAAAAAAGGTCTCCTATAGATTGTGGAATGGAAAAAAGAGGGGAAGACCTTCTCATTCTGATCAAAGGAATCAAGATGCGCATGAAGATATTGCTAATGGCATTTAAAAAACTTTGTTTTCTATTGGAATCAATATCTCCAAGGAAGAAATGAAGTGCACCAAACCTCCCCAACCACATGGAAAGGGAGGCAAAAAACTCTCCAAATCCTCTAAATGAATATCCTCTTATGGAATTTGAGAGGCCTTAATGGTATAGCCAAGCAGCGGCTAGCTAAATCATTAATGAAATAAATCAGATCGACTATTTTTGTGATTCAAGAATATAAAATTAGTGAACCTCTTGATAAAAATATTTGCAATTTCATTTGGAAAAATGGTGATTTATGTGCTTGCAATGCCAGGGGTGCTTCTGTAGGTCTTCTATGCTTATGGAATCCTTCTCTCATGAAAGGAAATCTTATCCATTCTAATGATGATATTTTGAGCATTCATTTTTGTGATAAAGACAACAATTGTTTTTGGGTCCTGACGAATATCTATACTCCCAATTCCATTTCTAGGAGGGTCCATATGTGGAACACTTTATCCTTAATCAGAAATTATTTCTCTAATCTTCCTTGGATCCTTATTGGTGACTTTAACACCCCTTTGTTTCCTTCTGATAAAAGGAGATGAGTTGGCTCTTTTTCTAAGAGTATGGAGGACTTCCAGGATTTCATTAATGCACAGAATTTGATTGATGTTAATCTAAAAGGCAATCAGTTCACATGGTCAAACAGAAGGTGTGGATCTCAGCTAATACAAATTAAATTAGATAGGGTGTTATTTTCTTAGGAACCCTTTGACAACTGGGGAGATGCCACTCTTCAATAACTCCTAAAAATTGGTTCTGATCACAGTCCCATTATTCTAGACACAAATAATCCAAAAATTTATAAAAGTCCATTTAGGTTTGAAGCAATGTGGATGCAGCATCCTGATTTTAATGAAAGAATCAACAAATGGTAACAAACCAAAATGCAAGGAAAAACTTCCTTCATTCTAGCCCAGAAAATCAAAATAATTAAAGAGAACATTAAAGTATGGAACAGAGACATATTTGGTAACCTTTTCCATAATAAGCAGGATGTAATGTTGAGGCTATCCTTGATTGAAAAAAATAATCATGAGAATGGTGATTTAACTGCTAAGATTAAAAAAGAAGAGAAGGAATTGTTAGCCAAGTATCACAATATTCTCCAATGTGAAGAAATTTTTTGGAGACAAAAATCCCGTGACTTATGGCTCCAAAAATGGGATTCTAATACCAAAATTTTCCATACTTCTACTATGAGACACCGAAGCAATAACAAAATTAAGGAAATCCGCACTCAGGAAGGAGAAATCATCAATGATATCAAAGAAATCAGGAATGAATGTGTTTCCTATTTCATGCAACTACTTTAGGCTGAGAATAGACCAAATTCTCAGATGGCAAAAGATTTTTTCCTCCATTTCATTCCTCATCTCATCTTTGACAGTATCAATAGTAGACTTATGGATACTCTTTATGATGAGGAAATTAAATATGCTTTATTCTCGATGGATCCTGACAAATATCATAGCCCGGATGGTTTTTCCCCAAGGTTATATCAAGCCTTTTGGGATCTTGTCAACAGGGATGTTTACAAAGCCATAAGAGAGATCCAACATTCTAAAATTATTCCAAGAGGCTTCAATTCCATCTTCATTGCACTTATACCAAAAAAGCCTAATGCTTGTACTTTCAATGATTTCAGGCCAATAAGTCTTTGCAATGTCATTTACAAGATTTTAACAAAAACCATAACCATTCACATGAGGGAAGGCATGCCTTTGATTATTAATCAGAGCCAAGTTAATTCTCCTTAGTTAATTTTTTTGTATTGGACAAGTCAAAGCTGAGAAGATGGCTGGTAATTCTGGATTTCAAATTATTGAAGGTGGGAAGGTTTTTTTTCAAATTTTCGATAGGCGGGAGGATGGCCCTCTCCTTTTTTATGTGGAAATTTCCTTTTCCTTTACTCAAGAGGTGGGCTCCATTAGTCCCCTTGAGAATGGAATCAGGCTTACTCAAACTATTGGAGGAAATGTGGTTGTTTCCAATGCTGGTCCCACTTCTACGCTAGCTGGCATTTCTTCCTCATCTACTCAGGTTGTGGGCTCCATTGAATCTCTTAATTCTCCTTAGTTATTTTTTTTGGATTGGACAAGTTAGATCTTAGAAGATTGCTGGTAATTCTGGATTTTAAATTGCTGAAGGCAGGAAGCTTTTTTTCAAATTTTCGACAGGTGGGAGGATGGCCCTCTCTCTATTGATGCAGACATTTCCCTATCCTTGTAGAACTACATCATCAAATATTCTATATGTTATGGGTATTTTTTCAACATCATCTATAACTATTCTCGATTGCCTTTCAAAATAATATAATTTTATTTGCTTTCCATGAACATTAATGCAAAGATTGTTTTTGATATTATACTTCAAAAAACTATTTTGATATTGCCTTTCAAAATTGCTAAAGATTATTTGCTTTCCATGAACATTAATGCAAGTATTTTTCTCAATTTAATCCTTTTACAACTACATCAAATATTCTATATGTTATGGGTATTTGTTCAACATCATCTATAACTATTCTCGATTGCCTTTCAAAATAATATAATTTTAATTGGTTTCCATGAACATTAATGCAAAGATTGTTTTTGATATTGTACTTCAAAAAACTGTTTGGATTATCAACGTTTGTTAAATTTTTCTAATCTTCAAACATAGGATCCATAAAATTTATGCCAGAAAAGTAAAAATTATCGATATGCATACATATTTATTTTCTAATATTAATGAAATCAACAATATAAATGGATATTTCTTACACAATTTTTGTCATTCATTTCATGCAAAATTGGAAGAATACCACATAAATTGAGCAAAGTTTCCAAGTCTATCATTTAGTTGCCTTATCAACTTCCCTCCTATTATAATATACAAAATCTTCTCAGGATTAATATTCTTTAAAAACTCTATATGCTAGTTGTAACAATGAAATATACCTCGTATCCACATTTTTAAAAAAATATTGCCTTCAATAACTCCTAGTGCAAAGGATTGAAACTTTGCAAATATTTTTGGACTACACAAAAAATCATGTATTTCATAGATGAGTTCTTCCACTCTAGCAACATTTTTAAATGTGCTCACAATTTTATATGCAATATTTATTCTATGAGCCATGCAATAAATGGGGATCAAATATGGGATACTTGATGTCTAAAGTCGAACATAAAGCCCATTTCTATGACCTTGCATTACAATAGCACCATCAACTCCGATACAAATTAGCTTACTAGCTATTGTTGTATCATCCATTCCTATAATATCCTTTAAGCTTCTTACAACAACAATGTGAAAGTTTTTTGCACTATTATTATCGACCATATTATGTAATGCTAGCAAATGAGGTTGCCTTGAATGATTCTAAAATTTTTAAACATGCATGCATATCCAAGATGGTTTGTCAACAACAATTACTTCATCAATTAAAATTGAAATGAATTTAGCATTTTTAACCTTATCTCTCAGGTCCTCCTTCTCAACTAAAGAGAGACATTTTTTCATTTCCAAACCACTACAATATGACAAATGGGCATTAGGAATATTCTACATATTTTCTAGTTCAAATAGATGCTTAAAATAAATAAAATTAGACATTGGTCTACCCTTTTTAAGAATAGTATATATGATAGTAAAGTAAAATATTTTTGAAACTAAAGTGGTTTTATGAATTTTTTGAAATTGTGTTGGAATAATTGCACCATTCTAAATAATTATTTTTTGTTGTTTCATATCTTTGTCATAGTCTTGTCCATATTCGACACATATACATTAGGAAGCATCCTTCCACTTTATTATTTTCTTAGTTGTTCCATCACTTTCTTTTATTGACACAAACTTTTTGACAATGTTTTTCTATTGTATCCAACTTAAGTTGTATCTTATGATCATTCCCTAGTTTCCAACTACAATTAATGCATCTACATTCTGTTGGCATATCATTATTGTTATTAGGCTATACTTATTCAATAAATGAATATTTTGATGACCATTCAAGCTAAAGTGTCCTTCCAACAGTCCACCTAGTTAACTTTCTATGTTTAGGATTTTGATAAGAAGATTCCCTAGAAGTTGGTATTTGGTCAAAATGGTTGTTCTATTTTTTGGTTGGTGTGTTGGTTTTTGGATTCTCTTTAATTTGTTGTATATCATTGTTAAGAAAATTTTCATGTTGAGGTATCTCATGCTCGAGAATATTTCCAAGTGGAGGCATGTCAAGGTAAATTGTGTATTCTATAAAAAAAGGTGTTCTAATCATTGTTTTATATTACTTACAAAAGTTACTATTGCGTAGCTAAAATAGGTATGTACCTTGAATTTGTGCAGATGTTGATAGATCCTTGGATTTTTATAATTGGATAAAATGTTTTAGGATACTCTTGCTTTTAAAAAATTTGCCTCCCTTGCTTCTATTGGGAGTAGGTGTCATTGAATTTTTATAGTAAAATGTATTTCATGTTAGAAAATAAACATGATATTGAAGAAAATTGTCAAAATTCTAAAGTGCTAAATGGTATAAGGAGGTTAAGAACCTACCATTGTCAATGTCATTTTATCTAGTTGATATTCTTCACCCTAGTACCAGTCATTTTTTGCTGCCAATTTTTTTTTCCTTTGATACTGGTCACTTCCTACAATTGCTCTTCACCCTGGTACTAGTCATTTTCTATGGTCGGTATTCTTCCTTCTACTATCAGCCTATTTTTATTGTTGATATTCTTCCCCTGGTGTTAGTCAATTTTTATTGTTGATCTTATTCCCCTGGTGCCAATCGTTGTTTTCCCATCTTATTCCTTTGGTACTGGTCATTTTTTCTTGTCAATATTTTTCTCTACTCCTAACCAATTTTTTTATTGATCTTCTTCCCCTAGTGCCAATCAAAATCTACTACTAGTATTATTCCCCTATTTTATGTCATAATCTACTACTAGTCTTCTTCCTTTTATGTCAATTTGTTCTCTCTGGTACAGGTCATTTTCTTATGTTGGTCTTCTTTCCTCTGGTACCAGTCGCGTTCTACTGTCAATCAAGTTCACTTTTTTACCGGTCATTTTTGGTTGCTGTAGGGTTTTTGGTTCTACAAGTTTTTTGAGAAATTTGAATGAGTATGAGTATTGTTGTCACGTTAGGTATATATATATCGATGGTATAAGAGGTGAATTTGGCAAGATAGATAAAATTATTTATAATTTTAAGGTAAAAATATCCATGATTTAGGCAGGAGTGGTTGGCAATTTAAAATAAAAATGATGAAATTATTATCAAAGCGAGGCAAAGAAACCCTTTAAAATTTTTGCTCCCAAAAATTTTAGGCAAATGGATCAACATCAATGAGCCCATTTTTTACCAATTTAATATTTTAAAATCTTAATATTCATGAATTAACGATGATTCACCACTATGCATAACCCTAACTACCTTACTTGTCAAGTAATTAACCACTTAAGTTCTATATTTTGAACCACAAATATTAATGCATCCTAATGATAAATTAAGAGCCTAAGCAACACAAGGGCTCTTTCTAAAAGTTATCCTTGTCTGAACTAAGATGCAATCAACAATAAGTATGGATATGCACAGATATTACTATTCCATTAGTAGGTGGTATCATGATAACCACAAGGTTATCAACCACCTACGAATGATCCCTAAGCACAAAGGTAAGGGCTCTTTTGATTTTATAACAACCTCCTTATTTGGTGATGCATTTAATCAGACATACAAGCATGAAAATGTTGCTACATTATTGTTTTTCCCTATTGGCTATTAGACTAAAAAATCTATCATTTCCCCTTTCATATTTCTCTCAACTTTGTGGTTGTCTCATACCAATCCAACCATGAGAGTACTTGGTCCTAAAACCACAAAATTCATAAATAATACCATGTTCTACAAAATAACATAATCCAACTTAATCAAGCATAAATACAACTATAAAATCATCTTGGTAGAACAAAATAGAATCATGCATTAATTATCAACACCTCTATACATCAATCAAACAACAAGGGAGGTCCATCCAAGATGGGCCATTACAACTAAGCCATTTATAAAGCTTCTAACCCATTTAGATATGTATGTAGATGTATGTAACATTTGGAGGTGCATAATTTTTCTCAAGAAGCCCCCAAATATTTAATTTTACTAGAATTAAAAATTTCTCACCCAACATAACTCAAGGGTAAATTCTTATTATAAATAGGATCCACATGATCCATTGTAAACATATTTTAGCCTTGAGAGAATTAGAGCTATGCTTTGTAATTGTGAGTCCTATGTTGTAATTGCTCTTGATTTTTGGAAGAATATAATTATGCAATACTCTTTGCTTTCAATTAGACCCTTTTAGATTGTAAAATGCATGATAATTTAGTATGGCCCTTTTGTCCTCTTGTCATTCCTTGTTATTTTATTTTATACATGTGGAATGCATTGTTGTTATTTTTTTCTCTTTTATTGATCATACACTCTCCTTGCTATAGTTATGACTACATTTTACTTTCAATTTCTCACACCCTAAACTTCCAATATTTACTTCCATGTATTTTAATTTTTACATCTTTATTTTGTATTTAGTTTAGATGAGTCAAATTTATCAAGGAAAGTGAGGATGTGACCTAAATTTGAAGGACAAAAGGGCATACTCTCCTTTCATCCAATTTTTTGAAATGGAATTACAAGCACATAATAAGTTGGACATTTTCACAATTCTATAGTTAGTTATATTTCATGACAATTTAAGGAAATTTGTACATAGTCAAAATGATTATTCGAAAAAGTAAGGGATAATATTGAAAATATATGAATATATGACATTCCATAACTCATGGAAAATAATAAAAGAAAAATAATTTGGTGGAATCTAATTTTCTATCAAAGGACTTCATGATAAAGTGTCAACAAGATCAAATTTATTAGTATACTACTGGTTGTGCTAAATGACAAGATATATACAATTTTATTTATCAAGAGATTTATTCCCTATAAATATATTTTTGTGGGTGATTTTATTGATAACTACATATTTGTAGCTTAAAACAAATATAAACATAGTCTTATAGCTCTAATAATATCAAATTGTGTATATGTTCTATTATCATATATAGAAAAATGTGGATAACATGTAAAAACATTCACTTTTACATCAATGATTATCATGGTCATGAGACCAACTCCAACATTGATTTTAACAATTGTTTAAATCCTTACAAGAGTGATGTATATTATTAATGTTTTAGAAAAATAGTTTTAGCATAATATTGGTTGATGTAATTAAATCAACAGAATAATATGATTTTGATTATATTATTTCAAGGATAAGCAAAGTCTCTTTAGGCTTGCGCCCGATTCTGGAAACTCTTTTGGTTCTCCACCTCGGATTAGCGTTATCCTCAAATCCACAAAAGTCTCAAGGAGATGATGATGTAAGCAGATAAAAAGTACGGATTGAAAATTCAGAGAATAAACAAGTATTTTTCTATTCGAAATGAAGATAAGGTGGAATGGCAAAATGATGTAAGAACTTGACTCCAGATCTAGACTAAGGAAGACGCTCATTCTATCCGAAATGGAATCCATAAAAGTTACAAGGAAGAGGTGACGTCTTCATCATTTTAATGCGGATTGGAAAGGATAAAGTGGAAGATAAGGGTCCTAGAGCAGATTTAGGATTTGAATTTCCAAGATCCAGATTGGATGTTCTTCTGCTAATTAAAGTGATGTCATCCAACGGATGGACTCTTAGCTTATATCGGATCTAATTTGGACCATGGGATAAATAATATCAATGGTGGAGGTTAGTTTGCTAAATCTGGGCCATTTAAAAGGATGTTCCTGCACTAGAACTATAACAAATTGGTCGAAAGATGAAGCATCAAGAGTTTCCAAGAAGATCAAACTAGAGGCAGTTGCAAATTGATGATGGCACTCTACTCCCAAGAAATATCTATATAAGTGCATGATCTAGAATTTTCTAGACTATAGTTCTAATGAGCGACCAACAAGTTACAGAGAACCCATGCTACCATGGTGGTTTCCTTTTCAGCAGATTTCTCGGATATCTGACCAATGAGCTAATGTTAGCTAAGTTCTTTGTTGAGCTGTTGTAACAAGATTTGATATATTGTTTATTTATTTGTAATATGAAAAACTATAAGTAGAGGTTGAACCCTCATTTTGAAGGGTCGGCTCTAGCATGTTTTCCTGTACCATTGTAAATATTTTTGAAGAGCTGAATGAAATGAGCAATGCATTGATCTTCGCCTCAAGGTTGCGTTTCCATGCTTGATGTCAAAGGTTCAGATTTCATAGTTGTATTTCTATAAATACTTAGATGGTTAGTTTGTGCCTATATTGGATTACTAGCTATTATGAGTAATTGAAATATGCTTTGAATTTTATTTTGTGTTATTAGTACGTATATTTTTATAAAATCTAGTTTTGGTGAATTTTGTTTTTTGGATTATCAATTCTTGGATATTGAAATTACTTACTATAACCTTTCTCTATTATGCTTTAATATCTAAAATGAGCTATCTTGGGATAAAGGTTGATTTGAATGTATGTCTTTAATATGGTTTTTTGGGAGCTTTGTATGGTGATGCAATGTTGTTAACCTATCTATTTATTGATATCTATATCTCTCTAACCCTAACCTTATCTTACCCTAAACTCCAAGCCCTAATTGAGCATAATTGTGTCAACAATCTGCTAAGTTGACAAGGAACTAGCCTACTCTAGAGATTGGATCGAAAACCTCGATTTTGGTCCTTCCAATGTTGAGTTCTGGGCTACAGCTATCAAGTGCAAGCCTAAATAGAAATGAGGAAGATAAACAACTATAGAATCAAATAAAACTTAGTGTAATTCAGTGCCCAATAGTTTTGCTCCTAAATAGACTCTAGCGTGTTTTGCTCGAAAATAGACTCTAGCATGTTTTGCTCATAAATAGACTCTAAATAGTTTTTCGGAACAGGGTGCAATCCTAAATAGACTTTGCATAAACATGAGTTTGCTCCTTTGATTATAATATTTCAGGGATAATATTAAATCAACATTGATTTTGATTTATGATTATAATTATGATTTGATTTGGGATAAAAAATTGTAAATTTTTTTATTTTTCTAAGTTTAGGCAATTAATATCATTTAATGCATTTTTTACCTGTATGATTGACAAATTTGATTTTTAGGTCTGCATGATGACATATTTTTGTAATTTTATCAAATTTTAAACTATTTTTTATGTTTTTTAGATCATTTTTTAAATGTTTTTGCTTGTTTTAGTTATCTTTTTCCTTATATCATACTGTTTATTTCAAATATTGACCTCTAGATCTTGAGATTCTAATATTCTTAAGGCTCTCCATGGAGAGCTCACTGCTGGTGAGCAAGAGTGATTCGGAGTTGTCAGCTTCGACTACGTACTGGATCTATCCACTATCCGGGTAGATCAGGCCTATCTAACTGCATTGACTTGGTGTTGGAATGCATGGACCAACACATTTAACCTACCTATAGGTGAAATGACAGTTACCTTAGAGGATGTTTACAAGATCTTTAGGATCCCCATTTATGGTGAGGCCATCGTCTCTTCAACTTCTAGTGCTAAGGAGTCCATATTTGATGCCATATTCAACGTCCAGAGTTAGGAGGCTCAGCACGCCATTGACCACGGAGGGGTCCACATCGGCTATTGGTAGGGGAAGAATATCTTCTCCATGTATGAGTTCATTTTTATGCACCTGGTGGTGTAAGTCATGCTTCTATAATCCTCATGTGCGAGGATTCCCTAGAACCTCTTAGCCACTATGCGTAGAGTTGTTCAGAGCTCTATCCGACAACCACTGCTCCTAGCCTATGGGAGTACTCTACTATGCTAGTTGTATTGAAATCTCTATCATATTACTAATAGGAGCCATCGGGGGATAAACTATTGTCTGCTTCTTCAAATTTAGGGCTAGTAGCATATCAGGATAGAGCATCCTAGGGAGCTGCCATTGCATATTAAATAGATCGATGATGCCCACTAGTGTTATGCTACCTACTAGCCTCAGGAGGAGGGCTTTTGAAGTAAGACTCATGTTGGCAATGTCCAACATTATATTACATGGTTTGTAGGACTCAGGTCAGACGATGTCAAGTAGCAGCCCTACATGGAGTGTCTTTATTGGCCTAAGGTCAAAAAGTGGCTTTGAAAGTCTCGCTAGGATAAATAGTTACTCGACCAGAAGGCCAAGATCAAAGAGTACCAATTTTTCTCTCATATATTACATCAATTTGGAATGGTATAGGACATCTCAAAGATCTCATTTGTCTATAGGTGCCTGGATTTGTGGAGGTATCTATCATGGATCCAGCCTTCGGATCTAGGTGATGCTCCAGATGACTTCCAAGATACTAGAGTTGACAGAGCTGCGACCACTCTAGAGTATGACGGATGGTGGTATATGTTCCATTGGTATGGGATAGGGCCTTTTGATCGAGCTACAAATCATGCAGGGGTAGAGGTGGATCCTGATGGTCATAATGTGTGCCAGTGGATAGAGAGTGGCTAGTGCATAGAGGTTGCATGTGAGGAGTCTCCTGAGGTTGACCCTGATGAGGAGGCTTTCGAGGAGGGTGAGGTCCATCCTAAAAGTGTAGAGGGACTACTCTTGGCACAGGTGGCTGACCTGCAGAGTTAGCTTGGGTAATTCCAAATGCAGTAGATGGAGTGGGACACTACTATCACTACTCTATAGGCATAATTGATTGAAAAATATCATTGACTAACATAGGTGGAGTAACATATTTATAGCCTAACAACACAATCTATAGCAACAGATACCTAGGTTGGTGAGCTCACCAGTGCTCGTGAATTAACACTGGTATAGAGGGATGTAGCAGTAGCAGAGTAGGATCTACTAAGGGTATAGAGGGGGATCCTCCATCCTCTTTAGTGATTATGGGGCCTCTGATAGCACCAGTAGTAGCACTACTAGGTGGCCAGGATCCTATGGTAGAGATCCAGTGCTTGTAGGGTTTGTTGATGAGTACCAATGATAGGTACACATCTAGGATTGCTCAGGTTGACTAACTAGTTGGGTATATATAGATGATAGGTGCAAAGGTTCCTAGGTATCCATATGCTCCAGAGTCCCAACGGACTATATCCAGGACTACCATACATTCTATTGCTAGCTTGAGCCATCGCACCCATCAGAGTGAGAAGACACACATATCCTATAGTACACATGCTGGTAGCAATCATACCAAGACTAGGAATGTGGGGTAGTCTACCACAACATCCAACCATAGGTCCTGGTGGATAGAGGTACCCATTGCATGGGTGGTAGTTGGGTGAGTGCTAGGCCTCTTTGGGCTAGGTGGTGCTGAGGGCTCTCAGCAAGATCCATAGAAGATAGTAGGGCAGCATGCAGAGTAGGCTCCTGAGAACAGTACTGAGGGAGGCGGTGAGAGCTTCGGTACAAAGGGGAGCATATCAGAGCTAGAGCTTTACTATTGCAGGATACATTTTTGATACATATCATTTTTGGTGTAAGGTTGATGACCTACACATTTGTAGCCTGTGGGAATTTTTTTGTACTCCCGATGTACTCTGAGACACATATTTATATATGATATAACTAATCATTATTTTACAGCTCATTATTGTGTACTCATTTATTTTTGATTTTCTATTTATGTGATGGACATGTATGTAATTCTTATGTTAGAGACTAGAGTTGATAGAGCTATGACCACTCCAGAGTATGATGGATGGTGGTCTATGTTCCGTTGGTATGGGACAGGGCCTCTAGGCTGAGCTGTAGATCAGGTAGGGGCAGAGGTGGATCCTAACGGGTGCAACGTGCGCCAGTGGATAGAGGGTGGCTAGGGGCACAGAGGCTACAACTAAGGAGGCTCCTAAGGTTGACCCTGATGAGGAGGCTCTCGAGGAGGGTGAGGTCCCTCCTGATAGTGCAGAGGGACTACTCTTGGCATAGGTGGCTAACCTATAGAGTTAGCTAGGGTGATTCTAGACATAGTAGAGGGAGCGAGACACTACTATCGCTACTCTGTAGGCATAGTTGACTAATAGAGATCATCGACTGATGTAGGTAGAGCAGTAGATTGCTAGCCTAACAACACAGGCTACAGCAATAGAGACCCAGGTTGGTGAGCTCACCAGTGCTCGTGACTTGGCACTAGCATAGAGGGATGCGATAGTAGCAGAGCAAGATCTACTTAGGGCACAGAGGGGGATCCTCCATCCTCTCAGGTGATTATGGGGCCTCCGGTGGCACCAGTAGTAGCACTACTAGGTGGCCGGGATCCTATGGCAGAGATCCAATGCTTGTAGGGTTTTTTGATGAGTACCAATGATAGGCATGCATCCAGGGTTGCTCGGGTGGACCAGCTAGTTGGATATATACAGATGCTAGGTGCAGAGGTTCCCAAGGATCCATATGCTCCAGAGTCCCAATGGACTAGATCTAGGACTACCATATAGTCTACTGCTAGCTCGAGCCATCACACCCATCGGAGTGAGAGGACACATAGGTCCTCTAGTACACATGGTGGTAGTAGTCATACCAGGACTAGGGAGGTAGGGTAGTCTACTGCAGCATCCAACCATAGGTCCCGGTGCATAGAGGTGCCCATTGCATAGGTGGCAGTTGGATGAGTGCTAGGCCTCTTCGGGCTAGGTGGTACTCAGGGCTCTCAGCAGGATCCACAGTAGACAGTAGGGCAGCAGGCAGAGCAGGCTCCTGAGCATAGTACTAAGGGAGGTGGTGAGAGCTCTAGTATAGGGGGAGCAGATCAGAGCTAGAGCTCTACTATTGCAGGATACATTTTTGATACATATCATTTTTGGTGTAAGGTCGAGGACCTACACATTTGTAGCCTACGAGCATTTTTGTACTCCCGATGTACTCTGAGACACATATTTATATATGATATGACTGATCATTATTTTATGGCTCATTATTGTGTACTCATTTATTTTTGATTTTATGTTTATGTGATGCACATGGATGCAATGCTTATGTTATGTTGATGCTATATGATGTGATGTATGGATGACATGCACTAGATAGCTATTTGATTTATGATGATGATATGCAGTGATCTAGATGCTTAGATGTGCTTTTTATGATGGATGCATATGGATGCGATGTTCTTTTCTTAACGCATATTTGATATTGCTTTCTTTGCATGCATTAATGTATGTAATGATTTATTTACATGATGCTAATCTAATGTAAATGAACCTGTATGCTTTAATCACTTAAAACATAAGGAATGAATGCAAATATGTTTATCAATCTAATGGATGACACCACAGAATGTATAAAAATCATGAATGTAATTGAAAATCCTTAAGATAAGAATTTAATCAATTAATCACCCATATATGAAATGCAATGGTATGCGATGTTTATGATGCGAATGATATAATGTGTCATTCGATTTTATTTCTTTTGCAAATTGGATGATACACATGATATAGTCAGTGGTCATCTAAATATTATTTCTAATATCCATCCGGTATCTATCCTATATGTTGATTGTGCTTTATATAATGATGTATCATGGATTCGATACTTTGCAATTTGATGATTTATATGGTTGCAATATTTGACATTTTGTTGCTATGGGAGAAATTTTTGAGGTTTTCCATGAGACTCAAACACCCTAATAGACTTATCAAAAGTTGCATACTAACCACACTAGACTTCTGAGATAAAAGGCTTTTGCTAGGATAGACCCTAACTGTTCATTATCCCTGTGTGTGCACATGATTATTTTAAGATAAGACACGAGCGTTCCCCGATGTCAGGCAGGATTCTTTCAGCCCATTGCTAAGATAGGGGTTCCACAAATGTCTTATCCAATCTCAAGTTTAGATTTTAGTTGGACTAAGCCACTAGGCAATGCAGGACACCTGAAGCTAGCTCTTCCACATTCAAACATTGGTCTTGTTCATAAGCGAGGTGCTAATGCGTCAGACATATCATCATGCGTAAGGTACAATAGTGCTGACAATTCCAGGGATTCAGGCTCATTCCTTTCTATCCTTCAATTTTTGGGATACTTGCTCATATGTAGTGAAGCAAGGGAGTCGATTCCATCTTCTTTTTGAACTATCTTTGGATCTTCATTTGATCTCTCTTCGAACTAGATTTTGGATCTTCATTTGATCTCCGCTCAAACTTTTGATTTATGATCTTCATTTGATCTTCACTTTGAACTTCACTTTGAACTTTGATTTAAGCCTATTTTTTGATCTTCACTTTTCAGCATTTACATTTGATAATTTTCTTCAGAAACTTTCCTTTGGGGGATTTACTTGGAAAAATTGTTTTTGGTATATCGATTGAGAATATCGATCTTATGATATCAATATGGGATATCACTCTGGGGATTCGATCTATGATATCGATCTAGGGTATCAATCATGAGGATTGATGTGGGATATCTCTTTGGGATATTGCTCATTTTATCATAAGCAAGGGATTCTGAATAGGGAACTATCCCCCCCCCCCCCCCCCCCCCCCCCCCCCCCCCCCCCCCCAGGGGGAGAAAAAAAAAAAACACCCCCTCCCCTCTAAATCCCCCCCCCCCCCCTCGTTCTCCCCCCCCCCCCTCCCCTTTTGTGGTTTTTTTTATTTTTTGTTTAGTGATAGGCTTCTGATATTCTAAGGGCTATACTAACGAACCTTAGCTACAAAAGCAAAGCAAGATTTCTACCAACTCTTGATAAGACCACTAGGTATGGTTGAGTGACCGAAAAACCCTAGTATATCTCCATAGCAACATTATAGGTTGTGTTGAAAAACACAATTACTCACATGAATGATGGATTATGATAAATGTAGAGATGCATGATTTAAACACAAATGTGGCATCGTTTGTAAGACTGACAAACACAATGCCTTCTATTATGGAATGCAATGGATGATGAATGCCTATATGCAATGCAGTAATGCAGCGAATGCATGTGTAAATGCAAAATGAAAATGCAAAATTCAAATGCAAATGCAAATGTTTTTGGATTTTATGCTTTACCATTTTTTTTGGATTTTATTGATTTTATAATTTTTATGGGTTTTGAGCCTCATAATTGACCAAACGATGAGTACATGCCTCTGGAGCCTTTAGATTGACCAAGCAATTTTTAGGAATCCTTGGAGCTTTTAGGATTGACCAAAGGGATTATGTGTACCTTTGGGGCATTTTGGGATGACCAAGCAATTTTGAGAATCCTTGGAGCCTTTGGGGTTGACCAAGCAGTTTTTTAGAAACTCTTGGTGCCTTTTGCATTTGACCAAAGGGCTAACAGATGCCTTTGGAGATTTTTAGGATGATCGAGCGATTATAAGAAAATCCTTGAGGCTTTTAACTGACATGACCAAGTGGTTTTAGGGACCCTTGGAGCCTTTTGGGATGATCGAGTGGTTTTGACAAACCCTTAAAGCTTTTGAGGTTGACCAAAGGGTTCTGTTGACAAAGTATAGATGCCTTTGGAGCTTTTTGATTGACCAAACCATTGATGAGAGTGTTTGGAGCTTTTTAGGATGACCGAGTAGTTACAAGCAACTCTCGAAGCCTTTTACTATGCTCTTCAAGCATAAAATGCCTTAATATGGATGATGTTGAGAGGTTCAGGCTCTTCAACACCCCTTAGCGATGTTAGGTGATAGGTACCTAGACCAATATTTTTAGATATGATGTAGGGTCCTAGCCAATTAGCCATGAATTTGTCTCGCATATCTAGCGGTAAATTAGAGTTCTGTTGGTTTTCTTTCAAGACAAGATCCCCAACTTCAAAGTCTCTCTGGTGGACTTTGACATTGTAAGCTCATTTTAGTCACTCTTGATAAACATGAAGATGCTCCAGGGCATTCACGTGATGTTCATCGAGTAGCATCAGTTGATCCAGTCGAGCTTGCCACGTAGTGTCATCATCGATGAACTCTTTCAATGTGACATGTAGCATTGGAATTTCTAATTCCAAGGGCATAATGGCCTCAGCACCATATACTAGTGAGAATGGTGTTGCCCTAGTGGGCATCCGAATACTAGTCCTGTAAGCCCATAGCGCAAGGGGCAGCTGGATGTGCCAATATTTGTGGTTTTCTTGTACCATCTTTTTCAAGATGGCCACCACTATCTTATTTGAAGCTTCAGCTTACCCGTTTGCTTGTGGATAGTATGGAGTCACAAAACTATGTTTGATTCTATATTTAGATGTCAAAGCTCTCACAGTTTTGTTCTTGAAAGACGTTCCATTATCCGATATTATTTTGGATGGAATCCCAAAATGACTTATGATATGCTCTAGTATAAACTCTGCTATACGAGCTCTAGTTGTCATTGTTAAGGGTATTGCTTCCACCCACTTTGTAAAATACTCAGTAGCCATGATTATGAATGTATGTCGACCCGATGATGGAGGAGAGATCTTGCCTATAAGATCCAATCCCCACTGAGCAAATGGCCAAGCCGCTTGAATGGGTTGTAAGGCCTATGATGGCAAGTGCGTAAGATTAGCATGATGTTGGCATTTAATGCATTTCTTGACATACGCATTGCACTCCTTCTCCATAGTGGGCCAATAGTAACCCATTCGAAGGATGCGCTTGATGATGGCCATGCCACTAAAATGGCCACCACACGTACCATCATGGGCTTGCAAAATTACCCATGATGCCTCTTGGGGCTCTAAGAAATGAAGGAGAACTCCATCGTAGCTTCTTCGGTACAAGATGTCTCCTATTAAGACATATTTGGCCACTTTCTATTTAAATGTGTGCTTCACAACATGCGACAATCCCTCTGGGATTATACTAAGCTTTAGGAAGTCTTTAATTTATGACATCCAATTTTGATAAATCTCAGCTTCGACTGCTAAGATGACTTGCTCCCCCTACGTATTTACTTTTGCAAATGCAGACTCGAAAACAACCCTATGGTGAATGGTAGTACCACTCCCCATGGGACTCTGAGAGGTTAATGACCCCCAGGGTGCCTTCTTAAGAAAGTCTTCAGCTTTGCAGAACCATTCAGCTTGTGGTTCTACACTGATCATGTTGACCGATTCTCTGTTATCATAGGTTGCACGCTCTGCTGTTGGATGCGAGAGCATCTTGACATGGATGGTAGTGAAATCAGTAGATGGATTCTAAGGGATTAAAGATCCCAAAGAAGCCATGGTATCTACAAACCTATTTGATGATCGAGGGATTGCCTCAATGTCATACCATTCAAGTTTGGCCAAATATGTGTCAACTAGATCTTTATAGGCTTTCAGTATGGGACATCGACACTAAAAAAGCCCCTTGACTTGATTTACTATGAGCAAGGAGTCACCAAAGATGTTCAATCTCTTAATATTCATGGCGATAGCTATGTGGAGGCCCAATAGTAGGGCTTCATACTCAGCATTGTTGTTGGTGCATGGAAAATCCAACTTGAATGACAAGGGCATTGGAGCTCCTTGCGGTATGAAGAACACTATTCTGGCACCACCCCCTTGTTCGCACTTCGAACCATCAAAGAACAGAGTCATATCAACATTGTTCTCTGGTTCTTCGAGTTCGGGAGCTTCAGATATGATGAAGATTGCATCGTCCGAAAGCTCAATTGTTAGAGGCCTACTATTTGATAGTGGCACCTCAACTAATTGATCTGCTATGACCTATCCCTTAATGGACTTCTGGCTTATGAATTCTAGATCGAATTCCATCAATAGCATGATCCACTTCATAGTACGCGTATTGTGATAAGTCTTACTCATCATGTACTGCAAAGGATTTTGTTTGGATATAACATACGTCGTATGACTTAACATATAATGTCACAATTTCTTTGTAGCGAACACTACTGCTAAACATAATTTTTCCACGTATGCATACCCGAGCTCATAGCTCACCAAAGTTTGACTAATATAATATATGGCCTGTTCTTTGCCTTGCACATTCTTTTGGGCTAACATGGTTCCCAGTGCAAAGTCAGTTGCCGATATATATAGTAGAAAAGGCACCTCTGGCCTTGGTGGAGCTAGCACTGGCAGTGTCACCAGGTATTGCTTTATCTCAGTGAAGGCTACCTTGCAGTCCTCATCCCAGTTGAATGGGACCCCCTTATGTAGTAGTCGATTCATGGGTCGACATTTATCCGATAGTTGGGTGATAAATCACTTTATCGAGGCTACCTTGCCCTGAAGGCTCCTTAATTCCTTAATATTGGTGGGAGGACGCATTTCCAAAATGGCCTTGACCTTCGTTGGGTCTACTTCGATGCCTCTCTTGGAGATGATGAACCCTAGTAATTTTCTAGAAGTTATGCCAAATACGCACTTCTTAGGATTCAGCCTGACATTGTGCTCTATCAGGCGATCGAAGACTTTCCTTAAGACCTCTGCATGCTCTTCTCATAGCAATGACTTGGCTAACAAGTCATCGATATAATCTTCAAGAATTTTGTGCATATAGTCATGAAAAATGTATGTCATGGCCCGCTGATATGTGGCACCAACATTTTTGAGGCCGAATGGCATAACTTTATAGCAAAATGTTCCCCATGGCATTATAAATATGGTTTTATGTTGGTCTTCGGGTTTAATCCGAATTTGATTGTAACCAAAAAAACCATCCATTAAGGAGAGCATTTCATGACCTATAGTTGCATCTACGAGAGCATCAATATTGGGCAATGAAAATGAATCTTTGGGTGTTGCCTTGTTTAGGTCTCTGAAATCCATGCAAATATGGATTCTTCCATCGGGTTTTCCCATGGGTACCATATTGGACACCCATTCTGGATAATCGATGGAAATCACAAATTCCACATCCAACAACTTTTGTAGCTCATATTTCACCATTAAGGCTACTATTGGGTGCATTTTCCTAAGCTTTTGCTTGATCGACTTCTTCGTCAGATCTAGCGAAAGGTTATGCGTAACCAATTTTGGGTCTAGACCTGGCATATCCTTATACGACCAAGCAAACAAATTTGGTCTCTCTTTCAGTAGAGGGATGAGGGTGGCCCACTCATCTGGAGTGAGACTCTCTCCAAATTTAACCTTCTTTGCACTGGCGGGATCATCACTGATATCCACCTCAAAGGTTTCCTCTACCGACATATGCGATCCCTCCTCAAGTTGGTGAGGCATAGGAATCAGATGGATGTCATCAGCCGGGTTGATTGGTTCCGCGTTGGAAGCATTTTTGGCATGATAAACATCATATGCACAGCCTGGTGCAAAATGGAAAGGTTGCAACATTTCTTCATTGGGGAAGAAATCCTCAGGCTCAATGGGTGAATCAACATGATCCCAGTCGATAGCATCTTTGTTAAGATACAACGGTTTAGACGGATCTACTGGATTGTGGAGTGGAGTGGTCAAATCAATGGAGACCATGTTTATGGAATGGAATTGATCTCCAGGACCACATGGACTGACCTCTACGAAATTTGCATAGTCCTCATACCCACGATCTGGCTCTAATGGCACAGGCACAAAAGGGTCTTCCCTGTGAGGACTATGAATAACTGGATCCTCCCTATGCACTGAATGCAAAATAGGATCATTTGGCTCATGGAGCTGCATGTAGGTCGGTGGAAGGGGATTAACCAACCGATGGATTTGATCCAAGTTTAACCATCTTGCTCTCAGATGCGGACCAACATGTAGCTACCTATAGACCTCATCGATGTCGATGGGTTGATGATGGTAACGCAAATAAGGAGGACCAAGGTAGGCCCTCTCTAGCTCATCTTCTTCATCACTATCATAATAGAATCCTTCATTCACCCCCACTCCTGGAGGGCGCTCCTCCAAATGAGGCCCCATGAATCTTACTTCTTGCATGTTATCATCGCTATCCAGAAAAATTGGATAATTATACCTCATGTACGATGCTACTAAGAAAACTGGCTCGATCTCTTCCCTTGAATGATCAACATTGGGAAGGATCTCTTCGGTATCCTGTATCGACTCAATAGGCAATAGATGATGTGCATATAAAGGCCTTACATAAGCACCTTCGACTTCATCCTCAGATTCATCATCGTTTGAGGATTCCTCATCTACGTCATAGCCTGGTCCACTCATATCGGAGGTGGACTCCACTCCATCTTCATTACAAAGATCTCCTAGCTCGAGATCACTTGCAGTAATGGGGTTACACCCCTGCATGTCTGTGTCATCGACTACATCATGGGTTTGGTGTCCCAGTTGATCTCTGGGGTTCATTTCTATCTCAGTCTGCTCAAGGAGCCCTTCATGATGATCTTCGAGTGGCTCAATGGTGATGACAGATATCATAGGGTGATTCCTCTAGAATTTGGAAGGATCTAGATGATATGGATTAAAATCCACATCATCCACCATACTGAGGTATAGATGATCTAGGGATGCTATGAGCAAATCATCCTACCCTCGTATCTGTAACCCTAGACCGAATCTATCAGTGACTAACTGATAATGAGGTTCCAGCAGAGTCCTCCTTCCTTGTTCAAAGAGACCAAGGTCGTATCCATGCCAATGATATAGCTCAAAAATATGCATGGCATACTCTAGATTAGACAAATAACGAACGTTTACCATGAAAGGTTCCTCGTCATCTTCATCCATGGGCTCTCACGTTGGAAGTTGATCTAGCCCCACATAGATGAAGTTAGTTTGGTTAGGCGGCTCTCCCAATGGAACCATCGATCCAACTGGATAACGATGAGTGGATGGTCTGCCCATCTCTTGCATAGTCTTCAGAATTGGTCTGAAGGTCACATTTTGCACAAGGTACTCACCTAATCTGGTATTAGCGAGATGTACCATCACCCATGGTGTGGATGACCCTACTGAAGATGCAGGTGAGGTAGGCTGAGGTGCCTCCTCGGCTTTGTCTTGGGGTTCCTCAACTTCCATGGGAATGGGAACCTCCTCGATGATTGGCTCGGGCTCATGCTCTTTCTCTTTCTCACCCATATTCACCTTCAACTTCCTATCATCTCGATGCATGACTGATGTCGATGGTTTCAAGGAAGTGGTAGTGGTGTGCTCCGATCTGTGTGACATATATGGCATTGGTTGAGCATGCACTACCGGTTTACCTCCTGGTTTCTTTATTGGTGATGATGGCCGAACATCCAGGTGCATTGATGGGAGTATGAAACCCCTAGAAAATCTGCTAGGTTCACAAACTTAAATGGCTCTTCATCTGATGCCACTACGTGAACTAGTCCCTCATGAATATATTTCATGCACTGATGCAGTATCGAGGGGACACAATGCATTTCATGAATCCAAGGCCTATCGAGTAAAATGTTGTATTGCATGGCCCCTTCTATCACATGACACATTATTGAAATGGTCTTCAGACCTACCTACATGGGTAGGATAATTGTGTCGATAGTCGAACATAGTGCATCATTAAATGCTCTCAATGTAAATGTAGTTGGCACAATGTGTGATTTAGGTAGCTTCAAATGACTCAGCGCCTTGGTCATTATTATGTTGATCGATGAGCTAGTATCGATCAAGACCCTTTTAAATGGCATGTGATTCACACATGCAATTATGTGCAATGATGGGTCGACCATAGTTGTAGAAACCATCCTTATCTCATGATCATAAAATTGGATCATCGATTCTTGACACTATTGTACATGTCCCATAAAATTAGTAAATGCCTATGCATCCTGGGCCTGTACTTCAATGGACCTCAAAATATCCATAAGAGTCTCCTTGTGCCTCGGGGACTATTGTATTAATTCATATATTGACAACTTCGTAGGAGTTGTCTATAGGTTTTGGACCAACCTGCTCCTTATGGTCACCATCGGTCTTGTTGGTGGGCCTAGAATATTCTGTGTCGATCGTTGATTCGGCATGGCTTGTATTTGAATGGGAGCATGAGGTTGATTCTGTTGTTCGTATCTCCTATGCCTAGTGACAATGTTGACCATGCCTATGAACCCCTGGGTAGGTGGTTCGACTCGCACCTGGTTAACTTGACCAACGTTGTTTCGAGGCACCTCATGATTTGGTAAGGGGTTCTTGTAAATCCCCATATTCTGATTATCGGGTGCCTATGGGTTGTGTGGCACTACAAGCTCACCCTTTTCAATCATATTTTGCACCAGGTGTTTGAAAGACCAACACACCTCGATGTCATGGCCTTTCATTCGATGAAAGATGCAAAATAGATCATCTTGGAACCCCTTTGGTTTGGGTTGATTGGGGTCTATCATCTTGACTTCGGGTAATCTGATTGCCTTGGCCTCGCATAACTGATGGAAAATCGATGTCAATGATTCCTTCAATGGTGTGAACTAGTGAGGTGGGCGTTGATCTTTGTTCTTGCCCTTATAATTGTTGTTGCGCTTGTCATATTGCGCAGGGGAGGTTGGGCTTGATAATTCTATTTTTGTTGCCCCTTGTCCTCCCATTGGAGATTCAATACCACTTGATTTACATGGGCCTGCTTGCCCTATTGTTTTGTGGCACTCTTCTTTTGTCCCTCTCTCCTATTTTTGAGCTTCAAGTTGCCTTCCTACAACTTGATGTCCTCAATCACCTTGGCTTGCACCAAAGCCTCTTCGAATGTAGGATACTATTGTAGCTGTAGTAGTAATGAGATGTGCTTGGCACAACTCTTTGTAAACATTCGAGTTAACTCTATGGTAGGAATAGGGAATGGCAACTTCACCATTAGTCTCCTCCATATCTTTTCGTATTGCTCTATTGGCTCATCATCGTGCTGAGCTAGCATAGCCAGATCAAAAATATTGGCCTATTTCTTGATGCCAAAGGAATAGCATTCAAGAAAGGCATCAACTAATTGCTCAAAACTTGTTATGCTATGTTTCTTTAGCTGATTAAACCACTCTCGGGCTGACCCTAAAAGTGTCATGATGAACGTACGCAACAATAATGCATCATTGCTTGCTATCTAAAAACAAGCATCTAGAAAGCTCGTGACATGTTCCTGTGCATCTTCATCACCCTTAAACTTGTCCAACCTGGGCATATCAAAATGCTCAGGGTAAGCTAGAGTAGGCACCGAAGGATCCAAAGGCTCGTTATGGATTTTCCTCAATGTCAACTTTTGAATAGTCGCACCTTGTCTCTCAATGGCTTTAATCTTCTCGGCTAAGGCCTTATAGGCCTCTAAAGATAGAAAGTCCTCCTCCCTAAGTTGATGTGGAGGTGGCTTAGGAGGTACTGTCTTCCTTGTATGATATGGAGGTCATTGCTCTTCCTCCTCTTCAGCTCGGGAGCTCTCAGGATATTCTTGCTCGTATCCATCTCCCCTTCTGCTTCATGCTGCCTCTGCCTTTGATTATCGAGCGGTGGTGGCCGCTCCCTCTATTTGGCACTAGCATGAGTATGAGCATCTCTATGCTCTTGATGCATATCGGCTTGAGATAAAGCCTTCCTATATACATGCTCTCTATGCTCATCTTGAGGATATAGGCCAGCCCTAGCTAACCTATCCTCCTACTCCATGTGTTCCTTCTAGGCAAGGATACACTCTTCGTGCATGCGCTGCTCATATAACCTCTATCTCATGAGCCTTTGCGCTTGAATATTTTCATCTTCAATGCACTGCCTCTCTAGGCGAGCATCCTCCAATTGATCTTGGAGGAGTTGGCATTTCTGCTCTGATGCCAGTCGATGTGATCTATCGATCTGGTCGGCCATGGGAGGCCTTTGGTATCCCTACTCTGTACGAGCGACCTTGTGGGTTCTGTACCCATCGGACTAATGTGTTGTGCCTTTGCCTCTATCTATGAAGATGACATTGGCCTCCTACTGTGTCCTATACTATGAACCACCATGCGTAGATAGTGGGTGTGTGACATGAGGGCACTTAGAAGCCTCCCCATGTTCTCTAGTAGTGTGGATGACACTCACGCTATGCTCACTCGGGGCTCGAGTGGGTGGAGCGGAAGGCTTGTAGCCTAGCTACTCTAGAACACTACCTAGACCCTCTAGCTACCTAGACCACCATCGCTCATGCGACGGTGTGCCATTATCTCCCACCTTTGATATATCAATGGTGATCTTGCATGGTGGACCATGCATGGGAGTATGGTTAGACCTATGCTCGATAGCGAGCCTATCTGCCTACCCTTGAATGGGTGGGTCTCTAGTCCTTCTATACTCAGAAGGTGGAGCCATAGATCCTCTAGTGGACTTAGTACGTAGGGGCACCAACCTGGTCCCCTGCACAACAAACTCTTCGACCGATCCCGTGGATGCACATGCATTGCGGTCTCGATAATGGCTCTCAAGTGGAACACCCTCATGCTGGAAGGTTTCCTATTCTATCCTATGCCTAGAGGAGTGTACTGAAGCTCCTCTATCTGGGGTTTGCTCTACTGGCTCCCCTCGTGTCGAGTTATCTCCTCGAATGCTAGCCGAACGACGTTCGGTTCGCTCATGTGGTTGAGGAATTGACACGTATTATTGTGAATTGGTTAGGGGTTGGTCATCGACGTTGGCTTTGGACCTTTTTCGACCACCCCGTGTATCCACCATTGTGTACCTAGAGTCTAAATGTATTATTATTAAGCAAACAAGGTATACAATAATGATTATCTCATTTTAAATTTTAAAAGTGAGTCCTAAACTGTTTGATGTGTTTTCAAGATTTGTTGTATCAGTGTAGAAACTCTTATCATGTTTTGCAAAACTTGTTGGATTTTATTCTCAGTTTAATGGATTTCACCTGTACGCTCATAGCTCGACAACTTGGCTATGAACTCCAAGTCACGTAAATCCCCCGTGTGTGGTAATGAAGCCCACACCCGGACAAGGAGCACAGGTCCTCCCAGATCCTCACCCATTTTCCCCTAGTCAGTGTTATACCCTCCGAAGAGAATACATGCAAATTTTCTAGGGTACGAAAGGTTCTTGGATCCGGTATTGGTCTATATATCAAGGGTTCATAGGATTTGGGCCAACGGATGGAAGTTACGCCCACCGTCGTTGAACCCTACTAGTGGTTGGATGTCAAGCCCAACTCACTAGCGTTTAAGTGCCAAGTGGTGTGTGTGGTTCCTTTTAATGTACATAAAATAAATGCATCATATAGCATACATGCTCATTTTCTAAATGCTATGCAAATGAAAGAACATTTCAAATTCAGAAAATGCAAGCTATTCTAGATGCTCTTTAAGACTATGCACATTACGATGCTAAATGGCCACTAATTGGGCCTCACACATGCAAACCATCCACACATCTCTATCAAGCATGTTGTAGCCTAGGGTGGACTGCAATCAGAGGTCCGTTGTTCCCAGCAGCACCTTTCTATTGAAAGCAAAATACGAAAGCAAACTAGGATAATTGATTTACCATTTTCTTAATTCTTTTCCTAATTTGCATTCGAATTAAACTTACTGTAAAAACACAGAGAGCAAAAAAGTAATAGAGGTCTAAAAATAGGACCTACCTCAAGTCCTGCATTATCTGATATTCTAAATTTGACTATCTGTGTTGTCAGTAGGAGACCATAGGTCTGATCTATGGTTCTGACTGTAAACCATGCTTTGTACCTATGGTTCAGTTGTTGGGCCATAGCTGATAGCTATGGTCTATACCTACAAGTGCAAAAACCAATAAAACATAGTCAGATCCTAAAAATGTGGGGTTCCACCATGATCACCTTCTGTAACCACCAAAAAGGCTCACACCCGATGGCATCCTATTGCAATAAATGATAAAAGTATAACATGCATACAAGAACAAGAAATTGACAACAAATGAATCAAGAAGAAAAATGCTTTATTCCATTGTATTCGAAGTCAAAATCAAATTACAAGTACATCCCTCTTAGGGATAATCATTTTGATACAATATTACAATAGGAGTGCACAATTGTTTCCCTCTTAAGGGTAGGTGTGATTTCCAAATGCCTTTCAGGATGACACGAACTGCTCTAGGGTGGAGGTGCCCTCTTCTTCGTGATGGGGAAGGAACTTGATAGTTGGTTCTCCTTTGAAACTATTCCCTACGGTCAAGAAACAACACAAGAATGTCAAAAATATAGGCAACCTCTCATGATGAGGCCCTTTTAGGTAAATTGCATAATGACACCATTAAACATGCATAATCAAGAAAACATGAAAAGTGCTTCTAAGCTATGCAAATCGAATCAAGATTCATATAATAGCGTAAAGAAAAGTAGCAGCTACACTATGCATGGATCAAATGTATAAAATGAAGCATAAACATGCATAAAGAAACCATTTAAGTCCTAATTGAAGCATAAACATAAAGAAGCTAAACTAACCTAATTCTACGGTCAAAAGTCTACTAAAATGTATTTAAACCATGAAAACAACTAATCTAAGCTAGTTAACCATACAAAAATGAAAAGAGGAAGGTGGTTATACCTCTGCTACAAACCACAGCTCTGGTGAGCGGTCTGCACTATAAACCATGGCTGAAAGCCATGGTTAGCACTCTGATAGGCTTACCCTCAATTCCAAGGGTAGTGGGCTTGACCTCCTTGTCCAATTGATGTTCAAGGGTCGCCTTCGGTGTCCTTCTGATAGGTTTGGTGGTTGAATCACTGTGATGGGCCTTCGTTTGCCCGGATTTGCATTTCTTGGTCCTTCTAGGCTCCTAGAACTTCCATGGCAAATTGATCTTTGGGTGAATAGCAAAGTGGCCTTCGAATGCACGAATTCAGTATGCAATTCGATAGGGCTTCGCTGCTCGCTTGATCAATTCACTCTCTCTCGATAATTCATCAGTGCTTCGCTATACAAATCATCTATATCTTCTCCCCATTTGGAGGGGGTATTTATAGGATGCCCTAGGACTAGGGGTGGCTTCCTGGAGAAGCCAAGATCAAGAAGAGGTGGTTAGGATAGTTGGAATGGAAGCCTCTAGAATCTTCCATCCATTAACCACCTTCTTCTAGATCAAATGGTCGTTCCAACCGATTTGGCTCGGATTGAAGGCCAACTGAACTCTAGTTAAGACCGTAGGTCACAACTATGGTCTAGACTATAAACCATAGGTCTCAGCCATGGTTCAGCTGTAAACCATAGGTCTGGGCTGTGGTTCAGACTGATTAGGCCAAGGAGCCCAAATTGAGTGGTTAGAACCACTGCTCTATCTTGGAGTCTATCCAAGATCTTCCATATGGTCTTGTAGCATGTCCATATGAGTAGTCGCCCTCGACATGACGCATTTTAGGTGTCTACAGTTATATACATGAGGGGGTATATGTTCTTAGTAACTATCTCAGTCACAACTACCTTCAACTACCTAAAATTGATATCAAAGATTCATAACTTTCCCACCCTTTATTACATCAAAAGGGTTATACTCTCCTTTCATTCAATTTGTTTAAATTGACATGCAAGTGCAGATTAAATTGATTTTTTTTTAATTTCCACATGACATTAGTGTGGCCACTAGGAGAAATGACTTGATTTCCTTTTTGAACTCTAATTTTGTATGTTGTTCATTTTTTACATTTATTTTATGGATGCTTTGCAAATAACAACTTCACCATAAGCTTAGTCGAATTTCTAAACATTTAATAAATCAATAGCAAATATACTTAGAAATCAATGAGTATTTTGTGCTAAAATTACATTTTTCATGGACAAAAATTCATTTTCCAAAGTTTGAAGAATTTTACAAAGTATTTGTTGAAGGAGTGATTTGCTCCAAAATTGGAGTGATTCAAATTTCACACTATTTGAAACAAATTGCTTAAAAATAAAAAAATCCTTCTAAGTTTAGACTAAAGGGACATTTTCTCAAATTGAAGAATCTATTTACTTAAGAATCAAGAATCAAATCACCTAATAAAAATTTCTTTCATATCATATCAAGAAAGTTTCTCACCCAAAAAACCTAGAGCAATTTGTTTAAAACAGTTTTCGTAGACCTTTCATTTTTTATTTTTTTTTTAGTCCCATTTATGGACCAGTTTGCTCCACCTGATAAGTGATTTTCCTATAGTAATATGCTCCCCTATTACAATATTTAGTGTCTTTTACTTTATAATCTAGAACTTTATCCATGCATGCATGTACATGGGAATATATTATCTTATGAATACTTGATCAAAAATGTAGTAATCAGACAAAGGATTATGTCTAGCTAAGTTAATATCATACTAAAAAGAGACTAAAAGGGGTAAATTAAGGAACAATATACTATGTGGATACACCAATATGGAAAGCTTAAAATTGATCCAATACCAAATCTCACTCATTCAAAATAAAAAATCCATTAGTTGACCAAAAGTGTCACTCCAAAATCCCTATCCCCAATTTCCTAACTTTTTATAATTAGGCATTTACCATTCCAAATTTTACAAATTAATCATGTTCTACAATTTTGCCAATATTAAATCATAAAAATCCTTTATATGGAATTCCATAGGTATCATAAACTTTATCTCAATTCCCAAATTAAATAGGCTCTCTAAGCAATGTGAGTATTTTTATAAATAATCAAATTCTAGTACCTCCCAATACTCATGTCAAAGTAATTCAACCACTAGTTCCAAATATCCAAAATAATGTGTTGATAAGTGTTATCTACTCTCAAAACTTAGTTAGGTCTAGTCAAAAAATTAATACTTCCAAAGTAGTAACCCTAATGTCAAGATACTTTGTTTTTCCCAATGCAAGTACTTCTAGGAAAATAAAAATCCTAGTCACCAACCCAAATGTATCAAAATTTGCAAGTGTTGGTTGATCAAATGGGAGTGCAAGGCTTTTAGTAAAACCCCTTAAACCAAAGATTACCTCCTCTCAGCTAGCCAATATAAAATCCATAATAATATATATCTCCTCCCAACCAATAATTCCCTTAATAAGGCTTCCAAAATCATCTACCTACCCAAAATTTGCAACTTCCACCTAATCAAATTTAGCTTTACCAAATCCTCCTCCTATAAAGAATTTGAACCCTCCATTTCCTTCATAGTATTATGTTTTACAATAACACCATAAGGGTCTTAAAAAATAGATCATTCTACAAATTCCCCAGACCAAGCATACATAACCTCACCTCAAGTGCATGTAATGTATCCTTATCAAATGTAATTTGGTCAACCAAATAAATGAAAGTAGACATCTCCAACACATAGGCCTCAAAATCAATTACTTAATTGGTCCTATTAAGGACCCTTGAACCTAAGGACCTATTCCACCATTTCAATTGTTATCATGAAATCCTTACCACAGTTTTATGGAAATGGAACCAAAACAACAATGAACAATATGAACAAGCTCTTCATGTTGAATCAGGGTTATGCATAGCGACTATTTATCACCAAATTGGCTAAAATTAGGATTTTCAATATTTGGAATTGGCTAATATTTGGTATTCTTAACTAGGGCCCATTAACCAAAAAATATTGGGTGCAAATTTTTTTGGGGGTTGATTCGCCCCAATTTTACAATAATTTGACCATTTTAAGTTTAAATTTCCAACATTGCCCCTAATAATAGTGAACCTTCTACATGTGTTTGTACACTCTTCGCTTGGATTTCAAAATTGATTTTCCAAATTTTTATAAATACATTTTGGGGCCGATCCCTTACACATAACCATATGTTGAAGTAAATCCACCATATCAGTAATAAGATATTATGGTATACTTGCTTATCTATTCATTAAGACATAAATCTACTTTATGGTATAAAGGGTTCCCTACAATTTACGTGACTAGTTGGGTGTCAATTTTAGAACCTTTTTTGCAAATATTCAGTAATATGGATAATGGTTATTCTATGTTATCCTAATTTAATTCTATACAAATGCACCATCAAGAAAATTTTCATGATTAAAACACTAGATTTATGAGGATTTTGTATCTAATTCCATCAAATGTATGACCTAATTAAGAATAGGTATGACTATATTACATAAAGGGTTTATACTGATTTAGAACCAATTGTTTGTAATGATAACCATGTTAATTTATCTACAACATTTGAAGAAGCAACCAATGTATAAGAAGTTCTCATTATAGTAGGAAAATTACCACCTACCTCCCCTATGGCCTACACTGCTCACATTATCCAAAATACCCTAATTTTATGCTCAACACCTATCATTTCAACTATCCCAAATTCCAAATCATCCAAAAATATTGTTCCTTCCTAATGTAGTGGCAAGGATGTGGATTTATTTAAAAAAGAAATAGATTATTGATAGAAAATTTTTAGTCGATGGTAGTAGAGTTACATTTAGTTAGCAAGGAAAATATTCTAGTTGACATACTTCAATCAATGGTGGTAACTTACAATTTGAACTCTCCTCAATAATATTAAAGTACCTAGGACAAAGCTCTAGTCAATAATCTCAAATCAACAAGCACTTGACACAATTTCTTTGATGATGTTAGCGATAACAATTTCTAGATGATAATATTTACTCTTTCTAGACAACAACTCACTACATCAACTCAGATGGCACACTCCAAGACAACATCATCCTAGTCATCAACCTTCATATTAGCTAGATGAACCTTCAAATATCAATCTTCTCTATGGTGTCTTCATATGTTAGACAACTATGTCATCTGCATACTTCATGTTGTCATTTCACTGTGATGACATCACCTTAATTCAACTTTTGATAGATTGATAGTATTTGCATTTTTATTCACATTATGGTAAACACAAGGTCAATGACACCTATTTTTACCTACAGCACAATTCTTTGACTATAATAAAATTTTATATGAGACACATCAAAATAAAGTCTAATATGAAAATTGTATTTGTTATTACATTGTATAAATTACATATCCAAAAATAATTTGGCTCAACTTGATTAAGTTCTTGTTACAAAAAATGTATTCTTCATATCCTCTCTCTTCTTTTCCTATTTTTCTTTCTCTCTATCTTAAACTCCACTATTTTTTTGCCCCACTACACCCTATATTCGATCCCCTCAACTCTCAAACTTCATCCATTATAAACTCAAGAAAGTTAGTTACCTTCTAACTATCAAGATGATTCATATTATTAGATGGTTGGCCTTCCAATTCTAACATGTTAATTGGTTCATACATGGATTTTACTACATAATACTCATCGAGTAACATAAATTTTGCATGAATATTACTCGAATATTCAATAGATACCCCATATTTAGTGACCTTTAAAGCATTTGTCCACATTGCTACATTAACTTTATAATTCTTCCACTTGACTAGATATTCATAATACACCTTACCTCTTGTACTTCTCACTAGTTGAGAACCTATGATCACCTCAATTTCATCTCATTCCTTCTTTGGTAGTTATTATATCCATTTCTCTGTTGAAATATCAACTATATGATATTTATCATCTCTAGGTTATTCATAGGATGGGTACAATTTGGCTACATTAAAGATCGATGAAATGTCGATACCCTCTAGAAGTTCAATTTCATATGCATTGGTAGCAAAATTCTTCAAGACCATACAAGGTCCAATATTCTTCCATTTTAACTTGTTATACATACCCTTTTGAAATATCTCCTTTTTCAAGTGCACCAAAACCAAATCTACAACTTGAAACTCTTTTTTTCTTCATTTGGGATCAACATGTTGTTTGTATTTCATGGCACTATTTTCTAATTCATTTTTCACTTCTTGATGCAAATCATGAATATAGTTAGCAAAGTATTTTGATATAACATTTGGTTTCTGTAAATCAATTGTCTTTCTCAACTCATCTACTCCCCTTGGACATATCCCATATACAAGTTAAAATGGACTTCTATCTATACTTCATTTTATAAAGTTGTATGCAAATTCTACCTATGCCAAAATAGTATCCCAAAGCTTTGGCTTCTTTCCAACTAAGCATCTCAACAAATTTCCAAGGCTCATATTCACAACTTCAGTTTGTCCATCATTCTGTGGATGATGTACAAAACTAAATTTCAACTTAATGCCTAATTTCTACCATAAATTTTACCAAATGACCCACAAATTTAACATCTCTTTCTAAATAATACATTTTGGTAATCCATGCAATATTACCTCTTCATTTAAGAATAATGTGGAAATGTGAGTAACATCAATTTTTTTTCTTACAAAGTATGAAATGTGCTATCTTCGAGAACTTTTCAACAACAACAAAAATAGTTATTTCATTTTTGTTCCCTTGGAACCCCAAGAACAAAATCCATGATTACATCCTCCCATGGCCTCTATAGCACTAGTAATGATTGATACGACCTAGTGTTTTGACTTCTTCCCTTTGCATGTTGACAAACTCAGCAATACTGCACAAATATTCTTACATCTACATTCATTCTTGGTCAATAATAACTTCCACTATGTTGTCCCATCATTTTATCTACTCCAAAATGTCTAGCTAGTCATCCACTATGTTTCTTTCTTATCAGGTTCTCCCTCATCAAACTCCATGGTATACACAATTATTGTCCATTAAACAATAATCTCTCTTGAATGAAATAATCCAGTCATGGCATTCTATCTATTATCATATGGTTATTGCAAGTTGCCCAAGCTTCCTTGAAGTTTAAATCATCATCATAAAGCTCCTTCATAGTATAAAAACTAATGGCTTTGATCGGCATCATGTTTATCAACAAAAAAATTTTACACTTTTCCTACCATCCCACCCTTTGTGGGATTAGCAATCAAAGCAAAAAACTTCATCTTTGTCATCTCATTCAAAAATAACTTTCTTGAAATCAAACACACTTTAGTATAATTGTCCTCTCCTTCATATTTTTCCTTCAATAGACTCAGTGCTTACTTCTTATTATCTTTCACAATTGTATAGGTGTATTCACTACCATCATGTACTAGTCTCCTATCAAATTTCTAAGGTCTCCCCCACATCACATGGAAAGCATACATAGGCATAATATCACATAGGATCTCATCCTTGTAAAATCTAATTTGAATATTCACCTTGAATTATTCACTTATCAAGATTTGGTGTTCCATTTTGTAGCCAAGAGACTGTACATGTTGGAGTGTTATGTCCTCTTCTGCCCTAATTTCTATACCATATTGATGGATACTAGATTATCCATACTTCCACTATCTACAATGATCTTGCAACATTTTCCTCTTGATTTTCATACTATTCTAAAAATATTTCTTTTTTAAATAGGTTCACATTCCCTCTTATCTAGATTTAGTAGCAATCTCTTTATCATAAGATATTATCCTTGCTTTAGATCCTTTGTATACTTCAAGGAAGCAACATTTTCTTCTTCTACTTATGTAATATGGTTCCTAACCTCCTTTACCTTATTGCTACTTTGTTATTCTATTGGAAATTAAAATACTCTATGAGCATAATCTCCACATCTATAACACTTTTTGAGTAATCCTCTATCCCTTCTTGTACCAAAACTACCTCTTCCTCATGAGGAGTCTCTACCTCCTCTGGTGTTTTGGCTAAAATCACTATGATAAATACTAGCTTCTCCTTTATATTTCTACTATCCTCTTCCACTATTGTTTTTTCCTCATCCTTGTGAGATCTATCCTCTTCCTCTTTTATTATTGTGTTGCCTTTGTGACAACTTCTCCTCTTCCTTTAAGGTATACTAGTAGGCTTATCCTATTGTCCTTATTTTTATTATTCTAACCCCATCATGTATAGATAATAAAAATCCATTGATGTACTTTAAAACTTTATCCTAATTGTCTCCCACGTGATTTGCCTAAATTTTAAGCCTATATAATTCCTCCACGTAATCCTTCACACTCATATAATTTTCTCCTATATCTTGATCCTCTCCTTTCTTTTTCTTTATCTTTCAATGTGAACATGGTTCCACCACAAGGATGCATGCCCTTTTAGCTTTTAATATATGAATTTCACCTTCTTGGGATCTTTTATTGATTCAAAATCAAAATATTTCTCATCTCTGATACCCAGTCTATGAGCTCCTCTAGATTCAAGCTTCCATTATATGACATGATTTATATCTTTGGCTTCTGGTCCACATTAGAAATTTCTTGGATCAATTGCTCCTTTGGTTATTCCTCTCATTTTTTCTCAAGCTTCCATATGACTAGACTCCTCTTCTTCATTATCACTAATGCCCTCAATATGAATACCTCTTCTTTGTGAAATTTTAATTGCATCAAGTTGATTGATAATTCCCCTTAGCATTTTAGCTATGTCTATAGGTCAAGGTCCTTGTAGCCTTCCTCTTCCACATTGTATCATTGTTTATTCAACAAAATTCACAAACCCCTAATGAAAAACCCATTTGAATACCAAAATTATGTTGCGACAAAGTGGGTGGATTTACTTTCAACCAATCCTAGATTATCAACAATAACGTTTTAGTCGATGATAACAAAGATACATTTAGTCTATAATAAAAATATTCCAATAAACATACTTTAGTCGATGATGGAGGCTCCCAACTATGATGATAATTAGTAAGTCGACACTCTACTCAACAATGTCATTATACACAAGATAGAGCTCTAGTTGGCAATCTCAAGTCAGTAAGCTCTTGATATGATTCCTTCAATGATATTGGTAACAAAAATTTCTAAATGGTAATCTTTACTCGCAATAGACGGTAGCTTACTACATCAACTTTTATGACAACCTCCAAGACAGTTTCATCCTATTCAATAATCATCATGGCATCTAGATTAAAATTCAAATATCAACCTTACCTATGGTTAGCATCTTTATATAATAGGACAACACTCATCTACATACTTCATATTGGCAATGCATTGTGATGGCAACACCTTACTTTAGATTTTTATAGATCAATAGTCCTAGTATTTCTATTTATATGCTGGTAGACACATGATCAACAACACCTATTTTTACCTAAAACATAGATTTTTGACTACAAGAAACCTTTAAATATATATGAAGCACATCAAAATAAATTCTAATATGAAAATTGTATTTGTTATTGCATTGTATAAATTACATCCATACAAAAATAATATAGATCAATCTAGTTTGGTTCCTATTACAAATAGTTTCTTCTTCCTTTACTATTTTTCTTTATCTCTCACATATCCTTCACTCATTATATTCCCCTCTACACCATCTCATAAATACCCTCAACTCTCAAACTGCATCCAATTTATAAGCTTAGAAAAGTCAGTTACCTTCTAACTATCTAGATAATTCATATTCTTAGACAATTGGCCTTCCAATTTTGATGTGTTAATTGGTTCACATGTGGATTCTCTTGCATCACTTCCCCATACATTATAATTTTCCTAGGTTAAAATACACCTTCATCCATTTTTTCCATCCTTAGTTACTTACTTTACCCACTTCTCCACATAATAGTAACAATGTTTTTTCTTAAAACCTTGATGAGTGTAAAAACTCTCTAAAAGAAATGGTGGATGTAGTAAGAATAGTAATAAATTAGAGCAATAGGAAAAGGGGTAGTGGAAACCTAATAGTGGATGGAAACAACAAAATTAGAAATAAATGAGAATCCCTTATCTCACAAAAGACCAGGTCACTCACCAAAATGTTAAGAAAATTATTAATTATTTTTAAAATAATATGTTGAATATAAATTCATATATAAACACATTGTGGTGTTTCTTATGTAATTTTGGATGATACTAGTGATTTTTTCATGGTTATTAAGAATTATCAAACCAATTAGTATAACCAAAAAATGTTTAACTCAACAGATTTCAATTATGGGATAAATAATGCTATTAATTAACTAACTACCTATTAGGAGTCAACCAACCTATTAGCCTACAATGTCGTATCATTCAATCTACCAAGTTCTATCTTTGGTACAATAGGCAGTTTCTATTGTATCAAACCCAAACAATACAATATTTGGCAACCTTGGCATTGTCAAAAAAGACAAATATTTCTCTTTTGAATATAACATAGTATGTGCTAACTAGCAAGGGGATAAGACTAGAACCAAAGGGGAGGTAGAATAACAAGATATAACCAAGAAGAAAACTTTGACTAATACATGAACTATGATACTAAGAATAGAAAGGTCAAAATTATACATAATAGATAAGTAACAAGGTCAAAATTATACATAATAGATAAGGAACTAATGACAATAGAACAATTGGAAGCATAGAAGAAAAATCCAAGGAAGACTCTAATTGTAGCACCCCAAATCAAAGCTCTAACTAAGAAAGAAAAATAAGTTAAAAAATAAAAAGAGCTTGAGAAATAGAAAGTAGTACAAGAAGATATAGTGGAAAATAAACAAAAGTATAATCAAGGTGAGAAAATAACTGATAAATTACAAAGGTGTCTAAAAATCCTCTAAACTATCCTTCTCTAACCAATGAAGGACACAAGATAGCCACAAGGCAATATAAAAAATTTACATGTAGTGAAAGCAAAACCATAGAATTTAAGTTCAATACCACTAAGGATATGAAGAAGATACTAGCAAAAGTTTAAGCTAAAAGTATTAGCCCTACTACCCCAAATGGATTTGCTTCAAGAAGCCCTCAAAGAGCAAGAGAAAAGCTATGCCAAGAACGTGCAACCAAAACAAACCCAACCTAGTGTAATAAAGCAACCAAATCTTATTACAAATAATCCTTTAAATATCTAGGTCAATTCTATAGATATTTTGAATGCCTTAAATCCAAATAATTTAAAACCACCACCATTCTATATAGTATTAAAATTTGATAATTACTTGTTAAAAATTTGCATAGTGGATTCAAGGACTATCATGATAGTAATATCAAAGGCCATTAGTGAACATATGGATATGGCATACACTAAAACTACCAAGAATTCAATTCAAATGGATAGTACTAGGGTGATTGTAGTAGGGTTTCTAAAATATATAATTATGATGGTGGTAAAATATATTGAACTAGTAGTTGTTCAAGAAGTCGTAGTTGTTGATTTTATTTTATTTCATATTTTAGGATGGATATAAAACTTGTATGGAGATAAATACTTGGTAATGGATATATATATATATATATATATATATATATATATATATATATATGAAGGTACCATAGGATGGAGAAATGATTAGAATAGAAAATGAACCACCATATAACTATCTATTGAACAAGCTTAATGATAATTATATAGTGAGTCAAAATAAGTTGCCTGAAGATGATTAGTTAGGAATTACTTACTATTGTTGTATTCCATGATGATGAATATTTAGAGGTAAATTTTGAAGATATTAATTTTGGTAATTATCTAATATACAAATATCCTATCAATATCTAGAACTAACTAGCCATTAAGAACAAGGATTTGATAAGACATGGATAATACATTTTGACAATGTAAGAACTAGAAATAGGCTAGTGCTAGTATTCAATGCATCAATACATAAGGTACACAAGAATTATTCCATTCAAATGGATGGTACTAGTATAGTGCTACTATGCTATACACTAAAACTTCTAGGAATCAAATTCAAATGGATAGTACTAGGGTGATTGTAGTAGGGGTTCTAAAGTATATAATCATGATGGTGGTAAAATATCTTGAAGTAGTAGTTGTTCAAGAAGTCATAGTTGATTTTATTTCATTTCATATTTTGGGATGGGCATAAAACTTGTATGGAGATAAATACTTGGTAATGGATCATATATATATATATATATATATATATATATATATATATATGAAGGTACCATAGGATGGAGAAATTATTAGAACATAATATTAACCACCATATAATTATCTATTGAAAAAAGCTTAATGATAATGATATAGTGATTTAAAATAAGTTGCCTAAATTCATGGATGTCAAGGTTATTGAAGGATATAATCAGTTAGAAATTATTTGATTATTTGTGTATTCCATGATGATGAATATTTAGAGGTAAATTTTGAAGATATTAAACTTGGTAATTATCTAGTATACAAAGAGCCTATCAATATCTAGAACTAACTAGTCATTAAGCATAAGGATCTTACAAGACATGGATAATACATTTTGACAATGCAAGAACTAAAAATGAGGCTAGTGCTAGTATTCAATGCATCAATACATAAGGTACACAAGAATTATTCCTATAGGATATTATTCATTACATCGGTAACATGGATAAATATGAGCTATTTTGCATGGTTGTAAGAAATTTTGAAATTATGGGGATTGATAAAATTAGAATATTTAGTGACTCTAAGCTAGTTGTGAACCAAGTCAAATAAATATGGGGATTGAGAACATTATAATATTCAATGCTAGTTGAGAATACAAACAGCAGTGGAGAAGGTTTGATAGGCACAAGAAGAACAAAAAATTTTAAAAGTAAAAATTTAAGAAAGTTCTAAAGGGTAAAGGAGAAGAAAATATCCAAAAAGTCTAACCATGAGTCATAAGAAACTTCCAAGTGCAGAAAAAATAAAAGTTGAGAGACAGTCATCCAAAAGTTCTAACAAAATATAGGGAAAATATATTCCACTAACCGCCCAACAAAAGTTCAACCTAACCTTAGAATTTTATAAATATCTAACAAGAGGAGACAAGAAAAGGTTTTGATAACCATCTAATTGAAAGCTAATATCTCACATTACCTTGGAAGATAAAAGGAAATTGAATAAGAGAATAGAAGAAATCCCAAGGTGTAAGGCAAGATGTAAGAGTGTCCAACAAGGACGAATATTAGATCATAAAATACTAGTATTGGTGCACAAAGTTCAAAAATGTAGACAAGTTGAATTAAAGAGACATAAATGAAAAAAATAAAAGATCATCTATCAACATCAATTGGACTTTGTAATCTATTGAGGAATATTATATTATTTGATACATGCTAATGTACCCCATGGTACCTTCATGGTATAAATTGTAAATATGCAATAGATTAGGGCTGAATATTTAGTTTAGATGTGTGATTTATATTTTCCCTTTCATGTAAGTGTCAATGTGTAAGAAATGCACAAGTGTCATGTAAGAGTGCAATGTGTAGGAAATTCACAAGTGTCATGTGAGTGCAAGAGTGTATTGAGAGAATGTGTACAAGTGTCTTGTATGTAAGAGTGCAAATATGTAATGTGAGAATGTGCACAAGTATCTTATATTAGGAGTGCTTGTATAATTGTAAGTCATATAGAAGTGTGCAAGTATCATATAGTCAAGTGTGCTTGCAAGAAGAAAGTGAAGAGTCTAGTATGCAAGTGGCAAGATTATAAGTCAAATATCATGGGACTTGTCATATGGAAAGCAATAGTCAAGTACATGAAAAGTCATATTCTGTTTCTATATTAAGGAGACAATGCTCCATGAGAATATATGAGAATTTGATTATATAATTGTAATAGAAAGAAAAGTGAATAAAGTGTGTATACATATTTTGAGCAATTACTATTATAAGTTTTTTTCATGCCTAGTTCACAAATGATTTAGGCTATTTACATTCATAATTGATTATATAAATGAATTTTATTTTCATTATTATATTGGCCTTGATATACATATTAGATTTCTCATATATTATTCTACTCATTATTATTGATATTTCAACCTTTAATATTGTGGCTATTTTATATTGGGACCTATGAAATCCAATGGTAGTAAGGATTAAAAAACCAATAGTGGTATCATAGCTACCACTGAACTTTATCCATTCTTGATAGAGTTTATTTTATTAACAACCATTATCAATAGTTAACTCTATCCATTCTTGATAGAATTAATTTAGAGTATGTCCACTTTGAAGGTAGTGCAAACTTGGACTCTATAATTGAGTAGATATTGAGAGGACAATGATTAGTCACCCTAATTTGAATGCTAAGTTCTTTCCACTTGGTTGAAAAAAACTAGTGAAGACTAGGACACAACCATATTGATAGAAATATCCAACATAGGAGAAAATTTGGAAATTTGATACAATAAGTCAATTGAGAAGAAAGTTGGTCATTGATTGATTGGAAGCCAAACAAGAAGATGGTTGGAGATTCAGGGACATACAAAATCACCCTAAAAATATTCAATATTATCTAGATAAGAAGAGGAGAATAACTATTGAATATTTAGGAATAACCAACTCAAGAGAAAGTTGGTCATTTGAGGACATTCAAAGACACTCTAACATTGATATTGGTTCTCTAGTAAGGAGGAGAATCATATTTTATTCTTAGGTGTGACCTAAGACAGTGTAGATAGATTTTAGATAGATTAATAAGTAGCATAGCTTTCTACAAATATAGAGAAGGATTTTAGTTTCTAAATATTGAGAAGAATTCAAAGCTTCCTAATTATAGATATTTGAAGCTACAGACAGTAGTATACAAAGATAAGAAGAGATAAAGGAATATCATAGTTCTTAGAAGAATAAGCAATATACAGATTATATAGAATAGATAACAAGTAAGTACAAATAAAAGAAGGAGAAGAAAGCATTGTAATATTTCTAAGATAAAGGAATAGTTGAGAATCAATTCAATACTGAATTTAACTTGACATATTTTAAGCAGTAATATTATCCTACACAAGAAGAATAGCACTAGAGCACAGTCTAGAGCAAGCAAGAATCATCTAGATATAATTTACGGAGTCATCATACACATAAGAGAAGATGCCCAAGAGTATTGCATAATAGGAAAGTTCCAAGAGGTCTGCATCAGAGAAGAGGCCCAAGAGGCCTAGACCAAAAAAGAGGCCTAAGAGATTTGCATCAGAAAAAAATTTATAAGCAACCTATGTTAAAGAAACTAGAGCAGGATTGTGAAGAGATCTAAATGACTAGTATAAAGCTACCAAGAAGCCAAAAGTAGACAACCTAATAGTGTTCTATTAAGAAGCAATGCTAGAGCACTATAAAGAAGAGACAAAGATAGTAAGGAAAGCTTCAAGAAAAGAGTTGTTGTTAAAAAGGTGCTATCAAGTGAAGAGTGCTTTACATCATAGTAGCCCAAAAAGGTTCTATCTAGTGAAGAGCGCTTCATTTTACAATAGTCCAAAAAGGCACTATCCAATGAATAGCACATTATTTCTTTGTAGTAGAAGATCAAAGTAAAAGGAATGTGTTACAACAAAATACATCATCTAGCGAAAATAATATTTGTCCATATCATAAGTGGAGAAGAATTTGACCATCTCATAGGTAGATAATCATTTGGCCATATCACAAGCAGAGAATCATTCGACTATATCATAGGTGGAGAAAGTATTTGGCCATTTTTTAGCAAATATTCAATGAGAATAGGGAGAAGCTTGATCATATATAAAGGAGATACATTCTAGTATTAGTATAAAAGAAGATATGCTTGATATGCAAATAGATGTTTGGTCACCTTAATCCAAGAGATGCACATCTAGCCACCTTAAGTGAAGAGACGTACATCTATTCATCTTAAGAAAAAGATATGCCTAGAAAATTCAACAAAGAGATATCACCATTATATAGAGAAAGACACTTGAAAGAAACAAAGGAGTATTTCTTGTCTGAAAGATGTTTGAGGAGAGAACAGAAGAATTGGAATCATTTTGAACATTAGTGAGTGCAACAAAATTTGTGTTCACCAATTTCAGGTAATGTTACTAAGCATTACATTCCATTTTAGGCACATTTTAAATTTTTGGAGGGACAAATTTGAATTAGCTTATTTGAAAAATCAAGTAGAGGAATAAGGTTTAGATATTTTAAAAAATATATATTTAATCTATTTTTTAAGATATGGAGTAATGAGTTTTGCAACTTAGGTTTAATATTTTATTAAGCTTTTGAGGATTAAATATTAGAAAAGTTAAAAGGTTGATTGGAGTTAAAAGGGTTTAGATTTTAAATATGTTAAGTTTTTTAAAGTTGGTTAAGTTTTTACATTTTTTAATTAGAAATTATTGAAATTTATTTAAATTCTTTGAAGCATTTTGAAAGATTTTGAGTGAATCTTTTAGTTTGGAGTTATTTAAGGATCTTAAATATTTTAAAGTTTTTGAAAATTTTGAAATTTTACAAATTTAATATATTAGAGAGTTATAAGGATATCTACATCAAAGGTTAGAAATTTTAAAATTTGTAAATTTCAAATTTTTTAAGTGCATATTTGAACTTTGGAGATATAAGGTTTTCAACTTAACAAAATGGATAAATGGAAAACATCACAATATAGGAGAAATTATCAAAGTGCAAGACCATACTATATGAGAGGAAAAGTTCAAAAACAAAATTTGTATAAAAAATAATATTTTGAATACAAAGGGAAACATCATAAAAGAGTTATTCAAAATTCTTATCAAAGATGTGAGAATATATCACTTGAATCTCATCAAAAAGTACAAAAGAAAAAAGATGTTTGGTATATAGATTCAGGTGCTAGTCATCATATGATTGGAAACTTACATTGTTTTGAATACTTAGAAGTCAGGGATAATATCTTTGCTAAAAAATGTAGATAATAAAAATATTAAGTTCAAGGAACTGGTAGAGTAATACCTAGCATGCCATTTTTAGATTTTGTGCTAGAAAATATTTTATATGTTCCTATACTATCAACTAATCTTATCTTAGTTGCTTAATTGGTTGAAAAGGAATATCGATTGAATTCAAATATATAAATGAACATAGAAAATTCATCATCAAGAATAAAAATAAAACCGAGACTATAGGTTCAATAAAGAATCGAATATATGCCTTGATTTAATGGGATTATTTGAAGACATTGTTGAAAATCTATCTCAAGATGAAATTAATGATAAGTTGCTTGGTTTCTCAGAAAGACATAATATAGAGAATTGGGTCAAGTATAGTCTAATTTTATCCTACAAACATGAACAATGGTTGAACCCAAGATTCAATATGATGAAGAAGACTCCATAGAAGTAGATGTTCATGATCAATGAAAGGTCACATGAAAATTGAAGATTGAACATGAAAATCAATATTGAAGACTAAAGTCTTTAAGAACTAAATAATGTAATATAAGGGGATGTTTAGGAATATTAAATTATTTGGTACATACTAATGTACTCCATGGTACCTTCATGGTACAAATTATAAATATGTAATAAATAAGTATTGAGTATTTAGTTTAGATGTATGATTTATATTTACCCTTTCATGTTAGTGTCAATGTATAGGAAATGCATAGGTGTCATGTAAGAGTGCAATATGTAGGAAATGCAAAAGTTTCATGTAAGTTAGAGTGCAAGAGTGTATTGAGAGAATGTGTACAAGTGCATTGTATGTAAGAGTGCAAATATGTAATGTGAGGATTTGCACAAGTGTCTTAGATTAAGATTGCATGTAGAAATGTGCAAGTGTCATAGAGTCAAGTGTGCATGCAAGAAGAAACTAAAATGTCTAGTATGAAATTGGCAAGATTATAAGCCAAAGGTTATGGGACTTGTCATATGGAGAGCAATAGTCAAGTACATGAAGATTCATCTTATATATCTATATTATGGAGACAATGTTCCATGAGAAGATATGAGAATCTAATTATTTGATTGTAAGAGGAATAAAAGTGAATAAATCTTATTAGAGGTTATCACATTATTTGATATATTAGAATGTGGAAGATATGTACTATGTCATATTAGAAGACTGTGAGTCTTGTATGCAAGTGGAAAAAGAAGAATACAAAGGTCATAGTTAAGAATTTAAAGAGTTATCTAATGTAACTATATTATGAAGAAAAAAATCCATAATTTGTATGAAGTGATAAAATATCTCAAGATTGTATTTTATATATTTGAAATACATTGTACGTATTTTCACTATTTTTTATCTCTATGAGATTTTTATATTTTATTTAGTTAAAATATTTCTTATATTATTATTTTGACCTTTAATATTATGGCTATTTTCTATTGGGACTTGTGACATTTTTGTGGTAGTAAGGCTTAAAAAGCCAACAATGGTATCATAGCTACCACCTGAATCTATCCATTTTTATATATTTAATTGAGCCACCATTATTAATTAACTTTTTACACTTTTGATAAAGTTAATTTAGAGTTTTTTTCCACTTTGAAGGTATGGTAGACTTAGAATCTAATTTTTAAAGGTCTTATTGAGTAGAAGATTGACGGGACAAGGAATAGTCACCCTTATTTATAGGATAGGGTATTTCCACTTGGTTGAAGAAAAACTAGTGAGGACTAGGAATTAGCTATATTGAAGAAAAGGGCCAAATTAGAAGAAATTTTGGATTCTTGACAAAGGAAGCTAACTCATCCAAAATTTGGAAATTGATAAAAATTGAAGATTGAAGATTGTATATTGGAGCAGAACCAACTTAGGAGAAATTTAGTCACTTAGGGATATTCAAAACCACTTTGACATTGATATTGGATTCTCTAGTAAGGAGGAGAATCATATTGGGTTCTTAGGTGTGACCTAAGACATTGAATATTTCATATTGATGAAAGAATAACATAAATTAAGCTATAAATGTTAAGAAGTTTTCTATAGAAATATAGAAGAGTTTCAGTTTCTAAGTTTAGTAAGCAATACAAAGAGAATAGTAGTAGAATAGTTAAAGTTGCAATGGATTAAGAAGAATTAAAATCTTCCTAAGTACAAAGAAAGTAGAGAAGAAAAAGCAAAGAAGAAATGAGAACAAAGAACATAGAATAGAAGCAAAAAGTAGAAATAAAAGAAAGAGAAAAAAAGAAAGATAAGAAAGCATTGTAAGCTTTCTAATATAAAATAATAGTGAAGAATTAGGTCAAAATGACCTTGATATATTTGAAGAAGAAGTAGAATATTACAGAGCAAAAAATATGGAAGTATATTTCCAAGATACATTAAAGAACTAGAGTGACTGAATATATCTCTATATCATTTCAATCTTATCCATGGATCACTTTTTGATGCAAGTTATTCAAGGTAGACACATTTTATAACAGAGAAGAAAGAGTCTCAATAGGCCAATAGATAATAAAAAGAGGCCCAAGAGGCCAATATAGAAGATAGAATCTCAAGAGGCTAATATAGAAGAAATAGGCCTAAGAATACAAGATATAGAAAATAGGCCCTAGAATATAACATTGCAGAAGAATAGGCTCATTCGACCAACTCAAGAAGGCAACATAGAATAATAGGCCCATTAAGCCAACACAAGAAGGCAACATAGAATAAAAGGTCCATTCAACCAATGTTAGATGATAGAGAAGTTAAGAAAAGAGAAAAAACCTAATCAGCTAATATAAGGAAAAAGAGAAGCATGCATCATAGTTTACATATCCTGCACAATGAATTAGAATCTAGCATAATAAAACTCAGTGGTTCTTCTATGAAGAATCAGAGGAAGGTGAAACATCTAGGAAAACTAGAAAGGTGATCTAGCAAATGCCAGGAAAACCAGAAAGGCGGTCTAGCAAGTCTAGACAACCCAACAAAGCTAAGCAATTCAAATAGGCTAATAAAATTAGTATCTAATAAGGGAAAGCAAACCAAAAGTAGCAACGGATAAAATTCTTGAGTGCATAAACTAGTATAAGGATGTTGGTTCTCTAAATAGGGAAAGGTAAACCAAGCATCTTGTTGAATGAATTAGAAGAAATACATTGGAAGATAAACCACACACTTGAATGTATGCAAGACATTGGAAAGGAAGGAAAACCAAGCACCTGAGGGTAAGTTGAATAAGCTAGAAACTAAATAAAATATATCCATGCAAGAAAAAGAGCACACACCGTTAAGGCATTACACTAGCCAATGATAGAAAAATAAACAAGAGCACCGAATGTCAAGACATTACTCTTGCCAATCGACTGTGTTAGCACCAAAGAATCACCATGTAATATAATTTTATACAATGCATATTATATTGGAGGGAATAAATTTGAATGTTGTGCTAAGGTTTAAATTTTCAAAGTTATAAGGTTTTGATTAAACTTTTTGAGTATTTCATTTTTAATATTTAAAAGGTTGAAAATTTAGAAAGCAAAGGAGATATAAGATGTTAATGTTTTTTTTGTTAGTTGGAGTGATTTTTGAAGTATTAATTTTGTTTGAGTTATTTGAAAGTTTTAAAGTTTTTAAAAAATTTAAAAACTTTGAAAACTTTAAGTTTTTGAGTTTTGGAAAAAATTGAAGTATATAAAATTTGAAATTTTGTAAATCAAATTAGGGAGTTAAAAGGTTTTCAACACCAAAGGATTAGAAAATTTATAATTTACAAATTTCATATTTAATTTATTTCTTAATTTGGGAGTTATAAGGTCTTCAACTTCAAAGGAATTCACTATGGATTATTGGTATATTGATTTCGAAGCTAATAGGCATATGATTGGAAATAAACAATGGTTTAACACTTTTCAAGAGAAATATGAAAAACCAGTTGTCATAGCCATAAGTATGACTTATGAGGTCAAAGGAGTAGGAGATGTATTTATTAATCTATCAAATGAAAAAGGAATAATTAACAATGTATTGTATGTACCTGGATTGACTACTAATCTTATTTTAGTATCTCAACTAATGGATCAAAATCTAGTAGTTGAATTCAAGACTATTAAAGGTAAGAAAAAATATCTTATTATCAAACAAGGAAGAGTCATAGCTTCTAGCTCTTACAAAAATAGTTTTTTTACTCTAGATGCAGTGCCAAATATTTCTTTATTAGTAAGGATCTTAGAAACAAGAGAACTATGGCATAAAAGGCTAGTACATATAAGTGCATTTTCATTAAATGAGATGATTAAAAATCAAATGGTTAAAGGTTTACTTAAAATTTCATAGGAATCTACGATTTTTTCACAATGCCTAGTAGGAAAATATCATAGAATACCTTTTGAACTTTGTTAGCGTAAAACTCAAGAACTGTTGGAATTAATATATATATATTTATGTAGACCAATGAATGAATTAATATAGTATTGGACGATATAGATATTTTTAACTATTTGTTGATGATTAATATAAGAAAATGTGGATATACTTTATGAAATTCAAATTCATGGCATTCAATTATTTCAAACAAATCAAACTACTAGTGGAAAAAGAATCAAGGAAAGCAATCAAGATCTTTTGTTCAGATAGAGGAGGCAAATTTTTATCAAAAGAATTTAATTTATTTTTAGAAGCTAATGGTATAAAAAGACAACTAACCATAGCATATTATCCACAACAAAATGTCATTACAAAAATAAGAAATAAATCAACTATGGAAATGGTTCTTTTTATGGTAAAGGAAGCTCATCTTGATCATCAATATTGGGTAGAAGCAGTTAAAACATATGTATACTTACAAAATAGATCACCTACAAGGATACTAAGAAAGATGTCACTCTTGAAGAAGTATGGTTAGGACAAAAACCAAATGTAGAACATATGAGAATATTTTTATGTAAAGCATACTTGCATATAACAAAGCAAATAAAAACTAAACTACATGATAAAACTATGGAATATTTCTTGGTTATGATGATGATTCAACCGGTTATAGAATAATTGGTCCTACAACAGAAAAATCTACATAAGCAAAGATGTGATATTTATTTTATTGAAATTTCTACAAAATTCATATTAGCCAAAATATTAAGGGATAAAATACAATATAAAGGTAGACTGTGGTCTGGGTGCCTACATCTAGGCTTGAACACCTAACAGCATCGAAACCACAATAGACTTCTCTCTAGTAGGGATAAATCACACAGGTGCATTCACAAGGCCACGTAGGGAACTCATCACCAGAAATAAGCATAGTGGAGACCACATAGATCCCCACTATTGTATTACAACATGAGGCCATGAAGTACCAAAACATAGGAGAACTAAGAAATATTATGATACTCAAGGCACTTGACTACAAGCATTGGAACTAAACAACCATACAAATGATCCCTTGGTGACCCATGTTAAAAATGGATATATCCCTAGTGGTTGTTATGGGGATGAAAAAACATGTCATCACCAAGAATCTAAAAATATGTGTTGACATAAAACTAAATGACTAGAGACTGTTGGGTTGCTCCCTCTAATGGGTGACCTACACACTATCTACTGAGAAGATACTAATGCACTCTACCAAAATAAAAACTGCAAGGGAGCAGCCATAGGGAGAAAAAATTTGCTAAGGAGATGATTCTAAGTGAGCTTACTCCACCTCATGTTATGATGGGAGCCTAATATGAGGACTGGAATGAGTGTTATTGGCTTCTAATTCCACTTGACCCAAATGCTTCATCAAGTGTGTCTGATTATGCATCACTAAGCTATATTGCTCAGTTAATTCACCTACCATATTCTATAATATATAAGTACCATATGATCTATCAGCTGAGGTCTAATAGATATACCTCTATAGAGCTATAATTTCTTTTTGTAGTAGTTTCTCCTTACAGGTGCAACCTGTTGACTTAGCTTGCAACTAGCATTTTACAATAGCAAATATGTTAGCTACTGAGAGATTAGAGATATCTTTATAAGTTTTAAAAATATATTTGCATCGAGTCTTCCATATATGAAATATGATAACTACCTTGGCAATGGAGAGAATTTTTTTTATTGGGCATCAGATTGATCCCCAATAAGGCTTGATCCTTTGTCATAGGTACTATTAATGGATAAAGCAACTAATGCACTTCACACCAAATATGGTGGGCATGAGCATATTTCTAAAATAGATGTTGTACTATCTCTTCCAAACCACAAAAATGGCAATCACCTTACCCTTCGTTGATCCATTTTATCCTGCTTTGAGTAGTTAGACCTTGAAGGACTACATTCCAAAGAAGAATCTGGAACTTTCCTTGAATTAGGGTATATTTGATAAGGTTGAAGGTTCTTTCCCAAGTTGCCCAATTGAGCTCTAAGTTCCATTTTTATTGAGCATATCTGTAAACTATTGATAGTTCATAGGAAGCAGGGTTTGGTACCAAAACTTATGGACTGGCTGCTCAAAGTCATGATTTTTAAACCATTTCCAATGAGACCAATGGGGGCTAGCTTCCAGTGGAGAAGATAACGTTTGGGGTGCCTAGGAGGCGATGAAAATGATTTGCATAATCACTGCTTTATAAATAGTATAGAGGCCAAATTCTAACTGGATTTGCTTCTAGTTTTTCCATGAGGACCAACAAAAATTCCAAATGTCACCCACCAAAATTATTTCCCTTTCAAAGAGATGCCTAGCAGGAAACTAGGGACTTATGCCAAGATATTGTGCATCAATAGTGAGGAGAGGTGACCACCATAATTTGTGCTAGAGGAATTATGCGGGGCCTTGCTCTGGAGGTGTCTGCCTTGAAATAAATTGGTGTACATGTTGCCAATATTTCCAAATTCCTTTGAGAATATTAGAACCTTCTATAGAGAAATAAAGGGTTTGTAAAATATCATTAGTGTATCACATATTTACCCAAATTTTACCATCCACCCAAGGGTTTTTCAAATGTCCCCTCACCAAAACCTTCCATGGATCATTCCCTATGATTACCCTTTGCATCCATTTGGCCATTAGTGCATAGCCCTATGCTTGAATGTTGGGGATTCCTATCCCACCGCATGAAAATAGTCTGCAACAATTGCTCTAGGAGACCACTAGGAGGCCTCATTTGGCTAGGTTTTTTGCCCAAAATAACTCTTTAAGCATAATTTTCATCTTATCATACCCAGCCTTACTAGGAGTCAAAAGAAAAGAGAAGTAAACATGGAAGTGAGATAAAAATTTTCTAGTAATATGGATTTAGCTACTTGAGACATTTCCAGAGGTTTCCAGTATTCAAATTTTTTGGCAAATTTGTCCATACACCAATCCCACATAGATTTAGGTGAAAGTTCAACACAAAAAGGAAAAGACCAAATACTTAGAGATTTCTCCTCTTTACGCCCACTTCCATGTTGTGGGTATCCAGTATGTCTTATTATAAAATCCAAAGGGAATAATAAAGTTCTTATATTCTTGTATTCTTTCACTAGAGGCCCTACAGAAGGTGTGAACTATCTCAAGGATGTTTGCAATATTTTGCTTATCTACCAAAGGAAAAAGCATAGAATCATCTGTGAAGTGAGAGTTGATAAGTTGGGAGCCATATGAAAGGGGGATACCTATTATCCTCCCCTATTTAGTTGTATATTCTAATAGATAACCAAGGGAATCAACTGCAATAACAAATAGATAGGGGGCCAATAGGTAGGTAGCTTTGTCTAACTAATATTTTCATAAGAACATTGTTAGATAATTTTGTATTAATAACCACTCTTGAAAAAACATTTGGAAAGAGGGAAGTTACCATATCAATGAAGCTATTTCCAAAACCAAGCCAATGGAGCATGCTTAAGATGAAGGGCCACTCTAACTGATCATAAGATTTGTCAAAATCAAGCTTAATGTAAAGGCCATTGAGCCCTTGTTTTTGAGCGCACTCCATCCCTTCCCAAGTTGTAAGAAGATTATCTAAAATTTAGTGACTTTTACGTAATATTTTTTCTTTGGGTAAACAATTTTTGTAGCCATTGGGAGGAGTCTTCTGGCTAGATCCTTGGCCAAAATTTTATAAGATGAATTGAGTAAAGTAATGGGATGTCAATTAACAAGTATATTTGGTTCTGTTTTTTGGGAATGAGCCTAGTCAATCCTTGATTAGTGGCCTCCTTAACGCATCCAAAAGTAATAACATCCTCACACATCTATAGAAAATCAACTCCTATAGTCTCCCACATGGTCTTAAAAAATTTACTTAGAAGTCCATCAATGCCTAGGAATTTTTCATTCACCAAAGAGAGGATGGAAGAATGAATTTCATCTTGTGAAGGAGGTTTGTCCAACAATGCTCTATCTTCTTCAGATACTTTGGGAGATATGTGTTGTTTGCAACATTCTCTAAAAAACTCAACTTCTATGTTGGGCCCTTCACTTTTGAAAAGGGTTGTAAAATGCTCTTGGATGAAGAATAGGAGGTCCTCCAATGAAATTTGTAGGTAAGATAAAGTATTTTTTTAAACCTCTATCCTCTCTAATCTATTCTTCTTCTTAATGACATTAAAGATAAATTTATAATTTTTATCACCCTCACAAATCCATTGAAGATGTGCCCTTATTTGTGCCCCGTGCAGTTTATAAGCTTGGAGTTGCCTTAAATCTACCTATTTTTCACCCAAATAATTTTTATAAGGTATTCTACTAATATTCTCACTGAGATGGTGGCTGAGTTGGTCAAATTCCTACTCCAATTCTTTCTCTTTTTTCCTACAAAGAGAGGCTAGGATTTTTCCAAAACCTCGAAGGTAATCCACTATTCTTTTGATGGCTTCCTCCCACCACATAATGCATCCTCTCCCTCCTAAGGGCCTTGCAAAGAGATTCCACACTTTATTTATTCTATTAACACAATCTTTGTGCTTGATCAAGTAATTGTTTAACTTGAAAGTTAAACTATTTTTGGGTTTCCTTATAGGGGCACATCCAATACTCAAGGTAATGGGGAGATGATCTGATTTTTACCACTAAATAGAATGGATGAGATAAAAATTATGGAGGATATCAATATTTTTTGCTACATAGAAGTGGTCCAATATTACCATTCTGAGAGCATCCCCACATTGTGCATTACTCCAAGTAAACCAAGTCCCATAATTTTTAGCACTCTTGTTCCAATTTGGATCATAATGATTCCATGCTCTTATAAACCTAGACTAGATCTAGCCTCTTCTAGCTATTTTAGTGGAGTGCCACCTATCAATCTATATCCCTCTCACTCTACCATATTGAAGTCTCCTCCTATTATCCATTATGATTTAGGCAAATAGAAGCACATCCAATCCTAGAGAGCTGCCCTTTTGGCTGCATCATTGGGTGCATAAACAACTGCAATACCCAATTTACAACCACCAAATATTAGTGTACACCATACTAATCTATGAATTGTGTACTCTCTTGATAATAAAATAGAGTCCCACAACTCCTGAGAGAGGCATAGGATAGCCCCCCCTCCCTTTTTCATGACTCGTACACAAGGCCCCCCCAACCCCCCATAGGGTATTAAGGGAAGTTTTTAGTCTGAAACCTAAAATTTTGACTTATTGCAACAGTAAAATATATGGGAAAAATCTCTTGATGACTATCCAGATAGCAAAATACTGCTCTTGCAATGTGATGCCATGCACATTCAAAGACATGATTCTTACATACATCAATCTGACATATTGTCAACTAAAGCACAATAGGTATTTTGAGTGGGTACATATTTCATATAACCATGCAAAGTACTCATTTCCTTAGATTGATATGTGGCTAAGGATGTATTTTTAAAGTAAAATTTGGTGGGTTTATGGCTTCATTCCTTACCTCCTATGTATTGGTCTTTTGGGACATATGTGGAAGGATGGGGATAGGCATCTTGTGATGATTTGCACTTGTGTTTCTTGTTATGTTGGGTTACCCAATCCTCATTAATTGTTCTATGAGGATTTTTCTACATAGGAGCCTCAAAAGCTAGAGGGTGCTAAAGGAAGATGTGAATAACTACTAAGTTAGAAGCTTGGGGTACTGAATGAGCAAGAAAATAGGTCACATCATGAGAACTAGAAGGTTGTAAAGGTTTAACAAGAGGTATTGTTTTGATTGCATGCTAAGTAGTGATAGTAGGAGTACTAGCAGGTTGGTTTTGTTGTTTGGGAGGTCTCATCAGATAAATTTTAATCATGGTCTTGTTTTCTATAGTAGAAACATAAGTTTGGCGAGTTGAGATAGTTAATTCATTGTTCAAATTGGATACCATGGGCTTTGAATAATATCTTACTTGGGAGGTCCTTAGAGATATTAGTCTCAAAAAAGATGTATGGGTGGTAGTACATGAAGTGTGATGGCTCGTATGGGAGAAATAATGACCTTCCAAACCTAACAGTTATCTGCCAGGTTTAAGAAAGGGAGTTCAATCCAAAGGGGGTATTTCATGTTTGACACATTTGTAGGGTCAAATTGGAATGCCCAATGTTGAATAAAGACTAGTTGACTATAAATCATCCAGGTGTTGAGTCTTAGGGCTTTTAAGAAATATTTTTGGAGGTGAAAGTGACAAAAACAAAGGATTAACCAAGGCAACGATGAGAGGTAAATTATCCAACCCTTGGATTCCCAAACTTTGACAAACCATTGATTGAGCCCTTCATTAGGGGGAATTATTTTGAAAACAATATAACAATAGTTCTCTATTCTAGTTTTTTTATTTATTCAGTAAATTCATCTTGCAATTTAAACTCAAAGGTACCTGACTCTTTAGCTTTTTGATTTACCTATTTAGAGGTTTTATTTTCTCCTACATGTCTAGCTTTAAGGGTTCCCTTTTTTGGTACATGTTTATTACCACCTCCTTGTTTGTATCCTTCAGGTCTATGGTCTTAGGGTACAAGGTCAACATTATTCTATCTTGTGTTAGAATGAAGGTCTTCCAGTTGATCTATTGGGGATGCTTGAGAATTGCTACCATTGAAAGTCAGGTTTTTGAGCAATGCATGGGTGTAAGGGGAGTTAACATTGGCTCCCCCTTCAACATGGTACCAAATATTATGGGGGATCTTGAATGGGAGCATATATTACTACCTTTGGAAATCTCACTTCTATCATGTTTCTCTCCTAGAGTTACATTGATTTGCATGGCATAGTAGCATTATGGCTCATATCTGGAGGAAACTCCATGAGCAGTTCTAGAGACTCCCTTTGACCCCAAATGATCACCCTCCCATTCTAGTTTTTGGGTTGAATTTTTCTTAAACTTAAATAGGGGACTACTAACAAGTTATTGAAAGATAAAACAAAGAGCTCCTCATCCTATGACTTACCCTCTCTATGGGGATGAGAGGCAAAACTAGAAGTCAATGTCCCAAGCTCATTCTCTTTCTTATTGAGTGAAATAGTATGAATTCCACCATAACTTGAATACGATGCATCATTCAAAGAAAATAACCCTGATTCAACTACTATATTAGTATCTTTGACATGAAAATGTCTCTTTTTTGGGTAAATGGTCACCTACAACACCCAACAATGAATTTCCATAATTTAAAAAAAATCTTGGAGAGATGTTGTTCACATAAATCTCCATGTTGCACCCCTTGGAGGGCCCTCTTTCTAGAGAAAAAACCCTAGCTCCTTCTCCCAAATAAGAATAATTTGTCTAAGCATAATCAATAATTTGTATTTTTGTCTCCTTTCTTGAGCCAAATCATTCATTAGAGATGTGATATTTGATGAATAAAATAAAAATAATATTAAAAAACAAAATATTGATTCAAGGATAATTCTAAATTCTTTGGGAGAAGACTCATCAAATGAAGACTCAAAATCTAGCACAAATTATGAACAAAGAGAAAAAGTAGAGACTACTTGAAAACTTCAAAGGAAAGAGCCTATATGGCTTAGAGATACACTTAAGGAGTCAAAACTAAAGTAGATATCATATCTCACTACTACAAGACCTCAAAATCATATTTTAAAGAGACTGAATAGATATTGATAAGTTCTATGATAAAACCTACAACTACTTTAAATGCTTAAGGTCATCTAGAATGGAAGGCAGCCATGGAATCAAAACATGCAACATTAATAAAAAATAAAACATAGAATCTAGTTGATCTACCTCAAGGAAAGAAAGTAGTAGAATGTATGTAGATCTACAAGATAAAATACAAAGCAGATGGTTCTCTTGATAAATATAAAGCTTTATTAGTTTCAAAAGGCTACACTCAAACATAAGGAATTTATTATGAAGAAAAATTCACACCAACAACAAGAATAACTACTATTAGAACACTTTGTGCTTTAAGGGCACATCATGGATGGAAAACGTGTATTTCTTAATGGTGATCTAAAAGAAGAGGTATATAGATCCGCTCATGTAGAGGAGTTGGAGAGCAAGTGGGTAGTTAAAACTCTCCAATTATCGAGAGGCCCAGGTTCAAATCTCTCCCTTCACATGTTGCGGATATGTTGTATATAAAAGGTTCCTCATAAAAAAAAATAATAATAAGTTATGTGTAATTTAAAAAAAAAAAAAAAGAGGTATATATGTCACAGCTAGAAGGATTTATGATCAAAGGATAAGAACAAAAAGTTTGCAAGCTAAAAAAATCCTTATATGGTTTGAAGCAAGCACCAAGAGAATGGTATATAAAAATTATTAATCATTTATCATAGTATAATTTTAAAAGAAGTTTATTAGATCCAAATATCTATACAAAAAATATTGAAAATGATAGAATAATACTTATAGTATACATTGATGATATAGTAATAACAAGAATCTCAAAAATTTTGATAGATAAATTCAAAATAGATCTATAAAAGGGTTTTGAAATGATATATTTTGGACTTCTTCATTATTGTTTTGGTTTGGAAATTAGTCAAAATGAAAAATATCACAAGAACATATACAAAGTATGAAAAATCATTACTAGATAAATATAGAATGGATAATTGTAAACCCAAAGATACTCCTATGGAACAAGGATTGCAATTATTGAGATATGATGAGACACATCTAGTCTTAGACACTATCTATCATCAATTAATTAGAAGCCTCCTATATTTAACAAAAAATATACTAGATATAGTTTTTGTTGTAAATTGTCTCTCAAGGTTTATGCAAGAACCAAGAGAATGCCATTGGAAAGCCACAAAAAAAATACTACTATATATTAACAAGACTATAGAATATGGGCTAACATAGAAAAAGGATGATGACAAAATCTGCCTATAGGGATATGCAAATTCATATTATGTCAGGTTTATAGATGAAACAAATTCAACATCGGGCTATATTTTCTATATGTTGGTTCAAGACCTATTTTTTGGTACAATAAAAAATAGCATGCAATAGCACTTTCACCTACATAAGCAAAATATCATGTAGCAAAATATGCAATATGTGAATATCTTTGGTTACAATACATATTATTAGATAATAGAATCAAAAGAACTTCAATATTTTGATAGCCAAGGAGTACTTAATCTAATAAAAAAATCCAATTATTCATTAAAGAACATAACAAATTAAAGCTCAGTGTCATTTTGTTAGGTATCGTGTTCAAATTTATCATAACCATTTTAAACACATTTCTACTAAAGATCAAATTGCAGATATTTTTACAAAATCACTTGGTCGAAATAAATTTTAGATATTTCAAAATCATCTATGTAGATCAAGAAAATTCAACATCAAATAATGTAATACAGGGGGGTGTTAGAGAATATTACATTATTTGATATATTAGAATGTGTAGGATATGTACATGTGTCATATTAGAAGACTGAGAGTCTTGTATGCAAGTGGAAAAAGAAGAGTCCAAAGGTCATAGTTAAGAATTTTAAGAGTTATCTAGTGTAACTATATTATGGAGACAAAGCTCCATAATTTGTATGAAGTGAGAAAATATCTCAAGATTGTATTTCAGATATTTGAAATATATTGTAAGTATTTTCAATATTGTTGATCTATATGAGATTTTTATATTTTTATAGTTGAAATATTTCTTATATTATTGTTTTGAACTTTAATATAGTGGCTATTTTATATTGGGACCCATGATATTTTTGTGGTAGTAAAGCTTACAAATCCAACAAAGCTTATATACATCTTTTGAGAAATTAATATTGTAAATTTTCTTCATGCATAGTTCATGAATGATTTAGGCCATTTACATTTATATTTGATTATATAAGTGAATGTTATTTTCATTATTATATTGGATTTGATATACATATTAGATTGAACATATATTATTTTGCTCATTGTTATTGTTATTTTGACCTTTAATATTATGGCTATTTTACATTAGGACCTGTGAAATTATGTGGTCATAAGGCTTAAAAATCTAACATAATCTGAGGAAATTTGTTGGCCTATTAAAGGTAGAAGCATGGAAACCATAATAGCAACAATCTTGAACATGACAACATTGATTTTAGAGGATGTTACTAATCATATTTTGGGATCCCTAGGGTGGAAGTTGAATATCCAGCAACTCAAAATTGATGATTCTATATCTACAGACCTCACAAGGCTAAAGTTATGTGAGGATTAGATCAAGGGAGCAACAAAAAAACATTTGTCTAAGACTCTTGTACAATTTTGGAGGGAAAATATCCCAATTTTGTCTATAATATTAGGTGTTTAGGTATTGTAAAGGATTAGTGAGTTACTTATTCACGATTCAAGCTTTTTATGTAACTTTCCTTTCATTTTTTTTTTTATGATAGGCTACACCCAAACTCTAAGTGGTTTTGTGGGCAAGCTTTCAAGCCCTAAATTTTGACAAGATTTATAAATTTCATACACACACAAATATATATATCTATCTATCTATATATATATATATATATATATATATATATATATATATATATATATATATATATATATATATTGAAATCTATGACTATTGGGCTTTTTCTATCCCATTTTTGTGTGTATGTATGTTTATATGCATATATAAGAGGTCATGACTATCTGATTTCTATCTCATTTATTATATGTGTAATTTGTGCTTAACTATGCATGTTGATAAGAGAAAGTGTTGACTTTGAGTTATCATTGCATTATACTTGTATTAATTTATCCCACTATTGTATAGAAGAATCTTACAATGATCTTGACACATCACCCCTAGTTAGCTTAGGTTAGCTTAGGACCTTTTTCCCTTTTCGATATCTTTGTTTTATGTGTTTTCTCTTTCCCTTTTCCTCTATGCACCTGATAGCTAGGTAGGTTAGGTTAGAGAGCACTAAATATCACATATTAAAATGAGATGACCTTGTAAAAAACCATGGAGGTAGTCTAATAAAGCTACTTATTATATTCTTAGAGTTTCCCTACTATGTTGCTCCATGCAAGGCATGATAGTTTGGTCATTTGGTCCTTGTATATGGTGACCATGATAATCAAAGAGGATAATAGTTTAATTGCATGCCTAGTAGGAAACATTTGATTCATTTTAATTGATCCCATAATCAAGATAAATCTAATATGATGAGACCCTAGTGAAGGTTCCTATCCAATTTCTTCAGTGAAGCATCTAAAATATTTCACTCGATAACTTTGCTCAAAGAAAAATATCTAGAATAAGTTGATTAGAAAAATACGAAATTGAGGTTTTGGTGAAGATCTTAGTCTACCTACTTAAAGAGAAAATGTAGTATTCACTTGGTAAATCCACTCAAAAAAAATAATCTATAACTTTATGAATGAAAGACCTACAACTAGATATTCTATTTTTTCTAATCGTTAAGCATTGCTTCCATTGCTCAAAACCATTCTAAGAAGAAGAGGCAAATGCAATATAATGGCTACTCAACCACCTATAACATTCCCTACTTGAAATTATAAAGGACCATTATGACCTCCTACTTTACCTATAATATGGGATGATATTTTGACATTTACACTAAAATCTCTCCCATACTACACCAGGGAATATATGACAACCCCAATCAAACACATGCAAAACATGGTGAGCTTGTGTGTGCTTCATGTTGTAATAGACCAAAATATGATCTTGAGGTTCCTGGTAGCATCATTCATAGGTAAGGCTCATGAGTGGTACACCTCACTTCAACCACACTCAAGTGTTGACTAGGACCAACTTGCAACCCTATTTATAGAGATATTAAAAGATAAGGTAAATGGAGTGTCTCTCTTGGAATAGTTGATAGCCATAAAGATGTCATTGATGGATGTTATAAATGAATTCAACCTCATATTTCATAAGGCTTGGTATAGAATACCTGATGAGATTCATCACCTCCATCCCCTACTTCATCCCTATCTAAATCAAATGGTGTGCCTTTGAAATAGATTCTAGTGACATGGGATGAGGAGTTAGTGTACACGATATTTGATTAAGTGTGTAATATAGTAGCCAACGAGCCACAAGTCCAATTAGACTATGTGACAAGGTCCAAAAAGTGAGTAGGGAAAGAGTAAGATAAGAGCAACTAGATGGGCCCAAAGTTTTATAAAAGGCTAATTGATCCCAAAATGGGACCTCCTACCATAATATTACTAGAGCAAAGTGCATCATAACCTTTTATGGTAAGCAATTAAAATGCTCCTGTAGGCCCAAGAAAACACACACTTTGGTTAGAACCCATAAAAATTCCTTAGTCAACTATGGATAAGACCAAATATTAGTAGATGTTGAGTGCTCCTCAAAAGATTAGTCCCCTTGGTCCATTCAACATGGTGGATCATCTGAATAAATCCACAATAGTAGTACCTATATGGGATATCTTATCCATTCTTGGATAAAAAGAGAATCTCAATAATATGTTGGAGGAAGAAAAGTAGTTGGATTAGTAGAAGATATATTTGATCTTGCAAATATTTACCCTAGGGTGGGCAAACCCAAACCCACTCCTTTTTATTTTTCCTTGATACACAAATACAAGTTGATCCATAATTGCATGATAGATTTTGGGGCAAGTACATTAGTCATGTCAAAATGGGTGGAAGATGCATTAGGTCTATATTATTGGTCGATAAACAAGAGGGTAGTACAACTAAATAGGAATGCAATCTAGATCTTGGGAGTTTTGGAAGGCCTTTCGCTTACCTTGCATGCATATCTAAAATTTGTGATATCTCAAGATATAGTAAGCATCTTATTTGAAGATTAATCTCTCTACCCAACTATCATTAATAAGTGAATGCATACCTTATGTATGTAATAGAAAGAGAGCTCATATACAATAGAAAGAGATTTACTCCTAAGATCTTAACTTCAGTCTATTGGGAGTTGAATCAACTCATTAGTGATTGATCTCCTTGCATAATTTTATATTTTTCTATCGATGGAATTCACTACTAAAATTGGAGTCTACCTATAGATGGATTGGTCATTGATGATCTTGAGAGATCAATATGGAACTAAGATAACAACTCCATTGGAGCCACATCACATACATAATACTGAGCATATATTCACAATAAGTTCAAGCACTAATTAGAATTTCAATCAAGCCTTAATAGTATAGGAAGAGAGGTCCATGACAAGAATTTCTGAACAAAGGGCACATCTCTGTAATTCCTATAAAAAAATAATGGTGGATGGCTAAATCTTGGGATCTCAATATCAATGAGCTATTTGAGTCATCAAGTATGGGTTCAATTGGGAATTTTTCTATTTGTATATATATATATAGACAAAAATTAGGATAATGATCTTGCAGGATTTATTTTTTGACTCTATGATAGAAATTCCAAAGCATTTTTATTAAGGCAAAATTCATAGCACTTGGTGCCTAGCTCAATGTGCCAAAAGAGGTAAAAACTAAGCTATCATATTAGGAAAAATAAAAAATAAGAAGCTTTAGGAATGTGTTAATAAGCGACCAACGCTTGAGTGGAAAATAAAAAAATAAAAAAATCCTTAGCAATAGAACACAAACCAAGTGGTCTTGCTATCCAAAGAAATATCATGACCATTCCTTACAACGAATTAGATATTAAATACATGTAAGTGCATTAATAGTAAAATATTGAGAGTTTAAGTCCTATTAATATATCTTCTTCTTGAATTCATATCCATTTGTATCAAATAATCCATGAATATTTGACAAGGGTAAAGGCAGAAGTAAAGTTCCCCAGAGTTAGAAAGTCTGCAATGACAATGGAGTCCACTAGGAAGGGTAAAACTATTGCCACACCATCAAAAGATAGTACAACTATCTACTTAGAACCAAAGAAAGTAACTCATGATCAAGCTACAAGAACTAAATTGCTAAAAAACATAGAAGATGCAACTGAATGAATAATGGACCCTAGGCTATCAAAATATATAAAAATGTAAGGGAATATGTTTATCAAAAATACAAAACAAGTGGAGGATAGTACTTTTCTACGAGGATCTAGACTAGTTGCTTGGCTTAATATATGGTTCACCAAGGCCATACCTACAATGAACTAGAAGATTCATGAGCATTGTGCTATGAATATCATTTGAAGAAGGTATTTATGAGTCATGATGGCCCCTAAAAATTAACTATGATAGCAGAATCTATATGGAAAAGGTTCTCAATATCAATAGGGTTCAAGATAATCCCATAGATTAAAAATCAGCATTACACCAAGATTATAGATAAGCTAAAGTGCTTGAATATAGATCTCAACAAGTCTAAAGAGTCTATGCCATAGTTTCCCTTAATATAAAAAATATTCAATGAATAATACAAATATGGCTTGAGCATGGAATAATTTATCCTTAGAATTGATGATGATAGGGAAGTGGTACAAGAAGAAATGGATGTCATTCGTATGTTGAGAAATAGCTCAATAGGCAAGCCTCTGATCCTTGAATTTAGTGACTTTATAGCCTATAAAATTCATGAAGAGATAAATAATTTTAGGGAAAAACAAACCTTCAAGTATTGCTTGTTCCTAACCCATTTAGTGTTATGTCAAAATATTTAGTTGTTTGAGCATCTCATTTTAATAATAGAAGATGAAGGAGAAGCAAGACATGTTCTTACTAGATGGAATTTCTATGCTAAAGATCCTCCTACTACCTTTTTGCAAGTGATTTATTAATACCACCAACAATTAAAGGAGAAAGGATATGGTGCATCTCAAAATAAATTATCAAAGTCTTACAACTATAGATAAAAGGGGACTAGTATTTCCTAGAGAATGCATTTTTTTTTGTATTTTTAGATTCAACAAGATTGTATACCTATTGTAAAAGTATGTACCAAATATAATAGCATATATTAAAATGTTGAGGAAAGGAGACTTAATTGACATCATCTATGGAATTGGGTAAAGCAAAACAATATTTTACAAGGCCCCAATTCAGTTGGGTTAGCTTGGAAGTATATCCAAACATAAAAGGAGGACAACCAATGAATTGGAAGCTAAGCTAAAGGAGTTAGGGTTGGAAATTTTGGATGATGCTTGGGATTATGACCCAGATGGAAAATTTTTTGCATGGATGAATATGCTAGGATTTGTACAAATTTCATTCATGAACCCAGGCTTGCTCTTGAGAGGTGCTTGAGAGTGGAAGAAGAAAAATTTAACCACTTAGAAGAGAGAAATTATTTCCATGTGGGACCCAAAATATATTATATAAATTTTTCTACACAAAATTAAATTATGTTGATCCCAAGATTAAAATTAGCACAACCATAAACAATTTTTTGTGGAAGCAAAAACTTAGTAATAAAATCAGAGCCTGCTGGAAATTTTGTTAAGAAATAGGTACTATTGAGGCACCTTTCAAAAAATTGGATCTAAATGAGGATGAAACCTTCATCTCGTGCTATGATGTGGAGAACCTAGGATAAATTCCCCTCAATATGTATAAAAAGGGTAAATAGGCCATAAAGAAAGGGGTTCCAATCATAGAAACTATGCCAATATTTGCACATGAAGTTGTAGGGGTACAACTAGAGTTTCCAAGAAACAAAGTGATGTGAAAATATAAAAAATGAATGGAACTCCTCCAAGGAAGTGAATATTGATTCTTCAATCAAAATCACTAGAGGAAAGAGAGTAAAGTGAAGTTCCACCTCAAAAGACTCTACCTCGGCCTCTAGAGAAAGGGGCCAAATTCAATGTCTATATATAGGAGGAAGTATTACTAGTTAACAAATATGTAGTTGTAGCTTTATATTCCATTGCCCTAACAATCGGTATAGAAATAATGATAGAGGAAATATATGATGTCCCTAAAACTGAACCACTCATAGGTAAAACCTTGTCATTAGTGTTTGCATCCTCTCCTACTAGTGAGCCTTCAATTTCTCAAAATGTTCCAACCTCACCAACACATATACCTAGTGTTGCTACATTAGTCAATTCTCCCTTAATTTCCCCAATATTCTCTACAAATTTCCTGGACCACCTGATCAAAGAGCTAGAAAGGAGATTTTCTTAGCCAGTCTCACATATGCCTAGTGTTGCTACAAAGAGCTAGAAAGAATATTTTCTTAGCGAGGCTCACATATGACTAGTGTTGCTACATTAGTCAATGCTCCCTCAATTTTCCCAATAGTTGGAAAGGATATTTTCTTAGCCAGCCTAGGAAAGCATTGTTGGTGAAAACCTCCTTCCAAAGGATACCATTCTACTTCATGTCCATGTTTCAAATGCCTGGAAAAATTCTTCAAAGAATTGAGAACATCTAGAGAGACTTCTTAAGGTATGGAGTTGAGGAAAAAAGAAGGTTCCATCTGGTGGCATGGAACCAAATTTATAGAATAAAATCTTTTGGAGGCCTAGGATTAATAAATACCAACCTTATGAACAAATCCCTGACTACCAAACAATGTTGGATACTTATCCAAAATGAGGTTGTTGAATGGATCAATATTATCAAGGCTAAATATTTAGGAATGGAAAACAAGTTTTTGACTTCTCTTTCCTCCCCATAGGGCTTAGCCTTATAGATGAATTTATTAAGTGTAAATATGTGCTCTCTAAATGGGAGAAATGGCTGGTGGGAAATGGTCATTATATTGATTTCTATAATAACCTCTAGCTTCTAGACTCTCCCCTAGCTTCGTCCTCTAAACTAGAAATTGCTGAATATTCTTGTAGAAGGTTGTTTGGATCCAAAGTGTCAAATTTTATTGTTGTTCTTATTGATTGTAGGAAGTGGATATCTCTTAGTCACCTTGCTATATATCTAGAGTAAAATAGTGCCTTCAAGCTTATTTTTGACCTTTTAAATATTTAAGTTCTTAAGTTGGATCCTAAGGATGATTCTTTCTGTTGGAAGGCAAAATCCTCTGGTTCTTTTTCGATCAAATATACCTTCAACCTGATTGAGAACCTTAGCTCCCCTTGGTCCCACTACAACCTATTTTGGTGAAAATTTTTGACCCCTAAGGTCAATATTTTTCTTTTGTTGGTGGTGCAAAATAAGGTCCTTACCCTGTATAACCTTTGAGCTAATGGCCTAATCCTGTCCAATCATTGTTATCTATGTGGTGCCAATATAAAATATTTATTTCACCTATTCAATATTTACCAATTCACCAAGGAGGTCTTTGATTCCTTTTTTGGATTGTTAGGCATCTCTTGGGTCCCCCTTCTTCTTTTTGACCTTCTATCTTCATGGATTTCCCCCTTCGCCTCCTAGAACCTCTACCTTTTCTGGGTTTTTAGTCTGGCTCATCTTCTTTGGGGAGTTTGGAAGGAATAAAATAATTTAGCCTTTAATAATATATCTAATTTGGTTGAATTTATTTGTTCCAAGAGCATACGTACAACAGTGGAAAATGTGACCCTATGCTACTCGGATGCTAAACCCAAGGACTTAGATATTGAGTTGGAAAGGTTGTTGGGCTTCCAAAACCATTATGGGTTGACGTTTCCCATTGTTGCTAATCCAATATCATTAATTATTTGGAAACCTCATCCTATTGACTAGATCAAGTTGAATTTTTATGGTGCATCAAAAGGCAATCCCGATAGAGCTGATGCAGGGGGTACCTTAAGGAACCATAGGAGTGAAATCCTATTGGTCTTTGTCGAAATCTTGGGCATTAACACTAGACAGTTCACAAAATTTAGGGCCTTATACCAAGGCATCTAGCTAGCAAGTTCCTTGGAACATCTAAAATTCTTCATGGAAGGTGACTCCCTCGTTACCATTAATAATATGAAGGTGCATCCCTCTAGAAATATATCAATGGTGAACATGATCCTTGAAGCAAAAATATATGCTCTTCTCTTCGAGGAAGTTATTTTCCAACACACATTTCAAAAATGTAACAAGTCCTCTAACTTCATAGCCAATTTTGGTGCGATCCAAGCAGGATTTCGTATTAGGCATAAAAATTTCCCTTAAGGTTTGAGAATATTAGAGGAAGCCAGACTCCCTAGAAGGGAAGTGGAGCAGGGATAGTTTTTTTTTCTTATACTTTTTGTTGAACCTTCCTCCTCTTTGAAATGTGTATCTAGGTATAATTAGAGAGGATATTTAGAATCTAAGTTGGACATGCATCACTTTATGTTACCTCATTTCAAGACTAACATTTCAAACAATCCAAATTCTAAGACTGGTTGGCTCAAGAAAAAGGAAATAAGCCCCTCTTGTGAGCTTTTCATCACCTTTTTTCTTGAGGTTTAAGCTTTTGGAATAGGTAACTTTTATGGGGTTGAAGACAAAAAGTGATGTGAACTTGGATTTAGACATGAGGTGGACTCAAGGAGCCTTAGTTCCTCTTGGATGTTGCATGTGTCACCTGCATTGAATGTTATCCCTTGTCACAATGCTAGGAGTATGATTCTATAGGGTGAGGTTGGGCCCTATCATAACAATGATAACTTCAAGATATAGAAAGGGTCTAGATTATGACCTCATTGTCAAGCCCCTCATCGGAGTGTGATAACTAGCACTTCCAAAATTAATTTTAGCATCTTTCTTTATAGCAAAGATAGTTCTAAGAACTACGAGGTCCCTTGGCAGACAAAAATTTTATTAAGTGCTTATATTTGAGAGATATATTTGTGGTGGAACCTTGAGAGGTTGAGGCTTGTTTTTCTTCTTATAAGGTGGTGTAGGACCAAGTGTAGAGATTTATTCATCATGGGGCCATCAAATAAGGATGACATAATTCTGGAACCCAACAGGCTGGAAGTTGACAATGATTTAAAGAAGATCTTGAAATGTAGGGAAAATCATAAATGCTTACAAAATTTCAATGGACATCACCTCCTATTAGCCATACATGTGGCCCTCTCTTAGAGGAATTGCAAGGTTAAATTTTATGAGTTGGAATTCTCTATTTCCATTCAACTAATTTTTGAAGCCATTGGTCTCCTTATCGATGGGGCTTGTCACAATAGAGATAAAAATTCTCTATCTAGGGAGATGAAGAATTTCCTTGATGCTGGTGAGTCTTTAGAAGAATATTAGAATGAATTCATAAGGGGTTTTTTAAAGGGTCCTTCGGATTGGATTGCCCTCATAGTCATGAAATACTTTACCCTGGATAAAGATCAAGAGATGCTAAGAAGTTTCCACATCATGTTCTTGAACCAATTTTGGAGAAAAAGAGCCATGAATGTCCCATAATTCTTGTTTTATTCCCTATAATGTTCAACTTGGATGGTCCAAATAGGTAAATTTAACAACCCTCTCTACCAAGGTCTAATTAAAATTATTATTTATTATGTGGTGGTGTCTATATGTCTCTCAGGAGCTAGCATTATGGTTGCTCTTCCAACATTCATCATCCTGGGAGTCTAACCATGAATCTAGGGATAAGTTGGAATCACATGCAAATATGGACACCCTGATGGCCACTAATCCTATCTTCGATGATACTCAAGATTCTTCTAAAGACTTGACCTCTCCTCTAATTGGCTTGATAGGAAGTTATAAGTTGAGAACCATAACACCTTCTATTTTGGACCCCCCTTCGAATCAGTCTAAAGCCTATATGACACCATTTTTTCAAGGCTTAGGGGGAAGTGGGTTCAATATGAGGAGGTATAAGCATCTAGTTTCCAAATATTCTTCTATAAATCCAAACAATATGGATGCTCTAGAGGAAATGTTTGCCCTAGCCATGAAGAAAGTTAAGTTCATGAAAGAGATAAACTGCAATTTCAAACCAAAATCAAATTTATATGTGAAGACTGCCTAAGTTCCTCTTTGCACTCCTATCAAGACCTTGGTAACATATCTACATAACTCTATTTTTGATCTCATGAGGGTGGCTATTTCATGTGTCAGAGCTATCAAAGCCTTTATCAATGGAGACCAGCCTGATTATCCAATGGAGTTTTTCAAAGTCAAACTGGATGATAAATCCAATTAAGGGTGCTTTTTATCTAAGATATTTTCTATTTTTGGCTTGGTCTATGTCTAAGGTTACCCCTATGTGGGAGGTACTTTCATAGTGTAATTCCATTTTTTATTTTAGGATGGTCATTCTACCATGTTATTCAAGTCTCTCTCTATGTGGGTGTTGAGCCAGGGTGTGGAGGTTTCTTTGGGGTATTTTTTGGGTGGTAGTAGGTGTGTTTGTTTTTCTTTTGTTACATTGATCCCAAGTCAAACTCTTTTTAGCCCTTGGTCATTGTGGGTTATCTTTGGCTTGTAAAATATTTGGGGACCCTTTCAAAATCCCTTCTATCTTTTTTATTAAAAAAAAGGTATAAGAATAAAATTGAACAATGCCAATGAATTAGAAGATTGGTAAAAGATATTTATGATACTTATTGGAATGAGATTGTTGGCATAGCAATAACACTCTTATAGATATTTCCTATTACTGGAAGCATTGGTATCCTATTGCCTCATCTGTGGCTAAAGGGGAAGCTATAGAAGGTGATATTAAGGGATGAACCTCTTTGTGGCTTATTCATAGGCTTGGTGTGGTTGGATTGCTATTTCAATTTTATTCATATCTCGATGTATTTTGTTGATGTATTTAGACTTTAGGATTTGTGTCTAGGGTGCCTTTGTTTCCCAAGGTAGGATAGTACCACAAGATATATTAGCTCCTTTAGTGATCTATTTTTGTCTTGTTGGGATATTGTGTTACCACTATGTAGTTGATCCTTTTGTAGTGTTGATGTGGTTATCTATAGTCTCAAAGTTCTCCCCTAAGATTGTAGTTTTCATCTCTTTGTAAAATATTTGGGGTTTCTTTCAAAACCCCTTATTTCATCAGACCAAAAAAAATATCATAAAAAACTCTTCTAGATATTCAATTTTATTGACAAACTACCATACAAAGTGCTTAGGTGAATCAAGATTAAATTGATCCTTGTTGAAGCTTCTACAAAACTACTTGAATCAAGAACTTATTAGGTGAAATTAGTTATTGCATCAAACTCTAAGCTAATATTTTTTGGAATTCTTGATAGATAAGAGACAACATATAAAGTGATGGCTTTCCTTCAAAAGGAATGGGTTGCAGAATAGTGCAAAACCCAAATCGTTATCTTAGTTACCACTACTAAGAATCTCAAAAGTCATGTTGGATTATTTTTGCAAAAGAGACTCCTTTCTCCCTAGGATATAGATGGTAGGCTTGTCATAGAACAAGAATACATGCATCTGATAAGGCAATGTAAAGAAGATACCTCTTATTTTGAAGCATTATTGGATCCTCTTGAGGCAAAAGGCATTGTTGGGGTAATTGAACCTTTAGTTATGCTAAGGATCCAAATGCATAAGATGACCAATGGCATGAGGAATTTCTTTCGCAATAACTATTTTGATCTTGAAGTGGTCTACAAGCACTTTCGACTAATCTAGTGTACTTCAAATGAGGAGAGGGAAGAAATTAACCAATTATTGAACAAGTTGCCAACTTTTTAATGTCTTGTATTTTTTCTATTTTATTTTTTCATATTATATCAATTTTGACTATGCATCCAAGGATGAAGGTAGTGATTCTAAATTCTCCCTCAAAAACCAAGGACACCCTTGTCAGTCACCAAAATTGTAGTGATATTTAACTACACTCAAATGTTTTTGCCTTAGGCATTTTTTTGAAAGAAGAATGAAATAGAGGTAAAGCTAGTAGAAGGCAAGGAAGGAGACATTTTGTAACAACCCTCCTTGACATGACTTATTCTTGACAATAAATTATGTATTGATGTATGGATGTACAATGCATATTATTATTTCATACAATCTAATGAGTGTCATCAATCACACCATTTAATCATTATAATTGTCAATCCAGGGTGGTGTCCAAGGCTATATACGAAAGGAGATATAGGCAGCTTGAAAATCAGCTCATTCAAAAAATAGGCTTTATTGGTGGGACAAGTTAACCTTGGGGGTTTTGGTGTCACTTTAATCCTATAAACTGAAATTGAATTCTAATTACTCTTGCAGAATCAAAATTACAGGAATAGAAAGATTGCAAAAAAATAAAACCTGATTACTTTTGCAGAATGAAACCTATTTATTGTTGCAGAATATAAATGACAAGAAAAGGTAGTTGCAGGAAACTGAAATCTAACTAAATTTGTAGAAATGTCACCTATTTTACTCTTGCAAAATGAAAAGAATAACAAGAAGATGAAATAGCAGAAAATGAAACACACAGGCTAACAACTGATCAACAGAATGGATTAAAGCGGGAAATAATCTGCTAGAAATAGGGGAAATTCAACAATGCTGCAAATTGATGAATCAATTAACACTCACTCTCATTAACCTAGGTCCAAATCACAAATCTCTATGCACTATTAGCTAGTGAACAGAAAATGAAATATGACAAGTCTCTGCTAATCTGCTGCAGCAAAAGTTGCAGAAAAACCTGTCACCAATAAGCCTTCTTCTAAACCTGGAAGTGGCCCTTGCTCCCTTGTTCCAGAAGAAGGCAGAAAAACTCTCTCTTAACTACTTAAACACTCAGACATTTAATGGGACAAAATATGAATGAGAAATCCTGCACTTTATTTAGTCTCAAGCAACATTACAATATTTGCAGGAAAACCTGCTAAAAACTGCAATTTGCCACAGATCTACTTTCTTACCACAAGTCCTATCCTTATTCTCTACTTGGCTCAACCAACATGGGAGCCTATTATTTATAACATTCTATTACATATGCCAATCCATTCTGTTGCTGCTTTTCAGGGATTTAGCAACTGTTCTGAAGAAGTCTTCCTGAAATGCAAGAAACTGTTCTGCTACAACATATCCATTTTCCTTGTTGTGTGTCATCCATTGGGAGAAATGCGTTGGAAGGGGTGAGAAAACTCCTCATACACCTGGATCCATCCTCATATCGCCATTTTCCACCTTTTTGGACGTTCTGTTTATCATTTTGATCAAAATTGGTCCTTTCTCTGCTCATTTCGAGTTGCTCCGAAATATCTGGTAGTGCAACAATTTTATGCTCATATGCGATAAAAATGGTTAATAAAGTAGTTTTGATTGGATAGGAAGTCTTCCCTATTCCTTAGGAGATGATCCCAATTAGTTTTGCACGCCAATACTGACAAATTCCAAGCCATGCCATTTATTGATAGCTGGCTGGAATTTGTATGACTATGTCCTGCATTTTCCAGATTTCTTGCATTTTAGCCTTTTGACTTGTTGCTCCTATTTGGATCACGTGGAAGTGTTGTCAAGTGGAGAAAGAGTCACTCCTAGCCTCCCTCAACTGTTTCCAAGTGTTTCCCTCATCTTTAGTTGACAAATTCCATGCCTTCCTTCATAGTGACAGGTGGCTAGAATTTGTATGGACTGTCACCTATTTTTTCTAGCTGTCAAAACATGCCCAACTGCCCTTTTGGAGTGCTCATAACTTTTGCCTCGTAACTCCAATGTACACCAAATTGTACCCACGTGTTCTTGGTTGTATGAAATACATCAGGTTCAATTTTCAGCTCTTAACTCCTCAGGAATTGCTCCCAGCATCGCTGTCAAGTTGGCCTCTAACACAGATTTTTACCAGAATTTCCAGCTGTCAAAAAGTGTGAAACTATCATTTTGTGGGCCCCATAACTTCCATATTATTTGTCCATATGCCTTAAAATTTGGGTCATGTGTTCTCTCTACTATGAAATATCATTGGTATGAATTTTGTTCCTTAAATTACTTTGGATAATTCCCAGTAGATCCGCCAATGTTCCCCTTAATGCAGATTTGCACCTGTTAACAGCTCCAAAAAAAACTAAGGCATGAACATTGAGTAACCTTCATAACTTTTTATCTACAACTCGGATTGACTTGCTTCAAAAATTAAAGTTGTAGTTCTCGATGAGAGGAATCTATTCATGCCATCAGAATGTAATTTTACTATAGTATGACACCATAATTGACATGATACTCATTTTTGACCTTTTACAAGTAAAATGCTTAAAATAGTCAAAACAGGGGTATAATGTTTCTAACATAAAATCATGCAAACAATTAACAATTAATATATTCTAATCAACTATTTGGCAATTTAACTTTGTATATTGAATAATATGGCAGTTTTTATATGTTAACCATAGTGCAAAAATGAGGCATTTTTAGGCCTCATCATTTCCCCCCAGCTTGAACTGATGCATGCTCTCATGCATCCTAGTAGGCCATAGTAATATGAACAACATCTTGTTAAACATATTTTGCCACTTGAGAATTTTCTTCTTGTTGCACTAAACATTTTCAATTAGCACAAGTATTTCATTTCTTGTCTGTAACTCTGCAATTTTTCAACTTTTTTTTTTTGTAATTCCTGCAATTTTTCTTTTCTTCCTCTTTTTTTTTTGTTTCTCTTTATTTTCTTTCTTTCAACTTGCATTTCTTTGACTTCTGCACTTTCATGTGGAATTTTATATCTTGACAATATTTCAGCCTGGATACCTATTTTTGTTGTTTTGCACCTCTAAAACAAAATTTTGATTTTGAAATGCTTGAGGGATGTACTTACTTGTGGTAGAACTTTAAGAAACTCAATATCTAATGTGCCCTACTATTCTGCAACATTTTCAAGAATTTTTGGCACAATTTGTCTCGTTTTGAAGCTTGCTTCGAAATGAGACTGTTATTCTAAAGATGCTTCAAATGAGACTGTCATTCCAAGATGTGTCAAAAACATGCCAAAATGGACTCCTATGCAAAATTTAGCTGCAGATTCTAGTGTGGGCTCATCTCTAGGGTGTGTAAGCCTTCCATAACATCAAAAATCTCTCCTCCATCCTTTTGTTTAAATGTTATTCTTTATTTTGTATGTTGTTGTTTTATTGTAGTAGGAGTAAAATAGAATCTTCAGGTGTTGAATTTTCCATGCAACTAAGGGCAGAAGGGGGTGTTTCTTGACATTTTTAACTTGCCAATATTATATGAATAGTTTATGCCAAATATCGATTATCATACACTAAATGCTAAATGCTTACTATGACTTAAATGCAAGAAACACATACCTTACTGTTCTGAAAATTGATCATGCACCTTACAAACTGCTTCTGATGATTCTTAGCACGCTATCTGAAAACATAAACATAACACATGTGCAGTGTGAGATTTGTACAATGGTGGAACAATGATGGGTGGATCAACAAGGCAATGCACGTCGGAAAACCGGTTTTCATGCAAGCCAATTCAACAACGCCTCCGAGAAGGTTTTCACTACCAAATTATTCATTTTTTTTATTTTTTTTTCTCTTTTTTTCATATTTTTTTCATCATTTTTTTCATTTTTTTCATCTGAAGAGGCTGCCATTTCTGGTTTTCAACCAACTTCTATCTTTTTCAAGGGCTTCAATGAGATAGAATGTATCTCATGAGGCTGCAATGAGAGATAATTTCTCTCATTCTTATTTGGATAAGAACAATCCTTATTCTACAAAAAGCACATCAATTTTTCTATATGAAAACATCTTTTTCAGCTGAAAACTACAACAATGATGCAACCCTCCTTCCATATAAGTAGTAAGAATCTGATGATGTCAGTATTGCCTCTGTATTGCTGGAAATGAAGTATTGACCTCATTAGTTCTTCTCTCTGCTAAAATTGATGCATATCCTCATGTATCTTCATTTTGTGGGGCATGCCTTATGCTGCAATTTTTCTCTTTTCTTTTGTTTTTTTCTTTCATTTTTTTCTTCTTTTCTCTCTTTTTTTTCTTTTTTTCATTTTTTTCTTTTTCTCTTTTTCTTTTCTTTTGTTTTTTCAAGATTCAAAGATATGATCATTTGGAATATTTTTCAGAAGAGGAAGCCTCTTCTACCTTATGCAAATGTAACTGTGTGAAATATTGAGCAAATTCCACCTTTGTTAGTGGTTGATGGTACACCTGTAAAAGATGTCCATTCACCACTAATGTCCTCCTTAAATCATCAATCGAAGAAAGTTGAACAACTTCATTCTCAAACTCCTTTGGTTCATCCTTGCTGCTCTTAATGTGATCATCATGCCACATTTTCTAGTTTTGTTGAGTGAACTCTATTTGGTGAAGTGCTTCCAACCAAAGTTCATCAAATGCATTCAACTACAAAATCTATTTTTTTGTACCTGCAACAACTCAATACCAATTGCTAAAGATGCATAAAGTGTTAGTAAAGCATCATGATGACATTCATGTGGTAAATGAAGAAAACTATTTTGTACTGGAATGGGTGACAATTTTTCAAAATTCTGCTTTTCATCATTCCATAATAATTGTTGAACAATAGTTGGTTCATCTTTAAAATCTGAAATATGAACATTTTCAGCAAAAACAAACTTTTTGGATGAATCCAACTCTTCTTCATTACCCTTTACAACTATGGAGGCCAAAATTGAAATATTCTTTTCATTTTCCTTATGTGATTCAAGAAATTGTGAACTTCCTAGACAATCATACTTAGGTGGAGTAAGTTTTCTTGCAAGCAAGTTTACTGATTTTCCACCTTTTTGTATGGGTTCAAGATATACTTTCTTCTTTTTCCTTGATTTCTTAAAACACATTTCTTGAACAATCTTATTAATGATTGGTACATCTTTAATAGCTTGAAGTAAAGGGATTTTAACAATAAAATGTGTTAATTCCTTTATCCAATCTGATTGTGAAGATGTCAATTTTGATATTTCAAACTGTTCAAGACATGGTACTTTCTTTGATGAGTCATATTTTTCTTTTTCTTCTTCTTGTTTTAGTGCAGATTTGTTTTCATGCTCATTTCTTTTAGCTCCTATTTCTACACTGGTAAGTGGAATATGTTCAAGAAGTGGTTTTGAACACAACTGAGTTTTATCACAGTCACAAGCATTTATTATGGTTGTATTTTCTGATTCAGCCATAGATACAGGGGTTACCTGTTTAACATTGTTGGGATTGGCCATAAGTTGAGCTGAAAATAGAGGTTGTTTTTCCTTTTGTTGTTGTTGTCCATGAGAGAAACTATGGGTATGAGTGGGCAACAAATTTGATTTCTATTTTTGATAATGTTGCTGCCCTTTGTACAATTTTTGTTGTTGTACCCATTGATATCCCTATAGTTTTGGTTGCAACCATGGTGGATGTTGTTGATTCCATTGTTGTTTCATCCATCCATGTTGAGACCACTCTTGGGAATATGCCCATGGTGGTTGACTCCAACATTTTTGAAGTGGACCTATAGAAGACCATGGCATATACCAAGGATTATTTCCCCAATGTGCAGGAAATTGAGAAGCATTCTGATATGGAAACTTAAGAAAATTATCTCCTTGTCTTTGTCCTACAAAGTTGTATTCTTTCATAGGTTGAGACTATTTTTCAAAGACACTTTTGAGTTCTGGTAACAAACTACATTGATTTGTGGGGTGTCCTTTTTGACAAATGCTACAAGTAGCAGGTATAAATGTTTTGTTCAAAGCACAGTCATGAAGAGAGTGTTGCTTCTCATTACATTTTGAACAATAGATGATTGAAGGTTCAACAGATTCATTCTTTTCATCTACTGCTTTATCAAGATGTACTAAAATATCAGCCTCTTCCATGCATTCTTTCAAATCATTTGTGTTACTACCAGTTTTGTTTTTTCTATGCCTTGAATGAGAATAATTTTTACAAAGTTTAATGATTTCCTGAAATTCAAGTGCATTTGCATCTCCTTTCCCTAAGATATCCAATGCATCCCTAAATTTATCTTGCAGTCCTCTTAAGAATATGACTTTGCAAATTTCAGGTTCAACACTTCCACATCTCTTATGAACAAAAGAAAATCTGTCTAGATAGTCTTCTAAGATTTCATTTTCCTCTTGTTTCATTGTAAGAAATTCATCGTTTTGATTCTTGACTTGACAATATTCTTGGTATCTCTCCAAGAATATGTTTTCCATATCATCCCAAGTTCTAATTGAATCAGGTGCTAAGGTGATAAACCATCGTAGAGCTGACTCTTTAAGAGTGGAAGGAAATAGTTTGAGCTTCTGATTGTCATTAGTGTAATCATGAGCTTGACATACAATTTTAAACTCAAACAAAAACATATCAGGATCTTCAGATGTAATTCCCTTGAAAGTTGGTAACACTGAAGGTGAAATGGCCTTCATGGGAGCATATTGATTAAGATCTAATTGAATGGGATTTTGAAAAGTTCTGGCAAGTGCACTAGTTGTACTAGGATAGAACACATTACTAGCTCTCCCTAGATTCTCTTGTGACACTTCCATTATAGGTTCCCAAAAACAATTATAAATCTTGTCAAATTTTCCCGAGTGTATGGATTTGTCAAGAGAAAGTGGTGTTGAACTACTGATTTTTCTTTCTTGTAATAATTTCTCAAAGGATCTTGCAGTTCTTGAAGTCGATGATTGTGATTCTTTGAAAATTCCAACATTTTTGGAAATAAAAAATTTAGACAATTTTGACATAATTTCAACCTCTTGTAAAAAATTTTCTTCCTGTGGTTTCTTGCTTATTTTCTAAATGGGCTGAAATGCAATTTACCAAAAATTATTACTTATACCAGTCATTTATCCAGATTTCACTCTGAATTTCACAACTTAGCACAATTAATAATTATTGGGTTGCTTTTACCTTCTAACAACACCGTGGTCCCTAGCAACGGTGCCAAAAATGATGAGTGTCATCAATCACACCATTTAATCATTATAATTGTCAATCCAGGGCGGTGTCCAAGGCTATATATGAAAGGAGATATAGGCAACTTGAAAATCAGCTCATTCAAAAAATAGGCTTTATTGGTGGGACAAGTTAACCTTGGGGGTTTTGGTGTCACTTTAATCCTATAAACTAAAATTGAATTCTAATTACTCTTGCAGAATCAAAATTACAGGAATAGAAAGATTGCAAAAAAAATAAAACCTGATTACTTTTGTAGAATGAAACCTATTTACTGTTGCAGAATATAAATGACAAGAAAAGGTAGTTGCAGGAAACTGAAATCTAACTAAATTTGTAGAAATATCACCTATTTTACTCTTGCAAAATGAAAATAATAACAAGAAGATGAAATAGCAGAAAATGAAACACACAGGCTAACAACTGATCAACATAATGGATTAAAGCGAGAAATAATCTACTGGAAATAGGGGAAATTCAACAATGCTACAAATTGATGAATCAATTAACACTCACTCTCATTAACCTAGGTCCAAATCACAAATATCTATGCACTATTAGCTAATGAACAAAAAATGAAATATGACAAGTCTCTGCTAATCTGTTGTAGCAAAAGTTGCAGAAAAACCTATCACCAATAAGCCTTCTTCTAAACCTGGAAGTGGCCCTTGCTCCCCTGTTCTAGAAGAAGGCAGAAAAACTCTCTCTTAACTACTTAAACACTCAGACATTTAATGGGACAAAATATGAATGAGAAATCCTGCACTTTATTTAGTCTCAAGCAACATTACAATATTTGCAGGAAAACCTGCTAAAAACTACAATTTGCCACAGATCTACTTTCTTACCACAAGTCCTATCCTTATTCTCTACTTGGCTCAACCAACATGGGAGCCTATTATTTATAACATTCTATTACATATGCCAATCCATTCTATTGTTGCTTTTCAGGGATTTAGCAACTGTTCTGAAGAAGTCTTCCTAAAATGCAAGAAACTGTTCTGCTACAACATATCCATTTTCCTTGTTGTGTGTCATCCATTGGGAGAAATGCGTTGGAAGGGGTGAGAAAACTCCTCATACACCTGGATCCATCCTCATATCACCATTTTCCACCTTTTTGGATATTCTATTTATCATTTTGACCAAAACTGGTCCTTTCTCTGCTCATTTCGGAGTTGCTCCGAAATATCTGGCAGTTTAACTATTTTATGCTCATATGCGATAAAAATGGTCAACAAAGTAGTTTTGATTGGATAGGAAGTCTTCCCTATTCCTTAGGAGATGATCCCAATTATTTTTGCATGCCAATACTGACAAATTCCAAGCCATGCCATTTATTGACAATTGGCTGGAATTTGTATGACTATGTCCTGCATTTTCTAGATTTCTTGCATTTTAGCCTTTTTGACTTGTTGCTCCCATTTGGATCACGTGGAAGTGTTGTCAGGTGGAGAAAGAGTCACTCTCAACTATTTCCAAGCGTTTCCCTCATATTTAGTTGACAAATTCCATGCCTTCCTTCATAGTGATAGGTGGCTGGAATTTGTATGGACTGTCACCTATTTTTTTCAGCTGTCAAAACATGCCCAACTGCCCTTTTGGAGTGCTCATAACTTTTGCCTCGTAACTCCAATGTACACCAAATTGTACCCACATGTTCTTGGTTGTATGAACTACATCAGGTTCAATTTTTAGCTCTTAACTCCTCAGGAATTACTCCCAACATCGCTGTCAAGTTGGCCTCTAACATAGATTTTTACCAGAATTTCCAGCTATCAAAAAGTGTGAAACTATCATTTTGTAGGCCCCATAACTTCCAGATTATTTGTCCATATGCCTTAAAATTTGGGTCATGTGTTCTATCTACTATGAACTATCATTGGTATGAATTTGGTTCCTTAAATTGCTTTGGATAATTCCTAGTATATCCGCCAATGTTCCCCTTAATGCAGATTTGCACCTGTTAACAACTCTAGAAAAAACTAAGGCATGAACATTGAGTAACCTTCATAACTTTTTATCTACAGCTCGGATTGACTTGCTTCAAAAAGCAAAGTTGTAGTTCTCGATGAGAGGAATCTGTTCATGCCATAAAAATGTAATTTTACTATAGTATGACACCATAATTGACATGATACTCATTTTTGACCTTTTACAAGTAAAATGCTTAAAATAGTCAAAACATGGGTATAATGTTTCTAACATAAAATCATGCAAACAATTAACAATTAATATATTCTAATCAACTATTTGGCAATTTAACTTTGTATATTGAATAATATGGCAGTTTTTATATGTTAACCATAGTGTAAAAATGAGGCATTTTTAGGCCTCATCACTATCAATGAGTAGTTGCACTTTATGTTTTGATTCTATTCTTGGAGTATGGTACTACTAATGTATTTGTGGTTGAAAGGCCAGGTGCTCTCACTGGTGGATTGATTTGGATAACCACCTATGTTGAGATATGTTTTTGGAAATGATAGTGATGACTTGTTCATTGATAGCTTAGGGTAACAAAATACCCTTCATATAGATGCATTACATTTATGCCTATTTTATGTTCACACTATTGTTCTAGGAAGTTTCTTATAAAATGAGTCTCTTTAATAGGTTGGTGATACCAATAGACTATCTTAAAATAATGGTGTGTAATATTGTTGATTTTGGCATATATTCGTGTGTGTGGTAAGCATAGATTGATGGATAAAAACCATTTAAGTATTAAATTGTTGATAACCTTTATACTTGCAGATATTTGTATCAATGATAGTAATTAATATTAGTAATTTATACTAATCAAATGAGTTATTAGATTAATTCATGAGGATGTTCCAATTATTGCATTATTTCCTAATGTTAAAACATTAAGGAATATAATTTTAAGGTTTTGAAAATCATTAAAGAAAATTAATTTTCCATGATTTATAATATTCATAACCATTTTAATAATGGAAACGTTCATAAAAGAATGTTACAAGATAGATGTGGCCAACTTGAGCAAAATTAATCATGGTATGAACATTAAGATCTTGGAGATTCGGCTCAAGGTATTTGTAGAGAGCTTTGAATGCGTTTTGGAGCATCTATTGGGAGGGGGAAAAGAGATGATTGAGATTTGGAAGGAAGGCATGGTTCAGAGAAGTTCACCATGTCTAGTGTAGAGAGGTAATTTTTAGTGGTGTTGAAGCTTTACCTCTGTTGAACATCTCTTATTTACCTTGCTCTTTGGTCACTCTCTAGATGTATGCTTTGTGCTCCCTATATTGATTTGTTAAGATCTATTTGTGATTTTTATTTTGAATCTTCTTAGGTGAGATTTTTTTGGTTTGTATTTTGGCCTTGATATGGTAGGTACAACCTCTAGCTTGTCTGGTATGCCTGTTGTATTAATTTTTAAGCAATGTATATCATCCTTTGTGCTAATCTTTAGGGCACTTCCAAGCGTAGGTATTATTGGATCTCTAGTAGAAACTCAGGCATATTTTTTTGTTCTTCTTTTTTCTTGGGGCCATACATTAGGTTGGTGGTCAAATAGAACCTAATCAGCTTGTATCTACTTGTTTCATAACCCTTGTCTTTATTTATGCTTTGGGTGCTCCACATGACATTGGTCTTGGTCACCTTAAATGTTTATCTTGTTATTATTGGGCTCTACTTTGGTTTTCTTTCCTAAATGTTTAACCAATTTTAGTAATTGTTTGATGGTTTCATAAAGTTTTTACCTTTGTAAGTTATGCTTGGAAATTGGGTTTGGAAAGTCTCTAAAGCCTTGCTTTGTTGTTGAAGTTTTGTTATCCTGATATAATATTTAAATACCTTAAATATTATAGTGTATGAAGACATAGGTTATAACACATTTAGTAAATGGAAATGGGGACTTAAATGCATGGAAACATAGACCTTTTTAGGGAAATTAATACTTTGTTTTTAGATGGATTTAAGAAAATTTATTTTGGTAAATAGGATAAGAAAGATAATGTTGTCTTCTTTGGTTTTCAAAAGAATAGATAAAGTTGTTTTAAATGAAATGCTAGTAGATAAAAGATTATAATTCTACTTGTTGATAGTTTTTTAAATGAAATGTTACAAGGGAAAATATTGTAATTTTACTTTTTAATGTTTCTTTATGAAAGGGAAGTAGAGGAAATTTTGTCTTCCACTATTGGTGTTTTCTTTATGGAAAATCATTAGAGAAAAGTTAAGATTATTTGCTTGTATTCTAATTTTGGGGAAAGGTTATTTTTGGTTTAGAAGAAAGATAATTATAATGGTTTCTTAAGACTTTAGTCGGTAGGGAAACCATTATAAAGAGAAGTATGGGATTCTCTCATTGGTCATTTCTATTTTGAAAAAGTATAATGCATGGTTACTTGCAAATACATAGAGCATGTTAGGTTGCATTGCATTATGAGTTATATTGATCTCTAAGTATTCCTAAAGATAATGGGTAAATCCTTGCATGAGGAGGATCATGGAAAGAATATGGTGCAAATATCACTTATATGGAATGGCTTTGATATACCTTGGAATTAAAAGTGGATATGTAAATGAGAACTTGTTTTGTATGGCTTAGTTGAAAACTTCCAATGTTATTGAATGAAATGGTAGTTTTGTAAAAAACAAAGATTTTTTTGAAGTAATAAACTAAGGAGATTTGGAATATGGTAGCTATCATACCATAGTTTTCTTAATGGTTTTAGAAATCAAATGATCTTGTGGGATATTTTATATGGTCTCAAAATGGAAATTGTTAGCTTGTATAAGTATTTGATTTGTATTCCATTGAAATACCTCTTTTGCATAGCTTTATAACAACACTTAGTTGAGTTTAACTTTGGGTTGGTATTTTACATTGAAGCATGTGTTCATTGATAATGTGATGTATCAATCTATTTTTTCCCAAGTTTTGATATGGTGCTATAGTATAAGTTCTTATTCTTTTATTAAAGCATTTGATCTTTGAGAGAGTTATTATATTGTGTTAATTGCTAGCATGGGTTATAAAAAAGGGGTTCTTGGGTTGGATCTAGAACTTCTTTTAGGACCTATATCTAAGTATTTACCCAATCCTAGGAGGATTTGTGGTGTTTCAATAACCAAGTAGAAGTAAGTCCTAGGAGTTGTGAGAATATAATAGCTAGGTACTTACAAATATAGGAGTTATAATGAATCAATATCCAAATTCTTATGATTAGATACACCCTAAATAGTGAGGATCAAGTGTTCCATAACTAAGGAGTTATCATGATATTTTGCAAGATAGCAGTGGTGGTCCCATGAACGTGTGGGTTCAGGTGACCATGTTCTTTGTCAAATAAGAGATAATGACCTTAATTAGCCTATATATGTGTGGTAACTAAGCACTAATGCTTTACACATGATTCACCTACCTAGATTGACTTAGGTTAATGTTAGGGAATATGCATTTCCTTTTATGTGTTATGGGCCTTAAAGGATAATCCCTAAATTATGGCCATATTATCCTATACCTATGAGGATATAGGAAATGTGGGGGAACCACTTTGATGTCCTTCTAAATTATTAGGTTTAGCAAGGTAAACCCCAAAAAATAATGGTATGTTGGCCACTCCAAACCACTGAGTGTCATCTACAATGATACTGAACTTAAATGTGGTGAAGCCTTGAATACTGAAGAAAATATATTGGGATTCTTCATAACCTTACCTGTGTTAAAAAAATATCTCTCTCCTTGGGTTGATTTTGTGGGTTGTTATAGTTGGTATCAAAGCTCTAGGTCATAGGGCTAGAATTTTTCGTGGAGTGTGTCTAAGATGAGCCTTTATTTGATGTGCTAATTTGGGAAAACTATATATTCTAGGGACCTTAACATGATATGGGATACAATAGGTATTGCATGTCATTGGGACCAGTCAGACCAAGGAGTAAAAATCCTAGAGGTTACAATTTCTTATTGGGAAATGACACCTTGTAGTGAGGCAAGTGTGACCATGATCATTACCTAGTGAGAGATAATGATCTAAGTTAGTTCATGGGGAAAATGAAACTAATTATAAGTACAATTGAGGGAAACTATAACTTATACAAATCCTTTTTGTGGATAGGATATAACACCTACTTTAATATGAAGTTCATCCAAGAAAACTTGATCATTTGCATAGGAGGAAAATTTAGTGTGTACCCAATAAATGTTTGGACAAACTATGGACTCTAGAAAGAAAACTAGGAGAATAGTGGCTCCTAGTAAGAGGTCTAGGAGGAAAATGAACCTTGATAGGGGCACCAAGGAAACAATAGGTTTCAATGGGAGAGTATAATATCTCTCTTCCATAGTGAAGTAGCTTCAAGAACGATTGAAATAACAACATAAATTAATAGAAATATTGATCAATAAAAAAATTGGTACTAAAAATATATAAGGTAGATAGGAAGAGAATCCTATTAGAAGAAGCCAAGAGGGGAAATTCCATATGTATGATGAGATAGCTAAAGATCTTTAGAATTTCAAAGTAGCCAAATTTAATGGAAAAGGAGGAGATGTGGTCGAGTCATGGCAAAATGAGTTAGCAACCTTATTTTCCATGAAAAGTTACTCCTTTAAAACTTAGACTGTGTGGGCTACCTTTCATCTTCTGGATGCAACCCTAGAATGGTGGAACACATTCAGAATAGGAAAAAATATCCAAGTCATGTATCTTAAATGGGATATTTTCATATAGGCTTTTAAGAAAATATTTATTTCTAATCAATTTTATGTAGAGAAGTTTGAGGAATTCTCTACACTTCAACAAGGTTCACTATCGATAGAGGTATACTTTTAAAGATATGTGAAACTTTTGAAGTATGTTCTAGAGTATGAGAACAATGAGCAACTAAAGGTGCATAAGTTCATTTTAGGGGTAGACCCTAAGATTAGGACAATAATTAATCTACTCAAACCTAAAACTCTGCAAGAGGCTTATGATTTGGCCAAACAAGAAGAGACTAATATCCAAACTAAAATATTCTTCTTCAACTATTTAGGGTTGACAAAGATAGAGAGGTAGGAGCTTAAGAAAATAAAGAGTGAAATAAATATGAAATGGTATAAGGAACAAAACAAGAGGAGCAAAGGGAACCCAAATTTTAGTAATATGAACAATGGCAATTAAAGATAAAATAAGAAGAAATTTCAAAAAAATAACAACTCTAGTCCTCATCCACAAAAGTAGAATGAGTTAGCGTAGAAAGAAGAAATGTGGAAGAAAATGTAGGAGAGATCTCATGAACCCAGGATAGTTTGCTATGTATATGGGTACCCTCATTATGCCAAGAAGTATCCCCAATGGGTAGAGTCAAGTAATAGAGCAAAGAATCATGTACACCAAAAATATGCCACTACTGGGTACCAAAAATTTAGTGGACAAGTAACACCGATGTTACTAAATGGTAAGTTGTTTGATAAGGATGTTAAAATTTATATATATAGTGAAACTATAGATAGTTTTATTTCCACTAGTATTATCGAGGATATGCCATAATTACCAAATATTTAGCACAAGGATGGGAAGTCGAGTATGGGTCTAGATAGACCTACTCAGTGGATCAATGTTTACCTACAACTAAGATAACTTTACCCAATAGATCTACAAATTAGCACTTATATATAGCACCACTCCATGATTTTGATATTATCTTAGGTATAGACTGGTTAAAGGCTCATGGAGCCTTAATCAATTTCCAAGAAATGTGGATGGATTACATTGATAAGGATAATAGGAGGGTAAGAGTTCAAAGTAGGTGGTCCTTTCAACCTCAATTAATATCAACTATGCAGTTAAATAAATCCATTAAAAGAGGTGGTATGTTGTATGTAGTCAATATTAATAGAAAGACTAGAGAAAGGGGGGATGAGGAAGTGTTTAAGAAACATCCAATTTTGCATGAATTCAAGGATGTATTTCTAGAACTCCTAGTTCTACCACCTTGATAGGAATTTGAATTCACTATATATTTAATGCCGGAGCTTGAACCTATTGCAAGGAGACCTTATAGAATGACCACAATTGAGTTACAAGAATTGAAGGTGCAACTCCAATATTTATTGGAAAAGGGTCTTATTAAACCTAGTGTGTTTCCTTGGGATGCTTTGATATTATATATGAAAAATAAGGATGGTTCCTTGAGGTTATGCATACATTATAGGATGTTGAATAAGGTAACCATTATAAATGAGTATCCTTCACCAAATATTGACAATATCTTCAATCAGTTAAAGGATGATACTATATTTTAAAAAATAGATCTAATATTGGGGTATCATCAGTTAAGAATTCAATAAGAGGATACCCATAATATAACCTTTAAGACTAGATATGGGCACTATGAGTTCACAATATTTCCATTTGGGTTGACAAATGCATTAGAAAATTTTATGAATATGATGAACAATGTTTTCAAAAAATATCTAAATCGGTTTGTATTGGTATTCTTATATGATATCTTGATATATTCTCACACCAAAGAAGAGCATGTCCATTATTTAAGGTTAGTGTTAGAGGTGCTAAGAAAAACCCAACTATATGGAAAGTTTTCCAAGTGTGAGTTTCGTACCTCACACTTATAATATTTGAGAAACATCATCTTTGTAGAATGAATTTCCATAGATCCAAAGAAAATTAATATTATATTGAGTTGGTTAGCACCAAAAAATGTGTCTAAATTTAGAAGATTCATGGGACTCATTGGGTATTATAGGTATTTTTTTAAGGATTATTCAAAAAATTACTTATTCTATATTTAGCAGTGCCTCCGAGAAGGTTTTCAAAGATGCCATAGCTTATTCAAATTATTCATTATCAATTCAGAAGTGCCTTCGAGAATGTTTTAACTACAAAATTAAATGGAAAGGACTTCAAATGGACGGATATGTGTAAGTTCATATTTGAGGCTCTAAAAAATAAGCTATGGAATTGATTGATAGGATATCGGATCCTCTTGGGAATTTTATAGTATTTACGGATGCTTCCCTAGAAGGATTAGATGTGGTATTATCCTAGGAAGAATCTACAGTAGCATATGAGTTTAGAAATCTCAAGAAGCATGAGGTAAATTATGCTATCCATAACCTAGAATTGGTAGAAGTAGTGTATGCACTAAAGGTTTGGATGCATTATTTATTGGGCAAACCCTTTGAGTGAAGGACAGACCATCAAATTCTAAGGGATATTTTTATCCAACCTATGTTGAACACAAGATAAATAATATGGATAGACTTCTTAGTAGAATACAACTTTGGTATTGAGTTATCAAAGGGAAAGAAAATAGAGTTGTAGATGCCTTGAATAGAAGGTATATAGAAGCACTAACCTAGATTCATATAGACTTGATGTATAAAGTTAGAGAAATGTAACCATAGGACCTGTATTGCATAGAAATATGACATAAAATTAAGAGAAATCCTTAGGAGAGTAAGTATTTCAACATAAAATTGGACTTTTATACTTCAAGGATAGGGTGGTTATACCTAAAACTAGTGATCTAAGGAGATTGATTATGCAGGAGGCACATAATTCTCCCCATTCTACTCATCTAGGAGGGTAAAAAATGAGGGAAAATATGAAAAAGATGACCAATTTGGTAAGGATGAAGCATATCTCTAGTTTCATTGCAAGATGTTTAGAATACTAAAAAGTTAAGGTAGAACATTAAGATCTAGCAGGGAAATTTTACCCACATGATATACCTATATAAAAATGGTAGGTAATATATATGGATTTTATTTTGGGTTTACCTAATACTAGGTACCAACATGATGTAATTATGGTAGTGGTTGATAGGTTGACCAAGGTTGCATACTTTATACCAAGGAACATCAAGGATGATGCATCAATGGTGGCAAATAAGTTTAACAAAGAAATTTTTAGGCTACATGGGTTTCCTGAGGTGATCATATCAAATAAGGATTCTAGGTTCACATCAAAGTTTTGGTAGGCTCTACACCATGTAGTGGACACTAATTTGAATATCAGTTTTGCATATCATATAAAAATAGATGGTCAAATAGAGAGGGTGAACCAATATTTAGAAGACATACTTTTCATGTACTACATGGACCAAAAGTTTAAGTGGGAATATATTTTGCATCTTGTTGAAAATTACATATAATAATGGGTACCATGCATATTTGGGTATGGCTCCAATTGAAGCCTTGTATGGTAGAAGGTGTATAACTCCTCTATCATGGGATAACCCAAAGGATTAGGTGGTGATCAGACCAGACACTATCTAAGATATGGAGCAATAGCTCAAAGTAATTTGTCTTAGACTCAAGGAAGTAGTCAATCGACAGAAGAGCTATGTTGATCTAAAAATATCACCAAGATAATTCTCTATGGAGGATAGAGTTTTCTTATGATTAAGACCCATAAAAAGTGTCATCAAATCAACTAATTTGGATCCTCACTATGTTGAGACCTTTGATATAATTTATAATATTAGTACTATAGCTTATAGGATTGCCTTTCCACCCAACCAATCAAATATCAATGATACTTTCCACATTTCATGCTTAGGATAAATGTTGATGATCCTACTCACATTTGTAATGTTTCTAAATTGAAGACGAAATATCCCTTAGCCATTGAGGTGAGACCAATAAAAATTCTAGGGTTTCATTCTAAGATGCTAAGGAAATGAACCCTAGATCAATGTAAGGTCTAGTGGGACCAGTATTCTAAAAATTGTACATGGAAAGATGCTAAAGAAATGAGAAAGCAATTCCCATACTAATTTAAATGAAAATATTTGTTTACTCACTTGTAGGAAAACACAAAGGACTATATTTAGTCTAAGGGGGGAGTATGTAACAACCCTTCTTGGCAGGACATATTCTTGACAATAAATTATGTATTGATGTATGAATATCCAATGCATAGTCTTATTTCATACTATGAGTAGTTGAACTTTAAGCTTTTATTCTATTCTTGGAATATGGTACTACTGATGTATTTGTGGTTGTAGGACTAAGTGCTCTCATTGGTGGATTGATTTGGATAACCACCTGAGTTGAGAGATATTTTGAGAAATGATGGTGATGACTTGTTCATCGACAACTCAAGGTATTAAAATGCCCTTCATATAAATACATTGAATTTCTACCTATTGTATTTTCACACCATTGGACTAGGAAGTTGCTTGTGGAACGAGTCTCCTTAATTGGTTGGTGATAGCAATAGACTATCTTAAAAAAGCCACCTACTTAGGGATAAAATAATGGCATATATGCTTGTGTGTGGTAAGCATAGATTGATGGATAAAAACCATTAAAGTATTAAATTATTGATAACTTTAATACTTGAGGATATTAGTATCAATGCTAGTAATTAATATTAGCAATTGATACTAATAAAATGAGTTATTATATTAATTCATGAGGATGTTTCAATTATTGCATTATTTCCTAATGTTAAAATATTAAGGAATATAATTTTAAGGTTTTGAAAATAATTAATGAAAATTAATTTGTCATGCTTTATAATCTTCATAAGCATTTTAATAATGGTAAAATTCATAAAATAACTTTACAGGTTGGAGGTGGCTATCTCGAGCTAAATTCATTGTGGTATGAACATTAAGATCTTGGAGAGCCACCTCAAGGTATTTGTAGAGAGCTTCAAATGTGTTTTGGGGCATCTATTAGAGGGAAGAGATGATTGAGAGCTAGAAGGAAGGCATACTTCAGAGGATTTCACCAGGTCTAGCATAGAGACCTAAGTTTCAATGACATTGAAGCTTTGCCCCTGTTGAACATTTCTTATTTAACTTACTCTTTGGTCACTCTTTGGTTATATGCTTTGTGCTCCCTTTATTGATTTGTTAAGACCTATTTGTGAGTTTTATTTTGAATTTTCTCTAGTGATATTATTTTGGTTTGTGTTTTGGCCTTGAGATGGTAGGCACAACGTCTAGTTCATCCAGTATGTTTGCATTGTTTTTTGAGAAATGTATACCATCCTTTGTGCTAGCATTAGGGCACTTTTAAGCATAGGGATCATTGGATCATTGGTTGTAACTTAGGTGTCTCTATTGGTTCTTATTTCTTCTTGGGGCCATACATTAGGGTGGTGGTCAAATAGAACCTATTCAACTCATATTTTCATGTTGCACAACCCTTGTATTTATTTATGCTTTGGGTGTTGCATGTAACATTGGTCTCGATCACCTTAAACATTTATATTGTTTTTATTGGGCTCTAATTTGGTCTTCTTCCTTGAATATTTAGCCGAGTTTAGTAATTGCTTGATAGTTTTATAAAGTGTTTACCTTTGTAAGTAACACTTGGAAATCAAGTTTGGGAATTTGCTTGAGGCTTGGTTAATTGTTGAAGTTTTGTTATCCTATTGCAATATTTGAATGCCTTAAATATTCTAGCATATGGAGACATAGGCTATCGTAAATGGAAATAGATATTTAAATGCATGAAAAAATAGACCTTTGTAGGAAAAGGAATACTTTTTTAGATGGCTTTAAGGAAAGTTATTTTGGTAAATAGAATAAGAAAGATAATGTTGTCTTCTCTAGTTTTCAAAAGAAGAGATAAAGTTGTTTTAAATGAAATGCTAGTAGAGAAAAGATTTTACTTCTACTTGTTGATGGTTTTAAATGAAATGTTAGAAGGTAAAATATTGTACTTTTACTTGTTAATGTTTCTTTATGAAAGGCTAGTAGAGAAAAGCTTTTCTTTCAGTGTTGGTGTTTTCTTTATGGAAAATTAGTAGAGAAAAGTTATGATTATCTGCTTGTGTTCCAATTTTAGGTAAAGGTATTTTTTGGTTTAGGAGGAAGATAATTATAATGGTTTCTTGAGACTTGAGTAGGTAGGGAAACCATTATAGAGAGAAGTATGTGATTCTCTCATTGTTTATTTCTATTTTGAAAAAGTATTGTGCATGGTTGCTTACAAATACATAGAGCATGTTAGGTTGCATTTCATTATGAACTATCTTGATCCCAAAGTGTTCCTCAATATCATGGTCAAATACTTGCATGAGGAGGATCATGCAAATAAATATCACTTAGGTAGAATGGATTTGATATACCTTGGAATTAAAAGTGGATATGTAAATGAGAACTTGTTTTGTATGGCTTAGTTTAAAATTTCCAATGTTATTTAAGGAAATAAAATATTTTTTTTTTGGTAAATAAAAGTCTTCATTAATTATCGAGTTTTGCAGGTTAACCTCAAAACCTATTACAATATCTAGCCTTCTACTGAGATTGTAGATCCTAGTCATCCTTGAATCTTTCTTACCAAAACTTGTGTTGAATCCCCTACAACACCTTACTAACAAGGCACACCCAAACCTAAACATAACTGTAAACATTATTTACATTGACAGGAAATTGAAGTTTAGAACTTTGCACTTTTGAAACCTATTACTTGCCCATTTCCTATTCTCTGTCAGAATCCTCCAAGGCTTACACCCTGTTACCTTCATTTCCAATTTGGTATTATTTAGACATAAACCCCATAGTTATTACCAGCTCCATGGGGAAAGAACACCCATTCATCTTTCTCCTTAATGGGTAGGTTTCTTTTCATGACTAATAATTTTTTCCACTTCACGTGGCACACCTTGTGTCCATGTCACCAAACTATCAACATTAACACCTATGTTGGCTAATTTTTCATCTGACCGTTGGCCTCACGGTACACGTGATGAGCCCTCTTGTTCTGGCTTGCTGCAAAAAGGATCCTCACTTCATGGATGACTCCCTCCATTATCCATGGAGGTTTTTTTCCATTGGTTAACAGATTGATGATGTTCATCGAAACACCTTCAATCATTAAGTTACCTTGAGTTGTTTGGGCTACTTGCAACCCTCTCCAAAGGGCTCTAGCTTCTGCTTTGTTATTAGTTCTAATTCCCAATGGTTCGACGAAGGCCTTGACTAGATTTCCTTGATGATCCCTGATTATTCCTCTAGCTCCAGCTCTTCCCGGGTTCTCCTTGGTTGCACCATCAAAATTTAGTTTAAACCAACCCTAGGGGGTGGCTCCCAAGAAATCCCATTTCTGGGATTGGGCAATGGAATGGAAGGTTTGTCCTCAATACCTAAGGCCCAAGCTAATTTTTTTTCTTGGGGAGGAATTGAGTGGTTCTCATCCACTAAGGTGCTAAGGTTTTCTTTTGCAAAGACAATAATCTTGTTGAGGATGGTTTTTGGGTTGTGAATGGTATCCTTAAAGGCTCTATGGTTCCTTTCTAGCCAAATCTGCGAGAGAAAATGATGCCAACAGATTTTCCATAGGTACTTAAGTTTTAGGCTAACAAAGGGTTGAGGCCATTGATGGAACACTTTGGATATAAGAGTAGGCTTAACCCACGAGATCCTAAAGGCTTGGAAAAGTTCATCTAGGATGGACTCCGCTATCGGACACTCCAGAAAGAAGTTTTGGGTTGTCTCCCATCCTGCCCTACACATGTAGCAATGGTTAGCAATAACCATACCTTTGGATAACATATTTTCCATAGTGAGGATTTTTCCTTGAATCACCAGCCATGAAAAAAAGGATATTTTAGGAATTAAGCCTTTGATCCAAACCAAACTCGGTTGAAATTTTTGACCTTCCACATTGAGAAGCAAATTATAGGCAGACTTAACTGTGAAGTCACCACTTTCAGTCTCAGCCCAAACAATGTGATCTTCATCCTTTCCAGAGGGAATGATTTGCTGAGTTAAAATTTTATAAAGCTCTTCAGACTTCGCTTCAAAACCCTATACTCTTATGTGTTTCCACCTGTTGATATTTATATCCTGCCACATATAATTTGCAACCTTCTTCCCAATATGCTACTCCATATGCTCTTGAATCCTAGCCAAACGAGGATTCTGGGATAACTCCTCAGCTCTCACCCATCGATCCTTCCAAAATTCTATTGTTTGCCCATTTCCTAGAATCCATCTAATACCTTTCTTCACAAGATCCTTGCTCGTGAGGATTCCCTTCCAAAAAGTAGACCCCCTGCTTGATAAGTTGTCATTAAGTAAGTTCACACCTTGGAGGTATTTCCTCCTAACTATAGCAGTCCATTCATTATCGACCTTAGTCAATAACCGCCACGCTTGTTTGGCTAACAGAGCTATATAGAGATGAGCAACTCTCCTCAATCCTAACCCCCCATTAGCTTTAGGTTTGCAAACCTTGTTCCAACCTACTAAATGGATCCTTTTCTTATTCATAGTCCCTGACCAGAGAAAAAAATTTGAATCTACTCAATTTTGTGATACACCTTTCTGGGAGCTCTGAACACTGTTAGGAAGTAAACGGGTATACTTTGAAGTGAAGCCATAGTTAAAACTGCTTTGCCTACTTGAGATAACAGATGTCCTTCCCAACCTGCTAGCTTTTTTTTTATCCTCTCCAGAACTATGTTCCACATTGATCCTTTAGGTTTCCCTATAAACAGGGGAAGACCTAAATAGGAGGTGGGAAGGGATGCAATCTGACATTCCATAATCCTTGCTATGTTGTTTTGCCTAGGAATGGGGGTATTGATGAAATAAAGTTTGCTCTTATCAAAATTCACTTTTTGTCCAACCACTTCTTCATACATTATGAGAATATTTTTAATCCATCTTGCCTCAACCACAGAATCCAAAGTCAGTAGCAATGTATCATCAACAAATTGTTGATGTGTCACCGAGGTAGTTAGCGACGTGGCCTTGTATCATCAAAAATTTGTAAAAATAAAGATAGTTTATTTTTTAAGTAATAAATAAAGGATATTTGGGATATGGTAGCTATAATACCATAGTGTTCTTAATATTTTTAGTAATCAAATGATCTTGTGGGATATTTTATATGGTCTCAAAATAGGAATTGTTATCTTGTATGAGTTTTTTATTTGTATTCCATTGAAATACCTCTTTTGCATAGCTTTATAATAGCACATAGTTAAGTTTAACTTTGGTTTGGTAATTTACATTGAAGCCTATGTTCATTGATAATGTGATGTATCAATCTATTTATTCCCAAGTTTTTAGATGGTGCTATAGTATAAGTTGTTATTATTTTATTACAACATTTGATATTTGAGAAAGTTATTATATTGTGTTAATTGCTATCTTGGGTTGTAAAAAAGGGGTTCTTGGGTTGGATCTAGAACTTATTTTAAGACCTATATCTAATTATTTACCCAATCTTGAGAGGAGTTGCGGTGTTGCAATAACCAAGTAGAAGTAAGTCCTAGAAGGAGTTGAGATAATTCAATAGCTAGGTACTTACAAATCTAGAAGAATTTGCAATGATATGATTAGATACACCGTGAATCGTGAGGATCAAGTGTTCCATAATTAGAAGAGTTATCAAAAGTTTTTGCAAGACAACAGTGGTGGTCCCATGAACGTGCAAGTTTATATGACCATATTCACTATCAAATGAGAGATAATGACCTTAGTTAGCCCATGGAGGTGTGGTAATGGTTTATGCCTAATTAACCTACCTAGATTAAATTATCTTAAGGTTAGGGAATAGGCATTACCCTTTAATTTTTATGGTCCTTAAAGGATAATCCCTATATTGTTTTCATTTTGTCCTATATCAATGAGGGTATAGGAAACGTGAGGGGGGACCACTTTGGCATCATTCTAAATGATGAGGTTTAGCAAGGTGAACTCCAAAAAACTATGGGATGTTGGCCACTCCTATCCACTAAGTTTCATATGCATCAACATTGAACTCAAATATGGTGAAGCCTTGAATTTTGAAGAAAATATATTGGTATTCTTAAGAACCTTACTTGTATTTTATATATATATATATATATATATATATATATATATATATATATATATATATATATATATATATATATATATATATATATATATATATATTTATATATGTATGTATGTATATATGTATGTATATATGTATGTATATATGTATGTATGTATGTATATATGTATGTATGTATGTATGTATGTATGTATGTATGTATGTATGTATCCTTGGGTTGAGTTTGTGGGTTGTTACACATTGGACCAACAGAGGTAAAAAAAATGATGAAAATGTTGGCACCATTTTATAAAAGTTTTGACCAAGGAGAAAAAAATTTAGATAGAGAGTGATGAAGTTCCAATAGGTACAAGAAGAACAATTTTTTTAAGTTGGAATCCAATAAATTTTTGAAGGGGAAAGGAGAAGAGAAGTTTTGAAAAGTCTAACCAAGTTTCAAGAAATTCTCAAGAGTGGATGAAATAAAAGTTTCGAGAGACAATCATATGAAAGGTCCAATAAAAGATAGGAGAAAAGTATTTTTCTAACTTCCCAACAAAATTTCAACCCAATCTTGAAAGTATATAAAATCTAACATAAGGAGATGAAAACTTCCAAAAATCATCTAATTTAAAGCTAATATAGCATGTCACCTTGGAAGATAAAAGAAATTTGAAGAAGAGAATAAAAGTGCTCCTAAAGTGTAGGGCAAGATGTAGAAGTAGCCAACAAGGAGGAAGATTAGATTATAAAATACTAGTGTTGATGCATAAACTCCCAAAAGGCAGATAAATTTAATTAATGAGCTATAACTAATAAACTTCAAAGATCATCTACTAGTATCAATTAGGCTTAGTAATCCAAGGAAAGTGGTTGGACTATGGAATCCAGAATCATGGCAATTGCAATAGCAACAATCCTAAATCTAACATCATTGATTGTAGAGGAAATTATTAATAAATTTTTAGGATGCCTAGGATGGTAGTTTAATATCTAGTAACTTAGAATTAATGATTCTAGATCTAAATATGTCGAAGAGCTAAAGGTGATGTAAGGAGGAACAAATCAAGGGAGCAATAGAGAATATTTGTCATAGACTCCTATACAATTTTGGATGGAAAATTTCCTTAATTTATCTATAAATATTATATTTTTAGTCATTATAAAGGATAGGTGAGTTGCTTATTCAAGCCTCAAAGTTTATGTGTAACTTGCCTTCCATTTTTTCTTGTATGACAATCTAGACCAGAATCTTGAGTGGTTTTTTTTGCAAGCTTTCAAGTCCTCACTTCTGGCATGATCTGTAATTTTCATACTCATATATTAGAATTCATGACTATTAGCCTTTTCTTATCCCTTTTATTATGTGCATGTATATTTATATGCATATATAAGAGGTTATGACTATCTTATTTCTATCTTGTTTCTTGTATGTGCAATCTATGCTTAATTATGCATGGTAAGAAGAGAAAGCATTCATTTCGAACTGACTATCTTATTTCTATCTTGTTTCTTGTATGTGCAATCTATGCTTAATTATGCATGGTAAGAAGAGAAAGCATTCATTTCGAACTATCAACACATTAGAATAACACATTATTTTTTATCATTGTTGTGCATAAGAATCTTATAATGGTCTTAGTGCATCACCCCTAGTTATCTTAGGACATTTTTCCTTTCCACTATATTTATTTTCTATCTTTTCTCTTTCCATTTTTCTCTATGCATCTGATAGCTAGGTAGGTTAGGTTAGAGAGTGCTAAAGATCATAATTTAAAAGGAGTTGACCTTGTAAAAAATCTTGGAGGCAGTCCGAATGAGTCATTTATCATTATTATATTGCTCCACCAGAGGTATGATAATTTGATCATCTGGTCTTTGCATCTAGTGACCACAACAATTAGAGAGGATAATATAAGGTTTTTAATAATGATGATCAAATTGTAGAATTTCTCATTAAGAAATATTGGCATGCAAAAAAAAATTGAATATAGATGTAATGTAAATGACATAGCAATACAACTAAAGAATAATAAACAACCAAAGGGATTAATCATGCTAGAGAACTTATTAAATCCTAATAAAAATGTAAAGAAATCCAATATCAAAATAAAACCATACTCTTAGCACTTGGTTGAAGATGTCAAAGGAAAGAACCTATTTTTAGGTAAATAATGTATTAAATAAGACATATGTCTATTCAATAAACTCTATGGGACCCAAGTGTTGTAGGTGAGTTGGAGAGGAGAGGGCAATCCTCCAAGGGAGGTCCTAGGTTCGAATCTCCACCCTACCAAAAATTTGAATTGAGTACCCAAAATCCAATTGATAATGTTGGTGCGAGCAGGGCTGGATGCGACCCCGAGTGACTTTGATGGTGTAGAACCCCCTGTTCATGGTCTCTTAGACCAAGGTGGCCCCACAAGGGGTTTTTCTCTTAAAATAAATAAACTCTATGGGAAGTGTTGAGGAATATTACATTATTTGGTACATGCTAATGTATCCCCATGGTACCTTCATGGTACATTTATAAATATGTAATAGATTAGGGTTGAGTCTATAGTTTAGAGTGTGATTTATATTTCCCCTTTTATGTAAGTGTCAATGTGTAATAAATACATAGGTGTCATGTAAGTTAGAGTGCAATTGTAGGTTGAGATAATGTGCATAAGTATCTTGTATGTAAGAATGAAAATATGTAATGTGAGGATGTGCACAAGTATCCTAGATTAGAAGTGCATGTAGAAGTGTAAGAGTCATGTATATGTGTGCAAGTGTTGTAGAGTCAAGTATCCATCTAGTATGCAAGTGACAAGTTGATAAGCCAAGATTCATGAGACTTGGCATATGGAGAGCTATAGTCTAGTACTTGAAGAGTCATATCATTATGGCTGTATTATGGAGGTAATTCTCCATAGAAAATAAAATCAAGATAATTCATATCTCATTATCTGATTGTAATCGAAAGAGGAGTAATAAATATTGTATGCATTTTGAGAAATTAATATTGTAAGTTTTCTTCATGCATAGTACATGAATGATTCAAGCTATTTACATTCATATTTTAGCATATAAATGAATGCTATTTTCTTTATTATATAAGCCTCTATTAATTTCTTTATTATATAAGCCTTTCCAGAATAAATAATAAGCCTTTATTATTTACATTCATTTTGAGCCTTTATAATTTAACATATCTAACTCCAATGATCAAGTTATCTTTCTAGAATATGCCCCTCCTCCCCCACCCATCTCCAATCCCCATGCAAATTTGGACCTTTCCTTCCCCCCCTTGGTAGGGTCACCTTCTCCCTCTAAATGTTTTTTTGAATCCCTAAATGAGATAGTGAGTCCCTCCCTCCTCAAAATGGATCATAATCCTATCACCATCCTCCCCATTTCTCAATCCTCTTCCAGATCCACACCTTCCCTTCCCCCCCTTGGATGGGCCCCTTTCCCCAACTAATTCCATTTTTGAATACCTAAGATAAATGGTGAGTCCCTCCCATCGCAAAGTGAATCATATTCCTATCATCACAAGAAGCTACAAAAATCCCATGTTGACACAGGGAGTGAGAAGAAAAGAGGAAGACTGTCCTTAGCCAAGAAAAACAAAAAAGACACAAAAAATCAAGTGGCAAATGGAGTGCAAACAACATTATTTCCATACCTGTTCAACCAAGCCAAGGATGAAACAAAAAATATTAAACCTCCCCCTCAGCAATCTAAGGGAGGAAAAAAATCCACCAAAGTATCCAAATGAAGATTCTTTCCTAGAATATCAGAGGTCTCAATAGTTTGGCCAAACAAATATTAGCTCGAACTATAAGGAAATATCACAAACCCACTATTTTCATTATGCAAGAAATGAAAGTTGATGCTTCTAGAATTAATAGTACTACCAAGTTAGTGTGTAAGAACTACCGATGGGCTTCCTCTCCTGTCGAAGGCTCATATGGAGCCCTTTTGTGCCTTTGGGATCCATAAAAAGTTGAAGGTAAGGTAATTTCATCTTTCAAAAGGACTCTAAACCTAGTCTTTTTCTGCAAATAAAATCAGTTCACCTAGGTTTTATCCAACATTTATGCTCCCAATAACCCTCTTGAAATATGCTCTCTTTGGAGATCCCTTTCCAACATGAAGGATGCCTTATCCAACCTCCCCTGGATGTTAGCAGGTGATTTTAATTCCCCCTCTTTCCCTTAGATAAGAAGGGTGGTAGTTCCATTCCTTCCAAGAGCATACAAGATTTCAAGGACTTTGTTACTGAGAATGAGCTAATGGATGTTGAAATTGTTGGACATTTTGAGTAGATGAGTTGTCATTGATGTCAAGAGTGAGTGGTCATTGATGTCAAGCTTTCAACACCAATCAGTGGTAGTTTTAGTGGGCAGCATCAGTTTCAGGTTCTCCAATAAGTGCAAAAGGATAGTCCACCTTCAGTTGATCAAGACCCGATTCCAGGAAATCAGATGAGGTCTAAAGGGCAAAGAAGAGGCCCAGGAAAATAATATTATAATAGTTTATTATAATATTAAAAAGGAAATTTAAATTAATTATAAATTAATTAATATAATTTTATTATAAATTAATTTAATTAACTTTCATGTTACTTAAGTTAATTATAAGTTAATTTTAATTTAATTATAAATTAATTTTTATTAATTTAATAAACCCTAAAAAGGGTTATAAAGCAAAGTTATAAATCGAATTTAAAATTCTATTTGAAGCGTCGACATGGTACAACATCAAGGCACTATGTATATATATGAAGGCAAAACCTTTGCCTTAATATCTCATGCAATTATTATTTTTGAATGTCCCTAAGTTTGAAAACGAGCGTAGAGAGAAAGCAATGATTTTTGTTTGAAAAGTCTTCGATGGAAGTAAAGGAACAAAGAGGAGCAAGGCTCCTTCCACTTTGCACACGCATTGCATAGCACAGTTGGTGATGGTGACAAGTGTTAAGATGTTTGTTGGCAAGGAGGACGTAGGTTCGAATCCCATGGGGTTCGTGTTTTGCAAGGAAGAAGGTTTGCATTTTTCACAAATGGTACCTAGCATGGGGAACAAAGGGAGGCTAGCGCCTTCCCCTTCTCGTGGGAGCACCTAGCCCACGTGGTGGGCTAGCACCTTGGTAAGGCACTCGACGGAGAGGTTTTGGGGTTGAAACCCATCGAGGCCTTTTAGCGGATGAGACAAAGGTATGCGCTGATGATTGTTGGGTTTGTCGCTTAATTTGGAATGTGCTAAGGTTGAAAGAAAATAGAAAATATTTTTTTGTGCCTAAGGTTGAAAAATAATTTTTGAGGGTTTGTGAGATTTAATTTTTGCCTAAATTAAATTTGGTTATCAAGTGTTTTGAGGGAGATAAAAGGGTAGGCAATTATTATTTCTGAAGGGTTATTTTTGAAAGTTTGATTTATTAAATTGGAGATTATAAGGAGCATTTTGAGTGATTATTTTTATGTGTAATTTGATGATTGCTAATTTCAAGGAGTAATAAGGTGTATTTGGGATTGATTATTTTTGTGTTTGAGAAATATTTTGAAAGAGAGTTAATGTGATATTTGTCATCTAACTATTGAAATTGGAAAAAGGAGAAAATTGTGATTGAGACAGGTTTTTCTAAGGGCACTTCTACATCAAACAAAAGGTATGGGCACATCTTCCTAGTGAGTGATTGTTGAAAGTTGTGAATGCAAAGTTGGAGTGAAAAGGATTGTTTGGTTAGCATTTTTGAGTGTGTTTTGAATTAATGCTTCAAGGTTTTATGGAATAAAGAGTTGTTGATAAAACCTTGTTTTATAAGCATTGTTGTTGAAGTGATTAATTGAGTGAAGAACTTGAACTAGGGTTTGCAAAGATCATGAGTATCATTGTTATGTGAGATTGATTGATAAGCATTGTTGGAAACATTTGAGTGAGTGTTCATATGCTTGGACTAGGGTTTGTAAGCAAGGATTATTTCATTGAGTGATTGGTTGAGTAGAGTTGGTTGAGCCTAGTCAAGTGGATGTGTTGATGTGATAGTTCAAGTTCTATGAAATAAATTGTTCTATATTCTGAATTGATTTAAGAAAGAGGTTGAGTGTGGATGAGTGTGAAACATATTGAGTCTCTAAGAATTCTCTATATGTTTTTGTGATAAACTAAATATTGAAATTAATTGAGATTTTATGAGTGTGAAGCATATTGAGTCTCTAACAATTCTCTATATGTTTCTAAAAGAGTGATTGAAAGTAATTGAGCATTGTGGTGAATGTGAAGCATATTGAGTCTCCAAAAATTCTCTTTATATTGTCTCTAAAAATTCTCTTTATGTTTCTATGAGATTGGACAAGTTCTAGTGTGGACTTGTTGAGCAGATTTGAGGTAAGTCTTTGAGAAGACTTGTGGACAAATTTGTATGAGATTTTGTGGAAGCTTACAATACAGATTTAGAGTAGATTTGGATCAAGCTTTGTGTTAAGGCTTGATAACAGATATTGATGATAGCTTTGTTCTAATCGAGGATGAGAGATTGAGGATAGAGTTTGGTGCAGATTTGAGGACAGGTTTGTGCTAGACCAGAAACAGAGATTGAGCATATTTGTGCTAGATTGAAGGACTGTGTTTAGTACAAATTTGAGATAGAGCTTTGAATGTGATCAAGTATAGAGGATGATAGTCTCCAGTGGATAGAGATCCATTAGCTAGGGTAGTGAGGACATGTATCTTTAGTGGATAGAGATCCATTAGCCAGAGCAGTGGGGGCAGCAGTTCTTCTAGAGAATCACCAGTCATAGCTAAGGAGAAAGGAGTTCTCCTGTGGATAGAGATCCACAAAATTTATTAGGGTATTGGTGTCTCCTTTGGACAGAGGTCCATAAACATTGTAGGGAAAGGATTCCCAAGAGAATTTATTTGAGAAAAAATTATAAGGAATATTTTCTCTGTGGAGTAGCCCACATTGGGTGAACCATGTTAAATCATGTCTCTCATGTGTGTGATGCTTTGTGTGATATTTACTACTTTAATATTGTTGATGTTATCATTTGGATTAAAAAGAAAAAAGTTTTATCTTATACTGTTCACCCCCCCTCTTAGTATAAGCACATGTTCTTCAATTGGTATCAGAGTGGGTCTCTCCATGAAAATACTAACATCTTGGAGGAGGATCCATCAAAAATACACATGACTTCAAAAAATGAAGAAGAGACTATGTTTGATATAAAAGAGGAATTCTTTGTTGCTCTCAAAAAGTTGGAAAGAATTAGAGAGAAGAATTCAAGTTTGAAGGAATAAATTCAAGAAGATGAAGAAGCAAGAATGGAACTTCTACAAAATCTCATAGAACTCAAGATAAAGGTAGAAGAAGGAAAGAAAATTGAGTAGGATATGATAGATCTATTAAGGACAAGAGAAACAGAATGTGGAAATATTGGAAGCAAAAATTATTTATCTAAGGAATGAAGTTGAAAGGACCAAGGTACTACAAGATGTAGAGTATGAGAAACATAAAAAGGAATCAAGTCTTCAAGAAGTAGAAACTTCAAACAAAGATAGGCAAGCAAAGGATATCAAAAAGGAAGAAAGCAAAGAAGAACCTTGGATGAGAGTTAATCACAAGAAGAGAAGCACTCCACCACAATCTCAAAGGCATCCAAATATGTTACATAATTTCTTCCATGGTAATTACTTTTCTTGTAATAAATATGGTCATAGAGATATACACTGTATTGGTCATGCAAGAAACAATGTCAATAGAAATTTCAATTATTTTGCACCTCTTATGGATAATGATATTATATGTTACAAATGCAATAATTTTGGGCACAAGGCTAGATGGTGTAAAATGATACTTTCTAAGTCTAGTAAAAGAAAAATAATTTCAACAACTAGGAAAGATGAAAGGGAAAATGTAAAGGCTAGATCAATGTTAGTTCAAACAACCCTTCATGCTCAGGATAAAGAAGAACAATGGTATCTTGATAGTGGTTTCTCTAGACACATGACAAGAGACATAGATAAATTCATTGTTCTAAAAGAAACCAATAGAGGATCAGTAAGTTTTGGTGATAATGGATCAACAAAGATTGGTGGAAGAGGAACTCTGAGTTTAGATAATGGAAAAACAAGAACAAAAAATGTGTTGTATGTCAAAGGGTTAAAACATAATCTGCTAAGTGTTAGTCAACTTTGTGATCAAGGTCATATGGTTACATTTCACCCAGATAGATGTGAGATAAAAAAATTTAGAAACTGGAAAAGTCATTGCAAATGCAAGAAGAACTCCAAATAATCTATACATGCTTAGTGAGATCAAAGGGAGAAAAGTGCTTTCTATCACAAGAAGATGAGATTTGGTTGTGGCATAGAATATTGGGTCACTTGAATTTTGAAAACATAGTCAACATAAGCAATAAGAAGGTTGTCAGAGATTTACCCAAGATAAAAAGGCCACAAAACACAATTTGTGCACCTTGTCAACATGGAAAGCAAACTAGAACAAGATTTAAGTCAAAATGATATATGTCATCTGAGCCATTAAGTCTAATACATACTGATTTATGTGGTCCTACCAAAATATAGAGTATTCAGGGTGAGAGTTACTTTATATTGTTTATAGATGATTACTCCATAATGGTTTGGGTAGCTTTCCTAAAAGAGAAGTCAGATGCATTTGAAAAATTCAAAGCATTTAAGGAACTGGTTGAAAATGAAACCGACAAGAGGATTAAGTGTTTGAGATCTAAAAGAGGAGGAGAGTTTACCTCAAATGAATTTGTAGAGTTTTGTGAACAACATGGGATCAAGAGAGAATACTCAGCAGCAAGAACTCCCCAACAAAATGGAGTAGTTGAAAGGAAAAATAGGACTATTGAGAATATGGCTAGAGCTATGTTAAATGAGTCCAAACTCTCAGATGGATTTTGGAGGGAAGCAATAAACACAACAGTATACATAATAACTAGGGCTCAAATGAGGGTAAATCATCACAAGACTCCATATGAGCTTTGGAAAGGAAGACCGACCATTGTAAAACACTTCAAGGTTTTTGGAAGCAAGTGCTACATAAGACGAGAAGATCAAAACTTAGGCAAGTTTGACCCAAGATGTGATGAGGGAATTTTCCTTGGTTATTCCTCTAAGAGTAAAGCCTATAGATGCTTCAACAAGAGAACACGCACTATTGTAGAAAGTATAAATGTAACAATTGATGAGAAGATAGATTCAAGAGAACCATTTCAGAAAATTGTGTATCAGGAATATGGAAGTTGTCAAGAAGAGTTTTGTGAGGAATCAGATGAAGAAGAAGAAGAAACACAAAAACTTCTTCCTAAAACTCCATCCAGGTATGTACAGAAGCATCATCCAAAAGAGCTAATAATTGGGAATCCAGATGAAAGATAGACAAGGAGAAGGATAATAACACCATCTCAACAAGAAAATTTTTCTTTGCTATCTAATATTGAGCCAAAAGACTTCAATCAGGCAAGTGAAGATGAGTTTTGGATCAAGGCAATGGATGAGGAATTAGATCAGATAGAGAAAATCAAGACTTGGGAACTTGTTCCATGACCAAAGGACAAGAATGTGATCGACACAAAATGGGTATTCAGAAATAAGCTAAATGAATATGGACAAGTAGTAAGGAATAAATCAAGGTTAGTGTGCAAAGGTTATGCACAGGTAGAGGGAATTGAATTTGATGAGACATTTGCTCCAATTGCACGACTTGAAGCCATAAGAATATTTTTAGCTTTTTCAAGTTTTAAAAACTTCAAGGTATATCAGATGGATGTTAAGTCAGCATTTCTAAATGGTGTTCTAGAAGAATAAGTCTACATTGAATAGCTAGAAGGATTCAAATTAACAAATAGACCAGATCATGTATGCAGATTGAAAAAGGTACTGTATGGACTAAAGTAGGCTCCTAGAGCATGGTACTCAAGATTGGATAAGTATCTTCAGGAACAAGGATTTAGAAAAGGAATAGAAGACAATAAATTATACATCAAAAATAAAGGAATGATCTACTAATTGTGGTTGTTTATGTTTATGACATCATTTTTTGGGAAATAATGATAAGATGTGTAAATAATTTCCTAAGAACATGCAAAATGAATTTGAGATGTCTATGCTTGGTGAGTTGTCTTTCTTTCTTGGACTTCATATTTCACAATCAAAGAAAGGAGTATTTCTCTCACAAACCAAGTATATAAAAGAGATGTTAAATAAATTTAGGTTAGAGGATTGCAAACCGGTAAGTACCCCCATGGTCACAGGATGCAAGTTAAGTAAGGATGATGAATCTCTAGAGGTAGATCAGATATTATAAAATTTGATGATTGGCAACTTGTTGTATGTTACAGCTACAAGACCAAACATAGTGTAGTCAGTGGGATTAGTGGCAAGGTTTCAGGCAACACCTAAGGAAACACATGTGGCAGTAGTAAAGAGAATTCTCATGTATCTAAAAGGGACTATGGATTTTGGGCTCTAGTATCCCAAAAGTGATAGTTTCACACTTACAACATATACATATAAATATTGGGATGGGAGCATTGATGACTAAAAAAGTACGAGTGGAGGAGCATTCTTTCTTGGAGACTGTTTAGTCTCTTGGCTAAGTAAGAAGCAGGTTTCAATATCCTTATCTATAGTAGAAGCATAATATATTGTAGAAGTAGCCAGTTGTACATAGGTATTATGGATGAAGCGAACTCTAGAAGACTTCAAGATAAAACATGATCATCCTATTCCCATATTATGTGATAATACAAGTGCTATAAGTATTTCAAATAATCTAGTGATGCATTCTAGGACAAAGCACATTTCGATCAAGTATCATTTTTTGAGAGAACAGGTGATAGATAAATAGGTCAGATTGGAATATGTTACTACAAAGGAACAGATAGGAGATATTTTCACCAAGCCACTTTCGAAGGAGACCTTTGAGTATCTTCGAGGAAAACTTGGAGTAATACTCCCACCCCATAATTAACCACCTCAAGAGGAGGTGGGGGAGGGGCTAAGCTAAGAGACTCATTCTTAGCCCCAAGCCCCAAAGGTGACCCTTTACCATTGATGTCAAAGGGGGAGATATTTGAGTAAGGGGGAGAGATTTGGTTTAAGGAGAGAGCATTGAGTCAGGGGGAGCAATTTCCTAGGGAGAGCAGAATAGGAAAAAGGTCAAGTTTTGGTAAAAATAATTTGGGTTGCCATAAATGACAAATGGGGAGATTGTTGGACATTTTGAGTAGATGAGTTGTCATTGATGTCAAGAGTGAGTGGTCATTGATGTCAAGATTTCAACACCATTCAGTGGTAGTTTCAGTGGGCAACATCAGTTTCAGGTTCTCCAATAAGTGCAAAAGGATAGTCCACCTTTAGTTGATCAAGACCCGGTTCCAAGAAATCATATGAGGTCTAAAGGGCAAAGAAGAGGCCCAAGAAAATAATATTATAATAGTTTATTATAATATTAAAAAGGAAATTTAAATTAATTATAAATTAATTAATATAATTTTATTATAAATTAATTTATTAATTAACTTTCATGTTACTTAAGTTAATTATAAGTTAATTTTAATTTAATTATAAATTAATTTTTATTAATTTAATAAACCCTAAAAAGGGTTATAAAGCAAAGTTATAAATCGAATTTAAAATTCGATTTGAAGTGCCGACATGGTACAACATCAAGGCACTATGCATATATATGAAGGCAAAACATTTTCCTTAACACATCACACAATTATTATTTTTGATTACCCCTAAGTTTGAAAATGAACATAGAGAGAAAGCAGTTATTTCTTTTTGAAACGTCTTCGATGAAAGTAAAGAAACAAAGAGGAGCAAGGCTCCTTCAACTTTGCACACGCACTGCGTAGCATAGCTGGTGACAGTGGCAAGTGTTAAGACGTTTGTTGGTAGGAGGATGTAGGTTTGAATCTCGTGGGGTTCATGTTTTGCAAGGAAGAAGGTTTGCATTTTGTGAAATGACACCTAGCATCGGGAACAAAGGGAGGCTAGCACCTTCCCCTTCTCGTGGGAGCACCTAGCCCACGTGGTGGGCTAGCGCCTTGGTAAGGCACTCGACAGAGAGGTTTTAGGGTCAAAACCCATTGAGGCTTTTTAGTGGATGAGACAAAGGTATACATTGATGATTTTTGGGTTTGTCACTTAATTTGGAATGTGCTAAGGTTGAAAGAAAATAGAAAATATTTTTTTATGCCTAAGGTTGAAAAATAATTTTTGAGAGTTTGTAAGATTTAATTTTTTCCTAGGTTAAATTTGGTTATTATGTGTTTTGAGGGAGATTAAAGGGTAGGCAATTATTATTTTTGAAGGGTTATTTTTGAAAGTTTGATTTATTAAATTGGAGATTATAAGGATCATTTTGAGTGATTATTTTTATGTGTAACTTTATGATTGCTAATTTCAAGAAGGAGTAATAAGGTGTATTTGGGATTGATTATTTTTGTGTTTGAGAAATATTTTTAAAGAGATTTAATGTGATATTTGTCATCTAAGTATTGAAATTGGTAAAGGAGAAAATTGTGATTGAGACAGGTTTTTCTAAGGGCACTTCTACATAAAACAAAATGTATGGGCACATCTTCCTAGTGAGTGATTATTGAAAGTTGTGAATGCAAATTTGGAGTGAAAATGGTTGTTTTGTTAGCATTGTTGAGTGTGTTTTGAATTAATGCTTAAATGTTTTCTAGAATAAAGCTTTTTTGATAAAACCTTGTTTTATAAGCATTGTTGTTGAAGTGATTAATTGAGTGAAGAACTTGAACTAAGGTTTGAAAAGATCATGAATATCATTGTTATGTGATATTGATTGATAATCATTATTGGAAACATTTGAGTGAGTGTTCATATGCTTGGACTAGGGTTTGTGAGCAAGGATTATTTCATTGAGTGATTGGTTGAGTAGAGTTGGTTGAGCCTAGTCAAGTGGATGTGTTGATATGATAGTTCAAGTTCTATGAAACAAATTGTTCTATATTCTGAATTGATTTGAGGAGGTTGGGTGTGGATAAGTGTGAAACATATTGAGTCTCTAACAATTCTCTATATGTTTCTATGATAAACTAAATATTGAAAGTGATTGAGAGTTTATGAGTGTAAAGCATATTGAGTCTCTAACAATTCTCTATATGTTTCTAAAAGAGTGATTGAAATTAATTGAGCATTGTGGTGAATGTGAAGCATATTGAGTCTCAAAAATTCTCTATATGTTTCTAAAAGAGTGATTGAAAGTAATTGAGCATTATGGTGAATGTAAAGCGTATTGAGTCTCTAAAAATTCTCTTTATATTTCTATGATAGTAGACAAGTTCTAGTGTGGACTTGTTGAGCATATTTGAGGTAAGTCTTTGAGAAGACTTGTGGAAAAATTTGTGTGAGCTTTTCTGGAAGCTTATAATACTGATTGAGAGCATATTTAGATCAAGATTTGTGTTAAGGCTTGAGAACAAATATTGAGGAAATATTTGTGCTAGACCAAAGGACTGTGTTTAATATATATTTGAGGACAGATTTTGGTGCATATTTGAGGATAGGTTTGTACCAGACTAGAGACAGATATTGAGCAGATTTGTGCTAGATTGAAGAACTATGTTTAGTATAGATTTGAGATAGAGCTTTGAAGTTGATAGAGTATAGAGGATGACAATCTCCAGTGGATAGAGATCCATTGGCCAGGGTAGTGAGGATAGGTGTCTTCAATGGATAAAGACCCATTATCCAGAGCAGTGGGGACAATAGTTCTTCTAAAGGATTAATAGTCAGAGCTAAGGAGAAAGGAGTTCTCCTATGGATAAATATCTACTAAATTGATTAGGATATTGGTGTCTCCTTTGTACAGAGGTCCATAAACATTTTATGGAAAGGATTCCAAAGAGAATTTATTTGAGAAAAAATTTTAGGAATATTTTCTTCGTGGAGTAGCCCACATTGGGTTAACCACGTTAAATCATGTCTCTCATGTGTATGATGATTTGTGTGATATTTTCTACTTTAATATTACTGATGCTATAATTTGGATTAAAAAGTAAAAATTTGTATCTTATATTGTTCATCCCCCTCTCAGTATAAGCACATGTTCTTCAAAAATTAAGGGATGCCAATTCACATGGAGCAACAAAAGAGTGGGTTATGAACACATACAAGCAAAATTGGATAGAATATTCCTAACCCATTAGGCTATTCCCTTATTTGGATACACCTCTCTCATCTCTCTTCCTATAATTAACTCCAACAATTACACCCTTCTTTTGGAAGCTAACAAGACCCCATCCTTCAAAAACCCCTTTAGATTTGAGAACATGTGGATCTAGCACAATGACTTGAGGCAGAGAATATTTGAATGGTGGTAGCACCCTTACTCTAGGTCTACTATATCCTGAGTTTCCCAAAAATTGAAGGCTATCAAGGAAAACCTCAAAATCTAGAATAAGGAGGTGTTCAGAAATATTTTTGAAAACAAAGATCAAATCTTAAGCAAACTCAAAACCATTGAGCAGCAAATTCAGAATGACCAGTTGACTCCCCATATTAGAGAAGAAGAAAAGCAACTTCTGTCATAATACCACAACATTCTAGCTAAGGAAGAGATCTACTGGAGATAGAAATCCTAAGCCCTTTAGCTAAAATATGGGGATGCTAATACAAAGTTCTTCCATGCCTCCACCCTACGAAATAGAAGCACAAACAAAATTAAAGAGCTCATTCTAGCTGATGGCACCTTCTCCAAAGATATTTTCAAAATTAGAGATGAAGCCTCCTCTTATTTTAGCAACCTGATGGGGACCATATCCCTCGAACATCCTGAAGCCCAAGAGGTCCTCCTGTAGAACATTCCCCCTTTGGTCACTCCTAAAATGAATTCCTCCCTTATCCAACCCCTAAGAAAAAAATAAATCAAGCATGCTTTGTTCTCCATGCAGGCTGACAAAGCCCCTGGGCTAGATGGGTTCCCCTTGGTTCTTCCAAATGTTCTGGGATATTTTAGAGGAAGACATTTACAATGCCATCATAGAGCTCCAATAAACCAAGATCATTCCCAAAGGAATGAACTCAAATTTCATTTCCCTGGTCCCCAAAACCCCTCAAAGCAAATCCATGGTGGACTTCAGGCCAATAAGCCTATGCAACATCATCTACAAGATTTTAACCAAATATCTAGCTATGAGGCTCAATAAAATCCTTCCCATGATCATAGATCCCTATCAAGGAAGTTTAGTAGAAGGCATATCCATCACTGATAGCATCATATCTCTTCTTGAAACTCTTCACTCTATCTCATGCAACAAAAAAGTAGCCATGTTTCTAAAGTTGGACATCAACAAATCTTTTGATAGGGTTAACCAAGATTTCCTTTTAAAGGTCCTCTCCAGGTTTGGGTTTCACAAGGACTGGATCGACCTCATCAAGGGCTGCATTTCCTCCCCTTGGTTCTCTATTTTGGTTAATGGATTAGCAACAAGATATCTCCCCAAATCCTGAGGCATCAGATAAGGAGATCCCCTCTCCCCCTTCCTATTCATCATTCTTGCAGAATCCCTAGGAAGAGCCTTCAAATTTGCTTGTGCAGCAGGAAGTATTTCAGGTATCAAAGCCTCTTCTAACTCCCCACCCCTATCCCATCAGCAGTTTGTAGATGATACTATCATCACCACCCTAGCCTCTATTCTTCAAGCTAAATCTATAAAGTCTATCCTTGATACCTATGAATTAGCAGCCGATCAGGAAATTAACTATCTAAAAAGCAAATGGTACTTTCTCAACACTCCTGCAATAGACAACACAAAATTATTTGTATCCTTTAGTGTTACATTGTTGATCTCCCTACCTCTTACTTGGGTCTTCCCTTGTTCATCAAAAACTCAAAAGAGTCCATGTGGGACAATGTTATAGAAAGGATCAAGCGAAAACTTGCAGGATGGAAAGGTTCTCTTCTGTCTCAGGTGGCCAAAGCAACTCTCACTATGGTTGTTCTCTAGAGCATCCTAGTTTACTTTATGTCGGTGTTCAAAGATCCTATTGTTGTGCATTCCAATATTGAATAGATACAAAAGAACTTCCTTTGGTCGGGCCCAGAGGAAAAGAAAAAATTCCATTTAGTCAGCTGGGACAGAGTTTGCCACCCCAAATCCCAAGGAGACCTCGGGCTTAGAAGAATTGCCAACATGAACCTCACCCTTCTCACCAAGCAAGCATGGAAGATCTTCACCAACTTCAAAATAGAGTGGGTATCCATCATCAAAGGCAAATATCTTCAGAACCTATCCTTGTTGGATGATGACACTCCCACTAATGGATCTAAATTATGGTGGGCTATTATTCAAGTCAAATACCTCATCATAAAATGCACCCGATGGTAGTTAGGAAATGGTTCAAATATAAATTTTTGGGATGATGTATGGATAAAAGATAGACCCCTTTTGGAGATCCCTAAAGTCTCCATCCTTAGGCCTTTTCTAGATAGGAGGTTTAGCAGCCAAGTTAGGGACTTCATTGACATTCAACACAGATGGAAAGCCATTCCCACTACCAATGAAAGTGATGAAGTGGCTAGAGCAAGGATTGTCTTGTCTTGCTTACTCAAAACCACCATTATCCTGACCATAGCTACCCCGAACTACCCCATTTGGAAAGGGAATGACAATGGGGATTTCTCTGTCAAATTAGCTTACTCCCTCCTGCTCAATTCCCAAGTCCCCACTATTCCCTTCAGTTTGGTGTGGGTCAAGCACCTCATCCCCAAGGTTGGATTCTTCTCCTAGATTGCCATTCAAAACAAAGCCCTCACTATCGATAATCTAATGAAAAGAGGTATGTCTGTCCCGAATAGATGCCACCTATGTCTCTCCAATTGGAAATCTATCAATCATTTGTTCCTAGATTGTGCTTTTACCAGAGAAGGTTTGTGTCACATCCTGACTACCTTTTAGATTCAATGGGCTCCTCCCAACTCCTTACTAGACCTCTTTATCCAATGGCCTAACCCGTTCAGCAATCCCAAAGTCTCCTTTCTATGGAAAATTTACCTCCATCATTTTATATGGTAAATTTGGTTAGAGAGGAACCACAAAATTTTCTCCCTCCTGTCTAATGACCTTGTGTCCACAACTACTAAATCCATCACTTATGCTGCTAAAAATTCCCATTTACTTCCATGCCCCAAACCTCCTAGCAGTGGCTTTGAAACTGATATCCTTCGGTCTCTAAATATTCCCATCCCTTCTAATGCGGCCCCTCCCCTACCCCATCCTAGGAAGGAGGCTCGATGGAGACTACCCCCGAAAGGATGGTTGAAGTTAAATTTTGATGGTGCCTCCAAGGGGAATCCAGGTTTAGCAAGATCTGGTAGGGTTGTCAAAAATCATAAGGGTGAAGTTGTCATAGCTTTTTTTGAGAACTTGGACCATCAAATGAACAATGTGGCTAAAGCTTGGGCCCTATGGAGAAGTATGCATCTAATCAGGGATTCAAAAATAAATCTCCAAATCAAAGGGGATTCCCTCAACATCATTGGGTACATCAATAGTGACAAAAGTCCATCCTGGAACATTCGCTCTCTCATCCAAGAGACCCAAATTCTCATTGGCCAAAAAATTAGGTTATGGCTACTCATGTGTATCAAGAGGCCAACAAGCTTGTTGATGGTCTTGCAAATTTGGGAATCACCCAACCTACCATCTCCATTTGGTGCAACATGGTTCCACAAAGTGTTCTTCATATAGCGTCAACTACTTGGCTAAGACAAACCAAGTGCCTTTATCAATTTTCTCGTTGTTCTATGGTTTTCCTAATTATTGGTTTGTAGGTCCCATGTTGCAAAGTTCCCATGGCTGGAATTCTAATCTGTGCACCTCCTCACTGTCATATGATTGGTCATCTTCCTAGCCCTTCCATTCGTATTTTTCAAGCTTAGATTCACTTTTCAAACTGCAACAAAGTTCAAGGTAACTTATGTAGTCCCGACTATGATTATTTTATAGTTTCCCCACCTAATATCTTGTCTAGGCTTGTTGTTACCAAGTACCACTACCGCTTCATCTCCACCTATGTGGATATCCATTTGAGACCCCCACCAATCCCCAGTTTCATCACCATCAGCACCGCCTCTACACCTGTTGTCACTCCTGGTTTACCGACACGAGTCTTGTTTCGCATCACGCTTATTTAAACTAGTTGTGGTCTGCCTCGATCAACTACTTTGTTCATTTGCGCCACCCTAGCCCTCTATCTAGTTCTCTTGCTGGTAATCCCGAGTGCCTTGTTTCCACCACCATGGCCTTTATCGAGCCTAGTAACCTCCATTTGGATCTCTTTTCATCCACCTACCTACAAGCATAGGGGTTTATCCCTTTTTTATCCAAATTCAAGGGTGTCGAGCAAGATATTATCGTAGACTTCATGAAATCATGGTCGAATGGTCATGTTTCTATTTGCAACATTCACTTCAAGGTAATGGTAGATCTGATTGCAGAAGTGTTTGGCCTCCCACTAATAGGTCGCTTGGTCTGGCAAGACAAGTATAATTAGGACCAGGAGCTTGATGGGTTTCCCAACCATCAAGAGTTCAAGTGGATCAGAGTCACCCTCGATCGTGAATCCCTCCCCTCTCCTTGGCCTATCATCATTATCCCCATGCTCCAGTACATTTCTTGTGATGACCCCACCAAGCCTTTATCTAGCTTTCATCTAGCTTTGGTCAATCACCTGTGTGATTTCAAACCCATGAATACCCCATATTTCCTTCACTGCTCCATCTGGCTCTCAATTCTCATCGCTCACAAAAAGCACTCTACCCCCATCCACCAAGGGTTGCTTGCAGTCATATTCCACCACATCATCGCCTCCACCCCTCTTCTCATTTCTATCACCCCCTTATTTCCAATCCTTCCCCTCTCTCCTTCATTTATAGTCCTTCCCACTCCTTGTCCAACAAGCCCTTGGTTAGCAAGGATCCCCAAGATTTCCAAACTCCAATTTCTAAGAAAGGCTCCTCGACTACTGTGACACCCCCTTCCATCAAGCCCCCTGGTGTGAGTGAAGGTAGGCCTCTACCATTGAAGTGGAAATATAAGGTTGGAGAGAGCTCTTCTCACACTCAAAGGTCCTCTCGGGTCAAAAAATCCAAGGTGAAGACCAGTCATAATTCCCCAATCCACATTTCTAAGGACATCAGTGGGAATTCAAACTCTGATGTTGCAATTTCCAATAGATTTTCAAGAATGGTCCTCAAAATCTTCATCTCAGCTTTTGATAGTTCCAGTACAACCCTAAACTAGTTCCTCCAGAATGGCACAAGTTGTACCAAGGAGAACTCCCCAAAAGCCTAGCTTCATTAGTCATGCTTCGGAGTAGGTTTCTGGGTTTTTTGTTTTTTGATATTGTTGTTTCGTTTCCCTGCAGGATGATGATTACTTACAGATAGTGCTTCTCAACTTTCCCCTTCGCGGGTTCTTATTCTAAGTCTATTAACTGTCTTTTACTAAGGTTTCTCCTACGTGGGTTTTGGTTGGTTTTTTGTCGAAATGTAGTTTTCTTGATTTCTCACCTCTGTGTAGGCAGTTTCACTTTGGTATCTAGTTCTATCATCCCCTACAAATTTTGGTTTTTTTACAATGGTCATCCCTGGTTTGGGATCCTTTAGTAGTATTTCTCCTCTATCTTACAATTTTTTTTGTATATCTGGGATTGGGACCCAGTCAAAACCCGTATAATATAAGCATCTAATTACCAAAAAAAATATAAGCCTTTATATACATATTAATTTGCTCATATCATTTTTCTCATATTATTATTACTTTAACTTTTTAATATTGTGGCTATTTTATATTGGGACCTATGTAATATTCTGCTATATCTTATGGTAGTAAGGCTTAGAAATCCAACAATGGTATCAAAGCTACCACCTGAATTTATCCAGTTTGATAGAGTTATCTATTAGCCACTATTTTTCAATATTTAACTTTATCTATTTTGATAAAGTTAATTTAGAGTCTATCCACTTTAAAGGCAATGAATACTTGGACTCTAATTTTTAAAGGTCTTATTGTGTAGAACAGTCTAGGTCCTTTCCACTTAGTTGAAAGAAAACCAATTAGGACTAGGACTCACCTATATTGATAGAAAGGGCCAACTTAGAAGAAAATTTGAACATTTGATATTGATTAGAAACCAAATCAGAGAAAAGTTGGATATTGAAATTGGAAAATTTGGAGATTGAGGATTTTAGGTGAACCAACCTAGAAGGAAGTTGGTCATTCAAGGATAGAGCCACCTTGATATTAATATTATCTAAAAAAATAAAATAATTATTGATAGATTAAGGTAGAACCAACTAAGAAGAAAAATTAGTCATTCAAGGATAGAGCCATCCTAACATTGATTTGAAGAATTTAAATATTTAAATATTTAAGAATTTACAAATTGAATATTGGAGGTAAAATTAACTATGGATAAATTTGATCATTCAGGGATATACAGAGCCACCCTAACATTGATATTGAGTTTTCTATTAAGGAGGAGAATCATATTGTAATTAGGTTCTTAGGTGCAACCTAAGACATTGAATATTTTAGATTGATAGAAAGAAAAGCAGAGATTAATATTAGAATGTTGAGAAGCTTCCTATAGAAGATAAAGAATAATTTTAGCTTCTAAATTTTTTGAAGAGAATAGAAAAATAAAGAGGAGTACATAACTTTTGAGATAAAGGATAAGCAAAGCAAAATATAAGCAAATGTAGAGATAGATAAAAGTAAAGGATAAGCAAAGTGTAGATAAAAGTATTCTAAAGATACTTGAAGAAATAAATATATTCACTATATCAGTGAATAAGTTATTATTCTAAGGTAAGCGCCATCAAGATTAAGAGCACTAATATTGAATGAATTGCTATTTTTTTAACATAAGTGCATATAGAAGGAGGATTAAGCACTAAAGAGATGAGTTAGTGCTAATATAGAAGAACTAAGGGCATACGGCCAACAACCAGATAAGGACAATAGAGAAAGCTCATGATATGAAATATGAAAGAAAAAAAGATATCTCACATAAGGAGAAAATAATTTTTCAATGAAGAAAATCACTAAAGGAGAAGTAAAGATCATCATACAACCTTCAACGAGAGGTTTGAGCACCAAAAAAATGTTTATTCTTCAACAAAAGGCATATGCACTAGCAAGTAACCTAAAGCCTATGCACCAATAAATAACCTAAAGCCTATGCACCAGCAAGTGCTAATGAAAAGCCTATGCACCAGCAAGTGCTAATGAAAATCCTATTCACTAGCACAAGGACTATACATAAATGAAGTGCCTATTAGAGACTAGAGAACCAAAAAGTGATCAAAAGCATGAGTTATAAACTAGAGAACTGACAAGTGACTTGAACATCAACAAAATAAAGAAGACTAGTGGACCAGTGATCAGACTATGAAAAGAATAATATATCAAAGAGATAGGACCAAAGTAAATACCAATATAGAGTTGCAAAAGATAGGTGGAAAATAGATAAGAAATGGGAGTGAATTGTAAAGCTAAAGCAATGAGGAGTCAAGCAAATAGACAAGCTATGGACACTAGTGTAGCAAGGAGTCAAGTAGACAAGCAATAGTTACTATAGCTACAAGGAGGAGTCAAGCGAATAGACAATAGATACTAGAACAACAAAGAGGAGACAAGAAAATTGTGAAAACGCATAACACTTGATAATGTTACTTACAGTAGTAATATGTTCACCAATAGACTTATTGCATTCAAAAAGCACAAAAGAAATCATAACTAGAAGTGAATTTAGGGTTAAGCTTGGTATATTTTATGCTTAACTTAGAATGGAGTAAAGGATCTGAAGTTGATCTAATGAACATAAATTCAGTGAACGTTGATCTCCATCCATGGATGTTAGGGCTAGTGCATCCATAAATATTGAATGTGCATTCAAGCTAACTAAGGAGGAAATAAATGTTAGATAAATTTATGTTTTAATTTTCTTTATTTGAAGTCATAAGATGATTATAAGTAATTAGTAGGAATTATAAGGATTAATAAGAAATTAATATTTTTGAATTTTTTGAAAAGTGTGGAGTGATAAGGATTTCTACATTAAATATTTTTATTTGGTTATTTCATGCATTTGAAGTATTTTCAAAGTTTCTTTAGATAAAAAGTTTGAAATTGAAAAATATATTAGAAAGTTTTTGAAATTTTACAAATTCAATTTTGGAGTTAAAAGGTTTTCAACATCAAAGGATTAGGAAAGTTTATAATTTGAATTTTTCATATTTAAGTCAACTTATTTTTAAATTTGGGAGATATAAGGTTTACTACTTCAAAGGAAATAATTCATTGAATTGATTCTTATTATGGAAGAAATTATTATAAATGCATTCAAGGATAGTAAATAATTGTGAACAAGTTAAAGCTTTATTTTCAAATTTTGATAGATGATCTTGTTAAAAAGAAGAAAATAACAAGATCACTAAATACTCTTGAAAACTCAAAATTAGATATTGTTACTACTAAATCTCAATCTAGTAGTTCATCAAACATAGATTCTATCACAAAATCTATATCTACTCAGAATGTCATAGATTATCAAATCTTGCAACTTATTTATAAGGAAAATAAAGAAAGAGTATCATTGGTTGTGCATAAATGGTTATGTTTATTTCTCAAGAAGAAAAAGAACTTGAAGCACTAACAAGGAAGCATAAAATTAAGAAATGGCAGTACAGAAGCAGTTATTATAATAGAATTGGACATGAAGCAAATTGTTGGAATCTTTATCCATGTAAATATTATGGAAGAAAATCTCATTCTCTAGCATTTTGTTGGTATAAAGAAAATATTGTGGAATATTTGAAAGGACACTATTGTTCAAATTAGGCATTTTTTTTGAAAAAAATACTTCTGAATGAAGTTCTAACAATAGAGCAAAGTGTTCAATTTTTGAAATACAGAAAAGGAAACATTTTGTAATAAAATATATAGAAAACAAGGTAAAAAAATGGATCAAATATGGTCCAAATTTGTCTTACAAAGCAATCATGAATGGGCCATATATATCAAAGGTTGAAAAAGAAGTTCAAGAAGTTTCTAATACAAAAACTAAAGAACCAAAGAATCTAAAGAATGAAGATGAAGAAGAGCATGAAACTTAAGCTAAAGATGAATCTCAAGCAAAGGTTCATGAACTTGAGGAAGATCACTTGAAGATTCAAGACAAATACAAAGGCCTAGATTGAATATTGAAGTCTTTAGTAACCAAATAATGTAATACAAGGAGGTGTTGAGAAATATTTATTATTTGGTACATGCTAATGTATCCCCATGGTACCTTCATGGTACATTTGTAAATATGTAATAGATTAGATTTGAGTCTATAGTTTAGAGTGTGATTTATATTTCCCTTTTTATGTAAGTGTCAATGTGCAAGAAATGCACAAGTGTCATGTAAGTTAGAGTGCAAGTGTAGGTTGAGAGAATGTGCATAAGTATCTTGTATGTAAGAGTGCAAATATGTAATGTGAGGATATGCACAAGTGTCCTATATTAGGAGTGCATGTAGAAGTGTAAGATTCATGTAGATGTGTGCAAGCATTGTAGTGTCAAGTGTCCATCTAGTATGCAAGTGGCAAGTTGATAAGCCAAGAGTCATGAGACTTGGCATATGGAGAGCAATAGTCTAGTATTTGAAGATTCATATCACTATGGCTATATTATGGAGACAATGATCCATTGCAAATAAAATCAAGACAATCTATATCTCATTATCTGATTGTAAGAGTAAGAGGAATAATAAATCTTGTATACATTTTGAGTGATTAATATTGTAAGTTTTTTCAAGCATAGTACATTAATGATTCAAGCTATTTACATTCATATTTTAGCATATAAATTAATGTTATTTTCTTTAGTATATAAGACTCGATATACATATTAATTTGCTCAGATTATTATTACTTTGACATTTTAATATTATGGTTGTTTTATATTGGGAGCTTTGTAATATTCTACTATATTTTGTGGTAGTAAGGCTTAAAAATCCAACAATAATTACAAGGATATTATTGCTTGCTCCTCTAAATAATTGAAGTTTTATAATAGGATAATTATCAAACGCAATATAGAGTTGGAACTCGATGCAAAACCCTTTTGAAAAATCAAATATTTTTTAATCCCAAAATTGAATTAGTGATGAAGAAAGAGCTTAGCTACAAAATGCTACTTCCACTCACCCCTTAAGAGCTTTTAAAAATAGAGAATAGGAGGAGATACATTCATTTATTCCTCTCTCCCTTTACCCTCTCACTCTGGGAGGTTCATCCCATTCTGAATTTATTAAATCAAATTTTGGGGTTGGGGTTCTAAATATTTTATAGACCTATATTATATCTTAAGAAAAATCTTCTAAAGCTTCTATATCCTATATTATATTTCTAATTAATAATTCTACCTAAGTGTCCAATCTTGCTATAGTTCAATAGAAAATATATATATCAAGTCGTGTGTTGATTTTAGAAATTTAAATAAGGTATCACTTACAAACTACTAACCATTGTATTCCTTAGATCGTATTCTGCAAAAGGCAACCATGTATTTAGATGTTATCATCATTATATGGCTTCTTAGAGTACAATTAGATTTGGGCAAAGCATGACAACCAACATGAGACAACCTTGACAACAATATGGGGGACTTTTGTGTACAAAAGAATGCCTTTAGGGTTATCAAACGCTAGGTCCACCTTCCATATATTCATGGACATCACCTTTGCAAGTCTAGTAAATCATACTTATATACCTAAATGATTTAACTATCTTTTATAAAGAAAAATAAGCATATTGAAAATTTAGAGTCCATATTTATGAGATGTATGAAGTATGGAATTTCACTAAAATTGAAAAGTCTATATTTATGATTTAAGAAGGAAAACTCTTAGGGTATATAGTATATACATATGGACTAGCAATGGACCTTCATAGGAGAAAATCAATTCAAGAGTTATCTTTGCCCATATCCATCAAAGGATTAGGTCACTAATATGTCAAATATACTTTGTAGCCAAGTTCATAACCAATTTTGTACAACTAGTTAGATTGACAACCAATATGTTAAATAAATACACTACCCTTACATTGGTCGACAAGGGCAACATATATTTTTGAGATATAAAATATGCAATAACAAAAATCCCAATTCTTATCAACCCAAATTTCTCTAAATATTTTAGGTCATATATATTTGGCAAATAAAAGTATCACAACCATATTGACTTAAAAGGATAATAAAGAAGAAGATCCAATCTTCTTCATGAGTCATATGCTTCATAATTATGATGAAAAATATACTTTCATCGAAAAGCAACAATTCACGATGCTAAAGGCCCCAAGAAAATTTACCAATCTAAGAGTAGAATCATTGTCTTTATAGTATACCCTTAATATTTGATATATCATTCTATATAGTTAATTGGGGAAAATAAAGCAAAATGGATAAATAAGATTTGGAAATTTGAAATAGAGATAAAACCCACCAAGCTAGTCAAGGAAAGGATTTTTTTTTGAAATATTACAATTTTACCTCCCAAAGACTAGGTGGCATTGGTAGAAGAAATCAAACTTGATGATCAACCAAGTTGGATAAGAGACATTAGAAGGTACATGTGTAATAGCCCACCCTGATTGGACCTCTCTCATAAGCCAAATAATTGGCTAAAGAAACCAATTAGCATGTGCCTAAGGGTCAAAGACCCTCTTCACAGCTATAAGTCTTAATGGATTAGGTGTGTAAGAAATAATTAGGAGGATTAGCAATAATTAACTTTAATTATTATATGGTTAGTAGATTTTATTAATCCTACTCTAATGTTTTATGAAAGCTCATTGAAATGTGTCCAATGCTAATTGGACCACATTGAGCATTTAAATATTTAGAATATAATATTGGATAGTGGAGGATGACTAGGATCCTCACCCCCTATCCTTAATAATGAGTTGTCCAAATATTATAAGACCAAACTAATTGCTCATAGTTGTGTCGCGTTATTGTTGGACCACACAAAGAGCATTAATGAGGACAATTAATGGAAGGATGACCATTCCCAACCACCTTGACCAAGTTTATTAATAAAATAATATGAGGAAGGAGGTTGGAAATGCCTATAAATAGAAGGCATTGGAGAGGATAAGGAGGCATTTGAGAAGCGTTCTTGCAAGTGTTGTATGCAAGAACTTTCCACCCTTAGATGGATCAGAAACAAAATGATGAAAATGAGTACCAATAATCGCTTAATCGAAATGCTTCTTGAAGTTGAATGAAAGAATCTAAAACATTTTGAGAGTAAATCGCAATTTGAAGAGCTTGTAGAAAGGTGAATAGGAGACTACAACTCGGAATTTATTGTTATCGATGTCTTCCGTGCGTATGATCTCAAATTCACATCACCGTTTATAAAGTCTAGTATAAGGTTTCCATGTGAAAAGTAACTAGCTTGGATATATATCTAAAAACGTCGGTAGAGAATTATCAATCTCGAGGCGTCTATCTCATTTCTTTGGAGTGTGATCTCGAGGCGCCTATCTCATTTCTTTGGGGTGTGATCTCTAAGATAGGCGCTTCGGGATTGATAACTCTCGTCATTTTTAGATATATATCCTCTTTATATCTAGCAGTTACAACGGTTGGTTAGTCGACTGTTTTAGTTTAAATAATTTAAATGTTTGCAACAGCGACTGTTTTAGTTTAAATATTTTAAATGTTTGTGTTAATGTTAATTTTTTTAATAAAAAAATTGTTTAGAGCATGACATGTGTGACCTCTTTGCCTCCTACATCTGCCATTGCAGGAACGCATTACCTTATAGCTTCCTTCCCCAATTCATTAAAACGGCCGTGTGACATCGCGGTTGTCTCTGAACTCAACATATTTCTTTAAAAAAAAAACAACTCCCAGGATTTAGTATATACATTTTAATCCATTTAGGAAGCATCGTGGTTTACGAGAAGAATAAAGGATGCGGTGCGTCCATAATAATTCAACGACCACAAGATCAAATCACCTTCGAGAGGGTTTCATGGAAGCTTTTTAGTGTCTCTTTATGTTCGTCACATATGAATGGCGTTCGCGTTGTCTATGGATATGCGTTGGTCAAACGATCGTTGAGGCTACGTGTTGGCCAAACCTTTTCAAATTAAAAACATAGAAGGGGCCTATGCATGTTGACGACCTTGTCGTATGTATTAGGTTCTAAAATGAGGATGATCGTGTTATGTTGACTAAGGTTTATGGTAGGTCATGGCTATAATAGAAATACCCATGTAATATTTGATGATATTAATATTGTAATAAAAGAATCATTGAAAAACAAACCTTTGGATAGGTTTGGTAAAAGTTATAGGTAAATAGATTCTAGAGTTTATGAACCAAAAAGTAAATATCTTGGATCATTAATAAGATTCCACTTTTGAAAAAATATTTTCCCCATATGGTTTAGAATAAACGATTTGGTTATTACATGCAATTATGAAATAGTTTTGGGAGAAAGAATGTGTTGTCATGTTGATATTGCCATGGAATTAAATTTAGGGATTGGTCTATGGGATTCACCCTATTGCCTTCTAAAAAATTAGTAGGATGTTGAAAGTTTAATGGCACATAATGTGATTAGAGTGCTATCCAATGTTAACACCTATTAATAGTAAAAGATAAATTTAAGAAATTTTCAACTAAATAAGGTGTGTAACTAATCTTTAATTTGAAGAGGACTTTATTATATCGGAATGATGGTTTTCGATGGTATAATATTTTGGAAATGGATAATTAAAATATTTGGTTTTAAATATCTTTGAAAAGGTGCTTAGTTTTAAATAAGGCAATAAAATGAATTAAAGGGATTGATTTTAATATCCTTTTGAAACGAGTGTGAAGGATCAATTTTAAGTATATATATATATATATATATATATATATATATATATATATATATATTAAGAAGAATATTTCCCATATATATATATATATATATATATATATATATATATATATATATATATAAGAAGAATATTTGGGAAATTTTTTAAATAATATTTGTATCATTGGACCAAGGGGTATTGGAGGTTTAATTAAATCTTAATAATTAAAAAATAAATACTTTTGCAAGAATTAAGATGATATAAATAATCCTTCATATTTTTAACCCATTTGATGGGGTGGTACAATTTTAGTAGCATTATGGATATGTTAATTATACTCTTGGAAAAGAGTATAAGGAGATTTAGGATTTAATCCAATTAATCACTATAATTATATTGGATGATATTTTTGAGAATCGATTTAGTGGAATCTAGGATAAATTCTAGAAGGGTTATTGGCCTACCATAAGGGCAAATAAATAACTAAGAGGTTGAGCCATTAAATCTATTAAATAGTTTAATAAGTTGTAATGAATTGGTGGCTTAAATTATTGGAAGACTATCTTAGGAATAATTATAGAGGGTTATGAGAGATACCAAAGTATATTTAATGTGATTAATATTTAAATGCTATTTTTGTGTAGTAGGATCTGGTAAATAGTAGTGTGCTTCTAGTCAAGGGAATATTGGAATAGGGTTCCACTCTTCGGATAATTATGGGGTTCTCTCGTAGCCTTTGGTGGATGTATGGAACAATACAGGTTCAAAGGCATATCATTTATGCAAAATGATATGGGATGAAATAAGGAGAGGGAAGCTCCAAGTTTCATCTTTAGGAAGGTATGGGACTTCTACCTTTGGGTTGCAGAATGTTTGCAAACGGTTTGTGTAAAATGTTTGGCTACATTCATGGAGTATTATCACATGACATTGCCCGAATAGAAGTAGTTATTATGTAGGATGGAACACAATGTGATTTCCATTCCTGATCTTATGATCTGCTACATAGCATTTACTAAACAAGAAGATTGGTTACATGTATAGAATACAAATTAAAGGTAAAGGAAAAAGAAATGAGTGATTCATTATGAGGACCAGGGTTATGCATAAGGGGTCGGACCCAAAACATACTTGTAAAAAATGGCGAATCTGTTTCGAAACCCTGGCGAATCCTGGGCAACTTCATGTAGGAAGACATGGCAAAATACCTAATTTTTTCACCAAAACATAGAAAAATTGGCAAACGGGGTTGCAAGGGGCAATGCCCCTGGTGTGGAGAAGTTTTTTTGGAAATTTAATTGTATTTGGATGCAACCCGGGTGCAAAATTTCATCCAGATGCAAACCGGGTGCAAAACTAGATCCGGATGCAACCTGGGTGCAAAACTGGATTCGGATGCAACCTGGGTGTAAACCTGAATCTGGATGCAACCCGAGTGCAAAATTGCATCCGTATGCAACCCGGGTGCAAACCTGGATCCAGATGCAACCCGGGTGTAAACCTGGATCCGGATGCAACCCGGGTGCAAAACTACATCCGGATGTAACCTGCGTGCAAAACTACATCCAAATGCAACCCAGGTGCAAAACTGCATTCGAATGCAACCCGGGTGCAAAATTGCATCCGGTAAAAATGCACACGATCTACTATAGAAATGGTTTTGGTCGATTGCAGCATAGGTCCGGCTACAGTGTGGTTCCATTCGGTACTACTGGTTGTAGAATAGGGTTTCGATCGATTGTAGAACAGGGTTTTGATCGGTTGCAGAATTGTGGTGTCGGGCAGATATACAACTGGTGTTGGACGGTTACAAAACTGGGTTGATATATTCATCGAGTGTAGAACAAGGTTTGAAAATGAATCTGTATCCCTAGGGTGTTAATTATAAATAGAGGTATACTTGGCAAGTTTGGTAGGATAATTGAGAAATTTTAAAATTTTAGGGCGAAAAGGGTACTTTATTTAGGCAGGATTACTTGTGAATTTTTCAAAATATTCGTGATACTCTCATCAAAGGACGGCTAACCGACACCTAAAATTTATTTTTTCCCAAAAATTCTGGCTAAATGGCCGACGTCCGGGTCCCGAAAATTTCACAAATTTGAATTTTCAAAGATGCTTTTTTTCGCCCCAATGGAAAAGTTTGGTGGTAGAATGACGGTTGTTACAACATGATATCAAGACCAATTTTGTATGGGCTAACACCTAAAGAGGGCTATATTTATATATAAAGTGGTGCATTATACATCGCTAGATAATGTACTTTTTTGAGAAGGGTATGATGGAGTTCTACTATGGTGTGTTGAAGAGGAAAGAATGAAATCCCTAATCAAATTGTATCACAATGAAGAAGTAAATTAGTTTTCCCAAACTATAGCTTATAACATAAGATATTATTTTCCGAGCATATTTTTTGACTACTTTTAGAGGGTTAAGGGATGCAAAGCCTACTGCAATTTTATGGAAAGAAGATAAAAAACACCAATACCCCTAAAACCCATCATTGTCACTAAAATTTTTGAACAATGGGACCTAGAATTTATAGGAGAAATAAATACCTTATCAAGTGTAGGATATGTATTGATTCTAATATTCACTAATTACTTATCTAGGTGGATTGAAACAATATCAATCAAGTTTGTATATCAATAAGTAGTTACCCATGATATGAAGGACATCATCACTAGATTTGGTACTCCTTCTATGGTGATCATTGATAATGTCATAGCCTCCATACAGATCAAGGTAATATTTTTTTTAGTGTATTATGGTTATGTATTTAAAATGGCATTCAATTATAACCTCTAAGGCAACAACTTGGAAGAATCCACAAATATAAAAATTGTGAGGATCTTGGAAAGGACAATAGTCAAATAATAAAGAGATTGGTACATCAAACAAAAAAGGGAATTATAAAATATAGGGTAACTCTTAAGGATTCCATAGGATCCTCACCTACAAACATAAATTTGGAAATGAAGTGATACTACTTGTCAACCTAGAACTTCTTCCCTCCAAATGCTTCAATAATTGGAGTCTAAATATACTAATATCAAGTTAACCAAAGGTTGAACAAATTTTCTACTAGCTCTAGAAGAAGAAATGGTAAATACCTTTAAATGGTTGATACATCAGACAATAGTACAAGTATAGTTTGATGAGAGGGACATTAAATGGACTATAGAGAAGGTGATTTGGTGTTTAAGTGGGATGAGCATAAAACTAAGCTTGAAATTCATGGAAATTTTGATTCACTCTAGAATGGGTCATAATAAATCCTTCGTGTTATAGGAGCAAATGCATACATACTTGTAATGATGGATGGGAGACCATATCCAATTTTAATTAATGGGAAACACTTAAGGCCCATCTAAATGGTATCTAAAATAAAAAGAAAATGTAAATATGTACGTAGAGTATTTATGTTTTTTTTCTTATTGACTATTTTCTATTTTTATTTCATTTTATTTTTGTATCTATTGTTCCTGGTTCTAGTTTACCTTTCTCAAGGAAAAATACAAAAATACAAAAAAAAAGTACAAAAAATATAAAACCTTGAGAAGGTAGTTGAATGTCCCATTTTCCTTCTTTTTTTCCTATTTCTTGAAATTTTTCTTGTAAAAGTTTTTACAATTTTTTTCAAAATTAAAAAATCTAAATAGTTTATTCTAAGAGTAGATCATTCCTATAAAATGAGTGACTTTCTTGACATAATAGAGTGAATTTCTCATGTAAGGACGATAATTTCTCTCAAGGATCATAACGGCAAAAGTAAATTCAAAAAGTCAAATTGACCAATTTTAGAGGTCAATCACAAAGTCACACCATTTATTACAAGGAGTGCATAGTTAAGAAGTGAGGGTTAAAAACCTATTTAGCACCACTTCTTGTCATTTTTAATTTTATTCCATTTATATCCTAATTATTCCCACTATAAACGCCTATAAATTTTATATAAGAACTCAACCATCTGCCCCCTTACTGCTATTGACAGGTTAAAATTAGAGGGTTTAGTTAGCCACATGTCACATTGAGATACTATGTGCTCTTACTGAGTTTTAATTTCTATAATGGATAAGTTGTGCCCTAATATGCTCATGCTCATTTATCCCTATTTCACTCATCCTCATGTCCTAATAATTCAACTCTCTAGAAATATACTTTACTCATAACCCAAGCACATCACAATTGGAAATAAGTCAAACATTTACCAAGTGTTTCTTTAGGTAGTGATTCACTCTAAGTTGAGAAAATGTAAATATGTACGTAGAGTATTTATGTTTTTTTTCTTATTGACTATTTTCTATTTTTATTTCATTTTATTTTCGTATCTATTGTTCCTGGTTCTAGTTTACCTTTCTCAAGGAAAAATACAAAAAAAAAGTACAAAAAATATAAAACCTTGAGAAGGTAGTTGAATGTCCCATTTTCTTTCTTTTTTTCCTATTTCTTGAAATTTTTCTTGTAAAAGTTTTTACAATTTTTTTCAAAATTAAAAAATCTAAATAGTTTATTCTAAGAGTAGATCATTCCAATAAAATGAGTGACTTTCTTGACATAATAGAGTGAATTGCTCATGTAAGGAAGATAATTTCTCTCAAGGATCATAACGGCAAAAGTAAATTCAAAAAGTCAAATTGACCAATTTTAGGGGTCAATCACAAAGTCACACCATTTATTACAAGGAGTGCATAGTTAAGAAGTGAGGGTTAAAAACCTATTTAGCACCACTTCTTGTCATTTTTAATTTTATTCCATTTATATCCTAATTATTCCCACTATAAACGCCTATAAAGTTTATATAAGAACTCAACCATCTGCCCCCTTACTGCTATTGACAGGTTAAAATTAGAGGGTAGTTAGCCACATGTCACATTGAGATACTATGTGCTCTTACTGAGTTTTAATTTCTATAATGGATAAGTTGTGCCCTAATATGCTCATGCTCATTTATCCCTATTTCACTCATCCTCATGTCCTAATAATTCAACTCTCTAGAAATATACTTTACTCATAAGCCAAGCACATCACAATTGGAAATAAGTCAAACATTTACCAAATGTTTCTTTAGGTAGTGATTCACTCTAAGTTGAGAAAATCACTTTGTACCCAATTTGGACATCTTTCTAAGTCCTTAAGTGATTCATTCATTTGAGATTGGGTGATTTTCTTGATATGATCCAAGTTTAAAAATTATGTCAAAGTCCTCTTTGTTGATTAATTTTCTTGCTATCACTAAACTATTTGATCCTGTCAAAGTATATGATTCACCCAATTCTAACCTAAGTAAATTTTAATTCCAATAATTTTTTTATAAATATAATGATTCACTCATCCATACCAAATGATTAACTCTACTTCATCAAAGCAAATTTCTCCATCTTTCTTGGCTTAGCAATTTTTTATTTTTTTCAAAAGCGAATAATACCCCCAAAATCACTATGGATACCATATTTTGTATCCCTAGGCCATTCCATACCCAAAGTAAGCCCTATAATTCCACCTACTATCACTACCACTTTACCATCCACTACTCCCATTCATACCATATAGGTTCATATATCATCCTTACAAACAATATTACCTAAGGGTAAAGGGAGAAAAATTTCTAAGAAGACAAAACCCCCTCCACCAAAAAGGCATGATGAAATGTTCAACAAATCATATAGATAGGTGTAGGAGAGGGTAAACTCAAAAATTATCTTGCAAAAATAAGAAATAAGGTTTTGAGGATGTTGAGATTGGCATGAGGTACATATTCATGCAGCATTAGTTGAGTCTAGACATTAGTATTGGCAAATAATTTGGTGCCATGAGTTTGAAACTACCCAATACTAGTTGAGGCATGCTAAAAAGTATGATTTTGAGGGGAAAATAATAAAGGCCATTACAATTAGAGGATTATTCCTTCCACATAATAGAGGAAGATATTAAGTGAGTGTGAAACACGATAAATGATCTAGCTATGTGGGTCCCATGTAATCCTAAGGATCATAAAGACTATTACAAGTACTCCTACCAATACTAGAGATATTGTCTCATGTTGTATCTCAAATATACAAACAAAGTATTGGACTTCAATATATCATTAAAGTTATATTTATTCAAACATGATATCTATTTGGTGCTTTCAAAGATAATCATGATGTTGGGAGAGAAAATAGATGTTAGGGTATATGAAGAGTACATTGCACTCTTGGATGTAGTTAAAATCTAACCTAGACCCTCCAAGATGGTAGATTGCACCATATACATAGTCAACTAGATAAATAAATAAATAAGGAACTTCAAGAAAATAAAGAATGATACCTAAACATCCTATCTAGTGTGGTTTATTTTATACCAAAATGAGTGGCTCCCCTCACTACAACTAAGTCAATCAAATTCGATGATAAACCTGTCGCTATCATGAATGCATGGATCTACCCTATTAAGAAGAGCAAAAAAGTTCCTACCACTTGTATGATGCTATACCACCCAATTACGCTAAAAATATAGGATAGATACCAAGGTTGTTTTAAGAGGCTAGGAACTTGCTAAATTTAGTAGAGTGTTTGAATAGTAACTTCTACGTGAGAAAGCATTGATCCTTAATCTACCTCTTTGGTTTCTTTTTCATTTCCTTTGAGCTACCTACATTTGTACTAGATTATCTCTTCAATCTATGTATATCACTCCCAAGTTGTGAGAGTTCAACCACATCATACTAGATAAGATAAGAAACATGAGTTTCAAATAGCACAGGGATGTGTGGTCATGTGAACTAGAGGGGTATTTTAGGAGGCAACTAGATAATAAGGGTTTGCACACCTTTAACATGTATAATAAAACATATTTATCAAGAAGGTGGTCAACCCGTCAAAAAAAATATTCAATGCCAAGTTCTAGAAAATGTATGGGTCTAAATATGAGATTCAACAATGGTATGTGCACCAACTAAAGTGATTCTTGTGTGTAGAGGCTAAATTCAAACATGAATTTAATAAATATTACAGATTAACCATCGTGCAAGGAGGCCTTACAAAACCTAGGCTTCTCTAAAATAAAAACCCTATCCTAACAAAATATATAGTATGGCATGGGTATAAAAGAATACCAATATATCAAGGCCCCTTTGATGAATAGTTTTCATCCATATGAGTTGAAAAACATAATAGGTTGAAAAAAAGGTCATATATTATAGAGGAATCCATAAGTGGTAGCCTAGAAATTAGAAGATCTCCTATTATCACACCTAGAATTATAATTTTTTGTGGTGTTAACCCTAGAAATAGTTAGCACTATGGTATGAGAAACAACTAGGGATTGGTTGGAAAATCACCAATGAAACCTTCAAGGGTCATATTTTTGGAAAGTGGTCATGTAGGTCAAGAGAGCACCAAATGTGGGCTCAATTTAAGAGATAATAACAAGTCCATTATATCTCAAAGTAGCATAAAAATGACCATGAAAATAATTTTTCCCAGTTGCAGGAGAAATATCTCAATAAGAGCCCTTTGAAGTTATTAAATTTAAAATAAAAACAAAGGAAATTTTTTACCTTTGTCAAGGGTGTGAGTGATAAACAACTCAAAGTGTTTGATGCAATGAAAATGAAGAAAATGGGTTAGGGTCTAGAAGCTAACAAATCCTCCATGGACCCTCTAAAGGAGTTGGAAATCATTTCAAGATCCATATTAAATTTTGAGACCATTGCACCATCTATTGTTCCCCATTTAAGCCCCTTCTATCCATTCTACTATTTATTCTTATCTTCCCATTATTTCTTTCATTCATACTTCTTTGATCCCACCTACTTCTTTAGTTGCACTTATTTCTCCCATAATAAGTGCGTCTGCTAGTTTTTTAGGAGGTACACTACGTTCTACAATTAGTCAAATGCTCAAAAAAATTACTATTACCTTATTTCAATCCCCCACCATAAAGGTTACAACCACACCCCATTAGTATCATATGTTAAAATTCCATTACCATCACAATTAGTATCACCACCTGTTAGAGTTAAAGTGCACTATGCCTTCACCTTGACACTTGTCAGTTTCACTTGACAAGTGTCATGTGTTGAATATATAGGCTTATCCTGAATTAATTGCCTCAACCATATTGCCTCCTTAGTTGCCTCAAATGTTGCTCTATATTCTGCTTCTGCTGAAGATAGTGAAACTGTGTGCTGCTTCTTTGTGCTCCATGAAATAGAACCTTGGCCTAATTGAAAGCAATAACCTGATGTAGATCTTCTGGTTTTAGGACAACTGGCCCAATCTGAGTCTGTGTATCCAATCAAAGAAAATTTTTCACTTGATTTATACATAAGCCCATGATGAGGTGTGGCCTTTAGGAATCTCACAATCCTCTTAGCTGCTATCCAATGGCTCTTCTTAGGATCCTGCATGAATTTGGAAATAAGGCCAACTGAATAGCAAATATCTGGTCTAGTTGAAGTTAAGTAGATTAAAATTCCAACTAGTTGCCTGTAAAGTGTACCATCAACCCTTTCTTCTTCATCATTATTTAGCAATTTCAATCTAGTTTCCATGGGAGTTAGAGAGGGCTTACACTCCTCCATGCGAAACCTCTCCAAAATAGATTGAATGTACTTAGCCTGTGAGATAGAAATCTTACTAGGCTGTTGCCATACCTCTATTCCTAAGCAATAGTGGAGGAGGCCTAAATCTATCATCTCAAAGTTCTTGCATAAGTCCTCCTTGAGAAACCTTATTCCTTCTATATCATCACCTGTAAGGAGAAGGTCATCCACATACAATGTAACCAAAATGATGTGGTTTCTCCAATGTTTCACATAGAGAGTAGATTCTGCTACAGATCTAGTGAAACCAAGGTTGAGAAAATAGGAGTCAATCTTTGCATACCAAGCTCGGGGTGCTTGCTTCAACCCATATAGAGCTTTCTTTAATCTGAGGACTTTGTTGTTTTGGCCTTCAAATGTGTATCCTGGTGGTTGTTTCACATACACTTCCTCCTTCAAATGACCATTTAGAAATGCACTTTTGACATCCATTTGATATATTGGACAATGTTTTTGAGCTGCCAGAGCAATAACTGTCATGATTGTAGTCATCTTAGCCACAGGAGCAAAGGTCTCCTCATAATCAATTCCCTTTTGTTGCTTATAGACTTGAGCTACTAGGTGAGCCTTGTAGCGATCTAGGGAGCCATATGCTTTATATTTTGCCTTGTATACCCATTTTGTGCCTATGGTATATTTTCCTTTGGGTAAATCAACTAACTCCCAAGTGTGATTCTTTTCAATGGAATCCAATTCCTGTTCCATGGCATGAACCCATTTAGGATCACCAAGTGCTTCTTTGACATTAGAAGGTTCAGGTTGGCTAAGGACATTGGCCATTAGGGCATAATTCACTTGGTGTCTTAGGGCTGAAGGCCTTTTACCTGTATAGGTGGGAAAATAATTTTGGGCTTCATCTATTGTGGCTTGAACCCACTTGGGTAAAGGATTGGATGATGTTACTTGATCATTAGGAGGATGAGATGGAGGACACGGATCATTTGTAGGAAGTTCTTCTTGTGGATGAATTTCTTGATTTATGAGTGAAGGAGAAGAACTAAATGATATTGTATGCATGAATGGAGCAACTGTTTCATTATTTATTTCTAAAGTGGGGGCTTTAGGAGGATTAGATGGGGGATACTCATGAAAGGTAACATCCCTAGATAAAATTATTTTCTTGGAAATAGGCTCATATAATTTGGTATCAGAGCTCCAGGCTTTCTCTGGCCTTGTGAGCTTGAGGGGGGATTTCCCTCAGGAAATTCCCCCCTCATATTTTTCCCCCAATTTTTTCCAAGCCTAGGGAGTATGCTCTCCATCTTTTAAAAATGGATAAGAAATCAGATAGCTTGAAAATTAATGGCTGCCCCTAATTAATGGCTTCCTCGATTGTTCAAGGCAGTGCACTGCAAGGCGTAGGAACCAAGTATTTAATTAAACATGGGGCAGATGTGAATGTTGCTGATCACACTGGTCAGACTGCTTTGCACTGGATTGCTGTGCATGGTGCATTCCAGGTTGCAGAATTGTTGCTTTAGGAAGGTGCTCGTGTGGATGCTACAAATTCACATGAATATTGTCCAACACATGTTGCAGCTCAGTATGGACAAATAGCTCTTTTGTATCACTTGGTTACAAAATGGGGTGCTGAGGAAACTTTCCTTCTTTATCTTGCTATGCCTGATAAGCATCCATGAACAGAAGTAATCTAATACAATCAACAAAACTCTTGTAAGCAGCCCAATGCAATGGACTTCTCCCATCATTGTATTTTTATTTTTTTATAAAACAGTTTGAATTTGAGGTGAGAGAAGAAGGCAGCGAATATCATGATTTTTTAGGATCTACTTTGCTCGTGGAGTTGGATCACTTGCACTGTGGGAAGATGAGATTGGGGGTGTCTATTTTTGTTACCATTGTTGAGTTATTTTTTTTAGTTGTCGTGTCGATACATGATTTCATCAAACATCACAGATTTGGTAGCTGCAGTGACCAGATCTGGGCATGGCTAGAATGGAGTGGAGGCAGTTACAATGATGATAGGGGAAGCTATGTAACGATAACACGATGAGGATTTTCTCTTCCTGTGATTCAACCGTATGGTCGTCTTGATGTTGAGGACTTGCAGTTCGTTCCCGCATGGTGAAATTACATAGAGCTGGAGCATCAGTGATTTTATTTTATTATTTGTCTTAGAGTTTGCAGGAGGCATTGCCAAAGTCGTCACTGCCGTCAGTGATTTTCTATTCCGCTGGAAGATTTGCTGCCAGTCATTTCTCTTTTTGAGAAAAAGGTGGCCCCTCAAAATCATGCACAGTCAGAGTCATTAATTAAACTGTCACATTAAGTCAGTGATCTATTCGTAGTGATGTTACACCATGAGTTCAGGCTACAGGAGCGGTGGTTTTCTGTGAGTTGATAGAGCAGAAGCATATGTTACGGACTCAAATTGGATGTGTAATTTTTCAAAGGGCACCACGACATCGTCGAGAATGGTCTCGTTGGTGATGAACTTGCGGATGGGAAACATCCCTCCTTCCTTACATTCGCTCTGTTGAAGGGGTTTTGAACCGCAAAAAATGCACAAGCTGTGGAGTTGGCAATTTGCAGTCGAGCCGAATTTGTTGGCAGTGTGGTCGACGCGAGAAAGCGCGAGTCCTGTGAATTGGGCATACCCCTTCTAGTTTCCCTTTTGTCTTGGACTCTTCAAATATGACTTCAGCACAATGTTTAACGTTTTCCTGGGAGTTGCAATCAGTGGACAATATCGACGAAGCTCGAGTCGTCAGAATCTCGGCCAACAAGAAGGTAGGAATAGATAACGTTAGCCTCTAGGAGCTACGACGAGAAGGAGAGCATGCCACTACCAAGGCCGAGGACTATTTTTTTGATGTTGAATCCTGCTACAGTTAAACTTCAGATTGATGCGGATACAGAAAGTTCTGTTTTTAATGGAGAGTTGTTACATAATATTTTTTCATGTTTTTTATAAACAATGGAAGAGTGATATAATGGAGGGCTACGAAGTTTAAATGAATGGGGTGATATTTACACAATAGGCCCATGTTCTTTTTTTAAGTAAGTGAGGGGCAAATTTATTTTTTATATGGGGACATTGGCCCTTGTGCCCATGATTTGTGGGTCCCTTTAAGTAATCCATTGTAAGGGGTCGCTTGGGAACTTAATTTTGGTTAAGTGGGGTACCTTTTATTGTATGGCCACATGGCCCATGTAATTTCTCTTGGGAGGAAATTTTTTAATCATGATGAAGACAACCGACAGTAAAACATTATTGCCTTGTTTTTTCCACATGTAGAGTGGAAGTGGAAGAAGGCCCTCATGGCTTCTTATTGTATTTTTTTTGAGAGATGTTGCCCACATGACCCCTATTTATTTTGCAACAACTATAGGGGTATTTATAGTCGTTGGAAACGATTTTCCATGACGGACACAATGGTGGTGTCAAATTGTAATTTTGAGGCTGTTTCAATTGAGTTTTTTTAGCCTCAAAGTTTTTCTACCTTGGAGTGCACTTTCGGTTGTACCCGACACTCCCAAGGTAATTTCATATGTGATCCTTGTACCTAGTGATATTTTCTATACACTTGGCAAATGCAGCGGCTGGTTACCCATGCATTTCGATGGGATGACATGGTCACCATAAGGACACTTATACTAGGGACTACAGACAAAGACACCCTAGACTCTATCCGAGGTTGTTTCCGGATCTACTTCTGAAGACTACAGACGAAGACACTTCAGAAGATTCTCTTCTTTTCTTCTTCTCTCCTCCTATTTTGATCTATGGCTCATTTTATTGTATTGAGTGCATTTTTAGTAGAGACCGACACTCTTTTATGGCTCATTTTTCCTTTGTATTAGGTGCATTTTTGGTAGATAAAGACACCTTCTAGATTGAGTTCACCATGAGGAGGGATTTCATACTCATGGTGAATCTAGTCAGTGACCTACGAGAGGCAACATCCTCTGAGGATGACCTGCAAAGGCAACAGACCCAGAAGTGGCTGACCCTAAGGCACCCATGATGACCCCGAGGCACTTAGACGACTGACCCAGTGGCAACAGACCCATGGAAGTGGCTGACCCTGAGGCAACAGACCGAGATGTATACATAGTGAATCTAGCATTATTCATAGTTGGAGAGCCAAGAGCACAGAGCACGAGCCTAGACCAAATCAGCAATAAGAGAGGATGATAGGTTGTTTTAGAGAAGTCAACATTAAGGGGGAATGTTACCTAATGTTGACTTATTTTTTTCTTCTTTAGTTAGGATAGTGCACTTTAAGGGGGAATGTTAGAGTTAAAGTGCACTATGCCTTCACCTTGACACTTTCCAGTTTCACTTGACAAGTGTCATGTGTTGAATATAGGCTTATGCCTATATATTGTAACCATTTCTATCAATAAAATTAACCCCTTCAGTTTCAGTCCCAACAAACACTAGCTAACACATTGTCACAAATCATAACTAACATGTTAGCTACCATAACACCATTCACCTCCATGTCCACATATTTCATCCCATACAATATGCCCTCTTGTCCTCCATATCCTCTAAGTGTCTTTGGTTAGAAAATCCTACTTGGTATGTTGACATCACCAACTTAGACTTATATTATTGAGTTTACCAAAACCATTCCAAGACAAAAATAAAAAAATAGTACCTAGCCGAGCCTATGTCTGGTAGGTCATTAATACCTTAGGAATCAAATCTACACAAGAAGCATTAAAATTTATTCAAAATAAAGAAAAACTAGAAAAGTGTATAAATTCTTAAAAGACCAATCTCCAAGGGTGCTATTGATTGAATAGTTAGTTGTGGATAGAAAAAAGAAGCACAATTGAGCAATCCATATAGACCATCAATCTCTTTTGTCAAATTTATCATTAGAATATTTAAACTTGGTCTATTAATAATGGATCCATACAAAATGATCTAGCTTTCAAATTAGCTATCTATTGGACTATTTATATAATATGACCATCAAATAAGAAATAATGAAGCAAACGAAAAGCTCAAAGATAACATTTTGACAATAATCTAGCTTGTTAAAGAGTTGCATATTCAATAATAATTTGAATCCCTTAGAAAGAACATTACCGAAGGATACCAATAATTAAAATAATTTTAACAAGTGCAAACTAGGACTATTGAGAGAAAAATATAGTGAAATTAGTTGGAAGATATCTTAGAGAAGTTCACTAAAGGCTATAACTAGCTAAGACAATAGTTCAAAAAAGAAAATAGGGAGGGGTATAACAAGTTGAGTAGATTCAATTTATCCATAAAAGGAGAGATCAAGAGTTTGCTAAACTTCAAGAAGAGATTATAAAACTAAATGGAGTAGAAGTAGGCCTAGGACACACGTCAAAATGGAGAAAATAAAGTCCCTATGGGATGATATTAAAACCAGAGTATTGGTTTCCAAAAGGTATTTTAAGTTCATAGTCAGCACAAAAACAATTCTCAACCAAAAAATAAAGATCATTCAATAGACTTAGGATTAATTAGGTACAAAATCAAGATACCCAGAGGTATTAAAATATTTTGAAACTATGTCAAATCCATAGGTACAACAATTGGGAATAGATAAAAAGGAAATGGTCATAAAGTTAAAAATAATCCTCCATGGCCAAAGAGACCTATAAGTGTGTAAATACACAATCATAGCTTTGGACATCCCAATGTATAAAATGATAGCTAAAATATAGGGATCAATAAATTCTAGATTTATTTATGTTTATGATGATCAAAATTGACTCCTTAATAATAATGTTATGCAAATAATATTTGAAAAAATCCAAGGTTGAAGACAGAAATTTGAGAATGAATTGAACAATTGAAGACATTTTTGGGATAACATATGGTGAAGCAATTAGATGGGTTATCTAAAAAGCATTATAATAATCTTGCAAGAAACATAAATAATCTTATGAAAATTAAGGTGCCTAAAGATGAGGAATGGAAGAATTTACTAAAGATGTTAAAGTGGTCCTAATTTTGTAGACTTCACACCCAAGGATAAATAAAATAATTAGGATCTATTACTAAATAAGATTGGTATCCCATGAAGTTGCTAGAAATATAGTAACTCGGTAACTACAATAGGGTCCCTAACATTTTGAAGACTTGCAAGACCAAAGAACCAAGCAATTCAAGACTCTAATGACCCAATTTTGCAAAGTCAAGTGCAAAGGTGTGATCTTATCTAAGTGATGTAATTGGTTCCAATGGAGAAAAGTGCTTTGTAGACAAGATAAAAATCCCCAAGGTAGGAGTGAATTACTCCCCTTCCCAAAATGAATCACTTATTGATAAGTAAATGTAGGCAAGGAGTGTATAGATCCTGAGAAAGATCTTTAAAAAGTGATATTTTGGCATGTAGTGGCACCACTAAGCATTTGTGAATGCCTCTAATCCATTTAGATATGCATTTAGATGCATGTAACATTTGGAGGTGCATTATTTTTCTAAATATATCCCCAAATATTTACTTTTAATAGGAGTAAAAATTTCTCACCCAAGGTAACTCAAGGGTGAATTCCTTCTATAAATAGGAGTTATGGGATCCATTGTAAACATAATTTGACCTTCAGAGAATCATAACTATACTTTGTGAGTCATATGTTATAATTAATCTTGCTTCTTTTGTAATAATACAATTGTGCAATGTTTTTTTCTTTCCATCAGTGGCACTACCCTTCTAGATTGTGGAATGCATGATAATTATGGTGTGGTCATTTTTCCTTTGTCATTCCTTGTTATTTTTATTTTATACATGTAGGATGCATTATTGTTTTTTTTACAAGTTAAAATTTCATTTTATGTAGGACCTTTTTATAATAGGTCAAAAAACCAAACAAGAAGCCAAAGGATAAGCCGAAGGAAAGGCCAAAGGATAGGCCAAAGGAATAGAAAAGTACAAAGAAAACCCGCCCAAGTAGAAAAATTAAACCAAATTTTGAAAATCCCGCCCAAAGCAAGAAATTTGAAAATCCTACCCAAAGTAGGAAATTTGAAAATTCTTGCCTATGTAGGAAGAGTACAAATTGAAAAATCCCGCACAAGGAAAAAACCAAAAATTGGTATCCCACCAAGGAAAAACTGAAAAAAACCTTACAAGCACGAAGACCATACCAAACAACTATATGGAGCAGAGGGATCACCGATATGGATCGTCCCACCTAGAGAAGGTCGAAATAAACATAGGGACACTAGAAAAAAAGACCAGAATAGCATCCCATATATGTCTAGAAAATGAAGTAGCAAATCTAAGTATTTCCATAGGTCATAAAATCCCTATGCATGTGAGGTTAAGCAGCTCAGAAACCAAAGGAAATAGAGGAAACAATAATGGCAATGGGAAGGTCCCAGGGATGTGAGCTGAAGGATCCACAGGAAAACATGCTACAAACGATAAGCATAGGGTCCTCCTTAGACCAAAAAAAGTAGTATAAAACCCAATATAGCCTCCAAATCCACCATCAAACAACTTCGAGGAACCAGAAAAGGAAGACCAGTGGGGACTTAGCAACCAAAAAAATAGAGGCCTCCCCAAGACAAGAAAAAACTTTGAGAACCCACCAAGTAGACCAGATATAGGTACCCTAAGAGTAGATCCATAGAAAAGAAATACATGGCCACCTCCAGGATAAAAATATACTATGAAAACCTGCTCAAGAAGTGCTCCCAAAGTCATGATACACCGTAATAAAAGAACCTCTAAAACTTGGCTCCAAGAAGAAACCTGCAATAGATCTGGGTCAGATATAATATTGACAAGGAAAAGGCATCCTAGAATCACCACAGTAAACCCAAGGAGAGACCCAGGGGCATCCCATAACAAAGGCATAGGAAGGAAACCCTCAAAATAGCTTGGAAAAGTGCAGATAAGCAAAAAAGTGACCTCCCACCCCAAGGAGATCATTTGCAACCATAGACATCCGAGAGAGAAGGATCTAGGAAGTACTAAGGATTTGGGATAGATCTGAGCCACACCACAAGGTAAACCTATAAAAAATTGGGACAACCCAAAGAGAAGAAGGGAAAAATCCTTGAAGCACAAAAATAAACATAGGGACGGACCTAGGGACATCCCAAAGAGCAAAAGGGAAAAATAATCCTTGAAGCACAAAAATAGACACTAGGATGGACTCAGGGGCATCATAGTCTAGAGGCACAAGAAGGAAACCCTAAAATTAGTGAGGAAAGGGGCAAAAAATTGGAAAAGAGACCTCCCATCCCAAGGAGATCGTTTGCAACCACAGTCAGCCAAGAGGAGGATCCAAAAAGTACCAAAGAATATGATAGAACCAGGGGAGGGGGAGATAGGGAAGTAGATCGGGACATATTGAGGGATATCCCCTAATTTCTTTATGGGATGCATTATTGTTATTCAATTCTCACATGTGTTGAATTGCATACACTCTCCTTGCTACAGTTATGACTATATTTTATTTTTAATTTCTTGCACCCTAAACTTCCAAAATTTACTTCCATGTATGTTTTTTTCACATCTATTTTTCATATTTAGTTTAGATTAGTCAGATATAGCAAGGATAATGAGGAGATGATCTAAATTTAGATATCAAAAGAGCATACTCGTATTTCTTCCAATTTGTTGAAATAGAATTACAAGCACATAAGATGTTGGATGTTTTCACAATTCTATAGTTATAATTTGTATGTTAATTTGATAAAACTAATGCATAGCCAATATGCTTATTCAAAAAAATAAGGGATAAAATAGAAAAATATATGAATATATTACATACACTATACCAAAAAAGGGCTTTAACGGTGGCTAAATTAATATGGTTTTTTACGACGGTAAAAAACCACCTTAACAGATCCTAAGAGGGCAGTTAAAAACCACCCTCTTAGGATAACTGCCCTCTTAAGGTTACCCTAATAGGGAAATTTTAAATCTCCATCTTATGGTGACCTAAGAGAGCAATTATGAACTTCCCTCTTAGGTCTAAGAGGGCAGTTTAGGAAACCCTAAGAGAATAATTTATAATCACCCTATTAGGATCTCAATGAAAAAATAAAATTGTAAAGACCGTGAGAAAAGCCTAGGTCACATTTTAGCACTTTCAGAATTTCATAGTACACGACGGAGGTAGAGCTAGGGCTTTGAGTAGAATTTTTGTAGTGCATAATGGAGGCATAGATAGGGCTTTAAGCAATATTGCGTAGTGCATGACAAACCGCGATACCAAATAAGACTACTAATTTTATCCTAACAACTATTTATTGGTTCCTTTGGTCAACTCCCCTGTCCATTCAACTACTTTATCATCTCTTTGCCATGCTAGCTGAATGCCCTCTCTATTTTAATGATCTGGTCAAAATATTCTTAGTTCCCTCCCAAACCCTATCTCTACCCAAGGAAGTGGAGAGTTTCTCTAGGGCTTAAATAAGGATAGAGAGGTTCATCTTCGAGACTCCCTCAATATTAAAAACCTCTTTTCTCTATTAAGGGCTTGGGTTGTGGAATATGTCAAATCCTGGACTGGCCGACCTCTCTATTTTAAAATAGTAGATCTAGAGCTTTAGGAATTTTGACAACACACGATAGAGGTAGAGCGTGATGGAGATAAAGCTAGGGCTTTGATGTTTGAATATAAACTGGTATATTTTGGTATGAAAAATTTAAACTTGAATATAAAAATTGAGCTTATACCATTTTATCTAAAAAATTTATGTTGTGACAAGTAGATATTTGAATATATTTTTTTATTACTATGTATATGTATTTGGGTGTTCTCTCTATTTTCATTTAGAGCTTCGTTGGGTCTTCTCTCGGTTTTCAATTTTATTAATACCAATATGAAAACCCTAACCAAATTTTGTATTTGGGTGTTCTTTTTGTTTTCATTTAGAGCTTCATTTGGTCTTCCTTCGATTTTTAGTTTTATTAATACCAATATGAAAAACCATAGTGGCTTTCTTCTATTTTCATTTTAGAGCTTCCTTTGATCTTCCTTTGATTTTCAGTTTTATTAATACCAATACGAAAACCCAGAGTGGCTTCCTTCTATTTTCATTTTAGAGATTCATTTGGTATTCCTTTGATTTTCAGTTTTATTAATACCAATATGAAAACCCATAGTGGCTTCCTTCTATTTTCATTTTAGAGCTTTGTTTGGTCTTCCTTCGATTTTTAGTTTTATTAATACCAATATGAAAACCCACAGTGGCTTCCTTCTATTTTCATTTTAGAGCTTCGTTTGGTCTTATTTTGATTTTTATTTTTATTAATACCAATATGAAAAACCACAGTGGCTCGCTTCTATTTTCATTTTAGATCTTTGTTTTATCTTCCTTCAATTTTTAGTTTTATTAATACCAATATGAAAACCCATTGTGGATTTCTTTTATTTTCATTTTAGAGATTCGTTTGGTCTTCCTTTGATTTTTAGTTTTATTAATACCAATATGAAAACCCATAGTGGCTTCCTTCTGTTTTCATTTTAGAGCTTCGTTTGGTGTTCTTTCTTCCACATTTGAAATTGAGTGGAAACCCACATAAACAAGGATTTCCTGAGAAATAATAAACTTTGAATGTTTTGAGTTCCTAGAAACTTTAAAAAATAAACATTGACAAGGTTTTGAGTTCCAACAAAGCACCTACATTGAGTTATACATCTCTCTATGTACATTGCATGAGTGGAGAATACACTTGTTAAGAAATGGTCCAACCATATTTTATATATAATGTTGACACCTTTGAAAATATCTATTTATAAAGGCATCTATCATGATTTGACAATTTTGAAATGAAATATATAATATGACAATGATAAACATGATGCTCATAAATTTTCATGAGCTAAAATGGTGTTATATGATCGTGGCACATGTGCTATCATAGGGTTTTTAACTATTGGATCTTCTCCTCTACTTGTTTAGATGATCTCTCCTATCATTCTAGACTAAAATAAATTTTCGAAGCTTTGTTTGATTGTGTTGATTTTTTATTCAAGGTTTCATACAATAGTATGTAACTACAAATATCTATTTATTTGTTAGTTATATCATCATATAAATTGCAAGTGGAAACAAAGTTTGTTTCATTATCTACTTAATACTTTTGCAAATTATATTTTCCAAGGTTTTTGTGGGTGGATCTGTCTAGGCATTTCACCATGTAGTTCATGCAAGTTAGTTCTTGGTTTTGCAAATATGGTTTTCTTCTTGAGGGATTTTGCCTTATGAAGGCAAAAAAAAATTCTCTAGTTTAGATTTTTTGATGTTCATATAATACCAAATATTTGGTTTTTATTATTATTGTCCCTTCAATGACTACTATTGATTTTACTTTTTCTTTTATGATTCTTATAACACCAAATATTCTACTTGCATCTCTATTATTGTTTTAAAGGCTATATTGGTTAATTTTGATGGTTTGCTTTCATGCCTATAATTCCTTTTAGTGTTAGATCTCTAGATATGATACAATACTTGTCTTCTCCAAATAGTATGTAAGTGTAAATATCTATTTATTTGTTAGTTATATCATCATATAACTTGCAAGTGGAAACAAAGTTTGTTTCATTCTCTACTTAATACTTTTGCAAATTCTATTTCCCAAGGTTTTATGGGTGGATATGTCTAAGGGTTTCACCATGTAGTTCATGTGAGTTATTTCTTGGTTTTGCAAATATGGGTTTCTTCTTGAGGGGTTTTGCCTTATGAAGGCAGGTTAAATGCTCTAGTTTAGGTTTTTTGATATTATTTTTTTAAAATAAAATTGGAATATATATATATATATATATATATATATATATATATATATATATATATATATTTCTTAAAAAATATTACAACAATATTATTTGAATATAAGCACATATTGTTTGATCAGTGGCAACTACACCATCCATGTCAGTAGTTGCAAGCTAATTGTATGATTCAATGGTTTTTGGAGACCCCATCCCTAGCACTAACACTAGCACTAGGCTACCACCACTGACACCAACACTAAACTACAAGGCAGTATGTTAGGAAGTGGGAACATAGAGGTGTATGGCACATGTTGCACTAACATGAAGACTGAAGACCCATAGGAACCAGATAAAGTACCTTTTGATTCTTTCCTTGTTTTCTCTTGAATATATTTGTTGCTTTACTCTGTAGTGCTCTATTGTTGTAAGACAGAGGGAAGAAACCTCTATCAGTTGTAGTTTCATAGAGCCTACGGTAATACAGATAAGGTTGTAACTCTGTTATGTAATAGGTTGAATACCTAGCTTTGGGCATTGTGTTGTAACAAGAATGCATTGTGAATAGTTTTGTTGTACAAAGCCTAGATTTAGAGATTGCAATATAAACAACCCTGTTATTGTAACAGAGCACATAATGAATATAAGGAGCATATAGTTAAGGAAGATAGAGTTGAGTATCTCTATGTGTTTATGTTTTATCATTTTTAGTTGTTTGATATTATTTTATTTATTTTTCCAACTGTTGTTGTTACTTAACACATATCTCCTTTACCGTAAGCATTAAATTACTATATTTAAAAAAAAAATTGCACCAGCTGCCCCAACAATAACTTCTTCATTGACTAAACTTGTAGGCTTTACCTTAAAATGGCTTCTTTTCATCCAAAGAAATTGTGTCCCTTAAAAGGATAGATATCATAATTAGTCCAACAAATTTGAATTTATACACTTCAAATTTTAGCTTCTATCATGCTACTAATCCTATTAATACAGTCCACAAGTAGTCTCAATTTAACTCACAATGAAATGCTTCAATTTACTACCTAAATATAGAAAAGAAGACAGAGGGAAGCTAGTGGTGTCCATCACATGATGAATATGATTGTGCAACCTTGATGTTACCTAAACAAGAGCTTCTTGTGCTACCCTTATGCCATCAACAATTTGGATCATCTCATATGAATTTAAAGCATATGGAAAGGTCTTTCCTAAATAAGGTTCATTTTCCCTAAATACTCCAACAATACTTCATGCTCAACAATGTCATCACTATAATTATGCTTGGGATATTAAAAAATGTCTAGGAGCCAAACCTGTGTGTCCCTCTCCATGATCATTTTTAATAATCATTGAAGCATTGCTCTGGTTCTACATACCATTTTATTTTTGAACCTGATCTATACTCTAGAGTCTATTGAGTGAAATCTTTAGGCTTAATAACACCCTCAACCAAGGAAGAATTCAAAACTTGTAAATCTGATCATAATACCAAAGGTTTACCCTCTTTAGTGTCCTTGCAAAAGAACCTTTTTCCAATAAAACTGAACCCAATTCCTTTCTTGCTCCTGAGAGGAACCATTTTTAAAACCTATTTTTGATTTAGTGTTAGTGATTCTCCATAGTGTGCTTTGTTTACCCTATCTATTACTCTTGTCAGGCTAGCCTCAACATCACTAGTTTTTCCATAGAGAACAAGATAAGCCTTGCTTAAGCCAAAACCCACCAGACAGATCCCAATGCAATTAAGCTATCCAACGGTCTTACTAGTAAATCGTCCTCCTCAACCTATGAGAAACTTAGGAATCACTTGTTTTTTTCCTTATTTTTAATCCTACATTGAAAAAGGGCTAAAGTGATGGCCTCATTCACAAGAGAATCGACCTTCTTATTATGGTCATGTCCAATGTGGGAATAGGAAATGCTATCAAAATCTATCTCCAACCATAATATCCTGTTGATATTCTTATAATACCAAATATTTGGTTTTTATTATTATTGTCCTTTCAATGACTACTATTGATTTTTCTTTTGCTTTTATGATTCTTATAACACCAGATATTCTACTTGCATCTCTATTATTGTTTTAAAGGTTATATTGGTTACTTTTGATGGTTTGCTTTCATGTCTACAAAATCCTTTTAGTGTTATTTTTTAGAGATGATACAATACTTGTCTTCTCCCCTACTTGTTTAGATGATCTCTCTTATCATTCCAATTCTTAAATAAAATTTCCAATATTTCTTTGATTGTGTTGATATTTTTATTCAAGGTTTCATACAATAGTTTGTAACTACAAATATCTATTTATTTTTTAGATATATCATCATATAAATTGCAAGTGGAAACAAAGTTTGTTTAATTCTCTACTTAATACTTTTACAAATTCTATTTCCTAAGGTTTTGTGGGTGGATATTTCTAAGGGTTTCACCATGTAGTTCATGCGAGTTAGTTCTTGGTTTGCAAATATGGTTTTCTTATTGAGGGGTTTTGCATTATGAAGATAGGTTAAATGCTCTATTTTAGGTTTGTTGATATTATTTTTTTAAAATAAAATTGATATAATATATATTCTTAAAAAATATAACAATAAGGGGGGCGGAGGTCCAAGGTTCAAATCTCGGGCCTCGTCGGACTGAACGCTTGTCCCTTTCCTGGTGCTTTTAGCAACGTAAAAGGTTTAAAATTATTATGGCATGGTGGTTATAGGGGCGGACAGTGTGAAGATTTGTGTGGCAGCTTCTGGGGTAGACAACGCATAATACTGTGGCAACCATAAAAAGCTGGACAGCCTGCCCGGATTCGTGGCGGCTACCAATTCCACCATGTAAATTCAAAAAAAAAAAAAAAAAAAAAGATAACAATATTTTTTGAAGATAAGCACATATTTTTTAGTTAGTGGTAACTACACCGTCCATGTCAGTAGTTGCAAGACAATTATATGATTTTTTTTTTTGGAGATCCCATCCCTAGAACTAACACTAGTATGAGCCTACCACCACTGACACTAGCACTAAAATGTACGACATTATGTTATGAAGTGGGAACATAGAGGTGTATGGCACACATTGCACTAAGATGAAGATTGAAGACCCATAGAAGCCAGATAAAGTGCCTTTTGATTATTTTTTTGTTTTCTTTTGAATATGTGTATTGCTTTACTCTATAATACTCTATTGTTGTAAGACAGAGGGAAGAAACCTCTGTCAACTATAGTTTCATAGAGCCTATGGTAATTCAAAGAAGGTTACAACTATGTTGTGTAACAAGTTGAATACCCAGCTTTGGGCATTGTGTTGTTACAAGCATGCATTATGAATAGTTCTATTGTACAAAACATAGATTTGGAGATTGTGATATAAGCAGTCTTGTTGTTGTAACAGAGCACATAATAAATATAAGGAGCATATAGTTAAGGAAGACAGAGTTGAGTATCTCTATGTGTTTATGTTTTATCATTTTTAGTTGTTTGATATTCTTTTATTTCTTTGTTCCAACTGTTGTTGTTACTTAACACATATGTCCTTTATCATAAGCATTAAATTATGATATTTTACAAAAAAATTGACTTAGCTACCCCAACAACAACTTCTTCATTGACTAAACTTGTAGGCTCTACCTCAAAATGGCTTCTTTTCATCCAAAGAAATTGTGTCCCTTAAAAGGATAGAGATCACAGTTAGTCCAACAGACTTGAATTTATACACTTCAAATTTTAGCTTCTATCATGCTACTAATCCTATTAATACAGTCCACAAGTAGTCTCAATTTAACTCACAATGAAATGCTTCAATTTACTGCTTGAATATAGAAAAGCAGATAGAGGGAAGCTAATGGTGTCCATCACATGATGAATATGATTGTGCAACCTTAACATTACCTGAATAAGAGCTTCTTGTGCTACCCTTATGCCACCTACAATTTGGATCATCTCATCTGAATTTAAAGCACATGGAAATATCTTTCCTAGATAAGGTTCACTATCCCTAAATACTCTAGTAATGCTTCATGCTCAGTAATATCATCACTATCATTATGCTTGGGCTATTAAAAAATGTCTAGGAGCCAAACCTGTGTGTCCCTCTCCATGATCATTTTCAATAATCAGTGAAGCAAGCTTTGGTTCTACATACCATTTTTTTGTTGAACCTTATCTATACTCTAGAGTCTATTGAGTGAAATATTTAGGCTAAATAACACACTCAGCCAAGGAAGAATTCAAAACTTGTAAATATGATCAGAATCCCAAAGGTCCAACCTCTTTAGTATTCTTGTATAAGAACCTATTTCCAAAGAAAATAAACCCATTTCCTTTCCTTCTCCTGAGAGGAACCATTTTTAAAACCTATTTTTGATTTAGTGTCAGTGATTCTCCATAGTGTGATTTTTTTCCCTATCTGTTACTCTTTTTAGGCTAGTCTCAACATCACTATTTTTTCCATAGAGAATAAGATAAGCCTTGCTTAAGCCAAAACCCACCAGACATTTCTCAATGCAATCAAGCTATCTAATGGTCTTACTTGTAAATCCTCCTCCTTAGCCTGTGATAAACTTAGGAATCACTTGATTTTTTCCTTTTTTTTAACCTTGCACTGAAAAGGGCTAAAGTGATGGCCTCATTCACAAGGGATTCGACCTTATTATGGTCACGTCCAATGTGGGAATGGGTGATGCTATAAAAATTTATCTCCAAAATAATTGTTAGCCAATTAGCAACACTACTTAGGATGACGAGTGAACGAGTGGTTTTAGGTGATATAATGGCTCCATGGGAGTGATGGGAAGGCAAGAATACAAATTTTCAAATCTCTACAGGTGGATCTACCCCTTAGAACTCATAAAATATAGGTAATTCATGCGATAGTGAGAAATCAGGCCTTGATTTAGAACCAAATAGCAAGGATCCTCCCAATAAGGGACACATATTCAATGGGTCCCTCTCTCAACACTATGATTCCTCTCTTTGGTATTATGCTAAGAAATTAAAAGGGTCTACGAAACCTCCTTCGGGTAGTGGAACCCTCTTACTCCCAATGGGTGAAGACCTAGTAATTTTTGAAACCCTAATGGCGGATTACATTTGTGTTGAATCCCATAATCTAGTGGGGAAACTTATCGGAGGATGGCCAAATATGGAATATATTTGGTGGTGAGCCTATACCAAATGGAAAACCCTAGGCAATATGGAGTTGCTTGCCATTTCAAAGGGATTTTTCCTCATTTGAATCAACAATGAAGAAGATGCCTCTCGGATTCTTACCAGGGGTCCTTGGTTCTTCGGTCAAAAGATTCTCTTTCTTCAGAGGTGGGGTGAATATTTCAACCCTGAGATACCCATTTTTGGAATGAATATATTTTAAAGGGTATTGGAAAATATATAGGTGAGTTGGTTACAATTAACCCAATGACTAGAGCATGCACTTGCATGTTATATGCTAGAATTTTTGTTAACACCAATCTAGATTTCCAGCTTCCCACTCAAATAAATTTGGTTTATGGCTCCTATCGTAGATGTCAGACCATAGATTATGAGAATAAATCATGTATTCTACATTGAATGCAAGGCTCAAGGCCATCTCAAAACCCAATACCCGTTGCTAAGAAACTCAAAGGAGATAAAATTTCTCAATACCTCTCGAAGTGGGTTACAGATTGGGCGGTAACAAGGCAGACCCTTGTAGGGCAAGCAAAAAAGCAACTACTACTAGAAGAAGGATCAAATTCCAAAAAATTCCAAAGGAAAGTAGATTGAAATCCAAGATTCGGAGAATGATCATCCAAAGGTGAGTTCCATTTTTGCCTTCCAAAATTGTTTTGATGTTTTAAAAGGAACTAATTTTCATGGGTATAAACCTAGTGAGGATGAAATTATCTCACATCCAGTTGAAACCCTAGTTTTTAACCAATATGAGCCTCAATCCCTGACCAGATATAGTCCCTCCAATAATGTCTCAAAATCTCTATCCACCCCTGAGGGGCATATAGAAAATGGCAGTCCCATCTCAGACAAAGTGGAGAAAGAAGATAAATATGATTTCAGCCCCATTCATACTAGAAGTCTCAAGAAAGCTTTTGTTGATATCGAAAGTGAAAATAAAAAAAGTAAAGACCCTCTATAAATGATCAAAATATTAAGGAAATAGAAACTGATATGGCAAATGGTACCAAGAAAACCCTATTCCAAGATCTTCTCGAATAGGATAAGGATGAATAAAAAAGACCCAAACCTCCCTTGCAACAATCTAAGAGAGGTTGAAAACTTTTCTAAAAATTCTAAATGAGGATCCTCTCATGGAATGTGAGAGGCCTCAATAGTGTTGTCAAGCAAAGGCTTGTTTGCACTTTGAGGAAAGAACATAGACCCACTATCATAGTTCTACAAGAAAAGAATATTGACCAAAATAAAATCTAGAAAATCACAAATTCTATCTAGAATAATGGTGAGTTTGCTTTTTACCCCGCTCAAGGTATGTCTGGGGGACTTCTCTGTATTTGGGACTCAAACAAGTTAGAAGGCAAAATCATTTCCTCTTTCAACAGGGTACTCAATATGATGTTATTCTATAAAAGCAATAATTTCTCTTGGGTTATATCCAATATCTACACCCCTAACAATCCTCTCAAACTTAGAGGCCTATGGGATACTTTGAGTTAGATTAGAAGTGCTTTTTTAAACCTTTTGTGGATTATCGTTGGAGATTTTAACTCTCTCTTTTTTCCTTCTAACAATTAAGGAGGGAACCTGATGCCCTCCAAAAGCAATGAGGATTTACATAACTTTGTCATTGATTGTGAGCTTATGGATGTTCAAACTAAAGGATAAAAATACACCTGGATCAATAGGAGAATTGGGGATCATCACATTCAAGTTAAACTTGATAGGATTTTTGTCTCAAGAATATATATTGGTGATGGGTGATGGTACTCTTATCTGTCTTCCCAAATTTGGATTTGATCATTGTATTTTACTGTTTGAAGCTGATAAAGGTCCTTGTTTCAAAATCCCCTTTAGATTTGAATCTATGTGGACTCAACACCTAGATTTGCGGATGCAAATTGCTGACTGGTGGTAATTTAACTATCATGGGTCCTTTATTTTGAGGGTTTCTCAAAAACATAAGTGTGTTAAATAAAATATCTAAGTTTAGAATAGAGAATTTTTTGGTAACATATTTGAAAATAAGGAGAATATTTTGCAAAAGCTAAAAAGTATTGAACTCCAAATTCATAATGGGCAGCTCAATGAACAACTCAGAAATGAAGAGAGAAGGTTCTTGCAAACTATCATAATGTATTGGATAAGATTAGACTTTATGGAGGTAAAAATCAAGGGCCATTTGGCTCAAATAAGGGGACTCTAACAAAATTATTTCATGCAACTAACCTTAAGTACCGAAGTTTGAATAAAATTAAATAATTAACCAGAAGTGATGGTACCATCATCAAGGATATTTTTGAGATCCAAAATGAAGCTTCATATTTATTTGAAGGTATTTTGGGAGCCAACCTCCAAAATACTACCCAGGATGGTAGAAAATTGCTCCACCATATTCCTAGCCTAGTCACTTTAGATATGAATTTGTCTCTTATCAAACCCCTCACCCCTAATGAAATTAAAGAGGCCCTTTTTTCTATGCACCCTGATAAAACCCTAGGCCCTGATGGGTTTTCCCCTAGTTCTACCAAAAATTTTGGGACATCATTGGACCTAACATATGTAATTTCGTCATTGAACTTCAAAAAACTAAATCTATACCTAGAAGTATCAACTCCCCTTTCATTGCCTTGGTTCCCAAAGGACCTATTTGTAAATCTTTGTCAGATTTCATACCCATTAGTCTCTACAATGTTCTTTACAAAACTCTCACTAAATCCATATCTACAAGACTCAAGGAGGTCCTTCCTTATATTATATACCCTTGTCAAGGTAGCTCTATCAAAGGAAGAAATATTACTAATGGTTTTATTGAAGAAGCAAAAATAACGACACACCTTAAGTGTTTATATTGAAATGTAAAAGTGTATTGAAATAAGCATTAAAAGGGAAAGATGCACAATATGTAATCTATTGAAATGAAGAATAATGTGCAATAAAATAGGGGGGAATTATCCTTGTATTTATTTATTCAATTATTCCAACGGTTACAATACATCCTCGTTTGAGAGTTTATTCAATTATTCCAACGGTTACAATACATCCTTCCAAAAGCTTTATGGCGTGTTCCAGTGTTCTTCTCGCAACCCACACTTGAGAGCTTATCTTGGTCCTATAATTATGTGACTCTTAGCTCCTCCCTCATGTCTAGCATACCTTCACCTACACACAAGATATTGAAACATATTAAAAGCATATGCGTTTATAGATTGAAAGCTAGGAAAACATAGAAAGCATGCATCTAGAAATAATGAAACTTATTTGTGATAAATCAAAACAACTCCAAATGACTTTCAAATATACTATGATGTTATTGAAATGAATTTATAAATATTTGAGCATGAATTGAAGGAAAATTATTAGCAAAAATAGTGATCGTTCCTGACAGGGACAACTAAACCTGCAACTACAAAACTCCAAATTGACCCATCAAAACAACTCCAAATTTCACCAAAATTGAATGCAAGGCTAATATAAACATTTCTAAATGATCTATGGTGGAATTAAACCAAAATTTATTATTTTTTTCTAACCATACCTAGTAGGTGCAACTACCCACTGCTAACCGTCCTAGGGTGGGACAATTACCAATCTGAGTGGAATTTACCACCAATTCCAAAGGGATCTGGTTTGTAACTCTCCTAAATGTTGTGTCAAAAAATGTGGTCAAATTACTCTTCAATTTGATCAATTTTGGAATAAAATTGGTGTATTTGGGATGCCCCTGAAAGCACCTTCGAATGAAGAGGGTTTCAAGGAAATACTAGGGCAAATGTGATAGCAAAAGTGAGGGTAGAATTGGGTAGCACTTCGTGGTCTATGCTTCAACTCTTCTCTCTTTAAATTGGGGTGAGCACACCTCAATTTATAGCCCAAATAGGGATTTTGGGGCAAAGGGGCAAGTTTTGGCATGCAAGGCAAGTGCCACCACTTGTTGAAACATTTGCCATGCAATGGTAGAAGAGGTTGTCCATTTAGGGCCTCTAATTTTGAGTTTCTGATCTCTATGACAATCTCCAAATCAATTTTTTATGATTGGGTGGAGAATATGGTAGTAATTTATTACCATTTCTTCGTCCCTTTGATATTTGGAGGTTTTTTTTATGGACCGTCCCACCCATGTATGGTTACGAGTGGTCATCCCTGGGTGGGAATATCACCATCTATGACCATCCTAGGGTGGGACGGTCATAAATATATGACCCAAAACCTCAAAAAACTGATGGAAACCTTCACAAAAGTGTTATGGAGCTTTATGTTACCCTAGAGGGTTGTCCAATGGGACCATATGATGTTGATAAGAATGGTGTAAGTGGCACAATGGTAGTCTTATCTGATTTACATGATTTTAGTGTCTACAGTTATCACATTACATGAAGTCCTTCATTCTACCAGCCTTAACAAAAAAGCTACCATGTTTTTCAAAATTGATATGAATAAGGCATTTGATAGAGTTAATAGATATTTTTTGATTTTTTTCCTTCTCAAATTTGGATTTCATAGGGAATGGGTTGATCTTGTTCACAATTGCATCTCTAATCCTTGGTTTTTAGTCCTGGTAAATGGATTTGCAGTAGGGTTTTTCCCTAGTAATAGGGGCCTCTGATAGGGAGATCCTCTCTCCCCCATCCTTTTTATCATTCTTCCTGAATCCTTCGGTAGAGCACTCAAAAATACCTGCTCCAATGGTATAATTTTAGGCATTAAGGTTGCATCCAATTTAAGATCCCTATCTCACCAGCAATTCATTAATGATACTATCATTGCTACTCATGCTTCTATGTTGGAAGAAAAATCCATTAAGAGTATTATTAATACTTATGAGGAGGCTACAGGTTAAAAAATAAATTATATTAAAAGCAAATTCTATTTCATCAACACTCCCCAAGAGAGACAAGCAAATATTACCTATCTCAGTTAGCTACTCAAAATTTGGGCCTCCCTCTTTTCACCAATGCTTCGAAGGAATTCATGTGGAGTAATATTATTGAGAGGATTAACAAAAAACTTGTAGGTTGGAAAGGGACCCTTCTCTATCAATAAACCAAATCCACCCTGACAATGGCTTATCTCCAAAGTATTCCTATTTATTTCATGTTCATCTCAAAGTTCCTGCTACTGTCTGCATGAAAATTGAGCAAATCCAAAAAAAAATTGTGTTCAGGTGTCGAGGATAGGAAAGTATTTCATCTGGTTAGTTGGGACAAGGTGCACTCCCTAAAAATTCATGGGGGATTGGGGTTTCGAAGAGTTTTTAATATGAACACAGCCTTGTTAGCCAAACAAGCATGGAAGGTTTTCACCAACAAAAACCTTGAATGGGTCTCAATTATCAATAGAAAATATATTCAAAATCATTGTTTCTTGGATGATGATATTCCCAGAGATGGGTCCACTTTCTGGAAATCAATTATCCAAACTAGATATCTTATTCAGAAGGGGATAAGGTGGCAACTAGGCACAGGGAGCAAAATTAATTTATGGACTGACATGTGGATTTCTAATCAACCGCTTTTAGGGGTCTTGTTCCAACCATAATATCATGTTGATATTCTTATAATACCAAATATTTAGTTTTTATTATTATTGTCCTTTCAATGACTACTATTGATTTTACTTTTGCTTTGATGATTCTTATAACACCAAATATTCTACTTGCATCTCTATTGTTGTTTTAAAGGCTATATTGGTTACTTTTGATGGTTTGATTTCATGTCTACAAAATACTTCTAGTGTTAGATCTCTAGATATGATACAATACTTGTATTCTACCCTACTTTTTTAGATGATCTCTCCTGTCATTCCAAAATTGAAATAAAATTTCCAAACTTTGTTTGATTGTATTTATTTTTTTATTCAAGGTTTCATACAATAGTCTATAACTACAAATATCTATTTATTTGTTAGTTATATCATCATATAACTTGCAAATGGAAACAAAGTTTGTTTCATTCTCTACTTAATACTTTTGAAATTTCTATTTTCCAAGGATTTTGTTGGTGGATCTATCTAAGGGTTTCACCATGTAGTTTATGTGAGTTAGTTCTTGGTTTTGCCAATTTGGTTTTCTCTCGGAGGGGTTTTGCCTTATGAAGGCAAGTTAAACGCTCTAGTTTAGGTTTGTTGATATTCTTATAATACCAATTTTTTTATTATTGTCCTTTCAATGACTACTATTGATTTTAATTTTGCTTTGATGATTCTTATAACATCATATATTCTACTTGCATCTCTATTGTTGTTTTAAAGGCTATATTGGTTACTTTTATGGTTTGCTTTCATATCTAAAAAATCCTTCTAGTATTATATCTCTAGAGATCATACAATATTTGTCTTCTCCCCTACTTGTTTATATGATATCTCCTATCATTCCAGTTTTGAAATAAAATTTCCAAGACTTGTTTGATTGTGTTGATTATTTTATTCAAGTTTTCATACAATAATCTATAACTATGAATATCTATTTATTTGTTAGTTATATCATCATATAAATTGCAAGTGGAAATGAAGTATTTTTTATTCTCTACTTAATACTTTTGCAAATTCTATTTCCCAATGTTTTTTGTGGGTGGATCTATCTAAGGGTTTCACCATGTAGTTCATACCAGTTAGTTCTTCATTTTACAAATATGGTTTTCTTCTTGAGGGGTTTTACCTTATGAAGGTAGGTTAAATGCTCTAGTTTAGGTTTGTTGATATTATTATAATTCTATATTGGTTACTTTTTTATGGTTTGCTTTCATCTCTACAAAATCTTTTTAGTGTTAGATCTCTAGAGATGATACAATACATGTCTTCTCCCCTACTTGGTTAGATGATATCTCCTATCATTTCAATTCTTAAATAAAATTTCCAAGCCTTTTTTGATTGTGTTGATTTTTTATTCAAAGTTTCATACAATAGTCTGTATTTGCAAATATCTATTTATTTGTTAGTTATATCATAATATAATTGTTGGTCACAAATCTGCCTAAGTATAAAATATTGTGCTCCCTAGACCCAACCAACATTGAAATGTCGAAGGAAAGATATGTCCTTCGAGCCAATCTCTAGAGAGGGATGGTTCTCGTACTAATCTAACAATTGGTGTAAGCTTAGAGTAATAGAAATAAATGGGAAATGAAATAAAGGAATGGGAAATATGTTTATCAGATAGAAACCTAAGGTAGGGATAAACTAGTAGCTAAAACCTAAAACAAGTCTTAGTTAGCATACAACAGAAAGGAAAGAATAGGAACCATTCATAGATTACAGGGATAGTTTCCAATGAACATTTCAGCATTTAGTTCTCTATTAGAAAATTAAATTTAAAAGTGCTGAATTTAAATTTACCTAACAAAGATCATGAACCTAACATAATTGAAAGGAAAAAAATAATTGCATACAACACTACTCCAGGAACCAAAATCCAAAATCTTTTGATTGATGCAGAGAACTCAAAGTGTTTTTTGGTAGAGTGTCTATCCTCCTTCTTTACATAAAAATGCTTAGTATTTATAGAGAATTTTGCATCTGAAATTAAATGCACATTAAAACAAAATGTTGGCTAGTCAAAGACCAACAAGAGCAATTCTCTCCTCGATAGCAGCAATGCTCGAATCAAAACATTCTTCAAGAAGTAGTAATCCCTCTTTCATGAGAGCACCTAAGAAATTAGTAAAAATGGGCAATGGAAATATTTCCAGACATTGGTGCATCGAAACACAATAATATCGCACAAAAATTAGGAGCTCGAACATTAAATATTGGTTGCCACTTCGTTGTCTTGCACCTCAAAATTTTATCTTCTCTAGGAAGACCCACCAAAAATTAACTTTGTTTTGAAAAGGAGCAAAATCAATGGATGGTGCCTTGGGAATAAACCGGATCATACAATTATCAAGAGCATAATATTTAATGTTGGTAACTCTTTAGCAGGGATTCTAGAAATATCAATTTCATTGCCCCAAGAATTAAATTCCATCAATTTTTGACCTTTCCCAAAAATGATTTGCAACAATGGCATCTTCAAAAAGAAACTTCACTGAGAAGAAGAGGTAAAAATTGATTTTGCCAAAGCAATGGGATGAAAAGCCATTTTGTTGCAATCACGGGTGAAATTGGAAGTTCATTTGGTATTTTCACCCATCAATGTACTTTCACCTTCAATCTGGTTAATTATGCCCCGAAATCATATTCCCTTAGGAATTTCGTCCAAAACACATCCTTACTCGAATCAGGGGCAAAAAATGGAATTTCACCCCCAAAGGAGGGTGAAAATAAATTTTTCTCCTAGTTGGGGTGACTTTGACTTTGACTGGCTTAGCAAGATGTGTTTTCGTTACTTTCATTCTGACTTAGGTGCTTTTCATCACTTTCACCCCATCTTGGGTGAAATCATTAATCTTGCTAAGAAAAAGGTGAAGTTACCTTGGCAAATACCTTTATCATCAATTTTGTTCATTTTAGAGTGAATTTGACTTTGACTAAAACATTCTTTCACCCAAAGGATGCATGCTCAATACTTTCACTTAGAAATTGTTTTAAAATAGCAATTCGCTCCCAAATAAGGGTGAAAATGAATTGTGCCCCCTTTCTGGGGTGACATTGACTTTGACTATGTTGGGGTGAAAAACATTCTCTTTTTTTTTTTTCCTATTTTTGCTGTGAAATCCTCCTAACGCCTTCTTCATCTATTTTCGCCAACGAAATTGATTGGATTTATTACCTTTTCTTCCCTTTTTATTTATGCCTTTAATTTTTATTTTTGTTGCTATGCCTTTGCATTTATTTCACTATGCTTTTGTCCCTTAGACAATTTTCACCATGTATTTCCTTCCTTACATATCATCCACAATTGTTTTCAAACTACAGTCACTTATTATCGCTAAAAAAATTATGTTCGTCATCGAAAACGTCCTTTCCTTACAAGTAAAACACTTGTTCCTTATTTATTCGATTTTTTTTCTTTTTTTTAACATTAGCGAAATCAATAAAAGGAGGGGAGCAAAAATGTTACATTAAAACAGTAAAGATAGAAGACTAGCAAAACAAATGCACCATTTATCTTTTATAATTGTACTTTTATAATTAAAATTCAGTGTGGTAAAACTACCAACACTTTTGGTGGATCTTGAGGTATTCAGTTCATCTAGATGTAATCAACCCTAGGACTTCATCCATTGGGCTCAGCTATCACCTCTATTGGATGCATCAGGTGGTACAGTTGATTCAATAACCTCTTTCTATTTTGTTTTTGCCCTTGCCCATTTTTCTTGCTCTTCAGCAGTCTCCTACTCTATGTTTGCATGTGTCCATTCTTCTTGCTTCATGAGACTCGCACTGGTAGTATCATATATATCAACCACCTCAGTCCAAGAATCTTCATCGAGCATCGAAGAATACTAGAGTGAATTAACAATAAAGCACAATGTCTAGACCTAGTCCAAGCTGATGCAGTTGGCCCTCTGGTGTAGTTCATACAAGGAAGACTCAATGCGGGTAAGCCTTTTTATGAATGGCAATACCTGCTCCTCTATAATGGGCTTCATCCATCTATCGATATCAGAGGTATCCTACATGAACTCCTTCCATTCTACCTCTAACTCTTTCTTTGACAAAATATCTCCTTGATCATCGATGAATCTCAGGAAGCCAACATTAGCTATAGTCTCAAAGTAAATGAGCAAAATAGATCGCTCTTCCTCATATATATCAAGTAGCTTACGACCCTCTCTAGCCATATCCAATCTAGAAAAATAACTACAAAATATCACCCTAGTATTAGATCAAGCTCTATCCATCCCACTCATGGATTTACATCAGAGGGTAGCAGTAGCTAATGCTTGAATCTTCAGTGCCATCTCTAGTTTTGGTTCTAACCGATCCTCAGCATACTTCAATGCTTGCTCACCAAATATTATTACTGTTTGTGCCTCTTGAAGATACAACATAACTAAGAGCACCTTTGTTGCCACTTTGTGCAGTCGTCAATTAAATGGCAATGAGCCTCCTTGATTTTCTCCTTGGAGAAGCCCATTGATTGGATGGCCTTTTTAGCCAGTTGATTCTACAAAGATTCCAATTGGGTAGTTAATACCTACACCTGTTGTTCTACTTTTTCTTGTACCTTTTGATGCTCTTTGGATACCTCCTCCAAGACTTATGCCTTCTGTTTCCAATGCTCTTCCTTTAATCTTATTATCTCCTGTTGTGCCCTACTTTCAGCTAGGGCTTCTTCCAGTTCAACAATATTCACCTCAACCTCAAAAATATCTTCTTATAATGCTCACCGTGCAGGTAAAGTGAGCTCATATCCACCTAAATATTCCCCATTTTCTCCATAGTATCAATCCTTTTCAAGTCTTTTGTAATGACTTCATAAGAATAATATCTTAGAGTCATTTATCCTTGGGGCTTTTGGACCCGGGGGATCATTTTTACAGTGTGGGACTCCATAGTTTTAGGATCAAAAGTAACCTTCTTCAATTTCTTTGCTGGAGCTTGAGCTTCTTTTTGCTTATGTATTTTCATCCACTATGATGAACTCTACTAAGCTTGACTTATTTTTTTAGTAATAGGATGCTCTAGCACAATATCCATCTCTGGCTCTAGCACCACTTACAACTCAATAAATGGAGTAGGGTTAAAAAGAGCCTACTAAGGGCTTGGCTCGGGAAGGGAAGTAGAAAAAATGGTTGGTGGAACGAAAGCAGTTGGGGGAATAGAAGTGAGGGGTTCAACTACAATTATACTCACTTGAGAAGGAGCTTGTGTACTTATAGACATGGTAAAAATTATCAAAATGGAGGATGAAGAGAGTAAAAATGGATTGGTCCTAGATGCAAAAGAACTAAAAGAAAGGAAAACAAAAAAAATAGGAACAGAAGAAGATGGAGCATTGGTTATTGGTGATTGAGATACGGAAAGTGAAATGGAAGTGGAAGGTATACCAAAAGAGGGTGATATGGAAGTGATAATTGTAGAAAGTGGTGTGGCAATCACCAAATGCTCAAGATCAAGGTAAGAGGGTAGAGAAAATGTACCTTCAAACTCTGATACCATTTGAGCCAATGATGAGGGTGATTGTGATATTGGTTCTCCCTTGTCTTGTTCCTCCTTCATCTCCTTCTCCAAATATATAATTTCCATATGTTGGCCAAGTTGTTCTACCTGAACCAAAGGAGGATTCTCTAAAGTGTTAGCCTATGCGACTTCAACTGTAGGAGGAGGGTTCACACTGGATGAAGAAATTGCACCAGTCCTCGGATTCTTGGAGATTTTTGAAAAATGAAGTACCTCATGTTTACTTCTCTTCTACTACTAGGGTTTTTCTTTCAGTGATGACTATTTCTCTTCCTCCATAAGAGGTACATTTTCAATCACAACTAGCTATTTTCCAGCCATGATCTCTTCATTGTTAGATATTTGAAAGTTTCGAGGTACAATTCTAGAAAAATATATTGGTTGATAGTTGTCATAGTACTCATCATATACATCCAAAAATGGATCATCTATCACCATGCCATAGGCTGAACCAGTGTTTCCTTGGTGGGCCCTCATAACCCACCAGTTGGTGATTTTATCCTTAGAGCAAGCGGGCAACTGATACTTTATTTTTCTAAACAGGCCCAAAGGAGGAATCTACTGCTTGCAGACTTTAGGACTATATTCAACCTCCATATCATAAAATTCATGCCATGGTGGGAATGATATCATATTTTTTATATACCATTAAAGATCATGCCCCTTTGGATTATTTTTGTGTTGCTCAATATCTGGTCTAGGGCAGCAATGAAAACTTTTTACTTTGATCAATGTCGTGAAGTGACTCAAAGGGTTGTATTTCCATCACTGGGGAAATTCCACCAAGCCAAGGTCATAGAGGGTTTCAATTTTAAAATAAATTTTCCCAATCTATTTTACTTCAATGTCACTGAATGCAAAGGGCATGGTACATGTGGTTCATTTCCCTTGAACCACCCCATAGATGTTATTGACAAAATAATTCTATTGGGAAACCTCCAATGTAAAAAGGTTCTCTCTAGCAAAATACGAAAGGAGAATCGACTTGCCAATAAAGTCAAAAATTTATACAATGATGCCTTGCATCAACAATAAAATATCACCTTTCTTCTTCGTGACAATCTCCTCCCTCATCACCCTTGGCACTCTCACATGTGCTAAAAATAATTTTGAGGGTGGGGACCAAAAACATGTGATTAAAATTGTAAAATCACTCCTTCCTGTACAAGCTTGGAGTCTATAAATAAATTTGTAGCTCCTTTTCTGCCTCATCAACCTACTTGAAAACTATGAAAAAAAAGTGTTAATGCATGTGGAAGAAGAAATACCATGCCAAAAATGAAGTGTGTGTGAATGGTAATGATCCCTCACTTTGCATCTTCTCTAACTATGTATGCATCATTCGAGCTATGTAATCCACGTAGTTAAAGAAAATAATATTCGTGCTTACTATAATTTCTATTGGAGCATAAAATTACACCTATGAAATGCATTATACCAGCATCACTTGCCATTTTTGCATCGTAGAATTGGTATGAAGACCAACAATCCAAGATAACATAGAAAACATGTCGAGACTTTTAAAATTTATTAATAGCTTTGACAAAGTTGGCAGTTCTCAAAATTGTGGAGTTTTTATCAATTGATTCTCTGTGAACTGGTGTAATGTCATAGTTGACCAGTATCTCTCCTCCTGCTCCCTGAGATGTAACTTTTTGAACACAACGTCAGAAGGAGGTCTAAACCTGCAAGCGAATGCTTATTGAACTACACTAGACGAAATGCTGAATAATTATCTCCATTTGCCTTCTAAACAACTCTTGTGACAGGATTATAAAATTTTGAAATTTCTAGCACCAACTCTGGGTAAGCATGGATAGGTGTACACAGGTACCAAAACATTTATGCATAATATGCAATGGTGAGTGGGATTTCTACCGTCAAGCCTTGTCTAACTGCAATATCCACATCTTGGCATAATTTTTCCATGCCCTTGTTTGAAATGACGTAGTCAGTGATTTGAGCTAGTGCATCATAATTTGGATCAGGCTCTATATTTTTATTTTTCTTCTCTTTCTTAAATTTCTTGCCTCCTTCAGATTTTTTTTAGTGCTTTCTTGGTTTCGATAGCTTTCTTACCCATATTTTTCCTTTAATAATTTCACTTCAGCACTCTAATAATTTTACAGCCAAGTGGTAATTCAAAATAGCTTAGGGATAATCCTGTAATGCTCCCAAAAAAATATGCTTGACATTTTATTACGTACAAGCTTTTGTTTCAACCTTTTTATAAATTTCTCTCCCAACTACCCAATTTAATGCAGGTGGCATGCTTGAGGAATTTGGGTGAATATGTTTCCTTGGTTCTCTCACCTTGTATTATTTTTCATGATATCTTAACTGCCATTAATGCCCTTGTGTTGTAAGTCTTCCTCAAACATCATGCTCAACCAATTTTTAACTAAAAGGGTGCAATTTGGTTATTTAAAAACTAACTTTGGGAATGATAGATACCACGTGTGAGTAATGGACACTTTTCGAGGGTGAAAACTATTAATTTTTGTTGGGCACCAAATTGACATCAAGTTTTACTCAACACTGCAACTATCTATCTTCCAATTTTCTATCCAGACATGCACCCAATAGTCACAGCTCAACACTCAAGCATTGGATGGACCAAAGACAACTTCAATCCAACCTCCAGAGTAGGTTGATTCCTTGTCAACTTAAAATGGTGTTGACTCAATTAAAGCTCAAATAGGGTTTTGAGATAAGGGTTAGAAAAGGTTTAGGGTTATAAATGTTATGAAAAAAAATGGCCAAATAGGCTAACAACATAGGCAACTATAGCAAAAGGCTCCCACAATCTATTTCCAATGTCCCATTACTCAATATTAACATCACCCAAATCAATGAAACCTTCACACATTAAAGCATAAACATAGATATATTGCAGAAAACAATTCCAACATCCAATATTGATAATCCAAATATTAGTTAGACCAATAGTTATATTTAACAAAAATAAACTTCCTAACAATACAAATCTAATCAAGGACAAATTTCAACTACTCTCACAACTAGTAATCCAATAAGCTGGAATGAACCAACCATTCAAGCATTAACAAAAATGCAGCTCAAGAATTCAAACCTCTTGTACAATATGATGAAGATGACAAATTTGAGTTAAAATATCAGAGCAATGCTCCTTCCATTATCTCACAAGAATATTTACAGTAGGGCAAGCAAACGCACTAGATTCAACCCTTGAAAATGAGGGTTTGACCTCTATTTATAGTTTGTAAATGAAATAATATTAAGGAGACATTACAAATATTGTATATTTACATCTCAGTAGAGAGTTTTCTGGCATTATCTTACTAGTTGGAGAGCTCCGAAAAATCCACTATGAGAAATACGCCATGGCACCATACCTTTGCAACTTTTTGGTTTGTTGGTGGTAGTTAGAGTTTGAATAGTTGGACACTGCATCTCATCCATTGATATTTATTGGGAGTTTATATTTTTCATAGATCTACAACCGCATCTATTTCTTGTTCTTGAAAACCCTTGATGCTTCATATTCCTGCCCTCCAACTGACTGCACTCTAATCCGACAAGTTTTGGCCCTTTTAAATCCTTCAAGAATATTAGCAAAACTTGGACCGTCAATATTCATCATGGACAGCTATGATTAAAACCTACCAAGACACTCTACAAATTGGCAGGGAAAACCTAGGTGCCATTCCACACTTTTATGTTGCTGATGTCATATTTTATAGCCTTGATCATGCGAAATCAAATTTTAGCGTAAAATGAACTAAGAGGTGATCGGGATGCAATCCACTCATTTTTTTTCCTCTTTTCTTCTTTAGCTTCAAAGCAACCAAAATCCGCATCATAAAGCATGCTAATGTCACATTTGATTTCTAAACATGTGAAATTGCTAATCCACATTCGAACAAGTGTAAATCACCCTTTGTTGTCATTTCATACTGTCTGTAGTGTAAATAGCCTTTGTCACTAATCCGCACCTTTTGTAGTGTTTCCTACCTTTTTTGTTGCCAATTCACACCTTAATACACTTGAGACTTAGTGGAAGTGACCTTACCAACACTTAGTTGTTTGGAGCATGCAAAAACTACTCTCGATCACCATTTTGCACTTTCTTTTGCGCTAACATCATCATCCAAAAATTTTGCATAATCAGGACTCATCACCAATCCGCACCAAAAAATGTTATAAACTGAACAAAATCACTCAAGGTAAAATTACACTAAGTGTTGGGTGGATTAAGAAAAAAATGTTGTGGATCCACTCCAAAATGCACTGAAAAGTGTGTGAAATGGAAACTTCATACCTTAGAATGAAATTTTCAATGCTTTCTAAGGATGTGGCCATTTTGGGCCTACATTTTAGCACCTCCCGGGTGGATTTTCTCGCAAAGCCATCGAACTCAGAGTCTTATCCATTGGGCATCAAGAGTAAAAATTGGTTATCTTCAAAATGCTTTAAATAATAACTTCCATATGAACACTACCCTCTGAAAACTTTATGGTCATCTCCGAGGATAAAAGTTCATATCGAGACCATGCTTCATACATTCCTAGAGGATAATTGTTCACATGGAGACTATTTAATAAACATTAATATCAGTGCCATTCTAGCAAAACTACTTCATTGATCCATCAAAAACATAGCTATGTTCTCCTTATAAAGCCTTCTTACAATACATGATAAAAATTCCTTCACACAAAACTTGTTGTTTCCTGTCTCTCTAGACTCATGCTTTTGTTGTTTCTTTTTGACCATGTCAGAGTAAAAATTAATCAAACAAAAATACAAAACTTATGACTACATATGTACAAAATAAAAATTGCTAAGCTTATGCCCCTTCAGGGTTCGTAACATCTCTATCCAGCTCTTCTTCTTACAGGGCTTCTTCCTCAACATTATCCTCTTCTTGATCAGCTTCTTCTTCTGGAGAAGATTACTCTTTGTTTTCCTCTTCAGCATTGTCACCAAACAATTGCACCATCAATTTCAAGATCTACAGGGCTTTTTTCCAGGTTGCTTCAGAGGGGTTGGAAGTTTTCTTTAGTTGTTTAAAAATGTATTGGAGTTCACCAATATCTTCATAGTTAGTAGAACTTCCTCTATTTACCAAGTCTTCCATGAGGTCTCTAAGCGTGGTAAAATCAATGATCATTTGTGAAGCCTACTCTTGGTCGATTGGTTCTTTTAAAGCATCAATTTTAGAGTCATCTTGTAAGATCTCTCCAGTACTTTTCTTGATTTCTTCAACTGACAACAAACTGTGATATTTCATCAATAACCCTATGAAACCAATTTGGATCATTTCCCTGTTAACGACCAATACATCCTTGATTACTCCTTCAATTTTGTCATACAAAATCCAAGTCTTTTGGAGTGCTATGTGCTTCTTCACTACAATTCTAGTAGTAACTCTAGCAATATTCCACTCCTTATTAAGAATTGGCTTAGCAGAATCACTGAGTCTACTATCCATTAGCCTATGAATTTATTCAGTTGTAATTACCATAGGTTGTAGCTCTCCAATTATTTTATCCAGATCCTTCTGAATACTTTGGAGTAAGCGGTTGACATCATCTAAATATTCAATAATAAGTTGCATCCCTGAGCATTTCTCTAAAACTTTAGACAGTAATTCCTTTCTCACTTTCTTTAGTCCAGCTTTAGAAAAACTAGAAGATTTAACCTTTTCAATCTAAAGCTGTTGCTTCAAAATTTGTATCTCCTTAGCCCATTCCTCATTCTTTTTCTAGTGCTCTACAATCTGCTCCTTGAGTTTATTAGCTTATTGAAACTTCTCTTGCCAACTCTTAGTTTCTTTTCATAGATATTTCTCCACTTATTTTTGATTGCTGATAGTTTTATGAAGCTTTTCAATTTGCTTTTCCAACTTATGCACCTTTTCTTTGAATATATCATTTTTTACATAAAAATTTTCTAAGTGGGCTCTAGCTATCACCAATTCAGCTTCATTAGGCAGTTTCTCAATATCTTATGTGAACTCCTCTATACGATAATCTTGGGTAGTCATCTTAGTTTTAGGATTGGTCATAAGGGGAATCATGGATCTAGATGTCATTTGCCTTGAAATTGGATCAAAAAACATGCTTCTTCTCTTTTTAGTCATCATATTGGAAGGCTTAGACAACTTTTCTACCCAAAAATCATTGATTTTCTATGTAGCTTCCTGCTCCTTCTGCAAAATGACTTGGGTAGGGTAACTTGTAGTAAAAGGGGAAGAGGACACAAGGAATGTAAGCACAGAATTAACCATTGACAATAACCATGCAGAAGTAGTTACATCTGAATCTATGACCATAATGGAATCTATGACCACTGCCACTGATGCAATTGGTAAACTCATAGAAACTAAAGTGAGACTCATAGATGGGTGAATGGATGAACTTGAAGTAGTTTGCTTCTCATATGATTGTGGTGGTGGTAGTGGTGAAGTTGTAATTATGGTAGATGATGAGAGGGGAATATCAACTAATGAATGTGGAACTTTAGATGATGAAGGTGGAACTTGAGGTGACCTTGGAGGAGATGGGTTGGTTTGTACCTAATAGTAACTGATGAAACAAGAGGTGGAATATGAGGTGGAGAAGGTACCTTTGTTACAACTTATTGCTCATAAAGGGAGAGATATTTCCTTGTGGAATCTGGAGGAGGAAGAGGAGAAGAACGATTAGAGACCATACCTTCACCTACAGATGTAGGGTTTTTTGGAGCTATCTCTATTATCTATTGTTGTTCTTGTTATATTGATTCTTCAGTAGATGAAATCGTTTTTTCTCAACTATATCCTCTTTATCCAGCCTTTGCCTCTTTAAAATCTCTTTCTCAGCTCTTTCTGGGGCTCTTTTGGCTTTTCTCTGAAAAACTTGAAAGGTAACTTTCTCACTTTCTATCTCTTCCTCAGATAGTAATTCCTGTATTGTTTCCTCCAGCAATACCTGCTCAGAAATAGGATTTAATTCCACTATCGTTGCAATGGTAAAACTCAAAGGCATGAACCTAAATTTCTCATCCTTTTAATTCTAGTCTATGTCTATATCTGGACGTTGTGCACCTAGGGCTAGGTGCTTAGGCCTTTTGACTATTTTTATGACTGGTGCATTGACAACCTTCTCATCAGAAAAGTGCATTTTACTCATCAATTGTGCTCCCTTTAGAAAATTCTCTATTTTCTTAGTTGAAGGCTGAAAAGGCTTCAGGACTTCAAAAGCAATCAATGGAGTATCAGGTTCCTCTTCATGAACTACATTTGAATGTTGGGATGGTGAATCAGATCCATTTTGTGTCATTTTGTATATTAGCACTATATTCCTTGTGTCTTTGGGCCTCCAAGTCTTGACATGTTTATCATAACTTTTAGAGAATTCACCATCAATTTTAATACCAAATATAGACTTTTATTTACCATTCTCAATCCTCATCCTCCACCAATCTGATATCTTGGCTTCATTCCATTTCTCATTTTTCTTCGGTTCCTCACCAGTAGGTTCCTAAGGCTGAGGGTCTTCTTTCTTATCTATTTTTTCCTTGATATATTTGATGGTAGACTCCTTCATTTAATTTTTTACATTGTTATCTAGGTCAAAATCCATAATTTGTTCATAAAAGTCTAACCATGGAGGAATTTGATCCATTTTAGAAACATTCCACTCTAAAAGAGTAGTTTCTTTGTTATTCCTACCTTGTTCAAAATGGGTCATGGATCTCTTTTCAAATTTGTAGGCATTTTCTCCATTTACGACTATATTTATTTTATAGAATATATCATCTGGATCATAACTTCTCTCTAAGGAATATAGAACAGACCCAACCTATCCAGGTATTGGTAAATCTTTTCACACTCCACTTCTTAGTAATAGTTATATCACTAACATTTCGGTAGGTCAACATAGACCTCCTCTTTCTCCTAGAGTCATATTTCAAATCTATATATTTTGCTTGCCTCAAATATTCTAAGGCAAATAGCCTCTCTATGATAAAGTGGGGTAGTAGAAAAGGCTTACCCATAAAGCCATGCAGTCTAATGACTGTGCCCTCAGTTAGGAGATACCAGTCTCCTTCCTCTGCACCTTCTACTCTCAAAATTTTCTCAGCCAGAGGTGGTATCCTAGGGCAAACTCCATACATTATTTTCAATGTTGGTCCTAAGAATTCCAAATTGAATCTATACACATATTCAGTGCTTATGAGGTGATAAGTCCAATAATAAATAGGAAAGGTGTCTCCTTGGTTGTTATTATCCTTAACCAAAATCCAGGGCATCATGTCTCTTATAGCAACAAAGAACATCCATATCAGGCTTGAGCAATGTCTAAAACAAGGTGCATCAGATATTATTTTAATTCTTACTAATTTCTCATGCATTCTCTGAGAAAGGAACACTAACCAATAAAAATAGATAACCCTAACAACTTTCTTTTCCACATCTTCCTTATACATCTTCATGTTGGAAATGCAGTATGCGATGGCTATTTGCCAATCGTTTACCATTCTGTCAAAGTCCAAACCCTCCATATAGGCTAACATTGAATAGAGCTCTGGGTTAGCAAATTCATTGATGGGAATCAGAACTTTGGGTATTTCATATTCCTCTCTTATTCTTCTAAATTGGAAATAGAGCCATATTTCTAAAACATTTTGCTCTTTCGAAGCCATTAATGAAGCATAAACCCTAGCTTGTTCTGCTATGTCAAATTATTTAGGCTTTGAGGGTGGGGTCACCCCTACGACAAACAAGTTAAGGTAGAGCTCTTTGGTAATAGTGAATAATATTGTGCCATTAGGTATTTTCATTGTTCTCTTCTCAGGATCATAATATTTAATCATCGTAGAAACCAATTCAGGGCAATGATGAACATAATCACAAATATAGGAGAATAAGAAGGATTTTATGGCAATGGTACCTTGAGGTCGATTTGGTCACCCTTCGAAGTGTCTGAACTCAAAATTATTTCTCAAGAAGGTCCTTCTTACTTCAGTCATTATTGTATCTGCCAATAGCCTGGTTTGGTCCACATGGTTGTGTAGATCTACTCCTATTATCTGCACTTTTGTAAGCGCTTTCTTTGGAGCCATATTCATTAATAATAACTTAGATTTTCTTTGTAGAATTTATAGGAAATGCTTCTATTATCATTCTACTCGTATTTTCTTAGTGAATGCTACTCTATGCCAAATGGGTAAAATATTATGCTTCAGCACTTTTAAATACTATTGCATGCAAGTCCTCCACCATTTTAATCCCACTGGCAAGTTTCTCAATTCAAAACTCATTCATTTTGGAGGCTTAGAGGTGGCATTCCAAATTTTGATTGGTCAAAATTTAAACAAGCTTTAACCCTTGCGATGTTGCCTTGTTCTTTCTCTTTTGAGCATGGGAAAATTAGAATTTATTGTGGACCTTTTACCCTTTTACAAGTGACACGATGCATAATTGTTGCCCCACTCAAATGTAGACATGAAAAATACAGACTGGTGACACTTCTTTTATTCTGGCCCACCTAAATCTGAATTGCGATGGATTAGGACCTTCCTCATTCCACACATTAGAAGTATTGAATCCCAATGGATTAGAACCCGCTCATAATTTTGCTGGCATGTGGTCCACTTGAGTGCAAAAAATATCACATGTTATATTTCGCTAAAAATGTAGTTCATTTAGGTGTGGATTGGAACCCGTGCATCATTCCGCTGGTATGATGGTTCATTTGAGTATGTATTGGAGCTCAATTATATTTCCACTTCACACTTAGTGTATTTGAGTGCGGAATAGGCACTTATGGCATCCAGTGGGAACACTTAGCCAATTTTACAAAATTTTCTCTCCCTTTTATTTTTTATTTTTTGTACAACATGTTTTTAAAACAAAACTTGATACAAAGTGCAAAAAAAAAAGGAAATATGATACAATGTATGTACATATATTACAATGAGCTTATATTTCAATCAAAGTAGAGTTTAAGATGAAAACCATTAACCAGAATTATTTGTATGTTTCTCTCTAGATCTCTGAATTGTAAAACATTGGTATCTTTACCTCTACTATATTGAAAGGGCCATCCCAGAATGAGTCAAACTTCTGATGGTGACCTAGTTTTGCTCTTTCAACATTCCACCTGAGAACTGAGTCTCCAACCTGGAATTTTTTGAACCTTAACTTTTTATCAAACCATACCTTGATGTCTACAAAATGTTTCTGAAAGTTCTCATAGGCCTTAGCTCTCTTCTCTTCCAATTGCAGTAGGTGTGTCAGCCTTGTATCTATTGGATTTTCCTTTGATTCTTCTTCTGAATGTATCAATTTGAGTACTGGAATTTCCAAATGGATAGGTGTAGACACCTAAATCATGTCATGCTTAGGGGAGCTACTTACATAGACACACTCATAAGATAATAAGACATAATCTTGGAATTTCCAAGCATCAATAGTGGTTCTCACCACTCATTTGGGGCCTTTTCAAGCCATCCAAGCTTGGTCGCTCAAGCCAAGAGTGACCAGATCCTAGTCGCTCAAGCCTAGAGCAACCAGACCTAGTCGCTGAAGATGACAGTGGCCAGATCATCACCATTGCAGATGACAGTGGCTAAGCCATAAGAAGTAGTTTACCGACAAACATGCCCAATATCAGGCAGTAGTGATAGTCTGAATGCAATAAAGGTGAGCGGGAGTGACTTTGCATTCCTTTTCATGACCAGTTCACATAGGAGACTTGAGTTTGCATTTAGAATTAAGTTAACTGACCTTAAAATATAAACAAAGGACAAAATATTCTCATGCTAACGAATAGTTCATGAGAGAGACATACATCGGACGAAGATTACAACATACGAGAGCAAAAGGGATCCCTCTAGGAGACATACCTAGAGAAGGAGGCATCTGTAAGCCCTCATACATTTTCGTGTGTAGAACTGGGAAGATTTTATAAGCGCACCACCTCTTCGTGGAAGGGGCACTCCTTGCCCACTTGTAATTTATAGTATCAAAATGGGTATCCCTAAGAGGGACCGACATGTAATCGAGCTTCAATATCAATAAAGAGATCCATATTTTGTTATTTCATGTTATATGCTTTCTTTTTCCTCTTGTCTTTCCATTTTATCTTTGGTATTTTAAATAACATTGCAAGTAGGGTTTTAGAAAAGGGATTAGTGCGCGCGTTCCTAGGGTCACTACAGATGGCGATCACAGTGGGACCACCACTAATTTTTCATTTTCTATCGGAAAACTAACTTAATTTTGTGTGCAGGTCTAGCCACTCTGAGCTACAATGGCCAAAAACTAGCCGCTCTGAGCTACAATGGCCATAAACTAGCCGCTCTGAGCTACAACAGCCAAGAACCAGCCACTCTGGTCAACAAAGGCCAGGACTGGAGTGTAGCAAAGGTCAAAACATCGACTCTCTGAGCTGGATCAAAGGTTGGTATAGCTTTTCTGATATTTTATAGCTTTCTATCTGCTTCTGTGTGTTCAAAACAGAGAACTTAAAGCACATTTATGTTTGGAAATTGAAAGAATAAAGAAGAAAGAATTAAGCATTTCGCATATCTTAGATCTTCTTTTAAATTTTCCACTAGGCGTTGCTAGGAACAATGGCTTATGCCTAAAAATTTCACCCTAGAATCCAACGTGCTAGACATTGTATGTTGTTTGCTTGCTTTGAGGCCCTGCTAGAGGCCATAGTTGCATGAGATAAAGTGCGCTCATACAAATCATAGTAGTTCATGCATCTTTTTGAATATTGAAACATATTTTTTTGCACTTAGGCATATAGGAAAGACTCATTGCTGCTATATGATGCACTTTATGTTACGCAAGATTAAAATGAACACCACACACGCACGTCTCATTTAAACATTGGAGAGTTGGATTTCATCACCAACCTTCAATTCAGTCCAGTGACATTGGAATTCATCTCCTTCCACTGGTTTACCCCCTAGAGCTTCCTAGAAATGGATTGGGAAACTTACTTATAGTGACACTAAGTTACTTGTGTTCAAACTGTCTCCCACTATTGGAACAATCATTGGTTTAGAGTGGAGGAGCTAGGCAAACCCTCCATTGGGTCTTCAATGGTGTACCCTAGCTTCTTTTGAGAAAATCATGTTTGGCACGAGTGTACTTGATTGTCACTATGGATGAGTCTTCTCATTCTTAATCCAAGAACAAGAGCAAAGAAATCAAGAGAACAACACATCAAAACACAACATCAAATAGTTTAGGGCACACTCAAATTGGTAATCAAGATAAACATTTGTTTGGAATTGTGTGGTCATTCCTAAATAGCAAACTCAAAAGATCAAGTCATAAAACAACATGGTCAAAACAAGAAGTAAACACCCTCGGTCTGATGCCGAGGGAGAGACAAAAGCAATTCATACCCATAGGCGGAGTCATAGTAATGTTGAATGACCTACCCGTAAGACCGTGAGACGTAGCTCCATGAGCCTAAGGGGTGATAACTCAACTCTTGGGGGATCTCCTCGAGAAACCCCAAGTAAGGAACCACATCATGGAACAAAGTCACATAAACAAAAAGAGGCTTCACAACCATCCTCATCAAGGAGACATGAGGAGACCTCAAGGGCCTCCTCTAAACACACAGAAACATCTCAAAGACATGAGGAAACTTCAAGGGCTTCCTCCTCACATGGACATAAAGAAGGTTCTAAGACTCATTCTTCACATAGGGATGACGAGACTGCCACATCTCCATCCACATGGAGAAAACATGTCACCACCAAGCCCTCTTCATCAAGAAGGCAAACAAGAATTGCAACACCTCAAGACTCACAAGAAACATATGAAATAGGTCTACCCACTGAAGGGCAGGAAACTAGAGCTACATCTAGTCATGGGAATCATATAGAAGAAACCCTTCACACAAAAGGAAATATTCCCGTAGACTATGACCTCATAGGAGTAAATGGCACCCCATGGGACCAGCCATGGAGAACAAGACAGCTAGATGGGTTGGATCGATTTCCTACTCAACCAACTCAAAGAACTATAGCTACTAAGAACTCTGCATCTGGAAGCTCATGAACTATGACTTCTAAACATACCTCCCAGTCTAGGGGTACCTCAGAGTGACCCCATGGAAGACGCATGGAGTCTGATCATAGGGATACTCAACAATACACTGAACAAGTCACATTAACTAGCAAGAGTACAGATACAACAAAAACCCCCTCGAGGAATCTGCGAGTCAAGACTACAAGAATAGAGTCAGATAAACATGAGTCTTCTACAACAATACAAACTGACCGAATGAGGTGGTTAGAAAATGCATTACGCAAAGAGCGAGAGTTAGTGGAAGCTCTCGAACAAGAGAAACAAAGAGAAAGACTCTTGCACCAACATGAGCAGCGTTTAAGAGAGCAATCTGAGCAGCTAGCTCTTAACAATTTATAGATAAATGGTGGTGACCACCAAAGAACAAGACACACTGACTCACCTAAGGAGAGGCACACTAGACAAGATATCCCACAATGAAACCCCCCACCAAATCATGAACAAAATCCAACTAATGGGGGGAGGGCAAACATAACAAACCAAGATCACAATCCCGAGTCCCCTCGTAGGAGGGAGGAAAATGGAACAAATCAAATGGATAGAGAGTTACCTCCATTGCCAATGTGAATAGGCTTGCACGAGGAGGAAATCCATGCATCAAAGGCATTTCAAGAGCTTGCTGAAAATATGAAAACCTTTGAGAAACAAGAGGCAGCTGGGAACTCACCAACATTGAGCAAGATACACAATCAACCATTGTGCCCATCAATCCCTAGCCCTCCATATCCTAAGCACTTTGAGATGCCTAGGTTAGAGAAGTTTAAAGGTGAAGAGGATGCACAAGAGCATGTCACCAATTTTATCAATGCTTGTTTTCATCTTGAAGACAATGACGCTCTCATGCTAAGAACATTCATAATGACATTTTCAGGTGTTGCCACTCAATGGTTCAACCAACTACCTAAGCATAGCATAACCAACTTTGAACAACTAGTAAATGCATTCTTGAAGCGTTTCTCCTTTGGTGCTAAGAAGAAGGTGAACCTTTCAGACCTGGCAAACCTGAAACAGTATGATGATGAGCCAGTAATGGATTATGGGAATAGATGGAGAAAAATCATGGCAAAATTATCATTCTCCATTCCCACAGAAGAGATCATTCGCATGTTTACCAAAATTTGTTCTAAAAATATCTCCCTCTTGCTACAACTCCAACAGTATCCTTCATTTGAGGAAGCTTTGGCATAGGCCAAGCTCATCGAAGAGATAAAAGTAGATGAGGGAACCATTAAGCTCTAAAACAAAAAGGAGTGGAACAAGAATGGTAAGAATGACAAGTACAAGCAAAAGCAGAGCAACCCTGCTCCAGTCAATCAAGTCATATTGGCTACACCCAAGGATGGGGGTGCACAACAACCACAGAACTATCAAGCACATCCCCCACCAGCCAACTACGACCAAAAGAACAATCAAGGAAGAAACCGAGAATGCAAGCCACCTCGTTATTTCATGCCTCTGACAGAATCAATGCAATCAATATTTAATCAGTTGAGCGAGGCCAGGAGGATCAGATTTCTTGATATACCTCTTATAGATCCCAACCATCCTAAGCCAAAAGGATATAGGGAAGATCAATTTTTTCCTTATCACAGGATACTGGGGCATGACATTGAGGCTTGCATCGGGTTTAAGCATCAAGTGCAAAACATGATTGAGGTGGGAGAGCTCAAAGTTGACAACCCACTAGCTCTCGATAATAGAGACATGGGCATATACAGAAACCCATTGCCCAATCATGAGGCCCCTCGAGAGCAAGGGGCCCAAGTCAATCAAGTTCGAGCTGACATACCTACCCACGGATGCATTGGGATGGTTGAGATTATTAACATAGCAACAAGGACTAGGCGGTATGGTCAACCGCAACCGCCTGTAGCTCCCATGAACATCCCAACCACTCCTAGGCAAAGGCAAGACAACCTTCCAGGTCCACCAACGAGACCTATGGTAACTATTCGAAGTAGATTGGAGCAAAACCTATAGATAAATCCAGCTAAGTTATCCATCTATGAGCTCATACAATAGTCCCAAAAGCATAGGGAGACTCTAATGGAGATTTTAAGAACAATTGAGCTTCAACCGCAAGATGCGAATGCATTCACTCACTTTGTGGGACAAGTGCAAGAATACCAGGAACCTATAATCTGATTCTATGATCATGATATTAAGATAGTTTCTGTTGACTTACTAGACCCTCTGCTAAACATTGTAGCAGCTATAAATGACTTACCTTTCAAGAGGGTTTTGGTCGATATAGGTTCATCGATAAACATCATTACAACAAGGCAATAGAGCACCTCAAGATACCAAGATCAATATCATTAAGACTTACACATTGAGAGTTTTAATGATGCTTTATGCAATGATGGGAATGATAGTCCTACCCATCAAGGTGGGGCATCAATACACTTGGGAAGTGATAGGCATAGGGGAATACCTTGTGTAGAACATCACCTTTATGCCTATCATTGAGTCTGCATAGGACATAGGGAGGCCTAAATACTTGAGGCCACTAGTAGGAATAGTGGTTCCACTTGGAATCCCTCCCAACCAAACTAATTTTGTCTATGTCGACTTGGACTGTGCTCATAAGTCTTCAGATATAGAAGGAGATGGTGATGAATTATTCATAGTCAATGTTCGTTACCTCTCTAATCTCGAGTTTGCTCTAAGATACTTTGAGCATTGCCATTGGCATGGCTATGGCCTTGGCATATATGATCAGGGACGTAGGAGGCCTTACGAGCCACTATATCAGCTTCCTTCTGACATATTTGGCTTAGGCTATTATAGCGGAGGTCGAGATGACTCGCTTGCAGTGGCATTGGAAATATTAAGCATAGGGTTGGGAGAAGACATTGATTTCATTCCTTATCACCCCTTGAGAATAGCAAATTTGAGCAATAGACAAGTAGCCATGGTAAACATACCGCCTCCAAAAACTTATCATCCAAACACCTCAATTGATTCCACCCCAATAGGGTACAACTCATGGGATGAGGAGAATGGATATGAAGCAAGTGATGATGAGGCACAACTTGGCTTAGCCTATCAAGGGCCTCACTATTTACAAAGGTTCACATGGTCCATCCATGATGAGATTGAATATACATCAGATGAAAGTGACTATGAATCAGAAGACTCAATAGAAAGAGCTTACTTAGGCTTAAGCCATCAACCCCTGACTTTGGGGTAAGAGACAAATGCAAATGGATTCTTCATAAGTGATGAAGAATATGAAGATGAAATAGAGATGGCCTACTTAGGGCCAAGACATGAGCCCCTTGTCTTAGGACCACATACCAATGCTAACAGTTTTTGGATAAGTGATGATGACTTTGAGGATGAGACCGAGATGGCTTATCTTGGACCTCACCACTTGTGGCAAGTCAATGAGCTAGTAGAGAGAGAGGCGGCACTTCGTGCCATAGACCCTCAACTCTAATTTTTGGGGAGACCTATTGACCTAGCTGCCATTCATCGGATGGTTAATCCCCCTCCACCTACATTCAGAGAGCAGTTAGAGCCCAATGATCCTATTGTCCACCCTGCTCATGGGCTAGATCCAAAAATTCCCATTCCTCCAGAACCTCATCGTGAGTATGGAAGAGAAACCCCTGAGACAAGATTGCACCCATGTGGTCCTGGAGATTTCATCCCATCCATCAACATGATCTCCATCGATTTGACCACTCCACTTCATAATCTAGTAGATCCTACCAAATCATTGCATCTTGATATAGACGCTATTGATTGGGATCGTGCTAGTTCACCCATAGAGCCAGAAGACCTCTTCCCCAATGAAGAGATGTTACAGCCATTCCATTTTGCATCAGGTTGTGCGTATGACATCTTCCATGTTGGTTTGGAACCTGAGTCAATAGGTCCTATGAATCCCACTGATGACATTCATTTGATACCCATGCCTCATCAGCTAGAGGATGGGTCACATATGGCTATAGAAGCAACTTTCGAGGTGGACATCAGTGATGATCCTACCCAACCAAGGAAAGTCAAGTTCGGAGAAAGTCTATCTCCACAGGAACAAGCCATCTTGATTCCTCTCCTCAAGGAGAGGCCAAATATTTTTGCTTGGACTTACAAAGACATGCCAGGGATAGATCCAAAGTTAGTCATTCACAACCTTTCATTGGATCCCATGAAGAAGCCATTCAAGCAAAAATTGAGGAAAATGCATCCAACCATCGCTTTGATGGTAAAGAATGAATTGCAAAAACTACTGGATGTAGTATTCATAGTTCCTATCGACTACCCTGAGTGGGTGTCAAACATGGTACCCATAGGGAAACCTGATGGAAGAGTCCGTATCTACATGGATTTTAGAGATTTAAATAGGGCAACACCAAAGGATTCATTCCCGTTGCCAAACATAGATGCTCTTGTAGATGCAATCGTAGGTCATGAAATGCTCTCCCTAATGGATGGTTTTTTTGGATACAACCAAATCTAGATTAAGCCCGAAGATCAACATAAAACTGCTTTCATTACTCCATGGGGAACATTCTATTACAAAGTGATGCCATTCGGTCTCAAAAATGTTGGTGCCACATATCAGTGGGCCATGACATACATATTCCATGACTATATGCATAAGATCTTGGAAGATTACATGGATGACTTACTAGCCAAGTCCCTATTGCGGCAAGAGCATGCCGAAGTCCTTAGACAAGTCTTCGATCACCTCATAGAACACAATGTCCGATTGAATCCTAAGAAGTGCGTATTCGGCGTAACTTCTGGCAAGCTTTTGGGATTCATCGTATCCAAGAGAGGCATCGAAGTAGATCCTACAAAGGTAAAGGCTATACTGGAAATGGCCGCCCCTACCAACATTAGGGAGTTGAGGAGCCTACAAGGCAAGATAGCATCCATCAAAAGATTCATCATGCAATTATGAGACAAATGCAGACCTATGAATAGGTTGCTATGCAAGGAAGTCCCCTTTCATTGGGATGAAGAATGCCATCAAGCCTTTGTAGAGATCAAAACTTATCTGGCAACACCGCTAGTATTGGCTCCACCAAGGCCAGACATACCATTTTTACTATATATATCAGCTATTGATTTCGCACTGGGCACCATGTTAGCCCAAAAGAATGCACAAGACAAAGAGCAAGCCATATATTACATTAGTCGCACCTTGGTGAGCTATGAGCTAGGATATGCGTATGTCAAAAAATTGTGTTTAGCAGTGGTCTTTGCAACTCAAAAGTTGTGACACTACATGTTGAGCCATACGACCTACGTCATATCAAAACAAAATCCTTTGCAGTACATGATGAGCAAGACATATCACAATACACGTACCGCAAAGTGGATCATGCTATTGATAGAATTTGATCTAGAGTTCATAAGCCAAAAGTCCATCAAGGGACAAGTCATAGCAGATCAATTAGCAGAGGCACCTCTTCAGGATAACAAGCCTCTCACCATAGAGTTTCCTGATGATGCGGTCTTTGCATTATCAGATCCTCCAGAACTCGAAGAACCTAAGAGAGAAAAAGACATGTCATTGTTCTTCGATGGTTCAAAGTGTGAACAAGGAGGTGGAGCAGGGATTGTCTTTATCACACCACAGGGCGCTCCATTGCCCTTATCATTCAAACTAGACTTCTCATGCACAAACAACAATACAGAATATGAAGCATTGATCCTGGGACTCCAAACAACCATAGCAATGGGCATTAAAATATTGAATATCTTTGGTGACTCCTTGCTCATAGTAAACTAGGTCAAAGGACTCTTCCAATGTAGGTGCCCACTCCTGAAGACTTACAAGGAACTTGTTGACAATTACTTAGCCCGATTGGAATGGTACGACATCGAGGCAATCCCTCATACGTCGAATAGATTTGCAGACACTATGGCCTCTTTGGGATCCTTAATCCCTCAGAATCCATCTACTGATTTTACAACCATTCATGTGAAAGTGCTTTCACACTCAACAATACGTCATGAAGCTTTTGACAATCAAGAATCAGTCAACATGATCAACATCGAACCAAATCAGGATTGGTCCTTCACAACTAGAGGTTTCTTGCAAATAACACCTTGGGGGTCTTTGATCTCCCAAGGACCCATAGAGTGTGGTGTGACCATATACCATAGAGTTGTTCCTCAATCCGTGTTCACTACCTCAAAAATGTAGGAAGAGCAAGTTGTCTATTCTATAGAGGTTGTGGCCTATCAGGATTGGCTTTCCCAACTACGGGACTTCCTGAAGCTCAGAATAATACCTCAAGGTTTATCACATACTTAAAGGTGAACATTTAAATAGAGAGCAACAAGATACATTTTTCTAGGAGAAATCCTCTACAGATGAGGATATGATGGAGTATTGCTCCATTGTCTTGAGCCCCAGGAAACATCTTGGGTAGTTTCACAAGCTCATGATGGAACATGTGGAGGCCATTTCAGTGGCATGGCCATCGTTAAGCGCATCTTGAGAATGGGTTACTATTGGCCCACAATGGAAAAGGACTTGTTGAGAGTATGTCAAGAAATGTAGTAAGTGCCAGCATCATGCAAATCTAACGCACTTACCATCACAAGCTTTGCAGCCCATCCAGGCAGCATGGCCATTTTCGCAATGGGGACTAGACTTGATTGGGAAGATCTCACCCCCATCCTCAGGCCAACACACATTCATCATAATGACCACAAAATACTTCACTAAATGGGTAGAAGCGATCCCCTTAACATCAACAACTGGACCAAGGATTGCGGAGTTTATACTCCACAATATCATAAGTCATTTTGGGGTCCCTTCTAAGGTAATATCGGATAATGGGCCATATTTTAAGAACAAAAATGTGCATGCTTTAATGAAAAAATATCATATTCAACATAGTTTTTCAATGCCTTATTATCCGCAAGCAAACGGGCAAGCAAAAGCCTCAAACAAAACAATAGTCTCCATTTTGAGGAAGATAGTGCAAGAAAATCACAAGGATTGGCACATGCAATTGCCTCTTGCACTATGGGCATACAGGACTAGTATACGGATGCCCACTAGGGCAACACCATTTTCACTAGTATATGGCACTGAAGCCATCATGCCTCTAGAGTTGGAAATCCCGACTCTACGCATAGCACTAAAAGACTTCATAGATGATGAAGTTGCATGGCAAGGCCACCTTGATCAATTGATGCTTCTTGATGAACGTCGAGTCAATGCTTTAGAGCATCTCCATGTTTACCAAGATCGCCTTGCGTGAGCTTACAATAGTAAATTCCACCTAAGGGAATTCAAGGTTGGAGATCTAGTGCTCAAAGAAAACCAACATAATTCAAATCTGTCGCCGCATCTACGAGATAAGTTCATGGTAAACTGGATAGGTCCATACATGATTTCATAGAGAGTTGGGCTTGGAGCATATCACCTTATATCATTAGATGGTGTTGAAGAGCCTGAACCTCTCAATATCATTCACTTAAAGGCATTTTACACATAAAAACACAAAAACATTCAAATATTTCATAAAAACACAAAAACATTCAAATATGTCAAAAACACAAAACAAATCATAAAAACATAAAATTTCAAAAATACAATCAAATCAAAGGCTCCAAGGGTAATTCATACCACTTGGTCAAAAAATCAAATCAAAGGCTCCAAGGGTAATTCATACCACTTGGTCAAACAATCAAATCAAAGGCTCCAAGGGTAATTCATATTGCTTGGTCAAAAATCAAATCAAAGGCTCCAAGGGTAATTCATACCGCTTGGTCAAAAATCAATTCAAAAGGCTCCAAGGGTAATTCATACCGCTTGGTCAAAAATCAAATAAAAAAGGCTCCAAGGGTAATTCATACCGCTTGGTCAAAATCAATAACAAAAGCCCCAAAGGCATAATAAGCCCTTTGGTCAAATTAATCAAAAATACAAAAACAACATAAAATCAAAAATACAAAAACAATTGCACTTCACATTTTGCATCCACATCATTGCATTGCATTTTCACATACATTACAAGATATGTCATGAGAGTCTTAAAAGTGATACCACAGTTTGTCGCACAAGTCATTCATATCCATACCTCCATCCACATGTGTGTAATTGTGTTTTTCAACACAACCATTATTTGTTGCTATACATAATATACTAAGGCTTTTCGGTTAGTCAACCAAATCTAGTAATCTTATCAACTTTTGAGGAAAACAACTTTGATTAGTAGAAAATAAGGCCTAGCTATGATAAAGCCTTGGATATTCAAGATCTCATCACTAATTGAAACACTAAAATCCTAGCTGGTACAAGGAAAAGATGAAAGCTGCAAAGCGGTCTAGGTTACCTTAAGTGAAAAGGATTATCCTTGCTTATCCCCCTATGCAACCGGTTTAAAGGTGCTGAGAATTGGCAAAAGGACAAGCTTTACCCTATCAAAATCCCTTGCTTAAATCAAAATAAGCAAAATCCCAAAGCAAAGTACATATTCAAAAGGCCAAGCATACAGTCCAGATTTCAAAGCAAAAATCCGATACACAAATCATATATTCAAAATACAAAAAAAATCAAGCTCAAGAAAAAATCAATCAAAAATAAACAGTGATTTTCATCACTAAGAATGAGCAAAATAAATAGTGATTATCATCACTACAAAAAAATCCTCGCTCAAAGAAAAAAATCAATAAAAAATAAACAGTGATTTTCATCACTACATATGAGCAAAAATCCAAAGCCAAAAAGAAGGGAATAAAGCTTGAATCCCTGGAATTCTCAGCATTGTACAAAACTGGAAGGAGAAATCCTTACGCATGATGATATGTCTATTACAATTGCTTCATGCATTTGTGTAGACCAATGTTTGAATGTGGATGAGCTAGCTTAGGTAACCAAATATTGCCTAGTGGTATAGTCCAACTAAGTCCAACATAAGGATGAGATGAACACTTGAGGATCCCTGATCTTAGCAATGGGCTGAAAGAATCCCGCCTGACATCGGAGGAAATGCTTGAGTTCTACCTCAAAATATACAATCACATGCACACACAGAGATCATGAAAAACTAGGTCCATGGTAAAAGCATTACTTTTCAAAAGTCTAAGTGGTAAGTAGACAGTTGTTGATAGGGGAACTAGAGTGTTTGAATCTCCGAAAAGCCCCAAAAATTTTTTACATAGCAACAAATCATAACATCATTCACACCATCATATTCTTTATAAGATTCTATAAATTAGGGGGTATCAACATAGTAGGACAGATACCGCATATATATTAGAAATAGTATATAGATGACCACTGACTACTTTATATCTTTTAATTTACATAAACTTATTAAGAAGATACATTACACACCATTACATCTCATATATGAATACTTAATCAATTCTTATGATAGAAGTGATTATTTAAATTCATGATTATTTTTAAACTTTCTATGGTATCACCCATTAAGATTGTCAATGTCATATGCATTTCGTATGTTTTAAGTGATTAGAGCATACAAGTTCATTTATACCATTCCATCACATGAGTTAGATGCATATAATTAAAGCAAAAATTAAACATGCATTTAACAATAACATTTGCATCCACAAAAACAAGTCATTAATCATCCATAAACCACATCATAAAACATATAGGCAATATCCATTTGCATACCATAAATTCATCATTCATCATCAAAATACATTGCATCATATCATCAAATCATATAAGCATCTACACATCCATCTAAGCATCTTCAAATATCATCTATCATCTAACATATTCATCAAATCATCATAATATCATCATCGCATCATATCATAAAACAAAATAACAACAAAAACATAAGCAATAAATGATACACATAATGAGTCATAAAAGGTAAATCTATCATAAAAATATGTGTGTCAAGTCCAATGGATATACAAAAATGCCCGTGGGCTATAGTCATGTAGGTCATTCGACCTCAAAAATGGATCAAGAACCAAGTAGAACATCAATCAAGTGTTGGGCCTGAGCCCCCTACGCCATCTCCTCCAGTGCCACCTCCCCCTGTGGTGGTGTCATGAGTCGAGTGATGTGAGCCTGTAGGTCTCTCTATCCGAGACCGGGTCTACTGGCTAGGATGGGTGGAAGACTACCTCGAGGTAGAGCACCCATTGGCCTGTGAACCACCTACACCTATTGGATCCTTAGGGACAATCCCATGCCTCTTGAGCTACATCTGAAGGAGGGTAACATGATCCATAAGACCCTAGATCCGATCCTCATGCTCATCCAACAAGGACTGAAGCCATCCCACATCTACCCCTAAGCCTATCATTGGAACCTCCTATGGTGTAGAAGTAGGAACAACAAACTACATCCTGACATCACCACCCCCAATAGTAGCCTATAGAGCCTATATCTATGCTGTGAGCTGCTCAATCGTAGCATCTCACTGATGTACCTAGATCTTAGTAGCCTGGAGCTCAACCTCGACCTCATGCAACTATGCTCTCAGAGGAGAGTCTCTCTCCTCGGGCTCTAACTCCTCCTCCTCCTAGGAACATCAGGATCCTCTACTACCACCTGCTCTACCGGCTGGCCCCATACCTCGGTCCTAGCTCGAACCCTACATCCTATCGAATCTATGCCATCACCCCCACCATCATCCTCACACCCTAGACTATCGATGCCATGCCACATCCGATCACCCCACCACTGAGAGTAGGCCTCTATAACTCCCCCAACCACTGTAGGGTCTATGGCTAGGGCATCCTCCTCATCTGCAAGCTCTGTGACCTATCGTGGAGGTAGGTCCCTCTCTACTGTGAGGTGCCTATACAAGAATGGTACCAAGGGCACATCTTGCTACAATCCATACTGATGAAGAACCTGAGAGTAGAAGAAATACTCTCGAATGGCAATCTTATGACCAATGAGCCATCACTCGCATCGTGTCCTAGCAGTAAAACTAGCTGGATCATCCCAAATCGGACACTCATAGTACGACCACCACACGACATCTTCGACCAATAGTCTGGTAAAAGCATCAGTATAGTGGGACAACTCCCCTGCAAAAGTGTGGCTCTTATGCTCCTCATGCTCTCGAGCCCATCTGGTAGCATAGCACTATGTACGAGCCTCAATAGATGTAATCTCAGCTAGGAGCCCCTTAGGGTGATCTACCTTAATGTGCTCCCATCCCCAAACCTGTAAGAGCAAACTATAAGCAATGTTGATGCGTCCCCATCGATGGATGTGGTACAACTCATCATAGCACTAAGCCAATAGCGATCTACCCCATGCATAGATGATAGGCTCCTCGCTATCTAGAAGGTCCTACACCATCGCCAGGAGGTTCCAAGGGAACCTCAAACCCAAGCAATCTGGGACAAGAACGTTGTTGATCACCATCAGCAACATGACATGTCTCATTATGAAAACCTGAGCATCATACCAAGTCTTGATAGATACTCCCCCGGACCCAGTCTCTCGAAGGGCCTGTGCAGAGCGTGCTCCAAACACCCGAGCATAGACGACCACCTGATCAGTAGTGGTCGATGAAACAATGGGCACCCCATCGAATGGGATCCAAAAAATCTTGTAAACGTCCTCCGACGTGATAGTCATCTCGCTAGGTGGAATATGGAAGGTGTTGGTCCGTGGGTCCCAATGATGGGCTAAGGCCATAAGATATGCCTGATCGGCCATAATGTGGGGCAACCTGATAATATACTATAGCCCATGGGCCTTAAACCACTCCCAGTCAGTGTCATCAAATCTAGGAAGCAAGTCCAGTAGGAGCTTCGGGTCCCAAGCCCAAGCAGTGAGGATCTAAATAAAGTAGAAGAAAAACAAAATATAACTACAATGCATCTAAGGCATAATTCACAATAAACATGAAAATGGTGCAAAAGAGTATGAGTTACTCTAAATCTAAGCAAGAAAAGAATAAATTGCACCTAAGCAAAGCAAAAATTCAAAAAAAAATCATAAAAATCAATACATAAAATGCAAAAACAAGGCTCAAGCTTTAGCCACTGTCGCCTACAATGGCCGAAACCTGGCCGTTGGAGGCAGTAGTGGCCAAGGCCCAATGGTCAAATTTTTGACCATTGGGATTCAAGCTTGGCCGCTCTGAGTGACAATGGCTCAGAGCCGACCACTCTGAGTGACAATGGCCAAGGGGCGGCATGGCAAACCCGTGAACCCTTGGCCAGAAAATAAAAAAATTTTACAATTTTGACAAGATAGCTTCAACAAAACAACAAAAGGGAGGGAAAGCAAACAAATTGGAAAACAAATCCCCTACCCAAGCATCGAAACTAAGCTAAGTTTGAGAATGCCCAAAATGGCGACAACAGGGGAATAATGGAAAATTTTCAAAAACCCTAGGCTAAAGCCACTGACAGATTGCAAAATTGGGGACCAACCCACCATGGCAAAAAGGAACCTAAGCCTAGTTACGGAGTTTGTTCATTGCCAACAGGTTTAGTGATGTTCATTTTGCTCATTTCTTAGTGGAGTTCAATTTTACTTAAGCAAAGAAAAGAGAGCTAGGGTTTTGAAGAGAGATACCCGAGAAGCTCCGGCTCCTCTAGTAGTTGATGTCTCACCTCATGTAGCCATGTCCTCAGCACCAACAAGTTTTGAAGTCACAACCATCACCGCTGCACCAGAGCTCTGAAAATGGAATCTTCAATAATGAAAATGATAGGTCAAAACCCTAGAATTGCAAATTTTATATTTCCTTAATTATGCCTTGGCCGTTGCTGACGTCAGTGGCCCAAGCTTCTTGGCCGCTCAAGGCGACAACGGCCACAGGCAGGAAATCAGAAGCCACTAGACCTGACAATGGCCAAGCTCATAGATCAAAGTAAAGCAGTTCCTTCAATGAGGGAATAACAAAAATAACAAATAATCACACTTTGATGGTTTAGGATCATCAGAATGTTCAAAATAACAAAAAAAATCACATAAAATCACAATCTCAAGTAGGCCTCGTATCCAGTTACCTACTCTATCCACTCGATGATTGCAACGATTTGCACTCCATGTATTTTGATGAGATGAGTAGGCAACCATAAGGCCACTTGGGGCAAAAGCAACTCATTTTGGAATTACGATATGTCACCCTTCAAACCCGAAGAAGATCAAGATGGTCGGACTGCTCCATGGGTGCGAAGGGGTCATTCTAATTCCCCTATGACATCAAAAATATTAAGTCAAAGTGATACAATCTAGGCATGAATAGAATCACTCATCCTAACTCCCTAAGAAGGCTATTGATAGTCGGACCGCTCCTCGGGATAGGGATGGATGATTATCATAAGCAATTGGAGTCACACTTGGATGTGGGATTGCCCATTAAAAGCAACAAATGCTAGAAAGGAACCAGATTAGTCATATTGGTCAAGCGACTTGTCGCTTCAATCATTGTCATTTCTTCACCAATTCATTGTGTGAAGAGGTAGTTCAAAACTTCAACATAATCATAATCAAAATCAACAAAAGATCACTTGATCATAGCAAAATCATGTTCATCCTTCGAATCATTGCATACAACAATCACAAATTTCCCTTGTTTGCTAGGAACGTAAGCAGACATGACATCTTCAATTGTAGCTCTCCTACCGGTCGAAATTGTTGTAGCAGCTGAAGCTACCCGATTGAGTTTGAGGAATGAGTGCAATTTAACATGCAAAAGCCATTGGGCTAAGTCCTCCGAACATTGAGGCAATGATTCAAGGGATGCATGCCATCTTGCATGATTGGGCCATCCAGCATTGATCAGACCATTGATCACCATACACCCTACAAATGGATCAGTCTACGTTTTTGCTCAGCGTTGTGTTTTCCACACAGCGCATCACAAAAAGGGGCATCTGTAGACACCTAAATCATGTCATGCTTAGGGGAGCTACTTACATAGACACACTCATAAGATCATAAGACATAATCTTGGACTTTCCAAGCATCAACAGTGGTTCTCACCACTCATTTGGGGCCTTTTCAAGCCATCCAAGCTTGGCCGCTCAAGCCAAGAGCGACCAGATTCTAGCCGCTCAAGCCTAGAGCGGCCAGACCTTAGCCACTGCAGATGATAGCGGCCAGATCATAGCCACTGCAGATGATAGCGGCTAAGCCATAAGAAGCGGTTTGCCGACAAACAGGCCCAATCTCGGGTGGAAGTGGCAGTCTGCATGCAATAAAGGTGAGCGGGAGTGACTTTGCATTCCTTTTCACGACCAGTTCACATAGGAGACTTGAGTTTGCATTTAGACTTAAGTTAACTGACCTCCAAGCATAAACAAAGGACAAAATCTTCTCATGCTAATGACCAGTTCGCATAGAAGACTCAAGTGGGCAGTTAGATTTCAGTTAACTGGCCTTCAAATATAGACAATAGACAAGAGCTTCTCATGCTAACTTGCACTACGCATGAGAAATTCATTTCTAGGGCTTGGACATAGACCTAGGGTTTCACACTATAAAAGGTGCAAGCCTAAGAGCACCAAGGGATATAGAGAGCCTTATCATATCCAGAGATCCTTTAATATTTTATCATACAGAGAATAGAGACCCGAATCACATACAGGAGATCATTTCAGAGAGAGAGTTCTCTTTGGGATCACGTGTGCGGTGGAGCTTTGACAAATCAAAGGGCATAACACCTACTTTCTTCAACATCAGATCATAGTCTTTGACCCATAGCTTTGGGGCAAGGAGAGCAAGGTTTTCTTTAGCGGTCGTTGTCTTGGACAGTGGCCCGCAGGCTTGGCTTAGATAGACATAGCATCTTTTATCTTGTTTTCTTATATCATTAGCATAGATTTACTTGATTCCATGGTATTGTTTTATCATATTTCTATTACATTCTTTGATTACTAACAACCTCATCCAGGGAGGCAATCTCAGACACCTAAAAGTGTGTTGTTGTTTCATTGCTTGCAGGGCCACAGGTACATCGGACGAAGGTTACAACATACGAGAGCAAAAGGGATCCCTCTAGGAGACAGCCCTGGAGAAGGAGGCATCTGTAAGCCCTCATACATTTCCATGTGCGGAACCGAGAAGCTTTTATAAGCGCACCACCTCTTCATGGAAGGGGCACTCCTTGCCCACTTGTAATTTATAGTATCAAAATGGGTATCCCTAAGAGGGACCGACATGTAACCGAGCTTCAATATCAATAAAGAGATCCGTATTTTGTTATTTCGTGTTATATGCTTTTTTTCCTCTTGTCTTTCCATTTTATCTTTGGTATTTTAAATAAGCATTGCAAGTAGGGTTTTAGAAAAGGGACCAGTGCGTGCATTCCCAAGGTCACTACAATAGGTAACAATGCCTCCTTGCCATATACTAGAGCATAGGGGGAAGTCTTGATGGACTTCTTGATAGTAATCCTATCTACCCACAAAGCTTATTCCAGTATTAGGTGCCAACTTCTTTTATTCCCTTCTAGTGATCTCCTCAAAATCTTTAACAAATTTTTATTGGTAGAATATACAAGTCCATTCCCTTGAGGATAATAATTTGAAGTATTTTTAATGGTTATGTCATACTTGCTGGAAAACTCAATATATTTGGATCCTATAAAATTTGGTCCATTGTCACTCACCAAGGCTTCCAAAACTTGAAACATTGAAATCAAACTTTCCATAAAATTGATCACAACTTCCTGATATGATTTCTTGGTAGGAATAGCCTCTACCCATCTGGTGAGGTATTCTGTGGCAGTTATAATATACTTGTGCTCTACTGAAGAATGAGGATTGATGACCCCTATAAATTCCAACCCCTATTGTTTAAAAGGCTCCTCAAATTGTATTGTCTTGAGGGAGAATGAAGTTTTTCTTGTCCTCCCCACATACCTTTGGCATTTATCACAGGCTCTAGTGACTTTGAAGGTGTCAATAAAAATAGTAGGCCAGTAATAGCCTACTCTTATGATCTTAAAAGCTATAAATCTACCTAAGAAATGTCCTCTAGATGGCCCTCCATGGAACTCCTTTATGACATTTTGCTATTGATCATCTTTCAAGAACTTTAGGAGGACTCCATCAAGGTTCATTTTTTATAGCCCTTTTGGTAGTAAGACATACTTCAAAGCTTGAATTCTATATATTCTTCTTTGTGATGCATTAATATCAAGAGGGCATACTCTGGTTTGAAATTAATTTATCATTTTTTATACCCAATCAGAGTCACCTGGTTGCATTCCCTTAGTCTAATCATCTTCAGTTATCTAACAAGCTGTTATTTTAGTTGATGATGTTGCCTCTGTTAGACCTTGGCATAGGGCCCTACCTCTTACCAACTTGGTGGAGTGTATCTCCACATCATATTCCTAGATCTTGGTGATCTAGCCAGCTCTCTTATCTCCTAGTTCACCTTGTAGAATAAATATTCTTACATCTAGGTGAACAACATATACCAGAGTCTTACTTTGAACCAAATACTGCCTAAACTACTTCAATGACTTAATCACAACAAATACTTGTTTCTCAATAAAATTATGCTTAACATGGTAATCATGGACAATATGGATCTAGAATGATATAGGGTGCTCCTCACCTTGATCATTCCTTTGGGTGAGAACTAAGGTATAACTTTCTTTAGCTCCATAAGCATAAAGAATAAAATCCTTAATGAAATCTAGATTTACTGGCACTGGATTTGTTGCAATGGACTGCTTGATAATCTCAAAGGTTTGTTTCCTTAATTCAATCCATTTGAAATTTGCATCTTTCTTCAGTAGTTCAGATATAGGCCTGGCATTCTGTGTAAAATTATAAATGAACTTCTTGACAAAGTTTATTTGGCCAAAGAAGGACTGCAAGGCTTTCTTGTTTATAGGCAATGGAAGGGCAAGAATGGACTGGATTCTATCTGGATCTATGGCCATACCTTATTTTGAGACCACATGACCTAGAAACTTTCCCTCATGTACTGCAAAAAATGATTTCTTAGGATTGAGGGAAATGTCAAACTCTCTGCACTTTTGAAAAACTTGCTCAATGTGTGCTAAGTGGTCATGCTTGTTATGGGAAAACACTATCATGTCATCCAAATAGATTAGAATGGCCCTATTAATAAGTTTCCCAAATGCATAGTCCATGGATATCTAAAATGTGGCTCCTACATTGGACGGCCCAAAAGGTATTCTATGTTAGGCAAATGTGCCCCATTTTGTGGTGAATGTTGTTTTATACTAATCTTCATTTTTCACCCAAATCTGATTTTATCCATAGAAGCCATCCAATAGTGAGAACCTCTGACCCTACCATTATCTATAATATCTGATCAATTTGTGGTAGGGGGTAGTGATCCTTAAGATATGCTTGGTTAATATTTTTGAAATCTACACACAAGCGAATATTGCCACTCTTTTTCCTCATAAGTACCAAGTTGGCTACCCAGGTTGAATGTTGAATTGGATAGATGATTTTAGCCTTTAATAAATTTAAGAGATCTTCTATCATTATGACTTCAATCCTTGGATTTATAGGCCTTTGCTTCTACCTAAAAGGCTTTGCATTAGGCTTTAGCTCAATGTTGTGTTGGATAATCCTTTTGTCATATACCTTGAGGTCTTCATATGACCAAGCCATAATGTCTTGGTACTTTATGCATAAAGATTTAATGTCCTCTTCTTCTTCTGGTGAACATAGGATTCCAACCTTGAGTCTCTTTTATTTTTCTATTTCAACTTCTTTATATATTTTATCATTGAATTCCATGGATCTGATCCTTCTCCTGTCTTCATTGTCAAACAGGCTCTCTAGGGAGACCAACCCTCTAGGTATATGATTATTTCTAAGATTCATAACATCTTGTTGATCAATTTCCTTTGGATTTTATTCTTGAATAGTGGAGAGACATACTTATCTTACCAAAAATTCAATGATTTGTTCATCACTCTCAAAAACTTTCCAAACAATCTACTTATCTGGTACTACAGGTATGAAAATAATTTTTATTCCCTTGTCTTTCTTGACTCCTATATCTGAAGAAGGGTTGAAGTTTGCTTCTAAAGAGTCTTCAAAATTATTCTTTTTTCTAGGAACAAAATGTATATTTAGGGCATCAAAGGGTTCCATCAGATCTCATACCCTATTTTTGTATGCTTTTAGGTAATGGTGCTTACTATTGCACCTTTCTCTTACTTGATGGATGATTAAATCAGAGTCGCCATATATGTTTAGGATCTTAATGCCCATATTTTTTGCTTACATCAGTCCAAGGTATAAAGCCTCATATTCTACAACATTATTAGTGCATGACCATGTTAATCTATAGGTAAAACTCTTTGTCCCTTCTGATTGGGACTGTAGTACCACACCAACACCAACACCATTTTTGCATCTAGCACCGTCAAAGTGCATGGTCCATACATTTGTCTCCCTTAGATACTGATTAGATATAGCAAGAATTTTCTTCTCTGATTCTACAAAAATACTATATGTGCCCATGCCTATCCCAAACTAATTGTAATCCTCTCTAAAAGGTAATTCATATTCTAATTCCAATTCTTCAAATTTATCCACAATTTCAAACTCTTCAAGAGGAGTGAGGTTGCACATGTCTTCTTCAATTTTTTCTATGTGATAAGACATAAGCTTTTTATGTGTTATCCTTATCCTCTTCCCTTTGAATGGATTAACCATGCTGGAATAATTCATATACATGCATCCACCTAATTTTGTAGTGAACTCCCTTGAGAGGCATAAACTAAAGTAGGGTTCTAGATCAACCACTACTATTTTTTGTACTATTGTCACCTCAGGGGCTCTATGTAACCTCATTAGAACATCCTTTATTACTTCCACTATTTTTACAAGTGTTCCATCCAATTGTAGTACTCCAGGGCAAGATCGGGTATACTCCATACCCATCTCTTCACAGACTACTTTAGGCATAACTATAGTTGATGCTCCTGAATCTATCATACAATTTTGGACTACCCAACCTTCCATCCTTAAAGAGATATAGAAAGGAGGGGGTTTATTCTTCAAAATAGTAGGGGATATTCTTTCTTTTTTGAGGGTATACTAAGGATTGTGGTGGCCTGCCTATCGCATGGATACTTTTTGAGAGAATCTTTAAGCAAGTCTATTTGCCAAGAATGAAAAGGGTATCATATAAATTGTCTTTTGATGGAATCTTTTTCATATCTTTCACAATGTTGTAATTAGGCTTAGCCAAAGTGGTCCTCTTAGGCCTTCTTTCTAGCTCACCATATTTTCTTTTATATTTTTGAGGGGCTTCTATTCTTTATATTTTTGTAATATAAGGGAATCTAAGCCTCTATTGAGCCTCATCTTTAGACCTCATTTTGTCTCCCTCAGTTTCTTTCTCAAATATCTTTGGGAGAATTTTTGTATTCTCTTTCCCTTTAGCTTGGGGAATAAGAAAAGTATCACTATTCCATATTTGTGGATCTACTTGCAAGGTTTTCTTCTCTAACCTTGTCATAACAACAATTGGGACATCCTCATCTAGCTCTTTCCCAACCATGATTTGGTCAGGCTGTCATAACATATTTACTCTTCCCTTTTGATTCCTCTCAGCTTGATCCATAGCTTGTTGAACATGGTGTTGGTACATGACACAAGACTGTGAATCATGAGGATCATTACACACCAAACACTAGACATTAACCAAAATTTTCTCTAAAGAAAATTTAGGCTCTTCATATGTTGCGTTTACTCAGACCCCAATACTATTACTAGGACTAGGTCTTTGATCTCTATTCACATATGGAAATCTCCTCTATTGAGATCTCTCCATATCCTTCTTTTCCATTGAATTCATTTTGTTACTCAGAGTTTTTAAAGTATTTTGTATATCAATAATGATAGAAAACTCTTGAGGGGTCTGAGAAGGAAGGGGAGTAAAATGAGCTACAATAGATGGTGATTTTGGGTGAGGAATAGGATTCATTTGCAAATATGGAGATGACAAGGAAAGGGGATCCATGTAAGATGAATTTGTAGCTTGGCTTTGGCCATTAGTGGTTTCTAAACTATAAGGTAGCACAACTTTGGGAGGTAACCTCCCCACATTAATTAGGATATTCTCAGCATGAACTATTGCATTATAAACTTGTGGAAAGGTTTCCACTCTATATTATTGGGTTTGAAACCCTAGCTTTGATACAAGATCCCTGATATAATACATATAAGCCAATCATGCAACTAGTCTAGCTATAGGGGGAATTCTCTTACATGTTCTGCTAAACCTCAAATTGAATTTTGACAGTATCTTGTAGAGATTTTTGCATGGACGTAAACTGATTAAGCAAGGAGAAAGAGTTAGTAGATTCATTAAATTCTTCCACAAAAGGCTCAGACAATGTTTCCCATGAAGTAATGGTGTTATACTCAAGAGTCCTAAACCAACGCAAAATATTTCCTCTAAAGGATAGGGCTAGGATTCTCATAATAACATCCTCCTCCTTTATGTTGTGGATTACTGCCATATTTAAAATGTCTTAATAGTGCTCATATGATATCTTCACAGATCCATCATAATTGGGAATAGCCTTGGACATAGCCTTGGTAATGACATTCATATGGGCTAATCTAACGGTACCAATTGTGTTCCAGTTGGGGAATTTATGTAATGACTGATTTGGGGGTACATTTCCTTGATTTGTTGCTGTATTTCTAGCCATATTTCTAGGTGTAGATCCTGTTGCAAGGGCTTTTGGATTAACTATAAAATTTTCCTTAGGAAGCTCTTCTTCTGAGAGGAAATATTGATTCAAACTTTTGATAATAGTATACCCTCTATAAGGTAGCTCACAATAAAAATATGAGTCAGGGTTATTCATTTTGAAAGACCTGGTATACATGAAAGGACACTAGTCTACTGGGGTAATTATTTTTTGGGTTAAAATACCAGGGAGTCACCAAGTAAATTTTCTATTCTCCACTTAGCAATGTCAAGACAATTCACCAAATATTGATTCCTTTGGGTAGGGATAAAAAAATAACTCATATGATGGGTTTTCATGTTCCTTTTAAACTGGTCCCATTGAGCATGCCAAAAAATGTTGGGCACCGAATTGATATCAAGTTTTACTCAACAATGCAACTATCTATCTTCTAATTTTCTATCCAGGCATGCACCCGATAGTCACAGCTTGGCACTCAAGAATTTGATGGACCAAATACAACTTCAATCCAACCTCTAGAGTAGGTTCCTTGTCAACTTAAAATGGTGTTGACTCAATTAAAAATCAAATAGGATTTTAAGATAAGGGTTAGAAAAGGTTTAGGGTTATAAATGTTATGAAAAATAGTGGTCGGATAGGCTAACAACATAGGAAACTACAACAAAATGCTCCCACAAGCTATTTCTAAATACTTCAAACCTCTTGTATTAACAAAGTGGTCGGATATGGAATGAAATAACCATTCAAGTATTAACAAAAATGCATCTAAAGACTTCAAACCTCTTGTACAAGATGATGAAGATGACAAATTTGAGTCAAACTATTAGAGTAATGATCATTCCATTAGCTCACAAGAATATTTATAGTAGGACAAGCAAATGCACTAGAGTCGACCCTTGAAAATGAGGGTTTGGCCTCTATTTATAGTTTGTAAATGAAATAATATTAAGGAGACATTACAAAAATTGTATATTTACAGCTCAACGAAGAGTTTACTGGCATTATCTTACTGGCTGGAGAGCTCTGGAAAATTTGCTATGAGAAATTCGCCATGGCAACATACCTTTGGAACTTGTTGGTTTGTTGGTGGTAGTTAGGGTTTGAATAGTTGGACAATGCATCTCATCCATAAATATTTCTTGGGATTTCGAGTCTACCATAGATTTGCAACCGCATCTGGTTCTTATTATTGAAAAACCTCAATGCTTCATCTTCCTACCCTCCAACTGACTGCACTCTGATCTAGTGAGTTTTGGCCCTTTTAAATCCTTCAATAATGTCAGCAAAACTTGGACCATCGATCTTCATCATGGACAGTTGTGATTAAAACCTCCCAAGATACTCTACAAATTGGTGGAAAAAATATAGGTGCCATTGTGCACTTTTAAGTTGTTGACGTCATATTTCATAGCCTTAATCATGTGGAATCAAATTCTGGCATAAAATAATTAAAGAGGTGAGTGAGATGAAATTCGCTCATTTTCCTTCCTTTTTTCTTCTTTAGCTTTAAAGAAACTGAAATCTGCACCATAAATCATGTTGATGTCACCTTTGCTTTATAAACATGCGAAATCATAAATTTGTACTCAGGAAAGTGTAAATCACCCTTTGTTGTCATTTTGCACCAACTGTAGTGTAAAATAGCCTTTTTCACTAATTCACACCTTCTATAGTGTTTCTTGCCTCTTTTGTTGCCAATCTGCACCTTAATACTCTTGAGACTCAGCGAAATTGACCTTACCAACACTTAGTCGTTCGGAGCATGCAAAAACTACTCTCGATCGTAATTTTACACTTTCTTTTGCGCTGATGTCATCATCACCCAAAACTTTTACGAAATCGAAACTCATCACCAATCCGCACCAAAAAATGTTATAAACCGAGCAGAATCGATCAAGGTAAAATTTCACTAAGTGTTGGACATATTAAGAAACAAATGTTGCGGATCTGCTCCAAAATGCACTAAAAGTGTGCATAATGGAAACTTCATACCTTAGAATGAAATTTTCAATGCTTTATAAGGATGTGGCCATTTTGGGCCTACAATTTCATCACATTAAAATGCCAAAAATGTCTTCTCTGATTTTTTCCAATGAAATTAGCTTGATTCCATGCATTCAACTGAAGTCTACTCCAAATTTAACTACTACCAATGAAAACACTTTTTCAAGTGCACTTGTTTTTCCAAAAAAAATCAATTGGGCAAAAATAACCCAATGCAATAGATGGTTTTGCTCAACTAGCGCTCCAAAAATATCTTTCCATGCTTTCACTTCCGAAATCACCTGCTTGGAAATTTAAAATTAATTCATCAAGCTCCAAAAAGCTTCATTAACAAAAAAATGTGCTTTTAATGCAACTAGACGTCTTTGCTGAAAAAGCAAGGATAAAATTAATTTCGCCCCCTTTCGTGCCAAAAATAACTCTTGCCAACTGGAGTACCCAAAAAAGCATGCAAAATCTGCTTTTCCTTCTTAGGTTTTCACCCCGAAATTAACTGTTGATGAAGTGAAATAGAGCTCCACTCTGAAAATATGCAGGGCATAATGCCATTTTCAAGTGAAAAATGTCTTTCCTTTTTTTTTTTTTTCTTTTTTTTTTGATGATTCTAAAAATAGACGTGTTTTGGTTTTAGGCCCTGAAAAAGCAAATTCGTATGCATATTCACTGCCAAAAACATCTTTTAATAATTTTTCTAGTGCAATCTTCTACTTGACAACTTAAAAAAAATGCTTTAACTTCACCTTGAAAAATTCATTGCTGAAAATAACATGTTTTTATGATGCAATTTAATGCAATTGAGAGTTGCTTTCTTTTCTTTCACTCCTAAAAATGATTTTCACTATCAGAGACGTGTTTTCAGGGGAAAATACCGACTTTGGGGTGAAATTAAATCCTCCCAATGAAATGACCTTTTTTTTTTAAATCATACTTCACTAAGAATAAAATAACATAAAATATTATGTACATATATACATACTTGATCTGGAAATTTTCAATGATGATAGGCCTTCAAATGAAGACCATTTACTAGAATTGGCAACACACGACCATCCATATCCTACAAATAAAATGAGTTAACTTGATTGACACTCAAAATCTGGAATGGGCCCTCCCATATCACTTCGAACTTGTGATGCTTGCCAGGCTTAGCCTTGTTCTCATTCCACTTCAACACAAGATCACCAACCTTAAATGCCTTCTCATAAGTCTTCTTACTAAACCATTTCTTTGTCATCTGGGCATGTTCCATGAAGGCATTGTATGATTTCTCCCTCTCTTCCTCCAACTATAAAAGCTGAGCCAACCTCATGCTCATGGGGTCGAATTCATCATCTTCACCATCAAGTAAGTGCAATGATTGAAGGGCCGATAATTCAATATGAATGGGCAAGACTACTTCTTTGCCATATACCAAGGAATAAGGGGATGTCTTGATAGATTTTTTCACTGAGATGCGATCGACCCATAATGCTTGGTTCAAGAGCAAGTGCCAACTTCATTTATTATCTCCTAGAGTCCTCTTCAGAATCCTGAGAAAATTCTTGTTTGTGGATTCGGCTAGGCCATTTCCCTATGGATAGTAGTTTGATGATATCTTTAAATAAATCTCATACTTACCCATGAATTCATTGATCTTGGCACCGATGAATGGGGTTCCATTATCTATAATGATTGCATCTGGTATGCCAAAATGAGTGATTAATCCTTCAAGGAAAGAGATAATTATTGCTTGGTCCACCTTCTTGGTCGGAATTGCTTTGGCCCATCGAGTGAAATAGTCAGTCACAGTTAGAATGTACTTATGCCCGATGGATGAATTAGGATCAATGACCCCAATAAATTCTAAGCCCCATTGCTGAAATGGTGCTTCTACTTGAATCGGATGAAGGGGTAATGATGCATTCCTACTTTTATCGACATATCTTTGGCATTTATCATAACTCTGACTGAATTTGAAAGCATCTGCAAAGAGAGTGGGCCAAAAATAACCTGCTTTGATGATCTTCAATGCCATAGGTCTCCCTACATAATGGCCTCCTAACAATCCAGAATGGAATTCTTCTAGGATTTTCTGCTTCTCTGATTCTTTGATGCACCTGAGAAGTACTCCATCAATATTTTTATGGAACAACCCATTTGGCAACATCACATACCTGAGAGCTTGTAATCTGAATCTCCTTCTCTATGAAGCATTGAGATGTGAAGGACACCTTCCTGAATGGAAATATTTGACAAGGTCCTCTGTCCAATCACGATCAACTATAGAATGATTAGCAAAATTACTTTCACTTACTGAATCTTCAAGTTGGCAAATCATGGATTCGAAAGCAGCGCTTCTTGCAAGCTCCTGACATAGTGCTCAACCTCGAACCAACTTGGTTGGTCGGATTTCAACATCATACTCCTAGATTTTGGAAACCCAACCAGCTCTCTTGTCTCCAAGCTCTCCTTGAATGATGAAACTTCGAACATCTGGGTGAACAACATAAACTATTGTTTTGCTCTAGGAAACAAAATGGAACTTCTTCAAGGATTTCATCACCGCATATACTTGCTTCTCAATGAAATTGTATTTCTCTTCATGCGGTTGGATGACTTGGCTTAAGAAAGCAATTGGTCGCTCATCTCCATCATCTCCCTTTTGCATGAGCACCGCTGTATAACTCTCCTGTTCACCAATGGCATACAGGATAAAATATTTTGAATAATCAAGGTTTACCAGAACCGAGGCTTGAGCAATTCTTTCTTTAATTTCTCTGAATGCTCGCTTCCTCTGCTCAGTCCATTTGAACTCAACATTTTTCTTTAAAAGCTCAGTCATTGGTTTTACCACTTGGGCAAAATCTACAATGAACTTTCAAAAAAATTTATCTACCCAAAGAATGACTACAAATCCTTCTTGTTGGCTGGCAATGGAAGCTTTAGAAGAGCCTCAGCTCTAGTTGGATCAATAGCTAAACCTTTCTTCAAAATGACGTGGCCCAGGAGCTTTCCTTCTTTTACCACAAAGATGGACTTCTTCGGGTTGATGGATATTCCGAACTCTCAGTATTTCTCGAACACTTGTCATAAATGTAGACTATGCTCCTCCCTATTATGAGAGAAGACAGTCATGTCATCCAGATAAATCACAATGACACGATTTAACAACTCACCAAAAGCTACGTCCATCGCTCTTTGAAAATTTGCTCCAGCGTTCGAGAGACCAAACGGCATTCGCTGATAAGAAAATGTTCCCCATTTCGTGGTGAATGTCATTTTATATTGGTCTTCATCCTTGACCCAAATTTGATTATAGCCAGAGAATCCATCCAACAGAGAAAATATTTGAGCTCCTACAACTACGTGAAGAATCTGGTCAATCTGAGGTAAAGGATAATGATCCTTTAGGGATGCTTGATTCAAATTTTGGAAGTCAACACATAGGTGAATATCCCCATTCTTCTTCCTCATAGGGACCATATTTTCTACCCAGGTAGAATGCTTAATCGGGTAAATGATCTTGGCTTCCAACATCTTTAGCAGTTTAGCTTTCATCAAGGTTTCAATCTTGGGATTGATTGGCCTCTACTTTTTCTTGAAGGGTTTCACTCCTTCCTACAACTCAATGGTATGTTGGATCACATCCTTGTTGTAGCCTTTCAAATCTTGGTAGCTCCAAGTGATAATGTCTAGGTACTCATGGCACAACTCCTTGATCTGCTCTAGCTCTTCTAGAGTGCAATTGATGCCAACTTTGATCGACTTCTTGGGTCCCAACTATAGTTCAGTGTACTCCTTCTCATCCACTTTGATCTTATACTTTTTTGCTCTATCATTCTGATCAAAGAGACTCTCAAGCGTAATCAATCCTTTCAAAATATGATTATTCCTCAGCTAGATCAATCCCTCAGCTTCTTCCTCATCAAGTGTTCTTTCTTCCATAGTACTAGCTTCTCTTATCAAGAAATTTACAATCTGTTCATCACTGTCAAACACTTGCCAATAGATATTTTTGTCAGGGATTGAAGGTCTGTAAACTAACCTCATAGTCTTGGGTTTTCTCACCACATGCTCAACTAGAGAAAAATTGGCACCAAGGGATGCCAAGAGATCGACATGCTTGTTCTGCTCCTACGAGATCGCTTGGATGTTCAATGTTGTGTAAGCCTCAAACAAGTCCCAAAATTTGTTGTGGTACACCTTCAGGTAGTGTTGCTTGGAGATACATTTATTCATTACTTGATGTACAATCAGTTCAGAATCTCCAAAAATCTATAGTTGTTTAATCCCAAGCTTCTCTGCTTTCTTCAAGCCTAGGCATAATGCTTCATACTCGATAGCATTGTTTGTACAACTCTAGGTCAATTGGTATGAATAAGTCTTTTGTATGCCAGAAGGAGAAATGAGAATGATCCCTACTCCTACATCATTCTTGCATCTTGCACCATCGAAGTACAACTTCCATAATTGATCTGGAATAGGATCTTGATCATCAGACACCTTCACTTCAACTTTTTCAGGCTTGGTAATGGTGTAACAACCAATTTTAGTCTCCATCATGGCATTAAAATTGAGCATTGAAAACTCATCTTCTGTTCGAAGCTCATCCAGAACTTCTTCCATCAAATCTAATTCTTCCAATTCTTCAGTCATCATGTTGATAAAATTCATGGATTTTTCTTCTTCTTCAATATTCTCTATGTGATAAGTAGAAGGCTTCTCATTATAGATACGGATTCTCCTCCCTTTGATAGGAATCTCCAGATGAGAATAGTCCAGAGAAAGGTAGCCTCCCAACTTGGTAGTGAACTCCCTTGAAAGGCACATGCTAAAATATGGCTCCAGATCAACCACAACCACCTCTTGGATCATAGTGATCTGAGGTATTTTATGCAACACAATGGGGATGTCTTTGATGACCCCTACTATCCTCATAGGGGTTCCATATAATTGCAAAATTCTAGGGCTACTTCTTGTATATTCCATACCCATAACATCACAAACTGCCTTTGGCATGATAGTCATCGTAGCACCAAAATCGATCATGCAATTGTGCACAATCCAACCTTCCATCCTGAGAGACAAGTAGAAAGGGGGTGGTCTATTCTTTCTAGTAGCTGAAGTGGTTAGTGTTTGGAGAAAAACTATCTGAGTAGGATTCTTCCCCTTATATTTCACAAACTTCAATGATTCTTGCAACAAGTCAACTTGTCCAGGCAATTGCAATGCATCATAGAGACTCACCTTGGTTGGAATCCTCTTCAGCTCCTCAACAATGTTGTACGTAGATGCGTTGGACTCCTTTCCTTCATTGGCAGCCTCATACTTGCTCTGATACTATTGTGTAGCCTCTACCCTCTAATGCTTGGTCAAGGATGGGTATTTGAGCTTTTCTCTGGCTTGTTCCTCCATTTCAGCTTTCGCTTGCGAAGTTGAAGCCTTTTCTTGCAATATTTCTTTCACTCGTAGAGGTAAAAGATCTTTTAACAGGACAGGTGCATCTAGCTTGGGTGTTAGAACAGGCACTTTCTCTTGTGCTTGTTTTTTCTCATTTTGCACCTTCGAGTCAGCAGGTACCTTCAAGGGCTCCATTTCAGCTGGATCTATGGTGATGGGTTTTCTTCCAGCTCTCGTGAGAACCAAAACTTGTTCCTCGAAAGGGACCATGAAATTATGATCAACTTCTGTAATCATGTTGATCTGACCATCGAAATAACTTTTTGCCAATGTCTACACGTAGTTCAGATGAACCATGCAAGTTTCCTCACCATGCGGATCATTGCAGGTAGAGCACCAGTATGCTTTGTCCGATGGGCCAACTTCTTCATTTGTCAATACGATTGGATTTCTCTCAGGCACCTTGTTGGTTGAAGCTGCTTGCTCCCTGGTGATCGATGGAGGTTGAAATATCCTAGGCTAGAAATCTCTTTCAGCCTACTTCTTCTTAATCACCGTGATCTCATTGCTCATCGCTCTTATGGTTGAGTTCATTGACTGCATCTCTTTAAGCAACTTCTCTTGTGGATCAGGATTTGAGGGTGTTGGAGGAGCTGGTAATGGAAGTGGTACAGGTGGAGATGGTAGTGCTAGGAATGGAACCGGAGTGGGTAGCTATGGAATGGATGGAGCAGGCAGTTGCAGGATAGAAACTATCATCATGGTTTGAGATGAACTCAGATTCCATGAAGGGACCAGATACATGGGGGACATTGGCAAGGACTGAGAAGATGCATTGGAGTACAAATACTATGGGAGATCGAGAAAAATAGGCATCATCATCTTCGGTGGAAGCTTATCGATAGAAATCAAATCAGCCTCAACCTTTTGTGCAATAGAATACAAAGCCAAAAATGTGTCGATATTGGACTGACAGATGGCCATGCTAATGTCAAAATTGAAGGCTCAGAGGTAATAGAATGCGGCTTGTTCAGGAGTCGGTCGGAGACCATCAGGGACTCTCTACCAAGTTTGGGTGAACCTGATGTTGAAGTCAATAATTTCCTCCTAGGGATACCTCTGAATGGTGGTAAATTGATGTAATAGAGAGAAAGGATCCGCTTGTTCATTGAACCCTTTGATCAATAATTCAGCCAACTGGTCCCAGGTGGTAATAGTGGCAGGCTGTAAAGATCGGTACCAGTAAAGCAACTTACCTCTGAGAGAGAGCACGAGCAATCTTACCATGACATCCTCATCTATGATGCTATGAATGGTTACCAGAGAAGCCACATCTTGGACATGCTCGTAAGTCATCTTGCCCGTACCATCGTAAGTAGGCAAAGCCTTCAACGTTGCTTGCGGAATCGAGTTCTGAGCTTGCATATTCAAAGCTCTAGAGTGATTCCAGGCTAGGAACTATCTAGGTGGTTGAGGTGGTGGATTTTGGGCCATTTGGACTGGAGTGTTTGCTTGAGGAGGAGGAAAGCTAGTGGTTGTGCTAGCGGGACTTGAAGGAATAGAAAACACACCAGCTACCTGTGAAGATGTTGCAATGGATGGGATAGTCGGGGTGACTAACCTAGGATGCTCTCCTAAAATTTGGGTGTCAAGCTCAAAGAACTCAATGGGGTTTTCAAAATTTTTGGCCTTCGATCTTGTGATCATGAAGTAAAGCTTTCTCTCACTTCACGTTCGGAGGCTTCTGGGTAAAATTGAGTCACCAGATGTTCTAGTCAGACAGTAAAAATATGAACATCAAACCTTAATACTACTCAAAGTGGAACTTTTAATGTCCCACCGAGCGTGCCAAAAACTGTTGGTCATGAATCTGCCTAAGTACATAATATATGTGCACCCTAGACCCGACCAACATTGAAAGGCCAAAGGAAAGAGATGTCCTTCGGGCCAATCTCTAGAGAGGGTTGGTTCCCGTACTAATCTAACAATTGGTATAAGCTTAGGGTAACAGAAAGATATGGGAAATGATAGAAAGGAATGGGAAATATGGCTATGAGCCAGAAACGTAAGATGGGGATAAACTAGCAGCTAAGAAATCACATCAAGTTCTACCAACATTTAACCGAAAGAAAAACATAGGAACCATTCACAGCTTGCAAAGATAACCTCCAATAAACATTTCAACATTCAGTTCTCTATTAAGAATTAAATTCAGATGCAGAATTTAACTTTATCTAACAAAGATCATGAACCTAATAGAAATAACAAGTAGAAAATAATTACATACAACGACTGACTCTAGGAACCAAAAGCCAAATATCTTTCGATTGATATAGATAACTCAAAGTGTTTTTTGGAAGAGTGTCTATCCTCCTTCTTTACATCAAAATGCTTAGTATTTATAGAGGGTTGCACCTCTGTAATTAAATGCACATTAAAACAAAATGTCGGCTAGTCAAAGACTAGCAAGAGCAATTCTCTCCTCGATAGCAACAATGCTCAAATCAAGAACATTCTTAAGGAAGTAGTGATCCCTATTTCATGGAGAGTTCTTTGGAAATCAGCAAAAATGTAAATCAAGAGCTCGAACACAACAATATCACATGAAAATTAGGAGCTCAAACATTAAATCCTAGTTTTCACTTCATAGTCTTGTGCCTTAGAATTTCATCTTTGCCAGGAAGACCCCTCAAAAATTAACTTTGATTTGAAAAGGATTGAAATCAATGGGCGACACCTTGGAAATAAATTGGATCATACAGTTATCAGGGGAATAATATTATATTTTGGAATCTCTTTAGTAGGGATTCTAGAAATGTTGATTTCATTACCCTAAGAATTAAATTCCATCAATTTATGAACTTTCTCAAAAATGATTTACAACAATGGCATCTTCGAAAAGAAACTTCACTGAGAAGAAGAGGCAAAATTTGATTTTGCCAAAGCAATAGGATGAAAAGCCATTTCATTGCAATCGCGGATAAAATTGGAAGTTCATTTGGTATTTTCACCCATCAATGTACTTTCACCTTCAATCTGGTTAATTGTGCCCTAAAATCATATTCCCTTAGGAATTTCACCCAAAACACAACCTTACTCAAATCAGGGGCAAAAAAATGGAATTTCATCCCCAAAGGATGGCATTCGCTCCTAGTTGAGGCAAATTTGACTTTAACTGGCTCAGCAAGATGTGTTTTTATTAATTTCAGTCTGACTTAGGCACTTTTCATCACTTTCACCCCCATCTTGGGCAAAATCATTAATCTTGCTAAAAAAAGGTGAATTTACCTTGGCAAATTCCTTTATCATTAATTTTATTCATTTCAGGTTAAATTTGACTTTGATCGACACATGCTTTCGCCCAAACGATGCCTGCTCAATACTTTCACTCCAAAATTATTTTAAAATAGCAATTCACCCCAAAGAAGGGCAAAAATGAATTGTGCCCCCTTTCTGGGGTGACATTGACTTTGACTGTGTTGGGGTGAAAAACATTCTCTTTATTTCTCCTATTTTTGCTGTGAAATCCTCCTAATGCCTTCTTCATCTATTTTCGCCAATGAAATTGATTGGATTTATTACCTTTTCTTCCCTTTTTGTTGGTGCCTTTACTTTTTATTTTTATTGCTACACCTTTGCATTTATTTTGCTACACTTTTGTCCCTTAGATGATTTTCACCATGCATTTCCCTCCTTACATCTTGCCCATGATTTTTTTCAAACTATTATCGCTAACAAAATTATTCTAGATTATTTTTGCCATAAAAATGTCCTTTCCTTATAGGTAAAACACTTGTTCCTTATTTCTTTGGATGAAATTAATCTTCTTTATTTACATTAGCAAAATCAATAAAAGGAGGGGAGCAAAAATATTACATTAAAACAGTAAAGACAGAAGACCAACAAAACAACTGCACCATTTATCTTTTATACTTGGAATTTTACAATCAAAATTTAGTGTGGAAAAACTACCAACAATAACTTGTAAGTGGAAATAAAGTTTGTTTTATTCTCTACTTAATACTTTTGCAAATTCTATTTCCCAAGTTTTTTGTGGGTGGATTTATCTAGGGGTTTCACCATGTAGTTCATGCGAGTTAGTTCTTGGTTTTGCAAATATGGTTTTCCTCTTGAGGGGTTTTGCCTTATGAAGGTAGGTTAAATGCTCTAGTCTGAGACCCCTTGGAGGGACACACCTACCCTACCCCATGAGAATCAAACAAGTGACCAAGCTTAAATTTAACCAGGCCTAACCATTGCATTTTAGAATCCAAGAGTGTTTTGTTTCTGCATGTATTGAATAAAATGCAAAGTGAAAATAACATAATCAAGTAAGAATGAGTATAGCAACCCAATCATATTAATGATTATCTTTAATTTGTGATAATATTTTCTTGATAAACATATGTTCTTATTATATCTTCTCCATATCTTGTATTGATGTAACAACAACTAATGCTAATGGAGATAGATTTAACCATGTCTCTTTCTTTTGTTTTGAAACCAGTTCTTTTCTTTCAACTGACTCTTCTAGTTTTTGTTTAGCTAAGGGTTCTTCCTTTTGTTTTGCAGTAACTTCTTCTACTTTTTGTCTTAGAAGAGTCAGTTGAAATAAAAGAACTGGTTTCAGAACAAACATAGTCAATATGAACAAAAAAAGACCAAGAAAGACACCATGGGTACCTGAGGTTATCACAATAAATTAGGAGTCAGTGACACACGCCTCACATGCTAGTAAGTACTTGAAATTTGATAGTGTTGTTCAATAGTGGTTGACCTAGGCATATTAGAATTGATCATGGTTTTATCATCGACTATGGTGTATTGTAGCAACTGGTGGAGGATACCAGCTACGAAGTTCCATTAACGAGGAAGATAAGGAGGTGACCCATAACATAAATGAATCCAATGGTGAGAATACTCAAAATGAGGTTGACAATGCTTTGGCTAATGAAGAAGGTACATAGACCACACAAGAAATTTGCTCATGATGTTGGGTTACTCATTGTTGTCATACTATATGGCATAATGATGTTTGGATGGTGTCGGTATTATAGGTGTTGATGCTAGGTCATCACACACTTCAAACACTAAATATCATAGAAAGAGAGGTCCAACAAGATGTGCAGTAGAGTCAAGCAACACAGATAAGGTGGAGATCATTTGCAATCTAAATGGATAGCCCATAGGAAAAAATTCTATTAAGTTTACATCTTACTTGGGGGTGATTGTGAGGGAGATTGTCCCTATCACCCATATAGACTAGAGAGCAGTCCTAGTGGAAGTTAAAAACCAGTTATGGACACTCATTACGGTAACTTTCTAGCCAATGCAGTTCATAGTGTCCATTTTTGAATACTTATATAAATGTTGCATCTAATAAGATACTGGTTTGATGCAGCAAAAATATATCATTTCGAACACAATGAAGAAATGGGTCTTCGCGACCATGGACAAGCAATGGCATGAACATAAGCATCAACTTGTGAAAAACCACTATGATAAGTATGATAATGATGAAGATAGAATTGCTAATCCCCCACCTCGTGTATCACAAAAATATTGGGAAGCCTTTGTGAATGGTAGGAGCAACACTAACTTTAAGGCAAGTACCAGCCAATCTGCTATGGTAGTTCATATCATTGTTATGTTCATGTGAATTTTTTTGACCTTGCTCTCCCTAATGAATTTATATATTGGTTTCTTCATTGTATTGTAGGTGGTGAGGCAAAGGAACAAATAAAATAGATCTCACCAATCCATCATGCACACTTGCAGTCAAATAGGATATGCTCGACTAGAGCATGAAATGGTATTCTATCATACTCATCCATTATATGTGATAAACATAGCTATATTATTTTGTCGTATGACTTATCCCCATGTCTCTCCAACTATATATCTTGTAGAGGAAGAGCCAACAAAATGTGGAAACTCCACTACCAAGGGCAACTATGTGGATGATAGCTCATACAAAGAAGGATGGGGCTCCTATTTCACCAAAAGTTGCGAAGACAATCGTAAGTGACATTCCCTTGGAAATAGCAATACGTTGAACTTCAAACCATTGTTATATCAATTATTTTTTTAACATGTTACTAGTTAACTATGCATGTGATGTTGCCAAAAAAATTGGATGATGAAATGTCATCTATGAGCTTCGTAAATCAATCTATTAAGGATGATGCCCTCACCAAGGTTTTAGGACCCAAAATATCGGGTCAGGTTCGGGGTGTCGACAAAGGAGTATCACCAACTACTCTATTTTCTGGTGAGGGTTACATACAGAAGTTGCACCAGATGCAAGAGCATACGATAGATAAAGAGCAAAATTTGGAAGAGAAGCTTGCAGAGAATGAAAAAAAGTTGGAAGAGAAGCTTGTAGAGAAAGATAAAAATATTGAAGAGATTTTGACATGGCTTTCATAGATAGAGGTGTGTCAGTTTTTCATGATTTCATATTTGAAATGTTTACATGTTGCACCCCTAAAGTTGTAATGATCCCTTGCATATAATTCCATAGGCAACATCACTACATGCTACCCCTACAAGTGGACACAATATTGGTGGTGGTGATCAAGGCACAAGCAACTTCTCAATACCTTCTAGGCCAGAGTCATCAATGGTACGACTATTATTTCAAATATAAAATGGTTGACTTAGTTTGTATTGTACACTATGTAGTGAATTTATCTGGGCTATTGATTTTCCATGTAGGGATTGAAAATGACATCGATCACTCAAACTGAGAGAAGGGAATGCTACTTGACTTAGATCCATAATGATAACATAGTGGTCAAAGGCACGGTGATCAATACTGACCTTGAAGACCTTATACATGGTCAATGTTTGGGTGAAGGTTATTGGAAAGTCAATGTGCATGTCACCCATAAAGAGGAAACAATCTTGTTTAGAAGGAATAATGAGATGGATACAATGAAGGATGTTGTGGGCTCCTTCATTGCCTAGCCTAAATCAGATATTGTTTACAAATAATGGGCAGCCAAGCTAGGAGTGAGGCGAGTAGGTATCCTGAGCATGAGGTTGGCCAATCAGGATACCCTCTCACCTCATCTCTGATGGTTGGGGTAGGTAGGGATGTTTAGACATCTACCCATTATATGGAGGGCTCAGGTTGTCCATTCACCTATATCTATAAATAAGAATTGCACTTGAAATAAGAATTTTCTATTTACATATATATTCATAACTAATTTTCACTTGAAATAAGAAATTTTCATTCATTTAGCATTCTTAAAATTTTATTTCTCCATGGATAAACACATTTTTTTATGTCTAGTTCACTTTGGCCTTCATCTTACCTAGGGGATCCTATATGGTTGTTGTATTTGTACTTGATTTATTGGGATTAGGTGTTATATTTACAATGGTTTATTGTTTTATCTCTTAGTCACTTCTTGAGCTCCTTGGGTTCTTTTTGCCCTAGTACTTAAATATTCTAACCGGATGTGGTCTTTGAATTTCATTTACCTCCTTTGGTCACTCTTGGACATAATATAATTTCTTTATTTCTTGCTTTTGTACATGTAAGAGGTGCAATAGATCATTGTTGTTCGTAAATAATAACTTGGTTTTCATCCAACAATCTAAGAGAAAATATTCCATATATTATTCAAAATAAATTGTGTGTAATGCTAAGCTTCAAGATCCAATTTGTCAATATTTTGATGGCAGCCTTGGTAGTTGTAGATTGCATGCATTTAAACCAAATTTTCCTTATTATACAAGCTCAAGTTCTTTACTTGTCCACTTTCTGCTTCTAAAAGGAATAGGTTTCCCATTTTGCATAAGAAATGCCCTTATGCTTGTACTTGAAGGATCATATTGAACCACAAAGAAGAGGGAAAAAGAATCTACAAGTGTTAAAATTGAGTTGGATATTATTATTTTTTCATGAGTTCAATGTAACCTCCATTACCTCTATCTAATGAATTTGATATTTTTTTAAGATCAATAAGAGGGGTTGCAAGCCATCCAAAGCCTCTTACAAACTTCCTATTGAAACTACATGGACACATGAATACCCTCAACTGGTATAATTGTATTCAAGTGCAAGTTTCATGCAGATGGTAGTTAATTGTTTGTTTCATTATGAGTAGTGTCTGGCATGCATTTGTGAAGACATGGCTGCTCTTGTATAATCACTGACAAGTGGAACTCAAATGGACACAAGAGTAAAAAATGATAATGAACCTCCAAGAAGATCTTAATTCAAGCCATCAACAACCAGATTTGTACTACCTTCTTATATTTGATGCTTAGGTGGAACTATTGCAGGTATATTGACCTCTTTTGATGACATTCATTTTAGAATTTGCTTTCTATCTACAAGAATTGCAAGGGTCTATAATCAATATGTATGATTCTCTCATTGCTCAAAATATAATGTTTTCACTAACAACATGCTTGGGACATGGCATGGAGTTCTTTGTCCTATGCAGGATACCTTCAGAATATATCATTGAATATCTCACTTGGTAGGCAACAAGATGCTTAAGTTGAGCAAGGAATGAATGCTCCAAGAAGATCTTAATTCAAGCCATCAACAACCATATTTGTACTACCTTCTTATATTTGATGCTTAGGTGGAACTATTGCAGGTATATTGATCTCTTTTGATGACATTCATTTTAGACTTTGCTTTCTATCTACAGGAATTGCAAGGGTCTATAATCAATATGTATGATTCTCTCATTGCTCAAAATATAATGTTTTCACTAACAACATGCTTGGGACATGGCATGGAGTTCTTTGTCCTATGCAGGATACCTTCAAAATATATCATTGAATATCTCACTTGGTAGGCAACAAGATGCTTAAGTTGAGCAAGGAATGTACCTCCAAGAAGATCTTAATTCAAGCCATCAACAACCAGATTTGTACTACCTTCTTATATTTGATGCTTAGGTGGAACTGTTGTAGGTATATTGACCTCTTTTGATGATATTCATTTTAGACTTTGCTTTCTATCTACAAGAATTGCAAGGGTCTATAATCAATATGTATGATTCTCTCATTGCTCAAAATATAATGTTTTCACTAACAACATGCTTGGAACATGGCATGGAGTTCTTTGTCCTATGCAGGATACCTTCAGAATATATCATTGAATATCTCACTTGGTAGGCAACAAGATGCTTAAGTTGAGAAAGGAATGTACCTCCAAGAAGATCTTAATTCAAGCCATCAACAACCATATTTGTACTACCTTCTTATATTTGATGCTTAGGTGGAACTATTGTAGGTATATTGACCTCTTTTGATGATATTCATTTTAGACTTTGCTTTCTATCTATAGGAATTGCAAGGGTCTATAATCAATATGTATGATTCTCTCATTGCTCAAAATATAATATTTTCACTAACAACATGTTTGGGATATGGCATGGAGTTCTTTGTCCTATGCAGGATACCTTCAGAATATATCATTGAATATCTCACTTGGTAGGCAACAAGATGCTTAAGTTGAGCAAGGAATGTACCTCCAAGAAGATCTTAATTCAAGCCATCAACAACCAGATTTGTACTACCTTATTATATTTGATGCTTAGGTGGAACTGTTGTAGGTATATTGAGCTCTTTTGATGACATTCATTTTAGACTTTGCTTTCTATCTACAGGAATTGCAAGTGTCTATAATCAAGGGTCTTTACCTTGATTCAACCAACCAAATAGATAAGGTATATAATGGGATATCATTGGCAAGTTTTAGCCTATTGAAATTAAGATTCTTTTGACTAACGCTATCTACAAACTATAAAGAATTTCCAGCACCCAAGGATTTGTATGACTACTTATCATGGTCTTTTATACATGCATACATTATTTATTACCATGTCCCATAGGATAGTATGCATGTGGTCATCTATCAAGTGTAAAAGTATTTGTAACATAACGCCTAGGACCACATTGGTTGTATGCACTCCAACAAGAGAAAAATGGTGCATTGTGACTTCATACATACTTTGATGCTTCCATGGAAAATTTTATCCCTTGGAGGTAATTTAAAATCATGTCCCTCTTTGTTCCAATGGAAAATTAGCTTGTCCATGAAATGACCATGAGAAATAAAGGATGCCTCAATAGAAACAACAAACCACTATTAAGTGCTATGTTGTTTTAGTTGAGGTATCCTTTATATATTTTTAGGTGAGACCCTAAGAGGGTGGTTATAAACCACCCTCTTAGACCTAAGATGATGGTTTTTAACCGCCCTCTTAGGTCAACCTAAGATGGCAGATTATAAACCATCATCTTAGGTTGACCTAAGAGGGTGGTTAAAAACCGTTGTCTTAGGTCTAAGAGGGTGGTTTAAAACCACCCTCTTAGGGTCTAATAGGGTGGTTATAAAATGCCTTCTTAGGCCTAAGAGTTCTTAACCCTAATAGGGTGGTTTTTATCCATCCTCTTAGACCTAAGAGGGTGGTTCTAACCGCCCTCTTAGACCCTAAGAGGGCAGCTATTTTGAGATGGTTTTTAGCCGTCGTCGTATGTCATAGAATTTTTATGATGCCCTCATATATGGTGGCTAAATAATAGCCTTTAAATGTCTTTAAGGGTGGTTAAAAATCATCGTTAAAGCCTTTTTTTGATGTAGTTATATTCCATAAATCATGAAAATTAATAGAAGAAAATTTATTTGATGGAGTCTAATTTTCTAGAAATCATGATAAAGTTTCAACAAGATCAAATTTATCATTGTATTAAACATAATCATTGTGTCAAGTGACCAGATATAAGGATATTTAATTATCAAGAGAAACATTCCCTATATATTTCTTTCTATGGTTGATTTATAGAAAACTAAATATTTGTAGCTTAAATAAAATATAAATCTAGTACACTATGATAATATCAAATTTTGTATATGTTATATAATCCTATAGAGCAAAATGTTGATAACATTTAAAACTCTACTAAAACTTATTGTATCAAGAAATGGGTGCACTTTTACATAAATGGTTATCATAACCATGGAATCAACTATCTCCAACATTGCTTTTTGCAATTTTTTAAGTCCTTACAAGAGTGAGATGTATTATTAATGTTGGAGAAAATTAGTTGCAATATATTATTCATTGATGTAATAGGCTATATGCAAGAGAGGGCATATGTAGTTAGTAAGTATCTCGGTTACAATTACCTTCCACTACCTAATCTTAATATAAAAATTTCATATCATTCAATCCTTTATTACATCAATGTAGAAGTAGACATAAAAAATTTAAGGACTAGACGATGAATTTGCACATATAAAAGTTCTTCCAACAATCCAAAAATTATGGATTGAGATACACACTATAGATGAAAGAATAGAGACACACTTGACTATTCACCATGTGACCATGGATAAGGATAAACACAATTATCCATGGTTTACATCAAATATGGATAGGAACACACACACTATCTATCACCATGGTTGTAGATAGGTATAAACACAACCATCTACAATACCTCTATTATTAGAGACATTCTCAACCAATCATAGGTACATATTTAGCTTGTGAATAGGAACAAACACAACTAATCACAAGTACATTTTAATTTTTACAAAACATATTCCTCCTCACTATCCTCATGAGAAGGGTCATCATTATCACTTTCATTATCATTAATAAATACTACTACCTTTTTTAATTTAATTTCCCTTCTACCATATCCTTTGCTCATTGAACATGGTTCGTTATTTTCCCTTCTACCAGATCCTTTGCTCATTGAACATGGTTCGTTATAACATGGCCTCCTTGCTTGTAATAAAAACACATGAATCTATTCTTTAATATTTTTTTGCATTTGAGGATGACTACCAAGCTCCAAAGGTAACATTAAGCTTATTCTTCATCAAAAATGTGATTTCTTCTATAAGTGTATCATGTTTCTTGATTTTATTTTCTTCATCAATTTATAAATAAATTATATATTCTAGTCTAGGATTTATATTTTTTAATATGAATACTATACTAGCATAACTAATATTACATAGCAGAGGAGATGATAGTGATGAAAATATAATTAACATACAACATAATCACTAAGGTTACCTCATTCGAATGTGTGATGTAAACATCATGTTCAACCACACATCATTGAAATGCATAACTAAAAAAATAATAATGGATCTTCTCATACCATACATCAAGATCCTACTGAAGTCCATACAAAGACTTATTCAACTGACACACCAATGGAGTAGATCCCTTCATCTTAAAACTATGTGGTTGTTATATATTTATTTTCTCCTAAAGTTCCCCATGTATAAATGCACTCTTTATGTCTATATGATGAACCTTCCCTCCATAGGAGGCCATAATGAATATAATCATCTTGGCTAACTCCATATTTTCCATAGGTGCAAAAGTCTTGACATAGTCCACTCTCTTCAATTGAGAGAAACCCTTAGAAATAAGGCATACCTTGTACTTTTCTATTTTATCATGTGATGTTTCTTTGGTATTATAAACACATTTAAACACCAAAATATTATTTTCTTTTGGAAGAGGAACCAACTCCTAAGTCATAGTCGTCATCAATACGTCATACTATGTTGTCATAATATCTTCCCATTTAGGCTTTCCCTTAGATTGAGAATATATGAGAGGATACTAAGAATGGGATACCTTTAAAATCAATTCTTGGAAATTAATATTCTAATGTTACTCAATTGATAAAATATACCGAGCATCCTTTATAAGTTTATTAAACCCACTTAGGTATAATATGAATGGAAGAATCATGTCTATCATACACTATCTAAAAATTAGGAACTAAAAATAAATAATCCAACTCATCACCACTCACGTCATAATGAAAGGCTAAAGCATTATGAATTTATGTGTCCTACTTATCATGCCTTGCTCCTATGGAAGAAGCTACTTGTGAAGGGTTCAAATTGATAGGCAAGGAATGACCACTCCAGGAAGATGAGGAGAAATATGATCTAATATGAATAGATCCAACAAAGATATCTAAAGAACATACTAAATATAGAATAGGAAAATGTTCATAAGAATCGATAGCCATAATTTTTAGTATGGGGTGGAAAGAGTACCTAGAATAACCTTATCAAAGATGGCATCTCTCTTGATTGAATCCTCATGTCTATGAGGAACATAAAAATAATATACCTTTGAGATATATCATAAAACTCCACAAAGATATACTTATGGATATTTTGTGTCTCCTTAAAACAATCCTTACATATGTGAGCCCATGTTTAAGACCCAAATATACAAAATTTGGACACATCTGGCTTATCCTCTATCAATCTCTCAAGAGATGTCATGTCCTAGACTACCTTGGTAGAAACACGGTTGATGATATATGTTGCACAAGCAATAGTCTCATCCCAAAACTTATGGTCTAGTATATTATCATGAATCATAAATCATGACATCTTCATGATTACCCTATTTTTCCTTTCATCTAGACCATTCTATTTAGGAATATGGTGAATAATGCTCTAATATGCTATCCCATGAGAAGCAAAAAAGTATGAAAATCGTAGTTAACACATTCTCCACCCCATATGTTTTGATATATTGGATCCTACTATCTAGTTGGTTTTCAAGAAGAGCCTTGAAGGTCTTAAACCTCTCAAAAGCCTCATCCTTAGAGTGGATAGTGTACAATCTCACATATCTAAAAAATCATCAATGAAAAGAATGAAGTACCTATTTCCTAAAAGATATAGTGTACCCATAGGTCTACAAATATCACTATATATGGTCTCTAAAGGATGATATGTCCTTCTATCAACCCCTTTCATAAAGGTATCCCTATGATATTTCCTAAAATTCACACCTCACATGCACCACTTGGAGGATATATGCATGGAAGCCCAGTAGCCATATGATGTTGACTCATGTATCTCAAGGAACCATAACTGAGGTGACCAAGCCTATTATGCCACTTTTGACTCTCATTATAAACATAAGCAACCATAACAACAATTTTTTTTTGCTATAAATAGTGGCAAAAGTGAAAAATATTTCACCCAACTTATACATGTGGTCGGTTTCATCACAATAGCTAGAAGCAACAGTTTTAAACCCATTGTCCATATCCTTAATTTTCATCTATTAGACCAAAATTCTACTTTCTTATTTGTATGATTAATGTGATAAGTAGAAAAAAATTTAGGACCAACATTAGAAACATGAAGCATCTTATCAATGACAAATATCCAATAGTGATATATCCACTCCTTGCAACCTATAATAAAGAATAATCCCCAATCACAACATGTTCCCTTGTGTGATTTTTGTGTTAGCCTTGGAGAAGATGCTTGTGCTTCATCATGTACCTTATGACCCTTAAATTTTCTATCCAATCATCTAAAGAGGTGGATGTCCAATATATAGAATAAATTGCAACATGAGCCTATGAGGTTTCTTCACCAATGTTATCCACAACTTATGCACAAAAGAGAGTAGCATAAGTACCCCTATTTCTTGCTACTACCTCTAGTTTCTTGATCTGAATTCTATAAAAAAATTCCTTGTGTTCTCACTTTTTGTAAAAATCACAAGTAGGCTTCTTAGACTTCTCATTCTATTTGGGCCTTTATTATTCTAAAATTTAGCAGTAACTTCTTTTGGATGTGTCTAAGTAAAAACACAAATCTCCTTATGCTTATTTCTTCTAACATAATGGTACAAAAAGTACTTCAATACCTCATAAATAGTTAGTGTAGGAGAACCTACAAATTACACACAAAGCATCTCAGCAACCATAGAAACTATCTCATATATCTAGATATATTGTTGAAGATAATATTGAGTAGTTAAGTATTCATTTATTTATTCAATATTTTTGTCCTTCCCTTCTCTCCTTAGGTAGTCCTCTTGCAATTCAAATATCCTCTTGTAATTTCTTGAATTGAATTATAATACTCATTAATGGTATTACAATATTCCATGGACAAGGTTGCAAGCTTCGTCTCCAATCTACTTGCTTGAGTGGAATTAACTCAAACAAATAACCCTTAAAATTTCTTAAACAATACTTTAGGACCCATGGTGTTGCTGACATGAGAGCCATATACATTTCCAACATGAAGAGCAATAACACCATGAGCCCATCCTTCTTATCCCCATAAAGCTACTTTACCTCTTTAGAATTAGTGTCATGAGGTTTCTTATTCACAACCCCTTATTTCATAGTAGAGATTCAATCTTGACCTTTTCAGTCATATAGTTAGGACCACTCAATAAGGGACAAGATCATCCATAATTATTCTATCAAAATTTAAAAATCTATGTGTAGTTTTAACCATAAACAACACCAATACATAGAGCTCAAAAAACATGCAACTAAATAAAAGGGGCTCAAACCACTTTTGTATGCAAAAGTTATGGCCCTTAAATCACAAGAATTACATCCAAAACCTTTATTATTATTTTTTAATACCTATAGTGAATGAGGGAATACCACATGTCACTACATGATTCGCTAAGGAGGTGTTATGCATGCACTAACTATGTAATGTATTGATTAATTGCATGACACCATCTATCATGATATGATTAGTTGTTTGATTTGTGAACCATACTAGGCCACTTATCACTTTCTACCTTACTCCAAAAATTGTGCATCGCTAAGTCTATTGTTGACTGTGTAAGTTACGTGTCAAGTGTGATGAGTTGACAAAATACAATTTTTTATACTCGTATTTATAGATACTAAGCAGTGTATGACCTACCACATCGACCATTGTGTGGCCTACTATGTTGGCCCAATAAAAGCATTGTTAAATCAACACTTGCATCTGCCCCTATACTTCCATAGCACTTGTATAAACTACCACATCAGTTATCATGTGGTGCCTCAAGATTTATGCACATGCTACAAAATCACTTGTATAGACTACAACATCAATCATACAAACTATCATTTTTGCCTCACAATTTTTGTACATGTGGTATTTATGCATACTTGACACATCATTACTTTTATGCAAATGGGATGACATGTCATCATCGAGCACCAAATCATCTTGTAATGTCAAGTCTAATAGGTGCTAACATCATCATTAGTTGTCCCTATATGTTTGCTAATATTATTGAAAAAATGAAGGGAAGGTTTGAACTTGAGGCCTCACATGGATGAGCATTCTAATTCTTCCCAGCTAGCCATATCCCAAGCACCAAGCTTGAGAGATAAAGGGAGATGAATATACATAAAACAAACACCATTTTTCTTCCTTTGACAAGTTGTTGAATTCTAATACCGACACCTCCATGCACACTTTTTTGCCATCCCTTTACAAAATATTCTTGAGAATATTCCATTTTCAAAATTGAAAAATCCAAATTTTGGAAGGAATCAGCAAAAATTTTCAAATACAATTTGGGATTACCTAGAAGCAAAATGATGAAAAGTGTTAAACTAAGACCCCCCTAAAATTTTGTAAAGAAACCAAAAACACTAATAGTTGATTTGTATCTTTTATGCTTTGTCCTACACAACCATTTTTTAAATCTAACCAATAAAGCCATCCTCCCATGCCTATGTAGCAGAAAAGTTGCCAAACCATTTTACAACTTTTTAAAGTGGCTCGAAGGTCTTTGCTAAGCATATAAGCTTATTCATGACTCCTTTTGCACTAGGGGTTTGTATAGAAAAAATTCAGCCTCTTATTTACTTTTTCCATGATAGCCAAGTTGTCTACCCTCTCAATATTTCTACTATTGAACAACAAATGCCAAAAGAGAAAAGAAAATGGATTTTTATGAAAACATTATAAAATACAAAGTTTTTCAAACAATCTGATCTTGAAACTAGGGCATCAATTTGGTTAGAAAATTTGAGATAAAAAAATATTGAGTACCAATAAGAGGAAAGATGAACCTATTGGTGAATATTTCCCTTGAACCAAATCTATTGATTCTAGTGAGATTCTTGTGATCTACGTTCACCTAGGGTTTTGAATAGAATCCCTTCTTTAGATTATGTTGTCATCCTTCAAAAAATCTTCTTCGATAGCTTCTACAAAATTTATCCTCAAAAGAATGTGAAGAAAAACTTCTACCGATGGAAGTAATCAAATAATCAAGATTTACACCTATTATGATACCTTGTCAAATTTCACAACAATTTCTAGAAATGAATGGAGTCAATCATTATCTAGTATTGCTTAACAAAATAAAATATACAGAACATAAGAAAGAACAAGAATATAATGTTGTGTCTATGGACACCAAATAATCTTCACTAAAGAAAATTAAATGACATTCAAACCAATGATGAAATGATTAGTGAGAAAAAGGTATTTATATCCAAATACTTGATACCTTTAGGTCAAGGTTTTAAGACCAATCCTTATGAACAAAATATTAAAAAAAATACAAAAGCATGTTTTACAAGGTTTACATAGAGCGAAAGGATAACTAGAGCGAAAGGATAAATATAACAAATATAAATACAAATAATCCATCGTGTCCTCGGAAGAACCTTAAGCACCCCATATATCACTAAAACTTATAATTTAACATATGCATTAAAGGTAATCTAAGTTTAATTAACTTTGCATAATATTGTTCAATATATATATTTGTCTTCTAGAGAACCGTAAGCACCATATATTCTAACACGACAAACTAAAACTTTTAATTTAATATATGTATTAAATGTAATCTAAATTAAATTATCTTTCTATAATATTGTTAAAAATATAAATTTGAAAAACTATAAAAGTCAATGGAAAAATAAAGAAAATTGCTTATATCTAACTATTTACCAATTAAACATAAAAAATAAAGTAGTTTTTAGTTTCCATAGGCTATAGACTATATGAGAAGATACTCATGAAGGATAATATTTATTCAATATATCTTGTAACCAACTAGATTTGATCCAAAAGCATAGTGCACAACCTTAGCCCCTAGAATTCAAACATTGAACCTCTTATTTAAAGTACCAAAGTCTTCACCTTTAAGTCTACATAGATATTTACCTGATTGAAGTACTTGTTTGAAAAATATTTAAAAAATATATTAAACAATTATATTATAAAAAGTGTTAAAATAAAAAGAAAAAATAATTTTTAATATACATAAAGATATAATTATATACTTATTTATTTAATAATATTATCTTATATTATAATGTATATCCTTATTTTTTTCATATTCAAACTTTAAATCTTCTATTTAAAATTTCAAAATATTAATAAATTCATTTGAAATTTACATGCTTGCTAAAAGCTTCAATGAGTGCAACAAAGTTGATGCCTTCTACAGCGTTAATAAAATATATTTTAAATAATATGATACCTTCTAATTAAAAGGTTAATTTAAATGATTGAGGTTTATTTTTTAAATATGCTCACGCTTTACAACGGTTGATTTTCCATGATAAGAATCATGGATCATTATAGTAACACACCCATCCTGAATTGAATTTTGGGCTGATTTTCCGTGATGAGAATCAAAGATCATTATAGTAACACACATTCCTAATTAAAAGGTTATTTTAAATGATTGAAGTGATGAGAACCAAAGATCATTATAGTAACACACATTCCTAATTAAAAGGTTATTTTAAATGATTGAAGTTTATTTTTTAAATATGCTCACATGTCCTACAACTGATTTTAATGAGAATCAAAGACCATTAAAGTATGTCCGTGGGTCTAGGTGGATTGGTAAGTTGGGGCGCTTACTGAGAGGAGACCTAGGTTCCAATCTCACGAGCGTGCCCATGCATAGCTAGTAGCCCAATCCGACTCTTCTGCGTGTTGCACTTGTCTAAAGACGGCGATCTGTTTCCTGCTTGTTTGGCGGTCCCTCTACCTTCATGCCACGTGTTTGAACCAGACTGACGAAGACGATGCGAACCATGTGCATTCGGCGGTCCCTATCTCACACCGGGTTACCATTAACGAGACGGTGGTTGTGTTGGAAGCCTTCACTGATAGTTTGAACCGTCAGCTGCGCTAACAGTTACTAAAAATTTGTGATTGTAACCAATTCATCTGTAACCAAAAAAAAAAAGACCATTATAGTAATACACATCCTGCCCTGATTTGAATTTATGGTTGATTCTCCATGATGAGAATCAAAGACCATTATAGTAACACATGGTGTCGTGATTTGAATTTAGATATTTTTAATGATAAGATGATTGGTTTCCTTTCAATAGTATCTGGATCAAAAACCTTATTTCTAAAATTGTCCATTTTTTGGTTGGCAGCAAAAAATAGACTCCTTACCACCAATAACTTGATAACCCGTGGTATGATCTTGCCTAATAGATGTTATTTATGTAAATCTGCGTGGGAGTCAGTTAATCATCTATTTCTAAAGTGCCCCTTTTCTGGCCTTGTCCTATCCATGATCCTGTCAAATGTTTCCATCTCTTGGGTTGCTCCTCAGTCTATCAGTGATCTTATTACCTAGTGGCCAAACCCCTTTAAGTCCACCTACCTGAAGTTTTGGTGGTCGATCATTCTTCCTCATTTTATGTGGTAAATTTGGTTGGAAAGGAATAATCGAGCTTTTCGATTTTCGTCCCTAGATTTGGAGTCGATTTGTTTGAGAGCTATGACTTTTGCCTCCGAAAATGCCAATATCATGTCTTTTGAGGATTGTCCTTCATCACCGTTTGAGATTCAAGTGGCATGTTATGCTAACCTGTCTTTTGAGGCTTCTTGTCATTCCCAGGCTATTGTGGACATATCCCTTGTCTCTTAGATTCCCCTCCCCCTCAGTGGTTCAAGTTAAATTTTGATGGTGCATCAAAAGGCAACCCCGGTGACTCGAGTTGTGGAGGTGTAATCAGGGATGACAGAGGTCGTCTCATCCTGGCTTATGCGGAAAAACTTGGAGTCCAATCTAACAATTTTGCAAAAGCTCAAGCAGCTTTTCGAGGCATCCAAATGGCTATCGAGCTCAATATCCAATACCTGATAATCGAGGGAGACTCGTTAAACACTATAAATTATTTGAAAGAAGTCTCGCATCCACCTTGGAACGTGCAGCTAATCATCAAAGAGTCCATTGTCCAGTTAAAGACGATTAACAACAGGTGTATTCAACACATGTATAGGGAAGGCAATCGGGTGATAGATACAATGGCAAACTTTGGGTTAACTGTCCAATCCCTGGTGACGTGGCAGGGCAACCTTCCCCAATGCATCATTGATTCTTGTAGTGAACTTGCAGTTACTAATGTTGAATAGTGCCACGATGTCAAGGATCACGATGGCTCACAATGCGAGGCAAATTGTGGGACCTTATTACACTGATATGCCAAGGTGGCACATTGGCACTTGCAAAAGAAGGATAGGTTGTAGAACCTCACACTTTCTGTTTGTACCCATGGACGGTGTTGTAATAATCTAGGCTGTTTTTTAGCTTATGAACCATGTGTTTGGCCTAATTTTGGTTTGTTCTATAGGAAGTCGAACCTTCGCGAAAACCTCCTTACAACTTATATATAAGGTTTTGGATCCCTTATAAAACCCGTTACTAATAAAAAAAGATACACATCCCATTATCAATTAAACTTAAAATTTTTTAATGAGAAACTAAAAACATACCACAATAATATCCCAACAAAAACAATAAAATAAATAAAAGTCTTCATCGTAAAAAACCAACGGTTCTCATCTTTTAGAGACTTACTACATAGTGATACTTATAATCCCAAGTTGCAGTATGCATGTGCTTAACATCTCTTTAAAAAATAAAGTTTAATACAAGTGGTTTGTTCAACTGTTTTTAAAGATACGTCATTGCATACGCATTAACTTCTTTAGTTTTTATCACATGTATTGCAACGATTAAGATTTTCTAAAGCCTGAAATTGACATTCCCTGACTAGACAATGGCTTGTTGGTAAGCACATAAATAGAACATGCACGCCAAACTTTAGAAAACGACAGTATCTCCCCCTCTCTACAAGTTTTCTACCCTAATTGGGCATTTGTCATTTAAGAAATAAAGTTAAAAAAGCATTATATCCCCACTTTCAAGGGTTCGCCATTACCACGTTGGATCATTTTTGTTCAATGTTGGTAGACGTAAAAAGCGCCGTCAAATGCATTCCACTAAAACCCCTAAGGTGAACCAAGATTCCTTTTAACCCAATGACATGCTAGACTTTTATAAATGTGGTGCGTTGTTGTGGAGTTTAATTAAATAAGTTTAAATATATTAATTATTTAATTAAATAAATATATATTATAAAATATATTAAATTCAATCGGATTGAACATTATAAACATATACAATCAAACATATCTATTATTTGGTTAGATTATCATATAAAAAAATATACATTAAATAAATATTTTTAACAAAACACATACATATTTATATCTATTTAACTTAGTTTGATTATTATATATTAAATAAATATACTTAACAAAACATATCCATATCACTATTCATTTAACTTATAACTTGTGAACTAGAATAAAGTTAACTAAACACATATTAAAACTTCTTGCATACTTTATTTTATGTTTTTGTTTGAACATCCTAATTATAAAAGTTTTAGTTTCGTTAAGAAGACACTTATAAAAGGGTGGCCGCAGATATACCAACTTAAACTGTTTGTAACAAACCAAAAAAATTATTTACTTTTTAGTTTTAATGTGATTTTGAACAGTCTCAAACCTAGTCAAAAACATAGGGAGAATTTGTCCCTTGTTTTAATCTTGCTTGGCTTTTCCAAGTAAAAGAGGTCCAAGTTGCAGACCTTTAGACTGAGGCTCCCAAGTACATGATGTAAACTAAATATGACGTGGCAACTGCACCGGCCCACAGTGTAGACCAACTTACGTGTAGTAATTTGCTCCACGTTTTACTGTCGGCCCATCCGCTCAAGTTTCCAGGGGAATTCAAATATGACAGCGAGGAGTCCATTACAAACACACAATTCATTGTTTATTTGTTTTTTCCTTTGTTTTTGTCTGGTTTGAATACGATCGAAGGACGCAGTGATGTGAGAACTAGATTCATTGGGCATTGGATTCTTACAACCGAGAAATGGACGGGTCTGTGTGGTCTGTATGACGTGAGCTTCCCATTGAATTTTTTTTAAAGTCACTTAATTTTATTTAAAAATAATAAAAGTATAAATTAAAAAAAAAATTGGTATGGACGGATGATTGTGAGTTTTTTTTATAGAAGAGAAGAAGAGGTATTAAAGCGGAACAAAATTTAAACATAGGAATACATTACTAGAAATAAACAGTCCCTATGAGAATAGGGAATTTTTTATTTTTTATTTTTTATTTTTTTAAGTGACTTAATCTTATTTAAAAAAGTAATAAGAGTATAAATTCAAAAAAAAACTGGTATGGAAGCACACCCCAAAACCTATGCAAGAAACTAAACTAGGGTCAAAAGGGCATGAGAAAATGGAAAAAAATAAAGCAACCTGGAATGTATGAAGTAATGTTGAAATATTGACCCCAAAACCTATATTTTAGATAAGAAGTTTAAGGTTCAAATATAAAGGAACATAGAATGTACGAAGGAACATGGAATGTGTATCTTACATGTGGATGACATGCTACAAGGGTCTCTTCCCAGTATAATGGGACTCCTAAAGGAGCATGGACTAATCATGATTCACCTTAAAAGTTATTTTGCTTTTAATACGTTCTCTTTACTATAATCAAAATTAAATGGTAAAAAATTGTTTTAAAATATATGTATTTAGTATGGTTTTTTTATTAGATATAGAAGATATTTTGAAAGGGTTACCAAACCTTTTACAATAGGAGAAGCTCTGTAAAACTTGGCCTAAGACCAACAATACATGGACAAGAACAATTATAAAGCACTACAACTAGTCACCCATCACCAAGTGAACCAACTACAACTTGATACAAGAAACAAAATTAGAATAACGATGGTGAGCCCCCAACCAACCAACACTCCCACATGGTTGCGCATAAAACCTTTCTTCATAAACAATAAAAGCTTACACAGCATCAAGAGCATGCATCACTAAATCCAATTGAAGAAAGCCTTCGAAAAAATTATCTCTCCAAACAAACATACCATTGAGACTTATACCTAGGTTTGTCATAAAGTCAACATGGCAGTTTCCTTCTCTGAAGATATGCTTTATCTCCCTATCCTCTCTAGCCTGAAGAATTTGCCTAGATTCCATAATCATAGCCTCAATTTTCCAATCATGGATTGAATCACTTTTGACCAAGTTTATAATATTAAGCGAGTCTCCTTCAGTGCAAACTTTTTGGTACCCCATCTTCTCCATAAGAAATAGACCTTGGTAAATGGCTCTGGCCTTCGAAACATGGCAAGTATGGATATCTAAGAATTCAGCATACACCAACAAAAGCCCACCTATATCATCCCTAAGCACCCCACCAATGCCAGCATTATTAGGATTACCCTTTGAATCTCCATTGAATTTCAGTTTAACCCAACCTAGAGAAGGAGGTCCCCACCTCACAAAGGCTCGGGGATTAAGACCAGGCAGACCAAAATCCCTATTGCTTTGTTGAAATCTAATTTTCTTTTCGAGCTCAGCCTCTTCAAATCTTCCTTCCTCCAAAATCCAGAGAGGACACATTCTCCAAGGTGGAAGCCAAGGCTCTGACACAAATAGAGGTAGGATCTCTTTTGAATTTTTTAAAAATTCTACTATTCCTCTCCTTCTACACCTACCAGAAAATACGCAACAAACAAAAGTTCCAAAAATATTTCATCCTTGAAGAGTAAAAAGGAGATGATCATTGAGCGCAAACATCAACAAGCAAATCCGACACCACCCAACTCAATCCCAAAAAATTAAAAACAGAGTTAAGAACTTCCATAGAGAACAAGCATTGAAAGAATAAATGACTTGCATGTTCCTCATTAACACCACAAAGGCAACATTTGTTTGACATTGACCAACCTCTTTTTTTTTAGATTTTCAATGGTCAAAATATTATTCTAAGTTACCAACCAAAAAAAGATATTTACCTTTGGTGTTAGACCCTTAAGCCATACTTTGAAAGGTGGGACCCATGGAGGAGTCCTGATAGCTAGTAGATTGTAGGCAGACTTAATTGAAAAAGATCTATTATTTTCTCCTGCCTAGAATATCTCATTCTCTTCATTTATCTGTTTAATGACCTAAAACTTTAACTAATTAGCAATTAGAATCCAAGCTCCAAGTTCAGCATTGTTGAGAATAAACTAGTCTAATGATTTCTAAACCTTCAATCCATTGACTACCTCGATAAATTCAGCCACCTTAGACCCAAAGACCAATCTGGTCCTAGGCTCTAAACACATCCGATTTGGAATCTGCGCAAGGGGTTGGTCCATCAACCAAATATATTTCCAAAAATCAATCTTGAGCCCATCACCCAACCTCCACCTGCAACCTTTGGAGACTAAGACCCTCGAATTTTGTAAACTCAACCAAATAGTTGAACCAAAGATCGATAGAGGATCAACAAGCAAAAATTTCTCCTATCTCAAGTATTTGGCCGACATAATGTTGACCCAACTAGTTTAAGTTTGATTTACCAACTTCCATCCCTATTTTGCAACCAGAGCCTTATTCATATGTCTAATGTTATGGAGACCTAAGCCACCATCCTTTTTAGGTATGCAGACTTGCTCCCAACCAACTAAGTGAATTTTTTTCTTCTCATCAGACCTAGACCAAAGAAACAACTTTTGAATATGTTCAATCTTCGATAAAATCTTGTTGGGAATTTTAAACATAGTTCCTTTGAAGAGTAGAATTTACCAGGGTAGAATTTTTAGCTTGAATAAGGAGGGATCCTTTCCACCCAACCAACTTCCTCTACAATATTTCCACCATAGGATCCCAAAGAAAAACTCAAATCATGTCTTTAAACAAAGACATTCCAAGGTAAAGATATGGGAGGGCAATCACCTCACAATCCAAGATACGAGCAATTATCCTATACCTCTCTAAGGGGGTATTCAAAAAGAAGATTTTGTTTTTTATATAATTTATCTTTTTCCTAGATGCAATTTCAAATGCCTCCTTTAACACCTTTACTTGGGGAACTAAAGCAAGGAGGGAAAGCAAAACATCATCTACAAATTGGTGATGAGAAATAGGATCCACTAGAAAAGTGGGTTTGATACCTTCCACAAATAGTTCTAACTTGATAGCCCTACCCCAAAGCTTCCACCACTTAGATATAGAGGTAAGGGGACAAGGGTTCCCCTTGGTGAATGCCTCTTAGACTTTAAAAATAACCTGTTAGGGACCCATTTATTAAGATAAAAAACTTGGCAGAAGAGATACAAGCATGGAAATTTTTTATCCAACTTTGGTAAAAACAAAAATTTCCCAAAACCTTTAAAAATAATCCCATGAAACCCTGTCATAAGCCTTGTTCATGTCTAATCCAAGGAGGATACCAACTCTGCCACTTTTATCAGCTAAATGAATGATTTCATGGACATCTATGATACTATCAACTTATGTAACTTATGTCTCTAACTACTTGTAAAGTTTAATCTTTGATTGATGGTTTTGATGATAAAATTCAATCTTTGATTAATAAAACAAAATGGATAATAGTGAAGGTGTATATCTAATTAAAAAAAATCCATGAAATCCACTTGTTGGCAGTTTTGCATCTTGCCACATTAAAATTTTTGATGAAATTTTGATTGACAGTGTTATTGTAAAAGTGGCAAATACAGTAAATCAATGTTGCAGTGTTTTCTATAATGTGTTGCAGTTCATTTTGGTGTGTTAATAATTTTTTTTCATGGGTTTCGTGCTTGGAAATAATGGATGTTACAAGGTAGATTGGTTGCATAAATCAGTGTGAAAAATTAGTTGAAATCGCCCAAATACGTCAACAAAAACATCGCTTAAATACTAAGGGTAAAGTGGATGTAACAACCTTTTCGTCCTAAGAGAATGGTGAAAATATTTTTCGCCCTTCCTCGGGGCAAAGATGTCTTTATTTTTGAAAGAATGGTAAAAATGTGTTCGCCCCAGAGGTGGGGTGACAAACCCATTCGCCTCACTTCGGGGTGAATGTAAATTTAAAAGGAGAAAAAACATTAAGTGTGGTAAATATGAATTTTGCCCTAAGTGAGGGACGAAAGTCCCTTTTGCCCCTCCTTGGGACGAAAACACGTTTAAATAAAGATTTGTGGTGGGCCCAAAGTTGAGGAATGATGGCAAAAAAATGGAGTACGTTCACCCCAAAGGTGGGGCGAAAGCATCATTTGTTCCACTTTGGAATAAACACCATAAAAATAATCGAACGTCTTGCCAAGTCAGCGCATAGAAAGGTCAATCAAACTTTCGCCCCAAGTGAGGGGTGAAACTCCCTTTTGCCCCTCCTTGGGACGAAACCCCAACATCAACGAGTTCGGAAGTGTGCATGATAGGTACCACTAAGGTGTTAAGGTGAAAAGATATGAAATTAAAAGGTCAAGGCTCTTTCGCCCTAAGAGAGGGGTGAAACTACCTTTTGCCCCTCTTTGAGGTGAAAGCATATAGAGAAGAAGAACATTGCGGGCCTCATAATAACATGTATTGGAGAAATTTTAAAATGGTTTCATCCCAAGTGAGGTGCGAAAATCCCATTCACCCCTCTTTGGGTTGAACATATATTCCAAAGGTAAAAGAGTTTCTAAATGAAGCAACCAACAATGGTTTTGCCCCAAGTGTGAGGTGAAAGTCCCGTTCGCCTCTCCCCGAGATGAAGCTATATTAAGATGATTAAAAGCACCAAAAATGAAAACAAAGGTATATGATAAGGTTTGTCACCCGGGTATGCTGAAAAATGATTGTCATCATGTTTTTGGGTCGAACACGGTGAAAATAATTTTAAAATGAATCAAGCCATTTTTTTTTGGTAGATAAGATACTGTAGCATTAATACCGGGTTTTACAGGTTGACCCAAAACCTTTTACAAAAATCAGCCCAGGGCTGTTGATGAACATATCCTTACTAAGGATCCTATATATGTAAAATCTACATGCCACCAAAGCCATTACATCCGGTAAGGCACATAGTCTGTTATCAAAAAGAAACTTCCCATACAACATTTTGGGTATACCTCGAGAAAACACACATGCATCATAATTACAAAAAAGAAACAGACATGGATCCCTTCTTTGAGACAATGGAGAAACAAAAAGCTACAGACACACATAGCAGAGTATTGAAAAAAACTCCCACAAACTCTGTATTGACAGTTACTCTTAATAATTCTTTGGTAATTGCTTTCTTTCGTATATGACATGCTTTGGTACCACATACTATCTTGGCCAATCAGCCTTGGAGAAGTGAACTTGCTGGATAGATTTATGGCGGTGGCTATCTGGTGGTCCATGTGGCTTTGGTTCAAAGTCTTATATTGTCGTTTCTTTCCTTCCCTGTGATTATCAACCAACCTCAAATTACTAATATGACTAGGAGCCATGTTATCTGACATGTGACTGTCCCCATTAGTCTTTGTGGTATTTCCAAGCAGCATCCATGAAGATTGACAACTCAGATAATTTTTATTGTGAGTCCAATTCAAAAAAGAGAGGGGAATACTCCTAGCCTTCGAACTTACAGTGCCTTCCCTATTGGTAAATTTGACTATCATTCTTGGCATTCTTGTTGAATAAGCTCCTCTACTTCACTCGGGACATCGTGTTCCCATTTGAAAAGTCCGTCACCATCGACACCCAAATTGGCTAGCTTATCAGCAATTTTGTTAGCTTCCCGAAAGACATGTTGGGCTTTTATGTCCTGTATTCCCTGGAAAAGGATCCTAGCCTCTTCAACAATTGTTTTAATCCTCCAAGGAGATGTTTTCCAATTATTGAGGAGATTTATAACATGCATAGAGTCTCCTTCTATGATCAAATTGCCTTCTAAGTCTTGAGTCATTTGAAGGCCTCTCCACATAGCTCTAGCTTCAGCTTCGTTGTTCGTCCTTGTTCCCAAATATTCAAAAAATGCAAGCATCATATTCCTATTATGATCTCACACAATGCCACCAATGCCTACTCTGCCAGGATTTTCCTTAGTTGCTCCATCAAAATTAAGCTTAAACCAACCCATAGGAGGTGGAGACCACTTAACATTGGCTCTGGGGTTGACTACCCTAGGCACAAACTCATCTAACAAGGTTAAGCTTAAATATTGAGCAATCGTGGTCTCTTGCAGATGAGGTTTACAACTATCAAAAGGGATAAGGTTCACATTCTCATTGGAAAAGGATAGGATCCTGGCAATGATAGTTTGATGATCATGGATAGACTCATTAAAGACTCTATGGTTCCTTTCTAACCACACCTGCCAAAGATAGTGATTGAGACAAATTTTCCACATGTATCTAAGTATTTGGCTTGAAAAGGGGCAAGGCCACTAGATGAACAAATCAAGTACGATGGCTGGTTTAACCCATGAAATATTGAAGGCCTAAAAAACCCCACTTAGGACAGTCAAGGAAAAAGGGCACTCAAAAAAAATGTGATAAATGGTCTCCCAATTAGCCTTGCACAGATAACAACGATTAGTGATACAAATACCTTTACGCATCATATTATCAATGGTTAGAATTCTTCCTTGGATAACCAACCATGAAAAGACTACAATTTTTGGAATTAAATTTTTTATCCAAACTAAGTCCTTTTGGAGGACAAAATCCTCGTCATCAAGCAGAATCTTGTAAGTTGATTTAACAGTGAATTACCCATTTTACGTAGGAGCCTAGGTCACTTGATCTTCCTTGAGTCTCATAGGGATAAACTGTTGCCTGAGAATGTTACAAAGATAATTTAATTTCACTTGAAATCCCTGAATTCTTATTTGTTTCCACTTCATTATACCTCTGTCCTCAACCATATAATCAGAGACTTTTCTGCCAATGAGTTCTTCTATGATATCTCTGATTCGAGCTAAGTTAGGATATTGTGTTAGTGGTTCGTCCTTAGCCCACCTATCATTCCAACAATTTATCCTCTCACCATTGCCTAAAACCCATCTTAAACATTTTTTGATGATTTCCTTACAATTAATAATTGCTTTCCAAAAAGCAGAACCTCTAATTGGAACTAAGTCACTTAGAAATTCCATATTTTGAAGATACTTTCGTTTGATGATAGCTGTCCATTCATTTTCTTCACCAAAAATGAGATGCCACGCCTGCTTAGCTAGTAAATCTAAATTTATATGAGCAATTATCCTCAGACCTAAGCCCCCATTTTCCCTAGGTCTGCACACTTTGGTCCATCCTACAAGGTGTATCCTTTTTTTCTCCTCTGATCCAGTCCATAAAAATTATTTTTGGAGTTTCTCAGTTTTCTGTAAAACCTTCACAAGGGCTTTGAAAACGGAGAGGAAATAGACTAGAATGCTTTGAAGAGAGGCCTTAGTGAGGGTCAGATTTCCTGCTTGAGATAGAAGACCTTTCCATCCAACAAGTTTTTTTTTAATTCTTTCAATAACCCTGTCCCACATTGACTCTCTCGGAGAACCAATGAAAAGAGGGAGACCAAGATATGAAGTGGGGAGGTTTGCTATATCACACCCTAAAATTTCTACAATCCTTCCTTGCCTCTGAATGGGGGTGTTCAAGAAATATAACTTGCTTTTACTGAAATTAACTTTCTGACCAACAACATCCTCGTAGAGTTGCAGGATGTATTTAATTATTTTGGCCTCAACCACTGATGCCTTAGTCAATATAAGGGTATCATCGATGAATTGTTGGTGAGAAACAACCCTAGTGAGAGATGTTGCCTTGATTCCTAATATTAGCCTTGAACTGCAAGCATTTTTGATGGTTCTGCCTAAAGCTTCTACCATAATGATGAATAACATGGGGCTAATAGGGTCCCCCTGCCGAATTCCGCTACGACTTTGAAAGTAACCAGCAGTTGTTCCTTTAACTAGAATTGAGAACCATGCTTTACAAATACATTCTTTGATCAAATTAACCCATTGGTGGTGAAACCCAAACTTAAGGAGGAAAATAATCAGAAAGTCCCAATTTAGCTTGTTAAATGCTTTGTTCATATCAAGCTTGAGGGCAAAAACAGACATGTTAGTCTTATGAGCAGAGTGCAGAGCTTCATGAACTATGATAACTCCATCCAAGATTGACCTGCCCTAGATAGAGCTTCCCTGGCATGGATCTATGATGCGGGGTAGAACATCTCTCATTCTATTTGCAATGGCTTTAATTAGGATATTGTAAGAAATATTGCACAAACTGATTGGCTTGAAGTCAACCATAGATTTAGGGGTTTTCTTCTTAGGAATTAGAGAAATAAAAGTAGAGTTGAGACCTTTTGGGATATGATTTCTTGCTTGGAATTATCTAACAATAGAAATTACATCCTCACTTATGATGTCCCAAAAATCTTGATAGAAATGAGGGGGAAAGCCATCGGGTCTCGAGGCTTTGTCTGGCTCAATGCTAAACAAGGCTTCCTTAATTTCCTCATCATAAAAGGGAGCTAGAAGCTTAAGGTTTATATCCTCATTTATTATGCTAGGAATGGATTGCAAGAGAATATATTTGGCCTCCTCATTGCACTATGATTCCTGACCAAGAATAGAATTGAAATAAGTTACTGCCTCCTTTCTGTTTTTTGTTAAGTCCTAAGTAATAGAACCATCTGCTTTTTTAAAAAAAATTATCTTGTTATTTCTTCTGTTTCTAAGCGTGGTGATGTGAAAAAACTTAGAATTTGAATCTCCATATTTCAACCAAAGAGCCCTTGATTTTTGCCTCCAATAGATTTCCTCACAGGCCAAAATGTTATGAAACTATGCTAGTTTTGTTCATTCCTCCTGCCTAGTAGTTTCATCAGCATCACCATGTTGGATCCTCTGATCAATTATCTTTAAAATTTCAACAACCTATTTTTTATTTTCAAATAGGTTCCCAAAGACCTCTTTTTTCCAAGTTTGAAGCTATTACTTAACAAAATTTAATTTGCCAGAAAGTTTAAAAATTGCACTACCCCTGACAGGTTTCTGCCACCACTAACTTAAGTTATCTTTGAAACTGGAATGTTTGATACACATAGATTGAAATCTGAAAGGTTTCTTATAGGACAGAGAGTTAGGTATCTCCAATAGAATGGGATTATGATTAGAGGCAATTTTAGGAAGGGTTTGCAGGGTAGAATCACCAAAAAAAGTTGTAGCCTCCTTTGATAGAAAAAATATATCAAGCCTTTCTTGAATGAGATGACACCCTATCCACCGATTGCTCCAGGTATAATTCGCTCCTCTAAGTTTTACATCCATCAACATGTTGGAGTTCACAAAGTCATTGAACTCATCCATGCTCCTGATAGGTGGTCCATTTCCACCCATTTTGTCTGAAGGGTAAATAGGAGTGTTAAAATACCCATCCAGAATCCAGGGGACATTATGGAATATTTCACTCAGATTGCCTAAGTACTCCCACAGTAGAGCTCTCCCTTGAATTGAAGTCGGGGCATAAATATTTGAAAGGATCCATGACTTTTTGCTATTTTTTTCCTTAAATAAAACACTAAGAACCCTGTCATATTTCTGAATAACTATGGGTTGTGCATTGGGCGAAATAATGTAAGAATGTAAAGGTGTGATTTAATGGTGAATAAAATATTTTGCTTCTCCCTTGGGAAAAATTATATGGAATGGTGCAAAGCATGACTCAGAGGTGCAGGTTGAGCGAAACTATAAAGGTTGTTGTTTTGTGGGCGCTCTCTCCACCTAGAAGCGTGAATAAGAAGGAAGTGAAATTTAAATGGAGCGCTTTCGCCCATCTTCACTCTGTATTGGGTGAAATTCATTTCAAGCATCAAAGAAGACTTTTCAAAGGTGCCCAGATCAGAAAAATGATGAGAATTTAATGATTGAGGTGAAGAGTGACTACATTTGTTGGTTTCATGTTGAAAAGGCTGCAGGATTAAAGATCACAAGGTGATTTTCATGAGTTCCAAGACATTCTGGACAAGGGCAAATTTCCAAGGAACAATGGAGGTACCAATTCAATGACCATATTTGTAGTTTTCTGTGCATCGACGCCCAAACTTGTTGATTTCCCAGGAATTTTCCTTAAAAGCTGGATCATTGCTACAGAAGGAAGATTTTCAAGGATTTCGAGGAGAAGATTCCTCTTGCTAGTTCTTGATCCAGGGACATTTTGTCTTTTGTGTATTAAATGAACAGAGGCAAAAACCTCTATAAATACTAGACATTTTCAATGTAAAAAAGGAGGATAGACACTCTGCAGAAAAACACTTCAAGTTTTCTGCGTAAATAGAAGAGATTTGGCTTCTGATTCTGCAAATGATTTCTGTGTGTGATTTCTTTCTACTTTAATCATTTCTATTTTATATTCATGTCTGTTATCTGCTAAGTTTAAATTTTGCATCTGGATTTGAACACTGTTGGTGAGGGAGTGAGTACTGGAATGCAACTCTGGAAGTTATCTCCATGAAATTGTAAGTGGATTCTTTGCCTTCTTTCTATTCTATGTTGCTATAATGCTTGATTTGAATTCCTACTGCTAGTCTATCCCCAATCCTACATCTTCTGGCCTATGGCTATATTTCCCATTTCTTTCCGTTATTTCCATTTCTTTCCTGCAACTCTAAACTTAAAACCGGTGTAGGATTAGTAAGGGAGCCAGCCCTCTCTGGAGATTGGCCCGAAGGACATTTCTTTCCTTCGACCTTTCAATGTTGGTCGTGTCTAGGGTGCACAAATGCATGTTTTGTATTTTAGGCAGATATTTGACCAATAATTTTTGGCACACCCGATGGGACCTTCAAAAGTCCCATTTTCAATGCAATATTAAGGTCTTGATGTTCACCTTTGTATTGTTAAGCTAGAACATCTGGTGACTCAGCTATACCCAGAAGCCTCCGAATGTGAAGTCGGCGAAAGTTGTACTTCATGATCACAAGATCGAAGGCCAAAAATCCTAAAAACCCCATTGAGTTCTTTGAACTTGACACCCAAAAATTAGGAGAACACCCTAGATTAGTCACCCCACCTCATACATCAGTCATGACATCTTCATAGTTAGTTGGTGTGTTTTCCATTCCTTCAAGTCTAGCTAGTACTACTACTAGCGTCCCACCTCCTCAACCTCACACACCAGTTAATATGGCTCAAAATCCACCACCACAACAACCACAACCACCAAGGTAGTTCCTAACATGGAATAGCTTAGGAGCTTTGAATCTACAAGCACAAAATCTAGTCCCTCAAGCAGCATTGAAGGCTTTGCCTACCTATGATGGTACTGGTAAGACTACTTACGAGCATATCCAAGATGTGGCTTCTTTGGCGATAATCCATGGCATTACAGATGAAGATATTATGGTAAGATTACTTGTGTTGTCACTTAGAGGGAAGTTGTTGTATTGGTACCGGTCCTTGCCACCCGCTACTATCACCACATGGGACCAATTGGTAGAATTGTTGATCAAGAACTTTCATGAGCAAGCTGACCCTTTTTCTTTGTTGCACCAATTTACAAATATCCAAAGACATCCATAGGAGGAAATAGTGGATTTCAATGTCAGGTTCTCTCGAAGTTGGCAGAGAGTTCCTGATGGCCTTCGGCCCACTCATGAGCAAGCCATATTTTACTATCTCCGAGCCTTCAACTCTGATATTGGTATGGTCATCCGACAAGCCAATGTCAATACATTTCTAGATTTGTACACACAGGCGCAAAAGGTCGAGGTAGATCTGATTGCCATAGGTAAGCTACCTCCAAAGGTAACAATGCCCATTCTTCTTGATCTTCCACAACATTTGTATTCTAGTGCATTTTCATAGCCTATGCCTTCTATGTATCCTGTTCCTTCATGGAGCTCAAGTCCACCTCAAATCGCTCCAGTTCTAGTTCCACAACTCCCTACTCCAAATATTCCATAATTACCCACACCAGTTGTTCCATAGTTACCAGCCCCAGTTCCATTCCCAACATTGCCTACTCCACTAGTACCTCTACCTTTTCTAGCACCTCCTATACCCTCAAATATTGATCCCTACATGAAAATATTATAGGAGATGCAATCACTCAATTCAATAGTGAGGACAATGTCGAATGAAATTACATCCGTTAAGAAGAAGCAAGTTGAAGCTAATTTTCGATCAAGAAGATTTCAAACACCATCGATTACTAGAGAACAACCAACTACTAGCAAAGGTCCTGAAAGAAATACAACTATGTTGGCAAATGAAGAAGCTAGTACATCAGAGTGGGCATATTGGTGTTCTACCTGTAATGATCCTCATGGTGAAGATACGTGCATGGTTCATTTGAACTATGTACAGACATTAGCAAAGAGTTCTTTTGGTGGAAAAATCAATATGATAATAGAAGTTGATCATAATTTTATGGTCCCTTCCTTGGAGCAAGTTTCAGTTCTTATGAGGGCTAGAAAGAAGTCGGTGACTGTTGATCCAGTAGAAATGGAGCCTTTGAAGGTTCCTGTTGAACAAAAGGTATAGGATGAAAAGGTATAATCATAAGTGAAAGCACCTGGTGTAACAACTAAATAGTAAGATTCTGTCTTGTTGAAGGATCTATTGCCCAAGCAAGCTCAAGAGAAGTTGTAGGTAAAGGCATCAACTTCATAGCCTACAACCGCTCAAGTACAAATTGAGGTAAAAGAACAAGCTAAAGAGCACCTCAAGTACCCATCATTGACCAAGCGATAAAGGGTAGAAGCTACTCAACAGTACCAAAATAAATATGAGCCAACTAGTGAAGAAAAGGGCTCTGGTACTTCTGATTATAATATTGTTGAGGAGATGAAGAAAATCCCTGCAAAGGTGAGTTTGTATGATGCATTACAATTACTTGGACAAGTTGACCTATTGTAGGAGTCTCTCAAGTCTATGAAGGATAACAAGAAAAGCCTCACCTAGATGGTGTTAGCATAGACATTGATAACTTCTACCATTGGTAAGAATAGACCACCTCCATTCTATCTTTCTCTCAGAATGGAAGGATGGATCATGCATAATTGTATGATCGACTTCGATGTCGCGACTACTATCATGCCAAAGGTAGTATGTGAGGTCATGGGGATGGAGTACATAAGGAGTAGTCTAGGTATCTTACAGTTGGATGGGACCCTAGTCAAGATGGTGGGTGTGATTAAAGATATTCCCATTGTTCTGCACAGCATGCCGTAGATCACCGTCATTCAAGAAGTGGTGGTAGTCGATCTGGAACCATATTTCAGCATGTGCCTTTCAAGAGAATTTATAACAAATCTAGGAGGATATCTTTCCTTGGATTATTCACATTTGGAGATTCCTTTTAAGGGAAGAAGAATCTAGATCTATAATGAAAAGCCTTCCACTTTTCATATAGAAAAACTTGAAGAAGAAGAAAAGCCCACTGGCATAGTTAATATGATGATAGAAGAAGTGCAAGAAGTGGACTTGATGGAGGAAGCTCTTGGTGAGCTCCACCTGGAAGATGAGTTTTCATTGATGGATTTCAATGCAATGGTGGAAACCGATATCGGTTGTTACACCATAACCAAACCTGAACAGATTGAAGCAGAAGCTTTTGACTCCCAAGACCCTATCTCCGATCAATTATGGAAGTTATATTTCGATGGTGCAAGATGCAAGAATGGTGTAGGAGCTAGAATTGTTCTTGTTTCTCCTACGGGGTTACAGAAAACCTACTCATATCGGTTAACTTGGAGCTGCACAAATAATGCCATCGAATATGAAGCATTATGCCTTGGTCTGAAGAAAGCAAAAAAGTTGGGAATCAAATAGTTGCAAATTTTTGGAGATTTCGAGCTTATTGTTAATCAGACTACAAACAAATGTGTGTCAAAGCAACACTATTTGAAGGCCTACCACAACAAGGTATGGGATTTTTTTGAGTCTTTTACAACACTAAATGTTCAAGCGATTTCATGAGAATAGAATAAGCATGCAGACATCTTGGCTTCCCTTGGTGCTAATTTCTCTCCCATAGAGCAAGTGGTCAGGAGACCAAAGACCGTGAGGGTAATTTATAGACCTTCGGTCCCCAATAAAAACCTCTATTGGCAGGTGTTCGATAGTGATGAATAGATTGTTAATTTCTTTATTAAGGAAGCTTCTAGTATAGAAGAAAGAATATTGGTCGAGGAGGAAATGGAAGGGATGATTCAATTGAAGAATAACCACATTCCTAGGGGACTAATTTCTCTTGAGAGCTTGTTTGATCAAAATGATAGGGTAGAGAAACATAAGATCAAGGTGGATGCAAAGGAGTACAAGGAAATGTAGTTGGAGCCTGATAAAGTCATCAAAGTCGAAACAGACTGTACACCCAAGGAGCTTGAGGATATTAAGAATCTGTGTTATGAATTTCCTGATATTATCACTTGGAGCTATCATGATCTGAAAGGATATGACAAAAATGTAATCCAACACACCATCGAGTTGCAAGAAGGGGTGAAGCCTTTTCGGTAGAAACAATGACCTGTTAATCCAAAAATTGAAGTTCTTATGAAAGTAGAGTTGCTAAAAATGTTGGAGGTAAAAATAATTTATCCTATCAAGCACTCAACATGGGTGGCAAATTTGGTTCCAGTTTAGAATAAGAATGGAGATATTCACCTATGCATGGACTTTCAGAATCTGAACCAAGCATCTTTGAAAGATCACTATCCCTTACCGTAGATTGATCAGATTCTTCATGTAGTCACTGGAGCACAGATATTTTCATTGCTTGATGGTTTCTCTAGCTATAACCAGATCTAGGTGAAGGATGAGGACCAACACAAAATGACATTTACTACAAAGTGGGGCACCTTCACCTATCAAAGGATGCCATTTGGTCTTTCCAATGTTGGTGCCACCTTTCAGAGAGCTATGGATGTCACTTTCGGTGAGTTTTTGAATCGAGTTATTGTAATTTACCTTGATGACATGACTATTTTCTCACATCGTAGGGAGGAGCATGTCTCTCATCTGAGACAAGTGTTCGAAAAGTGTCAAGAATTTGGAATTTCCATTAACTCGAAGAAATCCATTTTTATTGTCAAAGAAGGAAAACTCTTGGGACATGTGATTTCATAAGAAGGGCTGGTGATTGATCCTACGAGAGCTGAAGCTCTCTTAAAATTGCCACTTCCAGTTAATAAGAAGGATCTACAGTCATTCTTTGGCTAAATCAACTTCATTCAGAAATTCATAGCTGATTTTGCTCAGGTAGTAAAGCCAATGACTGAAATCTTGAAGAAGAATGTAGACTTCAAGTGGATAGAAGTAAGAAGATATGCATTCCAAGAGATCAAGGAGAGAATCACCCAAGCGCCAGTGTTGATTAATCTAGATTATTCAAAGGATTTTATCCTTTATGTAGTGGGCGAGCAAGAAAGTTATGTCATTGTCCTCACGCAAAAGCAAGATGATGGGGATGAAAAACCGATTGCTTTTCTGAGCCAAGTCATTTCGCCACACCAGGAAAAGTATAACTTTATTGAGAAGCAGGTGTATGCAGTCATGAAATCTTTAAAGAAATTTTGGCATTTTATTTCATAGAGTAAGACAATCATCTATGTTATTCATCCAGATGTCAGGAATTTCATCATTCAAGGAGATATGGGTGATAAAAGAGTAGGTTGGGTTTCAAATATTTAGGAATATGATGTGGAGATTCGACCTACTAAGTTGGTTCATGGTCGGGCACTCTACCAAGAATTGGCTAAAAGTGTAGCTTCTCGATCGCTAGCTCCATTACATGATGAGGTTATCGGTGAGAGTAATCTTGCCAATCAAGTTACAAGCGATCGTGATTGGATAGAGGACCTTGTCGAATTCTTCACATCTGGAAAGTGTCCATCACATCTTGATGCCTCACAAAGGTGAAGATTCAGGTTGCAGGCACTTAGGTATGTCCTATTGCCAAGTGGGTTATTCCACAAAAACATAGATGGAGTACTCCTCAAATGTGTGAAAGAGTCAAAAAGTAGAATATCTTGGAGGAGTTCCACTCTGGCTTATCTAGTGGACATTATGCAGGAAGGCCTATGGCCTTGAAGATCATCCGAGCTGGGTATTTTTGGCCTACCCTCTTCGTAGATGCACACAAGGTGAGCCAAAGTTATGATAATTATCAGCGGTATATTGGTAGGAGTCAGAAGGCATCTCTGCCTCTACATCCGATCTAGGTAGAAGCTCCATTTCAGTAGTGGGGCTTGGATTTCATTGGAGTTATTGATCCTCATTCCTCCATCGAGCATAAATATATCTTGATAGTGATCGATTACTTTACTCGGTGGGTAGAGGCCATTCCAACCAAGAAAGTAGACCAGGCTACAGTCATCTCCTTCCTCGAAGGACTGATTACCCATTTTGGTGTACTAGATGCCATTGTGATAGATAATGAGACTCCATTTATTGGGGCAAAGATCATCGAATTTGCAAGCAGGTATGGGATTTATTTGAAGACTTCCTCCAATTATTACCCATAGGAAATGGCTTGGCTGAATCCACGAACAAAAATTTGCTTCGGATCTTGAAGAGAATGCTTGGAAGCAATAAAAGGAGTTGGCATCTATTGTTAAATCAAGCTCTATGGGTGGATCATATATCAGTTAAGAAGTCTATTAAAACTTCTCCTTACTCCTTGGTGTATGGAAAGGAGGTAGTTTTACCCACTCACATCGAGCTCCCAGTTCTCCAGACCTTGCAATTGTTTAGATATGAAGATGATGAATCTGATCCCATGAGTGCAAGGTTGGCTCAACTTCTGCAGCTAGAAGAGGAGAGAGAAAAGGCATATGCTGCTTTCATCGAACATGCTAGAATGATGCAAAAGTGGTTCGACAAGAAGACGACAGAACGAAAGTTTTAGGTTGGAGATCTAGTCCTCAAATGGAATGAGAACAAAGCTAAGCCTGGAAAGCACCACAAGTTTGACGCGATCTGGGAAGGTCCATTTCAAGTCTTAGGGGTAAATTCGATGAATGCATATCATCTCCAAGACATGGATGGTTGGGATATTCCGATTCTAGTTAATGACCTTCATCTGAAGGCTTATTTTTAGTGATATGATCAGAGGTGCAAGTATGTAAATATGTACAGATTTTATTTTCTACAAGTATTTTATTGTTTATTATAATAATAATAATAAAATATGAAGTTGATTCTGTTAGAAAGATGCTAGGCTACTCTCAAGGAAAAATTATTGTTAAAAATGTTTCCTCTCTCTCTAAAATCAATTTCACCCCAAAACAGTTTTCAGGACACATTATGAGTTTTGGGTAGAATTAATTATTTTATTTTAATATTTTTAGCAGGTGTTTGAGGGCTCTAAGGTTAAAAGTTGATTTATTGTTAGAATCAAAGGAGTATGGGAGAGAAGGAGATATAAAATTTGCATGAAGTCATGGAGCGAAAATATTTCAAAAGAAAATGTCCAAAAGCACAACGATATGAAAATTGCTTTCACCCCAAGGGAGGGGCAAAAATTCCATTTGCCTCCCTTTGTGGCGAATGCATTTTAAAGAAGTGAAAATGAGAAGAAAAGTGCCATGTCACCATGATGAAAATGGTCAAAAGGGCTTTCACCCAAAATGAGGGAAAAAAATCTCATTCACCTCTCATTGGTGCGAAAGCATATTATGAAGAAGTTTAAGAGTAATGTCTAAGTTTAAATTGGGTAAAGTTTAATCCTTTCTCAAGGAGATGGTTTAAAATAAAAACGTGATTGAAGGTAAGAATAGTCAACAACGCTTTTACCCTATGTGAGGGGTGAAACTCCCATTCGCCTCTCACAAGGGTAAAGCGACATGAAAATATTTTAAAGCATGGGGGATGAATTTCGGTGTTTCAAGTGATTGAGTTTTGATGAAATTTAAATTGGAGAATAAAATAAAAAAAATAAGAGTTAATAAATAAAAAAGCAAAAATAAAAAAAAGAAAATAAAAAGCAAAATTAAAGCTCCAAGTTAGAAGATTTTTTAAGAAAATAAAATCAATGTCTTTTCTAAATATGGGGTGAAAAATAAAAGCAAGAATTATTTTAAAAGGAGGATTTTTGCCATGAAAGTAATCAAACAGGTGAAAGGCATTTTTGGGAGCATAGCAGAAAAAGGGAAGTGCCCTCTCAAGGTGATTTCGCCCATCAGCACATGGTGAATTTTTGAAAATGCTCATGGTCATTTAAATGCATTTTTAGAGCGTTCAGTTGGAAACATGCGCCCAGATTTGCATTGGGAGGCATTTTGGTGTTCCCGAGAACCAAGATCTCACAACATCAAAAGCAAGGACACTCGTTGGCTCACATGTGGCAAGTGATTTTTTGAAGTAGTCGTTAGGGATCTAGGGTATATTGTTCGAGGGCATAATAGGTGAAAGCACACTTTTCAAAAAGATATTATGGTGAATAGAGGTTAATAACTGTTAAATCATTGGGAAAAGTGTCGAGTGAGTGGACCAAGGTGCACTGATTTTTAATTTATCAAAGAGATTCACTACATTTATTGTGGTAGTTGGGGCATGCTCTATAAATAGAATAGGTAAAATCATCTAAAGATTAAAATTTTAAAATTTATTGGTGCATTTTTGAGCTTTTTGTTGTAGAAGTTGCAAAGCGCTTTCAGGGTTGCTAAAATTTACATGATGGGTAAGAAAAGTGTAGAAGTGAAAGATGTCGTAGAACCCAAGCAGTCAAAAAAGAAAGCAGAAGGTGAGAAAAAATCCAAGAAAGCCTGAAGAAATGAGAATGTCGACTTGGACCCATACTCTAACACCATGGCAGAGGTCGGGGACTACATCATCACCAATAAGGGTATGGTTAAACTTTGCCAAGATGTGGAATTCACAATTAAGTAGGGGTTGACATTGGAGAGCCCTTTAACTATGTCATATTATGCATAGTTATTTTGGTACTTATGTACGCTTGTACATGCTTACCCGGAGTTGGTGAAGTTGATTGCTCGATTTTATAACCCAGCTACTAGGGTTGTTCGAAGAGCAAATGGTGAAGTGCTTTTCTCTATCTCTTCCAATGTAGTGAGGGAAGCATTTGCTTGTGGGTTGAAGCCTCCTCCTAACATGATCTCCAAAAAATTACACCTCAATGAATAGGAGGAGAGATATGTGTCCACGGTGATGATGCACCAATTTATGGAGATGCAGTTAATTCGAGAGCCGCAGCTAGGGCAGTTGCCAAATCTATCGAAGCCACTTTCAGATTTTAAGAGCCTAGATATATTTTCAATGCTGGCATGGATTGTTGGCCTCTCTACAGACTCCATGGTTCACAAATGGTAGGCGGTACTTGCGTAGTGCATATCACAGGTGGAGTTTTATGCTCCAACGATGATGAGGGCAGGTACAAACCCAATTTATTTTGATTGGGCTGATTTTATATATCGAAAAATGCACATCCAGTTGGAGAAAATGAATATGAGAGAGGCAACTTCATTCAAGCATACTTCATTCCTTGTCTGGTATTTCTTTTTCCATTTACATCAACATTTTTTATTTATAGCGGTTAAACAAGTTGATGAGGAGAACAAGGTTTTGCTTGTTTATATGTGGACTCCCACTCTATCAAGGAGGGAGTCATTTTATAATTTTAACCACTTATTTTTGGGCCCCACAATTGAGCTGATTTATGGCAAGAGTGAAAGGGTGCCACGGGCAATGAGAGAAGTGGTTGTCATAATAGAGAAGGGTGATATCTTCTTGTTGACTCAAGGCGTAGTTGTACAAATTTTTGGCTTCATGGGTAAGCCATTCCTGCTCCCATATTTCACCATCGAGCATGTTTTTGCAATGGAGGTGGTGCACCATAATGATTATGTGAATGATGTTTATGGAGCAGGGCACGGTAAGAGGACAACATGCATGATGCCTTTCAAATTCGATAGTATAGAGGTGAACCAGGTTGGTCAGAATAGATTACTCACAGAGGCTCTCCAAGACCTAGGTCTGGTGGAACTACCGCAAAGATGGAGATATGACCCATTGGGTCATTTTTTGGAAATAATTAAGGCCAAGCATTTTCATTGCTGCCCATGACCAGATATTCAGCAAAATCGCAATAATTTTGAAGGGCATGATTTGGAGTGGCATGTTGAAGCCATGATGTCACTTCCATCGTGGCATGATTTTTATGAGCAAGAGGCTGAATATAATCCCATAGTGCATAGAGATCATATTCCTCCACTAGGACTATTTGGCCAGATGAAAGAACAGCTACCTACGTGGTTTGAGGAAAAAATCATAAATTGGTGGATTATGAGGGTCCATCATGGAAAAATTACATCGGCCTATGGGTTGAAGATGGATGAAGCATTTTCTAATGCATATGATGAATTTGTCAACATCTATCAACCTATCACTTTCTCCAAGGTCGTACCTCAAAGTTTTTAAAAATCTGATAATGAAGAAAGTGTGGTTGAAGAAGAGCACTCAGTAGTTGAGGAAGTGACACATGAGGAAGAAGAACAATAGTTTATGTTTAAAATAAGATCTCAATGGGTGAAGCAAAGTGTAGAAGAGGCATTTCCTTTCCCTAAGGCTACAAAGAAGCCAAGAACCGATGTTGTTTCTTCATCCACTATTGTAGTTTCCATAGTTGTAGTTGCTGCATCTGTAGTAAATCCTCCTCTTCTAGTATCAGCTGCTCAAGTTAGCATTTCCCAAGAGCTTCCATTAATTCAAGAGCAGTAGTTGGACCAGTAGATGGAGATCATAGATCTCGAGGTAGAAGTGAAAAAGCAACAAGAAGAACCTATTTTGTAGCCACCTCCATCATCAACTCACATGGTGCCCACACCCAAAGGTACATCTCCTTTTCCCTCTTCTTCCACTCAGGAGCAAGTAGTGGCTGTCACTTCATTTCCCTTAGTTCCTACATCTATTGCCCCTTCATTTGGTATACCTTCTATTTCCATTTTTCTCCCTACCTCTCACCCGCAAGTCACTACTACTCCTTCTCTTCCCTTCTCTTCGACCTCCCTTTCTTTTAGTTCATTTGCGTCAGGCCTGAATCCATTTTTGCATCCCTCACCTTCCATTCCTATCACTACTTCCACTATAGTTGTAAGTATGCAAGCTCCTCCATGAGTGAGCGTAACTACAGTTGAGCTTGGTGCTTCCATCCATTCTATTATTTTGGTTCCCCCTCTCATTTTTGTTTCCTCTTCTTCCTTCGATATAGACCGTTCATAGGCTCTATTCCCTTTCACCCCATTTTTGGAGATGCAGGCATTGCTCAAGATCGAGGTGATGCCCAAACAGCTAGTTGTAGAGAATATTAGTCGAGCTCATCTCAGTTCATCGTAGTGGTTGAAGAGTCATAGGAGAAAGGAGGCACTTGCTCCAACTAAGCCACTCAAGAAAGTTACCTTCGATCCAGTTGCTATGGAGGCTCACACTACCAAGATGATTCCCCTGGTCCAAAAACCACAAGGAGAAATGATGCCAAGTGATTACGCTTATGAGATCATGATAGAGGACCTGACAAAGATTGATCCTACTAAAAATATGGGGAACATCCAAGTTGATATGAGCTCAGTTTACTTGCATGGTGAGCACTACAAGCAGAGATTCTATGATGTCGAGGCAAATATTTCTAAGCTTGAAGAAGCTTTGGTAGAAAGTAGAGCACAATAGGAGAAGATGACAAAGGAGATTGAATAGTGGCATCAGCAAGTAGTGGCTCACCAAAAGGCAAAGGATGTGGTGGAGTAACAGGTGCAGGTAATGAAGATACAACTCGATTCCATACAGAACCAACTGGTAGAGAAGGCTACGCAAGTTATGGGCTTCTCTCAGAAGATAATTAAGGAGGCCCACCTTTGGTTGGCTCAAAGTTGTGAGAATTTGGTAGTAAGAGTAGTCCTGGTTCTGCAATATCTCTATGAGGCTCGAATACAGATTCAATTGAGCCAACCATTAATAGAGAGTACTGAGGAGTTGCTAGAGCCACATTTGGAGTTGGTAGTAAAGATTCAAGCCTTGGCTCAGTCTAATATGCGTATTCACCCCATGAGTGAGATGGATCGTGCTTGGTCTACCACCAAGATTATGTTGCATAGTTATTTTCATAGGTTGGACCTGGTGAGAGAAGGTAGGAAATTCCTTAATGTAATTGAATGGGAGCATTCTATTTTGATGGTTCATTTTGATGCTCTCGTTGATATGGGATTCCTAGATTTTATAGATGAATGGGGTGAGCCACTACCGAAGGAATAGTTAGAAGTAGCCTGGAAGAATTTTGTGTAGGACACATCAGAAATTGATAGGTGGGAAGAGCCAATTATGGAAGAACAAGTGTTGTCACTCATGAAAAGGTTCACTCGCATGGAGTCATCCTTGTTTGAATTAGCTCAGAGATCTAAGTGCATTAGCTTGGAGGATATCTAAAATCTATGGTATATTTATGAATCACTTAGTGTTCCTTCCTTATTTACCATAGATGCTTGGGCTGAAGTAGTTACAGTTTATGAAGTCACCTATGAAAGTTTGAAGGAATAGGAAGAGTATGCCATAATAGAAGAGCAACAATAGAGTAGGTGATTACTGAGAACGCAGAAGCAACACATGCACAGAAAAAGATGTCTGAACCAAAAGCACCAACCAAGGTAGCCCATAAGAAGGACCACTAAGAGCCCAATGGATAAAGGCTTGGGATCACTTGCATCCATGCGAGTTGGATACCCCATGAGCCACCAGAAATATTGGTAGTTTTGACATCATGCCACATTAAAATTTTGATGAAATTTTGTTGAATAGTTTTTATTGTAAAAGTGGAAAATATATTGAATCAATGTTGTAGTGTTTTGGCTAGTATAATGTGTTGCAGTTCATTTTTGTGTGTTAATATTATTTTTATTTTTCATGGGTCTCATGCTTGGAAATAATGGATGTTATAAGGTAAAATGGTTGTGGAAAATGGTGTGTAAAATCAGTTGAAATCGCCCAAAGACGTCAACAAAAATAATGCTTAAAGACTAAGGGTAAAGTGGATATAACAACCTTTTCATCCCAAGTGAAGGGTGAAAAATCTTTGTCACCCTTCCTTGGGGTGAAGATGTCTTTATTTTTGAAAGAATGGTAAAAATATGTTTACCCCAAAAGTGGGGTGAAAAACCCATTCGCCCCACTTTGGGGTGAATGTAAATTTAAAAGGAGAAAATATGTTAAGTTGTAAATATGACTTTCACCCCAAGTGAGGGGTGAAAGTCCCTTTCACCCCTCCTTGGGGTGAAAACACATTTAAAGAAAAGGTTCATGGTGGGCCCAAAGTTGAGGTATGAAGGCAATAAAATGGAGTACGTTCACCCCAAAGGTGGGGGAAAGCATCGTTCGCCCCACTTTGGGGTGAACATCATAAAAATAAGTGACGATTTGCCAAGTCAGCATATGGAAAAGTCAATCGGACTTTCACCCCAAGTGAGGGGTGAAACTCCCTTTCACCCCTCCTTGGGGTGAAAGCCCAACAATAATGAGTTCATAAGTGTGCACTATGGGTCCCACTAAGGTGTTAAGGCAACAAGATATAAAATTAAAAGGTCAAGGCTCTTTCACCCCAAGAGAGGGGTGAAACTACCTTTCACCCCTCTTTGAGGTGAAAGCATATGGAGAAGAAGAATGTTGTGGGCCCCATATTGGCATGTATTGAAAAGAATTTTAAAATGGTTTCATCCCAAGTGAGGGTGAAAATACCTATCACTCCTCCTTGGGGTGAATGTATATGCCAACGGTAAAAGAGTTTCTAAAGGAAGCAGCCATCAGTGCTTTCACCCCAAGTGAGAGGCGAAAGTCCCATTCACCCCTCCTTGGGGTGAAACTATATGAAGATGGTTCGAAGCACTAAAAATGAAAACAAAGGCGTATAATAAGGTGTTTCACCCAGATTTGCTCAAGGGTGATTGTTGTCACGATTATGGGGTGAACGCGATGCAAAGAGTTTTAAAATGAATCAAGTTGTGGGTTGTGCATTGGGTGAAATAATGTAAGAATGTAAAGGTGTGATTTAATGGTGAATAAGAAGAATATTTTGCTTCTCCCTAGGTAAAATTATATGGAATGGTGCAAAGCATGACTCAGAGGTGCAGGTTGAGCGAAACTATAAAGGTTGTTGTTTTGTGGGTGCTCTCTCCACCTAGAAGCATGGATAAGGAGGAAGTGATGAAATTTAAATGGAGTGCTTTCACCCATCACTCTGTATTGGGTGAAGTTGATTTCAAGCATCAAAGAAGACTTTTCAAAGGTGCCCAGATCAAACAAATGATGAGAATTTAATGATTGAGGTGAAGAGTGACTACATTTGTTGATTTCATGCTGAAAAGGTGCAGGATTAAATATCACAGGATGATTTTCATGAGTTCCAAGATATTCCCTATTTATTTCACCTATTTTCAAGATAAGACTCAGGTTTGGTTTTGGACAAGGGTGAATTTCCAAGGAACAATGGAGGTACCAATTCAATGACCATATTTGCAGTTTTCTGTGCACCGATGCCCAAACTTGTTGATTTCCTAGGAATTTCCCTTAAAAGCTGGATCATCGCTACAGAAGGAAGATTTTCAAGGATTTTTGAGGAGAAGATTCCTCTTGCTAGTTCCTGATCCAGGGACATTTTGTCTTTTGTGTATTAAATGAACAGAGGCGAAAACCTCTATAAATACTAGACATTTTCAATGTAACAAAGGAGGATAGACACTCTATAGAAAAACACTTCAAGTTTTCTGCGTAAATAGAAGAGATCTGGCTTCTGATTCTACGAATGATTTATGTGTGTGATTTCTTTCTACTTTAATCATTTCTATTTTATATTCATATATGTTATCTGCTAAGTTTAAATTCTGCATCTGGATTTGAACATTGCTGGTGAGGGAGTGAGTACTGGAATGCAACTTTGGAAGTTATCTATGAGAAATCGTAAGTGGATTCTTTGCCTTATTTTCTATTCTATGCTGCTATAATGCTTGATTTGAATTCCTGTTGCTAGTCTATCCCCAATCCTACATCTTCTGGCCTGTGGCTATATTTCCCATTTCTTTCCATTATTTTCCATTTCTTTCCTGCAACTCTAAACTTAAAACCGGTGTAGGATTTAGTAAGGGAGCCAACCCTCTCTGGAGATTGGCCCGAAGGACATTTCTTTCCTTCAGCCTTTCAATGTTGGTCGTGTCTAGGGTGCACAAACGCATGTTTTGTATTTTAGGCAGATATTTGACCAACACCACCACGTAGGGAGTTGAGTATATGTAACATTAAGAGTGAATATTAAGTAGGAGTCATTAGTTAAGCAGACATCATTGTTGTGACTTTATTGCTCAAATTAATAAATGGAAATGTTGATCCATAACTATTGTTGTTGTTAAGATTGACCCCATGTATTCTACTTATACTAATATTTAATAATCAATTAGACAAATATGATAACCCATTTTTCTCTCTCATTTGGAAACTATTAGATCCTTTATAGAGTGAATTTAATGTCTTTCATATAATCTTCTATTTTTATAATTAAAAGTTAATTGCTATTTCACCATAAATATTTATATTCAATAAACATTAAATCATAACATCATCAAAACTTTTAATTCTTGTTACTTTTCTTATGTTTGCATAGAATGGATTTATTACATGATACATTTTACTATGTACTTTTAATGATTGACAATGACAAATCCTTCTAAAAAAGGATATTGTCATATTATTAGACTAACTTTTTTAGAGTGAGTGTCTCCATTTTTCATATAATACATATTATACATGTATTAGATTAATATTCTCACTATACTCTCTTCTTAGTACATCAATTTTATTTCATGGCCATCATAGTGGTCCTTATATTATTACCATCTTTAATGAGTTCAAGGATGAAAATAATATCCTTTGTTGAAATATATAGTGGTTGAGCTTCACTTTAGGCCATGATTAGCTTTGTATTGTATGTAGAAGCCCTTTGGGCCCTTGTAAACCTTGTAAAGGTATTGTTCATGATATTTTATTATTTAATTTAAAGGTTAGTTTGTTAAACTTGACCTAAAGATCACTTTTTATTGGGTATATATAGCCCCTAATACCAACCAATTGGTTATCAATTGGAGTATGTTCTATTTTCCTTTATTGAAATAATTTGGTGTCTAGGGCACCCTCTTATATCACATGCATTATTTTTTTCACCTTTCAACATTGGTGGGTAATGTGTTGATTCACTTCATTCATAGAAACTATTACAAAATTTAACATGGTATTAGAGCAAGTGTGAATTTTCATTACTTAATTGCTTGTCTTTAGAAAATAATCTTTTATGGAATTGCCTAAAATAATTTATGAGTCATCAATAGTTTGTTAAAGGGGATTTTTGATAAAACCCTAGTCAAACTTGGATCATTAGGATCGATTAGATTTAGTAGACTTTCTATACAGGAAATATTAAGTGATAGGTTCCTTTGTTCCTCTCTTGGTAGTCAATATTGTTATTTAATATTTTTTGACCAAATAAATTCCTTAGTTTCAAGATTACATTTTTCTATGTTTTTTGAAAGCCTTATTTTTCTTTTATGATTTTTTAAAATTTGCTTCCTTTTCCCTTTACTATATTTTGTGTCTAATAACAACCCAAATGAGAGGACAACATGCATGGTTGTTGTGAAAGTAGAAAAAAGAGGCTGAATATTGTTTGATAGACTCCACATATCAATGAAGTCATGGGAATAATTTCATGTATGAAAAAGACCTCCAAGTTGCTTGATAAAGTTGCTAAAATGATCCAACAACATTTTTGTTGCATTGGCATGAGAGGATGTCCTAATTGGTTGTATTTAAAAAAAGGTTATCTAGGGAAAACTATGATATATACAAAATAATCATTAGTAGTTTTGGATTCTTTGTAAAATTTTTGTTGAGATCCCAATTCAACATATTTCTTCATTTTACCTACAAATACATGCTTTTCTATGTTGAAGAAAATTTGCTCTTTGCCTTAATTTTTCAAAATTTCAAATTCAAAAAAGAGAATTTCATGCAATATTCCCATTATGGTGACAAAAGGTGCACAAACCAAGTTCTACTACTTGTATGATGCAGGTCTATGTTGTCATGCATGGACATGTAAGAAAAGATAAGATAAAGAGTAAAAAGGTGGGAAACCCATTTATTGTGTTCTCATAGCCCTTATAGTTTTAAAGGATGCTCAAACCAAGGTGACTAGTGGAGTATTTATTAAGGTATTGGTCCCAAGAGTGATGGATTTTGAAGCCTTAATATTAATGTAAACTCACAAGATAAATATTCATAGGATCAAATATATGATAGCCATAATATAGTAAGATCAAGATAATAATGTAACCAAAATAATATGAGCCAACTAATATGTAAAATAAAGGCTTATAATATATCAACTAACATTCATTAATAAGATAGAATTATACATGTACAAAGCATGTAGCACAACTTACAATATTAGTTGCTTAGACATATGCAATATTTATTACTCCTCTTACAAATGTATCAAAAAAACTCTCATACAATAATAATACTTTCTACGTAGACCATTTAGACTATGTAGGCGATATAGGAGATGTCCACTATGGAGTAATATATAGCCATTGTAGGATGACTCTTTGGTTACTTGACTCTTCATTTCCTTATGCCAAGTCTCATGACTCTTGGTTTCTCTACTTGACACTTGCATACACATGACTCTATCTTGTATGCATACTTGGACATGACTCTTCACATAACACTTCCTAATCTAAGAACACATATGCACACTTACATATGAGACACTTATGCACATCTACACACATAACACTTGTAGACTCATTTACACGATACTTGTGCATTTCCTGCACGTTATTACATTATATTAAATATTTACTCACACTCTAATCTAGGAAACAACCCCAATCTAATATTTACAAGATGTACCATGAGGGTACATTAACATATACCAAATAATGTAATATTCTCCAACAAAGAGGTCCTAAGTTCAAGCCCCATCATCTCACCCTTTTGAATATTGTTGATGTATAAACACTTTGATTGATGATGTCAACATATTCTACTAATGTGGCAAGTATAATACCACATGGATAATAGAAAAAATGGTTTAAATAATAACATTCTACCATATCATTGAACCTATTGATTATACATCTATATAGTTAGCAATAAACTTGGAGAAGCATAAATTTCAAAGCAAATAATAAAGCAACAAGTGGTATAACATGAAATTTGGAGCAAATCATAGAGCAACAAGTAGCATAGTCTATTTTTTAGGTTGTAGAGCAAAGTAAAGTATCAAAATTGATAGTCTAGTTAACTCATACACTACCCATTCATTGTATGTACAAAAAAAATCAACATTTTAGAGGTATTTTGTGTGATTTTTGGAAAAAACATTTAGGAACCGTAATTTTGACATATAGAAGCATTTTTAGCTCTTTTTTTAAATCATGATTTTTTGATATCTCTAAATTGGTAGTTCTAGTTACAACTACATGCAAGATTTTATATTTTGGAAAGAAAATTTTAGATCAATATGTGCTCCTATTGAATGGTCGAACTATGGTACATGAAAAATCAAGGTTGAAGCTTTGCCCTGAAGCAAGGGTTTGCTCAAATATGTGAATGAGGGGACTATAGGGATAAATTCTAAAGAAAGAAAATAGATTTTATGAATAAGAAGGATGAGGGCATCAATGTGATAACTCTTTTTGTTGACAAAATCTATGACACTTATGTTAGAAACACTAAAAATCCCAAGCAACTGCTTGACAATTACTAGGGACTATGTGATCACATTGATTATACATAAATAAACATATTGGAGGTAAATCTTGTTACATTGACTATGGATACCTTTGATATAGTTGATAAGTATATCAGTAAATTTAAAAAGTTACAAGATAACATACAAACTACTAGGGGACTCTAAAGTGGATATGAGAGTAATAAGAAGCTGTGGATAGTAAAAAAAACATTAAGTTTCTCAACATTGTATTCAAAAATATCTTAAAAATATATGATATAGTTGTTATTGTGTTTGAGATGCTTCATGTCTAGTTTTCAAAGTTGCTCCTCCTCTACTCGATGAAATGTTCAAGTACATCACCATAAAGATTGAAGACAATAATGTAAGGGTCATCCTCTCATCCATCACGCTCATGCAAAAGAAGTGATTAATATTGAGAGTGACAAGAATCCAAAGTAGAATGAGATGACAACTAATAAGCCCTTCAATAATCCAACCTATGAGTTTTGTAAGAAGGAAGGACACAAAGTAGTGTTATTCCAGATTTGCATAAAGAAGCTTGAGGAGGCAAAAAGGGGGTGCTAATGTTGTTTTCTTCTATGCATAGGATGATATAGTGAGAATAGTTAAACCTCACATGCTTGTATAGTTGTTCATTTAGCATATTGGACATCATCTTATTATGGTAAGAAGATTGCAGATTTTGAGGCAACAAGGCACATGACCAAGCACAAATACCTTTAATATGATTACAACACAATATATTTAGGAGATTGTGTTATCATTGGAGATGATTCTTCCATAAAGGTAGTAGGTTATGGAGATATTTGTATTAGATATATTTCATTTGAAGTTGTTCTTCATGTTCCTAGTATTGACCCCAATATTTTATTTATTTATCACATCATCCATACAAACAAAAGGTAAAATTTTGTCTTGATTATTAGGTGATAAAGGACATTGATGATGGATTTAAGATAATTAGCTCTAGATATTATGATGGATTGGATTAGATGTACAAATTAGAACATAGATTGATTCCTTCTTCTTATAAGAAACACTTTGTGGCTATGGTGGAGCAATCAAATTATGAAATTTAGTGATGGAATCATACACATGAGAATATTAGTTATGGGTCACTGAGGTATATAATTTATTATCATATGACCATTAGAATTTTTCAAATTTCTCTTTTGTGTGGTGCATGCGAGGAATGTATTTTTGGGAAGCATCACAATGTCCTTTCCAAAGGGGACAACAAGACATGCTACATGACCATTGGAGCTCACTCATAGTTATATATGTGGACCCATGGATACACCTTCTATTTTTGGAAATAGGTACTTTATTTTTTCTTCAATGATTTCTCTTGGTATGTGTGTTTTTATACTATTCATACCAAGGATGACAATCTTGAGAAATTCAAGGCATTCAAAAAACAATAGATAATTAGTTAGAAAGAAAGATAAAGTGTCTTGAGATAGATAAGGAAGTTGAGTACATGAGTAATTATTTTTATGATTTTTTGATTCTTCATGGTATTGCCTTCCAAAGGACTATTCATTATACTCTAGAGCATAGTAGGGTATTCAAGAGAAAAAATAGGGTAATTACGAAGATAGATTATTGCATGATTCATGCTAAGGGAATGGAGTACAAATTTTGGGAAGAGGTTGTCACTTGTGTGACATATATCATCAACAGGTTTCCCAATAGAGTAGTATAGGGTATGAAACCTATTCATAGGTTAATAGGTGATGAGCTTGATGTGTCTCAGTTATATATCTTTGGCTCTTCAATATTGGATCACATGCCCAAAAATATTTAAAATAAGGAGATAGAAAATTCACAAATGTATTTTTAATGGGTATTCAGATACCTCCAAGGCATATTGTCTTTATGGTCCTCAAAGCCATGCTATTATTATTCAAATAGATATAATTTATAATGATATTTTTCTAAGGGTTCCATATGGATCTCCACTTGAGATTTTGGCCAAATATCATCCTATTTTTTCCAAATACTCTAGCAAATTCTTCAAAGATTCTTGTGGGATTTATTCATATTGTGTCTTTCACTTCATATTCCAATGATGGCCCTATGCCTATATATTTTATCCCTCCTCGAATAACACCTTCAATATTGTATTATGGGAATGTTGAGCTAGATAAACTACTTTCTTGTACCATAGTATTGGATGATGAACTAGGTAGTGAGTATAATTTGGATTATTTAGGTTTGGATTCTGATGTTGCTTTGTCTTAGGATATGCCTAGATATTCCATAATACATCAACATCCAAGTGGGTTTGGAATCTTCTATAGGATGTTGATCCCATTTTTCTATGGAATGACACCTGAAGACCATTTATTAGGACTTTATCTTAAATGTTGATGACTCTAGATATCCTCTTAACTATTCCTAGGCCATGGAACAATTAGAATAGGAATATGTGATACATGCTAAGTATGACCCTTTGATGAAAAATTAAATAGGGGAGTTTCATTCTCTTTTATAAGGAAATAATGTTGTTGGGTGGAAATGGATCTATAGGAAAAAGTACACTTTAAATGGTTAGGTGGAGAAGCACAAGATACACCTTGTTGCTAAGGGTTTCTCTTAGATGGAGGTAATTGACTAATTGAAGCCATTTGTCTCAATTGCTTGGATGGATTCTGTTTCAACAATCCTATATATTAGGAAGATATATAAATTAGATGTGAATATTTTCTTTCTTCATGGCGAGCTTTAGTAGTATATTTACATGCAACAAACAATTGAGTTTTAGCTTAAGGTCATACCCCTTAGTATCTTAATTGACTAAGTCCTTATATGGACTTAAGTAGGAACTTGTCCTTATATGGACTTAAGTAGGCACTTGTGTTTGGTATGAGAAGATACACTATTTCTTTCTTAGTTGTGGATTTAGGAGATGTGAGGCTGAACATGAAGTTTATAAATTCAAAAATTAGGATGGGGATACTTTGGTGATTTTGCTATATGTGGATGATCTCATTACAAGTAAATCATATACCATGATTTAGGATAAGAAGACATGTCTTTATGCTAGATTTGAGATGATAGATTTGGATCTCTTGTACTATTGGGCATTTAGATTGACCATAATTCTTCTAGAATCACTATCTCACATCCCAAGTATGATTTAGATCTCCTTTAGTGATTTAATATGGAGTATTGTATGTTCACTTAGACTCCTTTTATTTGATGAATAAAGCTTTGAGTAAATTACATGACTCATTTGGTGGATGATACTCTATAGTGGTCTCTTGTGGAATATCTTATTTACCTCACTCACATATGATGTAATATTGTATTTGATGTTAGATATTATTTTAGATACATGTAAGAACCTTTAGAGAGTCACTATACTGCAATCGAAAGAATTCTTTATTTTTGATTTTGATAGGCTTATCAAATATAGATTGGGTTGGTGATTTGGATGAATGATGATCCACCATAGGTTTAACCTTCCATATTTGTTTTAACCCCATTTCATTGTGCTCTAGATGATAGTCCATTATTTCTTAGTCTTCCATGGAAGCTAAATATTTTTCTATCAATGAGGTAGAAAAGCACCTTGGATGGATGCTTATGATTTTGGATCAAGTGTGAGATTTGCCTATGGTTTGAGATGAATATATGAGACCAAATATGTAGGTGAAGTGAGCAAGTTACAAGAGCAATTGCATAAGAAAAATAATTAGCTATTCTAGCTAAGAAGGTAAACATAAATATGTAAAGTAATAATATGATAATATTCCACAAGTGCATAATTACAAATAAGAGCTACATACATTATTTCATTGTTCAAGTGTAATAATGAGATGGATATACATAGAAAATACCTAACAAGGAATCTATTTAATGATTACTAATGAATCACTAATGATCATTCTCAATAATGTGACACATGACACTAGTGAGTTATGAATAAGCCAATACTTACCTAACACATGATATCAATGAGTGAGAATGTCACACATATGTGTGAGAGACAAATAAGTCAACATAGTGAGTGAGAATGTGACACATATGTGTGAGAGACAAATAAGTCAACACCTACCTAAGCAAGCTTATCCTAAGTGCTAGGATAAATAAATAACTAATGCATAAAATAATAAAATGCACTAACATCCCCCCATAAGCACAACTTAGGTGGGTAGTGATAGATGGGTCATAGTAAATATGTAGCCATAGTAGGTACCCATGTGAAAAATGACCCTTTCATAAGCAAAAAAAATAAGAAAACCTATAGGAAAAAAATCCCTCCCAAAAAATAAAAAATGCTGAGGCCATGCTTGATGGAAGAGTATCCTGCATCCTCAATAAAGCTCATAAATGTAGAAACTTGCATTCTATGAAGGGTTTGGTGAAAGTATCTACTACATGCTTTGATGTAGGATAATACAACAAATCGAGAACCTTGTGGATGAGCTACCTAATATATTGTGTATGTATCTCAATATGTTTGGTCCTTTGATGATGGAATGGATTCTTTGAGATCTAGATCTCTTTGATTGCCATAAAATATGACTATGGGACTCTAAAAAGGTATTCCAAACTTAGTAAGGATATTCTGAATCCATGTAGACTTAGTGGCATCATTCATAGCTCCTTGATACTCAAACTTAATGGAAAAAAATCAATATCATATTTTTTTACATTACCAACAATTGGGACCTAAACTAAAGTGGAAATAATAGCCATAAGTAGACTTGTGATCATAAATATTGCTTGCCTAATTAGCATTTGTGTATCCAACTAAGGTAGAAGTAGTATCTATAGAATAGTGAATCCCAAATTTGTAGGTACCCCAGATATAGTGAGGGATGTATTTGGTAGCTTTCCAATGAAGCTCATGGTGTTCTTACATAAAGCATGAAACCATGCCAACTGCATAAAAAATGTTAGGTTGGGTATGATTCAAATAAATAAGGCTATCAAAAATATGACGATACAAAGTGACATAAACATGTGGAGTATAACACCATCTCATTAGTTTGACTATGGATAGAAAAGGATTCAGTGTAGACTTAAAATCAATCATGTGGAACTTGTATGCATACAAAAGAGATACCATTGCAATAAAAATGAAGCATTGTATTATATTGTAAAATAAATCTTTAAATCCGATAAGCCCTTTTTTAGGATGCTTCACAAGAATAATTCCCAAAGGGGTGATACCCTTTTACAATAAAATATGGTGTCTTATTCTTCTTCATGCTACAATTAATGTTGAAGGTGGGTTTGTCATGACCACCATGATGGATTTGAGCTTTTGAATCTTGAACTTGCACACATGCAAAGAGACAAGATTTAGTAGCACCTGTAAAAATGAGTATAATGAAATGACTAATGTAAATTGAAAATAGAAAATTATTATTGCATACATGAGTCACAATTTGAGCAACACAAAATTAGCATTCCCTTCCTCTTTTGCTTGGTGAAGTGATGGTACCTTTATAGGTATTTTGGGAGTTTTGGAGGGAAAGGATATGTCTCAAGCTAGGGCTACCAAGTGGCAAGGACTAGACAACCACCTATCCTAGGTAGTTGTAGTGAGTCACTCATAATGTCCCACTTAGGTGGAGTGGTGGCATGTGGGTAGGTGGGAGTGGAGTGATGTGTGGAGTGAGGTGTAATATGTGGCAAGTGGGTAGGTGCAAGTGGAGTGAGGTATGGAGTGAGGTGTGAGATGTGGTAAGTGGAGAGGTAGTAGTGGTTAGGACACATGTCAAATAGGAAGATAGGGTATCCTAGGAGGATTTTATAAATTTAGTAAAATTTGGAAAATAGGATAATATGCATGATTAATATGCCTAATTCAAAACTTAGGCATATTATTATTATGTAGGATTTTAGGGTGAATGGGGTTTCGCAAATGCCTAGGTTTTGGTGTCTACATATATCCCTTTTTGTACTGCATTGAGTAAAGCCCAATGCGATGCAAAAACAAGAGACACCTAGAATTATTGGGTGAAGATGAATTTTTGTTGCCTCGGCACAATGATTGAGTGACCAATATTTTATTTTTATTTTTATTTTGGCTTACCCCCTCAAGCGATGAATGGGTGAAATATGGAATGAATGAAACCCATGAGTCACTTGATAGACTAGGTTGATGGAGTGATGTGATGTGATGGATGTAAATATCAAAAATTAAGATCAAGTTGGTTGCCCCAAGTTTGGATTGGGCATGCATTGTCGAAACTTTACTCTTAGCAGAATGATGAGATTTTTGATTTGGTAGATGGACCACGTAGTGTGCGTGTGATAATGGAATTGTTCAAGGTGATTTGTACACCTGATTGTAATCACTACATTCACAACATACATTGGCATGGTGCATACCAATTTGAGAGTTTTCCACTTTGTGCCCTTGCGGAGAGGGTTTTATGATAGCTTTGTGCAAAGTTTCTTGAACATAGTTGCATTCTAAATTTGAGTTACCAAACTGATCTGATTTGAGATGAGATGATATGGGGTGATGTTTTGGATTCATGGATGATATGATTTGGTAATATTGTGATTTTTTGTAGCCTGATTTGATGTTTTTTTTGAACAAGCATCCTTATGGTGATCTACCTATCCTACCGAATTACATGGATAACCAATCACTGCAACTTCTAGGTGACTAGATTAAATCACTAGATACAAGGTTCACTTGAGAATTTAGATTCACTTGATTTGTGACAAGATTAAATGAGGTGAGAGGATGTTTGAAGAGGTGATTTCATGATTTTTGATGATTTTTGAGGCTGATTTGATGGTTTTTTTTTGAACAAATGTCTTTATGGTGATCTACCTATCCTACCAGATTGCATAGATATCCTATCACTGCAACCACCAGGTGACTAGGGTATATCACTAGATACAAGGCTCACTCGAGGATCTTTTTTTTTTGACCAAAAGTGTTTGGTGCATTTGGATATTTTAAAGTGATTTTATCAAAGGGGTGTGCTTCCCTTGGAGCATTTTGAACTAAATTGACCAAAGGGATGTCCCCTTTGGAGCCTTTTGGATGGAATTGACCAAAGGATTTTGGTTCCTTTGGAGCCTTTTTGAATTTATTTGACCAAAGGGGTGTCCCCTTTGGGGCCTTTTGGATTGAATTGACCAAAGGAGTTTGGTTCCTTTGGAGCCTTGTTTGAATTTATTTAACCAAAGGGGTGTCCCCTTTGGAGCCTTTTGGATTGAATTGACCAAAAGTGTTTGGTTCCTTTGTAGCATTTTTGAATGGTTTTGACTAAAGGGGTTTCCACTTTGGGACATTTTGGATTGAGTTGACCAAAGGAGTTTTTTTTCCTTTGGAGCCTTTTTGAATGTGACTAGAGGACTTTTGGTTCCTTTGGAGGTTTTGTTTTTTTTATATGCATGTGATGAAATGAATGTATTATGATGAATGTAGTTGGTGGTGATGTATGAAAATGATTGAATGGCATTGCCTTATTAATTATTGTTTGAAGAGGTTATGGACCATTGTTTAACAGACTTTGTCTTTATTGCTCAATCAATGGAACCAACATAATAGTACTAGCTTAGCTATATGCTGATAGCTTAACAATGCGATGGTATGGAATGGAAGCTCGCTTATAAATTTGTTTACCTTAGGGTTAAAGGATCTAGAGTTTTTTTGCATAGACTCAAACATCCTAGTGATGTTAAACAAACTCATTTATTGATATCCCAAATATATAATATGCCAAGGATGTCCTAGCAGAGTCAAATATCTCAAGGACCAACTGTGTGTGCAATGAATATTTATTTCTAATGAATTTTGAGTTTGGTATTGATCCAAGCCAATTAAGAACCAATGTGTGTGCGAATGAATTCGTTGCAAACCTTGAGTAAGGTGAGATAAAACCAATCATAGATATAACCAAGGAGTTAGCTTGTCCTTATGTGTAGTCAAAGGTGTCTTCAAGAGAGACGTGTTACCATGCATGAGCATACTCCATTGCTAGTCAGGTATTTATAGCCTCGATGGAGATTAGTTCCATAGTCCGATGATAGGACCTCCAAGCTTTGGGGAATTAGATTCTCAACCAAGTCGAGATGAGAATTTTACCCTATCCTTACTACTTGAAGACCTATCATAAAAAGAGTTAAGGCTTTGGGGAATCAGATTCTCAACCAAGTCGAGATGAGAATTTGACCCTATCCTTACTACCCATTCTTTTTGTCATTTTTGGGAATGTTAAATTTAAGTGGTGAAACCACTGTTTTCATTGGACTATGTTGTTTGTGAGTGGTGAAAACCACTATTTTTGGACTATGTGCATAATAGGACAAGTAGTGAAACTTTTCACTTCTCGATTCAATCCAATTATGGCATCATCTCATTCTGAGCTTTTAAAAGCGCCCCCTGTTTACTTTTAAAATAGAGAGGGGAGAGGGGATCAAAATTCAAAGCTTAAGAGCTTTCAATTAATAATTCTAGCTCTTAAGGTTTCTGGCATACGGTCTCTGGGCCATCAGCACCCTTATTTCTCTCCTACAGTCTCTGGGCCATCAGCAAGAAATCCTAAGAATTCATTAATAAATGTGATATGTGTTTGGTTCAAATATGGTAGAGTCAACTCCCAGAACTCAAAATTTTCTTAGTGACAAATGTGTGTGGTCCAAGAGAAAACTTGATTTGACTAAGAGCAACCTATAGCACCTCAAGATTGTTCAACGTTGAATTGAGGTTGCTTAATACACTAGGAGTGGTTGAGTGACCAAAAACACCTAGGGTTTTTTGACAAACATTGTAGTATGTGAGATGCAACTATATGTTCCTTATAAGCTTTTGAAAATTAAGAAGTGTGCATAAAATAGTTAGTGGTCGTATAATCATCATTGTTGATGGTCATACAGTATCTATCCTATCTTATGAGGATCCCTTAATGATCAAAAGACCACAAAGAAAGTTGTAAAGTGATTGATGGATTGACGACTAATGCTAAATCGAAGGTGCCACTGATTAAGGCAAAAAGACATAGTGGACTAACAATTATCCACACTAACCGAATGATGATTAATATAACAAGCGATACAAATGAATGCAAATTATATGAATGCATTTATGTAGTGAAATTTGGATGCGTGAAATGCAATGTGAATGATTAAGCTACTTTTTTATGTTTTTTTTTTTGAAAATTATGTTTTTGATAATTCTTTTTGACAATTTTGTTTTTGGCATTTTTTTTTTGACAATTTTGTTTTTGACAATTTTATTTTTGGCAATTTTTTTTTGACAATTTTGTTTTTGACAAATTTTTTGACATTTTTGTTTTTGATAATTTTTTTTTGACAATTTTTATTTTTGACAATTTTTTTTGACAAATTCTGACAAGTTTTCTTGTTTTGACAAGTTTTGAGTTTGACAATTTTTCTTGTTTTAACGATTTTTTTGTTTTGTTTTTAATGATTGTTTTTGTTGATTGTTGATTTTTTTGTTTTTGAATTTTTTTTTGACAATTTTTTGTACTTTTAACTTTTTATATAATATTTTTATGTGGGTGGGGGGACATTCACGCAAACCCACACTCTGGTTCGTATGGGGCCTATGCAAACTGCCATGGAAGACCTACATCAAGCCTAACACCAGGTCTATGTGTGTTAGGCCTACCGGGCATAGACCAATGTAGGTTAGGCTTGTGTCAAGACTTCATAATCCTGCATAGGCTTGACATAGGCCATGGCGTGGCCCACAGGGGGAGGGCTACATGGTGCATGCCACATTATGTATAGGGTAAGCAAATCACACAGTGGGATATAACACCCACAGGGTGGGAAGTGGGGAGATGGGCCATGCTCAGAGTGTGGCCTATGGGGTTGGGTGAAGGTGGGGTTGTGCTCAGAGTGTAACCCATGTGCAGGAGGCCATAGGGGTGTTAGGAAGGTGGGGTCACACTTAGAGTGTAGTTCAATGAGGAAAGAGAAAAGAAGGGGCTACTCATAGAGTAGCCCCATAGGGGGTGGACGTGGTGATAAGGGCACACTCTCTATGGGGTCCCACAAGGGGCAATAGGGGGTGATAGGGGGAATGGGGGTGGCCACATGCAACCCCTACAAGGGTGAACAAGGAGAGAGGTAGGAGGAGGTGGGGCATAGCATGGTGCTTAGTGGGCTAAGGAAGAGGGGTCTACATGTTGTGCATGACCTCAAACGGTGACAGGGATCGAGCATTACTCAGGTAGTGTGGGGGAGTGCAAGGTTGAGCACCACTCGAGAAACGTGAGGGGGGATAGGGAGAGGTAACTAGACGATGAGGCTTAGGGCGGTCTAGTAGGGGAGAACGGGTTGAGTCGTGGCTTAGGTATTTTAATTTTTTTTAGTTTTATTATCTATTTTTTAATAAAAAATGAAATAAAATTAAAATAAAACTTAACAGCTAAGGTTTTTTTTAATAGTGAATAATAATTTAAAAAAATAGAATGTAGTGTTTTTTTAACAGAAATGAAGGAAAACAAAAAATAAAATTATTATATTTTTTTGTAGCTAAAGAGGTAGGAGATTAAGGACAACCACCTCATCAACAAATTTGTTGTGTTTTGTGGACATCAACCCCTGCAATCATATAAAAAAAAAATTAGTGTGGGAAATAACTGTGATCACCAATTTGTATGCATAAAAGAGACACCATTTCAATAAAAATGAAGCATTGTATTATATTTTAAAATGAATCTTTGAACACAATAAGCCCCTTATAGGGTGCTTCACAAGAAAAATGCCCAAAGGGGGTGATCCCTTTTACAATGAAAGATGGTGTTTTGTTCTTGTTCATGCTACAATCAATGTTGGAGGTGGATTTGTTGTGACCACCATGATGGATTTGAGATTTCGAATCTCGAATCTACACACATGCAAAGAGACAAAGGGTTTAATAGCACCTATAAAAATAATTATATAGAAATGACTAATATAAATTGAAAATAGAAAATGATTATTGCATGCATGAGTCACGATTTGAGCAACACAACGTTAGAATTTCCTTCCTATTTTACTTGGTGAAGTGATGGTTCCTTTATAGGTCTTTTAGGGGTTTTTTAGGGAAAGGATAGGTGGTAAGCTAGGGCTGCCAATTGGTAGGGACTAGGAAATTACCTATCCTAGGTAGTTATAGCAAGTCACTCAGAGTGTCCCACTTAGGTGGAGTGGTGGCATGTAGGTAGGTGGGAATGGAGTGATGTGTGGAATGAGGTGTGAGATGTGGCAAGTGGGTAGGTGCAAGCGGAGTGAGGTGTGATATGTGGCAAATGGAGGGGTAGTGGTGGCTAGGACACATGTCAAATGGGAAGACAATGTATCCTAGGAGGATTTTCTATATTTAATAAAATCTAGAAAATAGGATAATGTACAGGATTAATATGCATAAGTCAAAACTTAGGCATATTATTATGCATGATTGTGGGATGAATGGTATTTTGTAAATACCTAGGTTTTTGTGTCTATAAAACCTATCAAGTAGATCAACAACATACTTGGGCTATGCAAGAGTGATTTTATAAAGAGACTATGTGTTCTTAATCCTAAGAAATTAGTGAAGTAATCCCAAGTCTATCATCTACAAAGTAAACTTGAATCTGCTAATAATAGATGAGGTTCCTCTTGTAATGATTAGGTCATCAACATACAAAACCAGAAGAAGTGATACATAATATTACCTCAAAATATAGACATTTGGATCCAAGTGGCATCTCATAAATCCATGAGAGAGTAGAAAAATTTCCATCTTGGCATACCAAGCCTAAGGAGCCAATTTGAGGCCATAAGTAGACTTCCATAGTCTGCACACCAATGATGAATCATAAGCAAATTCTTGTGGTTATTCCATGTATATCTCCTCTTGAATATCATCATTAAGAAATTCATTCTTCACATCCATATTATGTACAACCAACCATGAGCTACAACAATATAAAGAGTTAAGCAAATGAAGTTAATTTTTGTGATTGGGTCAAATATCTTAGTGTGGTCAGTGCCATGCACTTATGAACAACATTTTACCATAAGTCATACTTTGTACTTATCAACAATTCCATCACACCATGTTTTTTTGATAGATTCACTTGCATCGAACTAGTTTCCATCCCTTAGGAAAGGGGATCAAGTCCCATGTATAATTTATTATCAAGGAATAATTTTCTTCCTCCATAATTGAATCCCACTCAACAATACTAGATGCTTCCCAAAATGATTGTGAATTGGAAGTAGAGGCAATATAGACATGAGGAAGTTATTTATGCTATGATCAAATCTTCATAGATTTAGTAGGATATCTAATAAAAGTCCCTGCCATATAAAAATTTGTGAGTCCAAAGAGGAACTAAAGTAGGAAGATGATGAATCTTCTAAATGTTGACTTAGAGATGAAGATGGTGAAGCTTGAGAAGCCTCATTTGAATCATTATCATTAAAATACTATGTGAGGAAATATAGAGAAGTGTGGAAGGTCAAGTTGGAAGAGATTTCCTTGAACCATATACTCATATTAATAAAGAGCTCATGAGTCTATGGATGTATCAATTGATACTCTTTGACACCATCAAGATAGTCAAAAAAGCCTAAGTTGTTGACTATCTTGAGAGCTTTTATCTTTGTTTGGCTTATGTGTTTGGGTTTGTTCGGCTAGTATATGTTGGTATAGGTGTAGGTAGTTGTGTCCAATGGTTGTTTGGATTTAATGTTTGAAGTGTCCTTAGTATCCTATTGGTTGGATATTAGCTTATTTTTTTTTATAATGTTTGGAGTTCCTTTCAAAACTCCTTTCGTCCAACTAATCAAAAAAAAAAATAAGCAACAAAGATACAAGGATGGCTTTGAGGTTCCATTACATTACATTTATCTAAAAGAATATGTTTCCATGTAAGGGATCCAAAAACTTTAAAATATTTCACTATGGGTTTTTGACCATTCCAAGCTTCAAAAGGAGTTATCCATTTTAAGGATTTGTGAAAGATATATTTTTGAATGTAAACAACACTGTTTATGGTTTTGACCCAATATTATGATGCGAGAGACCATGAGTGAATTATATAACCTACCATTTATTTCAAATATTAGTTCTTCTACTCAAAAAATTTATTATGCTATAGACTATATGGAAATGAATGTCGAAGATCTATCCCCTTAAGATAATAGGTTGACTCAAATCTATGGTTCACATATTCTCTTGCATTGTTTGTGTAGAGAATATTGATGTATTTTTGTGATTTTTTCAGCAAGGGCCTTAAAGTCTTGAAAGTATTCAAATACTTCATCTTTTTAACAAAGGAAATAGACACAAGTGTAGCAAAAAATCATAAATGAAGGTGAGTAAAAATAGTTTTTGAAAGACAAGGTTGGAAATGCACTAGCTAAGTCATTGTGAATCAATTCCAACACTTATGAATATCTCCAAGACTTCCATTTATCAAATTTCTCTATAGGATATTTTTCCATGGCACATAGAAGGCATATCCAATATAAAAAAATAATATGAGTGATTCATAAAACCATATCCTATTATGTAAGCTATTGTAAATAGTGGTAGATAAGATAGCCAAACCGCTCATGCCATAACTTAGTCTTTGGAGGGTGGAAAATTAGGTACAAAATGAGAGAAGGCATACGAATGAGTTTTATGATTAGCCTTACCAAATAATATAATTATATCATCCTCTATCTCATGGATTACCATTGAATATTTAGTGAACTCAATTTTCTTGCCCTTCCCAATGTGAGTGATTTGGTAGACTAAAAGCAAGGTAGAAAACAATTTAGGTACACATAATACATAATGGAATGCACCATATTCTATATAAATTGAACCTTTTCCAATTATATATATTGTTATATCATCACCAATATGAATATGAGGTATAGAACATGGCTCTAAAGTTGATAAATGATCTCTATCAAAACACATGTGGTGTGAAGCACATGAGTCAAGTATCCATGGTTTGGAGAATTCAACCATTGAAACTAGATCCTTTTCTTTCTCTTTTCCAAAAATATGAATAAGAATATGGACTTGGTAACATATATGATGGTATATTGATGTTGTTCTTCTATAGAATATGCTTCAACTCTTCTATCTATTATGTATAAAATTGATGTTTCTCATGACCTAGAATTTTGCAATATGTACAAGTGGGTTTTCTTTCTTTTGTGAATCCTCCTTAGAGTATTGTTTTACCTAATAAATATATTATGTTCCTTATTTTTGTGTCTTATTTGCTTTATTTAGTGGTTTTAATTTATGTATTAATGATAATTTTATGTCCACTGGTTTGATTAGCCACAAGTACATATGACTTGGAGACTTTCATGAGGTCTATTTGAATAATTTTTTCTTGCTTTTGAATGAGAATTTTAGAAAACTAGTCAAATGATGGCATTTTATATTTAGAACTTGCGAAAATTCAATGTGTGTGGAAACCAAAAACAAACATGAGATACTCAGGTTATAGTTTAGACAACACATTCAAAACTAGTTGAGTATCCTTTTTATCTATGCCACATTCTTTGAGTTGTATTTTGAACTAATTAATTTTGGTGATATATTATCATACATTATCAAAATCATTTGGATCAAGATTCATTAACTCACTTTATAAATGGTAACCCCTTATTTCATCAGTTTGATAATACAATTTAGCAAGTGTATCTGGAGCCTCTTTAGGTGTTGTACAATTTTTAACATGAAAGAGAAGATCAAAAGAAACAAATGTATAAATTACACCAAGTGCTTGCTCATGATTATTAGTCCACTCATTTTTATTTACATCAGTGGGTTTAGTTTCTGTGTCTAATACATGCTTTGTATAGTTCTTACACCTTAAGCAATTCCATACTAATTGTTTCCAAGTGTGTAATTGTAAGGAGTAAGAAGGAGAATATATGATTTACCCATAATAAAAAGAAGGAAATAAAACAATCTTGTAGAACACCTCCCCATTTAATCAATTAGAAAAACCCCCAAAATTACTTATTAAAAAAACCCTATTGAAAATATTGACACTTTATAAATAGTGCGATAACAATTTGTGACCAAATTTTCAACAAGTGGATGCACCTAAAAAAATAATAATCACAAGTATTCTTAAAAAATAATAAAAAAATGAAATATAAAAATACCAAATTCATTTTTTTTTTAAAACAAGTTTTTTTGGATAATATTAATGATCACTTTGGTCTGCAAAAATGGTGGTCATAGGGCTTGTAAGCTAGGTGCAGGGGTCTTGTGGGTAAACTTTTGCATGCTTTTATCCTCTAGCTCCTTTTTGAAAAAGATGATGGATCAGATAGTATGCTAAGAAAAGTATTGGAAGATAGATATTTAAGCATTGGATATTGATTATTAAAATTAGGCCTTGCAAATATGGTGAATGATACTGGAGTAGGTTGTGATGAGGGTGAAGGAATTTTAGGTAATGCTAATAAGGGCTAAGGAATCGATCAGGCTGAGGCATCAAGGAACTCCTAAAGGTCCTCTTGATGATTGATGGTCAGTAGGGGTAGGCACATTTTATCATGAAATAATCCACAAGGTCCAGATAGTTCAAAATATCAAATTTGGCTAAGGATGATGGTAGGAAAAAAAATAGGCTAGTAGTCCCTACCGATGGAGCTTAAATCCTCGTCCTGATGATTGGGTAGATAATTGGTATCCCAAATACCTATCCTATATAAAGGGTAGATAAGTGGGATGGTAGTAGATCAGGATAAGCTCACAAAGCTCCATCCTAAAGGTAGGGTGGATGATATTCCAAATTCATATTTTGGTAGAATTTTGGGCATCCATCATTCCGTGACAGATCCCAAATTTACACATAAAATAAAAATTAGGATCAAATCCTAAAAGCCTACCCTGAAGGGGATGGCACAAAGTGGGTGGAGTTTTGGGTTGGTAACAAATAGTGGGTGCATACCAAAGTTCTGCCCATCATAGAATTTTTGCCAACATTAAGGGATCTCTACAAAAAGGTGCACACTCTTATTTAAGAATGTGCATAATGGGTAACTATTTTTAAAGATGTTTTGTGTCTGCTTAGTGCACAGTAGCTGATCGAATCATGAATTAATAAAAATGGTTAGCCTTGGCTCATCCCCTCATGCAATTAATGCTCCCAAGTGTAGACAAATAAAATTTATTATCTGACAGAGTTGCTAGGAGAAATTAGACTAATTTGGAATTTATATTTATGTGGTCTAACTAGCATACTATCGACAACCACCCTCCATTATAGTCAAGATAATATTTAAATGGATTCACTGCATATCGTACCTATTGGTGCTGCCCAATGGTCTCATTCACCACCCATTGTATTCAATGCAACATTTATTATAAGGTATTATATGCTAGAATGCAAAGCATTCTAGGCACAACTCTTTAGCCATTACAATTCATATGTAAAGTTTTCACTATTATGTAAATGTAAGTGTTCCACTATTTGGTCCTCAAATTGACTACTTTGTATGTGTGAATATTGAAGGTTTATTTCTATTAAATCTAGTTGGGTGAATGTGCTGTAATTCTACATTCTATATTTATGCATCTCATTCATTAGTTCTAGAATTTGCTTTCAAAAAGAGCACATTAAATGATTAGTAGGAGTAAGGTTGGATGATCTGTTAGGTGATCTACTTGTATTTTTGGTAATGGTGTAAGCTTGCTATCCATATGTATTGATGCGGTTGAATACATCCTTGTAATTTTTGGCTATGGCCTCCTTTTTTAATTTTATTTATCCTTTCCCCTTAGGTTTAGTTATCTAGGACTTCCATTAGGAACTAACCTTCTCCGAAGATCAACCACCCAACCTTCCCAAGCCCCACGGTCATTCAATGTTGGGCAAGGATTGTAGGGCATGCAAATATTTTCATCTCCTCCTTTCCATTAGGTGTATATTTTTGACCAAAATTTTTTGGCATGCCTGGTGGGACCTAGTCATCTCACCTATTTTGTATATAGAATCTGGTGAAACTTTGTTGTACAATATCTATGTGTTCACTTGGTGACTCCTCTACGTTAAGAATCAAGCTTCCTATTACCGGTTGCTTTCCAAGTAAAGCAGATCTTGGGAAATTTGCTAGGGACTAATCATGGTTCATGATCAGTTGTTCTTTCATATTGTTTTAATAGATTACTTTCCTATAGGACTCAAGGTTGGATGAGTAGTATTGACCTCACTAGCAGAGAAATTATACTTATATGATAACTCCAACCTAAAGAGCAAACCTAGAGGATCTGAAGGATCAATATTATGATGGCTCAATAGCATTATCCTTTTTGGAATGATGCAGGCCCCCTGATTATCTTGAACTTGCATAATATCCCTAAGGTAGTCTTAAAAATTTTACCTATCTATGATGGTACAGAAGGTGCTACATATGAACATTGTCAAGACATGGCCTCATTGGCTATCATCCACAAAATTACTTCTGAGAGTGTCATTCTTAGGCTCCTTGCCCTATCTATAAAAGGGATAACATTGCTATGGTTTAAATATCTGGAGCATGGAAATATACATACTTGGTATGACCTAGAAAAAGCCCTCATTGACACATTTTATGCTTCTACAGATACTTTATTATTGCTCACTCAACTCACATTCATCAAATAGACCCATTATGAAAGTATGGTTGATTTTAATGTTTGCTTTATAATAACATGAAGGAGGATATCCCATGAGTCTAGGCCATAAATTGCACAAACTTGCATATACTATGTCCAAGCTTTTGATCCTAACATTAGCCTCCTCATTCAACAGTTGGGGGAGAAAATATTCCCATAAATCTTCAAATAAGCATTCCAAGTTGACAGAATGTTGATCAAGTATAGAAATCTTCCCTACAAAGAAAATCCCCAACCTCTTATGCCCTATGCACCCTCATTCAAAAACCCACTACCCATAGGGCTCATGCCTATGCAATATCAAGTTATAATGGGAGATTCCCTTTCATATCCCCATGAGAATGCACAATATATGTAGCAAGAGCTAGGGATGAACATCCATCAGTTGATCGATGAGGTCAACAATATGAAGAGGAAGCTCCCAATAGATGAAGAAGAAGAGCTTAATGGGTGGGAATCAAGGGCACAACAACCCAATATGTAACCACAAGGAAGTAGAGGATTGGAAGGAGATCAATATTTTAACCCATGCAACAAATATCATTGTTCATTCCCCATGATGGAAAATATTATTGCCAACAATTCTTTGCAATGATTGGAGAGACGAGAGCATGAAAAATGGGTAACCTATTTCATAAGGAAAAATAGAAACAACAATGCCTTACCTCTAAAGTCACCTGAAGTAGCCCCTGTAGTGCTACTTCCTCAGTAATGATAACCTCTCAGTCAGTAAGGGATGGATCCTACCAAACAACCCATGTGTAATCTTGGGTTGAATTTAATCAAGGTGGCGATAAAATCAACAATCTAGCCCATATCATACCATGTAGCTCCCTATCACAACTTGATAGATAATCTCTATGTCCAAGGAACCAAAAAGGGTAATATTTTAAAGATTGGATCCTTATTGAGATTATATTTTCTACCAAAAAGGATGAGATATGGGTGATGGTGCATGCCAAAACATATAGAGCATAGTTTTGGTACCCGCTCTCAAAAGGGTCACAAATCAGAGCATGGATCAAGGTGGTAAAGAAAATCTCTACACAAGTGGCATATGGGCAAGGTACAGGGGTTTCGAGGCTAAGCGTGAGGTTTGGGCTGAGTTGCAGTATAAATAATGGTAACCATGAGCACTACCAAATTCAGCACAAGGAGTAGCTCAAGTTTGGCGTCATTTAGTATGAACACTGCAGGTTCACCAGATAGGTTGCAAAGGGGCATCTAACCTAGGTGTGTTATCCACACTACAATTTTGTGTAAATAAGCCAACAATTAAATAAGAGGTGTTGTAAGTATAAGGTTGTATAGTATCTAACATTATCTTGAGCTAAGGATACAAGGTGTTTATTTCCATTAGATTACTACCAGCTGGCTAGGTTGCCAAAATATTCAAAGCCAAATGCACAATGGTTTCCCAGGTGGTGCCTCCTCTTATAAAAAGCACTTCTCTCCATTTATGCTCTTGCTTCTCTTATTTGTTTTTGGTTTTTGTTGTGATTCCATAGCCCAATGGATAATGTTCCTAAAAATTCATGATATCACAAGACAAATACATCAAGAATCATGCATGCATCACCCCAACACAAGCATCTAATCATAAGATCAACTGGAGGAACCCAAAAAATAGGATTTGGACGTACTATCAAAGATTCACATCATGTCAAATATTTTAAGCATGACACTGAGATCATGGTTGGTTGGAAGAATCACTCTATAAAATGCCTCCTATGCAACATTAGTAATTCATAAAAAATGAGTCAAAGAGTGTGATTTAAGATCTCCTCGATGCATCTTGATAAGCTATAGAAGTCCTTGTTGGATTGCATAAAAAAGAATGGCTATGACAAGATATATAAATATCTTTGGCATTCCATCTATTCTTTAAGTAGCCTTGGGCTGTAGCTGAGTATGTTGATGGGAAGTTTATCTGTGGCAGTGTCCCATGGACCAAGCAAATCATCATAATATTACCATGGGATATCCCTAGGATCTCCTTCCATTTTGTTTCTTTGTTTTGTTTTCACTAGCTCCTTCCTCCATATCCCCTTTGTGCTTGTTGTTGCTAACTCTTTTGGTTAGTGACTTTCCCTTTATTCCTACGATTGCCTCTTTTCCATCTTCTCCTCTTGTGTACTACTTTTTCTCCTTTCTCCACAACATTCCGCCTTATCATGATCTTAGTTCCCTCATTAATTTATGGCTCCCTTCTTTGCCTTACAGTCATCCCTGGATGCATTCTTCTCCAGTTTGTTCTTTCTATCCCCATTCCCATTCTCTCCTATTTTAAGTGTTTTTTTAGAAGAAGGGCCATCTAGGTTTTTTTACCACAAAGTGGAAATCCCCTATGAGTCACCAAAAGTGTGGGTAATATTTTGCATGCTTTTACCCACTAGCTCCTTTTTGACAAAAATTATGGATCAGATAGTATGCCAAGTATAGTATTGGGAGCTAAATATTTGAGCATTGGATATTGATTGCTAAAATCAGGTCTCATGGATGTGGTGAATGATACTAGAGTAGGTTATAATGATGGTAATCAAAATTTAGGTAATGCAAAGAAGGATAGAGGAATCAGTAAAAATGAGGTATCAAGAAGCTCCTAAAGGTCCTCTTGATTACTGATGGTCAATAGGGATGAGCACATTTTATCATGAAATTATTTGTGATGTCTCAATATTTCAAATGCCAAATTTGACTAAGGATGATGGTAGGTAGAAAAATGGGTCAGTAGTCCTTGCCGATGGATCTTAAATACCCACCCTGATGATTGTGCAGAGAATTATGATCCCAAATTCCCACCTCATGCAAAGGGTAGATAAGTGGGATGGCGATAGGTCAAGGTAAGCTTTCAAAGCTCCAACCTAAAGGTAGGGTGGAGGATCTTCCAAATTTAGAGTCTAGCAAAATTTTGGACATCCGTCATTCCCCGATAGATCCCAAATTCACACTCAAAATAAAAATTGGGCTAAAGGAAAAATTACCACCCCAAAGAGGATGGTGCAAAGTGGGTGAAGTTTTGGGTCAGTAAAAAATAGTGGGTGCATCCCAAAGTTCCACTCGTCATAGAATTTTTTCCAACATCGAGGGACATCTATAGAAAGGCGTGCACTCTCATTTAAAAAGGTGCATGATGGGTAGCTAGAAGTAAAGAGTTTTGGTGTCTGATTAGTGCATGGTAACTAATCAAATCATACATTAATCAAAATGGTCAGCCTTGAATTATTCCCTCATGCAATTAATACTCCCAAATGTAGGCAAATGAAATTTATTATTTGACAAAGTTACTATGAGGAATCAAACTAATCTAGAGTCTATATTCATGTGGTCTAACTAGCGTACTCCCAAAAACCATCCTTAATTGCAATCCATAGAATATTTAAATGGATTCGTTGCATGGTCATCCCTACTAGCACTACTTGATGGTATCATCCGCCACCTACTGTATTCAATGCAATATTTATTGTAAGGTCTATATATGTTGGAATGCAAGACATTCCAGGTGCACCTCTTTAGCCATTATAATTCATATGTAAAGTTTTCACTATTATTTAAATTTAAGTGTTCCACTATTTGGTATTCAAATTGACTCCTCTGTATGTGTGAATGTTGAAGATTTATTTTTGTTAAAGCTAGTTGGGTGAATGTGTTGTAATTCTGCATTCTGGATTTATGTATCTTATTCATTAGTTCTAGAATTTACTTTCATCAAGAGTGTATTAAATGATCAGTAGGAGTAAGGTTGGCTGATATGTTAGGTGGTCTACTCATGTTTCTGGTAATGGTGCAAACTTACTGCACATATGTATTGATGATTTGAATCTATCCTTGTGATTTTTTTTTGCAACCTCCTTTTATTTATATCCTTTCCCTTTTCCTCTCAGGTTTAGTTAGCTAGGACTTCCATCAAGAACCAATATTCTCTGGATATCGATTGCTTGGCCTTCCCAGGCCCTACAATAATTCAATGTTGGTCAAGGTTCTTAGGGCATGCAAACCTTTTCACCTCCTCCTTTTCGTTAGGTGCAAAATTTTGACCAAGTTTGTAAGGGTGGGGTAGTGAAAATGGCCATAAGGTCTACAATGGTCGTGGGTTTGATATGGTCATGTGATTATATAACTAGGCAAAATCCAAGTCTAAAATGTAAGGATATGAGGGTTTACAATGTGGGCTACCTCCAAGTCTACAAAAAAACCATTTTTGCAAAAATGTAGACTAGAAATTTGAATGAAGTTTTCAAAAATGCAACCCTTGAAGCCTATGATGACTCAAATAAAAATGAACAAGCTCCTTCCCTCCCACAAGATCTAGTACCATGTGATATTCACCTATGGATAGATACTAAGATATGAGATCAAAGATCTAGGTGAAGTAAGAAATTTACAAAAACAATTGCATAAGAAAAATAATTATCAATTCTAATTAAGGAGGAAAACACAATTATATAGAATAATGATATGATAATATTCCATTAGAGTAGAATTACAAATGAAAACTACATACATTCTTACATTTCTCAAGTGTAATTATGAGATGGGTATATATAGGAAATATTAAATAAGGAATCTATTTAATGATTATTGGTGAATCATTAATGATGCTTTTGAATAATGTGAGACTTGGTATTTTTTTTTTAAATTTACATGGTGGAATCGGTAGCCGCCATGAATCCAGATAGGCTGTCCAAATTTTTATGGCCGCCATAGTATTCTACGTTGTCCGCCCCAGAATCTGCCACACAGATCTTCATGCAGTCCGCCCCTATAACCACCATGCCACAATCATTTTAAACATTTTACGCCATTGAAAGCACAAGGAAAGGGGAAAGCGTTCAGTCCAACGAGACCCGATATTTGAACCTTGGGCCTCCACCCCTGTTATGGGGTTTGGATGAACCAATTGGTCTACACCTCGGACCTATGTGAGACATGGTATTAGTGAGTGATGAATAAGTCAATACTTACCTAACACATGGTATTAGTGAGTGAGAATATGACACATATGTGTAAGAGGTGAATAAGTCAACACAATGAATGTGGCATATATGTGTGAGAGACAAATAAGTCAACACCTAAGCAAGCTTATCCTAAGTGCTAGGATAAATAAATAACTAATGCATAAAATAATAAAATACAATAACTAATCTTGCATAGTCGCTCTTAGGTGTAATAATCAGAGCACTATTCAAATTATCCATAATCTAGTGTTTCATTAAGAAACTAAGCACACTAATATTTGGATGCATTGTATGTAATAGCTTTATGCTCATGGGATGCGTGATCTAGTCTTTGTGGTAACAACAAAGCAAGCAATAAATATTTTGACTAAATTCATTTTCAAGGTTCCTTTTGTGTGCATGAAGGAGCTACTTGGTGTAGGAGGATATCCTTTAAGGGGGGACAAGTAGTAAGGGTCTATCTTTGTATCCCTATTTACTTAAGGGGGATGTTGAAATATATGGTGGTTAATATTCACTTGAGGCCACGACAAAATTTATATTGTATTGTATGTATAGGCTCTTTGGGCCCTTGTAACCTTGTAGACATATTTTTTGTAATATTTTATTATTTAACCTAAAGGTCACATGTAAGTGGATAAAAATACCCCTCATACCAACCATCTAGTTATTATTTTACTAAGATAATTTGGTGTCGATGGGAAACCTCTTATATCACATGCATTGATTTCTATGTGTTACTTATTATCATTTTGGATAATGTGTTGATTCCATTATTTATAAAAACTATTGTAAAATCTAACATACTTATGATTCCTACCCATATTGAATAAAAATAAAAGGTAAAGAATAATATTACAATGCATGGACAAAGACCTCTAAATTATTTTACTTATAAGATAATATTGCTCACACATATACCACATACACACCATAGTGAATTGATTTGAGTTATAATAATGGACAAGCTAGAATGTGGCATCCATAATCTCCATTACTTGAAATATTATAAATGATTAATGTAAATACAAGGAAAAAATAGAAAATAAAAAATCATACCACTTGGAACCAAAAACTTCTAAATTTTTAACTTATCATATTATATTTCTCACACATGCATCACCTACACATTATTAAAAAAAACTTGAGAGATATAATAATGGATAAATTAGAAGCTGGATCCATACTTTTTATTTTTTAATTGTTCTAAATTATGAATGTTTAAGTTATAATTTATCCATTGCATAATTACTAACATGCTATGACTCCATGCAAATTTATAGTTTGTCACATCTCAAAACTTTTTTTATTTGGTAAACGAAGGAGTTTTGAGGTCCCCAAACCTCTTACAATAGGCTGAGATAGGGCATGAGAATGCACTAAACTACAACACTAAATAAAACCCAGCCAAGGAGTAGGAATAACATGCCATCCTCAACAAGGCAAAATAGAGAGGGCCCCATACAAACAACATACCATAAAAGTCGGGTAACAACAACTAAAGGAACCAGGCCTCTCTTAGAAAAACAAAATAGAGAGGGCCCCATACAACCAACATAAAATATAACCTGATATCAAATACTAAAATAACATCATAGTAGAGCTATTTTAGGGTTTCCATATCCATATGCTTGTTAACCACATCCTGAATCTCATTGAAAAAGGAGACCACAACCTGTAATATAACCAAAATAGTAGAGTGCTTTTCCTCCAAAATAGATAAACACATCACCATATTACCATAAGAGAAAAAAAAATCACCATATCTCCAGAAGAGCATACAATGAGGACACCATCAGGACCAAGGCCAAGAAAATTCTGACCAACATCCACACAAAGATGCCCAGCTGACGATAGTCAACTAAAAAAGTTTAGGGGACTTGTGAAGATCACCAATTAAGATGGCCCACCCAATAAAGCATAAAAAAAATCTAGCAAATAGTCCATAGAATGAACTCCCATACCAAGCCTCACGCACAACCAAAATCTAACCGTGATCATCGAAAACAAGAGATTCAAGGTCTTGGGGGAAATTATCCAACCAGACCCTTAGGCCTTGTTGAGAAAGACCCAAGTTGGCCATATAATCCACCATATTATTGCCTTCCCAATAAATATGCTAAAATTTAAACTCCTCTCTTGATTTTAAAATTCTAAACACCTCTGCTAGAATATTTGAAATGCTCCAGTGAGGCTTGCTAATAGAATTGGCAATATTTACTAGATTTAAAGAGTCCCCTTCTACAATGATATTATGATATTTAAGTGTTTATACCAATAGTAGCCTTTTATGGAGACCATTGGCTTTATAAAAATGAGAGGTTTGGATAGAAATATTCTTTGTGTATGCACCAATTAGCTTACCCTTAGAATTTCAAATTACCCCACCAACAGTCGCATGGCTTTGATTTCCTTTTGAGGCACCATCAAAATTCTATTTGACCTAGCCCTTAGAAAGAGGACACAATGAGGTGGTTGAGCACACCAAGGTAGCAGGTAGTTTAGACGACTTGCAAGAAGTTGGAAAGCCAATTTTATCCTCCAAAATACTTCCATCCAAATAAACCACTTTGAGATTCGAGAAACAATGAGACACATTCTCCACAACAGCTCCAAAAATCTAGAAGAAACCCGATCCAAATCATACCTTGAATTCTTGAAAGCTCTCTGATTGTGTTCCCACAAGATACTCCAAAATAAATGTGGGAGAAAGAAAGACCAAAGTTTTTCTAACCGAGGGGACTTGAAAGGAGAAGTCCACTATAGGAACATATCAGAGATAGTGTTTGGCAAAACCCAACTGACATCTAGAGTGGACAACACCTGAGAAACTACTAAAATTGAGAAGGGGCACTAGAAAAAATATGCTGATAAGTTTCCTCTAAAGCTTCACACAAGTATAATATATTGATAAAATCCATCCCCCTATTGCGAAGATTTTCTACTATTAAACATTTATTTGGAATAGCCAACCAATAAAAAATATTTAATTTCGGAGTCAGGTTTTTAAGCTAAACTTTTCTGGGTAAAAACCAGCATTGAGGATCTGTATCAAAAAGGTGGTAGGATGATCTACCAGAGTAACAACCTTCACTTTCAATAATTATGTTATTATTTAATATGTTATTATTAATATGTTATTAATTATGTATCAAAAAGGCAGTAGGCTGATCTAACAGAGTAGCCAACCTTCACATCTCAAAACTTATGTTATTATTTATATGTTATTTATATCTTGACGATGATATGGCATATTAAAATTAGAATATTTACTTTTAATATAAATCATAATTTTTATTAAAATAATTAATTGTAATGATTGAAATAAATTAACTTACAATTTGTTGTTGTAAGTGTTGATATGTCACCCTCAAAGAACATACGAGGGAAGGTATCACTACGGAGAAAGTGAGATTGCAAAGATGAAAATAATATAGAGGGACCTACACAAAAATATCATGACATAGTACATTTTTCTCATGAATGCATGAATGTTTGTTTTTAAATTGCATATGCATTAAATTACTTGCTAAATCTTATTGGAGGTATTGAGAATGATTGTAGAATTTGTCAATTGAATATTTGTTGATTAGAGACAATTTAAATTTAGGAGTTTTGTATGTTTTCATGTGGTGGTTCCTTTTATATTGCTAATACTTAGATATTTTTATGATTTGCATTAAGTAGTGAATAGAATTTAAATATAACGCATTATCCAAAATTGGCATAACAAACCATAACCAACTTGTAACTACCCTTAACCATTAGTGGACTTCATATACCATGTATTGAGTGGTTTCACTCAACTTAAATTCATGCTACCTATGATGTAATAATTTATAGTATGATATTCTCACAATGAAACTAAGAGGGGGGGAGAATCAGTGTAACTATTTAAAAACTTGAATCTGCAACTCTTAAAACTTAAAAAATGCAAGCTTAAAAAAAATAGATAGAGCAAGTATAACACAAGAGCATCACACAACACAGGATTTAACGAGGTTCACCGATGTGGCTACTCCTCAAATAATGACTGTTTGGACTACAATCCAAATCCAGTCTTTGCAAGGATTCACTCTTTACAATTATTTTACCAGCACCCATTGGAAGGAGCACCAACCCCTGATTTTTCTGCTGCAACAGATAGGAGCACCAACCCCTTTTTCCAAGCACCAACTTGGATTTCTATTTTGCAAAATAAATTGACATAAAAATGCCTTCACGTTTACAAGACCCTCACTGGTCTATAGCTCATACAATTTTATCTCACAGAAGCATAAAGAGACTTGTTAGAGACTCAATATCTTCTTTTCAAATCTAAAACCTCTCTGTTATATTTTCAAGAAAAATGTGCAGGTTTCAGTTCTCTTGTTGTTATTCATGCAGCCCTCTTACCACACCACGCCTTTTGATTTATTCAATAAAGCACAGTTGCAGTAACATCTCTTACTGTGCCTTTTTGATCTTTTTTTTTGTTTTCAATCGAACGGCTATTTCAAAAAACGGCTTTTATTTTTCCCTCCAATTTTCATGCATTTTCGGCTGTAATCGATCCGTCAAATCTCCTCTGACGCGTTCTGCCTTTTTGCCGCTTTCTTACTGACATGTTCTGACATTCTGCTCTGTTGGTACTGACACCCTTTTCTGTGCAGACTGACAGCCTTTCTACGCGTTTCGATGCTCTCTGATTCTTTTCTCCTAAACTCTTCGTAACTGCCCACTTAGCCCTTTCACACTTTCTGATGACACTCTTTTCTATACTGCATCGATCCTTCTATTCTACCCGCTACTGTCGTGTCTGACATGCACAACCATCGAGAGGATTTCTTGTTTGTAGAGATTATCTGTAATACTGAGCTTATGCCAGCTTGCAGCATCACGGCCCTGCAACAACCGTTCTTTTCTTAAATGCATTGCTTCGTAACTTTCCCTGTAACTCCAGTTAACTGCTGCAGTATTTTTCTCTAATCTTTCCCCAACACCTGTCACTCTTTAACTGTAGATCTGACTCAAGTTAACTTTACTGTAACTGGTTGCATGCTTATTCGACACCTGTCACTGTGCATGCATCTTTGGCTTTTTCCCGCCAAAACGATTACCTGTCGCGATATCGCGACATTTCTCCCTATTTGACTTTGTTTGGGCTGTTGACTGCGAAAACCTGACTTGTCGCGATATCGCGACGTTTTTCGCCTCCTAGACTTCCTTTCTGTATGCAACCGTGAAAACATTACATGTCACGATATCGCGACGTTTTTCGCCTCCTCCTACTTTACTCGGCATACACCCACGAAAATGAAACACGTCGTGAAATCGTGACACTTTTCGCTCTCCGGCACCTTGCTTCGCTTCCACCCGCGAAAATGAAACACGTCATGAAATCGTGACACTTTTCGCTCTCCGGCACCTTGCTTCGCTTCCACCCACGAAAATGAAACACGTCGCGAAATCGTGACACTTTTCGCTTTTTTCAAGTTGTCGCGAAACGATGGTTCTTTCAACTTGTCGCGATATCGTGACACTTTCAGCTTTTGCTGACGTCATCCTCAAAGTTGTCGCGAAATCGCGACGCTTCCGGCTTCCAACGGCTTTTCTTTCAACTTGTCACGATATCGCGACACTTTCAGCTTTTGCTGACGTCATCCTCAAAGTTGTCACGAAATCGCGACGCTTCCGGCTTCCAGCGGCTTTTCTTTCAACTTGTCACGATATCGCGACACTTTCAGTTTTGCTGACGTCATCCTTAGCTTTGTCACGAAATCGCGACGCTTCCGGCCTCCGTACAATTCTCTCTTCATGTAGCCACGAAAACCTTACTTGTAGCGAAATCGCTACACCCTTTTTGACTTAGTATTTTTCTTTGCTGCGGCTTCCTCTTGCTTCGACTTGTTAAGCTTAGACTTGTAGCGAAATCGCTACCCCATCGTGTTCTGTGTTTTGCACTTGTAGCGAAATCGCTACACCTATGCCCCTTGCATTTCGAACTCGTAGCGAGGTCGCTGCTCCTTTGCACTTTGCAATTTGAACCTGTAGCGAAATCGCAACATCTTTGCACCTTTCATTTTGAACTCTGTAGCGAAATCGCTACACCCTTGCGCCTTGTATTTTGAACTTGTAGCGAAAAAGCTACACCTTTGCGCCGAGCATTTCAAACTTGTAGCGAAATCGCTACACTTTCTTGACTTAGTGCATTTTCTTTGCTTCAGCCAGCGAAACTGCAACATGTAGCGAAATCGCTACAGTTCCTCGACTTTGCTGCTTTGCCTCCAACATGTCGCGAAATCGCGACAGTTTTCATCCTAGGCGCTGCTTCTTCAAACTTGTCGCGAAATCGTGACATTTTTCGTCCTTGGCACCTTTGCTCCAAACTTGTCGCGAAATCGCGACAGTTTCTCGACTTAGCCTCTTTCCTTCCAGCATGTCACGGAATCGCGACAATTTTTCATGAACTTTCTCTCTCCTCCGACTTGTCGCGAAATCGCGACACTTTTGCTTGCGCCTTCTCTCTCTTCGGCCATGTCGCGAAATCGCGACAATTTGGCATGCATTTTCTCTCTCCTCCGTTATGTCGCGATATCGCGACATTTTCGGCTGCATTTTCTCTCTCCTATTTTTTGTCGCGATATCGCGACAGTTTTCTTCCTTGTCTTTTTCTGCAAATTTTTGAATCTGGGTCCGCTCTGTTTTCCTTGAAATTCACTGCACTTGATCTGACTGACCTCTGAACTGCATCAACTGCACCAATCTATCTGTGTTGACAACAATGACAATACTTTTGCAATGCTTTTGCTGCACCTTGCTCAACAATCTCCCCCTTTGGAATTGTTGGCAACACACTGTAACCTTGCTCAATTTCTTCTCCCCCTTTGCCAATAATACCAAAGGGCTGCTGCAGACTCCCCCTGAGTCTATGCACAACATTCTCAGGCATAAAAGATTTTAATGCTCCCCCTGAGAATGTGTTTCCCATAGCTAGTCAGTGCTTGGGTAATGTGACTACTCCCAACTTCTTCCGAAGGTATTCAAATACTTCCTTTGGCAAAGGTTTGGTGAATATGTCTGCTACTTGCTCTGTAGTTGGAACAAACTCCAACTTGACCTCGCCTTCTGCAACTTTATCTTTCAAAAAATGATACCGGATTGCAATATGTTTGGTGCGGGAATGCATGACCGGATTCTTTGAAATGTTGATTGCACTAGTGTTATCACATTTGACTGAAATGGGCTCATTGAAGTGAATACCTAGATCTTTCAGTGTTTGTCTCATCCATAATATTTGTGTACGACATGTTGTTGCTGCAATGTATTCTCGCCTCGATTTGTGGATAGAGAGACAGATTCTTGCTTCTTGTTGTGCCATGCCACCAATTTATCTCCAAGATAAAATGCTCCTCCACTTGTACTTTTTCTATCATCAATACATCCTGCCCAATCTGCATCAGAATATGCAAAAAGAGTGAAGTCTTTTCCTTTTGGATACCATAGGCCATACTCCATAGTACCTTTGAGGTACCTAAAAATTCTTTTCACAGCTGTCACATGAGTTTCTTTTGGACTAGCCTGAAATCTTGCAACCATGCAAACTGCCTGTAAGATATCCGGTCTTGTGGCTGTCAAATACAACAGGCTCCCAATCATAGATCTGTACATTGTTTGATCAACATCCGGAGATTTATCATCCTTGCTCAACTTGCAACTTGTTGTCATGGGGGTGCTAACAGGCTTACTATCCTCCATAGTGAACTTTTTCAGCATTTCTTTCACATATTTAATTTGAGAAATAAAAATCCTTTTTTTAGTTTGATTAACTTGCAATCCCAGGAAGTATGAAAGTTCACCAATCATAGACATTTCAAATTCTTTCTGCATTTTGTTTGCTATGTCTTTGCATGATTCATCATTGCTGCTCCCAAATATTATATCATCTACATAAACAACAAGGACAATAAAATTGCCATTTTCAGTTTTGATATATAAGTTGCTATCAACCATACCTTTCTTGAATCCTTGCTTAGTGAGATAGCTGTCCAATCTTGCATACCAAGCCCTAGGTGCTTGTTTCAAGCCATACAATGCTTTCTTAAACTTGCAAACAAAGTTAGGATTGTCACAGAGTTGAAAACCATCAGGCTGTTCAATATATACTTCTTCTTCAAGATTTCCATTCAGAAATGCTGATTTTACATCCATCTGATAAACTTTGAAATTTCTATGAACTGCTAAAGCCAAAAACAGTCTTATTGCTTCAAGTCTGGCCACTGGTGCAAAAGTCTCTTCAAAATCAATCCCCTCAACTTGAGCATATCCTTTGCAGACTAATCTTGCTTTATTCCTTACAACCTGTCCGTCTTCATTCAATTTGTTTCGAAATATCCATTTAGTACCAATTATGTTTTTATTTTCAGGCCTTGGTACTAATTCCCAGGTATTATTTTTCTCAATTTGATCTAGTTCTTCATTTACTGCCTCCATCCAGCTTTCATCCGTGCTTGCTTCAATAATATTTTTGGGCTCAATACTGGATAACGAGAGAATAGTTATTTACTACTCTTCTTCTTGTCTGAATGCCAACTGTAGGGTCCCCAATAATCTGCTCTTTGGGATGATTTTTCTGCCAGCTGCCTGTTTTGAATTTCCTATTTTCTTCTCTTTCCAAATCATCTGAATCTGATTTCTGTCTCTCTTCCTTTTCTTGATCTTCATCTTCTTCAATAAATTCTTCATAGGTTGGGTAGTTTTCATTATTGCTGATTTCTTGTTTCCTTCCTTCATCAACCTTCACATCCGCACTCTCCACAATTTTCTTTAGTCTTTTGTTGTAGCATGTGTAGGCTTTGCTTTTTGTTGAGTAACCAAGAAAAATACCTTCATCAGCTCTATCTTCAAACTTGCCAAGATTGCTTTCAGTTCTTTTAATGTAACACTTGCTGCCGAACACTTTGAAGTATTTTGCTGTAGCCTTTTTGCCAAACCACAGTTCATAAGGTGTTTTGCTTTCATGCGGCCTCAACATACATCTATTCTGAATGTAGACTGCAGTATGAACTGCCTCTTTCCAGAACCTGTCAGCAATTTTGCTCTCTGTTAACATGGTCCTTGCCATTTCTTGCACAGTTCTGTTCTTTCTTTCAACTACTCCATTCTGCTGTGGTGTTCTAGCTGCTGAAAACTGTCTTCTAATCCCATGTTTTTCACAATATTCTGCAAACTCATCTGAAATAAACTCTCCACCTCTATCTGATCTCAAACATTTAATTCTTTTTCCAGATTGATTCTCAACTAGATTTTTAAAAGTTTTAAACATCTCAAAGGCTTCTGATTTAAATTTCAGAAAGAGTACCCATGTCATTCTGGAAAAGTCATCTATACACAGCATGAAATATTTGTAGCCATTTATGCTTTCCGTTCTCATTGGTCCACATAAATCTGTGTGAATTAGTTCTAACGGTTTGCTTGTGAAATACTCTTTTGCTTTGAAAGTAGATCTGGTTTGTTTCCCCTTTTGGCATGACTCACAAATGTTGTTTGAGGGTTTACCAATAGTGGGTATGTCTCTTACTGCTCCTTTTGAGCTGATCTTTACCAGATTATCAAAGCTTATGTGACCGAGTCTCTTGTGCCACAGCCAATTTTCTTCTTCCTGTCCAACCAAGCAAGCTCCTTCTGAAGTCTCCGAGAGAGTATACAAATTTCTAGAAGTTCTCAGTCCAGTGGCTATTAACTTTCCATTTTTTGTCTTTCTTACTTCATAGCCCTCTTTCTTGAAAATTACTTCATGACCTCTGTCACAAATTTGACTTACACTCAGTAAGTTATGCTTCGAGACCTACCACAAAAAGAACTTCCTTAGAGTTGATTTTTCCGTCACTTAACTTAACCGATCCTTTACCCACTATCTTTGCTCCATCATTGTTTTCGAATTTTACGAGAACCACCTTCGTATGTCTGTAGCTTATCAAACTTCTGTTTGTCTCCTGTCATATGATTGGAGCATCCACTGTCCGAGAATCCAAGGTGCAGATTTATTCTGGGCTTTGAGAGCTGTTTGAACGATTAGAGATTCCTTGTCTTTCTTCGGTTGTTCCTTTTCTTTCCACTGAGATTTAACAGCAGATCTGGTCACTTGTTTTACCTTCTCCCTTTCATTGGCTTGTGACAGTTTTTCGGGAGATTTTCTGTTTTGTTTTAATCCAGTTGATTGATACTTTCTTCCCTGGTATTTATTTCCTGCAAAAGAGCTACGACAATTCCTTGCAATATGTCCGAAGTTATGACAGTTATAACATTCTACAGCATAATCTATCAAAGGAGAAAAAGTATTTCTACTAGTAAAATTTCTTTGTTCTACATTATATCTACAACTTGAGATTTTATGACCATATGCATTGCATTTAAAACAATAACCAGAAAAGGAACGAGTGTACCTGGGTAATGGTTGTTGCCATGTTGTAGTAGGAGCCATGGGTCTTCTTCTTCTTTGATATGTGACTTTGGTAAATCCATCATTTGCAGAACTCCTTTCAAGCTTGGACTTATTGTTTTCTTTTGCATGATACGGTTTATCTTGATCAACCCTGATCTTGTCTTTATTCTTTATTGGTTCTACAGTTACAGCCTTTGAGTCCTTTGAGGATTCTCCTTCATCAAAGCCCAACCCAAATTTGATACCCGTAGGCCTTTGATTATTTAACATTTTATTCAGCTTCGTAGAACTGTCTTCAAATTTATGATGACAACTCAGTTTCTGATTCATCTCTTCTAGCTGCAGCCTTAATCCAACTATGTCTTCTTCTAGCTTATTGCACTCATTTATTTTCACGGTTAGCTGAGCTTCAAAATCTTCAGACTTTTTCTTATATTCTTCAGATTGTACTTTCAAACTGATTATTAAATTGCTAGCATCCTCAAATTTTCTTGAAATCTTTTTATTTCTTTTCCTTTCTGCACTTAACTCTTCAAGTGCAGCAACCAACTCACCTTCCAGATCTACCTCAGCCTCATCCTCTAATTTTTCTTCACACTCCTGGGTTTCTTCTGTTCTTTGTTCTTCAAAAGCCATGAACAAGGCTTCACCAGTTTCTTCTTCTGAGTCCTCACTGGAACTATCTTCAGAAGAGTCAATATTCTTGGAAATGAAACTTTTCTTCTTGAAGTTCCTTTTTCTAAAATGTGGTTTCTTTTTCCAGACATTTCTTTCTTGGTGTGTCCCTTCATCACTTCTGTTTTTCTCATTCATTGGGCATTTTGCTGCAAAGTGCCCAATGCCTCCACAGTTAAAGCACTTGAACGGTAGCTTACCTCTGTACTTTCCTTTTCCCTTTACTAATTTCCTAACAAAATTTGCTTCAGTTTCATCTGTAGATTCTTCTTCCTCAGATTCTTGTTTAGATTTTATATTTTTCCGTGCTTGAAAAGTTGCTTCTCTGTCTGAGGGCTTAGTTTGTCCAATTCTCATTTCATATGCTGTTAAGGAACCGTGCATTTCATCCATACTGAAAAAATTTAAATCTTTAGCTTCTTCTATGGCAGAAACTTTTGCATCAAATCTTTTATGGAGAGTTCTTAGTACCTTCTTCACAACAACTGCATCTTCCATCTCTTCGTCGAGTCCTCTTATTGCATTGATGATTCCATTTACTCTCAGCAAATAGGCTTCTATGTTCTCATCATCGATCATCTTTAATGCTTCGAACTGGGCACGATGTGTTTGCAGCTTAGCTTCCTTGATCTTGCTATCTCCTTCATGAATGCTTTGCAATTTGTCCCATATGTCTTTTGCAGATTTGCGGTTCATGATGCGTATCAACTCACTTGTCTACTAATCCACACATAATAGCATTCTTGGCTTTCGAGTTGTTCTCAAACTTTTTCTTCTCAGCCGCATCTGTTGGAGGAACGAGAGGGTATGGTGTATCCATTTTCAACAGATTCCCAAATGTCATAACCCAATGCACATAGATATGTCTGCATCCCGAGTCTCCAGAAAGAATAATTTGTTCCATCGAACAGAGGAGCTTTGTTGGAAGAAAAACCTTCACCACCGGCCATTGTGTATCTTCCAAGATCACCTTAGCTGATTAAGCTTGTACAGGTGCCTCACTCTGATACCAATTGATATTCTCACAATGACACTGAGAGGGGGGGTGAATCAGTGTAACTATTTAAAAACTTGAATCTGCAACTCTTAAAACTTAAAAAATGCAAGCTAAAAAAAAATAGATAGAGCAAGTATAACACAAGAGCATCACACAACACAGGATTTAACGAGGTTCACCGATGTGGCTACTCCTCAAATAATGACTGTTTGGACTACAATCCAAATCCAGTCTTTGCAAGGATTCACTCTTTACAATTATTTTACCAGCACCCACTGGAAGGAGCACCAACCCCTGATTTTTCTGCTGCAACAGATAGGAGCACCAACCCCTTTTTCCAAGCACCAACTTGGATTTCTATTTTGCAAAATAAATTGACATAAAAATGCCTTCACGTTTACAAGACCCTCACTGGTCTATAGCTCATACAATTTTATCTCACAGAAGCATAAAGAGACTTGTTAGAGACTCAATATCTTCTTTTCAAATCTAAAACCTCTCTGTTATATTTTCAAGAAAAATGTGCAGGTTTCAGTTCTCTTGCTGTTATTCATGCAGCCCTCTTACCACACCACGCCTTTTGATATATTCAATAAAGCACAGTTGCAGTAACATCTCTTACTGTGCCTTTTTGATCTTTTTTTTGTTTTCAATCGAACGGCTATTTCAAAAAATGGCTTTTATTTTTCCCTCCAATTTTCATGCATTTTCGGCTGTAATCGATCCGTCAAATCTCCTCTGACGCGTTCTGCCTTTTTGCCGCTTTCTTACTGACATGTTCTGACATTCTGCTCTGTTGGTACTGACACCCTTTTCTATGCAGACTGACAGCCTTTCTACGCGTTTCGATGCTCTCTGATTCTGTTCTCCTAAACTCTACGTAACTGCCCACTTAGCCCTTTCACACTCTTTTCTATACTGCATCGATCCTTCTATTCTACCCGCTACTATCGTGTCTGACATGCACAACCATCGAGAGGATTTCTTGTTTGTAGAGATTATCTGTAATACTGAGCTTATGCCAGCTTGCAGCATCACGGCCCTGCAACAACCGTTCTTTTCTTAAATGCATTGCTTCGTAACTTTCCCTGTAACTCCAGTTAACTGCTGCAGTATTTTTCTCTAATCTTTCCCCAACACCTGTCACTCTTTAACTGCAGATCTGACTCAAGTTAACTTTACTGTAACTGGCTGCATGCTTATTCGACACCTGTCACTGTGCATGCATCTTTGGCTTTTTCCCGCCAAAACGATTACCTGTCGCGATATCGCGACATTTCTCCCTATTTGACTTTGTCTGGGCTGTTGACTGCGAAAACCTGACTTGTCGCGATATCGCGACGTTTTCTGCCTCCTAGACTTCCTTTCTGTATGCAACCGCGAAAACATTACATGTCGCGATATCGCGACGTTTTCCGCCTCCTCCTACTTTACTCGGCATACACCCACAAAAATGAAACACGTCGCGAAATCGTGACACTTTTCGCTCTCCGGCACCTTGCTTCGCTTCCACCCGCGAAAATGAAACACGTCGCGAAATCGTGACACTTTTCGCTCTCCGGCACCTTGCTTCGCTTCCACCCGCGAAAATGAAACACGTCGCGAAATCGTGACACTTTTCGCTTTTGCTTGCGTCATCCTCAAAGTTGTCGCGAAATCGCGACGCTTTCGGCTTCCAGCGGCTTTTCTTTCAACTTGTCACGATATCGCGACACTTTCAACTTTTGCTGACGTCATCCTCAAAGTTGTCACGAAATCACGACGCTTCCGGCTTCCAGCGGCTTTTCTTTCAACTTGTCGCGATATCGCGACACTTTCAGCTTTTGCTGACGTCATCCTCAAAGTTGTCACGAAATCGCGACGCTTCCGGCTTCCAGCGGCTTTTCTTTCAACTTGTCGCGATATCGTGACACTTTCAGTTTTGCTGACGTCATCCTTAGCTTTGTCGCGAAATCACGACGCTTTCGGCCTCCGTACAATTCTCTCTTCATGTAGCCACGAAAACCTTACTTGTAGCGAAATCGCTACACCCTTTTTGACTTAGTATTTTTCTTTGCTGCGGCTTCCTCTTGCTTCGACTTGTTAAGCTTAGACTTGTAGCGAAATCGCTACCCCATCGTGTGTTTTGCACTTGTAGCGAAATCGCTACACCTATGCCCCTTGCATTTCGAACTCGTAGCGAGGTCGTTGCTCCTTTGCACTTTGCAATTTGAACCTGTAGCGAAATCGCTGCATCTTTGCACCTTTCATTTTGAACCTGTAGCGAAATCGCTACACCCTTGCGCCTTGTATTTTGAACTTGTAGCGAAAAAGCTACACCTTTGCGCCGAGCATTTCAAACTTGTAGCGAAATCGCTACACTTTCTTGACTTAGTGTATTTTCTTTGCTTCAGCCAACGAAACTGCAACATGTAGCGAAATCGCTACAGTTCCTCGACTTTGCTGCTTTGCCTCCAACATGTCGCGAAATCGCGACAGTTTTCATCCTAGGCGCTGCTTCTTCAAACTTGTCGCGAAATCGTGACATTTTTCGTCCTTGGCACCTTTGCTCCAAACTTGTCGTGAAATCATGACATTTTCTCGACTTAGCCTCTTTCCTTCCAGCATGTCGCGGAATCGCGACAATTTTTCATGAACTTTCTCTCTCCTCCGACTTGTCGCGAAATCGTGACACTTTTGCTTGCGCCTTCTCTCTCTTCGGCCATGTCGCGAAATCGCGACAATTTGGCATGCATTTTCTCTCTCCTCCGTTATGTCGCGATATCGCGACATTTTCGGCTGCATTTTCTCTCTCCTATTTTTTGTCGCGAAATCGCGACAGAAAACATGTCGCGATATCGCGACAGTTTTCTTCCTTGTCTTTTTCTGCAAATTTCTGAATCTGGGTCCGCTCTGTTTTCCTTGAAATTCACTGCACTTGATCTGACTGACCTCTGAAATGCATCAACTGCACCAATCTATCTGTGTTGACAACAATGACAATACTTTTGCAATGCTTTTGCTGCACCTTGCTCAACATAGTATTCCCCCCTTATTACATCATAGTCTTAACTTTGGCTCTAAATCTTGGTTTTGACTCTTTAATTTTGATGAGGAGGAAAACATTCTCTAGCTAGATTCTCTATGTTTGGAGCAGATGGAATTCCCTCCCTTAATGAGAAATTTATACTATAATATCAAGGAGTGTTAGATACTACTGATCATGCACTCCAAAATACACTTTATTAAATAACTAATACACAAATACATATCTATTCACAAGAATCAATATTGAATATATTTTTATTTTTTGTCTTTGCTAGGAGAGTCTTTATCATGTGTTGCCATGTATTATTTTTTGGTATCTTTAGTGAAATTTCATAATTTCTAGTTTTGAACATCATTTGTTATAGTGAGGTCAATTACATTTTGCTTAATCTTTTGCATCTTGGATTTCTTCATCTAAATAAGACATTGCTTGTGAAAAGTGATGTATTCACACTTTCTTTTTTTGGTAGCATGGTGAGCCATTGATAAAAATAGTCAAATCTTGAGTGCCTTAAACATGGATTCTTGGTCCTTCTCACTAGCCTATACTTCTAACTCATCTATTATGAAGAGAAATCACATTCAAAATGAACCTCTTTGATTTTAAGTTTCTCAATTTGTAGTTGTTCATTTGTGGGTAAATATCAATTATTTGTCTTTTTCTCCTATGGGTTCTTTAGTGGATTTGGATGATCTACTATGGTTTTGATGTCATATGATGTGTTTCCCACAAATTTTTCTTGTATGACTAGAAAAATCTAGAATCTAAAACTATTTTTTTGGCTAGTCATATGTTTAGTTACTTCAAAATCATACCAATCATCAATGGGATAACTTGGTTGAGCATGGACAAAAAATACATGATTTTCTTATTTTGAGTGACCTTTTTCTTATTCTCCACTTTGGTGTCTTTGACAATATTACTATGTTATTGATGTACCTTTTCCAAATTAAAATTTTCTTATCTGATGATGACTTGTTTTGTTGTTGATGGATCACTTGAGAAAAAGACCCATTTATAAAGAAATTGTGCCAACATTCCTTCACCATATGGACATTATTACCACAAAGGTCACATATATTTTACATATAAAAATTATTTTTTTGATGCTAGAAGTGATGTTGAGGTCTTGTGCCTATTCTAATTGATTGTTTTCCGTTTTTTTTTGTAATAAGAACTTAATATTCTTCTTGTGTTGTATGAGATGACTATACTCTTTGAAGTAGGTTCACCATGTTTTTAAATCTTGGTGTTTGCTTAGTGATATTCAAAGTTGTCAAAAATACATTATATTGTAAAGGAAGAGAACTCAAGATAATTAGAACAAGTGTTTCAACATATACCTATTATATTAAAGCTTGTAGTGATGCATGTAGTTTTGCAATTCTTCTCAAGGACATAAGTTTTCCTCCATTCTATATTTTCAAGCAATGAAGTTGACTTTGAAGGAATAGGATTTTATTCTTGTCCTTTACCTCAAATATTTTCTATAGCTTATCCCATGCATCTTTAGATATGATCAAGTCACACATGTATGGTTGTGCTTCATCAAACATGATAATCAACCAAGATTTTTTACCTACTTTGTTGAATTTTATTTACTCTTCATCATCTATGTTAGATGGGTAATGGACTTGTCGACAACTTACCACACTTATTTAAACACAAGTTGAGTTAAGAGTTTAGTTTTCCATGTAGCATAATTATTCCCTTATAATAGCTAGGAATCAGGATATATGAACTTTGGTGCACCACTAGCCATAGTAAACCTTCAAAAAATTAGAAAATTTCAATTCCACTAGATTAGCCTCAAAAAACACTTTCCAATGAGTGTATTATTGGGAAAAAAATTGGTAGAGAGAATATCTTCCTCAACTATATTCTTGAGGGAATATTCTTCAAAATATTCCAATTATTTAATATAGTATATGCTTCTCCTTTTGACTTGCATCAAATAAAATAAAATAACTTGATATTATAGGCTATAATGATCCTACCCATGATTTATGTGGGATAAATAAACAAGTTGTTGAAAACTAAGTCTTAACCATAATATTTGTTTTCTTTGGTTAATTTGAAAAAGAAGGTGACTTTTATTTCTTTTGTGGGACTTTGAACTATTCACTTGATTGTAAAGGAAACTTCAAATGCTTATGCTATTGATATGAAAATTTTGGCATGCAATTTTAATTCTCATTAAATTGAAGACATAGTCTAACACCTCAAATGTTTTTGAAGGCATCCAAAAATTGAAGTTTTCACTACAAAATATTGAGTTAGGTTACATTCTCAAAAAGTAAACCACAAATACACTAGGCCAAATTCTTATATTAGTAGAGCCACGAGCTATTACTAGTGTGGACTAGATAATTTTTGTTGATGGATCCTAGATCCAGTTTTAAGCAATATTTTAACCTAGGTTTTGTCTTGTCTATATCATGGGATTTATGCCTAAGTAACTACATTTAAATTTTCATGAGTACGTCATGTTCTTTGTGCTTGATTAAAAATATCATGAACTCCTAGTCTAAGTTACTAATCCACATTCTCATATATGTTTGGATGTCAATGTATGAGACAACAATTTGAAGTTCACAATGTATAATATTTGAATTCTCATGTTGATTGATACAATTAATTTGTAGCCAAAATATGGCTAAATGTTCTTATATTAGTCATCCATAACAAAGAGCATAATTCTAACCAAAAAATAGAATAAAAAAAGAATATGCTAAGTCCAAAATGGAGAACATAATGGAAGAGGCAAATGTGTTTCATTTTTTAGATTACTTCAAATTTTGATCATGGTTGGTTTTCCACAGTGGCAAAGGTCAGCTGAGAAATGTTATAGATTCTATGGGCCTATACTACTATTTTTTCTTCATGTATCTCTTAGGCTAGCCTTGCTTCATTGAGGTCTGGATCAAGTTGCACAATACATTTAAACATGTTGAGATGTAGTTTCCCAATTGTGACCTAGATGGCATTTAAAAATTACCTATAATTTAATATTTTGCTTTGAAATATTAAGATGCCTAGAATGTGATTTTTGTGATGCATTTTTTATTTAATTTAGTCGATATTTGGTAGGATTTTTATCCTAAGATCACTACTCCTACTAATTTTAGTAGGTCTTTGGTAGGATTCTTTATACCAAGACCTCTATTAGTAGATGCTAGTCTTTGGCAAGATTCTTTATCATCGAGCCTCCTTTAGTAGATGTTGGTCTTTGGCAAGTTTCTTTGTCGTGAAACCTATTTAGAAGATGTTGGTCTTTGATAGGATTCTTTATCTTGAGACCTATTTTAGTAGATGTTGGTATTTAGTAGGATTATTTATCCCAATACCTATTTTAGCATATGTTGGTCTTTGGTAGGAATATTTATCTTGATACCTCTTTTAGTAGATGCTGGTCTTTGGTAGAATTATTTATCTTGAGATCTCTTTTAGCATATGCTAGCCATTGGCAGGGTTATTCACCTTGAGATCATTTTTTAACAAAGAGCTCTTTGGAGACTATCTATGTCAAATCTTGAGGAAGAGTTTAGTTCTCTTCCTCACTAAGACATCAAGACCTGCTATGATATCATTGATACTACTAATGCTTATATGGTTTGATGATTTGCATTATGTAGTGAATAATATTTTAATATAAAGCATTTCCTAAATTTGGCATAACAAACCACAACCAACCTGCAACTACCCTTACCCACTAGTGTATTTCATGTATTATGTGTTGAGTGGTTTCACTCAAATTACATTCATGCTACCTATGATGTAATAATTACTAATAATATTTCTCTCCTTGCTTATGTCCAATTTTTTAATTAAAATGTTGATTCTAGTATTGATGAGGGAGTTAACCTTTAAATTTTTTTTTTTAAATATTAAAAAATATGCTTCTATTAACCTTAGGGACCAAGTGACCTACATTTAAAAAAAATAAAAAAGGGGACAAGGTTGTATTTTTTTTAACATTGAAACTCGAACATGAGAAGATTCGTACTTTGGAATTGAAGGCATGAGGAGGGAATATTGGTAGGAGGATAATTGTGTGAAAAAAAAAGGTTGACAAGTATGCGATACACCTTATGTCCTTATCCTACAAGAATTGAATGAATGAGAACTAGTTGAAGAGATACCTTATAACATAAACCCAATTTGGGAGAGAGAAAATGCTTATAGCCATATTGCATTATTAGGAATATTTTATATAAATATTATCAATCCTATTAGAGGGCATAAAGGGGGATTTGATGGAGAAAAAATTAGGTTGTGGAGTTAGAAAGAGTGTTTCTAGGTCAAGGTTTTTGCTTCTCCATTTTGATGGATTGCATGTAAAAGAGGTACTTTATTTTCCTTCTAAGAGCTAGACTATTTACATACTACTTTAATGCATGAAATAAACTTTGGAAGGGTTTAAAAAATATATTTGTACTTATATTGCAAATATAAAAAATGGGTGTAATGCCCATGTATAAAAATTGATCTAAACCTTGAAATCCTTTGCTTATCTTAAACATTCATTTTTTTCCTTGAAAATCCAAATGGGTATGCTTTAAAGTATGATTTAAAAGATCCATGAGTTAGAAAATACATTATACTTAGATAATTTATGTTGCTATTATTTTGGGTTGAGAACTTTGATTCATTTACTAAACCTTAAGGAATGAAAAATATTGCATGGTTGATTTGTTGGGGGGTATGCATGCTAAAGTTGAATGATAGATAGGATTTCTAATATTATGCTTCTAATAAGTGCAAAATAATTGTGAATAACTTGAAATTATTTTCCCTATAATGGATCCCCTATCATCTAATCCTATCTTGTAAGAACAGGCCTTGGAATCTAAGTAAGGACAATACCATCTATTTGTATTATAATGGGAGACATCAAATTTGACTTACCTTGAAGGGTAGCTTTTCATGGTTTGTAACATGAATATTTCTTTGAGCATGTTGAAAATTATTTGAACCTATTTACTTATGTGCATACATTATCTTAGACCAATATACTTTATTGGCGAAGTTGAAATTGAATGGGTCAATAGTACTCTTGTAGATGCATATTTTAGTTGGTAAGAAATTGAGCTATTATGTTTTGGGTTGAACTAATTTTGGTTCCTTGGGCTACAAGATTTGGATTTATTCATATATTGATGTATTATTTACTATATCATGAATGGTTTAATGGCTTAATAATACCGCTAGTTGTTAGAAAGGAAGTTTGCACTTAGTTAATAAGTATTGGTATAATCTTATTATGTTGTATTTCTACAATCAAAATAGAGATCCTATATTAGGATTAAAAAATTTATTTCTAAAAACTATTGATTTTGTAGCATTTTTTTCTATCTAAAATTACATATTGTTTGATCTATTAATAAACAAAGCATATTTATTTTGAATAGAAGAGTGCATGCATACATCTTGAATGCATTGAAAAAAAATTCTAGTTGGAAATAGACAGGGGTCTAGAAACTTAGACCTATGCACCATAAACTAGGTATAACACCCAACTTGTACATTCAAAAAATATGCTTTCATTAGTAGAATGGTGAAATATGAGTGGAATGTACAATGATGGATTGGTTCTATGCATATACCCAATAGTTATATTACTTAGAGTGCAAGTTGATCATTGCACTTGAAACTAGATCTAGTTATGAGTATATTCTCATACGTTTATGGAAATGATGCATTGTTTAATTGTTGTAATACACTGAGATGGTCTCTCTAACTAGATTAGTTCCACATATATATCCTTTAATGAAGGTTCAAAAATTTAGTTATGAATTTATATGGGGGTATTCATCAAAATGTCAATTGGTTGGAAAAAAAGTACCTAGGTGATGCCTTCTCCCTATCCTTATTACCAATAGTAGAAGATTTATTTAATGCTTGTTATTCATGAATATTTTGGAAATATTTAAATGCAATAAATATTTGATGATATCTTTGTATTAAAAAATATGGAAAATCATAATAGTGTAAATTGTCTCTACTATCAATAACTAATGTATGCCAAATTAATGATGGGAATATGGAATTTTAAGTTTCTCATGGATATATTAGTAGATCAAGATGCTTTAGGGATAATGTTAGGCCAATTTAATTATGACTATTTGAGTCTCCTTAATATTATTTAATATTTTATTGAGTTTTAACTTGATGATGTTTATGGGAGATTCTAAAAACTTACCTTTTGATAGTTTACTATGTTGCTATTTGGATGAGTATAATTGATTTCTAGAACTCATTGCATATTTGCTTTATGTTGTGGATTTCTTGAATTTAAATTGTGACAAACAAATTATTTAGATGGATTATGTGAATATATAAATTTTAGCATCTAATTGTATTGATGAGTAAGCTTGATATTTGAAAATTTAACATTATTGCTCCATCTTGCTTGGATAAAGTAGAATTGCTTAAATAAGATCACACACTCTTGTAAGTGGAATAGAACAATACAATTTAAAGTAAGTGAGCTTGAATTAGACTAAGAAAAATTCTCAATGAGTATTATCTTTAAATTAATTTGTACTAAGCCTGAACATTTAACTAATTTTAGTAGATTTATTTTTAATTGAGCAAAATATTTATTGTTATGCAAACTTTGATTGAGCATAATACTCATATGTTGTAGTAAGATAAACTAATATATTAATATGTACTTGATTGAGTAAAATAATCATTTTTCTATATTTTTGGACTAAATAAGACTTTTCATTATGCTTTCATATCATTTATTAGAATGCATTTTGGTTGAGCAACTTGTTCAATAGGTTACATTATTGTAGTAAAGCAAATATTCATTACATTTGCACATCATTCCTTAAATTGTATTTTGGCTAAGCAAAAATAGCTACATTTAGAGACTAAGAAAACTATACACTATGTTGTAGTTTGATTAAGAAAACTTAAAAACATATTGTATATTATCCTTAGAATGGGTTTTGACTATGAAAAATTATTCCTTGTGTTATAACTTAAGTATGGGCATCTATAAATGACAATATAAATGATTAAAATATCAAATTACTATTGTCAGGTTTCTTCTTCTCTTAATGATGACTATGTATTATGACCTAACTAGTAGAACCCTAAAGGTTCTAGCAAAATATTTAATAAATGAATAAATAAAATAACATCTAAATTAAAAGAATCATTGTTGCATTGGTAAGGGGATCCCTCCAATGGTTTCAAATAAATATATGTTTTATATTATTTCATCATGGATTCTTCGAATGAATGATTGGACAAGGATTTATATCTATTCTAACCCTAACCCTACATCACTTCAATATGTCGGTTCATAATAATTAATATATTTAATTATTATGACTATCTAACCCTAATAATATAATAATTAATTATTATATTATTAACTATACTAACCTTAGTATATTAAATTTATTATATTATTAATAATAATAATTAAGGTTAGGATATAGGACCCTAACATGCCACCCCTCCTAGAAACAAATTTGTCCTCAAAGCTGGGTAATATTGAAAAAATATACTTTGGCATCGATATAGTATTGATTTTGTGAAGGTCTTCAGTAGCACCTACTATTTCCTCTCTATTTGAATTTGGATTCACATTAGGAACACTTTTCACACATAGCACATAGTTGTTTTAGCTTTCATTGGCTGAAAAAGAGTGATTGCTTTACCTCATTGTACTTGCACTCTTACATACTCACACTCTTTTAAGGATATAATATCCTACTGCCTTCTAGGATATTCAATATATTTGCTAAGGTTATGATTTATCAAATCTCAATAAATTTATCATAAACCTTATACCTTAGCCAAAATAATTATGAACTTCAAAGGCTCCCTTAATAATTAGTATTTCACTTTATACCTCCAAATGAAAGAACAAGACACTAATTTAGGGTTTTACTTATGGGCTTGTATGCTGTATTCTAGCCTTCTCTACTCAGTGATACTCCACATGGCTATGTATTCCTTCGATGATAGTTCAATATACTAGTGATGCACTCAAATACCAATGGCTACTGTGTTGGTGAGAGTTTGCTTCTAGCACCCACAATAGTCAAGTACATTCGATGCACCTGCAACCATTGAATTCAACCTTTTAATTCAACAAACTAGATAAATATTGTAACGTTCACAATGCTGCAACGTTCTCCATAGATGCCTAAATAATTAGCATCTATCCACATGGTAGGTTGCACATAGGTCCAATAATATCACTTTTACTTAGGCCTTTTTACTGCAAACAACTTGCTTACCCGATGCAATTTGGTCGAGGCTCAACCACCACATGCCCACTACGACTATTATAACATGAGCATTTTAATAGAATAGATTAGAAAAACATTTTTTCTTCAACTTTCCATTTAAAAATTGTGAGGAATATTCACTATTTCCTTTTTTGTATGCTTGCACTATCTCCAAACCCAAAATAATGTTTTTTAGATCCATCTATCGATGTTAGTGCTCTTTATGATTTATGTTTCATGATTGCGGTGTGCCTTTAATATCATGGTCAAAGAGGATTGACCCATGAATTTTTTACACGCTGTTCAACTATATTCGTAACATTAGTTGTATTTGAATGCTTCCTCCCTATGTGATTACATGTAGATTATTGATTGGCTAATGCGTTGAAGTCAGCCTATGACTACGAGACTGATTCTCCTTCCAAGCATCGTAACAAGACTTTGTAACGCATTCTCATTTAAGTAATGTAGTATGCAAAGATGACTATCTGACGATTATCCTTCATGTAACAACCAGATACTACAAATTGTTTAACTCCTCTGTGTGCTCGGTAACAGATAGTATCTAGGATTAACAATTTTAGTGAAGATAAATACTTCCTCAAGATATTTGTTGTAATGACTATGATTTAGTCTTGCAACTTCCTAAAATTTGTAACATCTCCTCATGAGCTTGTATGACCTCAAATTGTAATGATGCCTTCTCCTGATGACAATTCAATGTTCCTTCACTGTACACTTAGCTCATAACAACCATATACCTTATTTTGACTACTTGCGATGATTAGGGTTTCCTCCTTGTCTCTGCAAGCCTTGATTACAATAGTTACTTTACCTACTTCAATGAGGGCACTTTTGACGTGTTATCAAATGCTAGATTAGGATGCACTATCCAATATGATGAATTGATATGATCTGTAACTTCTCACGCTCACCGTTACAAGGTTAAAATATAGCATGCATTACATATCATAGAGGACAATCAACAGTAAGCATCGAAGAGTAGTTGAATTGGAGATTTAATAGTGTTGAAAAAGAACACGCCAAATAGTCGTTAATAGATTGTGCATTAGAAACCCATGTGGTGAAGTGACAGTAAAGAAAACTATTCTTTGGTAGCATATAATATTGAGCTTGTTGAGGAGTACGCAAACATAATAGCAAAGGAGTCATTAGAATACGAGCCTAAAGAAGGATTTTATTAATAGCCATTACACATAGTAGCCATTTTGGATTTGCCATTGGAGAAAGGAAAAGCTATTGGTCAAAGAAGAGCATATTTGAAGCATATATCAAAGCCATTACAAGAGAGCATAACTGTTACAAACAATATAGCACCATAAAGAGTACTACAAGTATGTTACGTTATAGCTTGCCATCAGTTATTAAATCTGTAAAGGAATAAGTATCTTTACACCCAAGGTTTTATCCTAAGACACCACAAGGAGAAGCTTGTTGAGGCACACGTAGATTGCAGATATTAAGTTGCAATTTATAGGAAAACAAGCATCAAGATTGAATATCGTGGAAAATTTTTTCAAAGGTAAAGCTCTTGACTATTGGATAAATCAGTAACAGGTGAATAGAGCTACGAATCTTTATGTTGGTAAATGGTTATTGAGACGTCATTGAAAGTTCATTTGCAACACTGATCAAAGTTGATCTAATATTACAAAACCATGATATCTATTGGATTACAAATGGATTAAACATTTCGAAGCCTCGTCAACAACACAATGAGACCAAAAAATCATAGGTAATATAGTAGCCAAATAAAATTTTGTAGAGTAGTGATAATAATCGTTGGATCTTTCTTAGGAAATGATATTTTCTCAAATTATTCTATACTACACTAACATGTGAACACCTAAATGGAGGTACCTTGAACACTACACACTATGTTTTCCCACCTTTAAAATGAAACTATTTTCCATACGCAAGCAAGTAATATAAGATTTTTCATGCACAAATTATTAGGGGCCACATAGAATGTAAACTTACAGTAGCTTTTCATTCATCAAAAATTGGATATGGTTATCACCACATGTTGTTTATCCACAATTTGTGACAACAATGTTGGAATACCCCAATTATGCAACAATATAGTTTTAGTCATGGTGGTGGCCAAGGTGTAGGGCGAGTGCCTAACATTGATTTTAGAATCTTTGAGACATATTGTAAGTTCCCTTTGCTAGTATCCAATGGAGTATATGCTGATTTTGAAAATGTACCTCCTTTAATATCACAAGTATACTTAACAAACTCAATATTCCCTGAAGTTATCTCCTTAAATATAACCACTCCAATAGGCGATGCATAAATTGGAGAAACAATCTTGCAAATTCCATATTTTGTTGCAGTAGGCGTAATGGATTTGAGATAAGAGAAAGGATCATCAAACTCCTCCACTGTTGAATAAAAGGTTGGGCAGATAGGGATATTGTTGATCTAGTCCATATCATTAGAACTTGGTTAAACCCTAAACTTTATTTTATTGAAAATATTTACCTCTTCCTCCTCGTACACTTATTTTATGGGAAAATTGCATTTTTAGGGTTGGAATTATTTTCTTCTTTCTCCGAAAGTGCAATAGGTACCACTTGGAAATATATGGCTACGGGCTCCTCCAAAGGAAACAAAATTATAGGGTTAGGAGAAACTTCTTCACTTGCAATTTCCTCCCCTATTTCTTCCTTAATGGTTTGAGTTTATTCACTTCATTTGCTTCCGCTTGGATTTTTATAAAAGACTCAAAACCAGTACAACTACGGTCAAAAAGAATTTCCATGCTTTTATTATAATATGGTTCATTCCATCTTATTCCACATTGATAATTTAATTTATCTTCAGCTATTTGGGCCAATCTGATGGTCTGCATCATGGTATAGGGTTTGAAATTCATCACCTCCATTTTAATTTCCTCTTTTAATCCATTTATGAAGCAATATATGAGAAATGCTTCATCCAACCCTGTGTTGAGTTTGGTGATATCCTTAAACTGAGTTTGATATTCATGCACATAAGTGTTTTGATGAAGAACCCTGTGAAATTTACACATGGTTGGGTTCCACGTGGTTCTGATACCAAATGGTAGAAACATGAAGGTTCTAGAAAAATATTTAATAAATGAATAAATAAAATAACATCTAAATTAAAAGAATTATTGTGTTACACTGTTAAGGGGATCCCTCCGATGGTTTCAAATAAATATATGTTTTATATTATTTCATCCTTCGAATAAATTATTGGACAAGGATTCATATCTACCCTAACCCTAACCCTACATCACTTCAATATGACAATTCATAATAATTAATATATTTAATTATTATGACTATCTAACCCTAATAATATAATAATTAATTAATAATTAATTATTATATTATTAACTATACTAACTTTAGTATATTAAATTTATTATATTATTATTATTATTATTAATGAAGGTTAGGATATATGATCCTAACACTAACCCTAGATGAACATATTATGATAAACTTGAGTGATATGTGTTGATACTATGTCAAGAAAGACTATTTTGAGTATGCTAGTCTAATAGAGAGAGCTCTTATTGAAAAATAAATATAATTCACTATCAATGTTATACTAATTCCACACACACACACATGTGTGTGTGTGTACGCGCACACATACACATACACATACACATACACATACACACACACACTGTATAACAAGTACTAACCTATTCGATTAAGTCATGAATAAAACTTTGAACATAGATTGAAAAGAAGAGATGTTTCCTCATAGGTTCATAAATAGATATAGGAATGAATCGATGTCCTTACCATTGGTCAAGTGTAACATGAGAGGCAAGAATAGAAAATAATTCATGAACATAGGAAGAGTTACCCATGGTTCTATGAGTTCCTTATCACTAGTTTTATAAGGATATGAAGGTGATATAAATATAAATACATCCAATAAAAACTTATCTTATGCACAAATAGATTTAATTTAAAAAATGTCTTAGATCAATATTAAATATGATGCATTATTTTTCTAAAAATATTGATAAATATTTTTATTTTATTATTTTTTTGGAAATTTAAATGAAGGGTATTATTATATATAATATCATAGGAAAGTTAAAAATCTAGGACCTAACAAGTTCACTAACATTGAAATGTTAATAATATAATGGTTGAAATATAACCATCAATTAGGACCAATAAGAAGACTAGCAAAGTAGATCAACTCCTAAACTTTATGCATGAAATGTAGGATAGGATAACTACACTAAAGAATAAGTGTCAAAGTGGATAAGAGAATGATGGAACTTCTCATTTTTAGAATGTGGACTATTCTAAGTGTTGGAATGATGGAAGGAGTAAGGAGACATCTAAAAATGTAGAAGAGGGCCAAGATGAATACCAAGTGCATAATAGACCTAGTTTGAGATATAATTGTCAAAAGATATTTAAAATAAAAATAAAAAGCTAAACTAAGGTGGTCAACCGAGGTCTATGATCTATACCACAGGTCCATTTAACCCTGGTTCAAATCACACTGGCTACCATAAACCCTTTTAAGGGGAGTGTGTAGCTGAGTTGGTGTGAGACAACAGGTTGAGGTTTGTTATCCGTATTGTAGGTCCATTCAACTATGATTCAAATCACACTGGATACCATAAACTCTTTTGAGCAATAGTGGAGTAGTTTTGAGCAGTGATTGAGCAGTTTTAGGGTAGCAAAGGAAAGAAATAGTGGAGCAATGTTAGGGCAGTGTTGAGTAATGGTTGAGCTGTATTAGGGCAATGAAGGTGAACAACAATGGAGTAGTGCTAGAGAAGAAGATAAGAAATAACAAAGTAGTATTAAGCAGTTTTAAGGTAGTAAATATGAGAAATAGTGGAGCAGTGTTAGGGTAATACTAAGCAGTGTTAGGGAAATGGAGGTGAGAAATAGTAGAGCAGTGTTAGGAAAATAAATACAAGCACCAATGGATCAACGTTGAACAATGTTAGGGTAGCGAAGGTGAACAATAGTGGAGCATTGTTAGGATAGTGTTGAGCAATGTTAAGGTAATTCTAAGTAGTGTTAGGGCAACAAAGGTAACCAATAGTGGAGCAACTCTGAGCAATGGTTGAGTAGTGTTAGGGCAATGAAGGTGAGCAATAGTGGAGCAATGCTAGGGTAGGAGCAAAGGTGAGAAACAAAGAGATATAGGTGATATTGGAAAAGTGATGACCATGATTCCCATGGGTCCATGGGGTAAAAATTATTCAAAATATGCGAGAGTGGGAATGGGAATAGGAGCTCAACGTGCGATGAGGTGGAAAATGGTCTTGTTGTGGGTGGTGGAGCGCTTGGTCGGATGGAGACCTCTAGGGCCAATAATCCTCAAGGTGACCCTTTGATCGCATCTAGTCATGGTGCTAGCAGTTCTGCAGTGGATTCTTCCAAGTCTCCTTTGGATTTAATGAATTTCCTCCTGGGAGGTGTGTTGAAGGGTTCAACTGGTGAGCAAGGTGATCCAGCTCCTGATGTCCCTATTTCGAGAGAGATAGTAAGTAAGATTTGGGTGGATCGAGTGAAAGACAGCATAATTTCCAATTTTGCTAGGAGGGAGAAGAAGATTTTCATTCCTTCGGTTAGGGATGAGAATGGGTTGGCCCTAAAAATTCCAGATAAGATTTTAGATAGAGCCCAAAATAGATTGAGTAATAGCTTGATTGGTAAATTTATTGGTTATAGACCATCTCTAGATCAGATTAAGAAATGGGCTAACCTCAGGTGGAAAGTTAAAGGGAATGTGGACTTCTCAGCTCTTCCGAGAGGTTTCTTTTTAGCCTCCTTCTCTGTTGTGGAAGATAGGGATTCAGTTTTTTTGGGTGGCCCATGGTTTATGGGACGATCTGGACTTTTCCTGAGGAAATGGGCTCCTGGGTTCAATCCGGAGTCTGAAAACATTGAGGTTGCTCCCATTTGGGTTAAACTTCCAACGTTACCCCTTGAGTTCTAGGAAAATGAAATTTTTGAAGCTATTGGCAATTGCATTGGTAGCTTTTTATCTTTGGATTTTGCTACTAAGGAGAGGAGGAAGATGGTCTTTGCTAGGCTTTGTGTGCTAGTTGAAGTGGAAAAATCTCTGCCAAGCTCCATTAAACTGGCCTCAAGTAAAGGTACTTGGACACAGGAGATTACTTATAAAAATAATCCTTTTGGATGTAGGAGATGTGGCAAATCAGGTCACCTGGCCAAAAATTGCCGCCTTAACAAAGATTCTGGAATAAGTTTAGAGGAGCAAGGAAGGAAGGGTAAGGTCATTTGGAAAGTGAAAGAGGCTAGCTCTGACAAAGCTTTGGAGGACAATGAACAATCCCCCAAGTTAAGCCTTAGCGATCCCCCGAGTGTGCAAGAAAATATAGATGTCTCTTCTATTTCAGTCTCTAATGAGGAGGGAGAAGCAAACCAAAAGGTCAAGGAGCAGTTGGGTATAAGCCCCCTTGAATGTAATGAAGTTGTAGAGGACCTGGAGATTGTCCCTTCTACCTTGCCACTGCTCCTGGAGAAAGATAATGTGAATATGGTGAAGGTGGGGTAGGAAGGACCAATAGAATGTTTTTTTTGGGAGAAGGTCCAAACTGTTCCCATGTGAAAGACCAAATAGATATTGATATTCATGAGATTGTAGAGGAACAGACTTTTGAGAAAGGTTTATCCTATGTTACTTCAAATGTAAGAATTACCAGGAGTACTCGTAAAGCCCCTGACCTAGGACGAGAAGAGTCTAGCAAGGTGGGCAGGAGGTCTCTCAAGGAGAAAAGGTACAGGGAAGCAGAAGAAGAGAAATCTATGGGGACACAACCTACTATTAAGGCACTTCTTGCAGGTATTGAAAAGCCTGCACCCTGGAACCAATGAAACTCCTAAGTTGGAACGTTAGGGGCATGAACGCCCCTAGCAAACATAGGTTGGTTAAGGACCTTGTCTGCTCTTACCAACCAGATTTCTTGCTTCTCCAAGAAACTAAACTGAATCTTATGAATTGGCTGAAAATCCAGAAAGGTATTTGGCAAAATGTTGACAGCTTTCAAGAGGAAGCTAAGGGGGCCTCCGGAGGGATTATATCTCTTTGGAACTCCAATCTTTATGAGGGAGACCTGCTAGCTAAAAGTGAATATCAGGTCACAGTACTTCTCACAGCTAAATCTTCTAAAGTTTCCTTTGTGATTACCAATATCTATGCCCCCAACTCAAGTAAAGCCCGTAGAGAACTGTGGATATCTTTAGGGGAAATGGGTAAGCAGTTTAGAGGTTTAAAATGGATTGTGGCGGGTGATTTTAACACCCCCTTATCTCCAGGTGAGAAGCAGGGTGGCGTGGCTGAGTTCTCAGAAAGCATGCAGGATTTGGGAAAGCTTTTAGCTGAAGGAGGCTTGTTTGATGTGGATTTAGATGGTAACAGGTTTACTTGGACGAATAGACGCTCTGGTAGTAACCTGATTCAGGTCCGGTTGGACAGAGTTCTTCTTTCGGAGGATTGGTTCCAAAACAACTTCTTGTTTAATCTGAAATCTCTTCCTAAAACTGGATCTGATCACAATCCTCTGCTCTTTTGGTGTAGTGTGGAAGATCAGAAGCGTAATGGCCCTTTCAAGTTTGAATTTATGTGGCTGCACCACCCAGATATTTATAAAGAAATGGAAAAATGGTGGAGTATTCCTTCCCAGGGTACTAAGATGCAAATTCTTGCAAACAAGCTTAAAACAGTGAAGAAAGAAGTCAAGAAGTGGAATAGGGAGGTCTTTGGAAATATCTTTCAAAAGAAGAAATCTATTCGGTTAGATTTGGATATGTTAGAAGAAGAGATTAATAGGTTGGGTATGAACCAAACCCAACTCCAAAGAGAAAAGGAGCTTAATGCTGAACTGCACACCATAATAGCCAAGGAAGAAACCTACTGGAGGCAAAAGTCCAGGATCCAATGGTTGCAGGAGGGTGATAGGAATTCTAGGTTTTTCCATGTCTCTACTATCAAAAACAAGAGTTCTGGCCGCATTGATGAAATTTTGAAGGATGATGGCCAGGTTATTAGAGAGAGCGAAGAAATTGAGCTTGAGGCTGTGGACTTCTTTCAAAATCTTCTAGCTGAAGATATGGAAGAGGATGAAACAGCGGTTAAGGAGATGACTAATCACATTCCTAGGTTGATATCTAAGGAGATCAATGATCAGCTTCTAAAGGAGATTGAGGAAGAAGAGGTAAGGATAGCCACTTTCTCCCTCGGTAGAGACAAAGCTCCAGGTCCGGACGGGTTCCAAGCAGGTTTTTTCCAAACCTTCTGGGATATTGTTAAACTCGATGTTATTGAAGCAGTGAAGGAATCTTTAAAGTCGGGTCAGATCCTAAAGGAGTTTAACAATACCTTCCTTGTTCTAGTTCCTAAGAAGAAAGGGTTAAAAACCTTCAAATATTACAGGCCTATAAGTCTTTGCAATGTTGTTTACAAGATTATCTCTAAAGTTATAGCCCTCAGGTTGAAGATCTTCCTCCCCTCCATTATCTCCGATGAGCAAGGAGGCTTTGTTAAGGGTAAACAGATTTTGGATGGGATTATCTCCCTTCATGAATCCATGCATTCTGTCAAGGCTAGTGAAAGAAAAGGCATGTTCCTAAAGTTAGATATGAGCAAGGCTTATGACAGAGTTTCATGGAGTTTTTTGGATAAAGTTTTGGCTGCCTTTGGTTTTTGTAGACAGTGGAGAAGATGGGTAGGGAGCTGCTACAAGACTGCAAGGTACTCTGTTCTGATCCAAAACAAACCAGCAGGTTTTTTTAGCAGTAGTAGAGGTCTTAGACAAGGTGACCCCCTCTCTCCTTATCTTTTCATTATTATGGCTGAAATGCTTGGAAGATACCTCAATGCTGCCAAGGCTTCTGGCCTAGATAGGGGGCCTTAAACCAGCTCATAATCTTGAGGGCATTACTCATTTACAGTTTGTGGATGATACCATTTTACTTGGTAATCCTACTGTGGCGGAGGCAATTGAATTTAAAAGAATCCTGGACCTCTATGAGCGTGCCTCTCACCAAAAGATCAATTTGGACAAGAGCAAGGTCTTCTTCATTAACACTAAAGTTGCTCTCCAGAGAAGGGTGGCTAGAGAGATAGGGTGTCCTGTGTCAACCCTACCTTCTACTTACCTTGGAATGCCTATGTTCTTGGGAACTTGCAAGGCACCTCTTTGGAATGGTTTGCTTGACAGGTTTCAATCCAAACTTGCAGGGTGGAAAGGTAATCTCTTGTCTCAAGCGGGTAAAGTGTTGCTGGTCAAGAGTGTTTTGCAGGCTGTCCCCATTTATCTTCTCTCCCTTTTTAAGATCCCTGCTAAAGTTTCCAAAATTATAGAAGGTATTCAAAAACAGTTTTTATGGTCTGGATCTGAAGAGAGGAGGAGGATTCCTCTTGTAGCTTGGGAAAAAACCTGCCATCATAAGAATCAGGGTGGTCTTGGTCTGAGGAGACTCAGCCTGGTTAATAGTGCTATGGCAGCCAAGGTTGGATGGAGAGTTCTAAGAGATGGTCAGACTCTTTGGGCTAGGATTCTTAAAGAGAAATATCTTGACAGCCAGGAGGATACCAGATTTCTCACAATTCAGGACCCCTGTCGTGGCTCTTCTTTGTGGAACCACCTAGTGGAGGCTAGGGAGGCCTTGTGGAAGGGTGTGAAATGGCGTGTTGGAGATGGGGCCTCTATAAGTTTCTGGGAGGATGCCTGGTTAGATGACAACCCTTTAGCCAATAATGGTATTTTCTCTAATCTGAAAGAGGATCTAGAAGATAGATATGGTAAAAAGGTTTGTGACTACATGACTTTATTGGATAACCGGTTGAGTTGGAAAGAGTTAGAGGCAGTCCCTGAGAATTTGGAGGCTTTAAACCTCCTTAAAGCTAAACTAAAGGCTTATTACTTAGGTGTTGTTAGGCAAAGAGACTCGGTGGTTTGGGGCAGAACTGAGAATGGTGAAATCAGCGTGAAGACAGCCTATGATCTTTTGGATCCTGTTGAAGATAATGGTTTCCCTTGGAATAGAATTTGGGGTAAGAAAGCTCTTCCTAAATTGGAGATTTTTCTTTGGGAAGCAGTCCAAAATAAGATCCTAACGGTGGATAATCTTAAGAAGAGAGGTTTTCAGTTACCTAATAGGTGTTGTTTATGTGAAAAGGCAGAAGAATCAGTGGAGCACATCTTCTTGGAATGTCCCTACGCTCTAAATATTTTCCAGCTCCTCATCAACAGGATGGGCATCTCTTGGGTGATGCCTTCTAATATGGTTTTGTGGTTACAACAGTGGGAGAAGCCCTTTTGTAGTCCTCGTCTTAATGTAATTTGGAACCTTATTCCGTTTCATTTTGTGTGGGGAGTATGGTTAGAGAGGAACAGGAGAATTTTTAGAGGGGAAAAAAGGTCAGCAGTGAGAAGTTTGGGAAGTATCACCCATTTTTTAGAGGAGAATGCTAAATCTATCAAGTACCCTATCAAGCCAGAGAAGTCTGAAGAGACTATGATTGCTAAGGCATGGAATCTGGAACCCATTAGTGGTGGAGAGGCAAATGCTCAGGCTAGAAATGATGTAAAATGGCAACCACCCCGAGATGAATGGTTGAAGTTAAATTTTGATGGGGCCTCCAAAGGCAACCCAGGTAAGGCAGGAGCAGGAGCTATTTTGAGGGACAATCAGGGTAGATTGGTGGGGGCAGCCTGCAAGTTTTTGGGAATTACTACTAGCCATAAAGCTGAAGTTAATGCTTTACATCTTGGTGCAGAGCTAGCTAAGGATTTAGGTGCTAAAAAAGTTATCATTGAAGGAGACTCCTTGAATATTATCAATGTTTTGAAAAAGGAGGGAGAAGCTAATTGGCAAATTGATTACATTGTGCAGGATATTAGAGAGATTGTAAAGCATTTTGAAGAAGTTGATTTTGTTCATGTCTTTAGAGAAGGTAATAAACCAGCAGACTGGCTGGCGAACTTTGGTGCCATTAAAGAAGAGGATAGGAGATGGGTCCCCCCAGGGGTGGTCCATCAGGACTTAGAAAAGCTCAGGAGGGAGGACTGCATCTAATTGGGATCCAGGGTGGATATTGTCTGTCTTGCATCCAGGGGATTTTTGGCTACTTGCCCTTGGCAACTGTGCAACTGATGGGCTGATTTTGTGATGTAAAAGGGTTTGGGCCCTTTCAAAATCCTGTTTTTACCCTAATAAAAAAAAAATAATAAAAATATAAACACCTATCAATAAATAACATAATGACTATTATAGTAAATAAAATGAATATTATATAATAAATGAAATTAAACAAATTTAATATCCCAAAACTCTAGAAGTATCAAATATAGTAATAGTAAGTATAATTATTGTAATACTAGGAACTATATGATCTAACTAAATCACAAGGTGAATATAAACCCATTAAATTGATATACTAGTCATTCCCTTTAAACAAGTACTTATATAATGTCTCAATATTTAATATCAAGTTGTGAAGATCATAAAAAAACTAAGAAAAAAAATTGATGGAAATGGATCTACTAGGAAATTATTAAGAACACAAGCTTATACTGAGAGGGGAGGGGGGGTGAACAGTATAGCGCCAACTTTTTACTTTCTTTCCAAACCAATATCAATTAGTGTCCTCAATTGTAATAACCAAATATAGCAGTGTGCATTAATAACATAGATATCAATAGTAAGCAAGTGCACAAATCATCACACATAATTGAGACACAAGATTTAACATTATTCCCCAATATGGGGTAGTCCATAAGATATTCTCCTTATAATATTTAACAAATAAATAGGGATACTTATCCCAATATAAATGATTACTTTGATCTGCTCAAAGCTAGGCTGTCCTGATATGCTCAGGTGGGCTCCATCGATATGCTCAGCTAGTCTATCCATTGATCTTCTTAGCTAGGCTATCCACTGATATGATCAGCTAGGCTCTCCACTAATCTGCTCAGCTAGGCTATCCACTGATCTGCTCAGCTAGGCTATCCATTTATCTGCTCAACTAGGCTATCCACTGATCTACTCATCTAAGCTATCCACTAATCTACTCAGCTAGGCAACTGGTGTTGATGTATTTTTTATTTTTTTCCTATATCTTTCACTACTCGTAAATATACCTCAATGCATTCTCACAAGGATAAAAAAATCATGCTCAAATGCTGTCCCAAATCTATTCTCAAAGCCTTCACAAAAAGGCTCAAACAATCCTACTCAAATGCTATCTCAAATCTATCCTAAAATTCTATCCCAAAAGCCTTCACAAAGGCTCAACCAATTACTCTCAAGTAGCACTCAAATCTCAACCACAAATCAACGAAGGCAAGGCTCAATGATGAACTCAACAATGGATAACAAATGAATGATGACAGTACTCAACAATGTGCTCAACAATGAATGGCAAATGTACTTCTCCAATGGATGACAACAATGCTCAACAATGATATCAACAATGTATGACAAATAATATCTCAAATGGATGGCAATAATTCTCAAAAATGTACTCTCAAATGGATGACAACAATGCTCAACAATATACTCTCAAATGGATGACAACAATGCTCAAAAATATACTCTCAAATGGATACCTCTCCAAGCAATAACAATGAGAACTTCAACCAACCAAGGATAATCTCCACAAGTGATAGCAATAGGTTCTCAATAATATCTTCCTCATGCAATGTCAATAAGCTCTCAAGAAACAAACACAACTCTCTCAAACAAAGAGATATCAAATAGCCAACAATGATCTCCTCAAATGAAAGGCAAATGTATGCACAAGTGAATAGCAAATGATCTCCTCAATGGTCTCAAATAGTGGCAATGTACTCAAAAAGTAACCAACAATAATCTCCTCAAAGCAATAGCAAAAAACCTCCTCAATAATGGAAATACTCCTAATGAACTCCACTAAAGCAATCATGGAACTCAAGTATCAATTTTATCTATAAAATTGATTTTCTAATCCATCCATTTCCTCTCAATAGCCAAGGCACATAATCAAGCAAATTTGTCTTCAAATTCAAACTCTAACTCATGTGCATGTATTCTAACTCAAGGTAGCAATTAAATAGGTCTCAAGTTCCTAGTTTAATTTCATAATTAAATCATGCACTAGGACATATAACAAGTTCAACACTTTTCAACCTTATGACTCCCTAATTTTATTAACATATACAACAAGCACCTATGCTTTTATTTTTAATTCCACACCTTATAACTCCACATATAGCAATCACAAATATTTATTTCCACACCTTATATCTCCCTAATCACACACAACAATAACAAATATTTAATTCTACACCTTATAACTCCCTAAGCACATTAACACATACAACAAGCATTTATTTCACTAAACTCATTATGAATCCCTAGTTATGACAGAAATAATTTTAATGCACCAAACCTTTGGTAATAATAAATATTACCATGCGCTGAAGATAAATACCTTTATATGAAATTCATTGCCTTTTTAACCTTTGAAATCATCTTTGCCAAAATGCCTTGCCAAAATTAATGTGCCTTCACACTTTCACGGGAGTCAAACTCTATTCCTCTCTCTTAGCACTGTAAAGCGCTTACCACCTGGGTGCTAGCCCACATTGGGATTTTAATCCCAAACACCCAACTTTAACTTGCGCTCAAATATGAAACTCAATTTTACTTTCTTAGCAAAACACTTTGCCCTTGGAGGGATTCGAACATCGAACCTGCCTTGTGTAAAGTTCGTGTGCTACCAACTAAGCTATAGGCTCCTGCGTGACATCATTTTCCCACGTTGTTTACTTGACCTTGCTCTCAAATCAAAAGTTATTTATCCTTATTTCTTCATTGCTCCCCTTTCGATGACTCTCTCTCATGCGCTATGTCAAGTATTCTATAAAAAAAGGTTTTTACCTTTTATTTATATGCACATCCATGCCTTCGAATGACGTTGAAGAATATTTATTTATCTCCCCAACCCTTGCATGTCAGCGGATAATGTAATTCAACTTTAAACCTTAGAATTATTAAAAAAAAATTTAATAATTCACCTCTTAAATTTGAATTGGGATATCTCCTTCATTTTTTTGAATTTCGCCATGAAACTTTTTGCACCTAGGTTTTATTGGAAAACCTTTTCATCCATCATAATTTGGAGAAGTCTTAGCATAGTGGTTTTAATGAAAAACCCTTTCCAATGGTTTTAATGAAAACCCTTTTCATTGGTTTTAATAAAAAACCCTTGCCGTTGGTTTTAATAAAAACCTTTGTCGTTGGTTTTAATAAAAACATTTACCATTGGTTTTAATAAAAACCATTAATATAATATTTAAAAAATTAAATATTATATGCCTCTTGTGCCACAAAACCCTGTATATATCCTTGCTCTCCAAAATATCATAAATTATTATTTATGAAGTGCTTTTGCCACCAAAACTCAATGTGATCCATGTGACATCAATGACAACACAAAATAACTCAAATTACCAACAATCTCTCCCTTTGTCATTTATGGAAACACCTCTAATGCAAATCACCACAATCACTGCAAAAGCCAATTATGAAAATTAAAGCTGCTCCTCTTGACTCAATACTCTCTATGGAGGCTGCTCCTCCTATCTCAATGTTCTCTTTGGAGGTTTCTCCCTCTATCTCAATACTCACTTTGGAGGCTGCTTCCCCTAACTCAATGCTCTCCCCCTTACTCAAATATCTTCCCCTTTGACATCAATGGCAAAAGGGATACCTATGGGGCTAAAATATATGACTCTTAATCTTAGCCCCCTACCACCTTCTCTCTTGAGGTGATTAATTTTGGGGTGGTAGTACATTTACTCCCATATTACATTGTTCCTTTCCTTTGTCAACTTCCTTCCACATATTTATGATATCTTTTTCTTGATGAGTTACTTGATATTATTGTCTTGGACCTATTTGACCTTCTTTCCTTGAAACTACTTGAACTTCTTGCCTTGAACTTGTTTGGAATTGAGTCCTACACCATCTTGCAATATGTCCAAAGTTATTGCAATTAAAACACTTGATATTGTAGCCTTTGGATGGTGCCCATATCTTGAATTCTTTCTTGAAATTATTTCCATATCCATTCCTTTCCTGAACCTTGTATTGTGAAGCTTTGTTTCCATAATAATTTTGACCATGACCTTTGAATTGTGCAACTCTATAATCAAAACAATATTGCTTATTTCATTTGCACTGAGAAGCTCTATGACCAATCCTATTGCATAAGAAGCAATGTCCCTAAAAACCATACCTTCTTCCTTTGAATTTCCTTCTAGAAAAATCAAACTTCTTTTATCCATAGACCCTACAGTGTATAGCCCTGTGTCCAAATCCATTACAAGAAAAAAAAAGTCTTTGAAAAGCCCTTTGTTCATGCCTTGGTTCCTCATACATTTCTTGACCTTTATCCTTGTGATCATCTTTGACTTGTGCATTGTATCCTTGATCCTTCTTTGTGGTATCCAAATCTTCTTCCTTAACTTCTTCCTTGCTTTCTTCTTTAAGAATTTCTTTGCTTATTTAACTTGATTCACCTATCTCAAAACAAGATCCAAACTGTATATTTGGAGCCATAGGAGCTTTGGAACTTTCTTCATGAATATTAGGTGCTTCCTTGCTTTCATATTTTAGAGCTTCCTTTCCTTTTGAGTGTGACTCCCCAAACCTAAAATATGAGACCTTTGGTGCTTTGGAACCTTCCTCTTCTTTATCTTCATTTGTGTCAAATAGCAAATTGGCACACATCTCTATAGTATCTGAAATGCAAGTATCCATTTTTGTTGCTTCCTTTCCTTTGGGAACCGATTCTTCCTTATAGTTTTCTGAAACAAAACCTCCTGATACAAATAGAGGTCCTTGTGTGTTTATTTTTTATTTCCGTTCTTCATAACCAAGCCCTGTATTTATAGATGGATCTTGTTGTAAATCCAAAAAGTTATCCAAAGTTTTTGAATTCCTTTGAAATCGTGCTAACTTATTTATGTAGGTCCCAAAACATTTTTGATCTTCTTCTTCTAACTTATTACATATTTCTTTCTTCTTCTTCAATTGCTCAGAAATAGTGATGCCAAGCTCTTTTGTTTCTTGAAGCTCTTTTTCCAAACATTGAATGTGTCGATTAAGCATTACTTTGACCTTTTCATTTTCATGAACCTTATTTTCAATCCTTTTGTTTTCCTTTTCAATCTCTTGATTTTATTTTCTTGTTTTGTGGATTCCTCTTCTTCATCATCACTGCTACTAGAATTGTCACTAGAATTGCTGCTAGAACTATTATTGGAACTGCTGCTTTATTTTTTCATAAATAAACTTTTCTTGTTGCAATTGTTGTAGTACATGCAATCATCATATAAATGCCCAAAGTATCTACATATGAAGCATTTTAGTATTATTAGACCCTTCTTGTACCTATTTTCTTGCTCAATGGCTATAAAAATCTCTTCATGTCATTCTTCGATAGATATATCCTCTTATTTAACTTCAATACCTAGGAATAGGTGTTCTTGCCTTTCTTCACTTATTGCAAAGAATGTACATTATTCTTCATCTGACTAGTCTTCATTACCGTCATCTGAACCATCATTTGCTTCCTCAATGTAGAAAGTTTTCTTAGTCTTATGAAAAATTTTCTTCTTCTCATGCTTGCTTTTCTTATACCTGTCATCTTTGTCATGCTTATGGTTTCCTTCTTCTTTTCTTTTGTGATCCTATTTTTCATCATCACTATTTTTTTCATGTGGACACTTTTTTTCATAGTGACCATAATCACCACACTTTTAGCATTTTACTTTCTTCATATCCCTATAATTATTTGAGTCCTTTTTCCTTTTGATGAAGTTAGCTTCCTCATCATTATATGAATCTCTATCTGTCTCTAGATATTTTCCTTTCTTTTTATCTAAAACTTTTAATGTAATTTCTTTCTTTGGAGCTTGATGCTTATCTATCCTCATCTCATAAGTTGTGAGAGTTCCTTGTAGTTCTTCCATTGTTAGCTTGTCGATATTCATTGTTTCTTCTATCATTGAAACCTTTGCATCATACTTCATGGGAAGTGATCTCAAAATATTTTGAGTAACATCTAATTATTTCATCTCAAATCCTAGGCCTCTCATGGTGTTAGCAATCTCATCAAATCGAAGCAAGAACTTTGTAATATCTTCAGAATCTTCCATTTTCAATTCTTCAAAACTTTTTCTATGAGTTTGTAGTTTTGCCAAATTTACCTTGGAATCTCCTTCATAGGTATTCTGCAACTTGGTCCACATTTTATTAGCTAAATTACATACCATGACCTTTGTAAAATCAGTCTCATGAATCCCACTTAGAATACAATTCATTGCCTTTGCATTGATCTCAACCAATTTCTTGATAGTCTTATCTGTCTCAAGATCACCTTCAATATTATACTCTTTTGCAACCATCTTCCATACCTCATATCCTTGTGATATCAAATAGTTCTTCATTCTCATGATCCAAAAAGCATAATTTTTACCATAAAACAATGGAGACTTACTTGTAGATGATCCATTATGTGAAGCCATCTATGTTATTATAGAATCTACCCTCAAGCTGTTAGCCTTTTCTAAGGAACCCGATCTGATACCAATTGAAGAACACAAGCTTATATTGAGAGGGGGAGGGTGAAAAGTATAGCGCCCACTTTTTAATTTCTTTCCAAACCAATATCAATTAGTATCCTTAATTGCAATAACCAAATATAGCAGTGTGCATTAATGACATAGATAGCAATAGTAAGCAAGTGCACAAATCACCACACACAATTGAGACACAAGATTTAATGTGGTTCCCCCAATGTGGGGTAGTCCACAAGATAATATCCTTATAATATTTCACAAAGAAATAGGGATCCTTATCCCAATACAAATGATTACTTTGATCTTCTCAAAGCTAGGCTATCTTGATTTGCTCAGGTGGGCTCCATCGATCTGCTCAGCTAGGCTATCCACGGATCTACTCAGCTAGGCTATCCACTGATCTGCTCAACTAGGATATGCTCTCTACTGATTTGCTCAACTAGGCTATCCACTGATCTGCTCAGATAGGCTCTCTACTGATCTTCTCAACTAGGCAATCCACTGATCTGCTTAGCTAGGCAATCTAGATCTTCTCAGGTGGGCTCTCCACTTATCTTCTCATCTAGGCAACTGGTGTTGGTATATTTTTCTATTTTTGTTCTATCTCTTTCACTACTCACAAATCTACCTCAATGCCTTCTCACAAGGCTCAAACAATCTTGCTCAAATGTTGTCCCAAATCTATACTCAAGGCCTTCACAAAAAGGCTCAAACAATCCTACTCAAATACTACCTCAAATCTATCCAATAATTCTATCCCAAAAGCCTTCTCAAAGGCTCAATCAATCATGCTCAAGTAGCACTCAAATATCATCCACAAATCAACGAAGGCAAGGCTCAATGATGAACTCAACAATGAATGGCAATGTACTCTTTAATGGATGACAAAAATGACCCACAATTATCTCAATAATGTATGACAAATACTCTCTCAAATGAATGATAACAATGCTCAACAATGAACTCTCAAATATATGGAAAATGAGCTCTCTCAAATGGATGATAACAATGCTCAACAATGTATGACAAATACTCTCTCAAATGGATGATAACAATGCTCAACAATGTAATCTCAAATGGATGACAACAATGCTCAACAATGTACTCTCAAATGAAAACCTCTCCAAGAAATAACAATGAGGACTTTAACCAACCAAGGACAATCTCCACAAGTGATAGCAATAGGTTCTCAATAATATCTTCCTCATGCAATGTCAATAAGCTCTTCAAGAAACAAGCACAACTCCCTCAAGCAAAGAGCTCTCAAATAGCCAACAATGATCTCCTCAAATGAAAGACAAATGTATCCACAAGTGACTAGCAAATTATCTCCTCAATGGTATCAAATAGTGGTAATGTACTCAACAAGTAACCAACAATAATCTCCTCAAGCAATGGCAAAAACCTCCTCAATAATGGCAATACTCTCAATGAACTCCACTAAAGCAATAATGAATTCAAGCATCAATTTTATCCATAAAATTGATTTTCTAATCCATCCACTTCTTAGTAGCCAAGGCACATAATCAAGCAATTTGTCTTCAACTTCAAACCCTAACTCATGTGAATTTCTTCTAACTCAAGGTAGCAATTAACTAGGTATCAGGTTCCTAGTTTAATTTCATAATTAAATCATGCACTAGAACATATAACAAGTTCAACACTTTCCAACCTTCTGACTCCCTAATTTTTATTAATACATACAACAAACACCTATGCTTTTATTTTTAATTCCACACCTTATAACTCCACATACAACAATCTCAAATATTTATACACTTACTTTATTCTAACCTTATAACTCCCTAAGCATTCATACAACAATCATTTATTTCCACTAAACTCCTTATAACTCCCTAGTTATCATAGAAATTATTTTCAATGCACCAAAACTTTGGTAATTACAAATATTACCATGCGCTGGAGATAAATACTTTTATACGAAATGCCTTTGCCAAAATTAATGTGCCTTCGAACCATCTTTACCAATTAATGCCTTGCAGAATTAATGCGCCTTCACACCTTTGTGGGAGTCGAACTCTATTCCTCTCACTTAGCATTGTGAAGCGCTTACCACGTGGGTGCCATCCCATGTTGGGATTTTAATCCCAAACACCCAACTTTACCTGCGCTCAAATCTGAAAACTCAAATTGCCTTCCTTAGCAAAACACTTTGCCCCTGGCGGGATTCGAACATTGAACCTGCCTTGTGCAAAGTTTGTGCGCTACCAACTGCGCTATAGGCTCCTACATGACGTCACTTTCCCGTACTGTCTCCTTGACCTTGCTCTCAAACAAAAAATATTTTTCTTTATTTCTTCGTTGCTCCCCTTTCGACGCTTCTCACTTATGCACAATATTCCCAATCTCTTATAAACAAAGGTTTTACCTTTTATTTATATGCACCTCCATGCATTCGAATGACGTCGGCGGATTTTATTTATCTCCCCAACCTTTGCATGTTGGCGGATAATGTAATTCAACTTTAGACCTTAGAATTATTAAAAAAAAATTAATAATTCACCTCTTAACTTTTTTTTTGAAAAATAATTTGAAAAAACTTGTATTAAAACAAAGATCATTTACAAGTTGGGATGAGACTTTTCCCAGCCTTAGTCAAAGAGAACACATGTTTACAACAGTAAAAGAAGATTTGCATTGGAGCCAAATCTCTTAAACCATATTTCTACAATGACTGTTCACCTGTTTACAACTATAAAAGAAGATCTACATTGAAACATAAATCTCCTAAATAGTATTTCTGGAATGGTTATCCAAATTAGCTAAGCACTGGATTTGCTCACCAACCTGCCTAATCATCTCATCCTCAATAGCCATGTCACTGTGCCACTGAACCCCTACCTCCTTCTCAGCACCCATCTTAGCCAGGAAGTCTGCCACTTTATTTAGATCTCTACTCACATAAACTGGAATCACATCATCTAATTCCCTCCATAATTCCTTAATTTGAGTGACAAGAATCCTCAACCTCCATGTTTTCAAAGCAAAGTTCCTCATGCAATCTAGAGCTCCAACCATTATTTGAGAATCTGATTCTAGGATTATCCTCCTATGACCTTGTTTTACTGCCCAAATAGAAGCATATTTGATAGCTAAGGCTTCTGCTTCATTGTTTGTGGCTCTTCCCAAGCCTTGCAGTTCCCAATAGAGCACTGTTCCAACATGATTCCGGCAAACCACTCCAATTCCAGCTCTACCCGGATTGCCTTTTGTAGCTCCATCAATATTAATTTTAATCCAACCTTCTGGGGGTGGTTTCCAACTAGCTCTGTCCTGTCCCTCTTGCACTTCAACTTCCTTCTCCATTGCCCCAATAACAACCTCGAGTTTCCTCTTTAGCATAGACTACCACAGTTTCGTGACTTTGCTCCAAATGACCTGCCAAACTCCATCTAAAGAAGAAAAAGTTTCTCTAAAAATTCTAGCATTTCTCTCCAACCACACTTGCCACCAAATAAAGTTTAATCCAAGCTCCCAACCAATACAAAGAGCTTTAGATTTAAATCTACCCCTCTTCCATATTTCCCAAATATTAATCCGATTCAAATCACCATTAACTTGAATTTTATAATATAAAAACCATCTCTCCCAAATCTGGCGCATGAATGGGCACTCAAACATCAAGTGATCAGCTGTTTCCTCACTCTTGTAGCATAAAACACATTGATATGGACCAATGATTCCCCTACATCTGAGATTATCAAAAGTAAGAATTCCATTATGCATGAACTGCCAGGCAAAAAAGTTTACTTTCAGCCAACCCTTGAACTGCCAAATCTTTCTCCAATCCTCAACCCGATATGTATGAGGAGGAGGCTCTGGAAGGATCTTATCATATCCATCCTTCACCGTGTAGACACCAAGGCTCCCATAGCCCCAAGCTAATTCATCCTCCTCATCTCTACCTGTGAGAAATATTTCTGCCAAGATTTTAGTCATGATGGGTGTCAAATCCGGAGGGATTGAAATTGGCCACTCATCCAACTTCTTAAACTGCTTAAACTTATAATCCCCCAACTGACTAGTGTTGAAATAACTTTCAATTTGGACCCATCCCCTGGTTTCTATGGCTATTTTTATTGGTTGCAATTCAGGAAATTCAACAATGATAGGTGGGTATTGATCCCATGAATCTGTCCAAAATCGTGCCTTCTCCCCTCTCCCCACTTTCCAAAATAATCTATCTTTTACTACCTGAGATCCTAACTTGAGAGCCTCCCACACTAAGGATCCATTACCATCCAAAGGGAAACGACCCACCTCATTTGGGTTTACCTGTCCCAAATATTTACTAGTTAAGATTCTACTGAATAAAGAAGTTGGTTGGGAAATCCACCTCCAATAAAGCTTTCCAACCAAAGCTTTATTATTTAACTTTGATCTTCTCAGTCCCAAACCTCCTTTTACCTTGGGCTGGCTTACTTTATCCCAACCTACTAAGGCCCATTTCCTCTCTCCTTTTACTCCTTCCCATAAAAATTTTCTAGCCATCTTGTCCAACTCTTTCCATATGGTATGTGGGGCAACAAGGATAGAAAATTTATAAATTGGCATGGCCTGAATGATAGACTCGTAAAAAGTTAATCTACCCCCATAGCTTAACCATTTGTGAGACCAATGATTAATTCTGTCCTTGATACAATCCAAAAGATTCCTCCATATATCTATTTTTAGTTTTTTAAAATGCAAAGGGACCCCCAAGTATACCACTGGGAGATAAGTCCTTGTGAATCCCAAGATCTCTAAAATTCTGTCCTGAAGCCTTTGATCAAGATTGAAAAAGACCACTTTGGATTTTTTATCATTGATGACTTGGTTTGTAGCCCTAAGGTAGACATTAAGTGTATCTCTAATCATTCTTGCTTCCCTGAAGCTGGCCACTCCCACCAATCCCGTGTCATCCACAAACTGTAGGTGAGTCAAAACTTCCTCACCCACCTTGATACCTGTTAGCAAACCTTGTTGTCTTCTCCTCAAGATGAGTCTACCCAATCCTTCAGCCAATATGAGAAAAATATAGGGAGAGCAAGGATCTCCTTGACGAAGGCCTCGAGTAGCTCCAAACGGTTGCGAGGGAAGACCCTTGATTAACACCGAGTATGTCAGAGTAGAAACACAACTCATGACCCATTCTATCCAATCTCGAGAGAAACCAAAGGCTGCCATCATCTTTGACAAGAAGCTCCACTCCACCCTATCATAAGCCTTTGACATATCTAATTTTATGAACATTCCTCTATTACCAGATGTTTGCATTGAATGGATTGCCTCCCGAGCTAGAACCACACCATCCAAGATCTGCCTACCCTCTACAAAACCCCCTTGCTCCGAGGAGATAATGCTATGTAGAAGAGGTTTTAGCCGCTCAACCATTACCTTTGTGATTATTTTATATATGACATTGCATAAGGCAATAGGTCTATAATCTGAAATATGTACCCCCTCCTCCCCTTTTGGAATTAAGGTAATGAAAGTATGATTTAATGCTTTAAGCATTCTTTTACTACCTTTGGACTCCTCTATAACAACCATTACATCCTCCTCCAAGTTATCCCAAAAGGCCTAAAAAACTCAATTGGAAAGCCATCTGGACCTGGTGTTTTTTCGGTGCTCATTCCAAAGACTACATTCTTCAGTTCCTCTCTATCAATGGGTTTAAGTAGGGTCTGATTTTCTTCTTCAGAGATAACAGAGGGTATGACAACAATAACTTCTTTTTGAGCCTCTTCATCTTGCACCATACTTTCCTTAAATAGTTTAGAAAAATAATCCATTGAATGGAAATGCATACCTGGAATTGTATCAAAGGAGTGTCCGTTCTCATCTTGAAGAGCTTCCATGTTGTTCATCCTGTCTCCTAGCACAAGCAAATCCGATGGAAAAATTTGGTATTTTTATCACCTTCTAATAACCAAGTGGTTCTTGCTCTCTGTTTCCAGTAGGTCTCCTCTTGGTTGTCAATGTCCTCAACCGCTTTACGCAATGCATCATCCTCTTCTTTGAGCTGCTCTGTAATTGTTCCTTCCCTAAAGTGTTTTTGAACCTCATCCCATCCGGCCACCAATGGAGCTCTTTGGACCTGGAAGCCTGTCTTGTTAGCTCGCCTCCATTGTTTCAGTTGATCTTTGACATAATGAAGTTGTTTGTGGAATCTAAACATTGTTGTCCCATATATCGGGCGACCTTCTTCCCACCACTGTGGAATTTTCTTTCGAAGTTCCTCTTTTGTAACCAAAAGTTTTCAAATTTAAATGGTTTGTGATGTTGCACTGCCTTGATCCCTCCTTCCAACAAAATGGGAAAGTGATCTGAAACTGGACCCTCCAAAATCTGAAATTTTATATTCCATTTTACAAATGCCTCCTCTGAAACCAAAAAATGGTCTAACTTCACCTTCCTGCTATGTGGCTCCCTCCTCTTATTAGTCCAAGTATAGTTGGTTCCAGGGCATTTAATATCCACCAAGTGTAATGCCTGGACTTGGGCAATCATAAGTCGATCCCCTGGGTCCAAAATTGGGGTTCCCCCTTCCCGATCTCTAGAGGATAATTTAGCATTAAAATCCCCAACAATAATCCAGCCTAAATCTTCCCTTGAGACTCTCATGTTATGCACAACTTTCCATTGATGCATCCGACCATCTAGGTTTTGAGCCCCATAAAAATTTGTGATTAAAACATGTTCAACTGTGACATTATTTCTAAAATGTGATGTGAGAACACCCCTCCAAGCTATATGTTCTATTGCAGTCCATTCAAGAGAGTTCCAAAGAGTAACTATCCCCCCTGAGGCACCTTGGGCAGCCACTTCCATATGACCAACACCCTCCAAATTCTGTTAACTATTTTACACATAAGATCTAACGACATTTTTGTCTCCTGGATAAGCAAAAATTTGTTTTACATTTTTCTAAGAGTCTTCGAACAACAGATTGATGGGTTCTACTGTTTAAACCCCTAACATTCCATGATTGTATAATCATTGGTTACCTTGAGAGCAATAAAATCTATTGGCCTCACCGATCCTCCAGTGATCAACTTTGTCTCCTTGAACTGCTATCAATTCCTTATTTGATTTTCTACCCACTCCTTGAGAGTTGCTATTTTTTTATCTCTTTTCCACCTGAGTTATCCCTAAAGTTGGCCTTTCTCTGTTCTTTTCTGCTATGCCCATGCTGACATCCTTAATTATTGGTTGCTCTTGGTTATGCACTATCAATGCCCCTACACTCTCTGACTGTGGTAACTCACTGTACTCAATTACCTCTCTATGATGGGGGGAGATGAAAGAGGAGCTTGAACATGGATGTTATTATTTTCATTATTCCCATCCACTCCTTCCATGAATTGTTCTTCTTGGTCCATTAGTGTCTTAAATATCTCATACCTATTGGAGGGCTTGAGTTGGGTTTGCTCTTTACCATATTTTTTCTTTTGCCTTCTCCTTCTTTTGGGTTGTTCAAAACCATCTCCCCGTGCTTCTTTACCCCGAGAAATATTGGTTGGTTCTTTGTTGATTGTTGACTTACCCTCCTTAGGAAGATTTGACATTCCTAGAGGAGCCTCCATTTTTATGTTCATATTATTTGGGCAAGATCGGGCCAAATGCCCATATTTGTGGCAAACTCTGCATCTGAAGGGCAATGCCTCATAATCCAGTTGTTGAATCCAAGATAGTCCTGCAAGTTCAAGTTCCACCTCTACTGTAGAGGCTGGCTAAGATCCATTTCCACACATAATCTTGCATAAACAACTGTGTTTCCTTCTATTGTGTCTTTGGAAACACCCAAATGTCTTCCAAGGGAATTATCGATAATTTCCAATACCTGCTCACTCCAAAACTCCATTGGAAGTGCATACAAATGGATCCAAATCGGGACAAAGTGGTTCAATTCGAGGATCAAATCCCACTCTCCAGGGTTGAACAAATAATCCTGCTGACCATGATTCCTCTTTTCTGATTCGAAAGCCCTATTTCTATCGACAAGTGAAGAAAAACTAACAATAAAATATCCATTGCTAATAAACCATAAAGAATACTCACCAAGAGGCTCCCAGTTTTGCTGACCTAGGAATGCAAAAATTTAGGGTAGGGCGAATACCCATGAATTTACAGATCAAATCATGATTGGCTCTATATAAAACTATTTCTTCAACCATCCTTTGCTCAATGACAATATTTGGCCTTGATTCTGACTGTGGCAAGCATCCATTAACTCGTTGAGATGTTGATCTATTTCCAGCAATCGTAAAGAGCATTTTTAATGCAGTTTTTTGTGCTTCTTCAGTCTTTGATGGAGATTTATCCTTTAACAAATCTGCAAAAGAACTATGTCTCTCTAGAAGAGGATCCGGAGGTGTCCCCATTGGGCCCTCCTAGGGCAGCAATCTTGTCTTCAAATCCACAATAACCAGAAATCTCTTCGGCTACCCAACTGATGCCCTAGTTTTTTCAACCTAAATCTCTTCGATTATTTTAAGATTTGCCAATTCACCTCTTAACTTTGAATTGGGATATCTCCTTCATTCTTTTGAATTTTGCCATGAAACTTTTTGCACCTAGGTTTTATTTGAAAACCTTTTCATCCATCATTATTTGGAGAAGTCTTAGCATAGTGGTTTTAATGAAAAACCCTTTCCAATGGTTTTAATAAAAACCTTTCCATTGGTTTTAATAAAAACCTTTACCATTGGTTTTAATAAAAACCATTAATATAATATTTAAAAATTAAATATTATATGCCTCTTGTGCCACAAAACCTTGTATATATCCATGCTCTCCAAAATATCATAAATTATTATTTATGAAGTGCTTTTGCCACCAAAACTCAATGTGATCCATGTGACATCAATGATCCATGTGACATAAATGACAACACAAAATAACTCAAATTGCCAATAATTTAGTGAAAAACAAGATGACAAAACATGAAAAGCATGTAATAACAATCAAATAATGGTAGACAATATATTAATGTTAACAACACATGAGTGCATGTAGAACTGAATCATGGATTTGACCTTGCAAATTATACGAAAAATACCTCTTTATGTATGTCATACAAATTTGTTCCTCCTCAAAACTAATATTCATATACTATTACCTAAAGTAGTTACCATATTCCATAAAAGAAAAAATAAAAAGTATAAAATGGGTTTATGTTATAAAATGATATGATTATATGCTTGAAATGATTTTAAAAATAATAAATGGTTGAGTGAGAATCAATGAAAATGAATATGATATCATAAAATATGAGGTAAAAGGGATGAAAATGGTTGTACATCCTAATGTCAATCCATATATCTAAGCTTATCCACAATATTATTATTATATAATATCCCTCATTCAATACCTTTACAAAAATGTGCCAATACAACATAATGAAAAACACATCATAACATAAATGATAATTCTAGGTAGATACCACTATATAAAAGTCAAGAATCAAGTCATTTTATTATTATAATGAGTTTAGATATGGCTTTGCAAAGTATTATGGTGAATATTATGTTTTCTAACTTGACTTTGAAAAACCTCAAAGCTAGTGATAGAGTCTAAATTATAGAAGAAATGTTGGCTAGAGTTCATGAGGATTTGTATGAAATATTATTAATATTATGATCAACCCATATATTTATATTAGGATTCACCTATATTATTGATTTTTAGATTTTATATCCTCAAAAAATTCAACAAATTATTTTGCATTCTATAGTATGTTATGAATAGTTAGAAATATACAAGAAGGTGGTATTATAAAGGAGTTTTTAAAAGCTTAATAGTTAGTATTTCATAAGATTTATTTTTTGACCATAATGTCGGTTATATATAAATTTGTCCCAGTTTTTTAAGTTTATTTATATTGGTACATGATTTGAAGATACTATTAGCAACATATGATATCATTCCCTTAATCATTCATCTCATATAGATAGATGCCTTTCTTTTTCCAAGATAGTTTTTCAAAATATTTCTTTCCAATATGTTCCCTAGGATATATTAATCTCTTATACTATTATTAATAATGAGGATACAATACAATATGATCATAATTCCTACACTATTTCTTATTATCTATCATTGTATGAGTATTTTTAGCATCAAAAGGATCCCAATTAGGTTAAGGATCTTATTATCATTTTATATAGCTTGGTTTTAGCTACATCATTTCTCATTGAAGATCTAATATCAAATACTCAAAATATCTAAGACCTATAATAATTATATCTTCTACATACCTTCATCTAAAATATTCAACATGTTCCATGAATTGAGTTAGATTCATTAGACACATTTGAATTTGAGGTACATTTTTTACATGAGACTAGAGTATATATCAATCTTGAAGTAACTTGAATTTAATTTATTTCTAAATATTTAATAATTGTTTGTATTTAATATTTGTTTATGAATATTTGTCCAAGGAATGATGGAGCAATGATAAAAAGAATGCAATCATATGACTTGAGTTCAAATATTTTATTTTGATGGGCAATCCTATAATAAGGAAACTAGTATCAATATGATTTTTTATTACAATGGCATAATAATATCATGATCACATATTAGTGGGGTACACTACAACCCAATATTATCAAATAATTTTTTTTATGAATATTTATTATGTATAGAATTCATACTAAGTTTGCATTCCATGAGAGTTCATATTTTGGATAAGCAAGATTTTATAACCTTTAATGGCCATACATTAGTATTAATATGATTCATATTTGAACCATAGATAATACTCCTAACCTTTATGCTTTTATGAACAAAAATTTGGTTTTGATCTGGTTACTAATTATTATTTTCATATGGACATATCATATTAAATTGAGGATCTATTCTAAATTTATGAAGTTAGGAACTTTAACTACAAGAGTCTAAGTATTTTAAGATTGCATGTGCATATATATTTATATGCATGTGTGTGTCAAAAATTATAACATACACTTAAATGATTATATTTTTGTTCACATTTTACATTTTGGTGATCCCATGGAGGTCGCCATTGGACCTATTATAGCCAAATAATGTAGAACATTAATAAGTTCTCAAATAAACTTGAATTTTTAGATCACTTATGGAGTGCATTCTTAACTAATTTGTCATTAAAATTTTGAATATTTGATATTATTTATTTAAGTTCATATATTTATATTTCTAATTTTTTCATACATGTGGATTAAAGTTATATTACAATAGGGTTTGTCTTATTTTCTATTATTTATGATATCTCAAATAGCTTTCCTTGCAAATACATCCACTCCATATTCCCTATAATTAAAATAAAAAGAACAAAATTTAAGATCTAATCTAATTTTTTCAAAAACCATAATTTTGAAACCCTCTTTTCTTTTGAATGAAAAATATAAGCCATCCACTTTATTTAACAAATATGCCCCTCACTTTTCAAGAAACTAAAAGCCTCTTTTCCAATAAACCCTCCCTTTTCAAACAAAACCCTCTTAATTTTTTGAATGAAATCCCTCAAGGTTTTAATGTAGTGGTAGATATCTATTGGTGTAGGTGTGGTGTGGTAGATTTTTGTGTGAATAAAGTTTCAAGGCAAAGGATTTTATTTAGGTCATTTTGATTGCAAGAGAAAAATAGGGCCAATGAGTCCTCCATGTGCCTTGTTTTAGGGGTATAGTTTCATACAAAAGTATATTCATGTGAAAATTTTATGCATGAAGATAGTTTCATGCAAAAATATTTTTCTCCATATACCTATTCCCATGCACCTAAACATATCATATGCCATGGGAAAGTTTTTTATTTCACATAAAATTATGATTTGGCCAAGGCTTGAGAACAAATCAGAATGCACCAAATAGTTTGGTGTGTGTGTCTTTTATTTTTGTTTTTTGAAAATGGAGTGGTACAAGAGCATCTCACACTAGGGTTGATTCATCCACATATGCAATAAAATGCAAGTTCCATAATAACATTAGTTATCTAATCAATATTTAACATCTTTATATTTTTTACTACATGAAAACATGTGTGTGCACACACACACATTGATTTATTAATTAAACTCCCTTTAGATCAACAAGATCTATGCATTTATTATTTTTTATGAAAAAAAGATATATCATATAATTTTTTTGAATTAATACAATAAACATAAAAATTCTTAAACTAAGATAGCATAATAGTAAATTAACAATCAAAGATAAAAAAACTATCTTAATCTAGGCTTAAATAAAATAGAGCATTCAAGAATGAACTACACTAAGATTATCCAAAAACATGAAATATAGGGATAATACTAATGTAATAAAACAAATTACTTGACACCTAGCGCATTAGGAATATATCATTCATATAATATACATGAGAAAATGTTCATCCCTACCTTACCCTCCTTGCAATGTCATGATAGTTAATAAAGAGAGATAATGCCTAGGATATTCATAGAGGGTTTGACCTACCTTAGAAACAAGTCCTTCAGTAATAACCAATTACATTTGGTTGCAAATACTAGTATAAAATCTCATCCTTGTTCATGAAATGTAGCAAACCAGTAGTCAATGGGTTTGGTTGTACCTATAAGGGTAAGAGAAATAAAATAAAAAGATTGCATAATGCAATAGCATCAAAGATAGAAAATATGAGAGTTGTGTTAGCAAGAGAATAAAATTATTGTGGAGATGTTTGGTTTTGATAATTTAATCAATGGTTATGATATGGTGACAAAAAAAGGAGTTGAAATAGGTTTTCATAGTTGATAAAATAAAATAATTTTTTTTTTTGACCTGATGGATAGTTTTCCCCCTTTTCAAGGTCATAAAATCATAATTGTTGATCAAATGATTCATCATTCAAGCCCTAGTATAAACATTTACTCAAATCATGACCATGCATAAAAAACCATAAAATTAATCTAATAAATAAGCTCCCACATAAAGTAGTGGTCTTGGCACCATCAATTGTAGGATGTATTCTTTAGGGGCATGCATGCCAAAACATCCCTTACTCATGACTCTATCCTTATTTTAGGGTTTGAAAAAGTTAGCAAGTAAAAATATTAAGAAATGTGGTAGAAAAGTAGCAAATGGGAAAATAAAAGGAAATAAAACCATTGACCAACATGGGTTCCCTAGAATCCTACCTAAGGACTAATAAAGTTAGTCCATCCCTATCCCATAAATAGGATGATGACACTCTCCACCACTTGTAAAGTCAGTTTTTATTGTTATTTTTGCAAATATATATTACCCATCCCTAAGGAAAATGGGACACACCACAAGGAATAGCCATTCCTAAATATTTAGGGAAAACAAGAAAGAAAAAGAGCAATATGCAATAGCCAAAGCCATAAAAATAAATATTTTTTGCTATGGAACAAAGACTAAAATTTTATAATATTTTGCTCTACTATCTATGCAAAATACAATTTTTTTGATATAAATAGCAGAACAAATACACAAGCATAGCCAAAAATGTAAAAGTAAAGGAAAATATACATGATTCTTACCTATACATGTCCTAAAAATTTTGGCTACAAGACATTGATTTTTACATGCCCCATGTGGCTAGAAAGGAATTTTATCTATAAAAATACCCAAAGTGCTAAAAAGTGCTATTTAAATGCAAAATGAGAAAAAATAGAGTGCACAAGTGAGTCTAGAGTGGTCCAAAATACCTGAAAGCACTAAGAAAAATATTACATAAGAAATTATTTTTGTAGTAAAATATTTAGAAGCATAGGATGATGGTATTTAGTGCCTCGTGTACCATATTTTTTAGATATATGAGATTCTTCTTTGCTTGTGTCACTTGTATTTTACGTATATTTTTCATGAGCATATTTATCACATTTAAAACATATGCTTATAATTTTTGTAGTATTTTATGACATATCTATTTATGTATGACATACACTTCGGATTTGTGTACCATTCAACAACATGATATTTCTAAATGTGCATGTATGATTTGAGTAGTATTCAGTGGTGTTCTTCATAAATAGAAATATCATGTATGATTTGAGTAGCATCCAATGACATGCTTAATGAGTTTAATTTATCTAGAGAACAAACAATTTGGGTGGCATTCAATGTCATGCATCATAACCAAAGATAGCACATATGATTTGTGCAACATTCAATGACATGCTTTATAAATAATCAATATAGAGCATAAACCATTTGGGTAGCACTCATTAATGTGCTCTTTATACATGGCATCCCTCCAATATTATCCAGGCATAAGGTGATATACCAACCATACATGTAATTATAGTAAGCATGCCATATGTAGTGTCTAATAAGTGCCAAGTACCAATAAATATACTTTTCACAACAACTGGGTAAACTAATAGAATCCAACTCATGCCATGTACAAACACAAATATGTGTCCCCTAATCCTAAAAAAAAACACTAGATATGCATATATGGATATTATAGTAGTCAACCATATCCACATATGACTATTTAATGGCCTAGGGGATGCCAACCTATGCCACAAATGACACATAAGTATATACCCCCAAATACAACTCTCAATCCACCACTGATGATGGATGCATTACTCAACATGGCACACCCACATGAAAAGAGGATAAGGAAGATAAGGGCAATAAAAATGGTCTATATATGTATTATAGTGTTCCCTAAGTGGGATTATCCTATGGAAGAAAAGTAATAATCCACTATTGCAATGGGGTTCCATACTGCAATATCCAAATAATGATATTGTTCAACAAGACACATATGCCACTAAAACAGGACACTAACAATTATTAGTTGATTGGATGACTTGCATATTATTTATTGCATGAAAACTTTGGTAAAGGGATGTTGCCTTGGTGTTCATATGGGATATGGCATAGGTTGAACTAAGGTAGTTTTTTTATGGCACTTAAATTTAGGTACTGATACAAACAATAGGGAAGACTTTGAGAACAACATTATGCCACTTACTAGCAATAGCAACACCATGACACAAGTAATCAAACAAAGTGCAAACAAAGTCAATAATAATAAATGCTAGTAAAACAAAAAAGACCAAGGAATAAGAAAAATAACTAGCAAACTAAAAAAATGCAAGAATAGATGTAAAAATGAAAGAATATAGCTAAAGAGTTGGAATGACCAAGATCACTACTTAAAGGGGTGATCATGGTCAACAAAGATAAAAGCATAAAAACACAAACCACCAAGCCATAATTGTATAAGACAAAAAATTCTAGATGACTAGGATCGCCTATTAATGTCGTAGTCATGGTTATGATAGGAAGAGATAGTACAAACACATTAAGATGTACCAAACTAAATAGTTTACAAGAATAATATCCACAAATAGATAGTTAAAGTAGTCAAGACTAGAAACAAGGAACCAAAGTCAACAAGTAAATCCAAAAAACTAAAAGACTATACAAGTGAGTCATAAGGGGTTACATATAAAATCTTCTTATATGTATGGAATAAGTGGATTCAACCACCTCAAATCCATCCATTGTTTGTAATTTAATTTCCCTATACCTAAAGAACTCCTTGACAATATATGAACCAAACCATTTTTGTATAAATTTACCCTTTTATTTCTTATGCACATTATCAACCTTGAGGATAAAGTCCTCAACTTTGAAATCATGGTTATATACTTTCTTATTATAATTCTTAGCAACATAACTCTTATAGGCTCTACTATTATCAAGAGCACACAAATACCTCTCATAAATGATGGTACATTTGACAAGGTGAGCCTTCCTATACTCTTTATGGTACTCATCATGACTCAACTAAATTTTCAAAGAAATATGCAAAATATAATTCAATCTTGAGTGACAAAATGGGTCCCTCATCCTATAGGATGGATAAAATTGATTTTTTATGGGTCTTAAAAAGGGAATCTAGGGATTGCAGGAGTTGGATGAGTGATTAGAAATAATAAATGCAAAATCATTCTAGCTTTTGCTGAGAATCTTGGAGTCCAAACCATCCACTTTGCAGAGGCTAGATCCCTATTTCAAGAATTAGCCCTTCTTGAAACTTTGGAGCATGAGAAGGTAATTATTTATGGGGACTCCCTAAATATAATCAATATTCTGTTTGATATTTACACTCCTAGTTGAAATATTAAAAAATTAATGAATGAATAAAAAAGAATACTTAGGTGCTTTGAAAGCGTTCAATGAAAGTATGATTATAGAGAAGGTAATATGGTCATTGACTCTTTATCCAATATAGGGGTTCATTAAGAAATATTGAATATTTTGAGGGAAAGTTTTTCTCAAGTTCTTACTCTTGTGGTGAAGAGAGATAATGGTGCAACTAATGAAATATGTTTAAGTTTGTCTATTCTATGGGCTTTCATGTGCCTTATTAAGAAGAAGAGGATTTTTAGAGTAATTTTTTCAATATTTTTAGAGTTATTGTTCTACTTAATGCCATGAAAATGCTAGAATATAGGTATTTTGAAGTCTTTAAGTTTGGGATACATGTGAGTTTTCCTTTTTCTTTGATTTCAAATCTTTTTGGTAGGATGTTCTTCGAGGTGGTGTCTATTATCCTATGGTAGGTCTTTTGGTTTCATTCAGTTGGCCTTGCCTTCTAGATCAACTATGTCTTCATGGTCATGGCTTCAATCAATGATGTACAGGTGGATTTCCGTTCTATTCTAACAAGGTATTTGATTTATATTTGTTCCATTGGTTTGCTTAAAATTCTATTATTCTTGCATTCCTACACATGGCCTTTAGAGTGGAACTTTATTGTTATTTTATAGTGTCATATTGATTACTATATCATGATTTTCTAGGTCATGAATAGTTTGTCCTATCTATCCTCTCTAGTCTCAATTTTTTCTCATTTGACCTATGTCTGTGATAGTCCTAAGTTGAGGTGGCAAGACATCCACATACATAGTGTCTTCCTAGAGAGTGTGAATCTTACCTCAATTGTTATTTTTGATCCTCTTAATCCCAATCTACATTAGGTGCATGATTTTCATAATTTTTGCCTTATGTTCTTGTCTCAAGTCAACCTTTCCCATGCTTTTCATTGGTGGAGTTTCTTGTCTATTAGATTTTATCCTTATTCGAGGAGGTGACATATATCTTCTTAGGACAAAGAGCGTGAGTGGGTTGCATACCCATCATTATTCTAGGAATATTATAGATGAAGGACATTATTTGAAATTAGGGTGGAGGTGGATCTTTTTTATTCTTGTTCAATTTTACTTCGAGTTGCTCCTCTTCAAAGTTTAAATAGTTATAGGAGGCCAAATTGGTTTAGTATATGGTAGGATATTTAAAGGGAGTAGAATCATCCATATGGAGTTTGAAGGGAGTTTAAATAGTTATAGGAGATATTCTTATAATATGGTAGGGTATTTAAAGGGAGTAGAATCATCCATCCTATATCTAGATGATGAAGTGTTGAGAATAATGGATAAAGGGGGTTTGTTGCATTTATTGAAAAGTTCAATGGGTTTGACCTTGAGCTTTCCAAGAAGATACCTTTCACCTAGGATGATGGTAAATTCAAGGCTACCAGGATGGATTTAACCATTTCCATTCCCCTCATTTTTGATGTATCATGGTTCCCAATTTTTTGGGAGTGTATTAATAGGAAAAAAAATTCCCTAGGAAGAGAACTAAAGTTCTTTAGAGGCAAAGGAGAACACTCAATCAAGTGCCAAAATGGATATCTTCATGAATATATTAAGGTTCTATGGGATAGGGTGGTGTATGGAGTATTTCACTTCAGATGGTCAAGTAAAAATTAGGTAAATCTTTCATTTCACTTTTTTAAACCACATGAACTTAAATAAAATGATGAATGTACCAATTTTTTCTGTTTAGATCCATTGAAAGAATAATGGGGTAGGTGCAATGAGGTAAATATTCTACTCCTCTTCATCAAGGACTAATGAAATTATTGTTTGAGCATGTATCCAATAATGGTGATAAGGTGGAAATGAACAACCTAGGTCTACTTGGGAATCAAACTAAAGTGGGTAATAAAAATATTTCTTTTGAAAATTTTGAGAGCAAGAAGCCCAAAAATCCATCCCTAACTTCTTTGGATTGTTCAACTAAAGAAGAAAAGGATTCCCCTATGAAGGATAAGGGTGAGACTCCTAAATAACCTATGGTTAATGTTGAGATGCAAAGGACCCCCAAAGGAAAGGAGAGCAGTACAAGGTGTTCAAAATATTTAAAGTTTAGAGTAGTTAAATTGAAGAAAACCATGCAAGTCATCCCTAATTATGAGATTTTTGTAGATTTAGACCCAATTATCTAAAATAAACTAAATAACAAAGCTAAAATTCCTACTAGGAAAGGTAAAGAACAAATGAGGACTCTACACCCTCTCAAATCTCCAAAAAATGCTATGAAGACAAAAAATGATCTTCTCAATTCTCTAAGCAGGTCTGTTAAAATGTCTACCATTTATGTTGAAGAAATCAATTGGATGATAAAATATTTCAAGAATAATCAAACTAATTTAGAGGAGGGAGTGGAATAGTATGATGTTAAAGACTTATTTTATAGGTTTTTTGGGTTCCTCTATGCCCTCCCTCTCTCTTTGTTTGATCCTTGTTTGTTTGTGGGCTAGGCCTCTTTTTTATTTTTATTTGGTGTTTTGTCTGGGTTCAATTAGGTCTTCCCTTGTGGACCTGGTTATAAATTTGTAAAAGGTTCAAGGACCTTTTCAAAACCAATTATTTTTCCATATAATAAAAAAAACATCTTGAGTGACAAAATAGCTTCACTACCTTAAACCAAAGAAAATGGGGTTGCCCTTATAGATGTATGAATATTGTTGGAGTATTCCCACAATGTGGGATACAATTTTAAGTGCGAATATTTATTTAATTCTTTAACCATATTTTAAAAAATGTTTAGTAAAATATTATTGCTAGATTCAACTTGACCATTTGCTTATGGATAGTAGGGCATATAAAAATAGTGCTAAATGCTTAATTGAGAAGCTAATTCTTGCATTTTTTATTTTTAAAAATAATACTATTATCTACAATGAGAGCAGATGAAACACCAAAGTGACATACAATTTGACTAAAGATAAATTTTGATACAATTGGGGCTATCTAGTTTGTCAATGGCATAACTTCTAACTCTTTTGTAAAGTATTCTATGGCGATAATAATAAACATGTGCTCATTTGAGGACATAAGAGAAATAGGTTCTACAAGGCCAAGGTCACAAGTGGAAAATGACCAAGGAGACTTAATTGGATGAAGAACTTAGGTAGGGGAAACAATTTCATATTTTTTATCACAAGATTTGAAATACTTATTTGAATCTTTGATTGTTGACCAAAAGTAACCCATTCTTAGTAGGTAATGTGTCATGGGATGACCAATAAAGTGTCCTCCACAATCACCCCTATGGATATAAAATATATTTTTGTTCACCTCAACTATTATAAGGCATCATAAGTTTGATAAGTTATGGATTATGGTAGTACAATACCCCACCAAGAACAACATATCCAAATATTCTCTAAAAAATACAAGCTATTACTTAATATTAGACATAGGTAGATAAGTTTGATTATCAAGAAAATGCAAAAATGTTTCCATACCAAGGATAATCATGAGTAGTTTGGAAATCAATGGCATTGATATTGATTATATGCATATCCAATGTACCATTAGTGATAGAAATTACACAAAATTAGTTTTAGTAATATTTTCATGTGGTTAGGTCCGAGGTGTAGACCAATTGGTTCATCCAAACCCCATAAGGGGGCGAAGGTCCAAGGTTCAAATCTCGGGCCTCACCGAACTGAACGCTTGTCCCTTTACTAGTTCTTTCAGTGGCATAAAAGGTTTAAAATTATTGTGGCATGGTGGTTATAGGGGCGGACTGCGTGAAGATCTATGTGACGGCTTCTGGGGCAGACATCGCAGAATACTGTGGCAGCCATAAAAATCTGGATAGCCTTCCCGGATTCGTGGTAGCTAACGATTCCACCATGTAAATTCAAAAAACAAATATATATATTTTCATGTGGTATGAAATTACTAGGCAAAGTGGCTACGGAGTAAGCCTCAACATGATGCCCCTTGAGGAGTTCCTATTAGAAAAGGATTAAAATTCATCTATAAAATCTATATCCACTTGATGGTAAGTTATCAAATGGGAAGCTCTAACAACATACTCTCCAAACATATGACAAACCATAATTTAAGAGTTGCCTAACACATTGACATATTTGAAATTTATACATTGGGTGTTCAAGAGTCCTAAAATTAAAGCCTCAAACTCAACATTATTAGTAATTCCAAATAAATATAGGTTAAATGGAATAAGAATAGATAGGCTAGTTAAAAAGTTGAGAAAAATACTAGCTCCTACCCAAAACTCATTCATTGCTCCATTAAAGTGGAGGATCCAAGTGCCAAGGTGGAGGCTTTCATAAAATTATTGGAAAGAGGAAGGTGTGGTATATTTTACTTTAGCTTTAGTCTCATGATACCTTTCAAAATCCTCTTGAGCCTCTAAGAGAGCTTTGTCATGCTTAGTAATTTCAAAAGGGATAATATCCCAAATAATACTAGAGGTAAAGGGGGAAGAAAATATAACAAAATCATTAGGAGTACAAGATATAAAAATTATGTTCTCATCATTCAATTCCTCCTTCAAGGATTATTGTACTAGGTCAAGAGCTAATACCAATTGATCAACAATCACTTATGCTTTAATAAATTTTTGTTAACAATACAAAGATCAAATTGTTGCATCATAGTGATCCATTTTTTATATTGGGTGTTACTAGGGATATAAGTCTTTTGTAGAAAGTATCCCAAGGGGTTAGTTTTAACAATCATAAATTTTTTCTAATAAAACATATAATATCTTAGCTTCTCACATGAAAAGTAGATGGCCAATCAAATTTTCTCCATGGGAATGTATTGAGTTTCTGTTAACAATATTGTGTGAAAAATGTAGTACACAACATACTCCTTATTGTTATCATCTTGTTGAGTAAGGATTGCTCCTAGGGAAACCTAAGTAGCAAAGTTGTACAATATAAATAGTTAATTTGGGTTGGGTGGGCAAAGAGTTGGGGGTCATAAAATAAATTTCTTGAATTCTAGAAAGGCCTTATTACAAATTTTATCCCATTTGAACTCAACATATTTCTTAAGCAAGTGATTCAATGGATAAGCTTTGAAAGCTAACTCAGGAATGAATTTACTAATGGCTCTAAGCTTCTCCAAGAAATATTTGATATATTTAATAGTTCTAGGGGAGGCATAGCATCAATGGATTTGATATTGCCTTGATCAACATCTATGCCCCTATGGGACACCATGAAGCCTAGTAGCTTGCCACTAGTAACACCAAACACACATTTCTTGGGGTTAAGTCTAACCTTATAGTGACATAATCACTCAAAAATGATATGAAGGTTAGTTAGGTGGTTAGCTCACTTCTTAGACTTACCTAAGAGGTCATCTACATAAGATTCCACTATCTTTCCCATCAAGTCATGAAATACCATTGTCATAGCCCATTGATAAGTAGCACTAACATTTTTCAACCCAAAAGGTATGACAACATAACAAAATGTACCCCAAGGTATAATAGTTGTTTTAGTTTGATCCTCAAGGGTAATTTAGATTTGGTTATACCTTGAATAGCCATCCATAAGGGACAATATTTCATACCCTATGGTAGAATCTACAATAGCATCAATAGAGGGAAAAGAAAAGTTATCCTTGGAACAAGCTAGGTTGATGTTTCTAAAATCACATAAAATCTAAATAATTTATTTTCTTTCTTTTTCATAGGGACAATGTTAGATATCTTACCCAAATAGTCAATAGGTCTTATAAAATTGGCATCTAACAACTTTTGGATTTTAATTTTATGTCAAGTTTTAGATTAGAGGAGAGAACCTTCTTTGCTTTTTTTAGATATAGAGTGACATCCTCATAAGTAATAATGTTATGGATAACTAAATCCTCATCCATTCTCAGGCATGTCAAAATATTCCCAAGCAAAGACATCCTTATACTCCTTAAGAAGGGTAGTAAAGATGGATTGCTCCTTGTTAGATAGGCTAGCTCCAATTTTGACTATGCATGGTTGCTCGAGGGTGTTTATGTTAACATATTTAGTAGGTTCAATATTCATAATATTACCTTCTTCAAATGGTCTAGAGCAAGGGAAAGAATCTCTAATTTAGAATAAATATCAACCCATTAGACATAATTAGACCACTTATGCCTCTCTCAATTAGGATTGGTCTCTTTAAGAAACCCTCTTATGATATTACTGGGGGATCCTTTCCTCTCAAGCATATAAGAACTCTAGTATGATTATTGGGAAATGATGGAAGAATGAGGACATTATCAGGTATTGAATAGTTGATTATTTTGCATGTCCCTTGACCCTAATCCAAGAGAGGATGTGAGTATATGATTGGGGATTGAGAAATATAGGGATGTGTTTATCAGGGTATGGTTGTAATTATTTATAAACTTTCAGTAAAACATAAATGGCAGCCCTAGTTTTTAATTTAAGAGAAAGCTAGCATTTAATCAAGTTTCTTTCTAGACAAGAGGGCAAATTATTAATCAAATTATCAAGCCACTTGATAGACAACCTATTTGAGTAGGAAAATATTTCTAGATCAGAAAATAAACTAGCAAGGATAGTAAGGAACACCTAGGCATGAATTATTTTTTTAAAAATGTAGAAATTATGATCATCACATTAAGGGGTGGCCTCTACCATAGAAAATTTTATCAAACATATCAAATAATCTGGGCACAATAGGGGTCTTATAGGTCATATAGTCATTAGGGACTACCAAACTAGTAGGAACATGCCCAAAAATAACTAGAAAGATCAGTATAGATTAAGATCACCACTTTAAGTGGTGGTCTTGGTACTATTGAAGAAATTTTAATAGAAGGTGAGCCAATAGTGGATTCTAGTTTAGGATAGGTTAAGATAGTACATGAATTAACATTTTTAGAAATAGAGCAACCAATTGGTCTATCTTCATAGCAATTTTGAAATTGATAGATTTCATCCTTTGTTAAATGCCTAGGCAAGGGAATAATTCCTGTTTCACTTAGCCTATGCAAAGGTTTTGATGTAGAGATAACATAAACATTAGTTATTCTATGCCTATCTAGCCTAGCTTTGTATTGATTACATTCATCATTCCTAAGCATGCAATAGGCAAATAAATTACTATTATCAATTTCATAAAAATTTATATCAAATTGACATCATCATCATCATCTAAAATAGGAACTTCCATTGAACCTACTTGATAATGCCCCACACCTACCTCAAAAATAGGAGTAGTAGAAGGAGCATTCTTAGTTTCAATGTTAAAGGCTTGATTAAAATCATTATATGTATCACTATTAGTTTCCTCTCCCATGTTATCATTATCTACATAAAATATTACTTGTTTCAATTTGGCAACATCCTCATGGGCTTTATGTAATTTGGCCAACTATTGGTAGAACAAAATAGGATCTTCTCTCTATTTGGGTTTCAATAATAGTGGAAATTTATCAACTACCTCTTGAGGAAGGGAAGTAATAACATCCATGTCAGGTTGATCATCTTTAGATTCATACCTATCTTGAGGGTATTTCAAGCAAAATTTAAGATACCCCTTGTATAACTTCCTTCTAGAAGTCCATTGAGGCTCATGTTCATAAATTAGAACCTTTTGTGTCTCATCCATAGAAGGAATAAAACAATTTTCATGGCTTGGAGGATGAGGCCCCCAAGGATCTAAGTCTCCTTCTATGGTGAAAACTTTATCATCATAGGCATACTTAACCACTTGACAAGTAGAGGAAGCTATGGCTCTCATCTTACTAGTCCAAGGTCTACCTAATAGCATGTTATAGTTGGTCTAAAAATCAAACACCATAAAATTCACTCTTACTTCTTTAGGCCCAACTAAAATTGGCAACCAAATGCAACCCATAGGATCTTGTGGCTTACCATTATAAGCATAACAATAACTTCTAGTAGAAAGGATATTTTCTCTAGGGATCTTCAGTTTATCTATCAAGGACAATGACATAACACATGTACCACTCCCTTCATCAACCAAATCCCTATGGACTATCATATTATTATAAACAATTATTATCATCAATGGTAGATCATCAACCCTTGCTAAATAATTAGTAGCAATCATTATTTTTAAAGGAAAATTTATAACCAAATTAGGGCTAGTATGTGCATCAATACAAAGGTTTTCTCTATGTGATTGAATATATTACACTTCATAAGACCTTAGAATGGTGGGCATAATGTTAGAAATTCTTGGTCTAGGCATCTCCATCTCATCTAGTAAGTCTCTTAACCTTTGTCTTTGATAGGGATATGTCCTAAGTAATTCTAAGTATGGGACCTTGCAAGGGGTTGTATACAACTCTTCAACAATATCCCACACTTTTGTTTTTCTCATGACTACTTTAAGTAGTGATTCTTTGGGATGGGTAACATCTTATCATTTTTCTTTTATGGGTGCCAAGATCACCGCTTTAAGTGGCGATCATGGTCTTTCAATGTTTTCAAAAATGATAGGTTCTGTAGACTAGGTTGAGGCCTTCTCAAGAATATTTTCTATATTTTTTGATATTTCTATGTTTGTAGTAGGTTCTCAGATGACCAAAGGAGGATTTGGAATCTTATCAATAATAGCAAGATTAATCATTTCTTGGATAGGTTCTTTTCCTTTATCCTTATTTTCTTTTTCCTCTTTAGAAGGTTGCTTCTTTTTGTATTGAGATACACTCCTAGTAATAGCAGCAATTTGTTATTCCAAGGATGCAATTGTTTCTCTTTGCACCTCTAAAATATTGATATAATGAGCCACATTTGGTTGACTACAAATGTATTCTCCATTTGGACCAGGTTGGGAAAATACTTGGTTAACTTGAGAGGCATTTTGGGAAGTACTAGGTCTAGGATTTTGATTTTGGGGATAATTACCATTTTGATTTTGATGATTTTGACCCTCTCCTTGGTTGCCTTGATTAGAATTGTATCCTTGATTTTGATAATTTTGTTGGCCACCTTGATTAAACCCTTGACCTTGATTTTGATTCACTCCTTTGTTGATTGGGAGCTTGTTGTTCATGGTTGGGGAATGGGGTATTATAGATACCTAACCTTTGATTGTAAGGGTGATTAAACCTTTTTTGAAACTCTATTTCTTTTCATGAAATAAATTGATCCTATTATTATTGACTTGATCAATGTTAAAGTTAGGACCAAAAGCTTGCTTAAGGAAGAATTTATGCAAGTCTATGCAAGTAGAATTATCATGACCATAGGTTCCATGCCAAAAGTAAAATTTGTTAGGATCATGCCATACAGGTGCTTCAAACCTATCATTGATATGATAGTTTTTAAGCTTAGGTGGTGGACATATTTTGAGAATATCTTCATGTGTCCATTGAGGCATCATATTCTCAGGTTTTGGACCACCCCTAAATTTAGTTAACATATGCATGAGATCTCCAACTATCTCTAACTCATGAGAGGTATCTTGGATAGCTATATTACAAACCCCATCCCCTATAGCATTCTTGTTAGGGTTTTTAGGTTTCAAGGATTTTTGGCCTTCCTTCCTTTTCCTAATGTTCAAGAATATTTAACAAAATGTATAACTTTGATCAATGAAGGATAAACCACAAGGGTTGTGTTCCTAGATATTAGCCTAAAAAGAGGGCCTAATCTTGTTTACAAACATTATCATTGTAACCTATTTAGTTAGGTTTATATTAGCATGACATTTAAGTCTTTCCCACCTTTTGTAGAAATCAATGTAACATATTCATTAGGGCCTTGTTTTGTATTCACAAAAATATCCATTGCCTCCATTATAATCATGTCATCATCAAATTCTTGTTTTAACTTTTTAACAAAAGTATCTAGGAATTCAATAGAGTGTTTAGGTAAGGATGCAAACCAATCAAGAGCATTTTCTACCAAATCCCTAGTCATCAATTTTAATAAAGCTTTCTCATTGTGTAGCCAATCCCTATAATATATCATGAATTTATCAATAAATATTTAGGATTTATTTGTCCCATCATAAAAGAACTTAGGCACATACCTAAACAAGTCTATAGCTTCCACATCAAGGTATAGAGATTGGCTTTTATAATTCCTCAAAGTAGGATCAGTTGACGTAGGTAAAGACTCCCTAGGGTTAGTTGGGGGAGGAGAAGGAGGAGCATGAGGGTTCAAGATTGAAGAAGGAATAACAACTTGCACTATATGGTTTCTATTAGAACTCAAAAGTTGAGTAATATTGGTCATCATATCTTATATTTATTTGGTTGTTTCTCTCCTAGAAGCCTCCATTTGCTTTTCAGTATCATGCTTATGACTATCTAGCTGGTAAGCCAAAGATTCCCTAAGGGTCATCATATATGTAACTAATTTTTTGTCATGAGGCTTAGAATGGGTATTGGATTTTATGGAAGCACATTTTACATGTGTTATTTGTGTGTGCATTTGCTTTGTCATGATCACCATATTTAGTGGTGATCTTGGTCTTGCCATGATTGCCTCATTAAGGGGTGATCCTAGTTCAACACATCACTCATCATCACTGCCTAATGTAGATGCTCCTAACACTTTTTGGGACCCTATGGTAGATCTATAAGGTTCATCAAAGTTAATATTAGGGTATTTTTCTTCTTTAAAATTAGAATCTCTATTAGTTCAAGTCTCTAATTTGAAGTTCATGATCATGATTAAGCATAATAGGATGAACAATATAATTTTCATGAGGAATGGATTGAGTGAAATCCTCTTCTATTTCTAAATATTCTAGAATATGCTTCTTCTTAGACCTAGTAGTCATTCTAATGCCCTTGGAAGAAGTCAAGAGGAGCCATAAGGGTAAGCAGAAAACCTACTCAAGGGCAACTAGGGTTTTACCAAAGTCAGAGAAGCAAACTACAAAAATCCCTCATAGAAAACAAAATTAGATTTTTAAGGCATCTCTAAGAGAAAGAGAAAAACTATGATAATATTATTCAACTCACAATAAAAAGTGGTACTAACACAAAACCTATGGCAACAAACCTACTAAACCCTAGGGGCTAAAAATGGAAACAAAAACCTCAAAAGGTGGATTTCACATTGGGTTCACCAAAATGTTTGTGGGAAAAATGGGATATCTCATACAATTACTCGAATTAATACAAGATAAACCAAAATGCTTAAACTACGATAGTATAATACCTAATTGATATTTAGATCTAATATTATAGTATCTAATTTATAGTTAGATCTAAAAATATATCTTAGTCCAAGCATAAATAAACTAGATCATTCATGAATGAACAACCCTAATACTATCCATAAATATGAAATCTAGGGATAATCTAAATGCATTGAAATAGATTACTGGCACCTAGGGCATCAAGGACCATAGCATTTATAAAATAAACATGATAAAATGTTCATTCCTACCCTATCATATTTTTCAACATCACCATAGTTAATAAAGGAGAGATCACACCTAGGATATTTGCAAAGGGTTTGACCTGCCTTGAAAATCAGTCATAGAATGATAATTAGTGACCTTTGGCTATAAATCTTGGTAGAGCATACCATACTCTTCCATTGAAGGCATCAAACTAGTGGTCAAAGACTTTGGTTGTACCTACAAGGGCAAGAGAGAGAAAGAGAGCAAAAATGGATCGCATGATGTGGCAATAATGGGAACACAAAACTTGACAACATTAGCAAGACCATACAAATATTTTGTAGATGTTTGGCTTTAATAACAAAATTAGTAGATATGATATGGTGAAAAATGAGGAGATGAAATAGGTATTTATGGTAGATGAAATCAAATAACTTTTTCTTTGGAGTGGATGGTTTATTTTCTCCTTTTTAGGGTAATAAAATCATAATCGATGATTCAAATGATGTGGTGTTTGAACCCTATGCATAAAAGCGTGCAAGAATTATAACCATGCATTAAAAACCCTAAATTAATTTGATGACCAAGATCCCCACTTAAATTGGCTATCTTGCAATGTCAATTTTAGGATGCACGCTTTTAGGGATGCATGTGAAAATGTTTCTTAATCATGACACTATCCTTATTTTGAATTTTTGGAAAAGGTAGCAAGTAAAAGCATCAATAAAGATTGTACAAAAGTATAAAATGAACGAAGAAAGGGAACCAAAATCATTTGCAAACATGGTTCCCTATTTTCCTATCCAAGGACTAACAATGTTAGTCCATCCCTATCCAATAAATAAGAGGACGAGATTCTCCACCACCTGTAATATTAGTTGTTAGTGCTTTTCTTATAAATAAACTTATGCACATTGGAATTTTTAGATATTATATATATTATATGTTGATTTTACATTTATAACATTAATTAATGTTGTACAATAAATTTTGTATGAAAATTTTATTGTAAATTAATATATTATATAACATATAACAACTAATTTAGTGGAACTTATCTAAAATTAATTTCTAAAAAATTTAAAATCATAAAAATTGTGTTTAAGTTGTTTGTTATAATTATCCATTTACACAAGGATTCTAATTAAATGAGAAGTGACTTCAAAAAATAAAACACAAAAGATATACCTTGCAACATATGAGTGAAATGAGTACTTGATCAAAAATATTCACACTAGGGAGGATTAGACGTTTTTCGCAGGATTGCCCAAACTGCCGAACTCGTTTCGGCCATATCTCACTCATCCGAACTCGGATTGAGCTGAAATTTTGAGGGTAGATGCCTGAAAAACCCTAGAACGTCTCCACCAATTTTCATATCATTTGGAGCAACACAGATCCTAGCACATCCCTATGTGTGAACGATATATTTGGCAAGCGGCTATGCGAGGGTTTCATCCTGGGTTGAGTGCAAGCAGCTCCAGAGGTTGGTTTTTAGGGCCTTCGGGCCCTAGCGGCCAATATTTTTGTGGTTTATGCTCAATATTTTAGCAAGAAATGTTGCAGGGGATACAAGATGGGTTAGAAATTTGTCTTTCAACAGATCATACTATGAACTTGAGTGACAACGGCTTCCAATTTGCTGCACAAAAGAAAAGTGAAAACCATACCTTTCCACGACGTCTAGGGCAAGGATTAAAGAGACCACGAAATAAGTTTCAAGCAGTTGATCAAAAAATGGCTCATATCTCAAGTGAATCTGGTGCTAAGGTGCACCCACAAAATAATTCTACTGTGAAAACCCCTGTCAAGGGTAAGAATTTTGAAGACTCAGTCCCAAAAATGAATTTTAGGGATGCCCTTCGTGGTGGACAGCCTCAGCCCAATGCTAATATCAATATTAGGGCTTCTCATAAACCTCTAAGAATGCCTAAGATTGATCCCAGGAAAATGGAGTCAGGATGTCTTAAAGCAACTGATGGAACTCCTATTGTTAAGCTTGATATGGGTAACATTCAGACTGGCATTGAAGATTTGGAAAAAAGAGGACTAATTTGTCGGTTCATGGGTTTTCGTCCGAGTCTATCTGCTTTCAAAGTCTGGGCTGCAAAAATCTGGAAAACTAAAGGTGAGTTACAAATCTCTATTTATCCAAATGGTTATTTTCTTGTTTTATTTGCTAATAATGAAGATAGAGAGAAAACTTTTCAAGGGGGTCCTTGGTTTTTTTGAAGGGCATGGCTTTTCATGAAGCCCTGGCATACTAAATTTAAAGCCAAAGAAGAGATGCCTTCTATAGCTCCCGTGTGGGTTAGACTCTTTGGCCTCCCTATTGAATTTTGGAATCCTACTATTTTTTCTTCAATTGGAAACTCTTTAGGAACTTTTATGATGACTCGCTGATTGTACTCAAAATTTTGAACATATTATTTATGCTCGAATTTGTGTTTTAATGGATTTTGACAAACCCCTACCTAAAAATATCACATTACAATTTGGGGAAGACACTTGGGAGCAAGTAGTGGACTATGAGAACATTCCTTTTCGTTGTAGAATTTGCCATGAATATGGTCATTTGGCCAATGCTTGCCCAAATAAAATTCCCGATCAAAAGAAAGAAGATATAAACTCAAGAGGTTTCCAAATACCTAAGAAGAAGAACACTCAGAAAAACCAAGTAATGAAGGATCAATCAAAGTCATTTGCTAATATGTTTGAAATCCTTTCCACAAATGATGTCCCAAGTGAGGAAGAGGAAATAATGGAAACCGAAATCTTAGAAACACAATTTAAATATGAAGGAAAGAACTCAGAGACAAACCAACAAATCAAAGGTTTTCAACAAAAAAAAAGGAGAAAATTTACACAAGAAAAACAATATTTCAAATGTCAAAACTTCAAATAATGCAGGTCCCAATATAGACTCCATTGAACCATCTAGTAAAATTTTGGTCGTGTATGAGCATTCTTCAAGGTTAGAAGCCATCTCTGATTCAATTGGAATAAGTCAAGAAACAGGGAAAAAAATTGAAGATGGATTCTAATCAAAAAGTAGGTCGCAAGACCAATCAATATCATATGGTAAAAGAAGGTGAAAAGCTTGTAGAGGAAGGTAAGATTAATGCCCTTCCCAACATTTTTAGCCCTGGTATTAATGAAGATCATCACTTGGAATATTAGAGGACTCAAAGGGAGTCTTTCAAAACAAAATGAAATTAGAAGAATGATTCAGATAAATCATCCACATCTTGTTTTCCTTCAAGAAACAAAGATGTCAATGGAGGATATGGACTTAATTGCCAATAAAATTTGGCCAGCTGGAAAGTGGTTTCCCTCGGCTCCCAAGGGACTTCGGGTGGCATTGCTTGTCTTTGGGACCCAAAAGAGGTAGTTATTCACCATATGGTTGGCAGTTGGGGTTTGTTGGCTATAGCTATTCAAAGTAGACATTCCAACCAGATTATGCTCTGCATTATCGTTTATGCCCCGACTTCTTTGGAGGAAAAAAGAAGACAGTGGAAGGATATTACTCATATTATCTCTCATTTTCCTAAAGCTTGGATCTTGATCGGAGGAGATTTCAATACCATCCTCTCTCTGGATGAGAAAAGGGGGGAAATAGAAATTTGGACAAAAGTATCGACCTCATGAGCGAATATATTGCAAACCTCCATCTTGTGGATATCCAACCAGATAATGGCCTTATGACTTGGTCTAACAGAAGGCAAGGCTTAGCTTGTATAATGGAGAGATTGGATAGGTTTTTGCTCTCTGAAAATTTCTTAATCCATGGTCACATTCCTAAAGTGAAGACTCTTAATAATGCTGGTTCGGATCATTGGCCACTCATGGTGGAAATGTGGAAAACCAATGTGAGTTTCTCTCCTTTTCGTTTTCAATTAATGTGGCTTAGAGACATTTCCTTCGGACCTCGTGTGCAACAATGGTGGAAGGAAGGTAAACCTAGGCATGGGACTAAGATGTTATGTTTTGCCAAAAGACTGCAATACATTAAATCCAAAATCAAGACTTGGAACCGGAAAGAGTTTGGGGATGTTCATAAAAAAACATGAAGTTATTGCTCATCTTGAAAATTTGAATAAGAAAATCCGTTTAGATGGCCTCACAGAGAAGAGAAGTGCAGATGAAATTAAACTCACAACTCAGTTAGAGGAATGGGAAAAAAGAGAAGAAATCTTATGGAAGCAAAAATCTAGAATTCAATGGCTCAAAGAAGGAGATCGAAACACAAATTTCTTCCACAAATCTCTTCTAGCTCGAAGATCTCACAACTTTATTTCTTCCTTAAAATCAGATTCTGGAGATGTTGTTTATACTTGGGATGGCATGAACTCTATTGTTGTTGATTACTTTTCCAATATTTTTGTCGCTACTCCTCTTGACTCAGCTTCACAACAAAATGTTCTTCAAGCAATCCCTTCTCTTATCACTTCCGAGGAGAACTCTATTTTGACCGCTCCTCGTTACTATCAATGAGCTTCAACAAGTAGTTTTTAAAATGCAAAAAGGGAAAACCCCAGTGTCCCGATGGTTTTCCTATTGAGTTCTACCAAGAGTTCCGGGATATCCTTCATGTTGATTTATTAGAGGTGGTGGAAGAAGCCAGGAAATCCAAAGAAATTTTGAAGGTTATCAATAAAACTTATATTACTCTTGTTCCAAAAGCTCAAGAGGTTGATCATATCTCAGCTTTTAGACCTATTGCTTTATGTAATGTTCTTCTCAAAATTATTACTAAAATCATGGCAGTAAAGGTTGAAGCCTCTTTTGCATAAGATTATTTCCCAGAGCAAGGGGGATATGTGGAAGGACGTCAAATAGTAGATGAGATAGTTCTTGCTCAGGAAGCCATCCATTCCATGGATATGCAAAATTCTCCTTCTATGTTCATCCGGTTAGACTTATCCAAAGCTTATGACAGAGTGGATTGGCACTTCCTTATCAAAGTTTTGAGGCAATTTGGTTTCTCTAAGGATTGGATGGATTGGATTATGGGATGTATCTCTTCAGTTTCCTACTTAGTTCTTATCAATGGCAGGCCTTCTCAGCCTTTCCCAGCTTCCAGAGGTATTAGGCAAGGTGACCCGCTATCCCCTTATTTATTCATCATTCTTGTTGAATGCTTGGGTAGGACTATAACCAAAAAGAGGGAAAACAAAACCCTTGAGGGAGTTACCATTGCTCATGGAGCTAGACCTATCTCTCATCTTCAATTTGTGGATGACTCTACCCTTTTAGGTAAAGCTACAGCTTAAGGAAGCTTCTAATATTAAGCAAATCATTAGCTATTTTTCTAAGGCTATCGGGCAGTTGATCAATGAAGACAAATCTAAAGTTATTTTCTTTCACTGCTCTGCTAGACAGAATCCATGGTCTTGGATAAATTAAGATATAAGAAGACCTCTCTTCCAATCACTTATTTAGGTATTCCCATAAATATTCAAAGGCAGAAAAATAAATATTGGAATTGGTTGTTGGACAAAGTCAAGAAGAAAATTGGAAAGTGGACCAACAAGTGGCTTTCTTCTGGGGTAGAATCACCTTGGTAAAATCAGTCCTTCAAGCTATTCCTATTTATGTTTCTTCCGTTTTGAATATCCCAAAGGTTGTTCTTCGAGAATTGGATCAAATCAGTCATCGTTTCCTTTGGAGTGGTACTAAGGAGAAAAGAAAATGGGCCTTGGTGAAATGGGATACTTTATGTCTTCCTAAGAGTGAAGGGGGGTTAGGATTCCGGTCTTCAATTAATAACAACAAAGCTTTAGCTGCTAAATTATATTGGAGGATGTTGCATAACCCCAATGCTCTTTGGGCCAATAATCTCCATGCTAAATATGCTCGAGAACAAAAGTCCCGAAGACCTTGTTCGCTATCAACTTCCTACCAAAGGTTCTCCCATTTTAGCAGCTCTTAAGACTCGGTGAGGATTTGATAAAGAAAAAATTATTTTGGATCATTCATAATGGTCAACATGCAAATTTTTGGACAGATTCTTGGGATGGTCACAAGCCTTTGATAACTCGGCTTCCCGATTGGAGGCCTTGGATGGAGGAGCTTCACTGAGCTAATTGGATAAAGGTGGCTAATTACTGTCGGTACCATACTGGTAATTCAAAGGTTGGTAGATATTGGATCCCTATTGAGGACCGGCCTATTCAAATCCCAGAAAGGCAAAGACAAGATATCCAAGGCATCCTTCATATGAGATCCCTCTCTTGGTCCCATGAAAAAGATTGTTTTGGATGGAACAACACTACTAAGGGTGAGTATTCAGTTGCTCAAGGTTATTTGACCTTATGCCATAATAATCCCAACCATTCTTCCGACATATTTTCTCAATTGTGGGCTCAAAAGCTCTGGCCTAAGGTGAGGTTCTTTAATTGGCTTTTATTGCATCGTAGGGTGCTTACCGGTGAGCAACTTATGAAGCGTGGTTTTCATGGCCCTTTTAGATGTGAAATGTGTGAAGAGAATGTAGAAAATATCAACCATATTTTTATTGAGTGTACTTTAGCCTCTGAGCTATGGAGGAGAATGGCAACTTTACTTGGCTTACAGTGGTCCAATTTTTTCACTTTTGAACAACTTTGGAGGGATTGGCCTAATCAAGAGGGTGTTGATCATTTTATTAGGCACTTAGTTTGGATGGGTTCTACCATTCTTCTTTGGAATATTTGGAATGAAAGGAACAACCAAATTTTTAATCAAGATAGGAAGGATATTCACTATATTTGGCAAAAGACCATAGCCAACTTAGTTGAATCAGTCCATCAACTCCTTAATCACCCCCAAAACTCCCACCAAAGATGGGATCAAGTGATGCAAAGATTGAAGATTAAACCTTCTAAGGGCAACCAACTTAAAGGGAATGTGAGTATTAGTAAGATGGATAGGACTAGAAATTGGCAACCTCCTCCTAAGGATTTTGGAAAAGTCAATACCGATGGAGCCTCTAGAGGGAACCCTGGAAAAGCCAGTGTGGGAGGAATTGGTAGACTTTTAGATGGCTCCCCGGTTTTTACTTTTGCTGAGAATTTGGGTATTCTTTCCAATAACCTTGCTGAGGGGTATGGTATCCTTAGAGGCCTTCAGGAGGCTACTAAGGTTGGATGGGAAAAGGTGTTAGTTGAGTCTGACTCTCAACTTATGATTAATCTCTTGAAGACTCCTTCTAAGAATCATAAGGTGGATTGGAGAATAAAAAGAATTATTGAGAAGATTCAGTTAATCCAGATGGGATTTTTGAAAGTTGATTACAATCATGTGGTCAGAGATCAAAACAAGAGTGCTGATGCTTTAGCTAATTGGGCTTTGGACAAAGGTGATCTTACTTGTTATGGCCACCCTCCTATATGGTGGGCTTCTCAAATTAGGGAAGCTCTTCTTTCTATCATTTCTTTGGATGGCTCCAGCTTCGAAGGTACCTAGTTTCTTCTTGTTTTTTTTTTGTTTCTCTTTGGTTCATTCAGTTTTTTTAGTTCCCTAGCTCATTCTATTCTTTATTTTGTTTCCTCCGTTGATTCTTGCATTAATAGTCTTCTCGGTCTAGATAGGTCATTGTTTTGTTCATTTTTTTTTCTTTTGTCTTCTTTGTTTTTTTGTTTAGTTTTTTAAGGTGGGTGGGTTCTTTTGTTTTGTTTTGTTTTTGTGTTCTTTGTGTTGTTTTTTGTTGTTCTTGTGTTTTTGTTGTTTTGTTTTTTTTTATGTTTTTTGTTATTGTTCTTGTGTTTTTTTCGTTCTTGTTCTTGGGTTTCTCTTTGTTTGTGTTATTTCATTTTTTTATGTGTGAGTGTTTTCTATGTTTTTTGTTTTTGTTTATTGTCTGTTGTTGGTTGTTTTTATTTTTATTTTTATTTATTTTATTTTTTAGGTTTTGGTTGTGTTTATTTTTCATGTTTTTTTGGGTTATGTCTTTGTAGTGTTCTGTTGTTTTTGTCTTGTTTGTGTTTTGTTATGTGGTTCTTGTGTTTTTCTATGTGGTTTGTGTTGTGGTTTCTTTTATCTTATTGTGCGTGTTTGGTTGTGCTTTTGGTTTTGACACACTCAAGGAGCATGTTTTTTATTTTATTTTATTATTTTTGTTGTTATTTACTTTTTTTAATTTGGTTTTGTGTGTTTGTTTGCTCCTTGAGTATGTCAAAGGTGGTAGGCCAGGTCCGAGTCCTGGGCATTTTTTGTGGAATGGATACCCCTGCCTCCTTGGGTCTTACTCGAAAGTGGCATCCCTTTTGGGATGTTTTCCACAAATTAAAAAAAATAAATAAATAAATAAATGAGAAGTATGAATTTTATTAAAAGCTTAATTAATTTTAAAATTTTATAATCACATTTTGTTGGACATTTTGAGTAGATGAGTTGTCATTGATGTCAAGAGTGAGTGGTCATTGATGTCAAGCTTTCAACACCATTTAGTGGCAGTTTTAGTGGGCAACATCAGTTTCAGGTTCTCCAATAAGTGCAAAAGGATAGTCCACCTTCAGTTGATCAAGACCCGGTTCTAAGCAATCAGATGAGGTCCAAAGGGTAAAGAAGAGGCCCAGGAAAATAATATTATAATAGTTTATTATAATATTAAAAAGGAATTAAATTAATTATAAATTAATTAATATAATTTTATTATAAATTAATTTAATTAACTTTCATGTTACTTAAGTTAATTATAAGTTAATTTTAATTTAATTATAAATTAATTTTTATTAATTTAAATAAACCCTAAAAAGGGTTATAAAGCTAAGTTTATAAATCAAAATTTTAAATTCGATTTGAGCGTCGACGTGTTATGACAATAAGGCATCATATATATAAAGGCAAAACCTTTGCCTTAAGTCTCCCTTAATGATTAATTCGAATGTCAATGTTCTGATTTATGCGCAGAAAGAAAATAATGATTTTCGTGTTTGAAAAGTCTTTGGCGAAAGAGAAGGAACAAATAGGAGCAAGGCTCCTCTCACCCTGCACACATGCTGCGTAGCGTAGCTGGCAATGGTGGAAGGTGTTAAGACATTTGCTGGCAGGGAGGACGCAGGTTTGAATCCCGTGGGGTTCACGTTTTGCAAGGAAGGAAGGTCTCCAATTTTTGGAAGCGGTGCCAACGAGGAAACAAAGGGGGGCAAGCACCTTCCCCTCCTTGTGGGAGCGCCTAGCCCACGTGGTGGGCTAGCGCCTTGGTAAGGCACTCGATGGAGAGGTTTCGGGGTCAAAACCCATCGAGGCCTTTTAGTGGTTGAGAGAAAGGTATGCATTGTTGATTGTTATGTTGGTCGCTTAATTTGGATGTGCTAAGGTTGAAGAAAAATATAAATATTTTTATGTGCCTAAGGTTGAAAAATAATTGTTTTTGATGGGTTATAAGATTTAATTTTTGCCTAAATTAATATTGGTTATTAAGTGTTTTGAGGGAGATAAAAGGGTAGGCAATTATTATTTCTGAAGGGTTATTTTTGAAAGATTTATTTATTAATTTGGAGATTATAAGGAGCAATTTGAGTGATTATTTTTATTTGTGATTTGATGATTGCTAATTTCAAGGAGTAATAAGGTGTATTTGGGATTGATTATTTTTGTGTTTGAGAAATATTTTGAAAGAGAGTTAGTGTGATATTTTGTCATCTAACCATTGAAATTGGCAAAGGAGAAAATTGTGATTGAGACAGGTTTTTCTAAGGGCACTTCTACATCAAACAAAAGGTATGGGCACATATTCCTAGTGAGTGATTGTTGAATGTTGTGAATGCAAATTTGGAGTGAAAAGGATTGTTTGGTAAGCATTGTTGAGTGTGTTTTGAATTAAAGCTTCAAGGTTTTCTGGAATAAAGAGTTGTTGATAAAACCTTGCTTTATAAGCATTGTTGTTGAGGTGATTAAGTTGAGTGAACTTGAACTAGGGTTTGCAAAGATCATGAGTATCATTGTTATGTGAAGATTGTTTTTGCATTTTTGAGGTGAATTGGTGCGACAGGCGTCTGGTTCTGTTGTTTTTATAAGCATTGTTGTTGAAGTGATTGGTTGAGTGAAGAACTTGAACTAGGGTTTGCAAAGAACATGAGTATCATTGTTATGTGAGATTTGTTGATGAGCATTGTTGGAAATATTTGAGTGAATGTTCATGAATTGAGACTAGGGTTTGTGAGCAAGGATTATTTCATTGAGTGATTGGTTGAGTAGAGTTGGTTGAGCCTAGTCAAGTGGATGTGTTGATGTGATAGTTCAAGTTCTATGAAATAAATTATTCTATATTCTAAATTGAGTTGATAAAGTGATTGAGAGTTTATGAATGTGAAGCATATTGAGTCTCTAACAATTCTCTTTATGTTTCTATGAGTTTGGATAAGTTCTAGTGAGGACTTATTGAGCAGATTTGAGGTAAGTCTTAGTGAAGACTTGAGAGCATATTAGGCAAGTTCTAGAGAGGACTTGTGGATAGATTAGTGTGAGATTTTGTGGAAGCTTACAAGGCATATTTGAGATAAGTCTTTGAGAAGACTTGAGAGCAGATTTGATTGATTGATTTGTTCAAACCTTGAGTTGATTTGTGATTGAGTCAAGATTTGTGTTAAGGCTTGAGGACAGAGATTGAGGATAGATTTGTGCTAGACCAAAGGACTATGTTTAGTGCAGATCAGAGGACAGAGATTGAGGATATATTTGTGCTAGACCGAAGGACTATGTTTAGTACAGATCAGAGGATAGAGTTTGGTGCAGATTTGAGGATAGGTTTGTGCCAAACCAAAGATAGAGATTGAGCAGATTTGTGCTAGACCGAAGGACTATGTTTAGTGCAGATTTGAGATAGAGCTTTGAAGGTGATAGAGTATAGAGGATGATAGTCTCTAGTGGATAGAGATCCATAAGCCAGGGTAGTGAGGATAGGTGTCTTCAGTGGATAGAGATCCATTAGCTAGAGCAGTGGGGGCAATAGTTCTTCTAGAAGATCACTAGTCGAGCTAAGGAGAAAGGAGTTCTCCTATGGATAGAGATCCATGAACTTGATTAGGGGATTGGTGTCTCCTTTGGATAGAGGTCCATAAACATTGTAATAGGGAAAGGATTCCCAAGATATTGATTGAGAAAATTTTAGTGAAATATTTTCTCCATGGAGTAGCCCACATTGGGTGAACCACGTAAAATTGGTGTCTCTATTGTGTGTGGTGATTTGTGCATTGCTTTGATTACTACTATTGATATTGCTATCTTTACATTGCATAATATTGATTGGGAAAGAAAAGTAAAAAGTGGTCTTATACTGTTCACCCCCCTCTCAGTATAAGCTTGTGTTCTTCAATTGGTATCAGAGTGAGTTCCTTAAAAGAGTTTAACAACTTGAAGGAAAAGATTTCAAGAACACAATGGATTCTAAGAATGTGTCCTTAGATAATTCAACACCAGTATTTGATGGAAGTGATTATATATTTTGGAGTATGAGAATGAAGATTCACTTGATGGCACTTGGCAATGAAATTTGGGAAGTAGTTGAAAATGGATACATACCACTAGCTGATCCACCTACAGATAAGGAAGGTAAGATTCTACAACATTACAATTCAAAAGCAATGAATACAATTTTGAGAGGTTTGCATAGAACATAATCAATAAAATTTATGCATTGTAAATATGCAAAAGGAATTTGGGATAAGTTGCAAAGCATATATGAAGGAGATAAAAGTGTCAAAAAGGCAAAGATACAAAATCTCAAAGGGCAATTTGAAGAATTAAGAATGAAGGATGAGGAAAATATTAGTACTTATCTACTTCGGGTAGATGAGGTTGTTAATGCCATGCAAGGACTTGGACTTAATGTTGAAGAATCAAATTTTTGTGATAAGGTCTTAAGATCTCTTCCAAAAATATTTAGTGAAAATATTTCTGCTATAGAAGAATCAAAAGATGGTGATTCTTTGACAAGAGATATGTTACTTGGTATTCTTATAGCTTTTGAGTTAAGAACAAAAGAGGAACCTAATATCTAGAAGGAAGCAACATTCAAAGCTACTAAGAAGACAAAGGGCAAAAAGTCAATTCAAGCAATGAGTCATCCAGTGATGAAGAAGCTAATTATGGCAGAAGGAATAAGGATTCAAGAAGATTTAAAGATGCAAAATCTATTATATGTTTCAATTGTGGAAAGTATGGTCACTATGCAACTAATTGTCAAGAAGCTAAAAATAACAATGATGAAGAAAAACAAAATCATAGGAACATGGAATCAAAAAAATACGGGTACCAAAATAAAGGCAATTATGAACAAGGAAAACAAGGAAATAAGTTCTTTCAAAGATAAAATAAGAGCTACTATGTAGACAAGGCAAGTAAGTACTCAAGTTATAGTGATTCTAGTTCTTCAAGTAATGATAAATATGAAGTTCTATTTATGATTGAGGAAAAATAAGAAGTTAAGAAAAGATCACCAATAATACTCAAGTATTTTAGATGTGGTAATTTTGGACATCTTGAAGATAGTTGTACAAGGAATGGTTTTAGTTTCAGTGATGATGAATATGAGGATGCATTTTAAGGACCAGAAGATAATATTCTAATGGTACTAGAAGAAGAAGAAGGTGATCCTATAAAAAAAAATTCAGAAAAGAATGAAGATGTTATCAAAGGCAAACAAATAGAGGAAGAATCGAAAAAAGGATGAGTTGATCTTGAGGAAGAGCTTATTTATGCTCTTAAAACTTTAAAGAAGGTAAGAAAGCAAAACTCCCAACTTGAGATTCAGTTTCAAGAATGTGATGAAGAGAAAGGAAAGCTTATAGAGGATCTAAACAAATCAATGGCTAATACAAAGTTCAAGGATAAGCGAGAAGCATCTTAGAATGTGAATTGTTAGAACAAGAAGTAGATATACTAAGGGAAGATTTAGAAAAGTCCAACTATAAGATACACAAGTTTGGAAAGAGTTCAAATATTGTAGATAAGATGATCAAGGTATAAAGAATGTCAACAAATAAAACATGTCTTGGTTTTGAACAGGCTCAAAAGAAACAAGAAGAAGAGTCAACCTCAAGTTCTGAAGAAGAAGAAACTTTAGAAGAATACAATGTAAGAGAAAGTGAGACTTCTAAGGATGAGTTGGACAACAAAAAATTTAATAAGAAAAGGAATAATGTACAAAGAAGAAACATATGGAACAAAAACAATCATAGAGAAAAAGAGACTAAGAGACCAATGAGGTCAAGGCAAGGAAATTTTAATAAATGATGTTTCTCATATCACAGATTTGGGCACATGGCTTCATAGTGCAAGACACATAAAATATGATAATATGGGAATTTCAGAAACAAGAATCTTTTCCATGGGTATTGCTACTCATGTAATCAGTTTGGTCACAAGGCAATGAGTTGCAAGGTACATGACAAGAAAATATATGGCTTCACTAGGAGAAATCCTAAGACATTTGCACATTCGATGAATAATAACATTAAGTGTTATAAGTGCAATAATGATGGACATACAACAAAGTGGTGTAGAGAAGACATTCTAGAATCAAGCATGAACAGGAACAGGAATAGGAATAGGAATATGGACATGAAAAAGAACAGGAATAGTCAAAGGAATTAGAAGGATCAAATGAGAAGGAAAGAGAAAAAAGGTAAATACTAGTGCTGTCTAGGAATAGAAATACTCCCACCCCAGAATTAACCACCTCAAGATGAGATGGGAGAGGGGCTAAGCTAAGAGACTCATTCTTAGCCCCGAGCCCCAAAGGTGACCCTTTTACATTGATGTCAAAGGGGGAGAGATTTAAGTAAGGGGGAGAGATTTGGTTTAAGGAGAGAGCATTGAGTTAGGAGGAGCAATTTACTAGGGGAAGTAGAACAGGGAAAAATTTCAAGTTTTGGTAAAAAGAATTTGCGTTACCATCAATGAAAAAGGGGGAGATTGTTGGAAATTTTGAGTAGATGAGTTATCATTAATGTCAAGAGTGAGTGGTTATTGATTTTAAGCTTTCAACACCAGTCAGTGGCAGTTTTAGTGGGTAACATCAGTTTTAGGTTCTCCAATAAGTGCAAAAGGATAGTCCGCCTTCAATTGATCAAGACCCAATTCCAAGCAATAAGATGAGGTCCAAAGGGTAAATAAGAGGCCCAGGAAAATAATATTATAATAGTTTATTATAATATTAAAAAGGAAATAAATTAATTTATATATATATATACATGGTGGAATCGGTAGCCACCACAAATCCGGGCAGGCTATCCAACTTTTTATGGCCACCATAGTATTTTGCGTTGACCGCCCCAGAAGTCGCCACACAGATCTTCATGCAGTCCGCCCCTATAACCACCATGCCACAATAATTTTAAACCTTTTATGCCGCTGAAAGCACCAGGAAAGGGACAAGCGTTCAGTCCAACGAGGCCTAATATTTGAACCTTGGACCTCTGCCCCGCTTATGGGGTTTGGATGAACCAATTGGTCTACACATCGAACCTTAATTAATATAATTTTATTATAAATTTATTTATTAATTAATTTAATTAACTTTCATGTTACTTAATTATAAGTTAATTTTAATTTAATTATAAATTATTTTTTATTAATTTAAATAAACCCTAAAAAGGGTTATAAAGCTAAGTTAATAAATCAAAATTTTAAATTCAATTTGAGTGCCAACATGTTATGATAATAAGGCATCATATATATAAAGGCAAAACCTTTGCCTAAAGACTCCCTCGATGATTAATTTGAATACTAATGTTCTGATTTATGCATAGAAAGAAAACAACGATTTTCATGTTTGAAAAGCCTTTGATGGAAGTGAAGGAACAAATAGGAGCAAGGATACTCTCACCTTGCATACATGTCGCATAGCGTAGCTGGCGACAGTGGAAAGTGTTAAGATGTTTGCTGGCATGGAGGACGCAGGTTTGAATCCTGTAGGGTTTGCATTTTACAAGTAAGGAAGGTCTCCAATTTTGGAAGCGGTGCTAATGAGGAAAAAAAGGGAGACAAGCACCTTCCCCTCCTTGTGGGAGCACCTAGCCCATATGTTGGGCTAGCACATTGGTAAGGCGCTCGATGGAGAGGTTTCGGGGTAAAAACCCACTAAGGCATTTTAGTGGTTGAGAGAAAGGTATGCGCTATTGATTGTTATGTTGGTCACTTAATTTGGATGTGCTAAGGTTGAAGAAAAATATAAATATTTTTATGTGCCTAAGGTTGAAAAATAATTATTTTTGATGGGTTATAAGATTTAATTTTTGCCTAAATTAATATTTGTTATTAAGTGTTTTGAGGGAGATAAAACGGTTAGGCAATTATTATTTTTGAAGGGTTATTTTGAAAGATTGATTTATCAATTTGGATATTATAAGGAGCAATTTGAGTGATTAATTTTATGTGTGATTGTTGAGCAAGGTGCAGCAACAATATTGTCATTGTTGTCAACACAATCAGATAGATCTATTGATGCAAGTGGACAGGAAGTTCAAAAGCTATTTAGATGCAGAAGACAGGAGTTCAAAGGTTATTCAGAGTATGTACAGTGATTTTCCAAGAAGACCAAAGTGGCCCATATGCAAAAGATCAAAGAAAAATACAAGTAAGAAAAGTGCCGCGATATCGCGACATATACAGCATGCAAGAAAAATTGTCGCGATTTCGCGACATGTTGGAAGAGAGAGAAAAAGCAAGAAAAACTATCACGATTTCGTGACATGTTGGAAGAGAGAGAAAAAGCAGGAAAAACTATCGCGATTTCGTGACATGTTGGAAGAGAAAAAGACAAGTGGAAAAATTGTCGTGATTTTGCGACATGTTGGAAGAGAGAAAAAGTAGGAAAAACTGTCGCGATTTCGCGACATGTTGGAAGAGAAAAAGGCAAGTGGAAAAACTGTCACGATTTCACGACATGTTGGAAGAGAAAGAGAAAGCAGGAAAAAGTGTCACGATTTCGCGACAAGTTCGAAGAAAGAGAACAAGTAAGAAAAGTGTCACGATTTTACGACATGTCGCATTTTCGCGACTAAAATAGGAGAGAGAAAGTAAGTTGGAAAAGTGTCACGATTTCATGACATGTCGCATTTTCGTGACTAAAATAGGAGAGAGAAAGTAAGTTTGAAAAGTGTCACGATATCGCGACATGTCGCATTTTCATGACAAAAGAAAGAGAGGAAGCGTACGGAAGCAGAACTGTCACAATTTCATGACAAAAGCAGAAAGCAAGACTTCAAAAGTAGAAGTGTCATGATTTCGTGACAAAAGCAAAGAAGTAAAGTACGAAAGCAGAAGTGTCACGATTTCGCGACAAAAGCAGAGAAGAAGACTTCAAAGGCAGAAGTGTCACGATTTCGTGACAAAAGCAAAAAGTAAAGTACGAAAGCAGAAGTGTCACGATTTCATGACAAAAGCAGAGAAGAAGACTTCGAAGGCAGAAGTGTCACGATTTCATGACAAAAGCAAAGAAGCTAAGTACGAAAGTAGAAGTGTCACGATTTCGTGACAAAAGAATAGAGAAAGCGTACGGAGGCAAAAGTGTCATGATATCGCGACATGTATTTTTGTGGGCCAAAGCTAAGAGAAAGAGCAAAGAGAAAAAGTGTCACGATATCGCGACATGTTGTATTTTCACGGTCCGATGCAAAGAGAAAGAGCAAGGAGAAAAAGTGTCGTGATATCGCGACATGTAGCATTTTCATGATCCGATGCAAAGAGAAAGAGAGAGAAAGAAAAAGTGTCATGATATCGCGACATGTTGTATTTTTGCGGTTGAGTTGAAGCCGACGAAGACCAATGATAGTTGACTAAAATTAGGGTTTATAGTTGTTATGAAAGTCGACTAAGATTAGGATTTACAATCGACTAAGATTAGGGTTTTCATCATAAAAAATATTGTTATAAAAGGAGGGTTGTTTGGAGAATTGATGAAGTCATTGAAGGTGTGTGAGATACGGTCGGTGTGCGTAGAGAGCAAGTCGTGTCGAATCGTGCTAAGTGCAAAATTTGCAAAGAGAGCAGAGTGCGCAAAAGGGAGAAGATGATCGTGAAGTTTGACTATAACAAAGTAGAGTGTGCGAAGTGATTGCGTAGAGAGAGCAGAGTGTGTAGAGAGAAAAAAGGTTGAAGTTCGACCAGGTGCTACTGTGATTACACAGAGAAAGCAGAGTGCGTAGAGAATGCAAAGGTGAAGAAGACTAGTTAGGGTCTTGCAAAAGCAAAGGTATCTTACTATCAATCTTCTAGTTTCATAATTGAAGTCCAAGTTGGTGCTTGGCATCAGGGGTTGGTGCTCCTTCCAGTTGGTGCTGGTAAATTAGGGGTTGGTGCTCCTTCCAGTTGGTGCTGGTAAATCAGGGGTTGGTGCTCCTTTCTGTTGGTGCAGATAAATCAGGGGTTGGTGCTCCTTCTAGTGGGTGTTGGTAAATTGATTGTAAAGTTGTTGCTTTGCAAAGGCTGGATTTGGATGGTAGTCCAAGCAATCAATTTTTGAGGAGTAGCCACATTGGTGAACCTCGTTAAATCTTGTGTTGTGTGATGCTCTTTTGTTATACTTGTTGTATCTAGTAATAAGTTTTAATTGCTATGGTATTAAGAGTCTATAAATTTAAGTTTATAGAGCTACACTGATTCACCCCCCTCTCAGTGCCATTGTAAGACTAACAATTGGTATCAGAGCCAAGTTCCTGTACAAGCTTAACCGGCTAGGGTGATCTTGGAAGTAACACAATGGTAGGTGGTGAAGGCTTCTCATCAAACAAAGCACCATTGTTTGACGGATCTAATTACGTGTTCTGGAGAATCAGGATGCAGAAATATCTCTGTGCTTTGGGATACGACATCTGGGATTCAGTAGTTAGTGGATACACAATACCCATCACTCCTCCAAAAGAGGCTGACGAAAAGAAACTATTTGAAAATAACTCAAAAGCAAAGAATGCTATCATGTGCGGATTAGCAGACAATGAACTAGTAAAGATCATGAGCTATAAAATGGCAAAAGAAATATGGGACAAACTAAGGAGTATTCATGAAGGAGATGATAAGATCAAGGAGGCCAAGTTACAGACACATCGAGCTCAGTTCGAAGCATTAAAGATGAATGACGATGAAAACATTGAGGCATATATGCTGAGAGTTAATGGAATCATTAATGCGATCAGAGGACTCGACGAGGATATCGAAGACTCTGCCGTCATGAAAAAGGTATTAAGATCTCTTCCTCAAAGGTTTGATTCTAAAGTCTCAGTGATAGAAGAAGCTAAAAATCTAAATTATTTTAGTATAGATGAGATGTATGGTTCTTTGACTGCATATGAGATGAGGATAGGAAGATCTAAACCCACAGAAAGAGAAGCGGCTTTTAAAGCCCTTAAAAATAAAAATGCAAAACAAGAGTCCGAGGAAGAAGAGACATCAGATGAAATGGAAGCAAACTTTGTTAGAAAACTAAAAAGGGGAAAAGGAAAATATAGAGGAAAGCTATCATTTAAATGTTTCAACTGTGGAGGCATTGGGCATTTTGTGACTAAATGTCCACTTAATGAGAAGAACAAAAATGATGAAGGATCGCACCAAGAAAGAAGTGACTGGAAGAAGAAAATGAATTTCAGAAAAGGCAACTTCAAGAAGAAAAGTTTCATCTCCAGGAATGCCAGTTCATCAAAAGACAGCTCCGGTGAGGATTCTAAAGAGGAAATAGGTGAAGCTCTTTTCATGGCATTTGAAGAAGTAAAATCAGAAAAGGAAGAAGGAGTGAACTCTGAAGTATGTGGTGAAAACCCTGAGGCTGAAGTAGATCTAGAAGATTATTGCAGCAAGCTAGAAGAAGAGATTGTTTTATTGAAGAAACAACTAGAAGAGGCCAATACAAATCTCAAATTCGAGAAGAGCACAGAGTTGCTAGATAAAATGATAAGCCAACAAAGAAGCTCCACGGATAAGCGTGGTCTTGGATATGAAGTTGAACAACCTTCATCTTCCAACTCTGTAGAGAAGAAGAAGTTCACTGTTGAAGGATCGAAGCAAGAAAAGTTTGAAGTTGAATCTTCAAAAGGAAGAAAATATCAAAGGAGATCTACAGCAAAGCAACTACATCAAAAGAGGTTCTATCACTCTCACTCTATTCATAATAATACTTTTAATGGCTATTGTTTTAGATGCAACCAATATGGTCACAAGGCAACTTATTGTGGATTGAATAATAAATCAAAGAGTTATGCTAGTAGAAATACATCTACGCTTTCGAGTGAACACTATGTACAATGTTTTCAATGTAATGGTCATGGGCACATAGCAAGGTTTTGTCCAAGCACTTTTGTATCTAATCTAAGGCAAAATAGTAGATTTCATCAGACGCAAAGAATGCAACACAGACAGGGAATAAATCATGTACATAAAAGAAAGGAAAATAATCATTCATCAAGGATGCACAAGAGACAACCACACAAGAGAAATGTTCGAGTTCACGAAAAGGTGCAAAACAAGGATGTAGTTGAAAAATCCAAGCCCGAGTTCAAGAAAGTTTGGAGAAAGATAGAAGAAAGGAAATCGTGTCTCCTTGGACTAAAGGAGACTACTCCTCTATTGCACTAAGCAACTCCAGGTAGCACATCCTCAGGGGGAGCAATCTTAAAGTTTTATTTTAATGCTCCTATGTTGTTTGGTTAGCTGAGGATGAAAGGCAAGTAGTCAAGGGGAGTTGTCATATAGTTGTCAAAGTGTGTTTCAGTTCATGTAGTTGTTTGTGGAGGTAATAAGAGAGCATTAATTTTCTCTAAAGAAGCAGCCATTATAAACCAGAGACATTGAGCTGCACAACTGATGCGAGGCAAATTCGTCAATCATGGAGGAGATGGCAGTCAAAATGTTGAAGAAATTATGCGTAGGCTACCTGGAGAGTCAATCACTTTTGTTTTGGGAGTAACTTTTGTGCAGTTGAAAGTTGAGTGTTGATCATACTATACTAAATAAGTAAAAGCAAGGTACAACAGGAATTCTAATATGATGAGCAAAGATTAGAGTTCCTATCCAAGAAGACCTTATGATAGAAAGAGTACCAGTGGAGGTGCATTCTATCTTGGAGACAGGTTGGTCACATGGAACAATAAGAAACAAGAGTCAGTTTCCTTATCCACAGTAGAGGCAGAATATATTGCAGCGACAACGTGTTGTACGCAGGAGAAAGTTGCGAAAGGTGAGGTTAAGTTGGATTTTTGTTCCAACAACAGAGCAAGTAGTGGATATCTTCACAAAACCATTGCCCAAGGAAGTTTTTGAGTACCTTCGTAATAAATTGGGAGTGGTCACACTTCCCAAGAATTGACTAGCTATCGGGATCACATTCTCAGGGGGAGCATTTGTGTATTTGTTTATCTTTTTGCTCATGTTCATGATTTTTGCTAAGTGTAATAATTTGTGCCTGAGAATGTTGTGCATGGACTCAGGGGGAGTCTGTAGTAGCCCTTTGGTATTATTGTCAAAGGGGGAGAAGAGTTACAGGAAATTGCACGTGTTGCCAACAATTCCAAAGGGGGAGATTGTTGAGCAAGGTGCAACAACAGTATTGTCATTGTTGTCAACACAGTTAGATAGATCTATTGATGCAGTGGATAGGAAGTTCAAAAGCTATTCAGATGCAGAAGATAGGAGTTCAAAGGTTATTCAGAGTATGTACAGTGATTTTCCAAGAAGACCGAAGTGGCCCATATGCAAAAGATCAAAGAAAAAGACAAGTAAGAAAAGTGTCGCGATATCACGACATATACAACAGGCAAGAAAAACTATCACGATTTCGTGACATGTTGGAAGAGAGAAAAAGCAGGCAAAACTGTCGTGATTTCGCGACATGTTGGAAGAGAGAGAAACAACAGGAAAAACTGTCGCGATTTCGTGACATGTTGGAAGAGAGAGAAAAAGCAGGGAAAACTATCATGATTTCGTGACATGTTGGAAGAGAAAAAGGCAAGTGGAAAAACTATCGTGATTTCGCGACATGTTGGAAGAGAGAGAAAAAGCAGGAAAAACTGTCGCGATTTCATGACATGTTGGAAGAGAAAAAGGCAAGTGGAAAAATTGTCACGATTTCGTGACATGTTGGAAGAGAAAGAGAAAGCAAGAAAAAGTGTCGCGATTTCGCGACAAGTTCGAAGAAAGAGAACAAGTAAGAAAAGTGTCACGATTTCGCGACATGTCGCATTTTCGCAACTAAAATAGGAGAGAGAAAGTAAGTTGGAAAAGTGTCACGATTTCGTGACATGTCACATTTTTGTGACTAAAATAGGAGAGAGAAAGTAAGTTTGAAAAGTGTCATGATATCGTGACATGTCACATTTTCGTGACAAAAGAAAGAGAGGAAGCATACGGAAGCAGAACTGTCATGATTTCACGACAAAAGAAGAAAGACAGACTTCGAAAGCAGAAGTGTCATGATTTCATGACAAAAGAAAATAAGTAAAGTACGAAAGTAGAAGTGTCATGATTTCACGACAAAAGAAAAGAAGAAGACTTCGAAGGCAGAAGTGTCACGATTTCGTGACAAAAGCAAAAAGTAAAGTACAGAAGCAGAAGTGTCACGATTTCTTGACAAAAGCAGAGAAGAAGACTTCAAGGGCAAAAGTGTCACGATTTCATGACAAAAGCAAAGAAACTAAGTACGAAAGCAGAAGTGTCACGATTTCATGATAAAAGAATAGAGAAAGCGTACGGAGGTGAAAGTGTCACGATATCGTGACATGTATTTTCGCGGGCCAAAGCTAAGAGAAAGAGCAAGGAGAAAAAGTGTCACGATATCGCGACATGTTGTATTTTCACGGTCCGATGCAAAGAGAAAGAGTAAGGAGAAAAAGTGTCACGATATCGTGACATGTAAAATTTTCACGGTCCTATGCAAAGAGAAAGAGAGAAAGAAAAAGTGTCATGATATCGTGACATGTATTTTTGCGGTTGAGTTGAAGCCGACGAAGACCGATGACAATCGACTAAAATTAGGGTTTACAGTTGTAGGATTTACATCCGACTAAGATTAGGGTTTTCATCATAAAAAATATTGTTATAAAAGGAGGGTTGTTTGGAGAATTGATGAAGTGTCGAAGGTGTGTGAGATACGGTCGGTGTGCACAGAGAGCAAGTCGTGTCGAATCATGCTAAGTGCAAAATTCACAAAGAGAGCAGAGTGCGCAAAAGGGAGAAGATGATCATGAAGTTTGACTGTAACAAAGTAGAGTGTGCGAAGTGATTGCGTAGAGAGAGCAGAGTGCGTAGAGAGCAAAAAGGTTGAAGTTCGACCAGGTGCTGCTATGATTGCGTAGAGAAAGCAGAGTGCACAGAGAATGCAAAGGTGAAGAAGACCAGTCAGGGTCTTGCAAAAGCAAAGGTATTTTACTGTCAATCTTCTAGTTTTAGAATTGAAGTCCAAGTTGGTGCTTGGCATCAGGGGTTGGTGCTCCTTCCAGTTGGTGCTGGTAAATCAGGGGTTGGTGCTCCTTCTAGTTGGTGCTGGTAAATCATGGGTTGGTGCTCCTTTGTTGCTTTTTGGTGCTCCTTTAGTTGGTGCGGTAAATCGGGGGTTGGTGCTCCTTTCTATTGGTGCAGATAAATCGGGGTTGGTGCTCCTTCTAGTAGGTGCTGGTAAATTGATTGTAAAGTTGGTGCTTTGCAAAGGCTGGATTTGGATGGTAGTCCAAGCAGTCAAATTTTGAGGAGTAGCCACATTGGTGAACCTCGTTAAATCTTGTGTTGTGTGATGCTCTTTTGTTATACTTGTTGTATCTAGTAATAAGTTTTAATTGTTGTGGTATTAAGAGCTAAAAATTTAAGTTTATAGAGCTACACTGATTCACCCCCCCTCTCAGTGCCATTGTAAGACTAACAATTTGATGATTTCTAATTTCAAGGAGTAATAAGGTGTATTTGGGATTGATTATTTTTGTGTTTGAGAAATAATTTGAAAGAGAGTTAGTGTGATATTTTGTCATCTAACCATTGAAATTGGTAAAGGAGAAAACTGTGATTGAGATAGGTTTTTCTAAGGGCACTTATACATAAAAAAAAAGGTATGGGCACATCTTCCTAGTGAGTGTTTGTTGAATGTTGTGAATGCAAAGTTGGAGTGAAAAGGATTGTTTGGTAAGCATTGTTGAGTGTGTTTTGAATTAAAGCTTTAAGGTTTTTTGGAATAAAGAGTTGTTGATAAAACCTTGCTTTATAAGCATTGTTGTTGAGGTGATTAAGTTGAGTGAACTTGAACTAGGGTTTGCAAATATGATGAGTATCATTGTTATGTGAATATTTCTTTATAAGCATTGTTTCTGAGGTGATTAAGTTGAGTGAACTTGAACTAGGGTTTGCAAATACCATGAGTATCATTGTTATGTGAATATTGTGTTATAAGCATTGTTGTTGAAGTGATTGGTTGAGTGAATAACTTGAACTAGGGTTTGCAAATAACATGAGTATCATTGTTGTGTGAGATTGGTTGATGAGCATTGTTGGAAACATTTGAGTGAATGTTCATGAATTGAGACTAGGATTTGTGAGCAAGGATTATTTCATTGAGTGATTGGTTGAGTAGAGTTGGTTGAGCCTAGTCAAATGGATGTGATGATGTGATAGTTCAAGTTCTATGAAATAAATTATTCTATATTATAAATTGAGTTGAGAAAGTGATTGATATTTTATGAATGTGAAGCATATTGAGTCTCTAACAATTCTCTTTATGTTTCTATAAGTTTGAATAACTTCTAGTGAGGAATTATTGAGCATATTTGAGGTAAGTCTTAGTGAATACTTGAGAGCATATTAGGAAAGTTCTAGAGAGGACTTGTGGACATATTAGTGTGAGATTTTGTGGAAGCTTATAAGGCAAATTTGAGATAAGTATTTGAGAAGACTTGAGAGCAAAGTTGATTGATTTATTTTTTCAAACCTAGAGTTAAGATTTGGGGCAGATCTAGCAGATTTGATTTATGAATGAGTCAAGCTTTATGTTAAGGCTTGAGGACAAATATTGAGGATAAATTTGTGCTAGATCTAAGGACTGTGTTTAGTGCAGATCAGAGGATAGATATTAAGGACACATTTGTGCTAAATTGAAGGATTATGTTTAGTATAGATCAGAGGATAGAGTTTGGTGCATATTCGAGGACATGTTTGTGCTAGACTAGATACAGAGATTGATCAAATTTGTGCTAGAAAAAAAGACTATGTTTAGTGCATATTTGAGATAGAGCTTTGAAGGTGACAGAGTATAGAAGATGACAGTCTCCAGTGGATAGAGATCCATAAGCTAGGGTAGTGAGGATAGGTGTCTTCAGTGGATAGAGATACATTATCTAGAGCAGTGAGGGCAATAGTTCTTCTAGAATATCACCAGTCAGAGCTAATGAGAAAGTAGTTCTCCCATGGATAGAGATCCATGAACTTGATTAGGGGATTGGTGTCTCCTTTGGACAGATGTCCATAAATATTGTAATAGAGAAAGGATTCCCAAGAGATTGATTAAAAAAAATTAGTGAAATATTTTCTCCATGGAGTAGCCCACATTGGGTGAACCACGTAAAATTGGTGTCTCTATTGTGTGTGATGATTTGTACATTGCTTTGATATTACTAATAATATTGCTATCTTTACATTGCATAATATTGATTGGAAAATAAAAATAAAAAGTGGTCTTATACTGTTGTTGGCATTTTTTGCCACATTATTTTGATTGTTGATTATTCATGCATAAGATGTTGAAGTTCTCACTCCTTTACAGGTTTTGATGCAAAAAAAATGCTAAGTCCGAAGACTGTCGTGATATCACGACAAAAAGCAGCATGGAAGGCACAGTTTGAAAACCGTCGCGATATCACGACATGTCGCGTTATCGCGGGTCTGTTGAGGAGAGAGAAGCAAAGTCAAAAAATGTCACGATTTCGTGACGTGTTCCAAAATCACGGTCAACACAGTCAACGGCAGCAAAGCAGCAAGGTTGTCATGATATCGCGACGTGTTGGAGTTTCATGGTCAAAATGGTCAACGAGGGGCAGCGCAGTAAACTATCGTGAAATCGTGACATGTCGCATTTTTGTGACTTACAATGGCCATGGAGTAGAGTAAGAGAAATGGTCACGAAATCATGACATAACTAAGCAAAGGGCATTGACAATAAACTTTGTAGCGATATCATGACAGAATAATGAACAAGGCACAAAAGGCGAAAGACGTCACGAAATCGCGACGTGTTGCGTGGTCGCGACAAGTGGAAACAGAAAGCATAAGGCATGAGAGGCATCACGATTTCATGACATTTGTGGAGATGAAGTCCAACAACATGGAAACGTCATGATTTCATGACATATTGGGGCGGAAGGACCAAGTGCAAAAAATTGTAGCGATTTCGTGACATGTCGCGTTTTCGTGAAGAGGAAGCGAAGAGGCAGCCAGATTGTGCGAAACATCGCGATTTCACAACATGAGGAATTTTTGTGGTCAAAAGCAGTGAAGTCCAAGGAGATTGAACTTATCGCGATTTCGTGACATGATGGAGATTAAAGAACCACTTGAGGCAAGAGTGTCATGTTTTCATGGGTTAGAAGCAGGACCGTATAGGGTGGATGAAAATTGTCGCGAAATCGTGACATGTCGGATTTTCGTGACTTAGAAGAGAAGATTGAGCAGCGGGGAGATAGTGTAGCGATTTCGTGACTTGTTTGGTTTTCATGACCCAGAGATAAAACAAAGATGTCGATGGGAGATAACGTAGCGAAAGCATGACTTGTCTTGTTTTCGCGACGTATAAGGGTGACACAGCCAAAAGAAAGAAAGGTGTAGCGAAATCGTGCCTTGTCGCATTTTCGCGGTTCGAAGCCCCAAAGGACAACATGGATAAGGGATGTCCCAGATTTCGGGTCATAGTTTCCAAAAGCGGAGAAAGAGCGAATAGTACGAAATGTCATGATTTCATGATGCGTCACATTTTCGTGAGCTAAGGTGGTGAAGGAAACAAAGGAGCCGAATACGTCACGATTTCGTGACATGGATGGTTTTCGCGGTTCCAAAGTGACAAAGTGTATAGAGTAGAAATATGTCACGATTTCATGACATGTCGCATTTTCATGACCTGTTACAGTTTCGCACCAGAAAGCAGTTCAAACGGCTTGATGAAGTTTTGCGATTTCCAACGATTAAAAGCACTCCAGAATTAAATGTTTTGCTGCTTTCCAATGCGAGCAAGGTAGAAGAACGTGTCCAAGCCACTAGAATTAAATATTTCCATTATCCAAAGCTGGTGTTCATGATTTTTCTAATGGTTCAAGCATGTTTCAAGAATGACCATTTAATGAAGACGACCGACTCCTTGTTTCATTCAATTTTTGGTTTCTTCGAGGCTGGTTTAAGGGGATCATTTCCTTATTTTTGTTGCATATTTTGTAAATCTCGAGGAAGTTCGTTGCATATTTTTAATGTTGTAAAGAAGCAAGACTTCTATATAAATCAATGTAGATCTCAGAAAGAGGGATCGAGAGTTTTAGAGACAGGTTGCTTGAAAGCTTTGAAGTTCTTTGCATGAATGAAAGATATTTGGCCTCTGATTTTGCAAACGTCTTTCTTGTGATTTCCTTCTATTTCATGTATTTCTCAGTTATGCTCGTCTTTCTAATCTGCTATTAGATTTCAATTCTGCATCTGAGTTTGAATATCGCAAATGAGAAAGTGAGTTCTGGAATGCAATCCTGAAGGTTGTCTACGTAAGGTCGTAAGTGGATTATGTTGTATTCTATTATTATATGTTGTTTATGCGCTTGAGGTTAGATTCTTGCTGAGTTTCTTTCCTTGATCATATAAGTTTGGCCTGTGGCCATATTTCCCGTCTCTTTCGTGTATTTCCCGTTTCTTTCTGCACATTTATAATTCCTTTCTAGTAACTTTAGTCTTAATCAAGCTTAGAAATAGTAAGGGAACCAGCCCTCTCTGGAGATTGGTCTAGGAGACATTTCTTTCTCCCGACCTTTCAATGTTGGCCAGGTCTAGGGTGCATAGACATAGAAAATCCTTTCCTGTGGCAGATTCGTGACCAACAGTTTTTGGCACGCCCGGTGGGACAGACTGTTTCTATCCCAAAAATCCATAATCGGTGAGGCTGATTGTTTTATTGTTTAACACCTGGAGGTATCAAGATTTTGATGAGCTATCTTGACCTCATAGCGGAGATTTGTAAGTTCATCTGGCGACTTTGCTGAGCTGAAGATCCAAATTTTTTGATCGTAGATGCCTGCCTTTTAAAGCTAAAATAAGATAATGGCGAGGGTATGTTGTCCTATATGGGATGATCCTGGCCCTCTGAATCTCCAAATTTGGCACGAGATTCCCAAAAGTGCCTTGAAAGCCCTAACAAAATACAATGGCACCCAGGGAATGGCCCGAGAGCATGTTGAAGATATTGTCGCTTTGTCGACCCTACATGATATAGTTCACGAAGATGTTATGATCAGACTTCTGGTTCTGTCTTTGCAAGGAAGGGCGTTACAGTGGTACAGACTGCTCAGGCATCAAAGCATCAGCTCATGGGATGACTTAGCGGGAGCGCTAATCAGAAGATTCGACGAGGATCTCTTTAACAGCTCTCAGGATCCCTTTCAATTTTTCATGTATATCACAAGAGCACCTCTAGAGAGCATCACAGACTTTAATGTTCGATTCAGTAGGAGTTGGAAGAGAATTCCAGAGATGATCCGACCAACACCCGCCCAAGCCCACTTCTTCTATGTTTGAGCTTTCCATCCGGACATAAGCCTCCTCTTGCTGCAATCAGGCGAACGTAGATTCCCTCAAATATTTGAGGAAGCATTACAAGCGGAGCAACTTTTGCTCCTATCAAGAAAATTACCATGGGGAGAAGCTCCATTACCTTATCCGATAGTCACCACTCCTATCTACCCTATGCAGTATTCATCATGGCAGATCCCACATACTATGCAGAGGCCTGAAATGCAGTTGTGTGGAACTCAAGGGGTAGATTTCATCCAAAGCCAATGATGGGAATATGCAAGTACTTTCCCAGCAATGAACAATATGGTTGCTTGCAATGTCTATCAAGAGATGGGCCAAGGAGAGAAACAGATTCAAGTTCCAGAACCTGAGCACAAAGAGGGCATAACCATGCACAACACTCAAGTATTTAGCCAGAACCTATTGAGCATGCCTCATCAAAAGGTTGAGTCTGAGGAGATCCTGGAAGCAGATTTCTTGTCAGAAAGGTTCTGTGATCACACCAAAGGATTGGAGGAACCTGTCCTCAGTCCACAACCAGGGAACCCTTCGAGATGGTGGTATTGGCTTCAGCCATTATTGCAGCTGGTACCTATAGGAACCCTTCATGTGGCAAATCTCTTTGCTACATTATTTGTCGATTGTGTGGGTACTGGCATGCAGGATAACTTGCCCATGTCTACAACATGGAGAACTTTAGGAAGAGGTCATCCCAATTTCAAGGACCGACTCAAGTATGATCAGATCTAGTCGGGACACTACAGATTTACCGGATAACCCCTTGAGACTGGGTTTGTGGTGGCGACATGCCAATCATGTCGTAAACTATTGTATATAGAAAAAAAAAAACAAAAAAAAAAGGCAAAACAAAAAAGAAAAAAAAAAGTATTGTTTTCCTCTATCAACTTCGGCTCTTTTTGCATGCGAGCCCGCAGGTACGTATTTCTTTCTTTTTTCTTCTTCCTTCCTAGCAGTTAGTGGCTTCCTCTTTATTTCTTCCCTTCCCCTCTTTATTCCCTTCTTCTCCTACTCCTTTTTCTTCTGCAAGTAATCAAGCCACTACTGTTGTTTCTTTTTCCCTTCCTACTATTCCCGTTTCTTCTTTTCCTTTTCTTCTAATTTCATTGTTGTTTTAGCATTTATCGGTTCCATTCCACCACTTCACTCATTTCATTCCCACCTTCCATTCCATTCACTTCCATTTCCCTTTCATAGCAGCTGGTAGCATAGAAGCACTCTGTTACTGTATCTACCGCATCACTCCCTCCATTCCATTATTCCATCATTTACTATTTCCATTCCATAGTCCTCACTCCACTTATTTCATTTATTTTCGTTTTGCAACCCCTGGTGCTTTCATGGAGATTATTTTTACAACACCTGGTCAGCTAAGCCAAATACAGATTCCTTGAGTTTTTAGTAATTCAGCAAGAGTTGTTGCAGCAGTCCATCGAGATGTACCCCATCAGCCAGCTTTTTGTTCTCAGTTTTTCTTGACTCTGTTGCCCAATGGATTCAAGGCTTGGGATTCGTGCATACAGTAGAACTGTATACCCCGTGAGCCACCAAGAATGTTGGCATTTTTGCCACATTATTTTGATTGTTGATTATTCATGCATAAGATGTTGAAGTTCTCACTCCTTTACAGGTTTTGATGCAAAAAAAAAGCTAAGTCTAAAGACTGTCGTGATATCATGACAAAAAGCAGCATGGAAGGCACAGTTTGAAAACCGTCGCGATATCGTGACATGTCGCATTATCATGGGTATGTTGAGGAGAGAGAAGCAAAGTAAGAAAATGTCATGATTTTGCGACATGTTCCAAAATCACGGTCAATGCAGTCAACAATAGCAAAGCAACAAGGTTGTCGCGATATCGCGACGTGTTGGAGTTTCGCGGTCAAAATGGTCAACGGGGGTAGCACAGTAAACTATCGCGAAATCGTGACATGTCGCGTTTTCGTGACTTACAATGGCCATGGAGTAGAGTAAGAGAAATGGTCACGAAATCGTGACATAACTAAGCAAAGGGCATTGACAATAAACTTTGTAGCGATATCATGACATAATAATGAACAAGGCACAAAAGGCAAAAGACGTCATGAAATCATGACGTGTTGCGTGGTCGCGACAAGTGGAAACATAAAGCATAAGGCATGAAAGGCGTCGCGATTTCACGACATTTGTGGAGATGAAGTCCAGCAACATGGAAACGTCACGATTTCGTGACATATTGGGGCGGAAGGACCAAGTGCAGAAAATTGTAGCGATTTCACGACATGTCGCATTTTCACGAAGAGGAAGCGAAGAGGCAGCCAGATTGTACGGAACGTCGTGATTTTGCGACATGACAAATTTTTGTGGTCAAAAGTAGTGAAGTCCAAGGAGATAGAACTTGTCATGATTTCATGACATGATGGAGATTAACGAACCACTTGAGGCAAGAGTGTCATGTTTTCATGGGTTAGAAGCAGGACCGTACAGGGTGGATGAAAATTGTCACGAAATCGCGACATGTCGGATTTTCGCGACATAGAAGAGAAGATTGAGCAGTGGGGAGATAGTGTAGTGATTTCGTGACTTGTTTGGTTTTCATGACCCAGAGATAAAACAAAGATGTCGATGGAAGAACGTAGCGAAAGCGTGACTTGTCTTGTTTTCATGACGTATAGGAGGACACAACCCAAAGAAAGAAAGGTGTAGCGAAATCATGCCTTGTCACGTTTTCGTGGTTCGAGCAACAAAGGACAAAATGGATAAAGAATGTCAGATTTCACGACAAGTCATGTTTCACTAGGTGGGGAGAGTGAAATGTCTGTTTGTCCTTTCACGGCTGGTGGCGGGAAACAAAGGAACCGAATACGTTGTAATTTCGTGACATGGATGGTTTTTGCGGTTCCAAAGTGACAAAGTGTATGGAGCAGAAATACGTCACGATTTCGTGACATGTCACATTTTCGTGACCTGTTACAGTTTCGTGCCAGAAAGCAGTTCAAACGGCCCGATGAAGTTTTGCGATTTCCAACGATTAAAAGCACTCCAAAATTAAATGTTTTGTTGCTTTCCAATGCGAGCAAGGTAGAAGAACGTGTCCAAGCCACTAGAATTAAATATTTCCATTATCCAAAGCTATTGTTCATGATTTTTCTAACGGTTCAAGCATGTTTCAAGAACGACCATTTAATGAAGACGACCGACTCCTTGTTTCATTCAATTTTTGGTTTCTCCGAGGCTGGTTTAAGGGGATCATTTCCTTGTTTTTGTTGCATATTTTGTAAATCTCGAGGAAGTTCGTTGCATATTTTTAATGCTGTAAAGAAGCAAGACTTCTATATAAATCAATGTAGATCTCAGAAAGAGGGATCGGGAGTTTGAGAGACAGGTTGCATGAAAGCTTTCAAGTTCTTTGCATGAATGAAAGATATTTGGCCTCTAATTTTGCAAACGTCTTTCTATGTGATTTCCTTCTATTTCATGTATTTCTCAGTTATGCTCGTCTTTCTAATCTATTGTTAGATTTCAATTCTGCATCTGAGTTTGAATATCGCAAATGAGAAAGTGAGTTCTAGAATGCAATCCTGAAGGTTGTCTGCGCAAGGTCGTAAGTGGATTATGTTGTATTCTATTATTATATGTTGTTTATGCGCTTGAGGTTAGATTCTTGCTGAGTTTCTTTCCCTGATCATATAAGTTCGGCCTGTGGCCATATTTCTCGTCTCTTTCGTGTATTTCCCGTTTCTTTCTGTACATTTATAATTCCTTTCCAGTAACTTTAGTCTTAATCAAGCTTAGAAATAGTAAGGGAACCAGCCCTCTCTGGAGATTGGTCTCGAGAGACATTTCTTTCTCCCAGCCTTTCAATGTTGGCCGGGTCTAGGGTGCATAGACATAGAAAATCCTTTCCTGTGGCAGATTCGTGACCAACAACTGTTCACCCCCCCTCTCAGTATAAGCTTGTGTTGTTCACATTTAAACCTAAAATATATTTTAAATACTTAATGTTGTGTAATAATAAGATAGAAATACAAAATGAAAAGGTTTTAAAATTTTATTTTTAATTGAATATAAAAAGCTTATTCATGCATGCATTAAAAGTTTGAAATAATATCATTTCCATTAGAAATATAAAAGTATTGTGTAATTTTAAAATGCAATTAAAAAAGGTCCGAGGTGTAGACCAATTAGTTTGACCAAACCTCATAAGGGGGGTGGAGGTCCAAGGTTCAAATTTTGAACCTCGTAAGACTAAACGCTTGTCCCTTTCCTGGTGCTTTCAGCAACGTAAAAGGTTTAAAATGATTATGGCATGGTGGTTATAGGGGCGGATTGCATGAAGATATGTGTGGTGGCTTTCGGTGTGGATAACACAGAATACTATGGCGGCCATAAAAAGTCGGACAACCTACCCGGATTCGTGGTGGCTACCGATTCCACCATTTAAATTAATAATAATAATAATGAATTAAAAAAATCAATTAAATTAATTATCATTATCATACAAAAATCAAATAACAAGACTAATTTAAGTTGGTGTTTAATGTTAAAATTTGGAAGACTATACTTATATTTACAAATGCATAATATGATAATTAAAATAAGATTATTGTAATTAAAAATGAAAACAATAACATGCACCCTTAAAATGCACCTTTTTTAAAAATAAAAACATAACAAGGTCACTCACACCCACCCCATGGTTTGAACTTGGGTCTCCTTGATGAGAACCCAAAGACATACCAATGTGGTGTCTCAATAAGGACTTAGAGTGCGCTTGAAAATCTCAAATAAATTTATTAACATTGCCATATTTAAATAAACTATAAAATCAATTTAGTATATGGACAATTTCAACCATTAATGATCATAAATTTTAAACATGGTCATTTATTGAAATAATTATTTAATTAAGATGAATATTAAATTGACCATTGGGATCAAGGGGTGGGAAGCAAGGAGTGTCATATTCTAAACCAAATTTCTGATCCCATGGGTGAGCTTTAACAATTTTATCAAAATGCATGAGCTCAAGTGGTTAAAAGAAAGCACTTTCAAATGAGAGGTTATGACCCAAATCTTTCTATTGTGATATATACATTTTTCAAAGTGCTATTGTCGCACCACTATATGATTTTTTAAATATCATGGTAATGCATATATGATGCAACATGAGTGGGTCCCATTTCAATTTTTTATAACTAATACAAATATATATATTAAATGAGAAAAATAATTTTAGTAAAGGTGACTATTTCATGCAAGCCAAGAGCAAATGTGAGCAGAGAGGGAGTGCAAGCTAGGATTTAGTCATGGTAAAATAGTAGTAGGTTCATCTAGAGTACATCAATGCTTCAAACCCTTACCACAAATGAGTGGAATAATGTTTCTAGAATATTTCCAAAGTGAAGGAACATTGAGATAAAGAAGAGACATGTGTGCTAGTTGGAAGGGATGCAAGCTGGGAATAAGTGTGAGGTGGGAGGAAATGCAATATGGGAGTGAGTGTGACCTAGGAGGGAGTATGAGCCAAGAGGAAGTGTGATCTAGGAGTGATACCCACTAGCTAGCATGGACTGAAATTCATATTTGAAATCCCTAATGGGAAGACAAGTTTCCCTAACTAGAATTATGGAGGCCCAAGTTGGAGATAAGTGGAAAGTGAATACATGGCAAATTCAATCCAAGTAGCAGATATTACACCAAAATTGAGTATCAAGTATGAGATGATTGAACATGATATAATTATTCTTAAAAGTAGAGGGTTAATATGTACGTTCCATAGATCATGGCTAGGTTTTCTAGAGATTAAAAATTAGATCAAGTAGAAGTGGGGATTGAATTCAAATTACTGTCAATTTTCTTCCTAAAGGTTTTTTCCTCATCATATTTTCCAGTTCAAAATTTAGGGATAAAATAATGGGTGGTGACCCATGGTTTAGAGGGAGATATGCACTTTATTTGAGACCATGGAATGCTTTTTTTTGTTGAGATAGAAACTATTAAGAAGCTTCTAGTGTGGGTTAGGATTTTTGGATTTCCATATCATCTTATCAATAAGAATATTTTAAATAATATTGGAAATACCGTAGGGAAATTCATCAGGGAAGGACTATTTACTAAGGAATGAAAGCATGTTATATATACCCAAATATATATTGCTACGGATATTTTAAAATCTTTTCCACAATCCATTAAGATTAAATATAAATCAAGAGAATGGGATCAACAAGTGGATTATAAAAATATCACATTTCAATACCACAATTATTATGATATTGGACACATGGAAAGAGTTTGCAAAGTGAAAACTATGAAGAAAGAGACAAAAAAATTGATCACGAGATAAAATTCAAGATGAAGCAAGGAAATCATACCATCATAGAAGCTTAGATCAAATCAAGGATATTTCACTCTAAAAAAGAAAGGCAAAAAGATCATATCTAAAAAATCATTTGGTAAGTTTAGAAGGAATTAAAGGTGCAAAGGAAGATGTGGAGGAAAATCCTAAAACAAATATGGCAAAAGAGGTCAAGTTTATTCTAGGTAAATCATCTTTATTTTTCTCAAGAAATATAGAATCCTCTCCTGGTAATAAAAGTGAAAGTGGTATAGATGTTATCCCTTGCATTTTTAGGTTTCAAGAGTAGCATAATAAAGAAATGAGAATGGAGGAAATTCATAACAATTTAGGGTTTTAAAAGGTAAAATAAGAAGGTAATTTCTACATAATAGCATCCTTGCACTATAGGGTTTCCAAGGCAACATAAAAAAATGTGCTTTTAAGGTTATTCCTTGCACTTCATATCCTATAGAGCAAGATAAACATAAATATGATATGTCTTACTATGAGCAATGTGAGAAGATTGAAGATATTGATGAATATGAAAGTATTGTTGGGAATGAAAAAAAGAGAGGAAGACCCAAGAATAAAAACAAAGAGAAAAATAAACCTAGAGGGATATTGATATGGAAAAACTAAAGCAAATATCACAAGTTTTAATAAGAAGTAGGGCTAAACCCATAAATAAAAACAAAAAATAACAATGAAAATAATATCTTGGAATATTAGGGGCATGAATAAGAATCATAAAAAAAGGTATTAAGAAATTGTCAAGTTGTTATAGACAAGATATTTATATATATGGAAACTAGCAACAAATATTCTATCCATTCGTTGTGTTGAATTTATTCTTGATAAAATTTAAATTTCAAAAGGCATAATCTGATATAAAGAATTTGATTGTGAAAACTTAACAGTTTGAGGAAGATGGAGAATATCTTTGATAGAAAGGAAAATCAAGTATATCTTTGATAAAAAGACAACTTGGATATGGTTTAATTAGCTTGTTAGAAATTTAATAAGAGCAATGTAATGTTTTGTTTTTGTGATGGGAGTGGTCCCCAATAGAACCCACACATAGATTATTTATAAAAAATGATTATTTGATGAAAATTATGATTAAATAAAACCAATTATTTAATAAAGATATAAATTAAATTTTATTAGCTTTAAATATTTTTAATACTAGGTTATAAATTTAATAGAAATACTCAATAAATGACATTATTTTGTTATAAATATAGACAATTTTTACATAATCCCATCACAATTCTATATTTATTTTCAAATTAATTTCACATGTTTCACATATATAAATAAGGGACATAGAAATTTGTAATGAGCATTAAACTAAATTCTAATGAGGTTGATCATTAATTAAACAATATATAGAATGACCTAAATTGTTTAAATAATGTGTTTTTCATGGTCTATACTAAAAAACACAAATGCTTCTAGGATTTAGATCCATAATGTCCAAAATTTTATTATTTCCAAATAATTTTTTATCTAAGGTAAAAAAATTATTTTAAGAATTCTTTTAAACCAAAATAATAAATTTATTTTATAATTTAAAGAAGGTTTCATATCTCAAATGAGATATAATTCATTTTTAACAAAAATCTAACTTCTAACAATGATTCTCTAAATAGGTCTTATTAAATAACTAAATAAATACATCATACAAAATACAATGATGTATTTATTCCCTATAATAAGTAATTAGTATTGGTCATCAAAGCAACAACATTAAATTACTACTTGTACAATCTTTAATGATTCATATTCATCCATTACACTTTCAACCTTGTGTTGTGACTAGAGGAACACTAGTCGCTAACATGATGATTATACTTTATCCATGCATGTGAGATCATAATAAAAAATAAATTTATCCATTTATATTGTTTTTAACAAAATAAATACCCTACATAATAAAATTATTAAAAACTAAAAAAAATTAGTAAAGATAATCCAATATTTGATTTGTAAGTCAATTTCGATTCAAATTTAACTTAATAATTAAAAATTTAATTTTAAAGGTTTCCCTATCACCTTCAAATTGAGGTTCTACTAATTTATGCTTGACCTTCAAATGCATTTTATAAAATAGTAGTAAACAATACCTTGATGTTAGCTTTTATAATCACTTTAAATGCATCTCCTACATATGCACATAAAAAAACAAGTTTGAAAACTTTATAGTTTGCAAGTCCATGTTTAAATATAATATATGTTTCAACAATTGTTTATTTTTCTTTAAATTTTGTAATTTTTCTAACAAATCCAATGGAATAGATAAGATCATATTTTCTAAGTTAATCATAGGACTTAGACCAAATTGTGGAAAGAAAAAAGTACCTCGTCCTTCATGGAAACATATCATATTTTAATGGTAACACATGACATTTCATCTATGATAGAATATTTTTTAAATTATACATACTCCCTTAATTGGATGGTCCATATAGAATATCTATTTGTACTTATAAGTTAGTGAAGGATCATTATAGCCTTTATGGTATAATATAAGTAAAGATATTCTTACCCAATTCCTATAAAAGGTCCATAAGTGTACATAAACAAGAACTTAACTTCATGGATAGTATTTTTAACAATATATAAAAAGAATAATAATAGGTTCACTAAAAAATATCTAATTGTAACATGCTAAATGAACCTTTGTGCTCTCAAACCTTTTATGATATGACATAAATTAGGAAATTATTATCCAAGATCTATAAGAAGTCCATTAACATAAAAATGAAATTAAGCTTGTTGCTAATTACTTCTAACTATATGTAGAAAGAACAATAAATAAATTGACTAAAAAATTATTACCTATAACATGTCAAATGAACCTTTGCATTGGTATGCTTATAGTGCTTTTGAATATTGTTTCCAATATGATATATATTGTTTGACTAAACTACTAGTATTATTTGGTTTTTATTTTATTATTTTGAATTATATACTTTCAAATAACATGTGTTTCACATGTACTTTATCATAATATTTTTCTTTATTGTGTCATGTCCCCAAAATGATTCAAATAATTGAAAATTTATTTTACAATGGAATTAACATAGGCAATAAAAGGATTGATCTATTTTGAATCACCCATCATATTCATTTGACTATATTTACTAATCCAAAATGATATACCTCACTTCTATAAAATGATATAAAACAAATCAAAGTAATGCTAAAGAAAATGAGCACCAATTTCTAATTATCACATTATCAAAATTGACACCATTTTTTAACTATGTTATGCTATTAGAAATTTGCATGACATCAATAATATTCTCTACATATCTATTTAACATGTGTGCATCAGGACTAACTCCTAATCAAAGTGGTAATTTGGTCTTGAATTTATTTTTGAGTTGTAAATGTGTGGTTTTAAGTAAAAATTAGTAGAGATATTACAACCCTTGAGGTAATGCTTGTCAAAAGAAATATATGTGTTTATCTTATCACACTATACACTATCTAGTCATGATATGTGAAAAAAATTGTTCATAATGACACATTATAATTCATTCCTTTACTACAAAATGCCATGATATGTGGCAAGTCTACACTATCTAGTCATGATATGTGAAAAAAATTGTTCATAATGACACATTATAATTCATTCCTTTACTATAAAATGCCATGATATGTGAAAAATATTGTTATTATAAGACATACACTATATAATACTAAAAATAACAAGTCTTTAAAAAAATTGGACTTAGATACATAGGACTAGGTAATTCAAAGTTATGTTGTTTAATCTGAATGTTGGCAATATGCCTAATTATCTCACTCGTAAATTTCTCCAAGATCAAATATCACTCACATAAAATCACATTCACAAATAACACAAGTACTTTACAATAAGAAAATTCACTATTCATAAATCAAACTTTATCATATACATTCGATTACATTCAAAGGATTCACATATCATGTAGTTTTGTCTCCAATATATAGCTTTACATAGAAACTCTTCAAAAATCCAGACTATTTCTCTCCTCAAACGTCCAAGATATGCAACCTTTCATATGCGTCAAATTATGACAAAGACTCTCATGATTACATAACCTCATACTTCACATATTGACACATCTCATATAACTTCACTTCCACACTTGACACCTAACACTTATGACTTCACTTGCACACTTGACACCTTGCACACCTCACACATACACTCTTAACACATTTTACACTTTAACACATACTTAAGACACACACACTTCCTTATCTAATATTTACAATAGTAATCAATGGTACTTCATCTACCTAATGGTAGCAAATAATGTAATACCTGCTAACACTGAATCTTCATACAAATATTACTTTAACATTTGTTATAAATCAATTTGCATGACATTATATGGAAATTGATTTTTATGGTAGCCGCTTTTGTGCAAAATAATTAGTCTTAGAAAATATATCTTGTTTAAAGATACTTGAGTACTATTCATTAACAATCCTTGACTATTATTTGATCCTATTTAGCACTTTATCATTGCAAGTAAGTTAGAAAATCAAAGGCTTATTTTTAGTTCATCTTTCCTGAAATAGTCCTATTTTTCTCCTTCTATATAATTTGGATCAACTAATATTTAAGTTCTTCAACTTAGTAGTTTTACCAAACTTCCTATATACTTGGATATTTTATGCACTATTTCCTTCCTATGTTTCTTGTATATTGCTTTTCAATTAGCACAATGTAATATCTCAATAATAAATTTGATATATTCCATGATATTTTTAGGTGTCATAAGAGACTTTTTTTTCAATCCATTCTCACCCCTAAAATATTGAAAGAAAGTTTTAATTTTGTATCAAAATAATTTTCCATTGAGTTTGTGTAACAATAGGGATATACCCAAACAATATATAGTAGATGCTTCTGATGTATATTTTGTGTTTTCATTGTTATAAATTTTCCTTACTCTTATTGCCTAGTAAAGTTTAATCCATTTCAATAACTCATATTTTTTTTTAACATGGTGGAATTGGTAGTCGCCATGAATCTAGGCAGGCTATCTAGCTTTTTATGGTCACCATAGTATTCTATGTTGTCCGCCTCGAAGCCGCCACATAGATCTTCGCGTAGTCCGCCCCTATAACCACCATGCTACAATCATTTTAAACCTTTTACACCACTAAAAACACCAAGAAAGGGACAATAATTCAATTCGGTGAGGCCCAATATTTGAACCATGGACCTCCGACCCCATTATGGGGTTTGGATGAACCAGTTGGTCTATACCTCGGACCTAATAACTCATGTTTTTTTTTTTTTGAATTTACATGGTGGAATCGGTAGCCGCCACGATTTTGGGTAGGCTGTCCAGCTTTTTATGGCCACCAAAGTATTCTGTGCTGTCCGCTCTAGAAGTCGCCACATAGATTTTCATGTAGTCCACCCCTATAACCACCATGCCACAATCATTTAAAACCTTTTACACCATTGAAAGCACCAATAAAGGGACAAGCGTTCAATCTGGTGAGGCCCGAGATTTGAACCTTGGACCTCCGACCCCTTTTACACCACTGAAAGCACCAAGAAAGGGACAAGAGTTCATTTCGACGAGGCCTGATATTTGAACCTTGGACCTCCGCCCCCTTACGGGGTTTGGATGAACCAATTGGTCTACACCTCGGACCTACCTAATAACTCATGTTAAAACTAGATATTGCATATTTGTTTCTTTGAAACTCAAAATATTCAATATCAATTACATCCATTAGTGGATTTTGATTTAGATTATAAACTCATTATTTTTAATTATGAATACCTTGAATTACAACACCAATGCACTAGACTAGAAAATTGATACCTCGAGGTGGAACATTCACATCTTGATATGAAATGTCTACACCTTGATTTATAATATCCACATGTTGATCGAGAACATAAGAACCTACATTTATTGATGTATTGAGAAATATTTATTTTGTGTTGTTCTTGTCCCATCCAAGCCAACTATCATTCAATTATTAATTATGTAGTTTATATTTAATTTTTCTTATTCTTTATCAATTGATTTAAGAAAATTGTTGTATGTTTTCATTTCTCTTGCTTTCCATTGTCTAGAACATGTAAAAATTCATTTTTCAAAATACATTTTTATAAATATAAAAGAACTTATTTAAAATGTTCTAAAAACTAAGAAAATAATAATAATAAAAAGAACAATTTCATTGTTGAGGACTTTATTTTCACTTTTTGCAAGAGGCATGCAACTGTAACATGTTTTTATATTTTTTTTGCAATAAATTATATTCATAAACCATTTAAAACATGTATTAATTTTATGAAGGATATTTTAATACATTTATGCATGTATAGAGGATATTTGTTATCATTATGTAGGGAAGAAAACATACCATTTTATTAATCAATAAATATATTACATTGATATATTTGCAATACCCATTTTGGGCTACAATGAAGGTCCTCTAAAATCAAAGCCTTTTTTACAATAAAGTGTTTGGCATACTTTCTTATATCACCATCTCGAGGAGGGATGGGTTTGCATGCATGAACCACCCTAGTTGAGTAGATTCTTTCAACACCTACACACAATCGAAACACAAATAGTAACACCTATTTCATGAGAAAGTGCAAAAAAATAACCTATGAAAATGCATTAAAATTCATCAAAAAAAAGGTAAAAAAAAAAAATTGTTCACATTTTGGGATGATTTATCGGTTTGTAGATTTTTGGATCTTGATGTTAAGCAAGACCGTTTTGATGATCTTGATTGCAAGGTTTTCCTTATGGTATTTCTTGGGATGGTTAGATGGACATTTCCTCTAGAGGATATTTTCAATACGCTTCTAGGAACATGTGCTCTAAACTTGGTATTATTTGAAGTTATGACCTGCATAAAATTTCACAAAACATAAATATGCATGGAGAGGCATGTGATATTCATGATTAGCAATAAAAATTCCTATAGCTTAAATCCTAGCTAAAATCCAATAGATTTTTCCTACAATATTCTACACCTCTCTAAAAAACAAAGGGAATGAACATCTATTTATATATTTACCCAAGGGTGAGGTTAATGATGAGGGAGAGATGACATGATGAAAAAGTGTTATGATGAGGGAAGAGAGGAATCTTGAGCACCTTCATTTGGCTACAAGGATGGTTATATGTGCAATATTCTTTATTTATGCCATTATCATACTTCATTAATACCTTTGGATGGAGATATTTCTCACCCACTAAAATAGCACCTTTCATTAAGAAGCATGGGTGGAGAGAATACTCACCCAAATGCATTAATGAAGAATGGATATAAAGGAGATAGGTTGAATTAATGCCAAATAGGGGTGTGGAAAAGTTAATCCTAACTATGGTGAGGTGTACCATGGATTAGGATAGGGTGATCGTCTCATTATGACCATGGGTTAAGCGTAGGAGGGGGCTTATGATGGTTAGGGCTAGGATTAAATTTTTTCTAAGATTTGATATGGTTTAATTAGCACAAATTAAATTTATTAAAATATTGACATGGGATAAATATTAGCATGACATTTTTTAGGTGTCTACGTTTTTCCCTTTTTTGTAATGCATTATGTGTAAACATGGTGTAGTGCAAAAACCTATGACACAAGATGAGTAAATTATTGATGGCAAGAATGAATGGATGATGGACGATGATGATGGTTGACTACGACCTTTAGTGCATCGAGGAGGCATAAGATTATCATAATTCATAATCAATATGATACCCAATTATAGAAGGGACAAACACCATTGAAACTTTGCTTGCAATGGATTGATGAGCTCATTTTATTTAGAAAGCTAACCAACCAAGGGTAAGTATTATCATGATACGAGCATCAATCAGATAAGTGGACTTACTTTGATGCCTCAATACAACAAAAATATGAGTAACCATACAAACATTGGTATGGAAACTACTAAATTGGGATTGAATTGGAGTTTGAGTTGAGAAGAGAAATTCTACTTTTTGCCCTAGCAAAGGAGGGTTAGTTATAGTCTCAAGAAAATCTCTTAGACATGTGTGATTCCAAGATTGAGTGTGTGGGTATTAAATATATTCAAGGTGATATTTATGGGTAATATATACCCCCTCAAGTGATGAGTTGAGGGATGAAGAAATAAAAATAAACAATGAAGCACTTGACCAAAAATCATTGTGCAACACAAAGGAGAAAATTATGAGAAGGGAAAGTGATGAAATGGCAAGGGAAGATGAAATATTGTCCTAACAATATTACATTGTAAGACCAATTTAACAATATTGCTATGCGAGGCTATCTTGACAATATCATGCAAAGGAAAATAAAAAGGCATGCGGTCATGCATACAAGTTCATTTTATATTGTGTGATCAACAAGACGATGAGGGGAAAGCGAAAAGTGATAAGAATAAAGTGAGATGAAATGCTATCAAAAATAGGATGATATGACAGATAAAAACATGGGATGAAGAGATTATAGGCAAGTAGGATAGGTTAGAAAATTTCTAACCTAACTGAGTAAATTTTGGAATTAAAAGGAACCCTAGGGCTTTTGTGTGTTTGTGTGTGTGTGTGTGTGTTTAGGGAAGAAAACACCCATAGTAATCTAGGGTAGAATAGTTAAAAATGCAAAAAAGTATGTGTGAATTGTGTTGGTTGTGTATGCTTGTGCGGTTTTATTTTTAATATTTTGTTGTTGAGTGTTATGGTTGTGATTTTTTTGTTTTCATGAATTTATGATTTTTTTTTCTGGGTTTTTAATGCATGGGAAGTTCTAGCCAAGATTTTTTTGGCAAGACTGTCACGATGGTCTTGTACAGATGATCTTGTCCATACAAGTATAAATTGTCTTATTATGTATGGATTTATTTTTGGTGTGTTTTTTTTTGGTTTTATTTGTTTGTTGTGGATGTGTTAGTAACTGGGAATGTAAATGTAGAGGGCGTTATATGACCATGATACAAGTTTTTGTCACTCAAGGATTTGAGAAGAGAGATCACATAGGAAAAATGATAGTGGCTATAGGATATAGGCTTTGATGAAGTGGCCCAGTTAGAATAGGTCGTAGTGGATCATGCATATCTGAAAACATTATATAAGCAATGGAATCCTTACTGAGATACATTCGATGTCCCTACAGGGTAATTGATGTTGAACTTAGAGAAAGTCTATAGCATATAATGGATACCTATAGATGGGATCACTATTATAGCATTAGATGTTGGGTAATAGACAACAATAATGGAGAGATGTTTTGGGGATGGATGGGAGGATATTAACATCCATAGCGATGACATGCAATATGAGGATTACTATACCTCCAAGATTTTAATGTTGTACCACATCCTAACCATGCTATTGATATTAGGCTTCAATATACTAGATTATTTAGGACCGTGGTTCCCATGGAATCTACTAGTGATTGTGTGACATATAGTGGAGGATACATATGTGTATGCATGGGCACCTACACTACTAGCACAGACCTATCGAGAGCTATACAGAGTTAGCATGAGTGGGTGGTTGGGACTAAGTTGTAGCTTATTGGTGCATATTTTGGCTTGGGAGCATATAGTGATATAGATATCCCCATGAATTCCCTATGATGCACACCATCATATGGGATAGAGGTTCCATATGCTTTGATATGGCTATAGGTAAGGAAGAGCTAAAGAGGAGAGTGCATGAGGAGATCATAGAGCACTATCGAGGGGTGCTCACAGGATTGAGGTCAAAGCACATCAAATGGTGGTCTTGGAGAGGTGGCACAACCTAGGTAGGAGATGTGAAGTAGTTGGCCTGAGTGCATAGCATAAGTTGACCATAAAGTATTTGTGGTAGAGTGCTTTTAGTTCACTAGGGTAATACAATATTTTAGACTTACATAAGGAGTCCTAAATCCTCCTATCATATATTGATGGATGACATGAGAGGTTAGATCAATACCTTACATGGTACCTATAGGAGAAAATATAGACAAGATGATATTCATACCAAACATAGATGATATCGATATAACACCTAAGTACCACCAATGGTAGTTGACACAAGAGTGGAATCATAGGAAGGGGAAGGACACGGGAGTAGAGGTACTAGAGGAGGTAGAGGTTGAGGAGGAGGTGCTAAGGAATAATGGATGAGATGGATCCTTCAGGGACCACAAGGGTGGACACAGAGGTAATCATAGAGAGTGAAGTGATGATGAAGGTTTTAGAGGTAGAGAGACTCATAGTAGAGATGGAAATAAGAGGATAAAGCCTTTAGAGAGGGAGGCATCATATGGAGTAGTGATGGAGGTACCTAATATGATATAGGTAGGATCACCTAACATAATAGAGATAGAAGTACCAAATACTGCTATGAACATGGTCAAGATAGAGTTGACCATGAAGGAGCTAGAGATATTAAGGGTGAGGGTGTAGTAGCTAGAGGTAGAATAGGTGATATGGACCCTTGATATGATGGGAGTTTTGGTACAACATGATTTAGCTATAGTAGATATGGATACAATAGTCAAGGAGTGATACAACATGACAACATAGAGGGACACCTTACTGGTAGATATTAAGTACATGCAGAGATAGCTAGAGGTAATGGTCACAACATAGGATATAATGAGGGAGATATGGAATTTGATAGTAGTTGGAGTAGTTACAGAAACAACCATCAAAAAAATGGAGGGGTGGAGACATAGGAGAGGTCATAGCCCTACCATCTAAGATAGACTAACTATAGCAAGGTAAAGCATCTATACTAGCATGTTGGTCATGGAAGAAGGACATGGTGTGGCTATATAAGGAGATATTATTGTAAAAAAAAATTCCTATGCCCTCACACATGAGTTTTACATTTTGACAATGTCACAAGAGCATAACATCAGTGGATCCAATAGTTCCTAATTTTGTAGAGCCAACAGTATCATAGGAAACATGACTAGTGATCTCTCTAGCAAGTAGATGACATGGCAAGGGGGATGTATAGGATGAGAGGTTAGAGAATCTTGGTGGAAAATAGCAATGACCTTTGATTATGATGTATACTTTTTAGTGTGGCAGATAGGCCATTTTTATTGTATATCATGCATGATGAACGAATATACATATATAGATGAGATATGCTTATAGATACCTAGGGGTAATTTTCATGTATCCCAAAAGGGTTCTAATGATGATGATGTACCTTATATGAGTGATATATATATATATATATATATTTGTGTGTATGTGTGTGTGAAGATTATGATTTGATACATATGTGTTATTTGATTTTGATGATTATGAGAGAAGGATGCATTGGAAAAAATAACTATGATATGTTAGAATAAATGTATGTGGTATATGCTTAGGGGATACATGATTATGCATATATGTATTTATATAATCACCATTAAGATTGTAGACATGGAAAATTGACCCACTTGAGTGAGTCATTTTACCTAGACCCGTAGAGACCCTCCAACTTGCCCAAAGAAAGTTTGGGCCTCTCTCATCCATTATTTTTCTATTTTTTTCTTGATTTGGTGAAATAGCAATCGGATCTTATGGGGCATGATTTTTCCTAGCTATGGTTTCCTCTTAGAAAACCCTATCCTTTTACCTAACCCTTATTTGGCATTGGCTTTGCATCGGTTTTCTTGCCCATTCTTGTTTCAAATATCTTATAAATAGAGGGTTTGAAGCTTTCTTTTTCCCCTCCTCTCCTATAATTCAACAATAAGAAATATAACCTCTAGATATATTCTTATCATGAAGTTTAAGGGAAGCAATCTAATAAGCTACTAACAAGTGTTGATGCAAGTGCTAACAAGTATTTATTGAAGCTTTTTGGATTTTCTAGAGATATCTTTTGTTGCATTTGATTGTGTGTTGCTACCCTTTGTGGATAAGTGTTGAAGCCCTGAGGAGAAGTCTACTATATTAGATGTCTTCATCCTTTTGTCAGATTTTTTCACTACCACCAAGTTGTTTTTGCTTATTTGCATTTGCATATTGTTAAATTTGCATTTACTGGTAGTTTATTTGCACAGTTTTATTGTATTTTTATTTTATTGTGAATTTGCACCCCATAATTACATGATACAATTTCATCAGAACTAATATTGGGGTACAATTTTATACCCGAAACCTAGGTTTACATTTCATGATACAATTAGGGTATAATTATGCAAACTATATACTATTTATCATTTTGTTCAGTTGCATTATATTTTCTTTGTTCATCTTCCAAAAAGGTCAACTTTCACTTTTTCACTCTAAAGGTCAATTAAAAGGACCTAGGGGGCTTGATTGCTATGCCTCTAAGTATAGTCATACAGTGGCCTAAGAAAGCTCCCTAATGCTAATCATATTTTTTGAGGGTTTTGTCAAGTTATTTTGTAGGATAGAAGTTGTGGAACATTTCTAGATGTAATATAAAGCTTGGAATAACTACAAAATTAGATAAGTACCATAATAGATCTTTGGGATGTTTTCTGGTTGCTTTCATTCATTTCTATTCAAAATAAAGATCATAGTTAAGGAAAAGCATTTGATTAAATTCCTTGGTATTTAAAAGAATAAAAACATATAGTAGGGTTTTAACCTTGTTTGTGCATTTCCCTTGGATCCTTGATCAAAGGATTTGTTTTGCAATCCTAGGTTTAGTGATAATTCAAGCAAAGAATCATTCTAGGGTTAGCTCTTGTCTTCTTGCATTTTGTATCTTACATTGTTCTTTTATTTTTTCATAGTGTAGTTTTAGAAAGACCAAACATAGGTGCATGCTTAATTGATACATCAAAACACATTCCACCCTGGACTTGGAGTGAGTCCTAAAACCATTTCTAGTGAACCCTTCCCCTAGTTGTCTACAAAGTGTAGAGTTATAACATACCCTCATGATTCACCTTGGATCCTAGTGGATCCAACTGAGAATTGTATGTGGTAGGGTAGTTTTCTCCCTCTACATATTTGATGAACCCGACGTGAATGCACATATTAGTGGCCAAAATAGGAATCCTCTTCCTTGTCTACTTTTATTTTGAAAACCTAAAGACCACTAATTTTTTTGTTTAGAATTAGAAGAATATTAATAAATATCTTTAAAATATTATTGTGTGTCTTTTGTTAGTATTCTATTATATCCTTTTACTTCTTCTAATGGCTCCATTCCTTAGAAGTCAGTGAGGGCATCTAGATTATAATATTATTCCCTAAGAATATGATCAAATTGATAGAGAGAACCCAAACCTTGATGTAAAAGAGCAAGAAAATTAGGAAACTAAAACAAACTATGATCCCCTTGAAGGGACCGATGGGTGCTAAATCTTTAAATAATATGATCATATGCAGGGTTTAATGAAACACTATAAGGAAGACTTGCTTGTAACTATGAGGCAGGAAGCTTGACTCAAAAGAGATGAGACTTCTCCTTCTCCAACAGTATTTCCTATATGCATTCATACTAACCCCTTTTTTGAATCTTTGAATCATGGTAATCTTGTCCATCAACCAGCTTATGTCACTAATGCACCAACGATGGAAGGAGTTCACAAGTCCCTCCAACTAGTAGTGTCACTCAAAATTACTTTCAATTTCCTACTAATTCTTCTAATCTCAATGTTCTTACTTCTATTCCACAAACTATTAGTTATCCTCTCCAACAAGATACCACATATCACAATAGTACCAATACCTTCAACATGGTCCAAGTATCCATTCAATAGCCTACCTATCTCTTAGGGAATCTAGGAATATTTCACATCAATAATTCTGAGGTGCAAAGTTTAACTAATATGGTGAAATAATTGGTTTCAAGAGTGGATATTATTTAACCCCCTAGTTTCACCTACAACTATAGAGAAATGTGCAATTAGCCCTTATATCCTATAGTTGCTACTAAGCCTTATCCTAAGCATTTTCCCATACCGATTTTATCTATATATCCAATTGAGCATTTGAGAATATTTTGAATAGCTTACCATGATATTATATATGATGACATGTTGTTGCTAAATATATTTCCTAAGAGTCTTGGTGGCATGGAATTAGAGTGGTATTATCGGTTACCCAATTTTTCTTTGAGGAATTTTGAAGAAATAACTAAATTATTTGTGCAACAATTTGGTGCTTATGTTGAAAATAATGTAACCATGAAAGACATTTATATTTGGAAGAAAGTTAAAAAGGAATATTTTTTAGAATTCTTGTCTCATTGGAGGAGTCTAGTTACATGCTTTAGATATGCCTTACCTCCTCTAGACATGCTTGAAATATTTATTATAAATTTGCAAGAACAACTATCTTATGCATTAGAAGCTACAACTATTACATCTTTTGATTAGGAAATCGAGCTATAAATGAAGGTATAACAAGATCTTATCATAATATGATAGCTTAAAGTGAAATAGGATAGGACCACCAAGAATCATTATAAGAATAAGCATGTGGTTGGTGATGGGGTAACATATAGTAAGTCCGTTAAAAATATTATTAACAACCTACAAAATATGGTGCTTAGCCAATCCCCAAAACCCCCATGAAGAAATTTCATAAGTCTCAACATGCCTATGAATGTGGTCCTACAATAGCTTCTTGAAGCTAATATTATTGAGTTACCTCCTATAAGGCAACTAGATACCATAACTAATTGGTATAAAGTTGGACAACACTATGAATATCATAGAGTGGAGGGGAACTAGAAAAATTCTTGTAAGATATTGAAACATGTGGTTTAGGACTTGATTGACAAGGGTCACATTGTCATAGAAGGTCCTCGTCCACCCAAAAACCAACCTCATACTTAAAAAATACCCATAACTAATCAAGATATGGGAATATTCCAAGATCCTCTACCTAAGCATGGGTAGTAGGCAACTAATCAAGTGTCATATCAGAATGTGCCACCTCCCTATAATAATGTGGTTGGTATGATAGCAATGACTACAAGGAAATAGGCTAAATCTCAATCAACTCAAAATTATCAGCAAGAAACAAGCTCTTTGTCCAACCCACCCTTAAAGCCCATCCTGGTTTTGAATAATGCTCAAAGGAAAAGTGTGGGAGTAAAAACCCTGCCTTTAGTGTTGAAATATCAACCTAAAATCTCCTTTGACATTCAAAAACATTTTGCTAGTACCCCAAACAATATCTCTATATTAGAAATCTAACAAACTTCTCCTATTCATAGGGAATCTTTGTTTGATCTTCTAAGACAATAATCTATCCCTATCGATATTTCCCCTAGTGTTGTAGCCAATGTTGTAGGTTCTGATATTGGGATACATCACATTATATTTTTAGATGATGATATGCCTTCCTCATAGCATTTATTAGGAGAACCTTTGTCAAATGAATATTTATTAATAATGGTTCTTCCATTAATTTATGCACTTATCAATTTTTCCAAAATTTTGGATTAAAAGAGGAATACTTAATTAAATCTAACATTATAATCAAAGCTTTCAACAATGAGTCCCAAGAGGTCTACGGTGTTGTGTCCCTTCCCCTTAGGGTTGGACCTCATATCTTAGATACGTTGTTCTATGTGGTGTCTTGCCCAACATCTTTTAATCTTCTTCTCAGACGTCGTGGGATCCATGCAATGAAGGTTGTCCCTTATACCTTTCATTAGTGTTTGAAGTTTAAATTTAAGGATCAAGTTGTTACTATTTTGGGTGACCCTCATCCATTTGAATATTTTTCAATGGTTAAGAAAGCTTAATTAGATCTCCACATTTGTCCTTCTATTTCATCATTGGCTCGTCCAAGTTCCTCATCTCAAGCATCTGTGCAACTAAAAGTTTTGAAAGTGAGAAATGAATCTCAAATCAAAGTTTCATCATGAGATCAAGTTAATAATTTTCTTCAAGAGCCTCTTCTGGCTCAAGCTACCACCTTCACCAAGGATTATGAGTTTACATCGTAATAAGGGTGAATTTTTACACATTGGCACATCTACCTTTGTATTAATAGAAATAACATTTGAAGAGAATATCCAGGGTAGTAATCCCTCTCCTATTGAGCATGATTACCCATTGCTACTTATCCAATGATTATCCACTCCCTAAAAAAATTATATCTAGCATTGGATATATAGGTAAAGGTTTGGGGCCATAATAGAAAGGCATTCAAGAGCTTTTAGATGTCGATATTTGGCCTGGGAGGTGTGGCATAGGCTACATACCCAATAAAAACCAACCTTTACCATTTGATAATGATGATCACCTTAAAAATTATAATGAATATATTAATCATCAAAAATTGGAGTGGGGTGATGAGGATGAAGGATACCCTTATACACATTTTGTTTTGTAACATGTTAAATTTTATGCATTTTATGGTAAATATGCTACTTCTCAAAAAGAACCTACTTCACTATCTTATAGATATCTTGCAAAATTAGATATTTCCCCTCCTTTTGTTAAGAAAAATTATTTAGTTAGGGTCTGTGAAGATTTTTGTACAAAGGATGCTAGAGAAAAGGACACAAAGGAGATTCCTTGTGATTGTGATCATCAATATGATCCTTATTCTATATTTTTCTTTGATGGATCGGTCCCTTGTACACTTGTTCTTTTTGTTAACATAGGAGGCGTAATCAGGTTATGTGTCGACTATCATTTTGTTAAATAAATAGATGATAATAATAAATAAATATAAATAACTAAATAATAAAATATTAAATCATTAATTAGGTATTTTCATCCACCACATTTGGTTGCCTATTCATACTGCAAGTTTGTCTATCATATTTTGCATGATTTTCTTGACATTTCATTGCATTTGCATCTCTACTTGTCATAATTGCATTGTTGCTTGCTCATGACTGCTTGATAATATAGTTTTAGGGGAACTTCATGACAATGGCATGTGATGATACCTAGTTAGATTGTAGCTCACATGCATTGCAATATCACTATGACTCTCATGCCTAGTGAAGTCCCCAAACTAGGGGACCTTCATTATTCCTCTTGTTTGTTGTCACCTTTTTCCTTTTATTTGTCTTTACTTTTGTGTTCCTTGATATTGAAAGTTTTATTGATGACCATCAGTTTATATTTAGGTCAAGTAACACCACCCTTTTCTTTTTGTTTTCTTTTCTAGAACATGCACACACTCACATCTTGTCTTGCTTTGTCCATTCATATTTTACACACATCACACCTCTATTGGATAGTACTTGCTAATACATCTTGCACACAAAACACACCCCATAGCAGATAGCTTCATGGTCACAAGCGAGGGGTAGCCTCCATTCAATCATTTGCAAGAATACATCCCAGCAAGTATATTCTCTTGATATTTTGACCATCTTAGCAAGTACTACACCCATAGCAGGTATCACTCCACCTGTCCATATTCTTTCACTTGATGTATGTATGGTTGGTGATGAGTAATTATTTGGCATGTATTTTCTGTAGTAAATTATTTCATTTCTATATTTTAATTGTGGTTATAATATATTTTAAGTGGTTATTCTTACTTATTTCCATGATTTATTAGTTAAAATGATGGATGTGATTAATTTGACAAATGTATGCATTTTATGCAAAATACGTGCAAGTTGTGTATGATTATGCAGGGAAATATTGAAGGATGTTCCACAGGTGCACGATGCAGTAGCACAAGCTTCGAAATACACCTTGGACGTGAGAATATGGACATAAGGACAATGGATTAAGAAGACTCTAGATGTGGTGACAGAGTAGTGGCTGATTACTATTACAGAATATAGTAGCTAAAGTATGTTACTAAAGATAGTTACTGAAGTATGTTGCAGAAGGTAGTTACTGAAGGCTGTTACCGAAGAGAACTTTTACCAACAGTTATCAAAGAAATTTGACTAAGTCAATTGACCGATGTTGCGTACCACATCAGTGACAACATGGCATTTTTACATGACAACAAAAGTATTTCCAGTCAACATGATTAGTTGACATGTCAAAGATTATTCACGTGGATATTATAATTAATAAAGTTGTAAAATATATTCCATGAAGTTGTATAATTAGATTATTGTTAGGATGAATAGATTCCCATGCAAGATTATTTGGTCCTTCCCGAGAATAAAGGACATATGGTTATGTGTTATATCTTGCGAAATGTCTAAGTTAGTATTATTTTGTTATGTTAGTTCATAAAGTGCCACTTGGACCACTTAGGTTGTTTACTGAGTCCAAGAAGAATTAGGAATTGTGTTAGTTTAGATTATTTTTGTTAGTGCATAGTTGTCACATTATCAAGTCCACAACTCCACATGGAAAAATACGTGGAAGAATATTACTTAGAATTGTCCAAGTCACAATATAAATTACATAGGGAGACCTTTGAAAAGGTCTAATGTTCAATATTCTAATGAAAATTTGTATGATGCGGAAATAATGTTGAAATGACTCTGTACAATTTTTGAAGAAATGCGCCAACATGTACATTTGAACTTCCAGCAATAAAAGCAACACTTTACTCTTCACATATGGTAATTGTGTCATTTGTATTTACTGCTTGATTTCTTTTATGTAGTTGTAATTGTAATTTTCCTGCATCCATAGAATATAATAATGTTAGTAGTAGTTATGCATCTTAGTTACTGAGATAAAGTAGTTTAGGGGAGAAAGACTTACACTGTCCTCTAGGAGGTAGGGCCCACTCCTACAGTTAGTCCCTAATCTCTCACCCCTACAATAGGTTAGAAATAGTTAATTAACCTTAGAATATAAAATAAATTAAACTACATTTTTATAGAATATAAAGTCAGAATAGATAATTAAAACTAATTGCACGAGGATCCTCACCAATAGATCAACTCATAAATAGGTAATTATTATTAGTTATCCTCATCAATAGATAAAATCATCAATAGGTAATTATCATATTTATTGCATAAATCATAAATTGCACTTTATTTTCATTTCTGCATGATTTAATTTTTGTTCACTGCAATCATTACTTTTCTGCAAAACCTGAAACTAAAAGAGATCTGAATTAAGCTTAGAATTGATCCCCATGGTACAATCTATACTAGATTCCTACTCTTTAAATCTAACCTTGATTACCCTCGAATTGATAAAATTAAATGTAAGCTATTACAACCGATCATTTTGGCACTTGTTTCCAAGGAGAGTAGCATCGTAGTGGTTAATCAAAAAAGTTGTTTGGCAGTGCAAAAAGGAGAGGCTTACTTGTATGTAGGAAGGCATACGAGTCAAAGTGGCAAGGAGAAGCTTACTTGTATGTAGGAATGCATACGAGTCAGAGTGGCCAGGAGAAGCTTACTTGTATGTAGGAAGGCATACGAGTCAGATTGGCACTGGATTGTCCCAACAAGTCTCTTTGTTCGATGTTGCCAGGTTATTTTCTCTTGAGGAATCATTTTACTGCTTTCATAGTTTAAATTTTATTTCCTGCAAATTTCATTTCTTGCAAGTTTTTCCTACTTTGGGTGATTATTATTGCTTAATTTGATCTAGGACCTATAGAGAAAATAGGAAGTAGGTATGGTTGAGTGACACAACCATAGTGAAACCCTCCTAATAATCAAAGAAGTAGTAATAGTTTTACCTTTTATTTTAGCAATTTTATTTCTAGAAAAATTTACTTTCCAAGTATTTTCTTTTCCTCCTAGTGTGCTAAAATTGGTTGTACGGATTCATAGGAAGGTGAGTCACATCTAATTTTAGTAACATTAGGATTGTTTTAGAAATAGGATTTTACTTTCCTCCTAGTGTGCTAAAATTGGTTGTACGGATTCATAGGAAGGTGAGTCGCACCTAATTTTAGCAAAACATTAGGATTGTTAAATTTTATTTTATTTTTTTAGTTCTAAATTGGTTTATGATTCATATGGAAGTGAGTCACCTAATTTTAGCAAAACATTAGGATTGTTAAATTTTACTTTTCCAAAAATATTTCATTTTATTCCTAGTGTGCTAAGATTGGTTGTACAGATTCATAGGAAGGTGAGTCACACCTAATTTTAGCAAAACATTAGGATTGTTAAATTTTACTTTTCCAGCAATATTTCATTTTATTCCTAGTGTGCTAAGATTGGTTGTACGGATTCATAGGAAGGTGAGTCACATCTAATTTTAGCAAACATTAGGATTGTTCAAAAATTTTATTTCAATTCTTTCCTGCTGTATTAAGGATAGTTATAAATTCATTTGTTGAGATTTATATCTAAACTTGACAATAGTAGGATTAAAACAGAAAACCAAAATCAAAACCCAAACAAAACCAAAACCAAAGAGAGAGAAAGAAGAATAAAACATAAGGTTGCTAGATGGTGGAAAAAAGTCAGTCTATACTTATAGACCTTAGAGAACTACTGATAAAACAAGAAGTTAACCTTATTTTTGATCAAGGAAACAAAACATCAAGTAGAGAGTGGGAATGTCTGTATGAATGCATTGACATTATCAAAGAGAAATCAGATGAGTTGAAAGAGATTAAGAGAATTGACATAGCAAAAACTCTAGGGCCAAACTACCATTCATCTTATCTAGATCTTGGAAGGAGTTGTGAGCATTGGCTTTGGGATAGAAGAGCAATAGTAAATCCAACAATTTACCCTTGGAATCAATATTTTGAAGACTCCCTCATCATTCACAACTTCCTTGTAGACCTAGAAAAGAGAGAAGTAGCCCTAGAATATAGCAAGAAATATCACAAGATACCTAGAGTTATGCACTTTAGAGAGTTGTGTCAAGATTTACGTTGTGAGTTACAATTTGGAAATCTTGACCCCATTCCAACACAAGATTTTCTTGTTCAATTGATTCAATTAGTGATAGACCACTTTGATTTTGAAGAAGAACACTTCATGACACCCGAACAACTTGATCCAATCAACGATATTCATAGACTATTCAAAGAAGATTAGACGTGTTGCAAAAACAAGAGAACTTAGAAAATTCATGAGCAGACCTAGAGACTCTAAGGGAAGATTTATAAAGATCAACAAATTAGAAGGAAATTTCCAAAGAGACTTTAGCAAGTAGCCTGGAATTTATAAGTTAAAAGATCTTGAAACAGCAACATCAACCAATCAGGCTGAAATCCTAGAACAAGATCTCGACTCATATTTATTACCTAAACCAAAATTTGACAATCACATAGATCCTTCTTCTATTTTTACTAAACCCATACCTGGTCCAATTCTTGAAATATTACATTCAGTTATGGCTGACCAACAAAGTGGGCAGGGAGAAGTAGAAGAGAACCAAAAGGGGGATGGACAAAGATAGAATAGAGACCAAAGAAGAAATGGGTAAAGAAATATATTTGCCTTCCCAATATTACATACAGATGGGACAACAAGAGAACCTAAGTCAGTATCTATTTCTATATTTCCCACCTTCCATGGGAAACCACACGAAGATCCGGATGCTTTTCTTTTTGAATTTGAGGTGGTGTGCCAAGCTTACTTTTACACCACCAATGAACAAAAGCTAAGGTTGTTTCCCTCTACTCTTAAATATGCAGCTTTAAGATGGTTCATGGGTCTAGGAGAAAATATTTGTAATCAATGGGATGGAGAACATGGATTAAAAGAGCTATTCCTTGAACGATATCAGGATTACTATAGAGTTAGGGATAAGAAAGTTGAGCTATTCTGCATGAATAAAAAATAAGAAGAATATTTGGAGGATTACCTTGAGAGATTTCTATTTGTTGGGTCTAGAGTAAATATAGACCTCGATGAAGAAATCTTAAAAGAACTCTTTCTAAAAGGACTAAAAGAAGATGTCCTTGAGGTTCTGAACCTTATGGAAAAAGGAGATATCCATATTATGATGTTTGAAGAGATTGTAAAACTTTGTAGAAACTATTCAAGAAATAAACCTCTAAGAAGTAATAAGTATACATCCACAGGAGGAGTGACAAGAGCAAAAATTGGAAACATGTTGGAAGGTTTAAAAAATGATTTTTTAAGTACCTTGACTACATCTTTGGATTTAATGGATAGGAATCCAAAAGAACAGGACAGTGAAGAAATCTACTATCATAGATGTAGGAAAAAGCACAACCTGAGAGAATGCCCTCTCAACATTACAAACATTTCCAACATTGTTGCTTGTTGTAAAATTTGTGATAAGAATCACAAAATTGAAAACTACAAATACATCTCCATTGTTAAAGCTACCATAAAGGAACCTGAAGTTGAAGAGGTAGAAGATGTTTATTTTGTAGCTCAAATATGGAATGGTCCATTCAATGGACCACCAAATTGGTCAAACCCTAGTTATTCCAACTTGCAAAGGCCTAATCAATGGTCCAATGCACCAAACTAGGAAAATTGGAACTCTTATTCAAACAATCAAGACTGGAACATACCCCCATGGGCCCACTTTATGGCCAATACCTATGGAAATCCACCCCCATGGAATCAAGGAATGTCAAGTCAAAATAGTTGGAATACTAATGGTCAATATAATCAGGGAGGATCTGGTTGGTCTCAAAATCCATCACAACAATAGAACTTTCAAAACTAATTTAGGGGACAAGCCCCTCAAAATCCACCTCAAAATAGACTTCTTCCACCTCCAATTAATAATAATAATCCTCCTAAGCAACCTCCTCTTCCAGCTCAACCAGTCCCTAATCCTAACAACAACAAGAACGTTCAACAAGTCTATGAAACTAGTGAGACATGTTCTATATCTGTAGCACCTTGTCAATAGATTCAATTGAGATCGAGAAAAGTATTGGAAAACAATGTAACTCTCACAGAACTTGATAATCCCACTGCATATTTGTTCAAAAAGGAGGATAACAATGAAAAGGAAATAGAAAATTTGCCAGAAAATATTCCAAAAAAATAGCAAGAGATCCAAATTCCTCAAAGGAAGGAAGTGGAGATACCATTTCCTCAAAGACTGGCAATACCAAAAGAACCATCTAAGCCAGCCTTTAACTTCCTTCAGGAGTTAGAAAATGTTACTATCAAGATCCCTTTGTTACAAGCTATCAAGGATATACCCATCTATTCCAAGCTCATCAAAAATATATGTACAAATTTAGGAAGGAAAAAGAAGAATGAAGCCCAAACTATTCAAGTCATTGGACAATTGTTTGAGATAATAATGGGAGGTAGGTCATTACCAAAATACATAGATCCTGGAATACCTATACTCATGGTACACATTGGTGACATAGCCTTGCAAAATATTTTGGTTGATTTAGGAGCCACTATTAATGTCATGACTAAAGAAACAATAGAATATTTAGGGGTACATAAATTACAATCAACTTCTATTGTACTCCAACTTGCAGATAGGTCCACTGTCAAGCCAGAAGGAAAACTAGAAGATGTTATAGTCTCTGTAAGTTCATGGGAATACCCTGTAGAATTTATAGTCTTACAACCCAAGAAAATGTTAGGGGGACATCCCTTAATTCTAGGGCACCCATGGCTCGCAACATCTGATGCTTACATTAGCTATAGATCGGGAAATATGACTATTTTTAATGGCAAGAATACTAAAGACCTTAGCCTATTCCCTGAATCAACAATAGAAGAAGAATTTCCAAAGCAATTATGGTATGATTTCCCTCATGATTTTGATGAAATCCAAACCTTATCAATCAATGTTCTGAGCGAACATCTTCAACAAGAGGTTGAGGGACCATTACCATTACTGTTAGGAAATCAAAAAGAAGATCAAGGTCAAGATAATGGTTGTTCATATGAATCTACTATGGCTATTAATGAGGCAAGCACAAGTCAGTCTCAACAAATGATACCATATGACTATTACTTAAATATTCTTGAACATGAGATAATGGGGATAGATGCAAACACAGAAAAATGCAAGCAAATAGATATCACACTAGGAAGAACCTTGAATATCAATGATGAGCTCACAAGCATACAAGAATCACAATTAATAGATGTGCTTAAGAAATATCAATCAACATTTGCATGGAACTACGAGGATATGAAAGGTATACATCCAAATGTTTGTACCCATCACATTTTTATCCAAGAAGGATGTTATCCAGTAAGACAACCCCAAAGAAGATTGAATCCAACTATGAAAGACGTGGTTCAAGAAGAAATCATTAAACTCTTGAAGGCAGGATTTATATATCCAATTTTTGATAGTCAATGGGTGTCACCTCTTGTGATAGTCCCTAAAAATAATGGTAAATGGAGGATTTGTGTGGACTATAGGGAATTAAACAAAGTAACAAAGAAAGACTATTTTCCCTTGCCATTCATTGATCAAGTTCTTGATACCTTGGTTGGAAAGAAATATTTCTACTTTTTGGATGGTTTTAGTGGCTATAATCAAGTTTCCATAGCTGAGGAAGATTAGGAAAAGACAACCTTCACATGTCCAATAGGCACCTATGCTTATAAAGTCTTACCTTTTGGATTATGCAATGCACCTACCACTTTTCAAAGAGCTATTTTAGCTATCTTTTCTGATTTAATCAATGAGTGTGTAGAAGTCTATATGGATGACTTCACAGTCTATGGTAATACCTTTGAAGAAACTTTGTCAAGCTTGCAAAAATTTTTGGTTAGATGCCAAGAGCAAAACCTCTCTTTGAGTCATGAAAAGTGTTTCATGATGATGAGAGGAGGCATTATTCTAGGATATTATATATCATAAGAGGGTGTTAAAGTAGATCCTACAAAAATACAAGTTATTCAATCCCTTCAACCTCCAAAAATACAAACAGAGGTGAGAAGTTTCCTAGGACATGCAGGATACTACCGTAGATTCATTAAAGACTTCAGTAAAATTGTTGCTCCCATGCTTAATCTCTTAACCAAAGAAAGTGAATTTAATTGGACTGAAGCATGTCAAGAAGCCTTTGAAGTTATAAAAGATAAATTGATTATTGCTCCAATCCTGAGAGGACCAAATTGGGAATTACCATTCCATATACATTGCGATGCTTTGGGTTATGCAATAGGGGTAGTATTGCAAATAGATAGAGAACAAAATACCTTATGCTATCTATTATGTAAGTAAAAACTTGCATGGAGCCGAGCTTAATTACACTGTTACTAAAAAATAATTCTTAGTCGTAGTCCATGCTATCAATAAATTCAAACATTACATAATAGGGTATGAAGTATTTGTTCACACTGATCACTCTACCATTAAGTACTTAATGAACAAAGCAACAATAGGAGGTAGAGTGGTTAGATGGATTCTTTTGCTACAATAATTTAATGTCACAATCATAGATAAGGTAGGAAAAGATAACGTCATTGTAGATCACCTATCTCGTATGCAAATATTTGATGATGGTGAGTTAATTCCTGATAATTTCCCAGACGAACATTTGTTTGCTCTTTCTATTTTTACTCCTTGGTATGCCGATATTGTAAATTACTTAGTAACAGGGAAAATACCTCAAAACTATACACCGCATGAGCATAGAAAACTCATACGTCATAGTATCCCTTATATGTGGATTCATGGAGTCTTGTTTAAAAGATGTCCTAACCAAATAATTAGGTGATGTGTGCAAGAAGAAGATGTATATGATGTCATTCGGGAAGCACATGAAGAACCCTATGGAGGCCATTATGCCACCCAAAGGACAGTTAGTAAAATACTTCAAACTGGTTACTTTTGGCCTACCATGAATAAATATGTCCATAAATTTGTTGATAGATGTGATGCTTGTCAAAGAGCTAGTAAGCCTACACCTTCAATGGAAATGCCTTTGGTTCTGCAAGTAGTATTTGAACCATTCAAGAAATGGGGAATTGAATTTGTTGGACCAATAGACCCTCCAAGCGTAGGTAAAAAACACATACTTGTATGTACAGATTATGTTACTAAGTGGGTTGAAGTTAAAGCTTTACCACGAGCACAAGCTGAACCAGTAGCTGATTTCCTTTATGAAAACATTATGCAATGCTTTGGAGCACCTAGAGAGTTAGTTTTGGATCATGGAACCCAATTTCTCTCCAATGTAATTGCACATTTTGTTGACATCTATCAAATAAAACATAGGAAAACCTCACCATATCACCCTCAAGCCAATGGACAAGTAGAAGTTACGAACAAAGAACTTGAAAAGATCATTACAAAAACCATAGCTATTAATAGGGGTGATTGGGCTGAGAGGTTGAAAGAAGTTGTATGGGCATACAACACAACTTGGAAAACTACCACAGGATTATCACCTTATGAAATGGTCTATGGCAAACAAGCTATCATGCCCATTGAATTTGAGATAGAAACTCTTCGCACAACGATACAACTTGACATGAATTTGGACAAAGCACAAAAAGCTAGATTGGAAAAGTTAAACATTCTGGATGAGAAGAGACTAGAAGCACTACATAGGACTGAAATAACCCAACAAAAAAGAAATAAATGACATGATAAACACATTGTACCATGTACATTTCAATCAAGAGATTGGGCCTTGTTGTTTGACTCTCGTTACCAAGACTTTCAAGGTAAATTGAGAACAAGATGGCTAGGACCCTATGAAATTGAAGAGATATTTGGGAATGGTACATTCAAGCTTAAGCCTATAGATGATTCAACTAGGAAACTATTAGTAAATGGGCATAGGCTTAAACTTTACAAGAAGCCATTATCTAAGGAAGAATTCATACACCACCTTAAGCAACAAGCTGATCTGTAGTGTATCCATGAACTGCAACCAACAACTATTGAATAATAATTTCTCTCTCATATATATATATAAAGGATTATGCTTCCTTTGTTTCATCATGAAGTTTCTATATTTGCAATATTTCTATCTTATTCTCATCAACCTTCAGTCTCAATGTTTCAAAAATAGCACAAAAGGATATTTCTTTAAAAATTTTGTAGGAGAATGATTACCACATGTTGCATAATACCTTGTTTGCTAGATAAAATCTAGATGTTTTTCAATTATTCAACCACCACTAGTGTTTTGAGTAAATTTTCATTGAAATTCAAGCAATATTTTGATGTTGTAAGATATTCCTAGTTAATCAAGTTTTCTCTTGGACCACGCACATTAGAACATATAAAAACATTGTGAGAATTGGAAGGATTAATTCATAAGTCACTACTACCATTGAGTAAAAAGTTTCCCCTGCTTATCCATCTATGCACATGGTCTAGAGTACTAATGAGTTGGCAAAAGGACAAGCTCACCCTTCACCCCTGAAAATAAAGAAAAGGAGAAGAATAGTAAGGATAGGATCAAATTCCCATCAGGATTTTGATAGAGTGGTTGGGAATCCAACTCCCCTCAAAAAAATTCCCTTGCTCCTCATCTAATCGAGCAAGTATCCCAAAAGTATCTTCTTGCTTCCCCTAAAAATAAGCAAGAACCCCAAAAAGGTAATAAAAATCCCTTGCTCCTCACAAAATGAGCAAGTATCCCAAAGAAAAATTCAAAGAAGGGTAAAAGAGCTTGAATCCCTGGAACTCTTAGTGTCTTGAAAACCATAGGGTGATCCTCATTACAACAATAGGTTGAATGAAACCTACTTGGAAATAAGGTATCCCTACATAGTAATGCTAAGTTTGGATAAGACCTATGGATGTTTACAAGATAAGCTAGCTTAATTGGTAGAAGTGACCATTGTTTTACTCAATCCTTACTCATAATGGGAAATGAACATTCACTACACACACAGTTGGTCCTTGAGAGGCTTGAAAACATTAGGATGACTTTAACATCATATTGATTTGTGAAATGAATAGATGAATTTGTTTGGAGTCACTAGGATGTTTGAGTCTTTGTGAAGCAACTCTAGAATATCATAAGCAAGAAAAAGTCAAAAGCAAATCCCTATGAAGGTACTATAGTTCATTTCATCCTACAAAAATGTGGCTTGTATCTCCCAAAACTTTGCATTCTTTAGCAAAAGCCATCAAGATGATATCAAAATATCTATTTCTCTTTTTCTCTATGATTGAAAATACCCTAAGCCTTTGATAGAGATCTATTTTTGCATATATTGATGACTGATATTAAGCTTCATAATTATTTTTCTCTCACTTGGATACTTCTTCATGAAATTCAAGAAGCATAATCACAAAAATAATCATAATAATCCCCCATAAATAAAACTCATTATTATACCATCCACCATAATATAAATAATATACCCTTCATTTTATTTTGGCTATATAGCCAAAATTACAGTTTGGGGGAGGAGTAAATAAATATATCCGGAGTTCATAATACAATTTGGGGGGAGAATTAGGTAAAAGTATTTTCTTAACCTTAACAACTACAGTTTCTGTAGACAGCTTCTATAGATGTCTTCCATAGACAGTTTATGTAAACAACTTCTGTAGATGTCTTCCATAGATAATTTCAGTAGACAGTTTCCATAAACGTCTTTTGTAGATGTTTTCTATAGATGTCTTATGTAGATGTTTTCTATAGATGTCTTCTGTAGATGTTTTCTATAGACAACTTCTATAACAATATTCTGTAACAATATTTTGTAGTAATCTTGTATAAACACCATCCGTAGACGATATCCATAATGCACATCGTGAAATATTTCTAAGTGTCAATATTTAAAATTGGCCCCTAATATGAGCGACACTGTAGCACCCTAAAATTGGCGCAGTGAAATCTTAATAATTACATTTACTCTACTAAATAATTTAAATTCAAATTTTAACCTCCCAAACCGCCCGTTAACCGTTTTATAATCCGTTTCCCCCTTTCTCGCGCCATTTTTAGAGTTTTTTTTGACCATTTGACGATATCGTCGCTGATCAGATGATATTGCCCCAGATATGACAATTTCATCTGGGCTAGGATTTCCAGACGATCTTGTCCCTAAACTAATTTTGCATAATTAGTTTTTGTTCCAATGGGTCTCTAATCCGGGCAGAAGCGTGTTTGTGCCATTAGAGACCCTCCCCCATTGGAGATCTCCCAAATAGGGATGATCTCCAAAATCCTAACCTCCCTCCTAAGCCTATTTAATCCTAAGCCCTCCCCTTAGCACCCCCCTGGCTGAAATCCTCTATAAACTGACTTCATACACGTTAAAACATCCCAAATTTCTATTTGCATTAGTTCTATACAATTTTTGTTGCAGGTACCTTAGTGTTTTTCAGTCGGAGCAAGCTTACATCGTTGCTGACGATCCTGTTTAGATCGGAGGTGATCTTGTCGAATCAGAGATGATTTCGTACCAATGCGAGATGATTTCGACTGTAGTCAACATTGAGGCAATCAGTGCCCGAGTTTGCATTTCTTCATCTTTTCTCTATTGTTTTATTCTGCAATTAGCTAGTTTATTTGATATTTTATGCTATATTGCATTTTGGAGTTCACCCATGTAGCTTTAAATGCATAATTAAGTCATCAATTGTCATTAAATCATCATAGTACACTCGTATTTTGTTCATTATTATCATGTTAATGTTATTGCTATCATTTTACATTGTTTCCCTCTTTTAGGATAGTTGCATTTTCTGTGTTTTGCACCTATTTCTCTGTTTGAATGTCTCTAATTTTGTGATGAATTCGTTAGATCTCAGATGATCCTGTCAGATCTCAGATGATTCTGTTGAATTCCAGATGATCCTGACTGCTTCAAGAATCAGAATCTTCATCAGACATCCAGATAAGGTATTTTCTTGTAATATTCCTTAATTTCTCTGTTGTTCTATCCTATTCTGCTTTTTTGTATTCATTTAATCTGCATCTTCATATAGAATATCTTAGACGCATTTTGGCCAAACCTAGGCCTTGAATTCTTAAGGCTAAAACGAACACATAAAACACATTCCCAACCTAGGCATGGAAATTGCCATTGAATGTTTCCTGGTGAACCCACCATCCATCAAAAAATCACCATAGTACACCTCCCTTGAGAGGCAAGACCTTCGCAAGGCCTCTCAGTCCGAGGTACCGCACCATCATTTTCCCATCCTCCTTCCAGGCACGGATCCTATAGCCTGAAGGTAGGGATGTGAAAAATTTGGAGCGATACATTTTGGTGAACCCGACATGAATGCATTGTAAACCTTTTGAAAACAAAACAAAAAATAAAACAACTAAAACATAGATGCATTTCAGATCATTTAAATTTAATATCATGTTTAGATGGTAGCTCCTAAGAAAACATTAGCAGTTACTATAAATGTTGAAAACCAATTGGTAGGCATAGAAATCAATTTTGTGCTTAGTGTTCCTGAAACAGATAGAAATCAACTTTTGTGGGACGAACTTGATAGAAGACTTAGTGTCATCTCATCTAGGTCAACAAAACTTAAACAAATCAAGAGGCTTATCTTAGATAGAATCCTGGATCCTCATCAACTAGTCTTTTATCATGAACTTCAAAGAGCCTGCCATAGATGGTTAGCTTATAGGAGAGCTCTTGTATCTTCAAAATTGTTCACCTTCGAGGAATACCTCGAGAACGCAACCATTGTACACCAGTTCCTAGGTCATGTAGAAGACCAAGAGGTTGTTCTTATGGATAGGGAAAGATGGAATAGAGTTCCTCAAGCTGTGTTATATCGAGAGTATTGCCACGAGCTTTACTTCTATCAACCAGCATCTGAGACAAATAATATCACTATAGCTCTTTTCATTAAATTTTTGAAGGAAAAATTTCAATTTGAAGAAGAACACTTCATGACTCCTGAAGAACTTGAGCCCATTAATGATATTTATAAATTGTTTATAGAAAACTAGATCATTACTTTCAGTCTTATTTCTTGCATTTATTGTGTTATTTGTTGTCTTTACAATATTATTACAAAAAACATAACAAAAACCAAAAACATTTCATTTTAAATATTGTAGTAGGTATATAATTAATATATACCTCTTAAGCTTGTTGCATATATATATAAATATAAATATATATATATATATATATATATATATATATATATATATATATATATATATATATATATATATATATATATATTTGCTGAAATCTAAAAATTAAGCACAATGCCTAAACTTAGGAATGGTAAACAAACTGAAGGAGAAGAAGAAGATTGGTTACAAGATAAAACTAGAGACCCAAATGTCCTTCCTGAAGATCCAATTCCGGAAGGAAAAACTCTAGATCAACCAAAAGATGACCTAGGTGAAGATAATGAACAAGAAGAAAGTGTTAAAGAGGATGGACCCTCATCCCCTAGAGTAGCTCCAGATGGAACTATTGCTTTTGACAACGTAGATCATTTTTGGAAATTTCTCAATGATAACATTGATGCCCTTAATGTGGCAGTTCATATTGATAAAGGGCAAATTAGTGACACTCAAGTAGCCATGGAACATATGTTTGATGTGCGCACTAATCCCTTGTATTTCATTGATCAAGAAAGTGATAAGGCTGGACCATCCAATATAGATATGGTCACTATGATTCAAAACATGTCAAAACAACAGGTTACCCAACCTCCTAAGGAACCTGTTATTCAACCTAAAATCATTCCCACACAAAAGAAAAATTCCTTTGCTACTTTACTTCACCAAACTATTGATCAATATGCTTCAAGTAAACAAAAACCTAAAACAAAGCCAAACACCAATTTTCAACAATCTGAAATACAACATAATACAACTTCAAAATTCCTTCATAACACATTTCCTACCAACAATTTACACAATAGCAACATAGCATCTAATCTTCATGTCCCTCCATCATATGCTCACAAATCTCATGTCAATGCCCTACCGAACCAATATGGTGGGCAAACTAGCAATCTGGAAGCCATGGTGAAATAGTTAGCTTCCCGTATGGACCAGATAGATCCCTACCATCCCTTGTACAATTATTGAGAGATATGTAGTCAACCTTTGGATCCCATGGTTGTAGCACAACCATACCCTAAGAATTTTCCCATGCCCATATTGCCTATATATAAAGGAACCGAAGATCCCATAGAGCATCTTCGCATGTTTAGGATAGCATGTCATGATATATCACATCATGACTTGCTATTACTAAAAATGTTCCCGAAAAGTTTAGGTGGAATGGCATTAGAGTGGTACTATCAATTGCCCACTCATTCTTTGAGAAACTTTGAAGAAACAGCTGAATCTTTTGTCCATCAATTTAGTGCATACATCGAGAGGCGTGTAACCATTAAAGATCTATACAACTTAAAACAAGACAAAGATGAATGTTTTGCTAATTTCTTAGCTAGATGGAGGCAGTTGATAGGAAAACTGCACTTTGTGCTACCTTATAGGGAAATGTTGGACATTTTTATCAATAATTTACAAGAACAAATATCTTATGAGCTATCAATTGCTACTTTAACTACCTTCGATCAAGCTATAGATTTAGCTCGAAGAGTAGAAGATGCCCTCATTAGGAGAGGCCAACTTAGGAAGAAGGATGATGAGAAAACATCCAAAAATCAATATAAAAACAAACAAGTTGTTGGTGATGGAGTCACTGACAGCAGAAATGTTGCTAATATCAACGCAACGAAAACAACAAAAAAATTTATATTGAAACCTCCTAATAAGCCTCGAGAATTTACTAGATTGAATCAACCCTTATCAACTATTTTACCTCAATTACTCGAAAGAGGTTTGATCCAATTACCAGCTATCTGGGAACCTGATCCAACTATACCTGGATACAGAGCTGACTTACACTGTGATTTCCATAGAGGACCTGGACACTCTACCAATGCTTGTAAAAGGTTGAAACATAAAATACAGGATTTGATTGATAATAATGAAATGGAGGTGCAAACCTTCCAACCTAAACAAAATGCTCCTAATAATGCTCAAAAGACCATTCCCCAAAATCAAAATCAAAATGCTAATCAATCATTAGACATATCTCAACATCCTTTACCAATACATGGTAAAGAGGTGGCCAATCAAATCGAACATCATAATGTTTTGCCTCCTACCCGATATGTAGGAACTATTAGCATACAATTACCTGTTCAGGATCCTCAAATATTTGACACAACCTTATCCCTGGTTATGACCAGGCCTTTACATAATATTCCAACTCCTGATTCTAGTGATATAGAATCAAATACTAAAAGCGAAGTGGGCATTACTTCAAACCAATCAAATAGTTCTGAAAATGAATCAGATCATATTCAACCCATCACAGATGCTATGGTTCTAGAAGAACCATTTCCTAGAAGAGTTACTACTCGACCCTCTTCTAATCAATTCCTCCCTAATGAACAAGCCATAAACGCTCGACCGAGACTAGTTCAGCATCCTCAATATCACATTGTAGGTACCATTGGAGTCGTTACCCGACAACAGGCTCAAAATTCTCAACAAGAACCAAACTAGAATTATGGATCAGTTCCATTTGTTTTGAAAAATCCCAATAAAGGGAATCATGCTCCTAATGTTCAACCTAAACCCCCTTACAATATTAATGAGCAATTATCCAATACTATAGCCAGAATTTCCCTTTTGGATTTATTAAGATCTTCTCCTACCCATAGGGATGATTTGATGCTTACATTAAGCCAAATGATGGTGCCTCAAAACATTCAACCTGAAGCCATGGCCAATACTATCATCACTCGAGAGGTTGATTGTATTGACTTCCGAGATAAAGATATCCCACAACACAGTTTACATAAGGACAATCCCTTATATATTACTTGCTCTAATTGGAGATGTAGGTGTCAAACGAGTCCTGATTGATAATGGCCCATCTTTAAACATTTGCACTTTTGACTTCTACCAACGATTTGGCTTTAGAAGTGATGAAATAAAGAAAACTGATATGATTATCAAAGCTTTCAATGACGAAACACAAGAAACGTGTGGAGTTATTACCATCCCATTGCAAGTTGGTCCTAGAACTCTAGATACAACCGTGTTCATTGTACATTGCCCAACATCGTACAATATACTTTTGGGTCGCCCTTGGATCAATGCGATGCGAGAGGTCCCATCAACTTTACACCAATGTGTTAAATTTGAATTTAAAAATCAGTTGGTCACTATCCATGGTGACCCTAGACCCTTTGATATGTGTGCTTTGGAAGAACCCGTTGGAGTGCAATTTTTCCCCGCTCTGTCATCCACACATCCTAGTTCTTATTTTTCATCTAAACATGTGAAACACACACACATAACATCATCTACCCCATCAACTACACCTATACATTTAACTCAACCATATTCTAAACAAATCACTCTAGAACCTCAAAAAGATCTTCAATCTACAACCAATCCTTCATGTTCTATCCCTATAATTTCAAAACCTATAGACCCATCTATTAACACTTCCACATTATCAACATCTATCATACCTTCCACATCTCAAGATATAGGAAATAATCCTTCTACATCTTATGATCTTTATGATGAACTTTTACCAGATTTATCCACAATCTTAATATCAGAAAAAATAAATGCTTTCATGCAAGATTCAATTCTTTTAAATAACTTTTCGCCATCTCCTCATACTTTGGGCCTCCCACAACCTATGGGAAGTACTTACCAAGTCGGGAGTTGTGCCTTCATTTATAAAGGATATGACTGGGGAAGAATCCCTCGGAATATCAAAACTCATCATGAGGGATACGCTCGGTGTTATTTTACCAATGAATATATTAAATCTAAACCCATAATGCTTAAAATGGGATATAAAGGGAAAGTCTTGGGACCTTTCCAAAATGGCATGAAAGAACCTTTCGAGGTAGAACCGTGGCCTGCCCGTTGTGGTGTGGGCCTATTTCCTAGTAAGGGTCAACCCTTTCCTTTTGAAGATGATGATCAACTCATATGTTATCAATATTATTTGGATAGGCATGATGACTTGCCTCTAAAAAATCAGCCTTTTACATGTAACATGCTATCCATAGCTTACCCTGAAATGATTGCTGACCCCGATGAAGATTTGGAAGGAGATATCTTCCATGATGTCTCTGTTGAAGAGATGTTACACAATGGATTTTATTTTGATGGTTCTATACCCACTATAGCCCAACTTGAGACCACTAATCCTCAAGATGAATTATCCAAATTAACCTTACAATAATTACAATAATTGGGTGTTTCACCTGCCCCACCTAACTTTGAAATAGATCTACACATGGAGGTAGAAAACGTCATTATAATTAATATTGGAACTAAGGATAATCCTCACATAATCAATATTGGATCAGAATTAACTCAAGAAAAACAAGAACAATACATTGCATTCCTTATAGAGTATGAAGATGTCTTCGCTTGGACATACAAATATATGCCAGGTATAGACCCTTCTGTAGTCATGCATCATCTAGTGGTCCATCTAGATGCTAAACCTGCTAAACAAAAACTTAGAAAAATGCATCCCAAAGTGGCTCTGCTAGTCAAAGGGGAGTTAGAAAAACTCTTGAATGTTGTTTTTATACAAGCTATTGATTATGCTGAATGGATCTCAAATGTAGTTCCAATCACCAAGAAAGAAGCCACCAAAGTTAGGGTTTGCACAAATTTTAGAGATATTAATGTTGCATGCCCTAAAGATGATTTTCCTCTTCCAAACATGGATCAAATCATTGACTTTACTATCGGGAGTGGGATGATGTCCTTAATGGATTGATTCTCCGGTTATAATCAGATCAGGATAGCTCCTGAAGATCAGGTTAAAACAACCTTTATTACCCCCTAGGGTACTTTTTGTTGGAAAGTTATGCCATTTGGCTTAAAGAACGCAGGTGCAACCTATCAACGAGCCATGACTTATATTTTTCATGATATGATGCATGATATCCTACATGATTATGTAGATGATATTATAGCTCGCTCTATTAATGAAGACAATCATTTAGATGATTTGAGAAAAGTTTTTAATCGATTACGAGAATATCATATTAGATTAAATCTAGCAAAATGCATATTCGAAGTTAAGTTTGGTAAACTATTAGGGATTTTAGTTTCTTTACATGGTATCGAAATCAACCCTCTCAAGATTGCGGCTATCACTGATATGCCCACACCTACTAATATATCTGAGTTACGAAGTTTACAAGGTAAGCTTCAAGCCATCCGTCACTTCATCGATAAGCTAGCGGACAAAACTAGTCCCTTTCTTAAACTCCTTAAGAAGGATGTCCCTTTTAATTGGGATGACAAATGTAGAGAAGCTTTTGAACTTCTTAAACAATACCTCCTTAATCCACCTGTGCTTTCACCACCTAAACCTGATCACCCATTTCTCCTGTATATTTTAGCTTTAGATTCTGCCTTAGGAGCTATGTTAGCTCAGCTTGATGATGCAAAGAGAGAACGTGCTAATTATTATATTAGCCGAACCTTCATCAGTTATGAAACCCGCTACACAGCATTAGAGAAACTATCTAGCAGTCATTTTTGCTATGCAAAAATTATGACATTATATGCTTAGTCAGAAAACTTATGTAATTGCTAAATATGATCCCTTGAGGTATCTCATGAGTCGACCTTATTTATCGGGTCGCACAGCCAAGTGGGTTCTTTCTCTAAGCGAGTTTGATCTCACATTCATAGGATAGAAGTTTGTTAAGGGTCAAATCATAGTAGATCAATTAGTTGCTGCACCCTTAGAGTCTACCCATCCCCTCATCATTGAGTTTCCTAATGAATGCCTTCAATTAGAGGCAGACCATATTGAACAATGGTCCTTATACTTTGATGGATCCCGATGCATGAGTGGGGCTGAGTGCGGGTATTATTTTAATATCCCCACAGAAACATCTTATTCCTCTGTCCTTCAAATTAACATTTGCTTGCACCAACAATACTACTGAATATGAAGCTCTAATCCTTGGATTACGAGCTACCTTGGCGCTAAAAATTAAACATCTATTAGTTTTTGGTGATTCTCAACTAGTTATAAACCAAATTAATGAATTTTATCAGACCAGAGATGATAAAATATGCCCATATAAAGCCTATGTTTTACAACTAATGTCTCTATTTGATTAAGTTACCTTGGAATCTATTCCTCGAACTAGAAACCGTGCAGCTGATGCTATGGCCGCAGCTGCATCTCTCCTGCAATTGGAGTTAGATGACGAATATGCCACTATCATTATTTGTCGACTCTAGGAACCCGCTTCAAATAAGTCATGCTTAGAACCTTTATATGTGTTTCTAATCAACGAAACTACTCCTAAACCTTGGTATACAGATATATTTGATTTTCTTCAAAATGAGACTTTCCCTTCCAATTCTAATAGAAACCAGCGTCGGTTATTACATAGACGAGCAAGTTGATTTGTAATAATTGGCAATACTTTGTATAGGAGATCTTTTGAAGGTATCCTATTAAGATGTTTGAACCTAGAAGAATCCAAATCAGCCTTGAGTGAAGCCCACGATGGATATTGTGGAGGACACTTGAGTGGTAGTGTCATTGCTAAAAAGCTCCTTAGGATAGGATACTTTTGGCCTACCATGGAGAATGACGCACATGATTATGTGCACCATTGTGACAAGTGCCAGAAACATGCTGACCTTGTCCTTGCGCCTGCATAAGAACTGCAGGCTATTTCATCTCCTTGTCCATGCGCCTGCACAAGAACTACAGGCTATTTCATCTCCTTGGCCCTTTTCAAAATGGGGTTTAGATATTATTGGCAAAATCAATCCTATGTCATTTGATGGACACATATTCATCATAACCGCCACTGAGTATTTCACAAAGTGGGTTGAAGCTATGCCTTTAGCTTCCTGTACTGGCACACAAGTCTCTAAATTTATTTTTAATCAAATCATTTGCAGGTTCAGAATTCTTGCAAATCTCATCTCTAACAATGGAACTTGTTTAAAAGATAAAGATGTTAAAAAATTATGCCAAAAATATAATATTCAACATCGTTGGTCCACTCCCTATTATCCTTAGGGTAATGGTCAAGTAGAAGCATCTAACAAAACCTTAATCAAAATTCTCAAAATATTGGTCAATAAAACTGGCCGTGACTGGCACATTCAGTTATATCCTACCTTGTGGGCCTATCAAACTAGTGTTTGAACCCCCACTAGAACTTCACCTTTCGTTTTGGTTTATGGTGTTGAAGCCGTTTTTCCCTTTGAGTTAGAAGTTCCTTCTTTGGCTCTACTACTTCAAGATACCGAAGTAGGAGATGAATATCGATGTTTGGCAGACTCAGTCAGTTGGAACTCCTAGATGAAAAACACATCAATGCTTTGGAGCATCTCCGTGCCTACCAAAACAAGCTTAAAATATCATATGCTAAAAAAGTTCGTCATCGATCCTTTGAGATCGACAACCTTGTTTTAAAAGAAAATAAAAAAAATACGAATGCAACTAAGGACCTTAAAGGTAAATTTGAGCCCAAATGGCTTGGACCATACCTTATCACTGCTAAATTTGAATCAGGAGCATACAAATTATCTACCTTAGATGGTAAAGAACTTAAAGAACCCATGAATATTTTGCATCTTAAACGTTACTATGTATAAATTTGGTCATTTCATCCATGTATATATTTGTTCAAAATCACTATCTTGTATTTCTTTCAATTTATTCAAAAACACCAAAAACATTCATAATCATCAAAATTTTCAAAACTATTTGTTGTATTTATTTATGGCACTTGTTAATTTTTTCAAAAACAAACAAAAATGATAAAAATAAAAACAGCAATATTCTTGACTCTTTCGAAACCAAAACAAAATAAAGAAGAAAGAGAGAGTCAACATTCTCAAAACTTCTCAAAAATTATTTATATATATTTTCTTACAAATGTTGCAGTTATATGTTTCAAGTTATTTTGGATAAATTAGCATTTATTTGGAATCCCTCACTTTCACACTCACAAAATAAATATTTTGTTTTTATCTGGCATGATTACTAATCTCTCTTATATCAAAGTCCACAACATTCAATTAAATAAATTTTGAGCATAGAGAATTGATCTTGTTATTTACTTAAACCAAGCACATCTTTTCACAATAAAATGATTATATTTGTAATTTCCATGCTTTGTTACATAGTAGAAGTGGTTTCTTGAGCGAAAAGTTTCCCCTGCTATCCTATCATGCACATGGTCTAGAATCTTTGAGAATTGGAAAAAGGACAAGCTCACCCCTACCCGGAATAAAAATCCCTTGCTCTACAGCTAATCCAAGCAAGTATCCCTAGAACAAAAAGAAAAAGAAAAGTTCAAAAGAAAAAAAAGAAAAAAGAAACAAGTTATTTCAGCATTATCTCAAAAATCAAGCAAAAATACAAAAGAAAAGCAAAAGCAAAGGCAATAAAATCCCTTTCCCTACCCTTTGAAAAGAAAAGAAGGGTTGATGAGCTTGAATCCCTGGAATTCTCAATTATTCAAAAATTGTGAGGTAAGCCCCATAACAGGTGGTTTGTGCCCAACCCGCTTGGCCTTGGGTAACTCCTAGCGTGGCGATATGTCTGTCACATTAGTAACCTTATTTTGTATAGACCTATGTTTGCTTATGGATTAGCTAGCTCTTGATAATCCGACTTACATAGTAGTCTAGTATGGTTATATGCATCTACATCATGGTTAATGAACACTTAGTTGGTTTATTCAAATCACTTGTATCATAGTATCTTGCTCAAACTGGTAAATGAACATAGCAATTGCACACACATTTTATATTTGAGAGATTTTGTGTATCATTATGATAAATCAAGATTGGAAATGAATTCACATATGCACATGGGATTCCTTATAAATCTAACTTTTGTCTTCAAAGTACTTTGAAATATTTTTTGCAAAATTGTTTGAAATAAATTTATTTTCTTCTTTCAAGTACAGTTGTTTAGTATAAAGACAACTACATGCATAATAAAAACATCAAAATTTCTTTCAAACCATACAATCAAAACATACATATATATATATATATATATATATATATATATATATATATATTGTCAACTTTCGCGACGATGGTATAGTTCCAAAACCAAAATTGGAATTTTATGCCTAGCGCAAGTCTTCCTCTTCATATTTTCTGTTTATTAAAAATCAACTATGCAATAAAACTATCTCCTTTTTTATTTTCGTGATGATGGTATAAGTCTATGCCTACATATTCTATGCCTAGCGCAAACCATTGTAACAATTTTTATTCCCCATTTATTTAAAATCATGAAAACCATATGACTTAAATCATTCTGTTATACAATTATGCTCTACAAACAAACACACACATTTTCATTATTTCATGTCATTATGTCAACCTTCAATTTTGCAATGATGGTATAATTCCTAAGGAATTATCCAAAAAATTTATCACACTTAGGAATTTATGCCTAGCAAAAATCATTTTAAGATTATTTCATGCATATTATTTTCATGGAAATTTGAAAAAACAAACCATCATCATCATCATTTGCACCATTGCACCAAAGTCTTAAGACAGTCTCTTAAGCACTCTTTTACTTTTTAACAATATTTCTATACTGGGATTAGCTTGACGACCGAGTGAGCGGTGACTCCATGAAATGGTCTATAATAGCGACAATGTCCTTTGAAATTATTGTTAGAAGTCTCTTTTTATATTTTATCACATTACATCACAAACAACCAGTTTTTTACATCAGATTATTTCATTTAAAATCTTACAACATGACATCAAAATTATAATATTTCCAACAACGTAATTACATGAATCATCAAATCAATCAATCAAACATAAAAGCATCATAAAAATACATAACACAAGTCATATGATCAAAAATATCTCATCTATATATATCAATAATATGTACATCATCTCGAAAATAGATTGGTATGCCACAATCTACATCTTGGCATACTCAATCCTCTCAATCAAATGTCCTCTGTGTAGTGTCTCAAGAACCCCTCGAGCTCTCAACCTCATCTTCTCCCCTACCCTGAGGTGGATGAGGTGGCCCCATCATAGTATGTGTGGTACTGTGAGTCCTAGTCATCGATCGAGAAGAAGTCCTCGATGACCCAATCCTGATAGGGTCAACAATGCCGGTTGGTAGCTGTACCCTCTAACCCTTTGGCACCATCTAGAAGTAGATGCCCTGATAGAATGCGGTCTGAGCAATCGATCGTTCCAGCTCCTGAGTGCTCACCCCTCTGCCCCGTGCCCTGAGGCATGCAATCTCATCTCTGAGCTGTGACACCTCAGCTCAGTGTCATGTAACCTCCTCCTGTAGGGTCTACACCTGTGCCTGGAGATAGACTATCTTCGCTTGGAGAGTCGTTGTCTCGCTGCTCTCCCTAGTGTCAACACCCTTGCCCTTATCAAGCGATGGTGGCCTCTCTCTCTATGGAGAAGGGGGTCTCTCCTCCCTCCTCTCTCATTGTTGTGGCCTCTCCTGTGCCTATGGCCTCCTCGGCTCTCTCTCATTGTGATCTTGGGCTGCCTTAATAGCTGCCTAGCATCGCCTTCCTATTCGATGCACAACTACGTGTATCGGACCTTGAGCCCTCGTCATCCGAGGAGGGCGGATGCCTGCGTACCAGGCATCGTAGCCATCGACTACCCCTATTTTGTACCCATCCACTGGCTGAATGGGGGCATCGTCTAAGTCCTGATTCTAGAAGTGCTACATGTTTGGAGCCCCTATCACTGTGGTGTTATCCCGGATAGACCAAGAAAACTCGTAATCCTTGAGAGATGGGATCCCCTGTTGTAGACCGAACTATCACAAAACTCGATCGTACCGATGGAGCTCCACCTCTCCCCTCTCCATCCACAACCAACAAACTCACCTGACATGAGCCAACTCCTGTCCGTCCTTGGCCCACCCTGGGTGCTCTCGCCATGGCCTCTAGGTGATCTGGTCTGGGACAAGGTCATCTAGCAGTCTTCGAGACATCGGTAGGTCAATCCGCCACTGTGACCCTCTCCGGAGCCACCAGTAGAAAACTCGGGGCCTCTCCCCGTCAATCCCTGTCAGAGGAAGCCCTACCGGCCTTCGCACTGCAATGTGCTCCCAACACCAAACCTATAGAAGCGATGTCATAACCAGACATCGGTTGCCCTTGTACATGACCCCGTGCAGGATCCTGTACAGTCGGCATAGAACAAAGCTGCCCCAAGCAAATATGTAACCATGGTCCTGCATGTTGCAGATCACATCTGCTAACATCCATGGTACCCTGCACCCGCTCTGGTGGCACAACAGAAGTCCACCGACCACTCCAGCCAAAACCTATGTGAGTCTAGATGCCCCAGGCATCTGATGCAATGCCTCGATGTTCACTCCGCCCTTCTCCAGGGTGAATCTCGGGTCACTACACAACCGCATCATAACATGGCCCTGATTGGCCATAGGAGTGATCAACCGTCCTTGTATGGGGATTCTTAGAATCCTCCATACATCCTCCAAAGTGGGTCATCTCCCCTGTAGGTAGCCAAAAACAAGAAGAACCTAGATACCACCTCTCTGCTAGGGCTGTCAGTAACCCCATGTCTATAGAAACTTGTGGCATTTTTGCCACATGCTGTAAGTTGGCTTGTGCCAGCTAATTCTGCTCTGCCTATGTTAGAGCGGCCAAGTCATCTCTCAACCCCACGTATTTCTATTCTCTGCTCTTTAGCAATCCTCTCTACAACATAAACAACAAAACAATAACAATCATTAATAACAACTCAAGTGATTAATAATGCAAGTTACAATTAGTTCAATTTTATACAATTGATGATATCATCCATAATTGGATGATATCATCCCCAATTTGAGCACAATCATCTCCGATTTCGCAAGCCGAAATCGTCCCCCTTTCGTCGATTTCGCCCTTAGACGAAATCGGTGAACTTGAGACGATTTCGTTGAAATCAGGATGATTTCATCCCGACGACGTCGACGGCCCAAAAATGGTCATGATGCTCAAAATTCATTTAAAATTCACCTAAAAAGCATGTAAATTCAACTTAAAACATTCTAAACTAAGTTTAGACTCTTACCCGTAGCCCGCGTCGGACCTCTGTTGATCTGTGCGTCGTCTCCACCATTTTTGCTTGTAGAGTTCTAAAACCAGAAAAAATGAACAGTAAAAATGAATTAGGGTTTTACCCTATTTTTCTTAATTTTATTCAAAACACAATTAAAAACATTTTAAAATTTTGCTTTTCCACGTTTTTACCTCAAATTTTCAATTTGGGTAAAAACACGAAGGGGGCACCATAGTAAGTTGTCGTACGATTCAACCAAGAATCGTTGCCTAAAAATGGGAATAATTTTTTCTTTCTCGTAGATCGAGAAGAACTCATCTTTAACGAATTTTCTTCTAAAAATTTGCTAAAGAGGGGGCAAAATGTAGCACCCTAAAATTGGCACAATGAAATCTTAATAATTACATTTACTCTAGTAAATAATTTAAATTCAAATTTTAACCTCCCAAACCGCCTGTTAACAGTCGTATAATCCGTTTCCCCCTTTCCTGCGCCATTTTTAGAGTTTGTTTTGATCATTTTACGATATCGTCGTCGATCAAACGATATCGCCCCAGATCTGACGATTTCGTCTGGGCTAGGACGTCCAGACGATCTTGTCCCTAAACTGATGTTGCACAATTAGCTTCTGTTCCAATGGGTCTCTAATCCAGACAAAAGCGTGTCTACGTCGTTAGAGACCCTCCCCCATTGGATATCTCCCAAATAGGGATGATCTCCAACCTCCTAACCTCCCTCCTAAGCCTATTTAATCCTAAGCCCTCCCCTTAGCACCCCCCTGGCTGAAATCCTCTGTAAACTGACTTTATACACGTTAAAACATTCCAAATTTCTATTTGCATTAGTTTTATACAATTTTTGTTGCAGGTACCTTAGTGTTTTTTAGCCGGAGCAAGCTTACATCGTTGCTGATGATCCTGTTCAGATCGAAGGTGATCTTGTCAAATCAGAGACAATTTCATACAAATGCGAGACGATTTCGACTGCAGTCAACATTGAGGCAATCAGTGCCCAGAGTTTGCATTTCTTCATCTTTTCTCTGTTGTTTTATTCTGCAATTAGCTAGTTTATTTGATATTTTATGCTATATTGCATTTTGGAGTTCACCCATGTAGCTTTAAATGCATAATTAAGTCATCAATTGTCATTAAATCATCATAGTACACTCGTATTTTGTTCATTATTATCATGTTAATGTTATTGCTATCATTTTACACTATTTCCCTCTGTTAGAATAGTTGCATTTTCTGTGTTTTGCACCTATTTCTCTGTTTGCAGGTCTCTGACAAATTCATGTGACGAATTCATCAGATCTCAAATGATCCTGTCAGATCTCAGATGATTTTGTCAAATTCCAGACGATCCTGACTGCTTCAAGAATCAGAATCTTCATCAGACATCCGAATCAGGTATTTTCTTGTAATATTCCTTAATTTCTCTGTTTTTCTGTCCTATTCTACTTTTCTATATTCATTTAATCTGCATCTTCATATATAATAGCTTAGATGTATTTTGGCCAAACCTAGGACTTGAATGCTTAAGGCTAAAATGAACACATAAAACACATTCCCAACCTAGGCGTGGAAACTACCATTGAATGTTTCCTGGTGAACCCACCATCCATCAAAAAATCACCATAATACACCTCCCTTGAGAGGCGGGACCTTCGCAAGGCCTCTCAGTCCGAGGTATCGCGCCATCCTTTTCCCATCCTCCTTTCGAGCACGGATCCTATAGCCTGAAGGTAGGGATGTGAAAAATTTGGAGCGATACAGACACATGATAGAATGTGTCAATCGAGGGTATGAAAGAATGCGTCAATGCTAAATATAAAATAATGTGACAATACATATCATAAAAGGAATTTATCAATAAAGGTTTGGGGAGAGAAAATATACGAATATTTATAATACCCTTTTTACCACCTTTAGCATATGGACTAAGGCATCAAATTAAAACTTAAACTTTAAAAATTCTTTACATTGGTAAGTATACCGAAATTCTATCCATGCATATCTAAAGGTAAACCTTAGCATGTGATGAATGAACTCAATACGGTGCCACATATCGCCTATCATTAATTCTATTTCAAAAGCATAGATGCTCTATATGAAAACATGGAGGCTCACCACCAAGTTTCAAAGGAATCAACTATCAATACACGCGGATGCCAGAGTTAATAGACACTACCATGGGATCAATCTAAATGATGACACGACGAAAGATAAAGAAAATAAAAATAAAAATTAAAACCGGAAGTCTATGCTAACAGATTGAGATCCAATGAATAAAAGACATCAGAGCATGTAAGGTTGACCATAAAAATGGTAGGCGTCGACCATGAGTTTGATGCTTCTCCACATCAACAAGATGAAAAAGAACATAGATGACAAGGACATCAGAGCTAGTGAAACATAGAAGGAAGTAGTTATATGACACGGTGGAATATAATTTGGGCATAAAACACTATGGTAAAGGAAAATGGTACATGTAACGTACATACATAAGGGATAATACACATGGCATACATGGGTGAAAACTTAAAATAATTGATGAATGCATGCCAGATACACACAATGTATGAAATTTAAATAAGTTTTTGGTTACGTTGATGACTAAAGAGGTGAAAATTATTGGTGCTAACTTATGCTTACCTTTCCCATGCAATAGGAATAAATTTTGCATTAATAAAGGATGTCAACCACCCTAAACTTATCAATAATTATCAACACATGGCACATGCAAACAATGGCCAACGCTGATGTGGATGGAAAACACTATTTGTTGATTAAAAACCCCATGAAAGGCTATGATTAGTGTAAAAATATATGCTAGGTCTATAAGCTTCACCACGAAGTTGGCATGGAAGTTTTCTTTCAACCAATTACATGAAGGTGACACAGATTCACGACTTAAACTGTTGATTAAAACAAAATCGAAGGTTGTAATTTGCTAAGTTTCGATAAGTGTTGCTATCGTCGATTTAGGATAAATTAATAGTCTAGATCTGTTGCATGGCTAAAATGCCATGCAAAGAAAAAATAAGCCCTATTTCATTTTCCTTCCGTAGAAGGTAGTGAATGCCGAACATAAACTCTCTGCAATCTAGCCAAAACTCTATCAAAATTTCCAAAAAACCATAATTGAGGGTTTGAATCGAGTGTGAAAGGGAATAATTGCTGAAAGCAAGCAAAATTCTAGATAAAAAAGGTAAAATATAAGCAAAGGAAAATAATTGACGAGTATTTACGAATTATTTTTTAGAGGTGACCAAAATTTGACAACAACAGATAGTGATAGAAGGTAATATTCTAATCATTTCAAATTTATTTTTAGTTGTAAAAAGTCATAGAGGACAAAGATATATTATACTTTAATATCTCTATCATATACACATAGGTATATATATTTTTGAAGTTGCATACATAGATAGACATATTTTAAATTATAATTATTTTTGTCAATAAAAGAAGTCACTGCAAAACATAAAATTATTTCCAAAAAATAAAATTTTTACAATTTTTGAATGATAAATTTTTCTCTATTCTGCAACAATCAAAATTTTTCTTTTGTAAAATGAAATAATCTTGCAGGTATTTCAAGCTACTAAAAATCAAACTCAGAAACCACCCCATTTAATTTCAAATTATCCTATCCATTCCTACTCTAAACCATGCCTCATTTTATGTTTCAGAAAAGAAGTGAACCCTCATCTATCGAAACGTAGAATCCTAGCAATTCTGTAATGGAATTATTCTAAAAATCTAGGTGGTGGGATGCCCTCACAAAGTTTTAAGGGTATGACTAGGGGGTTGCTAAGCAATTTATTATTAACTATAACCCTAACAAAATGACCACCAAAATTGGGGATATTCATTTTTATATGAGCCCTAGTGTTATATTTGAAGTTCTAGGTCTAGTGGAAGTAGGGCTGCCTTATTACAAGAATCCCTCTAAAAGTGTCACCCAATTGGTAGAAAAAATTGGTGAAAAATGCACTATAATTTATGATAAAGAAAGAAAGGATTAAGGGCATCACGACTTCTTCACTTCCTCTTATGTGGAAGGAAGCCGCCATCCTAATGATTAAGTTTTTCACTCTAGAGGATCGAATGTCTACCTATACAACCTATCATCTCCAAATGCTGATAAACTTGAAATTTTTGGAAAACAACGATTGTATCATCAACCTACCATATTTTCTATTTCAATATCTAAAATACACTATTGTTTGTGTTCAGCCTAAGAACTCTAATGGAAAACCTAAACTTCAATTAAATTGTATACCATGGAATTATCAAATTACTAGTCTTGAAAAGAGCACATGAAGTAAAAGTAGCCTAGAACAGAATAGTCAAAGAGTATAACCTACCAGAATATTTTGAGTCTACCAAAAATGAGCTTCAAGAAGAAATTCCATCTGAGGAGGATCATGAGTCAGAAATTCAAGAGGAGGAGCCTAAGATCCCAAAATGAAAACGTTGACCCACCAAAACTGCTAAGGCAACCCAGCTCACACGAAAGACTCAATGTCAAAAAAACACTCTTCAAACTCATGAGCAAGGAGATATGTCAGGGCACGAATCTAACTTACCCACACTTGAACCAGCTATTGAAACTCTATCGCACCTTTGGGAACAAAACATTATTTTACATATAAAAATTGATAAACTGAGGGAGGGTTTTGTAGAGCACTCAAATCTGGTCCAACGAGCCCTTGCCCTCTAGATAGACATGATCAAGCAAAATTCAATGGATAAGGTGACGAAACTTGCTAACCCTGACAACAAAATGCCATATGTTGATGCTTCTTCCAATAAAATTTTAATAGTCGATAGGAAGCCCACAAATTCTATCAACTTTAGTAAGATGAGCTACAACAAACCCTTTGACTTTTCCAAACTGCTTCAAAAAGAAATATCACAACCACTTTCTAGCCTAATGCAATAGAATCAACCAAAAATATCAGATCCTTACACCAAGATAGGAAATACACTAGGTAATCTGGTCTTAAACATTGGGATATCTCCAAAAGTTAACGCAGTCATTGACAACATAGTTGCATCAATTGAGAAACTTTTGCCTTCTCAAACACAAGATACAGTGCATAGAGAGGATTTCATTGAGGTTGAGCATATCAAAACAATCTTGATCAGGACACCGATTGATGAGTAGAAGGCCAAATCATAAGTGCAAAAAGTGAAGCGTGAACTCAAATTATTGTCAATAAGACCTCCATCATCAAGAATGTCCACCCGACGGATATAATTTGGATGCATTGATAAACTGCTTGATATTTTTATTATTTTCAGATTGAGTATTTGATACTTGTATATTATTGTGTTTAAATGTTTTATTATGTTGATATATTTTTTGTGGTATATGTATGTATCTTTGTAAATAATGATGTAGATATTTTTTATTTATGCAATGCTTAATGTTACAGTTTTCATAGGTTTTCACAAGTGAAATGATTTTGAAAACTCATTTTTCTGTTAGGAACTGTCATGATATAAAGAATTGCAAACAGATTTTGTTGAAAAAACATATAAGTGCTAATTCATCCATCAGATAATGATTATATGTTTTGTATTCATTACTGCAACTGTTTATTTTATGCAAAACATATACAGACAGTCTTCAAACAGACGATTGAAAAAGTTATTATTTTCTTTTAATCTGATTTATAGCCTATGTAATATATGTGTTGTTATAAACGATTTCTTGTGTTGTTGTAAACAATTTCTTGTGAACGTGTGTTGCAATTAAAATTTTTTGATATATTCAGAAATATCTCTGAAAATATTTTTTTTTTATACTACTACTGATTTTCAGAAACCATGCATAATAGACCTATTTGATCAATCTAAAAATATATTTGTATTCTTTTTGTTGTTTCATACAATTGTAAATTTTTGAGAAAATGTGTAAAAATTTCTTAAAATACTTTAATTTATAGTATGTTGTGTGAAACATGTGTAATATTTGTGATATCTGTGACATTTTGTTGAAACCTCATTTTCTTCACATGCATGAGGACATGCATATATTTCAGTTTGTGGGAAAATTATGAGTAATTATTTGGCATGTATTTTCTGTGGTAAATTGTTTCATTTCTATATTTTAATTGTGGTTATAATATCTTTTAAGTGGTTATTCTTACTTATTTCCATGATTTATCAGTTAAAATGATGGATGTGATAAAATTTGATAAATTTATGCATTTTATGCAAAATACACGCAAGTTGTGTATGATTATGCAGGGAAATATTGAAGGATGTTCCACAGGTGCATGATGTAGTAGCACAAGCTTCGGAATACACCTCAAACATGAGAAGATGGACATAAGGACGATGGATTAAGAAGACTCTAGATGTAGTTACAGAGCAATGGTTGATTACTATTACAAAATATAGTAGCTAAAGTATGTTACTAAAGTATGTTGTAGAAGGAATTTACTGAAGGCTGTTATTGAAGACAAATTTTACCAGTAGTTACCGAATAAATATGACTAAGGCAATTGATCGATACTACATACCACATTAGTGACAACATGGCATTTTTACATGGCAGCAAAAATATTTCTAGTAAGCATGATTAGTTGACATGTCAAATATTATTCATGTGGATATTATAATTAATAAAGTTGTAAAAGATTTTTCGTGAAGTTGTATAATTAGATTATTGTTAGGATGAATATATTCCCACACAATATTGTTATGTCCTTCCCATGAATAAAGGAGCATATGGTTGTGTGTTATATCTTATGAAATGTCTAAGTTATTATTATTTTATTGTGTTAGTTCATAGAGTGCCACCTGGACCACTTAGGTTATTTACTGAGTCCAAATAGAATTAGGAATTGTGTTAGTTTATTTTTATTAGTGCAAATTTGTTGCATTATCAAGTCCACAACTCCACATGGAAAAATACGTGGAAGAATATTACTTAGAATTGTCCAAGTCACAATATATATTACATAGGGAGACCTTTTAAAATTTCTAATGCTCAATATTCTAATGAAAAATTGTATGATGCAATGTTGAAACGACTCTGTATAATTTTTGAAGAAATACACCAACATGTACATTTGAAATTCTAGCAATAAAATCAACACTTTACTCTTCACATATGGTAACTGTGTCATTTGTATTTTCTGCTTGATTTCTTTTATGTAGTCATAATTGTAATTTTTCCTACATCAATAGAATATAATAATGTTAATAGTAGTTATGCATCTTAGTTACTGAGATAAAGTAGTTTAGGGGAGAAATACTTACACTGTCCTCTAGGAGGTAGGGCCCACTCCTATAGTTAGTCCCTAATCTCTTACCCCTATAATAGGTTAGAAATAGTTAATTAACCTTAGAATATAAAATAAATTAAATTGTATTTTTATAGAACATAAAGTCAGAATAGATAATTAAAACTAATTGCACAAGGATCCTCACCAATAGATCAACTCATCAATAGTTAATTGTTATTAGTTATCCTCACCAATAGATAAAATCATAAATAGGTAATTTTCATATTTATTGCATAAATCATAAATTGCACTTTATTTTCATTCCTACACAATTTAATTTTTGTTCACTGCAACTATTATTTTTCTACAAAACCTAAAACTAAAAGAGATATGAATTAATCTTAGAATTGATCCCTACAGTACAATCTATACATGATTCCTAATTTTTAAATCTAACCTTGATTACCCCAGATTGATAAAATTAAATTTAAGCTAGTACAACCGATCAGTTGGTCACACTGATCTGGTACAATCTAGACTGACCCAAGCATCATGTATTGAGCCCTTATTTTCTTCATCATTGACCTTTTTCTTCTTTTCTACTTCTTCATATTTTCTTTTCTTCTTCTTCTTATTCCTCCTTTTTTTTCTTTTTTCTTTTCCTTCTTTTCAAAATCACACCTCATCTTTGTGGGTCATGATTTCACTCTAGCGTTATTGCACTCCATTTTTATGGGTGTTATTTCACCTAGAGTAGTATTTTCTCCTTTCTTCTTCTTACATCTCTCCCCTTTTCTATTGTTCTCTTTATTCCATGCACTGCATTCACTTTGTTGCATTTGTACATGTTTCATTTTAGTCTATGTTCATATCATGCATAAATAAAAAATAAAACATTAAAGTAAAAACCAAAAACACCATAAAAAGAGACACACATAAAACACACAACACAAAATGCGGTATGATATTACTCAAGAAAGAAAAAGTTACATAGGTCTATCTAGTTGGTGTACCACAATCCAAACTTGGTATATTTGACCATCCCTAGGGATGCATGTCACACTAAAAATTGATATGTCACCCTGATCCTCTCCCTAGCTCTGGGAACCTATCTCCTCAGCTCTGTTCATCGGAGATAGTCCTAGTGGAGGTATGTTAATGGACTATAAAACCATCTATGATCTAGATCGAGTTTGGCTTGGTTTATGTAGGGATGAAGGAGGTGGAAATTACTGCTCCATAAAAATTTCCTAGTAGTATACCATCTAGAAGGTCACCCTCTACACGACTACCTCCAACCTCTCTCTCACCCTCTATAGCTCCACCTATAGTAAGCAGATCTCATTGCTATGTTGGATGCTATTGACCACAACCATCCCCTCTACCCAATCCTACTGATGCTCTTCATCTATCTATCTCATATCTCCCTATATATGGTTAGCCTTTGCTCATGCTACATCCCTATCCACCTTCATAGTGCCTAGTGCACTCCTAAACCCCTCTATCCTATTGACCCTATCCTTTCAGAGCAAGTCCATCTCCCTCCATAGAGTCTCTACCTATTCTTTTAGTGCCTCTATCTCCCTTTTTATGTCTCTCTAATCCATGGTCTTTCTTGGGTTGACTGCTATTTATGTGGAGGCCTCTCCTATCCCTATGCTTGGTATGAATTTGGACATGATAGGGGTAACTCAGCTTGCTCCCACCTCCCTATTCCCTAATGTAGTAGTGGTAGTCGCCACTAGCTCCACCCATGCCCATCTCTATATCTACCTTGGACCATACTATACCTACCTTTACTATTTTGTGGTGCATCAAATGGCCTCCCTCAGTGCCAACTACATATATCGAATCATAACCTGGTGCCTCTACACCGATACTGGTGGGAATATCCTTAGGGGCATGACACCCCTATACCATATCTAGTAGTTGAGGGCCACCTTGACATCATCTACCCCTAGATCCACATATAGTGGATAATCCAAGTCTTCCTCTACCCACCTCACCATATCAGGGTCCCCTTCGACTCTCGATGGATCTCGGTACACTTGCCTATACCAGTAGTTATCCAAGGTTAAGATATCTTAGAATATTTTGAACCACCATTGGACTCTATCAAATTTGAAGAGCTCTAACTCTCCCTTCTCTATAAATAACCACCTGATCCTCCTCACCCTGGCTAGCTCCTCCACATCCTCAGCCCATCCAGGGTGTAGATGTCATGGTCACCATATGATCTTTAGTCTTCATAACTTATCTACTACTTGCCTCACTAGTGGTAGGTTCTCAACATATATCCTCTAGAATCACTCAAAGGACCTGGGACATTTGTACACTGCTGGTCACTCTGGGTTGGATAATGGCCCTGGGAGTGCATATGGTCTCTTTACTACTGTGTTCCTAGCTCCACACCTAGAGCAACATCATGAAAACTAAGACTATATACCACTTGTACATGATATTATACAATATCCTGTACAAATAGGACAACACATACAAACCCCATGTGAAAATCACCCACTTGTCTTGCATGTATAACACTACATCTACCATTGCCCATGGTAGATGTCACCTACTGGTATGCCACATTAGTAACTCGACCACCACCCCACAGAGCACAGTCATTAGAGTATTAGTCCCATAACACCCCACCATATCGTTAATCGAGATCATGCTCTCTTAAATCTAGTGGGCCTAGCCATCTGATAATCTCTCTAGAGTTATCCACTACCCCCATACCCTATAAACTACCCTTCCCCTAATAGGGATGTGTAAGATGCACCACACGTCCTCCAATGTGATTGCCATATTTTTTGTGGATAACAAGAAGGTAGATGATTTTGGGTACTATCTCTTTACTAGCATTGTTAGTAGCACTCTATTCACATCTACTTGGGGTATCTCCACCAAGTGGTCTAGCCCCACTACCTCTAGGGTGTCTCTCTCAGCTTGCGCGATGCCATATAGCTCTACCTCCAAGGAGCTTGGTCACCACTCACAACTTTCCCATACGTCATGTTGCATCCACAAATACAATAAATTTTTTTATCAATTTCATGTGCAAATAAATAAATTAAAATTAACAAAATTTAATCAGCTTTTTGGGTTGCTTTACCTTTTCTTTTTTATCTCTTTCTTTCTTTCTCTCTTCAGCAAAATCACACCTTCCTAGATTCGGGTGTGATTTCATTTTTCTTCCCCTTCTATGAAATCATTCTCCTTGTCCCTAAGGTACAATTTCATTAAATTGTGCCCTATAGTTTTGGGGCATGATTTTTCTCATCACCACAAACTAGGGTAAAATCATGGTCATGTTGTGAAATCACGCCTGGATTATACACAATTATTTCTGGAGAAAAAATAAAAAAAATAGACAAATTCTTGAAACAAGGACTGAAATCTAATTTAACTTAATTTATAGGGAGGATTTTAGTCCTTACCTATGCTCGCTTCACTACTGCACTAGCCTTACCCCTCACAATAGTTGAACGGTGTGTAGGAAGCACCATTTCTATTTTTCTCTAGAGCCCCTTTCTTCTCTTTTGCATGGTGAAAATGAATTAGGGTTTTCATATTTTTCTCCTTTTATACCTCTTTTTTTTGTTTTTTTCTCTCCTCTTTTCTTTCTATTTTTACTTTTATTTCTTCTACTTCTACCATTTTGAGTTTCATCAGGAATGTGGAATTCCTTCCAAAACTTGAGGGGACACCCTAGCTTGAGAGGCATTAATGTCCCTAATGCCTCAATTTGCATGCAAAACATGAAATTTTATGGATTGAAACTATTTTTACACCACTCCTTTCTCCTAAATTGGCCACTCCTTTTATATTGTTGTTTGTCATCCTCCACCCTTAGGTGTGTACATCTTTCTTTGATTCATTTATTAGGCCATAAATGCATCGAAGAGGAGGTAAAATGTAGATATGGAAAATTGACCCATTTGAGTGATTCATTTTCTCTAGACCCTTAGAGAGACCATCTAACTTTCCCAAAGAAAGTTTAGGTCTCTATTCCCCCTTATTTTTTGGTTTTTTTCTTGCTTCGAGGAAATCATGGTCAGCCCTTACGGGACACGATTTTGCCTAGCTAGGATTTTCTCTTATAAAACCCTATCCTTTTACCTAACCCTTCTTTGGCATCAGATTTACCTTGGTTTTCCCACCCATTCTTGTTTCAAATCTATTATAAATAGAGGGTTTGAAGCTTTCTTTTTCTCCTCCTATCCCAAAATTCAACAACAAGCAATATGACCTCTAGATATCTTCTTATCATGAATTCTAAGGTAAGCAATATAAAAAGGTACTAACAAGTGTTGATGCAAGTGCTAACAAGAATTTATTGAAATTTTTTGAATTTTTTGGAGATCTCTTTTGTTTCATTTTATTGTGTTTTGCTACCCTTGGTGGATAAGTGTTGGAGCCCTAAGGAGGAGTCTACTATCTTGGAGGTCCTCATCCTTTTATCTACTTTTTTTGCTACCACTAGTTTGTTTTAACTTATTTACATTTGCTTATTGTTAAATTTGCATTTACTAGTAGCTTATTTGCACTATTCTACTATATTTTTATTCTGTTGCAAAATCATACCCCATAATTATAGGGTGCAATTTCATCAGAAGTGCAATCGCAGTCACCCCATACAGGGCAAAATTTCACTAAAAAATTGCTTGGGGGAAGAAGTTCAACCCCAAATCCTAGGTTTGCATTTCATGATATATTTAGGGTATAATTATGCAAACTGTATTTTGTTTATCATTTTGTTCTAATGCATTATATTATGTTTTTCCATATTCCAAAAAAGGTCAACTTCCACTTTTACACTCTAAAGGTCAACTAAAAGGACCTAGAGGGCTTGAATACTGTGCCTCTAAGTATAGTCATATACTGGTCTAAGTAGGCTCCCTAATGTAGATCATAATTTTTGAGGGTTTTGTGAAGTTATTTTGTAGTATAGAAGTTGTGGGACATTTTTGGATGCAAGATATATCTTGGAACAACCAGCGAATCAGATAAGTGTCCTAATAGATCTTTAGGTTGTTTGCTAGTTACTTTTGTTTATTTCTATTCAAAATAAATATCAAAGGTAAGGAAAATCATTTGATTAAATTCCTAGGCATTTGAAATAATAAAATCATATAGTGTGCATTTAGGGTTTTAACCTTGTTTGTGCATTTCCTTGGACCCTTGCTCAAAGAATTTGTTTTGCAATCCTAGGGTTAGTGATCATTCAAGCAAAGAATCATTCTAAGGTTAGATCTTGTATTATTACATTTTGTATCTTACATTGTTATTTTTATTTTTCATAGTGTAGTTTTAGAAATACCAAACATAGGTGCATGCTTAATTGATACATCAAAACATATTCCACCCCAAACTTGGAACAAGTCCTAAAACCATTCCTGGTGAACCCTTCCCTTGGTTTCCCACTGAGTGTAGAGTTATAACATAGTCCCATGGTTCACCTTGTCTCCAAGAATATCCAACCAAGAATCACACATGGTAGGGTACTTTCCCCCCTCTGCAAAGATTAAGTGAGTAGGCATTTCACAATTGATAATCAATGAAATTAATCAATGACACCTTAGTGGTAAAATAACACACAAACACAATATAATATGAAATAAATATGATGAAGAATGTAGCACCCTAAAATTGGTGCAGTTAAACCCTTAGTAAAAAGATAAAATTTGAATTTTAACCTCGAAACCGCCCATTAACCGTTCGCCCCATTTTTTCGTGCCATTTTTAGGAGTTTTTTTGATCGTTGGACGATATCGTCGCCGATCAGACGAAATATTTCTAGATCGGACAAATTCATCTGGAACAAAATATCCAGACGATTTCGTCCCAAAATTGAATTTTCATAATTAGCTTCTATTTTAACAGCCTCTCCAACTTGGACAGAAGTGTGTCTGCGCAATTGGAGATTCCTCCACTGAGGATCTCCCAGATTGGGATGATCCCCAACCTCCTAACCTCCCCCTAATCCTATATAAATTGGGATTTTCTCAGTTTATCCCCCTGGTTGGCTGATCCCATGATTCCCTGGTTGATTTTTCCTACCATTTAGTTTTACTGTGTCAAAACGTCCTATCAACCATTGTTTGCACTCGTAGTTTTAAGTTTTCATTATAGGTTTTCACTGTGCTTCAGTTGGAGAAACCTCGGATCATTGCAGGCGATTCTAGACGATTTTGGATGATCCTATCGTAGATCGGCGATGATCTCGTATGATTGGAGGTGATCTCAACTACAGTTCATATTGGGGGAAACCAGAGCCCTGAGTTTGCATTCCTCATTTGTCTTCTTTATTTTACTATGCATTAGTTTGATTTATTTTCATTCTGCATCCTAGAGTTCACCTCATTCAGTATAAATGCATGATAAAGTTAAAATAAGTTATTAAAACAATGCATTTCCTTTAATTTGCTATCTAAATTTATTAGTTAGGCATTTATACTATCATTTCTATCATTTTGCATTATTATAGCAGTAGCATTTTTTTTTTGGGTGTCTATTTCTATGATTGCAGGTTTCTGATGAATTCGTCTGACAAATTTGTCAGATCGATGATGATATTTTTTGATCTCAGACGATCACCTATGATATGAGACGATTCTGTATAATTGCAGATGATCCTATCATATTCGGGATGATCTGGACTCCTACAAGCTTTAGAATCTTCATCAGACATCCAAAATCAAGTGCATTCTTTCTCATTTTGTATAATATTTACATTTAGGATTCATTCCTACTTTCTGTATTCATATAAATCAACATTTTCATATAGAATAGCTTAGCCTCATTCTGGCCAACCTAGGATTATGAATGATTGAGTATAAAATGAACACACCAAAACTATTCTCAACCTAGGCATGGAAAATGCCACTCAAAGTTTCCTGGTGAACCCACCATCCATCAAAAATTCACTCTTATACCCCTCACCTGAGAGGCACGACCTTCAAAGGGCCTCTCAGTCTGAGGTATTATCCCATCCTTCTCGCATACCCCTTTCGGGCATGGATCCTATAGCCTGAAGGTAAGGATGCAAAAACTTTGGAGCAGTACATTTTGGTGAACACGACATGAAACTAAAACCTTTTGAAAACAATCCACAAAAAAAAAATTATTATTAAAAACCATCTAGAATCATCAGACAAACAATTAAAGTTGCATATCATATTTAGATGGTAGAATAAAATAAAATACGAGCTGTCACCATAAATGTTAAAAATCAATTAGCAGCCATAGAGATTACTTCTTTGCTTAGAGTATATCAAACATATAGAGTCCCGCATTTATGGGACGAACTTAATAGGAGTTTGGGTATTATTTCATCTAGATCAACTAAGCTTAGGCAAATTAAGAGGTTTGTCCTAGATAGAATCTTGGATCCTGATCAAGTAACCTTATATCATGAACTTCAGAGGGCTTTCCATAGGTGGTTAGCAGATAAAATAGCACTTGTGTCTTCTGAATTGTACACCTTTGAAGAATACCTTGAGAATGCAGTTGTAGTACATAAGTTTCTATCTCATATAAAGGATCAATAAGTCGTTCTTACGGATAGAAAAATATGGAATAGAGTTCCTAGAGCTATGTTATATCGAGAAATATTGCCATGAACTTTATTTCTATAGGTCAGAATCTGAGACAGGTCATATTACTATAGCACACTTTGTCAAATTTTTGAAAAACCATTTCCAATTTGAAAAGGAGAATTTCATGACTCCTGATGAACTTGATCCTATCAATGATATCCATAAATTATTTACAGAAAACTAAGTTATTCTTTTATTATTGTTATTCATTTTGCAACTAGAATACTATTTGTTATCTTTATAATAATATTATAAAACACAAAAACAATATAAAAACGAAACAAAAAATCAAAACATTTCCTTTTTATAGTAGGTATATAATTAAAATATATACCTCTCAAACCTATCGCATATATATATATATATATATATATATATATATTTGCTGAAATCTAAGTTTAAGCACAATGCCTAGACTTAGGAATGGAAAACAAACTGAAGAAGAAGAATATTGGTTAGGAAAACCATTAAATAACCCAGATGTCCTTCCTGAAGATCAAGTTCAAGAAGAAGAAATCCTAGATCAGCAAGAAGAAGAGCTTGCTATAAGAAATGAACAAGAAGAAAATAGAGAGGAAGGATCCTCATCCCCTAAAATGTCTCCGGGAGGAGCTGTTACTTTTGAAAACATGGAACAATTCTGGAAGTTCCTTAATAATAATATTGGTGTGCTTAATAGAGTAGTCCATATGAACAAGGATTGAATTAGTGACACTCAAGAAACTCTAGAATATGTATTTCACACACGCACTAATCCCTTGTCCTTTATCGATCAAGAAAGTGATCAAGATGGACCATCCAATTTGGATAGCAACAACAACAGGTTACCCAACCATCTAAAGTGTCTATTAGCAAGCCTAGGTTCATTCCCACACAAAATAAACCCTCATTTACTACTCTATTTTGCCAATCCATTAAGCAATATACCTCAAATCAGCAAAAACCCAAAACAAAACCAAACACCAATTACCAACAATCTGGGATACAACATAATACTAGTACAAATCCTCTTCATAGTACTCTTCCTACCAAAGCTTTGGATAATAGCAATATAGCGTCTAATCCTTATGTCACACCGTCATACACTCATAAATACCATACCTATGGCCCACCAAACGAATATGGTGGACAAACTAGTAATCTTGAAACCATGGTGAAACAGTTAGTTTCCCGTATGGATCAGATAGATCCCTACCGTCCCTCGTACAATTATTGAGAGATGTGTAGTCAACCTCTAGATCCTATAGTTGTAGCACAACCGTATCCTAAACATTTTCCTATGCCTGTATTGCCCATATATAAAGGAACCGAAGATCCCATAGAGCATCTTCGTATGTTTAGGATAGCATGTCATGATATATCGCATGATGACTTATTATTGCTAAAAATTTTCTCGAAAAGTTTTGGAGGAATGGCATTAGAGTGGTATTATAAATTACCCACTAATTATTTGAGGAACTTTGAAGAGACCGTTGAGTATTTTGTGCATCAATTTAGTGCCTACATCGAAAGGCATGTGACCATTAAAGACTTGTACAACTTAAAACAAGACAAAGATGAATGTTTTACCGATTTCCTAGCTAGGTGGAGATAGTTGATAGGAAAATTGCACTTTGTGTTACCTTATAGGGAGATGTTGGACATATTTATTAATAATTTACAAGACCAACTATCTTATGAATTGTCAACTGCTACCTTGACCACCTTTGATCAGGCTATAGACTTATCCCGAAGAGAGGAAGATGCTCTCATTAGGAGAGGTCAGCTTAAAAATAAAGATGATGAGAAAACATCCATAAATCAATATAAAAATAAACAATTTGTGGGTGATGGAGTCACTAATAGTAGAAATATTGCTATTGTTAATGCTGCAAAGACAACGGAGAAGTTTATACTGAAACCTACCAATAAAACTCCTTAAGAATTTACTAGGTTGAATCAACCTTTATCAACCATTCTCCCACAATTATTAGAATGAGGTTTGATTCAATTACTAACTATCCAGGAACATGATCCAACTATACCCGGATACAGAGCTGATTTACACTGTGACTTCCATAGAGGACTTAGACACACTACCAACTCTTGTAAAATATTAAAACATAAAATACAGGACCTGATTGATAACAATGAGATGGAGGTGCAAACCTTTCAACCTAAGCAAAATCCTCCTAATAATACTCAAAATAACATTACTCAAAACCATAATAAGAATGCCAATCAGTCATTGGACATATTTCAACATCCTTTACCAAAGCATGGGAAGGAAATGACTAATCAAATTGAACATCATAATATTCCCCCTCCTACCCGATATGTAGGAACTATTAGTGGGCATTTACCTGCTCATGAGCTGGAAATATTTGACACAACCTTATCCATGGTTACAACCAGGCCTCTATATAATATCTAGACACCTAATCTCAGTGATACAAAATACGATACTGAGAGTGATATGGAAATCACCTCAAATAAATCGAATAGCTCTGATGATGAATTGGATCCTATTATCCCTATCACAAGTCATATGGTCCCAGAAGAACCATTTCCAAGAAGAGTCACTAATCGACCATCGTCTCACCAATTACTTTATAATGAGCAAGCCATAAATGCTAGACCAAGACCCATTCATCATCCGTAGAATAATGTTGTGGGTACCATTGGAGCTGTTACTAGACAACAAGCTCAAAACTCTCAATAAGATCAAATGCAGAACAATGGATTGATTCCATTTGTTTTAAAAATTCCTAATAAAGGGAATCAAGCACCTAATGTGCAACCTAAACCTCCTTATAATATTAATGAGCAACTATCAAACATTATAGCTAGAATTTCCCTTTTGGACCTTTTAAGATCCTCTCCTACACATAGAGATGAATTAATGCTCACATTAAGCTAGATGATGGTACCACAAGACATTCAACTTGAAGCCATGGCTAATACTATAATAACTCATGAAGTTGATTGTATTGACTTTTGGGATAGAGACATACCTCAACATAGTTTACATAAGGATAACCCCTTATATATTATTGCCTTAATTGGAGATGTAGTAGTTAAACGAGTCTTGATTGATAATGGTTCATATTTAAACATCTGCACTTTTGAATTCTACCAAAGATTTGGGTTTAGGAGTGATGAAATGAAAAGAACTGATATGATCATAAAAACCTTCAATGAAGAAACACAAGAAACGTGTGGAGTTATTACCATTCCATTGTAGGTTGGTCCGAGAACCTTGGATACGACCTTGTTTATTGTACATTGCCTTGCATCGTACAATATACTCTTGGGTCGCCCTTGGATCAATGTAATGTGATCCGTTACCTCAAATTTACATAAATGTGTTAAATTCAAATTTAAGAATCAGTTGGTTGCCATTCATGGTGATCCTAGACCCTTTGATGTGTGCTTTGGCAGAACCTGTTGGAGTTCAATTTTACCCTAATTTATCATCCACACATCCTAATTCTCATTATCCATATAAGTGTGTGAAACACACACCCACAATACCATCTACTCCTTCTACATTAGTTCCACCTCTACATACATCTCAACCATCCTCTAAACAAACTACATTAGGACCTCAAAAAAATCCTAATCCCACAACCAAGGCTTCTTGTTTTACTCCTATCACTTCTATCCCTATAAAATACTCATCCATCGAAATCTCTACAACATCTACATCCACCAAAGGCATAGTTTTTGCATCAGAATATGTAGGAAATGTTCCTTCTACCTCTTATGCTCTTACTGACGAGCTCTTACCCGATTTATCTAAAATTCTTATATCAGAGCAAATGAATGCTGCTATGCAAGATTCCCTTATATTAAATAATTTTCCACCATCTCCTCATACCCTAGTCCTCCCACAGCCTATGGGAAGTATTGACCAAGTTGGGAGTTGCGCTTTTATTTATAAGGGATATGACTGGGGTAGAATACCCAAAAACATCAAGACTCATTACGATGGATATTCTCGATGTTATTTTACTAATGAGTATATTAAAGCCAAATCTACAATTCTTAAATTGTGATATAAATGGAAAGGTTTGGGACCTTTCCAAAATTGCATGAAAGAACCCTTTGAGGTAGAACCATGGCCTGCTCGATGTGGTGTGGGCCTATTTCCTAGTAAAGGTCAACCCTTCCCATTTGAGGATGATGACCATCTCATATGTTACCAAGATTAGTTAGATAAACGTGATGCTTTGCATTTAATGAAAAAACCATTTACATGTAATATGTTATATATGGCCTACCCTGAGATGATCGTTGAATCCGACGATGAGTTGGAGGGATATATCTTCCATGATGTCTCCGTTGAGGAATTATTACATCATGAATTTTATTTTGATGGCTCTATACCTAGTATAGCCCAGCTTGAGGCCACGACTCGTCAAGATGAATTATCTAAACTAATCTTGGAAGAATTACAAGAATTGGGCGTTTCACCCACCCCACCTAATTTTGAGAAAAATCTACACATGGAAGTAGAAAATGTCATAAAAATTAACATTGGAACTAAGGGTAATCCTCACATAATCAACATTGGATCAGAATTGAGTCAAGAAAAATAGGATAAATATATTGCATTTCTTAAAGAATATGAAGATGTCTTTGCTTGGACATATGAAGATATGCCAGGATTAGACCCTTCTGTAGTTATGCATCACCTAGTAGTCCATCCGGATGCTAAACTTGTTAAACAGAAACTTAGAAAAATGCATCCTAAAGTGGCCTTACTAGTCAAAGGGGAGTTAGAAAAACTCTTAAATGTTATTTTTATACAAGCCATTGATTATGCTGAATGGATCTCGAATGTAGTTCCAGTAACTAATAAAGAAGCTACTAAGGTTAGGGTTTGCATAAACTTTTTAGCAATAGTTTAAGCTAAAAAAATGCCAAGTGACAATCCTTGATAGAATCCATGAAGCATAGAGTGAGTTTGATCTATTTTGACACATCTTAAGATGACACCATAAAATTTTCTCTAGAAAAAAACACCTTCAATGATAACATAATGGGCATTATATAATACGAATGCCCTTCTTTGAGTCCTATTTAGATCAAATGGGCATTAAAAAAATAGCTCTCTTATAAACCTAGTCTTGTATGTTTGAATCTAAATTAACTAAGTACACATCCTTGTTGGCTCTTACATCAACAATGCCTTTGGATAGTCCTTGGCATAAGGCTCTTCTACTAATCAACTTCATTGACTTTATCTCCATATCATAAACAAGGATTTTTGTGATCCACCATTCTATTTCATCACTAATTTCTCCACCCATTATGTATTCCTTTATGCTTGAGAAAATGACATAAGCAATGATTTTTTTGTTGGCGACCAAGTGTTTGAACTTCTTTAGACCTCTAGTCAAGGCATATACTTATTTATTAAGAAAAATATATCTCTACTCAGCCTTTTAAAGTTTAGTTTATAAAGGTAATTGGGTTTTCATTCTTATCATCATCCTTTTGGGTAAGTAGGACTATATTGTTGAACTCACCCTCATATGTATAGAGAATGAAATATTCATTCAAATCAAGGTTTGCTAGAACTAGATATTCTAATATAGCTTTCTTTATTGGTTCAAAATATTTCTATCCTTAGTCCACTAAAATAGTTATTACTTCTTCAACATATGAATCACAGGTCTGATAATTATTATAAAATCTAATATAAATTTTTTGACAAAGTTTATTTAACCAAAGAAATATTGGATAACATTATTTTGTTGGGATAATGAGAGATTGGAAATGAATTGAACCCTATCATGGTCAATGTGGACACCTTATTTTGATATAATATGACCTAGTAGTTTACCTTGAGAAACACAAAATATGTAATATTTGGGACTGATGCAAACACCAAACTCTTGGAAGTGTTTGAAAACTTTCTCCATGTACAAAGTGATCCTCATTTTACTTAGAGAATAATATTAAGTTACCTAAATAGACTAGGAATATTTCATTGATTAGGTCTTTGAAAGATATGTCCATGTCTCTCTAAAATGTAGCACCAATATTGGATAGACCAAAAGGTATTCATTGATATGTTAAGGTATCCCATTTGTTTGTGAAGGTTATCTTGTGTTGATCTTCACCCTTCACCCATACATAATTTTAGCCAGAGAATCCATATAGTAGGGAGAATCATTTAGAACTTATGATAGTCTAGAGGATTTGATCATTGGATGACAAGGCATAGTTATCCTTCAAAGAAGCTTTGTTCAAGTCCCTCAATTCAACACATATCCTAATATATCCATTCTTCTCTCTTACAAACACCAAATTGGAGACCCATGTGGTATGCTTGAGGGGATATATAATCTTTGATTCAATTAATTTAGCCGATTTTTTTCTCATAAGGGGATCAATTTTGGAATTAATATGTATCTATTTTTTCCTTACAATTTTAGCCTTAGGATATAACTCTATTATATGTTATATTATATCCTTATTGTACCCTTTCAAGTATTCATAATTGTAAGCTATCACTCCATCATACTTGTGGCAAAGGTGGATTAGATATTCCTTCTCCTCTTGAGTAGATATTTTACCTATCTTCAAGGTTCACTTTAGGGTAATCTCTATCTCTTAATAATATTCCTTTTCAATAGTCATCCCTCTCATGCCCTTGAATTGATAATCTAGGCTAAACATGAATTTAAATGTAACTAACGCTTTGGGAATCTTGTTGGACTTCAACTATATGATCTAATACCCATATGCCTTTTCAATGTTGGGGCTCATTTCTTCTAGAAATTTAGTTGCATGCTCAACGAAATGAATAATTTTTTCATCACTATAAAATACCTTCCAATGTACCTCATTGTCTAAAATTGTTGGCCTTACCACTAACTTCATGTGTTACTAATTTTGCATTGGATTATTGATAGTATTAAAGTACAATCCTATAAATACCATTTTATTATAATACATGTTTAGGGCTCTTAGTATGACTTTAAATTTTATTGCATCAAAAAATCCAATCAAATCCTAGACCCTATGTTTATAATATTTCATTAATTTATTATTTGCTAAACATTGAGATATTATCTGTTTCATCTCTAGTTTGGTGTCACAAAAATATTGTTTTCTACAAGTTGGAGGCCATGAACCAAGGCTTCATATTTAGAGACATTGTTTAAGTAGTTGAATTACAATTTGTAGGATTGTAGTACCTTTCTTCCTCTTGGAAATTTTTAGCAGACACTATTGTTGGCTTCCCTTTTACTCTTGGCACCATCAATGTATGGTTTGCACATGCTAGTTAGGTTTTCTTATGTTTTCATGATATTAGGGATAGAGGAGTTCTTCTACTAAATCAAATAAGTACACATACATATTTTTTCAAATACTTCATAGGGATTAGAATCCCAAATTTAGTTTTTCACTAGTCTTTCTAGTCATGAAGAATGGAAGAACTTATTTTATTGATGGATAAGTCTTTCTTTTTGTGTGGAAAACATCCCAAAAGGGATGCCACTTTCGGGTAAGACCCAAGGAGGCAAGGGTATCCATTCCGCTAAAAATACCCAGGAATCGGACTTGGCCTACCACCTTTGACATACTCAAGGAGAAAACAAACACACAAAACAAATTTAAAAATAAGTAAATAACAACAAAAATAATAAAATAAAATAAAAAACATGCTCCTTGAGTGTGTCAAAAACAAAAGCACAACCAAACATGCATAATAAGATAAAGGAAACCACAACATGAACCACATAGAAAAACACAAGAACCACATAACAAAACACAAACAAGACAAAAATAACATAACACTACAAAGACATACCCAAAAAAAACATGAAAAATAAACACAACCAAAACCTAAAACATTAAAAAAAATAAAAAAATTAAAAATAAAAAACAACTAACAACATACAATAAACAAAAACAAAAAACATAGAAAACACTCACACAAAAAAATATGAATTAACACAAACAAAGAGAAACCCAAGAACAAGAACGAAAAAAACACAAGAACAATAACAAAAAACATTAAAGAAAAAAACACAAAACAACAAAAACACAAGAACAACAAAAAACAACACAAACAACACAAAAACAAAACAAAACAAAAGAACCCACCCACCTTAAAAGACTAAAAAAAAGAAAAAAAAAATTGAACATAACAATGACCTATCTAGACCATAAGACTATTAAGGCAATAATCAACAAAGGAAAAAAAATAAATAATAGAATTAGATAGGGGACTAAAAAAAACTAAATGAACCAAAGAGAAGCAAGAAAAAAAAGCAAGAAGAAACTAGGTACCTTCAGAATTGGAGCCATCCAAAGAAATGATAGAAAGAAGAGCTTCCCTAATTTGAGAAGCCCACCATCTAGGAGGGTGGCCATAACAAGTAAGATCACCTTTGTCCAAAGCCCAATTAGCTAAAGCATAAGCACTCTTGTTTTGATCTCTGACCACATGATTGTAATCAACTTTAAAAAATCCCATCTGGATTAATTGAATATTATCAATAATTTTTTTTATTCTCCAATCCACCTTATGATTCTTAGGAGTCTTCAAGAGATTAATAATAAGTTGAGATTCAGACTCAACTAATACATTTTCCCATCCAACCTTAGTAGCCTCCTGAAGGCCTATGAGGATACCATACCCCTCAGCAAGGTTATTGGAAATAATACCCAAATTCTCAACAAAAGTAAAAACCAGGGAGCCATCTGAAAGTCTACCAATTCCTCCCACACTAGCTTTTCCAGGGTTCCTTCTAGAGGCTCCATCAGTATTGGCTTTTCCAAAATCCTTAGGAGGAGGTTGCCAATTTCTAGTCCTATCCATATTACTAACACTCACATTCTCTTTAAGTTGGTTGCCCTTATAAGATTTAATCTTCAATCTTTGCATCACTTGATCCCATCTTTGGTGGGAGTTTTGGGGGTGATTAAGGAGTTGATGGACTGATTCAACTAAGTTGGCTATGGTATTTTGCCAAATATATTGAATATCCTTCCTATCTTGATTAAAAATTTGGTTGTTCCTTTCATTCCAAATATTCCAAAGAATAATGGTAGAACCCATCCAAAATAACTGCGTAATAAAATGATCAACACCCTTTTGATTAGGCCAATCCCTCCAAAGTTGTTCAAAAGTTAAAAAATTGGACCACTATAAGCCAAGTAAAGTGGCCATTCTCCTCCATAGCTCAGGGGCTAAAGTACACTCAATAAAAATATGGTTGAGAGTTTCTACATTCTCTTCACACATTTCACATCTAAAAGGGCCATGAAAACCACACTTCATAATTTGCTCAGCAGTAAGCGCTCTACAATGCAATAAAAGCCAATTAAAGAACCTTACCTTAGGCCAGAGCTTTTGAGCCCACAATCGAGAAAATATGTCAGAAGAATGGTTGGTATTATTATGGCATAAGGTCAAATAACCTTGAGCAACTGAATACTTACCCTTAGTAGTGTTGTTCCATCCAAAATAATCTTTTTCATGGGACCAAGAGAGGTATCTCATATGAAGGATGCCTTGGATATCTTGTCTTTGCATTTTTGGGATTTTAATAGGCTAGTCCTCAATAGGGATCCAATATCTACCAACCTTTGAATTACCAGTATGGTACCGACAGTAATGAGCCACCTTTATCCAATTAGTTTGGTGAAGCTCCTCCATACAAGGTCTCCAATAGGGAAACTAAGTTATGAAAGGCTTGTGACCATCCCAAGAATCTATCCAAAAATTTGTCTGTTGACCATTATGAAGGATCCAAAATAATTTTTTCATTATCAAATCCTCACCAGTCTTAAGAACTGCTAAAATGGGAGAACCTTTGGTAGGAAGTTGATAGTGAACAAGGCCTTCAGGACTTTTGTTCTTAGCATATTTAGCACGAAGATTAATGGCCCAAAAAGCATTGGGGTTATGCAACATCCTCCAATATAATTTAGTAGCTAAAGATTTGTTGTTATTAATAGAAGACCGGAATCCTAACCCCCCTTCACTCTTAGGAAGACATAAAGTATCCCATTTCACCAAGGCCCATTTTCTTTTCTCCTTAGTACCACTCCAAAGGAAACGATGACTGATTTGATCCAATTATCGAAGAACAACATTTGTGATATTAAAAACGGAAGAAACATAAATAGGAATATCTTGAAGGACTGATTTTACCAAGGTGATTATACCCCCAAAAGAAAGCCACATGTTGGTCCACTTTCCAATTTTCTTCTTGACTTTGTCCAACAACCAATTCCAATATTTATTTTTATGCCTTTGAATATTTATGGGAATACCTAAATAAGTGATTGGAAGGGAAGTCTTATTATATCTTAATTTATCTAAGATCATGGATTCCTGTCTAGCAAAGTAGTGAAAGAAAATAACTTTAGATTTGTCTTCATTGATCAACTATTGATGGATAAGTCTAAACCAAACTACCTTCCTCTATAATGAGGGTTTGATTATTTTCTAGCTTTATTTAAGGTACATATTCAAAATTATGGATATGGGAAGGTTCTAATTTTATTATTAGTACGTGGGACCCTCAACCTCCTCTACAAACCTTGACCTTTATGGTATATTCTCTCACTATTGGATCAATATTTTGGCATAGTGGTAACATTGTTGTGTATCAACATATCTAGCAATCATGGTGGGATAGGGTTCGATTATTGGTAGGGTACCTAGGAATAGATATTTGGGCATATATTATTATATTGTATAAGGGTTGGCATGGGCCACACATAACCCAAGGTTGATTGTATTATAATATTATATTATATTTTAATATAATATAATATTAGTAGTAGGCTCTCCAAAGTAGAATAAGAATATGGATATATAAAGAAGAGATATTTGTCATTGTAAGGAAATTCATATCATTGAAGAAGAATCTTATGTAATCGTCATGCCCACGAAGTGGCCTCTCATCTTGGGAGATCTTGTGGAGTTATTCCTTCCTTAAGTATTATTATTGGTGTTGCCCTACCTTAAGGGTATTATCTATCTCTCTCTCATTTGTGGATTGTTATTGTGGATAATATATTGTGGATGAATGATTTGATATTTCTGCATATTGGTGAATGGTTCATGTTTAATAATAATAAGTTATGCAACAAGTGGTATCAAAACAATGATTTTGGCAAAGTGGGGATTTTTGTGTGAAACCCTAGAATTAGGGCAAATTTTTTTTTGGAAAAACATCTCATCTTTCAGGAGCCATATCTCTGCGCAAGTTTATTCGATTCAGGTGATTCTTGGATCAGATTGTGCAAAATTTGAAGAGCTTTAAAATGAGTGGTCATATGAAGGAATATGAGTAGTATTGAGGGAGATACAACCTTTTGAAGTTAGTCATCCAAAACAAGGATAGTGACGAATTTCGCAGATTTTTTTTTGGAAAAACGTCTCATCTTTCAGAAGCCATATCTTTGCGACAGCTAATCCGATTGAGGCGATTCTTGGATCAGATTGTGTAGAATTTGAAGAGTTTTAAAATGAGTGGTCATATGAAGGAATCCGAGAAGTATTGAGGGAGATATGACCTTTTGAATTCAGCCATATTGAACAAGGAAGGTGACGAATTTTCAAGTCGCGAATTTTTCAAAAGACAATTTGTTTAGTTCGGGTAAGCAAATCAGTTGCACTTTATTTTGTTTGGAAGAAAAATTGCAGATGTAGTTGTATTTGGGATTTTTAGCTTCAACTTGGTGGGAAGATATTTTTTTTCCATAAAACCCTAGTTTGCATTAGGGCATGATATTTATTATCAAAAAACCCTAGTTGCATTAGGGCATGAACAATGGAAATCCAACGTTTTTTTGAAGAAGATGATATTGATGCTCGAGAATGGTGGAAAAATTTTAGATCTCGATGTTGTAATGTCTCATGGGGGAAATCCTTGCTTGGTATATGTCTTAAAGGGGAAGCTTTGTTTTGGTTGGATAAGTTTCGTAAAGAAAGGAATAATGAATACACTTGGGATGAAATAGAGCATGCATTCTTGAGTAAATGGGACCCATATTATGTAGATCACCTAAGGGATTTGATCGACGACTATGAAAAAGAAGTAAAATTACTCAAGATGAAAGAGGAAAAGTTCAAGGAAGATAAAAAATATGTCAATATGCATACAGAGGAAACCATACCTATGGTGGAAGATAAATTAGAAAATGGACAAAGGAATTTGTTTAAATATAAAAAGTCTATTTTGCAGGTTCATGGAAGCATTCAAAAGGAATAGGTTATTATTTCCATTGAATCTGGTAGCAGATATAATTTTATCAATATTGCTTTGGCTAAGAAATTGCAAGTTCAAGCAACAAAAATTAAGGACATACAGCTAGAGGGTGAGAATGTTTAGATTTTTAAAGATTTGAAGATCACCATGGATAAATATGTTTTACATTCAGATTTCTATGCTATTGAGATGGATGATGAGGATATTATTCTTGGTTATCCTTGGTTAGATTCTTTGGGTACTGTTAACATTAATGTGCAAAAGAAGTTTATGAAGTTATGGTACAAAAAAAAGAATATAACATTGCAGGATATGTCTCAGCTTGAGGAGCAAGGATACAAAAAAAATCAAGAAGCGGTTGTAGAAGAACAAATTGAAGAACATGACACAGAATCCAAGAAGGCGATAGTAGCAACAGAGTCCATGAAAGAAGTAGCAGTAACTAATTCAGTGGAAATAACATTGCAAGATATTTCTCAGCTTGAGGAGCAAGGATACAAGGAAAATCAAGAAGTGGTTGTAGAAGAACAAATTGAAGAACAAGAAACAGAATCCATGAAGGCGATAGCAGCAACAGAGTCTAAGGAATATTTGATAGAAGAGCACAAGGACACACCAAACAAAGATAACATGAAATAACAAGGTGTAGAAGAATTTATAACAATGAAGCCAAAGGTTGAAAAGTCAAAGAAGGTAGAACATCAAGTAAAGGTTGCACCATATCGCCATCCACACCACCATGAGCGGAAACAATATTGGAGGCATGGTTCAAGGCAACAACATTATGGTTCTACATGTAATCAATAGGGCACCAACTATGGCAGTGTTTGGCAAAGAAAGCATAGTGATCATGGTTTTCAGCATGGTTCATCAGCATCAAGGAACAAGTGGACCCATCATTCAAGTTATCAAAATATAGCAATAGAAGCGTGGAGCCAACGAAGCAGATTTGGATACTCAAGTAACAAAATGGCGTACCAGCATCATCGAGTTTCACTTGGATGGATGGATGATCGAGATTGGTACCAATTGCTAACATTGCTTAGCAAATCATACTATCAGGTTTCTTCATATGTTTCGAGGACGAAACATTTGTAAGGAGGGTGGCATGGTAGGGTACCTAGGAATAGATATTTGGGGATATATTATTATATTATATAAGGGTTGGCGTGGGCCACACATAACCCAAGGTTGATTGTATTATAATATTATATTATATTTTAATATAATATAATATTAGTAGTAGGCTCTCCAAAGTAGAATAAGAATATGGATATATAAAGAAGAGATATTTGTCATTGTAAGGAAATTCATATCATTGAAGAAGAATCTTATGTAATCGTCGTGCCCACGAAGTGGCCTCTCATCTTGGGAGATCTTGTGGAGTTATTCCTTCATTAAGGATTATTATTGGTGTTGCCCTACCTTAAGGGTATTATCTATCTCTCTCTCATTTGTGGATTGTTATTGTGGATAATATATTGTGGATGAATGATTTGATACTTCTGCATATTGGTGAATGGTTCATGTTTAATACTAAAAGTTATGCAACAATTACCACCACCAACATGTTGACTCACCTCATGTTCAACCATGTCCACTTTGGCCCTCTCATGTCTAGTATCTAACCTTAGGGTCTCTCCCTCAGACCTCTTAGTATAGAGGGTAGATTGTTGGTGGGTGGGACCCTCAATCCCATCCATCAAACATTGATCTCCATGGTATGTGCTCTTGTTATTGGATTCTACTTTTGTTATAGTGGTATTTTCATAGTATGTCAATAAGGATCTTCATTTTAGTTCCATACCAATTTTTGAATAACATGTGCATCCAAACTAGAGATAAATAGTTTATATTTTAGTGATGAAGTCTCTTGACAAATAGATATCAAAGGTAGCTAGGAGTTCAATCACTATCGTATCCTAAGAAAATACAAGGTTTGGGCAAGTGTGCAATATAAAGGAAGGTTATTTACCATTCAAAAGGTTTGAATAGGACTTCCATATAGCTAAACTATCCCTTTGTTACTAGGTTCATATACCAAACCTCATGCATTTGCCACATTTCCAAGCATAAATTAATTACTTGAACTAGAATCTACCATACAATTATGAATCAATTTATCACCATAGACTAGGGTCATGTAAAATGGTATAGGTACATCTTGGCCTACTTCAAGGCTAGATACTTATAGGAATATAGGTGAATTTTTCTTACCTAATGCCTTCTATCTTTCCAAAGCTTCCTCTATGTACCTTATCTATTTTGGCATAAATAATACATACCAGAGAGGCATGGCTACAATAGACTTATTTAGATAGTCCACTATGTTAAATGGCTCAATAGATGTAATCCTCTGAGTGGTGCTCAATACTAAAACATGGAGTACTTTAACTTTTCCAAGAATTAGCTTTGATCTCTTAGAGGCCTTAGGTACATTTCTCTTGGTGGCTAATGTGGTATGTTGAACATTCTAATCAGGTGTGTCCATAGTGGGAATGTCTTTTCTAGGATTAGTTGGTTTGCTTTGGATGTTAAGACCCACTTGATTAGCTTTTTCTTACTCTTCTATTGCTTTCATTTTAGTCCTTGTCATGTAATCAGACTAGACTTATGACCTTATAGGTGTTGAGTACATGCTCTATCTAATATATCATACACTTCCTTCTCATCTCAAATTATTAAAGTCTACTCATAAGTGGTAGAAATTGTTCCTAAGAGAGCATTTTGATTGAATATAATAGGGTTGTGTAACAACCCAAATCTACCAACCCAATTTTTTTTAAAGAATGATTACAAGAAAAGGTTTGCAAGGGGAATAACCTTTTCTTTTTACATATCTCAACATTCAAGGCTTCACCACATTTGAGTTTCTAGTCACTGTAGATGACACTTAGTGGACAAGAGTGGCCAACTCCTATGTTTTTTTTGGGTTCACCTTACTAAACCTACACATTTAGGATGCCAAAAGTGGTCCCCCTACCTTTCCCATATGCTTAGTGGTATAGGACCATGTGACCAAATAAACATTCAACATATATAATAGAATCACATAATTCTCTTTATAATGATCCCTTAATATGCATAGATATCAAGAATAATTATAATAGTTTCTCTTTCAAAACCCAAAAATAAATATTCAACGTGTATAAGAGAATCCCATACTTCTCTTTATAATGATCCTTTAATCCACATAGATCTCAGGAATCATTATAATAGTTTCTCTTTCAAAACCCAAAAATAAATATTCAACATATATAAGAGAATCCCATACTTATCTTTATAATTATCCCTTAATCCACCTAGATCTCAGGAATCATTATAATAGTTTCTCTTTCAAAAACCAAAAATAAATATTCAACATATATAATAGAATCACATACTTCTCTTTATAATGATCCCTTAATCCACATAGATCTCAGAAATCATTATAATAGTTTATCTTTTAAAATCCAAAATTAAATATTCAGAAAACATATTAAGAATAACTACTAATAAATTACACTTAAGGTTCTTTTCTCTAAATATAATGGCACAAGATAATAATAAAACAAGGTATTATTAAAATACCATTTTAGCACCAAATATTATTAAATTACTTATTAAGAAAGATTTTATCAAAGCTCTTTATTAAGAAAAATATTATCAAAGTACTTTACTAAACAAGATAATATCAAAGCACTTTATTAATCAAATACTATCAAAGCACTTTATTAATCAAATACTATCAAAGCACTTTATTAATCAAATACTATCAAAGAACTTTATTAATCAAATACTATCAAAGCACTTTATTAATCAAATATTATCAAAGCACTTTATTAATTAAATACTATCAAAGCAATTTATTAACAATCTCACAAAACTTAGGGTATAACACAAAAATAAAGCTCTCTTGCAACTCTCCTTGGCAGAATTTTTATGAACTATGTATTAGTGTGAATTTTTAGTGGTATAGTTTTATTTTGTGATGTCTTGATGATGGATGATTGCATTCTTTTGAGCTTGGAATATGGTATTATTGATGTATTTGTGGATGTAGGACTAGGTGCTCTCTTTGGTGGGATCATATGGGTGAACCACCTACAAGAGATATATTTTGGGAAATGATGGTGATGACTTGCTCATCGATAGCTTAGGGTGATCATAACACCCTTCATATAGATGCATTAAATTTTATTTGTTCTCATGATCACACCATTGGATCAGGAAATTGTTTACACAATGAGTATCCTTAATAGGCTAGTGATATCAATAGGCTATCTTAAAGGAGACCACCTACTTAGGGATAAAAAAATGGTGTGAAACATGGTTGTTGTGAATTTATGCTTGTATTGATTTGCAAATTATTGAGTATTTATTGGTAATATTAATGCTCTAGAAATCATTAAGTATTAATTAGTTGATAAAATTAATACTTCTAAATTATTAGTTGGCTTTAATACTTTAGCCAAGTAAAAATATTAATTAAATTATTTTCATTCAAGTTTATGAAAATCAATTATTTCCATGAACTTAATATGGGATTTGAATTGATTAAGTGAATGATGTTTTAAATGGATAAATAAGGAAAGGATATTTTTATTGCCCTTTTGTGTTCTTTGGTTTCAAAAAGAATAAAGATAATTCAATTTTCATGGAATGCTTTCCTTGGTTGCTAGGGGGGAACATGCATAGGAGAAATGTCTTCTTGGGCATATCTCATACATTCACCTCCCAAGAAATTTATGCCCATGTTGTTGCTTTAGGAAACCTAGAGTGAGTAATGTATGTGGGGTTTATGAGGAAAATAAGAGAAGGAGTGGAATGTTGGAGGAAGAAAGGAAATGATCTAAGTAGTGACATCCTAATATGTTGAGGAATCATGCACAAACTAGGTGTTTCTTATTATTTATGTTTTAATGCTTTAGATGTTGGTTGTTGGTTTCTTAATATTTTTATTTTGTAGCTATCCCTCCTGCTACCAAGTCATCCTTAGCATGTGTATTGCTTAGATGTTTTAATGTCACCCTATTTTCTTTATCACTTGCTTTATTTTATTATAAAGCTCTTCACTTTTTAGGTTGGCCTTTGTGGCATGTGTTCTTTCTAAGCTTGGTTTGATGTTAGATCTTTTGATCTATTCCTAATCCATGTCCTTATAACCTCCTTATTGTAAAATATCAAGTTATCCTTTAGCTAGTATGACCTATAATATTCATATCCAACAATGCTCATGTTATCTAATTATTTTAATTTTAGTAGCCTATTGTGTGGGGCTTTGAAGGGTTTGATCATGTGGTTGCCTGTGTTGAGTCATTCCTATTGCCTAAGGCTGCCTATGCATCTTTGCTTTGAATCATCTCCTTGCGCTTGAGTTTAGTTAGGTTGTTAATGTAGGTTATGGTTATTTTATTATCACATTTATTCTTTAGAAGTTTAATAAAGTCTCCTTTTAGTGTTATAATAAAATGTTGTATTATTTTATGGTGGATTTTGATAAAGAAATATTTTATTGGTTTTTAGATCTTAAGGGAAGGGTAGGTTTTGTTATTGGAAAATCCATTTTAGTAATAAATGCTTGAGTTTACTCTATTTATTTCTGGAATGGTTTTGAGAAATAAAAGTGGAAGGATGTATGATCTTTACTTTAGAAGTTCAATTATTTAAATGGGTTTTTTGCATGGTGGTTTTGAAAGAGAATATATGATAATGATTTACAAGACTCTTGTGAGTTAGGAAATCATTATAAGAGAAGTATGGGATTCTCTTTATTTAAATGGGTTTTTGCATGTTGGTTTTGAAAGAGAAACTATTGTAATGATTCTTGAGACTTATGAGAGTTAGGGAATCATTATAAGAGAAGTATGGGATTCTCTTTATTTAAATGGATTTTTGCATGTTGGTTTTGAAAGAGAAACTATTGTAATGATTCTTGGGACTTATGAGAGTTAAGGAATCATTGTAAAGATAAGAATGGAATTCTCTTCATGTTGGCTTGTTCATATTATGTTTTATGCATGGTGGATGCATAGTAGGATATGGCATGATTTAAGTTGCATTCATTTAGAGTTGTCACAATCCCTAAGTATTCGTCATAAGCAATGGATGGACCCCTAGAAAGGATATCTTTGGATGCTTTGGAGATCCTTGGAGGATGGCTTTATAATTCTAGGAATGTATAGTTTCTTTGATAGAAGAATCAAAAGCTATGTAAAGGAATGATTTTCTCAAAGAAATATTGTAAAACTTAATTATTGTATAATTTGAAGGATTTTTGTTAGTATGAAAGAATGAAACTCAATAAAATTGCTAGAATGCTTCGTTATGTTATTTGGATCTCTTGTGTTAAAGCATGTATGTTAGCAAAAAATATAGTTGAAGTTTTATGTTAAGCATTTGTATTATGTGCAATTTGGCTTTGTTTATTATCAATTACAATATGATGGATTATGAAGTTGCTTTATAAATGATTTCATATTATGTAATATGTAATATTTTATTTTAGAATTATGTTTCAATGCAATATTTGTTACCTTGGGAAGGGGTGGTTAGAAATACTCTTGTAAACTAAAACATAATTAAGCCCAATCTTGGGAGGAGTTGTGTGGATGCAATAACCAAGTAAATATGAGTTTTAGAAATATTTGTGAGGATGCAATAGCTAAGAAATCATAAACCTAGAAGGAGTTGTGTGAATACAATAACCAAGTGTCTTGTGAATATTTGGACCTTGAACAAGTAGGATGACATGTATCACAACTAGAATTTTGTGGAACCATACAAAGTCAGCAATGGTAATCCCTTGAACATGTAGGATTAGGTGATCATGTTAGTTTTTTATGAGGTGACAATGACCTTAGTTAGAACACAAAGGTGTGGTAACTAAGCACCAAGGCTCTATGCTTGATTAACCTACCTAGATGGACTTAGAGTTGGGTTAGGGAATATGCATCCCCATTTAAGTGTTATGGGCCTTAAAGGATAATCTCTACGTCATGGTCACATGGTCCTATGTTGATGAGGGTATGGGAAAGGTGGGGGACCACTTTTGGCATCCTTATAAATGTGTAGGTTTAGTAAGGTGAACCCCAAAAAATATGGGAATTGGCCACTCATATCCATTGAGTATCATCTGCAGTGACTTGGAACTCAAATGTGGTGAAGCCTTATATGCTAAAACAATTAAAATATGGGTTTTTTCTTTTTAATACTTTCCTTGTAAGCATTCCTTTCAAAAAAAAAATGGGTTGGTAGTTTTGGGTTGTTACAGTTGCTATTATAGCTCTAGGTCGGGCAGGCTTCATGGAGTGTGCCTAGGTGAGCCTTGACTTGATGTACAACTTTGGGTTAGGCACCTTGCAAGAAGGTAAGTGTGACCCTAAAAATTATCAATTGAGTGATAATATTTATGTTAGTTCATGAGGAGAATGAAGCTAATAGAATTATGTACAATTGAGGAAGAATTGTAACTTACCTAACTCATTTTTTGTGGATAAGAATGACACCTGTTCAAAAAATAAATTTGTTAAAGAAAACCAAAATGGTTTCACAAGGAGGAAGTGTAGCCCAAAAGTTCAAATGAACTAAGGACCCTAGTAAGAAAATTGGGAGAACAACAACTCCTAATAAGAGGCTAGAGACAAGAACATTTGAGAAACAATAGTATCTAAGGAGAGAGCAAAACATATCTCCTATATAGTGAATTTGCTTCAAGAGCAACTAGAGTAGAAACAAAAAATGATAGAAACCTTGATAAATAAAGAAGCCAATACTATAAATGTAGAGGGTAGGTAGGAAGAGAACCCTGTTAGAAGAATCCAATAAGGCAGGGTTCGATTAGATTCTAAGTTAGAAAGAGACCTCAAGAATGTTAAAGTAATCAAATTTAATGGGAAAGAAGGAGGAGATGTAGTCAAGTCATGGCTGAAAGAGTTAGAAACTTTCTTTTCCATGAAATATTACTCATTTGAGACTAAGACTATGTGGGCTACCCTTCATATCCTAGATGCATCCTTAGAATGGTGGGACACATTCAATACAGGCAAAAATATCCAAGCCACAAAAATTAAGTGGGATGATTTCATTGGGGATTTTAAAAAAATGTTTCTTTTAGAGTAGTTTTATATAGAGAAATTTGAGGAATTATCTATGCTTCAACAAGGATCACTATCAATAGAGGTGTATTTTCAAAGATATGTGAAACTTTTGAAGTATGTTCCAAAGTATAAGAACAATGAATACCTTAAGGTGCATAAGTTTATTCTAGGGATAGACCCTAAGATAAGGACAATGATTAATCTACTCAAACCTAAAACTTTGCAAGAGGTCTATGACTTGGCTAGACAAGAAGAAACTAATCTTCAAACTAAAAAGTATTTCTTCAACTATTCAAGCTTGACAAGGTTAGAGAGACTAGAAATCAATAAAAGTAGTGTAGGATTTATGAAGTGGGATAAGGAGACAAATAAAATTAACAAGGGAAACCAAAAGTTTAGTAACAATAATAATGAGAATCATGGAAAAAACAAGAAGAAATTTTAGGATAATTCTAATCATCATCCCCTTGAGCAAATAGAATCAACATAAAAAGAAGAAACATGTGAGAAAATACAAGAGAGGCCATAGGCACCTAGGGCAGGTTGCTACATATATAGGGGTCCACACTATGCTAAGAAATATCCCCAAATATCAGAGTCAAGTCATAGGGTTGAGGTCCGAGGAGCAATCACACCGAATATATGTTTCTACTGGGAGTCAGAACCTAGATGGACAAGCTACACCGGTATTAATAAATGGTAAGTTGTATGATAAAGATGTAAATGTTTTAGTAGATAGTGGAGCTACTAATAGTTTTATTTCCACTAGTATTATCGGGGATATGCTAGAAAAACTTGGGTTTTTGGCACAAGGGTGGAAATTCAAGTATGGTTCTGGTCAAACCTACTTAGTGGATCAATGTTTACCTACAACAGAGATAACTCTACCCAATGGGTCCACTATATGGCACTTATATGTGGCACCCCTTCATGCTTTTGATATTATCCTAGGGATGGATTGGTTGAAGGCTCATGGAGCCTTAATCAACTTCCAAGATAGGTGGATGGATTACATCAACAAGGATAAGAGGAGAGTGAGGGTACAAAGTGGGCAAGGTTATTTTCAACCTCACTTGCTTTCAGCTATGCAGTTAAATAAAGCCATTAAAAGAGGTGGTATGCTATATGTAGTAAAGATCAATGGGAAGACTAGAGAAAAGGAGATGATGAAGTATTCAAGAAACATCCAATTCTCCATGAGTTTTGAGATGTATTCCTTAAAGATATTCTAGGTCTACCCCCTCAATGGGAATTTGACTTCACTATTGAGTTAATTCTAGGGGTTGAACCCATTTCAAGGACACCTTACATAATGATCCCAATTGAGTTGCAAGAACTAAAGGTGCAACTTCAAGATTTGTTGGAAAAGGGTCTGATCAAACCTAGTGTGTCACCTTGGGGTGCTCCAGTATTATTTATGAAAAAGAAGGATGGTTCCTTGAGGCTATGCATAGATTATAGAATGTTGAATAAGGTAACCATTAAGAATAAGTATCCTTTACCATGGATAGATGACCTCTTTGATCAGCTAAAGGATGCTACCATATTCTCAAAAATAGATCTAAGATTAGGGTATCATCAATTAAGGATTTGGGAAGAGGATACCCCTAAGACAACCTTTAAGACTAGATATGGGCACTATGAGTTCATAGTGTTTCCATTTGGGCTAATAAATGCACCAACAACTTTTATGAATTTGATGAATAATGTGTTCAAAAAATATCTAGACCGGTTTGTCTTGGTATTCTTGGATGATATTATGATCTATTCTCATACTAAAGAAGAACATGACCACCATATCTAGTTAGTGTTGGAAGTTCTAAGGAAGAACCAACTATATGGAAAGTTATCCAAGTGTGAGTTTTATACCTCATAGGTGTAGTATTTGGGGCACATCATCTCGATAGAGGGAATTTTTATGGACCCAAAGAAAATTGAGGCTATATTAAGTTGGCCTCTACCAACAAATGTGATAGAAGTTAGGAGTTTCATGGGACTCACTAGCTATTATAGGTGTTTTGTGAGAGATTACTCTAAGGTTACCTATTCAATCACCAATATTTAAAAAAAGGAAAAGAGTTCAAATGGATGGATAAGTGTGAGGCCACATTTGAGGCTCTAAAAAATAAGTTAACAATGACATTGATTCTCAAGATACCAGATCCTCTTGGGAATTTTACTATGTGTACCGATGCTTCCCTAGAAGGTTTGGGTGGGGTATTATCATAGGAAGAGGCTATAGTGGCCTATGAGTCTAGAAAACTCAAGAAGCATGAGGTAAACTATGCTATGCATGATCTAGAATTGGCAGCAATGGTGCATGCCCTAAAGGTCTAGAGATATTATTTGTTGGGTAAACCATTTGAGCTAAGGATAGACCATCAAAGTCTAAGGTATATCTTTACCCAACCTATGTTGAATGCAAGACAAAGAAGATGGGTAGAGTTCTTAGTTGAATACAACTTTGGTATTGAGTATATCAAAGGGAAGGAGAATAAGGTTGTAGATGCCTTGAGTAGGAGAAGGCACATAGTAGCATTGACCCAAATCCATATAGATTTGATGGATAGGGTCAAGGAAATGCAACTACAAGACCCGTATTGCATAGAAATCCAAGATAAAACCAAGGGAAATCCTGAAGAGAATAAGGATTTCAACATAAAATATGGACTTTTATGCTTTAAAGATAGGGTAGTTATACCCAAAACTGGTGATCTAAGGAGATTTATTATGCAAGAGGCACATAATTCTCCCTATTCTACTCATCCAAGAGGGTAAAAAATGAGGGAAAACATGAAAAAGACCTTCTATTGGGCCAAAATGAAGCAAGATATCACTAGTTTCATTGCAAGATGTTTAGAATGCTAGAAGGTGAAGGTAAAACATTGACACCTAGCAAGGAAATTGTACCCACATGATGTACCTATGCAAAAATGATAGGTAATATCTATGGATTTTATTGTGGGTTTACCTAAGACTAGGTACCAACATGATGCAATCTTGGTAGTGGTTGACAAGTTGACCAAGGTTGCACACTTCATACTAAGGAACATCAAGGATGATGCACCGATGGTGGAAAACAAGTTTTCCAAAGAAATATTTAGGCTACATGGGTTTCCTAAGGTGATCATATCAGATAGGGATTCTAGATTCACATCAAAATTTTGGTAGGCTCTACACCATGCAATAGGCACTAAGCTAAATATTAGTTTTACATATCATCCTAAAATAGATGGTCAGACTAAGAGGGTAAACCAAGTTTTGGAAGACATGCTATGCATGTACTACATGGACCAAAAGTCTAAGTGGGAGGACTTTTTGCATCTTGTTGAATTTGCATATAATAATGGGTACCATGCATCATTGGGGATGGCCCCATTTGAAGCCTTGTATGGTAGAAGATGTAAAACACCTCTATCATAGGATAATCTAGAGGATTGGGTGATGATCAGACCAAATACTATCTAAGATATGGAGGAATAGCTTAGAGCAATATGGCTTAGGCTCAAGGAAGTGATCGATCACCAAAAGAGCTATGCTGATCTGAAAATATCACTAAGAGAATTATTTATGGGAGATAGAGTTTTCTTAAGGGTAAGACCCATGAAAAGTGTCATCAATTCAACCAAGTTGGATCCTCACTATGTTGGGCCCTTTGAGATCATTGATAAGATTAGCCTAGTAGCCTATAGGCTCACTTTGTTGCCCAACCTATCAAATATCCATGATACTTTCCACATATCCCTGCTTAGGAAATATATTGTTAATCCTACTCACGTGTGGAATGTTTCTAAATTGTAGATGGTAGATCCCTCAACCATTGAGGTGAGACCAATTAAGATTCTAGGGTTTTGTTCCAAGATGTTGAGGAAATGAACCCTAGATCAATGTAAGGTCTAGTGGGACCAATATTCTAAGAATTATGCTACATGGGAAAATGCTAAAGAAATGAGGCAACAATTTCCATATTTATTTGAATAAACAATTGTTTACTCACTTGTAGGAAACACAAAGGATTGTGTTTAGTCCAATGGGAGGAGTATGTAACAACCCTCCTTAGAAAAATTTTATGAACTATGTATTAGTGTGAATGTTTAATGGCATAGCTTCATTTTGTGATATCTTGATGATGGATGATTACATTCTTTTGAGCTTGGAATATGGTACTACTAATGTATTTATGGATGCAAGACCAGGTGCTCTCTCTGGTGGGATCATATGGGTGAACCACCTACAATGAGAGATATTTTGGGAAATGATGGTGATGGCTTGGTTATTGACAACTCGGGGTGACCTTAACACCCTGCATATAGATGCATTTGTTGGAGATATTACATTATTTGGCCCCTTTTGTAATATTATTTTGGTAGATGATTTATATTTACATAATGTATGTGTCATTATGAGAGAAAGTGAAAAGTTTCAAGAGAGTATGAAGAGTCACATGATATGTGGCAAGTTGAGAGATTTGTCTTTATGAGAGGAATATAAAATGTTGCATCTCCTAGATGAAAGAGGAGAGCAATAGTTAGAGAACTGAAAAGTCATGAAAATTAATATATTAGAGGTAAAACTCCATGCAATGTAATCAATTTGTATCATTATTGTAATATTTACATATTGTGTTCATCTAAGCTATATTCCATGAGATATTACCTATAATATATTGTTGTAATTTTATTTTTAGTAGCATTGATTTGATATATCTTTAGATCTTAGATAGAGCTTTATTTGAGTAAATACATTGAAAAAGGCAACAGTGGTATCAAATCCAGTGAGCTAGGTTGTTTGCATAGTATTGGGACAATCATCGCCGTCTGATGACATGCCCATTTGACGTCTAAAGTTGTTGAAGGCTTGTTGTATTTATTACAGGAAAAGCAAATTGGATTATGAGGAGATAGATCTATTGAAGACTAAAGCAGGAGCTTTTACAATAAGCAACAAAAAAGTGTTGAGGGCATGGAGTGTTGATATGAAAGAGTATTGAAGAAAGACTATAGAGTTGTGGAAATACAATGAAGAAGAATATTGGCTAATGTAAGGCACATTGTAGAGAAGAAATAAGGAACAATACATTGGAGGATAAATTCAAATGGATGTTTGATCGAATAAAACTCAGCTTGTGGTCAAAGATAAGAATATTTCTCTTTTCCTATGAAGTTCTAATTTGTTGCATCATAGTTGAAATTTTACTTTAAAACAAAGGAGAAACTATTGCTTATTCAGTTACTGGAGAGAAATTATTCTACGATACATTTAAGGGAAAGAACACAAAATATATATATTTTTGTATATTCAGAGATTGAAAAGCACTAAATTTATAAAACATTTCAATGATACTAGTAATACAATGTTCAATATAAGGTGAATTATTTTTTAATGAAATATGATACCCTAACATATATGGCACCTCTCACAAGGGCCCTACAAATATTTTTTGCCATGATGAACATGATAATAGAAGTTGAGACTTGCGATGGAGGGAAAAGCCTAAAATTATCTTGGAAGCTCTAAGTAGAGATATGCATCTAGGGTAGCAAGCCATTGTATATTGTTTTGGAGTTGGTCGCAAGCCTATAGAAAATAGCAATAACTAAGTAGATAAGACTAAGAGGGATGCACTTGAGAAGTGTTGTAGTGCATGAAACTTTGAGATATTTATGGAGAGAGCATCATTAAAATTAATAGTGTATTTCTTAGTGATCTAGACATTGGGAAGTCCATTCATCCACATTTGCATTGTTGAAACATCAACATATCCATCACACCCACTAAAATTCTATCATGTTTGAATGGAATATAGCACGGTGATGATGGAGAAATTTTTGTGATGACAACATCCACTTTATAGGATGGAATAGACAATATTTCCCAATGGTATTTTGACAAACATAGAGCTTGAATATTTTTAAAAAATTAATGAAGAAGCAAAATGACAGTAAGTAAACATTGGGTATAGTGAACGTTTGGTGAAGGGAGATAAGTGGTATACTTTCTCTAAGCTTAACGATCACCTTATATTCTCATTAACTATAACAATAACCTTATATTAATACAAAATTAATTTTGTATGTCTAAAACATGTTGCGAAGTAGGAGTAGCACTTGGAAGTATTTATGTAGTGTGTAATGGCTATCGACAAGAGTTTGGAGGAGTAAATGATTAAAAATTGAACATTTCTCTATTGCAAAATTTGCTAATGGTCTAAAAATACCAATGACAATTTGGAGCCATCATTGACCATGCCAATAGGACCATAAGAAGGGTGAGGACCATTGCTACATGCATGACCATTCTAATGCAAAAGGGACTATAATCTTGAATCTCAGTTATGTGGGTATCTAACTGAGTGCTAGTTTGAGTGCCCTATCATTTGGAAAAAGTGAAGGTGACAATTTTTTTTTTTAAAAAAGGTAAATAAGTCAAATTTGAATGCTTTATTTATAAATTGACTCTTAATTTTATTTTGGAGAAATAAGGAGGAGAGAAATTTTTTAAAAAGGAAGTTATAAGGTAAAGAAAAAATTTAATTAAAGTTTTTATTTGAAATTTAAATTAGGAAGAGAAGAAAAAAAAGAAGGGAAAATTATGTTTTTTTAAAATTTGATTGGAGATATAAGGAAATAAAATATTTAAAAAAATGAGATTAAAAGGAAAAGAAAATTTAAGTTGTTGAAATTTGAAATTATTTTTGGGAGGTAAAAGGTTTTCTACTTCAAACTTAGGAATTTATTAAATTTGCAAACATTCTTATTTTTCTAGTTTCCATTTATTAGGGAGCTATAATTAATTTGACATCATAAGTTTTTGATATTTAGAAACTTAGAATATATCATTCAAAAACTAAGGATCTATAAGGTTGTCAAATCCAAAGGAAATGGCAAATACAAGAATATTCTTTTTTGAATCTTAGTTATTAAAGGGGCCTAATTTTACCCCATGGAAAAATAAGATGAGGTCAATACTTATTGTTGAAAAACTTTGGGATGTAGTGAATGGACAAAGAAACATTCTAGTAAATAAAATAGGAATTCAAAAATTCAAAGATGATGATGCTAAAGCTCTTATGTTAATTCTATTTGGTATATCAAATGAAATTCAAGCACACATTAGTCAAGCAAAAACTTCAAAAATAGCATGGGAAAATTGTGTATGATATTTGAAGGAAAGAATGAGGCAACTATTTTACACCTACAATCACAATTATATGCATGAAGAGTTCATTATGGAGAAGACATAGAATATTTACTTCGAAGGATATCAAAATTGCATACTTTAGGAGAAAAGGTTGAAGATGAACTTTGAAGAACACAAGCTTATACTGAGAGGGTGGGTGAATAGTATAAGATAACTTCTTACTTTTCTTTCCCAATAAATATTATGCAATGTATAGATAGCAACATCAAAAACAATAATCAAAGCAATGCATAAATCACCACACAAAATAGAGACCAATTTTACGTGGTTCACCCAATGTGGGCTACTCCATGGAGAAAATTTTTCACTAAAATTTTCTCAATCAATCTCTTGGAAATCCTTTTCCTATTATAATGTTTATGGACCTCTGTCCAAATGAGACAAAAATATCCTAATCAATTTTGTGGATCTATATCCACAGGAGAACTCCTTTCTCCTTAGATTTGACTGGTGATCTTCTAGAAGAAATACTGCCCCCACTACTCTGGCTAGTGGATCTCTATCCACTGAAGACACTTGTCCTCACTGCCTTGGCTAATGGATCTCTATCCATTGGAGATTGTCATCCTCTATACTCTGTCACCTTCAAAGCTCTATCTCAAATCTATACTAAGCACAGTCCTTAATTCTACCATAAATCTGTTCAATCTTTGTCCTCTGATCTAGCACAAACCTATCCTTAAATCTGCACCAAAATCTATCCTCAAATATTTACTAAACTTAGTCCTTCAATCTAGCACAAATATGTCCTCAATATCTGTTCTCTAATACGTACTAAAAATAGTCCTTCGATGAATCACCTTGGTAAAATCAGTCCTTCAAGCTATTCCTATTTATGTTTCTTCCATTTTGAATATCCCAAAGGTTGTTCTTCGAGAATTAGATCAAATCAGTCATCGTTTCATTTGGAGTGGTACTAAGGAGAAAATAAAATGGGCCTTGGTGAAATGGGATACTTTATGTCTTCCTAAGAGTGAAGGGGGGTTAGGATTCCGATCTTCAATTAATAACAACAAATATTTAGCTGCTAAATTATATTGGAGGATGTTGCATAACCCCAATGCTCTTTGGGCCAATAATCTTTGTGCTAAATATGCTGAGAACAAAAGTCCTGAAGACCTTGTTCGCTATCAACTTCCTACCAAAGGTTCTCCCATTTTAGCAGTTCTTAAGACTGGTGAGGATTTTATAAAGAAAAATTATTTTGGATCATTCATAATGGTCAACATGCAATTTTTTGGATAGATTCTTGGGATGGTCACAAGCCTTTGATAACTCAGTTTCTCGATTGGATGCCTTGGATGGAGGAGGTTCATTGAGATAATTGGATAAAGGTGGCTAATTACTGTCGGTACCATACTGGTAATTCAAAGGTTGGTAGATATTAGATCCCTATTGAGGACTGGCCTATTCAAATCCCAGAAAGGCAAAGACAAGATATCCAAGGCATCCTTCATATGAGATCCCTCTCTTGGTCCCATGAAAAAGATTGTTTTGGATGGAAAAACACTACTAAGGGTGAGTATTCAGTTGCTCAAGGTTATTTGACCTTATGCCATAATAATCCCAACCATTCTTCTAACATATTTTCTCGATTGTGGGCTCAAAATATCTGGCCTAAGGTGAGGTTCTTTAATTGGATTTTATTGCATCATAGGGTGCTTACTGGTGAGCAACTTATGAAGCATGGTTTTCATGGCCCTTTTAGATGTGAAATGTGTGAAGAGAATGTAGAAAATATCAACCATATTTTTATTGAGTGTACTTTAGCCTCTAAGCTATGCAGGAGCATGGCCACTTTACTTGGCTTAAAGTGGTCCAATTTTTTTACTTTTGAACAGCTTTGGAGGTATTGGCATAATCAAGAGGGTGTTGATCATTTTATTAGGCAATTTTTTTTTTTTGAATTTACATGGTGGAATCGGTAGCCGCCACGAATCCGGGTAGGTTGTCCAGCTTTTATGGCCGCCACAGTATTCTGCGTTGTCCGCCCTAGAAGCTGCCACACAGATCTTTGCACAATCCGCCCCTATAACCACCATGCCACAATCATTTTAAACCTTTTACGCCACTAAAAGCACCAGGAAAGGGACAAGCGTTCAATCCGACGAGGCCCGAGATTTGAACCTTGGACCTCCGCCCCCCTTAATTTTTATTAGGCAGTTAGTTTGGATGGGTTCTACCATTCTTCTTTGGAATATTTGGAATGAAAGGAACAACCAAATTTTTAATCAAGATAGGAAGGATATTCACTATATTTGGCAAAAGACCATAGCCAACTTAGTTGAATCAGTCCATCAACTCCTTAATCACCCCCAAAACTCCCACCAAATATGGGATCAAGTGATGCAAAGATTGAAGATTAAATCTTCTAAGGGCAACCAACTTAAATGGAATGTTAGTATTAGTAAGATGGATAGGACTAGAAATTGGCAACCTCCTCCTAACGATTTTGGAAAAGTCAATAATGATGGAGCCTCTAGAGGGAACCCTAGAAAAGCCAATGTGGGAGGAATTGGTAGACTTTCAGATGGCTCCCTGGTTTTTACTTTTGCTAAGAATTTGAGTATTCTTTCCAATAATCTTGTTGATGGGTATGGTATCCTCAGAGGCCTTCAGGAGGCTACTAATGTTGGATGGGAAAAGGTGTTAGTTGAGTCTGACTCTCAACTTATGATTAATCTCTTGAAGAATCCTAAGAATCATAAGGTGGATTAGACAATAAAAAAATTATTGAGAAGATTCAATTAATCCAGATGGGATTTTTTAAAGTTGATTACAATCATGTGGTCAAAGATCAAAACAAGAGTGCTGATTCTTTAGCTAATTGGGCTTTGGACAAAGGTGATCTTACTTGTTATGGCCACCCTCCTATATGGTGGGCTTCTCAAATTAGGGAAGCTCTTCTTTCTATCATTTCTTTGGATGGCTCCAGTTCTGAAGGTACCTAGTTTCTTCTTGTTTTTTTTTTGCTTCTCTTTGGTTCATTCAATTTTTTTTAGTTCCCTAGATCATTCTATTATTTATATTGTTTCCTTTATTGATTCTTTCCTTAATAGTCTTCTGGTCTAGATAGGTCATTGTTATGTTCAATTTTTTTTTTTTTCTTTTTTTTTTTCTTTTTTAAGGTGGGTGGGTTCTTTTGTTTTTGTGTTCTTTGTGTTGTTTTTTGTTGTTCATGTGTTTTTGTTGTTTTGTTTTGTTTTTTTTTTTTTTTATGTTTTTTGTTATTGTTCTTGTGTTTTTTTCATTCTTGTTTTTGGGTTTCTCTTTGTTTGTGTTATTTCGTGTTTTTATGTGTGTGTTTTCTATGTTTTTTTTTTTGTTTATTGTCTGTTGTTGGTTGTTGGTTGTTTTTTATTTTTATTTTTATTTATTTTATTTTTTATTTTTTTAGGTTTTTGTTGTGTTTATTTTTCATGTTTTTTTTGGGTTATGTCTTTGTAGTGTTCTATTGTTTTTGTCTTGTTTGTATTTTGTTATGTGGTTCTTGTGTTTTTCTATGTGGTTTGTGTTGTGGTTTATTTTATCTTATTGTGCATGTTTGGTTGTGCTTTTATTTTTGACACACTCAAGGAGCATGTTTTTTATTTTATTTTATTATTTTTGTTGTTATTTACTTATTTTTAAATTGGTTTTGTGTGTTTGTTTGCTCCTTGAGTATGTCAAAGGTGGTAAGCCAGGTTCGAGTCTTGGGTGTTTTTGGTGGAATGGATACCCCTACCTCCTCGGGTATTACTCGAAAGTGGCATCCCTTTTGGGATGTTTTCCACAAAAAAAAAAAAATAGTCATTCGGTCTAGCACAAATCCATCCTCAATCTTTGTCCTCAAGCCTTAACACAAAGCTTGACTTAATCTCAAATCAACATTGCTAGATCTACCCCAAACCTTAACTCAAGGTTTTGAACAAATAAATCAATCAACTCTGCTTACAAGTCTCCTCAAAGACTTATCTCAAATCTGACTTGTAAGATTCCATAAAATCTCACACTAATCTATCCAAAAGTCCTCTCTAGAACTTGTCCAAATATGCTCAATAAGTCCTCACTAGAACTTATCCAATTCTGATCAATAATTCCTCACTAGAACTTATCCAATATCATAGAAACATAAAGAGAATTTTTAGAGACTCAATATACTTCACATTCATCACAATGCTCAATCACTTTCAATCACTCTTTTAGAAATATATAGATAATTTTTAGAGACTCAATATGCTTCACATTCACCTCAATGCTCAATCACTTCCAATCACTCTTTTAGAAACACAGAGAATTGTTAGAGACTCAATATGTTTCACACTCATAAACTCTCAATCACTTTCAATCTCTCTTTTATCATAGAAACATATAGATATTTGTTAGATACTCAATATGTTTCATATTCATCCACACTCAACCTCTTTCTCAAATCAATTCAAAATACAAAACAATATGTTTCATAGAACTATCACATCAACACATTCACTTGACTAGGATCAACCAAATTTACTCAAGCAATCACTCAATGAACTAATCCTTGCTCACAAACCCTAGTCCAAGAATATGAACACTCACTCAAATATTTCCAACAATGCTTATCAAATTTTTGGTGTTATTTTATTTAGTGTTTGGAAATGGTAGTAAGGTGTTTTAGGAAGTTGTGTGGTGTTGGATATTATTTTAAGTTGGAGTTTATAAGGTGTATCCAAGTAATTATTTTTCATGTATGGTTTGATGGATGTTAATTTTAAAAAGGGAGAAATAAGGTGTAATTGAGTTTTGATTACTCTTGTGTCTAAGGAATATTTTGAGAAAGTGTTGGAGTGATATTTTATTATCTAACCATTGAAATTGGAGAAGAAAATTGTGATTGAGACAGGTTTTCTAAAAGCACTTTTACATCAAACAAAAGGTATGTGCACATATTCCTAGTGTGTGATTATTGAATTTTGTGAATGCAAAGTTGGAGTGAAAAGGATTTTTTGGTAAGCATTGTTCAGTGTGTGTTGAATTAATGCTTCAAGGTTTTCTGGAATAAAGAGTTGTTGATGAAACCTTGTTTTATAAGCATTGTTGTTGAAGTGATTAGTTGAGTGAACTTGAACTAGAGGTTGTGGAAATATCATGAGTATCATTGTTATGTGAAGTTATCAAATATCATGAGTATCATTGTTATGTGAGATTAGCATTGTTGTTGAGGCAATTGGTTGAGTAAGGAACTTGAACTAGGGTTTGCAAAGAGCATGAGTATCATTGTTATGTGATATTGATTAAAAAGAATTATTGGAAATATTTGACTTCCCCCAACTAATATCCCCAAAAATTTTGGTACTCAACTTTAAAGCATACCTTTGACTTCCTCCAAAAGGGGTTTCGGTGTGATTCGATCCACCGTCTCCCAAAGCCTAAGTGCCTTAGTGCTTGGGAGCCCACCACATGGGCTATTGGTACCCACATGAAGGAAGGAGGACTTCCTTCCTATTATACCTCCGTGCACCTTTGACTTCCCACGAAAATCAATAAGTACTCCTCTTTTCAACATGATTCACACAAGCTTGCATTAATCAAAAATTTGAAGGTATGGTGATTTTGGGTAAGGTGGGTAATCCCCTTTTTATACACATGTGGGTATTTTCTCCCCACATCGGTGCTTAATAATTTGAATTCAAATTTCAAATTTAATTTAATAACCCACCTTAGGGTTAGTTAAAAATTAATATAAATTAACTTTATAACTAATATTAAAATTAATTAAAAATTAATTTAAATAACTTAAGTAAATTAAATTATAAATTAATTTATAATAAAAACTATATTAATTAATTTATATTTAATTTAAAACTTCTCTTTATAATATTATAAAAATATTATAATATTATCCACTTGGGCTTCTTTTTTTATACTTTGGGCCATATCCAACTTCCTGGAATCGGGTCTTGATCAACTGAAACTGGAGAACCTAAAACTGATGTTGCCCAGTGAAACTGCCACTGACTGGTGCTGAAAGCTTGACATCAATGACCACTTACTCTTGACATCAATGACAACTTATCCACTCAAAATATCCAACAAAATTTTTGTTTCAATCGTACTCAGAGCACTTCCTAAATCATTCAAAATAATAGTTATATCTCTTGTAGTATTAAATAGAAAGGTGTCATTTAAAAAATTAATAAATATTCTTCAGCAATATAAACTTGAAAATCAATTGAGAAATGAGTCATCCAATAAGACTCTTGTATTAGAAAAATAATTTTGTACTTCATCACAAAAAAAAACAAAAACAAAATAAGTATTGTCATATTTGTGAAAAAGTTCATAATACAAAATCTTGTAAGAATGCATTGACAAGGAAGGGTCAAGACAAAGAATATCCTAAACGGAATCATCTAGACTAGAGTAATCAGCTAGGGTATGTTGCACAATCAAAATCTATAAATAGAAATATTATGGAAAATCACATATGTTTGTTATCAAGTAATGAGAAATCCAATAAATACTTGGAACCTATGACAACAAATGCATATTGTGACACAAAAAGAAAATATATAGATTATAGCTCAGATGATTTGAGTATAGTTCATGATTGGTCAAAAAAACTTATGATGTCAAAATTGATGATGATAGAGAGAGTGATGGACATAGTTATGTTGATATTGATAGATATCAGTTTAATGATATCTTTGATTGTCTTGAAAAGAATACTAAAGGATTTGTTACCTTTTGATGAGTAAATACTCAAAATAATATTGACTCAAGATCAATAATATAATTGCAATATGAAATATATAATAATGTTGATCAATCAATCATATAAACTCAGAATCTACTATATAATAACTCAAATAATGCTAATGCCAAATGCTCAAAAATACTAAGAAATATTTATTGAATGAAGAGCTCAAAATACATCATACTACATCATCTTCCATTGCTTACATAGGTGAATCTTCCTCCTTCGCTATATCTTTTACATAAATACATTCATATATGTAGAATGGAATGTGACTCTTCATATGGAGATTTCCTGGCCTCGCTCTTCCTATGAATCTTCATATTCCTACTCTATTTACACATGTACATAGGGATAACTATGCACATTTACATTGCCAAAATATAATTTCACACTTATGCATTACATTACATAAAGTAAATCCTAATCTAAGACACTCTTTCGTTATCTATAGATATACCCATGATGATACATTGGAATGTATAAAATAATGTAATATATTCTAACACCCCCTTGTATTACATTATTTGGTTATTGAAGACTTTAGTCTTCAATGTGTATCTTCTTCCTGTAGGTGATCTTCATCTTGATTAACACATTTTTCTTTCCATCAGCGGCACTACCCTTCTGGATTGTGGAATGCATGATGATTATGGTATGCTCCTTTTTTCCTCTTGACATTAGTTCTATTTTATACAAGTGGGATGCATTGTTGTTATTTAGTTCTCTCATGTGTTGAATTATCATACACTCTCCTTGTTGCAGTTATGACTATTTTTTAGTTTCAATTTCAAGCACCCTAAACATCCAAAATTTACTTCCATGTATATTAATTTTCATATCTATTTTTTGTATTTAGTTTAAATTATTCAAATTATCAAGGATGGTGAGTAGATGACCTAAATATGAAGTTCAATAGGGAATACTCTCCTTTCTTCCAATTTTTTGAAATAAAATTACAAGCACATAATAAGTTGGACATTTTCACAATTCTATAGTTAGTTATTATTTGTATGGTAATTTGAGAAAACTTGTGCATAGCCAATATGCTTATTCAAAAAAGTAAGGGATAAAATAGAAAAAGAGACAAATATATGACATATTTCACAACTCATGTCACTTAGTAGAAGAAAATTTATTTGGTGGAGTATAATTTTCTAGCAAATAAGTTCATGATAAAGTGTCAACAAGATAAAATGTATCATTATATTAAACATATTCATTGTGCCAAGTGACCAGCTATAAGAAATTTTATTTTTCAAGAGAAAAATTACCTATAGATGTATTTTTATGGTTGATTTTATTGAGAACTACATATTTGTATCTTAAAGAAAATATAAATCAAGTGCTACCACTATGATAATATCAAATTTTGTACATTTTCTATAATCCTATAGAGCAAAATGTTGATAACATTTAAAACTTTGCTAAAATTTATTGTATCAAGAAATGGGTGCACTTTTACATCAATGATGATCATAACCATGAAATCAATTATCTCCAAAATTGCTTTTAACACTTGTTTAAGTCCTTAAAATAGTGATATATATCATTAATATTGGAGAAAAATAATTATAATATATTATTCATTGATGTAGTAGGCTATATACATGATAAGGACATATGTTGTTAGTATATGTCTCGATTACAACTATCTTCCACTACCTAATCCCAATGTCAAAAATTCATAATATTTCCTCCATTATTATGCTAATGTAGAAGTATACATGACAATTTTAAGGACTAGATGATGAACTTGGACATACAAAATTTCATCCAACACTCTAAAAACTATGGATTGGAACACACACTATAGATGTTAAATAAATACACACTTGACTATTCACCATATTACCATGGATAAGGAAAAATGCAATTATACATGGTTTTATATCAAATATGGGTAGGAACACATACACTATCTACAACACCTCTATGATTAGGACACTCTCAGTTAATCATAGGTACATCTTCAACTTGTGAATATGAATATGCACAACTAATCACAGGTATATTATTTTGATACGCACAACTAATCACAACTTGATAGAGGATAATCTAGATGTGTCCATATTTTATATCTTTGGATCTTCAACATGGGCTCACATGCCTAAGGATATTTTGAATGAGGCACCAAAGAGCCATAATTGTATATTTTTAGAGTATTCTAATATCTCCAAGGTATATCATATTTATTATCCTTAGAGACATGTGGTTTGAATTAGTAGAGATGTTATCTTTGATGAGGTTATTCTAGGTACTCCTTTCACTTCCTACAAAAGAATTTGGCTATTGATTATTTTGCATTCATACCCTATATGTGTCCATTATTGCATTCATACCCTAGGAATGTGCACAACTAATAACAATTATAGGTACATATTAAAATTGTGAATAGCAATACGCACAACTAATCCAAAGATACAAAATCTGGACACATCTCCATGATTATCCTATTTTTCCTTTTAATCAAACCATTCTATTTATGAGTATAGTAGACAATGCTCTAATATACTATTCCATGATAAGGGAAAAAATATAAAAAGCATAGCTAACACATTCACCACCCCCATGTGTTTTGAAACATTTTATCCTTCTATCTAGTTGGTTTACAAGAGCCTTGAAGGTCTTAAACCTCTCAAAAACCTCATCCTAGAAAATTCATCAATGAAAAAGTGTACCTATTTTTAAAGGAGATTGTGTACTCATATGTATATAAATACCACTATATATGACCTCCAAAGGATTATATTCCCTTCTAGTAACCCCTTTTATAAAGGTCTCCCTATGTCTGCCCAAAAATCACACCTCACATGCACCACTTGGAGGAGATATGCGTGGAAGCCCAATCAGCATACGATGCTAACTCATGTATCTCAAGGAACCATAGATTAGGTGAACAATCCTATGATTCCACTCTTTACTCTCATTATCAACATAAGCAACCATATCAAAAATGTTTTATTGCTATAATAGTGGCACAAGTGATAAATATTTCACCCAACTTATGCATGTGGTCAATTTCATCACAATAGCCAGAAGCAATAGTTTTGAACCCATTGTCTATATCCTTAAATGTAATCTATTATACAATAATATTAATTTCTTATTTGTATGAGTAATGTAATAAATAGACAAAATATTAGGGCCAACATTAAAAATATGAATTACCTTATCAATGATAAAGATCTGATAGTGATATCTCCACCCCTTATAACCTATAATGAAGAATAATCCCCAATCACAACATGTTCCTTTGTGTTATTTTTATTTTATCCTTGGATAAGATGTGTGCTTCATCATGTACCTTGTGATCCTTGAATATATTATTCACTCATCTAAAGAGGTGAATGACCAATATATAGAATGAATTGCAACATGAGCCTATGATATTTCTCCATTAAAACTATCCTCACCTTGTGTATATAAGAGAGTAGCATAAGCACCCCTCATTTCTACTTACTGTGGTTTCTTAATAATAATTCTATAAAAAATATCCTTGTGTTCTCTCTTTTTGTAAAAATCACAAATAGGATTTTTGGACTTCTCATTATATTTGGTCCTTCTATCATTATAAATTTCCTTATGCCTCTTTATACTAACCTAATGGTGTAAAAATCACTTAAATACCTCATGAATAGGTGGTGTAGTAATAACATACAAAGTACACACAAGCATTTCAAAAACCATATCAACAATCTCATATACTTTAGATATATTATTGAAGATAATATTGAGTAGTTTAGTATTCATTTACTTCTCCAATTTTTCTTGCCATTGCCTTATTTCCCTAGGTAGTCCTCTTACAATTCAAATATCCTCTTGCAATTTCTTGAACTTATTGATAAACTCACTAATGGTAACAAAATATTCCATGGACGAGGTTGCAAGGTTAGTCTTCAATCTTCTTGTTTGAGTGGAATTAATTCAATCACACAACCCTTGAAATTTCTTAATTAGTACTTTAGGAAAAATGGTGTTGTTTACATGAGTGTCATAAACATTGTCAACATGAATAACAATGACACCATGAGCCTATCCTTATTATCCCCATAAAGCTACTTTACCTTTTTATAGTTAGTGTCATCAGGTTTCTTATTCACATATTTGAGTAACTCCTTGTTTCAAATCAAAGCTTCAATCTTGATCTTTTAGGTAGCATAGTTAGGACCACTCAACAAGGGACAAGATGATCCATAATTATTCTACCAAAATTTAAAAATCTATGTGTGGTTGTAGCCAAAAAACAACACCAATATAAAGAGCTTGAAAAACATGCAATTTAAAAAAAGGGGCTTAAGCCACTTTTATAAGCAAAAGTTATGGACCTAGAAGTTTAGCCCTAAAATCACAAAAATTACCTCCAAAACCTTTAAATATTAAAAAAAATAGTAACTATAGCGAATGACAGAGTGCCACATGTCACTATATCAGTCGCTAATGGGATGTTATGTGTGCACTAACTATGTAGTGTACTGATGAATTGCATGACTGTTTGTAATTATATGATTTATTGTTTGATCTACAAACCATATTATGCAACTTGTCACTTTTATATTTGATCCAAATATTGTGCATCACTAAGTCTATTGTTGATTGTGTGACCTGCTTATTAAGTTTGATGAGTTGGTAAAATATGATAGGTTGAACCTATATTTATAGACACTATATGGTGTACGACCTGCCACATTGGTCCAATCAAAACATTGCCACTGGAGCACCTACATCAGACCTTATATAATCTACCATGTGTTGCCTTAGGATTCATGATATATTAACACCTCTAGTAGTTGCCACATGTTGTGTCTTGTCACCTATCTAAACTATCATGACACTTGTATAAATTACCACATCTATTATCATGTGTTACTTCAAGATTCATACACATGCTACAAAATCACTTGTATAGACTACCACATCAAGCATACATAATATCATTTGTTACCTCATGATTTATGCACTCGTTGCCACCTCAACTATGTAGAATTTCATGTGGCATCTATGCATACTTTCCACATCATCACTTTTATGTAAAAGGAATGTCATGTCATCATCGAGTGTCACATAACCAAAAACTTCCACATCACCTTGCAATGCCATGTCATAATAGGTGCTAACGTCATCATTAGTTTTTCCTATGTGTTTCCTAATGTCATAAAAAATTAAGGGAAGGGTTATGAACCTTAGGCTTCCTATGGGAAAACATTCTACATCTTCCCATCTAGTCATCTCCCAAATACCAAGCTTGGAAGATAAAGGGAGAGGAAAAAATAAACACCATTCCCCCCCCCTTTGATACACTACTAACTTCTAATGTAGGCACACCCATGTGTGTTTTTTTCCAACCCCTTTACAAACATATTATTGAGAATATTCCATTTTCATAAATTAAAAATCCAAATTTTGGAAGGAAGGAGCAAAAAATTTTAAATGCAATTTGAGAGTACCTAGAAGCAAAACGATGAAAAGTGTTAAACTAAGGCCTCCTAAAATTTTGCAAAGAATCCAAAAATAATGATAGATCATTTGTATCTATTATGATTTAGCCAATACAACCTTTTTTAAAATTTATCAATTAGGCCATCCTATCATGCCTATATAGCATAAAATTTTCCAAACCATTTTTACATTTTTTCAAGTGGCTTAGAGGTATTTGCTAAGCATAGAAACTTTTCCATTACTTCTTTTGTACTAGGGATCTACCTGAAAAAATTCAGCCTCTTCTTTTATTCTTTCACAATAGCCAAGTTGTCTACCCTTTCAACAATGCAACTATTGGAAAATAAAATCCAAAAGATAAAAGAAAATAGATATTTATGAAAAATATGTAAAATACAAACAAAGTTTTCAAAAACCCAACCCTAAAACTAGGGCATCCATTTGGTTAGAAAATTTGAGGTAAAACAAGAATTATTTTCAATGAGAGGAAAGATGAACCTGTTGGTGAATTTTTCCCTTTGAGAAAATATGCTAATTTGAGTGAGACCCTCATGATCCAAGTTCACCTAAGGTTTTTACTAGAAACCTTTATTTAGATTGTCAGCCTTCAAAAAATCTTCGTTGTTAGCTCTAACAAAATTTATCCTCAAAATAATGTGGAAGAAAATTTTTTTGCCAATGGAAGTAATTGAGTAAAGAATATTTAGACCTACTATGATTTCTTGTTAAATTTTGTAGACACCAAAATATAGGCATTTGCATTTCATCACATAATTCTGCATATTAAATTATATGCCTAGGTCTAAACTTAGGTATATCAATTACTATACATTTCACCCACATTGCACATCATAATTTTGCATAATAATATATGCCTAATTCTAAACTTAGGCATATAATTCTTGCACATCATTCATTCACATTACACATTCCAATTTCGCATAGTAAAATAATATACCTAAGTCTAAACTTAGGTGTATTTTCCTGCACATTAATTTATATTTTCCAGATTTATTAAATCTAAAAAAATTGCATAAGATACCCTATCTCCCCACTTGACATGTGTCCTGACCACATCACCATCACCCCTTGCCACCTCGCATTCACCCTTTTCCCATCACATGGGACATACCTCAAACTTAACTCCACTTCCACCTACGCACTTGCCACATCTCACACCTCACTCCACTTCCACCTACCCACTTGCCACATCTCACACCTCACTCCACTTACACCTACCCACCTACCACATCTCCCCAGTTAAGTGAGACACTTCTAGTGACTCACTACAACTACCCAGGATAGGTGGTTGTCCAATTCATACCACTTGGTAACTCTTGCTTAACACCTATTCTTCCCTCCAAAACCCTCAAATGCCTATAAAGGCACCATCATATGACCAAGAAATGGGAGGAGGGGAATGCTAATGTTATGCTAATAAAATTGTCACTCATGTAAGCAATATACTTGTTTTCTATTTCCATTTACATTAGTCATTTCATTACATTTATCATATTCATTGTGACAGGTGCTACTAAACCCTTGGTCATTTCCATGTGTGCAGGTTTCAAGATTCAAGAGTTCAAGGTCATCATGGTGGTCATGATAAACCCACCTCCCACATTGTTGTAGCATGAATAAGAATGAAAGATACCATCCTTGATTTATAAAAGGGATTACCCCCTTGTGGAAATCTTATTGTAAAATGCACCCTCAAAGGGTCAATTTGTATCCCAAGGGACCACCTTGAATTTAATACAATGTGTCATTTTTATTGCAATGGTCTTCCTTTTTAAGTATACAATTTGGTGATCACGGTCTTCTTACCTCTTTTCCATTTTTTTTTTCTTATTTTTAAAACCCTAAATTTTTGTCTCTTTATGTGGTTGTAGGTTTTCAATCCTGTAAGAGAAACATATTCATAAACGAGCAATACAAGGTCTAGATTTCATAGAAAAAAAACCTCCTCATGAGCGGGAAATCCAAGTAGGTTTTTTCAACTCTACTTATGTTGTATTTCTTTAAAAAAAAATCAAATCTCCCATTTTCTTTTTCCTTGAAATAAGAAAAATAACATTTTTGTTAAATATATACATATATAATAAATAATTATTTTTATTCAAAAAAAAATTAATTAAAAAAAAAAATGAGGGGTCTTATTTCCCTATTCAACCACCCGTAGCCCTCCTGCATCAGGCTATCAGGCTTTGTAGGCCCTGCGTGGCCCTGCACATGCTTCGTAGGCCCTGGCCCTATGCAACCTTGCACGGGCCTTCGTAGGGCATGCACAAGATTTATGCAACGCCTATAGGCCCTATGTGAGCCTAACGTAGGCCTATGTAGGCCTTACATAGGCCTACGAGGGCCTACACGCGCCAAGCCTGCACAAGCAAACAAAAAAATACACATTAAAAAAATCAAAAATTAAAACTTAAAACAATAAAGATTAAAAAAAAAATTCAAAAATCAAAACTTAAAAAAAAACCATAAAAAAATATAAAATTAAGAACTTTAGAGAAATGCAAATTAAAAAATTAACAAAAAAATGAAACAATAATAAAAAAGACACAACAAAATCAAAATATCATTAAAATTGTATTTTTTATCTTAAGAAAATTTTAGGCATAATATTCGTTTGCATCGCACTATGCATATTTAGTTTTCAAATTGCATTATACATAGGCATTAAAAACGAAAAAAATCAAAACACACAATATATATATATATATATATATATATATATATATATATATATATATATATATATATATATATAGTAAAAAAAAATTGTCAAAATTTTGTTTTGCTATTCTATTTGTTTTTTTTGTATTTGATTGCATTTGTGTGCATTTAAATAAAAATTGCATCATATATTGTATTTTAAGATTGGTTTTTTGCACTTTGTTTACAAAAACAATAGAAAACGAAAACCACACACACTCGCACGTTTCATAATAACATTGGAAAGGTTTGACTTCATCACCAATCCCCAATTCAGACCTATGACATTGGAATTCACCCCCTTCCACTGGAAACCCCTTAGACAACTTAGATAGAATAGGTCACTCTCTAAAGAGCGAATATGTCACTCTTTTTCAAACTGCCTCCCAGTATTGGAAATGTTTGTCGATTCAGAGTGGAAGAGCTAGGTGAACCCTCCATACATTGTGGGTTTTAAGCGGTGTACCCTAGAATATTTTGAGAAATCATGTTTGGCACTAGTGTTCATAATCACCACTTTAATTGATTTCCCTCATTCTAAGTCCAAAAAAAAAACAATACTTCAAAACTCCAAAAACATCAAAACACACTGAAACTAGAAAAAAAATCAAAAACTTCAAAAAAATAATTCCAAAGCTAAACAAAAAAATATTTTTTTGCTTGATTGATTGTGTGTTTATTTTATTTTCATTCGCATATCATTTTCACACACATACCTTCACATTCGCCACCTCATTTCACCTCAGCTTATGGTAACGACCCAGAGTCATGCCAAATAGCTAAAAAATAAACAAAAGCCAAGCATTTGCATCCGGAACATTATGCTCAAATTTCCTAGGCCTTAGCTACTTCCATAGCTAAGCAAGGGGGTGCCTATGTGGACTTATCTACTAGGTTGCAAACAACTACCAGTCACCATTTCACAAACTCCTAGGAGTAAACCACCTTCCACATGTGTATCAAAATTCAAAATGTAAAAAAAAAAAAAAAAACAAAAAGGCTCTAAAGGAACCAAACTCCTTTGGTCATTACAAATCAAAAGGCTCCAAAGGAACCAAATCCCTTCGGTCAATTCAAATCAAAAGGATCCAAAGAGAACACCCTTTGGTAAAATCAATAAAAACACTCTAAAGGGGGTATCCCTTTGGTCAAATCAATTCAAAAGGCTCCAAAGGGACACCTCTTTGGTCAAATAAATCAAAAAAGGCTCCAAAGGGGACACCCCTTTGGTCAAATCAATCAAAAAGGCTCCAAAGGGGGCACCCCTTTGGTCAATACAAATCAAAAGACTCCAAAGGAACCAAACCCCTTTGGTCAATTCACATCAAAAGGATCCAAAGGAAACACCCCTTTGGTCAAATCAATAAAAAATGCTCCAAAGAGCACCCCTTTGGTCAAATCAATCAAAAATGCTCCAAATAGCACCCCTTTGGTCAAATCAATTCAAAAGGTCCCAAAGGAACCTAACCCCTTTGGTCAAATATCATTTAAAAATGCTCCAAGGGAGGCACTCCTTTGGTAAATTTCCATTCAAAAGGCTCCAAGGGAACCAAACTCCTATGATCACATGCAATTCAAAAATCTCCAAAGGAACCAAACCTATTTGGTCAATTCAAATAAAAAAAGCTCCAAAGAAACTGAACCCCTTTGGTCAATACAAATCAAAAGGCTCTAAAGGAAACAAATCCCTTTGGTCAATTCAAATCAAAAGGCTCCAAAGGAACCAAATCCCTTTGGTCAATTCAAATTAAAAGGCTCCAAAGGGGACAACTCTTTGGTCAAATCAAATCAAAAGGCTCCAAATGGGATACCCCTTTGGTCAAATCAATCAAAAACACTCCAAAGGGGTATCCCTTTGGTCAAATCAATTCAAAATGTGCCAAAGGAACCAAACCACTTTGGTCAAATCAATAAAAGAGGCTCTAAAGGAACCAAACCCCTTTGGTCAATTCAAATCAAAAGGCTCCAAAGAGGACACCCCTTTGGTCAAATAAATCAAAAACACTCCAAAGGGGGTATCCCTTTGGTCAAATCAATTCAAAATGCTCCAAAGGGAACACCCCTTTGGTCAAATCAATCAAAAAATGCTCCAAAGGGGACACCCCTTTGGTAAAATAAATAAAAAAGGCTCCAAATGGGACATTCCTTTAGTCAATACAAATCAAAAGGCTCCAAAGGAACCAAAACCCTTTGTTCAATTGAAATCAAAAGGCTCCAAAGGGGACACCCCTTTGGTAAAATAAATTAAAAATGCTCCAAAGGGGCTATCCCTTTGGTCAAATCAATTCAAAATGATCCAAAGGGGACACACCTTTGGTTAAATCAATCAAAAAATGCTCCAAATGGGACACCCCTTTGGTAAAATTAATCAATAAGGCTCCAAAGGAGGCACCCCTTTGGTCAATACAAATAAAAAGGCTCCAAAGGAACCAAACTATTTTGGTCAATTCAAATCAAAAGGCTCCAAAGGGGATACCCCTTTGGTAAAATCAATAAAAAACACTCCAAAATTGGCATACCTTTGGTCAAATAAATCTAAAAAGCTCCAAAGGGGATACCCCTTTGGTCAAATCAATCAAAAAGGCTCTAAAGGGGACACCCCTTTGGTCAAATAAATTCAAAAGGCCCCAAAGGAACCTAACCCCTTTGGTCAAATCTCATTTCAAAATGCTCCAAGGGAGGCACTCCTTTGGTCAATTTCCATTCAAAATGCTCCAAGGGAACCAAAAATCCTTTGGTCACATGCAATTCAAAAATATATATCAGCTCAAAAATACCAAAATAAAAAATTTAATAAATATAAAACACAAAAATATTTTCATACGCATTGCATTTTTAACAAAGCATTTACAATCCGAATTTCATTGCATTCCATCATTTCACTTTCATGGTATTTGCACATTTATACCATTCATATTCATTAAATTCATGAATAATTGATAGTACACTGTCTTGTTGCATTAATCAGGGGCACCTCACATCAAACATCACCAAACCCATCAATCATAATAATACATTACTTCCTAAGCAAAATCCTAATATTTTCAATCACTCATCCACCACTAGTGTCTTAAGCAACCTCCATTGAACATCAAACAATATTTAGATACAACAAGTTATTCTTGGTCAATCAAGTTTCCTCTTGGATCACACACAAAAACACATAAAAATATTATGAACCTTGGAAATAACAAAGTCAAAAGTTGTTATTGCCATAAGTGAAAGGTTTACCCTGTTCATCCAATTATGTGCATGGTCTATAATGCTACATAGTTGATAAAAGGACAATCTCCCCCTTCACCCTTCAAAAAAAAAAACAATCTGTTGCTCTTCCTCATAGCGAGTAAGTATCCCAAAAATATTCCAAAAATCCCTTGCTCTTCCTCAATGTTATCAAGTATCCCAAAAATATTACAAAAGCAATAAAAATTTCTTGCTCTCTCTCAAAATGAGCAAGTATCCCAAAAGCATCCCAAAGCAATAAAATTCCCCTTGCTCTCTCTCAAAACGAGCAAGTTTCCAAAAAGCAATAAAAATGCATGTTGCTCCATTACAAAAATGAGCAAAATCAAAAATAAAATCCAAAATCCATTGCAATAAAAGAAGGGAAATGAGCTTGAATCCTTGGAACTCTTATTGTCTCAAAAACCATGAGGTGATCCTAATTATAGCAATGGGTTGAATGAATCCCATTTTGTAATGAGGTATCCTTACATGTGGTACTACGTCTATCACATTAGCGACCTTCTTTTGTATAGGCATATGGCTGCTCTCAGATTAGCTATATTATTGGCATAAGTTACAATTGATTAGGTTAGACCTAGCTTATACTGAGAAACGAACAATAATTTCACATATAGTTGGTCCTTGAAGAAATTTGAAACCACTAGGACAACCTTAGCATCATGAAGATTTACAAAATCGTAAACAAGTTTGTTTGAGATCACTAGGATGTTTGAGTCTTTGCAAAATAACTCTAGATCCTTTATCCCTAAGGCAAACAAAATCAAAATCAAGCTTCCATTCCATACCACCATCACATAGTCACATATATCATAGTCCATTTCATCCTACAAAATGTGGTTAAACCAATAGTATCATATTGGTGCCCCTGATTAAGCAATAAAGGCAAAGTCTGCTAAATAATGGTTCAAAACCTCTTTGAACAACAAGCCAACACCATTCATTCAAATGGTTCAAAACCTCTTTGAAAAACAAGCCAACACCATTCATTCAAATGGTTCAAAACCTCTTTGAAAAACGATTAACAAGGCAAAACCATTCATTGAAATGGTTTAAAATATCTTTGAAAAACAATTAACAAAGCAATAACATTCACTCAAATGGTTCAAAACCTCTTTGAACATAAATCAATAAAGCAACACCATCATTCAAATGGTTCAAAACCTCTTTGAACAATGATCAATAAAACATCAAAATGGTTTAAAACCCCTTTGAACAACGATCAATAAAGCAACACCATTCATTCAAATGGTTCGAAACCTCTTTGAAAAATGATTCAATAAAGCAACAACATTCATTCAAATGGTTCAAAACATATTTGAACAACAACCAATAAAGCAACATCATTCATTCAAATGGTTCAAAATTTCTTTGAGCAACGATCAATAAAGCAACACCATTCACTCAAATGGTTCAAAATTTATTTGAGCAACGATCAATAATGCAACACCATTCATTCAAATGGTTCAAAATCTCTTTGAGAAACGATCAATAAAGCAACACCATTCATTCAGATGGTTCAAAACCTCTTTGAACAATTATCAATAAAGCAACACCATTCATTAATTTTCATACATCACCACCAATTGCATTCATTCTTAAGACATTCATTTCATCACATATACACAAAAAAAAATTAAACAATCAATCATTACACATATATATAAAAAATCACAAAAAAACAACTAGGGGGGTTCAAGGTCTTACACATTTCCCAGTAATCCCATTTGGTCACATTCAATTCAAAACGGATCCAAAGGGATCAAGCCCCTTTGGTCAATTCAATTCAAAAAGCTCCAAAAAAGAACACCCAAAGGAATCATCCCCTTTGGTCACATTAAATTCAAAAGGCTCCAAAGGAACAAAAACTTCTTTGGTCACGTTCAATTCAAAAATCTCAAAAGGAATCAAACTCCTTTGGTCACATTCAATTCAAAAATCTCCAAAGGAACCAACCCCTTTTTCACATTCAATTCAAAAAAACAAAGCTCCAAAGGAATCAACCCCTTTGGTCACATTCAATTCAAAATTCTCCAAAGGAACAAAAAATCCTTTGGTCACATTCAATTCAAAATCTCCAAGAGAAACAAACTCCTTTGATCAATTCAATTCAAAAGGATCCAAAGGCACCTACACCTTTGGTCAAATAAATCCAAAAATATCCAAAGATACATCATTTATTTGGTCAAATTCAATATCAACAAGGCTTTCAAAATAATCGAACAATCAGCAAACATAAAAACCACAAAAAATAATATAAACACAAAAAATAAAAAAATGAAAAAACAACAAAACCAAAAACCTCCAAAGGTACATCAATTTCTTTGGTAAAAAAAAAAACAAATTCAATAGGCTCCTGAAATAATAGAAGTGTTCTCACCTCAACTCCCTAAAAAGACCATGCGGTTGGACTAGTCCATGGGATAGAGGTGTACATTTCCTTCTTCCACTTAACCTCAAGTGATTCTCATATACATTAACTTATCCTATGCACCTGGTGGTTGCAACAACTAATTATCCATGCAATCCAATCGAATGGGTAGGTTACCATAAGGCCCTTGAACAATGATTCACCTCGAGAAAGAATTGAATTGTTATCATCTCAATTCCCTAATAAATCCATACAACTAGACTTCTCCAAGGGATAGAGGTGTACAATTACCAATAATGGTCGAAATCACAATTGTAATAAAAACAAAAACATCCATTTCATTCTAATAATTGTCATTTGTTTCATCACTTTCATGATTTCATCTCTTCTCCATCACCTCATCATTTGAAGGGATAGACAACATCTACAAATTCTACTCCCCTTCAAATGCAAATGGCTTAAAAAAAATCCCCTCAAATCAACACAAATGCATTCAAATCATCATATCGCATCATCATCATCTCAAGTGAACCTTGCATCTACTGATTTACTCTACACACATGGCAGTTGCAGTGATTTATTATCCATGCAATCCGACAGGATGGGTAAATTACCATATGGACACATTCAATTCCCAATGCCTATGTAAACATAGTAATTTAACTAATATTAATGGTGCATGTGAAAATAATTTTCCAAAGGTTCTTCCCCAATTAAGAGCCTCATGAATGTGTTCTAGAAGATAGTATGTTTTTTCATCAAAATATTCATGACCATGGGTGGATGCCAAGGTTTGGGTTGTTAAAACAAAATTTTCTCCCATTAGTCCTTTCTAGTCTACCTTTTGATGTTATCTTGAAAGTGATACCACTTTTTAACCCCAAATTTGCTATGATCATGCATGGACACTAGTAAATCTACAATAATGATAGTCTCTTCACTTTTTATCTCATTCTATGATAGATTTTGGTGTCGACTACTAGTTTGCAACCCTCCCTTTATGCAACTAAGAAACATATCATGACTCAACCATAGTGGGTCATTCTACTATTATTTCTCAACTAACTCAACATCATCCTTCAAATAATCAAATAATTGCAATGCAAGTTTTACCCTAGATATACTCCTCAAGATTGTAGAAAAAATCCTTATTTCTAGATTTATGGCCTCTCTATTACTGAATAAATCACATTTATCTAAAAACACTTGGACACCCTCAAGAGTCATAGGTGAATATTTATCTTTTTGTTATAGAAATACTTCTATCTTAGAGGGCCCCTATAAGACTTATTTAAATCCTACTAACTTACTTTTCTCCAAGAACATGTTTATGTTCTATGGACCCTATTATCAATGTCAACTCTAATATAACATCTTGGATAGAAAGATCATATTTTCTAATCTTAGTGCTTTGGGTGTTGTATTGAATTGTGTTTCACATAATATCCTAGGAATTCTGTAACTCCCCTCTAGAAATTCCTATTTGAATAAATAGAATACCTTTTATAAAATGGAAACTATATGTTAATCCTTTAGTTACAAAGTTTTTTCCTCTTCACATTTTTACCTAATTCATATTTCCATTTTTTATGCATGCTTTTCTTATAAAATTACCTCTATCACCTTCATACAATATCACATCCTCAAAGGGAAAACCAAACCCTTTATATTTTGACTTAGTTTTAGCTTCCATAATATACCCTTATCCTCCTAAGGGATTACATTCTTCTACAACCTTTGATTTATCATTTGAAAAATAATTAAACAATTTATAATATTCTTCAACCTTTTATTTTTTATCTTTAGAATCTCTACTTTCAATCTTGAGTCTTTCCTAATACTATTAGATACATGTGTTTTGACGATAGGATTGGGGATATTTTTTAGGAACTATTGATCTATTAGTATTTAAATCTCTCTTTATTATATTCAGTTATCTCTTTGGTTAAAGAAAATATGCTTCTTGATGAGATAAAAAATTCATCGTAATTAGGATTATACACTATTGCCCTTTAAGTAGGGAGGTAAAATTTGTTCATTTCAAGTTCTCTAGGTGCTACATAGGCTTGTCTTATGTTGACTAGAGATGCAAACAAATAATTTTACTATTAGTTGGATTATCATAGGTTGACTAACCATTAGTCAATTGATGATAATGGGTTGATTTACTATTGTAGGATGACTTACTGCTTTTTGATTGATTTCTTTAGCATGGTGGATTTTCATAGCATAATTTACTATATCATGAACTATATTATAGGAAAAAGATTAGAATTTTAAATCCATATCTCCCATACCATTATACTCCTAATTAGATAGTCATTTATTTTCTTACTAGAGTGCCATAGCTCAAAGGGACTTGTTATAGGTTAAAAATTTCTATAGGAGTGGATATTGATATCTTTTTGTGTAGTCACTAGCCATTGAGGCTCTTGAGTGGTGAAGTACATGTTTTCTTGCTAATAAATTTTCCAATTCCCATATTCAAGTTTATTATCTTGCATAAATGTATAAGTAAATTCTCTAAGATATGGAACAAAATCTTCTCATACATCATCAAAAGTCCATGTGCTTTATTATTTGGTCTTAGACCACTGCGATACTTGTTCATACAACATTTGGTATGTAGGTTGTTCCATCATAACATATGCTAGTTATTTTTAAGCATATTGCACTAGTTGTTAATTTTGTATAACTTAGGAACTTGGAGCCACCTACTACATTAGTTGTTGGATATAATACAACTATTTTGTACTAATATTTTGATCAATATATATGGTCAATTGATTCTAAGGTGTTTGTTGATGTTGTAGAAGGTACTCAAGTAATTGGGTATTTAGAATTCATGCCATATTTATCATAATTATAGTACTTATCCTACTTGATGTTGAAAGTGTAATCTGGTTCATGGCCAAGGCCATCATTATATGATGTAAAATTTTATAGGCCTAAGGGAATTCATTATACAATGTATTGAATTTATTATAATATTTTATTATGTAAGCCCTATGGGCCATAGTTAACCTTATTATGGTTAAACCTACCTTATAAACTTGTAATTAACCTTAAATCCTCTCTTGTTATGTTATATTAAGGTTAAGTTCATTTATATATTTAGGGATTTGATATTGGTATAAACACCCTCCATCACTCTTTTTTATTATTGGTGTGTAATGAATATTATTTGAGTGGATGGATTTCTTCTATTTATTTCTATAAAATATTGTGAATTCCAATATGGTATTAGAGTGGGTATAGAGTGTCATTGCTTGGTTATATAGAAATATTATTTGAATCCTATAATCCTTTATTCAAATTTTAGAACATATTACTTCTCAAAATTCTTCAACATCTATGACATAAAAATAAAAAAATCCCTTTCCACATTTTTCATCTAAATTAGAGACTTTGTGCCATATCCATAAACTTTGCTATCATCAAGATATCAATTTTCATTTTTTTGTGTGGAATTCCTATTTTTACTTGCAATAATATTGTGGCGCTTTGAAAAATTGGGTGTCAAAATTAGATTTCAAACAAGTAAAATATTTTCTATTTTCCAATCCTATTATGTCTAAATGGGTTGCATCTTTGGTGTGAATGGTGTAGTGCTTACCTTCATGAAGGGGTTGTATACCATTACACATTCATAGAATACCTTGAACCAACTAGACATGTGGTTCTTAATTATTTTAATTTAATCCATTGAGGGTTCAAATAAACTATAAACCTTTTTGCTTGCTAGGATATGTCAGATATGATAAATAAATATTTTTGTTGTTGTTGCATCATGTAAATTTGCTAGCTTGGTCAAGGAAAATTTTGTAGGTGTTTTTATGGAAGGAGGTTTTGATTTTGAGATTCCACCCCTTCTTTTTCATTAATGTACAATTTTATTTGTGGAGGTGAGCAAATGTCATTTGTGGAGACGTGTATAGTTTAGATAGCAAGAAGCAATGACCAAGATAGTTATGATATTCATATAAGAATGTTGGCTAAAAAAGGGTCTTAGGTTCAAGTCATTAGGCAAATATGCATTTTCATTTTTTGTTGGGTGATATGATAGATAAAGTCTTCTATGGGATACCACCATGCACATACCATCCAAACCTATAATATGTTGGGTAGCACAAAATATTTTGAGCACTATAGAATTTAGTCTGAATATTGGTGGGTTCACAAGCACCAAGTGGATGTTTTGATCATTGTGGTATTCCATGTGGCACTTTTGAGTCCGACCTATACCTCTTTTTCTATTAACCTCACCTCAACTAATTAGGAGAAATAATATGCTAAGATTTCATTAAATTAGAGATGGGTAGGTGGTGTAAAATGAGTGGTTGTCACTAGCAAAAGAGTGTACCTCAAATGGCAGGGTGGGATTGGCTACTAATATCCTAAGGTTTGAGGCATTAATTTTTCATTTTTGAGGGATGTTTCAAAAAACAAATGGTGGCCATAAATTTTTCACATGTTTGTTTTAAAACTATTTTTTTAAATTGCATAAATTTTCAATCTCTACACACTTGTGACATTAGTTTATAGATTTATTCTAGTGTTAGTGGTAAAATTATGTGGAATAGTTGTCAAGCCCTATTTTACTATTTTAAAAGAGGATATTTATAATATTGTATACAATTATAATATTTTTTCCACTTCTTTTGGAGATACAACTACATTTATAACATATGCAATAGATTTTGAGTCCTTTGGAGGCTTACAATAAAATGATTATGAATGTGCTTTAATCAATCCATATTCCATATTTAGATGATTAATTTTTCTTATTCATGAATATCTAATAATTCATAATATCTTTCTTCTTTGATTTATTATCCAGGTACTCTTGGAATATTGCCATAGATCTTCTTTTAAGAAAGTTCATGCAAAACCTCTTTTGATGATTGAAATTAGGTTTCCCAAGGGTAAGAGAAATATTTTAAATAGGGTGATATATTATTTAAGAAAAATGTCATGATTTCAAATCATGTAGCTATGGAACATTGAAGGAGTTTATCTTTAGAGGAGATGGTTGATGAGCACCAGAAATGCTCATATTTTGTACATATTTCTTTGATCAATATGCGGTTGTATAATAAGGATTGCGTACTTTTATGAATGATTATATAGATATTTGATATAATTATGCGTGTTATCTAATTTGTGTGTTTTTAGTATGTTTTGTGGAATTGCAGTTGATTTAGTTAGATTTGGAACGGTCGAGGTCCTTTTGATGGACCTGGCACTTTATTTCATCGGGGGTCAATGTAGAGAACATAGGCGCCTCCCTGCAACCGAAAGGCACCAAGGGAACAAGCGCCTCCCTACAATCGAAAGGCGCCAAACCAAAGGTGCCAACTGAATACGAGCGCCTCCCTGCAGTCGAAAGGTGCCAACTGAATGCGAGTGCCTCCTTGCAGTCGAAAGGCGCCAACTGAATGCGAGCGCCTCCCTACAGTCGAAAGGTGCCAACTAAATACGAGCACCTCCCTACAGTCGGAAGGCGCCAACTAAATGCGAGCGCCTCCCTACAGTCAGAAGGCACCAACTGAATGCGAGTGCCTCCCTGCAACCGGAAGGCGCCAACCAAAGACAAGCGCCTCCCCACAGTCGAAAGGCGCCAACAGAAGGCAAGCGCCTCCCCACAGTCGAAAGGTGCTAATAGAAGGCAAGCGCCTCCCCACAGCCGAAAGGTGCTAATAGAAGGCAAGCGCCTCCCTACAACCAGAAGGCGCCACGATAACAAGGTACCTTCCTCATAAGGAAGGCGCCACTGATTCTTTGCCCGTTGACCAGATTTGAACGACGTGGACGACAGCGGCTGGTGCAGTTCCAGCTCTACGTCATGCAGAGCTAAATTGGAGATAGCACCAACGTATCAAAATGTCTTACTGATGCCAGGCAAAGCATGAACCGAAATGAACATGCCACCATCAGAACAGAATGCCAGACGTCGATTGCATTCGCCAGACTGTTCTAATTTAGTCTAGGAAGAATCGACTGTTGTAACCACTTCTATAATAGAAGTTCTATGGGTGTGTTATATAAACACACGTAGATCATTCTAAGGAATATATAGAAATAAAATAAAGATCCATTTAGACGTACAGAGATAAATTGTAGTGTGTTGATAAATATATTAAAGTTCCAGAAGTTCTAAGCGCGTGTTCGATCGGGAAGAAGCTGCTGGAGCCTGGGCCCACTCCAAGCCAGTATTTCTTCCCCATTTCCTTTTTGTTTATTTATTTTAATTAGTTTATTGCTTTCATAAGAACGTTCATTAGTTTGCTAGTTCCAGTATTTGCAGTAGATTTATTTTTAGGAATGTGTACATGATTTATTTCTGTAGATTTAATTATGTTCTTCTTACGTAATTTATTGAGGAGTGCGGGAATGATTGACAACCATTTCAAGAACACCCCCCAAATGTAGGATTAGCAGATTCACCTCCAGTGGTATTGTAGTAACCTAATTTTGACTCTTCGCAAGTTTACGAAGCTCCCTGGGTTGATAATTAAATGCACGGGCATGTGACAAAAATAGGAAACCATTCACCTTGTTTGGCCCACAACATTTTGGCACCGTTGTCGGGGAAGCGTCTTAATTAGATTACTTACAATACCCTGAAACCTTCCATCTGACCTTGTATGAGTTCTTCGAGAAGAAGAGGACCTGACGGTCGCTTTATAAGAACTAATCCATCAGGACCCGAGTCAGCCGAGCATTTTGGATTTGAGTTAGACTCGCTCGACCTACCAGCAGTCCATTGGAGTGAGGAACCGCACTTTGTGCAAAGTGCCGCCTCATCCCATCAACAAGGGGATGAACGAATCATCATAAATCCCCTATTTAATAGGACTCCTCTAGAGGAAGCCCTATTGTGGAAGGCTATGGAGGATCAGACGATCTCGCCAGACAACCTTAGAGCATTGACTCAGAAAGTTTTAAATGATTAGAAGGCCATAAACGCTGCATTAGAAACCACATTTCCCAAAAAAATGGTAGATAACGATGAAGTCTCATCTGGCTTTAGTTTCCCAATAGAGGAGGGAGTAGGAGATACCAAAATGAAAAACATATCCCCTGCTCACCTTTCGTCCTTCAGAGGACACCCGACTGAGGACCCTGACCTATTTTTATTCAAGTTTGATGTTTTGTGCAGGTCTGTGGATTACAAATCAAACACGCAAAAGTTGAAATTATTTCCTTCTACATTAGACGATGCAGCTCTGCGATGGTTCATCGGTCTGGGAGACAAACACATCACCACCTGGACCGAGATGAAGAAGCTCTTTCTAGAGCAATATCAAGATTTTGGGAGAGCAAGAGACTCCAGGGAGGAGGTCCTGAGCATGACACAAAGAGAAGATGAGTCTCTCGAGGAGTATTGGGAGAGATTCAGCTTTAATCTTCAATGGTCCCCTCACTCGAAGCTATCTGATAAGTCCCTCAAAAGCATCTTCTTGAGGGGACTTACCAATGAGTCACTGGAGGCTCTCAACATGATCTCTGGAGGTGATGTCTATCAGCATGCTATGGATGACATCCGAAAATTATGCCGAAACTACTCGAGAAGGCGAGGCAAAATCACCACCAGGACCATGAAGGCGACTGCTTCAGTCACCAAAATAGAAATAGGCAACATGCTGGAGGATTTGAAGAGCGAAATGCTCTCATCTCTAGCACTACAGATGGATACGCTGCTGTTAGAAAAGAAGAAACAAGAAAATGATGCAGCATTAGCCTATTTCTGCCCAAAATGCAGAGGAAGGCACGCAAAGAATGCATGTCCAGAAAACAAGGTCAGAGTATGCATAGTTTGTAGGTTGAATCATAAAACTCGATTGTGCCCACAACTGCCCAGTAACCAGGAAGCGGCTGAGAGCACGGAGGCCTACTTCATAGGCAATAGGAAGAGTTGGCCACAGCCCCCCATGGGGAATATACCAACCAGAATGCCATCATATGGGGGAGGGCCATACATGCACCAAGGACCCCCTCAACCACCTAATATGGGGTGGTGGGGACCATCACCCTGGACTAACGCACCCCCAGCAGCATTTCCGAATCAGCAGCCATGGATGCCATATCCATATCCTGGGCAGCAGTGGAGAGGCCACAATGCATGGAATCAGACTCCATAGAGTGCAGCGCCTGCTCACATCCAACAGAACTTACCAACATTGCCAGCAGTGAGACCTGCATAGCTACCAGCACAACCGACAGCAAACCCAAACAATAGAGTAAATCAGTCGGCATACAACGTAGAAGGTGAGATGTATCATATGTACAATATTCAGCTTAGATCAGGTAGGCAGCTAGGAGTAGAGACACCACCTCTGGTAGAAGAGGAGGAAGAAATAGTAGAGACACCTCCACTGGTAGAAGAGGAGGAAGAAATAGAGGAGACACCTCTGGTAGAAGAGGGAAAAGCACTTGAGAGAGCGGAGGCTCCATTTCCTAGCCGGTTGCAGGAACAAAGAAAAACAACACAGCCGGAATTTGACATCTTGTCGAGCTTGAAGAATCTCATGGTGACAATCCCATTATTTCAAGCAATTCGAGATGTCCCCATTTACACCAAGGCAATTAGAGAAATGTGTCTAAGGAGACCGGGATGAAAAGCTACCCAGACTATCAACGTCGTGGGTAAACTGGCAGATCTAATGATGGGTGGAACACGTCATCCGAAGTATGCAGATCCAGGCAGCCCAGTGCTGACCATAAAAATTGGAGGACATTCCCTGTCCAACACATTGGTTGACCTCGGGGCAGCCATCAATGTGATGCCTCAAGAGACCATGCAGAGGCTGCAGCTCACGAACCTGAAGCCAACCATGACAGTGCTGCAGTTAGCCGATCGATCAACCATGTCATCGGAAGGGATGCTGGAAGATGTGATCGTAATAGTCAGTGCATGGGAATATCCAGCCGATTTTTTAGTTTTGCAAACCAAGACCAGGTTGGGCGGTTACCCACTCATTTTGGGGAGGCCATGGCTGGCAACAGTTGACGCTTACATCAGCTATCGGGATGGGCTAATGACCATCTCCAATGGGAAAAACATCAAAAGGCTGACCATTTCACCGCCAGCTCAGTCTATGGACTCGATAGAAGAACCCAGGATCACCGAGCATGGAACTACGGAGTTGTCCATAATCCAGCCGGTGATGACCTTGGAGGAGGTGGCAGAAGAGGATGAGGATGGTGCTATCATGGAGTTTCTCCATGGAGAATCGTCCACCCCCACACCTGGATCGTCGTTGACTGGCGCCCAAGATCAGCACATCCGACAAATACACGTTGGGCCAGGGAGGATATTAAACGTCAACAACAGGTTGATGCCCACACAGCTAGAAAAATTGGAAGAGCTTCTGGTAAAACACCAGCAAGCATTTGCATGGGACTACGTAGATATGCATGACATCAGCCCAAAAATATGTACCCATCGGATTTATTTAGATGACCAGGCAACTCCTAGTCGATAGCCATAGAGAAGGATGAACCCAACAATGAAAGACATTGTCAGAGAAGAACTGCACAAACTTCTAGCTGTCGAATTCATATATCCGATTTTTGATAGTGAATGGGTATCACCATTAGTGGTGGTCCCCAAAAAGAACGAGAAATGGTGGATCTACGTGGACTACCGGGCGTTGAACAAGGTGACTAAGAAAGACCACTTCCCACTCCCGTTCATCGATCAGGTCTTGGACACACTCTCAGGAAGAAAATACTTCTCCTTTCTGGATGGTTTCAGTGGTTACAACCAGATCCAGATAGGGGAAGAAGATCAAGATAAAACAACGTTCACCTGTCCATGGGGAACGTTTGCCTATAAGGTATTGCCTTTTGGACTGTGCAACGCATCGGCCACCTTTCAAAGGGTGGTGCTTAGCATATTCTCTGATATGATAGGAGACGGGGTGGAAGTATACATGGACGACTTCACCGCCTATGGAGAAACCTTCGAGGAGGCAATGACAAATCTGGAAAGAGTGCTCGACAGGAGCAAGGAAAATCATTTGTCCCTAAGTAATGAAAAATGTTTTATGATGATGCAGGAAGGCATCATGTTGGGACACCACCTCTCTATGAAAGGAATAAAAGTAGACAAGAGGAAGATCGAGGTCATCAGAGACCTACCTAGCCCCAGAACGTAGAAGGAGGTAAGAAGTTTCCTTGGATCAACCGGGTACTACCGACGATTTATCGTCAAATTTAGTAAGATTGCCAAACCACTGCACACCCTACTTTCTAAGGACGTAGAGTTCAATTGGATGGGAGATTGCGAAGAAGCATTCCAATTGTTGAAAGAAAAATTGATATCTGCATCGGTCTTGAGAGGACCGAATTGGGCCATACCGTTCCATATTTACTGCGATGCATCTAACAGTGCGATCGGAGCAGTCCTCGGGCAGAAATACGATGAAGAATTTTATGCCATCTATTATGTCAGTAAAAACTTGGCGGGAGCAGAGCTCAACTATACAGTGACAGAAAAAGAATTCCTCGTAGTTGTCCATGCAATAAACAAATTTTGCCACTATATAACGGGATACAAGGTCTTCATCCATACGGACCATGCGGCTATCAGGTATCTGATGAGCAAGCCGGCCATTGGTGGCAGAATTATCAGATGGTTGTTGCTATTGCAGGAATTCGACATCACTATAGTCGATAAACCGGGCAAGGACAACGTCGTGGTGGATTTTCTGTCCAGATTGATACCAGCAGATCATCAAGCAGTGGAAGATCAGTTTTCGGATGAACATCTATTCGCTATTAGTGAACAAACTCCGTGGTATGCAGACATAGCCAATTACTTGGCCATCGGAAGGACCTCACCTGCTCTCTCCTACCGAGAAAAGCAGGAGGTCATAGAGAAGAGCGCATCATTCCTTTGGATGGATGGTCTCCTATTTAAAATAGGATGGGACCAAATTATAAGAAGATGCATAGCAGAACAAGAGTTTTTAGAAGTGCTCAAGGCATGTCACGATGAGCCATGCGGAGGACACTTTGCAGGGAAATGAACTACCTACAAAATCCTATAGGCTGGGTATTTTTGGCCCACTCTGTTCAAGGATGCGGTAGCGTATACCAACAAGTGTGACGAGTGCCAGAGGATGGGTAGACCAACCCACCGAGATGAAATGCCCCTACAGCCCTAGGTACACCTGGAACCTTTCGATAAATGGGGCATGGACTTCATGGGACCATTTAATCCACCTTCGATGGGAAGGAGGTTTATTTTGGTCTGCATGGATTACGTCACCAAATGGGTGGAAGTGCAGGCATTAAGGGACTCAAAGGAAAGAACGGTCATCGATTTCTTATTTGCCCATATTTTCACATGATTTGGGGTTCCTCGGGAGATAACAACAGACCAAGGGCCCCAATTCACCTCCAAATTGATTGAGGAGCTGATGGAGTAGTATAGAGTTCGGCACAATAAAACCATGCCCTACCATCCGTAGGCGAACGGGCAAGTAGAAGTGACAAACAGGGAGATAGAAAACATCCTAACCAAAACCGTGCAGCAACACAAGAAATATTGGGCCACACGGTTGCCGGAGGCAGTTTGGGCATACAACACCACGTGGAAATCCACCACAGGATGCACACCTTTCCAACTGGTCTATGGAAAAAATGCGATGATGCCCATCGAGTTCGAAATCAAAACTCTGAGGACGGCTTCAGAATTAAATTTGAGCTTGGACGAAGCTCAAAAATAGAGGATTCGCCAGCTAGATCAGCTGGACGAAATCCGACTGGATGCTTTGCAGAGGACAGAGATTATACAAAAGCAGAGAAAGAAGTGGCATGATAACCACATCAAGTTGAAGAAGTTCCAGGTAGGGGAATGGGTACTGTTGTACGATTCCCGATTCCAGGAAAGGAAGGGCAAACTTATGCAGAGGTGGATGGGGCCGTATGAGGTGGCAGAGCTCATTAGGAATGGGGCGGTGCACGTTAAGACAATTGATGGCAGCAACACCATGTTCACAGTCAATGGCCACCGACTACGCCCCTATAATACGTCCGAAACGTTACAGGTGGAATCCAGAGTAGGCATGGGGGAGACCCCATCTTGCTAGATCTGGACCGAACTCTCACAGGTGAAATGGTGGGCATGAAAGTGCTCACCCAAAATTTTTTAGTTAATATAGTTTTTTTGTAATGTGTGTTTTTGTAGGGACGACGCCCGCATGCAAGCTACAGGCATCCTAATCCAGGGCCTAACAGGCATGGAACGCATCTAACTGCCTTTATTTTCCTTTCTTTTTTGGTTGCTTTTTGCAAGTGGAGGACCTAACAGCACGAGGGATAGGTATCTGGGAAACCAGGCCTGATTCGGCTCAACATTTCGACATCGGCTCGTAGGTAGAATCTGGGCAACATGAAAAACTAGGAAGGCTTGATCACCCTTTTTCCAGTCAAATCGCCATCCAGAAGAAGGCACCAAGTCTAGAAGAAGGTGTCGTACTACACCTGAAAGGTGCCCATCCAAAAGAAGGCGCCTTACTGCATCCAGAAGAAGGTGCCAAGTCCACAAGAAGGCGCCTTACTACACCCAAAAGGTGCCCATCCAAAAGAAGGTGCCAAGTCCACAAGAAGGCGCCTTACTACACCCAAAAGGCGCCCATCCAGAAGAAGGCACCTTACTACATCCGAAGAAGGCCAAATCGGAAGACAACGCCTTCCATCCATTCAGAAGTTCTATTATATATATATATATATATATATATATATATATATATATATATATATGTAGGCGCCTTCCGTGGCAGGAAGGCACCAAGTCTTAAAAAAAAAAAAGAGCCAACCGAATACGCCTTCCAACATCAAGAAGGCGCATTCATCCAGCCGAGACGCCTTCCAACATCAAGAAGGCGCATTCATCCAATCGAATACGCCTTCCAACATCAGGAAGGCACATTCATCAAGACGAACGCCTTCCAACATCGAGAAGGCACGAACCAAAAGGAGGCGCCTCCCACATTGGGAAGATGCATGCAGGCAAAAGCGCCTCCCACCAATCAGAGGCACCTCGTAGCATCGAAAGGCGCATTCGTTCGAAGAAGAGCATCGACAACGTCGAAAAGGCGCTACAAGGACACCATCCACATGGGAAAGGTACCAAAGAACGCCTCCCGCGTGCAACATTTACATCTACCAGATGCCTCGAGCGAAATGAAGCATCGCACGAATGAGCGGCATCAAAGGACCATACCCCTCCCTCGTGTCACAAGTCAGCAAATCAGCGGCTACCACGATGATTGGAATGACGAATCAGGTACGCGCATACTAAATCAAATCGTTTATATAATTATTTATAAATACGCAGTACCAAAAAAGATACCGCCGTCATAGAGATCGTATCCCCCCATAGCCGAAATCGCATGCCAATGATAGGGCATCTTCCATAACTGCTAGGGTTAGGCATATTTTCTATAAGAAGGCACCTTCCTAAAGAAGGAAGGACAAAAAAAAATACACAAAGAAAAAAGGCGCCATGGGAGGAAGGTCCAAGAACCACGCGATCAAGAAGAATGAACCCAGTGATACTGATGGGATCAGAGGGGCAGTGAAGACCCAATTCAAAGCCGAGGGGTGGCTCGAATACTGCACCCTGGTCAGTCAGGGCCAAGACATGGAGGCAGCTAGAGAATTCATCGCCTCTTTGAGGGGCGATGCGGCCCAAGTACGAGGGGTGGAAATTCTAGTCACCCCTGAGTTCATCTCATAGGCGACTGGATTGCCTCTCATGGGAGAATGTACATACAAGGGCGGAGTGTTAAAACTATACGCCGAAATACTACTGCCAGGAGGAAATGTGCAGATAGACAGGGAGGGGTTACTCAAAAATAGTCTCCCCATGAATATGCGGAAGATGTTCGAGCAGATTGCTCAATTTTTCACATGCACAGGAAAGTATACCCATCTGCACATTAATCATGTGCACTTCCTCAATCACCTAGTGCATGGGAGGAAATTAAACATACCTTTCTACCTAGCGAATGCTCTGAAAGATGAAGTGGCTCGGTACCAAAAAGGGGCACCGTCCGCCTTAGCCCACCATGGGCTGATATCGGCATTGGTCCGCCATGCAGAAGCACAAGGACAGAACCACGATGCAGAGGGAGATGGCGGCCAAATAGAGCAACACAATGCGGTTGCCGAATTAGGGCAAGATGAAGCATCCCCTATAGAAGAGGTAACAAACATTGGGCAATTGGCATTGCCCTATTTTCTAGGAGGAACAGAGCAGTCATCGGTGCCCGAAGACATAGAGGACAGAGGACATTCCCCAGTGCCCGAGTATGAGAAGGAAGGAGCACTGCTCGCTAGTGGTGAGGACGAACCAATCCCCAGGAGGAAACATCTATGGTGACTCCTCTCGATAGAGGAAGGATAGAGTGACCCGGAGATAGATGTTTCCACCCAAACCCTCCGAGAATTAATGAACCAGAGTCCACGGAATGAAGGAACTTTTAGGAGTAATGACCAGATCGATGCGGCCTTGGAGGAGGCGCTCGAATGGCAAACCGATTGCTGGATGGCACAACAGATTCTGGAAGATTTCCAGAACCAGCATAAAAGGGAATTGGAGGAAAGGGATAGATGAATCGCTCAGCTTGAGCAGCTGGTCCGGCAGTTGCAGGAGGAAAATCAAATACTTCAGGATAGAGGAACAGCAAGACAGGAGGCGTCCACTCAGACTGATTGGGCAGAAGAAGTGCCGACGAACTCTCCCACATCCATCGAACGAGTATTCTCTTCGGGGGAGATTCGATCGGATGCCCGATAGAGCAGCCCAGAGGCAGGGGAGGATTCCTCTATTTTTAGGGGTGAAAAGGAAAGAAGTCCTACGATGCCCCCTGTCATTGTCCTGAGTGACACAGAGCAAGACGAAGGTCTCCAGCAATAGATAAGACCAGAGGATAAGGAGGACCTCCCCAAGCCTGAAGAAGGAGAAGAGCCTAAGGGGTCGACACCAGGTAGATAGGAGAACGAAGGATCACCCCCGGAGATAGCAGCACAGCCGATCCTTCGGAGTAAAGAGAAGTCCCCAAAGGAGAAAGAAGAGACCCCGGTCCGAGCCGCCACATTTTCTATAGAGGCCAAGGCAAAGAGGCCCAGGACGGCTCGACAGAAGGCGAAAGTGACCTTCATCGAGTCAGAGGAGGACGAATGGGACATGCAGCTATTCGCCAAAAGGCAAAAATATTTCGAGCAGCTACGCAACGAAATGAAAGCAGCCAAGGAGGCCAGGAAGGCATCCTCGAGGGTAAAAGGAGATTCTGGCATCTACGTCAATCCGATAGAAGACAACCAATTTTGGGACATCTATGGTTCATCCCGAGGGCGGCCTTCCATGATGAGGAGGTACTTGGAATGGTGGGGAGTATATGGCCCACAATTGGAGGCCATTGTAATTGCAAAGGAGAATGCAGGGCTTACCCCTAAAGTGGCCGGATTATACAAGGCCCAAGTAGTGCCTTCCAGAGGGGATAACTCGGATATCCCTCTGGCAGTGGTCAGACCTCCAGACGTCGACCTCTGGCAAGCTATCGAAGCTGCATTTCAATCGACAGGAACAACGCTGGCTAGACCACCACCAGTAGCGGCCAGAACAAGAAGAGGACAATTGACAGCCGCAGTTTCCCATAGGCAAAGGCGAACCACACCTTCAAATGCTGGCACGAAAAGATAGACTCGGGCCGCAGGGGCAGCCGAATCCTCCAAGAGATGGCGACGATGAAAAGTCAGAGGGCTACCTACAGCTTGGATGCCACGAGGGCATGGCATATGTTAGGCATGGGGGGATGATGAGCACCAAAAATGCTCATATTTTGTACATATTTCTTTGATCAATATGCGGTTGTATAATAAGGATTGCGTACTTTTATGAATGATTATATAGATATTTGATATAATTATGCGTGTTATCTAATTTGTGTGTTTTTAGTATGTTTTGTGGAATTGCAGTTGATTTAGTTAGATTTGGAACGGTCGAGGTCCTTTTGATGGACCCGGCACTTTATTTCATCGGGGGTCAATGTAGAGAACATAGGCGCCTCCCTGCAACCGAAAGGCGCCAAGGGAACAAGCGCCTCCCTGCAATCGAAAGGCACCAAACCAAAGACGAGTGCCTCCCTGCAGTCGAAAGGTGCCAACTGAATACGAGCGCCTCCCTGCAGTCGAAAGGCGCCAACTGAATGCGAGTGCCTCCCTGTAGTCAGAAGGCGCCAACTGAATGCGAGCGCCTCCCTGCAGTCGGAAGGTGCCAACTGAATACGAGCACCTCCCTGCAGTCGAAAGGCGCCAACTGAATGCGAGTGCCTCCCTACAGTCGAAAGGTGCCAACTGAATGTGAGCGCCTCCCTGCAACCGAAAGGCGCCAACCAAAGACAAGCACCTCCCCACAGTCGAAAGGTGCCAATAGAAGGCAAGCGCCTCCCCACAACCGAAAGGCGCTAATAGAAGGCAAGCGCCTCCCCACAGCCGAAAGGTGCTAATAGAAGGCAAGCACCTCCCTACAACCAGAAGGCACCGCGATAACAAGGTACCTTCCTCATAAGGAAGGCGCCACTGATTCTTTGCCCGTTGACCAGATTTGAATGACGTGGACGACAACGGCTGGTGCAGTTCTAGCTCTGCATCATGCAGAGCTAAATTGGAGATAGCACCAATGTATCAAAATGTCTTACTGATGCCAGGAAAAGCACGAACCAAAATGAACACGCCGCCATCAGAACAGAATGCCAGACGTCGATTGCATTCGCCAGACTGTTCTAATTTAGTCTAGGAAGAATCGACTATTGTAACCACTTTTGTAACAGAAGTTCTATGGGTGTGTTATATAAACACACGCAGATCATTCTGAGGAATATAGAGAAATAAAATAAAGATCCATTTAGACGTACAGAGATAAATTGTAGTGTGTTGATGAATATATTAAAGTTCCAGAAGTTCTAAGCGCGTGTTCGATCGGGAAGAAGCTGCTAGAGCCTGGGCCCACTCCAAGCCAGTATTTCTTCCCCATTTCCTTTTTGTTTATTTATTTTAATTAGTTTATTGCTTTCATAAGAACGTTCATTAGTTTGCTAGTTCCAGTATTTGCAGTAGATTTATTTTTAGGAATGTGTACATGATTTATTTCTGTAGATTTAATTATGTTCTTCTTACGTAATTTATTGAGGAGTGCGGGAATGATTGACAACCATTTCAAGAACACCCCCCAAACGTAGGATTAGCAGATTCACCTCCAGTGGTATTGTAGTAACCTAATTTCGACTCTTCGCAAGTTTACGAAGCTCCCTGGGTTGATAATTAAATGCACGGGCATGTGACAAAAATAGGAAACCATTCACCTTGTTTGGCCCGCAACAATGGTGATCTTAACTTCTCTTCTTTATTTAAAACCCTAGTGAAAGTGTTTCTTGGATGTGTCAAAGTTTCTAATAGTGATAGTGATGACTATAGTCTAGCCTAAGGACCATCCTATGTAGGAAGAATTTTTGTAGTAATAGATTTTAGATAATGATGGGGATTCATATGAGTCTACCTCAAAATGTAGAGTCCTACTAGGGTATCCATTAGAAGTGGAGATATTATTGTTACTATTTTTTTTTCTCCTTAGCCCCTCAATTTAGAATATGAGGGGGCATTGATAGTGTAATCTGATTCATGGCCAAGGCCAACATTGTATGATGTGATATTGCATAGGCCTAAGGGAATTTACTACACAATGTTGAATTTATTTTAATATTTTATTATGTAAGCCCTATCGACCATGATTAACTTTATTATATTTAAACCCACCTTATAAACTTGTAATTAACCTTAAAGCCTCTCTTGTTATGTTAACTTAAGGTTAATTTCATTTATGTATTTGGGGATTTAGTATTGGTATAAATACCCCCACCACTCCTCTTTTTATCATAATAGTGTTATGAATCTTATCTATGGACAATATAGTGATTATTTGTGGTGCCTATGGGTACCCCTAATATGTGTGTCTCTTATTTTTTTCATCCTTTTATGATTTCTATATAATATTTTAGTGGATTTATTGCTTATGTTTATTTCTAGAAAATATTATGAATTTTGATAGCTAAGTTTCTATGATGCTACTGAAATCCCAAATTTGGTGAAAGCTTTTGGCGAATTGCTCATAGTGAATTACTTTGTGAAAATGGAATGAATAACTACTTTAGTAAAAACTTGGTAGGATTTATTCAAAATTAGGGAATAACTCCATGAAGGGATAAAATATCTCCTTTGATTAGGACTTCATAAAATCTCTTCCAAAATGGCAAATTGATATTTACCAATAGAAAATTGTAGTATTTACCAAAGCAGATGAATTAGTCTTTTTTTCTTAAGCAAAATTTCTTGCATCTCATATCAAGCTACCAATATCCCAAATCCACAAGTTGAATTCATGTTTATTTTAAACTTAGGATATACCTCACTTATACCTTCATAGACATATTTTCTATGTTGGAAAATAAAAAATTTGAATAGAGGAGTGAATCACTCTATGAAAGAGATAAAATATCTTCTCAAACACTTATTTAACTTTTTAACAAAAGAAGGTGGAGTGAATTCCTTTGAAATTTTTGCTTTTGATTTTTGAGTGAGGTGTTCTTCAAATACTTGATAATTATTTTAATTTATGCCAAATTATGCATTTTCAATCCACTTTATAAATTTGGGAAATTTACTATGTGATGTCAAAAAATTCTCTCTTTGAAGACTTAGAATTTTTTGCATTTTTCAAGGGAATCACTTTTTTGGGAGAAAATTGATCCTTGGGATGAAAGCTTACAAAATCCATCAAACTTTTATCAAAATTATTTTTACTAGTGGGAAAATACATTTACCACCAAAATCAAGGAGAATTGATGAATTTTTATTAGCTTTTGATGCTTAATACTTAATGAGAGATCAACCACAAGGTATAAAATGAGCATGCAATATTAAATATATGATAATGGTAATATTCTAAGCATGTAAAAATCATGAGAAACTTCTATAACTACTCATAAAACAACCATTAATGAAATCTCATGAAAATATTACATTGATAAAAATGGAGGTCTCAAACTCTCCATATTCCTTACATGCTCTACATTGTATCTACTACTACTCTACTCAATATTATATAACTTTTCTCTATCACTCTCACTCAAATGCTCATACAAAGGCTAACATATAATGGATGTGACTCTTGGCCTTCCATATTCCTATGACTCTTGATCTTCCTATTCTATAGACTCATGTAAACATGGACAACATGCGCATTTACATCATTGAACATTCTAATAATACTTGTGCATTTATTGCATTGCATAAAGTAACTACTCAAACCCTAATCTAATATTCTCTCCAAATCTAAGGATGTACCCATGGTGGTACATTATCATATACAAAATAATGTAATATATTTCAACAACCCCCTGTATTACATTACTTGGTTATTAAAGACTTTAGTCTTTAATATGGTCTCCATATTGTTCCTTCAGTTCTCTTTGATATATCTCCTAGAAATTGATATTTGGATTTAGCACGAAAGTAATTTAACATTTTTTTCTTTTTTTCATGCTTCTCCTTCCTGTTTCTTCTTCTTCTTCTTCGTTTATGCACCTTTACTAGTGATATATCTTCAACATGGCAAGTTAGTATATCATCATAATAGTATTGATCATGATTCAATTCTTCATAGCTAATATGTTCATCTTCCTTTTTTTTTTGTCCTTTGAAAGAATTCAAAAGTAATTAGTGATAGATATATCATAAAATATTCTTTTGAAGTAAGTATAACCATGTTTTGAGTATTCCATTAATCTTTGAAAAGTACTTCATAAAGAAAACTAATTAATATCATAAAAGTTTCTTCTTTTTTTTCCTTGAGAAACAAAGAAAAATATTTCTTTTAAATTAGTAGACAAATGCTTGTATCCATTGGAAGTATATATTAAGTTTTGTGAATAATACTTTAGTTCATGAAATAGTTCTTCATCATTACATGCATTATTCACAAAACTATTTCAATTTTTAACCTTTCAAGAATTTTTTTTGTAAGCCTTATATCTCCCTATCTTTTCATCTTCTAAGTTTTATGTTGAATATGGGTATATCATCAAATTCTAACTTCTAATTCTTCAAATATTTTAGTATATATTGTTTTCTTAATGTTTGGAGGATGATCAAACAATAGTAAATTCTTTAGGTAGAATTATTTTTAACTCCCTAGTATTTTGAATGTAAAAGATCAAATTTGATGTAATATTTTCAATTCTCAAGTTTTGTAGAACCCCTTATATCTCCCAAGTGTTTTGAATATAATATAGCTTTAATAATTTACTTAGCTTTATAGGTTTTTCTTTCAATTTGGATCTCTTTTGTCTCCCTAATTTTCAATTTCTATTCGTCACCTTATTTCTCCCTGTTTATGAATAGAAGTAGTTTTGATGCACTTTCAATTTTGATAAGGTTCTCTATTTTCAAGACCTTTAAGTTGGATTCCTTATGTCTCATTAATTTAAGCAAGAGACTAATATCAAATGTAATTTCCAACTTTTCAATAACTTTATGTAGTGCTTCAATTTTTAATAGTAAGGTTTCTAAATTTCAAGAACCTAAATTGGTGTTGAAATCCTTATAAGTCCCTAATTAGAAATTTAGAAAATATAGGTATTTGAAAATTTAATATTTCAATTTTTATGTAGAAAACCTTATGCCTCCAAGGTTTATTATTTGTAAATATTTCTATGCTTGAATTTCAAATAATGTAGTTTCAAGAAGCTTTCCAGTTAAATTCTCCTTACTTCTAAAGTCTTTCAAATCAATCAATAAATCATCTAAGGTTATAATCTACCAATTCATTTTCTTATATCTCCATTAAATTAATTAATATTAAGAATAATAGATTAACTTAACCTTAGTATTGATAAACCTTATACCTCCTTGACCTTTATGAAATGCAAATAGATTGAATATTAATATACCTTCTTGGAGATGAAGTGCTATGTAATGGTATGCTAATCCTTTGATTGCAACTTGCACTCTAATTTTGGTGTTTTTCTCCTTTCAATATTCAATGCTTTGCATGATGTCATTTAACTGCATTTATTGCTATCCCTTGTATATGGCACTATTTTAGAATTTGACTGTCCTCCTTATATTTTCTATATGTGCTCTAACTTGTGAATGTTTTTAATATGTGCATTATAGATTTTTTGGGCTTCTCCAACCTATCTATATTCTTCTTTTCATGTGCCACATGGCACTCAACATATTTTTTAGGTGTTTCTTTTGCTATATTAATTCTACCCAATTTGGTGATGCTATGATAGCATGGGAATTACCTTTGACATGTGTCTTCCTTCCTCAAAAATGCTCCTAATTGGCTTGAAGCATTTTCTCCCCTTAATGACTATAGGTGCTTCCTTTCCTTGGTGTCAAGTGTCATCCAACTTCTTCTAGGTTCTTAACCAAAGTGCCAAATGGAGGCTATGCTCCTCTCAATGGTTGCATTCAATTCTGTAACATCTTTGGTGCTCAAAATTTCTTGACCTTTCTTAACACTCATAATATCTTTTGCTACTTGATAGTTGTAACTTCTAACATACGTACTTTGTAACTCTTCAATGCTTGTTGGCCCTTCTTTACTTCTAACGCTTGGTGGTGGCTCTTCTCCGTCAATGGTTGATCCTCTTCTATAGTGGTGGCTTTTCCTATGGTGGTGCTTCAATAACTTTTCATGGGTGGTATTTTCATCCCTAGCTTCTTAACGTTGTTCAAATAGATAGAATATTTTTCACTTGGGTAAAATATTTGCTTTTACTTCCTAAAACTTACATCCTTATCCTTGATTTGACTTTATCTTTTACAATGCTCATTTTTTCTATGTATGTCCCTTCAATGTCTTGACTAACTTTATTTTAAATTGCACTGATGCTTTGCTTTCCTTGTTGTTTATTAAGCTTGGTTTCAGGCATTAAACATGGTGCACTTCGGTTCCCTATGCATGGCTCGCAGAATTCTTCTTACTTAGCTTGTTTACTTAAATGAAAATATTTATTTATGTGTTTGAATTGGATTTGTAAATGGTGCTCTTCTGGATGCTTAACTTCAATTAAGCTTCATGATCTTTTGTTATTACATATTACTGACTTAACGTTGTGCTATTGTGTCTTACTTGATGTTGGTAATGGTATTTTCTCCTTTGCAATGGTTCTATCTCATTTGGATGGAACTTTATCCATTTTGCAATGTTGCCTTTACTTATAGGTTATGGAGTATAATGTTGGATATCTTCCTTGCACCTTAAATGAGCAATAACACTCTTCAATAGCTCTAAAAACTATATTTTTGTTGCACCAAAATTTCCTTCTATTCACTAGTCAAATAGAGATTTTTCTCAACGTAGTAGCATTCCTTTGGTATCTTATTTTGGCTAAATTTTTTTCTAAATTCTAATGCTTCTATTTCTCTATTTAGAATTCACTATTATATATCTCCTTATTACTCCTTTTAAACAATACTTTTAATTCAACTTTATGTTATTTGTGTTTTGTAGGTTCCGATGTCTCCTTTCTTGGCTTGGAGATATTTAAATCAAACTAGATTTTTCTCCTTAAATAACTCTAATATGATGCTCCAAAAAATTTATAATAATACTTAAATAATAAAATTTCATAGCACCACTTTTACGCACCTTTTGACCTCCTTTGTAGCTAGTCTTCTTGGTGATTTGGTTCACCTATTTGCTACCCCGAATTTGTGAAATTTGCAGCTCTTCCTTTCTATTCAATTGTTGCTTCAAACTTATCAACTTTGTAGCTTCAATTATTTTTTTTTCTGCCCTAAAATCCTCTAATTTGTAACTTCCAATGCTACCCTTATTTTTCAATTTGCTAGCTTAAATTGCTTCCTATTTCTCCTTCAAATGTGTTGTCCAAGAATGTATATTTTTGCAGCTATAATGCTTTCCAATATGCTTCCTTCAACTTATGAAATTTGCAGCACCTTTATTTGACCAATTTTTTTCCAATATTTCAGTCCAAATCTCTTGATTTGTAGCTCTTAAAACTCCTATGTGTTCTCATTATCTTGTTGTCTAACAAACTCTCTTAACTTCTCTAAATTGCTGCCTTATTTTGCTATCAAGGCTTCCTTAAATTGGCTATTCAAGGGCTCTTCAAAATCTACCCAATTATTCTTCAAATTTCAGCTATTAGTCACCTTTAATTTTTTGTCCTGTGACTCTTCAATTTCTGCTGCAAAATCAGCAATCTTCTCTTCCACAAATCAACCTTCAAACTTTTAATGGCAGTCTTCAAATTTCTCAAATCTGGTGGTCTCTTCTAGATCATTTCTCCTTCAATATTCTTGTCAAATTATAACTTCAAATATAGCCTCTTTCATTGGCCTCTTTCTCAAGAATTTGAATATCTTGAGGTCTTCAAAAATCTTTTCCAAAATTTGATAAACTTCTTACCAAATATTTCTTATTTTTGGGTTTATTTTTGGATGGCGATAATTGTCCCAAGTCCCTTTTTTCTAGGAGTTATTCCTTCTTGCAATAATATACCTTGAGATTTCTTCAAATCTTCTCCAATGACCACTTCTTCAACTTTTTCAAAAGGACTTCTTCTAGCCTTCTTCTTCTTTCTCCTTCAAATCTTACTTGAGACCTCTTCTCTTGGGTCTTCAAATTCTACAACTTCTTAAATTTTCAATAGGACTTTTTCTTAGTCCTTATCTATATTCAATGTTCAATATTCTATCTTCCAAATCTAGAAGTTCTTCAATCTAACCTCTTTCTTAGATCTCCTTCTAGAGTTGCTTTCTTCTTTCTTAAATATGCAATCTGTATTCTTCAATCTTCTATGGGAATCTCCTTATTGGGACTCCTTGATCTCTAATATTCAATAGGGTTCTTTTGCCTCTTCCTCTCTTCTCAATATTCAATATTCAATTCTACAAATTCTGCAATGGGACCTTTCTTAGGCCTCCAAATTCTTCAATCTTTGACTTGTTATTGCAAGTATTGGATTAATTCCAAAGAAGATATTCTTCCTATATCTTGTAGGAAGCTTCCCAACTTTATTTGAATCAAATCTTCTCTACAATAAAATATTAGAAGATAATAATGCAAATTCTTCAAATCTAAAAATAATGAACTTTACTAGTTGATTTGTCAAACTAGTGGAATCAATGTTGATTCCTAGTCTTCACAAGTTTTTCTACAACTCTATGGAAAGACACTAGCCAAAAAGCAATTTTAAAAATTATGAAAATAAGATATTCCTATATCCTCCCAATATCTCTTGTGGCTCTCCATATCTCTTATCAATCTACCTTGTGCTCTGATACCACTATTAGCTTTTTATGCTTAATACTTAATAAGATATCAACCACAAGGTATACAATGAGCATGCAATATTAAATATATGATAATGACAATATTATAAGAATGTAAAACTCATGTTCTATAACTACTCATAAAACAACCATTAATGAAAGCTCACAAAAATATTCCTTTGATAAAATTGGAGGTCTCAAACTTGTCTAGTTGTAATGCTTACATTTAATTTTATCAATCCAGGGTAATCCAGGTTAGATTTAAAGAGTATAGTTCATTGTAGTAGCAGAGGCATTAGGTAGAACAATAAAAGTTTCTTGTACTGCTGGTTTAATCTCAGGGATTAAATCCACATCTCTCACCAACCCAGTTTCTCACCAATAATTTGTTGATGACACTTTGTTGCTGACTCACTCGTCAGTGGTTGAATCCAGAAGGATTAAGCTCATACTCCAACTCTACGAGGATGCGGTGGGACAGAAGGTGAATTTCAACAAGAGTAAGCTTTACTTCCTCAACACCCCAATCTAGAGATAATCCAGAATAGCTATGATTTTGGGATGTTCGATAGAGACTTTTCCTACATCTTATTTAGGCCTTCCCCTTTTCTATGGTTCTTCGAGAGAGTCGATGTGGGATAGAGTGGTTGAAAGAATTCAAAAGAAACTGGTTGGTTGGAAAGGTCATCTCTTGTCTCAGGAAAGGAAGCTTACTCTCACTAAGGTATCCTTACAGATCATCCCGATTTATTTTCTATCTATGTTTAAGGCCCCTACTAGAGTTTACTAAAAAATTGAATAGCTCCAAAAGAATTTTCTCTGGTTTGGGTCAGAGGAAAAAAATAGGGTCCACCTTGTGGGCTGGGGCAAGGTCTGCAGACCAAAATAAAAAGGGGGGCTAGGACTAAGAAGAGTTGCTCACCTAAACACTGCCTTGCTTGCCAAACAAGCTTGGCGTCTTATCAACAATGAGGAAAATGAATGGACTACCATAATTAAAAGAAAATATCTTCAAGATACCTATTTCCTAAATGATTCGGTGCATGGTGGAGGGTCGACATTTTGGAAAGCAATATTAACAAGTAGAGAGGTCATAAAGAAAGGCCTAATATGGGTTCTTGGTAACGGGCAGAAGATCAAGTTTTGGGATGATAGGTGGGCCAAGGATGAAGCTTTATCTCAGTTTCCTTCCCTTGCAAGGATCAAAAGAATCTCAGAGGATCTCATAGGAAGGAAAGTGGTTGACTTCATAATACAGGACAAAGGAAGGCTTATTTGGAAATAGATAAGGATTCATGGCTTTGAAGCTGAATCAGAAGAACTCCAAAGCATCCTGCATCAACAATTCATTTCTATGAGACCTAAGCAGGATCATGTAATTTGGGCAGCTATAAAAAATGGGCAGTTCTCTATCAAATATGCATATATGCTAATGTTAGATACAGAGGACCCCACACTCCAGACTCAGTTGGTGTGGGTCAAAAACCTTATTCCTAAAGTTGCTATGTTTTCATGGCTAGTGATCCAAGGCAGGATTCTGATGATTGACAACTTGTTAAGGAAAGGTATGATAATTGCTAACCGATGTTCTTTGTGCAGGGGTAATTGGGAGTCCACCCACCATATTTTCCTTGAATTCCCAGTCTCTCTGAGTGTTCTCAATGGGTTGTTTCAAGATTTTAGCATTTACTGGGTAAGACCTGCTACCATCCTTGACCTCTTCCACCAATGGCCAAATCCCTTTGTTAGCCTTAGGCTGAGGTTTTTTTGGAAGATATGTCTCCATCATTTTCTTTGGCAAGTGTGGCTAGAAAGAAACCATAGAGCATTGCATGAGTTGAGCCATGATGTAACTTCCATTACCAATAATATTCTTACCTTTGCCCGTGAAAACATCAGTATTATACCTTATGATGATCAAAATCCTTCCCCCTAGGAGTGGCAGATAGCTCAATCCTTAAATATTACTTTGGGCAATAAACCGGTGTCTATCAAGGTCAATCCCAGATTAGGTGTCAAGTGGAAATCACCCCCGATAGGTTGGTTCAAGCTCAACTTTGATGGGGCCTCTAAAGGTAACCCTGGCATTGCAGGGGCTGGAGGAGCAGTGAGAGATCATCAAGGCAAGTTGGTGTTGGCATTTTCTGAGCAGCTGAGATCTAGGACTAACAATGAAGTGGAAGCAAGAGTGTTATGCAAGGGTCTTCAGTTGGCTCAAGAAATTGAATGTAAACTTATTATTGAAGGAGATTCAATGTAGGTCATAAACCTTCTTAGCAATGGGAAAAATCCTACATGGTGGATTAATACTGTCATCAAAGAGGCTAGGATATTTTACCATGCCAAGAATGACCAGAAGGCCTAGCATAATTTTAGGGAAGCAAATAAAACTATTGATACCTTGGCCAATCTAGGGGTGGAAGCCATTGGCATGGTCATTTGGGAACATGGGGTCCCAAGTGAAGTGGCTAAAATTATTCAAAATGATCACCAATGATGGTGAAGCTATGGGGATCGGAAAAAGAGAGAGTAGTTTCAATGTGGTTTTGTCAGTATTGCTTAGGTCCTTATTATGACGGCTTTAGTTTTCTTTGCAATAGGGGAAGGATCCAGGTGGATTTGTGGCTTCTTGTAATGGGGTTAGGGGCAATGGCTGAGGCCAAAGATCGATGTCACAATGTTGTGACTTGTTCAATTTTTAGGAAAAGCAAATTTTAGCAAGAAAGGAAAAGTGTAACGATTTTGCGATAGGTTGAGCAAGAAAGAAAAAGTGTCATGATATCATGACATGTTGAGCAAGAAAGGAAGAGTGTCATGATTTCATGACATATAGAGCAAGAAAGGAAATGTGTCGCGATGTCGTGACATGTTAGAAAGAGTGTCAGGATATCGTGACATGGAAAAAGTGTCGCGATATCATGACATGGAAAAAGTGTCGCGATATCGTGACATGTCGCGCTGTCGCGTTCAAAAGAGAAGAGAAAAAGCATGAGGGAAAAAGTGTCACGATATCATGACATGAAGAGCAAGAATGAAAGAGTGTCGCGATATCGTGACATGCTGAGCAAGAATGAAAGAGTGTCGCGATATCGCGACATGCTGAGCAAGAAGGAAAAAGGGTCACTTTTTGGCAATAAGTTAAGCTTGAAGGAAGAAGGGTCACTTTTTGGCGATAAGTTAAGCTCGAAGAAAGAAGTGTCGTGATATCACAACATGTCACATTATCATGACCAAAAAATAAAAGAAAGAGCAAGTGGAAAAAAGTGTCATGATATCGCGACATGCTGTGTTTTCGTGACTAAAAGAGAAGAGAAAGAGCAAGAAAGAAAATGTGTCGTGATTTCGTGACATGTCATTTTTTCACAACCAAAATAGAAGACTAAGAGCAAGAAGGAAAAGTGGCACAATATCACAAAACGTCGCATTCTCACGACCAAAAAAGAAGTGAAAGAGGAGGAAGGAAAAAGTGTCACGATTTCGCGACATGTTGGAAAAAGTGTTGTGATATCGTGACATTGAAAAAGTGTCACGATATCACAACATGTTGCATTTTCACGACCAAAAGAAAAGAGAAAGAGCAAGAGAGAAAAAGTGTCATGATATCGTGACATGCTTAGCAGGAAAGAAAGAGTGTCACGATGTCGTGACATGGTGAGCAAGAAAGAATTTATGTCATTTTTTGGTGATAAGTTAAGCTTGAAGTAAGAAGGGTCGCTTTTTGGTGATAAGTTAAGCTCGAAGGAAGAAGTATCGTGATATCGTGACATGTCGCTTTATTGCAACCAAAAAATAAGAGAAAGAGAAAGTGGAAAAAAGTGTCGTGATATCGTGACATGTTGTGTTTTCATGATTAAACGAGAAGAGAAAGAGCAAAAAATAAAATGTGTAGCGATTTTGCGACATGTCATATTTTCATGACCAAAATAGAATACTAAGAGCAAGAAGGAAAAGTGGTGCAATATCATGACACGTCGCATTATCACGACCAAAAAATAAGTGAAAGAGGAGGAAGGAAAAAGTGTCACGATTTCGTGACATGTTGATGAAAGAAAAAGTGTCGTGATATCGCGACATGGAAAAAGTGTCGCGATATCGTGACATGTTGCATTTTTATGACCAAAAGAAAAGAGAAAGAGCAAGAAAGAAAAAGTGTCGCGATATCGCAACATGCTTAGCAAGAAAGAAATAATGTCGTGATTTCGTGACATGGTGAGCAAGAAGGAAATTGTGTCATTTTTTGGTGATGTGTTGAGCTTGAATGGAAAAGTGTCACGATTTCGTGACATGTCGGATTTTCGTGGCCAAAATAGAAGAGAAGAGCAAGAAGGAAAAAGTGTCACGATAATGCGACATGTCGGTTTATCACGACCAAAAGAGAAGAGAAAGAGCAAGATGGAAAAAGGGTCATGATTTCGCGACATGTCATCCTATCGCGACCAAAAGAGAAGAGAAAGAGCAAGAAGGAAAAGTGTTTTTAAATTAAATATGCAATTTAGACTAAGTCTACATGAATATATGTGGATCCACGTAATGATTTACTAATGCATTATTTATGTAATGCATTCTACAGTTTTATGATATGTGATTTTAATAAATTTTATGTTCTAATTTTACTCTATATTCTAATTTTATCTATCGTGTTAGTGGGGGAAGAGATTTTGGGACTAACATTTCAGAGTGGACCCTACCTCCAGAAGGTTAGTATTAAACCCTTCTCCATTATCTACTTCTACTTTAACTTCAGTAAACCATTTCATTAGATTAATCTAATGCTAATTATTTCATGGTTGCAAGAAAATAAAAGAAATCTTACAGAAGAAAGCAGAACATAAAGAAGACAAAGAACAATTTTACCATACTCATAGCAAAAGGAAAATGATGCTAAATGCACTCTTTTATTCCAATCCGTATGAATCATACAATGTAAAATGGATGTAGGAACATTATTCCATTCTTTCCTGCATATCTCGGCCAACCTCTCTAACATGGAGAGTTTTTAAATTTATAGCTTTACATTATGCTCTTACAATAGAAGTATTCAACTTATTTTTGGTTGCATATTGAACGAACTCCAACTAAATACTCCAATTACATAACAATATAATATAATATTAAGAGATCCTAAAAATATGTAACAACATAATCACAAATTTGAACTTATTATAACAACTACGTAACAACATAACTACTAACTTAGACTTAGTGGAATAGCTACATAACAACATAACCACTAATTTAGTCTTATTCCATCAGCTTTATCCTTTTATTAGGAAAGGACATATTTATTACAAGCATACACATAAATTTATAACAAATCTCATAATAAATTTATATGCCCCAAATAAATAATGATGAGTCACCCATGTTTGATTCTTCTAACTACCCATGTGGCATTTGAAATATTCCATATTTGATTCTTTCAGCTTCCCATGTGGTGTTTGACCAAGTTGTAGCATATGTGGCATGTTTATTATACAAAACAAGTTTTTTGTAGACTTTTCCAGGTTTTTGTAGCACCTTTTCACGCATCTCCTCAGTATATTTGCACGAGATTGATTCATCCTTCAATATTTGACCTGTATTTTGCTGCAATATTACCTATAACCATTCTACTGCCAAAAAAATATAAAAATTTGCACAATTTGTGTAAAATATGAACATTTATCATTTTAACCTCATTCGTCAAATTTATTGATAAATCACATAAATAAGGTAAAATAAAAATTAAAACACATTTACTTCCATGATTTGCAGACAAGAAAATAGATAATATTTGCATAAAATATGTGCTAATTTGTCACTCATCATTCCCCCAAACTGAAGGAAGTGCATGTCCTCATGCACACAAAAATAATACTACCAAACTAGAAATATAAATCATACATAAATAAAATAAACATAACTATGCAATTTTTGTGGCAAAAATTACATATACGTTTATTATTATTATGCAGAGAAAAAGGTTTATATAGCATTTTGTTCCATATTTCATTTACTAGTATTTTACTATATTTCTCTATGAATATTTCAAATACTAGAGTTCATATATTAGAAGAATTGTTTTATCAATTTGATGTGACATATATTTCCAAGAAATAAAAGAGAAAAATATTTTGTTATGTTCATCAAAATTTTTGTCACATTTCTTTGTAATTTTAAAACAATTCTTACTCTCGGTTTTGCACCTCCTCTTCAGTGTCTACATGTAATTCTCATCATTCCTCTTATCAAAAATCATTGTTGCTTGCATAATAAGATCTGATTTGATCTGTTAAATCATTCCCCTATGCAAACATCTTTGGTGTTATTATAGTGTAATTATCAAGGTTTTACCCTAATTTGACCAATGGTTTTTAAGCTCGATCTATAATGCTCATCCACTACATAGTATGGCCAAATGTTGATGATCAACGTTGCTTATCCAAGGTGATCATATCCATTTATACTAAATATGGTATGCTATCTAGGCATGCGAATGACCCATTACCTCTCCATGATCTGTAGTGCCCAGTTGATGTTATCTTCAACAATATATTTTGAAGGACGACTTAGGGTGGAATATTATTAGATTTTAAATCTAGAACTTAAGGTGCTTTGGATGATAATTGCTTTTAATGGGTTTATTAAGGTCCATGATAAAGAATTTCAACTTTTACATTTTTCCTTTAATTTGTATTTTTATAAGCTTAGGTAAGTTTATTTCATGGTTTGCATCATATACCTTTACCATGTGATGTCGATGGGCTCGGTCAAACACAGTTGAGGCTAATAAACTAGGGACCATATGGAGTATGGATCTGTACCTGATGCATTCAATGGGTACCTCATGGATGTGATATATTCATCCACGTCATCCACATTTCCAGTATGCTTTGTAGCAAAATAACATAGAAACTAGAAGCCAAAAGATAAAAAATGTATAGTAATCAAATCAGATTACTTTGGATAAATCAAATCATCTAAATTAGGGGGGCCAGATCTATAATTTTGTATTGCACAGTTCTTTCATATCTTATCCAGGACTTTTTTTAATTAGTGCACCCAAATACCCATGATGTGCGTAATTTGATCAATATGTTTGAGAAGCATATTCATCTATTTTCCATCCCTGAGTATCCACGTAATCCATCATTTTAATAACCATTAGATAGTTATCAGGTAAAATGGGAGGATTTGCTTTCATTTTTATGCTAATCTATGACAACTATTATAATTTCCAGGTTATGCCTTTCTGTGATCGTCATGTCAATTTTGGGCTTTCCAATGTGCATGAAAATATACCAAGGTTTTCAGATTATATCATTTCATGTTTTTTTGGTTGTGCCAGGAAGGTGATCAACAAGAATCCATGGCTTCAGGATGGAATTTTTTTCTCCTGTTCCCCCAGAGATAAATATCGGGTCATCCATATATCCTATTTTCAATTAGATTCACGACTTGTTCTCCATGCTAAAGCTTACAAGGTAAAAATATATGAATTTTACATTAAATTTCTTTTACATGCAAAAGCTTTGGTAAAATTTGAGGATGACCATATCGTAGAGCTATTTATTATATACCATAATCTCATAAATCATCACTTAAGACATGTGGTTTCAGCTTGTGGTGTGAATCCACTATACCCATAAACTTCAAAAAAATTCCATGAAAACACACCTCTAGATCTTTGTATTTTTATCAATAGGTGTGCTATCATTTCACCTTTCTCTCCTGAGTCTGGGTACTCACATTATGGACAGTGGTGATATATATAACATTTTTTAGAGAAACTCATTCACCCAGATTTCGACCATAAATACCCACATCATTTGATCATGTTCTCATTTTGTTGTGCGACATATCTACAACTTGCTCTATTTGATGTCTTCGTGGCTTTTCCTTCTGAATATGGACACTCGTTTTGTGCACAAGTGGTATTTTATAGGAATTCTTATGCATTATGTCATCCATTGGGATAGGAGAATTTTTAATCTAATTTTTCTTTGGCACATATAAAATAATTTTATTATTATTTCCTTCTCTAACAAATTTTATTTCATGGCGTATATAAGAGATAACAAAAACTTATGATTTACTCCCAATCCATTCTTTGAACCGCTATACTGCTTGTATTAGCTTCTTCAAAAATATAGTTCATATGCATTTCGATCAAAATTTCCATCGAACTTTGAAATCAAACCTGCATATGCATTGTTTGAGCTTTGGATGTCTATGGCATCCCTCTCTATGCTATGAGTCACGATGTGCACGATTGGTAGTTCGTGCAATACTTCCAACCATAATTTGGTTGTAAATATCCACATCATCACTCACATGCTCTAGGTTGTTTTGTTGGAAATCTCTAAATTATCTTCATCAGCTTGTTAATCCATGCCCTGTGATCATTCAAACCTATTATGCGCAACTTCCAAGGTTACTCCATCGTTTGAATTTTTATGTCATACTTCACGGGATAAAATTCTAATATTCATGTCATGGTTTTCATGGTAGGGATATCATACAAGTTTACTCTCCCATGTAATGAAAAATAATATTTTCTTTAAGGTGTTCTTTCTATCATGACATGTGTTGTAAATTATGCACAAATCACTTGTGGTAGAAATTCTAATACCTGCATGTAAATTTACCATGTCAAGGTCTTTATAAATGAGAAATAATAAAAATCACCATAAATCATTTGATTCTTCCTTGACACATGTCCTTAGTCATGCATGAATTGAAGATCTTTTATACTTAGAAAAATTTTATGGGATGCGCTACAGATACTGTCTACGGATGATGTTTACAGAAAATATCTATATATTTACAGAATTTATCTACAAAACCTTCCTATAGAATCCATCTATAGAATTTGACTATAGAAATGTTTACAGAAACCATCTATAGAAGTTATCTACAAAAATGCAATTGTAGAGTTGAGAGAATACTTTACCTGATCCCCCCAAACTATGTTTTTGGCTATATAGCCAAAACAAAATGAAGAGGGTTTTATTTATATTATGGTGAATTGTATATAGTAATTTGTTTTATTTATGGGGGATTATTCCAATTATACTAGATATATATATATATATATATATATATACTTATTTATTATCATTATTTTTGTTATTATGCTTCCTGAATTTCATTAAGGAGTTTCCAAGTGAGAGAAAGGTGATGATTGTGAAACTTGATATCAGTTACCAAAATATAGATCTCTATCAAGGGCTTGGATAATTTCAACACTAGTTATGAATAGAAAAGTAGGATAGATATTCTGATATCATTATGATGGCCTTTCTTTTCTTTGGTTGTTCTTATAAGGGTGCAAAGTTTTTGGAAAATACAAACCACATTTTTGTAGTATGGAACAATCTATCTAAGAAATAGAAATTTGCTTATGACTTTTGCTTGCTTATGATATTCTAGAGTTGTTTCACAAAGGCTCAAACATCCTAGTAACCTTAAACAAATTCATCTATTTATCTCACAAATCAATATGATGTTAAAGTTATCCTAATATTTTCAAGCCTCTCAAGGACCAACTGTGTGTGCAGTGAATGTTCATTTCCCATCATGAGTAAGGATTGATTAAAACAATGGTTACTTATGCCAACAAGCTATCTTATCTACGAGTATCCATAGGTCTTATGCAGACTTAGCACTACTGCATAAGGATACCTTAGTTCCAGGTGAGTTTCATTCAACCCATTTTTGTAATGAGGATCACCCCATGGTTTTCGAGACACTAAGGATTTGAGGGATTCAAGCTCTTCACCCTTCTTTTATTAAATTTTTCTTAGGATACTTTCTCGTTTTGAGAGGGATCAAGGGATTTTTATTACCTTTTGGGATTCTTGCTTATTTAAGAGAAAGAAAGAAGATAATTTATGGGATACTTGCTTGTTTAGATAGAGATCAAGGGATGTTCTCTCTCTTTTATTTTTAGTAAGAATGAAGGGGGAGCTTGTCCTCTTTGCAATTCATTAGATTTCTAGACCACGCACATAATTAGATAAGTAGGGGAAACCATTAACTTTATGGAAATAGTAACTTATGAGTTATTCTTTCCAAACTTCACAATGTTTTTATTTGTTATAATGTGCATAGTCCAAGAGGAAACTTGATTGACTAGGGATAACTTATGACACCAAAATATTGCTTGATTTTCAATGAAAATTTGCTCAAGATACTAGTGGTGGTTGAGTAATTGAAAACACCTGGATTTTTCTAGCAATCAAAGTGTTATGCAGAGTGTGGTAGTCATTTTCATACAAGTTCTTAGACTGATATAAGTAAAAGAAATGTCCTTTTTGGAATATTTTTGAAATAATATTGAGACTAAAAATTGATGAAAATAAGATATAAGTATTGAAAATATAGGAACTCCATTATGAAACAAAGGAAGAAAAATATATTTTTTTAACATATATATTATTTTATTTATTTTAATGGTATGGAGGTAAATTATTTATAAATTATTTGTCCAAGTTTAATCACTAAATAGGTTTGTAGGATAATTAATCTTCTTGATGGAATTGCTTGTAACCAGTTGCAAAGATATTATATGAAAATATTGCCTTCTCATACCTTTTGCTAGATTCCATAGTTCAAATAATAAGTCTTTTCCATGCCCTAATAAGGTCAAATTCTTGTCCTACTTCCTAGATTTCATTAGGAGTTCTTATGTGAGAGAATTGATGAATTAAGCAAATATCAACCACCAACATTTCAGCTTGTAGGAATAAATTTTATCAACAGTTAGACATGCTCAAAACTTAGTTGGAGAGAAGAATAAGATAGTCACTTTTGGTATCATTTTTGCTTTATGATTCATAGCCTTTTTCCTTTTAGGGGAGAAAATATTTGGGGAATCGGATTCCCAACCACTCTATCAAAGTTCTGATGGGAATTATACCCTATCCTTACTACTTTGCCCCCCCTTTTTTTTTTTTTTTTTTCAAGGAGTTAGAACTTTGGGGAATCGGATTCCCAACCACTCTATCAAAGTCCTAATGGGAATTTGATCACATCCTTACTATTATTTCATTTTTTTTTAAGGAGTTAGAACTTTGGGGAATCAGATTCCCAACCACTCTATCAAAGTCCTGATGGGAATTTGATCCTATCCTTACTATTATTTCCTTCTTTTCCTTTTTTTTTTATTTGATTATGGGTTGTATGAAACAAGGTTCTTCACTACCTTGCTTTGATGATACCAATATGACCATATATTCTTCCTCCTAAAAATATGAGAGCATATTTTCACACATTAAATCTAACTTTTACCCTTAAACCTGATATTGGGGTTAAAAAGTGATGAATAGATAGATGAGAAACATGATATATTAGAACTCCATCATGAAATAAGGGAAGCAAATTTTTAAATAACATAGAGTGATCTTCCAGTTTATTTCCAATAAATATTATTGTTCCATGGTGATTCCCTCTCTCTCTTGCTTTTTTTTTTTGGTTCTTTGCCTTTCCAAACAAGAGGATTTAACTAGACTACATTCCCTTTAGTAACTATGCTTTTATATATATATTTTTATATATAAAGCAACAACTTATTTAATAGGTAATGTATTTGTTGCTTGTTAAAGAGAAGTGTTTATTCAATAGGAGTGATTTGTAGTTTAGATATACACTGCAAATCAGTTCATTGCTTAAGATGGTGTATGAATCTTTAGATAGTGGCTTCTTGTATAGTTTAAACCTATGCCCATTAAGTAGTAATTTTCTGGTTGAGTCATCAATAGACTTTGAGTTTTACTACACCATTTCCAAATATTTTCTAATTGAAATATAAATGATACAATATGTTTGTCCTACCACTTTATAGTTTCATTAGTTCAGTCCTGTATAATACCTCTATTTTTTTTTTTTTTTATTATTATATATATATATATATATTTTTATTTATTTATTATTTTTTTTGTAATAATTTCTAGAGGTTTATTGTAGTAGACTATCTTAGACTGTTTCCCACCATCTAGCAACTTTTCTTTTATTTTTCCTTCTCTTTTTTTTTGTTTGATTTTGTTTGGGTTCTATTTTGTTTCTATTTTTGTTTTGTTTTTGTTTTTATCACCAATTCAAAACAATCCTACTGTTGTCAAGTTTAGGTACAACTCATAATAAATGATTTTATAGCTATCCTTAACACAATAGGAAAAATGAAATAGAATTTTTTTTTTCTAAAGCAATCCTGCTATAACTAAAACTAGGTGCGACTCACGGTCTATGAATCCATACAACCAATCTTAGTATAACAGGAAAATAATAATTTTTTTTAACAATCCTAATGTTACTAAAATTAAGTGCAACCCAGTCAATGAATCCATACCAAAAAATTTAGCACAATAGGAAGAAAGTAAAATCCTATTTCTAAAACAATCCTAATGTTACTAAAATTAAGTGCGACCCAATCAATGAATCCATACAGTTAATTTTAGCACAATAGGAGGAAAGTAAAATGCTTGAAAAGTAAATTTTGCTGAATAAAATTGCTAAAATAAAAGGTTATTTTGCTATCACTTCTTTGATTATTTAGGAGAATTTCACTATGACTGTATCACTCAATCATACGTACTTCATGTTTCTACAAGAGAACCCATACCAAAGCAAATAATAGCAATCACCCAAAGCTTGGAAAATTTGCAGGAAATAAATTTTAACTATGAAAGCAGTAAAATGATTCCTCAAGAAAAAAGAACCTAGCAAACTCGAACAAAGGGGATTGTTGGGTCCATCTCGTGCCAATTTGACTCGTATGCATGCCAAGGACTCATACGTACATATTTACACATACAAGTAAGCCTCTCTTCTTGTGCAACCAAACAACCTTTTTTATTAACAATTATGGCATTACTCTCCTCGACAACGACACCAAAATGTCTAGCTATAATGCTTACATTTAATTTTATCAATCCAGGGTAATCCAGGTTAGATTTAAAGAGTAGAAATCCAATATAGATTGTACCGTAGTGATTAATTCTTAGGCTTGATTCTATTTTCTTTAGTCTCAAGTTTTGCAAGAAATTAAAGTTTGCAAGAAATTAAATAAAATAAAATTGTGTTTAAATTAAATATGCAATTTAGACTAAGTCTACATGAATATATGTGGATCCACGTAATTATTTACTAATGCATTATTTATTTAATGTATTCTACAATTTTATGATATGCAATTTTAATAAAGTTTATGTTCTAATTTTACTCTATGTTCTAATTTTATCTATCATGTTAGTGGGGGAAGATATTTAGGGACTAACCTTTCGGAGTGGGCCCTACCTCTAGAAGGTTAGTATTAACCCCTTCCCCATTATCTACTTCTACTTTAACTTCAGTAAACTATTTCATTAAATTAATCTAATGCTAATTATTTCATGGTTGCAAGAAAATAAAAGAAAGCTTACAATAGAAAGCAGAACATAAAGAAGATAAAGAACAAGTTTACCATACTCATAGCAGAAAGAAAATGATGCTAAATGTATTCTTTTATTCCAATCCATATGACTTGTACAATATGTAAAATGGATGTAGGAACATTCTTCCATTATTTCCTACATATATCGACCAACCCCTCTAACATGGAGAGCTTTTCAATTTATAGCTTTACATTATGCTCTTACAATAGAAGTATTCAACATTTTTGGTAGCATATTGAACGGACTCCAATTAAATCCTCCAATTACATAACAATATAATCTAATATTAAGAAATCCTAAAAATACGTAACAACATAATCACAAATTTGGACTTATTCTAACAACTACATAACAACATAACTACTAACTTAGACTTAGTGGAATAGCTACGTAACAACATAACCACTAATTTAGACTTATTCCAACAACTTTATCCTTTTCTTTAGGAAATGATATATTTATTACAAGCATACACGTAACTTTATAACAAATATCATAATAACTTTATATGCCCAAATAAAGAATGATGAGTCACCCATGTTTGATTCTTCTAACTGCCCATGTGGCATTTGAAATATTCCATGTTTGATTCTTTCAACTACCCACGTGGTGTTTGACCAAGTTGTAGCATATGTGGCATGTTTATTATATGAAATAGGTTCTTCGTATACTTTCCAGGTTTTTGTAGTGTCTTTTCATAGCGTGCATCCATGCATCTCCTCAGTATATTTGCACAAGACTGGTTCATCCTTCCTTCAATATCTGACCTGTATTTTGCTGCAATATTACCTATGATCGTTCTACTACCAAAAATATACAAAACTTCACACAATTTGTGTAAAATATGAACATTTATCATTTTAACCTCATTCATCAAATTTACTGATAAATCACATAAATAAGGTAAAATAATAATTAAAACACATTTATTTACATGATTTACAGACAATAAAATAGATAATATTGGCATAAAATATGTGCTAATTTGTCACTCATCAAAACTCTCCATATTCCTTACATCCTCTACATTGTATCTACTACAACTCTACTCAATGCTCTCTATCTTCTCTCTATCACCCTCACTCAAATTCTCATACAAAGGCCAATATATAATGGATGTGACTCTTGGCCTTCCATATTCATACGACTCTTCATATTCCTATTCTATAGACTTATGTACACATGGTCAACATGCACATTTACATCATTACACACTCTAATAATACTTATACACTTATTACATTGCATAAAGTAACTACTCAAACCCCAATCTAAGATTCTCTCCTAATCTAAGGATGTACCCATGGTAGTACATTAGCATGTACCAAATAATGTAATGTATTCCAATAATTTTAATGTTGCTTCATACTGGAGTTTACATTCACAAAAAACCTACAAAATAACATAATGTTTTTGAAAGATATGCAAAAATTAGGTTTAAAAATGGGACTCAACTTGATTTTAATATGGAAATCAAGTCCTTGGTGCCACAAAGTGTGCTAAAAATTGTTGAATTAGGGAAAATTCTAACTTCTATTATGTTCATAATTTTTTTTAATAATTGAAATAAAGGATATTGTGTCCCTTTTGACCTCTATATTTAGGCTAATTCCTTATTATCCTTGCTAAATTAATATTATCTAATTAAATATAGAAAGTAAATGCATAAAAATAAATATTTAAATATTAGGATCCAAGAGTTTAAAGCAAATTCCATAAAAGTAAAATACAATAATAAGAAGAGTGTATGATCAAGTAACACGAAAAAATTAAATAATAGCAACGTATACATGCATGTATGAAATATAAATAATAAGGAATGACAATAGGACAAAAGGAAAATGCTAGAATTATCACACATTCCACAATCCAAAGTAGCAATGTCACAATTGGAAAGGAAAAATTCTTACACAATCTCTTATTAATACTAAAATAAGAGAGGAACGGTGTCGCGATATCGCGACATGTTGCATGTTCACGGCCTAAGGAGAAGAATAGTGTCATGATTTCGTGACAAGCTGCATCAACTGTCCATGCCGACCCCCTGCTAGCTAGTTAATGGTTTAGGAGATTTGGCTCCATTGCAAATCTTCTTCTACTATTGTAAGCTTGTGTTCTCTCTGAATTCGTCTAGGAAGAGTCTCTTCCCTTATTGTAATTGATCTTTGTTTTAATACAAGTTTTTTCAAAATTTTCAAAAAAAATACTAAAATAAGAGCAATTATAATATGAAAATCATAAAGTGCAATGAGAACCATAGATACTATTTATAGAAATAATTTAATCTTGAGTTACCTTGGGTGATTAATTCTTACTCTTAGTACTAGTAATAATTTGGATGCATCTTTAACAAAATGATGCACCTCCAAATGTTACCTGCCTCTAATTCCACTTCTAAAAGGTATACATCTTCTAAGTTGATCTTCGTATCATAAAAAGATAAAAACATCACTTTCTATATGCTTTTCCTCAAATTTTGTATATCCTTGTATCACTTGACACAATGATGAGTGATTTTCTCATGGGAAGCAGTGAATTACTCCTTTTAGAGTGTATTGTATCTTTAGCACATAGATTATTTTTGCTAATTTTCTAAACTTTTTTGTTTTGCATTGTTTCTCTTGGGTTTGCAAAATCCATTTCCATTGTCTTTCATGGCTAGTTCCTTGGAGGAATTATAAGGTACTAACCAAGCTACTACAAGAATTGAACCCTATAAATTTATGAATATACGTGTAGGCACCTAAAAAATGTCATGCTAATATTTTTCCCATTTCAATATTTTGATAAATTTAATCCATACTAATTAAACCATATCAAATATTAGAAAAAAATAATCCTAGCCCCTTATAACCATCTTAAGCCCCCTCCTATGCTTAACCCATGGTCATAATGAGACCATCCCCCTATCCTAACCCATGGTCCACCTCACCATAGTTAGCATTAATTTTTCCTCACCCCTAGTTGGCATTAATTTCCCTTCTCTCCTCCATCTCCATGCTTCATTAATGCATTTGGGTGAGGATTCCCTCCACCCATGCATCTTAATGAAAGGTGCTATTTTTGTGGGTGAGGAATCTCTCCATCCGAAGTTATTAATGAAGTATCCTAATGGTATAAATAAGAAATATTATATATTTAGCCATCCTTGTAGCCAAGTGGAGGTGCTCAAGATTTCTCCTTCCCTCATGATACCACTTGTACATCATGTCATATCTCCCTCATAATTATCCTCACCCATGGGTAATATTTGTTGGACATTTTGAGTCCCTAAGTGAAAATTGTCATTGATGTCACCAGATGAGGTCATAAATAATAATCAAGGATTTCAACAAGAAACAAAGGAGATAAAAATGGTTATTTTATATCCAGGAAGAAGGCCAAAGATCAAGTGAATCAGTGTAGAAGTTAAGAGTTCAAAAGGAGATATAATATTTATTTTTATAAATTATTTAAATTCAGTGTGAATTTAAATTTTATAAATAATTATTATTTACGATATGGAATAGAGTGAGAAGGAGATATTTTATCAAAGGTATAATATTATAATAATGGTTATTATAATATTAAAGGTGATATGGTGAAAACTCAAATAAAATATTTATAGTTCTTATTATAATATTTTATAATGCAAAAGTGGGTTCTATAAAGTCTAAATATATTTTATAAACCCAAAGGTTGGGTTTAAGACAAAAGGCATTTGAAGCCTTTATAATTTCCACCGACATTGTGGAAGATAACATGGAGAGCACCGACGTCTTTAAAACAATGGAGGAAGCATATAAATACAATGCCCAAAGTTCAATTAATTATCCTTGCTCAAAAATTAAAAATATTGCATGCAAAGAAAAGAGCTCGTGAGTTTTTGTGAAAGTCATGACAGAGAAGCGTTTAAGGGAGGAAGCTTTAATCCTCAAAGTTGCATAGGACATCATGGCCTAGTGGTATTTTGGGAAGCATGAAAGTGCTGGCTTGCAAGAGGGGTTGCGTTCAAATCTCGATGGGTGCATCGTGAGTTGTGTTGGTTAAGGCACCCAAGGCGCATGTTCTTTTACCCAAAGTAGAATGTGTGAGGAGATTAAGAAGCACATGGTGCTTCATTAATATCAGACGAGTTCTTGGCTCATGCGCTGACTTTGGCCATGGCTAAGGTGCACATTGGGGGCAATGTTGAGGGTTTGACTCCCTTCGAAGACGAGGTAATATTTTTGGATTTTAATTAGATGCCTAAGTTGGAGGTATAAGGTTGTTTAGTGGTTTGTGTTTGGAAAGGTTGCTTTGTAATAAAGTTATGGTAGTTGAGAATTATCATTAGGAGTTATAAGGAGATTTCTACTTTTATCTTTTAATAAAGTTTTAAATTTCTATAGTGGTATATTGGAGTATTAAGACTTTGTGGGTATTGTGTTATTTTGAACTAAGGATTTTTGTGATTATTGTGAGGGTGTTGATTATTAATAAATTTGGAGTGATAAGGTGTAAATTTGATATTATTTTTGTGTTATGTTTTTTTAAGAAAATTATCCTCTAACCCTTATTGAGATTGGCAAAGAAGTAATTATGAGTGTGGCAGATTTGTGAGATCATCTACTTGTCAAGCAAAAAGGTATGGGCAAATTCTTATTTGGTTGAGTTGATTGAATGGCTTACTATAAAATAAATTTTGGAGTGAAAATGACTTGATTAGGGTTTAATTTTTGAAAGTGTTTGAGTTAATGCTTCAAGGTTTTCTAAAATTAAGAGTTGTGATTAAAACCTTGTTTTATAAGCATTGTTGTTGAAACCATTGGTTGTGTGAAGAACTTGAGTTAGGGTTTGAAAATATCATGAGTATCATTGTTATGTGAATAATGTATTATAATAATGGTTTTTGAAGTGAGTTGTAATGCAAAGAACTTGAACTAGGGTTTGAAAAGATCATGAGTATCATTGTTATGTGAAATTTGTCGTTGAGAATTATTGGAAATTTTTTGAGTTGGATGATACATGCTTGGACTAGGGTTTGTAAGCAAGAGTTGTTTCTTGAGTGATTGTTGAGTAATTTGATTAATCCTAGTCAAGGTGATGTATGAAGTGGTTGTTCAAGTTCCATAAAACAAACTATTCTATATTCTGATTTGAGTAGTGAAAGAGATTGAGTTGTGAGAATAGAATATATTGAGTCTCTAAGAATTATCTTTATGCTTCTATGAGATTGATTTGAGTTGAGAAAGTGATTAATATTTGAGTGTAGAACATATTGAGTCTCTAAAAATTCTCTTTATGTTTCTATGATATTGGACAAGTTTTGCATGGACTTGTTAAGTAGATTTGAGGCAAGTCTTTGAGAAGACTTGTGGATTGATTTTGTGTGAGATTTTATGGAAGCTTACAATATAGGATTTGGTTAAATTCTAAAGAGGACTTATTGAGAATATTTGAGCAGGTTCTGAGTGGACCTGTTGAGCAGATTTAAGTAGGTTTTTATTGGACCTATTGAGAAGATTTGAGTAGGTTATGAGTGGATCTATTGAGTAAAATTGTGCTAGACCGACTGGACTATGTTTAGTGCAGATTTGAGTGGACTTGTGCTAGACTGACTAGACTCTATTTAGTACAAGAGTTGAGAAAATTTATGCTATACCTAATGAACTATATTTAGTGTAAATTTGAGTAAGCTTGTTGATTATACTTTTGCTAGACCAACTGGACTATGTTTAGTAAAAGAGTTGAGTAGAGCTGTGCTAGATTGATTGGATTGTGTTTAGTACAGAATTGAGATAAATCTTTGGAGGTGATAGAGAAGAGAGGATAGTAGTCTCTAGTGGATAGATATCCATCATCCAGGGTAGTGAGGATAGGTCTTCTGAGTGGGTATGAGAGTCTTCAGTGGAGAGAGATCCACAAGCCAATGTAGTGGAGGCAATAGTCTTCTAGAGGATCACCGACTAGAGCAAAGGAGAAAGAGTTATCCTATGGATAGAGATCCATAAACCATATTTATGGGATCAAAATATCCTTTGGATAGAGATCCATAAATATTATAATTGGGAAGGATTCCCAAAATATTGATTGAGAAAATTTAGTGAAAGATTTTTTCTGTGGAAGTAGAGGTGAACCACGTTAAATTTGTGTTTCTATTATGTATGGTGTTTTGTGCATTGCTTTGATTACTGCTATTGATACTGCTATCTATACACTGCATAATATTGATTTGGAAAGAAAAGTAAAAATTTCTCTCATAATGTTCACCCCCTCTCAGTATAAGTTTGTGTTCTTCAATTAGTATCAGAGCAGGTTCCTTCAAAAGAGTTTAACAACTTGAAGGAAAAGCTAAAAAGAACACAATGGACCCTAAGGATGCATCCTCAAGTAATTCAACACCAATATTTGATGGAAGTGACTACATGTATTGGAGTATGATGATGATGTTCTACTTCATGGCACTTGGAAATGAAATTTGGGATGCAATGGAATTTGGATATGATCTAGCAATCAATCCTCCTACATATAAGGAAGGTAAGATACTACAACACTATAATTCAAAAGCAATGAATGCACTTGTGAGATGTTTGCATAGATCAAAATATATGAAGGTTATGAATTGTAAAACTACAAAATAAATGTGGGATAAATTGCAATGTATATATGAGGGAGATAAAAGTGTCAAGAAAGCAAAGATACAAAATCTCAAAGGATAATTGGAAGCATTGAGAATGAATTATGATGAAAATATTAGTTCTTATCTAATTCGAATTGATGAGGTTCTTAATGTACCCAAGTGTTGTAGGTGAGTTGGAGAGGAGAGGGCAATCCTCCAAGGGAGGTCCCAGGTTCAAATCTCCACCTTACTAAAAAGTTGAATTAGGTATCCAAAATCCAATTGATAATGTTGGTGCGGGCAGGGTCGGGTGCGACTTCCAGGTGACTTTGACGGTGTAGAACCCCTTGTTCGTGGTCTCTCAGACCAAGGCGACCCCATGAGGGGTTTTTCACTAATAAAAAAAAATATGAGGTTGTTAATGATATGCAAGGACTTGGAATGAAGATTGATGAATCAGAATTTTGTGATAAAGTATTAAGATCTCTTCCAAACAGATTTAGTGAACAGGTTTCTGCTATAGAAATATCATTGGATGGTGATAATTTGACAAGAGATAAGTTGGTTGGTATGCTAACAAATTTTGAGATAAGAACAACATATATTACTTCCAAAAAGGAAGTAGCATTCAAAGCAATCAAGGAAACAAAAGGTAAGAAGTCAGAATCAAGCAATGAGTCTTATAGTGATGAAGAAGCCAATTATGGTAAAAGAGATAAAGATTCCAGAAGACCCATAGACCTAAGATCTATTAAGTGTTTCAATTGTGGAAAGTATGGAAATTTTGCAACAGATTGTAAATAACCAAAGAACAATAATGGTGAAGAAAAATACGATCACAGGTATAGGGAATCAGAAAGATATAAGCATCAAAATAAAATGAAGGATGTAAAAAGCAGACAAGGAAATAAGTTCTTCCAAATAAAAAATATGAGATATTATGCGGATAATGCAAGTAAGTACTCAAATGATAGTGATGCTAGTTTTTCATACAATGATAGAGATGAAGTCCTATTTATGATTGTAGAAAAAGAACCTGTTAAGAAAAAGACTCCAGTTATTCTCAAGTATTTTAGATGTGGTAACTTTGGATATATTGAATACGATTGCACAAGGTATGGTTATAGTTTTAGTTATGATGAATATTAAGATGCACTTGAAAGACCAGATGAAAATATTCTAATGGCATTAGAAGAAGTGAGTGATCCTATAGAAGACAAGCCAAAATAAAGTAATGATGTGGACAAAGGTAAACAAATAGAGGATTATTCAGCAGATAATGGTTATGATCTCAAGGGAGAACTTATCTATGCCCTTGACATGGTAAATAAGGTAAGGAAGCAACACTCTAAACTTGAAATTCGGTTTCAAGAATATGATGAAGAAAAAATATTGCTCATATAGGATTTAGAAAAATCAAAGGCTAAGGCAAGGAAGTTCAAATACAAGTTAGAAGAAAATATTTTGGAATGTGAGAAGTTAGTACAAGAAGTGGCACTACTAAAGGAAGATTTAGAAGATTCTAAGAATAAGCTATATAAGTATGTAAACAGTGCAAAGAGTGTGGATAAAATAAACAAGATACAAAGAGGAACAACAAACAAAACATGTCTTGTTTCTAAATAGGTTCAAAAGAAATGGGAAGAGGAGTCAACTTCAAGCCTTGAAGAAGAAGAAACTTTAGATGAAGATACATCAAAATAAGATAGTGTAAGAGGGAGTGAGACATTAGAGGATGAGTTGGACAATAAAGGGTTCAACAAAGACAAGAACAATGCATAGAGAAGATACAGATGGAACAACAATCATAATAGGAGACCAATGAGGTCAAGACAAGGAAGCTTCAATGGAATATGCTTTTCATGTCACAGGTTTGGGCACATGGCTTCATAGTGCAAGACACATGAAGGATAGGAATATGGGAATATATAGCTTTTCCATTGGTATTGCTACTCATGTAATTAGTTTGGTCACAAGACAATGAATTGTAGGGTTCATGACAGAAGAGAATATGGCTTCACTAGCAAAAATCCTAAGACATTTGCACCTCTAAGGAATAATAACATTAAGTGTTATAAGTGCAATAATGATGGTCACATAGAAAAATGGTGTAGAGTGGACATTCAAAAAATATGTATGAATAGGAACATGAACATGAATAGGAACATGAACATGAATAGGAACATGAACAGGAATAGGAACATGAATAGGAACAGGAATAGGAACAGGAATAGGAATAGGAACTTGGATGTGAACAGGAATAGGAACAAGAACGAAGATGATGACATGGATAGAAACAGTCAGAGGAATCAAGAAACTCAAAAAATAAGGGAAGAGGATAAATGTAAAGAACAATGACTTTTGAGAGTAGAAATACTCCCACCCTAGAATTAACCACCTCAGAAGGAGGTGGGGGAGGAGCTAAGGTAAGAGCCTCATTCTTAGCCCCGAGCCCCAAAGGAGACCCTTTGCCATTGATGTCAAAGTAGGAGAGATTTTTGTAATGGGGAGATATTTGATATTTGAAAGAGCATTGAGCCAAGGGGAGCAATGTCCTAGGGGCAGCAAAATAAAAATAAAGGTCAGGTTTTGGTAAGAAGAGTATGGGTTTCCATCAATGACAAAGGGGGAGATTGTTGGACATTTTGAGTCCCTAAGTCAATGTTGTCATTGATGTCACCATATGAGTTCATCATTAATAATCAAGGATTTCAGTAGGAAACAAAGGGGATAAAAATGGTTATTTGATATCCAGGAAGAAGGCAAAATATCAAGTGAATCGGTGCAGAAGTTAAGAGTTCAAAAGGATATATAATATTTATTTTTATAAATTATTTAAATTCAGTGAGAATTTAAATTTTATAAATAAATATTATTTATGACATGGAATACAGTGAGAAGGAGATATTTTATCAAAGGTATAATATTATAATAATGGTTATTATAATATTAAAGGTGATATGATGAAAACCCAAATAAAATATTTATAATTCTTATTATAATATTTTATAATGCAAAAGTGGGTTCTATAAAGTCTAAATATATTTTATAAACCCAAAGGTTGGGTTTAAAACAAAAGGCATTCGAAGCCTTTATAATTTTTACTGATTTCGTGGAAGATAACATGGAGAGCGCAAACGTCTTTAAAACAATGGAGGAAGCATATAAATACAATGCCCAAAGTTCAATTAATTATCCTTGCTCAGAAATTAAAAATATTGCATGTGAAGAAAAGAGTTCGTGATTTTTTGTGAAAGTCATGATAGAGAAGCATTTAATGGAGGAAGCTTTAATCCTCGAAGTTGCATAGGAAAATGTGGCCTAGTGGTATTTTGGGAAGTGTGAAAGCATTGGCTTGCAAGAGGGTTTGCGTTCAAATCTCGATGGGTGCATCATGAGTTGTGTTGGTTAAGGTGCACAATATTTTATCCAAAGCAGAAGGTGTGAGGATATTAAGAAGCACATGATGCTTCATTAATCTCAGACGAGTGCTTGTCTCGTGCGATGACTTTGGCCATGACTAAGGAGCACATTGGGGGCAACGTTGAGGGTTTGATTCCCTTCGAAGATGAGGTAATATTTTTGGTTTTATTTTTAATTAAATGCCTATGTTGGATATATAAGGTTGTTTAGTGGTTTGTGTTTGGAAATTTTGCTTTGTAATAAAGTTATGGTAGTTGAGAATTATCATTAGGAGTTATAAGGAGATTTCTACTTTTATCATTTAATAAAGACTTAAATTGCTATAGTGGTATATTGGAGGATTAATGACTTTGTGGGTATTGTGTTATTTTGAATTAAGGGTTTTTGTGATTATTGTGAGGGTGTTGATTATTAATAAATTTGGATTGATAAGGTGTAAATTTGATATTGTTTTTATGTTATGTTTTGTTGAGAAAATTATCCTCTAACCCTTATTGAGATTGGCAAAGAAGTAATTGTGAGTGTGGCAGATTTGTGATATCATCTACTTGTCAAGAAAAAAGGTATGGAAAAATTCTTCTTTGGTTGAGTTGATTGAATGGATTACTATAAAATAAAGTTTGGAGTGAAAAGGATTTGATTTGGGCTTCCTTTTCAAAAGTTTTTGAGTTAATGCTTCAAGGTTTTCTAAAATTAAGAGTTGTGATTAAAACCTTGTTTAATAAGCATTGTTGTTGAAACCATTGGTTGTGTGAAGAACTTGAGTTAGGGTTTGAAAATATCATAAGTATCATTGTTATGTGAAGAATATTTTATAAGCATGGTTGTTGAAGTGATTTTTAATGCAAATAACTTGAACTAGGGTTTGAAAAGATCACGAGTATCATTGTTTTGTGAGATTTGTTGTTGAGCATTGTTGGAAAATTTTTGAGTTGGATGATACATGCTTGGACTAGGGTTTGTAAGCAAGAGTTGTTTCTTGAGTGATTGGTTGAGTAAGTTGATTAAGCCTAGTCAAGGTGATGTATGAAGTGGTTGTTCAAGTTCCATAAAACAAACTATTCTATATTCTTATTTGAGTAGTGAAAGAGATTGAGTTGTGAGAATAGAACATATTGAGTCTTTAACAATTCTCTTTATGCTTCTATGAGATTGAATTGAGTTGAGAAAGTGATTGAGATTTGAGTGTAGAATATATTGAGTCTCTAACAATTCTCTTTATGTTTCTATGAGATTGGACAAGTTATGTGTGGACTTGTTAAGCAGATTTTAGGCAAGTATTTGAGAAGACTTGTGGACTAATTTTGTGTGAGCTTTTGTGGAAGCTTACAATACAGATTTGGTTAAATCCTAGAGAGGACTTATTGAGCATATTTGAGTAGGTTCTGAGAGGACTTGTTGAGCATATTTGAGCAGGTTCTTAGTGGACTTGTTAAGAAGATTTGAGTAGGTTATGAGTGGACCTATTGATAAGATTTGTGCTAGACCGATTGGACTATGTTTAGTGCATATTTGAGTGGACTTATGCTAGACCTACTAGACTATGTTTAGTACAAGAGTTGAGTAGATTTATGCTAGACCGAATGAACTATGTTTAGTGAAAATTTGAGTGAGCTTGTTGAGAAGACTTGTGCTAGACCGATTGGAATGTTTTTAGTACAAGAGTTGAGTAGAGCTGTGCTAGACCGACTGGACTATTTTTAGTACAAAATTGAGACAAAAATTTGGAGGTGAAAAAGTAGAGAGGATAGTAGTCTCTAGTGGATAGATATCCACCAGCCAGGGCAATGAGGATAGGTCTTTTGAGTGGGTACAAGAGGCTTTTAGTGGAGATATATCCACAAGCCAGTGTAGTGGAGGCAATAGTCTTCTAGAGGATCACCAGCTAGAGCAAAGGAGAAGGAGTTCTCCTATGGATAGAGATCCACAAACCATATTTAGGGGATCATCATCTCCTTTGGACAGAGTTCCATAAAAATTATAATTAGGAAGGATTCCCAAGAGATTGATTGAGAAAATTTAGTGAAATATTTTCTCTATGGAAGTAGCCATCTTTGGGTGAACCACATTAAATTGGTGTCTCTATTGTGTATGGTGTTTTGTGCATTACTTTGATTACTACTATTGATACTATTATCTATACACTGCATAATATTGATTTGGAAAGAAAAGTAAAAAGTTCTCTTATACTATTCACCTCCCCTCTCAGTATAAGCTTGTGTTCTTCAAAATTATAAATACATGTTCATTTTGTTTGTTTTTTAGAGAGGTTTAGAATATTGTGGGAAAACTCTATTAGATTTGAGCTAGGATATATGATGCAGGAATTTTTATTTCTAACCACGAACATCGTGTGCCTATCCATGCATGTTTTTATTTTTTGAAATCATGTGCAGGTCATAGTTTCAATGGACACCAAATTCAAAGCACGGGTTCCTAGAAGCATACTAAAGATATCCTCTAAAGGAAATTTTCATCTAACCATCCTAGGAAAGACCATTAGGATGACCTTGCAATAAATATTGTTAATATGGTCTTGCTTAACAACCAAATCCAGAAATCTACAAATAAAAAAATCATCCAAAAATGTGAGAAAAACTGTTTTATGATTTTTTATCTTTTTTTGATGATATTTAAATGCATTTTTATAGGTTATTTACTTGCACTTTCTCATGAAATAGGTGCTACTAATTTATGTTTCAGTTGTGTGTAGGTGTTAGAACTTAGAAGAATCTAATCAACCTAGGGTGGTTTGCGCATGCAAATCCATCCCTCCTTGAGGTGGTGAAAGAAGACTATATTCCAAACACTTTATTGTAAAAAGGGCTTCGATTTTAGAGGACCTTCATTGTAGCCCAAAAAGGCAATTGTAAAATATATCATTGTAACATCTTTATTGATTAATAAAATGGTATATTTTCTTCCCTATATTTTGGTGATCATGGTGGGACCATTTAACCCTTAATCACACAGGTATTTTCATTTCATATGATTGTTAAAACTGATGTTTTATCATCATCCATTTCCTATTTTTCCTTGTGTGTTTTTAGTGATTGTTTTACTTAATTTTTCTCATATTTTGTGCTTTCTAGTTTTGTTTGCAAGTTCAAAATATATCCAAATTAGATTCAACCAGGTTGTTTCATCATCCAAATCCTCTATGCAAGACCCACCAAGATGGTCTAGCAAATAAAAATTGTCAAGACAATCTTGAAATATCAAAATTAGTGCCCATCTTGTCAAGTATCTAGTTCTCAATAGCAAAACACATCCATTCAGGTAAGCACAAGGTAAGGACCTTTACTTCTTAGTTGTCTATCATCAAAAATTATTATTAAAGCATATTCGTAGGCCAAATCAACAATCATGGGGGTATCCAAAGGTATCATTCCTTCCCCACCAATCATCTATTAATCAATCTATTTTGATAATTTCATTGCATGTTTTATCCTTTATCAATTTCAAATCACTTTTATGGTTTTTATTCATTAGCAATCATGACCTTTTCTTGTTTTTTGTTTAGAGTTTCAAAACCAAATTTTGAATTTTTTTGTCTACCAATTTTTGAAGAAAACCTCATCAGACCATTTTTGTAAGGCCGCCAGACCAGATCCAATAGAGATAGAATAAAAATATTCTCTAGGAAATATCATCAATCAAGGGATGATCTTGCAATCAAGACCCTCAACATAGGGTTGGTCTCAAAGTTTGTTTTAGGTCAGACCACTTGTACACCATTTCAATGAGCAATTGTATCTCAAGTAGGTACTTTTACCTTAAATTTTAAAGGTTGATTTTACAAAAAACTTTAGATCTAATATTTTTGTTTTTTTTATGAATTTGCATTATCATATTTCACTTTAAATAGATAACTTAACCTTCGTATGCTCTCTCATCACAATCGAAGGTGATCTTGGAGATCAAAAGAGAGTCACTTTTCCTAAAATCAAGGAATCACACGTGCACATCATATAATTTCACATTAAGAGGTATCTTATCTCATTTATGCTCTTCCCTTATTCTTCATGCAACCTTGGGAACCAAAAGCAAGTACATCATCATTAATAAATGGCCCTCATCCTTTTTTTTTAGTTTAAATTTTATTTCATGTATTTGCTTCACTTTCATATCCTACATTAACATATAGATTTACTTTCCAAGTTTTTTTTTCAAGTTTTTTTCTTTCATAGCATTTTCATTTACTTTCTTGTTTTATTTTCAATATTAGATAGACAAAGAGCATCCTTATATTAGAATTAGTTTTATTATATCTAGTCTACGAAATAGAATTGCATTTACATTTTTGGATAGTTTTTATTTGTGCATCTTAGTTATATGAAAAACCAAAGAAAAATAACAAAAACATAGCTTAAATCACACTTGCACAACACATTTTACACAAACTAATTGTTGATGTTGGGTTTCATCACCAACCTTTTGTTGTTATTTTTTAGACACCATAGTTAGTATGCATATTTTCCTAGATTTCATCATTAGGAATTTGATTACCCTTGGGACTAGCTCAGGGTAGTTTTGAGGTTAGATGCCTCTACTTATAGAGCTAAATAATTAGTGAGTGTGAAACTGTTATTTTGACCAAGAATATCTAAGGATGAAGTAAAAGTCATCTAGGTTGATATAATTTTAGACAATATCACCTATTATATCTCCTTAAAAAGGATATATTGGGGTCTTTTTGTCTTTTAGGTATCCTGAGCCATTTCCACCTTAGGAAGATTTTTGGCCATTTATACACTGCTTCTCTCCATGTCCTCTCAGATATATCAGAGAGTGTGTGTAGACACACCTTTAGATATCACCTTATTCCATATTTTTTGTATCTATTTTAGGGATAGATTGCATAAAAAACACAAAATCTAAAATATATATATAGAAAATTAAAACACAAGCAACATCAAACACAAATTACACTTTTAGCACATCACAACTTTCACTCTTTATTATTTGTTGTTTGCTTGTTTGTTTGCTCTATCTCTACTCGCTTATGGTCATTACCATAATTCAAGATATACCATAGGAGCAATATTTCATGGCTTCATCTGAGATGATCTCTTCCTCCTCTATGACTTAACATCAAACACAAATTACACTTTTATCACATCACAACTTTCACTCTTTATTTTTTGTTGTTTTATTGTTTGTTTGCTCTATCTCTACTCACTTATGGTCATTACCATAAGTCAAGATAGATAATAGGAGCAATATTCCATAGCTTCATCTAAGATAATCCATTCCTCCTTTGTGACTCCTCCAACCCATTCAAAGAAGACATCCATCACCACACCTAGTAGCCTATCCACTCTCCAACATCTCCCATATTCAAGTGATGTGGTTCAGCTTGAACCCTTGACTTATGATCAAGGCCTATTGTATCAAGCCATCCATACCATTGTACCTGAGACCCCTAGTGAAGGAATCTATTCATCCTATTAAAACTTTAATATCCTTAATTTTGAACTTGGCACTCTAAGGTAGTATGTTGCCTATGTCACCCAATCTTTACCTTTCGTTTCTCCTAGTTTGCACCAACTCCTTATGCCCCCTCCTCCTCTAGAGGATTTTCTCTCAATATTTGTGTTCCTATTTTTATTTCCTACCCAATCCTCCCCCCTTCCTTTCTAAGAGTAGATCCACTATCACACCTCCCATATTCCATCCATGCCTACTCCCCCTACTGTAACCCAAGTTATGGGCACTATGTTTGTTGTCCTTATTTATTCTAATCCATGTGGTGCCTCTTCCTCCAATTTTGTCTCATCATCATAAAATATAACTTATGGACTACCATATTCTTTTATTTTATCAAATTCTACTTTTTTTCCTAATCTAGGTGTGAATGTGACTTCTCATCATCCTTATTCTATCCCTTCAGTAAGCTTTCATCTTCCTACATCATCTCAAAGGTACATACCATATAATCTGACTCCTTCCATTTTGAATTTTGTTAATCTTAACAATCCCCTTTTCGATGGCATATATGTTATTTCTTCTTTTATTCCTCAACACTCATTTCCTCCATCTACTTATTTTCTAAAATATTATTCTTATCCTTATTATTCTCCTCCCATGCAAATTCCTTCTTCTCTTCAACCCTCTTATGCTTATCCTTCTTCACACCATCCTCAAGCCATCCCTTCTCAATAGTCATCTCATCTTACTTTCCCTATTGTATCTAGTCCACCTTCTTAATCACCTCTCACTATTCTACATCTCTCTCCTTCTCCTTCTAATCCACCTTCTTATTTCACTCAACCTCCTTTGTGGATGCCTAAACCTACTGCTCAACCTCATTAGCAACCTCCACCTACTCTTTATCAGTGTCCATCTTCACAGTCATAGATTCGTAGTGCTTATCTGATCCTAAGCCAACCTCCACTAGTCCAAATCCATTTGATAATTATGACATCACCTTATCAACCTCTTCCCATTGTTCATCCTATCTTGTCCCTGTATCCTTCAACGCATCAATTACCACCTTCTACTTCCCACATGAACCAAATGACTTATGTCCCTCAACCTCCTCATCCATCCTACTCTTTTCCTACCACCTATCCTTATCCCTATCCATATCCTTACCCTCCTAAGACTTCCCATTTTTCTACCTCTATTATTCCTACCTAGGCACCTCAAGCCCCTCCTTCAGTCAAGATGCAAAAATTGATGGATTGAATCAGAATTTTAGAATTTCATTCAACTAGCTATGGGTATCAAAAGCTCACCCATAGCCAAATTTGCAATGATCCCATTAACCCATAAATTCCCATGCATCAGTACCCTTATTGATTTGAGATGCTTAAGTTTGAAAAAATCAAAGGGAAAGAAGATCCTAAAGAATATTTGAGGAAATTTTAGTCTTTATGCTACCAAATCCATGGTAGTGATTTAATCATGTTGCAAACCTTCCCTATGTTCCTTAGGGACCAAGCCTCAGATTGGTTCAACAAATTTCCTCAACATAGCATCTTTACTTTTGACCAATTGGCTAATCTCTATCTGGAACATTTTTTGATCAATATTCAAAAAACTATGTCCTTATTGGATCTATACAATTTTTCCAATTTGACAATCAGTCAATCAATTACTATGTTTCCAAGTGGTGTGGGGTTATTCATGATTTCATATTTTTTGTTCCCCCTATTGATTTAGTAAATATGTTTGCTAGGAGTTTTACTAAACATATCTTCACTACCTTGCAAATTCAATAAAATTGCCCAAGTGAAATTCATTGAGGAAATCAAGATTCAATAAGGGGAACTTAATCTTTGAAAGAAAGAGTACCCCAATAAATCCAAAAAGGGAAATAGCAATAGCTACCAATATAAGGCCCCTAGGTGAATAAAATACTATTGAGTACTCCTAAAAACCCCCAATAACATAGTACTCACATTCAACATCATAATTTTCAACAAGAAGTAGACCCCATGTATACAAACCCCCTTTATTCTTATAACCAACCTTTTAACCTCCCTCAGTGCCCTCCTTTTCCACCTCATAATTTGATGCCCCTCCTCGAGCCTTGGTAAAATATTTTTTTAAATATTTATGATGTGAAAATTATTTCCTCGCCTAAAATTTTTCTTGAGTATCCCAATCGAGAGATGCCTAGATGGTACAAGGAACATCACTTTTGCATCTACCTTTGGCAAAAGGGGCATGATATTAATGATTTTCATTATTTACATCTGGTTCAAGACATGATTGATCATGAGTAATTATTAGTGGATAATCCCTTAGCCTCTCTAACCAAAACATTGGTATTTATTAGTTAACTTTAGCCCAACATGGGATGCAACAACAACCAATAAGAACTTCAACCTCTTTAACTACACCTCAATAAATTAATGATGTGAATGGCACCCCATCCACCCAAGTTTTTTTAGAATGATCAACATTGTTACCAAAAACCATCAACTCCCAGAGTGACCACCTCAACATCATGATCCTCTAATTGTGCCTACCTCATCGACCACTCCCCACATGCAAGGGGTTCCTCCTCCATGGCCTATTATTATCTTATAAGGTCATCTTACTCATATTCTAAAAATGGCATTGGCTAAGTTCTCAATATACGACCTAATATAATAGTCTCTAGCTCATTGTGAGGCTTTAAATATCATTTTAAGATCTATAGATATCAAAATGCAAGATCCAAATGCCTTTGCTAATGTTATGGGTAGTATGAGGACTTTTATGTCACCCTCTATAGTATTTTATAATCATGAGATTATGACTCTTGAGGGAGTAGGGGTTGATCTTCCTATGCATATCATGACATGCATAAATGGTACGATGTTTAAGCACATTATAATTGAAAATGGTTCTTCCATAAATATCATTTCTTCAGTCGCATTATCCCATATTAAACTCCCCTCTAGCCATCTTGTTGATCCTAGTATTACCTTGTGGGCCTTTAATGACATGTTGTGCTCAATTATTGGTACAATAATCATTCCTATTCAATTTGTAATGAAGACCATACCTACTTTATGTCATATAAATGAAGGTGAGACGCAATATAATGTTCTCCTAGGGTGACCATGGATGAAGGAAATGTAGTGTATTCCCTCTACCCTGCATCACTACTTGAAGTATATTCATGAAGGTTGGATGCATCACATACCCGTTTATGAGAAACCTTTTAAGTACTACAACATGGTCACTCTTTCATCTGGTCTTGCCCTCTCATTTACCCATATTGCCTCTACTAATATTCCATCCATTACCCCTATCCAACCAACACCCCTACCTTCCATCATGTCAATGTTTATGGTGGCCAATCATCCAACTCCCATCCATTAACCTTACACTTTATCTTAATCATCAAACCCTCTATGTCCCATCTAATATACTCCTCCACCTAGATATTTTCCTTCTTCATTAATGCACCCTCTTCTTATCCCTTCTATTTAACCTCTTCTTCATCTGATTCTCCATTTGTTCCCTCCTCTATCACTGATGTTTGTGTGTCTTCACATGTTCCTCCCCTTCTTCCTATCCCTTTTCCTGTTCCATATTGCCTACCTTCTATACCTCCTATGTCTATCTCATGTCCTCTCCTTCCTTCTTCATCTTATTAGCCTCCATCACCCTTTCTTTTGACCCCATCCATTCCATTGCTTACTCCTAAATTTACAAATACTTATTCCCATGCTTATTCCTCTACTAGTGGATAGGATATTACATATTTCCCCTCACCAAATCTATCTTCATATTTCATGCCATCTTCCCAATATGATCATATATCTTCCTCAACTGATCCACCATCTTCATCATATCCTATCAGCCTGGGGTCTTCCCCTCAACCTACAAGTCAAGGGTCACCCTATGTGTCAGTTCATTTGTCTAGTCTTGATCTAGGGGAGTACGTTGTATAAAATGTAACTTTCTCCCCTCCTAGCATATAATCCCTTAAGAATTTTGGTCATCCTAATAATGCACCCCTAACAATTGATATTGTTGTTCCTATTGGTTCCTCGTCAAACCATACGAATTTTGTGTATGGTAGAGTATATTTATCCTCTAATAAAACTATACCCAAAGAGCATGAGGTATCATTTTGTAGGAATATTAACTATCTATCTAACCCCTCCACCCTGTAATATTTTCAACATTTCCAATAGTAAGGATTCAACCTTGGTCATCATGAGCATGGTTCATGGTATGAGAGAGATGAGCAATTCAATAATATTTTGATTTCTTATGATACCTCTTAAGAAGTTTCTTCTCACATTATTCCAATTTTTGAGTCTCCTAACAAGGGTATTGATTTTTTTTGTCTCTTTCCCATTTCACTCCCCATCCTTCTAGCACTTCTCCCACCAAACATCTAAATGGTCAACCCATTCTCCATCCCCTTATCATATTGCCATGATAATCCCTATATCAACCCAATTATTTTCCATTAATATTTTGCCACCTCTTTCCTCTCCACATGGGCCCTCACTACCAAACCCATCCTCTAGCACATATATACATCCCATCCATCACCTACTGATAGTTAACATGATCTATGTTGATATTTTCACCCTACTTCACTATGCAGCTGATATTGACTACCTTATTAGCATTGATCCCAATGCCAATGAATTTAACCAAATATTTTCTAATCCTTCTCCTTTTGATTTCCTTCCAATAGAAAAATTGATCCACAAATAAAATATCTATCTTCCTTCTTATTCTTCTCACCCTTCTTCTATTTTTCAAGTTGTAATCAATGATTATGAACCCATATTTGCTAAAAATACCACAAATTATTTGCATCTTATCCCTATCCCTCACCGGCTATAGGATGGTTCTCACATGCTTGTAGAAGAAACCATTAACATAGACATTAGTTCTAACCCTGACCATCCTCACATTCTTAAACTTGGAAAGACTTTGTCCCCTCATGAGTGGGAGAGTTTCACTGTGCTCCTAATCAAGTATAAATATATTTTTGCATGATATTATTCTAAAATGACTGACCTTGATCCTAATATTTTGGTCCACAACCTTGATAGCAATTATAAATCGATAAAATAGAAGCTATGGAATATGCAACCCATAATTGCTCTCATGGTCAAATAAGAGTTGTAAAAACTCTTAGATGTGGATTTTATTCAACCCATTGAATATTTAGAGTGTCTCCAACATGGTCCTCATTAGAAAGCCAAATGGGAGGATACACATATGCATTGATTTTTATGATCTCAACAAAGTGTGTCCTAAATATAACTTTCCCCTTCCAAACATTAACACTTTGGTTGACTCCACTATGGCTCACAAAATGCTTTCCCTAATGGATGGTTTTTCTGGATATAATCAAATTCATGTTAATCTTGATGATCAACACAAAACATCATTTGCCATGTCATGCGGGATATTTTACTACAAATTCATGTCCTTTTTACTTAAGAATGCATGTGCTACATATCAGTTCACTATTATCTATATTTTCCATGATTACATGCATGACATTGTGGAGGATTACATGGATAATTTATTGACTAAATCCAAAACATGTGATCAACATGTTGATGTTTTATGCATAGTTTTTTACCATCTTCTAGAGAATAAGGTTAGGAAAAATCCTAAGAAATGTGTACTTAGTATCAAGCAAACTTTTGGGATTTATAGTCTCTTAATGGGGTATCGAAGTGGACCCCAACAAATTCAAGGTCATTATAGAGATGCCTCCCCCTACAAATCTCAAGTAATTATGAATATTGCAAGGTAATATACAAGTGATTTGTCACTTCATCGTGTAACTATTTGATAATTACAAGCCTTTTAATCACCTTTTGCAAAGGGGATTGCCTTTCAATGGACCAACAAGTGTCAAGACACTTTTATGACTACTAACCAATATCTTGTATCCTTGCTAGTTTTATCCGCACCTAGGCCAAGTGTCCCTTTTTACATATATAAATTTGCAACTGATATTTCCTTAGGAACCATGATAGCCTAGAAGAATGAGGCCAATCGAGATCAAGCCATTTACTATATTAGTCAAATTTTGGTAAGCTATGACACTAGATATGCTTATTTGGATTTGTACTTATTGATAGTTTTTACCACTAAGAAACTTTGGCATTATATGCTTAATCATACCACTTTTATTATTGCTAGGAAAAACCCATTATGATACATGATGGGTCACACCTATAATAACAATCAAACCACAAAATGGATTATGCTTTAATGGAATTTGACTGAGTTCATTAGCAAAAAATCCATAAAATATCAAGTTATCATTGACCAACTTGCAGAAGCTCCCCTTGTTGATGATAAACCTCTTTTTATAAAGCTTCCTAATGATTTTATCTTCAATGTCACTGAACTTAAAGGATATGTTAAACCTAGGGACAACACTAACTTTATGCTCTATTTTGACGATTCCAAGTGCAAACAAGGGGAAGGTGCTATAGTTGTTTTCTTCACACTACAAGGGGTTCCCATTCCTTTTTTATTTAAACTCAACTTCTCCTACACCAAACAAATACTGAGTATGAAGCCTCATCCTTATCCATAAGACTACACTTTTATGTTCATAAAATGCCTCAAAATAATTGATGATTCCCTTCTCATTGTTAATCAAGTGAATGGTACTTATCGATGTAAATGCATAATCCTCAAGCAATACAGACAAGTTGTAGATGAGTTTTTGTTACATTTTGAGTGGTATGATATTGAGGCTTCTCCCTAGTCCGTAAATCACTTTGCTAACACAATGACCTCTCTTGGTTCCTTTATCCCTCAAAACCTACATGACAAGGTCACTCATGTCGATGTCACTGCACTTCATCAATCGAATTTTTTTAATAAAATCATGTCAAATGACTTGGATGTCCATTTTTTCACATAGATCCCTACAGTACCTGGTTTTCACAATTCATGAATTATATTAAGCTTGGTGTTCTTCCCTTGATTTTCCTCAGGATAAAAATCAAACTTTCAAACAAAAATCCATGAGGTACACCCTCTTTGGGAACATTCTTTATCGTAGAATCTATTATGGTATTCTCCTTCTGTGTCTTGAATTGCATGAGGCTAAATGATTCATGTATACCACTCATGATGGTACTTGTGGCTATTTTAGTGGAATTTTCATCACAAAGAGCATTTTTTGCATGGTATATTATCATCCCACCATGGAACATGATTTTTGCACATATGTCAAGAAATATATCAAATTCCAACATCACACCAGTTTAACCCACATGCCATCACAAGCTTTGCATCCCATTTAGTCTTTATGGTATTTTTCACAATGGTGTCTCGACCTTGTAGGTAAAATATCCTCAAATTTGTCAGGATAACATACCTTTATAATCATGGCTAGTGATTATTTCACCAAGTGGGTTGAGGTCATTCCTCTTGTCCATAATGACTGATGCCTAATTTTTTGAATTCATTTTACATCACCTCATTTTTCATTTTGGCATCCCATCCAAGATCATTTCAAATAATGATCCATATTTCAATAATAAGGAGGTTCATGCAATTTTATATAAATATCACATTCAACATAGTATTTTGACTCCTTATTATTCGTAAGGCAATAACTAAGATAAAGCTGCCAATAAGACCATTTGTGCTATCTTGAAAAATATGATCAAAGAATCCCATCAGTGTTAGTATACCCAAATTCCTTTAGCACTATAGGCCTACTACACGAGCATTCATACATAAACTAGGGCAATGCCATTTTTTTATTTATGGTATGAAATCCATTATGCCTCTTGAGCTAGAAATCCCCTCCTTGTGAATTATGCTTCAAGGGTTCATCAACGATGACACTGAGCTTATCTCAATCAACATAATCTACTTGATGAACATCAAATTAATGCTCTTGAAAATTTTTGTGTTTATCAATATTAGATCAAGCATACCTATTATTTGAAGGTTCATGAGTGTGATTTTTAAGGCAGTGACCTTATGTTAAAGGAAAATGAATAGAACTCAAACCTACCCAGCGATTTTTGTGATACGTTTGCTCCCAATTGGCTTGGTCCTTATGTTATCAAATAAAATTTTGGTTTTGGTTCTTATAAATTAGCTAATATTGAAGGGATAGAGGAATATAAACCCATAAATATCTTTCATATTCACTCATTTTATGCCTAATTGTAGTTATAAGGATCTATCTTCTTGTACATTCTTTGTGCCAAAATAACAAAAAAAAAAAACACAAAAAATTGCACTAGTATTTATGATAATCATGCAATCCACCATCATCCTACCACTTTCTTTTTTCTTTTCTTATTTCATCTCTCTTCACATTATCCTACCTCTGTTACCCATCATTATTGTATGATCACACTGTGAGTAACTACATACCTATGGTTGGTTCTTTTATTTCTCCTTTTCTTCTCTCTTTCCCCCACTCTTTCCTCTATTGTTTTCTTTCTTTGCATTTCTTAGTTCGATGTCATTATTGTATGATCATGCTATGAGTGGATACATACCCTTAGCTAGTTCTTTTCTATACCCCTTTTCATCTTAATATTTCTTCTTCTTCTATTCCCCCATGTTCTTCTCCCCTTATTTTTCTTCTTCTTTCTTTCTACTTTCTTTTTATTTTTTCTACCCTCCTTTGCCATCACTTCTTTCATTTGGGGGAGTTGCTTCTCCTCACCCAATTTTGTCTTTGTAATAGTTGAATTTTGTTCCATCTTAAATCCTCTCATTTATCCATTTTCATTCTCACTATTCTTTCATCATTTTTTTCTTTACATCCATCCACCACATGCCTACATCACTGCACTAGGGCTCCTAACATATTAATGTAATAACCTTTTAGATAGGAAGTTATGAATATTTTAATCTTGATTGGTGTAACTAATCGATGAAATCCTTGTTGTACATATTTATTTCATATGCCTATGGTGTATTTTTGTTCATTCATGTCCCCTTGTCACCTATCCCTATGTCTAGTTTTATATGCCATATTGCAAATACCTTTTTGTTGTATCCTTTTTTTGTCTATATGTTCTAGTTATTCCCATGGTCATGATGTTTTGTTCAATCATCTTCTTTAGGTGATTGGGAATGAATTTTTTTTTGTCATTCAACCATTCCTAGTGTTTTGATCATGCTTAGTCAAGTTTTCGGTCTCCCCTAGATAACTTGAGTTATCTCTTATACCAATCACATATCATACATAAATTAAATTTTAATTTATGGAAAGACAATGCCATGAGTGGTCTGTCCATAACAGTGAAATTTTTCTTGCTCATCCAATCATTTGCATAATCCAAAACTGAGGATCCAAAAAGTAAGTGCTAAAAAAATAAAAATAAAAATGAAGAGAGATCCACATATTGTTTTTCTCAAGTATTTTAGATGCCTCCACTGGGGCTATAGAAACTTGTATGGTAATGGAGCTATGTCAAAGTATTGTGGGGATAACCTCCATTGGGGCTATAGAAGCATATCTAGAAATGGAGTATAATCTTCAAGTGGTGACATATCTGTCATATCGGTGATCTTATTTTGTATAGATCTATAACCACTTGTGAATGAGCTAGCTTATATTGTCTTGAGACATAATTGGTTATTCCAACCTTACTCAAGATAGGAAATGAATCCCATTGCACACACTTTGGTCCATGATTGACTTAATATTTCTTAGGCTGGTTTAGATTTATATGGGATATTGATTGACCATTAAATGAGTTTGATTATTGCAACTAGCATATTTGAGTGTCTTGAAATACTTCTTGGATTAAAAATACCTAAGATATTTGAGTGAAAAGCATTTTGATCAGCCATAATACAATGTACATATTATCTTAGTCTCACTTTATCTCACTCTGCATTTGTTATTGTTTATTATCCATCTATTTCATGCATTTTTCTTTATAAGTAATATTTTCCATTATATCCTAAGTATTGTCTTTGTACTGCTCCAAATTTTTCGCATCCTTATCTTTAGGCTATAGGATCCACGCCCGAAAGGGGGATGTAAGAAGGATGGGACAATACCTTAGACTGAGAGGCCCTTTGAAGGTCACGCCTCTCGGGGGAGGGGTATAAGGGTGAATTTTTGATGGATGGTGAGTTCACCAGGAAACTTTGAGTGGCAGTTTCCATGCCTAGGTTGAGAATGGTTTTGGTGTGTTTATTTTATACTCGATCATTCATAATCCTAGGTTAGCTAGAATGAATCTAAGCTATTCTATATGAAAATGTTGATTTATATGAATACATAAAGTAGGAATGAATCCTAAATGTAAATATTATATGAAATGAGAAAGAATGCACCTGATTACGGATGTCTGATGAAGATTTTGAAGCTTGTAGGAGTCCAGATCATCCCGAATATGATAGGATCATCTGCAATTGTACAGAATCATCTCAAATCACAGGCGATCATCTGAGATCAGATAAGATCATTGTCAATCTAACGAATTCGTCAGATGAATTCATCAAAAACCTGCAATCACAAAAATAGACACCAAAAAATGAAAATGCTACTGCCAAAATAATGCAAAATGATAGTATAAATGCATAACTGATAAATCTAAATAACAAATTAAAGGAAATGCATTGTTTTAATAACTTATTTTAAATTTATCATGCATTTATGCTGAATGAGGTGAACTCTAGGATGTAGAATGAAAATAAATCAAACTAATGCATAGTAAAATAAATAATATAAATGAGGAATGCAAACTCAGGGCTTTGGTTGCCCCCAATCTGAACTATAGTCAAGATCGCCTCCAATCGTACGAGATCATCGTCGATCTACAATAGGATCATCCAAAATCATCTGGAATCACCTACGACGATCCGAGCTTTCTCCAACTAAAGCACAGTGAAAACCTGCAATGAAAACTTAAAACTACGAGTGCAAACAATGGTGGATAGGATGTCTTGACACAACAAAACTAAATGGTAGGGAAAATCAATCAGGGAATCATGGGATCAGCCAACTAGGGGGATAAACTAAGAAAATACCAGTTTATATAGGATTAGGGGAAGGTTAGGAGGTTGGGGATCATCCTAATCTAGGAGATGCTCAGTGGAGGAATCTCCAACTACGCAGACACGCTTCTACCCAAGTTGGAGAGGCTATTAAAACAAAAGCTAATTATGAAAATTTGGTTTTGGGACGAAATCGTCTGGACGTTCTATTCTAGATGAATTCATTCGATCTAGGACGATTTCATTTGATCGACAATGATATCGTCCAACGGTCAAAACAACTCCTAAAAATGACACAAAAAATGGGGTGAGCGGTTAACGGGTGGTTTCGGGGTTAAAATTCAAATTTTATCTTTTTACTAAGGGTTTAACTGTGCCAATTTTAGGGTGCTACATTTTGCCCCCTCTTTAGCGAATTTTCCAAAGAAAATGCGTTAAAGATGAGTTCTTCCCGTTTTACGAGAAAGCAAAAATTTACTCAATTTTTTAGACGACGATTCTAGGTCGAGTCGTACAACTGCTTACTATGGTGCCCCCTCCGTGTTTTTGCCCAAATCGAACGTTTGAGGTAAAAGCGCGATAAAGCAAAATTTTAAAAAATGTTTTTTTTAAATAAAATTAAAAAAAATAGGGTAAAACCCTAATTCATTTTTACTGTTTATTTTCACTGTTTTTAGAGCTCTGCAGGCAAAATGGTAGAAAAAACGCACATATTGACAAAGGTCCGGTGTGGGTTGCGGGTAAGGATCTAAACCTAGTGAATTATGTTTTTAATTGGATTTGTGTAATTTTTTATTTAAATTTTGACTATTTTGGGGCATCGCGGCTGTTTTTAAGCCGTCAATGACGTTGGGATGAAATCGTCCCAATTTCGTCATAATCATCCCTAGATCACCGATTTTGTCTAAGGGTGAAATCAGCAGAATAGGGGTGATCCCATCCAACAAGGGGCGATCCCCAAGTTGCAAAATTGAAGACGATTTCGTCCTACCAAGGATGATTTGACCTAATTTAGGATGATATCATCCAATGGTGGACGATATCATCATTGTTTTTAGAATATTAAATTGATTTAACTAATTTTCATGATTATCTATTGATGATTTTTATTGTTTTATTTTTTATTTTGTAGAGGGGATTACTAAAAAGTCGAGAGTTGAAATACGGGTGACTTAGAGATTACATAGCCACGCTTGACTAGGCGGAGCGAGACTGACTGGCAAAGGTTGGGCTACAGCATGTAGCAAAGATGCCACAAATACCGATAGACATGGGGCTACTAACAACCCTAGCAGAGAGGTGGTATCCGGGGTCGTCCTGCTTTTGGCTACCTATAGGGGAGATGGCCCCAACTCTAGAAGATGTATGGAAGATCTTGAGGATCCCCATACAAGGGTGGTTTATGACTCCTACAATAAATCAGGGCCATGCCATGATGCGACTGTACGGAGATCCTAGCTTCACCCTGGAGAAGGGCAGGGTGAACATCAAGACATTGCGATAGATGCCTGGGGTGTCTCGATTGACTCAGGTTTTGGAAGGGGTGGTGGGTGGCCTACTGCTATGCCACCAGAGCATATGCAGGTTACCCTAGATACTCTCATATGTGGTTTATGATATGAGAGACCACAGCTACATATTTGCTTGGGGTAGCTTTGTGCTATGCCACTTGTATAGGATCCTACACGGGGTCATATACAAGGGAGGTTGATATCTGGTTTTGAAATCATTGCTATAGGTTTGGTGTTGGGAGCACATTGCGGTGCGAAGGCCGGTAGGGCTTCCACTGATAGAGGTTGACCGAGAGAGACCCCGGGTTTTCTATTGGTGGCTCTAGAGAGGGTCACAATGATGGATAGATCTACCGATGTCTTAGAGGTTGCTAGACGACCTCATCCTAGACTAGATCACCTAGAGGCCATGGAGAGAGCATCCACGATGGGGAGAGGATGGACAAGAGTTGGCTCGCATCAGACGAGTCTTCTGGCTGAGGATGGAGTGGGGAGAGGTAGAGCTCCATCGCTATGACCAATTTTTGTGATAGTTCGGTCTACAATAGGGGATCCCTTCTCTCAGGGATTACGAGTACTCCCGGACTATCCGGGATAGTACTACACTAAGTGGGGCTCCAAATATGTAATGATTTTGGAGTTAGGATGTGAATGATGCCCCCATTCAAACAGTGGATGGGGACGATGTTGGGGTCATAGACGGGTATGATGCCTGGTACGTAGGCATATGCCCTCCTCGAATGACGAGGTCATAGGGTTCGATGCATGCCATGGTGTAACGGATGGGGAGGCAACACCAGGCTACTATCGATGTAGTGAGGGGTCATGGGGGGAGGGAGCAGTTACGGTCTCCTTAGGAGAGATTCCAGAGAGTGCCACAGGCTTCAAAGAGACCGTAGTAGGCAAAGAGGAGAGAGGAGGGACTCCCTTCTCAGCAGAGGGATAGGCCAACATCACCCGATAAGGGCAAGTGTATTGAGGTGGGTGAGAGCAGCGAGATGGAGGCTCTCTAAGCTGAGAATGGCTCTCTAAGCTGAGAATACCTACCTATGAGCTCAGGTGCAGAATCTGCAAGATGAGGCTACACAGCTCAGGGCTCGGAGAGGAGGGGCAAGAATTTTGGAGCTGGCACGGTCGGTTGCTTAGACCATGTTCTATCAGGTAGCATACTTCTAGCTAGTTCCATAGGGCCAGAGGTTACAGCTTCCAGCTAGCATTGCGAAGTCGATCAGGATGGGGTCATCGAGGACATCCTCATGATCGACGTCGAGGACCCGTGACACAGGATGAAATTTGATGGGGCCACCTCCTCCACCTTAGGGCGGGATAGGAGATGATGCTGAGAGCTTGAGGGCTTCTCGAGACTAGTGAAATAGATTGGATTATATATTTTTGAGAGGATTGAGTATGCCAGGGTATATATTGTGGCATACCAATCCAGTTTTGAGATGATGTACATATATTTTGATATATATATATGATATTTTTGTGATATGACTTGTCCACATGTTTTATGATGCTTCAATTTTGGATTTGTTGATTGATTATTCATGTAATTATGTCATTTGGAAATAGTATAATTTTATGTCATGCTGTAAAATTTAAATGAAATAATCTGATGGAAACAAATTGGTTGTTTTGTGGTGTGATTTGATGAAAATAAAGGGACTTCTAACAATAATTTCAAAGGACATTGTCATTGTTATAGACCATTTCATGGAGTCGTCGCTCGCTAGGTCATCAAGCTAATCCCAGTATAGAAATATTGTTAAAAGTAAAAGAGTGTTTAAGAGACTGTCTTAAGATTTTGTGTTGTGATGATGAAAATGATGATGGTGATGATTTATTTTTAGATTTTCATAAAAATATTATGCATGAAATATTAAAAATATGATTTTTTCTAGGCATAAAATTCCTAAGTGTGATAAAGTTTTGAACAATTCCTTAGGAATTATACCATGGTTGCAAAATGGAATGTTGACATAATGAAATGAAATAGAAAAATGTGTTCATTATTTTTAAAGCACAATTGTGTGACATAATTATGTAAGCCATATGTTTTATAAATTATAATGAATGGGAAATAAAATTAGAACAATGGTTTGTGCTAGGCATAGAATTATAGGTATAGACTTATACCATCATCACAAAATCCAAAAAGGAAATTGATATAATAGTTTTATTGCATAATTGATTTTTAATTTTGAGATAAACAGAAAAAATATATAAACGTGACTTTATTGCTGGATTTTTGAATATGTTGTTGAAAGAATTTTTGGATTTTTGAAAACAATGTATGTAATTGTTTTTATAGTAAACAGATGTTCTTAAATAAGAAGATGAAATTATTCCAAAAAGGGTTGCAGAAATATTTTAAATTATCTCAAAGACAAAATATAGATTTATAAGGAACCCTCATGTGCATATGTGAGTTCATTGCCGATCTTGATTTATCATAATGATACAAAATCTCTCAAATGCAAATGTGTGTGCAATTGTATTGTTCATTTACCAATTTTGAGCAAGATAATTTGATGTAAGTAATTTGAATTAACCAAATGAATGTTCGTTGACCATGATTTATATGCATGTAACCATACCAGACTAATATGTAAGTCGGGTTATCAAGAGCTAGCTAATCCATAAATAGACATATGTCTGTACAAAATAAGGTCGCTAATGTGATAGACATATCACCATGCTAGGAATTACCCAAGGCCAAGCGGGTTGGGCACAAACCACCTATTATGGGGCTTACCTCACAGTTTTTGAATAATTGAAAATTCCAAGGATTCAAGCTCATTCACCCTTCTTTTCTTTTTCAAGGGGTAGGGAAAGGGATTTTATTGCTTTTCACTTTTTCTTTTCTCTTTTTCTCTTTCTTTTTTTTTTTTTTTTGAATTTTTGCTTGGAACTGAGATAATGCTGAAATATATTTTTTTTATTTGTGGAAAACATCCCAAAAGGGATGCCACTTTCGGGTAAGACCCAAGGAGGCAGGGGTATCCATTCCGCCAAAAATTCCCGGGACTCGGACCTGGCCTACCACCTTTGACATACTCAAGGAGCAAACAAACACACAAAACCAATTTAAAAATAAGTAAATAACAACAAAAATAATAAAATAAAATAAAAAACATGCTCCTTGAGTGTGTCAAAAACAAAAGCACAACCAAACACGCACAATAAGAAAAAAGAAACCACAACACAAACCACATAGAAAAACACAAGAACCACATAACAAAACACAAACAAGACAAAAACAACGAAACACTACAAAGACATAACCCAAAAAAAACATGAAAAATAAACACAACCAAAACCTAAAAAATAAAATAAATAAAATAAAAATAAAAATAAAAAACAACCAACAACGAGACAATAAACAAAAACAAAAAACATAGAAGACACTCACACATAAAAACACGAAATAACACAAACAAAGAGAAACCCAAGAACAAGAACAGAAAAAAACACAAGAACAATAACAAAAAACATAAAAAAAAACAAAACAACAAAAACACAAGAACAACGAAAAACAACACAAAGAACACAAAAACAAAACAAAACAAAAGAACCCACCCACCTTAAAAAACTAAACAAAAAAAAACAAAGAAGAAAAAAGAAAAAAAAAACAATGAACAAAACAATGACCTATCTAGACGAGAAGACTATTAAGGCAAGAATCAACAGAGGAAACAAAATAAAGAATAGAATGAGCTAGGGAACTAAAAAAACTGAATGAACCAAAGAGAAGCAAAAAAAAAAACAAGAAGAAACTAGGTACCTTCAGAACTGGAGCCATCCAAAGAAATGATAGAAAGAAGAGCTTCCCTAATTTGAGAAGCCCACCATATAGGAGGGTGGCCATAACAAGTAAGATCACCTTTGTCCAAAGCCCAATTAGCTAAAGCATCAGCACTCTTGTTTTGATCTCTGACCACATGATTGTAATCAACTTTCAAAAATCCCATCTGGATTAACTGAATCTTCTCAATAATTCTTTTTATTCTCCAATCCACCTTATGATTCTTAGAAGGAGTCTTCAAGAGATTAATCATAAGTTGAGAGTGAGACTCAACTAACACCTTTTCCCATCCAACCTTAGTAGCCTCCTGAAGGCCTCTGAGGATACCATACCCCTCGGCAAGGTTATTGGAAAGAATACCCAAATTCTCGGCAAAAGTAAAAACCAGGGAGCCATCTGAAAGTCTACCAATTCCTCCCACATTGGCTTTTCCGGGGTTCCCTCTAGAGGCTCCATCGGTATTGACTTTTCCAAAATCCTTAGGAGGAGGTTGCCAATTTCTAGTCCTATCCATCTTACTAATACTCACATTCCCTTTAAGTTGGTTGCCCTTAGAAGGTTTAATCTTCAATATTTGCATCACTTGATCCCATCTTTGGTGGGAGTTTTGAGGGTGATTAAGGAGTTGATGGACTGATTCAACTAAGTTGGCTATGGTCTTTTGCCAAATATAGTGAATATCCTTCCTATCTTGATTAAAAATTTGGTTGTTCCTTTCATTCCAAATATTCCAAAGAAGAATGGTAGAACCCATCCAAACTAGCTGCCTAATAAAATGATCAACACCCTCTTGATTAGGCCAATCCCTCCAAAGTTGTTCAAAAGTAAAAAAATTGGACCACTTGTAAGCCAAGTAAAGTGGCCATTCTCCTCCATAGCTCGGAGGCTAAAGTACACTCAATAAAAATATGGTTGATATTTTCTACATTCTCTTCACACATTTCACATCTAAAAGGGCCATGAAAACCACGCTTCATAAGTTGCTCACCAGTAAGCACCCTACGATGCAATAAAAGCCAATTAAAGAACCTCACCTTAGGCCAAAGATTTTGAGCCCACAATTGAGAAAATATGTCAGAAGAATGGTTGGGATTATTATGGCATAAGGTCAAATAACCTTGAGCAACGGAATACTCACCCTTAGTAGTGTTGTTCCATCCAAAACAATCTTTTTCATGGGACCAAGAGAGGGATCTCATATGAAGGATGCCTTGGATATCTTGTCTTTGCCTTTCTGGGATTTGAATAGGCCAGTCCTCAATAGGGATCCAATATCTACCAACCTTTGAATTACCGGTATGGTACCGACAGTAATTAGCCACCTTTATCCAATTAGCTCGGTGAAGCTCCTCCATCAAAGGCCTCCAATCGGGAAACTGAGTTATCAAAGGCTTGTGACCATCCCAAGAATCTGTCCAAAAATTTGCATGTTGACCATTATGAATGATCCAAAATAATTTTTCTTTATCAAATCCTCACCAGTCTTAAGAACTGCTAAAATGGGAGAACCTTTGGTAGGAAGTTGATAGCGAACAAGGTCTTCAGGACTTTTGTTCTCAGCATATTTAGCACGGAGATTATTGGCCCAAAGAGCATTGGGGTTATGCAACATCCTCCAATATAATTTAGCGGCTAAAGCTTTGTTGTTATTAATTGAAGACCGGAATCCTAACCCCCCTTCACTCTTAGGAAGACATAAAGTATCCCATTTCACCAAGGCCCATTTTCTTTTCTCCTTAGTACCACTCCAAAGGAAACGATGACTGATTTGATCCAATTCTCGAAGAACAACCTTTGGGATATTCAAAATGGAAGAAACATAAATAGGAATAGCTTGAAGGACTGATTTTACCAAGGTGATTCTACCCCCAGAAGAAAGCCACTTGTTGGTCCACTTTCCAATTTTCTTCTTGACTTTGTCCAACAACCAATTCCAATATTTATTTTTCGCCTTTGAATATTTATGGGAATACCTAAATAAGTGATTGGAAGAGAGGTCTTCTTATATCTTAATTTATCCAAGACCATGGATTCCTGTCTAGCGAAGCGAGTGAAAGAAAATAACTTTAGATTTGTCTTCATTGATCAAGCTGCCTGATAGCCTTAGAAAAACAGCTAATTATTTGCTTAATATTAGAAGCTTCCTTAAGCTGTAGCTTTACCTAAAAGAGTAGAGTCATCCACAAATTGAAGATGAGAGATAGGTCTAGCTCCATGAGCAATGGTAACTCCCTCAAGGGTTTTGTTTTCCCTCTTTTTGGTTATAGTCCTACCCAAGCATTCAACAAGAATGATGAATAAATAAGGGGATAGCGGGTCACCTTGCCTAATACCTCTGGAAGCTAGGAAAGACTGAGAAGGCCTGCCATTGATAAGAACTAAGTAGGAAGCTGAAGAGATACATCCCATAATCCAATCCATCCAATCCTTAGAGAAACCAAATTGCCTCAAAACTTTGATAAGGAAGTGCCAATCCACTCTGTCATAAGCTTTGGATAAGTCTAACCGAATGAACATAGAAGGAGAATTTTGCATATCCATGGAATGGATGGCTTCCTGAGCAAGAACTATCTCATCTACTATTTGACGTCCTTCCACATATCCCCCTTGCTCTGGGGAAATAATCTTATGCAAAAGAGGCTTCAACCTTTATGCCATGATTTTAGTAATGATTTTGAGAAGAACATTACATAAAGCAATAGGTCTAAAAGCTGAGATATGATCAACCTCTTGAGCTTTTGGAACAAGAGTAATATAAGTTTTATTGATAACCTTCAAAATTTCTTTGGCTTTCCTGGCTTCTTCCACCACCTCTAATAAATCAACATGAAGGATATCCCGAGAACTCTTGGTAGAACTCAATAGGAAAACCATCGGGACCTGGGGTTTTCCCTTTTTGCATTTTAAAAACTACTTGTTGAAGCTCATTGATAGTACCAGGAGCAGTCAAAATAGAGTTCTCCTCGGAAGTGATAAGAGAAGGGATTGCTTGAAGAACATTTTGTTGAGAAGCTGAGTCAAGAGGAGTAGCAGCAAAAATATTGGAAAAGTAATCAACAACAATAGAGTTCATGCCATCCCAAGTATAAACAACATCTCCAGTATCTGAAGTTAAGGAAGAAATAAAGTTGTGAGATCTTCGAGCTAGAAGAGATTTGTGAAAGAAATTTGTGTTTCGATCTCCTTCTTTGAGCCATTGAATTCTAGATTTTTGCTTCCATAAGATTTCTTCTCTTTTTTCCCATTCCTCAAGCTGAGTTGTGAGTTTAATTTCATCTGCACTTCTCTTCTCTGTGAGGCCATCTAAACGGATTTTCTTATTCAAATTTTCAAGATGAGCAATAACTTCATGTTTTTTTTATGAACATCCCCAAACTCTTTCCAGTTCCAAGTCTTGATTTTGGATTTAATGTATTGCGGTCTTTTGGCAAAACAGAACATCTTAGTCCCATGCCTAGGTTTACCTTCCTTCCACCATTGTTGCACACGAGGTCTGAAGGAAATGTCTCTGAGCCACATTAATTGAAAACGAAAAGGAGAGAAACTCACATTGGTTTTCCACATTTCCACCATGACTGGCCAATGATCCGAACCAGCATTATTAAGAGTCTTCACTTTAGGAATGTGACCATGGATTAAGAAATTTTCAGAGAGCAAAAACCTATCCAATCTCTCCATTATACAAGCTAAGCCTTGCCTTCTGTTAGACCAAGTCATAAGGCCATTATCCGGTTGGATATCCACAAGATGGAGGTTTGCAATATATTCGCTCATGAGGTCAGTGCTTTTGTCCAAATTTCTATTTCCCCCCTTTTCTCATCCAGAGAGAGGATGGTATTGAAATCTCCTCCGATCAAGATCCAAGCTTTAGGAAAATGAGAGATAATATGAGTAATATCCTTCCATTGTCTTCTTTTTTCCTCTAAAGAAGTCGGGGCATAAACAGTAATGCAGAGCATAATCTGGTTGGAATGTCTACTTTGAATAGCTATAGCCAACAAACCCCAACTGCCAACCATATGGTGAATAACTACCTCTTTTGGGTCCCAAAGACAAGCAATGCCACCCGAAGTCCCTTGGGAACTGAGGGAAACCACTTTTCAGTGGCCAAATTTTCTTGGCAATTAAGTCCATATCCTCCATTGACATCTTTGTTTCTTGAAGGAAAACAAGATGTGGATGATTTATTTGAATCATTCTTCTAATTTCATTTTGTTTTGAAAGACTCCCTTTGAGTCCTCTAATATTCCAAGTGATGATCTTCATTAATACCGGGGCTAAAAAAGTTGGGAAGGGCATTAATCTTACCTTCCTCTACAAGCTTTTCACCTTCTTTTACCATATGATATTGATTGGTCTTGCGACCTATTTTTTGATTGGAATCCATCTTCAATTTTTTTCCCTGTTTCTTGACTTATTCCAATTGAATCTGAGATGGCTTCTAACCTTGAAGAATGCTCATACACTGCCAAAATTTTACTAGATGGTTCAATGGAGTCTATATTGGGACCTGCATTATTTGAAGTTTTGACATTTGAAATATTGTTTTTCTTGTGTAAATTTTCTCCTTTTTTTTTTGTTGAAAACCTTTGATTTGTTGGTTTGTCTCCGAGTTCTTCCCTTCATATTTAAATTGTGTTTCTAAGATTTCAGTTTCCATTATTTCCTCTTCCTCACTTGGGACATCATTTGTGGAAAGTATTTCAAACATATTAGCAAATGACTTTGATTGATCCTTCATAACTATTTTTTTTGAGTGTTCTTCTTCTTAGGTATTTGGAAACCTGCTGAGTTTATATCTTCTTTCTTTTGATCAGGAATTTTATTTGGGCAAGCACTGGCCAAATGACCATATTCATGGCAAATTCTACAACGAAAAGGAATGTTCTCATAGTCCACTACTTGCTCCCAAGTGTCTTCCCCAAATTGTAATGTGATCTTTTTAGGAAGGGGTTTGTCAAAATCCATTAAAACACAAATTCGAGCATAAATAATATGTTCAAAATTTTGAGTACAATCAGCAAGTCATCATAAAAGTTCCTAAAGAGTTTCCAATTGAAGAAAAAATAGTAGGATTCCAAAATTCAATAGGGAGGCCAAAGAGTCTAACCCACACGGGAGCTATAGAAGGCATCTCTTCTTCGGATTTAAATTTAGTATGCCGGGGCTTCATGAAAAGCCCTGCCCTTCCAAAAAACCAAGGACCCCCTTGAAAAGTTTTCTCTCTATCTTCATTATTAGCAAATAAAACAAGAAAATAACCATTTGGATAAATAGAGATTTGTAACTCACCTTTAGTTTTCCAGCTTTTTGCAGCCCAGACTTTGAAAGGAGATAGACTCGGACGAAAACCCACGAACCGACAAATTAGTCCTCTTTTTTCCAAATCTTCAATGCCAGTCTGAATGTTCCCCATATCAAGCTTAACAATAGGAGTTCCATCAGCTGCTTTAAGACATCCTGACTCTGTTTTCCTGGGATCAATCTTAGGCATTCTTAGAGGTTTATGGGAAGCCCTAATATTGATATTAGCATTGGGTTGAGGCTGTCCACCACGAAGGGCATCCCTAAAATTCATTTTTGGGACTGAGTCTTCAAAATTCTTACCCTTGACGAGGGGTTTTCAAGGTAGAATTATTTTGTGGGTGCACCTTAGCACCAGATTCATTTGAGATATGAGCCATTTTTTGATCAACTGCTTGAAACTTGTTTCGAGATCTCTTTAATCCTTGCCCTAGACGTCGTGGAAAGGTATGGTTTTCACTTTTCTTTTGAGCAGCAAATTGGAAGCCGTTGTCACTCAAGTTCACAGTATGATCTGTTGAAAGACAAATTTCTAACCCATCTTGTATCCCCTGCAACATTTCCTGCTAAAATATTGAGCATAAACCACAAAAATATTGGCCGCTAGGGCCCGAAGGCCCTAAAAACCAACCTCTGGAGCTGCTTGCACTCAACCCAGATGAAACCCTCGCATAGCCGCTTGCCAAATATATCGTTCACACATAGGGCTGCGCTAGGATCTGTGTTGCTCCAAATGATATGAAAATTGGTGGAGACGTTCTAGGGTTTTTCAGGCATCTACCCTCAAAATTTCAGCTCAATCCGAGTTCGGATGAGTGAGATATGGCCAAAACGAGTTCGGCAGTTTGGGCAGTCCTGCGAAAAACATCGAGAAAAAAAAAGGGGAGCATTTATACTATTTTTTTTGAGATAATGTTGAAATATTGTTGCGATGGTACAAAATAATATTTTTCTTTTTCTCATTTTCTTTGACTTTTCTTTTTCTTCCTATTCTAGGGATACTTGCTCGGATTGGTTGTAGAGCAAGGGATTTTTATTCTAGGCAGGGGTGAGCTTGTCCTTTTGTGCATAAAAGGACAATATTATATGAATTATTGCTTGAATTGGAAAGATACACAATGTGATTGTTTTTGAAATTTTTATATGAATGACTAAAATGAAACAATATGCAAAATAACAATATATACAATGATGAAATGACCAGATTTTATGCATAATAGCGTTTAAGATGCATAATGTTCATAGGTTCTTTAAGATCTTTACCATCTAAGGTAGCTAATATGTATGCTCCCGAACCAAATTTAGCAGTGATGATATATGGTCCAAGCCAGTTGGGCTTGAATTTACCTTTAAGATATTTAGTTGCATTAGTATTTTTTTTATTTTCTTTCAAGACAAGGTCACCAATCTCAAAGGATCGATGATGAACTTTCTTGAGGTATGCTCGCTTGAGCTTGTTCTGATAAGCTCGAAGATGTTCCAAAGCATTGATGCACTTCTCATCTAGGAGTTCCAGTTGACTAAATCTGCCAACATGATATTCATCTCCTACTTTAGTATCTTGAAGTAGTAGAGCCAAAGAAGGAACTTCTAATTCAAAGGGAAAAACTGCTTCAGTGCCATAAACCAAAACAAAAGGTGAAGTGCATGTGGGGGTACGAATGCTAGTTCTATAAGCCCACAAAGTAGGATATAGTTGAATGTGCCAATATCGGCCAGATTTATTGACCAATATTTTGAGGATTTTAATTAATGTTTTATTAGATGCTTCTGCTTGGCCATTACCCTAAGGATAATAGGGAGTGGACCAACGATGTTGAATTTTATATTTTTGACATAATTTTTTGACATCTTTATTTTTTAAACAAGTTCCATTATCCGAGATGAGATTTGCAGGAATTTCAAACCTACAAATAATTTGATTGAAAATAAATTTGGAAACTTGGGTTCCAGTGCAAGAAGCTAAGGGCATAGCTTCAACCCACTTCATGAAATACTCGGTGGCGGTTATGATGAATTTGTGTCCATCAGATGACACAGGGTTGATTTTTCCAATGATGTCTAAGCCCCATTTTGAAAAGGGCCAAGGAGATGAAATAGCCTGGAGCTCTTGTGCAGGTGCATGGACAAGGTCAGCATGTTTCTACCACTTAGCACAATGGTGCACATAATCATGTGCATCATTCTCCATGGTAGGCCAAAAATATCCTATCCTAAGGATCTTCTTAGCCATGGCGCTACCACTAAAATGTCCCCCACAAGATCCATCGTGGGCTTCACTCAAAGCTGATCTAGATTCTTATAGATTCAAACATCTCAGTAGGATACCTTCGAAAGATATCCTATATAACGTATTTCCAATTATGATGAAGCGACTTGCTCGTCTACGCAATAACCGATGTTGGTTTCTATTAAAACCTTCAGGGAAGGTCCCATTTTGAAGAAAATTGAATATATCAGTGTACCAAAGTTTAGGAGTAGTTTCATTGATTAGAAACACATCCAAAGGTTCTAAGCATGATTTATTTGAATCGAGTTCCTGGAGTCAACAAATAATGATGAGAGCATATTCGTACTCTAACTCCAGGGGTAAAAGATATGTAGCTGCAGCCATAGCATCAACCGTACGATTGCTAGTTCGAGGAATAGATTCCAAGGTAACTTAATCAAATAAAGATATTAATTGTAATACATATGCTTTATATGGGCGTAATTTATCATCTTTGGTCTGATAAACATCATTAATTTGATTTATAACAATTCAAAAACTAATAGATTTTTAATTTTTAGTGCCAAGGTAGCTCGTAATCCAAGGATTAGAGCCTCATACTCAGCAGTGTTATTAGTACAAGCAAATGTTAATTTAAAGGACAGAGGGATAAGATGTTTCTATGGAGATATTAAAATAATACCTACACTAGCCCCATTCATGCATCGGGCTTCGTCAAAGTATAAGGACCATTGCTCTGAATGATCTGCCTCTAGTTTAAGGCATTCATCAGGAAACTCAATGATGAGGGGATGGGTAGACTCTAAGGGTGCAGTAGCTAATTGATCTGTTATGATTTAACCCTTAATAGATTTTTGTCCTATAAACATGAGTTCAAACTCGCTTAGGGCAATAACCCACTTTGTTGTGCGACCAGATAAGTACGGTCGACTCATGAGATACCGCAAAGGATCAGATTTAGCAATAACATAGGTTTTTTTACTGAGCATATAATGGCATAATTTTTGTGTAGAAAATACGACTGCTATACATAACTTCTCTAATGTAGTGTAACGGGTTTCATAACTGATTAATGTTCTGCTGATATAATAATTAGCACGTTCTTTCTTCTCATCATCAAGTTGAGCTAACATAGCTCCTACGGCAAGATCTGAAGTAGAAATATACAAGATAAATAGGCGATCAGGTCTAGGTGGTGAAAGCACAGGTGGGTTAAGAAGATATTGTTTGAGGAGTTCAAATGCTTGCTGAAATTCATAGTCCCAATGGAAAAAGACATCCTTCTTAAGAAGATTAATAAAGGGTCCGATTTTATCTGCCAGCTTATCGATGAAGTGACGGATAGCTTGAAGCTTACCTTGTAAACTTCGTAATTTTGATATATTTTTGGGTGTGGGCATATCAGTGATAGCCGCAATCTTGAGAGGGTCAATTTTGATGCCACGTAAAGAAACTATAACCCCCAATAATTTTCCAGACTTAAATCCAAATATACATTTAGCTGGATTCAATCGGATAAGATATTCCCTTAACCGATTAAATACTTTTCTCAAATCATCTAAATGGTGATATTCTTCAGTTGAATGAGCTATAATGTCATCTACATAATCATGTAGTATATCATGCATCATATCATGAAAGATATAAGTCATGGCTCATTGATATGTTGCACCTGCATTCTTTAAATTGAATGGCATCACTTTCCAACAAAAGGTTCCCCAAGGGGTAATAAAGGCTGTTTTAGCCTGATCTTCAGTAACTATCCTGATCTGATTATAACTATAAAATCCATCCATTAGGGATATTATTGGCCTAGCATGTTTACAGATGTTTACCAATGGGTTAGGGACCATGACAAAGGTAATTTCTTCACTAGAAAAAAGAGGAAAGAGATCCTGCTCTTAAATCCCATAACAACAAATGAGCCATTCTCCCAATGTAGATTAAATTTCATTGGAATGATTAACTTGCTATTAAGTGAAGGTAATAAATGGATTCTCATTATCATTGAATATTTTACTAGGTGGACAGAAGCAGTCCCATTAAAATAAGTTACTAAGAAGGTGATCATTGATTTCCTTGAGAATATTATAATCAAATTTGGCATTCTAAACACTGTCATCATATATTGTTAAAAGGTATTAATTGGGGCTAAAATAACCTATTTTCCCATCCAATTGGCATATATTTGAAGGATTACTCAAATTACTATTCCCAAGGGATTGGTCAAGCAAAATCCACTAATAAGTACTTGATTAGGATTTTTAAGAGGACTGGTTTAGATAATAGAAGACAATGATACCTCTATCCTAGAAAATTTTTATGCGCATATAGAATTACTTCAAAGGAGAATATTTTGGAGCACAAAAAGGTGTACGAAGGTGCTAGCCTCCAAGTTTTTTCTCAACACTAAACCACACACAAACAAGATAGTGTTGCTACTAATTCATCATTATTGCACTATGAGCTTTTATCTTTGGCAAGAGGCTTTAGGTTCACCAAGGGCTTATAGGTTTTCCTAAATCTAGTGTTATGTATTTAGTTTGATAAAAACTTAGATTTTGTTCTATCCTCATGCTAATATGTAAAATGATGATGATGCAATGCAATATGAAAGCAACTATGCATAAAACAAGGTATTAACTTATATGCAAATTTACTTTGATGAGTTCCAACTAGGATAGAAGTTACAAGAAACTAAAAATTTTTATTTTATTTTCCTTAAAATCAATGGTGCAATAAGGATGAAAAATTGCACAAATTATCCTAATAAAAAACTAAGTATTATTCTGACTGAATGCATAAACAACAAAGAATATGACGCTAAGCTAAAAGTAGAGTTTTTTTTTTTTTTTTTTCCCTTTTATTTGAAGTTATCTAAATATAAATACAAGGAAATATATAAATAAAAATAAAAAAACAACCTATGATAATAATAGAAATATAGAGGAGAAGATATACTTTCCTATTTCAGTCTCTATCATGAATACACCACCTATGTTCGAATTCATTTTCTGATGAATACCTCACCTAGAATCTTTTCAGCTAGCCAATTCGCTAAAACCTACAAAAAAATATAATAAAAGGTGAATCAAAGTTTGGGGGCCTACCAAATAGCAAGAATGGAATAATTTCTGATTAAAATAGTCAGACCCCCTCTTATATGCATAAAAATTAAATTTGAACCTTGGAGGTGGATGTAGTGGGACAGAGGATGAATCCATTGCTTGAAAGTTTATTAGCTACAAAGTCACTAGGATGATAGAAACAGATTTATAGGAGGTAGAAATAGAGATATGGGTTATAAAAATGAAAATGAAATGCATAAGGGTAAATTAGATAGGTTGGAAGTTGAGCTACTACGATAGACCTAAGGTTATGTAGGCAATGATGAATCTATGGCCTAAAATAGTTATAGGTGTCAGATTTGCTTCTATGGAATAAGAGGACCATTAGATTTGAGATTAGAATCCTAATATTCTAACCATTTTGTTGGAATATATTACATTATTTGGTACATGCCAATTTACCACCTTAGGTACATCATTATATTAGGAGAGTGTCTTAGATTAAGGTTTGAGTAGTTACTTTATGTAATGTATTAAATGCACAAGTGTTAGAATGTGAAATGATGTAAATGTTCATGTAGTCCACATGTACATGAGTCATAGGTTAGGTAGACGAAGAGTCATGGGTAGATGAAATGCCAAGGTTCATATCTCTCTATATATAGGCCTTTGATAAAGTGAAGCAAATGAGAGAATGTAAGAGAGAAGCATATAGAATAGTAGAGCATAGTGATGAGAAGAGAAGGTAGATACAATGTAGATCATGCAAGAATTTTTGGAGTGTTTAAGACCTCCATATATTACATTGTACTATTTTCATGAGATTTCATTAATGGCTATTTTCTAATTTATTACAAAAGTTTCTCATATAGTTTTCTTGCATATTATATTCTCATTATCATATAGTTAACATTGTTTGTTCATTTTAGATCTTGTGTTTGCATTTCTTTTAATATATATCATCAAAACCTAACACATTTGAAGTGAATACATAGCCTAAATAGATTATAGGTAGTGAATTTACTTTGAGTAGATGAAAACAAAAAGAATAAACCCATACAGGCTGCAAGGCACTACCAAATATGCTAAGGGACCCTCAAGGATGATATATTATCATATAGATATATTACAAGAGCTAATTAAACACTTGATCATGCAAAAGATATATTAGATGTTAATGGAAATACAAATGAATGTATGCAAAACAACTAAATCTAAAATGCTAATGATGATAATTAATGAGAACAAAGGTAAAATATATGGGAAGGGTATCACCAAAATTACACATGTGAGTTGCCTCCTTCCCTTATGGGAAAATTTTAGTAGCAATTTGATGCTTGAGATAAATGTTTTTTTACTAAATTTCAATAAAAATTTGTTACTTGAAAAAAACCTCCTCGAAATGTTATCCCAAGGGGCTAATTTATATAAGTGGCCTTCCTAGGAGATTCCCAAAGGGGAGGGACAAGGTGTCCTATTGATTGGGGCTGATATAAGACTAACTGGACTAAGTGAAATCAATTATCCCTTTGATTGGGGCTGATTTGGGTAGGTGGAGGAAGGTCGAGGAAACTTAGCCACCTTCATCCCTACCTATTGATTTCTTGCAATGAAAGAGGTGAAGGATGGAGGAAATTATACTATAGGAAATTTTGGAATGTTAACTATGCATCAAATATGAATTCATTTATCCAATAAATTTACAATTTTGACCATTGTAATTCAAATTTGATTGGGTAGGTCAAAAATTTGGACAATGTGTAAATCCATTGGATAAGAAGCAAATTTTCTAGCAAGAGAATTTTCTCTGAGATGGTGAATTTGCTATTGATGAGTTTTGGCTGCAAAATCTATAGTTGAGGTGTCATCATGGTTAGGTCAATCATTTTATGCACTTATGCTAATAAAGGTTTAATTGGGTGATTCAATTTTAGGTATCTATATTTTTCCTCTTTTGATGTATTTACAATTAATAAATTCATCAAAAAATAGTTGTAGATACCCTTAGTTTATAGAAAAATGGGGTTTCTAGGATTGTAGTGATCTATACAGGATGAAACATAGAAAAATATTCTTGCAAAATTACAAAAATTACCCAAGTTTTTTATTGGATAATATTCAAGATATGCAAAGAAAGATTAAATAGACCTTACCCCCAACCTGGATGCCCCCTTGAGTTTTTGATGAAGTAGATGAGATCTACAAGGAACTCAAATAGGCTAGGTAGCGATACAAAAGGAGATAAAAATTTACCTTGGTAGGGGTAAAAGAAGGCAAGGGGTGTTGTAATAATTTATTTTTACTGCATACAAAAGAAGAATATGACTCTAACGACAAACTAAGGATTGACAAAATGACATAGCAAGGACATCCAATTCACTGGATGGAGCTAGTACAAGGTGTAGGTAGGTTAGTCAAGTCCTAGGTATAGGTAAGGGATCCTATCCATTAATTTTTTCAAAAAATTTCTTTGTAGGATTTGATTTTGTGGTAGGAAATTTTTCAAATAGGATGTCAATTCACCACAATAGGCAATGAATTCATGAAAGCCTAGGTGTCGATGAATCCGTGATCTAGTTGTGAATTTGATTAGGTGGTGAATTCACTCAAAGTTGATGAATTCAAGGTTAGATAAAGAGGATTAGATGTTGCTTTGTTTTAGGAAATCCTAACTCTTATGGTGCCTTTTGTGCATGCAAGCACTAGATATTTGAAGTGCTAAGATCAGTGATCTTGTAATATAAGGTCAACTATAGATGCCATGAATCTAGTTGATAGGAAAGTTTTAGATGTAGTTGGCATTGGGTATCTAGTTATAGTCCCTTAATAGATCTCAACCATGCTTTGCTTACATTATTAGCAGAGTGATAACACTCTGAATATTCCACTTTTTAGTTGTTGATAGGTGAGATATTGGTTACATTAGATGACGTATGGAGGATCATTTGGATGCCAATTAGGGGAGCCAAATTTCTTATGAGCTATACTATGGCTCATGCATTATAGAGGCTTAATGGGGGTCCTCAATTCACATTAATGCAATACAAAATTAATATTAGTAGCATATTTTAATCAGTTCAATTGGATAGGTTGATGATGATGCTTTGTGTAGTGACATCTAGCTTATTTATTGGAGATACCACCAAGAGGTTTCCACACTAGGGTTGGGGTGAAATCATCACCCAAATGAGGTACTAAAAAATTTAGTTTGCATGGGGATATTTTATATTGCATAGAATATATTGGACCCTCCACTAGGTGGTTTATAGGGATGATAAGAGCCTGGTTTGTTGCTTATAATTACATGTGTGGGCATGGAAGCATTTGACCATCATGCGATCATTCAATCTCTTGATATATATTGAGGATGCATAGGATCTAGTAGGGTTCATGTGGGACCATAACCGTGAGATAGTTTGAAGACCCTTTATATGGGTTTTGATGGGATGTTGGTAGGTGATTGATGAGTTGAAGGAAGATCAAGTGACATGGCAACCATAGAGGACACACCTAGGGTGGGAAGAGGATGCCTTGCATGGCAAAGGTGAGGAGGATTATATGGTTATGGGAATCCTTGTGAGAGTTCAAGATATATAGGTCATAGAATATTATTTGATAGTTTGGCCTTTTCTAGGTGGTACCTATCATGGGGAGTTGTGGTATGAATAATTCACCAAGAAGAGGGGATTGGGATTTGGAGACCCTCAAGAACCTAAGAGCTTCAAATAAGAGGATGTAAACAATGCAAAGATGCTACTAGGGTACTGGAAATGATACAGGTAAATTTTTCCTAAGATGGTGACTTTGGTTCTACAATGATGATAGATGAGACCCAATCTAATTATATGTCACCACCTTTAGGTTACGATTGAGAGATTGAGATGGAGATAGAGAGATAGGTTGATTTTGAGTTGATCCCTAGTTATACCCCCTATTTCTTAAGTTCAAAGACCAAGGTAGGTCCCAAAAAGAGAATAAAGGAGAGAGCTCAATATGATTGGGATGCAATAGAGAGGAAGTTGTTATTGTATGAGGATGAGATTGTATAATAGTTATATCAGTTATTGTGGTAAAGACAACTAAGAAGGACATGTACTAGGTCTAGGTGGACCAGGTATTAGTATAGTAGGATGTGTTACATGCAAAGAGAGATAAAAGGAATGAAGAGATTGTATGGTTGATGTAGGAGCACAATGATGTTATAGAAGGAGCTATATCAACAATGTCTAGGAGTAGTGACATGGATGTGATATTCATAGTTGATCATAGTGGTATAGGCTTAATTGGATGAGTTTGAGGCCAAATACTCAATGGAGGTGGAGAGGAGTGGACACTATAGGGACCTATATAATGTGGTAGTCTTGACTAAAAATATCCATCACCAACTAGGATACCATCCCACTCTTGCTCATGGGCAAGATAAATGACTAGGGTATCTCAATAGTCTATATAGTTTCTAGCTTGATCAACTAAGGGTGGCTCTGAGAGTTAGCCTCAACTTTTATTTTGTGCTTTCGATAAGAATTTTGGTAGTCATGAGTTGCATGAGGGTATCAATTTTTTATTTTCAGGTGCCTTAGCTAGATGGCTTAGTTTGAGTGTATCATTTTAGTGATTGTGCTACACTAGGTTGATGTATGTATGTGTGTATATATATATAGATTATTGATTTGATATGATGTGTTGAAATGTGTGTTGAGTTGATATGGTATGAAATTTAATTTTTAGTTTAATGTTTGAACAAATAGAAATTATGGAATGACACAAATTTTTTTATGATAGATATGGTAGGCATATATTATTGTAGATTTTATTTTTGAATTGATTTAGAATTTTTGAAAAATTAATTTAGTTTGGAAAAATTTTGTCAAAGGGGTAATGTGTTTTTAGCAAAATTTCAAAAATAAATTCTACCAAGTAGGAATGTAAAATATGAATGTGATTAAACAAATTTAGGTTAATGAATAGGTTTTAGGTCAATTTAGAATTTTTAGGAAATGCTTTATATGATTCCAAAAATTATAATTTTGTTGTGTTAATGTCAAAATTGAGGTTTTGGAATAAATCAATTAAAATTTAGAAATGATTTGGTTTTGTGATTGAAGGTTTGGATTTTTTTTGTAGATATATAGGAATGTCCTCGGGATGGATTTCCTATGTTCAAAAAGGGAAGTATTTTTCACAAATTTTATTTCATTTGCAAAAATAAAGTTATTGCATGCATCTAGGTTTGTTTAATGTTATTGCCCCTTTTAAGTAAAATATTTAAAAGGTCCAAGAATATCCTTATTAAATAACATCAACTTTTAGGATTCATTTAAAAGTACCTAACAAACAAATATCTCTTATTTTATGTTTTTGTGTCATTAGTCCCTAAGCGGTGGCATTTTAACCTAATTAATGGATAAGTGCTTAGGAAGCTATGACTAATTACTTTTAGGTAGTCTATGACTTTGGATAGTTTATGTTATTTTTTTAAAATAAATTTACTTTCCCCTAAGTGGTGGCTTTCCTAGCTTGATTAATGAACAAGAACATAGAAGGGCTATTACTTTTAGGTAGTTAGTGCCTTTTAATGTTTCAGATAATCTATGTTCGTATAATACAATGATAGGTATTGTCAATATCCATATGATATAATTTTAAGGAAAGTAAATGTCCATATGATACAATTCTAGGGATAATCAATGTCCATATGATACAATTTTTGGACATTTTGAGTCCATGGAGTTGTCATTGATGTCAAGGCATGAAGTTGTCATTAATGCCAAGAAGTGAACCATCGGTGATGTTAAAAGGTCAAAATAAGCAATGTCAGAGGTTGATGAAAAAGGGCTTCATAATATTATTTTTAACATTATGTGAAGAAAAACAAAGGTTTTTATTAATACCATGGTGGACAAAATAAAAGGTTTTATTATAAACCATAATGAGCAAAAATGAAAGTTTTTTATTAAAACCTAAGAAGGATTTTTATAAAGCTAAGATATTTAAATATTGATTTATAAAATTTAAATTCTAAAGAAATTAAATGATTCATAAATTAATATATTTAAATGCAAAAACCTTAGTGTCGACCTCGACAAATTCACCTCCATTGACATATATGGAACGATGGCACAAGGTATTTATACCTTAGCCAAAGCATTGAAAAATCATTCAAAAATATCCTCCGCAATATTCGGTGCAAGACTCGTGCGAATTCTGTTTGGAGAAGCACCTTTGAAGTGCTACGTGGAGTAAGGAGACGTGGTAGAGAAAGGAGACAAAAGGCTCTAAAGGGCAACGAAGGCATAAGGCATATATTGCGCCTTAGTGGAGTAAGGTGAGCACTTGGCTCACACGACATGGAAGCCACAACCAAGGTGCTGCAATGGTAGTGCAAGTTTGAATCCTGCAATTTGCGAAGAGGGAAGAAAAAGGTTTTTATAATTTTATTTTTAATTATTGCTTTCACCAAAGTTGTGTGGAGGGATAAGGTATAAATAAATCGTTTTATTTACCTAAGTGGTAAATAGTGAATGTTTCTAGGGTAACTATTGGAACCGATTCTTGCATCCGTAGGAAATCAATTGTCATGCTACAAGAATCCGTTTGAAACCAAAGAGTTATTATAGGCTCTGGTCGACCTGCCTCATGTTCTACTAAACCCGAATATTGATAAAGAAGACGACAAAACGGGTAAGGAAACCCCAACAACGATTATTTAATTAAACTTCTAATTTGCATGCTCCAGATTTATATTAAACTATAATTATTCTCATTAAAATGACCAAGCATGAAAATAACCAACTGTTATGCCTTATGTAGATCGGTGCCTAGATTAATTGGGCTGTTATAGGAATTTAACAATAATTTTAATATGAAACAGAGAGAAGGGGAGAAGAAAATTGGTGTTCTTAATCTCATTCGAATATCGCAATAAAATCAAGAGATAACCAATGAAAGAAAATGTATATAATGCATCCAAATAATGTAACCCATTACATAGTGATACACAATACAATGACAAAGATATGATAGGAATAAAACCCATAATTGTATTGATTTCATAAAATATTACATGTAGAGTGGGCGGGATGCCTTTTAACTCTATTTTTCTTAAATAAATACATCAATACAATGAAGAGGACTCTATTAAAATAATGTAATAGGTCTCTCCAAATCTCCTTGTTCCAATATGGTAACAGAAGAATCTCTAAATCCTAGGCTCAAGAAGGTAGGAAATATTCTCAGCTTCTTGAACGCTTTCCTATCATACAATCCTGCACAGCAAGGGGAGGAAGAAAGAATGAATAAAATAAAATAGACATAAATAAATACAACACAACTAATAGGGCACTCAAGTATACCTCTTAGCAAAAATGCTATTATCTAATTGCTTGATGTAGAATCCAGACCTTCCTGCTTCCTTTTATAGCTTGTTGGTTCTTGATTCTGTTATTTTTGGTTGAATTCTAGCTGCACACTTGGTAGCATCTGTTTGAATCCATTCTGTGTGTTGTCCAGTTGGCGTGGCTCTAAACTGACTATTAAGGCTTTTCTCTGGACTAAAGGGAGCTCTTTGTTATTTTAATTTGGCATTTTTGCTCTCTTTGGTTGGCCCTAGAAACTAAGGATTCATCATTATATTTTTTCTTTTTGTTTTGCTTGTCTCGGCCACTATGATTTGTTGTTAAGGCTCGATCGGGATGTCATCATGAATTCTAGATGAGGAACGAAGGGGGAATCGATGTAATGGTGAATATAAGGGGTGGCATGCCAGTGGCAAACATATGGAGTTTCACTGATCACGAGATAGAGTGAAGAAGTAAGGATGGTGAGGGTCTTATGGATGGAATGATGGGGGGTAAATGATAAGAAGTGGTAGTGGGTGAGGGTGACATACTAGAAAAAATGTTAGGATGGTCAAGGAGGAATACCCAAGAGGAGGAGGGCAGTGGTAAGTAGGAAGAATATGGGAATGGACAACAAGATCTGGAAGCATCTATAATTTTATTACATAACTATACTCCATCGAAGTGCTCCCCTGGTAACTATATTCCATTGAAGCACGGATTGAATGGTTTTCTGAAAATTGAAACCATGCTTTTTCTTCACGTGCATCCTTCACCTTAAGTATTTGCAGAACAAAAATTGAATACATTTGTATTCTTGTATTCCATTGTTTCTCTTTCCTAATGCTCTTAGCTTTCCTTTATTATCCCTTATTTATAAGCTGTAACTATACTTTGTAGTCTTATCTTGTGGTACACCATTATTCCAGTGAGATATACATGATCTGGTGGCATGCTTGAGCACCAAGATTTGTCTTTTTTTGTTTCGCTTTGTCATTACCAAAGTACTATTTATGGGAATTTCTTTGATTTTTTTGAATATTTTCTCCCATGAGTGCTCTTCTGGATTCATAGCTTCTGTGCGTACTATTTTGACTCCGTCTTGGTTATTGATTTTCATAATGATCTTTCAGTGTACCTTGCCTCCGTGGTCTTTTTGTTTCTCTTGGTTTGTTGGGTGTTTCTTCTGTTTCTCCTTCTCTTGGAGGCTTGGTCCTTTGAATCTTTCTAATGTGTGATTTTATTGATTTTTTCTAGTTCGCGATCTTCTCGAGCTCTCGTCATGGCGGTTCTTCGATACTCTTAAACCTTTTTGAGTTATCGTAGGGCGTGCGTTACCATTGGATTGATCCTGGAAGGTGTTAGCGCGATTCATTTTTGCTCAAAAATCTGTATGATAGTTAGTGTACCTAGCTACATATAAACACTTGACATAACGTGTTTATTGGTCCTCGTTTAATCATGATTTATCTAATGTTTAATCTTCATATTTTAAACCTTAACAACTCGTATTAATAGATGGTAACATATGATACGGGCATTTTTCCATTGTGATCACCATTAGATCATACTATGGTGAGGCGCGATCATTGGATTGTATATATGCACATGGTTTTTAATAAATGGGAAACATTTATACGTACCTTGGTTTAATTAATCAACCTTTTGAAATAATAATGCTTAGATTAACCTTCGGTTATCTTCTCGTATGTGCATCGTTGGATCTGGGGCAGAAACGAGCACCGTCATCTGATTTGTGTACTATTAAAATGTCTTAATTTAGCTTTCTATCCTTTGCTGCCACTACAAGCCTTCGCAAACATTGATTTTTAGATAAATTTGGGCGCTATCATTAGATTGCCTATAAGATGCTCACCATATAATCAATGTAAATAACTTTTGATTTTCTATTAATCATGATTAAGGCGAAGGGGGGGTTTAGTCAATGTATTAAACCCTCACTAAATACAATTAATATTTGTCTTTACCTTAGCCTTTATTTTACCATTCATGGTTTCAGTGCGACCATCGGATTTCGAGTGGAGACAAGCGCAACCATTGGATCTAGTCAACCTGCAAGTTAGTTTAATCAAGCACGTATAATATTAATCATGATTAAGGTGAAAGGGGGAAAATTAGATGATGTATTAAACCCTTTTTAATTACATGATTAACATTAATTAATTTTTTGAACCTTAACACTCTTTAATGCATCTTCAATTAGTGCACCATCATTAGATTAAAAATCGACCGAGCACAACCGTTTGATCTTGGTAACTAGCCCGATGATTAATAAAATGGGATGCATCTTTTTTAATATTGAATTTTAAAGTTCACTTTAATTGAAGAAATCTCAACCATCGATCTATACTTTATTTTGGCATGATCATTTGATCTATCGAACTTACTCACTATTTAATCGAAACCTTTGACCATCAAGTCTTGCATTTAAAATTTTGACTCTTCGGACAGTGCATGACCATCGATTTGATCTTGGGGTCAGCGCATCCATTGATATTGTTAAAGGTGCAAGGAATTTAATCATGTCCGTTATTATTCTATGACTTAACCTTCGAAATCTTAGTGAGTGCGCGTCCGTTGGATTTACTCCTCGATGAAGCGCTGCCGTTAGATCGAAGACAACTTGCTCGTTTAAAAACCTTGGGTTAGAATATTTTAGACCCTTTGTCTTATTATACGGGTTCTTTTGGAATGCGCATCCGTTAGATTTTTTTATGATGAATGCAATTGTTCGATTAATTTTAAGATGCAAACTCTTTAATTCTTACCATGGCTTTGAATTTTGATTTATTTTTTTTTTGATTTTATTAATGCACTACTGTTCAAGTTTGTCCAAATCGAGCGTGGCCTTTGGATTAATTCTAAGGTGCTCACTTGTTAGCTTAGCGGGGTGCATACCCTTAGGTTTTAATTTATTAATATTTGCTTTAACCTTAGACCTTTCGGATTTTGAGACCATGGTGAATGTTTAACCGACTTATGATTAAAATATTTATGAAGGTCAGACTTTGGCTTTAGGTTTTTAATTTGAAAAATTCTTCCCTAACCATTTGAGGTACTTTGATTTATACCATGAATCCCACATTATTAAAAAGGCTAAGGTTAGACTTTATCAAACCAACCAATGAAAAATTGAATTACTCACAACAACTTAAGCAATGACCAATAGTATAAGTAGTTTGATTGAAACCAAAAATTTAAATTTGGGGGTTTCAAAGTTGAGTCAAATTTGGCTCCAACATAGGCTCTAACTGGGACAATGTGTTGAAAACATGAAGAACTTGAGAACCATAGAATCTCCCGGTTTTATTTTGCAAAAATTTAACAAAAAAAGCAACAAAATTTTGATTGCTAAGCAAAACTTGAAATGTATAACAAAACAAAATTCCTTCCTCTTTTTCTTTCTTTTCTTCATCATTCTTTTTTATATATATATATATACTAAAAACATGATATCAAAGAAAGTAGAGTATGGAAAATTGTAGATCCCTTTTCATTCAATTTGGAAACAAAGGTTTAGAAATTTTAGAAATCAATGAGTTTTATTTTGAAATATTGTAATGCTTGTTTTAGTTAAGTCATAAGATATGATTACACAGACTTTGTCACAGCCATTTGTCTCATCATATTTTTTGCCCATGTGTGTGTTTGTGCATTCTTTTTTTGGATTTCTAAATCTTTCAGAACTTTATCATATCTGAGCAAAATAGCCAAGCCTAATATGTGATTTCACTCTTTAAAAATTTTCACCATTCTGTAGGGCTCCACTGCCAGTCAGGCGTCTATAGCCTCGGTGGAGTTGCTTCTAATCCCATATTGGTTTTACCCTACTACCAGTCAAGCGTCTATAGCCCCGGTAGAGGTTTTCCAAGATATCTCTGGCAGTGACTCAATTTTACTTTATTTTTTATTTTTCTTTCTCGTGAGAGAAGTGTTTGGATATATAAGAAAATTGTGCAATAAGTATGCCTGAGTTGAGGATTAGTTTCTGGCTATAAAAGATGAGTGTAATAATTTTTGGCTCAACTAACCTCTCAAATATAACTCAGTTCTTTGGACCTTTGAAGTCACTTTAAGTATCATTTGTAATGTGAGGCTTGACACATGATGTTTCAATCAACTTTATTTTCTGATCCTGTTTTATCTCATATCAAACAACTATTGCATAAACACTCATTTTTGACAGAATTGTAAAGCTCATCAATATCGAAAATAAATTCCCTTTTTCCTTTTATTATTTTTGGTGGAATCAACAATTAGATATACTCATCAAACTAATATATCATGTGCACAGTAAACTCAAAATTATTCAAGAACAAAAGGGAAGCTTAACTAATAAACAAAATACACCACTCTATTTTTGGATTTTTGTTTTTCTATTTTTTTTTGTAAAGTACACCTTCAACAAGGATTGTACATTTTGAGGTGTTGGCCATTAATAGGGATAGCCATTATTTCTCCCTACAAAGTCTGTAGCTTGTAAGTATTCTGATTGATAACATGGGCAATTTGGTATGGGCCAATCCATTTAGGTTCAAACTTACCCTTTTCACCATGCTTATAATTTTTAGGATCCCAATAGATGACTATATCTCCTTGAGAAAAAGGAGTACCCTTGACTTTATTATTAAACAAATTTATAGTTTTCTGGGTTTGTTCCATCATTCTATTGAGGGTCTCTCTTCTTTGTTCTTCTAACAAGACAATTTGGTCAAGCCTTATCTGAATGGGATCAGGGTTTTCATGATCTTGCAATAAAAGGAAAAGTGCCATTTTTTCCATTTTTGGGGGTAGTAGGGATTTTTCTCCATAAACCATCTCATAGGGGGTTCTTCCTGTATTTATTTTAATAGACAACCTATCAACCCATAAAGCAAATTTAAGTTCACTGTCCCATCCCCTTTTATTTTTTCCTAATGACATTTTTATTCTTGTTATTATATTTTTATTTGATGACTCAACTAGACCATTTCCTTGGGGATAATAATTAGTAGAATGAGATAATTCAATTCCATATTCAGCACAAAATTCTACCATTTCATATGACACAAAATATTGAGCATTATCAATTACAAGCTTTTTAGGAACTCCATACCTGGTCAAGATATTTTCTTCTATGAATCTGATGACTGTAGCCGATGTAGATGTTCTCAAAGGTGCATCTTCCACCCACTTTGTGAAGTAATTTGTTGTAGTTATGATCCACTTATGCTGGCTAGATGAATTAGGCTTGATCTCTCCAATCAGGTCAATACCCCATTGAGAAAAAGGTGCTTCAATGATTATTGGCTTGAGGGGCATGGCTGGTAAATGCTTTTTCCCTATGAAAACTTGGTAGTTATGACAATTCCTAACATACTTATATACATCCTTAAAAAGGGATGGCCAATAATATCCTGCTCTCATGATTTTATTAGTTGTAGCTCTTGGAGCAAAATGTCCCCCACAAAAACCATTATGAAATTCATTAATTATTTTTGGGACTTCTCTTTCATATAAGCAGACTAATAATACTCCATTAGGATGTTTCCAATATAATACTCCATTTTGGATATAATACTTTTGAGCTTGAAGTTTGACTGACCTCATTCTATTTATTGACATATCTCCGGGGAATGACAGAGTTTGTAGATAGGACAAAATTTATTCATACCATTTACATTCTTCATTTTTTATTCTTCTATCATCATATGTCTAATCTATGGTAAGAATATTTTCAGATCCTGCTTCTTCTTTTTTAGCCAATAGTTTAGCTAAACCCTGCCCTTTGACTATTTTAACTATTTTGAATTCAACATCATATTGCAAAAGTTTTACCATCCATCTTGTTGGTCTTCCCAATGGCTCTGATTGAGAAAAGATATCTTTTATTGCTATAAATGGAATACAACAGATAAACTTTGTTTGAGCCAAATATACCTTTGAAGTGTTCTAAATATTGGATGATTGCATAGGCATGTTTTTCTAGCAGGGTGTATTTAAGATTTGCTCCTTTTAGTCTTGAGCTCATAAAGGCTATCGGCCTTTCATTATTTTCTTCATATTTCTATGAAAGAACTATTGCAATAGAATGTTCAGATGCATAGGAGTAGATATTAAAATCCTTTGTATAATCAGGGAAACTTAGGGCTAGTGTGGTTGATATGGTTTCTTTGATCTTGTTAAATGCTTTCATATTTTCCAATGTCCATTTTATTTCTCCAGTTTTTTTCACCATATCATTTATGGGTTTGGTCATTTCTGCAAAATTTGGGACAAATCTTCTGATAAAATTTATTTTGCCAAAGAATGACCTTACCCATTTTAGATTCTTGGGTGGGGGAATTTTAGAAATGGCTTCTATCCTTTTTGGATCAATGCTTATTCCCTTTTCTGAAACTATATGACCTAGCAATTTTCCTTGTGTAGTTCCAAATATGCATTTTTTTGGATTTAGAGAGATTCCAAATTCCTTGCATCGGGCAAAAACTGTAGTCAAATGTTCTAGATGATCTTCTGGATTTTTAGAAAAAATTGTAATATCATCTAAGTACACTACTACAATTTTGAACATTAGTCCTTTGAAAGCAAAGTCCATCACTCTTTGGAAAGTAGCACCTGCATTCATCAATCCAAAAGGTATTCTTAAATATTCAAATGTGCCCCAGGGTGTGGTGAATGTTGCCTTGTGTCTATCTTCTGGATTTATCAAAATTTGATTGTACCCTGAAAATCCATCTAACAGGGACAATCTAGTTGAACCTACTATTGCTTGCAGTAGTTGTTCCATGTTAGGCAATGGGTAATTGTCTTTTAGTGAGCTCTTGTTTAAATTTCTAAAATCCACGCATAGTCTAATGTCCCCATTCTTTTTCCTAACTGGTACTAAGTTGGATATCTAGGAGGAAAATCTGATTTTTCTTATTATCTTGGAGTCCAACAATTTTTTAACTTCTTTTTGCATTACTGGGTGTAGAGTTGGATTGTACTTTCTCTATTTTTGTCTAAATGGCTTGGCCTCTTCTTTCAAGGGTATTATATGTGTCATCACATCCGTTTTGAAAATTTTGAGATCTTCATAGGTCCAAGAAAAATGTTCTTTGTTCTTTTTTAGGAAATTGATATATCCAACTTTTTCTTTTGTAGGTAGTGCCATGTCTACTTTCACTATTCTGGGTTCTTTCATTGAGCCAATATTAATATCCTCAGATATCACTTCTCTGCGTATAGGTTTATAGGCTTTGTCAAAATCATCAAATAGGCTTTCAAGAGACACCAATCCTTTGGGTATTCTATTAGTTTTCAATTGGATTATTTCTACTAGATCTCCTATTTGATCTTTTAGCTTTTCTTCATCTTTTTCATCACAAGTGACATCTGCATACTGATTTTGCAAAGTCATAAAATCCTTAATATCTATATCATCTTGAAAGACCTGAAGATAGACTATGTTATCTGGCATAGAAGGTTTATAGACTGAGATAGTTGGAAACCCGTCCATATATTCTATAGTTATCTCTGGGTGATCTAAACCTGAGGCATTCACAGCTAAGAGATTTACAACATGATTTTGTTCTCTAGAAATATATAAAATATTGAAAGCAAAAAAATTATCAATTTCTTCCAGTACTGCATTTCTCTATTACTCAAGTCTAGGATGCTTGGTCTGATATTTACCTTTTATTTGTAGTATAATAAGTTCTGCATCTCCTGTTATAGTTAAGTAGTTAATACCTAACTATTTTGCTTTCCTTAGCCCTAATAGTAAAGCTTCGTACTGAGCTACATTATTTGTGCAAGGAAATTGCAATATGTAAGGGATACCAAGGTAATTTCCTTTAATATTAGTCAATTTACACCTACACTTGCTCCAGATTAGGATTTAGCCCCATAAAATAACATGGTCCACATTTATTAGGTTAATACTCGATTTTATTCAGCATTAGTTATTCTCATATCTTATGGATCCATGTTATTTGCATCTAGTACTTCCATCAAGAATGGGTTGTGCCATATTGAATAGACTCCCATCCCTTTTTCTTCCATAGAGTTAAATAAGTTAATCATGGTCTCATCTATTTGAATTAACTCTACGGAGTGTTTGTTGAATGGTTCCCTTCTCAAAATTATATTCTCCTTATCTGATATGGGGATGGTAGCATAAGACCAGTCTAGTTGTATTGATCCCCCTAGTTGTTCTACCCAATGCCTATTGAGTAATAGTGAGAAGAATGGGTCAACATCAACTACTGCTACATCCATGAAAATGCCCTTTTTGGGGTGTTGGTCTAGGAAAACTAATAATCCAGTTATCACCCCCACAAAGGGAATTTGTCTGTTGTCCATTACAGAAATAGAGGTAGAATCTCTAGTACAGATTAATCCCATTTGGTCAGCTATTAACTTAGGCATGATATTATGTGAAGCTCCATTATCAAGCATGCAATTATGAATCACATATATTTCCCCTTCATCTGAATTATATCTTAATGACATGTAGAAGGGTCTGAAAGAATATGGTGATCTTGTATCATGTTGATTTTGTCTAGCAGCATGACAAGTAGGGTCTTCTTTTTGCTCTACTAATCCAAAAGCTCTACATACTTGTTCTCTGTATGTTTGAACTTTCATAAGTTCAACAAATGTGATATTAACTTTTTGCTTACTAAGTTCTAACCCAACATCAAATTCTATCTTCTTTATATCCAATGGTTTATTACTTTCTTCTTTGGGAACTTCTTATGTTGATTCTATTACCTCAAGAGTAATTTTGTTAGGGTTCCTATCAGTTTTCTCTTTACTGATATTTTTATTGGTGAAAGTTTGTCTTCTTTTTTCATTTGTAGATAATTTCTTTGTTCTTTTAGGGACTGTTCTATTCCTAAAATTTAAAACATGGGTTGCCTCTAATTCTTCAACCTCTTGAGCAGTGGGAATCAATTTCCCTTGCTTCATATTATCATATATTTAATCATGTGACTTCTGCAATATTTGAGTTCCTTCAGTCACTAAGATCTAAGGATGATGATTTGAAGCATATTTATCCATGTCTTCTTCAAACAACCTTTCTCTGGATTCATCTTCAACGGACCAACATGCATTGATTCTTATATCCTCTTCTGATTCTACATGCATATCTAAATTATGTTGATCACTCAAGTGTATTCCACATGCATCAGGGTTATGGGGTGCATCACAAGTAGAGCAAAAATAAGGAAAACCTTCAGCTACATTGGCAGATGGCATTTGGTTAGGGACATTTTTTTGATCCCTATCAGGATCTCTGTTTTTCCAGTTGTTATTCCCATTACCCCTATTCCTATTCCCTTCTTCAAAACCATTGTTGTTTCCCCAATTCTTGTTGTAATTTTTCTTAAAGGGGGGAAAATTTTCAACATGTGGTCGGTATGTCTGTGAAGATTCACCATTATTTCCATTTATTTCAATTATCACTAACCTGTTACTCATGTTGTTGAACATTTCTGTCACTTGACTGGTCAACTTATCCATAGGATCAATTTCAGTTCTTCTTTGTATATCAAAAGAAAAGCCACTCTCTTTGGTTTTCTCTCAAGCATGTTAACCTCTAAATAATAAGGCTTCATATTACCACTATCAAACATATTTATTTCTATATCCATTGTTTTTTCCATACAACCATAAATGGTAGTGGCTTGTTCTTGCCTTAATTCATAATTAAACTCTCATTGAAAAGCATTCTTATAAAAACAAATAGACTAAATATCACTAGGCCTGAGGTTGGTAGGGATTTTGTTTCTTGTTTTTGAAAATATTATGTTAAAATCACTAACAGCCTTATTTTCTTTCTTCTTCATAGTGGCTAGCTCAGTTAATAATGATTGTTCATTTTTCCTTTCACCACATTTCTTTAGGAACACCTCTTCCATTTTGGTGAAGTCTGGGATATCATTGTTAGGAAGGAAATTAAACCATTCTCTAGCATATTTTTCTAAAGTATACAGAAACAGTCTTAATACTACATCTTCATGTTCAACTTCCAAAATTTCCATTGCATATAAGAAACTTTTGATATGATCCTCTCCAGTTACTGCACTGTTTCCTAAAAACTTAGGGAGGTATTTGTGAGCTTTACTGGGTAAGGCATTTAAATTTACTAGTAATACAAAAGATCTATATCTTCTAGTTCTCCACAAATGAACATTACCCTGAGCCATAGCTACTATTGTATTTAATTTCATAGATGTAGTACCTACAGTGGTATGGGTCTAGGCAGTTCTAACATAGATTGATAAATTATCTACCTTTGAATGAGAATAATCACATATATCTTCTACTACTGATTTTAAACGTTCATCTATAGTAATATCAGCAGTAATAGTATTCTAAATTTTTGTCACGTACCTTTTACCACTAGAATTTAATCTACTATTATAAACTATATTCCTAAAAAGAAGAGTTTTTTGGGTATGTATAAATACCTTTGGATTCTCGAGTTGTAGAAACAGCTCCTTACCACTTCTCCTGGTGTTCGCCAGCACGTTCTGTTCTCTCATTTTTATATTTTTCTTCTGGGTTCATCCAACAGAGTCACCAACACTGGGGTGTAGAAATAACAACATATACTCTTATCAAGAATGCTTGATATTATCTCTCATCCTCACAGGAGTTAGTTCTTGGGGAAAATCAAGAAAATTAAGAAACCAAAATTTCAAGAAAATCAAGAAATGGAAATTTTCAAGAACATAAAGAACTTACTTCAAGGCGTAAACTATGGACATAATGAAAAATAAAGAATTTATAACTAAGTGAAAATTATCTCTACTGCTTGGTTCTCTATTCTTATCAATGGTTCACCCGCTGGTTTCTTCCAAGGTTTCAAAGGCATCCATCAAGGGGACCCTCTATCACCCTTCCTCTTCATCATTTTGGCCGAAACCCTTGGAAGAACCCTTACTGCTGCCTGCAACAGTGGACTCATCTCCGAGATCAAACTAGCCTCAACAACCAATGCCATATCCCATCAACATTTTGTGGATGATACTATTCTATCCTCTCATGCTTTTGTTCTCGAAGAAAAAATTATTAAGAACATTCTTGATTCTTATGAAGAGGCGGCTGGCCAAAAATTCAATTATTGCAAAAGAAAACTATAATTTCTCACTACTCCCATCTACAGGCAAAACAGGATTGCTAAGATCCTTGGGTGTATCATTGGGAACCTTCCAACTACTTATCTTGGATTATCGCTTTTCCATGGCAAATCAGTCTCGGCTATGTGGAACATTATTTTAGATCACCTCAATAAGAAACTTGCAGGTTGGAAAAGCTCAATGCTCAGTCAGGAAGCCAAAGCCACTCTAGTCCAGGCTTACCTGCAAAGTATTCTAGTTTTTTTCTTATCTATCTTCAAAGCTCCAGCTTCCATTTGCAAAAGAATTGAGAAAATTCAACACAGATTCCTTTGGGTGGGAAACGAAAACAAGAATAAATTTTCACTTGTTGCCTGGGATAGGGTCTGTTCCAATAAAAAGGATGGAGGACTCAGATTCAGGGACATCAAGCAGATGAACATGGCCCTCATTGCTAAGCAGTCCTAGAGACTTACCACCAATGAAAAAGTCGCTTGTATTGACATCATCAAAGCTAAGTACCTCCATCAGGTTCCTTTTCTTGGAGAGCACAACCTTCCTAGCGGATCTCATTTCTAGAATGGCGTCACCAAAACAAGGAAGATCATCATGGAATGCTTAAGGTGGTGTCTTGGAATTGGAATGACCATTCATTTTTGGGATGACCCGTGGATCTGTGACAAAACTCTCAGCCAAGATCCTCATCTTGCAGTGCTCAAGACGGTCATCAAAGCCACCTTTGGAGATAAGGTGTGTCATTTCATTAACCCAGGCATTTCAAGACCTGAATGGAAACACCTAGATCTTAATGGGCCTAGGCATATCATAGAGGTGCTCAGGTGGTTACAAAACTTGTTGAGGACTTGCATCATCCCCAGCTCTCACAAAGATGATTCCATGGTCTGGAACCTTGAAGATTCAGGGAATTTCACTGTTAAATCAGCTTACTACAGTCAAGAAACTCCCAATGATGATCGGGACTTATCTAATCAGGTCTGGGTTCCCAAGATCATTCCCAAGGTAAAATTATTTTGCTGGTTGGCCATCCAAAATAGAATTCTCACCACTGACAACTTGATAATCAGAGGGTTACTCATCCCCAATTGGTGCATCCTGTGTAAAAATGCCTATGAGTCAACTTCGCATGTTTTTTTGGAATGTCCCTTCTCTCTTGCAGTGCTCAACCAGGTTCTTAACACCTTTGACATCTCCACAGCCCTCCCTCATTCCATTCCCCTCATTTTTCAATAATGGCCCCGGCCTTTCAAGAGTAATCAACTTAAATTCATGTGGCAAGCTTGCCTTTACATATTCCTGTGGCAGATTTGGCTTGAGAGAAATGCCAGAATTTTCAAAAACCAAGCCACTGATAAGAAGATTGTTGTTGCCAAAATCTTGGCCCTTGCTGCAAAGAATGCCTCTCTTGTCTCGTCTTCCAAACCCCCCCTCTTGGCCTTGAATCGAACCTATCAAAAATCTTTAATCTTTCCAAATTCTCTACCACACCCTATACTTCTGTTGACAGGTCTGTCATCAAGTGGGTCTTACATCCTACTAGATGGCACAAGCTTAATTTCAATGGTGCGGCCAAAGGCAACCCAGGAGTGGTTGGCAAAGGAGGAATTCTCAGAAATCAATAGAGGAGAAATAATTTTGGCCTTTGCCTAGAACCTGGGAATTCAATCTAACAATATGGCAGAGGCTCGAGCTCTGCTCCAAAGCTTGATTCTTTTGGAAGGCTTGACCATCAATAAACTTATCATAGAAGGAGACTCACTACACTGTATCAATTGGATCAATGGGACTTATGTGCCTCCCTGGGCCCTTGTTTCAATCTTCCAAGAATGCAAGGCACTAATCGGCATTTACCCAGAATTAGTCATTAAGCATCAGTACCGGGAAGGAAACAAAGCTGCGGACTAGCTTGCTAACAAGGGAGTTGGCAAATCTAACATTCATGTTTGGAGAGACTCCTTTCCCATTGGCCTAAGGGACGCTTCTACAAGTACCAATGTCTGCACAATGTGAGTGGTTGGCAGGGGACCGGGTTTGTTTGCTCATGGAACTGGCCGAGTTTTCATGTCCTTTCTTCCTTCTTCTCCCCCTTCGATCGTGTTTTGGCAACTGGTCGCGATATCGCGACACCTTTCACCGTTGGCCACAAAATTTCAATAGGTTGCGATATCACGACACTTTTTCTCTTCGACCGCGTTTTGGCAACATGTCGTGATATCGCGACACTTTTCCTCTTCGAGCGCTTTTTTGCAACATGTCGCGATATCGTGACACTTTTTCTCTTCGGGTGCATTTTTGCAACTTGTCACGATATCGCGACACTTCTTTCTCTTCGGGTGCGTTCTTGCAACTTGTCACGATATCGCGACACCTTTTCTCTTCGGATACGGTCTTCCATCTTGTTGTGATATTGCGACACTTTTTCTCTTTGGCAGCGGTCTTCCATATTGTCGTGATATCATGACACTTTTTCTCTTTCTTGCAACTTGTCGTGATATCGTGACATTTTTTCTCTTTGACTGCGGTCTTCCATCTTGTCACGATATCGCGACATTTTTTCTCTTCGACTATGGTCTTCCATCTTGTCACGATATCGCGACACTTTTTTTCCTTGGCAGTGGTCTTCCATCTTGTCGCGATATCACGACACCTTTTCTCTTTGGCAGCGGTCTTCCATCTTGTCGCGATATCGCGACACCTTTTCTCTTCGGCTACGGTCTTCCATCTTGTCATGATATCGTGACATTTTTTCTCTTCGGCTGTGGTCTTCCATCTTGTCGTGATATCATGACACTTTTTCTCTTCGGTTGCGGTCTTCCATCTTGTCGCGATATCGTGACACTTTTTCTCTTCGACTGCGGTCTTCCATCTTGTCGCGATATCGCGACACCTTTTCTATTTGGTAGCGGCTTTCCATCTTGTCACGATTTCATGACACTTTTTCTCTTCGGTAGCGGTCTTCCATAAATGTCATGATTTCGCGACTCTTTTTCTCTTCGGCAGCGGTCTTACTTCTTGTCGTGATTTCGCGACACCTCTTCTCTTCGGCAACGGTCTTACTTCTTGTCATGATTTCATGACACCTTTTCCATCCGGTCGTGGGTTTGATTCATGTCACAATTTTGCGACTCTTCTTTTCTTCTGGCTCCAACCTAGCAACTTGTCGCGATATCACGACACTTCCTTTCTTCTGGCAGCAACCTTGCAACTTGTCACGATATCGCGACACCTTCCCTCCTTTGGCTTCAACGACGCTCCTAGTCATGATTTCGTGACCTCCCTTCTTCTCTTGGCTGCAATGGTGAAACTTGTCACGATTTCGCGACATCACCAAACTGGTCACGATTTTGCGACACCTTTCCTCGTGTGGAGGTTTGCTCGCCCTTTGATCTTTATTTCTTGGACCACCTCGGTCAATCTGGTATTCATGTAATTCCTCTTGTACAAGGTTTAGGGACCTTTCAACACCCTTTCTACCAATAAAAAAAAAATTAAAACGCTGGTTCTTTACTTTAAATCATCATTCGTTGATTAAAAATAATTGTTAAAGAAAACTTTTAAGAAGATAATTGAATCTTTCTAAGAAGTCCTCCCCGAAAACAGTACCAAAAAACTATTGGAACTGATTATTGCATCCGTAGGAAATCAATTGTCATGCTAAACGAATCTATTTGAAACCAACGAGCTATTACAAGCTCTGGTCGACCTACCTCATGTTCTGCTAAACCCGAATATTGCTAAAGAAGATGACATAACGGGTAAGGAAACCCCATCGACAATTATTTAATTAAGCTTTTAATTTGCATGCTCCAGATTTATATTAAACTATAAGTAATTTTATTAAAATGACCAAGCATGAAAATAACCATCTGTTATGCCTTATCTAGCCCGGTGCCTAGATTCATTGGGTTGTTATAGCAATTTAACAACAATTTTAATATGAAACAGAGATAAGAGGAGAAGAAAATTGGCGTTCTTAATCTCATTCGAATATCGTAATAAAATCAAGAGTTAACCAATGAAAGAAATGTATATAATGCGCTCAAATAATGTAACCCATTATACAGATACACACAATACTGAGACAAAGAAATGTCAGGAATAAAACCCAAAATTGCATTGATTTCATAAAATATTACATGCAGAGTGGACGAGATGCCTTTTAACTCTATTTTTATTAAAGAAATACATCAATACAATGAAGAGGACACTGTTCAAATAATGTAATAGGTCTCTCCAAATATCCTTGTTCCAATCTGGTAACAGAAGAATATCTGAATCCTAGGCTCGATAAGACTGGAAATATTCTCAGCTTCTTGAATGCTTTCCTATCATACAATCCTGCACAACAAGGGAAGGAAGAAAGAATGAATAAAATAAAATAGACATAAAGAAATACAACAACACAACTAACATGGCACTCAAGTATACCTCTTATAAAAAATGCTATTCTCTAATTGTTTAGTGTAGAATCTAGACCTGCCTACTTCCGTTTATAGTTGTTGGTGCTTGATTCTATTATTTCTGATTGAATTATGGTTGTACACTTGGCATCATTTGATTAAACTCATTCTATATGTTTTCCAGCTAGTGTGGCTCTTAACTGACTGTTAAGGTTCTTATCTAGACTGAAGGGAGGTCTTTGTTATTTTAATTTGGCCTTTTTGCTCTCTTAGTTGGCCCTAGAAACTAAGGATTCATTGTTATAATTTTCCTCTTTGTTCTGCTTGTCCCAGTCACTATGATTTGCTGCTAAGGCTCATCCGGGCTATTATCATGAATATTAGATTAAGGAAGGAGGGGGGTCGATGTAATGGTGAAGACAAGGGGTGGCATGCTAGTGGAAAACAAATGGAGTTGCACTGATCATGAGATAGAGTGAATAAGTAAGGATGGTGAGGGTCTCATGGATGGAATGACGAGGGATAAATGATAAGAAGTGATAGTGGGCAAGGGTGACATACTAGGAAAAATGTGAGGATGGTCAAGGAGGAATACCCAGGAGAAGGAGGGTAGTGGTAAGTAGGAAGAATATGGGAATGGACAACAAGATCTGGAAACATCTATAATTTGCTTCCATAACTATACTCTGTCGAAGTGCTCCCCTGGTAACTATATTCCGTCGAAGCACGAATTTGAATGGTTTTCTAAAAATAGAAACCATATTTTTTATTCATGCGCATCCTTCACCTTAAATATTTGTAGAACAAAAATTGAATACATTTGTATTCCTTGTATTCCATTGTTTCTCTTTACTGATGCTCTTAGCTCTTCCCTACTATCTCTTATTTATAAGCCATTGACTATGCTTTGTAGTCTTATCTTGTGGTACAACATTATTCCTATGAGATATACACAATATGGTGGCATGCTTGAGCATTAGTATTTATCTTTTATTTTGTTTTCTTTGTTCTTACAAGGTATTATACACAGGATTTTCTTCGATTTCTTTGAATATTTCCTCCCATGAGGATTTTTCTAGATTCATAGCTTCTATGCGTACTATTTTGACTCCATCTTAGCTATTGATTTTTATAATGTCTTTCAGTGTACCTTGATTTCTTTGGAGGCTTGGTCCTTTGAATATTTCCTATGGATGATTTTACTAATTTTTTCTAGTTCTCGATCTTCATAGGTTTTGTCATGGCAGTTTCTGGTACTTTGAAACCTTTGAATCATGCGCTACCATTGGATTGATCTAGGGTGTAGCGCATTCATTGTTGCTCTAAAAATTGTATTATAGTTAATGTACCTAGCTATGTATAAACACTTGAAATACGTGTTTGATGGTCTTTAATTAATCATGGTTATCCAATGTTTAATCCTTATATTCTCAAACCTTAACAACTCATTTTAATTGATGGTAACATATGATACAGGTATTTTTTGTTGTAATCAGCATTAGATTTTACATTTGTGAGGCATGACCGTTGGATCATGTATATATGCACATGGTTTTTAATAAATGGGAAACATTTATATGTACCTTGGTTTAATTAATCAACCTTTTGAAATAATAATGCTTAGATTAACCTTCGGTTGATTTTTTGTATGCACACCATTGGATTTGGGGGAGAAAAGAGCACCACCATCCGATTTGTGTACCATTAAAACATTTTCATTTAGCTTTCAATCTTTTGCCACCACTATAAGCCTTCAGGACCATCTATTTTTGGATGAGTTTGGGTGCCATCGTTAGATTGTCAATAAAATGCCCACCATATAATCAATGTAAAAAAATTTGATTTTCTATTAATCATGTTTAAGATGAAAGAGGGGATTAGTCAACCTATTAAACCCTTGCTAAGCATAATTAATATTTTTATTTAACTTAGCCTTTTTTTTTACCATTCATGGTTTCAGCACGGCCATCGGATTTCGAATGGAGGCAAGCGCAGCCGTTGGATCTAGTCAACTTTCAAGTTAGTTTAATCAAGTACATATAATATTAATTGTAATTAAGGCAAAAGGGGGAGGATTAATCGATGTATTAAACCATTTTTAATCACTTTATTAACATTAATTAATTTTTTTGAACCTTAACACTCTTTAATTCATCTTCAATTAGTGCGCCATCGTTAGATTAAAAATTGATCGAGCGCAACCATTCGATATTGGTAACTAGCCTGATGATTAATCGAATGGGCCGCATATTTTTTAATATTGAATTTTAAAGCTCGCTTTAATCGAAGCAATCACAACCGTAAATCTGTAATTTGTTTTTGCACGATCATCTGATTTGTCAAACTTACTCATTGTTTAATCGAAACCTTTGACCATCAAGTATTGCATTTAAAATTTTGACTCTTCGAACAACACGTTGCCATCGATTTGATCTTGGGGTTAGCACGTCCGTTGATCTTGTTAAAGGTGCAAGGAATTTAATCATGTCTATTATTAGTCTATGATTTAACCTTTGAAATCTTAGTGAGTGCTCATCCATTGGATTTATTCCTCGATGAAGCATTGTCATTAGATCGAAGACAACTTGCTTGTTTAAAACCTTGGGTTAGAATTTTTAGATCCATTTGACTTATCATATGGGTTCTTTTGGAATGTGCATCTATTATATTTTTTCATGACAATGTGCTACCGTTTGATTAATCCTAAGGCGCTATATTTTACTTCTTGACCATGGCTTGACTTTTGATTTATCCCTTGGTCAATTTTATTAATGCGCTATCGTATGATTTTTTTGGATTGAGCGCGACCCTTGGATTAAAACTAAGGTGCTCGATTGTTAGCTTGGCGTGGTGCATACCCTTACGTTTTGATTAATTAATATTTTCTTTAAAATTAGACCTTTCGGATCATTAGACTTGGGTGGAATGACTTAACTGAATTTAGATTAAAATATTTATGAAGGTCAGACTTTGGCTTTAGATTTTTAATTTGAAATATTCTTCCCTAACTATTTGAGGAAATTTTATTTATACCATGAATCCCACATTATTAAAAAGGCTAAGGTTAGACTTAATCAAACCAACTAATGAAAAATTGAATTACCCACAACAACTATAAGCAATGACCAACAGTATAAGCAGTTTGATTGACACCAAAAATTTAAATTTGGGGGTTTCAAAGTTGAGTCAAATTTGGCTCCAACAGTAACATTGTTTGTACCTTAGGAAAGAGAATTTTATTTATTGCACTTAATAATAAAATTAATTATTTAATTTAAATGCAATATTGAGAAAGGAGTTATAAGTAGAAGTTGTGTTATATTTAAAGGGGATTTTTTATGAAATTTATGATGTTGAAATTTATTGTTGAGATGGAGCAATAAGGTGTATTTGGATTTTAATTTATCTTTGTGATTAAGGTAAATTGTGAAAAGTGTTAGGGTGAATTCTTATCATCTAACCATTGTACTTGGAAAATAAAGTGGTGATATTTGAGACAGGTGTTGAAGATCATTCTCCATAAAAGAAAAATATATGGGCATATTCTTCCTTGGTTGAGTTTATTTATTGGTTTTCTAGAAAATAACTTTGGAGTGAAAAGGGCTTGATTAGGTTTCCTTATTGAATTTTTGAGCCATTGCAAAATGAATGCTATGCACCTTGGTTTATAAGCATTGTTGTTGAATTGAATGATTGAGTGAAGAACTTGAAATAGGATTTGGAAAGAACATGAGTATCATTGTTATGTGAGATTGGTTGATAAGCATTGTTGGAAATATTTTGAGTGAGTGTTCATATGCTTGGAATAGGGTTTGTGAGTAAGGATTGGTTCATTAAGTGATTGGTTGAGTAGAGTTGGTTGAGCCTAGTCAAGTGGATGTGTGAAGTGATTGTTCAAGTTCTATAAAACAAATTGTTCTATATTATGAATTGATTTAAGAAAGAGTTTGAGTGTTGATGAATGTGAAACATATTGAGTCTAACAATTCTCTATATGTTTCAAAAAAATTGATTGAAAGTAATTAAGCATTATGATGAATGTGAAGCATATTGAGTCTCTAAAAATTCTCTTTATGTTTCTACGATATTGGACAAGTTCTAGTGTTGACTTGTTGGACAAATTTGAGGTATATCTTAGAGAAGACTTGTGGATAGATTTGTGTGAACGTTTGTGGAAGATTACAATATAGATTTGAGGACAGAGATTGAATACATATTTGAGGATAGATTTGAGGATAAATATTGAGGATAGATTTGAGGACAAAATTTGGTACATATTTGAGGATAGGTTTGTGCCAGATCAGAGACAAATATTGAGGACATATTTGTGCTAGATAGAAGGACTGTGTTTAGTGCAGATTTAGTACAAAAATTTGAGGGTTACAAAGTATAGAGGATGATAGTCTCTAGTGGATAGAAATCCATCAGCTAGGGTAGTGACGACAGGTGTCTTTAGTGGATAGATATCCATTAGCTAGAGTAGTGGGGTCAACAGCCTTCTAGAAGATCACCAATCATATCAAAGGAGAAAGGAGTTCTCCTGTGGATAAAGATCCACAAACTTGATTAGGGTATTGGTGTCTCCTTTGGACAAAGTTCCATAAACATTGTAGGAAAAGGATTCCCAAGAGAATTTATTTGAGAAAAATTTATAAGAAATATTTTCTCCATGGAGTAGCCCACATTGGGTGAACCACGTAAAATCATGTTTCTCATGTGTGTGATGCTTTGTGTGATGTTTATTACTTTAATATTGCTGATTTTATCATTTGGATTAAAAAAAAAAAAAATTATCTTATACTGTTCACCCCCCTCTCAGTATAAGCACATGTTCTTCAAAATTGGTATTAGAGTGGGTCTCTCCATGAAAAGACTAACAACTTGGAGGAGGATCCATCAAAAACACACATGACTTCAGAAAATAAATAAGAGAACATGTTTGATATAAAACAAGAATTATTTACTGCTCTCAGGAATTTGGAAAGGATTAGAGAAAAGAACTCAAGCCTGAAGGAAAAAATTCAAGAGGATGAAGAAGAAAAAATGGAACTTCTACAAAAGCTCACATAACTTAATATAAAGATGGAATAAGGAAATAAGATTGAGCAAGATATGACAGATATATTAAAAGAAAGAGAAATAGAATGTGAAATATTGGAAGCAAAATTTTTTTATCTAAGGAATGAAGTTGAAAGGACCAAAGTACTACAATATATAGAGCATGGGAAACAAAAAGAAGAGTCAAGTCTTCAAAAAGGAGAAACTTCAATAAAATAGAGACAAGCAACGAATACCTTAAAAGAAAAGGACATCAGAAAGGAATAAAGAAAAGAATAACCTTGTATGAGAGTTAATCACAAAAGGAGAAGCACTCAACCACAACCTCAAAGGTATCCAAATAGGTTACATAATTTCTTCCATGGTCATTTTTTTTCTTGTAAAAAATATGGTAATAGAGCTATACATTGTATTGGTCATACAAGAAACAATGTCAATAAAAATTTCAATTCCTTTGCACCTCTTATGGATAATTATATTATATGTTACAAATGCAATAACTTTGGGCACAAGACTAGATGGTGTAAAATGATGCTTTCTGAGTCTAGTAAAAGAAAAACAATCTCAACAACTAGGAAATATGAAAGGGAAAATATAAAGGCTAGATCAATGTTAGTTCAAACAACCCTTCATGCTCAGGATAAAGAAGAACAATAGTATCTTGATAGTGGTTGCTCTAGTCACATGACATGAGACAAAGACAAATTCATTATACTAAAAGAAACCAATAGAGGATTAGTAAGTTTTTGTGATAATGGATTAGCAAGGATTGGTGGAAGAGGAACTCTAAGTTTAGACAATGGAAAAACAAGAACCAAAAATGTATTGCATGTTTAGGGGTTAAAACATAATCTGCTAAGTGTAAGTCAACTTTGCGATCAAGGGCATATGGTTACATTTCATCCAGATATATGTGAGATAAGAAAATCAAAAACTCGAAAGGTCATTGCCAATGCAAGAAGATCTCCAAACAATCTATACATGCTTAGTGAGATCAAATGGGAAAAGTGTTTTTTATCACACGAATATGAGAGTTGGTTGTGTCATAGAAGATTGGTCACTTGAATTTTGACAACATAGTCAATATAAGCAATAAGCAGGCTATCAAATATTTACTCAAAATAAGAAGACCATAAAACACAATATGTGTACCTTATCAACATGGAAAGCAAACTAGAACAATATTTAATTCAAAAGGATATATGTCATCTGAGACATTGAGTCTAAAACATACTGCTATATGTGGTCCTACCTAAAAACAGAGTATTTAGGGTGAGATTTACTTTATATTTTTTATAGATGTTTACTCCATAATGGTTTGGGTAGCTTTTTGAAAGAGAAGTTAGATGCTTTTGAAAAAATCAAAGCATTTAAAGAACTGGTTGAAAATAAAATTGGCAAGAAAATTAAGTTTTTGAGATCTGACAGAGGAGGAGAATTTACCTCAAATGAATTTTTAGAGTTTTGTGAACAACTTGGGATCAAGAGAGAATACTCAGAAGCAAGAACTCCTCAACAAAATGGGGTAGTTGAAAGGAAAAATAGGACTACTAAGAATATGGCTAGAGCTATGTTAAATGAGTCTAAGCTCTCAGATGGATTTTGGAGAGAAGTAATCAACACAACAGTATACATAATCACTAGGGATCAAATGAGGGTAAACCATCACATGAATCTATATGAGCTTTGGAAAGAAATACCAACCACTGTAAAACACTTCAAGATTTTTGGAAACAAGTGTTACATAAGATGATAAGATCAAAACTTAGGAAATTTTGACCCAAGATGTGATGAGGGATTTTCTCTTGGTTATTCCTCAAGGAGTAAAGCCTATAGATGCTTCAACAAGAGAACACATACTATTGTAGAAATTATAAATGTAATAATTGATGAGAAGATAGATTCAAGAGAACCAATTCAGCAAATTGTGTATCAGGAAGATGGAAGTTGTCAAGAAGAGTTTCATGAGGAATTAGATGATGAAGAAGAAGAAACACAAAGAATTCTTCCTAAAACTCCATCCAGATATGTATAGAAACATCATCCAAAAGAGTAAGTCATTGGGAATCTAGATGAAATACAAATAAGAAGAAGGATAATAACACCGTCTCAACAAGTAAAATTTTCTTTGCTATCTAATATTGAGCCAAAATACTTCAATCATGCAAGTGAAGATGAGTTTTGGATCAAGGCAATGGATGAGGAATTAGATCAGATAGAGAAAAACAAGACTTGGGAACCTGTCCCATGACCAAAGGATAATAATGTGATCAGCACAAAATGGGTATTCAAAAATAAGCTAAATGAATATGGACAAGTAGTAAGGAACAAAGCAAGGTTAGTATGCAAATGTTATGCACAGGTATAATGAATTGACTTTGATGAGATATTTGCTCCAGTTGCACAACTTGAAGCCATAAGAATGTTTTTAGCCTTCTCAAGTTTTAAAAACTTCAAGGTATATCATATGGATATTAAGTCAACATTTCTAAATGGTGTTCTAGAAGAAGAAGTCTACATTGAATAGCCAGGAGGATTCATATTAATAGATAGACCAGATCATGTATGCAGGATGAAAAGGCACTATATGGATTAAAGCAGGCTCCTAGAGCATGGTACTTAATATTGGATAAGTATCTTCAGAAACAGGGATTCAGAAAAGGAATAGCAGACAACAACTTATATATAAAAAATAAAGGGAATAATCTACTAATTGTGGTTGTTTATGTTGATGACATTATTTTTGGGGAAAAAAATGATAAGATGTGTAAATAATTTGATAAGAACATGCAAAATGAATTTGAGATGTCTATGCTTGGTGAGTTGTCTTTCTTTCTTGGAATTCAGATTTCACAATAAGAGAAAGGAGTATTTCTCTCATAAACCATGTATATAAAAGATATGCTAAATAAATTTAGGTTAGAGTATTGCAAACCGGTAAGTACTCCCATGGTTATAGGATGCAAGTTAAGTAAGGATGATGAATTTCCAGAGGCAGATCAGAGACTATACAGATCTATGATTGATAGCTTATTGTATGTTACAGCTACAAGACCAAACATAGTACAATTAGTGGGATTAGTGGCAATGTTTCAGGAAGCACCTAAGGAAACACATGTGGTAGAAGTAAAGATAATTCTTAGGTATGTAAATGGGACTATGGATTTTGGGCTCTGGTATCCCAAAAGTGACAGTTTCACACTCACATCATATATAGATGCAGATTGAGATGACAACATTGATGATAGAAAGAGCACAAGTGGAGAAGCAGTCTTTCTTGGAGATTTTTTAGTCTCTTGGCTAAGTAAGAAGTAGGTATCAGTATCAGGTATCAGTATCCTTATCTATAGTAGAAGTAGAATATATTGTAGCAGTATCCAGTTGTACATAGGTATTATGGATGAAGCAGACTCTAGAAGACTTCAAGATAAAACATGATCATCCAATTCCCATATTATGTTATAATACAAGTGCTATGAGTATCTTAAAGAACCTAGTGATGCATTCCAGGACAAAGCACATTTTGATCAAGTATAATTTTATGAGAGAATAGATGACATATAAACAAGTTAGGTTGGAATATGTTACTACAAAGGAACATATAGCAGATATTTTTACGAAGCCACTTTCAAAGCAGACCTTTGAGTATCTTCGAGGAAAACTGGGAGTAAGACTCCCACCCCAGAATTAACCACCTCAACAGGAGGTGGAGGAGGGGTTAAGCTAAGATATTCATTCTTAGCCCTGAGCCCTAAATGTGACCCTTTGTCATTGATGTCAAATGGGGAGAGATTAGAGTAAGGGGGAGAAAACTATGTTTGAAATAAAGCATTCAGTTAGGGGGAGCAGTTTCCCAAGGGGATATGAAAAGGTCAAGAAAATGGTAAAAAGTTATTGGGTTGCCATCAATGACAAAGGGGGAGATTGTTGGACATTTTGAGTCCATGGAGTTGTCATTGATTTCAAGGCATAAAGTTGTCATTGATGCCAATAAGTGAACCACTGGTGATGTCAAAAGGTCAAAATAAGCAATGTTAGAGGTTGATGAAAAAGGGCTTCATAATATTATTTTTGACATTATGTGAAGCAAAATAAAGGTTTTTATTAAAACCATGGTGGAAAAAATAAAAGGTTTTATTAAAAACCATAATGGGCAAAAATGAATTTTTTTGATTAAAACCTAAGAAGGCTTTTAATAAAGCTAAGAGATTTAAATATTAATTTATAAAATTTAAATTCTAAAGAATTTAAATAATTTATAAATTAAAATTTTTAAATGCAAAAACCTTAGCACCAACCTCCATAAACTCACCTCCACTGACGTACATGGAATGATGGGACAGGGTATTTATACCTTAGCCAGAGCATTGAATAATAATTTGAAAATATCCTCTGCAATATTTAGTGCAAGACTCGTGTGAATTCCGTTTGGAGAAGAACCTTCGAAGCACTACATGGAGCAAGGATATGTTGTGGAGAAAGGAGCCAAAAGGCTCTAAATGGCAAAGAAGGCATAAGGCATATATTGTGCCTTAGTGGAGCAAGGTGAGCACTTGGCTCACATGGTGTGGAAACCACAGCCAAGGCGCTGCAGCGATAGTGGTGCAAGTTCAAATCCTGCAATTCGCGAAGAGGGCAGAAAAAGGTTTTTATAATTTTATTTTTAATTATTGCTTTTGCCAAAGTTGTGTAGAGGGATAAGGTATAAATACAAATTTTTATTTACCTAAGTGGTAAATAGTGAATGTTGCTAGGGTAACATTGTTTGTACCTTAAGAAAGAGAAAATGATTTATTGCATTTAGTAATAAAATGAATTATTTAATTTAAATGCAATATTGAGAAATGAGTTATAAGTAGAAGTTGTGTTATATTTTAAAGGGGATTTTTGATGAAATTTATGATGTTGAAATTTATTGTTGAGATGGAGCAATAAGGTGTATTTGCATTTTAATTTATCTTTGTGATTAAGGTAAATTGTGAAAAGTTTTAGGGTGATAATTCTTATCATATAATCCTTGTACTTGGAAAATAAATCGGTAATATTTGAGACAAGTTTTGAAGATCATTCTCCATAAAAGAAAAAGTTATGGGCATATTCTTCCTTGGTTGAGTTGATTGATTGGTTTTTTGAAAAACAATTTTGGAGTGAAAAAGATTTGATTAGGTTTCCTTGTTGAGTTGTTGAGCCATTGTGAAATGAATGCTATGCACCTTTGTTTATAAGCATTGTTGTTGAATTGAATGATTGAGTGAAGAACTTGAACTAGGGTTTGAAAAGAACATGAGTATCATTGTTATATGAGATTGGTTGATAAGCATTGTTGGAAATATTTTGAGTGAGTGTTCATATGCTTGGACTAGGGTTTGTGAGAAAGGATTACTTCATTGAGTGATAGGTTGAGTAGATTTGGTTGAGCCTATTCAAGTGGATGTGTGAAGTGATTGTTCAAATTCTATAAAACAAATTGTTCTATATTCTGAATTGATTTGAGAAAGAGGTTGATTTTTGATGAATGTGAAACATATTGAGTCTCTAACAATTCTCCATATATTTTAAAAAAATGATTGAAAGTAATTAAGCATTGTGATGAATGTGAAGCATATTGAGTCTAAAAATTATCTTTATGTTTCTATTATATTGGACAAGTTCTAGTGTTGACTTGTTGGACAAATTTGAGGTAAGTCTTAGAGAAGACTTGTGGACATATTGTGAGCTTTTGTGGAAGCTTACAATACAGATTTGAGGACAGAGATTGAATACAAATTTGAGGACATATTTGATGATAAATATTGAGGATAAAATTTGGTACAGATTTGAGGACATGTTTGTGCCAAATCAGAGATAGAGATTGAGGATAGATTTGTGCTAGACTAAAGAATTATGTTTAGTGCAGATTTAAGATAGAACTTTGAGTGTGATAGAGTATAGAGGATGACATTATCTAGTGGATAAAGATCCATCAGCTAGGGTAGTGAGGACAGGTGTCTTTAGTGGATAGAGATCCATTATCCAGAGCAGTGGGGCCAACAGTCTTCTAGAAGATCACTAGTCAAAACAAAGGAGAAAGGACCTCTCTTATGGATAGAGATCCATAAACTTAATTAGGGGATTGGTATCTCCTTTGGACAGAGGTCCATAAACATTATGGGGAAAGGATTCCCAAGAGAATTCATTTGAGAAAAAATTATAATAAATAATTTCTCCGTGGAGTAGCCCACATTGGGTGAACCACATAGAATCATGTCTCTCATGTGTGTGATGCTTTGTGTTATGTTTACTACTTTAATATTGCTGATGTTATCATTTGGATTAAAAAGCAAAAAGTTTTATCTTATATAGTTCACCTCCCCTCTCTCAGTATAAGCACATGTTCTTCAACAATGTTATGGAAAATCAATATTCATATGAGACAATGCTATGGTACTCTTGCTTCGGATAGTCAATGTCGACAAGATACAATGATAGGGACAATAAATGTCCATATGATACCTTGCTAGGGACAATCAATGTCCATATGATACAATTCTATGGTACTCTTGCTTTGGATAGTCAATGTTCACATGATGAATGAGATAGTACTTTTAATTTGGATGGTCTATGCCCATGTGATAATAAATGCTATGGTACTAGAAATTTAATGTCCTTATTAATTTGGTGTGTTGGGTAGTCTATCTTGATTTTTGTGTGGGATAGTCTATGTCCTAATCATTATGTTGGATAGCCTATGTTATTATTATTGTGTTGGAAAATCTATGCCCTTATTACTATGTTGAACAATCTATGTTCTTATTGTTGTGTTGGACAGTCTATGTCTTGATTGCTAGGTTGGACAATCTATATCCTTATTGATTCGATGTGTTTAATGCCCCCAGTTGCAGAGCTTATTCACATAATCCTTATGAGAAATAGCTTTATAGGAAATATTGTCATTAATGATATTGATATTATAGGATATTTGTCATATAGCATGTTTATAAATGTGATCACTTCAAATGCTTTTTAATTTTTCTAAGAAAATAAGATTCCTTTTTCCATTCACTTATATTTTAGCAAATTGAAATGGGATAAATTTATTTAATATTTTTCTTGAGCCCCTTATTATGTCCCATGATAGAATGTAGTGTGCTTTTTCCATTACCTATAGGGTGCTAATAAGAGGTTTCAAGTGAATAAGTTAAGATAATTGAGGGTTTAGAGGTTAAAGCCATCCTTTCCTATGACTTAAGAGAGATAGACATCATTTGAAAAGTAGGTGATAGTTTTAGAAGAATATGATTAATGAGTATTTTTTTATGGAATATGCAATTTTATTATCTTTGAGAAGTATGGACATATTTTAACTGATGGTATATGCATGTCCATGATAAGCTAGTCAATAAAAAAACAGTCTTAGTTCTCACTGTCAAAATATGAATGCTAATGCATATATGGATTGATCTTGATTTTCATCACCACATAAACAATTAATGAAAATATGAAAATGCACAATACAATATGCAGTTAAGAAAGTTTTCACTAGCGTTCTATACTTAATGCATATAACTATATGCATAGTTTGGGTTCTTTATTGTATCCTAATGGATTTCTATCCAATTTTATATCATGAGAGCTCCTTTTGTGAATACAACAAGGTTGCATTGATTTGAAAATTATTTTATTATCACAAAAAGAGTACCTAAGAAAATTGGGTAGAATAGGAGTGATCTAAACCATGATTTATCCACTAAAAATAGCTTGAAAAACACCATACCGTGGTTTCTAGGTTTTAGGATAAGTGCAAAATATTATGTTGGTATTGTCACAACTATTGTAGGGGACAAAATAGACAGAGTAAATAAATGTATATTAATCAATCATGTAAATGTGCAAGAATATAGATTATGTGTAATAAAAATTGATCTAACACAGAGCACACATGTGATCCTAAGGGTAGGGATCCACCAACATCAAAAAACTAGTGCAAATTCAATGCAAGTGTATATTATCCTAACTATTTGTCATCATTTCATCATTGCAAAATCCCTTGATTCTATATGCATCAAGCAATCATTTAACTATCCAAGCATGCAATCATGATAGTAATAGTTATGCAAAATCATTATCAATTGTAAAAATAGAATGGTGTATATGATATGATTGAGAAGAATGTTTATTTTTGAGATGGATACATGCAAAAAATAGCTTATATCTTTCGAGTAAGGAAGATGAGAGTTATTTCCTGTCAATAATTTTAACATCATGCACTTATGTATGAAAGCCATTAATCAAAAAATAATTTTTATCATACTCACCTTGAAAAGCATAGGTAAGGGAGGGATATGCATCATAGGAAAACAATGAAATAACAAAGTTTTCTAGCACATGATTCTTGATATAGAGGTAATTTTTTTATCCTGATGGAGAAATGAAAACTATATACATGACAAGCTAAAATCCTAAGGGTATGGACACACTAGCATTAGTGACCTTGAGCAAGTTAAATTCATATTACTTAACCTGACTAGTTGTCATCATCTCATCATTGTGAAATCCTTTTATTCTAAATGCATTAGACAAGCAAGCATACATGCAACATGAAATCATGTAAACTATGTAGGCAATCCATCATGTATGTGATATTATCAATGATTAAGAATATTTATAATAAGTAATTTGGTGCTTGTGGATAATAATTGATGATATAAGGCTATCAATAGTTACACTTCATCATATTGCCCTAGTTTGGTAGGAAAAGGAGGTTGTATGATAATATTTATAGATGATTATATTAGGGTAGGATATTTGACCCAATTATTCAATATTTTTAGGTGTATTAAAAAATTGCTAGGTATTGGGTAATCTTTTCATTCATCCATATTTGGTATAAATGTGGATTTGATAAAATATGATATTATGTTATCGCTTAAAATTTTTGATAGACCCTTATACAAAAGGAGGTTTTACAAAATCATTCCCCACTTGTTGGGTGTGTAGGTATGCTAAACATTTGTAAAATATCAAATTATTCTACCATACCTCCTTTCTTGATATAAGTATGAATCAACTAATAAAGTGTTTGGAGATGGTGTTTTATGAGGTTTGATTCATCTCATGCTTGTCTTATTAGACCAAGTGGGATGGTCATAATCCTATAAATCCATTGATTGTCATGCATGAAAATTTTGTTACTAATCAACCATCCCAAGTGATCTTCTAGATAAGCTCAAGCATGTGTAATGATTACTTTGATGAGACCGATGAAAAGAAGATGATTTGTAATCTTTATATGATATTTATAGTGATTAAAAGATTGAAATATTTATGGTTTTGAAAATTTTAATGGAACCCTACACAAAGGAAAAATATGGGATATAATTATCCCATGTTGTTGGATGATTTATGATTTTTAAGAACTTGTCAGTCGTTTAATGATTCTATCATCTACTTTTTCTTGGTGTAGAAATGAATAAGATGATATATAATACTGATGCATTAAAATATGATATATGATAGAAGATATAAAATAAACTTTTTTAGGAACTTGCTAGCTCAAACTACCCTTTTTTATGTCATGTATAAATTTTCTTTGTAAGAGTGCTAGAAAGCTACATAAAGGATAGATCAAACAAGGTAGCGGATATGTTGAGAATGTGATGAGATGTGCATTCATAAAGAGTTGCTTGAGAGATTCGATACCTCATCTACCTAGCTAAAATAAAATCTATGATGTGATCTATCCTAACAAGGATCATCATGGGTCACCATGAATCTCTCAACTTTATATGCAAGAAACAATCAAGCAACAAGCACATGAACACATGCAAGTGAATTATCATTCAATTGTGCCACAAGTAGTCAGGGTAATAGGCACATGATAAAGCAAGCAATGCAAATCTAGGAATGAAACTCTTCAATAAATTTAGAATCTATAAGGAGAAGATAAGGCATTAAAATATAGTCATGTTATGACTGGCAATTACTTTTAAGAATTGTTCCATAAATACCTCAACTTCCTTCCATATTCCAAAAGATCAATATTAGGAGGAAGGATTTTAAGAACTCATCAAGGAGGCCCACTAGCTTAGTGATCTACTACAAATGTAATGCAAGTGATTCTATTTTCTAGCTAGGATCATCATTGCTGCATCACAGGATCCCCTCATGATGTTATGGAATGAGCAATCAAACTTAGACAATCATACAATCAAGCATGTGAGAGCAAACAAAATGTTTTAGAAGCAATTATGCATGCAATTAACCATGTAATGATACACATGAACATGTAAACATGTAAATTCAAGTATGATATTTTCTTAGACGTATTATATGTATAGAATATTTATGTTATTTACCATCTAGTATAGCCATGTGATATGCACTTGATCCATATGTAGCAGTCACTATGAATGGGCCTTTCCAATTAGACTTAAATTTTACTTTTAGGTCTTCTTTGGGGTTAGTGTTATATTTTTCTTTAAGAAATAAATCACCTATTTTGAAGGAATAAAGTCACACTCTTTTTCCATGGGCTTTCTTAGGTCACTAGTGATAAAATTATACGTGCTCTATGATATGGATCCACTTTTCATCAAGTAGTTCCAATTGGCTAAGACAAGCATGATGATACTCATCACCAACAAAAGTGTCCTTCGAAAGGATATGAAGGGATATGAATTCTAATTCAAAAGGAATATTATCTCAATCCCATAGAATATGACATAGGATATAGCACCAGTTGGAGATATGATACACCCATAGGATAAGATATAGTTGCAAATGCAATCCCAACCTATTTTACTAATGAGCTTAATTAATATCTTTATTAAAGTTTTTTTAGATGGTTTATCTTGGTCGTTAACTTATGGATAATATGGTGTTAACATTTATGTTGAATTTTAAATTTTGCACAAAGCTCTGAAACATTTTTATTCTCAAAGGGAATGTCATTATCTGAGATGATCATGTTGTGGATACCTGATGTGGAATCAAACAAAGCTAAGAATTGCATTCCTAAGGGGTGCTTAAATAGGCACCAAATTACAATTGATTTCCCTAAGATTGAGAAACCAATTCCCAAATATGAAAGATAAGCTCTTATCCAAAGGATTATTTTAGGTATTGTCTATTATCAATCCAAATAACACATCTCTAGAATATTTTTGCCTAGTCCAATGTGAGATCATAAAACCCATATTTTAGAATTATTCATCAAATTTAAAATTAAGACTAAGTCCTATTGCAAATGAATAAGCCTATCCTAAGGTTTTATTCAATATAGGAATATAAATATTAACCTATCACTTGATGTCCTCATCATAATCCCTGCAAAAGAAGTATTGGACTCCAATGCCTTTACAATATAAGAGGGCTTATTTGGAATAATTCAAGCTAGATGAAGTGAAAGATGCAAATTAGGTGGTGGATGGTCAAGAGTGTTGATTATGTCAATAATTCCAAGAGGTGCCTTATTTTGAAGACACTACTTTGTCATAACTTGATTGCCAATCCAAGGAAAATCCAGAGGAAGTTGTTGAGGACCAATGACCCGTTGTTTATTCTATAGAGTCTGCTTCAAAGCAATAACCTATTGAACTAAATAAATTTGTGGTTGCTAAATATATGAAGAATTAGTAGTTTAAGTAGAAATAGGAGGTACTAAATAAGGAGGAATGACCTATTTTTGTGGAACTAGTGTTGGTGTGTCCTTTGGCTTACTGAAGATCAATGCAATATTTTATGGCCTAGTGGAATGGAGCGTGGTATTCTTCTTAGAATGCAAGAGAAATATATTCTTATCATGATGCAATTTTTATGTATTTTTATAAGCATAACATTGAGCCCTTTTATCATATTGGTAGTTCTTGAAAAGGATTAGACCACAACAATCTACATGAGTCATATTGTAGATGACTTGGTCTACATAGTGCAGGCCAAATACAAAGGACAATGTACAAGTTTCTATAATCATGAAGGAGGAACTCTCATCCTTACATAAAAGTGAGTATGGATGGTGATGGGGTTTTAGAGTAAGCTGCAACCTATCAACTACGACTCTTGAAATCAAGTTCTTTTGAGAGCCATTGTTGATGATACAATCCACAAAGTAATTGTGCATTAGGTGGGCTCGTGTGACAAACAAATATTCATGACCACCTTCATACACATTTTGTGTTAACAAGGTAATTTTTTTGAGCTTATCCTTGAGCTCATCATACTTTTGGGCTTCTCCCATAGCCTCAATGGGACCATCTTGTGGTTCCTTGAGTTGAGTTTCTATGACAATATTATTCCTCTTTCTAAAACATTCAGATTCCACATGGAATCTTCTATTACAATGATCACAAAATTTCTTGGTATTGAAAGAAGAATAATAAGAGGCAGAAGAAGAATAAGGAGAAGAAGTAATGGAATAATAATTCTTTTGTATATATTATTTTTGTTGCCATTGTTTGGGCAATTTGGAGGTTCCTGAAGATCGAGATCTAATTGATTGAGCAACAAACTTCTCCTCCATAAGTTATTCTTGATTGTACATTGCATTAAAATTTGTTAATGGTGTATATTTCAAATCCCTAGAAGGTGGTTCCTATAATCCACTCTTGAATTTGTTGATTAGTTTTGGGTTAAGTCCTAAATTTTATTTAAAATCCTCAATTTGTTAAACTTGCCAATGTATTCATGGACACTAATTTTGTATCCTTGCTTCAAAAAAAGTTGCTGGAATTCAAGATATTTAGCATAATTTGAAGGATAGAAGGTTTCCTTCATTCCTTTCACTAAATCATCCCAAGTATCGATGGGATCCTGATTGATTTGACGGTCTATTATCAAGACTTTGGCTATGCCTAAAATATTGAGCTTAGCAAAGGAGACTTGCTCATCCTTTGAAATATTCCTATGCTCAAACCATGTGTCCATATCAAAAATACAATTGTTTAGGACCTCTAGATCATGGAATCCATCATTGGTTTTGACTTCACATTTTTCTTTGACTTCAGTGTTGGTGACTTTATCTACCAAAAGGCTAACTCCTACAGCTATTGCAGTCATTTGCTCTACCAATTCGAAAGCCATTTGAGATTGTGTATAAGCCAAAAATATTACACAAAGGACCTAAAGGGGTTACCATTTTTTTCTTCTTTTCCCAAATAATTGCAAAAAAAAAATTATTTGCAATTTTACAATGTTTTGAAGGCAAAATTTTAAATAAAAAGCAAAAAAAAAAACTTTTCTCAAAATAAAATTGTCCTATTTTGCAAAAATAAAAGTTCTCCTTTTGCAAAAATTAAAACTCCTTGTAAAAAAATGATTTACACTTTTTAAGAACGGTCAATTGGATTCAAAGTCAACTAAAAGAGCCTGGTCAATTATGGTCAATCGGTAGTCAAACACTTATAGTGTTGTTAGAGTGCTCAACCAACCATGTGTAGCCAGTGCTCACTATAGCCAATGGAAACTAGCTACCACAATAGGGTAGTCTCACCCTATATGAAGGTTGAAGAAGCATTCTACCCACACAATGTGGGATTAAAACTTATCACCTACACAAAATAAAAAAAACAAATAAATGCACTTAGTCACCTCAAGCTACCATGTTTCTTGTTTCATCTGTGTGATCCATCTAGTAGAAACTCACCACTTGTCACCTAAGAATTCATTATTAAGGAATTCTATGATCCATCAAGATCCACCAATAACATATGAGATTCATGATCCTTAGGAACTATGTGGAAAATAGAGTTTGAGATTTGATATTTAAGTTGGCCAATTAAGTATGTCTATGTTAGAGGCTTAGAGCTCTATATGACCTCAAGATCTAAATTACTTTAGCTTCTAGTTCTATGTTAGTGAGTGGACTTTCTTCTAATGTCAAGCCTTAGGTATTGTTCTACCCATGTGTCTGAGCTATGATAGGATCTGATTTGGGTTACAATTTGTTATATTCTAATTTTGGTGTTCTACACTCTACAAGAAGCATGTCAATCTAAAATTGTGGCTCCTTCACAAATCAAGGCCACATTAATCTTGCTTTAGACCCTATACTATTGCAATAAAAAGGGCCTTCCAGCTTGATGTTGTTGTAGTGACAAGCTACATAACAATAACTGATGACATCCTCTCATAGATCGATGTTGGTCATTTTGGTGTCTATGATTCCAAATATGCACAAATTTTTCTATGCAATATCACCTGACGCCACCTTTGGACGATGCAAAAATCGATGGGAAGGTGACTTTCCTTTGTCACCTTCCTAGGTGATGATCTAGTTATCTAAAGGCAACTATTTCCTGACCTTTTTTAATAAAATCTTTGAAAAGCTTATAAAAAGCTTTTTTATATATATAAAATCAAAGAAAAACTTTTTTCTCCAAATAAATTCACCAAAAGAAAACCAAGATGAATAAAAAAATCAACAAAACAATAAATTTTGTTAGTAAAATAAGCAAGGAGGTGCATAAATTTATCAACAAGGGCAATAAGAGCTTATCTTGATCTTCTAGGTACTAAAGATCATTCTCTTCTTCTTTGAAGTAACAACAAGGTGCAAAAACTACCAAGGACAACTAGCAACATGTTGAGGTAGAAATACAATTAGTAGGTTGTTCTGCATCTGTAGAAGAACACACAAATTCCTTTTGAATATACTCTTCTAACTCCAACATGTTTAAAATCCAATCCAAGGGAACTGAATTTCACCAAAGCAATCTTCAAGCTAACTACAATAGAGCTTCATAATAGGATCTTCTTGGTTATAAATTACCCAAATACAAGGAGTATGAGATTGGAAATAACCCAAAACCTATGTAATTCCTTGAAGCTATGATATTACTAATGTGGAATCAAATGAAGTTGATAATTGCATTGCTAAGGGGTGCTTAAATAGACACCAAATTAAAACCAATTGCACTAATATTAAGCAACCAACCCCTTGGAAGGAGCAACCAATTCCCAAATCAAGAAGATAAGCTTTATCCTTAGGCTTATTTTAGAGATTGACTATTGTCAGTCCAACTAGCACATCTCTAGAATATTTTTGCCTAGTCCAACATGAGCTCATAAAACCCATATTTTACAATTATTCATCAAATTTAAAATTAAGACTAATTCCTATTGTAAATAACAAATCTTATCCTAAGGTTTCTTTCAATTTCGGAACATAAACCTTAACTTATCACTTAATATCCTCATCAATACCATACCATGAAATAATATGATTCAATATAAACTTTGAAACCTCAACTCTAGTGTAAGAGGACAAGGGCATAGCCCCTACCCACTTTATGAAGTATTTAGTTTTGGTAATGATAATTTTATTTCCATAAAATGACACTAAGTTTATATTACCAATGATATCCAACCCCCAAGTGGAGAAGAGCCAAGGAGACATCATGGATTGAATATCTTGCAAAGGTGCATGAATAATATTGTCATAATTTTGGTACTTTTCACATTTTTGTACCTACTTACGAGAATAGTTTTCCATGGATGGTCATTAATATCTCATGCAAAAGAGTTTCTTAGCAATGGTACTTCCATTGAAGTGACCATCACATACTCTATCATGAGCATCTTTAATGACTTTATTAGCTTCATCAAAATTTAGACACCTAATAAGGATGGCATTGAAAGTGTGACTATATGATTTATCTTTAATTATTATGAACCTACAATCTTGTTGTCTTAGTGTATTTTGTTCATTCCAGTTTAGACCCTCGAACAAAGTATCGCTCTTAAGTAAGGTGTAAATATCCTTTTACCAAGGGTCAAATATAGGAGCTTGTTCTGTTGTGAATATTTCTAAGGGTTCTTGGCTTAACTATGAAGTTACAAATCGCTTTATTTGTTGGATAATAATGGTTGCTTTTTCATCCACCAAATATAGGCATAAGTTAGGTAATGATGACCATTGCTTTTGCTTGACGATTACTAGATAATGGATTGATGTCAATGGTGACCTTGTCAAAGGCAACCATTAACTTATCCACAATATCCTTATATGGTTTAAATTTATTATTTTTTTGATAAAATTCATTAATCTAATTTATTATTAGCGAGAAATATCCAAATATGGAGAGGGTTATCACTTTTAAGGCTAGGGATGCTTGAAGCCCTAGAATAATCACTTTGTGTTTAGCCATGTTGTTGGTACACATATTCAAGCTTAAAGTATACTGGGATAACAAATTATTGAGGCAATACTAGAATTATTCTTTCCCCCATGCCTTTGACATATCGTATTCCATTGAATTAAGGGGTCCATGAATCCTTTTGTGCTATCCCAATGTCTCTTACTATTTCATTGGGACACTCGATTACTATATGTGACTAGCCAATAGAGGGGCTATTACCAATTGATCAACTATTACTTGTCCCTTTAAATACATTTTTCCAATGAATTCAAGATCAAAATCATTAAGGTCCATTACCCATATAACTATCCTTCCTATGACATAGGGATTGTACATAAGGTATCATAAAGGTCAACTTTGGTGATAATGTACATTTTGTGGCTTAACATGTAATGTCTTAGCTTTTGGAAAGCAAAGACTATTTCCGAGCATAATTTTCTAAAGGTGCATATCTGGTCTCATATATAACAAGGGTTATACTAATATAGTAGATTTCCCTTTCCCTATTTTAATCATTGTATTGTTTCAATATGGCACCTAAGGCATGAACTATTTCTACTATGTATAACAACAATGGTTTAAATGGATTAGGTGGGACAAGCACTGACAGAGATAGAAAATATGTTTTCAAAGCATAAAAATCCTTTTGACATTCTTCATCCCAAATGAATTCAGTCCCCTTCGTCAATAATATAGAAAAGGGTTGATATTTATCCACCAATCAAGAGATAAACCTCCTAAGAGCTTGTAATCTACCTTGCAAGCTTCAAAGTTGTGTTAAGTTTTTAGGTGGTGTTATTTTGATGATATTAGATATATTATATATGTCTACCTCAATTCCACATTGAGGGACTATAAATACTAATAGTTTCCCTAAAGTTACTTCAAATATTCAGTTGGAGGGTTTTTGGTAGACTTTGTACTCTCTAAGTCACTCAAAGATATGTCTTAAGTCTCTAGCGTGATCTTCTCATTTTATAGATCGTATGAGAAGACCGTCAATATAATATTTGATAGTGTCATGCATCATATCATGAAATATATGTGTTATTTAACATTGTTAAGTTGCTCCAACATTATTTAAACCAAAGGGTATGATCTCATAACAAAAGGTCCACCAAGAAGTAGTGAAAACTATCTTAGGTTGATCTTCTAGCGCATTTCAAATTTTATTGTACCCAAAAAAACTATCCATTAAGGATAATATTTCATAGCATATGATGAAATCAATGATCATGTATATATTTTGTAGAGCAATTTCATCTTTAGGATAAAATTTGTTTATGTCCCAAAATTCGTTGCAGACACACACACCACCTTCCTTTTTAGCTACAAAAACTATGTTTGAAATCCAATGAGAGTAATAAATTACCTTAAGGAATTTAACTTCCAAAAGCTTTTGGAGTTCCTCTTTAACATGTAAAGAAAATTTAGGGTGCCTTTTTTTTTACTTTACTAGTTTAGTGTGTGGCTTAACACCCAAATGATGGACAACCAAGGATGGATCTAATCCAGGAATTTCAATATAATACCATGCAAAAATGTCATGGAATTTTGTGAAAAAATTTGTATACTCTTCATAATATTCTAGAGCTATATTGATCTTAATAGTTTCCTCTATCAAAATGTGTGATTCCTCTTCTAACTGTGGATGTGTAGGTAACACCCTTAGGATTTCAAGCTCTTTGGGCCCTAAATTACATTGTTTAAGGTTTTATGACTATGATGGATGTGCAATTATGAAAAGAGGCCCTTCACTAGGGATGTCCTCATAATTAAGACCATTTGCACAAGTATCCATAGAAGGGTTGTGTGGTTAAACTTTTGCCTCACAATCATTGATAGTTTCTAAGGGACATTCCATTGATTGAATGGGAATGATATCTTTTTCTTGAATTAAAGTTGACTCATTTTAATTGTCAAGGCTATTTTTAAAGATTTCATGGGATGCTTCACTATTTTTTTTTATAAGCTCTGGATGCATGATGCTTATCATGTTTATGTGAGCAAAATTCAAAAAGAGATCAAAAAGTTGAAAAGGAGAAGGTTCAATATCCTCATATTCATGCCAATATAAACCTTATATCAAGGTGATTTCACTTTGGTGTCCAAGGTATAATAGGTACACCTCATCATGACTACTATCTGAAGAGAGGTAAAATGACCTTTCATTGGTATTTGGGATGTATCCTAATCCCCAACATCCTATCCAAGCCTTAGGCTCCAAAGGTTCTTTTATACCTTGCTCACAAGGTACTATCCATTTTCCTTGATAAAAAAAGTTATAAAGGATTTATTTAGGGATAGGTTAAAGGTTGGATAGATAATATGAGGTATACATTCACTTTTTTGGATGCAAATTGGTTCCACAAATTCTTTGATCTTTGGTTATCCCTATAGAAACAAACGTGCAAATTCCTATTTGCATGACCATTAATTTTTTGGAAGGCAATCCTAAAGTGTTAGATGATAGGGATAGCCTTACTAGGTACAAGGCTAACAACTCATCATGCCAATCATTGAGGTTTATATGATTAATGTCTTAAGCCTCAACTATTTTCTTACACTTTTTTATGGCTTGGCTACTAGTTTAAACTTAGTTGGTACTTATTCCCTTAAGTGGAACAAACTTTAAAAATATCATCTACAAAAGTATGGGAATAATTTAACAAAGGTCAAATGTGAGCCCTTGGATTTTTTGATTGGATGGATTAACAATAAGTTAAAGGATATTTATCAGCCACAAAGCTATACAACTTACCCTAATATTCAAATTTCAAAAATTGATGGTAAGTTGAAGGAACAACTTGCATCACATGGATCCAAGGTCACCCTAAGAGGATATTGTTGTTCAAATCACAAGGCAACAAATAAAAAAGTGTTTAATATGCAAGGCCCCACTTCCAATGCAATAACTATGGTTCCAATGGCTTTACATTCCTCATTGTCATAGGATTTTATGAATGATAATATCAAATTTATCTAAATATTGCTTGTTAATCCCTATCCTATTGATGAAATTAAGGCTACAAATATTTATAGCTAAGCCATTATAAAAAAGTACCCTTTTATGCATTTATCATTGATTTTACATGTGATGTACAAAGGAAGCTCCCTTAGCATAAAATAGGATGGAAGGTCATCCTTGAAAAAGGATATAGTTTTATGGTTCACACTAAGGTACCCAGTCACATTATCCAAATCCTCAAGGATAATATATTTGAGCACAATTATCCCACTCAAAATCATAAAAAAGTTTTCTCTGACTTAATGAAGTTCTCAACAACTCAATTATAGATATTTTGGCTAGTTATCCTCCAATTGTTCTTGGAGGTTGAAGGCCATCCTACCTCTCTCTTGGGTTTTAGAACTAAAGGTGTTTTTTTAGGAGTGATAATACATATAGTCCATAATACCAAGGGGGATCAAATATTAAATTTTAAGGTTGACCTTTTTCTCTAGCTTGTTATCTAGTAACGATGCTAACTTGAATCATCCCTACCATGTTTTGATCTGGTATGGGAACATTGCTATATTAAACATTGATGGTGGAACTTTGCTCATGTTTAGGTAAGGGGTCCTGAAATATCCCCATATCTTAGTTATGGGATGTTTCTTGTTTAAGACCATTAACCACTAGATGACCTTCATCGATAAGGTTTTTTACCACATGCTTAAGAGTGATACATTTGTTTGTATGGTGACCATTCGTGTGATGGAAAGCACATTGTTGGTAATCCTTCAACCAAGGAAGCTTTTCCTTGTTAGGATCAGGAACTCTTATAGGTGGAAATTCTATCTTATTAGAATATAACTATATTATAATTGAGGATAGTGTTTGGTTTAACTTGGTAAACTTCTTTTGAGGATTTTCTTGAGCCTTAGATAGAACTAGTTTCTCTAATAAAGTAGCGGTGGATTTTTAATAGGGTGGGCTTCAATTACGTCATCACCCATAATACACTTCTTCTTAAACTACCCTTTTATATGAGATGAATAGGACTTCTCATCATTCTTAAACTTAAATTGCCTACCACATTGGACAATAAATTCTACTTATTTTTCTAGATCTACCACATATTCAAAGGAGGAGATATGAGTCATTTCTAAGGGGTATGAAAGTTGATGTTGCAAATTGCATATGAAAATATGTAATAGATCTCTTTGTGGTATGTTAAAATAGATTTTTCTAACTAAATCATACCAATGGGTTAAGAACTCGATGAAAGACTCATATTTACCCTGCTTAAGTTGATATAAATCATCTAAAGTGCACTTCTCTATGATGTAAGCAAATAAACATTAGATGAACATATCTTCTATGTCACCAAAATTCTTGATCAAGTTATGAGGTATATGGAAATACTATTCCAGGGCCTAGCCACCAAGTATTTTAGGGAAAAACTTCAATAACAATGCCTCATCATAGGCAATGTCATGGCAAGTAGCTTGGAAAACTCTAAGCTGATATGTCAGGTCACCCTCTTCCTTTTATACATATGAAACTTTGGCACTATGGAGTTTTGATGATAAGGTAGACTAACTAGATATGAATCTATAGGTTGGTTATAGTATTACTTATAGGAATAATTATTTCCTTTGACTCCTTGGATAGAAGCCAACTATTGTTTAAATTCTAGACTTTATTTAACCAACTATTCTAACTTAGTGTTTATATCATGGAACCTAGGATAAGGAACTTGTGGTGTTACGAATTGAGGTTGTGAACTAGACAATGGATAAGATTAAGAATTTGGATGGGTTTATTTGAAAAATATTTTCATGATTTTAATTCCAATATTATTTGGAATAAAAGGGTTAGTAGAGGGAATGTTAGCAAGAATGAGCATGCTAAATAATGGATAGGAAGAAATCACATTCAAAGCATTTGATATATTGGGAAAGATATCCATATTTTGAACTTATGGAATACTTGCAGGTTGAGAGATAGGGTGATTTAGCCTAAATGGATCTAATTTTTGAGGCATAGATCCCTAATTCCTAGAGGAATATAAGATATTTGATTATATCCTTTCTATGGTCATTGTAATGGTAGAGTCTCTATACTTAGTTTTCATGGGATTGGATCTAGGTTACTACTAACGTATGTCATCCACATTTAATATGGATTGCATAGCTTCCCTATTTCCTCATATAAAAGTAGCTATATGGTCCATGGATTTAAAAACTTCATCCCCTTGTTTATTTTGAATAGGATAAAGGGTTCTAGAAGGATTATTTGCTTCCTTTTCTTCCTGAAATATTGGGTTTTCAATCATAGGTTGCTTCTCTTGAAGTTCAGATGAAGCACTTAGATTTTGTACTAATTGTCATGCAACATTCTGATTAAGATAAAGAGGTTTATACATGGTCAAAGGAGAGGAGGTTCATTTTTATTATGGTTTTTCAAAGTTGCTTAGAGAATATGTTTTTATAATCCTTATATCCCCAATGAGAAGAACCTGTCTTATGACTCCCAATACCCCATTGTAATATACTTCCTAGGAGAGATACCCTCAAGCCTCATAAAATAGTTTAATAAAAAGGTTTTTAACCTTATCCTAATAGGACTAACAATCTATTTTATGTTCTTTTCATCTTTGTTTAATATTATTTACACTATACAAACAAATTAAATGATCTTAATTAAAGTATAGTAGAATTTTTGTTGATTAAATATAAGGTTCTAGGTCAAAAAGGGTTTAGGCCCCATATGGTGATTCATTCCAAGTTCACCAAAGATGTAGGGCATCAAAATGTGCATAGAGGTATTGTATTCTAAGTTTTTACTCAAGGGTCAACTGCCCTTGAACATGAGAACCCTACGACTAACTTGTCATTATTATGCTATGAGCTTTTATCTTTGGTGAGAGGCTTTGGGTTCACCAAGGGCTTATAGATTTCCCTAAAACCATTTTTATTTGTTTATTTTAATAAGAACCTAAGTTTTGTTCTATCCTAGTGTCTGATATGCAAAATGATGATGCAATGCAATATGAAAGCAACAGCGTATAAAATAGGGTATTAGCTAATATGCAATTTTGCTTTGATAAGTGCTAACTAGGATAGAAGTTACAAGAAACTAAAAGTTTTTATTTTATTTTTCTTAAAAGCAAGGGTGCAAAAAGGACGCAAAATTACACAAATTATCCTAATAAAAAATTGTGTGAGATTCTGATTGAATGCCTAAATGATGAAGAATGTCATGTTAAGCTAAAAGTAAATATTATTTTTTATTTTCCCTTTTATATGTGGTTATCTAAAGATAAAATTAGAGAGTATGCAAATAAAAAATAGTAAATGACCTATTCTAATAAAATACATAGAGAGGATAGGGTATACTTACTTGTCCTAGTGTCTATCATGAATACACTACCAATGTTCAAATTCATCGTGTAGAATATTTTTAGTTAGCAAATTTTTTAAAACAATAAATAGAATTAAAGTAGGATTAGAGTTTCAAGGATTTCCAAATAGTGATAAGTGGAAAAAAAATTTATTGGTATTGTTAGGCCCCCTCTTATATGAAAGAAAATTGAATTTGAACATTGGAAATGAATGCATCAGTATAAAGTATGAATCCATTGCTTGAAAGTTCTATAGCTAGCAAATTTGTTGGGATGACAAATATGGATTTATAAGAGGTAGAAATAGAGATATGGGTTATCAAAAATGACAAGAAAAATCATAAAAGTAAATTAGACAGGCTAGAGGCTAAGCTACTAAGGACAACATAAGGTTGTGTAGGGAGGTGATGAATCAACTACCTAAAATAGTTATGGGTGGCATTGTCAATTTTGTGTTAGAAGAGAGAAAATAGATTTGGGATCATAATCTTGATATTTTGACCATACAGAGTTAATACAGTATACACCACCTAAATAAATATATGGTGAATTCACTTTTAGTAGATGAAAACAAAAAGAACAGGCCCATAGAAGTTGTCACGCATTGCCAAATATTCTAAGGGAACCTTAAGGATGATCTATTATCCTTTTAGATTTCTTAAAATTCCTACAAGAGCTAATTAAACATTTGACCATGCATATAATTTGTTAAATGTTAATGGCAACACAAATGAATGCATGCAAAATAATTAAATCTAAAATGCTAATGATGATTAATGATAACTAAGATAAAATATATGGAAGGGCATCACTAAAATTACGCATACAAGTTACCTCCTTCCATTTAAATGTTAATCAATTATTTGAAGATGACCTCATTGGGAAATGTTAACAGTTAATCAATGCTTGAGAGAGATATTCCTTTTTATGAAATTTTACCAACAATTTTTTACTTGAAAAATGCCTCCTCCAAATGCTATCCCAAGGGGTCAATTTATAGAATTAGATTTCATATAATTTTCCTAAAGGGGAGGGATAAGGTGTCCTACTGACTAGGGCTGATTTGGAGTTGATTGGATTGAGTAAAATTAGTTACCCCCATAATTGGGGCTAATTTGGGTAGGTGGAGGAAAGTTATCCACCTTCCTCCCTTCCTACTAATTACCTACGATGATAGAGATGATGGGTGGAGGAAATTATAAAAGAATGCCTTGATTGGCTACTATAGGTAAGGCTAGAATGTTGGTTGTACATCAATTGTAAATTTACCACCTATGATTTTGCTACCATTTTTCAATGAGTTTACACAGGTTTTTATGAGGGGTCTTGGTCCCCTCATACTGAGTGGGGTTTAAGCCTTGGACCTCTCAAAGATATTCCAAAGCCCTTACCAATACAATAAGATTAGGGCTTGTGAATTTACTTCCATTGAATTCATTTATCCAATAAATTTATAAATTTGACCACTTCAAGTCAACTATGATTAGGTAGGTTAAAATTTTGGATAGGGTGTGAATCCGTCAACTAAGAAGTGAATTCACTAGCTGAAAAATTCACTCTAATATGGAAAAGTTTCCACTAGTGATTTTTGGTTATAAAATCTAGGGTTGAGGTAGTCATCATGGTTGGGTCAATTATTTTGTGTTTATGCTAGAAGTAGTTTAGTTGGGTGATAAAATTTTAGGTATCTACAACTATAATATGTTCACCTTACACCTTAGTCAATGCAAAGGAGGAAGTTTGTCTATCTCCATACAATTGCAGACACTATATTTACTTCATTAGCTAGGAACTCTAGGAAAATAATATCAAGAACTTAAGTATGGGAGAGCTATTCAAACTCGAATAATAGAGATAAGTGACTAGAAAACATCTGTTGAAGAATCAAGGGATAAAAAGAAAGCTCTTTTGAAATTTAAGTTCAGAGATAAGGTTCTCAAATGAGATGAGAACAAAAGTAAATAAAGACACCACTCTAAATTTGGTTTCCTCTAGTGCAGCCTTTACATTATCACCACCTATAGCAAGGAAAAATTAGTTGAGATTTGAACACTTGACTATTTATCACCACCTATGTATACTTAGCATAATAATGTTATGATTGATCCTCATCATTGATTAGAAACATTCCTTTGTTCACAATATCATGAATATTTCAAGAGCTGTAGAGATGTGAAGTGCCACCAATTGTTTTCTACTACCAAGACAATCCACACCATTGAAATCCATAATCTGATCAATATCAATGGTTTGTGTGATTTTGATGATTCTAAGAGGAAATTTTATTCTAAAATAGTAGCAATCATAAAATAATAAAGGGGAAAATATCTACAAATAGTCTGATCTATAGGAATCACTCTTATATATATATTTTACACAATCCAAATTTTGTACCCTATTATGTAAAGGTTTTTTGGAGTATTTATATCATACCATTAATGTTGGCACATGGCACATGCATGCTAAATAAAGAGTTAACAAAGAAAGGCACAAGGTTGTGTTAGCATGGACCATCTGATCAAATAACTGATAGGTGATGTTAGTTGTCAAGAAAAATATATAAATGGACCCTTGAGGCAGTGACGATTATCTGATTATGCAATGTGGATTGCCTTTAGATCATCTAATTAGTGAATACTAAAAAGAGTGGTAATATCATATCAATAACCTTGCATACAGGGAAAGTATATTTGTGTAGCATAAATTCAAATTGAAAATGGTGGTGATATTTTCTCATTAGCTTGAAAAAAAAGGGAATAGATTAAAATAACATGAATTTAATGCTAGTAAGGGTGACAACCACTTCCCACTAGTTTTGTAGAAGGAAAGAGTGAATTCATGTAACAAGAATTGAATGTTGGTAGACACTCCACTCTTCAAGAAAGAGACCATATGTAAAGGCAAATTATCTTCTTTTCTTCCTCACTACATCCCAAGCATTCAAGTGAATAAGAGTACTTTGAGCACATAAGCTAAGAGTTGTAGAAGTTAAAATGTAAGAGAAGGTTTACAAGTCTAGAAGTGTTGAAGAAGCTAATAGTAACCATGGAGGAAAGGAGGAATATTACCAACACCTGTCAACTGGTAGCTAGAGTAGTCCCTTCTATTAGTTCCCCTTCAAGAGTAATTTTAGGCTCTCCCTCCACCTCAAGTGCAAGCTCTACAAGTTGTAGCTCTCAAACTGATTAGGGACCTATCTAATAGGGTAGTGTACCTTAAATTTGTTGTAATATATTACATTATTTGTTCCTTCACTAATGTACCATCATGGGTACATATTTATATTAGGATTATATTAGGAGTTAAGTACTTTATTAAAGCAATGTAATAAGTGCACAAGTGTTATAATATACAATGATGTAAATGTGCATGTAGTCCACATGTACATGAGTCCTTAGAATAGAATAGTGAGGTGTCACATGAATCTTGGAGGCAAAGAGTTGCATCTAATTATAAATATGCCTTCATAGAGTAGAAGATATGAGGGAATTTTGGAGTGCATAGGTTAGAGTAGTAGTAGTCATCATGTAGATATTTTTCATGAGAATGGAGAGGTAGTTACCTCCATTCCATAACATTGTAATTTTCATGAGCTTTCTTATATGAGCATTTATAGAGCATTGTATCAAGTTTTCTATCATATTTTCATGCATATTAGTTAGCCATTATCATAGCTATAATATTGTATGTTTATTTCAATAATATTTAGATTTTATTTAATTTTATAGCTTCAAAAGCTAACAGTGGTATCAGAGCCATGATAGATCAAAGGAAAACCACAAGTGATCACCATTGCTATTGTTGTATATTTGTAAACCGGATCTTCCATTGTGTGCCATTGCATGCAACAATAGATTATTTGATAGAAGAATATCTAGGTAGAACAATAGGAAGTAGAGAGAGCCACAAGAGTGATTGAGAGGAGATTGTAAATATTATTTTTAGATTTTTGAAAATTATTATTGGCTAGAGTTTTTCCACAGAGTTGCAAAAAAACTTGTGAAGACTAGAACTCAACATTGAATCCACTAGATTGGAAATCCAACTAGTGAAGATTGGTTTTAAATATTTATAAAAAAAAATATTTCTAATATTTTTGTTGTAGAAATTAACTCCTAGAAGTTGATAAAATTTCTACAATAGATAGAGCAGGATTTCACCTTCATTGCCTGAAAGTCTATGTAATTTCTTCAAGCAAGGAGTAGTTCTTTATTGCAGAAAAATAGATATTTAAGTTTTGGAGGCCTAAGGAGAAAGGTCCCATTGAAATATTTCCATATTGAAGACTCCAATAAGGAGATTGAGAAGAAATCTAGTGGCCAATGAAGCCACATTGAAGACTACAAATCAATGAGGAGGTCCTAAGAAAGAAGACCCCATTGAAGAAGAGACTCAAGGAGAAGAATCCTAGTGAAGATTGGATATTGGTGATCTCCATTGAACATTGAAAACTTCACATTGAAGAAGAGGTCCATAGAAGGCCCTATTTAAGAACTTCCATAGTGGAATATTGAGTATTTATAAGGACTAACAAAAGTCTTATTGCAAATTTCTATAGCATAAAGTTTAGAAGATCCAAGAAGGAGATCATTGAAGATCTCATTGAAGGTTTTGAAGCTGCAAGATTGAAAACCTTGGAGAGGTATCAAGGAGAAACAAGGAGAAGGATTGGTGATCCCCACTGGAAGAAGTTCCTAGGAGAACTCATTGAAGAAATTGGGATAATTATCGCCATCTAAAAACAAGCCCAAGATAGAATAATTTGGCAAGAGAAAAGAGATAGAAGAACCACCAAATCTAAGATATTTGGGTACTATCATTGAAGGGTTATTGAGTGAATATCTCAGCTATGATTTGGAGGAGTATCCTACCAAATTTTTGGGATTCAAGGACAACATTTTAGTGAAGGTATTTATTGCTTTACAATCTGAAATTTTTCAGATTTGAGGATAGAAAAAACACAGTAATTTGGGCAATGTTAGTAGTTGCTAAAGATCAGATTTTAGAGGTACATCCGAAAGAAGTATTGAAGCCACCAAGTTACAATATTGGGCAGTATATTAGTGAAGTATTAAATGTTAGAAAAAATATTCTATTCAAACAAAGGAAATAGTTTTGCAATACATCACAAGACTATAGAGAAGCTCAATAGACGGATTAATTTATTCCATGGATCAACTTTGTATAAATGGCAAATTTGATCATTGAGAGCCGTTGGATTACAACAACTCTTCAAATATGATCTAGACTATATTTAGAGTTCAACTGACTCATGGAGGAGTGGTAACTCAAGTAAATCTATCCTAGTAGAACTTAAGAGAATAATTATTTATTCTAACACCCCCCCTTAAGTGATACTAGGGGTTTTTTATATGAATGAGTCCCGACAATAGGGCTTGATGAGGTACTCATGTACAATGATTTATTATTTGAAGATATGGTAAAAACCACATGGGAAAAACCATCTATCAAAAATAAAAATGAAGAGGCATGTCTTCGGTTTGCGAAGATTGTCCTCATTGACTAAAAGGATGAGTCCTAACAACAGGGCCTGATGAGGTACTCATTTAAAATATTTTTACATATGTGAGAGATGCTGAAAAAACCACTTGGGAAAAAACCATCTGTCAAAAAATAAAGAAATAGGCATGTCTTCGAATGACGAAGATTTTCCTCATGGAAAAAATGAATGAGTCCCAATAACTTGGCTTGATGAGGTACTCATGTAAAAGTGTAACATATAGAAGAGATGATAAAAAAAAACACATGGGAAAAAACCATCCTCTAAAGTAAAAAAAAATAAGAAGAAAGAAGAGGTGCAAACCTTTGTTCTATTTAACGCAGTTGCTTTACCCCAAGTTTCTCTTACAACTGAATGTAACGTAGAGAAGGAAATAATTTGGTGAATATGTCTATGATTTGATTTTTAGTGGGAATATAGTCCAAGTATATTTACCATATCTAAATTGTTGTCGAATTAAGTGCATGTGAATCTCAATGTGTTTGGTGCGCTGATGCTCAACTGGATTGCATGCAATATGAATTATGATCTTACTGTCACACCAAAGAGTAATAGGTTTGTCAAGAAAAAAAACAAATTCTCTTAGTATCTAAAAAAACCAAAGAGCTTCTTGGCTTGCCAAAACTGTTACCCTGTATTTTTTTTTTGTAGATGATAAAGCCACTGCTTGTTGTTTTTTGCATGACCAAGCAATTGGTGAAGAACCAAGACAAAATACATAGCTATAAGTTGAACATATGTCTTCTACGGAACCTGACCAATCAGAATATGTGTAACCAATGATATCCATGTATTTTCCCTCATATAATAGCCCAAGGTGAGTAGTTCCTTGCAATTAGCATAGGATTATTTTTTTTGCTTACCAATGACTGAAATGAGGTTGATGTGAGAATCGAGATATCAATCCAACAACATATGAGATATCTAGGTGAGTATGAGTAAGGTATAAAAGACTTCCTACAAGCTATCGGTATAGAGTTGCATCACATAGAGGGGATGTGCAAGAAGTACTTAGAGTGACTCCAGATTGAAAATATGTAGAAGAGGGTTTGCAATCAGTCATATTAAACCTTTGAAGAAGGTCTAGAGTGTATTTTTGTTGACACAATGAAATTACTGCACCTATTTTATTTTTTGAATTCCAAGGAAGTAATGAGCTAAGACCAGATCATCCATTTCAATTATTTTAGAAAGGGAGTCCTTGATAGTCTGAATGTGAGCAATGTCACTACCAGTGAGTAGTATATCATCAACATAGAGAACAAGTAAGGTGATTTTTTCTTCATATCTCCAAATTTAGACTATGGCATCAGACTAACAATGAGAAAAACCTGAGGAAAGAAGGAAGGAGTCCATTTTTTCATACCAAGCTCTAGGATCTTGTTTGAGGCCATAGAGAGACTTCCTTAGCCTACAAAAAAGGGAGGAGTATTGAGTGAATCTACCAGGTTGTTCCATGAATATCTCCTCTTTTAAGTCCCCATGTAAGAAAGCACTTTTTACATCCATTTGAAAAATAGGCCACTTTTAGGAAGCAACTAGAGAAAGTACCAGTCTAACAGAATCCATTTTGGAAACTAGTGAATTTTTTTTAGAATAATCAATCCCTTCAATTTGAGAGAAACCTTTGGCTACCAGGTGAGCTTTGTGTTTGTCAATTTCTCCATTAGGTCCATATTTCATTATGTAAATCCATATACAGTGAACTAACTTCCTTCCTTTAGGTAGAGGAACTAAATCCCAAGTTTTTTTTTTGATTAAGGAAGATAATTCATTATCCATGGAATCATCCCATTATTTAATACCAGTTGCATCTTTGAAGGATTGAGGATCTATGGAAATGGACTGACAGACAAGACCAGAGCCTATGGAGTTGCATAATCTAGATTATGGAAGATTTTGGATGTAGGGAGTTTCTTCTTCAATAATGGAGCGGGCCCATTTAGGCATTATGGAAGAAGTAATTGGAGTGGCGAGGACTTTGAGTTGGAGTTTGGAGTAAAGGATCCTCATTTTGGTCATTTTGATCATTAATCTCTAAAGTGGGTTCTTAATTATATTGAGGCTCTAACATTGGATATGGCTCAAGAGAATCAATGGTGGAAGAGGATGGTTGAGGATCTTTATGAGATAATGTTTCATCAAATTGAACATTCCTATGAAAAAATACCTCATGAGTTGTGGGATCAAGGAGCCAACCTTTGGCTACCAGGTGAGCTTTGTGTTTGTCAATTTCTCCATTAGGTCCATATTTCATTATGTAAATCCATATACAATGAACTAACTTCCTTCCTTTAGGTAGAGGAACTAAATCCCAAGTTTTTTTTTTTGATTAAGGAAGATAATTCATTATCCATGGAATCATCCCATTATTTAATACCAGTTGCATCTTTGAAGGATTGAGGATCTATGGAAATGGACTGACAGACAAGACCAGAGCCTATGGAGTTGCATAATCTAGATTATGGAAGATTTTGGATGTATAGAGTTGCTTCTTCAACAATGGTGCGGGCCCATTTAGGCATTATGGAAGAAGTAATTGGAGTGGCAGGACTTTGAGTTGGAGTTTGGAGTAAAGGATCCTCATTTTGGTCATTTTGATCATTAATCTCTAAAGTGGGTTCTTAATTATATTGAGGCTCTAACATTGGATATGGCTCAAGAGAATCAATGGTGGAAGAGGATGGTTGAGGATCTTTATGAGATAATGTTTCATCAAATTTAACATTCCTATGAAAAAATACCTCATGAGTTGTGGGATCAAGGAGCCAATATGATTTCATTTCCTCACAATAACCAATAAATATGAGTTGTTTACTTTTCTTATCTAGAGCCTTCCTTTTATTCTTTGGGATATGAGTCCAAGCAGTACACCAAAAAATATTTAAGAAAGAGACATCATGTTTTGAGCCAGTCCATGCTTCCTCGGGAGTCAAATGGCCAAGAGCTTTATGAGGTGTGCGGTTTTGAATATAGTTTGCACAGTTAATTAATTCTGCCCAAAAAACTTTTGGAATATCTCTTGAGTGGAGCATACAGTTTGCCATTTCCTTTAAAGTTCTATTTTTTCTCTTTGAAATGCCATTTTTCTATGGATTATGGGAGACAGAATGTTTATGAATTATTCCATGAATTGATAACTCATTACTGAAGTATTCCCCCCATTATCTATACGAAGTTGCTTAATTTTGCAAGAGGTCTGATTTTCAAATAAGTCTTTGAATATTTTGAAGTGGGATAGAACATCACTTTTGTATTTTAGGAAGTAGACCCAAGTTCTTCTAGAAAAATCATCAATGGAGGTTAAGGCATATTTTGCTCCTTTGAAAGAAGTCTTTGGGAAGACCATCAAGTCACTATGGATTAACTCTAGAGGGGATAGGCTTTTAGAGAACCACTTGGGTGGAAAGGATCTTGATTTTATTTTCCAAGAGCACATCTAGGACATAATCCATAAATAGAAGAGACTTGAGGCAATCCTGTTACAATTTCATGGGTGTTAAATTCCTTTAGGTAGTTATAATTGAGATGTCCAAACCTTTCATGCCAAATTTTGCTTTCAAGATCTCCATGTGCAACAAAACAAGAGGTCCCTTCTAAATTTTTGAATCCTTTGAAGTGAAATAGGTGAGTGTTGTGATCAATATCTCCTTTTTCTATGAGAGAGTTTGGGTCTTGAAAGTATCTTATCTCAACTCTTGTTGGTGAGAAGAGAACTTTTTTGCCTTTTCTAGAAGTATAAATTTGATAGACGAAGAAAAGATTTATCGTAATGTTTGATACATAGAGAACATTATTGATGTAACCACCATCAATGGATATGTCACCTTTTCCTTTGACTAAGATAAAGGATGAGTCACCAACTTCTATTCTACATGTTGAATTTGAGGAGACTGAAGTGAATGACTCATCTGAGGAAGTCATGTGATGAGTTGCTCCTGAATCTAAAATCTAGTATTTTGATGAAGTTTTTATAGTCTTGCCTTGAAAATTTAAGGCTTATTCTATCTACTTCTTAGTGTCTATATTTTAATCCTTCATTGTTGCCTTTAGTTGTAGTCTTTTCCAACATTTATTCATAGAATGACCATTCTTTTTGTAGTGAGCACAAGTTATGGTACTCCTTTCTTTTTGAATTTTTATTTAGTAAAGGTTGATTCTACTAAGACTTTTGAGGAAGAGGAAGAGATCTCATACTTTGCAAGTTTTTTTTCTTCTCTAGTTAGCCTATCACAAAATTTTTCTTTAAGGAGGGCATTGTAAAACTTGCACCAAGAGCATATTTTGTAGACAGAAAGGTGGTTGCAAAAATTTGAAATACACCATTTAATTTAGAAAAAATTAGATTGATGCATTCTTCTTCTATTTTGTTCTTACCACTACCTTTGTATTGAGTGAGGACTTCTTTAAATTTGGTGATAAATTCAACAATATTGTTGAAGTCTTAAGGAGATAATGTTGTTAATTTTGCCTCTAGCTGCATTGACCTTATTTGATCTACTTTCCCAAACAAGTTCTTTAGTTTATACCAACTTTCATATGGATTTTTACAATCCGTAATGTGAAACCATAAGCTTTCATTTACATTAGTGCTTATAATACCCATTGTTTCATACATATTTCCTTTATGAACAAATATTTCATATTCCTTTTCAAATTCAGGTTGCTTCTCTTCTAGAAGGTGTGTGAGCCCTTTTTGAGAAATGAGATTTAATTTTTTGGGTTTCCATGTATGATATTTATGAGGGGTTAGTGGATCAATTGTATTAATTTTGCCAAATAAAATTTAAGTGAACCAATAATCCCCCCCCATTTTACTTCAAATGCAATGGATCTTTAAATAAGGATATATAATCTTATTTTTAATACCTATGTCCTCAAATTACCTGCCCTAACGAGAGGGAAACTATAATTAAATGAGGATATTAGATATATTAAAAGTGGATTATGAGGTAAGAAAAAATGGCCAGGCCTTTATATCTATTCTTCTCAATACCCACCCTTATGTGAGGGAAACTATAAGTAATGAGTAGAATTGATACGTAAAACATAGGCTTTTGAACCCAAAAAAAATTAAATTTCCAGGCCGCTATACCAATTATCTCACAAAAACCTACCCTTACGTGAGGGAAACTATAATTTTTATGAGTATTATGGTACGTGGAACATATGCAATTTTTTAAATTAAGTTTTTTTTAAATAATTTTATTAGGTTTTGAATAGAATTTTTGTGCTTGCTTTGATTTTGAGAGAAACTTATTTATGCATATATATGGGTTTAAAAATCAGAATATGCTAAAATAATTAGAAATAAGTGACAAGTAAGAAGTGGCCAAAAAAAATGTGCCCTAAAAAAGAAAGACTACTAGCGTTGTTAATGAAGATAGACACAAGAAAATCCCCATTTCAAAAAATCCAACAAAACCATAGGTGCAAGAACCAACACCATTAAATCCCCCTCTCCAAATAGTCCTTTGTATTATGTATATTACAATGGACTCTTTCACTTTTTTATGATAGCCTTTGGAATAGGCTTAGGAGAAAAGTGAAAAGAGTCATATTTTTTTAAATATAAATATAAAATTTTATGAGAGTATTAAGGTTACAATTTCAAAATTGAAGAGACCGAAAAAAAACTCTTTTCCAAAAAATATAAGTAAAGGAACAGATGAAGAGTGAGACATTAATGCCTTTGACTTATAATTTTCTTATATATAGTGTTGGTGAGCGCCATTAACTCCCTATGATTTGACTATCTACAAAGTGCCTTGGATTCAATAAATGTGACAGAGAGTTGGGAGTTGCTTCTATCTCAAAGCTTGAGGATAGGGTTGTACCACGAAATAGTACGTAGTCACTCCTGAAAAATATCTTTGCTACCAAATGAAATGTTTTCTCCCTACAAAAAAGGTGTTACACAAAACAAGCCACACAAAATGCTTTCTTTTAGATGCAAAGAAGTCAAATGGGTGTTGTCCTGAAATTTCTCTTCACTGCCAAATGAAATGGTGTCTCCCTGCAAAAAAAAATGCTACACAAAAAAATCCAAAATGCAATGCATTATGTCACATTTCTGCACCACGTAACAAAATCTTTAGTACCCCTAAAAGGTCTCTTCGCTTCTTATGGTAATGGTTTCTCCCTGCAAAAATATTTTTTTACACAAACAAGCCAATTTCTCCCTATGTCGCAATGAAGCCAAACTGATCACCTTCTCCCTGCAAAAAATAATTTCTCATACAAAATAAGTGATAGCGAGTGGCTTCATAATGTTATAATGCATCACCATTTTTATTTGAAAGGCACGTGCTTTTGAATCCCTACAAAACAATGAAGTTAGAGAAAAAAATAATTTGGATATACCTTATGATCAATATGGATTTGAATTGATGGAGTATAGCAGGTCAGTTTTGATGAAAATATGGAGGAGATAAATAAGGCATCATCATCAGGAGAGTGGAGGATGCCAAATCAAAATCAGATCGGAGTATTGTTTGCGTTGATGAAATTGATGCTAATGAAGACAACTGACAACAACCACAAAACTACATGAGTGAACTCGTAAGAGGGAGAGAGATGCATGTCGAGCTATAACAAAAGTGAGAAGAACTTTAAGAAGCCAAGGCACAACATTAAAGAGGACACATCACCAATAATTAAAGAGGAGCCCAATGGTCATTGAGAACAGGACCAGTTCAGAGTTACAATGGATGTCAGGAGCGTTGTTGAGATAGGAAGAACGAACGCCAAGAAAAGCAAAGAGGATCCCAATGTTCATTTAGAACAGAAGGACCAGTGCATTATTTAACATTCACCTAGACACATCGAAGAGAGGCCTAATGCACAAGATAGAGAGACTCTTTGAAAACAAAATCTTTGAACGTATATCAAGAAATGTGCAAGCAAAGAAGAGAGGAGAGAGCACATATATCGATAAAAAAAAATACTATGAAGCCCTATAATAGCGATATGGCTGCGTTACTAAATTCATCTTGAAAAGAGAATGAATTACAACTCGTTTGATGTAATGAGGGGAAAAATAAATTATTGACACCTTATAATGGGTGTGAATGCTTCAAATTTAGCATAAGTGCTAATTGAGATGAGGGTAGTATGCCCAAAGAAGATATCCTTAAGCTCTAAGACTATAAGAGCTTTACAATAATTTTCCTCTTGCTTCGAAATAATATAAGTTGAAAAAAACTGCTAAAGAATTATTTTTCAACAAAATAAAATGTTGAAAAAAATGGGTTAATGGATAAAAACGAATTTTTCACAACTTTCAAGAAAGTTGAGTAAAGTCACAAAAAAAATTATCCAAAAAAAATGAACCAAATCTTGGAAAAAAGAAGAGCTTCGAAAACTCGAATGCTTGCAAAGAACTATCCTAGCTCTGGTACCATGTTAGAAAATAATATTATATTCAAAGAAGGAAATAGTTCTGCAATACATCACAAGACTATAGAGAAGCTCAATAGATTGATTGATTTATTCCATGGATTAAATTTATATAAATAGCAAAGTTGATCATTGAGATCCATTGGATTACAACAACTCATCAAATATGATCTAGACTATACTAAGAGTTCACCTGACTCATGGAGGAGTGGTAACTCAAGTAAGTCTATCCTAGTAGAACTTAAGAGAGTAATTACTTATTCTAACATTAAAGCTGCAAAAATGTGAGCAAGAAAGATATTTTTGAACAGCCTAAAAGAGCTACAATATCATCTATAGAAGGCAGCTAGTTAAGTGATTTGAATCACTATCATCATTATCATCTACAAAGATAGAAATGTATGCAACAAAGGGTGCAAAATTTTATTAGTTGAGATTTTATATTTTATTACTTTTCAAGGTTATTAAGCACCAGTTTCAAGAATTAATGTTGCATCAATAGTGTTTAATTAAATCTTCAAGGTAAGTGCAGAAGTTATAGTCTACAAGGTTCAAACCTACACATAGAATAAAATAGAAGTTAGATATATTTCGAGAGAAATAAACATATCAAAATTCTATTACTTATTCTAAGAAAAATAAGACTTTACATATTTGCATATTCTATAGTGCAAACATTATTGGAGAGCTTGAGTTATTAAGCATAAAAAATAACCAAGCAAGGAAGGTATTACCAAAGGATTAAAAGGGCAATATTGGGTTCAATCTATATCAACCAGCAAAGGAAGTTGAAGCCTGAATTCCAAGAAGTCAAGAGGCTTGATTCAAGATCATAGGGGGCAAATGTCTACACTAGTCTATTCCATGTTTGCACAATAGAATATTGGAGCCATTCAAGAGAGCTCTAAATAGTAGGGTATCTCCAAGGAAAGGGAGATAGTGTTAGTAGCTTTAACCTACGTCCATCACCTAAGAGTTAGCAGACATTGATATCAAGAAAAGGACAACAAGAAAGGGTGAAGAAATTGAGATCATTACAACAAGGATGCCAAGGTTGAATTCATATAACATCATAGAAGCCTTTTTGAGAAGGTAAGCTAAGGATCATTACAAGGTAACTTACGTATTTGATAGCCTTTGGTAAAGACGTTATGGTCCAAACTCAAACACAAGTAGTAAAAGCAATGTAAGTTTCATCTACATAAACTAAAGTGGTGATAAAAACATCATCACCAGTAAGAGTGATCTTTCCTTTTGATCGAGTAACTTGCACCAAAGTACATCTAGCATTCAGGTGAAAATATATATAAAGGAAGTAATTATAGTCAGCAAAGATAACTCAACAAGTTGCACTAGCTAGGCAGGAGAAAACACATCAAAGTGACAACACATATCCTTCAAAACTTGACTTAGATTCATGAAGTAGTTACCCATCACCAAGGCCATTACATACACCTAGTTAGCATTCATTTAGAGGCATTGGAAGATAGCCTTCTCTACTAGAGAAACATTGAAGGAATAAACATCATTTCTCCACAAGTGAAGCATTAGAAAATATTGGTTGAATGAAACATTGTATTAGCATCATAGACTATAGAGAATGAATTTTAGATAGCAAGGAGAAAGTGTTAAGTAGATCCCAAGGGAGTTAGGGCAAAGAAGTAGAGATATTGCACCACATGGAAGATAATATCTCATGCACACCATAGATAGTTTCCACCATATTGAAGGTAGTTCAAGCACACAATGTTAGAAGCATCTAAAAAAAATTATCATTACTATAACACCCTTATAAGAAGTGTTAGGTTAGAAGTGTTGAAGGTAATTAGACAATGATTGAGTGCCACCTGTTACTCAATATTGGAAGGTGTAGTGTAAGTGGTTCAAAGAAGTTAGGAAAATTGTATGCTATTTTGCACAATCCTTCATACATCATAGAGAGCATACTTCAAAAGAGAAGCACTAGCATAGCGCTCATAAAGAGAAACATCAATCAAAAGCTATAAGAGAGCTTTAAGGTGCAGTTAAGAAGCCTAGCACTGTAGAGACTAAGTGAGATTAGTTGAGTAATTCACCAAGTTCTTAGACTAGCACATCTACATTGAAGTATAGCACACATAGTAGACCAAGGAGTTCACAAACCAAAGTCATTTGACATCCCATAAGACAACGTCTTCCAGTGAGATATAAGGTCAAAGGTAGACCAAAACAATGTTGAAAGAAGATATATATTGCCATCTAAGTTAAGTACAAAGGAAAGCATGTTCACCAAGGTTAATAAAATCTAATAGGTTTGAATTTAGATGTTGGAGGAGGAGTGCATAGGTCTAAAAATACCAACGTTGAAACGAGCGTGCATATCAATAAAGCAAAAAGTAAAGATCTTAGTTGCAATTTGGAGTTGACAAGAAGTCGGCTATTACTAAGGCACAGGTATTCGAATCAATTACATAGAGTCTTCAAGTTCAAATTAAAAGTAAGAGTTATAATGCAAAGTCTATGAAAATGATTTATAGGAGTAATAAGGTGTTAATCTCTAGAAATCTTACCTTGGCTAATTAGTTGGAATTAGAAGCATTAGAACCATCATTATTATTGCTTCAAATATACTTGCAAGTTCTAAGACAAGGAGTTATAAGGATTAGCAAAACTAAATACATAGTATTTCTAAAAATTCTAACTTGGGAGATATAAGGTATCCTACACCAAATTAATATTTTAGAAGTTTAAAAATTTCTTATAACATTGAATCATAGTTGAAAATTATTGCTTGCATCAAATACTAGTTGGAAAAGTAAACTCACTAGTCTCATACCTAAAGAAAAGAGACAAAACCAATCCAACAAAGGACATTGAAAGTCTACTATTGGATTTATAAGATTGCAAGTGATAGAAGTTGAACATTATTCTAATCACTAGGGAGTTATAAGGTAGCCTACTAGGACCATGATGACAACAAACAAGTCAATTCTTGCAGAATCTCAACTACTTAAAGGTCCAAAATATTTCTCATGGAAAAATAAAGTAAATGCCATCTTGACATTTGAAAAACTCTAGGAAATTGCTATAGTAACAAAAACTAAACTAGATACAGATGATATAAAAATCCATAATTTCTAAGAAAATGATGCTAAGGAATTAGTGATAATAAATTTTTCCATCACAAATGAAATACAACCATACATTAGTTCAACATGAACATCTTCAGAATGTTGGAAACCCTTAGAGAAAATATTTGAAGGGAAAAATAAAGCTACTATTTTAAAACTTCAAACTCGGTTACATTCCTTGAAAATGAACAATGGTGAAAGTATAGATCTATTTCTAAAGAAGGTAGTAGATATCAAAGGAAAATTATTAGCATTTGGAGAAGAATTTAAGGATAAATTTTTTATTCAAGTGACTATGAGAGGACTTCTAGATAGTTGCATGCATCTAGTTACTTCTTTACAAATCTTAAGTAAATATATTTTCTTTGATGAGTTATTCAATGTTATCCAAGAATATGAGGTACAACATACAGTGAAATATGATATGACTAACAATGCTTTGGTGAAAAAAGACAATCCACAGGGAAATATGGCATCATCCTCAAAAGGACGAAGACCTTGGAATAATAGATATTGTCAGATATGCAAAAAGAAAGGTCACAACACAAACTAATACAAATTTAGTCCCAGGAATGAGAATCAAGGAAATCAAACATCCTATGGAAATAAAAAAATAGGACATTTCATCCAAAGCAATATCAACCTCAAAAGCAATAGTTCTAGAGAACATATTCTTCTCATAAATAGTACCCTCAACTAAAATATCATGGAGGAAATAAAAAAGGACATCTTGCTCAAAATATTCAAGAAATAGAAGAACTAGAAGAGCCTACAGATGAACATGAAGTCCAAGCTCTTTCAACAAAGATAATTATTGAAGATTAAAATATTCAATAACTAAATAATGTAATACAGGGGGGGTGTTGGAATATATTACATTATTTGGTCCTTCACTAATGTACCATCATGGGTACATATTTATATTAGGATTAGATTAGGAGTTAAGTACTTTATTAAAGCAATGTAATAAGTGCACAAGTGTTATAATGTGCAATGATGTAAATGTGCATGTAGTCCACATGTACATGAGTTCTTAGAATAGAATAGTGATGTGTCATAGGAATATTGGAGGCAAAGAGTTGCATCTCATTATAAATAGGCCTTCATAGAGTATAAGAGTGAGAGGATTTTGGAGTGCATAGGTTAGAGTAGTAGTAGTCATCATGTAGATATTTTTCATGAGAATGGAGAGGTAGTTACCTCCATTCCATAGCATTGTAATTTTTGTGAGCTTTCTTATATGAGCATTTCTAGAGCATTATATCAATTTTTTTATCATATTTTCATGCATATTAGCTACCCATTATCATAGCTATAACATTGTATGCTTATTTCAATACTTTTCATTGCATTCCCTTTAAGTTTATAGCTTCAAAATCTACCAAAATTATCTAAAACTACCAAGAGCCTGAGGGAGGGATATTTTTATAGGTTCAATGTTAGGTCTCCCAAGTCCTTTGGAGCAATAATATAAACCAAATTTTTGGCCCAATAAATCTTGCCCTAGGTCCACAATTGCTACAAAATAGTAGTCACATGTGTTGAGATCTAAAATACCATGGCTTGAGAGGTTAGAGAAAGTGACAAAATATTTAGATTCACTGTATCTTCACATGCCATCTTCAAGATGTTGCTAATGGAGTTGGGGATCCATAGGGCTAATTTGGAGGGCACAATAGGCCATCATATAACAATCCAAGACAAGTTGGGGTTCCTAAACAATAAGTGCAACAATCAAGACACATTTCTACCCAAGTTTCCCATCAACATCAAAGCTTTCACCGATAGTGCAAGGGATGCCTTGAGCATGCTAGCCTTCATTTTTAGTTTGGAGAATTATAAGGGTGTATTTTTGGCCCAACTAGACATTATTCACATGATGAGGTGCACACAAAAAAGTGAGTCAGATTTTTTATTTCAACAATATTATTGTTGACTAAATTCATGAAAGGTTGTCCAGGTTCAAGGACACCCAAGTCTTTAATTTTTTAGCATTTTTAGCTCATTTGATTATATACTAGTGTAGAATGGTCTAAAGAGCATATATCAACCAATATTATAATATGATAAGTAAATTGAAAGCAAAGAACATATGTATAACCATATTTAAAATAAAGTGAGCCTACTTTGTATTAATCACTTGAAATGTAGATTACATATACGTCCTTCTTAGGGATACCAAATGATACATGATTACAATAGTGTAAAATCCCCTAAATGGGGGGGGTATATTCTAAGGGATCCTTATATCTCCACCAATTTTACTTGAGGGCTTACTAGGATTTTTCACCTGCGTACAAGAAACAACAAAACACATTAAATACATAGGAAGCCTCTCATGATGAGGCTATTATCCAAGAATGCAATAAATGAGGCAAATACTTGAAAGAAGCATAAACTAAGTAAATATGCTCAATATATCATCAAATCAGTGTAAAGCATACCTTGAAACATGTAAATCTAGCTAATCTTGCATAATATTTGAAGGATTACACATAAAGAAGCTAATCTATGAATACTTGTAAAAGGAAAGCATGCATGATACAAATGAAGGTAAAACTACCTAATATGTTGTTAATTAACCATAGAAATTTCTGGAATAAGACTAATCTATGCTATATTAAATTAAACACATAATCATAAATGGAAATCTACGACTAGAATGTAATAATAAGGGCATCAAACCCTAGTCATAGGTGCTCAGAGCAGTCAGATCTATTAGCTATGATTGAAAGTTGCAGCTAATCTTGTGGGACACTACTGACAACAATGGCCACATGAAAATGCTTCTTTCTCTTGCAACCAAGGTTGGGAATGCTCAAATATTCCTTGAAATTGATGATCAAGGGTTGCCTTTGTGTCCAAACCCATATTGGTGGTTGAAATTGCTTGAATTCACGTTGGATTGGTGTAGAATGGTAATATTTGCTTCTCAATATTTTGGAAGCTCTATTTTTGCAAATATAGATGTCAAACTAGAATTTGGTAGCATCTCCTTACTCTTCACAAGTTGCAATTGACTCTCTAGTTCGATAGGACTTCCCTATAATGCAATTAGGATTATTTTGGAATCTTTGAGGGGTCTATAAATAGGCTCTCCAATCCTAATCTTGGCTTCTCAAGTAATCCAAGATCAAGAAATGCTAGGTTGGGGTAGTTGGGGCGAAACATCCAGAAGCTTCCTCACTCAAAACTGCCTGAATTGGTTGCAAATGCAATTGTAACAACTAGTTTGGCTCAGCTTGGGAGGTTGAGATAGTTACAGTGCTAGCTATGATTGCTTAGAATGGCTAGGATCCTAGCCATAGTTGTCAACCGTGAATAATATCTTAGTTGTTGATGCCATAAACAACTAAGGTTGAATAGGCCAAGGATAACCAAAATGAGTGGTTAGAACCACTTATTAGCCTTGGGAGGGTCCAAGATAATTCATATGGTCTACAAAGATACCCATATGATTAGTCTCCTAAACATGATGTGTTTTAGGTGTCTACAACTAGAATATTTGGCTTTATCAAAAATTAGATTTAATGTTAGTGGATGATTTCAATAATATGTGACCAATTTCTTTTTGGATAGATATTTTAATCAAGACCTCTTCATGCTACATTGTTGTTGAAGAATTTTTGGTGTCAAATATTGTGGCCATAAAAGGGAATAAACTGGAGCATATTTTGGTGGTTAACCTATAAAATTTGTAGTCGATATTTAGATGATATTGGTATTTCTTAGAAGATTCCAATAATTTTAGACTATATGGATTCAATAAGTCTATCTATCAGTTGCCTAAATGCATATTGGATAGATATTTTACTTTGGATCTAATTATACAAATGGACATAATTGATATAGATAATGGGAGTGAGAAAGGAAAGACTAGATTTTATAAGCCTCCTATAAGTCATGGTAGTGTAACCTTGATGAAAAGGAAGTCCTCCCCTATCCTAGGGAGTAAATTAAAAGATCTACGGATAGATATGCTTCTAGATAAGTGGAACTATGACCCTAAGGACAACTTCATTGCCTAGATAGCAAGTGATGAGCACAAAAAATACTCATTTTTGGGGGCATAATTACTGGTTTAATCAGTATTAGAGATGTATTTTTGTATAAATTTTACATATAATTAATAGAAATTACGATACTTTACTTTATTGGTGTTTTTAACTAAATGTGTGTGTATTTATAGGTTTTTGCTAATTCTTTTGTATTTTTGAGTCAGCATCTCATTCAAATCTGACATTGTGCGAAGAATATAATGTTCTCAAGGTACAAAGACATATTGAAGAAGACTATGAAAAACATATGTAGGTACCTACCTATCGAATGTAGGTAGGCACCTACACCCCAAATGTAGGCAGGTACCTACATCTCAAGTGCAAACAAGTACCTATATCCTAGTTGCAGGAAGGTACCTATGTCCCAGGTGTAAGCAAGTACCTACATCCCAATCACAGGTAGGCATCTACATCCCGGCCCAGCTGTAGGAAGGTGCCTACATTCATCACAAAATATAACACCTATATTCTAAATATTGATTTTTGCTCATTGACCACATGATCTTCAAAGAAATAATAATAGAAGAGGTTTCAATTTCTTGATGAATATTATTCTTAGCCATCAACGTCCAATTTTGAAGGATGACCAACCTTTCTATGACAAAGATCTCAACTACACACACATCCATCATAGTGAATCATAATCCATGTTTAATTTAATAATTTTAAATATTCTTTTATTATAATAAAAATCAACCGCATTCTATATAAGAATGTAGGTCATTTCTAAAAATACAATCTGTGAATTCTTAATACTTTGTACTGCATTATTAATCAATTGATTTTTTAAATTTTTCTCATTCATATGGACTAAGGAATTAATTTCTAAGTAACCAACTGGGTAGACCATCTACGGGATCATGGGCCCACTCCAGGTAGTAATCCTCCCCTACTTTATTTCCTTTAGTTTTTTTTTAGGATCCTTTAGCCTAACTTATGGGTTTATAATGAAATTAATGGAAAATATTAAATAAAATGAATGACAATTTAAAAGAATCATTGTTTCATTGGTAGGAAGGTCCCTCCAATGTATTTATTAAACAATTATAATCTTTTTACTTGATTTATGCCTTCCTACAATGATACCTACCCTATTTTATATCTACCTAAAGGCTATTATGAAAGAACGTGACTATTCATGTTAGTAATTAATCAATTAATAATATTAAATATTAATGTTAGGATGGAGGATCCTAACATGCCACCCCTCTCGGAAGAAGCTTTGTCCTCAAAGCTAGGACTAAGGAAATTTTTGTTGAAATTGATGAGGCACTTTCCAAGTAGTATTTGCACAAGTTCTTGCACAAGTTTAATGTCACTTTTTTGGAGGTAGGGATATCTTAAAGGTAGAAGTGCTAGTGGGGGGTTTCCAAGAAGAATAGTAGGATTGTGATGATGGTGGGGGAAAAACCTTGGGGTTCCTCAAACACTTTAGAATGATGCATCAAAAGTGGTGGTAACACTTCTACATCTTTCTATTGTTCCTTGGGATAGTCAACGAAAAATGAGTGTGTAGTCACCTTTCTGCCTTGTTTTCGGATAGGTTTTACCATGTGGTGAGAACTCACTATTTGTGAGGAACTTGTGTGTAGTCTCTTTAGAGTGTATATCCGTCCTTCAGAGATCATTTTTTGTATGTCTACCTCATATTTTCCTAGTGCATAGATCACTTCTTGTACATCGACCTTATTGTCTTCATGGCTATGATTAGATGTTTCGGTCACTTCTTGCACATCTACCTCATTGTATTCATGGCTATGATTAGGTGTTTCGGTCACTTCTTGCACATCTACCTCATATTCTCCCTTTATGGATTGACAAGGATCAACTACCTTCAATAAATACAATATTTGTGTAGAGCATTTATGGTGGGATCCAAATTGCTCATCACAATTATCACATATCTCTTTTGCTCATCATTACTTCATTTCATAAAAGCTAAGAAGTTTAATTGGTAAATTTCGGTTAGGTTTGGGGGTGGTGTAAGTGGTTTGTGATTTCCCCATAGGTGGTTTTCCTAATCGACGTTGAACATTGAATTTATCTTCAACTAACAAAGCTAATCCAAAGGTCTACATCATGGTGTGGGGATTGAAAATTACCACCTCTTTCTTAATTTCTTCCTTTTAATCCCTTGACAAAGCAACTTATAATAAATGATTCATCTAACCCTATGGTGCGATTGATGATATCCTTGAATTGAGTTTGATAATCTTGCATGAAAGATATTTGATGAATATTGGTGATATTAATAAAAAAGTAGGTTGGGGTCTCGAGATATGCTTCGATCGACCATTTGCGTAAGCATTTGAAAGTTATCGTAAAAATTGCATGAAAATTTATTGTTAAAAATTGCATCAAATTTGGTGATAAATTCTTGCAAAATTTTATTTTTTGCTACAAAATTTGATGGGTATAATAGGCAAATAGCTAGGGCACCTCGACCAATGATGAATCTTGAAATTCAATGATCAAATAGTAGTCAATAGTGGATTGGAGCACAACCAATGAAGTAGCCACAGGCGGATCAGAGCACATCCGATGGAGTTACCATCGTAGCACCTAAGACAACCAACGTGAATTTTCATGCCAAGCATTAGCACCGCCAACCAAGGGTGCTTTGTGCATGCATGGAATATCTAGCTAAACTTAGATACTTTAATAGGTGCGCACAACACCTTTTAAAATTTCCTTTGGTTGTTGCACAACCAATGTGGGATATAAGAACAAGTATTAAACTTGTGCTTCCCACTTTTATCCATCGATGGCCTAAAATTTTTGCAGTGATGAGAAAGGTGCACCAATGGAAATTATTAACCGGAGGCCCTACAAACCTTAGGTAATTAAAGATTTTTGTTTCATCGAATTTTAATGCATTTTCTAGAAACGTTATTCGCACCAAGAGATTGTCATCCACAGACAAAAAAGTGTTTCTCGATAGAAATAACTCAAATTGAAACTTTAAACCTTAGAATAAAATGAAATTGTTGTCGCCAGTGATTAGAAGAGAGATGCCAAAGAATTGTAACGTTATGTTATGCTTGCAAGGTTTATTTTTTGCATGCAAGATAGAACATCAGAAGGAAATGTAAACTTCTCGAGTGATTTTTGACATTGTATAGGGGTGAATGCATAGTCTTGTTACGACGCAGGGATATGTCAGGTGAGCACAGATAAAAATTCTTTGGAAAAAATTTGAAGACACTAAAACAAAGTGAAAAACTCTATTGGATGCAGCTTTGGCAAGGTATTTATTTAAATTTGAATATGAAACTATCCCAAATGTCAAGTGGATAGCAGCGAAATAGTGTAATATTTAGTCAAAATTAATTTTTGCTATTGTGGGGATGTATGCGGTGTTGCAAGTTATTGTGGCACCTTAAGACCATAGAAATATAATTCTTTAAGAGCTTTTATTATCCCAACTTTACGCAAATCGATGCTCTGATATCGGATGTTAGGATCCTTTATCTTAACTTACGGATTTATAATGAAAATAATAAAAAATATTAAATAAAATGAATCGCAATTTAAAAGAATCACGGTTTCAATGGTAGGAAGGTCCCTCCAATGTATTTATTAAACAAATGTAATTTTTTTTTTAAATCACGGTTTCACTGGTAGGAAGGTCCCTCCAATGTATTTATTAAACAATTATAATCTTTTTACTTGATTGATGCATTCCTACAACAATACCTACCCTATTTTATATCTATCTAAAGGCTATTATGAAAGAACGTGACTATTCAAATTAGAAATTAATAATATAATAATTAATGAATAATAATATTAACTATTAATGTTAGGATGGAGGATCCTAACATTTTTATTATTTCCTATTATATTTTAGTCGTGTGTTTATTTTTATACAATTTTTTTTCAGTTGTGTATTTATTTCTTGTATTTTATTTCCTATATTTTCCTTCCATAATTTAATTCAGTTTTCCTTTTAGTTATTTTAATTTTGCAAGTGTGTTAATTTCTTGTACGCATTTATTTTCCTATATGTTTGTTTATATGCTTTATTTAAATTTTTAATTTTATAAATTTTGGTTGAACTACAAATACACGAACAAACCAATCTCCCACCAAACAATTAGGTATAAAGGGACTCATCACCCATACTACAGACATATACTATGTGTGGCACTCTCAAGTTTATGAACTCCTAGATTGACATGAGTGGATAAATTTAGCCCATTTACAAAACACCATTTTTACTCACCATTTTGGCACCGTTTTCAGGGAGTGTCAAAACTATAGTGTTAGGATCCATAGGTTAGTTAGCCTGCAAGTATATGTTTAGACTACCTTGCGTATAGATCCCCTACCTAAGAAGCATGATTCCACCAAAGGCCTAGAAGATACAACATATAATATATTAAAATAATAGAATACATATCAGAGCCACAAGCTCAGGATACTCTAGAAATATCTATTGAAGAGTTGAAAACATACCCTAAATAAATACAATAGCTAGTGGATCAAACTATAACTGTGACTAGGTTGATGACATCGATGAGGGAAATTCAATAGTTATGCTATAATTATTCTAGGAGAAAAGGAAAACTGCCAACACGAAGAATAATAGCCTGCATAATCAAGGAAGAAATAGGAACATTGCTCAAAGGTATGAAGAGTGATATTTTATCATCTCTTGCTTTACAATCAAACACATTCTAGTTATAGAAGAAGAAGCAAGAATGGAAGTGATGCTTACCTATTTTTACCCAAGGTGTAGAAAAAACATGAAAAAAATGAAAGTTTTAAAAGCAAGTGAGAGTCTTTGGAATCTGTCACTTGGATCATAAGACCAGGTTGTGTCCAAAAATAAAAACCATAAAGGAAGACCCAAAATAAGTAGAAACCAATTTCATAGATAATAAATGGAATTTGCAATAGTCACTCATACGGGATGGAATGCTAGGAGTAACATCCCCATATGGTGGCCCAAATTTTATGAATCAAGGACAAACCCAACCACCCAATATGGGTTGGTGGGGCTATCCACCTTGGGTGAATTCAATTCAAAATCCTCCTCAATATATGCCACATTTATGGGGCCCATACCAATAGCCTAAAACATAATGGAGGAATTTTAAAATATGGGCCCCACCTCCATAGACACAACCACTAATACATCCCATATTACCAACTCCACCTACTACAAGGCCACAATAGTTTCCATAACAACCAAAACTGAATCTTAGCGAAAATAATTTAAACTCAACAGTTTATCAGGTAGATGTGAAAATGAACCCAATGTACCCTATTAGTATAATGTAACTTAGGTTATATAGAGAGGTAGGATTAGAACAAGCATATCTGATAGTGGATGAAGTAGAAGTAGAAGAAAATCATGATGTTGAACATTCAAACAATGAATAAATTCCACTATATCTTGAAAGGTTAACCAAAAAGAAGATACAATCTGAGTTTGATCTTATAGAAGAGTTGAAAAATCTTACTATTAACTTGTATTAAACTATTAGGGATGTATCTATTTACACAAAATCCAATGTATATTCATGCCTCAAGAGATTGAGATGGAAGCCACAACCAAAAATAGTGAAGGTGATAGGTCAACTCATTGATTTAATATTAGAAAACACCTACCACCCTAAATATCTCAATCCAAGAAGCCCAGTTTTAACGATTAATTGTAGACCATGAAAAATGATAATATTTAACAAAAATAATATAAAAAAGCAATCATCTACCTGCCTACACAATCCACTAATGGATTGGATTAGCTTGGTTTCGATGCCATAGAGTATTATGCTCTTTCCATGATGCAACATATCATGACACTTGATGAAGTAGGGGATGGGACAAATGAAGACTTAGTCATATAAAAATTTTGACACATACTAAGATGCCATCATAGGCCCCAAATTCTAAAATATTGATCAGTTGTAGGTATGGGGGAGACCCTACCTTCAATGTTACTACAAAAAACACAATGAACGCTACTACAATGTTCAATAAAAAAAGGAATTTTTTAGTCTAGATTTGTTTTTGCTTTTTGATTTGCAAGACAATGTGGAACTCATTTCAAACTATAGGAATTTGGGGTAGGCAAGCCTTTTAGGCAAGAGCCACTCCATATTGCTTTCCTTAATATCTATATATATATATATATATATATATATATATATATATATATATATAATATAAATAAGAGAAAGAGGAAGAAGAAAGGAGGTACTTACCTCCCATGAGGAAGAAGGCTCCTACACTCAAGCGAGCGTAGGAGCAGTGCAGTTGTAGGCATGTAGGGGACCTCATATTCACAATCATTCTCAACAACATGATGAACATGAATGAGTTTACAAATAATAATAATAATAAATAAATAAATAAAATAAAATAAAATTTAAAAAATATATATAATAATAATAATAAGAGGAAATAAGGCATGGAACCTATTCTGCTTAACAATGTTAGAATAGATTTTTTTATTATCATTTTCATTTTGTAGGGGAGTGTGGAACTTGTTGCAAACTGTAGGCATCTAAGGCAACCGGACCTATCAGGAAAAAGCTATATCATCTTGTTTTTTCTTGCTTTTTAGGAGTATAATGATGCAAAGAATGCGCCTAATTCCCACCAGGAGGATGATACCTAAATTTGGATCAGTATATAGGTGCCTACTTCCCACCAGGAATGTGATGTCTATATTTGAACTAGTGCATAGGTACCTACTTCCTACCATGTAGGCGATGCCTATATTTGAGCCAACATAGGGGCACCTACTTACCACCAAGAGGTATGTATCTATATCCAAAAGCAACAAAGGTGTCTACTTCCCACCAGGAAGGTGGCACCTAATTTCCACCAGAAAGGCAATGCCTACGTCTATGTAAAAATGAAGATACGTACTTTTCAATGGATGGAGTATGTCTACTTTCTAATTATCAATAAAAGTATACCTACTCTAGAGATGTTAATAATAGAGTATACCTACTTTTGAGTTCCAACAAGGAAGTGTGTCTTTCCACGATGAATAACTAATATTTTTCATTTTTAGCATGAGATCTCGAAACTCATAACTATGTAGTACCCAATAAAAATAAATAATTCACTTTCGACAAATTAAATAACACAAGGAAGAGCACAAGTCACCGATTTTATGGTACACTATAATGAACGCATCAATCAATCAAGTTTCACCACCAAGATTCATACACACCATGTTCTATGAACTACACCAATGTAAGTACTATTGTTTTTTTAATTATATGCACAGTTATCCAGAAATCATTTCTATTTTAATGCCAGTATGTGCCCCCACATTTCTCTTGTTTAAATCTCATGTTAGTTTTTAGCCACATAGCATGAGTAAAGCATGTGAAGAATTGCAATGGATATCACTACACCCAGACACACATCTAAAAAAAATTGCTAAGGTGTACTAATATTATTTAAATAGTGGGAGGAAGCACATACTATGACATGTTGTTAGCTAGAGGTGTAGTTTCTATATATATAATGAAAGAAAAAAAGAAGAAGAAAAAATATAGTACGAAATATATATATATATATACATAACAGAACTGAAAAAATGAGTGCAACAACCATGGGAGGATAATCCAAAACTATACCCAAAAAAGGAATGAACCTGTTGATTTCATGGATGTATTACGAGAACAATTCAAGTCTATGGGATGGTTAGACTATTGTAGTCTGGTCAGTTTGCCAAGACGTTACCATGGCCCATGAGTTTGTAGCATCCATAGGGGATACAACTATGTATATTAACGTACAAGGAAAATAAGCAGTAGGTCAAAGTCACACAATGAACTGGGGAGCAAGTCAAAATGGGGTTAAACCATCTGTGTATGCCCAAAAACCAAGGCCCAAGTAAAATAAATGCTCACCCATGTTGATGGATGACTTTCTCTACTATTCCTAGTAGCACCACCACTATTAGAATATTTCTTTTGAATGGGATATTCAAAATAGAGCCTATGTGGTCACACACAGAAAATGTTGACCAGACTCTACTGTTAGATCTTGAAGAATCAAAGAAAAAGGAAACACCAATTGGGAACTCACAGTCAACAACTTTGCCAGTATTTTAGCTTGCTAACACATCACGGATGAAGCCTTGGAAAATTGAGAACATTTTCTGTGACAACAATCTGAAGTAAAGCTTCAATGAGGAAGAGTTACTTTTGCTTTGTATCCACCATAAAGTGTTCCCAAACAACAAAACTGATGTAGCAAACAAGTAGTATATATATATAATAATAATAATAAACATAAATAAATAAATAAAAGAGGGAAAATGCCTAGGCTTGAAGGTAGCACAATTAGAATAGAACATACCGAGGAATGTGACATGAGGTCATGTCAAATATTAGACATGGGTGTATGACGAGCATAAAAAATAGTCATTTTTTAGGGCATCATTACTAGTTTAATTAGCATTAGAGATGCATTTTTGTATAAATTTTGCTTATAATTTATAGAAATTGTGGTACTTTACGTAATTGGTGTTTTAAGCTAAATGTTTGTGTAGTTATAGGTTTTTTCTAATTATTTCGTATTTTCAAGTCAACGTCCCATTCAGATATAGCATTGTCCAAATAATATAATGTTCTCAAGGTATGAAGACATCTTGAAGAAGATAGTGGCAAACGTAGGTAGGTGCCTATATCCTGAATATAGGTAGGCACCTATGTCTTGGGCATAGGCAAGCACCTACATCCCAGCTACAATCAAATGCCTATGTCTCAAGTGTAGGCAATTACCTACATCCCAGTCATAGGTAGGCACCTACACCCTAGCACAAGCAAGCACCTACATCCTAGCCATAGGAAGTTGCCTACATTTAGTAGAAATATAGTGCATATATTCTAAATATTGACTGTTGATCGTTGACCACAAGATCTCCAAAGAAATAATAATAGAAGTAGTTGCAATTTCTCGATGAATATTATTATTAATCATCAACGTCTAGTTTTGAAGGACGACAAAGTTGTCTACAACAAATATCTCAATTGCACACACATCCATCATAGTGAATCACGATCCATATTTAATTTAAGAATTTTGAATATGCTATTATTGTAACATAAATTAGTCATATTCTATATAATAATGCAGGCCATTTCTAAAAATACAATCCACATATTCTCAATATTGTGTACTATATTATTAATCAATTGATTTTTTGAGTGTTTCTCATTTGCGTGGACTAAGGAATTAATTTTTAAGTAACCAATTGGGTGAACCATCTATGGGATCTTGGGCCCACTCCAGGTAGTAATCATCCCCTACTTTATTTTCTTTAGTTTTTATTATTTCTTGTTATCTTTTAGTCATGTGTTTATTTTTCTGCAATTTATTATTCAATTGTGTGTTTATTTCTTGCATTTTCCTTCCATAAATTTTCCATTCAATTATTTTAATTTTGCAAGTGTGTTAATTGCTTATATGCATTTGTTTTCCTGTATGTTTGTTTATCTACTTTATTTAAATCTTTACATTTATGAAGTTTGATTGAATTACAAATACAAGAACAAACCAATCCCCCATAATATAATTAGGCATTGAGGGACACATCCCCAACACTGTAGGCATATACTATGCATGGCACTCACAATTTTATGAACTCCCATATTGACATGAGTGGAAAAATTTAGCCCTTTTACTAAACACCATTTGTGCTCACCAACAAACATCACAATATTAGGAAAGTTTGTTCATGATCCTAGGCTAGACATTGAAGCCTACAAGAATCCAATGGAGGAGGTAGGAATACACCAAAAAAGTGATCATAAAGCCATCACAAAATTTGAGGTATTATGATACATCTTACTAGAAGAAATACCAAGTAAACTCCAAAACCTACATCAAATCCAAGAAGAATATCCTAAGAGAGGAACAATGGAGAAAATAAAAAATAATGCATGGTTGAAATTCAAGTATGATATTGGAAACATTGTATTAGCTTATAGTGAATTAGATGATGATAAGATATTTAATGAGATATATAATCAATATCACCTAGATGTTGAGTGTTGGCAATTTGAGTTATTTTGTGTTGTCATTGATGTCACATGGATCACATTGAGTTTTGGTGGCAAAAGCACTTCATAAATAATCATTTATGATATTTTGGAGAGCAAGGATATATACAGGGTTTTGTGGCACAAGAGGCATATAATATTTAATTTTTTAAATATTATATTAATGGTTTTTATTAAAACCAATGGTAAAGGTTTTTATTAAAACCAACGGCAAGGGTTTTTATTAAAACTGATGGAAAGGTTTTTTATTAAAACCAACGGAAAGGGTTTTCATTAAAACCATTGGAAAGGGTTTTTCATTAAAACCACTATGCTAAGACTTCTCCAAATTATGATGGATGAAAAGGTTTTCCAATAAAACCTAGGTGCAAAAAGTTTCATGGCGAAATTCAAAAGAATGAAGGAGATATCCCAATTCAAAGTTAAGAGGTGAATTATTAAATTTTTATTTAATAATTCTAAGGTCTAAAGTTGAATTACATTATCCGCCGACGTGCAAAGGTTGGGGAGATTAATAAAGATTCACCGACGTCATTCGAAGGATGGAGGTGCATATAAATAAAAGGTTAAAAACCTTGTGTTTATTGAAGACTTGACATAGCGCATGAGAGAGAGTCGTCGAAAGGGGAGCAACGAAGAAAGAAGGATAAATAACTTTCGATTTGAGAGCAAGGTCAAGTAAACAATGTGGGAAAGTGACGTCACGGAGGAGCCTATAGCACAGTTGGTAGCACACAAACTTTGCACAAGGTAGGTTCATTGTTCGAATCCCGCCAAGGGCAAAGTATTTTGCTAAGAAAGGAAAATTGAGTTTCAGATTTGAGCGCAGGTTAAAGTTGGGTGTTTGGGATTAAAATCCCAATGTGGGCTAGCACCCATGTGGTAAGCGCTTCACAACGCTAGGCGAGAGGAACAGAGTTTGACTCCCGCAAAGGTGTGAAGGCGCATTGATTTTTGGCAAGGCATTAACGATTTCGAAGGTGGTGAAGGCGCATTAATTTTGGCAAAGGCATTAACGATTTTAAAGGTTGCGAAGGCTATGAATTTTATAAAAAGGTATTTATCTCTAGCGCATGGTAATATTTGATATTACCAAAGTTTTGGTGCATTGAAAATCATTTCTGTTATAACTAGGGAGTCATAAGGTATTTATTGGAAATAAATGATTGTTGTATGTGCTTAGGGAGATATAAGGTGTTGAGATTATTATTTGTTATTGTTGTGTGTACTTAGGGAGTTATAAGGTGTAGAATTAAATATTTGTTATTGTTGTGTGTGATTGTGGAGTTATAAGGTGTGGAATTAAAAATAAAAGCATAGGTGCTTGTTGTATGTGTTAATGAAATTAGGGAGTCATAAGGTTGAAAAGTGTTGAACTTGTTATATGTCCTAGTGCATGATTTAATTATGAAATTAAACTAGGAACTTGAGACCTAGTTAATTGCTACCTTGAGTTAGAAGACATGCACATGAGTTAGGGTTTGAAGTTGAAGACAAATTGCTTGATTATGTGCCTTGGCTATTGAGAGGAAGTGGATGGATTAGAAAATCAATTTTATGGATAAAATTGATGCTTGAGTTCCATGATTGCTTTAGTGGAGTTCATTGAGAGTATTGCCATTATTGAGGAGGTTTTTGCTATTGCTTTGAGGAGATTATTGTTGGTTACTTGTTGAGTACATTGCCACTATTTGAGACCATTGAGGAGATCATTTTCTAGTCACTTGTGGATACATTTGTCTTTCATTTGAGGAGATCATTGTTGGCTATTTGAGAGCTCTTTGCTTGAGGGAGTTGTGCTTGTTTCTTGAGAGCTTATTGACATTGCATGAGGAAGATATTATTGAGAACCTATTGCTATCACTTGTGGAGATTGTCCTTGGTTGGTTGAAGTCCTCATTGTTATTTCTTGGAGAGGTTTCCATTTGAGAGATCATTTGTCATCCATTTGAGAGTACATTGTTGAGCATTGTTGTCATCCATTTGAGAGTACATTGTTGAGCATTGTTGTCATCCATTTGAGAGATAATTTGTCATACATTGTTGAGATCATTGTGGATCATTGTTGTCATCCATTGAAGAGTACATTGCCATTCATTGTTGAGCACATTGTTGAGTATTGTCATCATTCATTTGTTATCCATTGTTGAGTTCATCATTGAGCCTTTTTTTTGATTTTTGGTTGAGTTTTGAGTGCTACTTGAGAGTCATTGGTTGAGCTTTGGGAAGGCTTTTTGGATAGAATTTTTGTATATATTTGAGATAACTTTTGTGCATGATTGGTTGAGCCTTTGAGAAGGCTTTTGGGATAAATTTATGGATATATTTGGGACAACATTTGAGCATGATTGTTTGAGCCTTTTGTGAAGGCTTTGAGAATAGATTTGGGATAACATTTGAGCAGGATTGTTTGAGCCTTGTGAGAAGGCATTGAGGCATATTTGTGAGCAGTGAAAGAGATAGGATAGAAATAGAAAACATATCAACACTAGTTGCCTAGCTGAGTAGATCAGTGGATAGCCTAGCTAAGTAGATCAATGGATAGCCTAGCTGAGCAGATCAGTGGATAGCCTAGCTAAGTAGATCAATGGATAGCCTAGCTGAGTAGATCAGTGGATAGCCTAGCTAAGCAGATCAGTGGAGAGCCTAGCTAAGCAGATCAGTGGAGCCCACCTAAGTAGATCAAGATAGCCTAGCTTTGAGCAGATCAAAGTAATCATTTGTATTGGGATAAGGATCCCTATTTCTTTATGAAATATTATAAGGAGATTATCTTGTGGACTACCCCACATTGGGGGAACCACGTTAAATCTTGTGTCTCAATTATGTGTGATGATTTGTGCACTTGCTTACTATTGTTATCTATGTTATTAATGCACATTGCTATATTTGGTTATTGCAATTGAGGACACTAATTGATATTGGTTTGGAAAGAAAGTAAAAAGTGGGTGCTATACTGTTCACCCCTCCTCTCAGTATAAGCTTGTGTTCTTCAATTGGTATCATAGCGGGTTCCTTCGAAAAGGCTAATAGCTTGAGGGTAGATTCTACAAGAACACAGATGGCTTCATAGAATGGATCATCTACAAGTAAGGCTCCACTGTTTGATGGTAACAATTATGCTTTTTGGAGCATGAGAATGAAGAACTATTTGATATCACAAGGATATGAGGTATGGCAGATGGTTGCAAAAGAGTATAAGGTTGAAGGTGATCCCGAGATAGATAAGACTATCAAGAAATTGGTTGAGATCAATGCAAAGGCAATGAATTGTATTCTGAGTGGGCTTCGTGAGACAGATTTTGCAAAGGTCATGGTATGTAATTCAGCTAATGAAATGTGGACCAAGTTGTGGAATACCTATGAAGGAGATTCCAAGGTAAAGTTGGCAAAACTACAAACTCATAGAAGAAGATTCGAGGAATTGAAAATGGAAGATTCTGAAGATATTACAAAGTTTTTACTTCGAGTTGATGAGATTGCTAACACCATGAGAGGCCTAGGATTTGAGATGAAAGAATCAGATGTTACTCAAAATGTTTTGAGATCACTTCCCATGAAGTATGATGCAAAGGTTTCAACGATAGAAGAAACAATGAATATCGACAAGCTAACAATGGAAGAACTACAAGGAACTCTCACAGCTTATGAGATGAGGATAGATAAGCATCAGGCTCCAAATAAAGAAATTGCATTCAAAGCTTTAGAGAAAAATAAAGGGAAAGATCCAGAGATAGATAGAGATTCAGATAATGATGAGGAAGCTAACTTCATCAAAAGGAAAAAGGACTCAAGGAATTATAGGGATATGAAGAAAGTCAAATGCTACAAGTGTGGTGATTATGGTCACTATGCAAACAAGTGTCCACATGAAGAAAATAGTGATGATGAAAAATAGGGTCATAGAAGAAAAGAAGAAGGAAAGCATAAGCATGACAAAGATGACAGGTACAAGCAAAGCAAGCATGAGAAGAAGAAAAGTTTTCGTAAGACTAAGAAAACTTTCTACATTGAAGAAGCAAATGATAGCTCAGATCACAATGATAGAGACAAGTCAGATGATGAAAAGGAAGAACATCTATTCTTAGGAATAGAAGGTGAAAGAGAACAATGCTTTGTGTGTGGTCAAAGAGATCATAGATCAGGATATTGCAATGGCTTCAGTGATAGTGAAGATGAAATGACACATCAAGGAAACATGCATGGTCAAAGAATTCATGAGAGTTTGTTTGCTATAGAAGATGATAATGATCTCAGTGATAGTAAATATGAAGAAGTCTCACTTTTGGTAATAGAAAAAGAAGAGGATGAGCCAAGAAAACAAAAATCAGAATTCAAAAGGCTAAAAGAAGAAATCAGGAATCTTGAAAACAAGATTCGAACAGATGTCAAAATCAGAGAAGAACTACTTCAGACAATCAGTGATCTAAGAGATGAGCTTCAAGATGCAAAAAGGATAGAGGAAAGGATGAATGAAGAACTAAGGGTAATGATGGCAAGACATGACACATTAGATGAAAAGGTTCAAAAAGGAGTGGAAACATATTTTAAGGTTGTATCTCATTTCCAAGAAAAGTCACACTCAAAAGGAAAGGAAGTTCTAAAATATGAAAGCAAGGAAGCACCTAAGATTCATGAAGAAAGTTCCAAAGCTCCTATGGCTCCAAATATCCAGTTTGGATCTTGTTTTGAGATAGGTGAATCAAGTTCAAGAGGTAAAGAAATTCTTGAAGAAGAAAGCAAGGAAGAAGTTAAGGAAGAAGATTTGGATACCACAAAGAAGGATCAAGGATACAATGCACAAGTCAAAGATGATCACAAGGATAAAGGTCAAGAAAGGTATGAGGAACCAAGGCATGAACAAAGGGCTTTTCAAGGACATTGTTTTTCTTGTAATGGATTTGGACACAGGGCTATACATTGCAGGGTCTATGGATCAAAGAAAGTTTGATTTTGCTAGAAGGATCTTCAAAGGAAGAAGGTATGGTTTTCAGGGACATTGCTTCTTATGCAACAGGATTGGTCATAGAGCTTCTCAATGCAAAGGAAATGAGCAATATGGTTTTGATTATAGAGCTACACAATTCAGAGGTCATGGTCATAATGATTATGGAAATAGAGCTTCACAATACAGGGTTCAGGAAAGGAATGGATATGGAAATGATTTCAAGAAAGAATTCAGGATATGGGCACCATCCAAAGGCTACAATATCAAGTGTTTTAATTGCAATAACTTTGGACATATTGCAATATGGTGTAGGACTCAATTCCAAATAGGTTCAAGGCAAGAAGGTCAAACAGGTTCAAGGCAAGAAGGTCAAACAGGTTCAAGACAAGAAGATCAAGTAACTCATCAAGAAAAGGATATCAGAAAGATGTGGAAGGAAGTTGACAAAGGAAAGGAACAATGTAATATGGGAGTAAATGTACTCCCACCCCAAAATTAATCACCTCAAGAGAGAAGGTGGTAGGGGGCTAAGCTTAAGAGTCATATCTTTTAGCCCCATAGGTGTCCCTTTTGCCATTGATGTCAAAGGGGGAGAGATTTGAGTAAGGGGGAGAGCATTGAGTTAGGGGAGCAGCCTCCAAAGAGAACATTGAGATAGGGGAGCAGCCTCCATAGAGAGTATTGAGTCGGAGAGGGGGAGCAACTTTGATTTTCAGAAATGGCTTTTGTAGTGATTGTGGTGATTTGCATTAGAGGTGTTGCCATCAATGACAAAGGGGGAGATTGTTGGCAATTTGAGTTATTTTGTGTTGTCATTGATGTCACATGGATCACATTGAGTTTTGGTGGCAAAAGCACTTCATAAATAATCATTTATGATATTTTGGAGAGCATGGATATATACAGGGTTTTGTGGCACAAGAGGCATATAATATTTAATTTTTTAAATATTATATTAATGGTTTTTATTAAAACCAATGGTAAAGGTTTTTATTAAAACCAATGGCAAGGGTTTTTATTAAAACCGACGAAAAGGTTTTTTATTAAAACCAATGGAAAGGGTTTTCATTAAAACCATTGGAAAGGGTTTTTCATTAAAACCACTATGCTAAGACTTCTCCAAATTATGATGGATGAAAAGGTTTTCCAATAAAACCTAGGTGCAAAAAGTTTCATGGCGAAATTCAAAAGAATGAAGGAGATATCCCAATTCAAAGTTAAGAGGTGAATTATTAAATTTTTATTTAATAATTCTAAGGTCTAAAGTTGAATTACATTATCCATCGACGTGCAAAGGTTGGGGAGATTAATAAATATTCATCGACGTCATTCGAAGGATGGAGGTGCATATAAATAAAAGGTGAAAAACCTTTGTTTATTGAAGACTTGACATAGCGCATGAGAGAGAGTCGTCGAAAGGGGAGCAACGAAGAAAGAAGGATAAATAACTTTTGATTTGAGAGCAAGGTCAAGTAAACAACATGGGAAAGTGATGTCATGCAGGACTCCTATAGCATAGTTGGTAGCGCATGAACTTTGCACAAGGTAGGTTCATTGTTCGAATCTCGCCAAGGGCAAAGTATTTTGCTAAGAAAGTAAAATTGAGTTTCAGATTTGAGCGTAGGTTAAAGTTGGGTGTTTGGGATTAAAATCCCAATGTGGGCTAGTGCCCACATGGTAAGCACTTCACAGTGCTAGGTGAGAGGAACGAAGTTCGACTCCCATGAAGGTGTGAAGGCGCATTGATTTTTGGCAAGGCATTAATGATTTCGAAGGTGGTGAAGGCACATTAATTTTGGCAAAGGAATTAATGATTTCGAAGGTTGTGAAGGCTACGAATTTTGTAAAAAGGTATTTATCTCTAGCGCATGGTAATATTTGTTATTACCAAAGTTTTGGTGCATTGAAAATCATTTCTATGATAACTAGGGAGTCATAAGGTATTTAGTGAAAATAAATGAGTGTTGTGTGTGTTTAGGGAGATATAAGGTGTTGAGATATTATTTGTTATTGTTGTGTGTGCTTAGGGAGTTATAAGGTGTGGAATTAAATATTTATGATTGTTGTATGTGGAGTTATAAGGTGTGGAATTAAAAATAAAAGCATAGGTGCTTGTTGTATGTGTTAATGAAATTAGGGAGTCATAAGGTTGAAAAGTGTTGAACTTGTTATATGTCCTAGTGCATGATTTAATTATGAAATTAAACTAGGAACTTGAGACCTAGTTAATTGCTACCTTGAGTTAGAAGACATGCACATGAGTTAGGGTTTGAAGTTGAAGACAAATTGCTTGATTATGTGCCTTGGCTATTGAGAGGAAGTGGATGGATTAGAAAATCAATTTTATGGATAAAATTGATGCTTGAGTTCCATGATTGCTTTAGTGGAGTTCATTGAGAGTATTGCCATTATTGAGGAGGTTTTTGCTATTGCTTTGAGGAGATTATTGTTGGTTACTTGTTGAGTACATTGCCACTATTTGAGACCATTGAGGAGATCATTTGCTAGTCACTTGTGGATACATTTGTCTTTCATTTTGAGGAGATCATTGTTGGCTATTTGAGAGCTCTTTGCTTGAGGGAGTTGTGCTTGTTTCTTGAGAGCTTATTGACATTGCATGAGGAAGATATTATTGAGAACCTATTGCTATCACTTGTGGAGATTGTCCTTGGTTGGTTGAAGTCCTCATTGTTATTGCTTGGAGAGGTTTCCATTTGAGAGATCATTTGTCATCCATTTGAGAGTACCTTGTTGAGCATTGTTGTCATCCATTTGAGAGTACATTATTGAGCATTGTTGTCATCCATTTGAGAGATCATTTGTCATACATTGTTGAGATCATTGTGGATCATTGTTGTCATCCATTGAAGAGTACATTGCCATTCATTGTTGAGCACATTGTTGAGTATTGTCATCATTCATTTGTTATCCATTATTGAGTTCATCATTGAGCCTTGCCTTCATTGATTTGTGGTTGAGATTTGAGTGCTACTTGAGAGTCATTGGTTGAGCCTTTGGGAAGGCTTTTGGAATAGAATTTTTGGATAGATTTGAGATAACTTTTGTGCATGATTGGTTGAGCCTTTGAGAAGGATTTTGGGATATAATTTGTGGATATATTTGGGATAACATTTGAGCAGGATTGTTTGAGCCTTTTGTGAAGGCTTTGAGAACATATTTGGGACAACATTTGAGCAGGATTGTTTGAGCCTTGTGAGAAGGAATTGAGGTAGATTTGTGAGCAGTGAAAGAGATATGATATAAATAGAAAACACATCAACACCAGTTGCCTAGCTGAGTAGATCAGTGGATAGCCTAGCTGAGCAGATCAGTGGATAGCCTAGCTAAGCAGATTAGTGGATAGCCTAGTTGAGTAGATTAGTGGATAGCCTAGCTGAGTAGATTAGTGGATAGCCTAGCTAAGCAGATCAGTGGATAGCCTAGCTAAGCAGATCAGTGGAGAGCCTAGTTGAGCAGATTAGTGGAGCCCACCTAAGCAGATCAGGACAACCTAGCTTTGAGCAGATCAAAGTAATCATTTGTATTGGGATAAGGATCCCTATTTCTTTGTGAAATATTATAAGGAGAATATCTTGTGGACTACCCCACATTGGGGGAACCACGTTAAATCTTGTGTCTCAATTGTGTGTGATGATTTGTGCACTTGCTTACTATTGCTATCTATGTTATTAATGCACACTGCTATATTTGGTTATTGCAATTGAGGACACTAATTGATATTGGTTTGGAAAGAAAGTAAAAAGTGGGTGCTATACTGTTCACCCCCCTCTCAGTATAAGCTTGTGTTCTTCATTGAGAGCATGTCTACAAATGAAAGCTTTGAAGAAGAAGTAGACATTGGTTTGGGATAAATAAAGGGTAGAGTCAACATCCAAGGAAATTTATCATATGGAAAACTCCCCATTAAGATCCCCAAAATCCCTAGTAACTACCTCTCCCCATGCACCTCTTGTCATAATAGCATCACCATAATTTGCACCTCGACAAGTGGCATAGCAAAAGAGAAATAAAATCCAAGTTAGGCCAAACAATGATCCCAAGGAGAGGGAGAAAAAAAACTTATTCTAGGAAGTGCCCCCTCAAACACCAAATAAGAAGGAGGATGACCCAAGGACATAGCCATAGGCTACTTCCCTTACTCCTTGGGTGAGTTCTCTAGTTGTTTCTACCCAATTTTTTTCCCTCTCAATTACCTAGCACCATGGTCATTTTAACTATTATTTCCTAAATTATTCCATCTCAAATTGCTTCTATTCTATCACCTAGTGCCCAAGTTATTTTGATAAATATTCCTATAATTTTTTCAATGCCCCCTTTCATTTCCCTAGCTGAAATTACTCCCATTTCCTTTGCTCCTACTACCCATGTTGTTAGTTTGCATCCCATTTAGTCAATGAGCTCATTTTCCTCTCTAATGGCTATCTCATCCACCTTGCTTTCATCTCCAATTTTGTTCTCCTCCTTACCTCCTTCATGCATAGTTGTACCTATGGTCCAATGGGCCATGATTCCATTCTTTAGAATGATTCCTTCAATTTTGGCTACACAATGACAAACAACAAGCTCCCGAGCATCTCCACCTATCTCTAGTGTGTTGTAGAAATTCCAACATATCCAAAAGTAGTAATTGTAGTACACCCAAAATAAGACTAAAAGAGATAGAAAACCCATGGAAAATAGGATGAGGATTCATTATGATCCTCAAAAAAATGTGCTATATCTCACCCACATCACTCCTAATACTTGTGTAGTTAACTTTCACTACACTCTTTACCTTAAGCTAATTTTTGAGAGGAGGATGAAACAAAGGAAAATCTAGCAGAAAGCATAGAAAAAGGTATTATACCAATGAGGTAAACAAATTTCAATCTAAGGGTTGGTGCCAATTTACAAAAGTGCCAAAAAATGAAGGAAGACAAAATTTCTAACAAAAAACCATTGCCCAAAGGTTCCATAAAACATAAGTTTTTTGAAGGGTGCAAGAGAAACAAAACATACAAAGATCAACAGTTTTAAAATACATGAAGAAGAAAATAAAATAAAATAAAAGTTCTAAGAGTTGGACTATGAGCCACAAGAAATTTATAAGTGATGAAATATTCAAAATGTCTAATGGCAAGGCAAAGAAAAAAAATTACGAGATACTTCGACATGAATATAGTTTGATCTCAAAATTTTATAAAGTTTTGATACAAAATGACTAGAAAAGGTTTTGAAAAATAGTTGATACCTTGCATCATCTCGAGAGATAAAATGAATATGAATAGAAAATATAATCACTCTAGGAAGAAAAGCATAATGTAGAAAGCAACCAGTAAGGGAGAAGAGTTAGATCAAGTTGTAAGACATCCATGATTTTGCATTAGCTCCCAAGAAGGTAGGTGAACTAAACTAATAAGCTATTTACTAAGAGGAGTTAAGGATCACTTACCAGCATCATTTGACCTCATTAATCCAAGCAAAATGGATGGCCTATTAAAGGTAAAATCATGGTTGTCGTAGTGGTAGCAATCCAAAACTTGATAACATTGACTACAAAACATGCTTTATAGGATCCTTAGGGGAATAGTGTGTAATGAACCTCTTTTCTCATTCCATAAATCTTTCAACAATATATCAAAATATTCAACATGCATCCACAAATAAATTAATTGCACAATAAATTGCTCAATAAAAATAGAGATTGATTATACCCTTGAGGTAGGGGAACACCATACAATGCTCCTTTTGGAAGGAAGCCACTCCACAAGATCTCTAGCTCCACGAGCCAAGACTTCTCCAAGAATACATCATAGATTGATACCTTTTACAATGGGGGTACATCTCTCTTTATACAAGAGTGTGATGGTTCACCTTCCATGAGTTACAAGATCACACATGTGGAGGTTCACCTTCCATGAGTTACAAAGTGCATAATAATATGACAATATTCCTTGCGGTTACATATGACAATATTCCCCCAATGGTTACAAATATGATTCTATGACATACCTATTTCTATTTTGACATGTGGCCTTCCTTACTCAATAATTAATTTATGGCTCATACCATTATACAATACAATATTAAATTATTCAATATTAAATACCTATCTTGGTACCTAACATTCCATCCCCCTTACAAATGTTTCATCCTCGAAACATTAGAAGAGGCTAAATAATATGATCTTCTGAGCCATGCTGAATAATGGTACCAATCTCGATCATCCATCCATCCAAGTGGAACTATGATTGGTGGTGGTCTTCTTTGATGCCAATGCCATGTGTTGAAAGCATAAATTTCATCTTTTTTCATCCATACCTGCTTGCATTTATGACTTGTAGCATATCCAAAGTTTTGGCTCCTTTGGTTCCTTGTATGTCCCTCATTGTTCTTATGTTGCCTCAAGCCCTGTCTCCATGATTGTTGCCTCTCATGGTGGTGTGGGTGCTGATATGGTGCAACCTTAACTTGATGTTCTACTTTTTTTTACTCTTCCTTCTTGCTCTCTTCTATTTGTTCTTCCTTTACTTTTGGTTCCTTGATTTCTACTACTATTCTTTGTTTGCTCTTCACTTTGTTCCTTTGTAATAGCTACCTATTTTTCCTTACATTGAGAAATATCTTGTAATGTTATCTTCTTCTTTCGGTACCATAATTTCATGAATTTCTTTTGCACATTAATGTTAATAGTACCCAAAGAATGCAACCAAGGATAACCAAGAACAATATCTGCATCATTCATCTCAATAGCATGAAAATTTGAATGTAAAACATATTTATCCATGGTGAGCTTTAAATCTTCAAAAATTTGAACATTTTCTCCCTCAATTTGTATGTCTTTGATTTTCTTTGCTTGAACTTGCAACCTCTTAGTCAAAGACATATTGATAAAATTATATTTGTTGCTAGGGTTAATGGAAACAATAATTTTTTTATTTTGAATGCACCCATGAACTTGCAAAATAGAATTTTGACATTCAAACAAATCTTTTTGATCACTGTTTGGCCCTGACACACAAGGTGTAGTTTCCATAGCCTGCACATTATTATCATTTTCCTTTGATGCCCATTTTCTTAAAAATGCAACTTCAAATTCTTCCCATGTGTGTCAAAAATCATGAGAATCAGCAAAGTTAGAATACCAAGAATAAGCTTCCCCTTGCAAGGAAAGGCAAATTTGAAATCTCCAAGAAGATTCAAAAGAATATAAAGACTTAAAATTTTCCCACCATTCCCTAGCATCAATATCATCTTCTCCATAGAATATTGGCAACTCCATGATTTTTTTATAAAGTAGCTAGGGTTTTAAATAACCGAAAATTTCTCAAAAATTAAATTTTTTGAAATCTCATCTATTCTCTTCTTCAACAATTAAATCTACAAATTTTCTTCAAAACAAAACAAATGACAACTGATTTGCTTACTCGGATTGAAAGTTATGAATTTTTCCCTTTTTTGTCGGCAACCCCAAAAAACAGCACCAAATGCCCAACTTGCAACAACTATAACTCCCTCAATACTTATCAGAATTTAACAAGTAAGTAGTCATTTTTGTAGTACTCAAAATAACCTGCATGCTGATGCAAAAATATTCTGAAAATGACTGCTAAAAAATTTAATACGAATTTTTTCTTTTTGAAAAAAAAATCGTGCAACCAAAAAACAGCTTGAACAACCCAACTTCAAACAGTTGTAACTCTCTCAAAACTTATCAGAAATCCACAAATGAGTAGTCATTTTTATAGTACTCAAAATAATCTATATGTTGGTGCCAAAATCTTCTGCAAATGATTGCTAAAAAATTTAATACGAATTTTTTTATTTTGAAAAAAAAAATCGTGTGGCCAAAAAACAACAAAAATAACTCAACTTCAAATAACCATAACTTTCTCAATACATATCAGAATTTGATAAATGAGCAGTCATTTTTGTAGTACTCAAAAATATCTACACAATGGAGCAAAAACCTTCTGAAAATGACTGCTGAAATAAAAAATATGGCCTCCACAAAATGTGATGTTTTTCTGAAAAAATGTGCCCTAGCTCTGCAAAAACAAACCCACTTTGCCCAAATCGCTGCTCTGATACCAAATGTAATGAACCTCTCTTCTCATTCCATAAATCTTTCAACAATATATCAAAATATTCAACATGCATCCACAAATAAATTAATTGCACAATAAATTGCTCAATAAAATAGAGATTGATTATACCCTTGAGGTAGGGGAACACCATACAATGCTCCTTTTGGAAGGAAGCCACTCCACAAGATCTCTAGCTCCACGAGCCAAGACTTCTCCAAGAATACATCATAGATTATAGATACCTTTTACAATGGGGGTACATCTCTCTTTATACAAGAGTGTGATGGTTCACCTTCCATGAGTTACAAGATCACCCATGTGGAGGTTCACCTTCCATGAGTTACAAAGTGCATAATATATGACAATATTCCTTGCGGTTACATATGACAATATTCCCCCAATGGTTACAAATATGATTCTATGACATACCTATTTCTATTTTGACATGTGGCCTTCCTTACTCAATAATTAATTTATGGCTCATACCATTATACAATACAATATTAAATTATTCAATATTAAATACCTATCTTGGTACCTAACATAGTGAAATGTCTAGCAGTTCAGAATTGACTCAAAGACCTTAAAGGATAAAAAGTTACATAGGGAAGATCAGATCTAGGGGTCAGTCGTAAATTTTTTATAGAGGATTCTATTCAATTTTTATATGGAAAATATCCCCTTTTGTAATCTATAAATATTAGTTATTTGGGCATTGTAAAGGATTATAGAGTTGTTGATTAAAGTCTTAATCTTCATATGTAACTTTCCTTTAATTTTATTTTGTATAACGATACCTAAAACTTGAGTGGTTTTGTGGGTAAGTTTCGAGCCCTCGATTCTAGCATAATCTGTAATTTTCATATCCATATATATATATATATATATATATATATATATATATATATATATATATATAATAGAGGCCATGATTATCTAATTTTTGTCTCATTTATTTTATATGCAATATATGCTTAACATGCTAAGAAGAGAAAGTGTTCACTTTGAGTTGTTGGTACATTAGAATCATGTGTTCATGTGTCATATTATTGTGTATATAAATTATATTATGATCTTGGCACATCCTCCCTTTTATATTAGGTTATCTTAGGATCTTTTTCCTTTTTACTATCTTTTTTTATGGTTTCTCTTTCCCTTTCCCCTATGCACTCATAGGTTAGGTTAGAGAGCACTAAAGATCACATCTTAAAAGGAGTTGACCTTGTAAAAAAATATTGAAGGCAATTTGATTAAGCTATTTATCATGCTCTCAAAGCTTCCCTATTGTGTCACTCCATACAAGACATGATTGTTCCATCATTTTATCCCTAATCTATTGATCGTGATAATCAAAGAAGGCAACAATTTATTGGCACACCTAATAGGACCTAATTGATTTATTTATATTAGTCCTATAATAAAATCACTCTAATATATTGAAACCTTGGTGAAGGTACCCATCTATCTACTTTACTAAAGCATCTAAAATATCACTCAAAAACTCTACTAAAATATGAATACCTACAAGGAGCTACTTAGAAAGACAACAGATTGAGGTTGTAATGAAGATGTCAGTTTAATTGTTTAAAGAGCAAATGTAATATTCACTTGGTGAATCTACTTAAAATAGAGAACCTAGAAGTTTATGAGTTGAATACTTACAACAAATTCCTCTATTGTTACTAATATTCAAAGTATTATTCCCACCTCTTAACACCATCCTAAGAAGAATATGAGATAGAGGCTAGTTAATGGTTGCTCAACCACTAAGAACATTTCTTGTTTGGAATGATAGAGAACCACAACTATGTCCTGTCTTTTCTACAATATGGGATGAGATACCAATATCAAAATTAAAATATCTCCCATACTTCATTGTGAAAGATATGACAACTCCTTGTAGAACATGGTGAGTATGTGTGCACTTCATAATGTGATAGAGAAAAATATGGCTATAATATTTTTGGTGGTTTTATTTAGAGGAAAAACTCATGAGTGGTAATTATCACTTCAACCACCCTTGATTTCTAACAAGGACCAGTTCATTTTCTTGTTCATTGAAATATTTAGAAAGAAGGTGACTAGAGTACCTCTCTTGGAACAATTATCAACTATAAAGAGATCACCAATTGAGGCTATGGATGACTTTAACCTCATATTTCACAACTCTTGAAATAAATTACCTATTGATATTTAGTCCCTCTAAGGTATAGCATTTATGTATTATTTTAAGGCCTTAGATTCTAAAATCTCCTTGATGATCAAGCCTAGAAGGGTAAATTCTCTACTATATGCCTATGGCATAACTATCTATGCTGAATATAATCTGATCTAGATTGTAAGGCTAGCCCCTATGTCCCCAATGCCTCTATATCCTAGTGTTAAAAATCCATTCCATCCACCTCAAGTCATTCAACCAACCAAATTTTATCCAACCTTAGTTATACCCATAGTCCTTATTCCTTTACCATATCCAACTCCCTCTACCCTAGATAACTCTAAATTTGAAGTAATAAAAATTTTGCTTAAGATAGTCACCAATAAAGTGTTGAATATGAGGAGGCAATAAAACTCTAAAAAGTTTTAATATTAGACCAGTACAAAACCTCCCTTCTAATAAGGAAATTAGGGAAATAAACCTCCTTATAATGGCTATCCAAGACCTTATTTTTAGGCTAATAGGGATGTTGGTCAAGTGTAAATCCAAAGTTAGCAAGTGGTACCAATCTTGACCCCTCTTCAACAAATACCTTATAAACCTACTAAGGAGATAGTTCTCATATAGAAAACTATGTGGAGGAGTTAGCTTCTTGGTAGTTCCCACCTACAAATGCTTCTTTGATACAACTCTATCTTGGAGAAATCCTCCATCCTTCCATAGTCGTATTTGGTGAAATGATATCTACCCAAGATTACACCTCTGACTTAGGAGTTTAGGTACAAGTAGTAAGTTATAATTCTCCTACATTATCTCTCCTTGAGGTAAGTGGTGAAACCTTAGAGTAAATTCTAGTAACATGGGATGAAGAGGATGTATAAATTGTATTTGATGGAGAGGAAAATCCAATATCCAACATACAATAGATCCGATCAAACTATGTAACAAGGTCCAAAAAGTGGGTGGTTGAAGAGTAGGATAAGAGTAACCAGACAACCCTAAATAATTAGAAACGGCCAAATAAGCCTAGAAGGGAACCATCTATTGAAATACCACTAAAGCAAAGCACACAAGAACCTTTGATGGTGAGTAGGCCAAGAGCTCTAAAATCCTAAAGCAGCTCATGCTCCAATCAAGACCAAAAAAAACAAATAGTTATCATCCTAGAGATTAATAAATGTTGGTTGTTCCTCAAAAGACTAGCTTCCTTAGCTAATTCAACATGGTTTATTATCTAAAGAAGTCCACTATGATTGTACCCATAAAGGATATCTTATCTATTGCTAAGTAGAAATAGAATATAAAGAAGGCACTAGAGGAGAAAAATGAGAAAATATTGTTGAAGGCACCAATGGTCTTGCAAGTATCTACCCTTGGTATAAGAAGATATAAGCCTACCCCATCTAATATATCCATAGTCTATAAGGAAAATCTAATCAATAATTGTATGATAGAATCTAGGTCTAGCACTTTAGTCATGCCAAAAGGGGTGGTAGATGCATTGGGTCTGGCTTATTAGCCAATAAACAAGAGAGTACTACAATTGGATGGTAGTATAGTCTAGATCCTTAGAGTTGTGGAAGGCCTTACATACACCTTAAATGCATATTCAAATTTTTTAGTCTCAAAATGTAACAAATATTGACCTCCCTACATCATTTGGCATTTGTCTATCAAGGGAATTCATTGCTAAATTTAGAGGCTATCTCTAAATGGATTGGTCACTATTGATTTTAAGAGATCAAGATGGTACTAAGACAACAATTCCATCAGAACCATTATACACACATCATATTGAAAATAAACCTATATTAAGTACAAGCACTAAGTAGGCCTTTTTAGAGAAGGATATTGATGCAGGAGCATCCGGTGGCAGCAGAGCAATCTTGCATCAACAAAAAAAATTTCTAAGTGTTTGCCTTGATGTCGCGATATCGCGACAGAGAAAAGTGTCGCGATATCGCGACATGTCACGTTTTCGCGACTCAGGAAGGAGAGAGAAGGCACGGAGCAAAAATGTCATGATTTCGTGACATGTCACGAAATCGTGACCGAAAGAAGACCGGAAGGGCCAGAGAAGAAAATGTCACGATTTCGTGACATGTCGCGAAATCGCGACCGACGGAGCAGAAAGAAAGCAAGGAAGGAAACTGTCGCGATATCGTGACATGTCATGATTTCGTGACCCAAAATAGAGAGAGAAAGCAGAGAGCAAAGTTGTCGCGATATCGCGACATGTCACGATTTCGTGACCCGAAAGGCGAGGAGGAGGTAGAAAGGAAAGATGTCGCGATATCGCGACATGTCACGATTTCATGACCGAAAAGGAGAAAGAGGAGCCAGAAAGGAAAGATGTCACGATATCGCGACATGTCGCATTTTCGTGACCAAAGGACGAGAGAAAGCGCAAAGGAGAAAAAGTGTCACGATATCGTGACATGTCGCATTTTCACGACCAAAAGGCGAGGGAAGGCGCAGGAGAGAAAAGTGTCACGATATCGCGACATGTCGCATTTTCATGACCAAAAGGCGAGGGAAGGCATAGGAGAGAAAAGTGTCATGATATCGCGACATGTCGCATTATCGCGACCAAAAGGCGAGAGGAGGCGCAGGAGAGAAAAAGTGTCACGATATCGTGACATGTCGCATTTTCGTGACTCACAAGGGGTAGGAAGGCCAAAAAGCAAAAGTGTCACGATATCGCGACATGTCACATTTTTGCGACTCGCAAAGGGCAGGAAGGCCGAAAAGCAAAAGTGTCACGATATCGTGACATGTCACATTTTCACGACTCGCAAAGGGCAGGAAGGCCAAAAAGCAAAAGTGTCACGATATCGCGACATGTCACATTTTCATGACTCGAAAAGGGGTAGGAAGGCAGTAAAGCAAAAATGTCACGATATCGCGACATGTCACATTTTCGCGACCAAACAAAAGGAAAGAAAAGGCAGGCGGTTACAGGGGCCGTTACAGAGGAAATTATCGAGCGATGGGTATACCGAACGTCATCATGGGTTGATAGGTGGACAGAGTCTACAGTGGCAGCACTGGACAAGCACGTGGCACCAAGGTGCAATGAAAGCAGACGAAGATCAAGAGTCAGAAAGAAAGACGTTTCGAAAGCCAAGACAACGAAGAGGCACGGGAAATGAAATGAAGGGTCAGAAAAGGGAAACGGAGAGTCACGCCAGAGATTTTAAAAGGGGAAGCGAAGGCATGCACAAGGGTCAAAAAACTGTGGAGACAGAGTTGCAGACGTGAAGGCAAGAGGGCCATTCTGGACCTGTTTAGGCTATTTTTCTTCCAGGGCGGAAGATGTTGTAATATAAACTATCTTTCGGGATAAAGGAGTTTATTTGGTAGACTGCTGCCATTATTGTAATATTTTTTTGAATTGTTGAATGAGAATTGAGAATTTGGCATGAGCGATTTTGGCTCCCCATCAAGTGGTATCAAAGTAGGAGTTCTTGAGTGTGTGAGCAGATCGTCGAAAGTGAGGCAGTTTGCACCAGGATCTGTGGAAGGGTTGTGAGAAGAGAGTGAGGAAGAATGCCTCCACGAAGAAACCATGGTGGTGGGAGAAATGTGGTACCTGAAGAAGATTTCAGAGCTTTGCAGAGGCAAGTGCAAGCCCTACAAGAGGAGTTGCGAAGAGGGGTTGAACCAAGAAGAGAAGATCATAGTGAAGATGAAGCTTGGGAGGTTGATAATCCCTCAGAAGAAGAAGAAGCAATGGATCCTACAGAAGCCAGATTGGTTAAGGCCATATCTCGGATCGGGAAGAAGACAAAGTTTGATGTCTCCACGTATTCTGGGAATCTCAATCCAGAGGAGTTGATTGATTGGATCAATGATATGGAGGAGTATTTTGAGTATGAGGAGGTTGTAGATCCAGATCGGATCAAGTTTGCAAAAATGAAGTTGAAAGGCCATGCTTGCATATGGTGGAAAGAAGTGCAACTAGAAAGAAATAGAAGCGGAAAGGAAAAGATAACCAGATGGGATCGAATGGTGGAGAAGTTGAAGAGACAGTTTATTCCTGTAGATTATGAATTGGACCTATTGAGAAAAATGCAGAGTTTGAGACAGTCAAACAAATCTGTCAAAGAATATACAGAGGAGTTTTTCCAGATCTCAATCAGAACTGGCCATTCAGGAGGCTAACAGGGAGAAGGTGGCCCGTTACATCAATGGGTTGAGAACCAGTATTCAAGAAGAATTGAGTCTAGTTAGGATGAGCACCATTGAGGATGCTTACCAATTTGCCCTCAAAGTCGAAGAGAAGCTGAACAGATGGTTTGAGGGTAAGCAAAGAGGAAGAGGTCATGGTGGAAGAACTGGTGGAAGGACCAGTGGAGAAAAATATAAGGATCAGATGAAGGCTGGTGAAACCAGTAATACCCAGGACCAGAAAGAGGGGAACACCTACCAACCCCGTAATCAGAACAATGGTTACCCAAGAGGGAGAGGTAGATCTGGACGTGGATTTGGAAGGGGAGGATTTCGTGGAACCTATTTCCACTATGGCAAAGAAGGACATCGAGCATACGAGTGTCCACAACACCGAGAAAGGATGAATAAGAGACCTGAGGGTCCTGCCAGAGCTGCTGTGGCAGATGAAGGTGCTGAATCAGAACATTCTAAGGAGGCAGAGGGAGGAGAAGTTATGGTCACAAGGAGGACCCCGTTGAATGAGGAGAAAGAACCAGACCAGAGGAGGAGCCTGTTCCGCACAAGGTGCAGAAGTTCGGGTAAGGTCTGTAATATCATTATAGATAATGGTAGTACTGATAACTTGGTCTCAGAAGAAATGGTTACTAAGTTACAGTTAAAGAGGAGAAGCCACCCGCATCCATATCGGATTGCGTGGTTACAGAAGGACCATAGGGCTTTGGTCAGTGAGCAATGCTCGATGAAATTTAATATTGGGAATTACTGTGATGAGGTCCTGTGTGACATCCTGCCTATGGATGCTTGTCATTTGTTGTTGGGAAGGCCATGGCAGTTTGATCGGTGTGCAGTGCATGATGGTCGCGCCAACACTTACTCAGTGACGAAGAATGGAGTGCGCCATAAGTTGAAGCCCTTGAAGGAAGCGGGCGAAAAGGTATGTAGCAGCGCTAGAATCTGTTTAGTTGAAGGGGGAAGATTTTTGGATAGTTTAAAGCATGAGCATATGTGCTATGCATTAATTCCTAGAGTTAGGAAGGAAGAATGTAAGGATACCCCTGTAGAAGTCTTAGGACTATTAGAAGAATTTCTAGACATTGTATCTGATAATGTGCCTGAGGGTTTACCACCAGTGAGGAAGATCAGTCACCATATAGATTTGGTACCAGGATCTAGTTTACCCAATAAGGCAGCACATAGAATGACTCCTACAGAAACTGAAGAGCTGAACAGGCAAGTCCAAGAGTTGCTGGAGAAGGGACTGATTTGGGAGAGCTTGAGTCCATGTGCAGTACCTACAGTACTAGCACCAAAGAAATATGGAGAGTGGAGAATGTGTACAGACTCTCGAGCCATTAACAAGATCACCATAAAGTATAGATTTCCATTGCCAAGGATGGATGACATTATGGACTGTTTGAGTGGAGCCAAGTACTTCACAAAGATTGATCTGAAGAGTGGTTATCATCAGATTCGTGTCAGAGAAGGAGATGAGTGGAAGACAACCTTCAAGACCAGAGAGGGTTTGTATGAATGGTTGGTCATGCCATTTGGGCTAACCAATGCACCAAGCACATTCATGCGACTGATGAATGAGGTATTGAAAGAATTTTTAGGCAAATTCATCATTGTCTATTTGGATGATATTTTAATATTTAGCAGAACCCTGGACGAGCATCTGATGCATATCAGAAGGGTTTTTGAGAAGCTACGGGAGGAGCAGTTGTTAATTAATCTAAAGAAGTGTAATTTCGTGAAGAAGGAGTTAGTGTACCTAGGATTTGTCATCTCAGTCGAAGGTCTAAAAATGGACCCAAAAAAAGTGAGAGCTATCATTGAATGGCCTACTCCGAGAAGCACGACTGAGGTAAGATCATTTCATGGTCTAGCAAGTTTTTACAAGAAATTCATTAGGAATTTCAGCAGTATTTGTGCACCCCTTACAGAAACAATGAGAGGGGATAAGAAAGAATTTAAGTGGACCTTAGGAGCAGATAAGAGCTTTGATATGTTGAAGAAGAAGGTTACAGAGCAACCTATTTTGGCACTTCCAGATTTTAATAAGGTATTTCGGGTAGATTGTGATGCTAGTGGTAGTGCCATAGGAGCTGTTTTGAGTCAAGAAGGTAAACCTATTGCTTACTTTAGTGAGAAACTCAATGATGCTAGGAAGAAGTATTCGGTTTATGATCAAGAGTTTTATGCTATGGTTCAGGCTCTAAAGAAGTGGCGACATTACTTGTTGCCAAAAGAGTTTGTTCTATTTACTGATCATCAGGCCTTACAGTATATTAATAGCCAAGGGAAGCTAAATCAGAGGCACCTGAAGTGGGTTGAGTTTCTACAGAGTTATACCTTTGTGTTGAAGCACAGGAGCGGAAGGTCAAACAGAGTTGCAGATGCCTTAAGTAGAAGGCAGTGTTTGTTGACAGAAATGAAGGTGGAAGTGGTAGGATTTGATGAACTGAAGGGTTTGTACCCTAAAGATCCTAATTTTGCAGAAGCCTGGAAGGCTTGCTTGGCACCTGTCACTTTGGACAGGACCAAGTGGTTGGATTTTCTGATCCAAGATGGAATGTTGTTTAGAGGAAGTCAATTATGCATTCCAAGGAGTTCAATGAGGGAAAATCTGGTCAAGGAGAAACACAGTGGAGGGCTGGCTGGACATTTTGGTCGGGATAAGACCATTGCCCTGGTTAGTGAGAACTACTATTGGCCACAACCGCAGCAAGATGTGAAGAGGTTTGTGCAAAGTTGTAGAGTATGCCAGAGGGCGAAAGGTGTGAACCAGAACACTGGATTATATCAGCCATTACCTGTACCAGAGAGACCATGGGAGGACGTCAGCATGGATTTCGTTCTTGGTCTACCAAGGACACAATGGGGAAATGACTCCATATTTGTGGTGGTTGACAGGTTTTCAAAGATGGCACATTTTATTCCCTACCAAAAAACTAGTGACGCAGTTCACATTGCAGGTTTATTTTTCAAAGAGGTGGTACGACTTCATGGTCTACCAAAGAGTATCATTTCTGACAGAGATACCAAGTTTGTGGGGTATTTCTGGAGGACCTTGTGGAAGAAATTGAAGACAGATTTGAAATTCAGTTCTGCATACCACCCACAGATTGATGGCCAAACGGAGGTGGTGAATAGAAGTCTGGGAAATCTATTGAGATGCTTGATAGGAGATAAGCCCACGGGATGGGATTTGGTTTTGCCACAGGCAGAATTTGCATACAACAATTCTATCAATAGGAGTACTAACAAATCTCCATTCCAGATAGTGTATGGGAGCAGTCCAAGGAATGCTTCTGAGTTGAGGAAGATGGATACAGGGGAAAGGTGCAGTGCCGAGGCTGAGGACTTTGCAGAGCATCTGAAGAGCGTGCATGAAGAAGTGAAGAAGCACATTACTAACATGAATAACCAATATAAGACAAGGGCAGATCATAAGCGATGGTTCAAGGAATTCGCTATGGGAGATGAAGTCATGGTCCATCTGAGAAAAGAAAGATTTCTTGCTAAAACCTATAACAAGCTGAAGATGAAGAAGTTTGGACCATGCCGAATTATAGGAAAATGGGATTCAGGCAATGCATATGAAGTGGAATTGCCAAGTGGCCTTAACATATCACCTATTTTTAACATTGCAGATTTGGTAGAATATCATGAAGGAGGCAGTAGCGAGACACCAAGTGCAGAATTGTGGAGTATTCCAACATCTACTCCAGCAACAGGCGAGATCGAGGAAATACTAGACACTCGAGCAGGAAGAAGTACCAGGAACAGGCAGTATTCTGAATATCTGGTCAAGTGGAAGGGCAGGCCTATCGAAGATGCAACTTGGTTGTCAAAAATAGAGGTCGACCGCCTGGGTCTTCCTCCAACAGTACAGAAGTGAAGGACACTTCTCAATCCACCCCGGTTGTCTGATGCAGGAGCATCCGGTGGCAGCAGAGCAATCTTGCATCAACAAAAAAATTTCTAAGTGTTTGCCTTGATGTCGCGATATCGCGACAGAGAAAAGTGTCACGATATCGCGACATGTCACATTTTCATGACTCAGGAAGGAGAGAGAAGACGTGGAGCAAAAATGTCATGATTTCATGACATGTCATGAAATCATGATCGAAAGAAGACCGAAAGGGCCAGAGAAGAAAATGTCATGATTTCGTGACATGTCACGAAATCATGACCGACAAAGCAGAAAGAAAGCAAGGAAGGAAACTGTCATGATATCACGACATGTCACGATTTCATGACCCAAAATAGAGAAAGAAAGCAAAGAGCAAAGTTGTCACGATATCGCGACATGTCACGATTTCATGACCTGAAAGGCGAGGAGGAGTCAGAAAGGAAAGATGTCATGATATCGCGACATGTCACGATTTCACGACCGAAAAGGAGAAAGAGGAGCCGAAAAGGAAAGATGTCGCGATATCGCGACATGTCGCATTTTCGTGACCAAAGGACGAAAGAAAGCGCAAAGGAGAAAAAGTGTCACGATATCGCGACATGTCGCATTTTCGTGACCAAAAGGCGAGGGAAGGCACAGGAGAGAAAAGTGTCGCGATATCGTGACATGTCGCATTTTCGTGACCAAAAGGCGAGAGAAGGCGTAGGAGAGAAAAGTGTCGCGATATCGCGACATGTCACATTATCGCGACCAAAAGGCGAGAGGAGGCGCAGGAGAGAAAAAGTGTCACGATATCGTGACATGTCACATTTTTGCGACTCACAAGGGGCAGGAAGGCCGAAAAGCAAAAGTGTCGCGATATCGCGACATGTCGCATTTTCGTGACTCGCAAAGGGCAGGAAGGCCGAAAAGCAAAAGTGTCGCGATATCGTGACATGTCGCATTTTCGCGACTCGCAAAGGGCAAGAAGGCCGAAAAGCAAAAGTGTCACGATATCGCGACATGTCACATTTTCACGACTCGAAAAGGGGCAGGAAGGCAGTGAAGCAAAAATGTCGCGATATCGCGACATGTCGCATTTTCACGACCAAACAAAAGGAAAGAAAAGGCAGGCGGTTACAGGGGCCGTTACAGAGGAAATTATCGAGCGATGGGTATACCGAACGTCATCATGGGTTGACAGGTGGACAGAGTCTACAGTGGCAGCATTGGACAAGCACGTGGCACCAAGGTGCAATGAAAGCAGACGAAGATCAAGAGTCGAAAAGAAAGACGTTTCGAAAGCCAAGACAACGAAGAGGCACGGGAAATGAAACGAAGGGTCAGAAAAGGGAAACGGAGAGTCACGCCAGAGATTTTAAAAGGGGAAGCGAAGGCATGCACAAGGGTCGGAAAACTATGGAGACAGAGTTGCAGACGTGAAGGCAAGAGGGCCATTCTGGACCTGTTTAGGCTATTTTTCTTCCAGGGTGGAAGATGTTGTAATAGAAACTATCTTTCGGGATAAAGGAGTTTATTTGGCAGACTATTGCCATCATTGTAATCTTTTTTCGAATTGTTGAATGAGAACATAGATTTGGCATGAGCGATTTGGCTCCCCATCAGATATATGTTTCACATGAAGAAGTTTTGAAGAAAGAATAAATTTTTTCAATCTCAATGATAAAAAGGAACAATGGATTTCCAAATCCTAGGATCCCAATCTAGATAAGACTTTTGAGCCATCAGATATGGGTTGAATTGGGATCCAAATAATTTTAAGCACCTGGTGAGATGAAGTATGAGCTATTAGATCAAGAAAATAGACAAAAAAGAAAGCCTTAGAAATGTGTCAATATGTGGGCAACATCTATACATAAATTTTTTGAAATCATCCAATATTAATAAATGGTACACATACCAAGTGGTCCTACTATGTAAAAAATGATCATAGCCATCTCTTATAGCCAAACATAGACCAAACCTCAATGGATATATTAATGATGATAAATATGATGTTGAGTCCTATTTATATACCATCTACTTTTTGAAATAATTTTCACCTACATTAGGTAATCCCTATAGATTTATCAAGAGTAAAGGCAAGTAATGATCTAAATTAGAAATCCTGTGACAACTATGGAAGCTAAGAGAAATAACAAAGTTGTCGATATGCATCAAAAACTTCTACAAAAAGGGAAAATCATGCTCAAGCTAAAAGAATCAAACCCCTTAGATGCATTGAAGATGTAACTGATGACATGACAAACCCTAATATATCAAAATTTACAAAAATATTCAAGAAATAATCTCCTAGAGGTATCTAAAAAATGGACAAGGATCTTTCACAATAAGAGTCTAGACTAGTTGTTTATCCCATAACTTATTCTATAGGCCCATATTTGCTATGAACTAGTAGAGAAATGTGCATTGTGCTATTATGCCTAGGTAAATACGGTTATTGCAACCCATGATAATGCCTTCTAGATAAGCATAACTAGAGAAGCTATATGAAAAATAATGTCACTAGTAGGAGGGTTCAAAATAAATCTAAATATTGCAAACTAGTATTATGTCAAGATTAGAGACAAGCTAAAGTTCTTGAATTGGGAACTCAACAAGTCCAACAAAACTATGCCAGAGTTTCTCTTAGGATGATAAATATTCATTAAATATTCCAGGGATGCCTTAAGCATACCAATTTTCATCTTAGACATTGATGATGACAAAGAAGTAGCACATGAGAAATTGGCTATCATTCATAAGCTAAGGAGTAATTCAAAGAGCAAGCCTCTAATCCTCAACTTTAGTGACTTCATAGCTTTGCAAATTCAAAAAAGGCTAACCAACTTCATGGAGAATCAAACCTTTAGGTATTGCTCATTCTTAGCTCATTTAGTGTTATATCAAAACATCTAGATGTTTGAGCACCTATATATGAGAATAGAATATGAAAATTGTCAGGCAATGCTTGTCTCTCTCTAGATGGAATTCCTATGAAAGATCTCCTCATACTATAATTTTTCAAATAAATTCTTAGTACCATTAGTAAGTGCATTTAAAGTAGAAAAGGTTCAATGTATATCAAAATATATTATCAAAATATATTATCAAAATCTTATAATTGCATATAATTAGGGACAAGTATTTCTTGGAAGATGCCACCATTATGTGTATTTTTGGGTTTAGCAAGTCTGTATAGTTGTTACCAAAATGTATAACCAAGAGGGTGACATGTATTAAAATATTGATGCAGGAAGACATAATTGATACCACCTATGCTAGTGGGAAATGCAAAATGATATTTATATGACTCTAGTTTAGCTAAGGAGCATAACTCAAGATAAAAGAAAGGTAGTTGATGAGTTAGATGCCAAGCTGAAGGAGTTAGGGTTATAATTTGTTATGATGATTGGAATTACAATCTAGATGGTAAATGTGTTTCATGGTTAAAATGTGAAAGGATTTCCAAAAAAAACATCCATGAGCCTAGGTTTGACCTTGAAAGATTTTAGAGTATAGAAAAGGAAGTTATTTTGCTTTTCCAAAAAGAGCAGTTTCTGTTGCATGTGCCCTAGGATAAATTATATTAAATATTTTAAAAAAAATAAAATGAGGTTGACCCTACCCTTCCAATAAACATAACCATGAAAAAATTCTTGCAAAATAAAAAATGGAGCAACAATAAATTCAAAGCATGATGGAAATTTCACCAAGAAATAAAGAACATTGAGACACCTTTTGGAAGCTTGGACCCAAATTAAAATTAAACCTTTATCCAATGCTATGATGTGTAGCACACAAGATATGTTCCACTCAAGGCATAGAAAAATGGTAAAGGGACCACAAATAAAGGACTTCTGGCCACAAATATGTCATAGACACTTCCAGATGAAGCTATGGTGAGTTAGCCAAAGTTTCCAAGCAATGAAATGATGCAAATAAGTTCAAAAAGAGATAGGACTCCTCCAAGAAAGAAAAATTTGATACTTTACTTAGAATTACTAGATTAAAGAGAAATGAGTGAGGCTCAACTTAAAAATAATCCTCCTTGGTCTTGAAGAAAGTGGCTAAATTGATTGTCTAGATATAAGAGAATGTGGTATTGGTCAATAAAGACATAGCTGCAATACTAGTCACTATTTATAATTAGGTAGCCACTCTAAAAAGAATGATATAAGGGAGATATTATAACCCTAACGTTGAACCATGCATTTTAAAAACCTATCCACTAGCCTCTACATTATCTCTTGCAAAAGAGCCTTATATTTATAAAACTGTCCCAACCTCACTAGCCTAAATTCTCAGTATTATATCCAAAATGGTGGAGGTTCCCTCTAATTTCCTAGTGACATCCACCATTCAAGAAGTGATAGTATAGTCATCCTCAATTTCCTTATTCTCATCAACCTTAGGTACCCAAATGCCTTTGCCTTTAGTAGTCACACTTTTCAATCTTAATACTCTTAATTTATAAATTTTCTTTTAGTAGTCACATGTTAAGATTGGGTCTTCATCTAGGCCTTCTTATTGTCATAGTAATATTGGTTCCTTTGGCATAGTGACTATATTGTGGCACATACATGTCAAAATTGAAGTTCTTTTTTGAAATGAAAAAATATGTACTCTATATATGATAAATTAACAAATAAGTATAGATTAAATGCATTCAAAATGGCATTCCTAAAAAGAAAATATTATAAACTTAATTTGAAACATAAACCATATTAAATTCAATCTATAATTAACATTTTAAAATTATCTTAAGTACAAGAAAGTCTATCTCAAAACATTCCAAATATAATTGGAAATATTGAATGAGCCTTCATATGCATGATTAGGGTTTGTGCAAGATCATGAGTATCATTGTTATGTGGAGTTGAGAACTATCTTGGAACTAGGGTTAGTACAAGATCATGAGTATCATTGTTATGTGATATTGTTTGATAAGCATTGTTGGAAATAGTTGAGTGAGTGTTCATATGCTTGGACTAGGGTTTGTAAGCAAGGAGTGTTTCATTGAGTTATTGGTTAAGTGGAATTGATTGAGCCTAGTCAATTGGAAAGTGTTGAAGTGATAGTTCAAGTTCTGTGAAACAAATTGTTCTATATTCTAAATTGATTTGAGAAAGAGATTGAAAGTGATTGAGCATTGTTGTGAATGTGAAGCATATTGAGTCTCTAAAAATTCTCTATATGTTTTTGTGATATTGGACAAGTTCTAGTGAGGACTTGTTGATCATATTTAAGTTAAGTCTTGGTGAAGACTTGTTGAGCAGATTTGGACAAGTTCTAGAGAGGACTTATGGAAAGATTAGTGTGAGCTTTTGTGGAAGCTTACAATGCATATTTGAGATAAGTCTTTGAGAAGACTTGAGAGCAGATTTGATTGATTGATTTGTTCAAACCTTGGGTTAAGGTTTGAGACAGATCTAGCAGAGTTGATTTTTGATTGAGTCAAGCTTTGTGTTAAGGCTTGAGGAAAGATTTGTGCTATACCGAAGTACTATGTTTAGTGCAGATTTGAGGATAGAAATTGAGAATATTTGTGCTAGATCGAAGTACTGTGTTTAGTGTATATTTGAGGATAGAGATTGAGCAGATTTGTGCTAGACCGAAGGACTATGTTTAGTGTATATTTGAGGATAGATATTGAGCATATTTGTTCTAGACCAAATTACTGTGTTTAGTGCATATTTGAGGATAGATATTGAGTAGATTTATGCTAGATCGAATGATTGTGTTTAGTGCAGATTTGAGATAGAGCTGAGAGTAAGATTTGGAGGTGATAGAGTATAGAGGACAACAGTCTCTAGTGGATAGATATCCATTAGCCAAGGCAATGGATACAAGTCTTATGAGTGATGGCAGGAGTCTTTAGTGGATAGATATCCATAAGCCAGTGCAGTGGAGGTGTCAGTTCTTCTAGAAGATCACCAAACAGAGCAGAGGAGAAAGAGTTTTCCTATGGATAGATATCCATAAACCAGCTAAAGGGATTGGTGTCTCATATGGATAGAGATCCATAAACTTGATTATGGGATTGGTGTCTCCTTTGGACATAGGTCCATAAACATTGTAATAGGGAAGGATTCCCAAGAGATTTGTTAAGAAAATTTTAGTGAAATATTTTCTTTGTGGAGTAGCCCACATTGGGTGAACCATGTTAAATTGGTGTCTCTATTGTGTGTGGTGATTTATGCATTGCTTTTATTACTATTGTTGATAATTACATTGATATATTACATAATATTGTTTGGGAAAGAAAAATAAAAAGTGATCTTATACTGTTCAGCCCCCCTCTTAGTATAAGTTTGTGTTCTTCAAAAATATGATTCTTATTCTAATCCTCTACACAAAATATATTTGAGAGCCAAAATCTCGTGTGGCTCTATGAAATCTACTATAACTACTGGTTATGAAACCAATATTAAGAATAAGATTACTTTAACTCTAAATATGGAACAAAGAAAAGTGGGAAGACCTACCAAGATAGATTCATTTTAGTAGACAACAAATAATGATGTTGTTGATGGTAAACAATCCACTTTGCTCCAATATATGAAGTTTCTCAAGGATTACCCTTTGAATCCTAAGATGCTCAGCTAAATTCCTTTGGGATCAAGAACATACCACTATGTTAAATGAATATTGTATCTTGGAATGTAAGAGGCCTTAACAGGCATCCTAAGGAAATAATAGTTACTTCTCTAAGGAAAAATTTGTTCCCTTCAATTGTTTTGCTGCAAGAAAGAAAAATTGACTCATATAATATTAATAGGATTAAAAACTCCATTTGGAAGGAGGCTAATTTTACTACTAGTCATTTTGTGGGTGCTTTTGGAGGGCTTATTTATCTTTGGAATCCTTCTTCTCTAGAAAGGTTTGTTCTTTCAACCTTTTATAGGATTCTAAACATTCGATTTTACTGTGAAACCTCAAATAGAAGATGGGTTCTTTCTAATATCTATTCTCCAAACTCTATTCCACATAGAGAAAATATCTAGAATATTATAAGCCAAATTAGAGAACAACTCAAACAAGAATGTTGGATGCTTGTTAGGGATTTTGATACTCCCCTTTATCACTCTAATAAAAAGGGTGGAAATAATATTTGGTCTAAAGATATGGAGGATTTTGTAAATTTTCTTATCCTTAATGAGCTTCTAGATCTTGATCTTAGAGGAGGAAAATATACGTGGAGAAATAGAATATCTAGAGACCAAATCATTCAAGTCAGGCTTGACAGGGTGTTGATCTCAAGAGAAGGTGCAAATATGCTAGGGAATACTCATCTAAGATCTCTTCCTAGAATTGGGTCAGATCATAACCCTTTTATTATAGAATTTTTTTGCAACAAATCTTTCAAGAAACCTGTTTGTTTGAGACTATATGGGTAAAATATCAAGAACTTGAAATCAAGGTTGCTAAGTGGTGGTCCAAGAAATTCTCAGGTCCTATATTATCTCAAATAACTATGAAGTTGAGATTCATTAAAACAAATCTAAAAATATGGAATAAGGAAACTTCTGGCAACATTTTCAAACAAAAAAAGGAAATTCAATCAAAGTTGAAAGACATTGGAATAGCTTTGGAAGTGGATGTTGGTAGTTTGAAATGGAGAAAAAATAAAAAATCTCTCTTGGCTTAATACCACAACATTCTGGCTAAGAGATTTTTTAGAGACAAATATCTCACATAATCTAGCTAAAGGAAGGAGATAGGAACACACCAAAAAATCATGTAACTACCTCAAAACACAAGAGCATTCAAAGAATTAAATAGAGAATATGGTCCAAAAATATCTAACCCAAACCAAATCAGGTTGGAAGTTGTCAGTTTTTTTGAAGATGTAATTGGCTCTAATCATCAAGGAAATTATTTAGCTAATTCTTAGCTTCTCAATAGCATTCCCACTCTCATATCTATCGAATATAATGAAATTCTTATGGCTTTGTTTGATGGTCAAGAAATTAAAGAAGTTATTTTTCTTTTTCTTAAGAAAAGGCTCTGGGACCTTATGGGTTCCCTACAAATTATTTTTAGATATTTTAGTATATTCTAGGAAAGGAGGTAGAAGAATCTTTGTGCGCAGCTAAAAGAAGATGTTTTCTCTCTACGAACATAAATTCCACTTGTATTGCTCTTATCCCTAAGATAGTGGAGCCAAATGAGCTCAAATATTTTTTACCAATAATCTTGTGCAACACTATATATAAAATCTTCTCTAAAATTTTGGCTAACCAAATAAAAGGACTCTATTGAATATAATTGGTATGAATCAAGGTGGCTTTGTTCCAGGGAGACAAATATTGGATGGTATTATCACTGTGCATTAATGGATTCACTTAGTTGATAAAAGTGGAAATCCATGCATGTTGATCAAATTGGATATGAATAAGGCTTATGATAGGGTATCGTGGATTCTTAGAGAAGGTGTTGATTAAATTTAGCTTTCATATGAGTTGGATGAATCTTCTAAAATAGTGTTACTCTACTATAATATTTTCTATTTTGGTGGATGGGTCCCTTGCAGGTTTCTTCAAAATTTTAAGGGGCTTAAGGCAAGGCGACCCTCTCTCCCCTTATTTGTTCATTATTATAGTCTAAGCTCTTGGAAGAGCTCTTTCTACTACAATGGAAGCACATATATTTAAGGGAATTAGGTTGGCTAATCACACATCTCCTGTCTCATTTTAGCAATTTGTAGATAATACCTTGTTAACGATTGAAGCTTATGTGTTAAAGCTAGAGTACTGAAACATATCTTAAATATGTATGAACTGCCTATGTGTTAAAGCTAGAGTACTGAAACATATCTTAAATATGTATGAACTGCCTGTGAGACCAAAAATTAACCTTAGTAAGAGTAAAATATTTTTCATCAATACTCTATTAATAAGGCAAAAGGATTATTGTGGACATTTTGGGATTCTCTATTGCCTCCTTTCCTGCAACTGATTTGAGTATGTCTTTTTTTCTCAGGAAGCGCCAAAGATGATTTATGGTTCCCTATTCTTTAAAGGTTACACAAAAATCTTTCAGGGTGGAAGGGCACTTTTCTTAGCCAGACGGGTAAGGCTATTTTAGTTATATCTTCTCTCCAAATTCTTCCCATTTATTTCATTTCTATTTTTAAAATTCCTTCTAAAATTGAACAAATTCAAAAAAAAATTATTGTGGTCCGAGATTGAAAACAAGAGAAGATTCCACCTAGTCTCTTGGGACTAGGTTTGTTCAAGAAGAAATAAAGAAGGTCTCGGGTTGAATATAATAGGTTTTATGAACCTAGATATTTTACCCAAGCAAGGCTAGTGTCTCATAACATCCAAAATATCCAATTGGACTAAAATCATTCAATCCAAATATCTTAATAGAGGTTTCCATTTCTTGAAGAATCACAATCCCCCCTTAGGCTCAACTTTTTGGAGGAGCCTAACTACTGCTAAGGAGTTGGTTAAAAAAGCGCTAAGATGGAAATTAGGTAATGACCATTCCATTGAATTTTGGAATGATGTTTGGTTTATGGAATCTCCTCTTTCTAAGATCCCTGAGTATGCTCCTCTCAAAATAATGTTATATCCCCTTTTAGTATTGAAGGCTTTTGATTATATAGAATAAGTGAATGGAAGAAATTGTTGGAAGGTGATTACCTTTCCTAAACCCAATGGAAAAATTAGAGTCACTATGCAGATATTAAGCAATAAGTTGAAGATGCAAGTTATTTCTCAACATGATGAAAAATAAACTTTGATTTGGGCTCATGATAGTGATGTTGAGTTCTCGATTAATTTTACTTGTAAAATCATAGCTACAGATTGAGATTTTTGGGTTCCCACTAGATAGACCAAGATTAAATCCTTGACCCCCAAGATGATTTCTTTTTGTGGTTGTCTATTCAACATAAAATATTAACCATTGAAAACCTCAAGAAAAAAGGTCTAATTTTTATAAACAGATGTGATTTTTATGGGCAAGATGAAGAAATATCAAAACATAGTTTATATTGCCATGTTTCTTGTGAAATTTTGAGCACTTTGATGCAGTCATTTGGAATTTCGTAGGTCTTTTCATAGTATTTATTTGATTTATTCAATAAATGGGTGTTTCCTTTCTCCAGTCAAAGATGTAAAATCTTTTGGGCTTTCCTCCCTCCACATTTCTTATGGGGTATTTGGAAATAAAGGAATAGAAGAGTATTTAAAAATTTATTTGAATATATCATTACTATCAGCAATGGAATTCTTTGTTCTCTCAAATAAAATATCTCTTGCATTTCATTCCCAAACGAGAAAGAGTCTCCTCAACAATTTAGACTAGTTGAGAGCCTGGGCATACCAAGGGAAGAGGCTTCTCCAGATGATCATGGGTAAAGAGAATATACTATTTGGAATCCTCTACCAATAAGATGGTTAAAATTCAATATGGAGAATTAAATATCTCTCAAATAAAATATCTCTTGCATTTCATTCCCAACGAGAAAGAATCTCTCTAGTTTGAGCATACCCTTAGATAAGGAAATAATGCTATATATCTATTAGAAAACTTAGGATTGTAGCAAAATGGATTGAGAGTTTGGAGGTAGGATTTACCCCAAGAATTAGTTTTGCTAGTTCAAAATGATGGATGATATTAATATCTTAAATCTTAGCAAGCTCCAATCAACAAATTGGGACATTGGAAGATATGTAAATATTATCTCTCTTTTAGATTGTAATATGAATTTTATAATTTCAATTTTTTTTGATGAAATCTTTGACAAGATAGGTTGTAACAGTTCACATCTGGAGAATAAATACCCTTTGATTTTTTTCAAAGGATTGGGGATTGTTACCCAATTTAGGAATGGGGATGTACTTTGACATTATCATAAGATTATACATTTGTCAAAGTAGATTGCTAGGAATTATGGCCACCTTTTTTGGTAGAAGTTTAATCATATCATTAGAAGGAGTTATTTCAATCACATGACAAAAAATGCTAAAATAAATATTGCTATTTGGAATAGATTTTTAGTGTGGTTGAGTTGGTTCTTTATAAAACCCGCAAATGTTTAGAGCACTATTGCCACTTTGGGAGGGAAACAGAAGTCAACATGATCTTTTTGAGAGCCTTAATTCATTGCCCTAGATGATCCATTTAGTTTCATCATTCTCAATTGCACAAGAGAGGTGAATGTTCTAGGAAGTTTGACCTTGTCCAGTGTGATGTCTTCTATCAAGAAGGAGGGACTTTCAAATATGCATGTCAATTTAAGACTTTTTGTTCATCTCTAGTGGAGAAAAGTAAATTTTAGAAATATAATCACTTTGGGTTGATCTTGTGCATTGTAAGGAACTTTTGTTGGTAAACCATTTTTATTTGGCATTGTTTTGGTTTGGTTAGGTGGGTTTCTATGGTGGATATGGTCAAAGGCATTGAGCCAGCTTTAGTGGAGGTCAATTAAAAAGTTTTATCTATTCTAGCTAAGGGTGGTATGCTATAATTTTGAAAAAAAATAATGGGCACAACACGGATTTAGTGATAAGAATAGTTTATTCTTGGTGCAAGGGAAAGGTATCTAGGAGAGGTCTAAACTTAACGATTTCAATATCGCTACTAGTAGAGATTATGGGAGTCCCGAACTAGGGGGATTGTTTGGATAGAAAGAAACATTCAATAGCAAAGGAGCTATAGAGGTTTTTGGGTGAAATGCAGACCAACCAAAAAAGTACCATAATGGGTACAAAACCAACTCCTTTAGAGAGCCATGGAATAGAGTAATCCTTGTTATTATGGACTTTTTCATCCTTGAGTGCAATAAAGAGGTGGTTCATAACTTCCATATGGAACTGGATAACCATATCATGGGGGAAAACACATGAATATTCTAGGATTTCTATTCAAGGAGCTATATAAAATGTCAAGGGATATTCAAAATGGTAATGTTTCTATACCTAATCATCAAGACCTGTTCAAACTGGTTTTTGATTATATCTCTAGAAAGAATGGCTCTACCTCCTTGGTCAAAAGTGGGATGGTTTTGTTTGCTTTGTCAAACAATGCTGCTATAGAAAAATATGGTATCTTCATGCTCTATCCCTAGAAAATATGGTGAATCTACATGCCCTATCCCTAGAAAAGATGGTATCTTGTCCTACCCTACTTTTGGGAAAGGTGATGACTCATATTCTCCTATTCCTGGTAGGAGTGATTCAATAGATATGATGGAGCCATTTGTAGGTTGATAATGGTATGGGTAATATTCTGGACAATAATGTGAAGACTTCTGAATCATAGCTAGACACCCTTGTGGAAAAGTTGGTGGGAGATAAGAGTAAAGCTACTTTATTGAAAGATAAGAATGCTCAAGATATCCAAGATGGTGTGGATAAGATTTCCCCTTTTTTTTTGTTGTCCTCTTAGAATGTAGATGATAGTGATTCAACATCTTTGAAAGAGATCAATTTGAATAATAAAAGGAAGCAAACTCATTGAAGAATATCAAGGCAGAAGTTAAGGGTACAAGGAGATCAATCCAAATTAATTCCAAAGGTGATAAGATTCTAAAACCTTTTAATTCAGATAAATCAAAGGATTTAGAAGATTTTGAGGAGCTCCCTATTTCAAAGGTAAGCACTTGAAGATGACCACACCCTTCAAGAGAAATATTTATATTGAATCTCTTCTAATGTCTAGCTCCTCTAACTATGTTAAGGAGCTTGTAAGAGAAATTAAAAGATATGCCAACCAAACCATTTATTTGGTCAAAGAGCTCTCTTGGACTCTAAACACCTCTCTAAGTGCCCTAAATATTTTTAAGGGTGATTCTTCTTAGGATTAAGTTTTGGACTCGATCTTTCTCTGGTGACTCTTTGGGGTTTTTGCTTGATCTGGCTTTGCTTTGCAATCCTTGATGGGGTCTTATTTGGTTTATTCTTAGTTTTATTTCTTTGTGGTTTTTGGTTTCTTTGTAGCGATGTTTGGGCCTCTAATGTAAAAGGTTGATGGTCCTTTAAAAACCCCTATTTTCCCTATATAATAAAAAATATATATTTATCCCAAAGGTTTTTCTATTGTATATGCATTGGACTCAATTTTCAAAGTTCCTTTGGCCTATTAATATTTAATACTCTTTTTTTGAATTGCTCATAGAATTTTTCCTAGGTGCATTCAATATAATGGTTATATGTAACATTAGTTTTTGTACTCGATAATATAACTTTTAGTGTATCTTTTATCCTTTCTCATGGTCAAGTATATGTGATGCAAAAACCTTAATTTTTTAACTCGTTCAATGCTCTATCTCATGAAAAAAATGGAAAAATTTGTAGAATTCTTTCATGATATTCTTCTAAATGTGTCCTTTTCTAATCCTTATATGCATTGTAGATCAGCTAACATTGAACATCCTAGTAATTTCTATAACCACACATTATGATTGCATAATTTTAATATCAATTGTACTTCTAGTAACCTAGATCTACATTATGTTATTAGGCTACCTACCATATAAGAAATATGTAAAGTACTTTCCACCATCATGTTTGTTTGTTATTTCTTTGTTTTATATTCTTATCAACTTCTAACAACTAAAAAGTCAATCTCAATTTTATGTAGTAGTATAATAAGGTAATAATTTCATTTCATTTCATTTCACATATGATGTATTTTTAGACCATTTTATATCTTTTTGACACATGATGAGGGACTATAAATGAGGGTATTTATCTTCCATAAGATTATTCAATCTACTTGAATCATATAATTCAAGTCGTTGTTGTACATACTAAATATTATTGAGCATATACATCCTTAACATCTTGTTAGATATAAAAATGTAAACCAAAGAAAAGTATATTGTTTGATATTGCACATACAATAAGTAATCACACAAATATGAGTTAGTATTTTTAAGGATGAAACCATAAGGTAAAACAAACCTTTGTGAATAAACTAGAAAGATAAAATATCTAAATTTTTGTTATGCAAGGTTATAAAAAGGTATAGTAAAATCCTCTGATATTTCAAAGAAAAAATTTATCACAAATTCACATAATACTTGTAGTAAATTCCTCCTACATTCAACATGTTGTATTAGATAGTAGTTTTTATAAATGAATGGAATCAACATATCACCCAGTATTGTAAAAAATAAATACACATAAAACAATGCTTAATTGTCTCATTCAATGCATAATATTCAACTTTTATAAAATATGAGATATGGTGGATTGGCATTTAGAATACCAAGAAACAGAGCTAGATACCAAACAAAACACAAATCCTATGATATACCATCACTCATTCAAATCATCGGCCTAATAAGAATTTGAAAATCATGTCAGAATCAAAGGGGAGCCTATGGTTTGAATAATCAACGATCCACCATAGGCTTTGTGTTCTATTTTGGATTCAAGCCAATTTCTTCGTGTTCTATACACCACCATATTTTAGTCTTCTATAGAAGTTGAATGTTGTGTTTTCAATGAGGAAAATAAGAATCTTCTATGGATTTTCATGATTTTAGAGAATATTGACTTTTCTTGAAGTTTTCTAATCACTTTTCAATGTGATAATCAACACACCATCTAGTTTATCTTCAACTTATGCATAAAAGAGAGTAGCACCAACACCTCATTATTTTTACTTCCTCAAGCTTCTTGATATGAATCTAGCAAAATTTTATTTTATGACTTTCCTTATTACAATACTTGTATGTTGATTTTTTGAAGGGCTCCTTGAGCTTCTTTTCATTTTTTTTTGGCTTCTTGTCACTTTGAGATTTGGCAATAGTTTTCTTTGGATGGGATTGACTGATGACCTAATTATCCTTATGTATTTTTCTATCCTAATGATGCAATATGTACTTGAAAAGCTCATCAATTGGTGGTCTGATAAAATTAGGGAAATACACTCAAATTATCTCAAACACAACAACAACTATCTCATATATGTTTAAAACATTGTTGAAGACTATATTAAATAGTTCAATTTTCTTCTTGTTATCCATAGCTTCCTAAAATTCTCCTATCACCTTAGGTATTCCTTTTTAGTCAAGATGTCTTCTTCCAATTTCTTGAAATGACCAACATACTCATCAATAGTATCAAAAGAGTCTATAGTCAAAGTAGTAATATAAGTCTCCAATTTACTGATAGTATCAATATTTATGTTGAAGAGTAAGTTAGATCATTTATGTTTATGACTTCAATTTTTTTCTCTCCCTTATCAAAGCAATCCAATTACTTCTTAGTAATAGCAATTATACATCTCATTTGCTATTATCCCATACTATTTTTGTTGAGGTTTATTACATTATTTGGTGCTTGTAAATATTTTGTGCATAGTTTGTAAATATGTGGTGTGAAAAGAGTCTTTTAAATATGAGTAATTTAGAGTTTAGTAATCATTAAAGGTTTTTCATTATTAGGAACTAATAAAATTTATTTCTCTTATGATAAATATGAAGAGTCATATCTCCTATGAGTTTGAGGAGATGAAGAATAAGTTGAATTTGAAGCATCCAGAGTCTTTTTCAAGGTTATTTATAAGAATTTCATGTGTATATGAATGCATGTGAAGATAGAAGAAAAATATAGCAAGTTGTAGTACATATCTTTGTACTGTATAATATTGTATTTTCTCTCTATTTCTAAGTAAATATATTGTGAATTATTGAGTTCTTTACTTGTATTGAATCCTGGTTATTGTGAGATTTATTGTTGAATATTAAATTGCTAACAATTACAACATCTTCTAAGCTTTAATTGCAAAAACCATTAGATAGCTCATAATATTCCAAATATTTTTTTAATGTATACTTACATTGCTCATTACCTATATTTTTTTCTTGTACTAAAAATAAATTTAATACTACAATAACCTATTACTTACATGATAACTCTTTTCTTGAAGCCAAATTTGTACCCTTGATATTTTAAGATACCATCTTGATCATCATTTTTTTATTCTTAAGTGTGTTAGACTCATTTTTGTTAACACTTCTAACATTTATTTCTAGCTGCCAAATCAATATCCCTCTAGGTCTTATTTTTTGTTTGTTCTTGCTTTGGGATATTCCTCCCCTTTTTTCCATTCCCACTAATGATTTTGTCTTCATCAATATCCTCCATTTTTCTAAATTTTTCATAATTTGACTTATCAAATCTATAGGTTTATACTACCCTAAAAAAATTGAAGTGCAATGGATAAGCTTGTAATACTTCTTTCTATGCTACCTTAGAAACCCTAAAATGTAGGGGGAAACCTCCATTTTTAGGACCCCATCCTAACATTATTTTGTAATTCTCATTTGCTTATGTAATGACCCACTTCCAACATGGGGATCCCATCTATAATGATATTTTGTAATATTTTGTAATGTATGTGGCAAGTAAGGCGCCTAGACAAGTGGGGCCATTTCATGTAACCGTTATCAAGATTGTAACCGATGTTTGGTAGAATATTCTAGCTCGAGTGGCATTTTGCATGTAAGCCAACTCTTGAGCTTAGGGTTAGGGTTACATGAAGTCTTTTCTTTAAAAGCTATGAAGCCATGTACGAATGTATCTTTTTGCAAGTGAATGAAATATTGAAGGAGGTTGCCCCCTCGAAGAGGCCTACGATTCAGTGCTTATTGTGAGAGTGTTTATTTTTGCATTTACTTTTCCACATTGTGATATTGTGATATTGCATGATTTTCTACTTAATTTTAGTATTTTGTGTGAGTTTGCTTATTTTTAATAGTAGGTTCCTAACAAGTGGTATTAGAGCGCTTTCTAGGACTGAGTTATGCTGCGACTACGAAAATTCTTGCCCATCCATTTTCTTCTGTTAGGTATAATTTTCCTGTGTTTTTCATTTATGTTTTCCTTTATTTAAAAAAAAATAAACCAAAAAAGCAAAAAATACAATCCTTTTTTTATAGTAGTTGAGTAGGCTAGAAACCCTATGTTGAGGGTTTTAAAATATCATGAAGGAGCTATCATTATTGGCTAAGCTAGATAGCCCATAAAGCATCTAGTGAAGTGAGGGGTGATCAGGCTCCAATACCCAGGCCTCAGACAACACTCACGCATGGAATTGAGCTCCCACGCATCTTTGGGTGTATCGGGAGACCATCTAGGCTTAAACAAAATTTTATCCAATAGGAAGCTTTTCGGCCTTGTATTATCCATAGTCCATGGGACACAACATCCTGGACGATTACCCTCCCGTATTTTTAGAGAGGTAGATAGTGTGCTCAAGGGTATGTGTGGAATCCTCCTTGGGTAGTGGCCTAAAATATTGGTCCGAGCACTATTGTTCATCATTGCGGTATAACAGAGGGCCTATGGGTATTACATACTCCCTTGCTTAGTGCACCTTGGTTCTATCCAAACAAAAATCTTCAACTTGCAAAAACAAAGCCTTCTATCTATTGAACCTACAATTTTCCTTCCCACAAAAGTGAGCATACAGAGAAGACTTCCCTATCACGAGAATAAACAACTACATGCACCAAACAATCTGGACAAAGTTGGCAAGTGTCTATGATAATAAAAAATATTTCAGTGGTAATAACAATCAATTCAATCACAATAACAATCAGGTTGACAATAACAATAATAGTCATCAATAGCAAGGTTATCAATTACAAAAGCAAAATAGATAGTATCAGTAACCATAGGGAATCCTAAGGTCAGTGTTTGAATAGTGTCAGTAATCATAGTACAAGTGATAGGGATAGAGATATGAGTGGTCATTTTTTAGAACATACAGGGCAGAGTCAAAACATACAGTGTCTGAATATTGTCAGTAATCACAGTACAGGTGATAGGGATAGAGATAGGAGTGGTCAGTAATCCAACCTCCAAAGAGTAAAAAAAAACATTGAATTTTTACTCAAACATGGATATCTCTTCACTCAGAGCTTAGATTGACTCCAAAATTTACCAAACAACTCTACATTCCATTTTAGACAGAATTGTCCTTGGCAACTCTTGGTCAAATTTTGCATCGATTTTCCAAAATTGGCAATTTTTTATTTTTCTTGTTACGGCCATAACTTCCCAATGGTTAGTCAATTTGGCCCAAAATTTTGGGGACTAGAAGCAGCTCCTTATTCTACACCAAATATCCTCAAGGACCCATCTATGAATTTTTAAGTCCAAGTTGAAGAAATTTACCCGACATCGACTTGCACCACACCAGGAGATCACAAAAAGTCAAAGAAGTCAGTATATCTCCTCATTGAGCACTCAGATCAAGTAGCCATCGAAGTGGTCCCTATCCTAAAATAAGTGTTTCAACCTAACCAAGCACTTTTTGGACTTATTACTAAAAATAGTAACCCCTACAAATCACACTTCTATTTTTAGTAAGTCACTAGTCATCATTCAAATCTCTCCAAAATGGCTGAGGGGACTCGTGGACACAAAAAAGAGATAGAACAAGCCACAACATTGGACTCCATCCCCAAACAACTCAATTCCATTATTCAGGACAATCAATCAATCGAGGAAGATATTGCCCACCTATTAGAAAAGAGTACATTTCCTCCAAATCAGATATACTTAGAACAACAACTTCAAGACATGGGATCTAATGCTAATGAGTACCATATTGAACAATCCATCCACAAGAAAGGAAATGCAGCAAAATATTCTCACTTTCACTTGGACCGTGATACCACTTTCAAGATGCCTAAGCTAGACTTTCCAAAGTTCAATGGGAAATATGTAGAGGGATGGTTATGTCATATTGATCAATTCTTCCAACTCCACGATGTCCCTAAATTTTACTGGGTCAAGATGGCTTCTTTTAATCTTGAATCAGAAGCCTTACAATGGTACCAATGGTTTAGCCAAATAATCATTGATCCTTCTTGGGAAGATTTTGAATCACAACTACTTACTTGCTTTGGCCCTAGTGCGTATGATGATTTCCAAGGAGCTTTGACCAAGTTGAGACAAACTTCTACAGTTCGAGACTACTAGGCCCAATTTGGAAAATTAGCTAACAGGACCAAGGGGTTGAATGAAGGGTTTTTTATGAGTTGTTTCATCAGTGGCTTAAGGGATGATCTTCAAGCTGAGGTTAAGATGTTTAATCCAAAAATAATGATGTAGGCCATAAGCCTAGCACGGTTGGTCGAATCCAAATTTACAGCTCAAAGGAGGACATCTAAATTTCAACCAACCAAACCCTCTTTTCCTCCCAAGTTTACAAGCAATCATGAAAATAAATCTATCCCTTCAAAGCGCTTGACCACCGAGGAAATGGATGCTCGATGAGCCCAAGGGTTGTGTTATAATTGTGATGAAAAAAATTTCAAGGGGCATAGGTGTGCCCAAAAGAAGTTGTTCCTAATAGATGTAGAGGACCCCGCCAGCAGTGACCATAGTGATGATGAAGAAGACACAACCGAAGCACAATCTCAACATGAAGAGGAAACACATGAAGAACCTCAGGAAAAAATTTTGGTCCATGCTCTTGTAGGGATTACTACTCCACAAACTATGAAAGTTGTGGGTTTCTTCAAAGGCCAACGCCTTACAATCCTTATTGATTCAGGTAGCACACACAACTTTATTGATCCTCGAATTGCCAAACAAGCCAATTGTTACATACACACATGCAATTCCTTTGAGGTCATGGTGGCAAATGGAGGGACCTTACCTTGTAAAGGTAAATGTCGTAATGTCAAATTGAAAATTGGAAATTACAAGCTCAAACAAGATATGTTTGCCCTTCAATTAGGGGGATGTGATATTGTGTTAGGAGCTCAATGGTTGGGTACCTTGGGCACCATCTCATGGAACTTTGCAGAACTATGGATGCAGTTTTCACAGAATGGACAGTCATACACTCTTCATGGTTCAAAAGTAGGGCCTCCTCAGATTATCAGTTCCAATCGTATGGAGAAGTTGTTAAAAAAATCATCTTGTGGGGTCATTGCACAAATATTTTCCATCCAGCCACCTACTACAGAAGTGGATCAAATTCCAAAAGATTTGCAACTTGTTTTGACAAAGCACAATGCAGTCTTTGCTGAACCAACCGAATTGCCACCACATCGCTCCCATGATCATGCCATCCCATTGGTCCCTGGTAGTGTACCGCCTAACATTAGGCCGTACCGATACCCTCATGCTCTTAAGTCAGATATTGAGAAGTTAGTGCAAGAATTGTTAAAAGTTAGAGTCATTCACCCCAGTAACAACCCATACTCTTCGCCTATCTTATTAGTGAGAAAGAAATATGGTTCATGGTGATTATGTATTGATTTTTGTGAGCTCAATAAGCTCACCATTAAGGATAAGTTTCCTATTCTAGTAGTGGATGAATTGTTGGATGAGTTGCATGGGACTATGTTTTTCTCTAAATTAGATCTTCGTTCTGGGTACCATCAGATCCGGCTCAAGGAAGAAGATATTTCCAAAACCGCATTTCGTACTCATGAGGGCCATTATGAGTTCTTGGTAATGCCATTTGGCTTGACCAATGCACCTTCCACATTCCAAAGTCTCATGAACAACATTTTTCATCCATTTATTTGTAAATTCATTCTGGTTTTCTTTGATGACATTTTGGTTTATAGTCGCTCTTGGGAAGAGCACCTCGTCCATGTGGATCAAACCTTACAACTATTGGCACAACATCAACTTTATGCTAAATGGTCCAAGTGTTCTTTTGGGTTGATGAAAGTGGAATATTTGGGACACATCATCTCCAAAGATGGTGTTAAAGTTGACCCTAGAAAGATTCAGGTAGTTCAAGAGTGGTCGAAACCTCACACTCTCAAGGGTCTTCATGGATTTTTGGGACTTACTGGCTATTACCACAAATTTATCCGCAATTATGGAAAAATTGTTGCTCCCTTAACATCCATGTTGAAAAAGGATTCCTTTACTTGGTCGGGTCCAGCTGAACAAGCTTTCCTTGATTTGAAGCACGCAATGACAACAACTTCGGTCTTAGCAATGCCTGATTTCTCTAAGCCTTTTGTAATTGAAAGTGATGCTTCAGGAAATGGTATTGGTACAGTATTGATGTAGGAAGGATGACCCTTGGCTTTCACTAGTAAAGTGCTTTCTAGTCACAATCTAGGAAAATCCACTTATGCCAAGGAAATGCTTACCATTTTGCATGCGGTCACTCATTGGTGACCTTATCTCATTGGGCATCATTTTTCTATTAAAACAGATCATCAAAGTCTCAAATATTTCTTAGAGCAATGGGTTGCTACCCCTGAACAACAGAAGTGGGTTTCTAAGCTTATGGGTTATGATTATGATATTACCTATAAAAAGGAAAGAGAACATTGTGGTCAATGCCCTCTCTCATCAATTTGAGGCTCACAGTATGTTATGTGCCATTTCCTCTCCCATTCCTCAATGGATAAATTCTCTCCGTGAGGAGGTGCTTCAAGATTCAGATTTGCAAACTATGGTTGTTTCCCTTCAAACAGATCCTACCTCATGTCCTGGCTATACTTGGGATGGACAATATTTATGCTACCATCAGCACCTTGTGGTTCCTCACACATCTTCCCTCTGGGACCTTCTCATGAAGGAAATGCATGCTTCCCCCATGATAGGCCATTCAGGGTTCCTTAAAACATATGAAAGGCTAAAGCGTACTTTTTCTTGGAAGGGTATGAAGAAGGACATACACAATTTTGTGGTTGCATGTGACACTTTTCAATGGATGAAAGGTGAAACAATGCATTCTCCAGGAACTCTTCAACCATTATCAATTCCCGAACAGGTTTGGACAGATATTTCAATGGACTTTATTGAAGGGTTACCTAAGTCAGGTGGTAAATCAATTATTTTTGTGGTAGTGGATCATCTTATGCCCCCCGCCTTCATGGCATGCCTACCTCCATTGTGTCTGATCGTGACCCTACATTCACTAGTAATTTTTGGCAAGAATTGTTTAAGTTGTAGGGAACTCAACTCAAGATGAGTTCATCCTACCATCCACAAATGGATGGCTAGACTGAGATTGTCAACAAATTTTTGGAGACCTACCTTCGTTGCTTTACCTCTGAGCACCCTACACAATGGGTAAAGTGGCTTCCCTTGGTCGAGTGGTGGTATAATACTTCTTATCACATGGTGACCAAGGTCACACCTTTTAAAGTAGTTTATGGCAAACCTCCATGCACGCCCTCCTCCTACATTCCAGGAAGTTCTAAGGTCCATGTAGTTGACACTACACTCAACCAACGTGTCAAAGTCCTCCATCAATTGAAGATGAATTTGGAAGCGATCCAGAACCGGATGCACCAACAAGCTGATCAACATCATTCCAAGCGTAGTTTTGATGTGGGTGATATGGTTTTCCTTCACCTATAACCATACAAACAATCATCCCTTCAGCTTCGTAGGTGCCAAAAACTTGCTACCAAATACTATGGGCCCTACCAGGTTTTACAACGGATTGGTGCCACGACCTACAAATTGGCCCTCCCACCTACATCCAAGCTCCATCATATTTTTCATGTCTCCTCTCTCAAGAAGGTTGTGGGCACTCAGGTATAGGTTCAATCTGCACTTCCTGAATTGGATGAAGAAGGTTCTATCTTGCTCGAGCCTGAACAATTGTTGGATCATCATACTTGCACCCTACACAACCAAGCCATTACTAAGGTCCTTGTTCAGTGGTGTGGTCTACAGCTAGAAGATGCTACATGGGAGTCTCTCCAGCAGCTCCAACACCAGTTTCCTCATCTCCAAATTTGAGGACAAATATTTTTGAAGGGGAAGGACATGTTAGGACCCCATCCTAACATTATTTTGTAATTCTCATTTGCTTATGTAATGACCCACTTCCAACATGGGGATCCCATCTATAATGATATTTTGTAATATTTTGTAATGTATGTGGCAAGTAAGGTGCCTAGACAAGTGGGGTCATTTCATGTAACCGTTATCAAGATTGTAACCGATGTTTGGTAGAATATTCTAGCTCGAGTGGCATTTTGCATGTAAGCCAACTCTTGAGCTTAGGGTTAGGGTTGCATGAAGTCTTTTATTTAAAATCTATGAAGCCATGTACGAATGTATCTTTTTGCAAGTGAATGAAATATTGAAGGAGGTTGCCCCCTCGAAGAGGCCTACGATTCAATGCTTATTGTGAGAGTGTTTATTTCTGCATTTACTTTTCCGCATTGTGATATTGTGATATTGCATGAGTTTCTGCTTAATTTCAGTATTTTGTGTGAGTGTGCTTATTTTTAATAGTAGGTTCCTAGAATCCATGTTTTTTCTTATACTATCTTGAAAACCCTAAAGTGAAATCAACAACCTCCATAGTAGTTGGTTACTATGTTACCTAGGAAACCCTAAAGTGCAGGGATAATGTATCTACTACAAGCTTCATATCTATTAAAAGGAGAGGATTTCATACTATTTGAGAAAAGCAAAGATTATTTACCTTGACAAGACTTAGCCCTTTCCATCTTCTTCACTTTAAAAGTTGACTATACATATTCCTTAATGGATTTTCTTTTGATAATTAACTTGCATATTGTGATTCCTCATCCTATGCATCATTCAAAAAAAAATTAATTTTCACTCTAAATAAACCGTGATGGAATTAACCATATAATGAGGTAGAGGGGATTTCTTTGTCTTTTTTGGGAGTAGAAAATCCTTGATCTAATCCATATTCTACTATAATTAATCCCTTAAAACTTTAGGTTTATATCATGACAAAAATGTTTGTTTTATTTCTTTATTATTTTATCTTTGCAATCTCATTGCACCTTTTTTGTCTTATAACATATACAAAATCAAAATATTTTTTTTTCATAATCTACATGTTGAATTCATTATATTAATTAAAATTTAACTGCCATGGTTTTACTAAAGGTTTTAAAATATCCATGGTAAATCATGTCTATTTATGCATAGCTTCCTTCTAACCCCTAGATTTAGGGCCTCCTTGATGAACTCCTATATAATAATATCAATAATTTTTAAAACCTCCTTGCTTATAAGTTGATATGGAAGTCTAACTATACCCACATTTTAATCCTTCTAATTTTTTTATCTTCATGGAAAAGTTATTACTTCATGGTCTTAAATATAAATGAACTTTATCTTTAACTTCCAAAATTGAGAAGAATATGAGAAAAATCCTTTTGAAAGGAACACCATTGAATACTATGAATGTAATGCCCATAGTAGATCTATTGAATTTATGTATTAACCCTTTAATTTTATGAAGCATTATATCATGTTATATCATGTCATCCTTAATAATCACTTTTGATAAATCATATTTTTCATTGATATGATTACCATGGATTCATTCTTTCTTTTGTTCTTGATTGACAAAAAATAGTTTCTCCACCAAGGACACCCTTACTTTCAACTAGGGCTTTCTTAAATGGTTATTTTGTTGTTACCAACTTTTCTTAATGAGAATACTTCATTCTTTGAATTTATCAAAATATATGGAATAACAAATATGAAAGTGAGGCTTGCTCCTTATACTTGATCAATTATTTAAAAGTAAATTAATTAATAAAAATACCTTAGACATCTTATTAATAATTGATAATATGTTACAAATCTGATTTATTAAATAAATTTAAAATTTTACTTGAGATGGATTCTATATTCTTCATCAAATGCGCCAATGCATCAATGCTAGCACTTATGTCTATGCATTCTATAAACATGAAAACATACTTGCACATGCATTTTATGGAGAGCATCTAAAGTGTCCTAGAATTTTATGATTCATATTCTAAGTATAGGCCACATTTTAAGTGGATTGTAACTACCTATATGTGAGAAATGAAGAATTCTATAGACTTGACGAGCCAAAAAAAAAAATTCCCATAGATTTTCCTAATACTTTGTTTGTATATTAGGAGTTTTCTAGATAATATTTTCCTTATAAAATTATAGTACTATATGTTTGGAAAACCCATGTGGTGTGTATCTATCTATCTATCTATCTATATATATATATATATATCTATGTATATAGTTATTTTCTTGAAAATTTGTTCACATGCGATGATGTATGACAATAGACAACCATTTGACTCTACCGTTGTATAAGTCAAGATCATTCAAATATTGAACTTGAACATGATTTCAAGAAAACAATGGCTAGCACCATATTGCTTCAAGTCCAACGAGGCATCCACCTTGGAAACATGGCAAAAAGAGGGTTGCTCCTCCTCCCATCTTATGCAACCACTATCGCAATAGTCTTACAATGGCACTGAGAGGGGGGGGTGAATCAGTGTAGCTATTTAAAACTTAAAAACAACTCTTAAAGCTGAAGCAAGGAGAACTTAAAACAGATAAAGCAGATATAACAAGAGAGCATTCCACAACACAAGATTTAACGAGGTTCACCAGTTTTGGCTACTCCTCAAAAATAGACTGCTTGGACTCCCATCCAAATCCAGCCTTTGCAAAGCACCAACTTTACAAACAGTTTACCAGCACCCACTGGAAGGAGCACCAACCCCTAATTTATCTGCACCAACAGAAAGGAGCACCAACCCCTAATTTACCAGCACCAACTGGAAGGAGCACCAACCCCTGATTCCAAGCACCAACTTGGATTTCTATTTTGAATAATAGATTGACATAAATATGCCTTCACTTCTACAAGACCCTTACTGGTCTATTGCTCATCCAACCTCTCCTTCAATCTAGGAAACACATATTCCTTCTACGCACTTACAACCACACTCTCTCAGTCACACTCTATCAGCTGCTCTCTTTCTCCATCGCTCTTTTCTCAGCAGTTCTCTCTCTCCACTCTATCTGCTGCATTCTATCTGCTGCACTCTTGCTCTCTGCTTACTGCACTCTTACAGCACTCTCACAGCTCACTTACTGCACACTTACAACCTTTTCTTATAGCTTACTCTTGCAGCTCTCACAGCTCTGTACTTCTTACAGCATTCTTCCAGCTTTGTAACAGCCCACAACACTATCCCTCTATATCGCAGCACTCTTTCCTAATGAGCAACTTTTCTTCCCAACTCTTCCCTTCTCGCATGGAGCTCAACCTTACTACTTCACGCAAATCTCCTTTTATAATGGTGTTCTGTTTCTATTCTTAACTTCCATATTCGTGCATGCAGCCTATTAATAGTAACGACTTCTTTATTCTCACATGCAATCTTATTAATAGAATGGTTCTTTGTTTGGGCTTCGAGACGTTTCTTTGTCCAACTCGTGGTCTTCGTCTGATGACTTTCAGTAACCACTCCTGCATGATATTTCTTTGTAACGGCTCCTGTAATTGTAGTAATGACTTCTGTTTATTGTCACTATAACTGCCCCTGTAACTGTCGTAATTACTTCAGTTCACTATTCTTATTTAACTGCATGATTTATATCTGTAACTGCACCTATAACTATTGTACTGACTTTAGTTAACTCTTCTAATTTTGGCTGCATGTATTTTCCTCTGCAACTTCCCTTGTAATTGCAGTTCTTCTTCAGTTAACTTTACTTCGGTTGGGTTCTGCTTTTTATCACGCAAAAACAACATGTCATGATATCATGACATTTCTGCCCCTTTAACTCTTCCTTGGCGTTTGACCGCAAAAACAAGACATGTCACGAAATCATGACACTTTTCACTTCCTTGCACTCTTCTCTGCATGCACCCATGAAAACATGACATGTCATGAAATCGTGACACTTTACGCTGTCGTACACTCTTCTTTGCATGCACCAACAAAAATGGAACATGTCATGAAATCGTGACACTTTACACTATCGTACACTCTTCTTTGCATGCACCAGCGAAAATAGAACATGTCATGAAATCGTGACACTTTTGTACACTCTTCTTTGCATGCACCAAAAATGAAACATGTCATGAAATCGTGATGCTTTCGCCTTTGAGCTCTTCCTCCTTGAATTTGTCATGAAATCACGATGCTTCTCTTCCATGCTCTTTCATTTTGCTTCTATCGTGAAATCGTGACACTTCATCCTTCGGAGTCTTCCTCTCTGCTGTTGTCACGAAAATGCGACATGTCACGATATCGTGACATCTTTTCTCCTTAGCTCTTCTCTTCTCTTCAAGTCGTGAAAACCCAACATGTAGCGATATCGCTACACTTTTGTTCCTTACTTTACAACTAACATGTAGCGATATCGCTACACTTTTTCTCCTTGCACTTTCTCTTTGCTTCGGCCCGCGATAATACAACATGTAGCGATATCGCTACACTTTTTCTCCTTGCACTTTCTCTTCGCTTTGGACCGTGAAAATGAAACATGTCATGAAATCGTGACATCTTTTTCTCTCTCCTCTTTCTCTTGCAATATGTCATGAAATCGTGACACTTTTTCTCCTTGGCACTTTTCTTCTCATCGGATCATGAAAACCCGACATGTCATGAAATCATGACACTTTTTCTCCTTAGCGCTTCCTCTTGCAAATTGTCATGAAATCGTGACACTTTTCCTTGCAAGCTCTTTCTCTCAAACATGTCACGAAATCGTGACACATTTTCGTCCTTCCTCTCTTCGATTGTCACGAAATCGACACTTTTCTTTGCAAGCTCCTTCTCTCCAACATGTCATGAAATCGTGACAGTTTTCTTTGCTTGCGCCTTCTCTCCGAACATGTCATGAAATCGTGATAGTTTTCTTTGCTTGCGCCTTCTCTCCAAACATGTCATGAAATCATGATAGTTTTCTTTGCCTGCGCCTTCTCTCCAAACATGTCACGAAATCGTGACAGTTTTCTTTGCCTGCGCCTTCTCTCCAAACATGTCACGAAATCATGACAGTTTTTCTACTTGCCTTCTTTGCTTCCAACATGTCATGAAATCGTGATAGTTTTTCTTGTCTTCTTCAAACATGTCATGAAATCGTGATAGTTTTCTTACTTGCCTTCTTTGCTTCCAACATGTCACGAAATCGTGACAGTTTTTCTACTGGCCTTCTTTGCTTCCAACTTGTCATGAAATCGTGACAGTTTTTCTTGCGCTTTCTCTCTCTTCAGCCATGTCATGATATCGTGATAGCTTTTCCAGCTTTTTCTCTCTCCTTCGATATGTCACGAAATCGCGATAGAAAACATGTCGCGATATCGTGACAGTTTTCTTACTTGTCTTTTTCTTTGATCCTTTGAATCTGGGCCACTTCTGTCTTCTTGGAAATTCATTGTACATGCTCTGACTGCTCTGAACTCTTGTTCACTTCATCAACCGATCTATCTAATGACCTCTGCACTCCTATCCATTGCATCAACCGATCCTCTGTCTGTGTTGACAACAATGACAATACTTTGGCTGCACCTTGCTCATCAATGAACTCCATTGCACTTTGGCACCTTGCTCATCAATGAACTCCTGTCCATTGCATCAACTGATCAACTTGACTGTGTTGACAACAATGACAATACTTTGGTTGCACCTTGCTCATCAATCTCCCCCTTTGGAATTGTTGGCAACACACGTAATTGCGTGCAATTACCTGTAAATCTTCTCCCCCTTTGACAATAATACCAAAGGGCGACTGCAAAACTCCCCCTGAGTCCATGCACAACATTCTCAGGCAAAAATTATTACAGTTAGCAAAAAGCATAAACATGAGCAATATGATAAACAGATGCATAAATGCTCCCCCTGAGAATTTGATCCCGATAGCTAGTCAATTCTTAGACTATTCTTGGGAATATGTGACCACTTCATTTCACTGTTTGACAACATCATGATAAGCATAATAGGCATTACTCAGATCTATCTTCAACTGTGTTGGCTGCTGGATCTCTATCCATTGAGACTCTGTTCTCTGTACTCTGTCAATAGGCTCACACAGAACCTGCTTAACAAGCTCACATAGAACTTGTCCAAATCAGCTCACAAGTCCTCACTAGAACCTGTCCAATTCAGCTCACAAGTCTTCACTAGAACTTGTCCAAATCAGCTCACAAGTTCATCAAGAAAAACTTGCTTAGCATGAACCCACAAAGAGAATTGTTAGAGACCCAATGTGATTCATCAACCTCATAGAAGCATAAAGAGAATTGTTAGAGACTCAATATGTTCTATACTTAACTCCCAATCTCAACACAACTCAACCAATCACTTTTTACATTTTCAACTTGGTCTGTGTTTTCTACAGTCATGGCTGGTCACACCTTACTTTCAACTATTCGACTCAGGAGACAACATTTTGTCACACACTTCACGGCCAAATTTTTGTTCTGCAATGCCAGCAGCATCTGCATACATCTCCACCATGCATCTTGGATATTCTCAACAAGCTTGAACCTAATGACAGTTGTTTGTCTCTCTCTGTAGTGAGAATCCAGTAGGCTACCTCAATCCACCCAGCCAAAAATACGTCTGCAGTATGCTCTGCGTCATTCCATATGAACTTAGTGATTGTCTTCGCCTTTTGCGTTCTATGTGCACTCCGCTCTCTCTTTGCACTCACTTTGCACACATTCACAACACTTCCTCAAACCACTACTAAAACTGAAAACACACTTTAACAACTGAAACAACAATATCCCGACTACTTGCCTTTCATCCTCGGATAACCAGCCAAATACATAGGAGCATTAAAATAAAACTTTAATATTGCTCCCCCTGAGGATGTGCCACCTGGAGTGGCTTAGTGCAATAGCGGAGTAGTCTCCTTCAGTCCAAGGAGACACGATTCCCTTTCTTCTGTCTTTCTCCAGACTTTCCTGAACTTGGGCTTGAGTTTTTCAACTACATCCCTATTTTGCCCCTGTTCGTGAACTTGAACATTTCTCTTGCGGGGTTGTCTCTTGTGCATCCTTGAAGGATGAAGATTTTCCTTTCTTTTATGCACATGATATGATCCCTGTCTGTGTTGCACTCTTTGTGTCTGATGAAATCTAGGGTTTTGCCTTAGATTAGATACAGAAGTGCTTGGGCAAAACCTTGCTATGTGCCCTTGACCATTACATTTAAAACATTGCACATGTTTTATGTCCCCTTCTCGTATTGCACTCTTTGTGTCTGATGAAATCTATGGTCTTGCCTTAGATTGGATACAGAAGTGCTTGGACAAAACCTTGCTATGTGCCCATGGCCATTACATTTAAAACATTGCACAGGGTGTTCACTCAGGAAAGCAGATGTGTTTTTATCGCAGCATAACTTTTTGATCTATTGTTCAGTCCACAATAAATTGCCTTGTGACCATAGCAGTTGCATTTAGAACAATAGCCATTAAAAGCATTATTATTAAAAGAGTGAGAGTGAGAGAACCTCTTTTGATGTGATTGCTTTGTTGTAGATCTTCTTTGATGCTTTCTTCCTTTTGAAGATTCAGCTTCAACCTTGAACTTCTTCTTCTCTGCATATTTGGAAGATGACGGTTGTTCAGCTTCATACTTTCCTTGCCTCGATCCTTCAACCGTGAGCTTCTTCTTCTCGACACATTTGGAGGATGAAGGTTGTTCAGCTTCATATCCAAGACCAAACTTAGCCATGGAGCTTCTTTGTTGCTTTATCATTGTATCTAGCAACTCTGTGCTCTTCTCAAATTTGAGACTTATATTGGCCTCTTCTAGTTGTTTCTTCAATGAAACAATCTCTCCTTCTTGCTGGCAGCAAACAGTCTCTTTCTCATTGATTTGAGACCTGAGAATATCTTCAATCCTTTTGTACTTGTTCTACTTGCAGCTTTAGATCAACAATAACTTTGTTAGATTCCTCTTTACTTGTGCTGCATACATCATCCTCATCATCCAGATGTGTCTTCAAGGCTTCTTTCGATTTCTTGGCCTTTTGAACTTGTAGGAAGAGATCTTCAATCTCATCCCCATATTCTTCTAACTTCTTGGACATTCTTTTGTTCTTTTTCTTTTCTATACTCAACTCTTCAAGTGCGGCAATCAACTCACCTTCTAGATCTACTTCAATCTCCAGGTTTTCATTGCATACTTCAGAATCCACTTCTTCTACCTTCTCTAGTTCAGTTTTCTCTTCCACAAGAACTAAAACTGGTTGAGATGCCTTTTTGGAGGAGGATCTATTCTTCTTACCCATTGTGTACTAATCCAAGATCAACCTTAGCTGATTTAGCCTATTCAGGAACTTGGCTCTGATACCAATTGTTAGTCTTACAATGGCACTGAGAGGGGGGGTGAATCAGTGTAGCTATTTAAAACTTAAAAACTACAACTCTTAAAGTTGAAGCAAGGAGAACTTAAAATAGATAAAGCAGATATAACAAGAGAGCATTCCACAACACACGATTTAACGAGGTTCACCAGTTTTGGCTACTCCTCAAAAATAGACTGCTTGGACTCCCATCCAAATCCAGCCTTTGCAAAGCACCCACTTTACAAATAGTTTACCAGCACCCACTGGAAGGAGCACCAACCCCTAATTTATCTGCACCAATAGAAAGGAGCACCAACCCCTGATTTACAAGCACCAACTAGAAGGAGCACCAACCCCTGATTCCAAGCACCAACTTGGATTTCTATTTTGAATCATAGATTGACATAAATATGCCTTCACTTTTACAAGACCCTTACTGGTCTATTGCTCATCCAACCTCTCCTTCAATCTCAGGAAACACATATTCCTTCTCGCACTTAAACCACACTCTCTCGTCACACTCTATCACTGCTCTCTTTCTCCATCGCTCTTTTCTCAGTCTCTCTCTCCACTCTATCTCATCTAGCACTCTCTCTCTTATTGCACTCTTACAACACTCTCACAACTCACTTACTGCACACTTACAACCTTTTCTTATAGCTTACTCTTGTAGCTCTCACAACTCTGTACTTCTTATAACATTCTTCCAGCTTTGTAACAGCCCACAACACTATCCCTCTATACAGTAGCACTCTTTCCTACTGAGCAACACGCTGCTCTCTCTTCTCGCACGGAGCTCAACCTTACTACTTCACGCAAATCTCCTTTTATAACGGTGTTCTATTTCTATTCTTAACTTCCATATTCGCGCATGCAGCCTATTAATAGTAACGACTTCTTTATTCTCACATGCAATCTTATTAATAGAACGGTTCTTTGTTTGGGCTTCGAGACGTTTCTCTATCCAACTCATGGTCTTCGTCTGATGACTTTCAGTAACCACTCTTGCATGATATTTCTTTGTAACGGCTCCTGTAACTGCAGTAATGACTTCTGTTTATTGTCACTATAACTGCCCTTGTAACTGTCGTAATTACTTCAGTTCACTATTCTTATTTAACTACATGATTTCTATCTGTAACTGCACCTGTAACTGTTGTACTGACTTCAGTTAACTCTTCTAATTTTGGTTGCATGTATTTTCCTATGCAACTTCCCTTGTAATTGCAGTTCTTCTTCAGTTAACTTTACTTCGGCTGGGTTCTACTTTTTATCACGCAGAAACAACATGTCACGATATCATGACATTTTTGCCCCTTTAACTCTTCCTTGGCGTTTGACCATGAAAACAAGACATGTCATGAAATCGTGACACTTTTTGCTTCCTTGCACTCTTCTCTGCATGCACTAGCGAAAACATGACATGTCACAAAATCGTGACACTTTACGCTACCGTACACTCTTCTTTGCATGCACCAGTGAAAATGGAACATGTCACGAAATCGTGACACTTTACGCTGCCATACACTCTTCTTTGCATGCACCAATGAAAATGAAACATGTCATGAAATCGTGACACTTTACGCCTGTTGAGACTCTTCTTTCATGCATTTGTAAAGAAATCATGACGCTTCTCCATGCTCTTTTTTTTGTTGTGAAATCATGACACTTCATCCTTTGGAGTCTTCCTCTCTGCTGTTGTCATGAAAATGCGACATGTCATGATATCGTGACATCTTTTCTCCTTAGCTCTTCTCTTCTCTTCAGGTCACGAAAACCCAACATGTAGCGATATCGCTACACTTTTGTTCCTTGCGCTTTACCTTTGCTTCGCCCTGATAATACAACATGTAGCGATATCGCTACACTTTTGTTCCTTGCACTTTCTCTTTGCTTTGGCCCGTGATAATACAACATGTAGCGATATCGCTACACTTTTTCTCCTTGCACTTTCTCTTCGCTTTGGACCGTGAAAATGAAACATGTCATGAAATCGTGACATCTTTTTCTCTCTCCTCTCTCTCTTGCAATATGTCACGAAATCGTGACACTTTTTCTCCTTGGCGCTTTTCTTCTCATCGGATCACGAAAACCCGACATGTCATGAAATCGCGACACTTTTTCTCCTTAGCGCTTCCTCTTGCAAATTGTCATGAAATCGTGACACTTTTCCTTGCAAGCTCTTTCTCTCAAACATGTCATGAAATCGTGACACATTTTTGTCCGTACTGCCTCTCTTGCAGATTGTCATGAAATCATGACACTTTTCTTTGCAAGCTCCTTCTCCCCGAACATGTCACGAAATCATGACAGTTTTCTTTGCTTGCACCTTCTCTCCGAACATGTCATGAAATCGTGACAGTTTTCTTTGCTTGCGCCTTCTCTCCAAACATGTCATGAAATCACGATAGTTTTCTTTGCTTGCCTTCTCTTCAAACATGTCATGAAATCGTGATAGTTTTCTTTGCCTGCGCCTTCTCTCCAAACATGTCATGAAATCACGATAATTTTTCTACTTGCCTTCTTTGCTTCCAACATGTCACGAAATCGTGACAGTTTTTCTTGTAAGTTCTTCTTCAAACATGTCACGAAATCGTGACAGTTTTCTTACTTGCCTTCTTTGCTTCCAACATGTCACGAAATCGTGACAGTTTTTCTACTTGCCTTCTTTGCTTCCAACTTGTCATGAAATCATGATAGTTTTTCTTGCGCTTTCTCTCTCTTCCAACATGTCGCGATATCGTGATAGCTTTTCCAGCTTTTTCTCTCTCCTTCGATATGTCACGAAATCATGACAGAAAACATGTCGCGATATCGCGACAGTTTTCTTACTTGTCTTTTTCTTTGATCCTTTGAATCTGGGCCACTTCTGTCTTCTTGGAAATTCACTGTACATGCTCTGACTGCTCTGAACTCTTGTTCACTTCATCAACCGACCTATCTAATGACCTCTGCACTCCTGTCCATTGCATCAACCGATCCTCTGTCTGTGTTTGACAACAATGACAATACTTTGGCTGCACCTTGCTCATCAATGAACTCCTGTCCATTGCACTTTGGCTGCACCTTGCTCATCAATGAACTCCTGTCCATTGCATCAACTGATCAACCTGATTGTGTTGACAACAATGACAATACTTTGGTTGCACCTTGCTCATCATCATATTCTAAGTGTAGGCCACATTTTAAGTGGATTGTAACTACCTATATGTGAGAAATGAAGAATTCTATAGACTTGACGAGCCAAAAAAAAATGTTTCCCATAGATTTTCCTAATACTTTGTTTGTATATTAGGAGTTTTCTAGATAATATTTTCTTTATAAAATTATAGTACTACATGTTTGGAAAAGCCATGTGGTGTGTATCTATCTATCTATCTATATATATATATATATATATATATATATATATATATATATATATATATATATATATATATATATATATATATATATATATATATATATATATAGTTATTTTCTTGAAAATTTGTTCACATGCGATGATGTATGACAATAGACAACCATTTGACTCTACCATTGTATAAGTCAAGATCATTCAAATATTGAACTTGAACATGATTTCAAGAAACAGATAATGAAATTTTCAAATTCATAAATTTCCTCCAATTTTATTTTTTATATATTGTACTTATCCTTGAGACCTATATGTTTGAACATAAACATCCCAAGGCTCAAAGAAGCATTTTGTTTTTTATTTATTTTATTTATCCCTAGGACCTATATGCTTGAACATAAACATCCCAAGGTTGGAAGAAGCATTTTATCAAACACTCCATCTAAAGATTGTAGATATCATCATATTCAAAGTTATCTTATGGATTTATTTTTGACATATATTTTGGGTTAATGGTAGATTTAGAAACTTTTTATCAATCTTAGATTTCTTTAAGATTTACTTTTTTAATTTAATTATTTTGGCTTAGATTCCAACAATATTTAAAATCTTTGAAATAATTGTAGCATCAAAGACTATAGGCAACAATTTTATTGGGTTTAAATGAGCTTCTTCAAGTTAAGTTTCATAATATTTTAGTTAAAATAAAAGCTTTACCTAACTTTTTGAACCAATAATAAGGAATGAAGTCTATGTATTTTATGAAGCAATTTAGTCAAAACAATTGAGCATCAAAGATATGTATTATATGAAGCAATTTAGTCAAAACAATTGTAGCATCAAAGATTATAAGCAACAATTTTATTGGGTTTAAATGAGCTTTTTTTCAAAATATTTTGGTTAAAATAAAAGCCAATAATAAGGAATGAAGTCTATGTATTTTATGAAGCAATTTAGTCAAAACAATTGTAGAATCAAAGATTATAGATGACAATTTTATTGGGTTTAAATGAGATTCTTCAAGTTAAGTTTCAAAATATTTTAGTTAAAATAAAAGCTTTACCTAATTGTTTGAGTCAATAATAAGGAATGAATTCCATGTATTTTATGAAGCAATTTAGTCAAAACAATTGTAGCATCAAATATTATAGGCAACAATTTTATTGGGTTTAAATGAACTTCTTCAAGTTAAGTTTTAAAATATTTTAGTTAAAACAAAAGCTTTACCTAATTGTTTGAGCCAATAATAAAGAATGAACTCTATGTATTTTTGTTGTACTTAGTATGGCACTGAGAGGGGGGGTGAATCAGTGTGGCATTCCAAAACATGAATTAACAGCTCTAAAAACCACAACAATTAAAACTTATAAACAAATATAATAAGTATAGCAATAGAACATCACACAACATAGATTTTTAACAAGGTTCACCAAAATGGCTACTCCTCAAAAAGAACGACTGCTTGGACTACCATCCAAATTCAGCCTCTTGCAAAGCACCAACTTTACAATTTGTTTACCAGCACCAACTGGAAGGAGCACCAACCCCTTATTTATCTGCACCAACAGAAAGGAGCACCAACCCCTAATTTGCTAGCACCAATTGGACTTCAATTTTGAATGAAAATTTTTGACAAATACCTTTGTTATTGCAAGACTCTAACTGATCTACTTCACCTTTGCAATCTCTGCACACTCTGCTCTTTCTTGCACAATCTCTTCACACAATCTACTGCACTGCTACAGCCAAACTTTGTAATCAACTTTGCCCTTTGCGCTCTCTGCACATTCTGCTTTCTCTGCTCACATGCTTCGCACACTCTATGTCATTCCACACTCTGCTCTCTATGTGCATTCACAATCGCACTTCGAACAACTCGACACAACTAGCTCACATTATGCACTTCGCTATCATCTCGCCGATTCTACGCTATCTGCGCTTTTACGACCGCATCTCGCACTTCAACATTCACTCAATGGATGCCTAAATCTCCAAACAACCCCGCTTATATACTTGAGATTTTGATATGAAAACCCTAATAATAGTCGACTGATTATGCAAATGCAAACCCTAATCTTGGTCGGTTGCAAACCCTAAACATGGTCGACTGCAAACCCTAAATGTGGTCAATTGCAAACCCTAAAATCTATTAGCCTGCATTGAATGACTTCTGAACTGCCTGTCCACTGCATTATTAGATCTAACTCGCTCGAGTTGACAACAATGACAAAACTCTTGCAACACCTTGCTCAACAATCTCCCCCTTTGGAATTGTTGGCAACACTCGTGTACATTCCTGTAACTCTTCTCCCCCTTTGTCAATAATACCAAATGGCTGCTGCAGACTCCCCTTGAGTCCATACACACCATTATCAGAACCACATTGAAATAGTTAGCAAAAATCATGGATATGATCAATAAGATGAACAAATGCACAAATGCCCCCCTTGAGAATTTGATCCCAATGGCTAGTCAAATTTTAGACTATTCTTGGGAATATATGGCCACTTCAATTCACGCTGTCTTCTGAGCCTCAACCCTCTGTTGCTCTACAATCTCAAACTTGTCCACTGATTTTAGTGAAAGCATACACTGATCGTTTAACTATCCAAATTTTTGCTCTGTAATGCAAACAACATCTGCATATACATCTTGAATATTCTCAACAGACTTAAACCTACTGACAATTGTTTGTCTTTCTCTGCAGTGAGAATCCAATGAGACTACCTCAATTCTTTATAAAAGCACCTCAAACATTCATCCCCAGGCTGGAAATCATCTGTCTGCACATTATAAATTTTTCCTTCAATCTTCCCATTCAACATGCTGATTTCACTTCTATCAACAGAATTGACAAGTGACTCACATCTCGTACCAATTTTTGTCCAAAGACTCGCAATTTCTATCGCCAACTCTTACTTTCAATTGTGCATGTCGAAAGAAGAAATTTTGTCAAACACTTTATGGCCAACCGTAGTGCACCTTACTCAGCCTCAAACTTCTTATCCTTGAATTGGCATTATATTAAAAGTTAAAACAAAACTGTCTGTGAATTAAATATATTCACCAAGGTGTAATGAAATATCTGACAATCTTCACATCAAGCGTTGAACAAAAACATGCTACTATTATCGAAACACAAATACGCAGTTGGGGAAAGCATTCTTTCAATAAACAAAAACAATCTGAACTGTTATAATCCATAGCTATAATCAGTGGCAGTAAGAACCATCAACAAAACAACAATGACATAAGAAATACTATCAATGGTGAAGAGTCTCAATGCAAACACTACCCTTCATGGCACTTCCACACACAACTAAATGAACAACCAACACACTTGACAATTATACCACAAGAGCCCAACTGTTGGTCTTTCATCCTCAGATACCCAGACAAATATACAAGAGCATTAAAATAAAACCTTTTTCAAAATGCTCCCCCTGAGGATGTGTTACCTGGAGTTGCTTAGTGCAGTAGAAGAGCAGTCTCCTTTAGTTCAAGGAGACACGATTTCCTCTCTTCTTTCTTTCTCTAGACTTTCTTGACCTCGGGCTTGGATTTTTCACCTGCGTCCCTATTTTGCATCATTGCATGAACTTGAATATCTCTCTGATGTGGTTGTCTCTTATGCATCCATGATGAATGATTATTTTCCTTTCTTCTATGAACCTGATTTATTTCCTGTCTGTGTTGTGTTCTTTGCATCTTATGAAATCTACTGTTTTGCCTTAGATTTGATACAGAAGCGCTTGGGAAAAACCTTGCTATGTGCCCATGACCATTGCATTGAAAATATTGTACAAAGTGTTCACTCAGATATGCAGATGTATTTCGACCAGCACAACTCTTTGATTTATTATTTAATCCACAATAAGTTGCCTTGTGACCATACTGGTTACATATGAAACAATAGCCATTAAAAGTGAGTATGAAAAAAGTGAGAGTGGTAGAATCTCTTTTGTTGTGGCTGCTTTGTTGTAAATCTCCTTTGATATTTTATTTCTTTTGAAGATACAGCTTTAACCTTTTCTTGCTCGGACCCTTCAACGGTGAACTTCTTCTTCTCTGCAGAATTGGAAGATACAAAGTTGTTCGACTTCATATCCAAGACCATGCTTAACCGTGGAGCTTCTCTGATGACTTATCATTTTATCTAGCAATTATGTGCTCTTCTCGAATTTAAGATTTGTATTGGCCTCTTCTAGTTGTTTCTTCAATGAAACAATCTCTTCTTCTTGTTTGCGGCAAATAATATCTTTCTCATTGATCTGCGACCCGAGAGTTTCCTCAATCCTTTTAGACTCTTTTACTTGCAGCTTTAGATTACTAACTACTTTGTTAGAATCCTCTTCATGTTTGTTACACACATTGACTTTATCATTCAGCTGTTACTTCAAGTCTTCTTCTATTTTCTTGGCCTGTTGGAATTGTAAGAACAGATTTTCAATCTCATCCCCATATTCTTCCAATTTCTTGGAGAGTCTTTTGTTCTTTTTCTTTTCTATACTCAACTCTTCAAGAGCAGAGATCAACTCACCTTCCTAGTCTACTTCAGCATTGAGGTTTTTATTATCTGCTTCAGTTTTCACCCCTTCTGCCTTTTCTGGTTCAATTTCCTCTACCATAGAAATTGAAACTGGCTGAGATGTCCTTTTGAAGGAGGTTTTATTCTTCTTACTTGGAGCTGTAATTTGATCTTCATTCCAATTTGCTTCTGCATTCATTTCTTCTTTATTACATTCATGTTCTGATTCTATTTCTTCTTCATCTTCATTGCTACTAAACCCATAACACTGACGTTCATTATGTTGGAGTTGATCAAAACATTCTGAACCTTGAGAACCTGCATTATGACCGAGTGGACTCTTGGCCTTTTCTCCATTGTTTGATTCATCTCTTGAATCTACAGCAATAATAAATTTATCTTTATTTTCTTTTATGACCCTGTGTGATCTTTTCTTCTTGTGTCTCATGGTTCCATTTTGCCTTTCTTTGCCATTAGAGTATTAATCCAAGATCAACCCTAGCTGATTTAGCCTTTAAAAGGAACTTGGATTTGATACCAATTGTTATAATCACAATGAAACTGATAGGGGGGGTGAATCAGTGTGATCTTTAAAATTTCTAAAACATATGGTTTTAAATCCAGTAGCAGATAAAAGAGATACTAAATGCATCAAGAAAGCATCACACATAACACAGCAATTTAACGAGGTTCACCAATGTGGCTACTCCTCAAAAATGGTTGCTTGGACTACCATCCAAATCCAGCCTATGCAAAGCAACAACTTTACAACTTTTTACCAGCACCAACTGGAAAGAGCTTCAACCCTTCAATTTTTTTGCACCAACGAAGGGAGCACCGACCCCCAAGACATCGACTACTACTGGAAGAAGCACCAACTTCTTATGCCAAGCTGCAACTTGGACATTACATGAAATAATAAAAACTTACAGCAACAATACTTTCACCTTATTACCCAGTCTACAGTTTTCAAGCACTCTACTTCTGCTGTGCCAAAGCTTTGCACAACCAGTCTGCTACACGATTCGCTTTCTGTGCACAACAGTCGTAAATCACACCTTCTGCAGCTCTCTGTGCGCTAACACTTCGCAAAGATTCGATACGCCCTCTTTACTACAACTCCAAAGAACTATCACTTCGCTCACACTTTGAATCGAAATGACTTGCTCTCTGCTCGACGTGAACTTCTTTTGCACTACTCGCTCTCCCATTAACTTCGAAATAGCCCCCCTTTTTATAGAAGAGAATTCAAGATCAATTCTTAAATCATAGTCGGCTATAACCCTAGGACGTCGGCTACAAACCCTAATGATGTCGGTTGCAAACCCTAGAATTTTTTGGCTGCTAAAACCTGGTGATTGTCGGCTGCAAACCCTAAAAACGTCCACTGTAAAATCCTAGAAAATGTCAGCTTTAAAACCCTAAAAACGTCCGCTATAAAACCCTAGAAAATGTTGGCTTCAAAACCCTAAAAATCGTTGGCCTCGATTCAACTTTGTCGGCCTCAACCGCTACTGCCACCTCTGTCACCTTTTTGTAATTGTTGCCGCGAAACACAAACATGTCGCGATATCGCGACGCTTTGTAGCCGTACGCCTTCATATCCTTGCTGTCGTGAAATCGCAGCCATTTTGGCCTTTGATAGCTTTGCCATCGTTCTTGTCACGAAATCGCGACAAGAATGAGGACGACGTTTGTCCACTACATTATTAGATCTAACTACCTGAGTTGACAACAATGACAAAACTCTTGCAACACCTTGCTCAACAATTTTATGAAGCAATTTAGTAAGAACTTTGGAGCTCTGCTAGGGTTTGATGAGGAAAAACTACTCTGCTAGGGTTTGATGAAGAAAAACTGCTCTGCGGGGATGGCAGCAACTTTCGGAGGAGGTCTAAAAAATTGGAGGAATGTCGTGATGGCATCGGGTCCGGCACGAGAGAGTGCATGCTCGTGATGTTTTTTCATCTGAAAATGACTTGGAAGGAACAGGATTTTCCGGTGCATGTCGGGAACCGCTTGTTAAAGAACAATGGATGTTTGGAACGATGTGAAGCTAGGTCCGGTTCTAGTGGTTCAACCGGACTCGGTGGCGGAAGATGTGGAGTATCTAACCAAACATGCCCTTATTGGCAAATTTTTGGGCATCCGAATTTCTCTCCCCTTTGTGGAGGCTTGGGTCGGGGAAGACTTGGAATCCTGAAGGCGATGTGGAGGTGATCCTGAGTGTGAACAACTATTTTATGGTGGTTTTCTCTTGTATTGGAGATCGTAACAAAGCATTTGAAGGGGGTCCTTATTTCTATAACCAAGTGGGACTCTTTCTTAAACCCTGGCATGTGGGTTTCAACCCATTAGAGGAGCGGCCGTCGCGGGTTCCAGTATGGGTGCGGCTTCCATGGCTCCCGTTGGAATTTTGGAGAACTGATATCTTGCATAAGATTGCCCTTCTGCTTGGGAAGCCGGTTGGACCGTCACAACGAGACAATGGATAAAAAGGTAATCTCTGTTGCTCGTATTTGTGTTGAAATTGACTTAAATAATCCTATTCCAGATTCTATTGAAATACAATTTGGATCAACTACATGGGTTCAAAAACTTGACTATGAAGCTCTTCCATTTCGTTGTCAGATTTATCGTGAATATGGCCACCTACAAAGAAAATGCCCTAAGTTTGTCTCGCTTGTGGCTTCAAATCTTGGGCCCTCTCGGTCTGGACAAAGTTTGGATAAAGGAAAAGCCCCGATAAAGGAAGGGGAACGGGATAAGGAAGGTTTTGTTCCGGTAAAAGCCTAAAACAGAGGACGAAGGGCAAACAAAGACCTTAAGGATAGCCAACCAGATGCTCTACTCAACCATTTTGAAATATTAGATGATCTTGATCAGTGCATGGAGATACCTAAAACGTCGCTACCTGATGCAAATATAACAAGGCCGAATCAGATGTCTCTTCTTGAGGGGGAACTTAAGGAATCAGATCTAGGGGTTTAAATGAAGAACAAAGGGCTTTGGATCTGAGTATAGGGGACATGGTTGGGTCTAGCCCTATAAGGGAAACTATTTTGGAAAGTGGTACAGATTTAGTTATGCCCTCTCCTACTCAAGCACGATGCAGTCATCCTTGGACTGCAAAACTCCTACGGTGTTGGGATTGCAGCAGAAAATAATTAAAAAAGGTTTTCGGATAAGAATATGAAGGTGGGTCGGAAGAAGGACCAGGATAAAATTAAGTTAATGGGGGAGACTTTGGTGGAGTCGGGCTTGGTGAGAACATTGGACTCCCATTTTTATAACCCCCAAAAATGATTATCCTCTCATGGAATGTAAGGGGGTTGAACAGCATCCCCAGACAAAAAGTTGTTCGTGATTTGGTTCGTGTGCATTCTCCGGATGTGGTGTTTATTCAGGAGACTAAATTGGCTATTGATAGTATGTTCAATATTGCTCCCAAGTTGTGGAGAAGGGGGCAATGCCAGTGTATTGGTGCATGTGGATATGTTGGTGGCGTCGCTTGTTTATGGGATCCGGTTAAGATATCCCCTCTTACTTGGATTTCCAGCAGATGGTCTATTTCGATGGTCGGGCATGATAATGAATCCGGTGAAACCATCCTACTTACAAATGTGTATGCTCCTATTGATTACAATGGTAAAGTGAATTTGTGGGAGCACATTTGCTTTGTGAGAAGTTTGGTTCCCCTGTACCCATGGATTTTGGTTGGAGACTTCAACTCTATCACTTGTCTGGAGGAGAAACGTGGTGGGGTGGACCGTCTCGAGCCTTTTTCTTCTGTCTTCAGTGCTCATATCCAGGCCCTAAACTTGGTTGACATCAAGCCGGATAATGGGATCTTTACTTGGCACAATAGAAGGTGTGGGGAAGCTTCCATCTCAAAGATATTGGATAGGTTTTGATATCCGGTTATTGGATGGGTAATAACAGAAGTGCTAGTTCTGTGATTATGGAGGGTAGGGGATCTGATCATTGGCCTATCAAACTCTCTGCTTTGGAGTTAGGGCTAAAAAGAATCCCTCCTTTAAGTTTCAACTTATGTGGCTTCGTGATCCTAAGCTTCATGATTTCATGCGAGGCTGGTGGACCACTGGCAAACCTCCTCATGGCACCGCTATGTATTCCTTTATGAAGCGACTACAATTTGTAAAACATAAATTGAAGAGATGGAATAGACTAAATTTTGGGAACCTTTCCTTGGCTAAGTTGGCAGCTCTTAGGAGGATGGAAGAAGCTTCAAGGAAGATTAGAGATCAAGGATTCACGAAGGAGCTTCTTGTTGAGGAATCCGAGGCTGCGAAAGACCTTGTTGAATGGGAGCGAGGGAAGAATTTTTGGAAACAAAAAGCTCGAGTAGATTGGCTTCGGGAAGGGGATAGGAACACAACCTTCTTTTATAACTCGGTTAAGGCTCGTCGTAATGGTAACCTGATTACCTCTCTTGTGAATTCTCGGGGTGCCCTGCTCTCTTCTTTCGGGGATATTTCAGAAGAGACTAAGAGGTATTTTCCTCTCTCTTCAAGGAGGACTCCCTATCAGATGATGAGAATGAAAAGCTTATTCTAAACTGTATTCCAGCGATTGTTTCTAGAGAGATGAATGAGCACTTGATGGGTCCAATTTCCCTTGAGGAGTTGGAAAATGTTGTATTCAAGATGAAAAAAGGAAAAGCCCCAGGCCCAGATGGATTCCCGATTGAGTTTTATCAGGAGTTTTGGGATTTAATCAAATTTGATCTTTTGGAGGTGGTCCATGAGTCCCAAAAGAACAAACAGATGCTAAGGGCCCTAAATGCTACCTTTGTGGTGCTTATACCCAAAAAAGAGGGAGCAAATTCCTTGGATATGTTCGGGCCTATTGCTCTCTGCAATGTTGTGTATAAGATCATCACAAAAATTATTCTTGAGAGGTTGAAGATATGGTTGAGCAAAATCATATACGAGGAGCAAGGAGGGTTTGTTGTTGGCCGACAAATCTTGGATGGGGTTGTTATTGCTACAGAAGCTATTCACTCGATGGAAACTTCTAAGGAGAAAACTATGTTCATTAAGTTGGACATGGCCAAAGCCTATGATCGGGTGAGATGGTCCTTTCTTCAGAAAGTTCTTATTACTTTTGGATTTGAGGAGGAATGGATTAGATGGGTGATGAGCTGTGTTTCTTCTTCCTCATTCTCTGTTCTTGTTAATAATGAGCCATCAGAGTTGTTTGAGGCCTCAAGGGGATTGAGGCAAGGAGATCCTTTATCTCCTTATTTGTTTATCATTATGGCGGAAGGGTTGGGAAGATTGCTCAAGTCTCAAGTCATGCAGGGTCTCATTCGGGGGTGGAAGTGGGATAGTAGTTTGCCACCTCTTTCCCACCTTCAATTTGTTGATGATACTGCTTTGTTGGGAGTTGCCACTATCAGGGAAGCTGGCAATATTAGACAGTCTCTTGACATATATCTTGGTGCTTTCGGACAGTTGATTAATGAGGACAAGTCTTCTATTTTCTTCTTCAATACCCCTCCTCTTATTCAAGCCAGGATTGCTCGCATTCTAAGATTCCAGGTTGGGACTCCCCCTTCATTTATCTTGGTATTCCAATTTCATCTCATCCTCTACCTAGATCTTCTTGGCAGTCTATGCTTGATAAGTTTAGAAGGAAGGTGAATCATTGGACTTTCAGATGGCTATCCACTACAGGTAGAGTGTTGCTTTTAAAATCTGTTGTTCAAGCTTTACCCATTTATAGATGTTTTGTACAAATAGCTCCCTCTCACTTCATCAAGGACATGGATGCTTTGTCAAGACAGTTTTTATGGTCTAGAAAACTTGATCAATCTAAATGGAGTTTGGTTAGGTGGGATTCTATATGTAGGTCGGTGCAAGAGGGAGGCCTTGGGTTGCGACAGACAACTCTTTTTGGGCAGGCTTTGGCTGCAAAACTTTATTGGAGATGGTGTACCTCTCAAGATCAGATTTGGGCTAAAATATTATCTTGTAAATACTTGAGAGGTAGGCTGAGATCCCTAGAGTCAGCTTGGTTGGGAAAGGTTCGGTTATCTGGGACACTCTAAAAGAGGAGCTAATTTAATCAAGCGGGGTTTGTTCTGGATTTGCAATCGGGGATCAAATGCTCTTTTTTGGGAGGATTCTTGGGATGGCCACCCTCCTATCTTGAATCAATATCCTAGGTTACGTTCCCTAAGCATTTTTTCTTGGAAGCGAGGTTGGTCTCGTGTGGAGGACTTTAAAAAAATCTAGTCTTTTGGAAATATGGAGATGTACGGGTGGAAAGATCCGCAAGAATGGCCCCGGGGGGACTGGCCAAGGACAGAGAGGTGCTTGCTCTTATTCTTATGGGGAGGCCTTGTTCTTCATTGAGGGGTAAAGATATTATGGCTTGGAACCATGATCCTAAGGGAACCTACTCGGTAGCCTATGGTTATCAGGTTCTTGATAAGCAAAAGTATGGGAGTCTTCCTGTCACTTGGTGGAAAAAGGTGTGGAACAAATTTGCCTGGCCAAAATGTAACTTCTTTCTCTGGTTGGTAGCTCGTAATAAATGCCTCACTTGGGATAATGTGAGGAAGAGGGGATTTCAGGGTCCCTCTTTTTGTGTCCTTTGCAGTAAGAATGAGGATGACTCTTCTCATTTATTTTTCCAATGCTCCTTTGCCGAGAGACATTTGGCACCGTTGGTGGAGCGCATGGAACCATCCATGTTTTCATGTGTTGTCCCTGGTGGAGTTTTGGAGTAGTCTGGGCAGACCTCCGGCCAAGGCCCCCTTCCTTCGGGTGGCTTGGAATTTGGGCCCTTCTTGCATCATCTGGAAAATTTGGCTCGAACGGAACCGACGCATATTTCAGGGCAGTTATTTGGTTGTTCAACAGATATGGCAAAGGATCCTGTATATGGTTCAGGAAACCATCCATAGCAAATGTGATGTGGACCCTCTTTTGGATTCTAGGGAGGAGAAGGTACAACAAGCCCTTGGTCTCTTTGGGGATGGTGTGAACTCTTCTAGCCCTAGTAGGGTTCCTCGGCTCAGCAAGAAGGTTAGGAGAGATGGTAGGTGGAGGCCACCCCCTAGAGGAGTTTTAAAAATTAATACTGATGGATCATCCAGGGGGTAATCCTGGACATGCTGGCATTGGCGGTGTTGGGAGAGATTCTAATGGTGGTGTCAGTTTTTCTTTTCCATTTATAAAGGTGTTCACTCCAACAATTTTATGGAAGCTCTTGCAATTCTTGAGGCCTTGCGGAGGGGGTTTCTCTTGGTTGGCATAGGATTATCTGCGAGTCCGACTCTCAAATTGTGGTTAATATTTTAAACGGTAAAAGGGTGGAGGAAGTTAATTGGCGGTTGGCCTCTGTAGCCGTTCAGATTCTCGAGAATGAGTGAAGAGTTCGAATTTATATCCTTTGTGCACATTCCAAGGGAATGGAATGTGGTTGCTGATTACCTGGCCAAAAGGGCTTCTAAGCTGTTGGATCCTTGGAGTATCGATAATTGGGAGAGTCTCCCGTCTGGGGACTCTCAACGCCTGTGGGAGTTGATCCACAAGGATGTACAGACTTAATGTGGTTTGTTCTTGTTGTCTTTTTTGGGTGTCATTCTAGTCTAGTGGTTTTAGCTTGTTTGGTTGTTTATTTGAGTCCTGGTTGGAAGCTCAGTTGTACTCTGTAATCCAGACTTTTTATCAATAAATTTTTACCCCTTTATTTAAATGAAGCAATTTAGTCATGAAATAATGTATAAATTGATGCTAAAGAGATTTGCAATGATAATTATTTAAGGCTTGGAGAGTTTTTAGATAGAAAAGAAAAAAAAGACAATTGTGAAATGAAAGGACAATGTGAGACGAAAATAATAAGAATATTTGGTTTTTTTTTTTTTAAGTCGTCAACCAAGAGACATATGACATTAAATGATGCTAAAGCACGTACTGTGGCTTCTGTTTACATTATGTACCAAACCGGTGATATTAGTGAATTTAAGGAATCCATGTAATACTGTAGTAAATTCCAAGTCTTTCTGGCTTCTAACCTTTATTTTATATAAAATAAGAAGATTTATGATGGCTTATAATTTTTACTTGGTATTATATATTGTTATAAATAATTTTATAATATATAAAATTTTGAAAACAATTTTAATAGTATAATAGGGAAAAAAATAGATTATTTAAAAATAAATAATATAATATAAAAATAATTTAATTGGATGTAAAATAACTTAATTTAACTTAGTAAAAAAAAATTAATATTTTGATAATAAAATTCAATACAGGTCACGCATTTATTAAAACAAAATGTATAGTTTTTATTAAAACAAAATGTATAGTTTTTTAAAATATATTGTAGTGTTATTTTTTTCTTAAAAAATATTAAAATATTATTGATGGTATTCTATCTATATTTCAGTAATGGATTATATGTGTGAAAATTTAAATTATATAATCTAAAAAGTACACTCGAAGAGATATTGTAGTGTTATTATTTTCTTTAAGAATATTAAAATATTATTGATGGTATTTTATGGTAAAGATATTATCTATATTTCAGTAATGGATTACATGTGTGAATTTTTAAATTATATAATCTAAAAGGGCACAAAAGTCAATTTTAGCGGCTATGAACACATTATGATTGCAAAAGGTCAATTTTAGCGGCTATAAACACGTTGCGGAGACAGCAAGTGCATGCGCCGGAGGACAGATCTTGATAACGCTAAGACTGGGGACGACAAGATTCCCACTGAGAAGACCGCTTGAGAAAGCTTGCACTTCATTAGAAAGTCTTTACCTATATGATTTGAGTGGGCCTTGCAATACGGTTTTTTTTTTAATTTTTATTTATTTTGTTTTAATTAAACGAAGTAAGGTAGTATAATATAAGATTATTTTTCTTATATTTTTTTTAGGTATAATAATATAAGGCTTTCTCTTTCCTTTTCTTTACTGTGATTTAAATTAAGGTAATTAAGATGAAAAGTCAATAATATATTATTGGGGTGTTTTTATATAGACTTTGTGATAAGATTTTAAAACTTTGAAGAGTTCAAATTTAATAAAAATACTTTCCTCTTATTTTTTACTTAAAAAATATTATTATTATTTTATGGATTATATGGGATTGAAAGAGGCTCCACCCATATTACATCATTATCATATAATAGTATTACAACAAATCTTGGATATATATTTTTTTATTAGATGATAAAAGGGGTTTTGGAAGGGTCCCCAAACCTTTACAAAGGGGTTTTGGAAGGGACCCCAAACCATTACAGATCCAAAGAGTATTCAATGATCTCAAAGGAAGTACATCAATTGGATTGGATCCAACTACCAACAAGAGAATCATACATCAAATAAATTGTGGATCCAAATATCCCATCTTAACTCAAATTTAAAATTCAAACTTGAAAAAGAGCATCAAAGGAAAAAAACATCGTGAGATTCGAGGCACTCAATGAAGACTGGGAAAAAACCAACGAGATTTTAAACTAGATAACAAGGTGATACTGCTAGAAATCTTGTCCAACGAGAGTCTGAAAAACCAACAATCCATGACCAGTCAATAATGGACTACAACTAGGGAACGAGGTGATATTGCTAGAAAATAAGGGAATGGCTTTGACAAATACCGATAAGAGAAATTAAACATAAAATTTCGCTTTAAAATTGAAACCTTCAAATCGCCTAGTGGGAAAGAAATTTCTCACTTGCTTCGAAGCCCTTAGAGCTCGCCTAATAAACAAAAAGAACAATCATGCCCAATGGGAGAATCCAACTAAGGAACCCAACCTTCCTTTGACACACGACCCAACCATCTGTTGGAACCCTGTTAAGGGACGAACAACTTAAACAAAAACAACCAATAAAAGGAGATTTACAACTGAGGATACCGAAGACAGAAAATCTTCTAGTCCAAGAGCATGTTTCTGACAAAGACACACCATAAAATCCATGGATCCCATTGGATTCCAACCAACCTCTAGGTCATATGAATTTAGGCTAAATCGGCCTAAAATAGCACTAGAAAGAAAATAAAAGGAAGATCACTTCAAAAATTGGAGCTTTGGAACCCTGGGATCCGAGATAGCTAAAGAAGTTGGATCTATCAGCTGGTCCATCCCCTGCAACATACAAAAATTAGGAGACCCCACAAAACAAAGGGGCCATCAATAAATTCCTTCCTCAAAGGTCATTGAGACCAAGGTCTCCCCCTAGAGTTGGATCAGGGAAGGGGAAGACCAGAAAGAACCGTAAGGAAAGAACCCCAAAATGACACCCACCCACATCCAACAACAGTTCCCAACAACCGTCAGATAAAAATACCAAACACCCACTAGTCGAAGTGACCTGACAGCACAAGTATGACTCCACAAATGTTGAAGGTACAAGGTCTCATTTTTTGATTAAGAGAAGGGGCAAGACCAAATAATTTTGTAGAGAGACACCCGACTGACCAATACAGACAACTAGCAACAATATCTCAAAGGAAAAAATCCAACAGGAAGGATAGGGAAGCCTCGCACTCAGAGAGAAAGGGTATGAGAGCACATAAGCGGGAGACCCTCTGCCACGTCATGGAGGCCCATGCAAACCCTCTCTGTCATGGTGAGGCTCAGGCCCTTGCAAACCCTCTCTACCATGGTGAGGCTCATGCCCTTGTAGATCCTCTCTGCCATGGTGAGGCTTAGGCCCTCACAGACCCTCTCTACCATGGTGAGGCTCAGGCCCTCGTAGACCCTCTCTACCATGGTGAGGCTCAGGCCCACATAGACCCTCTCTACCATGGTGAGGCTCAAGCCCAGACAAACCCTCTCTACCATGGTGAGGCTTAGGCCCACACAAACCCTCTCTGCCATGGTGAGGCTCCAACAAAGCTCAAATATTATCCATCTATCATTTGATAAGACTCGAACCTGGGTCTCCTCAAAATATTGAGAAATCTAACTAGTTGAGCTAATGACACTTGATACTTAAAAATATTACTACATCATTTAAATTTTTTTAAAATCTAGGTAAAAATGTACGTTAAAAGAATTTTAAAATATTCTTATTTATTTTATTTTAAGTTTAATAATATTTGGTAAAATTTTGAATCAATAAACCTAATTAAGGATTTATAAGACCATATATATCAAAGGCAAAAAAATATTATTCCTATGATTTCGTTTTAAAAAAATTTACAAATTATAAATTAAAATAGTTTTTGACGTGCACGTTCAAACGCAACTCAATATGAGGGGATCAGGACCCCTCATAAAAACTTGTATAAACTCATTGAAAAAAAAAGTTTTTGAAGTGCAAAGGAATAACAATTTACAGTAAGTCATTTAAATTGATTATTATTAAAACTTAAAATTAGTTAAAAAAATGGAGAAAAAGAAGAACTTCAGGGATGTATTTGAGGTTGAACAAAAAATCCTAGATGAAAATGTTGCCCCAGAATTAGAATTATCCAATGGGCACACCTCTAGATCCCCTTTCAGATAGACAAAGTTTTTTTGTAGACTTGTTAAAGGAGAAATCTTAAACATAAACTAAAGAAGCATGCAAAATAACACTAAAAATACTCTTTACAAATTCTAGAAAAAATCAATGAGCAAGGAGGCACCTCAAAGAGTAAATGGATGTTTGCCACAGTCTGAATCAAGACCAAATATTGTCATTGACCAGAGTATAATAGAATAAATAGTCATATATAGAGCTAATCATGACATAATATGCAAATTCATAGGTATTTGTCATACGTTGAACTTCTTCCATTCATGGGTTGAGCAGAACTATGAGCCTCTTGGTGAGTATTCCTTGTGGTGCATTAGTGATGGATATTTTATTATTAGTTTTTCCTCACTAGCAGATAGAAATAAAGTATTTGAATCAGAAAAGAGGAACCATGGCCTGGTAGGATTATTTGTCCAACCCTAGAGAGCGGGATTTAATCCCCAAATTGAACCCAATATTGTCTTGATTTGGGTTTAATTGTATGCACTTCTAGTGGAGTTCTAGAGTGAGCAAGTATTGGAAACCATAGGTAACTTTCTTGGAAGATATTTGGGTATCTCTAGAGACACAATCAAAGGAAACACAATCGTCTATGCTATATTATGTGTTGAAATGGATCTCAGTTAGCCTATTTCAATAAAGGTAGAACTTGAACTTGTAGGACTATGTTGGATTCAACAATTGGATTATGAGGTGTTGACCTTCAAGTGTGGATTTTACCATAAATATGGGTATTTTATCTAATCCTACCCAAAAACTATGATCACAAAAATGGAGATCCCATTGGGAACATCAGATCCTCTTAAGGAGAGTAAATCTACAATCATTAAAGGAGCAGTTAGCACTTCTGAAGGAGGATAAGCAAAGGGGTATTGTTTTGAATAGCCCTATAGAAACCAAAATCTGGGTATTTGCTTTTCACCACATAATTATGCATAGTAAAATATATGCCTAGGTCTAAACAAGAATATTAATTCCTGTACATTTCACCCACATTGCACATCACAATTATGCATAATAACATATGCCTAAGTCTAAACTTAGGCATAAAAATCCTGCACATTATCCTATTTTTGAGATTTTAATAAATCTAAAAAATCCCCCTAGGATACCTTGTCTCCACATGTGACACATGTTCTAGCCACCACTATCCCTCACCTTGCCACATCTCACACCTCACTCCACTTGCACCTACCCACATGCCACCACTCCACCTAAGTGGGACACTCTAAGTGACTCACTGCAACCACCCGGGATATGTGACTGCCTAGTCCTTACCACTTGGTAGCCCTAGCTTTCCACATATATTTTCCCTCCAAAATCCAAAATTACCTATAAAAGCAACACCATTCCATAAAGTAAAGAGAAGCTGGAAAGAACACCGCTATGCTACCAAAATTATTGTAGGAAATCACCAACGTTCGTGGAGTTTGTGTTGTTGAGGTCCCAAATTAGAGTTTCATGGTTTTCACCCTTCTTGAACAACCACCCAATGGTGTTTACATAGTATCAATCACCCTCCTATGGTTGTTCAACTGCCCTCCCACGGTTGCTCAACTACCCTCCCGTAGTTACACTATCACAACCATGGGCCTATGTTTGTGCAAAAACTATCAAATATGTTTTGGCCATATCTCACTCATATGAAATTGGATTGAGCTAAAATTTTTATGGTAGGTTCCTAACATCCACTAAAAAATCTCCATCAATATTTAGGTCATTTAAAATAGCATAGAGCCAAACTCCAACCCATAGTTGGCCAGCATCACTCGTGAGCCCATGGTTACTCATGAAAGCATTTTCAACACTTCCAAACATAGATCAGACAAGTAAGAACACAACAAGGTATCTTATTTCATTGTTTTCTATATTTTGCATTGTTTTACATATTCTACAAGCATTTACTTTTAGGGTTTGATAGCTTTCCATTTATGTTAAAAGGGGATTCACACCATGGAAACCCTTCATATGCTATTAACCCTCTTTTGGTAGGACATGTGTGCAAGAGATAGGTATTTGAGTAGCTACTAAATCTAGAGTGGTCCATCATAGGATATGCAAGCCCACTCACCACTTGGTTGTAGCAGAGAATACCAAAGACACCATCATCATTTGTATTTAGCAAAAGGGGCATTTCCCCCTTTCTCTACCCATTGTAATATGAGAGCAAGCATAGTGTAATCATACCCTTGCACATTTAGGGAAAAAGCATTGTAAATGGAGATCAAGGCTCCATTCAAATTTAATACAAAAATTATTTTCATTGCACATTGCTTGTTCCTTTATTTTATTATTTGGTGTTGTCTTATTTGCTTACAAAATGTTAATCACAGTGGGACCATCAAAGGGTTTTATTATTGATGCCTTGATTTTCCTTGATTACTAATTTTTCTATTGTTTGTTGTTATAGGTACTCAAATTTGAGTTGCAAATATCGAGGATTGAACGTGAAAGTCTCGAAGCCTATCTTGACCTGACCCTGTGCCTGAGGAGCTATGAGCACGTAGTTATGGACCTGATGAACAATGGACTTGCGATTAGAATTTTATAGAACTGCACACCAGTGGTTGGAGCCCTATGGATCCATGGACTTGCATTTGGACAAGTAGGAGGGAGCAGTGAAAGGACCATAGGTCTATACATCTAAAACCCTCTCTCTCATTTTTGCTTCAAAATAAAAAATAAAAATAAAAGAATCTCTATCTTGTCATTCATATTTGATGTGTGCATATAGGTCTTAGGCTAGGTTCAAATTCAAAAAAATAATAAAGGTAATCAAAAACTACATTTTTAGGCTATATTCTAGATTTTTTGCATTGTTTGGTTAGAGATATTCTAGACATCCTTCTTTGGGGTTTCACCTCAGTCTATTTTAGATCTAATGTATAGTTGCAATCATAAAATGGTGGTTGGACATCTCCAAACATGAACCCACGGTTTGGTAACCACCCAACGGTGATTGACCAGATCTAACTGCCTAGTGGTAGTTGGCTTTGTACTTCAGAACCCTTACAGGTATAATATGAAATGTACCTTTGGGCCCCTAATATCTTGCTTATTGTACTTGTCTATTTCTTGCTTCTGCATATAGACAATAATAAGAATTGCATTTTAATTTGCATCACACCATAATAAAAAAATCCTCACACACTTGTACTTGGACATTGGTAAGGTTAGGTTTCATCACCAACCCCCAATTATTACCCCATTATTTTTGTCAAGGCTAGTACAAGAACCATAGTAGCCATGGAAAATAGTATGCATTCCTCTTTGGAGGGTGTATCATTGACCATGGTGAACTAGGTGAGGATTGGTAGTACCTAGGCTCCCTCATCGGACTTGGACTTCATCACCAAGCCTTGATGGGTTTCAAAACTTGGATTTCATCACCAAGTTAATATGTGAGAGTATCTGGGTGAAATCCTTAGATTAATTATAGGTTCAACATTGCACTTTTGTTAAAAAACAATAAAAAACTTTTCAAAACTCAAAATAAAATGATCATCAAAACCTTGCAAAAACTTTGAAGCAAATTTATTTGTTTGTTTTCTTTATGTGTTTTTTGCTTGTGCTTTCACCACATATTCACACATGTACCTTCACACTTTCCAATTCATCCCACCCTTAGCATATGGTAACAACCCATAGTCAAGCTAGAAAGCTAGCTCGAAGCTCGAAATCAGTTGCCCTCATACATGAAGTTTCCACCTCAGTCCTCTCAAACCCCTACCACATCAGCAGTAGGGAAAGTTAGTGTAGCTCCTACTATATCTTTGAACTTGAATATTGAACCATATAGTGGTACCCCTATTTCATACATATATATGATGCAAAGAGCTACCCATGCCTCCATTTCAGAAACTCCTAGGAGTTAGCCACCCATGCCATTTGATGATCATGTCACATATGTGGATATGGATGTAGTTAGGACTTATTTAAATGCATCCAGTTTGGTATTTCCATCATTGCCTCCACCCACCATAACCATACCCACACATCCACTCAATCACATGTATGGTGCTCCATCAACACAACACACCATCATTCCACCATCTCCTCATCAAAAACCACCTCTTCACCAACACACTCTACTCATTCTACAACAAATTTTGAATCACCTCATAAAATTTGATCTACAATTGAGTCATCATAAACCTCATCAACATCGCCTACCTCATCAACCTCATCCACCTGGAAAATCTCATTCAAATCATCAACCCCATACTTGAACCCCTCTAAATGAGCCCATGACAACCATCTTTCACAAGTTGCAGGATGTAAAAATAATCATTTTACTTGACATACATCCTACAAATACCAAAAATCATAAACCCAAGTCATATAGGGAAGATCATTATTACCTATATCATCGACAAGTGGGCCACGACATCAACAATTATTACGCATTTAAAAATGTGGTCCAAGATGTTATCGACAAGGGGGACTTTCCCATAGACAATCCACCCACCTCATCTCATCAAAACCTCAGTATCCACCAAGACCGCAATGGGGATGCTTAAGGTATCACACCTTCCCCATGCAAAAAAAAATATTCCAAAGGAACCAAACCCCTTTGGTCAATTCAATCCAAAAAGTTCCAAAGGGGACACCCCTTTGGTCAATTCAATCCAAAAGGCCCCAAAGGAGATACTCCTTTGGTAAATTCAAAAGTTCCCAAAGGAACCTAACCCCTTTGGTCAAATTTCAAATCAAAAGGCTCTAAAGGAACCACACTCATTTGGTATTCAATCCAAAAAGCTCTAAAAGGGTCATCCCTTTGGTCAATTCAATCCAAAAGGCTCAAAAGGGAACACCCATTTGGTCAATTCAAAATATCCCAAAGGAACCTAACCCCTTTGGTCAAATTTCAAATCAAAAGGCTCCAAAGGAACCACACTCATTTGGTATTCAATCCAAAAATCTCTAAAAGGGTCATCCCTTTGGTCAATTCAATCCAAAAGGCTCTAAAGGGAACACCCATTTGGTCAATTCAAAATATCCCAAAGGAACCTAACCCCTTTGGTCAAATTTCAAATCAAAAGGCTCCAAAGGAACCACACTCATTTGGTATTCAATCCAAAAAGCTCTAAAAGGGTTATCCCTTTGGTCAATTCAATCCAAAAGGCTCTAAATGGAACACCCATTTGGTCAATTCAAAATATCCCAAAGGAACCTAACCCCTTTGGTCAAATTTCAAATCAAAAGGCTCCAAAGGAACCACACTCCTTTGGTCAATCCAATCCAAAAGGCTCCAAAGGAACCTAACCCCTTTGGTCAAATTTCATTTCAAAGGCTCCAAGGGACACACCCTTTGGTCAAATCAGTTTAAAATCTCCAAAGGCACCACACCCCTTTGGTCAAATTAGTTCAAAATACCCTAGAGGAAACACACCCCTTTGGTCAAATCAGTTCAAAAGCTCCAAAGGCACCAAAACCCTTTGGTCAAAATATCCCCAAGTGAACCTTGTACCTAGTGATTTACTCTAGTCACCTAGCGGTTGTAGTGACTGGTTATCCATGCAATATGGTAGGATGGATAGATCACCATAAGGACACTTGTTTTAAAAAATATAAAAACAATAAAATAAAAAAACAGCTTAATCATTCACATTGCATTTCATACCTCAATTCATGCATCCAACTTTCATTGTATACATACATTCATATCATTTGCATTCATTCATATCACTTGTTGTATTAATCATCATTCAGTTAGTGTGGATAATTGTTAGCCCACAATGTCTTGTTGCCTTAATCAGGGGCACCTCAGGTCAAACATTAGTTGCCAATCCATCAGCCACAATAATTTGTAACTTTCCTTATGATCTTTTGATGATTAAGGGGTCCGTATAAGATAGGATAGATACCGTATAGTCATTTGTAATGATGATTATACGATCACTAACTATTTTATGAACACCTTTTAATTATCAAAATCTTGTAGGGAAACTACTACCACATCTTGCATAACACATTTTTTGCTAAAAAAAATCTCGATGTTTTAAATCACTTAGTCATCCCCCTAGTGTTTTAAGCAACCTCAATTGAAAATCAAACAATCCTTAGGTGCTACAGGTTGTTCTTGGTCAATCAAGTTTCCTCTTGGATCACGCACATCATAACACATAAAACATTGTGAAGCATAAGAATGACGAAGTCATGAGTTGCTATTGCCATAAAGTGAAAGGTTTCCCTTGTTCATCCAATTATGCGCATGGTCTAGAATGTTAAAGAGTTGACAAAAGGACAAGCTCCACATTCATCCTAATATATATATATATATATTCCCTTGCTCTTCCTAAAAATGAGCAAGCATCCCAAAAAAAAATCTCTTGCTCTTTCTCAAAACAAGCAAGTATCCCAAAAGTATTCCAAAAGCAATAAAAAATCCCTTGCTCTTCCTCAAAATGAGAAAGTATCTCAAAAGCAATAAAAATCCACATTGCTCCAATACAAAAATGAGCAAACTCAAAAATAAAATCCCAAAATCCAAAATCAAATCCAATAAAAGAAGGGAAAGGAACTTGAATCCCTAGAATTCTTAGTATTTTGAAAACCGTGGGGTGATCCTCATTACAGCAATGGGTTGAATGAAACCCACCTAGAAATGGGGTAGCCTTACGCATGGTGACAAGTTTATCACATTAGTGACCTTATTTTGTATAGACCTATGGATGCTCTTGGATGACCTAGCTTGTTGGCATAAGTTACCAATTGATTATTCAACCCTTACTCATAATGAGAAATGAACAATCATTGCACACACAATTGGTCCTTGAGAAATTTGAAAACACTAGGACAACCTTAGCATAAATGGATTTGTGAGATAAATAGATGAGTTTGTTTAAGATCACTAGGATGTTTGAGTCTTTGTAAAACAACTCTAGATAATTTATACCTAAGGCAAACAAAGTCATAAGCAAGCTTCCATTCCATACCACCATCACATTGCCACACATATATCATAGTCCATTTCATCCTATAAAATATGGTCAAACCAATACTACTGTATTGGTACCCTTGATTAAGCAATAAAAGTAAAGTTTGCTAAACAATGGTCCATAACTACTTTGAATGATAATTAATAAGGAAACACCATTCATTCATTTGCATACATCACCACCAATTGCATTCATTCATAATACATTCATTTCATCACATGCACACCAAAAAAAATTGAACAATCCATCATTACTCATAAAAAATGCACAATCACATCAACAACCAACTAGGGGGGATTCAAGGTCTCACACCTTAGCCAATAATAACATCAATCAGTCAACCAAATAGGGGAATTTAAAGTCTTTCACCTTCTCCAACAATCACATCATCAACACCAACTAGTGGGATTCAAGGTCTCACACCTTCCCCATAAATCACATCAAACAATAAATCAAGCAACTTGGGGGGTTCAAGGTCTCACACCTACCCCAATAAACACATTAAAAATTCACATTTCAAATCATTATCTAGGCTCAAAAGGTTGTGCCCTTTTATCAAATATTACACCCTTTGCCTCACATTCACAAACACAATACATCTAATTCCATTTACTTTCTTGCATTCATAAATTCGATTCACTAGCTTAGATCCTTGAGTGAACCTTGTATCTAGTGATATACTCTAGTCACCTAGTGGTTGCAACAATTGGTTATCCATGCAATCCGGTAGGATGAGTAGATTACCATAAGGACACTCATCATTACATCAATTCAAAAGGCTCCAAAGGAACCAAGCTCCTTTGGTCAAATTCACTTCAAAAGGCTCCAAAGGAACCAAAACTCCTTTGGTCACATTCAATTCAAAAGGCTCCAAAGGAACCAAAACTCCTTTGGTCAAATTCAATTCAAAAGGCTCCAAAGGAATCAAACCCCTTTGGTCACATTCAATTCAAAAGGCTCCAAAGGAATCTGATCCCTTTGCTCAAAATTTTAGTTCAAAATGCTCCAAAATAACCACACCCCTTTGGTCACATTCAATTCAAAAGGCTCCAAAGGAACCGAACCCCTTTGGTCAATATCAATTCAAAAGGCTCCAAAGGAACCAAGCTCCTTTGGTCAAATTCACTCCAAAAGGCTCCAAAGGAACCAAAAATCCTTTGGTCACATTCAATCCAAAAGGCTCCAAAGATGCCTAATCCCTTTGGTCAATTTCAAAAGGCTCCAAAGGCACCTACACCTTTGGTCAAATTAATCCAAAAAGCTCCAAAGGTACCCCAATTCCTTTGGTCAAATTCAATCTCAATAAGGCTTTCAAAAGAATCGAAGTGCTATAATATCAACTCCCTAAGAAAGCCATGTAACTGGACTGCTCCATGGGATAGAGATGTACATTTTCTTCTTCCACTCAACCTTCAGTAATCCTTGCATCTAGTGATTTACTCTAGTCCCTTAGCGGTTGTAGCGATTAGCTATCCATACAATCCTATAGGAGGAGTAGATTACCATAAGGACAATCATTATTAACACAATTCAAAAAGCCCCAAAGGCACCTACCCCTTTGGTCAAATCAATCCAAAATGCTCCAAAGGTACCCAAATTCCTTTGGTAAAAAAAAATCAATCAACAAACATAAAAACCACAAAAACAATATAAAACTCACAAAAAAAACAAAAATATCCAAAGGTACCTCAATTCCTTTGGTCAAAAAAAATTCAACAAGCTCTTGAAAGAATAGAAGTGCTCTCATCTCAACTCCCTAAGAAGGCCATGCAGTTGGACTGCTCCAAGGGATAGAGGTATACATTTCCTTCTTCCACTTAGCCTCAAGTGATCCTCATATATAGTAACTTATCCTATACACTTGGTGGTTGTAGCGACTAATTATCCATGCAATTCGATTAGATGGGTAGATTACCATAAGGTCCTTGAATAGTGATTCACCTTGAGAAAGAATCAAATTGTTATCATCTCAATTCCCTAAGAAAGCCATACAACTGGACTGCTCCAAGGGATAGAGGTGTACAATTACCAATAATGGTCAAAATCATAGTTGTAACAGGATTTTCCCCCTTCCACATTTGTAAAAGTTCTAAAAACACCCAAAAAAAGTCATCTTGGTCAAGCGACTCATCGTTTTCATCAATTTTCATCTCTTCTTCATCGACTCATCGCTTGAAGGGGTAGACAATATCTATAAATTCTAGTCTCAAATCAAGTCAATACTCAAAACACTCAATGTTGGAAATTGTGTTCATTCAAGAATCATTACCAAATACTATCATACACCCTTTTTTCTAGGGTAGATCACAAGCAAAAATATTAATCAAACAAACACTTGGTATACCTAAAACCTAAAGCATAGACTAAATCCTATCTACCCACGGATGGAAGGTTTACCAAAATTAAGTTCATCAATTTTTCGAAAGTAATGATTCAACAATGTGCATCTTTTCCATGATTGGGGCAACCCACATTGAATTTTATTTGTGACCATATTACACAACTCCCCTTCAAATGCAAATGGCTTCAAAACCCCTCAAATCAACACAAATGCATTCAAATCATAATATTGCATCATCATCATCTCAAGTGAACCTTGTATCTAGTGATTTACTCTAGACACCTGGTGGTTGCAGCGATTGGTTATCCATGCAATCTGGTAGGATGGGTAAATTACCATAAGGAAACTTATTCAAAATCATTTCATATCATCACATTTGAAATTAAATCAGTTTGGTCCCTCAATATTTGAGTGACCTGCGTTCAAGCAAATTTTCCCAAGGTTGTCATTGATGCCTACTCCATGGGGTTACAAAACACGAAAAATTATTACTTCATCATTTTGCATTAAGGAATTTGATACAGTCACTAGGACAATGGGCTCCTAGGGTGATTGGTTCCTTTACTTCATCATCTTGCATGTCAATCATACCAAAAGGTAAATTTGTGACAACACAAGTCCACCCCAAACTTGGGGCATCCAACTTGATCTTGATTTCCAACATTTGCATCCATCACATCCACCCCTTTTCATCATCCACATTTGGTCAATTGGCTTGTGGGTTTCATTATTTACCCATTCGCCAATTGAGGGGGTAAGCAAAAAAATCAAAATTTTCAAAAATCATTCATTCTTGTGCATCGAGAATATTTGAGTCCATCCAATAAGGATAGGTGTCTCTTGTTTTTGCATCACATTGTGTTTTACACAACACGATACAAAAATGGGCACCTTTAGACACCAAAATCTAGGTATTTTATTTTCACCACATAATTATGCATAATAAAATATATGCCTAGGTCTAAAATTAGGCATATTAATTCTTGTACATTTCACCCACATTGCACATCACAATTATGCATAATAATATATGCCTAAGTCTAAACTTAGGCATAAAAATCTTGCACATTATCCTATTTTCCAGATTTTAATAAATCTGGAAAATCCTCCTAGGATACCTTGTCTCCCCATGTGACACATGTCCTAGCCACCACTACCCCTCACCTTACCACATCTCACACCTCACTCCACTTTCACCTACCCACATGCCACCACTCCACCTAAGTGAGACACTCTATGTGACTCACTATAACTTCCCAAGATAGGTGGCTGTCCAATCCCTAGCTTACCACCTATATTTTCCCTCTAAAACCCAAAATTACCTATAAAAGCAACACAATTCCATCAAGAAAAGAGAGGCTAGAAAGGACATCGCTACGCTACCAAAATCATTGTAGCTATTGTCAAGGTCCCAGATTAGAGTTTTAGGGTTTCTACCTTTCTTGTACAATCACCCTTCGATGTTTACATAGTCTCAACCGCAAAGATCTTGACATCCCTTGGAACATATCCACCAATTTTTAGGTTATTTGGAGTATTAGAGAGCCAAAATCCCATCCATGGTTGGCCAACCTCACCCACACACCCGCAGTTACTCAGGAAAGTATTTTAAACACTTCCATACATAGATCATATAGGTAAGAATACAAAAAGGTATCTTATTTCATTGTTTTCTATATTTTTTATTATTTTACATATTCTAAAAGCATTTAATTTTGGGGTTTGATAGTTTTCCATTTAATTTAAAATAGGATTCACACTGAGCAAACCCTTCATATGCTATTAACCCTCTTTTGGTAGGACATATGTTAAAAGACTGGTATTTGAGTACCTATTGAAGCTGGAGTGGTCCATCATAGGATATGCAAGCCCACTCACCACTTGGTTGTAGCAGAGAAGACCGAAGACACCATCATCATTTGTATTTGGCAAAAGGGGTATTTCCCCTTTCTCTTCCCATTGTAATCTGAGAGCAAGCATAGTGTAATCATACCCTTGCACATTCAAGGAAAAAGCATTGTAAACAAAGATCAAGGCTCCATTGAAATTTAATACAAAAATTATTTTCATTGCACATTGCTTGTTACTTTATTTTATTATTTGGTGTTGTCTTATTTTATTACAAGACCAAACGGAGGTAAAATAAAAAATGACAAGGAGTAAACCTAGTCCAAGCCCTCAAATATGTATGGGATTTTTAAGACACTGGTGGAATAGGAAGAAGAACAACTTTTGGAAGGAGTGTATGGGAATAAAAAAATGGTAACATTCATATTTAAGCCCTTCATTCAACTCCTAACCTAAAGTAGGTAATAGAGTGTAATGAGTTATCATAGCCAGAGATGGTAGGGGAATTGATAGTGCTTAACTAGGAGTAATCAATAGTAAACTATGTCATCATGAGTGTGGTAAAAAAGAATAGAGAGGATCCAAATTTGGGGATCAGTCAAGTGGAGAAGAGATCGAGGAATAACAACTCTTAGGGAGTAGGTAGAAAATTAAACAAGGAATTGATAGTATCATAAGGAGACAAAGTGGTCATTGAGGGATCAATGAGGAAAATAGACTCTTACTAGTCTTAAGGTAACCAATGATTATACAATGATGAAATATTAGAGATTTAAAAAATAGAACCCATCAATTTGTTGTACGAATACTCTTAGAAAAAAGTAAATAGTTTGTTTGCTTATTTAAGAGACCAAAATTTCATTGGATCTCATGTACAAAATACTAAATAGACTTTGGATGGGGGTTGGTCATATGGAAGTGTTTGCCCAACAAATCCTAGGGGGGTAGTTACCTTTTGGAACTCTCTTGAATGGATGACAATAGAGCATATAACTTGGAGGGGTATCCTCACATCCCATTTTAGGCACAATGTGATAGTTGAGCAGGTTCTAATCATAAATTGCTATGGGGCTTAAAACCTAGATGGAAAAATTCAATGGAGAGTGATGCATAATATAAGTCTCAAAGGAGGAGCTAGATTGGATTGTTGTTGGGGATTTTAATGCTAAACTATCATCTAGATATCAAGAAGGAGGAACTTCGATTTTAGACTCAAAGGATCAGCTCATGATTGCCTAGGTCCATGCATTACACTTGGTGAATATTAAATGCCCTAGAACTAATTATACTTTGACTAACAAGAGGAGGGAGCCGCATAGCAGGAAGGTGAAGTTAGATTGTTTTCTAGTTTTTGAGGAGACATTTATGAAATGGAATCTAAAATTTAATATTTTGGAGGGCCCAGTATGATATCACTTCTCCATTTTTTTTAAGGTGGGATTAGGATGGGGCAACACCAAAAACCATTTAGATTTAAAAAATTTTGGTTCCAAAAGGAGGAACTTCAAAAGAAAATATTACAATGGTGGGACGAGGTATGGCTAGATTATGAGACATCAATATATATCTTCCATAAGTAGTTTCGCTATGTCAAGGATCAATTGAAATGATGAAGGTGATTAAATAAGTCAAACTTCTAGGCCCAAAGAGCTAGATTGGTGGAAAAATGGGATGAGGTTCAAAAACTCAAGGAAGGAATAATTGTGGAGTAGCTTAAAGAAGAGGATGATGAGTTGCATAAAGCAATATAGGACATTGACAACCAAGAGGAAATCTACTAGAAATAAAGAGCAAGAACTACTTGGTTACTAAAAGGGGACATAAACACTAAATTTTTCCATTATGACACTTGTGATAGGAGATAGATGAACAAGATGGAATCTCTTTAGAATGAGAATGGGCTCTCCTTTGACACAATCCTATGTATGAGTTCCCATTCAATAGATTATTTTGCTAAATTGTTTAAGGTCTAGTATAGGATTAAGAGGCTCAAAAATCTTGTGTTGGCATTCCCTATATAATCTCTAAAGAACAAAACCAAGCCCTTCTTAAACCCGTTGATAGATAGGAGCTTAAGGAGGTAGTCTTTGGAATGAGTATGGGAAAAATATCAGGTCTAGACGACTTCCCAATTGAATTGTTTAGAAATTCTAGGATAACTTAGAGGAGGATGTAAATGTTGCCATAGAGAAGTCTAGGGGAAGTAAAATAATGCTTAAAGTATTAAATTAGACATTCATTTATTTAATTCCAAAAGGGAAGGAGGGGTGTATATTTTAAAGTATAGACCTATTGCCTTATGAAATGGCATATACAAAATAATCACGAAGGTAATCGTTGAGTGACTAAACATCTCCTAGACAAAATTATTTCCTTGGAACAAGGGGGTTTTGTAGAGGGCAATAAAATATTAGATGATGTGGTTCTAGCTTAGGAGGTAATCCACTCAATGCAAAAATCTATAAATAGAGGAATATTCATAAAATTATATATTTCAAAATATTATGATAGGGTGGAGTGGAGCTTCTTTTTAAGGATGATTGTAGCCTTTGGCTTCTCTCATGATTAGATAGAGTGGGTCATGAGCTGCATCTCTACTCTGACATAGTGTTAATCAATGATCTTCCCTCGCAACAATTTGGATGCACTAGAAGCCTTCATCATCGATATCCTTGTTCTCATTATATTTTTCTCACATTTATTGAAGGCTTGGGAAGACTTATCTTGAGGAGAATACAATAGGGTTTGCTCACAGGTATCAAGGTGGGTGAAGATTTTTTGACTCACCTACAGTTTGTGGATGATACAAGAATGATGGGAGTGGTCAACCTTATGGAAGTAAGAATGATCAAATATTCTATTAATGTTTATCTTAGGGCTACAAACCAAGTCATAAATGATAAGAAATCCAAGTGGTCTTATTCAATCTTGACTAAAGGCTTCAAGACATAATTCTAGAAATATTGGGATTCACGAGGACTTCTCTCCTAGTAGTCTATTTGGGGGTCCTTGTACATTTAAAAAAAATGAATATAGTTGTTGAGAGGAATATTTTGGACTATATCAAAAAAAGAATCAACCATTGGTCTCACAAATAGTCAATCCTTGTGGGTAGATTAAATTTTTATAGTTAGTCATTTAGGCCATGACATTCTACAAATTTTTATCATTGTTGCCCCACATACCATATGGAAAGAGTTGGACAAGATGGTCAAAAATATTGCATGGGAAGGAGCAAAAGAAGATAGGAAATGGGTGTTAGTAGGTTGGAAGAAAGTAACCCAAACCAATGTGAAAGGAGGCTTGGACCCAAGGATATTGAAGCTAAATAATAAAGCTTTTGCTAGAAAGCTTTATTGGAGGTGGATCTCCCAAACAACTTCTTTATTAAAAAAAGTTTTAACTAGAAATATATTTGGGACATGTGAACCCAAATTAGGTGAATCATTTCTCTTTGGATGGTAATGGGTTCCTAGTGTGGTAGACACTAAAGCTAGCATCTCAAATAGTGAAATATGGATTATTTTGGAAAGTTGGGATAGGGGAGAAGGCACGATTTTGGATATATTTATGGGACCAATACCTACCTATCATTGCTAAATTATTATAATTGCAACCAATAAAATATCCATGGAAATCAAGGGTTGGATCAAGAATAAAAGTTATTTCAAAACCATATAGCTAGAGGAATCCAAAGTGCAAGAGGGGAAGGATAGAGCTACTTGGAAAAAACCCTCAAAAGGCTAGTTTAAATTAATATTGATGGAGCTACGAAAGGTAATCTAGGTAGATCTAGAATTAGAGTGGCTTGTAGGAATAATATTGGGATAGTGCTCTATTGGGAACTACATGGTCTAAGCAAGGCCACGAACAATGAAGCAAAATCCTTAGCTATCAAATAAGCTTCTATTTGGGCAACAAGAGAATATTATAGAAGGATAATCATATAATAATATTCTCAAATATTGGTAGGAGCTCTAGATTGCATGAGGAACTTTTCTTGGGAGACATGGAGATTGAGGATTCTTATCACATAAATTAAGGAGTTGTGGAGGAAATTGGATGATGTGATACCAATATATGTGGGTAGAGCTCTTAATATAGTGGAAGACTTCTTGGCTAAGATAGGTATCAAGGAGGTAGGGGTTCAATGGCATAGTGACATGGCTATTGAGGATGTAAGGATTAGGTAGGTTGGTGAGAAAATCTACAGTTTGGCTAATTTGAATAGCCATTATAGACGTATGGTTTAGAATATTTGTCTCCAATGCATATATCCTTTTAGTGATATAACAAAAAGTGGTTAGTTCTTAGGATCTCGGGATTTAGATTTATGGAAGTTTTTTGGAAAGTTAAAAAGAGGAAATGAGTGTTCTTGTTGGCCAAGGCTAGGAGGAGTCTTATCCCAACTTGTAAATAATCTTTTTCTAATAAAACTTTTCAAATTAATAAAAAAATGTATATATCTTTGTGAATTTGGTTTTTTTATATGCTTTAATCTATAATATAATAATTTTTATTTTAATGATATTTCTTGTTTTTGTTGTTTATAATGTTATTGATATTTATGTTTATGTAATATATAGATTTTATAATACATTATTGAATATTATCTCGTGTAAGTTATTTTTGAATGTTTATTGAGTCTACATATACAAATGTAAAAATTTTATACCATGACTAAAGGATGACTCTTATAAGTTTATTGTTTGATCCTTTCACTAAAAATATATTTGGGTTGTGTTTTGCTAACAATTTTTCCCTCTAATATGGAGTGCATAATGAAAAATTTCTGTTTCTATTTTTTTTGTTTCACTTTTCTTTGCTAATCCAAATCAAGTTGTATAAGTAATTTAAAGATTCTATATGTTAGGGATATGCTATATTAACAATCCTTGGATCAATGTCCTTAGATCAACTCCATTTTAAAAAATGCTATGAGAATTGTTGATCAAGGAAAAGTATAACTTTTTTTGCATCCACAATTCCATTTCAACAAATGAAGGAAGGGAAATTGTTCCTCCTTTTACTAATGGACTTAGATCATCTCCCCAATACCCTTTTTAAATTAATCTAATCTAAGTACAAAAATTAAATGCATAAAAGTAAATATTTGAAGTTTAGGGTGTGAGAGATTGAAGCAAATTATGTAAAGGTAAAATGAAACCATAGTCATATCAAGTAGAGTGTATGATCAATCAACATATGAGAAAAATAAATAAATAAAAAGTATCTCCAAGTGTATGAAATAGAAATATCAAGGAATGACAAGAGGAAAAAATAACAATACCACAATTATCACATATTTTATAATTTAAAAGAGCAATGCCATAATTGGTGTTAGCATATAAGTAATATTTTTAATGATTAAGAATCCTCACAATATATCAAGATGAAATGTATAAGTGTTCAAACCAATACACTAATTATATTTGCATGGATCACAAAGTATTCAAGTACAATGAAGTACTACAACTTTCTTACACACCTTACACATTACATGACCTCTTTACAAATAACCTTTTAAAAAGACTTGATATTTCAACTTCAATTAATCTTCATCTCCTCAAACACATGGGACATATGAATTAATATTTCTCATAAAATAAATATATTTTATTGACTCTCTAATAATGACAAACCTCTAATGATGAAAAATACTAAATAACAAATATTTACAAGACTCTTTCACACCACATATTTACAAAGTATTTACAAAATATTTACAAGGTTCTTGCAATGTACTTGCAAGGTACCAAATAATGTAATAAAATCCAACACCCCCTCATATTAAATTATTTTATAAGAAGATCATAATTTTTTTTATTTGGTCTTCTTGATCACTTACTTCCTTCTTCATGATGATGCTTCTCTTTTATTATTTTTGGAACCTTATCTTGATCCTTATTCAAGTAGTACTTGTCTTAGTCCCAATATTGATAGCATCTACTACCTATACCTATCACACTTTTGTTATCATAGTTTTGTGTTACAAAATTAGAATATCCTATCACTATAAGAATTTGCTCATCCCTATTATGTTATTCCCTATTCTAATACTATTTGTAGATAACAAATCATCCCAATAGTATAAATCATCACTGATAAGTTTTGAATACCATAAATCACAAATTACATCCACTAAATTGGGTTTCAAAACGTCTTGCATATTTATCCTACAATGATAATTATATGCACATATATATCTTTTGTAGTGTACTAATGAGCAAGTTTTTTAATTTCTTTATCATCCTTTCAAGAGTAGTTTGTCATGTACATTTTTATAATATACTACCTTGTTCTTTTTCCATGAAAATATTGTGTTCAATTAAGTATATATTATGATATTGTTCTTCTGGTAGAAGTTGATCTAAATGTTTTGAGAGTGCTATCACATCTAATACAAATGTTCTATTTTTGTAATATCCAAGGGTTTCAATCTTATTTTGTCTTTTGATGCAACATTTCTTATTGCCATTGATGACTTTGAATTCTATTATTATTCCTCTATCCAACAATTGTGTTACCAAAATTAGGTTATTTGCTATTCTTGGAACACAAAAAACATTCTCTAGTGTGCATTCAGATAAAGGTATGCTAAGTGTAATTATGCCTATTTCTTGGACATGGTAGATATTTTTATATGTAAGCATAATTGGTATACTTTGTTTCAATTGAATAAAATCAAACCAATATAGATTGCCAATCATGTGATTTTTGGCTTCTAAATCAACATACCAAGAGTTATCTTCATATTCAAATTTTGGTTCTGTTTAATTTGATTCCTATGATTCACTATATCTCAAAACATGTTTGTGACCATATTTTCTCTACTTTTGAAGTTCTTTCTTAATGAAGTTTGATTTCTAATCAAATGTGACTTTGTGTAAGGAATTTTTGATGAAGACATAATTGTTTCTCAAATTTTCAAAAATGTAGAATCCTTAAAATTTGTGGTCAAATTTCTTACTTCCCTAACTTTCAAATCAATTTTAATTATCAAGTAGTAAATATTTTACCTCCCTAATTAATTATTTCAATATTTCAATTGATTTTGGAAGTTGAGATATAAATATACCTTATGAAGCTTGCTCAATAATCTATCCTTGTCTTTGTATTCAAAATGATATTGTATTTATTTCACAATATCCTTTGCAAATAAAACAATATTATTTGAGTGAAAGTCAATAATTCTTCAATAAAATTCTTTCTTTGACCTTTCTTCAAAATTATTTTCAAATTTCTTTTCCTTTTTTTTTTCAAATCAAATCTCTTTCTTCAATTTAATTTTCTTTCTCTTTGGACAAATCAAATTTTATTTTTAGGTTTCTTCTTCTCACATTCTTCAATTTTATTTTTTCTTCAAATGAATTAATTATTTTGTTCTCCTTCAATTAATTCTTCTCACTTTAGCAATTCTTCTTCCTTTAACAATTTTTCTCACCTTAATAAATTTTCTTCCAATTAATCTCCTTTCAAATATTGCTTTTGCATTATATTATTTAATGATTCCTTTTTATTAATGACTTCCTCCAATTTTTAATTTAGCTTTCTCCAATCACCCCTTCATAATTTTCCTTTTAGCAATATTTTATTCTCTTTTAATTTTTAAACCAAATATTTCAAAGGTTAAAGTTATTACCTTCGCAGCTATCATCAAATATTTGGGCACTCAAATATTTCATGCAATCTCTAACATAAACTTTAGATGCTTGAAAATCATCCATTCTTTAATATTTTAGTATTACCTAAATGTTTTAACATTCACGTTATCATAAATTGCTCAACTATCAATTATTTCCTATAATCACTCTACTAGCTTTTTTTTGGTTTGTGCTTCAACTCTCTCTAATTTGTGGGTTAATTTTGGATTGCTTTCATGTGGGTTTCTCTCCTGCACTTTCCTTTATGGTGCTCTAAAAATTAGCTTCTCTCCTACACTTTTTTATAATGCTATCAACGTTGGCTTTATGGCATTATCTCTCATTAAAGGTGATCTCAACCTTTCATTTCATTTTTCTAACATAGAATATCCTTCTCCTATACTTTTATCCACCCATTTTATTCATACAATACACTTTACCTTTTCTTTTTGTCTCTGTGTATTACAAGATTTCTATAACACTATCATCTACATGTTATAATGTATAACATTCTTTCTATTCATTTATTTCAAGATAATTATCTGCTCTTCTACACATTCTCAATAATCCAATGCTTTATAAGCAATAATATCCAAATACCTTCCAATGTATAATGTTCTCTCTTTTCCTTTTCTTCAATATTATTATAACTCAAGCAACTCAATTATACCCTTATTCCTCTCAATGCTCCACTTTCTTCAAGTCACTCAAATCCTTCCACTCTTCCAACTATTTAGATATTCTCAACCTAGGATTATCACATAAAAAAATTTCTTATAGCATGGATTTGATACCATTTTTAGCATATAAAAAATATTTTTAATGATTAAGAAAACTTACAATATATCAAGATGAAATGCATAAGTATTAAAATTAATACATTAATCATATTCCCATGGATCACAAAGTATTATAATATAATGAAGTACTACAACTTTATTACACACATTACACATTACATGACCTCCTTAAAAATAGCCTTTAAAAAAATTCTTGATGTTTCAACTTCAATTAACTCTTCAACTCCTCAAACTCATGGGAGATATGACTCTTCATATTTCTCATAAGATAAATATATTTTATTGGCTCTAATAATAACAAACCTCTAATGATGATAAATACTAAATGATAAATATTTATAAGAATCTTTCACACCACTGTTGGAAAATAATACATTATTTGGAACATGTTAATGTAGTCCCATGGTACCTATAGTACAATGTAAATAGTAGAATAGGGTTTGAGTCTATAGTGTAGATGTATACAAGTGAAAATATGTGAAGCCAAGGGGTATGATATATTTATATTATGTATGGAATTAGAAAGGTTGCATCTCTTGGATATGTGAAAAGTATAATAGTCAAGTATTTGAAGAGTCACCTTTCTAAAGTTATATTATGGAGACAAAGGTCCATGTACTGTATAAAAGTATATAGTCCATTGTAAAAGAAGACTCGTCAGAAATATATTGAAGCTTGTATGCATTATTTAGAGAAATTATATTGTAAGTTTATCTTCAACATATTATCATTGATACTGGCTAAGGTTATGCATAAGGGGTTGGACCTAAACTATAATTATAAAAAAAAATATGAATCAGTTTCGGAATGCAAGCAAATCCAAGCCAAATTTATGTAGGATGCATGGTGAATTACCTTTATTTTTCACCAAAAATTATAAAACTATGGTGAATTTTTGGTCTGGATTCTGGTTCGGTTGGAAAACAAGGTCCTATATAAGATCGATTGCAAAAACAGGTTCGATCATAGACCGGTTGCAAAACAATGTTTGGTCTAAAACTGATTGTAAAACTGGGTCTAGCCTTAGATCGGTTGTAAGAAAGTTCTAGTCATAAATAGTTGTAAAACAAGGTCCAACCATAAATCGGTTGCAAAACAATGTATGACCGTAAACTGGTTGTATAATTAGGTCTGGTCATAGATTGGTTGCATAACAAGGTCCACCCATAGTTCAGTTACAAAACCATGTCCAACTGTCGATTGGTTGTAAAACTAGGTCCGATCATAGACTAGTTGCAAAACCAGGTCCAATCGTAGATCAGTTGCAAAACTAGATCTAGTAAAAAATTGGTTGTAAATCTAGGTTCAACCATAGAGCAGTTACAAAACCATGTCATGTCATAGATCGATTGCAAAACTAGGTCCAACCAAAAACCGATTGCAAATCTAGGTCTGGTCATAGGTTGGTTGTAAAACCATATTTGATCGTAGATCGATTGCAAAAACAATTCAGACCATTTTTTGATTGTAAAACCATTTCAACCATAGTTTAGTTGCAAAACAAGGTCCAATCGTTGATCAATTACAAAACCAAGTCCAACCTTAGACTGGTTGCAAAAAATATTCAATTTTAGGCTAGGTGCACCATTGTTTACATAGCCATGTGTCATACGGTTGGTCAAACCGTATGCATGTCGAATAAAATGCTACCATGTGTCCATCCCTATTAGTTGTGTCTATAAAAATGCATCGGAAATTTATTTTTCAGGTTTTTTCCTTCTACACAAGATCAGAGAAAACCCTTTTATCCCAAAGCAACCATTATGCTACACCTTTCTAGAGTGAACTTTCCCCTACTTCCAAAACTTGCAACAATGGCCACCACTTCCACATCCTCTCTAAAAATTACATTCAAAAACCCAAATTGCACCAAAATTTTAGACATGTTAACCACCTTTGGTTATGACCATTCATGGGTCATTGACTCAGGTTTACATCCTCTGATTTACATACCATATTTTAGAATAGACAAATATATTTTGTATAGTATCATTGCTGACTACAATAATGATTTTGTGGTCATCACTCTAATAATTCGAAATAGAAATTTCATGCTCACTACCGATGAAAAGGCTTACCCGGAGACCAACTTCAATCTCTGTTTTGAATTGTTGTAAGGTATTACAGTTCACAATTTTCTTAAATTTTACAATTTTAAATTTGTGATTTGTCATCTAATTTTTTTGTAGCTTCTACAACTAAGTCAAAAAGGAGGTTAACAAATACCTTTATTACAAACTCATATTTCAAGGTAGTTCTTGAATTCTTTCAAGGAAGGTTGTTTCTGCATGGAGGAACGAAGATTCCATGTTGGGCATTGGCCTATGTTGTTACTGTCTTAACTATAAAAAAATTGACTAGTGTACATACATTTATGATCACATCAGAACAAAGATCAACTGCAATTCAAACAAAAAATGGGGCCATAATAAATTATATTTTAGCTATCTATTATGAATATTTTCATAATTTGCTAGATATTAGTGTACCAACAGTAGTGCATGCAATCCTACAAGCCATTGCCATGACACCCCAAGAGCTGAAGGTGATTATTCCATTTTCACCATCAAATAATATTTAATATTCTAGCATGTAATCATATTTTAAATTTTTATTTGCACCTAAATGCATAGAAAGGTAGCCAAAACCCAAAAAAAATAGGATGCTACTATTAGGGGTCACATGCCACAGGCCACTTGTAATTCTAAAGAGTTTGAAGCATCACCACTGCACATGCCACATAAAAACCCAAGGGCAGATGCTTTTGGAGTTGCTTGTCAACATGTTGTGCAATGTGAATCCAGTGAGACCACACCAATGATAGGTAAGTTTACTGTTTCAAGTTTTTTGATTCATTTCCATTACTTCTTAGTTCAAATTATAATATTTTTTCTATTTTCATATGTTTTCAATGTTATGCCCCACCCCCTCGCAATAACATCGAGTTGCCTTCACAGGTTGGATGGTAGCAATAAATGTCAATATCGGGTAAGTGTTTTATTTTAAATAATAAATATTAATTTTTACCAATTTTATTTTCTTTTAATAAGAATCTTATTTTTAGGTGCCTCTGTGCTACATACTCAAAGAAGGCAACAAATAATGCTATCACCACCACCACCACCACTACCTCTAACACGACAACAATTAATGAGAGGTCAAATGGGTGGAAAATAACTTGTTGGTGCGAGATCATGAGGGGCACCATTGCAGACAACTTCTAAGGCTACATTTTCATTTATGACATTTTCAACATGTTCAATTCAAGAAATTTTGAGCTTAGTTTTAGATAATCCTCCTTTAGAGGATGATTAAGATATCAAACTCAAGGTGATCTAGAAGGAGCAATCGAATCTATCTCTGAGCCCCCAACTAAAACTTAAGATATTTTTGATTGTTTCATAGTTGATAATAAATTTTGTTGTATTGTTGTCAATGATTTGGACACTATATATTTTCATTGCAAATAATGAAAAATACTTTTATTAATTTGTATCTTCTATCATTCAATGGTTGTTTCCATTTATATTCTTATGCCAAAATAAATTCTGTGACATGCATTTCAAATAATAAACTATTGTAATTGATTCAACTATTGTAATTTCAAATAATAAATAAAATATTACTATGATATAACTCACTTGTGCCAATACATAAATATCAATACATTAACAATACTATAACATAAAACATAAGGTTTTAAGAATGAACACAGTTAGGACACTACGAAGACTACTATATAAAACATATAATTTGAAAAATATCACTCTGATATAAATCATAAAATTAAAATTTAGGTAGCTGAAGCAATGTTGTGATAACAAGTAAAATCAAATTTATCAATGAAATTGATAACAAATACTATCAAATTTATCAATGTTGTGAAATCTTGGAAAAATTACAATTCAGGTATCTGAAACAAACACTTATCAGCTTATCCAAAACCATCACTGATAAGCATTGTGATAACAAGTAAAATCAAATTTATCAATGAAATTGATAACAAAGAAAGTCAAAATTTATCAATGTTGTGAAATCTTGGAAAAATTACAATTCAGGTATCTGAAACAAAACCTTATCAACTTGTCCAAAATCACTATTAAGCATAGCAAAAATTTGTGTCTCCATAATCTGATCACTACCACCATCAATATCCTCATTATCATGTGTATTAGTGATACCCCTTCTGTTTGCTAGTGATTTCCAGTATGCTAATGCTCTGTCATAGGGAAATTTGTCCAGCTCATACGATGACACATAAATTCTTAAACAATTATCCAAATTTTTATCTAGCCTATTACGGTGTTTAGATTTCACAAAATATAGTGCACTAAAAACCCTCTCATCTTCCACAAATCCCAAAATCACTGTTTGACATAATTCATATAAACAAAAATATTCACTCATTGCATCTTGTAAGACACTACTTGGATCCAATTTTTTCCACAAACGTGTAATGGAACCAGACTCATGATAGTTACTCAAAAGTGATGTTTGTTCAACCATTGTCATTCCAAAATGCAATGATTGTTGTTTTAAAAGTTCTTTGTTGAGAATACCTTTGATTTCAATACCATTGACTTCCACACTTTTACAAAAATGTTTAGAAAGTGTGCCCATATATTTAATAAACAATTCATGTGTAGATTCGTAGTCATTACAAGGACCCCAAAACATGGGGTTAACCACACCCATGGCCTCAAGCAGCTCATCTCTTTGAAACCGATCTCTTATTTCTCTTGTCAATGATTCTGCTATTTTAATCAATTTAATCTTAGTATTTTGTAAAACTACTTCAAATCCATTTCGTGTTATGGGAATTTGTTCAACATCATCTGTAACTATATTTAATCACCTTTCAAAATAATAAAGAGGTATCATCCTTCCACGAACACTAATACAAAGATGATCATTGATGTCAAACTTCAAAAAGCTTTCTGGATCATTCACGTTAGTTAGTGTTTTCCAACTATCAAACAAAGGATCTATAAAATTTCCTCTGGATACATATATTCTATCAATATGCATACATATTTGTTTTCTTATCTTGATGAAATCAACAATATATATGGATCTTTCTTGTGCATGTTTAATCAATCTATTCATTTCTTGCAACATTGGAAGAATACCACATAATGTTAGAAGTGTTTCTAAGTCAGACAAATGGTATAGCAAATATTTTGCCTTATCAACTGCCCTACGATTTTCATACATAAACCTTGCTAAAGATTTATATTCTATAAAAACTCTGTATGCAAGTTGGTACAATGAAATCCACCTTGTATCCACATCTTTTAACAATTTTCTTCCTTCTGTAACTCCTAGTGCAAATTTTTGAAACTCTAAAAATCTCTTTGGACTACATGATAAATAAGAATGTATCTCATGGATAAGATCCTCCACTCTCACAATATTATCGAAAGTGCTCACAATTTTGTATGCAAGATTCATTCTATGAGCCATGCAATGAATGGGTATCAAATATGGGGTAATTGATGTCTAAAGTCGAACACATAGACCACTCATATGTCCTTGCATTGTAGCAACACCATCAACCCCAACACATATTAAATTTATGGCTATTTCAATATCATTCATTCTCGTAATATCTTTTAAACTAGTTACAACAACATGATAGAGGTTTTTCACATTACAATTTTCCACCATCTTATGTAATGCTAGCAAACTAGGCTGCCTTACATGATTTTGCAATGTGTAGACATGCATGCAAATCCAAGATGTGTTGTCAACAACCGTCACCTCATCAATTGAAAGTGAAATAAATTTGGCGAGTTTTACTTTCTCCCTTAGGTCCTCCTTCTCAACCAATGATAGATATTTTACCATTTTCCAACCACTTTGATCAGACCAATGTGAACTAGGAAGGTTTTGAACATCAGCTAGCTGAAATAGGTGCTTATAATCAATAAAATCGGACATGGATCTACCCTTTTTAAGAATACTATATACAACAACAAATTGTAAGCTTTTTGAAGCTAAAGTGGTCTTATGAATTTTATGAAATTGGGCTTGAATCGTACCACCTTTCTCAACAAGAGATTGTTGTAGCTTCAATTTATTTTCATATTATTTTGCATATCTAACATGCATGCATTCTGATGCATCCTTCCACCTAACTATTTTCTTAACTATTCCATCACTTTCATTAATTGTTGAATAAAATTTTCCATAATGTTTTTCTATTGTATCTAACTTCAGTTGCATCTTATGATCCTTTCCCAGTTTCCAACTACAAATTATGCATTTACATTTTGTTGGAGTGTCATTGTTGTTCTCTGGCTGGACTGGCTCTATAAAAGGATATGTTGATGACCATTCAACCTTAAATGACCTTCCAATAGTCCATCTAGTTAACCTTCTATGTTTAGTTTTTTGGCTTGAAGATTCTCTAGAAGTTTATATATTTTTTTTTTTTCAAGTGGCATGTCATTTTGAGAAATATCTTCAAGTGTTTGTTGGATGTTATTGTTAAAATAATTTTCTTGTGAAGGCATCTCTTCGTGAGGAATATCTTCAAGTGGAGGCATATCAGGGTCAACCGTATATTCTGCATACAATGATATTCTTTATCATTTTTGGATGTAAGAGAACATATTTTTACAAACAGAAAAAAGATTCAGATCAACATGCAATATGGCCAAAGCCATATACTAAAACTTAACTTTTTAAGGAAGAAAGCATTATTAACTGAAAATTAATAGAATACAAAACAAATTATTTTAGTAGGTAAAAATCATTTGTACCTTTAATTTGTACAGATGTCGATGGCTCGTTGGATTTTGATATATGGCTAAAATATTTTAGGATACTCTTTTTAGCAGAATATTTGCCTCCCTTCTTTCCATCGCCAGTAGGTGCCATTTTACTAGTAAAGAAAATTTTTTTTTCATTTTAGAAAATTAAAAAAATGTTGAACAGATATTACTACTATAAGGCCTCAAAATAATATTGCAACTAAAATAAACAGAGGGTTGGTTGGTAGAAAATACATACCAATTTTTAGTCAGGCTTTATCATGATTTTTTTGTGCAATGCACTACTCTATTTTCTGGAGATAGACAATTGTCTGCACTTGTATTAATTTAAAGGACAAACAAAATCAATATACAAATTCAAATCTACTGCCACGTATAGGAATTTCTATAATTTAACAAAAAAAGGTATGTAGATACGAAATATATTTAGAGATTCAAATGTTGAAAAATACCAGATTATGGTACTAAATGGCCTTGGAACACAGTGTCTTTAGAGAAGGTCTACTAGCTAAAAAATCAATGAAAACACTCACTAGTGGAATAGAGGAAAACAAGGGAAAAAATGGGAAATAGAGCATTCACCTATTTGCAATAAATGACAAAAATATAGCAAAATAAAATTTCAAATTTTATGATAGAAAAATAGAGAATCATAGTGTCTTAAGAGAAATAGAGAATCACAGTCTCTTAAGAGAAGGTCAGCTAGCTGAAAAATGCATCAAAACACTCACATGTGGAAGAGAGAAAAATAGGGGAAACATGGCAAATAGAGCATTGACATATTTGCAATAAATGAGATCTCATATTCTCTAAAAAATAAGAGAAATAGAGAATCATGGTGTCTTAAGAGAAACAGAGAATCACAGTGTTCTAAGAGGACAACTAGCTGAAATATGCATAAAAATACTCACATGTGGAATAGAGGAAAATAGGGGAAAAGAGAAAAATAAAAACCTGCAATTTTTTAACAGAAAAATAGATGTTACTACTACAACTCCTTGAGCTCATTCTCTAAAAAGAATAAAAGAGGTGAAATTTTGTACCTTTATTTTTCACTATCGATGCATAATCTAGATAGATTCTAGGTGCAAAATTTGATCCAAATATTTTTCAAGTGAAAAATAATATCCAAAACCAATCCAGGTGCAAAAGTAGGTGTGGCTCCTCTCAAGTTAGAAAGCAAGTATAATTTCAGGTTTGGATGTCATCCAGATGTAAAGTAGACAGTTCAAGTGGAAATTTAGGTTCAAATGTCATCAAAGTGCAAAGCAAACAGGTTGAGTAAAAATTTAGGTTCAGATGTCATCCGGGTGCAAAGTAGATGGGCCAGATGGAAATTTAGGTTTGGATGTCAACCAGGTGCAAAGTAGATGGTCTAGATGGAAACTCAAGTTTGAATATCATCTTGGTGCAAAGCAAATGATTTGGGTTTAAATTCAGGTTCAAATGTCATCCGAGTGCAAAGTAGGGTCTCGCTCTTGATTAGGTTTGAAAATAATCTTTAGATCCAATTCAGGAGCAAAGTAGGGTCTAGCTCCTTTTCGAGGGCAAATTAGGGTCTGGATCATGATCAAGGTGCTAATTCACAACCAAATCCAATCCATTTGCAAGGCAGGGTTCGACTCCTTTTTGGGTGTAAAGCAGGGTTCGACTCTAGCACGAGCGAAAACGAGGTTCAACTTGGAAGGTTTTACTTTTCACTATTGTTGTTCATTTTTTGAATACTTTGAATGTTTTACACTAATAAGTATCATTGTCGCGTTATTTATATAGAGGTATAAGAGGTAAATTTGGTGGGATAATTAAAAAATTTATAATTTTAAGGTGAAATGGGTCCATGATTTAGGCGGGAGTGCTAGCAATTTAAAAAAATACCTGTAATATTATTATCAACGTGTGGCGAGCCGACCCCTAAAAATTTTGCACCCAAAAATTTTGGGTGAATGGGCCGACATCCAAGGTCCCCAAATTCACCAATTTGCATTTTTGAAAATGCTAATATTCGTAAATTTATGAAGATTTAACACTATGCATAACCCCAATATTGACCATTTAATTCATATTGTTTTTATTTTTATGAATGTTATATTCATTGATTTTGATCATTTAATATATTTATTGCTCTTATATTTGAGTCTATTTAATATTTTGAATATTGGTACCTATGATAATTTGGCTAAAAAGCTAATAGTGGTATCAGAGCTACTTTGAGTAGTCTCTAAAGCTAGCACCATAAGTTTTTGGTGTGAAATTTTTCGAAGAATTTTACTTGAAGAGAATTTTAGGTTAGAATCTAGCATTAGAGGAAGTCTTTTATGTGAATTAAATATTGATTCTAGAAGATTCATGTGAAGAAAATGTAGGTCCATATTGATTGATTATTGTAAATCAAGAATTTGCAAATTGATATAAAAAAAAGGATTAAAAAATTAGAATTGCAAAAAGTTAAAATTTTTTCAAAATATTGAAGGAAGAAAGAAGACTATAGAGTCAACATGTTGGATGATGGAAGAAGCCCATTTGTTTATATGAGTTTTTTGGACTCAAGTACCTACTAGCATAAGAGAGAGCTCATCTTTGAGGAGAATGAATAATGTATGCATGTGGATGTGAGTCATAGGAGACAATATACCGAGGATGCACTATGAAAGAGATTGAGGATCAAGAAAGCACTAATAATCATATTTTCAAAGCATAAGGATGCTACTACAATATGTTCATAGTGATCCATATTCTATGACTTCAAAAGGCATCTCTATTGACTACAAAAGGAAGAAAATATAAGGTTTGAGCACCTTAGAAGGATTTTTAATAGCATCCATTGGAAGCATTCCTAGAAGCACTTGTGCATTTAGAGAGCAAAGCAAAAAGAAGCTAAAATTTGTTAGAAGAAAATCCAAGTGCCCTAAGATTATTCTAGAACATTTTTATGTAGTAATGTTTTTTTCCTACACTTGAATAATATCTAGATGAACCATTTACTGCATGAAAGGAAGGAAAAAAATCAAAAGGGAAATGTAATGTTTCTCCGTTTTTGCATGCAAGTGCCACATGTAGTGAAGTCAAAGCAACAACACCAAGACTAAGGTATAAAATAACCTTCATTCCATATTTGAATTCATCACAATTTGACTTTATTGAATTTGAAAATTGAAGTTAAATATGTTTGGCATAAAGAATTAATTGGAGTGAAAAGGAATTTAACTTCGAAAGTATTTGTTGAAAAATTGAAAACTGAAAAATCATTTGTTGGTTCTTTAGGAATTCAAAAGGAATTATACTCCAAAAGAAATTTAGAAAATTAAAAATTTGATATTTGCAAATTGATTTTGCAATTTGATTTCAAAAACTTGATTTTTGAAAATTTTGAAAATTGATAGATTAATTAAATTTTGGAGAGATAAGAATTTCTACTCCAAAATAAATTTGAAAAATTTAAAGATTTTCTTTTGATAAATTGGAGGAAGGGGTTTTTAAAGGGACCTGAAAACATTTTACAAACGAAAAAACAAAATCAAGTCCTCATTGGACACAATCAGCCTAACCACAATAGAGAAGGGGACTTGAGAGGTCATCTTAAAGGACCAAAAAGGGTAGAAACCAATGAAAGGGAGTCTTCAAGAGACGTCAGCTAGGGAACAGGGGAATCCAATAAACCAAAAAAAAATTCAAAATTCAAGACCCTTAGTGATCATATAAAAATATGTCACCACGATAAAAGTGGCTTAGTCAAATTCATTACTTGTATTGGCAGCCACATCAATAGTCTGGGTGCAAACATTCAATTTTTACATGAGGTCTTCCACCACCTTTGACACTTTTTAAAGAAGGGTCTAGGAAAATTTGGACATGTTGGATGTAGAGGACAATGTCATCACAATATTGGCTAGGAAGTTGGATATGGGCTTCTGCTTGACATGGGCTAAGGATCCACTCGATGACCCTGGATTCTTCACTCAAATAGGGGTACATCTGGTCATTACCTTCTGGGGGTTGACGGTCAAGAGAAACACTAAGATGATCCTTCTTAAGTGAAATCCAAATATGGAATACCAAATAAAGGTGCTCCTGGGTTGAGACATGGGGAAGATGTGGATTCCAAAGGGAGTGCCATGAAGGCAAACAAGTTGGCTAAACCAAGGAAAAACCATAGAGAGAGGTGGTACATTCATTGGATGATATAACATTGAGAGGTTGAGGAAACTTATCCCACCATATTTTGATAGATTCTTCATTGAGGCCTAGATTGGCTAGCAAATCAATGGCTTTGTTGCTTTCTCTCTAAATATGTTGGACGATGAGATTGTTGTGGTGACAAAGGATTCTCTTGGATTCTTTGATTAGGTTGAAGACTCTCCAATAAGGATCCTTATTCCCTTTGAGATAATTTATTCTGTTAAGGGAATATCCTTCAATTATAATATTCCAAGGATGATATTTCAAGATTGATAGCCCTTAGAAAAGAGCTTTGGCTTCGGCTACATGGTTAGTTTGGAAGTGAATGTTTTTGGTGAATGCCAAGATGACATTTCTATTGTGGTTTTTGATGATACCACCACCTCCAACTATGCCTGGATTGTCCTTATAAACTCCATAAAATTTTAACTTGAGCCATCCTTTTGGTAGAGGAGTCCACTTAATGTTGGTTCTATTAGCAGCAGTGATGGAAGGACTGGAAGGATCCATGGGAAGGTTGAGTGAAGCAATAAGGTTGGACTCAAGAATAGGGCCTGGAGTAAGGGGTAAGGGGCCAACTAGGTATTCTTGATAGCAACCCATAAAATTTTGTTCCAAATTGATAAAGGATCCTTAGAGGCATTTGAGAAAGCTCTACTATTGTGTTCTAACAAAATTTACCACAAGTAGTGTTGAAGGCAAAAGAACCATAGCATTTTGAGGTAAAATTTGGAGAAATTATTAGGCCATTGAAGGAACAAATCCAAGATAGAGTTAGGTTGGACCCACCCAATGTTGAAAGAAGAAAATAGGAAGCTTAGGACCCAATAGGAGAAGGGACATTCCAGGAAAAGGTGATGGATTGACTCCCACCCAGATCGATAGAGATAATACTAGTTGGGGATGATCATACCCCTAGCTATAATATATTCTATGGTTAGGATTTTTTTTTGAGCAGTGAGCCAGGAAAAGAAAGCAACTTTGGGAATCAAGAGCTTGATCCAAAAAAATTAAAGATTTGATTGATTGAAAAATTACAAATTTAATAAATTATTTATTTAAAATATGGGAGCCATAAGATCTTATACTCCAAAGGATTTAAATTTTTTTTTATTTTGGAGAATTTTATTTGCAAATTTTAGATTGAAGAATTTGTTTGAAAATTTTGATTATTTTTTAAATTTTGGAGAATATTACATTATTTGGTACATGCTAATGCACCCCTATGGTACCAATAGTACAATGTAAATATTAAAATAATATTTGAGTCTATAGTCTATATGCATGATATATATTTCTCCTTATGTATGTGTCTATGTGTAGGATGTGCACAAGTGTCATGTAACAATGTATGCAAGTGTCATAAAGTAAAGTGTGCATGTAGATAGAAGGTCAACAATCATGTATACTAGTGGTAAGATGTGAAGCCAAGGGACATGATATATTTGTATTATGTATGGAATAATAAAGGTTGTAGCTCCTGTATATGTGACGAGTGCAATAGTTAAGTATTAAAGAGTCACTTTTATAAGGTTATATTATAGATACAAAGCTCCATGTATTGTATCAAAGAATACGATCCATTGTAAAACAAGACTCATCAAAAATATATTGAAGCTTGTATGCATTATTTGAGAAATTATATTGTATGTTTATCTTCTACATATTGTCATTAATATAGGTATTTTAATTCATATTATTGTTATTTTATTGAATGTTATATTCATTGATTTTGGCCATTTAATATATTTATTGCTCTTATATTTGAGTCTACTCAAGATCCTAAATATTGGGACCTATGCTAATATAACTAAAAATATAACATATTTACAAAGTATTTAAAAAATATTTTCAAGGTTCTTGCAATGTACTTGCAAGGTACTAAATAATGTAATAAACTTCAACAATTGGAAAGTAAAAAGTCTTGCAACAACTTTAACTAGTGATTAGTTTAATATTAATTTTGATGATGATTCTAATAATTGGTAGATGGCCTAGGGTTTTCATAAATGAATGACTGTGTGAGGATTTCATCTGTATTGAGCGCAAGCGGCTCTAGAGGTTGTTTTCGGGGCCTTCAAGCCCTAGTAGCCAATATTTTTATGTTTTTTTTTCAAGATTTTAGCAAAATGTTGTAGGAGACCTAAGATGGGTTAGAAATTTATCTTTCAATAGATCTTCATGTTGCAAATTTGATTGAAAACTACTTCCAAATTTTTGCATAAAACAAAAGTGAAAATCATACCTTTCCTCGACATCCAAGGCATGGATTAAAGAGATCTTGAAAAAAGTTTCAAGAAGATGATCAAAAAAATGGTTCAGATCTCAAGAAAATCCAGTGCTAAGGAATACCCCCAAAATAAATCCACTATGGAAACCCCTTTCAAGGGCAAGGATTTCAAATATATCCCCAAAAAATGAATCTTAGGGATGCTCTATGTGGTGTATAGCCTCAGCCTAATGCTAACATAAATCTTAGTGCTTCCCATAAACCTCTAAGAATGCCTAATATTGATCCTAGGGAAACTGAGTCGAGATGTCTTAGAGAAGTTGATGGAACTCTGATTGTTAAGCTAGATATGGGTAATATTTAGACTAGCATAGAAGATCTAGAAAAAAAGAGGACTAATTTATCATTTATTGGGTTTTCATATGAGCCTATCTGCTTTCAAAGTTTGGGCTACAAAAAATTGGAAAACAAAAGGTGAGTTACAAATATCTATTTATCCAAATGGTTATTTTCTTGTTTTATTTCCTAATAATGAAGATAGAGAGAAAATATTTCAAGGGGGTCCTTGGTTCTTTGGAAGGGTGGGGCTTTTCATGAAATCTTGGCTTACTAAATTTAAAGCCAAAGAAGAGATGCCTTTTATAGGTCCTGCGTTTGGGTTAGACTCTTTGAACTCCTAGTTGAATTCTGGAATCCAATTGTTTTTTATTCAAATGGAAACTCTTTGGGAACTTTTATGATGATTTTTGATTGTACTCAAAAAGTCGAACATATCATTTATGCTTGAATTTGTGTTTTAATGGATTTTGACAAACTCCTATGTGAAAATATCTCATTACAATTTAGGGGACACTTAGGAGCAAGTGGTGGACTATGAGAACATTCTTCTTCATTACAAAATTTTCCATGAATATGATAATTTTGCTAGTGGTTTTCCAAATAAAATTCTAGATCAAAATAAATAGGATACAAACTTAGCAAGTTTCCAAATGCCTAAGAAGAACACTCAAAAAATTTAATTATGAAAGATCAATCGAAGTTATCGGCTAATATATTTGAAATTATTTCCATAAATAATGTCCAAGGTGAGGAAGAGGAAATAGTAGAGAAAAAAAACTTAGAAATATTTTTTTAAATATGTAGGGAAGGACTCAAAGACAAACCAACAAATTAGGGGTTTTCAACAGGAAAAAAAGGAGGAAATATACACAAGAAAAACAATATTTTAAATGTTGAAATTTCAAATAATATAGGTCCCAAGATAGAATTTATTGAATCTTCCAGTAACACTTTCATTTTATACACACATTCTTCAAGGTTAGAAGCCATCCCAGATTCAATTGGGGTAAGTCAAGAAATAGGAAAAAAAAAACTAAATATTGATTCCAACCAAAAGGTAGGTCAAAAGAACAATAAACATCATATGGTAAAATGAGAAAATCTTGTAGAGGAAGGTGAGATTAATTCCCTTACCAATTTATTTAGCACTAGTATTAATGAAGATCATCACTTGGAATATGAGAGGACTCAAAGAGAGTCTTTCATGTTAGCTGTTGAAGCTAAGTACCTACGATAAAATAACCATAAGATATAAAATAAAGTTACAATATGAAATATATGATAATGGAAATATTCTAAATATATAAAACTCATAAAGAACTTTAGAAACAACTCATAGAAAAGCCATTAATAAATGCTCACAAAAAATGTATCTCCATTGAATAAAGACCAAAATTCTATACTCTCTTCTTACAATACATATGTCTCATATACACAAACACATGCACACACTCATAGACATATATAATGGAATGTGACTCTTCATATGGAGCACTCTTGGCCTTCCCTCTTCTAGAGATTCTTCATATACTACTCTATGAACTCATGTGCACATGGACTATTATGCACATTTACATTACCAAAATACTTTGCACACTTTAATAATACTTGTGCATTTATTACATTGCATAAATTAAATAATCACACTCTAATATAGGACACTCTCTTAATCTAAAGATGTACCCAAGGTGGTACATTAGCATGTACCAAATAATGTAATATATTCCAACACTCCCCTATATTACATTATTTGGTTATTTAAGACTTTGGTCTTCATTATGATCTTTGTCTCTTCACTCCATTTGCACTATATGCCTTTTTGATTAGGTTCTTTCTCTTCTTGCTTGTATTAATCATTGATGCCAATATGTAAGTTTTTAGATTATATCACATTGTCATTTGTTTCCTGTAAAAACACTTTCTCTTTACCTTTTTCCTTCATTTTATAAATATTCTTTTGAACACTTCTGAGCATTAACTTATGGCATCATGATAGGACCCTGAATTAGATGAACTTGAAGCATCAATATTACATGAAGAATGAAATATTTTTTCTAAAAATAATTCATCCACTTTTTATTTCTTCTTAAGGGATTCAATCAACTCCTTTTGTTTCAAGTTTTTCTCTTTGTGATTTTTAAGTGTAAGCAGTGCCATGTATACTATATTAGCAATGTTTAAAGGAATCATAACACTATCTTTGTCATTTTCAATTGATTAAAAAATTATTGCATGCAAATAGTATTCTAATATATCGAAATTTTCTTCTAATGCTTCTTTGTGAATGAAAATTAAGACTAAATCTAATTTTTCTTCAGACTTTTTAATCAAATATTTGATCCCAAGTTTTATGACATTTCTCTTTTATTTTTTGACAATATTCTCTATATCATTATTTAATGTATTCTTTGAGGTAGACATCCTTATTCCTCCTTAGTTATTAAGAACACTTTTTTTCAATTTTCAACCTTCCAAATAATTAAACCTTATATCTCCCAATTTTGAATATATTATCTTTTCTTGATAAATTTTTTCTTCTAAATCTTGAGTTGATTTTGAGTATATGAACAAATACTATTTTCAACTCTTCAAGTTTTGTAGTATACCTTGTACTTCCTAATCTAAAAAAAAAATGAAAGACAACTTTTGATAATATCTTTTTAAATCTCTAAACCTTTGAGGTTGACCACCGTACGGCTCCCTAGTTAGGCTTATCAAATAATACCTTTGGTATAGTTTCAATTTTCAAAAACTATGTTGAATTCCTTTTATATTCCAAATATCAATAATTTGGTTTCTAAATTTCTCAGTCCTATGTTGGTGTTGAATTATTTATAACTCCAAATTTAAAAATTTAGAAATTCTATAAAAAGATATTTGCAAGTTTTGTATTCCTAATTTGATGTTGAAATCCTTATTTCTCCAAAATAGCAATATTTGCAAATATTAAATATGCTTCACAAAACTTAATAAATTGATTACAAAACCTTCCAAAACCTTTGAAATTATTTTCCAATATCTCAAAAATAATTTTCCCTTTTCAATACTTTCCAAAAGTAATTAATCTCTTTCTAAGGTATTCAATTTTTTGACTTAAAGCCTTATCTCTCCAGAAATTAAATTAATATATGTTTAATTAGATTAATTCTATCTTAAACTTAGAAAATAATAATTAATCTGAACCTTATGGCTCCAATCCTTTGGCAAATAAATAATTTCAGCCTTACCTCTGAAATAGGCATGTAATACAACATAATTCTTTTTTACCTCATGTTATGAACTCTATTGTACTTAGGTGCATCAATTCCTCCTTCTACTGTGCTAGGCTATTGTCTATGTATGGAGTTTAACTCCCATGCATTTATGGAGCTCCTCTAGATCATTTGAATGCTCCTTGGTGGTTGGTGCTATGATTCTTTGTTCTCCAAATATTCACCATTTAGTATTCCAATATTTTAGATTTACTTATGAGAGATTGGTGCTTATCCTTCCGCAATTCCAAGTGTCTTCTCAACTCCTACATATTTCAAATGGTATGTTACATACCTTGTCTTCTCAGATTCTCTTTGCTCAAGTGTTTCAACTTAAATCTCCTCCATGTGGTACAAATTATGGATGTACCTTCATTGTTTATCCTTTAGAAAACTATTGGAATTTGTATGAAGTCTGTTTGGATCACCAAAAAATATTCTTTGCCAACACTATAACTTCCTCAAATGTCTCTTCATTTTATCATGAAAAACTCTTCTCCTTTAATAATCCAAAAACCTCTTCAACTTCTCTAGTATATGTGACATTAAGACTTTTAATAGCAGGCAACTTGCTTCAGTTGGAATGGTGGCTAGTGCTTCTCCATCGGTGGCTCTCTTTATCAACTCCGTTCTCAACCAATGGTGGTTGATTCCATTGGCTCCTTGATAATGGTGGCTTCTTCTCCAATATGGTGGTGCCTCCTTTTCTTGGTGGTTTCACTACTCCATTGGTGGCTTCTCTTCACCAAGATTTGCTAAAACTTTTAGATGCACTTTATGGTGTTTTTAAACACTCTAAACTTTCCTTTTCCTTATGCACTATTCGATCTCTTTCTTTTATTCAGATAGACTTATAAAAACTGCACTTTGTTGGCTATATAGCATGCTCTAAAATAATGCTTTATTACTTATAACTCCTACTTCTTATGAAATATCTAATCTACGTTTTGCTTTTAAAATATTAATATTTGAATGTAACCAATATGCCTTCTTAGAGACACTTTACTTCCTTTCTTTTTCTGGTTTTAATGAATCTAATATGGTCCTCTCAAACAACTTAAAATAAACTAGTTTTAATGTTGGGATAATAAACTTTTATAGCACCAATATTTCAAAACTTTCTGGCCTCCTTTTGTAGATCATATTTTGGGTGGTTTTGATTCACCTTTTTCTGTCTTGAATTTGTATAATTTGTAGCTCCACTTTATTTCACTTTGATGCTCTAAATTTATCAATTTTACAACTCTAATTTCTACCCAAATATCATCTTGCTCATTGTCCAAATGGCTATTACTAGATGCTGAAATTTTTAGTCTTCTACATTTTCAAATGCTGCTATGAATTTACCTTCTTTGTCTTTATATTCTTAGGTTTTTGCAGCTCCAAATGTTTTCTTCTTGCTGTCCAAAAAAATCTGCAATGTGCAGCTTCAATTCTCCTCCAAATGTGTCTCTCGAACTCTGAAATTTATAGCTTCAAATGTTGCCAAATATTACTTTACCTTGCTTTCCAAAAATTTCTCATATCTGCCTCAAAGTTCTCCAAAATGCAGCTCTCTTTTCTCCTTATAATGCTGCCCAATTTTGCAACTTGAATCTCTTCAAATTGTTGCTTCAAAAATCTGGTTTCTCCTCCTTATCTTGCTATCCAAGAATATCTTCTAACTCCTCCAATTTGTTGCTCAATATTTTTTTACAAAAATATTCAAATGTTTGAATCCTTCTATTTTATCTTGCTATCCAAAAACAACATTCAATTCCTTCAATTTGCTACCTTATTTTGTTGTCAAGCCATCCTTCAATTGGCTATTCAAGGGCTTTTCAAAATCTGCCCAAGTCTTCTCCAAATTGCAGCTTTATGTCTTATTCAATTTGCTGTCCTATGACTGTTCAACTCCTTCCTCAAAAATCAGAAACCTTCTACTTTTAAAGCCTTAAAAATATTTGTGGCTATCCTTAAACTTATCAAAATTGTGGCCTCTTCAATATTTATTTCTTCTTCAATATTCTTGTCAAATTTTGACTTCAAATCTGATATCTTCCACTATCTTCTTCCTCAAGAATCTGAATGTCTTGATATCTTCTAAAATCTTCTCAAAAATTTGGCAACCTTATTGAAAAATCCTTATTCCTTTTGGGATTGTTATCATATAGTGACAATTGTTCTAAATCCTTCTTATAAGAACCTTCTCCTTACTTGCAATCTTCTACCTCTAGCTTTCTTCAAATCTTCTCCAATAGCCACTTCTTCAACTTTCCAATGAGGCTTTCTCTAGACTTCTTCTTCTTCTACTAATTCTCTTGAGACCTATTTGCCTTGGGTCTTCTAATTATGTAGCTCCTCAATTCTTATTCTAAAAAACTTCAATGAGACCTTTATTTGGTCTCTTCAATCTTCCAACTATGGAAATTCTGCTAAGATCTCTTTCTTGGATCTCCAAATTCTGTTGCTTCTCAAATATGCAATAGGATCTTTTCTTAGTCCTCATATATATTCAAAATTCAATCTTCTATCTTATAAATTTGGAAGTTATTCAATGTGATATCTTTCTTGGGCTTCTTCAAAATTCAATCTGTAGTCTTCAATCTTCTATGGGGACCTTCTTCTTGAGTCCCCTTAATCTCCAATCTTCAATAGGGCTCCTTTGGCATCTTTCTCTCTTCTCAAACTTTTCAATAGTATGTCCTTCTTGGGTCTCTTAATCTCATCAATGTTAAGGTAAATATTCAAGGCCTATAAAATTCCTTCTATTCTAAATTTTCTCTTGGAATAGGTAAATATTAAACCTTCACTAGTTTCTCCTTAACCATTAGAAATCTCCTTTTCAACTTTAAAACTTGTGCAAGATAAAACCTTGTGTAGAAAAATAATTGAACACTTGCAATATAAAGTCACACAGACGCAAAGAGATTGCCCAAAATGATAAAATCCTTTATATATTGATTTTGTGATACATATTTACAAAATTTTGGATTGCCCCAAGTGGCTTGGGTACAATGTTACAATATTTGCCTCAGTATGATACAAATTTCTCCCTTAGAGTTTTCCCAGATCTTCAACAATGTACAGTGTTCTCCTCGTATCCAGCTACAACTTCAGAGTGTGAGTGGGCTTTGGTATCCAACATGGGCCACTCCAGCTTCAATAGCTTTTTCAAAGTACCTGTCACCTGCACACATGCAAACCAACAAAGGGATTAGTAGCACCTATATATTTGAACAATAAAATCAATACTATGCATAAACCCTAAGTAGATAATCATACGAAACAAATGACAGAAGTAATTAACAGATAATGCCTTGCTAACAAATGGATTATTTAATGATCTTGGTCGTGTGTGGGATTTTGTGCTCAGGATTGTGGAACCGCTGAAGCATGATTGTGGATTAGAAATCATGGACCTATGGTTGTGAAATCATGGATGCACATTTTTAACTGTGAAACTACAGATGGGTGGTTTCGGTTAAAAATAGGTTGCCTCGGGATTCAAACCAATGGTATGGAATAATGCTTCCACTCATAATTTCTTGTTGGATCTAGATCGATTTTGATAGCCTATCGGTATGCAAATTCATATCTCTTTCCTTGATGGAATAATTATGCCTTTATAGACCTCTTGGGGTTTTGGAGGGAAATGGGTGGTGGCAAGCCCAACTTACCAAGTGGTAAATCTAGACTGCCATATGTGAGGATCAGTTGTAGTGAGTCACCTAGTGTGCCTCACTTAACTGGGGTGATGTGGCTGCAAGTGTAGTGGGATGTGGGATCTTGTTTTATGTGAAGGGACAAGGGGGACAAGAAAGGATGAGATGTGGCATGGATGTTGGGAATGGGAATATTCCCCATGTGCAAGAAAAAATGGGGATATGAGTGGGTGAGATGTGGCAAGGATGTTGGATGAAGTGTCCAGGACACATGTCCACTAGGTAGGCAGGGTATCCTAGGGTGATTTATGTAGGATTTTATATCCCTAAGTCAGAAATTAGGCATATATTTTTATTATGCATGATTTTATGGTGAGGTGATAAATGTGACTTTGAAGGTGTTGGATTTTGGTGTCTACACCTTGATGTGCCTTTGGTACCCCTGTTAGATTTTTAAGCTAAGTACTTAAGATAAAATAACCACAAGATCTTAAATAAAGTTGCAATATGAAATATATGATAATGTAAATATTCTAAATATATAAAACTCATAAATAACTTCAAAAATAACTCATAGAAATACCATTAACAAATGCTCATGAAAATTGTATCTCCATTGAATAAATACCATACTTCCATACTCTCTCTTCTTACAATACATATGTCTCTTACACACACACACACACACTCATAGACATATATAATGGAATGTGACTCTTCATATGGAGCACTCTTGGCCTTCAATCTTCTAGAGACTCTTCATATTCCTACACTATGGACACATGTGCATATGGACTACTATGCACATTTACATTACCAAAATACTTTGCACACTTTAATAATACTTGTCCAATTATTACATGGCATAAATTAAATTCTCACACTCTAACCTAGGACACTCTCATAATCTAAAAATGTACCCAAGGTGGTACATTAGCATGTACCAAATAATGTAATATATTCCAACATTTTAAAACAAAATGAAATTAGAAGAATGATTCAAACAAACGATCCACATCTTGTTTTCCTTTAGGAAACAAAGATGTCAATAAAGGAAATGGATTCAATTGCTAGTAAAATTTGGCTAGCTAAAAATGTTACTTCCCTCAGTTCCTAGGGAACATCTAGTGGTATTTCTTGCCTTTAGGACTTAAAAGAGGTAGTTATTCACCATATGGTTGGCAGCTAGGGTCTTTTAGCTGTAGCTATTCAAAGTAGATATTCTAACCAAATTATGCTTTACATAACTGTTTATTCTTTGACTACTTTGGAGACAAAAGAGAAGAAAGTGGAAGGATATAAATTATATTATATCTCATTTACCTAAAGCTTGGATCTTTATTAGAGGATATTTCAATACCATCCTCTCTCTAGATGAGAAAATGGAGGGAAACAAAAATTTGGATGAGAGCATTGACCTCATGAGTGAATATATTGCAAACCTTTACCTTGTGGACATTTAGCTAGATAATGGCCATATGAGTTGGTCTAACAGAAGGTAAGGCTCAAATTGTATCATGGAGAGATTGGATCGGTTTTTTTTCTTAGATAATTTCTTAATCCATGGTCACATTCCTATGGTGAAGACTCTTAACAATATTGGTTTGGATCATTGGCCAATCATGGTGAAAATTTGGAAAACCAATGTGAGTTTCTCACCTTTTAGATTTTAGTTAATGTGGCTTAAAGAAAGTTTCTTCAAACCCCGAGTGCAACAATAGTGGAAAGAAGGTAAAACAAGGTATGGGACTAAGATGTTTTATTTTTCCAAAAGGTTGCAATACATTTGTAGCTCTAAAATTCTCGCACTCCTTTCCTCTAGGCTAATGGATCCGCACCTCGAAGGGGAATGGGAGAATAGTAGGTCTACACCTCGAAGAGAGACACTTGAGTTCATGTCTTCTTTGGTGATTTTTTGATGAATTGTTTAGGGTTCACCAGGAAACATTTCTTGGTAGTTTCCACGCCTAGGTTTGGAGTTTGTTTGGTGTGTTCTTTTTAAGTTCTCACAATCACCTAGTTTTGGCCAATGCAACTAAACTATGCTAAATGCAATTCAATTTTCAATGAATACAACAAACAGTAGTAAACAGAGGAAAATCTAATGCAAATGCTTAATTATGAAGGAATTTGACACTCTTACTCGATCCGAAAGTCTGATGAAGATTTTGTTCTTTGTTGCAGGCAAGATCGTATGCTGCAAGAACAAGATCGTATGCTGCAGGTCAAGATCGTACATACGATATGTGATCGTACCCACCGATCAGTGATCGACAGATCCGATCATAGCAGAAACCTACAGTTTCATAAGTAGAGTGCAAGAAAAAAAAAAATGGAGTGTGCTACAGACTTTATCAGATAGAAATTAGATTATATATGATCTATTGAATGCCTTGATAAGAGGAATTATCATGTATATGCCTTAAACTATCTAAAGTATGCAATTGAATGCAAATTGGTGAACTCCAAGAATGATAATAACTAAATTTTATACTATATGCAATGAAGAATGATAAATCAGATGATGATCATGCAAATCAGAGACTAGAGGAATGCAAACCTACGCTTGGAGTTGCCCCCAAGTGATCTACAGGTGAGATCATAACCAAACAACAAGATCGTATCTACGATCGCAAGATCGTATGCTACCAAGGCGAGATCGTATCCACGATCGTCGATCGTATCCTCCGATCCTACAAAAAAACAACAAAATAACAAGGGCTAATGCAGAAATTAAGCGACTAAAATGCGGAATTATATTGATGAGTTAGGAGGAATTCAGGAGGGGAAGCCTGATTAAATAGGCTAAACCAGCAGGTGAAATTTGGCTAAAAACAAAATAGGTTGTAACTTCTTCCAAGTTGGGACTGATCGACGGATCTGATCCCGTAACTATCGCACAATTGGATAGGTAAGGACAAAAAATGTTATAACTTGTTTATCACTTTGCCAAACTAAGATTTTCTATTTTTGGACAAGATCATATGTATGATCTATGAGATCGTACGTATGATCTCAAATAGATATAAATATGTACTTATGATCTCATACACTTTAGATCCGATCTTGGATCGGACTTACGATCTCGTTAGGAGGTTAGACATGTACATAGTTTTTTGGTAGTTTGAGGGGTCAAATGGTGTCAAAATTGGACATATAATATACCGTTGGAAAGCTCTTTTTGAGCCCTATCCAATGGTATAAAATTTGAGAAGAATTGAGATGATTTGATAGGGTAAAAATTCTCTTGAAGATGACCTTAGTTTTTTAAGAGGGAAAACTTATCTTAATGGGTCAATTTTTCTTGTCTACATTTTGCCCCCTCTTTGGCATATTTATGAACAATAAATGCATCAAAGAAAAGTGTAGACACTTGAGTAGAAGTGATTATGATTGACATGGGTAAAAAGGAGTAGATGGTTTAGAATGAATAGTTCATGGGAAATTGATGTTTTAGAAAAATAATTACTAATTTATTGACTAGGATGCCCCCTCGAGTTTTTATGCCAAATTTTATATTTGGTGGAAAAATTGAAATTTGTTTGATATATATATATATATATATATATATATATATATATATATATATATATATATATATATATTGATCTTCTTGTCTATGTGACATTGAATGATTTGATTTATTGGATGATTTATTGCATTTGCTTATGATGGTTTGTGTTATATAATTTCTTGTAATCATGCTTTGATTTTTGAACTTTTTGATCATGCTTAACATAAAAGGAAATGATTTTGTAAAGTGTTTTTGAAAGACAAAAGATGTTTTTGTGTGATGATAAAATAGATGGATTAACAATGAACCTCAAAGGATGTTGTGTTGTTATATGACCGTTGGTGGAGATCGATGCTCGCTAGGTCATGAAGCGGATCCTGTTGTGAGGAAGTTTTGTATTGCTAATACTAAAAATATTGTGGGCTCAAGAGTGACCTTGAGGCTTATGATGATGAAAGGAGATGTTGATTTTTGAGAAAATTTGATTTTGAGAAATATGTTGATAAAGATTATTTTTGTGAGGAATATAAAGTGATTTAAGCATGAAAATTTGGGAAGGATGACTTGCGCTAGGCATAGAATTCCTAGTGTGAAAATTTTGAGGATAATAATTACTAGGAATTATACCATCATCGTGAAGTCAAAATGCAATGCATGATAATATGAAATTATTTATTTAAAATATAATTTGATATAAAATAAATCATTGTGTCACATGTTTAAGAAGATTGAAAATATGAATTTTAGACCTAAAAATGAGAAAGATGATGAAATAGAATATAGAAATAGGAAAAAGAAAATGAAATGAATTAATGAATGAATAATGATAAACTAATGTTTTCTAAAAAATTTCAAAGAAATATTTTAACTTATTTCTAAGACAAAGTCAAATTTATCAAGAACCAATGTGTGATGAGTGAGTTCATTATCCATCTTGATTTGTCATAATGATACAAAATCTCTCAAGGATCAAATGTGTGTGCTTGTGAAATTAATTTACCGATTTTGAGTAAGGTAGTGATACAAGCAAACTTTTATGAACCAATGTGTGTGCAAGTGAAATATTCATTAACCATGATTTTGTGCATGCCATTGTACCAAACTACTATGTAAGTCAAGTTACCAAAAGCTAGCTAATCCACAAGTGGACATTGGTCTATACAAAATAAGGTCGCTAATGTGACAGACATGTCACCACGCGAAAGGGATTACCCAAGGCCAAGCGGGTTGGGCACAAACCACTTGTTATGGGGCTTACCTCATGGCTTTCAAATAACTGAGGAATTCTAGGGATTCAAGCTCACTACCCCCTTCTTTTCTTCTGATTTTTGGAGTAGGGATTCTTGTCCATTTTTGAACAAGGGGATTTTATTGCTTTTTTTTTTTTTTTTTCTTTTTCTTTTCTTTTCTTTTATTTTTCTTTTTTTTTTTGGGATACTTGCCCAGATTAGACGTAGAGCAAGGGATTTTATTCGGGTAGGGGGAGCTTGTCCTTTTTCCAATTCTCAGTATTCTAGACCATGCGCATAATAGGATAGCAAGGGAAACTTTTCGCTTAAGGAACTAAGACTACTATGTAGTATCCTTTTTGAATTTTGCAACAAATCATTTTTAAGATGTGAGAATGTGTTCTTGGTTCAAGAAGTAGCAAGATCATTTCCCAAAACTCAAAATTTTATTTAGTGAAGTAATAGTGCTTTTTGATACAAGAGAGATTTATAATCAAAGTGACAAAATCAAAATTTATTAAAGATGTAAATTAAGTGCATGGTTCAAGATAAATTTTGAATTTTATCTGAAATAAAATAAAATATAACTTGAATTTTGGAAAACAACACACACTGATGCAAAGAATAAGATTTTAACAATTTGAAATATTTTTGGAAATTTTTCATGTTTTTTATTTTTTTTGTTGTTTTTGGTTTGTTTTGTGATTTGATAAAATTGATAATATATACAAAAAATGCTATATATACACTATACAAAGTGATTTGTGCATAACATTTCTAAGGTGGCTTCAAAATCAAAGGAGGTTTTGAAGGACAATTTGGTTGTGGTGTAGGTGATTGAAGTTGATTGGTTGATAGTTGAGATTGTTGTGATGAAGAATGATAAGTAGATGTAGATGAATAAAAGTGATGGACAGAAGATGATGATGATAATAAAGAGGAAAAGAATAGAGAACTTGATGTGATAACAATAATGAAAGAGAGAATGAAGGATAAAAGGTGACGGACAAAATGTGGCAATGATGATAAAGAGGAAAAGAATAGAGAACTTGTTGTAGTGATGATAAAGAAAGAGAGAATAAAGAACAAATATTCCCTATGAATAGGAGAGGTTCGCAAAAGTTCCAAAAGAGATATCTTATGTGGATGATTGTCCCATTGTTGTTGAATGTTGAGGGAGACTTTAGGTTGAGACTTCAACACTAAAGATGGGTTTTCTATGCTTGTATCTTCTTTCTGATTATTCTTCAAAACCAAGAGAGGTCTTGAAGGTTGGTTGGATGAAGAATTTATCTCTTGCTTGTCAAGATGATTTAGTTGGGCAAGAACTTGCTTTGTTGTAGTCTCTACTACTAAACTAATAATATCATTGTGATGAGGCACATTATGATATGACAATTGATTATTTTCTTGTTGTTGATGATTGGGTAAGGGATTTTGTAAGATCCCTATGTCTTGATCAGTTGTTTGAGTTTGTGATTGAGAATTTTGATTTTGGATCTTGTTGTCTAGTGATGGCTCCAATAGTACCCACAATATTATTGTTTTGTAAATGACCAAAGTGAGGTCTAGCATTTATTGCTTGTTCATTTGAAAGTGTTTGTTGAGATGAGGGTCGAGTGGTCATTCTTCTAGGGAATGGTTCTTCTGGAACTAATAAATCTATGATGGGAAGAATTTGATCTGACTCATCTTCAAAACTATTTGAATTATTTGAGGTGATGTCTATTTCACTTCCTGTTTCACTTTCTATATCACTTCTTGTATCTTCTGAAGATGAAGATTGAAAATATTGTATTGGTCTAGTTGTGACTATAGATAAAGTAGGTACATAGGAGGTTTGCAAATCTTGTTGTGGCAAAAAGTTGCTAATGGTTCCCACATACCTAGTTGGAGGAGGAACATTATGATGTTCTACTTGATTTACTACCTCTTTACCATGTTTGGGTAAAGGATGTTGAAAAATATCTAAGTTTTGATTTGCATTTTGAGTTGGTTGTTTTTGGGTATTATTTTGAGTATTATTATTTGCAGGAAATTGTTGTACTTCCATTTTACCTTTATCAATCAAATCTTGTATCATATGCTTTAACCTTTTACAAGAATTGGTAGAATGTCCATCCACTTGATGAAAATTACAATGTAAATCAGCCCTATATCCAGTTGCAGTGGTATCTGGTTGTCTTATCTCTGGTAACCGTATCAAACCTTGTTCCAATAATTGAGGTAAAATCATAGTTAAGGGTTGATTTAATCTTGTGAATTCTCTTGGTGGCTTATCAGGGATTTTTAATACAAATTTCTTTACAGTTTCTGCAAGGTTAATATTTGAGGTGTTTCTGCTATCAGTAACTCCATCACCTACTACTTGCTTATTCTTATATTGGTTTTTAGAAGTTTTATCCTCATATTTCTTCTTAAATTGTCCTCTTCTAATGAGGGCATCTTCTACCCTCCTAGCTAGATCAATGGCTTGATCAAAGGAGGTTACTGTAGTAGTAGAAAGCTCATAAGATAGTTGTTCTTGCAAATTACCAATAAATATGTCCAACATTTCATGATGAGGTAATGCAAAATGTAATTTGCCTAAGAGTTGTCTCCACTTAGTCAAGAATTCAGCAAAACTCTCATATTTACCTTGTTTCAAATTGTATAAATCCTTAATGGTCACATGCCTCTCTATATAGGCACTAAATTGGTGGACAAACATTTCCACTGTCTCTTCAAAGTTCCTTAAAGAATTTGTAGGTAGTTGATAATACCATTCTAGAGCCATGCCTCCGAGACTTTTAGGAAATATTTTTAGCAACAACAAGTCATCATAAGAGATATCATGACATGTTGTCCTAAACATGCGAAGATGCTCAATAGGATCTTCGGTTCCTTTATATATCGAGAGGACAGGCATAGGGAAATATTTTGGGTATGGTTGGGCAACCACAATAGGATCCAAGGGTTGGCTACACATCTCTCTATAACTGTATGAGGGATGGTAGGGATCCATTTGATCTAGTCGTGAAGCCAATTGTTTGACCATGTCTTCAAGGCCCTGTGGTTGTCCACCAAATTGATTTTGTTGCACCATGTTGTTGTGTCTTTGATGATAAGTTGGTGTTGTTGTGTAAGGATTTCCAATTGAAATATTGTTGTGCAAAGTGTTGGTAGGAAGGGTGTTATGATATGGGATTGTATTTTGTTGAATTTTCTGTTGATGATTGGTATTTTGCACTTGTTTAGCTTTTTTTTGGTTTGATATTTGTTGATTAAGAGCTTGAGAGAAGATGGAAGAGAATAGTTGTTTTTGTTGTTTAGGATTTGTTTTGGTGTTGCTAGCAATAATTTTAGATGATTGTGCCATTGGTTTTTGAAAATTTTGATTTAAAGGTATCATGTTTTGATTAGATGGTCCTGCTTGATCATTATCTTGGTCTGTTGAATTCATGTATGATAATGGATTTGTATGTATCTAAAAAGTAGCTTCTAAGGCTGATTCCATAGCACCTTCTCCTAAATTATCCATTTGTACTGCTTGATTAAACTCTTCTATGTTGTTCTTTATAAATTGGGTAAATTGTTCAAGAGACTTGAATTTAACATTTCCTTTCTGATCTAATGTAGGTTTGTCAGGATCTTCTATTTCATCTTCTCCATTATCACCTTCATCTTGTTTTGAAGGTACATAATCTTCAATAAGTACCTATCATCAATGTTTTCTTGGTCTTGTTCATCAGACTCTATTTGTTTACCATTTCTCAAAACTTTAGGTATTTTGGTTTTAGGATTTTTATCTTGTATATATATATATATATATATGCTTAAATTCTTGGGGTATATATGTTATATATATACCTAAATAAATAAATATGCAAATATGTAAATATATATTATATTTTTTTTGGTTTTTTATGTTTTTGAAACAAAGCAGAAAACATAAATTATAATATCCTAAATATTATACTTTAGTCTTCCTGAAAGAGTCTATAGATATCATTAATGGGTTCAAGTTCCTCTGGTGACATATAGTGTTCTTCCTCAAACTGAAATTTGGCTTTCAAAAACTTGACAAAATGGGCTATGGTGATATTATCAACTTTAGAGTCTTGACCATAAAAGTAGATTTCATGACAATATTCATGATAATGGACTGCCCTAGGAGTTTTGTGAAATCTTCTCCTATTTTCCAAGACTATTTCTTGATCTTCTATGTGTGCTAAAAACTTGTGTACTATTATAGCATTTTCAAGGTAATCATCAAAGGTGTAAATAGTTGAAGAGATACTTGCTCTTTTATCCGTCAACCACCTCTCACATGCCCTTTGAATATCAAAGTAGTGAGAAGTATTTTTAGGATCCAGGATTCTAGCTAGGTCAAACCTTATAATTTGGCTAAGTCTTGGTTCATAGGTTTTTATGATGTCTAATCTTCTCCAGAGTTCAGTCCACTGTTCTTTGGATGGGAGACTTGAGTTTTCAACTATTTGAGAAATTTCTTGTGTAGATAATAATGTCCTAATGTTTATGCGTACAACTCTTCTTATGTTGTAGTCTAACATTTATGAAATTTACTTAAAATGTGCAAATTTGACTAATGATCTTGTTTGATTTTTTTTTTTTTTTTATTTTTTGTAATTTTTATGCTTTTTTGTGTTTTATAAATCAGAAATATGCCTATGTTTTTCATGTCGGGTTCACCAAAGAATGTAGCTCTAAAATTCTTGCACTCCTTTCCTTTAGGCTAATGGATCCACACCTCGAAGGGGAATGGGAGAATAATAGGTCTACACCTCGAAGAGAGACACTTGAGTTCATGTCTTCTTTGGTGATTTTTTGATGAATTGTTTAGGGTTCACCAGGAAACATTTCTTGGCAGTTTCCACACCTAGGTTTTGGAGTTTGTTTGATGTGTTCCTTTTAAATTCTCACAATCACCTAGTTTTGGCCAATGCAACTAAACTATGCTAAATGCAATTCAATTTTTAATGAATACAATAGACAATAGTAAATAGAGGAAAATCTAATGCAAATGCTTAATTATGAAGGAATTTGACACTCTTACTTGGTCTAAAAGTCTGATGAAGATTCTGTTCTTTGTTGTAGGCAAGATCATATGCTACAAGTCAAGATCGTATGTATGATCTATGATCGTACCTATCGATCAATGATCGATAGATCCGATCATAACAAAAACCTATAGTTTCATAAGTAGAGTGCAAAAAATAGAAAATGAAGTGTGCTATAGACTTTATCAGATAGAAATCAGATTATATATGATCTATGGAATACATTTCTAAGAGGAATTATCATGTATATGCCTTAAAATATCTAAAGTATGTAATTGAATGTGAATTGGTGAACTCCAAGAATGATAATATTAGAATTATATTCTATATGAGATGGAGAATGATAAATGATGATAAATACAAATTGGGAGCTAGAGGATGCAAACTAGAGCTTGGAGTTACCCCCAAGTGATCTATAGGTGAGATCATAACTATAGAGCAAGATCGTATGCTATGATCGCAAGATCGTATGCTACCGGAGTGAGATCGTATCTACGATCATCGATCGTATCCTCTGATCTTACAAAAAAATAGTAAAATAACAAGGGCTAATGCAAAAATTAAGTGACTAAAATACAAAATTATATCGATGAGTTAGGAGGAATTCAAGGGGGAATGCCTGATTAAATAGGCTAAACCAGTAGGTGAAATTTGGCTAAAAACAAAATAGGTTGTAACTTCTTCCAAGCTGGGACTGATCGATGGATCCGATCTCGTAACCGTCGCACAGTTGGATAGGTAAGGAAAAAATGTTATAACTTGTTTGTCATTTTACTTAACTGAGATTTTCTATTTTTGGACAAGATCGTATGTACGATCTTAGAGATCGTACTTACGATCTCATCACTTTAGATCCGATCTTGGATCGGACTTATGATCTCGTCAGGAGGTTAGACATGTACATAGTTTTTTGGTAGTTTGAGGGGTCAAATGATGTCAAAATTGGACATATAATATACCGTTGGAAAGATCTTTTCGAGCCCTATCCAATGGTATAAAATTTGAGAAGAATTGAGATGATTTGATAGGGTAAAAATTCTCTTGAAGATGACCTTAGTTTTTTAAGAGGGAAAACTTATCTTTAATGGGTCAATTTTTCTTGTCTACAACATTAAATCCAAAATCAAGATTTGGAACTAGGAGTTTGGATATTTTTGGAAAAAAAACATGAAGTGATTACTCAAATTGAAAATTTGAATAAGAAAATCTGTTTAGATGGCCTCATAGAGAGTAGAAGTACATATGAAATTAGACTCACAACTCAGTTAGAGGAGTAGGAAAAAAAGAAGAACTCTTATGGAAGCAAAAATATAGGATCTAATGGCTCCAATAAGGAGATCAAACACAAATTTCTTCCACAAATATATTCTAGCTCAAAGATATCACAAATTTATTTCTTTTCTAAAATCAAATTTTGGAGACATTGTCTACACTTTGGATGGCATGAACTCTGTTGTTGTCAATTATGTTTCCAATCTATTTGGTGTTACATATCTTAACTTGAATTCTCAATAGAATTTTATTCAAGTGATCCCTACTCTTATCACTTCTGAGGAGAACTCTATTTTGACTACTCCAATTACTATCAATCAACTTCAACAAGTGGTTTTTAAAATACAAAAAGGAAAAACTCTAGGTCCTTATGGTTTTCCCATTGAGTTCTACCAAGAGTTTTGGGATATCATTCATGCTAATATTTTAGAGGTGGTGGAAGAAGCTAGGAAAGCCAAAGAAATTTTGAAGGTTATCAATAAAACTTATATAGCTCTTGTCACAAAATCTCAAGAGGCAGATCATATCTCAAATTTTAGACATATAGCTATATGTAATGTTCTTCTCAATCATTACAAAGATCATGTCGAAAAAGGCTAAAGCCTCTTTTGTATAAGATTATTTTTTCTGAACAAGGGGTTTACATGGAAGGGCATCAAATAGTAAATGAGATAGTTCTTACTTAGGAAGCTATCCATTCCATGGAAATGTAGAAATCTCCATCTATGTTCATTCATTTAGACTTTTATCCAAATCTTATGACATAGTGGATTGGCACTTCCTTATCAAAGTTTTAAGGCAATTTGGATTTTTTTAGGATTGGATGGACTAGATTATGAGATGCATCTCTTCGATATCCTACTCTGTTCTTATCAATGGTAGGCCTTCTCAGTTATTACTACCTTCTAGAAGTATTAGGCAAGGTGACCCCCTCTCCACTTATTTATTCATCCTTCTTGTTGAATGATTGGGTAGGACTATAACCAATAACATAGAAAATAGAATCCTTGAGGGAGTTACCATTGCTCTTTGAGCTAGGCCTATTTCTCATATTCAATTTTTTTATCACTCTACTCTATTAATTAAAGCTACTATTAAGGAAGCTTCTAAAATTAAGCAAATCATTAGCTATTTTTCTAATGCTACCGGGAAATTGACCAATGAAGATAAATCTAAAGTCATTTTCTTTCACTACTCTCCGAGAAAGGAATCCATGTTCTTGGATAAATTAATATATAATAAGACCTTCCTTTTGATCAATTATTTAGACATTCCTATCAATACTCAAAGACAAAAAAAGGCTAGAATTGGTTGTTGGATAGAGTTAAGAATAAAATTGGAAAGTGGACCAAAAGGTGGCTTTCATTTGGGGGTAGAATTACCTTGTTAAAATTCAATCCTTCAAGCTATACCTATTTATGTTTTGAAGAACACAAGCTTATACTGAGAGGGGGGGTGAACAGTATAAGACTTAACCAATTAATAATTTTAACTTTAGATAGCAGTGGCATCAACACAACATTAATAAAGACAAAAAGCATCACACATTGAAGACCCATTTTTAATGTGGTTCACCCAAAAAGGTTGGGCTACATCCACAAAACTTTTTTCTAAAAGCTATCTCAAGGTTCTTTGGGAATCTTTCCCAATTACAATGTTTATGGGCACCAACCCAAAGGAGACACCAATCCCCTAATCTCGAGTTCGTGGGCACCAACCCATAGGAGACACCAATCCCCTAGCTCTGCTCTAGCTAGTGATCCTCTAGAAGACCTCTACCTCCGCTGCCCTTAGCAAATGGAACTCTATCCACAGAAGACACCTGTCCTTCCTGCTCTGGCTAGAGACCTCTATCCTCAACTCTATCACCTCCAAAGTTGGTCCTCGAATTTGCACTAAACACAGTCCTTCGGTCTAGCACAAATGTCCTCGTTCATCTTTGCCTGTTTGCTCTCTATGCCCTCTACTCTCTCTACGCAAACACACCCGCACTTGGTCAAACTTCAACCCTTGCACTGTCTGTGCACACTCTTCTTCCTTTGCAATATTTCACACTCAGAATGATTTGATAAAATGCACTCTGCACACTATGATCAAATTTTGCACTCTACTCTCGACGATTGAACTTCTTTCTCTCTGCACTATCTGTGAATGTCACACCTCAACCACACATCTAATCGCCCAAACATCCCTCCTTATATAACATAATTTTCATGAAGAAAACTTTCATCTTAGTCGGCTGTTATGACAAATGCAAACCCTAATCTACGTCAGCTACAAGCCCTAATTTTTGTCGACTGAAATTTGACTTTGTCGACTTCACTACCTCTATAATTCTTCTAAAGCTTCTGTCACGAAAATACAACATGTCACGATATTGTGACACCTTTGCAACCATATACTTTCTTTTGGCTTTTGTTGTGATATCATGACACTTCAGCCTTTGTCGACTTCAACTAAGCTCTTGTCATGATATCATGACATTTATGACTTAGTCAGCATCAAATTTGCTTTTGTCATGATATCGTGACATTTATCCCTTTGTCGACATCCTTTCTGCTTCTGTCACAAAATCATGACACTTCTATCTTCATAGCCTTCCTCTCTGCTTTTGTCATGAAATCATGACACTTCTCCTATAGAAGACATAAATTCTATTTCTATCATGAAATCATGACACTTTCTCCAACCGAATGCTGCCATCTCAATATGTCGTGAAATCACGACACTTTCTCTTCCTTGCACTCTTGTCTGCTTGCACTAGCGAAAACGAAACATGTTGCAAAATCGCAACACTTTCGCTGCCTTGTGTTTTTCTCTGCCCTACACCCGTGAAAATGGAACATGTCACAAAATCACGATGCTTTTGCCTTTGAGCTCTTCCTCCTTGAATTTGTTGCAAAATCGTGACACTTCTAGCTTTCATACATTTTATTTGCAACCTGTCGTGAAATTGCGACGCTTTTAGATTTCATACGACTTCTCTGCAACCTGTCACGAAATCACGACGCTTCTCATTTCAGACTCTTCCCTTTGCTGCATGTCACGAAATCATGATAGTTCTTACTTGGAACATTTTCATCTACAACATGTCATGAAATCGTGACACTTTATCTTGCTTCCACTTTGTCTTCTGACTTGTCGCGAAATCGTGACACTTTTTCTCCTTAGCGCTTTTCTTTTCTTCGAGTCACGAAAACTCGACATGTCGCGATATCGTGACACTTTTTCTCTCGGAATCTCTCTCTTGCATTATGTCATGAAATCACGACATTTTTTCTTTCAGACTCTCTCTCCTGCAACATGTCACGAAATCGTGACACTTTTTTGTCCGTTCAACCTTCCTTGCAATATGTCGCGAAATCGTGACATTTCTGACTCTAAACATTCTCTCTCCTCTTTGAGTCGCAAAACTGCGACATGTCATGATATCGTGACACTTTTCTAAAAAGCTTTCTCTTGCCTGCTTAAGTCACGAAAATGCGACATGTCATGATATCGCGACATTTTTCCAACTTACTTTCTTTCGAACCTGTCATGCCGTAACCTTCATCAAAACAAATTATTTTACATCAAATCAAATTCCTTCAAAAGCTTCTTGACATCAATGACAACTTATACACTTGAGCAAAGGAAATGTACCCAAGGTACCCAAAATTGCCAACAATCTCCCCCTTTGTCAATGATGGCAAACCTTTACTGAAAACACGTCTCACGAGCCAAAACTGAAACCAACTGTGCTAACAACTAAGAACTTGTGCCCACAACTAAGAATATTCCTTTGAATTTTTGCTCCACTTGACTTGAAGCTCTCCTCTTCACTTTGAAGCTCTCCCCCTTACTCATATCTCTCCCCCTTTGTCATCAATGGCAAAGGGTCACCTTTGGGTCTCGGGACTAAGAATGAGCCTCTTAGCTTAGTCCCTTCCCCACCTCCTGATGAGGTGATTAATTTTGGGGTGGGAGTACAACTCCCAATTTCTCCCTTAGATACTCAAACGTATCTCTTGGAAGAGGTTTGGTGAAGATATCTACAATATGCTCTTTAGTAGACACATACTCTAGCTTGACCTGCTTTTCTTACACTTTCTCCCTTAGAAAGTTATACTTGATGGAAATATGCTTTGTCCTTGAGTGCATTACTGGATTTTTGGAAATACTTATGGCACTTGTATTATCAAAAAGTATGGAGATGGGTTGTTCATGCCTGAATTTGAAATCCTCCAAGGTGGTTTTCATCCATAAAACTTGTGTACACCCAGCCACTGCTGCTATGTATTCAGCCTTTGCTATAGATAAGGAAACTAAAGGTTGTTTCTTGCTTAGCCAAGAAACCAAACTCTTTCCCAGAAAGAATCCTCCACCACTCATGCTTTTCTTGTCATCAGTACTGCCTACCCAATCTGCATCTGTATAGGCCATGAGGGTGAAATCATCACCTTTGGAATACCAAAGCCCAAGGTCCATAGTGCCTTTCAGATATCTGAATATCCTTTTAACTGCTATAACATGAGAATCCTTTGGAGCTGCCTGAAATATTGCTACTAACCCAACTGCCTGCATGATATCTGGTCTGGTAGCTGTAACATATAATAAATTGCCAATCATTGACCTGTACAACTTTTGATCTGCTGCTAAAGATTCATCATCCTTACTCATCTTGCACCATGTAATCATTGGAGTACATACTGGTTTGCTGTCCATCATCCCAAATTTCTTCAACATTTCTTTGATATACTTCCCTTGAGAGAGAAATACACCATCTTTTGATTGAGCAATCTGAATACCTAAAAATAATGACAGCTCTCCAATCATAGACATCTCAAATTCCTTCTGCATGGTGTTAGCAAAATCTTTGCACATCTAAGTCTTATTTGCCCCAAAAATAATATCATCAACATAGACAACCATAATCAACATATCATCATATTCATTCTTAATATACAAATTGCTATTTGCCACGCCTTTCCTGAAACCTTGCTCACGAAGATAACTATCAAGTCTTGAGTACCAAGCCCTCGGTGCTTGCTTTAACCCATACAAGGCCTTTTTTAGTTTACACACATAGTTTGAATGTTCTGAGAGAGACACTCCTTCTGGCTGTTCTATGTAAAGCTGAATTTACATCCATTTGATATACCTTGAATGATTTGAATCTTGAAAGTGCCAAAAACATTTTGATAGCTTCAAGATGAGCAACAGGAGCAAACGTCTCTTTGAAATTAACACCTTCTACTTGAGCATAACCTTTGCAGACTAACCTAGCCGTGTTTCTGACAATTTTTCCACCCTCATTGAGTTTATTTTTGAATATCCATTTTGTGCCAATGACATTCTTGTCCTTAGGTCTTGGAACCAAATCACAAGTTTCACTTTTCTCTATTTGATTTAGCTCTTCATCCATTGCTTTTACCAAAAACTTATCTGCACATGCTTCCCTAAAATATTTTGGCTCAATCTAAGATAATAATGAAACATTTGTAGAATCATGTGAAGGAATGACTCTTCTTCTTGTTTGCCTGCTATTTGGATCACCAATGATCAAATATTTGGGATGATGTTTCTGAATATATCGTGAAGGAGTTTTGGGAAGCAGTTTTTGTCTTTCCTCTTCTTCATCTGAAACCTCTCTGAATTCTTCTTGACAAATTTCATCACTGAGTTCCTTGACTGGTTCTATTATCCCTGTATTTTCATCAACTGTCACATTTATGCTCTCTACAACTGTATAAATTCTTTTGTTGAAGCATCTGTAGGCCTTGCTTCTACTGGAATATCCAAGAAATATTCCCTCATCACACCTAGGATCAAACTTACCCAAATTTTGATCTTCCATTCTGATGAATCACTTACTCCCAAACACTTTGAAGTATTTTACTATAGCTGGTCTTCCCTTCCACAACTCATAAGGAGTTTTATGATGATTGACTCTGAGTTGGGCCTTGGTGATAATGGCTGGATTTTGCCCCTGTTCGTGAACTTGAACATTTTTCTTGCGGGGTTGTCTCTTGTGCGTTCTTGAAGGATGATTATTTTCCTTTCTGCTGTGCACATGATTTATTCTCTGTCTGTATTGTATTCTTTGCGTCTGATGAAATCTAGGGTTTTGCCTTAGATTAGATACAGAAGTGCTTGCACAGAACCTTGCTATGTGCCCTTGACCATTACATTTAAAACATTGCACATGTTTTATTCCCTGTTTGTATTGCATTCTGTGTGTCTGATGAAATATATGGTCTGGACTTAGATTAGATACAAAAATGCTTGGACAAAACCTTGCTATGTGCCCATGGCCATTACATTTAAAACATTACACAGGGTGTTCACTCAGGAAAGCAGATGTGTTTTTATCAGTATAACTCTTTGATCTATTATTCTGTCCACAATAAAATGCCTTGTGACCATAGTAGTTGCATTTAGAACAATAGCCATTAAAAGCATTATTATTAAAAGAGTGAGAGTGAGAGAATTTCTGTTGCTGTGGTTGCTTTGCTGTAGATTTTCTTTGATGATTTCTTCCTTTTGAGGATTCAGCTTCAGACTTTTCTTTTTTCAAACCTTCAACCGAGGACTTCTTCTTCTCTGCATGTTTAGAGGATGAAGGTTGTTCAGCTTCATATCCAAGACCAAACTTAGACGTGGAGCTTCTTTGTTGATTTATCATTGTATCTAGCAACTCTGTGCTTTTCTCAAATTTGAGATTTATATTGGCCTCTTTTAGTTGTTTCTTCAAAGAAACAATCTCTTCTTCTTATTGGCAACAAGCAGTCTTTTTCTCATTGAACTGAGACTTGAGAATTTCTTCAACCCTCTTGGACACATCTAATTGAAACTTTAGATTACTAACAGTTTTGTTAGATTCTTCTTCATGTTTGCTATATACATCGACTTTATCATTCAGCTGTGTCTTCAAGGCTTCTTCTGCTTTCTTGGCCTCTTGAATTTGTAAACGAGAGATTTTCAATCTCATCCCCGTATTCTTCCAACTTTTTGGACAGTCTTTTGTTGCTTTTCTTTTGTATACTTAACTCTTCAAGAGCGGCGATCAACTCACCTTCTAGATCTACTTCAATCTCCAGGTTTTCATTGCAAACTTTAGAGTTCACTTCTTCTTCCTTCTTTAGTGCAATTTTCTCTTCTGAAGGAATTGAAACTGACTGAGATACCTTAATGGAAGATAATCTATTCTTCTTACCCATTGTAAACTAATCCAAGATCAACCCTGACTGATTTAGCCTGAACTGGGAACTTGGCTCTGATACCAATTGTTAGTCTTACAATGGCACTGAGAGGGGGGGTGAATCAGTGCAGCTATTTAAAAACTTAATGCTTTAACTCTTAAAGCCAAAACAAAAGAAAGCTAAAATCAGAAACAATAAGAACCACAAGAGAGCATAACATAACACAAGATGTAACGAGGTTCACCAGTTTTGGCTACTCCTCAAACTAGACTACTTGGACTCCCATCCAAATCCAGCCATTGCAAAGCACCAACTTTACAATCAATTTACTAGCATCCACTGGAAGGAGCAACAACTCCTAATTTACCAGCAGCAACTGGAAGGAGCACCAACCCCTGATTCCAAGCACCAACTTGGATTTCTATTTTCAATTTTGATTGACATAAAAATGCCTTCGGTGTTACAAGATCCTCACTGATCTAGCTTAAATCAAATCAATCTCATGGAAGCATACACTCTTTTATGGTTCTACCTTCTGCACACTTACAGCCCTTTCATATGGCATGCTCTTGCAGCTCACATACAGCCAGCCTCTTTCTGCAGCATCTTCTATCTCACAGCAGCAACTATCTTCTCTGTACGGTTATTCTTTTATAACCTTTCAATCCTGCATGCAATCGAATCACATACTCTGACTGTTTGAATCCATGCAATACGATTGTTCGGTTCCATGCATTTCGACTGTTCGAAACCCTGCAATACGTCTTTTGGAAACCATGCAATACGACAATTCTGTTTCATGCACTTCGACTGTTCAATTTCTTCGAATACGGCTTTTTGAATGCTTTTTCGAAAACCTTTCGATACTTTAAATTTGATTCTTCGAATACGGCTTTTCGAATTCTTTTTCGAAACTCCATGTATGATTCTTCGAAAGCTTTTCGATTCTTCATGTTCGGCTTTTCTGTATGCTTCAAATACGTCTGTTAGAATGCCTGCAAATTCGACCTTTCGAATGCTTTTATTATCCTTCAAATTCAGATTTTTGAATGCGTTTCAATTATGCATGTTTGGCTGTTGCATTGCATGTCCAACACCTGTCAATGATTAACTGTCTGTCTGACTTCAGTTACTTTTTACATAACTGGCTGCATGATTTTCCTGTCGACTTTTTTGACACATGTCACCTTGCATGTTCCTACGGGTTTTACATGCCAGACTGTTACCTGTCGCGATATCATGACACTTTTGACTTATGCTGACGTCACCCTGAAGGTTGTCGTGAAATCATGACCATTTTGGCCTTGAAAGCTTTTCCCTCGCTCATGTCGCGATATCGCGACACTTAGAACTTTTGCTGACGTCATCCTTCAGCATGTCGCGAAATCATGACCGTTTTGGCTCTACGTCACCCTGAAGGTTGTTGCGAAATCGTGACCGTTTTGGCCCTCAGAAGCTTTCCCTGCATCTTGTCACGATATCGCGACACTTTGAGCTTTTGCTGACATCATCATCAATGCTGTCACGAAATCACGATGCTTTCGGCTTTCAACAGTTTTCCTTTCATCCTATCGTGAAATCGTGACACTTTTCAACTTTGTTGACGTCATCATCAATGCTGTCACGAAATCGTGACACTTCCGGCTTCCAGCAGCTTTCCTTTCATCCTGTCATGAAATCGTGACACTTTTCAACTTTGCTGACGTCATCATCCTGCTTGTCGTGAAATCGTGACACTTCCGACTTCCGTACACTCTTCTTGCCAACAGCAAAAAAGGAACATGTCACGAAATCGTGACACTTTGTTCTTCCGTACAACTCTCCTTGCCAACTCCAGCAAAAATGGAACATGTCACGAAATCGTGACGCTTCCGGCTCTTGCTGACGTCATCATCCTCCTTGTCGCAAAATCGTGACGCTTTCGGCTCTTGCTGACGTCATCAATCTTCTTGTCACAAAATCGCGACGCTTCTGGCTTTCGTACACTCTTTGCTCCATGCAGTAGCGAAATCGCTACAACTTTTTGCCTTGTGCTTTTACCTTGTCTTTTTTTATGAAATTTTGACTTGTAATATCATTACTGCATCTTTTAGTTCTACACTTTTGACTAGTATCGAAATCGCTACACCTTAGTTTCCCTCTGTTACAACATGTAGCGCCATCGCTACACCTTATTTTCTCTTTGTTTCAACCTGTAGCGAAATCGCTACACCTTAGTTTCTCCTTGTTTCAACATGTAGCGAAATCGCTACACCTTAGTTCCATGTATTTTCATCATGTAGCGATATCGCTACACCTTTGTTTCCTTCTCTGCCAGCATGTCGTGAAATCGTGACAGTTTTGCTCGCATCTTCTCTCTCCTCGACCATGTCGCGAAATCACGACAATTTGGCGTGCATTTTCTCTCTCCTACTTTTTGTCACGATATCGCGACACATTTTCTCTCTCCTCAGCGAAAACTTGACATGTCACAAAATCGTGACATTTTCGGCTGTGCCTTCTCTCTCCTCAACCATGTCACGAAATCACGACAGAAAACATGTCGCGATATCGCGACAGTTTTCGTCCTTGTCTCTTTTTTCCAGTTTCGAAATCTAGGTCACTTCTGTTTTCCTTGAAACTTTCTGCACTTGATCTGACTGACATCTGAACTGCATCAACTGCATCAATCTGACTGTGTTTACAACAATGCCAATACTTTTGCAATTCTTTTGCTACACCTTGCTCAACAAACAACTCCTATCCATCACCTTGCTCACCAATCAACTTCTAACCATTGCATCAACTGATCAACCTGACTGTGTTGACAACAATGACAATACTTAGGTTGCACCTTTCTCATCATATCTCACATCTATCTGAAAAGAAAGATACTATGTGTCCTTGATCACAAAGTTGACTCACACTTAGAAGGTTATGTCTTAAGCCTTCTACATAAAGCACATTTTCTGTTTTGGATTTCCCATCCAAACTAAGAGTCCCTTTACCACAGATTTTAGCTGACCTGTTATCTCCAAAATTGACTGTTCCTCTGTTTGTTTTTTTTAAGACCAAAAACTTTTCCTTTTCACCAGTCATATGTTTTGAACAACCACTATCAAGATACCATTTTTCTACTTTGTCTTGAGCATGAAAAGTAGTTTGAACTATCATTGACTTAGATTTGATCTCATTTCTCTTTTTAGTGAACTCAAGGCTAGATCTATCCAAACTACACATCCTTGCTATATGCCCAAAATTCTTGCACTTGTAACACATGATATTTTAATTCATAAGAGGTGTAAAAGAATTAACATTTTCCTTACTATGGCTATTCAAAGACTTATTGCAATGCATAGCTTTGTGACCAAATTTCTTGCAAGAAAAACAATAGCCTTGGAAAGTATTATGTAACCTGTTTTGATGCCTTAGATGGTTGTTCTTCTTGTGACCAACTGGAATCCACCATTCTTCAGGATGAAGATTGATCTTGCTTGAAGACCCTGTTTCATAAATGGTGATACCATCCTTCTTTTACTTTTCACACGGAGTATTCTGTCTGAGAGTCAACTATTCCAACTTCACTCTAAGAGACATAACCTCTTCTTCTAGTTTCTCGCAATCAGCTTCCTTTCCTTTTAGAGCCTCTGTCAGAACCTATTCAATCTTCTTCCCTTCTTCATCTAGAATTTTGAAGTCTATAACACTTTGAGACAATTCTGATCTTGCTATCTCTTCTTCCTGACATTGATACCTGAGAACAAAATTCTCTTCCCTAAATTTCTCAAGCTTTCTTAGAGCCAAGAAGAATTCACCTTTGAGATCAAACTCAACCTCTTCATATCTTTTTGAATCTGTATGTTCCTTTGATAGATCCTTCTCCAAGCTGTTAGGCTCTTTCTGGAGAGACCGACTCTGATACCAATTGAAGAACATAAGCTTATACTGAGAGGGGGGGTGAAAAGTATAAGACTTAACCAATTAATAATTTTAACTTTAGATAGCAGTGGCATCAACACAACATTAATCAAGATAGAAAACATCACACATTGAAGACCCATTTTTAACGTGGTTCACCCAAAAAGGTTGGGCTACATCCACAAAACTTTTTTCTAAAAGTTATCTCAAGGTTCTTTGGGAATCCTTCCCAATTACAATGTTTATGGGCACCAACCCAAAGGAGACACCAATCCCCTAATCTCAAGTTCATGGGCACCAACCTACAGGAGACACCAATCCCCTAGCTATGCTCTGGCTGGTGATCCTCTAGAAGACCTCTACCTCTGTTGTCCTTAGCAAATGGAACTCTATCCACAAAAGACACCTGTCCTCCTTACTCTATCTGGAGACCTCTATCCTCAACTCTATCACCTCCAAAGCTAGTCCTCAAATTTGCACTAAACACAGTCCTTCGATCTAACACAAATGTCCTCGTTCATCTTTGTCTGTCTGCTCTCTACGCCCTCTCTGCTCTCTCTACGCAAACACACTCACACTTGGTCGAATTTCAACCCTTGCACTTTCTGTGCACAGTCTTCTTCCTTTGCGATCTTTCACACTTAGAATGATTCAATGAAATGCACTCTGTACACTATGATCAAATTTCACACTCTACTCTCGGCGATCGAACTTCTTGCTCTCTGCACTATCTGTGAACGTCACACCTCAACCACACATCTAATCGCCCAAACAACCCTCCTTATATAACATTATTTTCATGAAGAAAACTTGAATCTTAGTCGGCTATTATGACAAATGCAAACCCTAATCTATGTCAGCTGCAAGCCCTAATTTTTGTCGATTGAAATTTGACTTTGTCGGCTTCACTGCCTCTGTAATTCTTCTAAAGCTTCTGCCATGAAAATACAACATGTCACGATATCGCGACACCTTTTCAACCATATAATTTATTTTGGCTTTTGTCGTGATATCGTGACACTTCAACCTTTTTCAAATTCAACTAAACTCTTGTCATGATATCACGACACTTCTGACTTAGTCAGCATCAACTTTGCTTTTGTCACGATATCATGACATTTCTCCCTTTGTCGACCTCCTTTCTACTTTTGTCACGAAATCACGACACTTCTGTCTTCATAGCCTTCCTCTCTGCTTTTGTCGCAAAATCATGACACTTCTCCTATAGAAGACCTGCATTCTGTTTCTATCATGAAATCGTGACACTTTCTCCAATTGAACATTGCCATCTCAATCTATCATGAAATTGTGACACTTTCTCTTCCTTGCACTCTTGTCTTCTTGCACTAGCGAAAATAGAACATGTCACGAAATCGTGACACTTTTGCTACCTTGTGTTTTTCTCTGCCTTACGCCTACAAAAATGGAACATGTCATGAAATCATGATGCTTTCACCTTTGAGCTCTTCCTCCTTGAATTTGTCATGAAATCATGACACTTCTAGCTTCCGTACATTTTCTTTGCAGCCTGTCGTGAAATCGTGATGCTTTCAGCTTCCATACGACTTCTCTACAACCTGTCGCAAAATCATGACGCTTCTCATTTCAATCTCTTCCCTTTGCTACATGTCATGAAATCGTGATAGTTCTTACTTGGAACATTTTCATCTGCAGCATGTCGTGAAATCGCGACCCTTTATCTTGCTTCCACTTTGTCTTCTGACTTGTCGCGAAATGGAGACACTTTTTCTCCTTAGCACTTTTCTTTTCTTCGAGTCGTGAAAACCTGACATGTCACGATATCATGACACTTTTTCTCTTGGACTCTCTCTCCTGCATTATGTCACGAAATCGTGACATTTTTTCTTTCGGACTCTCTCTCCTGCAACATGTTGCAAAATCGCAACACTTTTTTGTCCGTTCAACCTTCCTTGCAATATGTTGCGAAATCATGACATTTTTGACTCTAAACATTCTCTCTCCTCTTTGAGTCATGAAACTACGACATGTTGCGATATCACGACACTTTTCTAAAAAGCTTTCTCTTGCCTGCTTAAGTCGTGAAAATGCGACATGTCGCGATATCGCGATATTTTTCCAACTTACTTTCTTTCGAACCTGTCATGCTGTAACCTTCATCAAAACAAATTATTTTACATCAAATAAAATTCCTTCAAAAGCTTCTTGACATCAATGACAACTTATACACTTGAGCAAAGGCAATGTACCCAAGGTACCCAAAATTGCCAACATGTTTCTATTGTGTTGAGTATCCCAAAGGTATTTCTTCAAGAGTTGGATCAAATCAATAATTGGTTCTTCTAGAGTGGTACTAAGGAGAAAATAAAATAAGCCTTGGTGAAATGGGATACTTTATGTCTTCCCAAGAATGAAGGGGGGTTAGGATTATGGACTGCTATTAGTAACAATAAGGCTTTATATGCTAAAATATTTTGGAGGATTTTGCATAACCCAAAAGCTCTTTGGGCCAAAAATATTCATGCTAAATATATAGAAAACAAAAGTCTTGAAGACCTTGTTTGTTATCAATTTCCTACCACAGGTTCTCCTATTTAATAGTTCTAAAGACTAGTAAAGATTTTATTAAGCAAAAGTTATTTCTGATTATTCACAATAGTCAATCAGTAAATTTTTGGATAGATTCTTGGGATAGTCACCAGCCTTTGATAGCTCATTTTCTTGATTGGAGGTCTTGTATGGAGGATCGTCACCGAGCTAAATGGATAAAGGTAGATAATTACTATTAGTACCATACTAGCAAATCATATGTTGGTAGATATTTGATCCTTATTGAGGAATGACCTATTCAAATGCCATAAAGGCAAAGAAAAGATATCCAAAGCATCCTTCATATGACATTTCTCTCTTGGTCCCATGATAAATATTGTTTTGGATGGAACAACACTACTAAGAGTGAGTATTTAATTGCTCAAGGTTATTTTACCTTATGCAATAATAATCCAAATCAATCCTATGACATATTTACTCAGTTGTGGGCTCAAAAGCTCTGGCCTAAGGTGATGTTATTTACTTAGATTTTATTGTATCGTAGGGTGGTTACAGGTGAGCAGCTTATGAAATGTGGTTTTCATGGCTCGTTTAGGTGCATAATGTGTGGAGAGAATGTGGAAACTCTCAACTATATTTTTATTGAGTGTACCTTAGCCTTTGATCTATTGAGTAAAATGACCATCTTACTTGGCTTACAGTGGTCCAATTTTTTTACTTTTGAACAACTTTGGAGGGATTGGACTAATCAAGAGGGTGTTGATAATTTTATTAGGAAATTAGTTTGGATGGGTTCTACCATTCTACCTTGTAATATCTGAAAGAAAAGAAACAACTAGATTTTTAATCAGGAAATGAAGGACATTCACTATATTTTTCAAAAGACCATTGCCAACTTAATTGAATCAGTCCAACAACTCCTTAATAACAACCATAACTTCCAAAAAATATGGGATTAAGTGATCCAAATATTGAATATTAATTCTTATAAGGGCAACCAACATAAATGGAATGTGAGTAATCAAAATATGGATAGAACACAACAAAAAATTGGCAGCCTTCCCCTAAGGAATTTGGAAAAGTTAATACTGATGGAACTGCCAATACTCGGGGTTTGAAAGAACTGTCTCTAAGCCAATACTGATCAAACCTACCTCCAAATGACTTCTTCATTTGCTCCTACCAATTTTTTTGAAGCAAAAAAATTATCTCTTGGATTCCATATCTCTATTTAAAGATCTGCATGATCGTACTTTTCCTCAAGATATCATTCTTTTCTTTTTCAATATTGAGAGTCTCTATCCCAGCATCCCCACCTCTCAAGGACTAGCAACCTTCTATCATTTTTTGAGGAATGAATTTGATTAAGCCAAGATAAAATTTGTGGTAAGGCTTGCAGAGATAGTATTAACACAACACTACTTGGAGTTCAAAGGGAAAATATATAGGCAAATAAGAGGAGCAACCATGGGAAGTAATTTTTTTGTGGTTTATGCTTGTTTATTTCTCTGTCATCTAGAGGAACATGTATTAGTAATGGTGTTGTGGAAAATATTTTATTTTATAAAAGATACATTGATGATGCCATTGGAGTTTGGCATGGTCCTAAGGAGGATCTTAATGGATATGTTTCTTTCTATGATAGTATTAAAATTACTTCATTTGTTTCTGATTTTGAAGTAACACTTCTAGATAATATATTTTTTAAGGGGTTTGATTTTGCTAAGACTAGAATTATTTGCACCAATTTTTTTCAAAAGCCAATGAATGCCTATCAATACATCCTTGCTTCCTCCCATCATCTAGTTTATAAAAAAGAAGCCTTTATTATGAGTGAGCTCAACAAAATTTATTGTTAGAGAAAGCTCCAGGGATGGATTTATTTTAGTTTAGAATAACTTTCTTAACAGATTCAGAGCTAGGGAATATCAAATTAATTTTCTCCTACATTTGTTTGAGAAAGTTAAATTTGATGGTAGGCCTTCACTTTTGGCTAGATTTTTGGAGCGAATAGCACATAGACATAAAACCAAAATAAAAATAATTTATCTTATTTTGAAGCTAGACAACTATAATTTTGGTAGAGATCTTGAATCAACACAGATATTATTTCTCCAATGTTTGAAAAATAAAGAAAAGATAGAGAACTCAAGCACATTGCTCGAGTTATCATTTGCTGGAGGAACTAGATACCTCTTTGATCTTTGTAAAAATAAAATTGTTTGAGGGACTATTTCCCATCTTGTATTTTCACATTTTTTAATGTGTTTCTTCTCTTTTTTTGGGTGGGTAATGTTTTTTTTGGGGGTTGAGCCTGGGACTTCTCTTATTTTCATCATATTGTTCTATAAATCTATAATTTGTAACAATGCCTAGGTGTTTTTATCCCTCATGAATTACTCTTCAACTCCCCCCCTAAAGTTAGGTATTTATAAAAAGAGGTTGTACCTCTTTGAAGTTCACTCTGTTCATGAGGCCTGTAGATCGAAATGCGTTCAAATTTTTGTAGATATGTTACTTTTTTTTCAAAATAAAAATTCAATCATTTTTTTTTCCTTTCCTACATCCTCTCTTTCTTTAAGTTTATAATCCCCCTTTTTTCTTCCTTTTGTGTTTTTGCTACCAGAAATAAATCCACCTATAATTTTTTCTCCAAAAAACTTGCCCAAAATGAAATTAAGGCCCTCATCCTGGGTTTAAAGTTCCTCCCAATTCCTCCTCCTATGAACAAAGAGGTTCTAAAATAAGAGTTGTCATAATTTTGTAGATGTATTCATATTGATTGGTTCTTTGGACCGAGAGGTGGCTCTCAAAACCGTCTAATCCTATTGATACTTTCTGTGTCTCCAACCTGTTGGCCATTTTGTATTTTGCCAAATTGGGAGTTTTATTGGGAATTTTGATGCATATTTTGATGAAATATTTTGATTGTATATGGCGGCATTATTTCAAAGACAATTTTATATGCTCCTAATTTTCTTATATGTGTTGTATTTTTATTTTGGTAATTAAAATGAAGGTGTCTATAAGTCATAAAATAATGGACTTAGTTGAAATTAGTTGAAAGTTTTAAAGGAAAATGAAATTCGCGTTCACCCCAAAGGAGGGGCGAACGCCCCAATTGCCCTTTATATGGGCGAACAAAGTTCCAAAATCAAATGCGGGTAAATATAAAACTGTAAGCGTGTTCGTCCTTATTCTGAGGCAAACGCGTCGTTTGCCATTTCTATAGGTGAATGCACCCCAAAGAAGCACATAATCATAATCACCCGAAGTCAGTGACAAGTGCATTCACCTTAGTCAAGGGGTGAACATCCTGTTTTCCCCTCCCATGGGCGAACGGACTTCAAGAGCAATACAATATCACGTTTGCCCTCGTTGAGGGGTGAACTTCCCATTCACCCTTCTAATGGGTGAACACATTTTAAAGAAAAATTTTGCACATGCACGCAAGAAAAATTAGGCAAAGCAGGTTTTTGGGGCGAACGTGATTCCTGGAAAAGAAGAACTATGGTCAAAGGTTCAAAGGCACCAGTTTTATGAAATATTAAATAATGGTGGCATTAAGTAACTCATATTGTGGATCCCAAGCATGGAAGAGGCTGAATGAGAAGAATGGAAGAATCTTAATAATTTCCAAAGTATTAAGGCACTCCCAAAGTATTTAATGATGTCCTAATTATCTATGCACTGACGCCCAAGTTGCTAATTTTTTGGGAGTTGTTCCTAAAATAAGAATTGTTGTTCCAAAGAGAAATGGGTTTTCAATGATTCCAAAGAGAAATTTCCTAATTTTTGTTCTTGATCCCAAAATATTTTGTCCTCTGGTGCATTAAATGAAAGAGGTGAAAACTTATATAAATACTAATAAAATTTCTATTGTAAAGGGGGTTAGATATTTTGTGAGAATACTCTCTAAGTTATCAACATTAATACAAGGCATCAGGATTCTGAATTTGCAAGTGATATTATGGGTGATTGCTTTCTATACTGTGCACTTCTATTTTACATTTGTATTTCTTGTTTGTTGTTAAATTTAAATTTTTCATTTGGATTTAAATATTTCTAGTGAGGGAGTGAATTTTGGAGTGTTATTTTGGAGGTTATTATTGCAAGGTTACAAGTAAATTCTGTTTTTTTTACTCTATTAAATTCTATTTCATGCTTTGGTGATTTTCATGCTGTTAGTCTACCCCAAGTCCTGCACTTCAGCCTATGGCCATATTTCCCATTTATTTTTGCATATTTCCAATTTCTTTCCTACATCCCTAGTCTTATACCAGTGTCAGATTTAGTTCAGGAACCAGCCCTATCTAGAGATTGGCACGGGGGACATTTCTTTCCTCTAGTCTTTCAATGTTGGTCGTATCTAGGGTGCACAAATGTAGTGTTTGTTGATTAGGCAGATATTTGACCAACAATTTTTCGCCTGATGGGACATTAAAGTTCCACTTTCAGTAGTATTAATATTTGATATTTGCCTTTGTACTATAATATTAGAACATCTGGTGACTCGATTATACTCAGAATTCTCTGAATGTGAGGGCAAAAAAAGATTTGTCTCATGAATACAAGATCAAAAGCCAAAAATTTGAATCATCAAGTCAAGTTTTAAGAACTTGATATTCAAAGGTTGGTAGAACATCCTCAATTAGTCACTTTTAGGCATACATCTTCATTACCCCATATATCCCACATACCATCCATCACATCCTCACGGTTAACCGGTGTATTTTCTGCTCATGTAAGTCCAGTTAGTACCGCCACTAGTTTCCCTCCACTCCTTACTACCACTAGCGTCCCCCAATCTACACCTCATATACCAGTCCATATGGCTCAAAATCCTTCACCCCATCAACAACAACCACCAACGTAGTTTCCAGCATGGAATAGCTCAGGGGCCTTGAACTTGCAAGCATAAAATCTAGTACCCCAAGTGGCTTTGAAAGCCTTACCAGACTATGATGGTACTGTTAAAACCACATACGAACATATCCAATATGTGGCCTCTTTAGCGACCATACACGACATAATAGATGAAGATGTAGTGATAAAGCTGCTAGTATTGTCGTTGAGATGAAAATTGTTGTATTGTTATTGGTAATTACAACCGGGTACTATTACTTCATGGGATCAATTAGCAAAGTTGTTGATAAAAAAATTTCATGAACAAGATAATCCATACTCTTTGCTACACCAATTCACGATGATTCAAAGACATCCATAATAGGAGATCATGGATTTTAATGTCAGATTCACATGAAGCTAACAGAGAGTCCCTGATGGTTTGTGTCCTACACATAAGCAGGCTACATTTTACTATCTCAGGGTGCTTAACACTGATATTGGTATGGTTGTATGATAAGACAATATGATTATGTTTCCAGACCTATACACACAGGCTCAAAAGGCTAAGTCTAATTTAATTGATGTAGGTAGACTTCCTTAAAATAAAACTATACCAATTCTTCTTGATCTTCCTTAATACCTATACTCTAGTGCTTTTTTGCAACCCATGCCATCAATGTACCCAATTCCCTCATGGAACTTAAGCTTGCCTCATATTGCTCTGATTCCCATATCGTAATATTTAGCTCCAGGTTTTACACAGTTACCTGCTCTAACTGTCCCCCAACTACTAGTATTTGTTCCTTTTCCAAGGTTGCCAGCACCTTTGACTCCTTTGCCATTATTGACAGTGTAAGTGTCCTTACCTTTGCCAGTGCCCATTCCACCGTCTAATCCTGACCCTTTCACAGTATTGTTGCAAGAAGTGAAGTCCAATAATGCAGCATCAAGGATAATATCTAATGAGCTCACAACAATAAGGAAGAAGTAAGAAAAATTTGAGTTTCAATTGTGAATATTCCAAACTCCACCAATTACTTGGGTGCAAGCTTCTACTAGCAAGGGACTTGAGAAAAGTACAATAGTGCTAGTGAATGAGGAGACTATTGCAACTAGAAAAGGCCTATTGGTGCTTAACATGTAATTATACTCATGGTAAAGATACATGTATGGTGCATATGAACTATGTGTAGATATTAGCAGAGAGTTTAGTTGGTGGACAGGTTAATATGATCAGAGAGGCAGATCGTAATTTTATGATACCCTCTTTAGAGCAAGTTTCAATCATCATAAGGTCTAGAAAAAATCTAGTAACTATAGATCTGGTGGAGCTTGAACCTTTGAAGGTGCTCGCAGAACCAAAGACACAAAATGAGAAGTGAATACCTCCAGCAAAAGCACCTACTGCAAGGGCTAAGGAGCAATATTCCATCAAATTGAAATATTTACTGCCCAAGCTAACTCAGGAGAAGGTACAAACCAAGGCATCAACTTCACAACCTACAGCAACTGCTCAAACTCATGGTGAAATAAAATAGCAGGCCAAGGAGTGACTTAAGTACCCATCATTGATGAAGAGGCAAAGAGTGGAAGCTACTCACTAGTATCAATATGAATATGAATGAGCTCTGAAAGAAAAGGTTTTGGCTACTTCAAGGTACAACATTGTAGAGGAAATGAAGAAGATCCCAGCAAAATTTAGCTTGTATGATGCATTATAGTTGCCAAGACAGATTGATTTGTTGCAAAAATCTTTAAAAACCACTAAGGATCAGAAGAAAGACCATTCCCAAATAGTTCTAACATAGGCGTTGTTGGCTTCTACGATAGGGAAAATAGACCTCCCCCATTTTATTTATCTTTGAGAATGGAAGGGTGGATTATACACAATTGTATGATCAAATTTGGAGCTGCAACTACTGTCATGCCAAAGGCAGTATGCAAAGTTATGGGTATGGAATATACAAGGAGTAGCCTAAGAGAATTGTAGTTATTGTTAGTCTTACAATGGCACTAAGATGGTGGTGAATCAGTGTAGTTCTTTAAACTTAAATTCACAGCTCTTAAAACTAAAATAATGAAACCTTAAACCCAGATAAAGCAAGTATCACAAGAGAACATCACACAACACAAGATTTAATGAGGTTCACCAATTTGGCTACTCCTCAAGAATGACTACTTGGACTACCATCCAAATCCAGCCTTTGTAAAGCACCAAATTTATAATCAATTTACCAGCACTCACTAGAAGGAGCACCAACTCCTTATTTATCTACACCAACAGAAAGGAGCACCAACCCCTGATTTACCAGCACCAACTAGAAGGAGCACCAACCCCTGATGCCAAGCTACAACCTAGACTTCAATTTTGAATCTAGAAGTTTAACAAAAAAATACCTTCGCTTTCACAAGACCCTAACTGGTCTATTGCTTACCCAATCTCTCTCACTATTTACGGAGTAGACACATCTTTTGCGATCTATAGCCACACTTCGCCTTCTTTGAGTCGCTTCTCTATGCACCCTCTGTGCACTGTCTTCGTACACTCTACGCCCTTACAGCTACACTTTATGTTTGTCTTCACCCTTTGCACTCTCTACACCTTCTGCTTTCTCTGTGCAATCATAGCTGCACTTGGTCAAATTTCAACCTCTTCGCTCTCTATGCACTTTACTCTCTCTGTGCACTCACAGACACACTTAGGACAATTCGATATGACTCTTCACTCACTTTGTGTACTTCGCCATCATCTCACTACTTCTGCGCTTTCTACGCTCTTACGGCCACATTTCACACTTTGACACGCATTCGACAACTTATTCAATTACACAACAATTCTCCAAACATCCCTCCTTTTATAATAATATTTTTATGATGAAAACCCTAATCTTAGTTGACTTGCATAACAAATATAAACACTAATCTTAGTCAGCTGTCATCGGTCTTAGTCGGATTCAACTCATGAAGATATTCGGTAATTCCACTGCTCGAATATTTCATTCGGTAACAGTCCCTGTAGTTGTCGCACTGACTTTGTTCACTCTTCATATTTTAGCTACATGAATTCACTCTGTATCTGCCCCTGTAAATGATGTAGAGATGTCAGTCCACTGTCATACTTCTCATTTTAGTTGGGTTCTTCTTCTTGTCTTGCGCACATACGACCTGTCACAAAATCGTGACATTTCTGCCTCTGAAGCTTCTTTTGTTGCTGTTGCCGCGAAAACACAACATTTCGTGATATCGCGACACTTTTTATTTCTCTCTATTTCTCCTTGCATCGGACCGCGAAAATGCTACATGTCGCGATATCGCGACACTTTTTCTCCTTGCTCTTTCTCTTTGCATCGGACCACAAAAATACATGTCACGATATCGCGACACTTTTTCTCCTTGCTCTTTCTCTTAGATTTGGCCCACGAAAATACATGTCGTGATATCGTGACACTTTTTTCTTTCTCTCTCTTTCTCTTTGCATTGAACCACAAAAATGCTACATGTTGTGATATCGCGACACTTTTTCTCCTTGCTCTTTCTCTTTGCATCGGACCATGAAAATACAACATGTCACGATATTGCGACACTTTCACCTCCGTACGCTTTCTCTATTCTTTTGTCACAAAATCGTGACACTTCTGCTTTCGTACTTTACTTTTTGCTTTTGTCACGAAATCACGACACTTATGCCTTCGAAGTCTTCTTCTCTGCTTTTGTCATGAAATCATGACACTTCTACTTTCATACTTTACTTCTTTGCTTTTGTCACAAAATCATGACACTTTTGCTTCTGAAGTCTTGCTTTCTGCTTTTGTCATGAAATCACGACAGTTCTGCTTTCGTACGCTTCCTCTCTTTCTTTTGTCGCAAAAATGCGACATGTCGCGATATCGCGACACTTTTCAAACTTACTTTCTCTCTCCTATTTTAGTCATGAAAATGTGACATGTCATGAAATCATGACACTTTTCCAACTTACTTTCTCTCTCCTATTTTAGTCGTAAAAATGCGACATGTCATGAAATCGTGACACTTTTCCAACTTACTTTCTCTCTCCTATTTTAGTCATGAAAATGCGACATGTCGTGAAATTGTGACACTTTTCCAACTTACTTTCTCTCTCCTATTTTAGTCACGAACATACGACATGTGAAATCACGACACTTTTCTTACTTGTTCTCTTTCTTCGAACTTGTCACGAAATCATGACACTTTTTCCTGCTTTCTCTTTCTCTTCCAACATGTCGCGAAATCGTGACAATTTTTCCACTTGCATTTTTCTCTTCCAACATGTCACAAAATCATGACAGTTTTTCTTGCTTTCTCTTTCTCTTCCAACATGTCACGAAATCATGATAGTTTTTCCACTTGCCTTTTTCTCTTCCAACATGTCACAAAATCATGACAGTTTTTCTGCTTTTTCTCTCTCTTCCAACATGTCATGAAATCGTGATAGTTTTTCCTACTTTTTCTCTCTTCTAACATGTCACGAAATCGTGACAGTTTTTCTTGCCTACTATATATGTCGCAATATTGTGACACTTTTCTTACTTTTCTTTTTCTTTGATCTTTTTCAAATGGGCCTTCGGTATTCTTGGAAAATCACTGTACATACTCTGAATAACCTTTGAACTCTTGTCTTCTGCATCTGAATAGCTTTTGAACTTCCTATCCAATGCATCAACAAATCTATCTGACTGTGTTGACAACAATGACAATACTGTTGTTGCACCTTGCTCAACAATCTCCCCCTTTGGAATTGTTGGCAACACATGTGCAATTTCCTGTAACCCTTCTCCCCCTTTGACAATAATACCAAAGGGCTACTGTAGACTCCCCCTGAGTCCATGCACAAAATTCTCAAGCAAAATTTATTACACTTAGCAAAAATCATGAACATGAGCAAAAAGATAATCAAATACTTAAATGCTCCCCCTAAGAATGTGATCCTTGTAGCTAGTCAATTCTTGGGAAGTGTGACCACTCCTAATTTATTGCAAAGGTACTCAAAAACTTCCTTAGGCAATGGTTTTGTGAAGATATTTGCTACTTGCTCTGTATTTGGAACAAAATCCAACTTAACCTCACCTTCCGCAACTTTGTCCTTCAAAAAGTGATACCTGCGTACAACATGTTGTCGTTGCAATATATTTTGCCTCTACTGTCGATAAGGAAACTGACTCTTGTTTCTTACTGTGCCATGCGACCAACCTGTCTCCAAGATAGAATGCACCTCCACTGGTACTCTTTCTTTCATTGACATATCCTGCTCAATCTACATCTGAATACAAAATAAGGGTGAATTATTTACCTTTTGGATACCATAACCCATACTCCATAGGACCCTTGAGGTACCAAAGAATCCTTTTCACTGTTGTCACATGAGTCTCCTTGGGATTAGCCTAAAATCATGCTACCATGCATACTGCCTGCAAAATATCTGGTCTGGTAGCTGTCAGGTATAGTAAGCCCCCAATCATAGATCTGTACATGGTTTGATCAACAACTGGAGATTTGTCATCCTTGCTCAACTTGCAACCTGTCGTCATAGGATTGCTAACTGGCTTACAATCCTCCATTGTGAACTTTTTTTTTAACATCTCTTTCACATATTTAACTTGAGAAATAAATATGCCCTTCTTATTTTGATTAACTTGCAACCCAAGGAAATACAAAAGTTCATCAATCATTGAAATTTCAAATTTTTTCTGCATCTTATTTTCTAAATATTTACATGACTCATCTTTCCTACTGCCAAATATGATATCATCTTTCTTAAACCCTTGTTGAGTGAGATAGTTGTCTAGCCTTGCATACCATGCTCGGGGTGCCTGTTTCAAGCCATATATCTTCAACTTACAAACCAAGTTGGGATCATCACCAAGCTAGAAACCATCTGGTTGCTCAATATAAACCTCTTCTTCAAGCTTCCCATTCAAAAATGTTGATTTCACATCTGTCAAAAAAATTGTCAAGTGACTCACACTTGTACCAACTTTTGTCCAACACTGTATCGACACTGCAATTTTACTGCCAACTCTATGCAAGCATCAAACACTGTACCACAACATGAACCAAATCCATTTTTACATTTTTAACTTGGTCTATTTTTTCTACAGTCACCGCTGGTCACACCTTACTTTCAACTGTTCGAATCAGGAGACAACATTTTGTCAAACACTTCACGGCCAACTATAGTGCACCTTACTCAAACTCATACTTCTGGACCTTGAATAGGTATGATTCACAAAGCAAAGTTTCTCATCTTGATGAGCTAAACATGAATCAATAATCATAATTCAATAATTTTCACCACAACATCATAATAGATCTAACAATCTTCACGTCAATGTGTAGTTCAAAAACACACTGCTTTTATCGAAACACATATATGCGGCTAGGGAAACATTCTTTCACTAACCAAATTATCTGAACTGTTATAATCCTTAACTTTGGATAGTGGCAGTAAGAACCATCACCAATACAACAATGACATATAGCAATACTACCAATAATGACAACTCTCAATTTAATCACCACCCTTCACGACACTTCCACAAACAACTACATGAACTGAAAACACACTTCGACAACTATACGACAACTTCCCTGATTACTTGCCTTTCATACTTAGGTAATCAAAAAAATACATAGGAGCATTAAAATGAAACTTCAAGATTTCTTCCCCTGAGGATGTGCTACCTGGAGTTGCTTAGTGCAATAGCGGAGTAGTCTCCTTCAGTCCAAGGAGACACAATTTCCTTTCTTCTATATTTCTCCAAACTTTCTTGAACTCGGGCTTGGATTTTTCAACTACATCCCTGTTTTGCACCTTTTTGTGAACTCAAAAATTTCTCTTGTGTGGTTGTCTCTTGTGCATCCTTGATGAATGATTATTTTCCTTTCTTTTATGTACATGATTTATTCTCTGTCTGTGTTGTGTTCTTTGTGTCTGATGAAATATACTGTTTTACCTTATATTAGATACAAAAGTGCTTGAATAGAACCTTGCTATGTGCCCATGACAATTACATTGAAAACATTGTACATAGTGTTCACTCAGAAATGCAGATGTATTTCTACCAGCATAACTCTTTGATTTATTATTCAGTCCACAATAAGTTACCTTGTGACCATACTGGTTGCATCTAAAACAATAGCCATTAAAAGTATTATTATGAATAAAGTGAGAGTGATAGAACCTATTTTTTTGTGGTTGCATTGCTATAGATCTCCTTTGATATTTTCTTCCTTTTGAAGATTCAGCTTCAAAATTTTCTTACTTCGATCCTTCAACAGTGAACTTCTTCTTCTCTGCAGAGTTGGAAGATGAAGGTTGTTCAACTTCATATCCAAGACCACGCTTATCCGTGGATCTTCTTTGTTGGCTTATCATTTTATATAGAAACTCTGTGCTCTTCTCGAATTTAAGATTTGTATTGGCCTCTTCTAGTTGTTTCTTCAATAAAACAATCTCTTCCTCTTGTTTGCAGCAACCAATATTTTTCTCATTGATCTGTGACCTGAGAGTTTCTTCAATCCTTTTAAATTATTCTACCTGTAATTTCAACTTGGTTATTATTTTATTTGCATCCTCAAGCTTTCTCAAGATTTCCTTATTCCTTTTTCTTTCTATCTTCAATTCATCCAGAGCTGCAATTAGTTCCTCTTTCAAATTTATTTCTACATTCATTTCTTCTTCATCACATTCCTGTTCTTTTTTTGTTTCTTCTTTGAGTGTCATGAAAATACCTCCACCTGTTTCTTTTTTAGAATCATCCTCTAGGACTTCATTAACTCTCAGCATATATGCCTCTATGTTCTCATTGTCATTCAACTTTAAAGCTTCGAACTGAGCTTGATGTGTTTGTAGCTTGGCCTCCTTGATCTCATCATCTCCTTCATGAATAATCCTTAGATTGTCCCATATTTCTTTTGCTATTTTACAACTCATGATATTTACCAGTTCACTATCTACTAATCTGCACCTGATAGCATTCTTTTCTTTTGAGTCATTTTCAAATAGATTCTTACCGATAGCATCGGTTGGAGGAGTGATGGGTATTGTGTATTCATTGTATACTAAATCCCAGATGTTGTATCCCAAAGCACAAAGATATGTCTACATCCTAATTCTCCAGACCGCGTAATTAGTTTCGTCAAACAAAGGTGCTTTGTTTGATGAGAAGTCTTCAACCTTTTCTGGTTCAATTTTCTCTTCCACAAGAACTAAAACTGACTGAGATGCCCTTTTTGAGGGGGATCTATTCTTCTTACCCATTGTGTACTAATCCAAGATCAACCCTAACTGATTTAGCCTGAGAAGGGAACTTGGCTCTGATACCAATTGTTAGTCTTACAATGGCACTGAGAGGGGGGGGTGAATCAGTGTAGTTCTTTAAACTTAAATTCATAGCTCTTAAAACTGAAATAATAAAACCTTAAAACCATATAAAACAAGTATCACAAGAGAACATCACACAACACAAGATTTAACGAGGTTCACCAATTTGGCTACTCCTTAAGAATGACTACTTGGAATACCATCCAAATCCAGCCTTTGCAAAGCACCAAATTTACAATCAATTTACCAGCACCCACTAGAAGGAGCACCAACCCCTTATTTATCTGCACCAACAGAAAGGAGCACTAACCCCTGATTTACCAGCACCAACTAGAAGGAGCACCAACCCCTGATGCCAAGCTACAACCTAGACTTCAATTTTGAATCTAGAAGTTTAATAGAAAAATACCTTCGCTTTTACAAGACCCTGACTGGTCTATTGCTTAAACAATCTCTCTCACTGTTTATAGAGTAGACACATCTTCTGGGATCTATAGCCACACTTCACCTTCTTTGAGTCACTTCTCTACACACCCTTTGTGCACTGTCTTCGTACACTCTGTGCCCTTATAGCTGCACTTTGCATTCGTATTCGCCCTTTGCACTCTCTGTGCCTTCTACTTTCTTTGTGCAATCAAAGCTGCACTTGGTCGAATTTCAACCTCTTCGCTCTCTGCGCACTCACAGACGCACTTAGGACAATTCGATATGACTCTTTGATCACTTTGCGCACTTTGCCATCATCTCGCTACTTTTGCACTTTTTGCACTCTTATGACCACATTTCACACTTCGACACTCATTTGACAACTTATTCAACTACACAACAATTCTCCAAATAGCCCTTCTTTTATAACAATATTTTAATTATGAAAACCCTAATCTTAGTTGGCTTGCATAACAAATTTAAACCCTAATTTTAGTTGACTGTCATCGGTCTTAGTCGGCTTCAACTCATGAAGATATTCAATAATTCCACCACTCAAAGATTTCATTCGGTAACAGTCCCTATAGCCACCGCATTGACTTTTGTTCACTCTTCATATTTTAGCTGCATGAATTCACTCTGTATCTGCCCCTGTAAATGCTGTAGAGATGTCGGTCCACTGTCATACTTCTCATTTTAGTTGGGTTCTTCTTCTTGTCTTGCGCACATACGACCTATTGTAAAATCGTGATATTTTTTCCTCTGAAGCTTCTTTTGTTGTTGTTGTCGTGAAAACACAACATTTCGTGATATCGCGACACTTTTTCTTTCTCTCTCTTTCTCCTTGCATCGAACCGCAAAAATGCTACATGTCACGATATCACGACACTTTTTCTCCTTGCTCTTTCTCTTTGCATCGGACCATGAAAATACAACATGTCGCGATATCGCAACACTTTTTCTCCTTGCTCTTTCTCTTAGCTTTGGCCCACAAAAATACAACATGTTGCGATATCGTGACACTTTTTCTTTCTCTTTCTCTTTGCATCGGACCACAAAAATGCTACATGTCGCGATATCGTGACACTTTTTCTCCTTGCTCTTTCTCTTTGCATCGACTGCGAAAATACATGTCGCGATATCGTGACACTTTCACCTCTGTACGCTTTCTCTATTCTTTTGTCGCAAAATCATGACACTTCTACTTTCGTACTTAGCTTCTTTGATTTTGTCGTGAAATCGTGACACTTCTGCCTTTGAAGTTTTCTTCTTTGCTTTTGTCGTGAAATCATGACACTTCTGCTTTTGTACTTTACTTTTTGCTTTTGTCACGAAATCGTGACACTTCTGCCTTCAAAGTCTTCTTCTCTGCTTTTGTCATGAAATCGTGACACTTTTGCTTCCATACTTTACTTCTTTGCTTTTGTCACAAAATCATGACACTTCTACTTCCGAAGTCTTGCTTTCTGCTTTTGTTGCAAAATCGTGACAGTTCTGCTTTCGTACGCTTCCTCTCTTTCTTTTGTCGCAAAAATGTGACATGTCACGATATCACTACACTTTTCAAACTTACTTTCTCTCTCCTATTTTAGACTTGAAAATGTGACATGTGAAATCGTGACACTTTTCCAACTTACTTTCTCTCTCCTATTTTAGTCACGAAAATGCGACATGTCGTGAAATCGTGACACTTTTCCAACTTACTTTCTCTCTCCTATTTTAGTCACAAAAATGCGACATGTCATGAAATCGTGACACTTTTCCAACTTACTTTCTCTCTCCTATTTTAGTCGCGAAAATGCGACATGTCACGAAATCGCGACACTTTTCTTACTTGTTCTCTTTCTTTGAACTTGTCACGAAATCGCGACACTTTTTCTTGCTTTCTCTTTCTCTTCCAACATGTCGCGAAATCGTGATAGTTTTTCCTGCTTTCTCTTTCTCTTCCAACATGTCATGAAATCGCGATAGTTTTTCCACTTGCCTTTTTCTCTTCCAACATGTCGCAAAATCGTGACAGTTTTTCCTACTTTCTCTCTCTCTTCCAACATGTGAAATCGTGACAATTTTTCCTACTTTTTCTCTCTCTTCTAACATGTCACGAAATCATAATAGTTTTTCTTGTCTACTATATATATCATGATATCGTGACACTTTTCTTACTTGTATTTTTCTTTGATCTTTTGCAAATGGGCCTTCGGTCTTCTTGGAATATCACTATACATACTCTGAATAACCTTTGAACTCCTGTCTTGTGCATCTGAATAGCTTTTGAACTTCCTGTCCACTACATCAACAGATCTATCTGATTATGTTGACAATAATGACAATACTGTTGTACCTTGCTTAACAGTTATATGGGACTCTGATCAAGACAATGGGAGTTACCAAAGATATCCCTATTATCCTTCATAGTATGCCAAAAATCATCGTCATCCAGGAAGTGGTGGTAGTTGATTTAGAGCCATACTTCAGCATGTGTCTCTCAAGGGAATTCACAGCTAAGTTGGGAGGATACCTTTCCTTGAACTATTCACATTTGGATATACCATTCAAGGGAAAACGAATTCCTATTCATAATGAAAACCTTCACCTTTTCACATTGAAAGGTTTGAAGAGGAAGGACAGTCTCCAGACGCAGTAAAAATGATGATTGAGGAACTAGAGGAGGTAGACTTGGTGGAAGAGGCATTGGGTGAGATTCATTTGGAGGATGAGTTTTTGCTCATAGATTTCAATGCAATGATCAGAATGGATATTGGTTGTTACACAATAACTAAGCTAAAGCGAGCTGAAAAGCAAGCTCCTAATTCACAAGGTTCTGACACGAATCAGTTATGGAAACTATATTTTGATGGCACTAGATGTAGGAATGGCACAGGAGCTGGTGTTGTATTAATCTCTCCCAAAGGTATACAGAGGAATTATTCTTACAGGTTGACTTGGAGTTTTACTAACAACATAGTTGAATATGAAGCATTGTGCCTTGGGTTGAAAAAGGCCAAAAAATTGGGCATTAAACAACTACATATTTTTGGTGACTTTGAGCTTATCGTCAAACATACCACTAATATATGTGTATCGAAACAACACTATCTGAAAGCTTATCGTAATAGGGTCTAGAAATTATTTGAAGCATTCACAACTTTGAATATTCAAGCAATTCCTTAGGAGCAAAACAGACATGCTGATATCTTAGCTTTCCATAGTGCAAATTATTCCCTCGTGGAGCAGGTGGTCTGAAATCCCAAGACTATTAGGGTAATCTATAGACCTTCGATACCTGATAAAAACCTTTATTGGTGAGTATTTTACAATGATGAACATATAGTCAACTGTATGCTTAGAGAAGTTGCTAGTGTAGATGATGGATACTTTTTGAGGAGGAGTAGGAAGGGATGATTTAGTTAAAGAACAACTACATTCCCAGAGGATTAATCTCGCTAGAAAGATTATTTGATCAAAGTGATAGATCTGACAAGCACAGGATAAAGGTAGACGCTAGGGAGTACATGAAATTGCAGTTGGAACTAGAGAAGATTATCAATATTGGGACTGATTGTGTCTTAGAAGAGTTTGAAGGCATTAAAAATCTATGCTATGAGTACCCTGACATTGTGGCACGGAGTTACCAAGATTTAAAAGGATATGACAAGGATGTGATTCAGCATGCCATAGAACTACAGGAGGGGGTAAATTTTTTTTGGCAAAATTAACGTCCTATCAATCCTAATATTGAATCGTTCATGAAGGCAGAATTGTTGAATATGTTGGAGGAAAATATTATATATCTGATTAAGCATTCAACTTGGATGGTGAACCTAGTTCTTGTAAGGAAAAAAAATGGAGACATACGGCTGTGTAGATTTTCGTAACCTAAACTAGACGTTGCTCAATGATCATTACCCACTGCCTCAAATTGATCAAATTCTTCAGGTGGTAGTTGGCACTCAGAGATTCTCACTATTAGATGGCTTCTATGCATATAATAAAATTTGGGTGAAGGATGAGGATCAATAAAAAATAGCATTCACTACCAAATGGGGTACGTTCGCCTACTAGCAGATACCCTTTGGGCTCTCGAATGTTAGTGCCACCTTCTAGAGAGCTATGGATATCGCCTTCGGTGAGTTACTAAATATAATTATTGTAATATATCCTGATGATATGACTCTATTTTTGCATCATAGAGAAGATCATGTTGCTCATCTGAGGTAAGTGTTTAAGAAGTGTCGTGAGTTTGGTATCTCCATCAATCCAAAGAAAATATTTTTCGTCAAGGAAGGGAAGTTGTTAGGTCATGTAATCTCACAAGAAGGGTTAGCGATAGATCTTGCAAGATCTGAAGTGCTCATAAAATTATAGCCACCCTCTAATAAGAAATACCTGCAGTATTTATTTGGTCAAATAAACTTCATTTGCAAGTTTAATGCTGATTTTTCCTAGGTTGTTAAGCCCATGATCGAGCTTTTGAAAAAGAATATTGAATTTAAATGGACGAAATTCAAGAGACGAGCTTTTCAAGAAATCAAAGAAATAATTACATAGGCTCTAGTCTTAATTAATCCTGACTATACAAAATACTTCATTCTCTATGCAGTAGGGGAGCATGAAAGCTATGCTACAATGTTGACTCAAAAACAAGAGGATGGAGAAGAAAAGCCCATCAATTTCTTAAGACAGGTTATTTCACCACATCAAGATAAGTATAATTTTATTGAGAAGTAGGTCTATGCAGTAATGAAATCATTGAAAAATTTATGGCATTTTGTTTCTTAGAGCAAGACTGTTGTTTACGTAATTCATCCTGATGTATGACACTTCATACTACAAGGCAAATTAGGTGATAAAAGGGCAGGATGGGTTTCTAAAATTGAATAATACGATGTGGAGATCTGACCGATAAAGCTGGTTCGTGGATGCACCTTATATCAAGAATTAGCTAAGAGTGTTGTCACTAAGATATTAAATGAGATTCACAAGGAAGACAGGCGAAACAATTTGTGCAAATCATACTGCAAGTGATCACGATTTGATAGAAAAGCTCATCGACTATTTTTCTTCTGGGAGATGTCCAACTCATCTCGATCCCTCATAGCATCGAAGGTTCATACTGTAAGCACTCAAATATGTATTGTTGCCTAATAGGTTATCTCATAAGAACATTGACAGAGTTCTTCTCAAGTGTGTAAAAGCATCCAAAAAGGAGAATATTTTGGAGGAGTTTCATTCTAGACTCTCTATAGGTCATTATGCAGGCAGACCCATGGCTTTAAAAATTATTTGATTTGGGTATTATTGGCCAACTCTGTTCACCGACGCTCATAAAATAAGTCAGTAGTGTGATAGTTGCCAATGATATGTGGGCAAAACTAGGAAAGGAGCATTGCCTTTACATCCACTCAAATTAGAAACACCTTTTAAATAGTGGGGTCTTTATTTCATTGGTGTCATTGATCCACATTCTTCTATCAAGCACAAGTATATCCTTATGGTGATCGATTACTTCACCAGATGGATGGAGGCTATTCCCATTAAGAAGGCTGATCAAGCTACGATTATATCCTTTCTGGAAGGGCTCATTATCCGTTTTGGTATTCTAGATTCTATAATGACTGACAATGAAATTCCATTTATTGGGACCAAGATTACAAAATTTTCTAGCAAATACAACATTTATTTGAAAACATCCTCCAACTATTACCCATAGGGGAATGGGTTGGCTGAATCTACCAACAAGAATTTTCTATACATTTTGAAAAGGATAATGAGCAATAACAAGAGGATCTGGAACTTGTTATTAAATCAAGCACTTTGGGTCGATTGCATTTCAGTAGAGAAATCTATAAATACTTTCCCGTATGCTTTGGTTTATGGGAAAGAAGATGTTCTCCCCTCACATATTGAGTTGCCAGTGCTCTAAACAATTGAAGTTGTTCCAAGATGAAGAATATGATCCTATGAGTACAAGGCTGGCACAGTTTCTACAGTTAGAGGAAAATAAGGAACATGCTTACTAGGTTTTTGCTAAGCACGCTAGAGAGATGAGGAAGTGGTTTGGGAAGAAAACAACTGACCATAGTTTTTATGTGGGAGATATTGTTTTAAAATGGAATGAAAAGAAATCCAAGCCAGGGAATCATCACAAGTTTGATGCTATGTGGGAAAGACCTTTTCAAATTGTTGTGATAAATTTAGTGAATGCTTATCACCTCCACGATATGGAGGGTTACGATTTTCCTATCCTCATAAATGGCCTTCATTTGAAGGCTTATATTCAATGACAATATTCTCAGTAAGTTAACATGTTGTACATATGTAAATAATTATTTTGACATTTTAATGATTTTTACCTTTTATTATAGTTATACGACAAAATAAAAAGAGAAAAAAACAAAAAACAAAAAGAAGAAAAAAACAAAAAAAAAAGAGAGAAAATAAAGAAGTAAAATTACTAAGAATGTGCACCCCAAGACTAGACGAAAAGACTTTTGATCCTAAAAAGAAGGCACCTAAGAGTAGCAGAAAACACTGAGTTAACATCGTGTTAGCCTCGGTCAAGGGGTGAACGACACAATCGTCTATATTGTGGGTAAACGCGACGGATGGGGCAACAAAGCATTTGCATGAAGTTGAAGATTAAAGGTGTATGATTTTTAAGGCATTTTTTTTAATTAAAAAAGGCTTCTAAAAAAGACAAAAGAAAGAGGAAAAAAAAGGGAAGAAGGAGAAAAAAAAGTGAAAGCGGCTAAGACATCCCTTAAGGGGCCATCCACCATGAAATATTAAATAAATTAGAATCACATAAGTTTTTTTTGAGTAAGATATTTTCACCCCAATTTTAAAGTCGCCTGAATTCAACGAAGGTGTGACTCTTTCACCTCGATTTCAAAATCATCACTGGTGGGTTAAATTGCCGAGCACCTGAAGTATTTTTTCCAAAAAATAAAATAGTTGTAGCGGCTTTGGGAGCACGTTGCGAAAGGAAATGTGCCCTTGGGTTACGTGTCAAAAATCAGAAGGCGAGGGCACCAATAAAAGGGTATTAAATTTAAAACATGGGAGGTGCTAGGTGCTGGATTTTTAGTTTTCCAAGGAAGCTATGAGTATTGAATGATTGGTTGTTGAGTGGCCAGTTTAGTTTCCCCAGTAAGCTTCAAGTTCTAGGGCACATTTTACAATGAAATTGCATAGCAAGAGGGCACAATTTTCTAAGAGGATCTGATAGCGAATCAAATAGGAAACCATTCAAACTTCAATAATTGTGCCAAACTAGTAGTTCGATGATAATTCCCTCCTAAAATTGCTTGCAATTAATTTTACATTTAATGTGGCAAGCATCAGAAGACCCTATAAAAATCATAAGGTAAAATTGCATAGTTTATTCTTGTTTTTATTTAAAATTTTCTTCTCCGCTGCGCCCTACTTTTAAGTTGCAAAAAGTTTTAGAAGTTTCCTCAAAGCAGAGAATTGCAGAAGTTGTATAGTCAGTTGTCAAAAAAAATGGGGAAGTGAAGCAAAGAACTCAAGAACACCACGAAAGCCACAGAGCCTAGCAAAAAAAAGAAAAAGGAAAGAAGCTCTAGAGCTAAAAAGGCTCGAAAAAATGATTATGTTGACTTGGACCCTTATGAATATGCCATGGAAAAAATTGAAGATTGCTTGATTACGCACAAAGGGATCGAAAGACTAAGGTAGTATGTAGAAGTGGTGGTGAGTCAGGGTGTGTCTTATAATAGCTGGCTCATAATTCCCTATAATTCATAGTTGTCTTGGTACTTGTGCTCACCCATCCATCTGTGCCCTAAGCTAGTGTAGTTCATTGCTCAATTCTACAACCCATTCACCAAGGCTGTGCAAAATTCTAGGAGGGAACTCATGTTTACTATTACTTCGAACGAAATTTGGGAAGCTTTTGCATGTATTTTGAAGCCCCCATCTTATGCAATTAATAAGAAAATTCACATTGACAAACAAGAATACCAATACATCTCCACTGTAACTTTATGCCAATTTATGGAGACGCAACTCATTAAGGAGCCACAAATGGGGCAGCTTCCAAATTTTTCGAAGCTGCTTTCAAAGTTTAAAATCTTGGATATTTATTCCTTATTGTCTTGGGTCACTGGGTTACCATCAGAATGAAATAGTACATAAGTGGCAGGCGGCTATGGCTCAGTGTATTTGTAAAGTTGAATTTTATTCCCATTCCACCATGAGACAAGGAGGCAACCCTATTTATTTTGATTGGGCCGACTTCATTTCCCGAAGGATTAATTCTCAAATAGAAAAAATGCAAACTAGGGATTCCTAGTTATTTTTGCATACATCATTCCTGGAATGGTTCTTCTTTTTTTAGTTTCAGTAGTATTTTTCATTTATTGCAGTCACACCGTTGGGTGAAAATATTGAGCCTTTGCCAGTGTATAAATGGACTCCGATTTTGTCAAGGAAGAAGTCAGTATACAATTTTAATAGCTAGTTTTTGGGTCTAGCAATTGAATTGCTTTGTGGTACCTGTGAGAGAGTGTTATGGGATTCAAGGGATGCACTTGTCATGGAGGAAAAGGGTGACATTTTTCTGCTTACCTAGGTCGTAGTTGTGCAAATTTTTGGCTTCACGGGTAAGCCATTTTTGTTACCATATTTTGCCACGATGCACATGTTTGCAATGGAGGTCGTGCACCAAACAAAACATATGAATGATATATATGGAGCCGGGCATGGGAAGAAGACCACCTGCAATATGCATTTCAAGTTTAGAAGCATAGAGGTGAACCAAGTAAATAAAAATAGGTTGTTGACAATGGTGCTCCAGGACTTGGGCTTAATTGAATTGTCGTAGCACTGGTGATATGATCCTTTGGAAAAGTTCTTAGTTGTTGTAAAGGCTAAGTTGTTTCATTGCTATCCTCATCCCGACATTCAGAAGTGGAGGAACAATCTTGATGGGCCATATATGAACTGGCATATTGAAAAAATGACCTCCCTACCACCATGGCATGACTATTATGAGAAAGAGGCAGAATATAATCCAACCAAAAATAGGACTCAAATTCCTCCTTCGGGTTTGTTTGGATCTGTCAAAGAGGCCAAACCTGAATGGACCAAAGAGAAAATAATGAATTGGTGGATTATGCGTATTCATTGTGGAAAACCACACACTCCTTATGGGTTGAAGTTGGATGAACAATTTTTAGAAGCTTATGATGATTTTGTGGATTCGTATCAACTTGTCGCCTTCGAAAATATTTTTTCACAGATTTTTCAATAGTCTAAAAGTGGTGAAGGTAAAATTGAGCAAGAGCATACCATAGTTGAAGATGAGACCCTAGAGGAGGAAGAAAAATAATATATTTTTAAAAGGTCTCAGAGAATCAAGCGACAATAGAAGGAGTCGCATGTGCCTAAAAAGTAGAAACAACCAATGGCACCTCCATTTCCTAAAGTGACGAAAAGATCCCAAACCAGTATGGCTACCACTTCTACCATTGAGGTCCCTATGGCTTCATCCACTATGGTTTCTGTAGCCCCAACCATTGCAATTTCCATAGTTGTTAGTGCACCAACTATGAACCCTTCACTTGTCAAGGAAATTTTGACCTCAGTCGTGTAAATATTTCTAGTGGCTCAACAATAGGAAGAGGAACAACATTTGGAGAGTTCTCATGTAGAAATCATGGATGAATATGGGGTTCTTGACATTGAAGACAGGGTAGAATTACAGGAAGAGGAATCAATTTTATAGCCACCCTCATCCCTCAGCACATGGTGCATGTGCTCGAAGGTACATCTTTTTTTCCTTCTTCTCTCTCAGAGAAAGCAGTGGTTTTTGTTTCATTTCCATATGTTCTATTTTCATCTCCCCCAGTTTCTATTTCTTCACCCTTTGGTATGCCTTCCACTTCCATCTACATACCATATTATTCCATTCCTGAAGTCATTACTGCTCATTCCTCTATTTTTGTTTCTTCATATTTCATTTCCTTCAGTTCCTTTGCATCAGAGTCAAATTATTTTTCATGCCTTTCCCCCTCAATTGCCATCACTACCACCATTGAAGCTATAAGTACACAAGCTCCTCCTAGAGTAAGTGTAATTGTAGCTGATCCCATGTCCTCCACTAAGTCCGCTATCTCTCTTCCTTCCTCTATTTTCATCCCACCACTTTTTCAATGTCATCCACTTCCATTGGGTCCATTTACTCAAAAATTTTGGTCTCTTTCACCCCATTTTTGGAGTTACAGATGGTTCCTGATGCACAGGTGGCCTGTAAACAGCCTGACATAGAAAATATTAATCAAGCACATCTGAGCTCTTCATAGTGGTTTAAGATAATCTAACGCAAAGAGATCTTGGCTCCAACTCAGTCGATAAAGAAAGTTGCTTTTGATACCATTACAAAAGAAGCTCACATCACTACCATCACGTCATTGGTCCAAAATCCATAGGGAGATTTGCTACCAGGTGATCTCATCTCTCAGACCATTACATAAGACCTTACAAGGATTAATACTATTAAAAAAATGGGCAACATTCAAGTAGACATGAGATCAGTGTACCTACATGGTGAACACTTCATGGAGAAATATTTTAAAAATGAGAATAAGATCACTGAGATTGAAAATGCCCTGGCCAAAAAGTAGAGCCATAGAAGAGAAGACAACCATGAAGAATTAGTACTTGCACAACCATGTCAAAGTGCACTTGAAGGAGAATGATGCTACTAGGATTAGGATGCATAAACTTCAACAACATGTCAAGAAAATGAAGAAGCAGTTGGAGGAGAAGGTAGCACAGGCCACAGGGTTTTCGCACGATAGCATCAAAGTAACCCATCTTCACTCTACTCAAAACTCAAAAAAATTGGCCGCACACACTATCAAGGTGCTGCAATATTTTTGGGAGGCACAAATATAGATACAAATTGGGAAATAACTGATTGATACCACTAAGGATATGTTGTCATCCTATATGGAGATGGCAGTAAAAATACAGGCTTTGATTAATACTAGTTTACACATTCGTCCCATAAACAAGATGGATTATGCCTCGTCTAAGGCAAAAATCACACTGTGTAGTTACTTCTAGTGAATGGACCTGGTACAAGAAGGATGGACCATCCTAATTATCATAGAACATGAGAAAACTATTTCCATGTCTCATTTTGAGACCATTGATGAGTTGGGATTTCTAACTTTTGTGGATAATTAGGGTGAACCTCTTCCCATAGAACAACTAGAAGTGCTTTGGAAGAAATTCGTTGAGGATACATCCAAGATTAATGTCTGGGAGGAGTCTCTAATAGAAGCGTAGGTGTTTTACTTGATGCAGAAGTATATGCACTTGAAACTATCATTATACGAGTTGGCTCAATGAGCGAAGTGCCTTAGTTTTATGATATTTAGAATCTTCATTTCATCTATGAGTCACTCAGTTTTCCTTTCTAGTTTACCACTCTAAACTTGGAAAGAGGTTGTTTTTGCATATGAGGTCCTTACTAAAACAATCCAAGAGCAGGAGGAGCAGGTAGCGATAGAGTGTGCAATAGTAGCAAAAGCAGCAGAGGAAGCCAAGTGTGTTGAAGTTCTCAAAGTAGCAGTGTAAGTAGAAGAGTGGAAGCATACATAGGAAGAAACCCATAGACAATCATCGGTTGCAAAGGCAGTAACACCAGCTAAAGCTATTGAAAAATAAACTTTGCAACCCAATGGATGAAGGCCTGGGATCGCTTGCATCCATGCGAGTTGGATACCCCGTGAGTCATCAGAAATGTTGGCCATTTTGCATTTTGCCACATTGGGAGTTTTGTTGGGAATTTTGATGCATATTTTTATGCAATATTTTGATTGTATATCACGACATTATTTCAAAGATAATTTTAAATTCTCCTAATTCGCTTATATATGTGTTGTATTTTTCTTTTGGTAATTAAAATGGAGGTGTTTATAAGTAAAAAAATAATGGACTTAGTTGAAATTAGTTGAAAGTTTTAAAGGAAAATCAAATTTGCATTCACCCCAAAGGAGGGGAAAACACCCCAATCGCCCTTTGTATGGGTGAACTAAGTTCTAAAATAAAATGCGAGAAAAGATAAAATTGTAAGCGCATTCGCCCTTGTTCTAAGGCAAATGCATCGTTTTCCCTTTCTATAGGTGAACGTGCTCTAAATAATCACGCGATCATAATCGCCCGAAAACAGTGACAAGTGTGTTCACCTTAGTCAAGGGGTAAATGTCCCATTTACCCCTCCCATGGGTGAACGGACTTCAAGATCAATAAAATGTCGCGTTCGCCCTCGTTGAGGGGTGAACGTCCCATTCACCCTTCCAATGGGTAAACATGTTTAAAGGAAAAGTTCACACGCACACACAAGGAAAATTAGGCGAAGCAGGTTTTTGGGGTGAACATGATTCCTAGACAAGAAGAACTATGGTCAAAGGTTCAAAGGTGTTGGTTTTATGAAATATTAAATAATGGTGGCATTAAGTAACTTATATTGTGGATCCCAAGCATGGAAGAGGTTGAATGATAAAAATGGAAGAATCTTCATAATTTCCAAAGTATTAAGGTGCTCCCAAAGTAATTAATGATGTCCTAATTATCTGTGCACTAGTGTCCAAGTTGCTGATTTTCTGGGAGTTGTTCCTAAAAGAATAATCGTTGTTCCAAAGAGATGGGCTTTCAATGATTCCAGAAAGGAATTTCCTAATTTTTGTTCTTTATCCTAGAACATTTTGTCCTCTGGTGTATTAAATGAAAGATGCAAAAACCTCTATAAATACTAATCAAATTTCTATTGTAAAGGGGGTTAGACATTTTGCGAGAATACTCTCTAAGTTCTCTGCATTAATACAAGGCATCAAGCTTTTGAATTTGCAAGTGCTCTTGTGTGTGATTGTTTTCTATACTATGCACTTCTATTTTACATTTGTCTTTCTTGTTTGTTGTTAAATTTAAATTCTGCATTTGGATTTAAATATTGGTAGTGAGGGAGTGAATGCTGGAGTCTTATTTTAGAGGTTATTACTGCAAGGTTACAAGTAAATTCTTCTACTTTTACTTTGTTAAATGCTATTTCATGCTTTGGTTATTTTCCTGCTATTAGTCTACCCCAAGTCCTGCACTTCGGCCTGTGGCCATATTTCCCATTTTTTTCCACATATTTCCAATTTCTTTCCTGCATCCCTAGTCTTATACCAGTGTAGGATTTAGTTCAGGAACCAACCCTCTCTAGAGATTGGCACGGGGGACATTTATTTCCTTTTGTATTTCAATGTTGGCCGTATCTAGGGTGCACAAACGCAATGTTTGTTGATTAGGAAGATATTTTACCAACACAACCCAGGTTTTAATCCCTCATAGTTTTGTAGGCCTTTGGAAGAAATTATTGGCATGGATGAAATATTTCTCAATAACAAATTATCAATTGCCAATCCCACCCACCAACGTGCATTTCCATCCCAGATCTAGTTTAATCCATTGTCATTAGGCCTATAGATAAAAAATTGGGTGTTTGTGTTTCTTCCATGGACCGGTACATTTCATAAGGTTTTTTCTAGATTTCATATAAAAATGTGTACATTGAAGTGAACAGAGTCCCTTGGTAGGATTTTTTTTATCAGCTCCAAGACTTGCTTAGTTGGGCTTTTAGAAGGGATCTACTTTAAAAAAACCATAGGAAATTTATGCTTTAGGTAACACCATCCTATACCACAGTGTGTATTTTTTCTAGCTCCCCAAAATTGACAAGCTCAGGATTCTTGGCTAACCCATCTAATTCTACTATGGTTTCATGCTCGAACCTACTTCAAAATGAATTCATCATTTGCTTCTACCAATTTTGTTGAAGTAAAAAAATCATCTCTTGGATTCAACATCTCTAATTAAATATTTGCATGGCCATAATTTTCCTCAAGACAAATTCTTTTCTCTTTTGATGTTGAGAGTCTCTATCCTAGCATTTCCACCTCTCAAGGATTGGCAGCCCTCCATCATTTTTGAGGAACGAATTTGATCCGACCAAGATAAAATTTGTGGTAAGGTTGGCAGAGATAGTGTTAACACAATACTACTTATATTTCAAAGGGAAAATATATTGGCAAATTAGAGGAACAACCATGGAAAGTAATTTTGCTATGGTTTATGCTTATTTATTTCTCTGTCATATAGAGGAACATGTATTTAATAATGTTGTTGTGGAAAATATTTTATATTTTATAAAAATACATTGATGATGCCATTAGAGTTGGGAATGGCCCTAAGGAGGATCTTAATTGATTTCTTACTTCCTACGATTCCTTCTATGACAGTATTAAAATTACTTCATTTGTTTCTGATTTGGAAGTAACACTTCTAGATACTATATTTTTTAAGGGGCTTCATTTTTCTTAAACTAAAATTCTTTGCACCAAATTGTTTCAGAAGTTGATGAATTCCTATCAATACATCCTTGCTTCCTCCCATCATCCAGTTCAACAACAAAAGGCCTTTATCATGAGTGAAGTCAATAGATTTCTAGTTAGATAAATCTCTAGGGATGGATTTATTTATGTTAAAAATATTTTTTTAACAGACTCAGAGCTAGGGGATATCAAATTAATTTTCTCCTACCTTTGTTTGAGAAAGTTAAATTTTATGGTAGGCCTTCACTTTTGGCTAGATTTCTGCAACGAGTAGCATGCAGATATGAAACCAAAATAAAAGCAATTCCTCTTATTTTGAAGCTTGACAACTACAATTTTGTTAGAGATCTTTGAGTTGGCACAAATATTATTTCTCCATTTTTTGAAAAATGGAAAAAAATAGAGAACTCAAGCACATTGCTCGAGTTATCATTTGCTGAAGGAATCAAAAACCTCTTCGATCTTATATTTGTAAAAATAAAATTGTTTGAGGGACTATTTCCCACCTTGTATTTTCACATTTTTTATGTGTTTCTTCTCTTTTTTTGGTTGGTGTTTTTTTGGTGGGGGTTGAACTTGGGACTTCTCTTCTTTTCATCGTCTTGGTCTATAAACCTATAGTTTGTAACAATGCTTGGGTTTTTTTATCCCACATGCATTACTCTTCAACTCCCCCATGGAGTTAGGTATTTATAAAGAGAGACACCACTGATGAGACCTATAGGTTAAAATGCATTCAAAGTTTTGTGGATGTATCACTTCTTTTTTGAAATAAAAGTTCATTCAAATATTTTTTGTTCCTTTTCTAACTTATTTGTTTCTTTAAGTTTATAATACCTCTTTTTTCTTCCTTTTGTTTTTTGATACATTTTTATTGTTGGTATTATGCTCTTAACTTGCACATAATGTGATCTAGTGAACCAGAAAACTTGCAACACTAGGAGTATGCTCTTCAATTGCACATCTGCAATTCAGTGAATCAGAAACTAGTTTACATTTTTAGAGTACTGTGTTACCATGTTTATTTTTCATTAATGAGTTTACCCATAAATGGTGCATGTTTCTCTACCAGTTATTGACCTTTCATATTTTAAATCCTCTCCCATAGTTCATGACAGTCCCCCTAGTTACCCTATTTATCTTCCTCGCAATCATCTACGACAAGAGGGTTCATGACAAAAAATTTGGTAGCTTGAATAATGGGTCTTCGAAACAGATAAAATGGAAGAGCTTTGTAGAGGTCTAATAAAAATAGAATTTTTTGCTCATAACGGAAGATTTCCTTACATACAAGATAGAAGGACCTTCATATACGGAATTTGGTGTAATGCATGACATTCCTCCATGACTAGAGCCTTTGGACAAGTTTTTGGAAATAAGGTTTAAATAATTCAATATTCTGAGAAAAAAGGTAGAAAAATACCATTCCAAGCTAGCTCGAATTGAAGAGAATCTAGGCAAAGGTATTGTTACCCATAACCTATGAATAGAAAAACCATACCTTCAACTTCTAGATGAAGATATTCATAAATAGTTTTCTGATGATTCGGAGGCACTCACAGAAAAATTTTGCTTTGAAATGGCCATATTGTACATCTATAATTTAAATAAATACATAGATAAATTAGCTACTCAATCTAATTATTATATTCCTAGTATTTTATTACCTTCAGTTAAGAAAATTCTTGCAGATTTTGTAAATAAACACAAGATAATTTCTCAAGAAATTACTTTGGAATGGGAATCCAAAATTAAAGAGCTTGTTGAGAGAAATATCCAAGATTGGAGAGTTGAAATGCAAATCCTAAAATACATGCAAGAGAAATCTAAATTTGCTCAAGAGAATGACAACCCTCCATTATTTTTTGAGGAACAAATTTGATCCGACCACGACAAACTTTGTGGTAAGGCTTATAGAGATAGTGTTAACACGAATCTACTTGGAGTTCAAAGGGAAAACATATAGGTAAATAAGAGGAACAACCATGGGAAGTAATTTTATTATGGTTTATGCTTGTTTATTTCTCTGTCATCTAGAGGAACATATATTTAATAATGTTGTTGTGGAAAATATTTTATTTTATAAAAGATACATTAATGATGCCATTGGAGTTTGGCATGGCCCTAAGGAGGATCTTAATGGTTTTCTTGCTACCTATGGTTCCTTCTATGATATTATTAAAATTACTTCATTTGTTTTTTATTTTGAAGTAACACTTTTGGATACTATATTTTTAAAGGGCCTAATTTTTCTCAGACTGGAATTCTTTGCACCAAATTATTTCAGAAGCTGATGAATGCCTATCAATACATCTCTGCTTCCTCCCATAATCTAGTTTATCAACAAAAGGCATTTATCATGAGTGAGCTCAATAGATTTCTAGTTAGAGAAATCTCCAAGGATGGATTTATTTTAGTTCAAAATAATTTTTTTAACAAACTCAGAGCTAGGGGATATCAAATTAATTTTCTCCTGCCTTTGTTTGAGAAAGTTTTGAAGTGAGCAGGTCTTCACTTTTGGCTAGATTTTTGGAGTGAGAAACACACAAAAATGGAACCAAAATAAATATAGTTCCTCTTATTTGGAATCTGTACAACTACAATTTTGTCAGAGATCTTCGAATCAACACATATTATTTCCCCAATTTTTGAAAAATGAAGAAAAGATAGAGAACTCAAGCACATTTCCTAGAGGAACCAAAAACCTCTTCAATATTATCTTTGTAAAAATAAAATTGTTTGAGGGACTATTTCCCATCTTGCTATTTTTTCTTTTTTTAATGTGTTTCTTCTCTTTTTTGGGTGGGTGTGGTTTTTTTAGGGGGTTGAGTCTGGGACTTCTCTTCTTTTCATTGTCTTGGTCTATAAACCTATAGTTTGTAATAATGCTTGGGTGTTTTTATCCCACATGCATTACTCTTTAGCTCTTTCCCTAGAGTTATATCTTTATAAAGAGAGGTTGTACCTCTTTGAAGCTCACTCCACTAATGAGACCCATAGGTCAAAATATTTTTGAATTTTTGTAGATATATCACTTCTTTTTTTCAAAATAAAAATTCAATCAAATATTTTTTGTTCCTTTCCTAACTCATATCTTTCTTTAAGTTTATAATCTCTCTTTTTTTTCTTCTATTTTCTAATACATTTTTGTTGCTATTATTATACTCTTCACTTGCACATAATATGATCTGGTGAACTAGAAAGCTTGTAGCACTAGGAGTATGCTCTTCACTTGCACATTTGCGATCTAGTGAATCAAAAACTAGTTTACATTTTTAGAGTACTGCTTTGCCATGCTTATTTTTTTATTAATGGAAAATCTAGTGTGAGAGGATTTGGTAGACTTTCAAATGGTTCCTTGGTTTTCAATTTTATTGAGAATTTAGGTATCCTTTCCAATAACCTTTCTAATGGGTATGGTATCTTTAGAGGCCTCTGAAAGGTTGCTAACGTCATATGGAAAAAAGTATTGGTTAAATTTGACTCTTAAGTCATGATTAATTTGTTGAAGACTCCTAAGAATCATAAGGCTGATTGGAGAGTAAAAATAATCGTTGAGAAGATTTAATTAATGTAGATGGGTTTTTTTTAAGTTGAATAGAATCATGTGGTTAGAGAGTAGAATAGGAGTGTTGATGCTTTAGCTAATTAGGCATTGGATAAAGGTGATTTTACTTACTATGACCACCCTCCCAAATAGTGGGATTCATAAATAAGGAAATATCTTCATTCTATCCCTACTCTGGATGGCTCAGTACTAGAGGTACCTAGTTCTTTTTTACTTTATTTTTGCTTCTCTTTGGTTTGGCCATAATATTTTAGTTCCCTTGCTTAGACTGATCATTATTATGTTTCCTCTATTGATTCTTGCTTGAATAGCCTATTGGACTAGAAAGGTTAAATTTGTTAGCTATTTTTCCTTCTTTTTAGTTCTTCGATTTGTGTGTTGTTTTTGTTTTGTTTTGTTTTTGTGTTGTTTTTGGTATTTTTAGTGTTTATGTGTTGTTTTTGGTATTTTTTGTGTTTTTGTATTTTTTTGTGTTTTGTGTGTGTGTTTGTGTGTTATTTGTTATTTTTGTGGTTTTTTTATGTGTTTTTTGTGTTTTGTTACCGTTTGTTATTTTTTGTGTTTCTTTTTGTTTTTGTGTTTGTTTTGTTGTCTTTTGTTGTTTTTGTGTTTGTTTTTGTTGCTTTTTATTTTTTTTGTGTTTTTTGTGTTTTTTCTTGTTTGTTCATATTTTTTTTGTTTTAGGCATTCTCTTTGAGTGTGTCAAAGGGGGCATACCAGGTACGATCCCTAGGTGATTTTGGTAAAATAGATACCCCTACCTCCTTGGAACTTACACAAAAGTGGTATCCCAATTGGGGTGTCTTCCATATAAAAAAAGTCTTACACAATCTCTTATTTTTTCTAAAATAAGAGCAATTACAATGTGGGACTGAAAACATGTAGCTATTATTCTCTCAAGGCCAAAGTATTTACAATGGAGCCCATGGATTTTATTTATAAAAGGGATTCAACCTAAAGTTATGTTGGGTAAGAGATTCTTACTCCTAGTAAAAGTAACAATTTGGGCCATCTTTAGCAAAATGATGCACCTCTAAATGCTATATGCCTCTAGCTACACCTCTAAATGGCTTAGAATCCTTCTAAGTTGCTTTTTGTGCCATATAAGGACAAAAATATTTCTTTCCAAATGTTCTTCCTTGACATCCATGTATCTTATCCTGATTGGTCTAATGTTGAGTAATTCACTCATGATAAGGAAGCATATTGCTCTAATTTTGTAAGCGAATTATTCTAATTTTTGAAGTGAATCACATATTTAGGAGTCATCCAATATCTTAAACTTTGTTACTTTGCATTATTACTTTATAGGCTTACAAAATCCATTTAAATTGTCTTTCATGGCCAATTCCTTAGAGGAATTAGAAGATAGTATCCAAGCTAATATATTTTTAATGACTTCTCAAGGAAACAAGCTTGACTGGAAAATATCCTATATTCTACTTTTATCCTTGGGCATAGATTCAAAATGGAGTCCATTATTGATCTAGCATGTGACCTTTGTATAACATGGTTGTATGCTTGAAAATGCTTAAAAATCTATTTTTTTATTTTAACTACACGGTTATGGGTATAACTTTGTGCTTGGGACTTTGTTTTGTTCCATTCAAGAAGTGTTGGTAAGATTAGATAGAGAAAAATAATTTTTGCAAGTAAATTTATTAATGAAATTACCAACATGTTTATAAAAAAAAAACTCTCGAGGCCTTCAAAAATGCAAAAACAAAACTTACTAAAATATTAATTTTTTATTATTAGATTTTTATGGACAAAATGAATCTCTAGCTATGTTGACACATTAGTAGAAGACAAAAAACAAAAGGAAAAATCATATGTTTATAATTTTAATTTAATATGCACTTTGTAACTCATGGAAGGTGAATTACCACATTTTTATAAAGGTCACTTTCCAACTCATGGAAGGTGAACCACCACATTTCCATATGGGTGACCATCTATATTCAATATGATGGATTCCCAATACACCAATTCTCATATAAAGAGAGATGTACCCCTAACTATAAAAGCAATTAGTAATGGGTGTGATGTTATAGCCTCACATATCTTCTCAAAGAGCTTACATTGTACTTTATTTTTTAAGTGATAAAACCAATTTGTTATTTTGCTTATATATTTATGTTCTGATTTGTTATATTATTTTTTAACTCCAATATTTCATGATATTACGCAACTTAAAATATTGAGTTTTGAATCAATTGAAATTCCAAATTTTTGCTCAATCACGTAGCAAAAGCGTAAAATTGTAGGCCACCTTTGTCTAACTTTGGGGAAGTAGGTTAAAAAATATTTGTCAATTAGTTTCTAAGGGCACATTCAAATAATCTAATAATTTGGCATTCAATAACAACTCCTCATATTGATTACTTAGGGGATTCTCTCTTTGATATTTTTTTTTCAGTTTCTTGACTTGTATAATAGGCTTTCTAGTTCAATAATCTTCTTTGAGGCATCAAACATCACTTCTATGCGAAACTCCACTTTGGCTTTCTCTTCATTAATGACCTTGGAAACTTCTAGATATGGCATTGTCCTTGATTGAAGAATATTCTATGCAATATTTCATTTAGCAACTACTGGATCTCCCTTATTGTTTTCTAAATTATCATTTTGAGAGCATCATATGTAGCTTTACATCACTAAAGCCTCTACTAGTTATAAGTTATGTCCTTAAAATATATAATTACTATCTTCCTCTATTACTATAGTAAAGTCCCACTACATCAGGTAAATCTACCAAGATGAGAGATTCTGAAGCTCCTATATATCAAGTGGTTGATACCAAGAAAGTGGAAAGGATACCTATAATGAGAAGATTACATTAGAAGTTGCCATCATATTCAAATCTCCCCATGCCACAAGATGGTAATGACCATCCTCATCGAACAAGGAAAGTACCATAACCTTTGCAATGGTATCTAAGCCAAACCTTACTATAATTAGGAACCCTAGAACCTTTATAGTGGTAACTAATAAGGATCTACTACTGGTAATGTTTCTATCTACTCAATGACTTTGAATCCATCCCTCAATTAGATGGATGTGTTTGGGAGAACAACCATTCTCTTTTGGTAATTGGGTTTGCAACACATCATAGACCCTAGTTCTATTACAAAATAGCAGTAGCAATATGCCAACAAAGATGAAACCCAAGAACCAAAGAGGAATAAAATAATAGGGATAGGGTGCCCACACAAGAGGTCAATAAGCTTATATAATCTTTCTAAGACATATGAAGTACCCTCTAAAGATCGTGGTAAGAGGATAAAAAAGAGAAAACTAATATGGACAAAGAGAATAACTCGGGCACACCTAACAAATGAAAAGTCTAGGTTATCCTTACATGGAGGCAATTTCAAAGCATTTAAAATAATACTAAGAGTAGAGTGGCATTAGTTTCAACATTCACCTGACTGAGAGATATTTGAGAAATCAAAAACTAAAATTATGAAATAAAGCTAACATAGATGAAACATTACTAAAGAAAATAAATCCTTGGAAAGAGCCTCAAGGTAAGAGCTATTACTAGAGTCCAGTGACCAACCCAAAAATGGGAGATAGTAGGATAAGGTAGGACCAAAGGAGTAGTGAGTTTTTGAAAGCCATGTATTATGTGAAGGTCCAATCACTGGGGACTTGGGTGACGATCAGTCAATGCAAGTGTTAACTAGACCTAGTGCAAGGTCAGGTAGGATAATGACTTGGTAGCCAAGACAAACATAATGATGGGGTACATGCCATATTGGATCACGAACAAGGCTTATCCAACAAGAAAAAGTTGACATAACTAGAAGCTCAAGTTTCTCCAAGGAGAGGAGGCTCATTAGTTGCATATTTTAAGGATGTCACTCCATCTATAAGGAATTTATGGTGATTAGACCTTAGAATTGATCTTGTATCCACCATGAATGAATGAATCATAGTACCTCAAGCTTAAAAACCAAAGTAGACAAGCTTTTCCACTCAAGGCAATTTAGGAGGTAATTTTGAATTTTTAATTTAGGACCAAACTATATAAATATCCAATTTTGTATCTATATTGAGGAGGAAGAATGATATTTTAATGTTCTTGATATCTAGCCCAAAATAGAGTTTTTCTCTCACTCTCTTGTGTGTTGATCTAGAATCAAGCCCTGAGTCAATCTATATACAAAAACTTTGAGCCCTTTCATTTTTCATATGTATTTGGATGTCTACCATATATATAGTAGTTGTTACTATTTTTTCTCTATTCCATTCTTTGTGTATGTGTAAATTTATGAGTGGAGCTATGGCTAATATTTGTTCCATTATTTGTTCCAATTTTTATAAGAAATAGATATGTTATTCTAGAACTGTGGTCACTTTCCTTGACATGGTTGATGATTTTGTTCATTCATACCATCAATACATAGATAATTTTTAATTCTTAGTGCATTTCCCCATAGGCTAGGCTAGTTAGTTTTTGTGCTTTCTTTTATTGCTTTCCCTTCATCCCTTTTCCAGATGAAACATGATAGGCTAGGCTATATTAGGATAAGTGTACCAAGATCACATCCAAACAAGGGTTCGACCTTGATAAAAACCCTAGAGGTTATCCTATGATTCATGTCCCATTCTACAAAACTTCCTAAACTATACTCTCCATGCAAAGCATAGGCACTAGACGTACCTAGAAATAATAATAGGTAGTCATTGTGCCTAGGGCATAAATTGGATACAATTTGATTTTTAATAATTTAACTGGAATTTTCAAATCTCGGGCCTCGTCAGATTGAACGCTTGTCCCTTTTTTGGTGCTTTTAGTGGTGTAAAAAGTCTAAAATTATTATGGCATGGCGGTTATAGGGGCGGACTATGTGAAGATCTGTGTGTCTGCTTCTAGGGCAGACAACACAGAATATTGTGGCGGCCATAAAAGCTGGACAACCTTCCCAGATTCGTGGCGGCTATCGATTCCACCATGTTAAAAAAAATAATAATAATTTAACTGGAATGCCTAGTGGGACTAATCACATAATATATATCTCATGACTACGATATCTAATTGAGATCCTAGTGTTTTGGGCCCCCCTTGACTCTAACTAAAGCATGGATGACACTCCTTGTTTTGGATGCAGGGGGTAGTGGTTCTAGTGTGAGGAGGTCCAAATAGGCCTCTATAAATCCTCTCAAGGTGGGTGATCCTGAGGAAACTCCAACCATGATTTCAAAGAAAGTTAAATATTTTAAAGAAATGAAATGCAATCCTAATCTATATTTTGAGGTAGATGTGAAGATTTCCCAAGTGCCCCCTTGCACTCCTTTTAGGACCTCAGTGTTAAATTTGCATAATTATATTTTTGATATTCCTAAGGGTGGCTATATCATGTGGTAAAGCTATCAAATCCATAATTAATGGAGACCAACCTAACTCCCTTGTGGAGTTGGTCAATGCAATATGGATGAAAAATCCAATTAAGACATGTTTGCTTTGTGAGGTTCTATTTTTTGGCTTGGTCTTTTCTATGGATTATCCTACGTGGGAAGAGTTCTAGAAATTTCTTTGCCCTATTGTTTTTTAGGATGGGTATTCTTTTCTATTCTATGTGCCTCCCCCTAGGTGGTGGTTGAGCCAGGGTGTGGAGGTATCCTTTGGTTTTTTCTGGGTGGTAGTTTGTGTGTCTTGTCTACATTGGTTGTTCTCATCCTTGACAAAATTCATATTGGCCATTGGTCTAGCTTGTAAAAGATTTTGGGACCCTTTCAAAACCCCTTCTATCTTTCTATAAAAATAAAACTGATATCCTAGTGAAAGTCTTAGCTATCTACTTGTTGAAGCATATTTAAAGTTCACTTGGAAACTCCACTATTTGAAGGACTCATTGAACAATGACTCTTTTATTTTAAGGTAAACCCATTATTTTATGAGCCCTAGGACTATCACAAGGTCCAATAAAAGGGTGAATTCCCAATTGTTGTTTTCTTTACTAAACCATAGTCATAAAAAGAGAGGTTGATAGCAAAAGTGGATGCAACATAGAATCAACAAAAAATAAGACTACTAGCATGGAATTATAGAGGCCCATTACAACCATCGGTACCACTTACAACATGAAATAATATTTTTATTTTGATATAAAAATCCTTGTCATTCTTCAATGAGGAAGACAAGACAACTCCAAATAAGAAACTACAACACATGGTTAGCCTATGTGCACTATACAACATTAATCAACACAATGCATCACTCAGACTACTAGAAACCTATTTTAGGGGAAAAGCAAGAAAATCACATATCTCCCTCATCCTACATCCTATTATCGATTGGGATCAACTTGCTAATTTATTGGTGGATAGACTTGGAGAAAAAGTATATGGGATATCTTTCTTAGAGTAATTAAGGATCATCAAAATAGCTCATATGGAAGCCATTGATGACTTTAATGCTCGGTTCTATAATACATGGTATAGGACATCTAACAACATTATATCACCTCTCGGTATGAATTTCATTTACTACATAAAAGCTTTTCATTCATGCATAGCTATGATGGTAAAATCTAGAGGAGGGAATAAATTTCTAGGGACTTATCAACTAGCTAATCAAGCTAAAAGGGACTTAATCCAAATAGGAAGGTCGGTCCCTAGACATATAATTTCTTTATTTCCTAATATTCAACCACCCTACAATATTCCATCCACCATGCAACCAACCATGTTTCAACTATCCCCTCCCATAAAATTAGTTCTAATATAGACTCCCTCTTTTCCCCCAACTCAACCTTGTGATAAATATCATACCATAGAGATAAAGGAGTTTTAGAAAAAGGTTAGGTATTTTTACAACAATATTGTAATGCTTAAGCATCTATAAAATGCCCTAATGTTCCTGTACATGGGTATTCCTACCCCCCTCTCCATCCAAGTAGACAAAGTCATAAACCTCCACCAAATGATTACTAAAGGTGTCTACCACAACATTTCTAGGAGTCTAGTCAAACTCAATCCTTAGAGCAATAAATCATGACCATCCTAGTCCCTTTATAGTAGCCACCACATAACTTGGTTAGGGATATCATAACAACTTAGAGAAACTATGTTGATGATGCACGTGCCTAGCAATGCTTATTTTTGGGTCCTTGTTATTATGTCTATTGCAACCCCCAATAGAACATGCATCCTATAACTTAGGCCATATACTCCCAATACACCTTGCAAGCTTCTACCTTAAATACTAATTTAAAGGCCAACATCGAACCACTAGGAAAAATTCTAGTGATGTGGGATGAAGGTAAAGTGTACCCAATATTTGGTTAGACCAATGCTCTAGTGGATGACAAACCCTAGGTGTGGCCTAGTGTCTTCATCAAAATTAGAAGGGTAATCACAAAGGAAAATGGGAAGTAGACCTACTAGTCACAAATGTAGTACTAGAGTGTAGCAGGGTCGATGCAAGGGAATTAAAGGTGCACACACTAAAAATCAACAATAGAAGGGGCAACTAGACATAATAAAGGAGGCTTAAGGAATCAAATTAGGAGGAGAGAAGGAAATGTAAATCCATTATATCCAACATTGCTAAAGACTCCTATTAGAACACTACCTTTTTCTTTAAAAGTTGCAACTCCTATTATGACTATACCTCTTGATTTTGTTTACCTTCTAACAATTTTTTATATATGTGGACTATCTTGGGTCTACTTATATTTTCTTGTATACATTTTATAGTCAAGGCTTGTTCTAGCTAATTCTATTAATAAGATCATCTAAAAAAGGTCAACTCATGATAGGATTACAATTAACTCTTACACAATGTACCCAACTAGAATGATTGATAGTTTGGTTAGATCTATTAAAAGTGCCTTAGTATCCAATAGCTTCCTTCCCGTATTTTTTCTAGCTAAGATTGGTGAATCAGAGGTGCAACGGTTGTTGATGCCTAATATTTCCTCTATTTTCTTCTTTCCAAAATATTTATATCATCTAGTACATGAATGATAAATTGACATCAAGGATGAGGTGCTCCTTTATAGTGTGAGTTGCCTTGGAAGATTTTGAGATTATTAGAGGGATGAATATCACTACACATGTATGACTAATGCATCAACAAGGGTGAGGATACCCATTTGAAATGAAAAAATGCACAATCATGTGAACCAAATGATGATAGATGATGAGAGGGATTGATATGGGAACAATAGGGTGACAACATAGTTGAGAAAATCAAAACAAATCAGAATTGGCATGGAAAAAGAATTAAGAATCAACAAAAAGAAACTAGGAAATTTTGATTAAAAAACAAAGAAAATGAAAATTTTATTGAAAAACGTTTTTATGCATATCATAATTTTTGGAAAAAAAATCATTAAAAATTGGAAAATAATTTCAATATTTTCAAAAATTGTAATTTTGATGCAATTTCAATAGACAATCCAACTGAATTACAAAAAATTAGATCTAATAAAGCATAATATCAGGATTTTTGTAACTATTGGTGACATAGTAATACTTGTGGTGTGGAGGATCAAAGGATTAGTGGATGGTGATGGAATAGTTGATGATGGTGGCATCAATGATGATAGAATAAATTGAGGTGGATATGATGTGTGGATTAACCTTATATCTTAAATAGATAAACTTGTTAATGATTATAAGACTAGGGATGAATTTATTTAAGGTGTTATAGGCACAAAAAAATAAACTAGCTAGACTTAAGAAGTAGGAATAGAATAAATAATTAGGGAAGAGAATAATAATGAGAATATAAGAAATGAGGGATGTAAATGAAGTGAAGATGATCGTGGGGAATATTATAGAAGTAACTTGTGCCTCTAGATCAATGACTTTCATTATTGCTACTTTTTTTTATATGTAAATCTTCTTCTCTTCCATATTTCCTTCTCTTTAGGATTTTCTACCATTTATTTATTTCTTGTATCTCCTTTTTTTGAGTCATCAAAGGTATCATGGACTCATGCCCCTTTTTATCTATCATTATGGCTTCTAAGAATGATCCACATTCACCAATCCCATGTCATTTTTCAAATTTTTACATCCATATAAGTAAAGCTTATCTCAAAGTCTACCTTGTGCATTGGTCTATGGAGTGAAGAAGGAAAAAGACTCTTTCCTACCTAAAAATGGCCTAGATTTTGAGAATCACCTTACTATCATCGTGCTCTTGGTTTAACATCTTATATCATAAATATTAGGGAAGAAATTGTGTTCTTTGAGAGATCTTCAACCAATATTAGAAAAGAGGAAGAAAAAATGGGAGTCTGAGTATCTCTTTCGATATTTTCACTCAATTAAGATTTTTTTTTAAGAAAAGAAAGAAAATAAGAGGAAATGAGAAAAGGGGATTTTTAGAAACAAATTATTATTCCACTAAGAAAAATATAGTTCCATTTTTAGGATCTAAAAAATAACTACCTACTCTTTTGATATTGATATTCTAGCATATCATCACATTTTAAATTAAATCAGTTTGGTCCCTCAATATTCAAGTGACCTGCGTTCAAATAAATTTACCCAATATTATCATTAACGCCTACTCTATGGGGTTATAAAACATGAAAAATTTATACTTCATTTTGCATTAAGGAATTTGCTACAGTCACTAGGACAACGGGCTCCTAGGGTGACTGGTTCCTTTACTTCATCATATTACATGTCAATCATTGCAAAAGATAAATTTATGACAACATAAGTCCACCCTAAACTTGAGGCATCCAACTTGATCTTGATTTCCAGCATTTGCATAAATCACATCATGCATTTTTACAAACATCATCATAATTGAGTGCACCTCGTACTTAGTTACTATCCCTATACACCTGGCGGTTGCAACAACTAGCAATCCATAAAATCTAATCGTATGGGTAACTCACCATAAGTACACTTATCCAAATAATCAAATCACTTTAGCATTAAATCAGCTAGGTCCCTTAATATTTGGTTATCCTTAAGCCCTTTTTGTTGGGTACAAAAGCAAAAAACAATCAAATCAAATTTGGTATAATCATAAATCACTCGAGTATCAAAGTCCAAATGTGTTGGTTCCAACTCACAGGAGAAAATAATAGTAGAAGGACATGAGCTCACAAATGTGATTGATGGTTTTACCACAACATTTTGTGCATCATCAAAACCAAAGGTAAATTTGTAAAACCACAAACAATACCAAACTTGGGGCATAAATTTGATCAAATATCATACATTTGAATACATAACATCCATATCATGCAATCATAAAATTCCTTTCACCATCCACATTTGGTCAATTGGTTAGTGGGTTTCATTCTTTACCCATTCACCAATTGAGGGGGTAAGCAAACAAATCAAAAATTTAAAGTCATTCATTCTTGAGCGTCAAGAATATTTGAGTCCATTCATCCATTCAATAAGGATATGTATCTTTTGTTTTTGCACCACATTATATTTTACGCAACATGGTATAAAAATGGGCATCTGTACACACTAAAATCTAGGCATTTGCATTTCATCACATTATTTTACATATTAAATTATATGCCTAGGTCTAAACTTAGGTATATCAATTACTATACATTTCACCCATATTGCACATCACAAAATGCTATAAATTATCTAAAGGGAGATATGAGGAGCGGTGGAGGAAGTGGAGGAAGCAGATGAGGAGAAAAAATGATAGGCAGGAATTTTGAACCAATAGAAGGAGAAGATCCAGAGTCAGGGCAGAATGTTGTAGCTGTAAAGGAAAAAGATTCCATGTTAGCTTAGTTCAAAAAGGCTAAAGGTACAGATCCTCCAGATAAACCCTCAGACAAAGGGTTCCACTAGGGTTTGGGAGCTGGCAACAAGGGTCCAACCTTTTTGGAAAATTTGAAAGGGAAAAAGAAGGAGCCAGTCAGTGAACTACCACCCCTAATACCAAACAATAATAGGTTAACTGTGCTAGTGGAGATTATGGAAATATTCTTGGATATGGAGGCATCATCCTTAGTTGGCAAGTTTTTGGGAGGAAGGTCGGACATTGAGACTATTCGCTCATGGACCATGGCAAAGTGGAAAACTTCAGGAAGCTTAGAAATCATAGCCATGTCAAGAGGTTTTTTTATGATAATACTCAACAACAAATATGATGCAAAGCGCATCTTGATAGGAGGACCCTGGTTTCTAGGAAGGTGTAGCCTCTTTTTGAGGAAGTGGGGGGAGGATTTCAACCCTGAGAAGAAAAAAATTAATATAGCACCCATTTGGGTCCACTTACCAAACCTCCTAGTCCAATTTGTTAATGAGTACTGGCTTAGTGGCATAGCAAATACGATAGGAGAGCTCGTGGTAATAGACCATTCAACCCAGACAAGGACTAGACTGACGCATGCCAGGATCTGTGTAAATGCAAACTTGGATTCTGATCTACCTTCTCAGGTGGAACTAGCATATGGAGATTTTCTAAGGATTTAGCCTATGGAGTATGAGAACAAGCCGTTATTTTGTAGCATGTGCAAAACCCAGGGCCACCTTCAAGCCCAACTTCTGACAATAACTGCAAACAAGGAAGCCACGAGTGAAGGTTTGATGGGGAAAGCTAATAGGAGAGGGATCCCAAAGTTTCAAGGACCGCATCTTAACTTGGAAGGATATAGACAAGTTAAGAATAACCAGGCTAACCAAGCCAACATAGAACTGGCAAAAATCTAGGATAAAGGAAAGCAACATAATGAGGGAGGCAAAAATCATAAAGTATGTAATAAATATCCCAAATTGAACATGTTTGATATCCTAGCAAATCTAGAAGTTGAAAAATAAAATAGTAAGGATGATACCATCAGTGTCAAGTTTCCTAAAACCCTAGACTCCCCATCCAAATCGGGACCATCCACAACTATGACAAAAATCCCCAAAAGCTATTCTCAAAATGAAGAAAATTTGTCAGGTCATTTTAGTTAAACATGGAAAAAATAGAGTCAAGAGTCGAAGTTGTGGAAACAAGAGCCAGGAATGTAGCTCCTAATATAGTAGTGGAGCAAATTATCCCTTATCAGATGAGCCCAATGGTAAAATGTTCCTTGAAGGAAAGCCCCCTGTTTAGGAACCAGATAGGAGAGGTGAACCAAAACAAGGCTAAGGATGAAGAGGGAATTGAAAACCCCAAAAATGAGGAAGAAGGTTCAAGCCCTAGACTATCACAGTATATGCCCCCTAATTTCAGTCCAAAATAGACTAGAAGCGCTACCAAGCCTCTGATATATTATGGAAGTGAAAGAAAGAAAGGGAGAATATCTACAGCAGAGCACTATAGAATGAGAATCAATGAAGAAATTACAAATGGAAAGCAAAGAACATTGTTATAGCAAGCTATTCCTGGCTAGGATAATAGTAAAATTGACAAACCCCCTTTGGATCAGGGAAGGGGGTGGGGAAAAAATATCAAACAATCTAAATGAAGGTTCTCTCATGGAATGTGAGAGGCCTAAACGACCCACCAAAACAAAGTATGGTGAAGTCTATAAGGAAGGATTGGAATCCTACTATCATTTTTCTTCAAGAAACCAAAACAAATGCGGCACAATCAGCACTTATAGCTAGAAGGATTTGGAAGCAAGGGGAAGTGGCGTTTCAACAGGTGAGAGGAGCATCTGGGGGCCTCATGATATTATGGGATCCTATTAAAATAGAAGGAAGTATTATTCAGGAAAATGAAAGAGTCTTAAGCGTATTATTTCATGATTTTGATACTAATAAGAATTGGATTATGTCAAATGTTTATATCCCCACATCTATCCAAGGTCGGTCTGAACTATGGGAGTTTTTGGGGCAATTGAGCCAAGCTTTTAAAGACATTCCTTGGGTGATTGGGGGAGATTTCAATACCCCCATTTACCCATTTGATAAGAAGGGAGGATCTGGGTTACCCTCAAGGAGCATGGAGGACTTCAATGAATTCATTAACACAAATGAATTGATGGATGTAAGACTAAAAGGAGCCAAATTTACATGGAGTAATAAGAGGATAGGAAGTCAGCTGATTCAATAAAGGCTGGACAGGTTTTTTTATCCAAGGAAGCTACAACAATGTTTGGTGATTTAGCGTTACAAACCCTTCCTAAATGTGCTTCAGACCATAATCTTATTCTATGGGAGGCATTTCAAGCTACCTTTAAAAAGCCATTCAGATTTCTATCAATGTGGGTTAAACATCCAGACTTCAAGAACGAATAGAGGAATGGTGGCAGCAACCTATCTAGGGAAGTGCTTCCTTCAAACTATCTCAAAAAATTAAGATGGTGAAAAACAACCTTAGAATATGGAATAAATAAGTCTTTGGAAATATTTTTGATAATAAGAGAGCAATGGGGGAAAAAATGAGAATAATAGAAAGGAAAATCCAAAATGGAACCTATGATGAGGCAACAAGGACTGAAGAGAAGGAAACTCTTTGTGAGTTTTATAATATTTTAGCTTGTGAAGAGATGTATTGGAGGCAGAAATCAAGGGCATTATGGCTAAAGGAAGGGGACTCTAATTCAAAAAATTTCATGTTACCACATTGAGCAATAGAAGCAACAATAATATTAGAAATTTAACTAAGGTGGATGGATCCTCAACTCAAAACATTCAGGAGTTCAGGGACAAGGCTGTTAATTTTTTCAGTTCATTATTGGATGAAGAATGGGCCTGTAATGCCCAAGCAAAGGACTCTCTTCTTCAATTCATTCAAAAACTCATTGATGAAACGATTAACGAGTCTCTTACAGTAATTTTTTTAGACGAAGATATCAAGGAGGCTTTGTTTAACATGGATCCTGACAAAGCTCCTGGGCCGGATGGTTTTTCACCATGGTTTTTCCAAGTTTGTTGGGATATTGTTGGATCAGAAGTTATTGCTGCAATCAAGGAGTTCCAAAGTTCAAATCATATTCCAAGGTGTTTCAATTCAACTTTCATTGCTTTGATCCCTAAAGGCCCCAACCCCAAGACTATGGCTAACTTTAGGCCTGTTAGCTTGTGTACTATATCCTATAAAATTTTGTCCAAATTTTTAGCTAACCGTTTGAAGAAAGTTCTACCGGTTATCATTGATCCAAGTCAAGGAAGTTCTGTACAAGGAAGATCAATCTTAGATGGAGTTATTACTGTTCATGAGGCTCTTCATACAGTCGCTCAGACAAAAAAAGTAGTCATTGCTTTAAAGTTAGACATGAAAAAAGCTTATGATAGGATAAACTGGGAATTCCTAGAGGCAATTTTATTAAAATTTGTCTTCAACATGAAATGGGTCAAGTTAATAAGAGAGTGTATTTCTAAGCCTTGTTTTTCAGTTTTGGTTAATGGTTCTACTACAATTTTTTTTCAAAGAAAATGTGTTCTAAGACAAGGAGATCCCATAAGTCCTATGTTGTTCATCATTGTAGTTGAGGCCTTGGGAAGAACCATTAAGGTAGCAACAGTAACTGGACTCATATCAGGTAGCAAGGCCACGTCGCTAACTACCCCGGTGACACATCAACAATTTGTTGATGATACATTGCTAACTTTGGCTTCTGTGGTTGAGGTAAGAAGGATTAAAAATATTCTCATAATGTACGAAGAAGCGGCTGGACAGAAAGTGAATTTTGATAAGAGCAAACTTTACTTCATCAATACCCCCATTCCTAGGAAAAACAACATAGCAAGGACCATGGAATGTCAGATTGCATCCCTTCCCACCTCCTATTTAGGTCTTCCCCTATTTACAGGGAAACTTGAAGGATCAATGTGGAACATAGTTCTAGAGAGGATCCAAAAAAATCTAGTAGGTTGGAAAGGACATATGTTATCTCAAGCAGGAAAAGTAGTTTTAACTATGGCTTCACTTTATCAGTATTTAGAGCTCCCAGCAAGGTGTATCACAAAATTTAGCAGCTTCAAAAAAAATTTCTTTGGTCAGGGACTGAGGATAAGAAAAGGATCCATTTAGTAGGTTGGAACAAGGTTTGCAAACTTAAAGTTGATGGGGGTTAGGATTGAGGAGAGTTGCTCATCTCAATACAACTCTATTAGCCAAACAAGCATGGAGGTTATTGACTAAGGTCAATAATGAATGGACTGCCATAGTTAGGAGGAAATACCTCCAAGGTGTGAACTTCCTTAATGACAACTTAGCATGCAGGGGATCTACTTTTTGGAAGGTAATCCTCATGAGCAGGTATCTTATCAAGAAAGGTCTTAGATGGATTCTAGGAAATGGGTAAACAATAGACTTTTGGAAGGATCGGTGGGTGAGAGCTGAGGAGTTATCCTAGAATCCTCGTTTGGCTAGGATTCAAGAGCATATGGAGCAACATATTGGGAAGAATGTTGCAAATTATATGTGGTAGGATATAAATATCAACAGGTGGAAACACATCAGAGTACAGGGTTTTGAAGCAGAGTCTAAAGAGCTTTATAACATTTTAACTCAGCAAATTATTCCCTCTGGAGAGGATGAAGATCACATTGTTTGGGCTGAGACTGAAAGTGGTGACTTCACAGTTAAGTCTGCCTATAATTTTCTTCTCAATGTGGAAGGTCAACAATTTCAACCGAGTTTGGTTTGGATCAAAGGCTTAATTCCTAAAATATCCTTTTTTTCATTGTTGGTGATTCAAGGAAAAATCCTCACTATGGACAATATGTTATCCAAAGGTATGGTTATTGCTAACCATTGCTACATGTGCAGGGAAGGATGGGAGACAACCCAACACTTTTTTTTGGATTTTCCGGTAGCGAAGTCCATCCTGGATGAAATTTTCCAAGCCTTTAGGATCTCGTGGGTTAAGCCTGCTCTTATATTCGAAGTGTTCCATCAATGGCCTCAACCCTTTGTTAGCCTAAAACTTAAGTACCTATGGAAAATTTGTTGGCATCATTTTCTCTGGCAGATTTGGCTAGAAAGGAACCATAGAGCCTTTAAGGATACCATTCACAACCCAAAAACCATCCTCAATAGGATTATTTTATTTGCAAAAGAAAACCTTAGCACCTTAGTGGATGAGAACCACTCAATTCTTCCCTAAGAAAAACAATTAGCTTGGGCCTTAGGTATTGAGGACAAACCTTCCATTCCTTTGCCCAATCCCAAAAATGGTATTTCTTGGGAGCCACCCCCCTAGGGTTGGTTTAAACTAAATTTTGATGGTGCAACCAAGGAGAACTTGAGAAGAGCTGGAGCTGGAGGAATAATCAGGGATCATCAAGGAAATCTGGTCAAGGCCTTCGCTGAACCATTGGGAATCAGAACTAATAACGAAGCAGAAGCTAGAGCCCTTTGGAGAGGGTTGCAAGTAGCCCAAGCAACTCAAGGTAACTTGATGATTAAATGTGATTCTATGAACATCATCAACCTATTAACCAATGGCAAAAAACCTCCAAGGAGAATCGATGGAGTCATCCATGAAGTGATGATACTTTTTGCGGAAATATAGAATAGGAGGGCTCGTCATGTGTACCGTGAGGCCAATAGGTCAGCTGAAAAATTAGCCAACATAGATGTTGTTGTTGGTAGTTTGGTGACATGGACACAAGGTGTGCCACGTGAAGTGGAAAACATTATTAGTCATGAAAAGAAACCTACCCGTTAAGGAGAAATATGAATGGGTGTTCTTTCCCCATGGAGCTAGTAATAACTATGGGGTTTCCCTCTAAATCATACCAAATTGGAAATGAAGGTAACAGGGTGTAAGCCTTGGAAGATTTTGATAGAGAATAGGAAATGGGCAAGCAACAGGTTTCACAAGTGCAAATTTCCAAACTTCAATTCATGTCAATGTAAGTAATGTTTATAGTTATGTTTAGGTATGGGTGTGCTTTGTTAGTAAGGTGTTGTAGGGGATTCAACACAATTTCTGGTAAGAAAGTTTTAAGGATGACTAGGATCTACAATCTCAGCAGAAGGCTGGATATTGTAATAGGTTTTGGGTTAACCTACAAAACCCGGTAATTAATGAAGACTTTTATTTACAAAAAAAAGTAATGCACATCACAATTTTTCATAATAATATACGCCTAAGTCTAAAATTAGGCATATAATTCTTGCACATCACTCATTCACATTACACATTCCAATTCTGCATAGTAAAATAATATGCCTAAGTCTAAACTTAGGTGTATTTTCCTGCACATTAATTTATATTTTTCAGATTTATTAAATCTAAAAAATCTGCATAAGATACCCTGTCTCCCCACTTGACATGTGTCCTAGCCACATCACCATCACCCCTTACCACCTCTCACACACCCATTTCACCCTTGTCCCTTCACATGGGACATCCCTCACACTTCACTCCACTTCCACCTATCCACTTGCCACATCTCACACCTCACTCCACTTCCACCTACCCACTTGCCACATCTCACACCTTACTCCACACCTCACTCCACTTACACCTACCCACTTGCCACATCTCCCCAATTAAGTGAGACACTTCTATTGACTCACAACAATGACCTAGGATAGGTGGTTATCTAGTCTCTACCACTTGGCAGCCCTGGCTTGCCACATATCCTTCCCTCCAAAATCCTCAAAGATCTATAAAGGTACCATCACATGACCAAGAAAAGGAGGAAGGGAATACTAATGTTATGCTACTAAAATCATCACTCATGTAAGCAATAATCATATTCATTTTCTTTTATGCAATTTACATTATTCATTTCATTAGATGCATTTAGACAGGTGCTACTAAACCCTTGTCTCTTTACATGTGTGCAGGTTATAGATTCAACAAGTTCAAATCCATCCTGGTGGTCATGAAAAACCCACCTCCAACATTGATTGTGGCATAGAAGAAGCAAATACACCATCCTTGATTTGTAAAAGGGATTCCCCTTTTGGCACATCTTATTGTAAAATGCACCCTAAAAGGGTCAAATTGTATCAAAAAGGGATTTTCTCAAAATAATAAAATATTTTGTGTTTAATGCAATGGTGTTCTTTTTTTATGTTACAAATTTCATAGTAGTTTCTAGAAATGAATGGAATCAATCATTGCCTATTATTTCTTAACAAAAAAATATAGTATGAGAAAGAATAGGAATATAATGGGATGTCCATGGACACCAAATAATTTTCACTAAAGGAAATTAAATTACACTCCAACCAATGATGAAATGATCATTTAAAGGGGGTATTTATACCCAAGGACATTATGCCTTTAGATCAAGGTTCTAAGATCAACCCTTAGAAATAAAATATTACAAAAAATTACAAATGTATGTTTTACAAAGTTTACATGGTCCCAAAGGATAAATATAACAAATACAAGTGCAAATAGTCATTCATGGCCTCTAAAGAAGCTTAACCACCACATATTAAAACATGACAAACTAAAACTTATAATTTAACATATGTAATTAATGTAATCTATATTAAATTAACTTTACATAATATTGTTCAAAATATAAATTAGGATATCATTTAAGTCAATCCTTCCACCATAGTATTTGTGGAGGTTGCGGTGAGCATGGATGCTACGGTGAGCATGGATCCGATGATGATGGACATGGGCAATAGGGCCCCTGTAGTGATGCAAAAGCAGATGAGGGTGAATCCCAAGGGGAACCAAACAATTATAAGAAGCACCAGTAGTGGCAACAACACTACTCTTCGTAAAAGAGGTGTAAATCCTATGCAGTCAAGCGATGGAACAAAGCGATAAATTTTCCTATAGTATTCATGAAATATATTTAAACCCTAGGTCCAGTCAAGCATTGAAGGAAGAGAATTATTCATAGATTTTCTCTTCAGTATGTGAGAAAGCCTCTTCGGTCAGAAGAAATATTTCTCAAGGATATTTGGGTTTGTAGGTGGATGAACCCATGCCCTCTATCAAGATTTTAGAGGATGAATTTGGGTTGGATATGATTTATCATGAAGCCCAAAAAATTATATACAAACTCAAGGGTAAAATACCAGACCTGAAGGAACTCAAAGGATACATTAAATATTGGTGGGCTAGTATAGAATTCCAAGTAACTCTCCTACCCAAAAATTTCTTTTCTGTTTTATTTTATGATTTAGTGGATATAGATAGAGTAATGGATTATGGATATAATTGGTTTTTTGGACAAAGGGGTTTTTATATAGTACCTTGGACTCCTAGTTTCAACCCCTTTGTAGAAAAATTTAATTGCTTTCCAATCTGGGTGAATATTTATGCCCTCCCTATGGAACTTTAGGGAGAGAAGATATTCACCAAAATTGGTAATGCCATTGGTGCATTCCAGTATATGGATACCCACACTAGGGATACTTTGTCGAGTTAAATTTTTATGAGTAAAGCAATATTTGCTCTTTGGATGGATGTTTCAATTCCTAGGCCTCAAGCCATTACTATCTCCTCGAGCAAAGGGGAATGGCTCCAAAATATTAAATATGAAAAATTCTCCCTAAGATGTTAAGGTTATCAACAATATGGCCATTTGAAGAAGAGATGCATGAACATATAATCATGCTTTGATTCCTCCTTGGTGGAGAAGGCCCTGAATGTGAATGTTTTGAAACCTTCATATGTCCCAATTCAAAAGAAAGAAGCTCATCCTCTAGATGCACCAATTGTCTAGCAGGAGTCATACAAGCAATAGAATTCTCAACCCCAAAAGGATAATTTAAATCATATTATTGATAAAATTCAAATGGCTACTAAATTCCATCCAAATGGTTCCATGAAAAATATTAGCATCTCAAATGGTATCCTTGAAGTTAATTATGACACAATCGGTGATGGTAATTTTTTTGAAATTGAAGATCCTACAAAATGTGGTACAACTAGATATTACCTCAGGATATTGAAGTGCAAAAATGCATTCTCAGGTCTTGCCACTCTACAAGAGGAAGAACCTCTACTACAAAATAAAAATAATCAAATTTATTTCCTCTTTGATGGATGATTGTTATGTGTGTTTTCCTTATATATTTTGGAGTTATGTGTCATGTAAGGCTTGTTCTTGTTGTTAGTTCCTTAAAATAAGAGAGTTGATTATGGAAACTTATTAGTTTTAGGAATATGGAAAATATCTTTGATATAAAAGCAAAGATAGGTATGCTTTAATTAACTTGTTAGAAATGTAATGAGAGCAATGTATTTTTTTGATTTTATGATGAGAGTGGCCCCAAATAGAAGCCACACATAGCTTATTAAAAAAAATCCTTCCACCATGATGTCCTCATTTGGGATTTTAACTCTTTTAGAATTTACTCAGTTAAATCAAGATATGAAAGTTTATCTTCTCCTTCTAGTATGGATTTTCTAGCCTTTAGAATTTGGTTGAAGTATTTGACTCCTAAAATCTCCTTTTTCTCTTGGTTAGTTGTGCAGAACAAGATTCTAACTATTGATAATTTGAGGAAAAGAGGTTTTCATTTCCCAAATATGTATGTGTTATGTAAGTCCAATGAAGAATTAGTGGATCACATCTTTGTGCACTATCCTTTTTCTTCTAAAGTTTTTCAGTTGTTGTTAAGAACTTTATCTTTATCTTGGGTTAGTCTAGATAATTTTGCTGAGCTCTTTGAATAATGGCATTCCCCCTTTCTTAGTAGTAGGTTGATAATTTTATGGAATATGTTATTACCTCATTTCATTTGGGGTATTTGGTTTGAGAGAAATAATAGAATCTTTAAGGAAGTTTTTAGGAATGAGATGGTTACTTTTCACTAGAAATAAAATAAGTTATTAAAGATAACTTTTCTATTATAGATTTTTAAGGTTGAGATAATGTTTAATAGGCTAGGATAGCATCTTTGTGGTACCTTACACCTCTTCATAATCAATAAATAGATACAAAAATTATTACTAGAAAAATACTTTTTGGTGTTCCCCTAGATTTGGTTGGCTTAAACTTAATTTTGATGGTGTTGCAAAAGGTAAACTAAGCAGGGCAGGAGGAGGTGGAATTATAAGGGACCGCTTGTAATAGATTGTTTTTGCCTAAGTTGAAACTTATGGGATGTAGACTAACCACTTTGTAAAAACTAAAGCTTTGTATACACACATCAAAATAATTAAATATTTGAATATTAAGAAAATCATTGTTGTAGGTAATTCTATGAACATTCTAGACTACCTACAAAGCAAGAATACAACTAGTTGAAACATTAGGAAAATAATTAAGGATGCTAATATTAGTCTATCCTCTCTTGAGGGAGTGGAATGAATAATATATATATATATATATATATATATATATATATATATATCATAGCCGATTGGTTAGCAAATAAGGGAGTTGAGAGTCCTCGTTTGATTGTCTGGAGGGAAGATCTTCCTGATGCCTTGAATTCTATTATTAATAAGGAGAAATATCATGTTGTTGATAGTCAAAAAAAGAATAATGAATATTAAAACTAATAATGGGAAGAATAGTATTAGATTCCAAAATGGTTTTTCAGTTATTAACCAGATGATGTCCATCCTTTATTGTTACATGTTTCCTTTTTACTATTTTTTTTGTAGTTTTGGGAGAGAGTTAGTGTAGTGATTCCTCACTACACCATTTTTTGAAAACAAAAGCAAAGTGCAAGAAATAAACTAGCACTAAAGAGAAACCTTCAATCAAAATTTTCAAGGATCAAAAGGTTAGTTAGGGTAAACTCTGAAGATCAAACCTTTACTAGGTCTAATCAAAAAAGGGAAAGCAAAAGCTCCAACATTGGAGGTCTGACAATAAAAATTCCTGAGATGAAAATTTTTGAGGTTAGACGGTGAGAAAGACTTCCAAAGAAAAGGCACCACATCCCAAAAATATAATATTTGATGTGGTGTGCAATATTTTGGAAAGTACTATCCTTTGTTGTGAAAGGAATGGTGTATATCTCTCAAAAAGGATAGTAGTAGCTAGGAAGCCATGACAAAGCTACTCTTGAATCTAGAGTATTAAAAGCAAAAATATTCCACACCCATATTGTGGGGATTTCCAAAATGGGTAGTTGGAAATAATGGCGGTAGTTGCTCATCCGAAGGCTCAGAACCATTTGACATTTAAGATACTAAATCTAGAGAATGTTGGAAGGACTGATAACTCAGATAAAACATGATTCAATTTTAGAAGCAATGGTCATCTTAAAATATCTACATGAGTTTTGGAGGGAGACACTCTTTGTAATTTATAAATAGTAGTGTTAGATTTTTAAAGAATCGATAAGTTTGTAATTGTATTCTTTTGTAGGTTTTACATTAATTTATTATCGTATAGCAATCAACTCCTAAGTAGCTTATGGGTAAATCAAACCCTCGCTCCTAGCACAATCTCTGTAATGAACTATTTGCATATATATATATATATATGTATATGTGTGTGTGTGTGTGTGTGTGTGTGTATATATATGTATGTATGTATGTATGGAGGCCTACATAAATTTTTGGACCAACCATCAATGGCTTCCTAAGGACTTGCCTCTTTGTTCATGCTTATGTTGATGACTCTCATTTTTCTTAATTGTATTGGAGAGAGGAAGCATTCACCACTTGCACATAACATTCAAGCTTGTTATGCAAAGAGATCTTAGCAGATATTTTGGCACATCACCATCCTTTTTTCTTTTTTTGAGTTTTTTTTTACCTCTTGCATCCATTTCTCCCTTAAGTTCAAGTGTGCCTTAAAGAACACATCTTAACAAGGATCCAACCTTGTAAAAACCTCTTAGAGGCCCCTGATTGAGCAAAAACCCTTGCTCTTGACTACAATGTTTTTGTTTAATGGTATACCCGATGGGACTATAGTGACACGTAATTGGTCTTGTAATCACAACAACAAGTTATATTGGACCTAGTGAGGGTCTAATCCTACCATTTCTTGTTGAAATGTGATAGGGATTAATTAATTCTTAATTAAACTTTGGTTCAACTAATATTAATTAATTAAGTTTTAATAAATAAAATTTTAAAATCTTCCATAATATTTTCTTCCTCTCAAATTGTTAGTGTGCAACCTTTTGTTGTCAGATCTGCAGGCTTTTTGGTAACCTTTTGTAAATCCATGCGTAGTTTTTTTGCCATGGGTTTTGATTTTCCAATGGTTTTGTAAATGCTTCTTGACCTATAAATTCATGATTGATCAATGGAAATATTAGGCAAGTTTGGTTTTTATCTTTTCTCCTATGTGGTCCTTTGGTGACCCATATCATCTGGTATTAAAGCATCATTCTTGATCCTATCTATCTGCTTTTTTTTTCTATTTTAGGCATCATTCTACCTACCTAAGAATCTATGGATGATATAAAAAATTTAACACAATTATCTAAGGGGCTCTATGCTTAGATAATGGCCACCATGCCAATGGATGGTCTTGATTGGAATAGAATAATTACAATTTAAAAATATATTTTCTCTCTTAAAGATAAATTTTTTGATGTTGAACAAAGACTTGTTGAAGCTATTGAAGAAGAAAATTTATTTCAAATAGATAAATATAATATTTTAGTGGTACCTGTATTTGAACCAGGATCTATGAGCATGAATCCCATCATCCTTTCAATAGACCAAAAAAATTATGATAAAGAAAAATAGATTCAATACCTATTTTGTCTGATGGCCTGTTTAATGAAGACCATGAAGTTGAAGCTCAATTTTTTTTTTTAATATTATAGGGAATGTTGCACCTACACCCCTAGATATGACATCTCTTTGCATATAGCATATACATACTTTTATACATTCAACTATCCTACACCAAAATTCTATATTATATCTACATAAGGAATTATGGTGCTCCGTAGCAGCATGGATTCACTCTGCATTCAGGCTTGCGATATAGGTATATTTTCCTGCACAAATAAAAAATGGTTGCTACCTAGTACATGATGGACTACACCATACCCATGAGATAGCATTTAGCATAGCCCTAAATCATGTACAATCTATCCTACAACAATCCAACAACACATCTACTACCATCTGATTCCATTATTGGTTGTAGCACCTCATCCCTGTCCTGCTCTGATTTTACTCTAAGTGCCTTCATGGCCTTATATGACCTTGATACCTCTTCCACTATGTTTAGCATTTTCTATTTTCAACAATACATGTGCTCTTAATGTGTCTCTTCATGGTCCTCCAAGCATGTCACCAACTACCTTACATATGAACCACTATCAATGTACCTATGAGATACTACCACCACTGGTAGACAAAAGGGATGCTTCTAAAGAAAATATGGCTAGAAAAGATGAAATGGTTCATATTTTTTATATTTTTTGCTTCTCTTTCTGCAACAAGTTGCCATGTACCAACAATTTTTGTTGGACAATCTCATCCCTCATGAAATGGTATCTGTCACCTTGCTTCAATTACTATGGTAGGCCTACCCCAACACCCTGGTCACCTCCTTGCAGTGGTGGTCACTCAAGTTTAGGTTACACCATTTATTTTCTTGTTGATGTTGCACTCTCCCTTGTCACATTTATAGAAGAATATCTAGGTAGCATATCTTCATTATTGCTCTTGCCTTTTGGTGTTTGCAAATATTACTTTCACCTAGTTCTCTTTGTGCTTCTGATAGAACCAACAGATGTTGGATTACATTTGCCATCATCAACATGACCTCTTTTGTTATTATTTCCACCCTGACTGCACTAGCTGACTATCCCAATCACATTATTTTTCTATTGAACACCAATTGTGCCCCAATCATGTTATCTATATAACCACCTCCACAACCACTAGATCCACCATGGCTCCATTTTATTATTCTCCTACTCATTTTTTGACTACTCTTGACCCTGTTGCATAACACAACCCTGTTCTATTCTATTTGAAGCACTTTGGGAGAATTTTCAACTGTAATATGTATTTTTGAGTGAAATATTACTTATCAAAGGATTTTTTGCCATTGATGCTATAGCAATATCTAATTTTATTGACCTTATTTTTCAGCGTCATTCATAATTTTTCTTTTTTTTGGACTCTATCATGGCCCCTGCAGTTTCTTTTTTTGCTACCCCAAATTTCTTGTTTGTTTACCTTAGATAGATACACTCATTTCAGGACTGATTTCCAATGCCATTCTCAGATCTCTAGCCCTCTTGCTCATGAAATTCTTATCATTTTTTAATGGTTTTTGTTTAGCAATCATGCAATCTAGACTCAATATTCTACCATGTACACATCTTGCCATGCAAATCAGCCATATTTTCCTTAATGCAACATGTCTACTTTTGAAATACCACATGTTCCTCTCTTCTACACCAAGATCCATGGGCTATCAAATGCAATCCTCTATCCTTGCCATGCATTGCTCTAGGATAATCTAGATGGTCTCCATATTTGTGATATTGCAGTTATTTATACTATTTACGTGACACACTAGAATTATCATAGATGGAAATTTCCACTCTTTTCCCACACTTGGTCATGTGACGTTCCTCGATCCTAATACAACTCAAGAAAATATGGAGACATTTCTACCAATTGTGCATCTACTGTCTCCAGATCCTTGCTAAATATGCCATGTATCCTTCTTCAACCCCCTTGTGGTTTCTATTTTAGCACTTTCTCATTCATTCCTGAATGATAAATATCCTTGATGGCCCTTCCTTCAAAACACTTTCCTTGTGCCACCTAGCTTCCCCATGTGTTGCTTGCAATTACAACTTATTGTCCTTTCTTCTTCCCACATATGTATTGAATGGGACTTTGGACTTCTTTATATTTGTTTCTTTGTCACATAAGACCAAGAAGGTGGTTATAAATATTCAAAAAATATATATTCTAGAGAATATTATATTTCTACTATTTTTAATTGTTAAAAAAGCATCAATGACCTTATGTTTTTGCTATTGGAATAACCCTCTCTTTTTGACACAACTCAAGGGGCCATACAACCAGAAAGATAGGTGTATTTGTAGTCATCAAATATCTCTTTTTGAGCCTGATCTAATGGTATCATCAATTTTGGGTTTTGTGAAGTTTGTTCTTTTTTTTTTAAATGACAAAGTTTGAGTCGCTTTTCTTCCAATTTTTAGTTATTTCTCCTCCACGTTTGTATGCATTGGAGTCCAATGCTTTTGTGGTTGGGAGGAATTATAGAGGTTAATTAGTTTTCAATTAAATTTTTTTTTAATTAATATTAATTAATAAAGTTTTAATTAATTAAATTTTAAAATCTTTCATAATATTTTTTCCCTACAAATTGTTAGTATGTAGCCCTTTTGTTGTTAGATTTGCAGGCTTTTTTTCAACCTTTTGTAAATCCATATGTAGTTTTTTTGCCATGGGTTTTGATTTCCCAATGGTTTTTTAAAGGCTTCTCAACCTATAAATTCATGATTGATCAATGAAAATCTCAAGCAAGTTTGGTGTTTATCTATCTCTTGTGTGGTCCTCTGTTGACATGTATCAAAGTGCCTCTCAGTCACCTAGTGAATCCCTCTAGCATGAACATCATAAGAATCCACATCTAAAGATATGAGATTAAGGTTTCAATGAAGTACTTAATCTATCTACTTTTAGAGAAAATTCTTTATTCACCTGGTGACTTTTCTCAAACTAAACCTGAAAGACTATGAAAGCTCCACCATAGAGGTTGCATCCCAAAACATGAATGCTTCCTTTCTAGTGAACTTTTTAGCATGGATCAAAGTGAACCCTTTGTAACCTCTAGTGCCAATAGATGTCTAAAATTACTATACAATGTCCATACTTCAAAATATTCCATATTATGATAGCAAAGGATTGTGAACCCCATGAGAGCATCTACTGTTAGTTTCACAATGACACTAAGAGGGGGGGTGAATCAGTGTGGCTCTTTAAAACTTAAAAACTTCAACTCTTAAAGCCAAAACAATGAAAACTTAAAACCACATAAAGAAAATATAACAAGAGAGCATCACACAACACAAGATGTATCGAGGTTCACCAGTTTTGGCTACTCCTCAAAAATTGACTGTTTGGACTCCCATCCAAATCTAGCCTTTGCAAAATATCAATTTTACAATCAATTTACTAGCACCCACTGGAAAGAGCACCAACACCTGATTTATGTACACCAATATAAAGGAGCACCAACCCCTGATTTATCTGCACCAACAGAAAGGAGCACCAACCCCTAATTTATATGCACCAACAGAAAGGAGCACCAACTTGGACTGCAATTTTGAAACTATAAGATTGACATAAAAATTCCTTCGCTTATACAAGACCCTGACTGGTCTATTGCTAACCCAACCTCTCTTGCTATTCACCAAAACATCCCACACACTTAAGGCTCTGCTTACTGCACTTTTACGACCCTCTTACAACCCTCTTGCTACGCTTCTTCTTGCACTCTTACTGCTCTCACGGCTCTGCTAAACGCTCTCTTACGGCACTCTTCCAATCCTCCTTTTTGCAACACTTTCCCTCTATTTCAGCAACTCTTTCCCTCTCTTTTTTAGCTAACTTAATTCTCCACGCATACCTCCTTTTATAACAAAGTTCTGACTCTATTTTTAACATACATATTTTTGCATGCAACTTATAAATAGAAACTTCTATATGTAACTCCTTTAACACACAGTATTCTCTCATGCAACCTATTAATAGTTATGGCTCTTTGTTTGGTCTTCGACTAATGACTTTCAGTTTAATCATCGCTCGATGATTTCACTCCGTAACTGGCCCTGTAACTGTCGTTCTGACTTTAGTTCACTGTTCTTATTTTAGATGCATGATTTATCTGCACCAACAGAAAGGAGCACCAACCCCTAATTTATTTGCACCAACAAAAATGAGTACCAACCCCTAAATCCAAGCACTAACTTGGACTGTAATTTTGAAACTATAAGATTGACATAAAAATGCCTTCACTTATACAATACCCTGACTAGTCTATTGCTAACCCAACCTCTCTTTCTATTCACCAAAACATCCCACACACTTAAGGCTCTACTTAGTGCACTTTTATGGCCCTCTTATAGACCTCTTGCTACGCTTCTTTCTGCACTCTTACAGCTCTCACGGCTCTACTAAACGCTCTCTTATGGCACTCTTTCAATCCTCCTTTTTGTAGCACTTTCTCTCTATTTCAGCAGCTCTTTCTCTTTGAACATGTCACAAAATCATGATAGTTTTTCTTGCTTGCGCTCTCTCTCCAAAAATGTCCCGAAATCGTGATAGTTTTTCTTGCTTGTGCTTTCTCTCTGAATAGTTCATGAAATCGCGACAGTTTTGCTTGCTTGCGCTTTCTCTCCGAACATGTCACGAAATCGTGATAGTTTTGCTTGCTTGCGCTTTCTCTCCGAACATGTCATGAAATCGCGATAGTTTTGCTTGCTTGCGCTTTCTCTCCGAACATGTCATGAAATCGTGACAGTTTTGCTTGCTTACACTTTCTCTCCGAACATGTCATGAAATCGTGACATTTTTTCTTGCTTGCGCTTTCTCTTCGAACATGTCGCGAAATCGTGACAGTTTTGCTTACTTGCGCTTGCTCTCCAAACATGTCGCGATATCGCGATAGTTTTTCTTTCTTGCTCAACATGTCGCGATATCACGATAGTTTTCTTCCTTGTGATTTTCTTTTGATTTTTAGTATATGGGCCACTTCGATCTTTTGGAAAATCATTGTACATACTCTGAAGAACCTCTTAACTCCTGTCCATTGCATCAACCGATCTGTCTGACTATGTTGACAACAATGACAATACTATTGCTGCACCTTGCTCAACAATCTCCCCCTTTGGAATTGTTGGCAACACACGTGCAATTTCCTATAATTCTTCTCCCCCTTTGACAATAATACCAAAGGGCTGCTGCAAACTCCCCCTGAGTCCATGCACAACATTCTCAGGCACAAATTATTATAGTTAGCAAAAATTACAAACATGAGCAAAAAGATAATCAAATATATAAATGCTCCCCCTGAGAATGTGGTCCCGATAGCTAGTCAGTTCTTGGGAAACGTGACCACTCCCAATTTATTGTGAAGATACTCAAAGACTTCCTTGGGCAACGGTTTTGTGAATATATTCGCTACTTGCTCTTTTTTGGAGCAAAATCCAACTTAACCTCACCTTCCGCAACTTTCTCCTACATACAACACGCTATTGCTGCAATATATTCTGCCTCTGTTGTGGATAAGAAGACTGACTCTTGTTTCTTACTGTTCCATGCGACCAACCTGTCTCCAAGATAGAATGCACCTCCACTGGTACTCTTTCTATCATAAAGTCTTCTTGGATAAGAACTCTAATCTCTGCTCATCATATTAGAATTCTTGTTGTACCTTGCTTTTACTTATTTAGTATAGTATGATCAACACTCAACTTTCAGCTGCGCAAAAGTTACTCCCAAAATAAAAAATGATCGACTCTCCAGGCAGCCTACGCATAATTTCTTCAGCCTTTTGATTGCCATCTCCTCCGTGACTGACGACTTTGCCTCGCATCAGTTGTGCAGCTCAATGTCTCTAGTTTCTAATGGCTACCATGAATGTTTTCATCGCCTACGCAGGTATTGACAGTGGACCGTTACATCTAGCGTTGGAACCTCAATCTACGCACAATCATCAACACTCGATATTCTGCTTCTTGCTAGGGCATATGTCAGGGCTACTCAATGTCTTTGCCTTGCATGTGCCAATTTGCACTCTTGACCAACTGGGTGCTAGTGCCACTGTTTGCTTTGACTCTGGCATCTCTTTGACAACTGCTACTTCTTTAGAGAAAATTAATGCTCTCTTATACCAAATGATGTGTTGTATTTTTGGTTAAGAAACGCACGCCTTCCCACTCACAACATGGATTCTATTTTATCTGCAGATTGGGAATGTTACAGGCTTCAAAACCAGCACCTGCCAGCTTATGCTTCCATGACACGTCGACTTGTGCTGCATGTTCTATCTCAGATAACGCCTATCATTTGTTGCATCGAAAACCTAGTTGTTCACCATGTTGTTCTACTAAAGCACATCAGTTTGATACTATCTCCACAAACATCTACATGAACTAAAACACATTTTGACAACTATACGACAACTCCCCGACTACTTTCCTTTCATCCTCAGATAACCACACAAATACATAGGAGCATTAAAATAAAACTTTAACATTGCTCCCCCTGAGGATGTGCTACCTGGAGTTGCTTAGTGCAATAGAGGAGTAATCTCCTTCAGTCCAAGGAGACACGATTTCCTCTCTTCTTTCTTTCTCCAATATTTCTTGAACTTAGGTCGAAGGTTTTCAATCGCATCCCTATTTTGAACCTTTTCGTGAACTTGAACATTTCTCTTGGGTGGTTGTCTCTTGTACATCCTTGATGGATGATTATTTTCCTTTCTTTTATGCACATGATTTCTTCCCTGTCTGTGTTGCATTCTTTATGTCTGATGAAATCTACTGTCTTGCCTTAGATTAGATACAAAAGTTCTTGGACAAGACCTTGCTATGTGCCCATGACCATTACATTTAAAACATTGCACATGGTGTTCAACCGGAATAACAGATGTATTTCTACCAACATAACTCTTTGATCTATTATTCAATCCACAATAAATTGCCTTGTGACCATAATGGTTGCATCTAAAACAATAGCCATTAAAAGCATTATTATGAATAAAGTGAGAGTGATAGAACCTCTTTTGTTGTGGTTGCTTTGTTGTAGATCTCCTTTGAGATTTTCTTCCTTTTGAGGATTCAACTTCAAGCTTTTCTTGCTTTGATCCTTCAAAGATGGATTTCTTCTTCTCTGTAGATTTAGAAGATGAAGGTTGTTCAACTTCACATCCAAGACCAAGCTTACACATGGGGCTTCTTTGTTGCCTTATCATTTTATCTAGCAACTCTGTGCTCTTCTCAAATTTGAGATTTGTATTGGCCTCTTCTAGTTGTTTCCTCAATAAAACAATCTCCTCTTCTTGTTTGCAACAAACAATCTCTTTCTCATTGATCTGTGACTTCAAGGCTTCTTCTATTTTCTTGGCTTTATGAATTTGTAAGAAGAGATCTTCAATATTATCCCCATATTCTTCCAACTTCTTGGATAGTCTTTTGTTCTTTTTCCTTTCTAAACCCAACTCTTCAAGTGCAGCGATCAACTCACCTTCTAGATCTACTTCAACCTCTAGGTTTTCATCACATACTTGTTCTTTTTCTATTTTTTCTTCTTTGAGTGCCATACAGAGAACTTCACCTGTTTCCTCTTCAGAATCCTCACTGCAGCTGTCTTCTGATGAACTGACATTCTTGGAGATGAAACTTTTCTTCTTGAAGTTGCCTTTTTTGAAATTTGTTTTGTTCTTCCAGTCACTTCTTTCTTGGTGCGATCCTTCATCACTTATGTTCTTCTCATTAAGTGGACATTTAGTTGCAAGATGCCCAACGCCTCCACAATTGAAACATTTAAACGATAACTTTCCTCTGTATTTTCCTTTTCCCATTTTTAGTTTTCGAACAAAGTTTGCTTCCATTTCATCTGATGTCTCTTCTTCCTCGGATTCTTGTTTTGCTTTCATATTTTTATGGGCTTTAAAAGAAGCTTCTCTATCTGTGGGTTTAGATTTTCCTATTCTCATCTCATATGCAGTCAAAGAACCATGCATCTCATCCATACTAAAAGTATTTAGATCTTTAGCTTCTTCTATTGCTGAAACTTTAGAATCAAATCTTTGGGGAAGAGATCTTAGTACCTTTTTCACGACGACAACATCTTCCATTTCCTCGTCGAGTCCTCTAATCGCATTAATGATTCCATTAACTCTCAACATGTATGCCTCTATGTTCTCATCGTCATTCATCTTTAATGCTTCGAACTGAGCTCGATGCGTTTGTAACTTGGCCTCCTTGATCTTGTCGTCTCCTTCATGAATGCTCCTTAGTTTGTCCCACATGTCTTTTGCCATTTTACAACTCATAATATTTATCAGTTCGCTGTCCACTAAATCGCACATGATAGCATTCTTTGCTTTAGAGTTATTCTCAAACAGTTTCTTATCGACAACATCGATTGGAGGAGTGGTGGGTATTGTGTATCCACTATCTATTGAATCCCAAATGTCGTATCCCAAAGCACAAAGATATGTCTGCATCCTGAGTTTCCAAAATGTGTAATTAGTTCTATCCAACAATGGTGCTTTGTTTGATGAGAAGCCTTCACCACCTGCCATTGCATACTAATCCAAGATCAACCCTAGCTGATTTAGCCTGACAAGGGAAACTGGCTCTGATACCAATTGTTAGTTTCACAATGACACTGAGAGGGGGGGTGAATCAGTGTGGCTCTTTAAAACTTAAAAACTTCAACTCTTAAAGCCAAAACAATGAAAACTTAAAACCACATAAAGCAAATATAACAAGAGAGCATCACACAACACAAGATGTACCGAGGTTCACCAGTTTTGGCTACTCCTCAAAAATTGACTGTTTGGACTCCCATCCAAATCCAGCCTTTGCAAAATATCAATTTTACAATCAATTTACCAGCACCCACTGGAAGGAGCACCAACCCCTAATTTATCTGCACCAACAGAAAGGAGCACCAACCCCTAATTTATCTGCACCAACAGAAAGGAGCACCAACCCCTAATTTATCTGCACCAACAAAAAGGAGCACCAACCCCTAATTCCAAGCACCAACTTGGACTACAATTTTGAAACTATAAGATTGACATAAAAATGCCTTCGCTTATACAAGACCCTGACTAGTCTATTGCTAACCCAACCTCTCTCGCTATTCACCAAAACATCACACACACTTAAGGCTCTACTTACTGCACTTTTATGACCCTCTTACAACCCTCTTGTTGCACTTCTTCCTACACTCTTACGGCTCTCACGGCTCTGCTAAACGCTCTCTTACGGCACTCTTCCAATCCTCCTTTTTGCAGCACTTTCCCTCTATTTCAATAGCTCTTTCCCTCTTTTTTTTAGCAACTTAATTCTCCATGTAGACCTCTTTTTATAACAAAGTTCTAACTCTATTTTTAACTTCCATATTTTTGCATGCAACTTATTAATAGAAACTTCTATATGTAACTCCTTTATCACATAGTATTCTCTCATGCATCCTATTAATAGTTACGGCTCTTTGTTTGGTCTTTGACTGATGACTTTCAGTTTAACCGTCGCTCGATGATTTCACTCCGTAACTAGCCCTGTAACTGTCATTCGACTTTAGTTCACTGTTCTTATTTTAGTTGCATGATTTTTCTCTATAACTGCACCTATAACTGTCGTATCGACTTCAGTTAACTCTTCTTATTTTAGTTGCATGATTTTTCTCTATAACTGCACCTGTAACTATCGTATAACTTTAGTTAACTATCACATATCTTATTTCAGTTGGGTTCTCTTCTTAGCTCACGCCAAAGCGACCTGTCATAAAATCATGACACTTCTACCTCTTTGTCCTCTTCTCGACTTTGCAAAAAACATGTGCGATATACGACACTTTCACCTTCTTGCTTCTTTTCTTGGCTTGTACCCATGAAAACACATGTCATGATATCGCGACACTTTCGCCTCCTTGCTTCTTTTCTTGGCTTGTACCCGCAAAAACACATGTCGCGATATCGCGACACTTTCGCCTCCTTGCTTCTTTTCTTGGTTTGTACCCACGAAAACACATGTCACGATATCGTGACACTTTCGCCTCCTTGCTTCTCTTCTTGGCTTGTACCTATGAAAACACAACATGTCGCGATATCGTGACACTTTTGACTCCGTGCTTCTCTTATTGGCTTGTACCCACGAAAACACAACATGTGGTGATATTGCAACACTTTCACCTCTGTACTCTTCCTCTTTACTTTTGTCATGATATCGTGACACTTCTACCTTCTTACTTTCTCTCTCCTCCTTTAGTCGTGAAAATGTGACATGTCGCGATATCGTGACACTTTTTCTCCTTTGCTCTTTCTCTTGCCTTTGGGTCGTAAAAATGTGACATGTCGCGATATCATGACACTTTTTCTTCTTTGCTCTTTCTCTTGCCTTCGGGTCATGAAAATGTGACATGTCGTGATATTGTGACACTTTTTCTCCTTTGCTCTTTCTCTTGCCTTCGGGTCGCGAAAACGCGACATGTCACGATATCGCGACACTTTTTCTCTCGAACTCTCTCTCTTGCAATATGTCACGAAATCATGACACTTTTTCTTCCGTATAATCTCTCTTGCAATATGTCATGAAATCGTGACACTTTTTCTTTTGGACTCTCTCTCTTACAATATGTCATGAAATCGTGACACTTTTTCTTCCGTACAATCTTTCTTGCAATATGTCATGAAATCGCGACACTTTTTCTTTCGGACTCTCTCTTGCAATATGTCGTGAAATCGTGACACTTTTTCTACTTGCCATTCTCTCTTCCAACATGTCACGAAATCGTGACACTTTTTCTTCTGTACTATCTCTCTTGCAATATGTCACGAAATCGTGACACTTTTTCTTTCTTGCGCTTTCTCTTCGAACATGTCGCGAAATCTGTTTTTGCTTCTTCCTTTCTCTCTAAACTCTAAATCTTTTCTTCTTCCTTTCTCTCACATCATAAATCATGACAGTTTTCTTGCTTGTGCTTTCTCTCCGAACATGTCACGAAATCGTGATATTTTTGCTTGCTTGCACTTTCTCTCCGAACATGTCACGAAATCATGACAGTTTTGCTTGCTTGCACTTTCTCTCCGAACATGTCACGAAATCGTGATAGTTTTTCTTGCTTGCGCTTTCTCTCCGAACATGTCACAAAATCGTGACAGTTTTGCTTGCTTGCGCTTTCTCTCCGAACATGTCACGAAATCGTGACAGTTTTGCTTGCTTGTGCTTTCTCTCCAAACATGTCGCGATATCGTGACAGTTTTGCTTTCTTGCTTTTTCTCTCCAACATGTTGCAATATCGTGATAGTTTTTCTTTTTTTTCTCTCAACATGTCATGATATCACGATAGTTTTTCTTCCTCTCTCTCCAACATGTCGCGATATCGTGACAATTTTTCTTTCTTGCTCAACATGTCGCGATATCGCGACAGTTTTCTTCCTTGTGATTTTCTTTTGATTTTTAGTATATGGGCCACTTCGATCTTTTGGAAAATCACTGTACATACTCTAAAGAACCTCTTAACTCTTGTCCACTACATCAACCGATCTGTCTGACTGTGTTGACAACAATGACAATACTATTGCTGCACCTTGCTCAACAATCTCCCCCTTTGGAATTGTTGGCAACACCGCTGCAATTTCTTGTAATTCTTCTCCCCCTTTGACAATAATACCAAAGGGCTACTACAGACTCCCCCTGAGTCCATGCACAACATTCTCAGGCACAAATTATTACAGTTAGCAAAAATTACAAACATGAGCAAAAAGATAATCAAATATATAAATGCTCCCCTTGAGAATGTGGTCCCGATAGCTAGTCAGTTCTTGGGAAACGTGACCACTCCGAATTTATTGCGAAGATACTCAAAGACTTCCTTAGGCAACGGTTTTGTGAAGATATTCGCTACTTGATCTATTGTTGGAGCAAAATCCAACTTAACCTCACCTTTCGCAACTTTCTCCTGCGTACAACACACTGTTGCTGCAATATATTCTGCCTCTACTGTGGATAAGAAAACTGACTCTTGTTTCTTATTGTTCCGCACGACCAACCTGTCTCCAAGATAGAATGCACCTCCACTGGTACTCTTTCTGTCATAAAGTCTTCTTGGATAAGAACTCTAATCTCTGCTCATCATATTAGAATTCTCGTTGTACCTTGCTTTTACTTATTTAGTATAGTATGATCAACACTCAACTTTCAACTGTGCAAAAGTTACTCCCAAATTAAAAAATGATCGACTCTCTAGACAGCCTACGCATAATTTCTTTAGCCTTTTGACTGCCATCTCCTCTGTGACTTGATGACTTTGCCTCGCATCAGTTGTGCAGCTCAATGTCTCTAGTTTCTAATGACTGCCATGAATGTTTTCATCACCTGCGCAGGTATTGACAGTGGACCATTACATCTAGCGTTGGAACCTCAATCTGCACGTAGTCATCAACACTCGATATTCTGCTTCTTGCTAGGGCATATGTCAGGGCTACTCAATGTCTTTGCCTTGCATGTGCCAATTTGCACTCTTGACCAACTGGGTGCTAGTGCCACTATTTGCTTTGACTCTAGCATCTCTTTGACAACTGCTACTTCTTTAGAGAAAATTAATGCTCTCTTATACCAAACGATGTGTTGTATTTTTGGTTAAGAAACGCACACCTTCCCACTCACAACATGAATTCTATTTTATCTGTAGATTGGGAATGTTATAGGCTTCAAAACCAGCACCTTCCAGCTTATGCTTCCATGACACGTCGACCTGTGCTACATGTTCTATCTCAGATAACGCCTATCAGTTGTTGCATCGAAAACCTAGCTGTTCACCATGTTGTTCTCTCGAAGCACATCAGTTTGATACTATCTCCACAAACATCTACATGAACTGAAACACATTTTGACAACTATACAACAACTCCTCGACTACTTTCCTTTCATCCTTAGATAACCACACAAATACATAGGAGCATTAAAATAAAACTTTAACATTGCTCCCCCTGAGGATGTGCTACCTAGAGCTGCTTAGTGCAATAGAGGAGTAATCTCCTTCAGTCCAAGGAGACATGATTTCCTCTCTTCTTTCTTTCTCCAATATTTCTTGAACTTAGGCTGAAGGTTTTCAACTGCATCCCTATTTTGAACCTTTTTGTGAACTTGAACATTTCTCTTGGGTGGTTGTCTCTTGTACATCCTTGATGGATGATTATTTTCCTTTCTTTGATGCACATGATTTCTTCCCTGTCTGTGTTGCATTCTTTGCATTTGATGAAATATACTGTCTTGCCTTAGATTAGATACAAAAGTTCTTGGACAAGACCTTGCTATGTGCCCATGACCATTACATTTAAAACATTGCACATGGTGTTCAACCGGAATAATAGATGTATTTCTACCAGCATAACTCTTTGATCTATTATTCAATCCACAATAAATTGCCTTGTGACCATAATGGTTGCATCTAAAACAATAGCCATTAAAAGCATTATTATGAATAAAGTGAGAGTGATAGAACCTCTTTTGTTGTGGTTGCTTTGTTGTAGATCTCCTTTGAGATTTTCTTCCTTTTGAGGATTCGACTTCAAGCTTTTCTTGCTTTGATCCTTCAGGAGTGGATTTCTTCTTCTCTGCAGATTTAGAAGATGAAGGTTGTTCAGATTCACATCCAAGACCAAGCTTACACATGGGGCTTCTTTGTTGCCTTATCATTTTATCTAGCAACTCTGTGCTCTTCTCAAATTTGAGATTTGTATTGGCCTCTTCTAGTTGTTTCCTCAATAAAACAATCTCCTCTTCTTGTTTGCAGCAAACAATCTCTTTCTCATTGATCTGTGACTTCAAGGCTTCTTCTATTTTCTTGGCTTTATGAATTTGTAAGAAGAGATCTTCAATATTACTCTCATATTCTTCCAACTTCTTGGACAGTCTTTTGTTCTTTTTCCTTTCTAAACCCAACTCTTCAAGTGCAGCGATCAACTCACCTTCTAGATCTACTTCAACCTCTAGGTTTTCGTCACATACTTGTTCTTTTTCTATTTTTTCTTCTTTGAGTGCCATACAAAGAACTTCACCTGTTTCCTCTTCATAATCCTCACTGTAGCTGTCTTTTGATGAACTGACATTCTTGGAGATGAAACTTTTCTTTATTAGTCTCACAATGACACTAAGAGGGGGGGTGAATCAGTGTAGCTATTTAAAATTCAAATCTACAACTCTTAATAATGAAACAATGAATATTTAGGTCAGATAAAGCAAGTATCACAAGAGAGCATTCCACAACACACGATGTAACGAGGTTCACCAATTTGGCTACTCTTCAAAACTGACTGCTTGGATTAACGTCCAAATCCAGCCTTTGCAAAATATCAATTTTATAATCACTTTACCAAGCACCAACTGGAAGGAGCACTAACTCCCGATTTATCTGCACCCACAGAAAGGAGCACCAACCCCTAATTCCAAGCACCTACTTGGACTACAAATTTTAAGCTATAATACCGACATAAAAATGCCTTCACTTATTCAAGACCCTGACTGGTCTATTGCTTACCCAACCTATCTCACTTTTCACCAGACTGCCACACACACTAAAAGCTCTGCTTACTACACTTTTTTGGCTCTCACGGCTCTGCTCAACTCTTTCTTACGGCACTCTTCAACCCTCTTCTTGCAGCACTTTTTCTCTCTTTTCAGCAGCACTTAATTCTTCACACAGATCTCATTTTATAACAATCCTTTCGCTTGGTAACTCCAGTTATAACTCCTTTCGTTTCTCATATGCCACTTGTCAATTGTAACTATTTCTTTCATATTCTCATCTGCCACTCGTCAATAACTTCTTTTGTATATATAGAGTGGGCATTTCGTTAAATACATTACATGCAATGAATTGACACATATACCTTTACCATGACTGTTCATCTTCTTGATCATGACTATTCGTATTCTCCTTAGGACTATTCACTTTCTTTTCTATGCATGCATGTGTTTTCACTGTAACTGCACCTGTAACTGACGTACTGACTTCAGTTATCTCTTCTTATTTTATCTGCATGAATTTCTTCTACAACTGCACCTGTAACTGCCGTATAACTTCAGTTAACTTTCACATATCTTATTTTGGCTAGGTTCTCTTCTTTGCTCGTGCCAAAGTGACCTGTCATGAAATCATGACACTTCTGCCTCTTTGTCCTCTTCTCGGCTTTGCACCCATGAAAACACAACATGTCACGATATCATGACACTTTTGCCTTCGTACTCTTCTTTACTTTTGTCATGATATCACGACACTTCTACATTCTTACTTTCTCTCTCCTCCTTAAGTCGCGAAAATGCGACATGTCACGATATTGCGACACTTTCTCTCCTTTGCTCTTTCACTTGCCTTCGGGTCGTGAAAACTCGACATGTCACGATATCGCGACACTTTTTCTCCTTAGCGCTTTCTCTTGCCTTCGGGTCACGAAAACCTGACATGTCGTGATATCGTGACACTTTTTCTCCTTAGCGCTTTCTCTTGCCTTCGAGTCGCAAAAACCTGACATGTCGCAATATCATGACACTTTTTCTCTCGGACTCTCTCTCCTGTAATATGTCATGAAATCACGGAATTTTTTCTTTCAAACTCTCTCTCCTGCAACATGTCGTGAAATCATGACACTTTTTCTTTTGGAATCTCTCTCCTACATGTCACAAAATTGTGACACTTTTTTGTTCGTACAACCTTCCTTGCAATATGTCGCGAAATCGCGACACTTTTTTGTTCGTACAACCTTCCTTGCAATATGTCACGAAATCGCGACACTTTTTTGTTCGTACAACCTTCCTTGCAATATGTCACGAAATCACGACACTTTTTCGTCCGTACAACCTTCCTTGCAATATGTCATGAAATCGTGACACTTTTTCGTTTGTACAATCTTTCTTCACTTTGGACCACGAAAATGAAACATGTCGCAAAATCACGACACCTTTTTCTCTCTCCTCTTTCTCTTCGCTTTGGACCGCGCAAATGAAACATGTCATGAAATCATGACATCTTTTTCTCTCTCCTCTTTCTCTTGCAATATGTCACAAAATCACGACACTTTTTCTACTTGTCTTTTTCTCTTCCAACATGTCACGAAATCGTGACAATTTTTATTTCTTGCTCTTTCTCTCCGAACATGTCGCGATATCGCGACATGTTTGCTTTCTTGCTCTTTCTCTCCAAACATGTCACGATATCGCGATAGTTTTGCTTTCTTGCTCTTTCTCTCCAAACATGTCATGATATTGTGACAGTTTTCTTTCTTCTCAACATGTCACGATATCGCGAAAGTTTTTTTTTCTTGTCAACATGTCGCGATATCGCGATAGTTTTCTTTCTTCTCAACATGTCACGATATAGCGACAGTTTTCTTCCTTGTGATTTTTCTTTTGATTTTTAGTATATGGGCCACTTCTATCTTTTAGAAAACCACTGTACATACTCTAAAGAACCTCTTAACTCCTATCCACTGCATCGACTGATCAGTCTGACTATGTTGACAACAATGACAATACTGTTTCTGCACCTTGCTCAATAATCTCCCCCTTTGTAATTGTTGGCAACACACATGCAAGTTCCTGCAATTCTTCTCCCCCTTTGACAATAATACCAAAGGGCTACTGCAGACTCCCCCTGAGTCCATGCACATCATTCTCAAGCACACGTTATGACAGTTAGCAAAAATTACAAATATGAGCAAAAAGATAATCAAATATATAAATGCTCCCCCTGAGAATGTGATTTTGATAGCTAGTCAGTTCTTTGGAAGCATAACCACTCCCAATTTATTGTGAAGGTACTCAAAAATTTCTTTGGGCAGCGGTTTTGTGAAGATATCCGCTACTTGCTTTGCATTTGGAACAAAATCTAACTTTACTTCACCTTCCGCAACTTTCTCCTTCAAAAAGTGATATTGGATAGCAATATGTTTTATGCGAGAATGCATAACCGGATTCTTTGAGATGTTAATGGCACTGGTGTTATCACACTTAACTAAAATTGGCTCACTGAAGTTAATGCCAAGATATTTCAGGGTTTTTTTTATCCATAAGACCTGTGTCCAACTCGTAGTTGCTACAATATACTCTGCCTCTACTGTAGATAAAGAAATTGACTCTTGTTTCTTACTGTGCCATGCAACCAACCTGTCTCCAAGATAAAATGCCCCTCCACTGGTACTCTTTCTGTCATCGACACATCCTGCCCAATCTGCATCTGAATACACAATAAGAGTGAAGTCCTTTCCTTTCGGATACCATAACCCATACTCCATAGTACCCTTCAAATATCGAAGAATCCTCTTCACTATTGTCACATGAGTCTCCTTGGGATTTGCCTAAAATCGTGCTACCATGCAAACTGCCTGCAAGATATCTAGTCTGGTAGCTATCAAATACAGTAGGCTCCCAATCATAGATCTGTACATGGTTTGATCAACTTCGAGAGATTTGTCATCCTTGCTCAACTTGCAACCTGTCATCATGGGAGTGCTAACAGGCTTACAATCCTCCATTATGAACTTCTTTAGCATCTCTTTCACATATTTGACTTGAGAAATGAATATGCCCTTCTTATTTTGATTAACTTGTAGTCCAAAAAAATACGAAAGTTCACCAATCATTGACATTTCAAATTCTTTCTACATCTTAATTGCTAAATCTTTACACGAATCATCATTGATGCTGCCAAAGATGATATCATCTACATATACAACAAGGACAATGAGATGGCCATTTGTTGTTTTGACATACAAATTGCTATCCACCATACCCTTTTTAAACCCTTGTTGAGTAAGATAGTTTTCTAATCTTGCATACCATGCTCTGGGTGCCTGTTTCAAGCCATACAACTCTTTCTTCAACTTGCAGACGAAATTGGAATTATCATCGAGTTGGAAACCATCTGGCTGTTCAATATAGACCTCTTCTTCAAGTTTTCCATTTAGAAATACTGATTTCACGTCCATTTGATAAACTTTGAAATTCTTATGAACTGCTAAAGCCAGAAACATTCTTATTGCCTCTAGTCTGGCTACTGGTGCAAAGGTTTCCTCAAATTCAATACCTTCAACTTGTGCATAGCCTTTATAGACCAATCTTGCTTTATTCTTGACTACCTGTCCATCTTCATTCAATTTGTTTTGAAAAATCCATTTAGTACCGATTATATTTTTATTTGCAGGTCTTGGTACTAACTCCCAGGTTTTATTTTTCTCGATCTGATCCAATTTTTCATTTATTGCTATCATCCAACTTTCATCTTTGCTTGCTTCAGCAACATTTTTGGGCTCAATGTTGGATAATAGAGAGTAGTTACTTACTACTCTTCTTCTTGTCTGAACACCATCTGTGGGATCTCCAATTATTTGCTCTCTAGGATGATTTTTTTTCCAGCTGCCTGTTTTGAATTTTTTGTTTTCTTTCTCTTCTGAGTCACTACTTAACTCATCTGAGTCAATTTTTAGTTTCTTTTCGATTTCCTTTTCATCATCTCCTTTAATAACTTCTTCATATATTGGGTAGTTTTCTTTATAGCTACTTTCTTGTTCCCTACCTTCATCAACTTTAACATCGGCACACTCCACAATTTTCTTTACAGTCTTGTTGTAGCAAGTGTAAGCTTTGTTTTTTGTCGAATAGCCAAGGAAAATACCTTCATCAGCTCTATCTTCAAACTTTCCAAGATTATCTTCAGTTCTTTTGATGTAACACTTGCTTCCAAAAACTTTGAAGTATCTTGTTGTTGCCTTTTTACCGAACCATAGTTCATACGGAGTTTTGTTTTCATGCATCCTCAACATGCACCTATTTTGGATGTAAACTGCAGTATGGACTACCTCTTTCCAAAATCTATTTGCTATTTTGCTCTCAGTCAACATAGTCCATGCCATTTCCTGCACTGTCCTGTTCTTTCTTTCTACCACTCCATTTTGCTGAGGTATCCTCGCTGCTAAAAATTGTCTCCTAATCCCATACTTTTCACAGTACTCTGCAAACTCTTCTGAGATGAACTCTCCTCCTCTATCTGATCTTAAGTTCTTTTTCCTGTTTGATTCTCAACTTTTTTTTTTTAAATCTTGAACATTTCAAAGGCATTTGATTTAAGCTTCAAAAATAGTACCCATGTCATCATGGAATAGTCATCTATGCACAACATAAAGTATTTGTCACCATTTATGTTTTGTGTTCTCATGGGTCCACATAAATCAGTATGTATTAGTTCTAAAGGTTTGCTTGTGAAGTATTCTTTTGTTTTAAATGTGGCTCTAGTTTGCTTCCCCTTTTGGCATGAAGCACAAATGCTATTTAAAGGTTTACCAATGGTGGGAATATCTCTCATTGCCCTTTTTGAGCTGATCTTTATTAGATTGTCAAAGCTAATATGACCAAGCCTCTTGTTCCATAGCCAATTTTCTTCTACCTATCCAATCAAGCATGCTCTTTCTGAAGTCTCTGAGATAGTATATAGGTTTCCATATGTCCTTGATCCAGTTGTGATCAACTTTCCATAATTTGTTGTTCTAACTTCACAACCCTGCTTCTTAAAAATTACTTCATGACCTCTGTCACAAATATGGCTTACGCTTAATAAGTTATGCTTCAGACCAATCACAAACAGGACTTCTTTCGACTTGATTTTTTCGTCACTGATCTTAATTTATCCTTTGCAAACTATCTTAGCGCCATCATTATTTCCAAATTTTACAGAACCACCTTCGTATTTCTATAACTTTTCAAATTTGTGTTTGTCCCCTATCATATGATTGGAGCATCCACTATCCAGTATCCATGGTGCAGATTTGTTCTGTGCCTTAAATGCTATCTGCACAATCAAGGATTCCTTTTCTTCCTTGGGTTGCTCCTTTTGTTTCCACTCTGGTTTGATTGCAGGTTTGGTCACTTGTTTTGACTTTTCTTTGTCAATGGCCTATACCAGTTTTTCGAGAAATTTTCATTTTTTTTCCAACCATTTGGTTGAAACCTTCTTCCTTGATTTTTATTTGCTGCAAATGTGCTTCGACAATTTCTTGTAATGTTCCCATAATTATGACAGTTATAACATTCTACTGCATAATCCATCAATGGTGAAAAAACATTTCTATTGGAAAAGTTCCTTTGTGCTACTTTGTACTTGCATTCAGAAATCTTATGTCCATAACCATTGCATTTAAAATAATAACCAAAAAAGGAATGATTGAACCTGGGTGATGGTATTTCCCATTTTTTAGTAGGCGCCATAAATCTTCTTCTCCTTTGATGAGTGACTTTGGTGAATCCATCATTGTCAATACTTTTCTCGTGCCTGGCGTTATTGCTTTCTTTAGAATGTTTCATTTTTTCTTGATCAACCCTGATCTTGTCTTCATTCTTTATGGGTTCTATAGTTGTGGCCTTTCATCCATTCGATGATTCTACTTCGATGAAGCCTAACCCAAATTTGATGCTTGTAGACCTTTGGTTGCTTATAATCTTATCCGGCTTCACGTAACTTCCTTCAAGTTTGTGATAGCAAGTCATTTTTTGATTCATCTCTTCTAGCTGCATCCTTAAGCCAACAATCTCTTCTTCTAGCTTGTTGCACTCATCTATTTTCATGGTTAATTGCACTTCGATATATTCAGATATTTTCTTAAATTCATCTATCTATACATTCAAGCTAGTTATGATTTCATTGGAATCCTCAATATTTCTTAAAGTTTTCTTATCTTTTTCCTTTCTATACTTAGCTCTTGAAGTGCAGCGACAAACTCACCTTCCAGATCTACTTCAGCCTCAGCCTCAAATTTTTCATCACCTTCCTATTTTTCTTCTGATTTTTCTTCTTTGAATGCCATAAAAAGAGCTTCACCTGTTTCTTCTTCAGAATCCTCATCAGGGTTGTCTTATGAAGGACTGACATTCTTGGATATGAAGCTTTTCTTCTTGAAGTTACCTTTTCTAAAATTTGGTTTCTTCTTCTAGTCACTTATTTTTTGATGTGAACCTTCATCACTTTTGTTTTTCTCATTGAGTGGACATTTACCTGCAAAGTGTCCAACGCCTCCATAGTTGAAACACTTAAATGATAGATTTCCTCTATATTTTCCTTTTCCCCTTATTAGTTTTTGAACAAAGTTCGCTTTCGTTTCATCTGATGTTTCTTTTTCCTCGAATTCTTGCTTTACTTTTATATTTTTGTGTCCTTTAAAAGCAGCTTCGCTGTCTGTGGGTTTATTTTTTCCTATTCTCATTTCATATGTAGTCAAAGAACCATGCATCTCATCCATGCTTAAAGTTTTTAGATCTTTAGCTTCTTCTATTGCTGAAACTTTAGCATCAAATCTTTTGGAAAGAGATCTTAGTACCTTTTTCATGATGATAGCATCTTCTATTCCCTTGTCGAGTCCTCTAATCGCATTAATGATTCCATTAACTCTCAGCATGTATGTCTCTATGTTCTCATCGTCATTCATTTTTAATGCTTTGAACTGAGCTCGATGCATTTGTAGCTTGGCCTCTTTGATCTTTTCGTCTCCTTCATGAATGCTTCTTAGTTTCTCCCACATGTCTTTTACCATTTTGCAACTCATAAGCTTTATCAGTTCATTGTACACTAAACTGCACATGATAGCATTTTTGGCTTTAGAGTTATTCTCAAACAATTTCTTATCGACAGCATCAGTTGGAGGAGTGGTGGGTATTGTGTATCCACTATCTACTGACTCCCAAATGTCGAAACCCAAAGCACATAGATATGTCTGCATCCTGAGTTTCCAAAATGAGTAATTTGTTCCATCAAACAATGGTGCTTTGTTTGAAGAGAATCCTTCGCCACCTACCATTTTGACTAATCCAAGATCAACCTTAGCTGATTTAGCCTGATAAGGGAAACTGGCTCGGATACCAATTGTTAGTCTCACAATGACACTAAGAGGGGGGTGAATTAGTGTAGCTATTTAAAATTCAAATCTACAAATCTTAATAATGAAACAATGAATATTTAGGTCAGATAAAGCAAGTATCACAAGAGAGCATTCCACAACACACGATGTAACGAGGTTCACCAATTTGGCTACTCCTCAAAATCGACTGCTTGGATTAACATCCAAATCTAGCCTTTGCAAAATATCAATTTTACAATCACTTTACCAGCACCAACTAGAAGGAGCACCAACTCTTGATTTATCTGCACCCACAGAAAGGTGCACCAACCCCTAATTCCAAGCACCTACTTGGACTACAAATTTTAAGCTATAATACTGACATAAAAATGCCTTCACTTATTCAAGACCCTGACTGGTCTATTGCTTACCCAACCTATCTCACTTTTCACTAGACTGCCACATACACTAAAAGCTCTGCTTACTACACTTTTTTGGCTCTCACGGCTCTTCTCAACTCTTTCTTACGGCACTCTTCAACGCTCTTCTTGCAGCACTTTTTAGCAGCACTTAATTCTTCATGTAGATCTCCTTTTATAACAATCATTTCACTTGGTAACTCTAGTTATAACTCCTTTCGTTTCTCATATGCCACTTGTCAATTGTAATTGTTTCTTTCATATTCTCATCTGCCACTTGTTAATAACTTCTTTTGTATCTATAGAGTGGGCATTTCATTAAATATGTTACATGCAATGAATTGACACATATACATTTACCATGACTGTTCGTCTTCTTGATCATGACTGTTCGTATTCTCCTTAGGACTGTTCGCTTTCTTTTCTGTGCATGCATGCGTTTTCACTATAACTACACCTATAACTGACATACTGACTTCAGTTATCTCTTCTTATTTTATCTGCATGAATTTCTTCTACAACTGCACCTGTAACTATCGTATAACTTCAGTTAACTATCACATATCTTATTTTGGTTGGGTTCTCTTCTTTGCTCGTGCCAAAGTGACCTGTCATGAAATTGTGACACTTCTGCCTCTTTGTCCTCTTCTCGGCTTTGCACCCGCAAAAACACATGTCGTGATATCACGACACTTTTGCCTCCATACTCTTCTTCTTTACTTTTGTCACGATATCGCGACACTTTTGCCTTCTTACTTTCTCTCTCCTCCTTAAGTCATGAAAATGCGACATGTCGCGATATCGTGACACTTTCTCTCCTTTGCTCTTTCACTTGCCTTCGGGTCACAAAAACCTGACATGTCATGATATCACGACACTTTTTCTCCTTAGCACTTTCTCTTGCCTTCAGGTCACAAAAACCCGACATGTTGTGATATCGTGACACTTTTTCTCCTTAGCGCTTTCTCTTGCCTTCGAGTCACGAAAACCTGACATGTCGTGATATCGTGACACTTTTTCTCTCGGACTCTCTCCTGTAATATGTCATGAAATTGTGACACTTTTTCTTTCGGACTCTCTCTCCTACAACATGTCACGAAATCATGACACTTTTTCTTTCGGACTCTCTCTCCTACAACATGTCACGAAATCATGACACTTTTTCATTCGTACAACCTTCCTTGCAATATGTCACAAAATCGTGACACTTTTTCGTCTGTACAACCTTCCTTGCAATATGTCATGAAATCATGACACTTTTTCGTTCATACAACCTTCCTTGCAATATGTCATGAAATCGTGACACTTTTTCATTCATACAACCTTCCTTGCAATATGTCGCAAAATCGTGACACTTTTTTGTTCGTATAATCTTTCTTCACTTTGGACCGCGAAAATGAAACATGTCACAAAATCGCGACACCTTTTTCTCTCTCCTCTTTCTCTTCGCTTTGGACCGCGAAAATGAAACATGTCATGAAATCATGACATCTTTTTCTCTCTCCTCTTTCTCTTGCAATATGTCGCAAAATCGTGACACTTTTTCTACTTGTCTTTTTCTCTTCCAACATGTCACGAAATTGTGACAGTTTTTCTTTCTTGCTCTTTCTCTTTGAACATGTCGCGATATCACGACAGTTTTGCTTTCTTGCTCTTTCTCTCCAAACATGTCGCGATATCACGACAATTTTGCTTTCTTACTCTTTCTATCCAAACATGTCACGATATCGCGACAGTTTTCTTTCTTCTCAACATGTCGCGATATCACGATAGTTTTTCTTTCTTACCAACATGTCGTGATATCGCAACAATATTCTTTCTTCTCAACATGTCGCGATATCGCGACAGTTTTCTTCCTTGTGATTTTTCTTTTGATTTTTAGTATATGGGACACTTCTATCTTTTGGAAAACCACTTTACATACTCTGAAGAACCTCTTAAATCCTGTCCACTGCATCAACCAATCAGTCTGACTGTGTTGACAATAATGACAATACTGTTTCTGCACCTTGCTCAACATTCTTCTTGAAGTTGCCTTTTCTGAAATTTGTTTTGTTCTTCCAGTCACTTCTTTCTTTGTGCGATCCTTCATCACTTATGTTCTTCTCATTAAGTGGACATTTAGATGCAAGATGCCCAATGCCTCCACAATTGAAACATTTAAACGGTAACTTTCCTCTGTATTTTTCTTTTCCCATTTTTAGTTTTCGAACAAAGTTTACTTCCATTTCATCTGATGTCTCTTCTTCCTCGGATTCTTGTTTTGCTTTTATATTTTTATGGGCTTTAAAAGTAGCTTCTCTGTCTGTGGGTTTAGATTTTCCTATTTTTATCTCATATGCAATCAAAGAACCATGCATCTCATCCATACTAAAAGAATTTAGATCTTTAGCTTCTTCTATAGCTGAAACTTTAGAATCAAATCTTTGGGGAAGAGATCTTAGTACCTTTTTCACGAAGATAGCATCTTCCATTTCCTTGCTAAGTCCTCTAATCGCATTAATTATTTCATTAACTCTTAGCATGTATGCCTCTATGTTCTCATCGGCATGAATCTTTAATGCTTCGAACTGAGCTTGATGCGTTTGTAAATTAGCCTCCTTGATCTTGTCGTCTCCTTCATGAATGCTCCTTAGTTTGTCCCACATGTCTTTTGCCATTTTACAACTCATAATATTTATCAATTCGCTATCCACTAAACTGCACATGATAGCATTCTTTGCTTTAGAGTTATTCTCAAACAGTTTCTTACCGACAACATCGGTTGGAGGAGTGGTGGGTATTGTGTATCCACTATCTACTGAATCCCAAATATCATATCCCAAAGCACAAAGATATGTCTACATCCTAAGTTTCCAAAATGTGTAATTAGTTTTGTCTAACAATGATTCTTTATTTGATGAGAAGCCTTCACCACCTACCATTGCATACTAATCCAAGATCAACCCTAGTTGATTTAGCCTGACAAGGGAAACTGGCTTTGATACCAATTGTTAGTTTCACAATGACACTAAGAGGGGGGGTGAATCAGTGTGGCTCTTTAAAACTTAAAAACTTCAACTCTTAAAGCCAAAATAATGAAAAATTAAAACCACATAAAGTAAATATAACAAGAGAGCATAACCCAACACAAGATGTACCGAGGTTCACCAGTTTTGGCTACTCCTCAAAAATTGACTGTTTGGACTCCCATCCAAATCTAGCCTTTGCAAAATATCAATTTTATAATCAATTTACCAGCATCCATTGGAAGGAGCACCAACCCTTGATTTATCTACATCAACCCCTAATTTATCTGCACCAACAGAAAGGAGCACCAACCCCTAATTTATTTACACCAACAGAAAGGAGCACCAAACCCTAATTCCAAGCACAAACTTGGACTACAATTTTGAAACTATAAGATTGACATAAAAATGCCTTTGCTTATATAAGACCCTGACTGGTCTATTGCTAACCTAACCTCTCTCGCTATTCATCAAAACATCACACACACTTAAGGCACTGCTTACTACACTTTTGCGACCCTCTTAAAGCCTTCTTACTGTGCTTCTTCCTGCACTATTACGGCTCTCACGGCTCTGCTAAACGCTCTCTTACGACACTCTTCCAATCCTCCCTTTTGCAGCACTTTCCCTCTATTTCAGTAGCTCTTTCCCTCTCTTTTTTAGCTAACTTAATTCTCCACGTAGACCTCCTTTTATAACAAAGTTCTGACTCTATTTTTAACATACATATTTTTGCATGCAACTTAAAAATAGAAACTTCTATATGTAACTCCTTTAACACACAGTATTCTCTCATGCAGCCTATTAATATTTATGGCTCTTTGTTTGGTCTTCGACTGATGACTTTCAGTTTAACCATCACTCGATGATTTCACTCCGTAACTGGCCCTGTAACCATCGTTCTGACTTCATTTCACTATTCTTATTTTAGTTGCATGATTTTTCTCTATAACTGCACCTATAACTATCGTACTGAATTTAGTTAACTCTTCTTATTTTAGCTGCATGATTTTTCTCTGTAACTACACCTGTAACTGTCATATAACTTCAGTTAACTGTCACATATCTTATTTTTACTGGGTTCTCTTCTTAGCTCACACCAAAGTGACCTGTCACGAAATCATGACACTTCTGCCTCTTTGTCCTCTTCTCGGCTTTCGCCCGCGAAAATACAACATGTCGCGATATCATGACACTTTTTCCTCCTTACTTATTTTCTTGGATTGTACCCATGAAAACACATGTCACGATATCGTGACACTTTCACCTCCTTGCTTCTTTTCTTGGCTTGTACCTACGAAAACACAACATGTCGCGATATCGCGACACTTTCACCTCTATGCTTCTCTTCTTGGTTTGTACCCGTGAAAACACAACATGTCACGATATCATGACACTTTTGCCTCCTCGCTTCTCTTCTTGGCTTATACCCACGAAAACACATGTCATGATATCACGACACTTTTGCCTCCATGCTTCTCTTCTTGGCTTGTACCCGTGAAAACACATGTGATATTGCGACACTTTCACCTCCATACTCTTCCTCTTTACTTTTGTCGTGATATCACAACACTTCTGCCTTTTTACTTTCTTTCTCCTCCTTTAGTCGCAAAAATGCGATGTGTCGCGATATCGCGACACTTTTTCTCCTTTGCTCTTTCTCTTGCCTTCGGGTCGTGAAAACGTGACATGTCGCGATATCACGACACTTTTTCTCCTTTGCTCTTTCTCTTGCCTTCGGGTCGCGAAAATGCGACATGTCATGATATCACGACACTTTTTCTCTCAAACTCTCTCTCTTGCAATATGTCATGAAATCACGACACTTTTTCTTTCGTACAATCTCTCTTGCAATATGTCACAAAATCGTGACACTTTTTCTTTCGGACTCTCTCTCTTACAATATGTCACGAAATCATGACACTTTTTTTTCTGTACAATCTTTCTTGCAATATGTCACGAAATCGTGACACTTTTTCTTTCGGACTCTCTCTCTTGCAATATGTCGTGAAATCGTGACACTTTTTCTACTTGCCATTCTCTCTTCCAACATGTCACGAAATTGCAACACTTTTTCTTCCATACTATCTCTCTTGCAATATGTCGTGAAATCGTGATAGTTTTACTTGCTTGCGCTTTCTCTCCGAACATGTCATGAAATCATGATAGTTTTGCTTGCTTGCGCTTTCTCTCTAAACATGTCATGAAATCACGATAGTTTTGCTTTCTTGCGCTTTCTCTCTGAATAGTTCATGAAATCACGACAGTTTTGCTTGCTTGCGCTTTCTCTCCGAACATGTCATAAAATCATGACAGTTTTTCTTGCTTGCGCTTTCTCTCTGAAAATTTCATGAAATCATGACAGTTTTGCTTGCTTGCACTTTCTCTTTGAATATGTCACAAAATCATGACAATTTTGCTTACTTGCACTTTCTCTTCGAATATGTCATGAAATCACGACAGTTTTGCTTGCTTGCGCTTTCTCTCCGAATAGTTCGCAAAATCATGACAGTTTTGCCTGCTTGTGCTTTCTCTCTGAACGTGTCACAAAATCATGACAATTTTGCTTGCTTGCGCTTTCTCTCCAAACATGTCACAAAATCATGACAATTTTGCTTGCTTGCGCTTTCTCCCCAAACATGTCGCAAAATCGCGACAATTTTGCTTGCTTGCGCTTTCTCTCCAAACATGTCACGAACTCGTGATAGTTTTTCTTGCTTGCGCTTTCTCACCGAACATGTCACAAAATCATGACATTTTTTCTTGCTTGCACTTGCTCTCCGAACATGTCATGAAATCGTGACAGTTTTTCTTTCTTCTCAACATGTCGCGATATTGCAACAGTTTTCCTCCTTGTGATTTTCTTTTGATTTTTAGTATATGGGCCACTTCGATCTTTTGGAAAATCACTGTACATAATCTGAAGAACCTCTTAACTCTTTTCCACTACATCAACCGATCTGTCTGACTATGTTGACAATAATGACAATACTGTTGCTGCATCTTGCTCATCAATCTCCCCCTTTGGAATTGTTGACAACACACGTGCAATTTCCTGTAATTCTTCTCCCCCTTTGACAATAATACCAAAGGGCTGCTATAGACTCCCCCTGAGTCCATGCACAAAATTCTCAAGCACAAATTATTATAGTTAGAAAAAATTACAAACATGAGCAAAAAGATAATCAAATATATAAATGCTCCCCCTAAGAATGTGGTCCTAATAGCTAGTCAGTTCTTGGGAAACGTGACCACTCCAAATTTATTGCGAAGATACTCAAAGACTTCCTTGGGCAATGATTTTGTGAAGATATTTGCTACTTGCTCTATTTTTGGAGCAAAATCCAACTTAACCTCACCTTCCACAACTTTCTCCTACGTACAACACACTATTGCTGCAATATATTCTGCCTCTGTTGTGGATAAGAAAACTGACTCTTGTTTCTTACTGTTCCATGCGACCAACCTGTCTCCAAGATAGAATGCACCTCCACTAGTACTCTTTCTGTCATAAAGTCTTCTTGGATAATAACTCTAATATCTGCTCATCATATTAGAATTCCTATTGTACCTTGCTTTTACTTATTTAGTATAGTATGATCAACACTCAAATTTCAGCTGCGCAAAAGTTACTCCAAAAATAAAAAATGATCGACTCTCCAGGCAGCCTGCACGTAATTTCTTTAGCCTTTTGACTGCCATCTCCTCTGTGACTGATGACTTTACCTCACATTAGTTGTGCAGCTCAGTGTCTCTGGTTTCTAATGGCTGCCATGAATGTTTTCTTTGCCTACGCAGGTATTGATAGTCAACCATTACATCTAGCGTTGGAACCTCAATCTACGTGCAATCATCAACACTCGGTATTCTACTTCTTGCTAGGGCATATGTCAGGGCTACTCAATATCTTTGCCTTGCATGTGCCAATTTACACTCTTGACCAACTGGGTGCTAGTGCCACTGTTTGCTGTGACTCTAGCATCTATTTGACAACTGCTACTTCTTTAGAAAAAATTAATGCTCTCTTATACCAAACGATGTGTTGTATTTTTTGGTTAAGAAACACATGCCTTCCCACTCACAACACGGATTCTATTTTATCTACATATTTGGAATGTTACAGGCTTCAAAGCCAGCACCTGCCAGCTTATGCTTCCATGACATGTCAACCTGTGCTACATGTTCTATCTCAAATAACGCCTATCAACTGTTGCATCAATTAGATACAAAAGTTCTTGGATAAAAGTTCTTTGACAAGACCTTGCTATGTGCCCATGACCATTACATTTAAAACATTGCACATGGTGTTCAATCGGAATAACAAATGTATTTCTACCAACATAACTCTTTGATCTATTATTCAATCCATAATAAATTGCCTTGTGACCATAATGGTTGCATCTAAAACAATAGCCATTAAAAGCAATATTATGAATAAAGTGAGAATGATAGAACCTCTTTTTTTGTGGTTGCTTTGTTGTAGATCTCCTTTGAGATTTTCTTCCTTTTGAGGATTCAGCTTCAAGCTTTTCTTGCTTTGATCCTTCAGTAGTGGATTTCTTCTTCTCTCTGATTTAGAATATGAAGGTTGTTCAGCTTCACATCCAAGACCAAGCTTACACATGGGGCTTCTTTGTTGCCTTATCATTTTATCTAGCAACTCTGTGCTCTTCTCAAATTTGAGATTTGTAGTGGCCTCTTCTAGTTGTTTCCTCAATAACACAATCTCCTCTTCTTGTTTGCAGCAAACAATATATTTCTCATTGATCTGTGACTTCAAAGCTTCTTCTAGTTTCTTGGCTTTATGAATTTGTAAGAAGAGATATTCAATATTAATCTCATATTCTTCCAACTTCTTGGATAGTATTTTGTTCTTTTTTCTTTCTAAACCCAACTCTTCAAGTGCAGCGATCAACTCACCTTCTAGATCTACTTCAACCTCTAGGTTTTCGTCACATACTTGTTCTTTTTCTATTTTTTCTTCTTTGAGTGCCATACAAAGAACTTCACCTATTTCCTCTTCAAAATCCTCACTGCAGATGTCTTCTGATGAACTGACATTCTTGGAGATGAAACTTTTCTTATTGAAGTTGCATTTTCTAAAATTTGTTTTGTTCTTCCAATCACTTCTTTCTTGGTGCAATCCTTCATCACTTATGTTCTTCTCATTAAGTGGACATTTAGCTACAAGATGCCCAACACCTCCACAATTGAAACATTTAAATGGTAACTTTCCTCTGTATTTTCTTTTTCCCATTTTTAGTTTTCAAACAAAGTTTGCTTCCATTTCATTTGATATCTCTTCTTCCTCGGATTCTTATTTTGCTTTCATATTTTTATTGGCTTTAAAAGCAAATTCTTTGTCTGTGGATTTAGATTTTCCTATTCTCATCTCATATGCAGTCAAAGAACCATGCATCTCATCCATACTAAAAGAATTTAGATCTTTAGCTTCTTCTATAGTTGAAACTTTAAAAACAAATCTTTGAGGAAGAGATCTTAGTACCTTTTTCATGATGACAGCATCTTCCATTTCCTCGTCGAGTCTTATAATCGCATTAATGATTCCATTAACTCTCAACATGTATGCCTCTATGTTCTCATCGGTATGCATCTTTAATGCATCGAACTGAGCTCGATGCATTTGTAACTTGGCCTCCCTGATCTTGCCATCTCCTTCATGAATGCTCCTTAGTTTGTCCCACATGTCTTTTGTCATTTTACAACTCATAATATTTATCAGTTTGTTGTCCACTAAACCACACATGATAGCATTATTTGCTTTAGAGTTATTCTCAAATAGTTTCTTATCGACAACATTGGTTGGAGGAGTGGTGGGTATTGTGTATCCACTATCTATTGAATCCCAAATGTCGTATCCCAAAGCACAAAGATATGTCTACATCCTGAGTTTCCAAAATATGTAATTAGTTTCATCCAACAATGGTGCTTTGTTTGATGAGAAGCCTTCACCACCTGCCATTGCGTACTAATCCAAGATCAACCCTAGTTGATTTAGCCTGACAAGGGAAACTGGATCTGATACTAATTGTTAGTTTCACAATGACACTAAGAGGGGGTTGAATCAGTGTGGCTCTTTAAAACTTAAAAACTTCAACTCTTAAAGCCAAAACAATGAAAACTTAAAACCACATAAAGCAAATATAACAAGAGAGCATCACCCAACACAAGATATATCGAGGTTCACTAGTTTTGGCTACTCCTCAAAAATTGACTATTTGGACTCCCATCCAAATCCAGCCTTTACAAAATATCAATTTTACAATCAATTTACCAGCACCCACTGGAAGGAGCACCAACCCCTGATTTATTTGCACCAATATAAAGGAGCACCAACCCCTAATTCCAAGCACCAACTTGGACTACAATTTTGAAACTATAAGATTGACATAAAAATGCCTTCGCTTATACAAGACCCTAACTGATCTATTGCTAACCCAACCTCTCTCGCTATTCACCAAAACATCACATACACTTAAGGCTCTGCTTACTACACTTTTATGGCCCTCTTATAGCCCTCTTACTACGCTTCTTCTTGCACTCTTACGGCTCTCACGGCTAAGCTAAACACTCTCTTACGACACTGTTTCAATCCTCCTTTTTACAGCACTTTCTCTCTATTTCAGCAGCTCTTTCCCTCTTTTTTTTAGCTAACTTAATTCTCCACCCAGACCTCATTTTATAACAAAGTTCTGAATCTATTTTTAACATACATATTTTTGCATGCAACTTATAAATAGAAACTTCTATATGTAACTCCTTTAACACATATTATTCTCTTATGCAGCCTATTAATAGTTACGACTCTTTGTTTGGTCTTTGACTGATGACTTTTAGTTTAACCGTCGCTCGATGATTTCACTCTGTAACTGGCCCTATAACTGTCATTCTGAATTTAGTTCATTGTTCTTATTTTAGCTGCATGATTTTTCTCTATAACTGCACTTATAACTGTCATACTGACTTTAGTTAACTCTTTTTATTTTAGCTGCATGATTTTTCTCTGTAACTACACCTGTAATTTTCGTATAACTTCAGTTAACTGTCACATATCTTATTTCAGTTGGGTTCTCTTCTTAGCTCGCGCCAAAGCGACCTATCGTGAAATCATGACACTTTTGCCTCTTTGTCCTCTTCTCAGATTTTGCCTGTGAAAACACAACATGTCACGATATCGTGACACTTTCGCCTCCTTACTTCTTTTCTTGGCTTGTACTCGTAAAAACACAACATGTCGCGATATCACGACACTTTCATCTCCTTGCTTCTTTTCTTGGCTTATACCTGCAAAAACACAACATATTGCAATATCGCGACACTTTCACCTCCGTGCTTCTCTTCTTTGTTTGTACCCACAAAAATAAAACATGTCACGATATCGTCACACTTTTGCCTCCTTGCTTCTCTTCTTGGCTTGTACCCACGAAAACACATGTCATAATATCATGATACTTTTGCCTCCGTGCTTCTTTTCTTGGCTTGTACTTGCAAAAACACATGTCACAATATTGTGACACTTTCGCCTCCGTACTCTTCCTCTTTACTATTGTCACGATATCGCGACATTTCTGCCTTCTTACTTTCTCTCTCCTCCTTTAGTCGCAAAAATGCGACATGTCGCGATATCGCGACACTTTTTCTCCTTTGCTCTTTCTCTTGCCTTCAAGTCGCAAAAATGTGACATGTCGCGATATCGCGTTACTTTTCTCTTTTGCTCTTTCTCTTGCCTTCGGGTCGCGAAAACGTGACATGTCGCGATATCACGACATTTTTTCTCCTTTGCTCTTTCTCTTGCCTTCGGGTCACAAAAAGCGACATGTCACGATATCGTGACACTTTTTCTCTCGGACTCTCTCTCTTGCAATATGTCACGAAATTGTGACACTTTTTCTTCCATACAATCTCTCTTGCAATATGTTGTGAAATCGCGACACTTTTTCTTTCGGACTCTCTCTCTTGCAATATGTCACGAAATCATGATACTTTTTCTTCCGTACAATCTTTCTTGTAATATGTCATGAAATCATGACACTTTTTCTTTCGGACTCTCTCTCTTGCAATATATCGTGAAATCGCAACACTTTTTCTACTTGTCATTATCTCTTCCAATATGTCGCGAAATCGTGACACTTTTTCTTTTGTACTATCTCTCTTGTAATATGTCGCAAAATCATGACAATTTTGCTTGCTTGTGCTTTCTCTCCAAACATGTCATAAAATCATGACAGTTTTTCTTGCTTGCGCTTTCTCTCCGAACATGTCACAAAATCATGACAGTTTTGCTTGCTTGCGCTTTCTCTCCGAACATGTCATGAAATCATGATAATTTTGCTTGCTTGCACTTTCTCTCCGAACATGTCATGAAATCATGACAGTTTTTCTTGCTTGCGATTTCTCTCCAAAAATGTCATGAAATCATGACAATTTTGCTTGCTTGCGCTTTCTCTCCAAACATGTCATGAAATCACGATAGTTTTGCTTGCTTGCGCTTTCTCTCTGAACATGTCGCGAAACGCGACAGTTTTGCTTACTTGCGCTTTCTCTCTGTTGAGTGGTACTTTCACCCGATTGTGAAAACACACTCTCCGATAGGATTTGGGTTCTAAATCCTCTGCTTGCAAAGAAATTTAACATGTAACTTCTCCAAGGTTCCTGTTATGTGAGCATTATGCATATGTGTATTAATAATCTCAAATAAAGATATTAAAATGCTTAGAACACCTTAGTGGTTGCAAGTAACTAAAAACAAGGGGCACTGTGATTTATTTTACTGTGAAACTGTAAATGATTGTTCATTGAACCCGAATGAAGCAAATGTGATTTGATCTTTATATGACCATGCTGTGACTTCAAAGTGAAATTTGATGAAATGCCATAAATGATGGAATTATTTATGGATTTTGAAGTTTTTTTTTTTAATTTTTATTTTATTTTAATGCTTGAAAATAAAATTGGAGCTTCTGAAAAATAAAATACAGCAAAAGAAAATAAAATGTAAAAGAAAAGAAATTAAAAATTGCATTCAGTTTGATGCCATCCCGTCCTGGCAAAACCGAAGATGTGAGTTTTCCATGCATGCAACCTAACCTATTGAACCTGCAAAATCTGCACAATCTAGATAAGTTAAGTGCTGGTCTCTGGGGTTTACTGTTATTTTTTAGATTTAGACATTCGCATGAAGCAACCAAGAGAACTTGCATTAAACTTCATCTATAAGCCTAGAAATCTGAAAAAGAGAATGATAAATATTAAAACATGCATGTAAAAAATAACTCCTTCTTTCTTACCAACAAGATGCAAATTTCTAAACACTCTGCATTAATAATATGTCAAGTTACAATGGCAGCATCTCTGGTTTTCCCAAAACTAGAAAAAGGAAGAAAATAGCCCCAAAGCAGGCCCAAAATGACCCTCTGGCCTCTAGCACTGCAACTCTGCTCCAACGGTTTTTGACCCTCATATCTGTCTTGTGCTTCTGCTTTTAAAGCTTGGCAATGCTTTCTGTTTTGGCCTATGACGCTTCACTTCATCTTCCAGTTTGCATCGTTTCATATTCTTTGACTATGTGTGTTTTGGCCTTATGCCCGACATTGAGACGTTTGATCTTCTCTGTAACGCTTCTACAGCCTGTACGCCACGTGTTTTGCACTTTTTTGCATGTTTCGTAATGGCTCCCTATAAATCGTGACCAAAAATAGCATGCAGCTTTGTCCGTCTTCCTGGCCGCAAAAACGTGACATGGTCCGAAATCGTGATATGTTGCGATATCGCGACGTTTTCTTGTCAGCAGCCTTTCTGCTATTATGCCTAGAAAAAATGTGACATGTCGCAAAATCATGACATGTCATGAAATTGCGACGCTTTCCATGTCCGTACGCCTTTGGCTGCTCCTTGTCACAAAATCGTGACGATTTTTCACTTGGTATGCCTTTGCTGATTTTTGTCACGATATCGCTACGCCTCTTTCGTTTCGTACAGCTGGGCTGCAACCTGTCATGAAATCGTGACACTTTTCTATTCTGAGCTGTCTTGCGACTTTCTGTCGTAAAATCATGACACTTTTTTGTTTCGTACCATTTGCCAGCTTATCGTCATGAAATCGTGATGCTTTTCTATTTCGGGCTGCTTTGCTGCTTTTGGCCGCGAAAACATGACATGTCGTGATTTCGCTATGCCTCTTCGCTCCGTACACCTTCGCTACAACCTGTCACAATTTCGTGAAGCTTTTCCACTTCGGGCACCTTTGCTGCATGCTGTCGTGATATCACAATGTTTTTTCACTTCGGGCACCTTAGCTGCTGTCGTTGACCGCAATTTTGCGACATGTCGCGATTTCGCTACGCTTTTTCATTTTCGCCCGCGATTTTGTGACACGTCGTGATTTCATGACACTTTTCATTTGCTGGCGATGACAGAGCAACCTATCACAATTTTGTGACACTTTTTCATTTTCGGCCACAATTTTGCGACATGTCGCGATTTCGTGACACTTTTTCATCCTTATGCAATTTTGCCTTTTTCTTGATTTTTAGCATCTGGGTCACTGAGATCTTCTTTGAAAGCATGAAAAAAAATGTGGGTCCCTAATTTTGGGGTGTGTTGTGGATCAGCCACAACAAATGGCGACTTTGCTGTCAAATGCTCCTGAGCATTTTGTGAGAACCCAACCTGGAAGTCTACAAACTTGGAAACCAGCATTAGTACATAAGAAATATAAACGAATGCCCATAGATCATAAATACATGCATCATCAGAATCATTAAGTATCAGCTCGATGTGTGCAATGTGTTTCATTCCCTATCGTTTGAAATTGATCAACATTCCATCGTCAGTTTTACATGAATGCATATGTGAGATTATGAATGACTTGTGTAATCTAATAAATATGCTAAGCGATTTTGCTTTTATAAAAGGCATAGTCTTTCTTCTAGTATCATACACAAACATTCAAGATTATCAAACCCTCTTAGGATCAACTATATGAATTGTTTTATTATATCCCAAAGTTGGTTATGAGTCCCTACTATCTTGAACCCATGTGCAAGTGAATGTGAAATCAGAACTTTGGGGAATCAGACTCCCAACTTAACCAAGATGTGAGTTTAACCCCATCCTTACTATTCTGATTTAGAGTTCATTACCTCACTTTGAGCAAAATAATTTAACCAATTATGAAATAAATGGTCATGCTAGTCTAACCCTTTGAACAATCAATCAGTGGTCTTGTTTTTTAGACAAGACATGTTGCCATGCATGGGCATACTTAACCCCATAATCCAAGACTTATCCTCATTTATTTGGACCTTGGGGATGACTACCCATCCTTTGTAGATGACAAGTAGTACGATCCTTCCAATCCAATATAAAGATGATATGGGAAAATTTTATTTTTTTACTTCTTGGACCCTAGGGATGACTACCCATCCTTGCTAGGGACATGTAGTACGATCCTTCCAATCCAAACTTTAGATGTAAATGGAGAATATTAGTTTTGTTGCTTGGACCTTAGGGATGACTACCCATATTTTGCAGAGGACAAGTAGTACAATCCTTCCAATCCAAGATTTAACATGAAATGAGACATAGGAGCTTTGGGGAATTAGATTCTCAACCTGAGCGAGATGAGAATTTATGCCCTATCCTTACTACTCCATGTAGGTCAAATCAAAGCTTTGGGGAGTTGGATCCTCAACCTAAGTTCGATGAGGATCTAACCCTATCCTTACTACTTTGATTTTAGGCTTTAAGATTTATGGAAGTGGTCAAAACCACTATCTTAAGGATCATGCTGTATAAATAGGATAGACATGAAATACTTCTTTTGCCCAACCTTTTCTTCCAAGCAAGGTTTTGATCATTTTGCTCAAGATCCTTTTTAATGTGTATAAAGTGTGCTTGGTTCTAGATATCTCAAGGCTCAGTTCCCAACCTTAGGATTTTCTTCTTATTTATTGTGATAGCATAACCTTAAGAGGATTTGACACACTTTAATGATTTGTATTTGAAATGCATATGCAACTAAGATGGCATGTATGTGAAAAGTGAGATGTAATATGAATGCATTGTCTTTTGAAATGCAGATGAAATATTGCCATATAAAATTGACTACTTCATGCATCACAAGTTTCAAACGATATTATTAAATTGTTTGTGTTACTTGTGGAGAATTTACATGACAATTCCAATGTTTCATATTCTCCCGATCTAGAACATAAGTTAGCATCTCAAGGAAACTTTTTCATCATTCATTTTTATTTTTTTTTATATATAAACAAACAAAAATGTCAAATAAACACACAACTATAAATTAAAACTTATTCAATCCAAAACCAAACTGCAATCTCAAAAATGAAAATTTGAAAACACAAATCAAAAACCAAAAACCAAAATTTATATACAAATGTACACTATAATACAAGATGATGCAAATCTTAGCTTATCACTTTCCTGGATCCCACACATGGTTAGAACATTTCAACAAAAATATAACATGATATGCATACCAAATGTTGTGGGAATCCAACACAAACAAGACCAGACCAAACAATGCAACAAATTTCCACTTGCCATGCTCACCATACCAATTTGATTTAGTTCCAATAATACTCCCATAGGTGAGCATCAAATTACTAAAATGATTATACAATAAATGATTTTCAATTTTATCATGTCTATTCTTTAAAATGTAAACTTCATAATTCCCTCCTTGATTTAGAATTAGGCTATTCTTTTCAAATATGCAATTTTGTAAGTGGTAGCCTATTTCTACAAATTTCAAAGCCAAATCATTTTCCAAATTTATAGACCAATCAAATTTGTGCAACAATTTACAAGCATCTAGGATATTTACTAAATTAGGATCATAAAAACTTTTTATCCTAGATTCAATTAGCAATCATTGATGAATTTGATTCAACAATTCAAGTGCATCAACTTCTTTTCCATTCATTAAAACAATGTTATTAAAGGTGTGATTAAAAATTATACCTTGTTTTTCATTTACCTTTAATGACATTTCATCACAACTATCAATAAAATTCAAAACATGGTCATGCAAATTTTCAACCCTCAAATGTTTTTGGTCAAAGTGTATGTCCCATGACTCATCTTGATGATCCTTCATTTGAATCGCTTCCAATTGATCAATCTCTTTATCATTTGGTTCTAATTATTTGTTCACTATCCATGGTATCTCCTCATTTGAATCCTCAAAATCATCATGCAAACTTGCATCCATACTTTCAATGAATTTATATTCAACATGATCGAATTTTGTCACCTTTTCAAATCCTGTGAATATGAGGTCTTCGTATGATGTAGAAGGTTCAACATCCTGCATATCAAGTGAAATATGAGTTTCATCCATAGAGATGTGAGAAAAGAATGCATTATCATATCTCCCCCAACCATTGTGAAAATTGTCATCCAAATCTGTGAGATGAAACTCCATGGTATTTGTGACATGATCTTTTGATTCATTCATCCATTCATTTTCTTCTTTGTCCTTGGCAATAGGATCATCATGATCTTTCAAAATTTGATGAGATTTTAAACTTTCTTCCAAAACATCCTCAAATTGTACAGGAGTTGTAAAGTCTTCCTTTGAGTAGGCGATTATGTTGTCCTGTATATCAATGGGCACACAAGTTTCATTAGTAGTTTTGGAATGAGTGAAATCTTCCCACTTCTTCTAAGCATCATAATAATCTTCTTTCAAAATCAAGTGGTGACGTTCAACTACTTCTTCAACATCTTCCAATTCATCAATGTATTTCTCATCAAATTCATCTTCATTGTTAGGATCTCATCCTAACCCTTAATGTAATAACTTCCATGATGTAATAATTCCTAGTGAATGTGGGTAGTACCCATGATTAATATTTTGTAATGTTCTAAGTTTTAGCTTAGGTAGTGCCCATGACAAATGGCACCCTTTTTATGTAACACATGGTAGATAGGTGGCATTGTGCATGTAATTCGTGTGGCATTATGCATGTAATCCGAGTGGCATTGTGCATGTAATTCAAGTGGCATTGTGCATGTAATTCAAAGTGGCACTATGCATGTAATTCGGGTGGCATTATGCATGTAATCCAGGTGGCATTTTGCATGTAAGCCAACCTTGGAAGGAAACTCCTTAAATACCCGAAATGGCACCAATGTAACCATCTTTTGCAAAATTAATGAAGTATTGAAAGAGGTTGCCCCCTCGAAGAGGCCTACGATTTAGTCCTATTGTGAGATTGTTCTTATGCAAATTAATGTGATGTTTATGTGAGTTATTTCCAAGCAATTGTGTGAGAGTGTGTTATTTGAGTTTATTTTATAGCAGGATCTTAACAAGTGGTATCAGAGCGCTTTCCAGGGCCAAGTTCTGCTGCAACTGCAATGATTCTTGCCATCCAATCCGCCCGTTAGGTATAAATTCCGTGTGTTTTTTCCATTCCGTTTTTCCTTATTAAAAAAAAAATCCAAAAAAAAAAATACAGTGTTTTTTTTTTTTCCAGACCAAAAACAAAAAAATATATTGTTAGTTGAGTAGGTAGAAACCCTGTATCGGGGGTTTTAAAATATTGCGAAGGATCTGTCGTTATTGGCTAAGCTAGATAGCCCATAAAGCGTCTAGTGAAGTGAGGGGCGATTAGGCTCCAATACCCAGGCCTCAGACAGAACTCGCGCACGGACTTGAGCTCCCATGTATCTTCGGGTATATCGGGAGACCATCTAGGATTAAACAAACTTTTAGCCATTAGGAATCTCTTCGGCCTTGTATTACTCATAGTCTATGGGACACAGCATCCTGGATGATTACCCTCCCGTATTGTCAGAGAGGCAGGTAGTGTGCTCAAGGGTATGTGTGGAATCCTCCTTGAGTAGTGGCCTGAAATATTGGTCCGAGCACTATTGTTCGTCACTGTCGGTATATTAGAGGGCCTATGGGTGGTACATACTCCTATACTTAGCATTCCCTGGTTCTGTTAAAACTACAACCTGTAAAAAATGCAAAAATAAAAATAAAAATAAGAATCCAAACACCCCCGTTCGTAAACCTGCATTTCAAAAGTGAGCATATGAGAAAGGAGTCCTCTACCAAAAAAAAAATAACAGAAGGGACATGCATTCGAGATAAGCCATGAGGGTGACACTTAAGTTGAAAGTCTGGAGAGTAAAGATAAAATTACTGATGGCGATCCACGATCAGGTCGATCGAGTCGGAGAGGTCAGCACAGTCAGGGCAAAATTCATAGTCTTCAGAGTCAGAACAAAACTGTCATATCAGTCACTTGCAAAATACAGAGAATCTTGAGTGTGAAACATGACCAGTTTTAGATAGTGCTCCAGTACCCAACTTTTGCTCAGTAGCTCAGAATCAGAATCTGTAAACACCGTTAGACTCAGCAAAACAGGAGATAAAAAAAAAGTCTGGGGTGCCAAAAAGTAGTGTTGAGAGATATAGCTCATTGTGACCACCTCCTCCTGCTGATAATTTTGATATATAGCACCCAAGCACTTTTTTGGGCACTTACTAAAAATAGTAAGTCAAAAAATTCAATTCTATTTTTAGTAACTGGTCACAAAAGGTCAAAAAATGGCCCAGGGTACCCATGGACACCAGAAAGAACTAGAACACTTGGAGTCCCTAACAAAATCCATTGAGAACTTGAACTCGGTTTTTCACTCCATAAGGGAATAAGTCTAAGGTCTTCGCCTAGAGCATGAGGCCATTAGCAATCGCTTAGAAGAAGCATTGACTGAAGTGGACAACAAACTGAGAAGAGAACCACCCAAATCAGAATACCAAGCGAGAGTTCTACAAGGAATCGTGACCATGATACACCCTTTAGAATGCCCAAGTTGGACTTTCCCAAATTCAGTTGGAAGGATGTTGATGGGTGGCTATGTCGGGTTGACCAATTCTTTCGACTTCATAATGTACCCATATTTCATCGAGTCCAGATGGCTTCCTTTAACTTGGAATCTAAGGATCTACACTGGTTTCAATGGTTGCGTCTTACCTACCCAAATATCTCTTGGGAGGATTTTGAATCCCAAATACTCACTCGATTTGGTCCTAGTGAGTTTGAGGACTTCACAGGAGCCTTATCCAAACTACAAAAAACAGGTTCAGTTCAAGAGTACCAAGCTCAATTTGAAAAATTGGCCAATCGAACAAGAGGATTGAGTGAAGGGTTCTTCCAGAGTTGTTATATCAGTGGGTTGAAGATGGAACTCCAAGCAGAAGTCAAAATGTTGAAACCACGAACTATGATCGAAGCTATCAGTTTGGCCCGTTTGGCCGAATCTAAACTCTCTGCCCAAAGACACCCATCAAAGTTTCCTCAAAATAGACCTTCATTTCCCCCTAGAGCCCAACACCCAGATGATAATAAACCTGCTGCACCCAAGCGCCTCACCACCGAAGATATGGATGCACGTCGTGCCCAAGGATTATGCTACAATTGTGATGAAAAGTTTTTCAAGGGGCATAAGTGTGCACACAAAAAATTGTTCTTGATAGATGTTGGAGAACCTGATACCGCTGACGAGAGTGATGAGGATGAGGACCCTCCAGAAACACCTCCTCCACAAGAAGAAGGGAAACAGGAACCTGAGACATCAATTACAATCCATGCCCTTGCAGGCATTACTACTCCTCAAACCATGAAGGTTACAGGATGTTTCAAGGGCCAACGTCTTTCCATCCTTTTGGATTCGGGAAGCACGCACAACTTCATTGACCCTAGAGTTGCTCAGCGGGCAAATTGCTATATCCACAATTATAATTCCTTTGAGGTCATGGTAGCCAATGGGGGAACCTTATCTTGTCAAGGAAAGTGTCGCAATGTTCAAATCAAGATAGGGGACTATGAACTCAAGCAGGACATGTTTGCCCTCCATTTGGGTGGATGTGATATTGTTTTGGGATGCCAATGGTTGAGTACATTGGGCACTATCAGTTGGAACTTTGCTAAACTTTGGATGCAGTTCTTCCAGAATGGACAAACACACATCATCAAGGGCTCCTCGACAGGAACACCTCAAATTATCAGTTCAAACGGCATGGAGAAATTGCTAAATAAATCATCACGTGGGGTCATTGCACAACTATTATCCATCCAGCCATCCACATCTCCAATGGGTGAAATCCCACAAGACATGCAACAGATTCTCCACAAACATGCGACCATCTTTTCAGAACCCATCACACTACCACTGCATCGCTCTCACGACCATGCCATTCCATTATTTCCGGATAGTACACCTCCCAATATCAGACCACCTTATGAGCGACTCAAGCGCACCTTATTTTGGAAAGGTTTTGTGGCAGACTGCGACACAAGTCAAAGGATGAAAAGAGAAACAGTGCACTCTTCGGGCACTCTTCCACCCTTGCCGATACCGGATCAGGTGTGGACTGACATCTCTATGGATTTCATAGAAGGGCTGCCTAAATCTGGAGACAAGTCTGTTATTTTTGTGGTAGTGGACCGCATTTCAAAGTATGCTCACTTTTGTGCCCTAACCCATCCTTACATAGCATTCACTATTGCCCAAATTTTTCTTGACTCCATAATTGGCCTTCATGGCATGCCAACCTCCATTGTATCTGATCGTGATCCCAGCCTTACTAGCAATTTTTGGCAAGAGTTGTTTAAGTTGCAGGGGACTCAGCTCACAATGATTTTAGCCTACCATACGCAAACAGATGGTCAAACAGAGGTTGTTAATAACTGCTTGGAAACCTACCTTCGCTGCTTTCCTCCGATCATGCTACTCATTGGGAAAAATGGCTTTCTTTGGCTGAATGGTGGTACAACACTTCCTATCATACCGCCACCAACCCGTGAGGCAGTTTACGGGCACCCTCCACTCACGCCTCCCTCCTACATTTCGGGCAGCTCCAAGGTACAGGTTCCATCAACACTTCTTGAATTGGATGAAGAAGGCTCCATCTTACTTGCACCAAAGCAGCTGCTGTATCGTCGAACTCGTAACCGTACCATCACAGAGGTCCTGGTTCAGTGGCGTGGACTTCAACCTGAGGATGCTACATGGGAGTCTCTCCATCAACTTCAGCAACAGTTTCCTCATTTTTAGCTTTGAGGACAAAGCTTCTTCAAGGAGAAAGGCATGTTAGGATCTCATCCTAACCCTTAATGTAATAACTTCCATGATGTAATAATTCCTAGTGAACGTGGGTAGTACCCATGATTAATATTTTGTAATGTTCTAAGTTTTAGCTTAGGTAGTGCCCATGACAAATGGCACCCTTTTTATGTAACACATGGTAGATAGGTGGCATTGTGCATGTAATTCGTGTGGCATTATGCATGTAATCCGAGTGGCATTGTGCATGTAATTCGAGTGGCATTGTGCATGTAATTCAAAGTGGCACTATGCATGTAATTCGGGTGGCATTATGCATGTAATCCAGGTGACATTTTGCATGTAAGCCAACCTTGTAAGGAAACTCCTTAAATACCCGAAAGGGCACCAATGTAACCATCTTTTGCAAAATTAATGAAGTATTGAAGGAGGTTGCCCCCTCGAAGAGGCCTGCGATTCAGTCCTATTGTGAGATTGTTCTTATGCAAATTTCTATTATATTAATGTGATGTTTATGTGAGTTATTTCCAATCAATTGTGTGAGAGTGTGTTATTTGAGTTTATTTTATAGCAGGATCTTAACATTCACCTTCGTTAGATGGTTCAATTATTTCCAAAAATGGGTTACTTCTTGAATTCAAATTTGTAAGGTGATCATAATCCAAATTAGTAACCCATGATTCAATTTTATCATAATTTGGAGGGTGAAGAATTTCTTGATCTTTAATTTTACACATCTCATCAATAGTATCTTCCAAGAACAAGTGGTGAAACTCTATCATGTCTTCAAATTCATTTATTAATTTTCTTTCCATTTCACTTTCAACCATTTTATTTAACTCCATGGCAGGTTCCATCTTATCACATATATCAAACATTGTTGAATTTAGAATCCCTTCATCTAGATAATCGTGTATCTCTACATGATCCTCACTAGTGGATGTTGTCTTAGCGATTTGCACCTCCTCTTGGGCTACATCTAAGGTGGTCATAAAATTTGGGTATTCAAATTTATCCCCTTGATCATTCACCTTAGGTATCATTTGAGTGGAGGGTGCTATGTTTGATGGTTGGTGTAGGTTGGCATCAATATCTTTAGAAGGACAATCTCTTATGTGAGCATGTTGTGCCTTTTCTTCTTCAAGACCTTGTCGTTCTATCTCTTCTAAGACCTCATGGATTTTCTCTAGGGACAAACCACTCAGTTTTTCTTCAATGAGTGAAGCAAGTGTGGGGTGTATGGCTCCTAGGTATACTTCCATGGCTTCCTCTTATTATGTGTTAAAATTTTCCCACATTTGGGAGTGCAACTCACAAAATCTTCCATTGAATTGACTCAAGGATTCATTAGACTCTTTACATATGGAGGTAAACTATTTTTTCAATATTTCTAAGTCAGCCTGATTACCAAAATGATTAAGATAGGCTGCTTCTAGTTGTATCCACGAAGTCCTAACCTCCATGGGTAGTTGGCTATACCAAAAGAATGGTCTGTCATCCAAAATATATGCAAATAACTTACAAGCTACCTCCTCATAAAAAATCTGGAATTTATATAATGTATCCTTGTAGACATGCAGTTTTTGCAAGTATCCTAGTGGCACCTCTTGATTAAAACACCGTAAAAAATCCAATAACATTTTAGAAATTTGATAGGGTACCACAGGTATAGATAAACCCTCATAATGATCATCTATCATAGATACCATTCTTTCTCTTAGAGATGTTATTTCAGCTCTCAAGAATACCATTTGTTCCTCAAGTGTTGCCATTAGTGAAACTGTAATTTCAGAACCAAATCTGTTGAATATTCAACCTGCAATTTATAAACAAAAATCAAATTAGCATTAACTAAGAGATGTATTTATTAAAATCAAATGTCAAGTAATTGTATGAGACCAAAATTTTCAAAATTAAATCAAATCACATATTTCTATATGAACAATCAGAAAAATATTACAGCATACCTGAATTAAAATAGAACAAGTAAATAAATTCAGGTCGTCCTTTTTATAGTTTGCTGAGGGTTAGAGAATTAAAGCATAAAAATTTAAATTTAAATAACACTAAAATAAACCCGTTCGGCCCGCCAGCACCAATCTGTTGAGTGGTGTTAGAAGCCGTATATGCTAATAAAATGGACTTGAAATATTTAGCAATGTAAAGCTCTTAAACAATAAAAACTCGTAGCATCTAAAATCATGATAAAATAAACCCTTTTTAGGCCCTCCTTTTAGCGCAAATCTATTGAGTGGTACTTTCACCCGATTGTGAAAACACACTCTTCGATAGGATTTGGGTTCTAAATCCTCTGCTTGCAAAGAAATTAAATATGTAACTTCTCCAAGGTTCCTGTTATGTGAGCATTCTACATATGTGTATTAATAATCTCAAATAAAGATATTAAAATGCTTGGAACACCTTAGTGGTTGCAAGTAACTGAAAACAAGGGGCACTGTGATTTATTTTACTGTGAAACTGTAAATGATTGTTCATTGAACCCGAATGAAGCAAATGTGATTTGATCTTTATATGACCATGCTGTGACTTCAAAGTGAAATTTGATGAAATGCCATAAATGATGGAATTATTTATGGATTTTGAAGTTTTTTTTTTTAATTTTTTATTTTATTTTAATGCTTGAAAATAAAATTGGAGCTTCTAAAAAATAAAATACAGCAAAAGAAAATAAAATGTAAAAGAAAAGAAATTAAAAATTGCATTCAGTTTGATGCCATCCCGTCCTGGCAAAACCGAAGATGTGAGTTTTCCATGCATGCAACCTAACCTATTGAACCTACAAAATCCGCACAATCCAGATAAGTTAAGTGCTGGTCTCTGGGGTTTACTGTTATTTTTTAGATTTAGACATTCACATGAAGCAACCAAGAGAACTTGCATTAAACTTCATCTATAAGCCTAGAAATCTAAAAAAGGGAATGATAAATATTAAAACATGCATGCAGAAAATAACTCCTTCTTTCTTGCCAACAAGATGCAAATTTTTGAACACTCTGCATTAATAATATGTCAAGTTACAATGGCAGCATCTCTGGTTTTCTCAAAACCAGAAAAAGGAAGAAAATAGCCCCAAAGTAGGCCCAGAATGACCCTCTGGCCTCTAGCACTGCAACTCTGCTCCAATGGTTTCTGACCCTCGTATCTGTCTTGTGCTTCTGCTTTTAAATCTTGGCAATTCTTTTTGTTTCGGCCTGTGATGCTTCGCTTCATCTTTCAGATCGGATCATTTCATATTCTTTGACTGTGTGTGTTTTGGCCTTATGTCCGACATTGAGACGTTTGATCTTCTCTGTAACGCTTCTACAGCCTGTACGCCACGTGTTCCACACTTTTCTGCATGCTTCATAATAGCTCCCTGTAAATTATGACCAAAAATAGCATGCAACTTTGTTTGTCTTCCTGGCCACGAAAACGCGACATGTCGTGAAATCACGACATGTCGTGATATCGCGATGTTTTCCTGTCAGCAGCCTTTCTGCCATTATGCCCTGCGAAAATGTGACTTGTCGTAAAATCATGACGCTTTCCATGTCCGTACGCCTTCGGCTTCCCCTTATCACAAAATCATGACGATTTTTCACTTGGTATGCCTTCGCTAATTTTTGTCATGATATCGCTACACCTCTTTCGTTCCGTACAGCTGGGCTGCAACCTATCGCAAAATTGTGACACCTTTCTATTACGAGCTGTCTTGCGACTTTTTATCGCAAAATTGTGATACTTTTATGTTCTGTACCATTTTCCAGCTTACCATCGTGAAATCGTGACGCTTTTCTATTTCAGGTTGCTTTGCTGCTTTTGGCCACAAAAACGCGACATGTCATGATTTCGCTACGCCTCTTCGCTCCGTACACCTTCGCTACAACCTGTCACAATTTCGTGACACTTTTCCACTTCGGGCACCTTTGCTGCATGCTGTCACGATATCGTGACATTTTTTCACTTCGGGCACCTTAGTTGCTGTCGTTGACTACGTTGACCGCAATTTTGCGACATGTCGAGATTTCGCTACGCTTTTTCATTTTCGCCCGTGATTTTGCGACATGTCACGATTTCGTGACACTTTTCATTTTTTGACAGCGACGGAGCAACCTGTCGCGATTTCGTGACACTTTTTCATTTTCGACCATGATTTTGTGACATGTCGTGATTTCGTGACATGTCGAGATTTCGCGACACTTTTTCATCCTTGTGCAATTTTGCCTTTTTCTTGATTTTTAGCATCTGGGTCACTGGGATCTTCTTTGAAAGCATGAAAAAAAGGTGGGTCCCCAATTTTGGGGTGTGTTGTGGATCAGCCATAACACTCTCCGAGCAGTTCGTGAAATTGTGACATTTTTGCTTACTTGTGCTTTCTTTCCGAACATGTCGCAAAATTGTGACAATTTTGCTTGCTTGTGCTTTCTCTCCGAACATGTCATGAAATTGCGACAGTTTTGCTTGCTTGCACTTTCTCTTCGAACATGTCACAAAATTGTGATAGTTTTTCTTGCTTGAGATTTCTCTCTAAACATGTCATGAAATCATGACAGTTTTGCTTACTTGCGCTTTCTCTTCGAACATGTCACGAAATCATGACAGTTTTGCTTGCTTGCGCTTGCTCTCCGAACATGTCAAGAAATTGCGACAGTTTTTCTTTCTTCTCAACATGTTGTGATATCGCAACAGTTTTCTTCCTTGTGATTTTCTTTTGATTTTTAGTATATGGGCCACTTCAATCTTTTGAAAAATCACTGTACATACTCTAAAGAACCTCTTAACTCCTGTCCACTGCATCAACCGATATGTCTGACTATGTTGACAACAATGACAATACTGTTGTTGCATCTTGCTCATCATCTACAAGATATTGTATGCTTCTACCAATTGCACAACATCATGAAGAATAATGTGGCTCTAAGGCTACTCACAATTTTGTTCAAAGGAAGGGCTTGTAAGGGGTTCTACTCCCTCTCTCTACACTCAATCATTGAATGGAATTAGTTTTTTGCCCTATTCATAAATTAATTTAGGGAGATAAAGTAGTCAACCCTGGCTATTTAACCTACTACTCCATAGTCCTCTCTCACTCAACAACTTAGTACTCCTAACCATATTACACCAATCTAGGAAAAGGAGAAGAAGTACATGGAGATATAGGCAATAGTTCCTGATGAGCCCTAAAGCCACATCAACAATCAGATGGACCAAAGGATAGCAAAGGTAGTGGAATCCTCTACCTTAGAGGTGTTCAAGAAAATAAGTTTAGACACTTCCCCAACCCATAAGGAAGCAACCCACCCCTCCAAAAGTGAAGAGGAAAATTAAAAGACCTAAATTGGAGGTGGAATGTGCATTCCAACTAGGTAAAAAAAGAGGGAGTTGATAACGATACCAATCCCACTTTACCAAGGAATGTGTTTATCTATGGTACCAATCTATATACATCTAGGGGGCTACTGAGAAGTCCTAGTTTCATAAGGGTGACAATATTTCACCCAAGAAACTAGAGAAAAAAGAAAAAAGAGGATTTGAGAAGCTAGTGGGGGAATTTTCAAATCCATGCCCAGTGGATAAAGTCTATCCACTTAAAACTTTGTACATGTGTATTATATGTAGCATAGTACTCAATTCATGGGATGATATAAATCATAATAGTTATAGAGATGTGGAGATGTAGACTGATTGTTGAATTTCCCACCTTCACTAGGTAGATTATTTGCCTAAATCTAAATCCAATGAGAGAAGGCACCAGCCTCATTGGTTTCCTTATATTTAGTAAGCTAAAGATCCTCTATGAAGCACCAAAAATGTAGTGATTCCTCACTACATTTTTTAGTAGAAAAATAAAAGTGCAAGATGTGGACTAGCACTAAAGATAAACCTTCAATCAAAAGTTTTGAGGATCAAAATGTCAACCAAGATAAATTTTGAAGGTCAACACGTTATTAGGTCCAATAAAAAAAGGGAAATCAAAAGATCCAACATTGGATGTCTGGCGATTAGAAATATCAAGGCAAGAAAACTTTCAAGGTCAGATGGTGAGGAAGACTTTTGAAGAAAAGACACCACATCCCAAAAATCTAAGATTTTATGAGGTGTGCAATCTTCTAGAAAGTATTGTCCTTTAATAGAAAAGGAATGTTGAATATCTCTCAAAAAGGACAACAATAGCTAGGAAGCCATGATAAGGCCACTCCCAAATATGGGGCTTTAAAAGCAAAAATATTTTGCATCAAGATTATGGAGATTTTCAAAAGGGATAGTTGGAAATAATGGTAGTAATTTCTCATATAAAGGCTTAGAACCATTTGGAATTTAAGATAACATATCTAAAGAACCTTGGAAGGACTAACAACTCAAATAAAACATGACCTAGTGTCTAAAGGAACAGTCATATTGATATCTTTGCATGGGTTTTGAAGGGAAAACCTCCTATTTGTAATTTATAAATAGTAGTATTAGCTTTGTAAAGAATCAACAAGTTTTCAATTGTATTCTTTTGTAGGATTTCCCTTCATTTCTTTTTGTATAACAATATACTTTTGAGCGACTTGTGGGAAAATTGAACCTCCGCTTCTAGCATAATATTTGTAATGAACTATTTGTACACGCACATGCACACACACACACACACACACACACATATATATATATATATATATATATATGCATGTATGTATGTATGTATGGAGGCTTGCATCAATTTTTGGACCAACCATATGTGGCTATCCTACAAACCCATATATATATATATATATATATATATATATATATATATATATATATATATATATATATATATATTGATGTATGTGTGAGTGAGGGGCCTACATCAATTTTTGGACCAAAAATCTATGAATTCCTACAAATCACCTCTTTATGCATGCTTATGTTGATGACTCTCATTTATGCTTAACCGTGTTAGGGAGAGGAAGCATTCACCATTAGCACATATGCAGAGCGATCTTAGAAAATATTTTAATGCATTGCCACTTTTTTTCTTTTATTGAGTTGTTTTATTTTTATTTCTTGCATCCCTTTTTCCTCTTGAGTTCAAGTGTGCCTTAAATATCACATCTTAATAAGGAGTTGACCTTGTAAAAACCTCTCAGAGGCCCTCAATTAAGTCGAACCAAAAACTCTCAATTTTAGCCCTATTGTGTCGCTCCTTGTGAGACACAATTATTTTGATCAGGATAATTGGAGATGATAATAGTTAACATGTTTAATGAGCTTCTTGAAATCCTTTATTTCATCTAGAGGTTTATGGTTCTCTAGGTGTCTATGGAGATTTATTTTTGTTGTTATGGGTGGAGGATATCTAGCAAAGATTAGAACGTGAAATTTGTCCACATTTTTAGTTATTTAGTTGTTCATTTGTCTATGTGTCCTTATGTCTAGATGTATTTATGTCCAATTTATTCCAAAGAGGTAATCTATGAAGAAAAATAGTAAATTGATGGTGATCAGTACATTGAGAAGTACGAGAAAGCCAAGGTGGAAATGACTATTCTGCATAACGAATTTTTTATAGATGTCAAAGGATGTGAAGAGTGTTGAGCCAACATGGGAATCAACTAACTTTAGCTCCATTTCAAAGTTGTAAGAAATTTAAATTGAAATTATTCATCTAGATAGGATATGAATAATATTGTGGACAATATGAAAGATCATTTGGATGTTCTCTACTAATATTGGGATGCTACAGATGCATTGATTTAGCCCAAATGAATAAGGGGGGATAAATCTTCTAACACTCTTTTGGGTGTTTTTTGTTCTGATTCCATTGCAGATGCTTTTATATATCTTATTTATCTAGGTCGTCAATTGAAGTAGTATAAGCAAAGTTAAATGAAGCAATGCTAGAATTTTTAGATGTAGCATTTTAGCTATTTTTTATTTTGTTTGTCTCATGATGTAGCTACATGTTCATCTTTGTCTGGGAGGTTTTGGTTGTAAAAAAGAGTTGGAGCCCTTTAAAAAAATCTCTTTTTTCATCCTTTAAGATATATATATATATATATATATATATATATATATATTGAAAATTTATAAAATTGAATAAAAAATAAAGATAAAATTACCTATATAACCTTTTCACCGATTAAGCATTAAAAAATAAAATAGTTTTTAATTTCCATGAGGTTATAGACTATATGGGATGACACTCATGGAGGATACTATTTATTCAATGTGTTTAACTAACTAGACTTGATATCAAAGCATAGTGTACAACCCTAACCCCTAGAATTTGAACATCAAACCTCTTATTTGAAGTACCAAAGTCTTCACCTTTAAGCCCACATAAATATTTGCTTGACTAAATATTTGTATGTACTTGTTTGAATTTAAAAAAAAAAAAAAACATTAACAATTATATTAAAAAAGGTTATTAAAATATAAAATTAAAAACAATAGTTTTTAATGTGCATAAAGATCTAATTATCTACTTATTTATTCAATTATACTATCATATCTTTTTTTATATAAGCTATATGTGGCTTCTATTGGGATCACTCCCATTACAAAAACAAAACATTACATTTTTAACAAGTTAATTAAAGCATATCCAACTCTATATTTCTATCAAAAATATTCTTCATTTACCCTTCTAACAAAGATATTATTTATCTTCCTTGACCTGCTAAGTATCAACAATCACCTCCTTCTATATCAAATGCCTTCAAAAATTTAAAATTTGTCAAGAAGAAATTCAATACTACGAATGACTAAAATATTTACTACCCAACTTCTATATCCAAAAATAGATTATCTATAACCACCTCACAATTTCTTAATACCTTTTTTTAGGGTTTTTAATTCCCCTAATATTCTAAGATATTCTTTTCATTGTTATTTTTTTATTTTATTTGAGGGTTTAGCCCCACTTCTTGCTAACACTTGTAATATTTGCTTTATTTTTCCCATATAAATATCGCTTTGTGTTTCTTTTTCTCTTTGTTTTTTCTTCTTGGATCTACCTCCCTTTTTTTCATTCTCAACAATACTTTCATCTTCATCAATCTCTTCAATATTCTCACACTACTCATAGTAAGACTTACCATATTTAGGTTTACCTTGTTCTAAAGGATCTGAAGTGCAAGGAATAATCTCAAAAGCACAATCTTATTTATATTTCCCTGGAGACCTTAAAGTGCAAGGATGCTCTTCTATAGCAATTACCTTCTTATTTTACCCTAAAAACCCTAAATTGTTATGGGTTTCCTCCAAACTCATTTCTATATTATTTTTCTCTTGAGACCTTTAAGTTCAAGGGATAACATATTCACCACTTTCACTTTTATTACTTGAAGAGGATTCTATACTACTAGAGGAAAATGAAGATGGTTTACCTGGAATAAATTTGAATTTTTTGTTGTCTTTGTTTTGGGTTTTATCTCCGCATCTTCTTTTGCACCTTTAATTCTTTATAAACTTGTCAATTGATATTGTCGATAGGATTTATTTGCCTCTTCTTTTGGAGTGGAATTTCCTTGATTTGATCTAGCTTCTATTATTGTATTATTTTCTTGCTTCATCTTGAATTTTATCTCATGGATGGAATTTTTTTCTTTCTTCATAGTTTTTACTTTGCAAACTCTTGTCATGTGTCCAATCTCAAAATAATTGTGGCAACAAAATGCAATATTTTCATAATCTATTTGTTGATCCCATTCTCTTGATTCAGATTTAATCTTAATGGATTGTGGCAAAGGTTTTAAAATATCCATAGCAACACATATTTGAGTATATATAGCATGCTTTCGCTCCTTAGTTTTTGGTCCTTCCTTGATGAATTTCCCTAAGGTATTTCTAATATTTTTCAAAACATCCTTATTTATACGCTGATATGAAAGTCAAAAATCCTAACCCACACTCGAAGCTTCTTAATAGTTTATGTCTTAATGGAAAAAAAATTATTCCATGGTCTCAAATAACGTGCATCTCTTCCCCTAAACCATGGACCACCAACCATTATTTTATCCCTAATTTATGAACTGGAAAAGATGATGAGGAAAAAACCTTTAGGAAGAAAAGTCACAAAATAATTTGAATTCAATTCCCACTTCCACTTGATCCAATTTTGAATCTCCAAAAATCCTAACCATGATCTATGGAACTTACATATTAGACCTCTACTTTTAAGAACCATTATATCATTATCAATCATCTCATCCTTGATACTTACTTCCAGTGTACCATCTGCTACCTAGATCAAACTTGTCATGTATTCGCTCTTTCACTTATCTCCAACTTGGACCTTTATACTTCTTGTAGCACCCTAAAATTGGTGCAATTAAACCATCAATAAAAAGTAAAAATTTGAATTTTAACCCCGAAATCGCCCGTTAACCGCTCACCTCATTTTTTGTGCCATTTTTAGAAGTTGTTTTGACCGTTGGACGATATCATCGCCGATCTGACGATATCGTCCCAAATCGGACGAATTCGTCTGGAATAGAACGTCCAGACGATTTCGTCCCAAAATTGAATTTTCATAATTAGCTTATGTTCCAATGACCTCTCCAACTTGGGCAGAAGTGTGTCTGTGCGGTTGGAGATTCCCATGTTGAGGATCTCCTATATTGGGATGATTCCCAACATCCTAACCTCCCCCTAATCCTATATAAACTGGGATTTTTCCAGTTTATCCCCCTGATTCCCTGAGTGCCTTCTTCCCCTGCCTCCCCTGACTCTCTCCCTGCCTACTCTCCTTGACTCCCTACAAGATTTTATATTCATGTTTTCAAGTTTTTGTTGCAATATTTCATTGTGCTTCAATCAAAGATAGCTCGGATCGTCGCAAGCGATTCAACCACAATTTTGGATGATCCTGTCAATATCGACGATGATCTCGTACGATTGCAGATGATCTTGATTACAATTTAGGTTGGGGGCAATCAGAGTCCCGAGTTTGCATTTTCTACCTCGTTTCTTTATTATTGGTGCATTAGATTAATTTACTTCTGTTTTGCATCTTGGAGTTCACCTCATTTAGCATAATTGCATGATAAAATTCAAAATAAGTTACCAAAATATTGCATCTCATTTAATTTGATATATGGATTTGTTATTTAAACATCTACACTCTCATACTTTGCATTATTCTTGCAATAGTATTTTTTTTTTTATGTCTGTTTTCTTGATTGCAGGTTTCTGACGAATTCATCAGGTCGCTGATGATCTTGGGTGATCTCAGACGATCGACTATGATTTGGGATGATTTTGTACAATTACAGACAATCCTATCATATTCAAGATGATTTGGACTCCTACAAGCTTCAGAATATTCATCAGACATCAGAAATCAGGTGTACTCTTCTCCATTTAACATATTATTTGCATTTAATCGCATTAGGATTCATTTATGTTTATTGTCTTCATATAAATCAGAATTGTCATATAGAATAGCTTAGCTTCATTTTGGCCAACCTAGGAATTTGAATGATTGAACATAAAATGAACAAATAAAACCCATTCTCAACTTAGGCGTGGAAACTGCCACTCAAAGTTTCTTGGTGAACCCCACCATCCATCAAAAATTCACCTTTATACCCCTCCCCCGAGAGGCGTGACCTTCAAAGGGCCTCTCCGTTCGAGGTATTGTTCCATCCTTTTCGCATCCCCCTTCCGGGCATGGATCCTTTAGCCTGAAGGTAAGGGTGCAAAAAATTTAGGCGATACATTTTGGTGAACCCGACGTGAAACTAAAACACATTTTGAAAACAATCCAAAAAAAAAAACACACATTATTAAGAACATCTAGAATCATTAGAAAACTGTTAAATTTGCATATCATACTTAGATGGTAGATTATAATAGAAGACGAGCAGTCTCCATAAATGTTGAAAATCAATTAACGGCCATAGAGATTACTTCTATGCTTAGAGTACCTCAAACATATAGAGCCCAACCTTTGTGGGACAAACTTGATATGAGATTGGATATTATTAAATCTAGATCTACAGAACTTAGACAAATTAAGAGGTTTGTCCTAGATAGAATCCTGGATCTTGATCAGGTGACTTTGTACCATGAACTTTAGAGAGCTTGCCATAGGTGGTTAGCCGATAAAAGAGCACTTGTGTCTTCTAAATTATACACCTTTGAGGAATACCTTTAGAACGCAGTTGTAGTACATAAATTTCTATCTCGTATAGAGGATAAAGAAGTCATTCTTACGGATAGAAAGAGATGGAATAGAGTTCCTAGAGCTGTGTTGTATCAAGAGTATTGCAATGAACTTTATTTTTACATGTCAGAGTCTGAAATAGATCATATTACCATAGCACACTTTGTCAAGTTCTTGAAAAACAACTTCCAATTTTAAGAGGAGCATTTCATGACTCCTGATGAACTTGACCCTATCAATGATATCCATAAACTATTCATAGAAAACTAAGTGATTCTTTCTACTATTGTTTATTATAACTAGCATGCTGTTTTTTATTTTTATTCTCGTAAAATAATAATATAATAAAATCACACAAAAAACAAAATATTTCATTTTTAAGTATTATAGTAGGTATATAGTTAAAATATATACCTCTCAACCCTATCGCATATATATATATATATATATATATATATATATATATATATATAATATATATATTTGCTAAAACCTAAGTTTAGCACAATGCCTAGACTTAGGAATGGAAAACAAATCGAAGAAGATGAAGATTGGTTAGGAAGACCATTAATTGACCAAAATGTCCCTCTTGAGGACCAAGTTCAGGAAGAAGAAATCCTAGACCAACAAGAAGAAGAGCTTGCTATAGGAAATGAACAAGAAGAAATGTTAAAGAGGAAGGATCCTCATCCCCTAAAATGTTTTCGGGAGGAGCCATCACTTTTGAGAAAATGGAACAATTCTGGAAGTTCATTAATACTAATATTGGTGTTTTTAATAGAGCAGTCCATATGGAGAAGGATCGAATTAGTGACACTAAAGCAACTCTTAAATAAGTATTTCAAACATGCACTAATCCCTTGTCCTTTATTGATCAAGAGAGTGATCAAGCTAGACCATCCAATTTGGATATAGTAGCTGTGATCTAGAACATACAACAACAGCAGGTTACCCAACCATCTAAAGTGCCTGTTAACAAGCCTAGGGTCATTCCCGCACAAAAGAAACCATCATTTACTGCTCTATTTTGCCAAGCTCTTGACAAACATACCTCAAATCAACAAAAACCCAAAACAAAACCGAACACCAATTACCAACAATCTAAGGTACAACATAATACTATTACAAATCCCCTTCATAATACTCTTCCTACCAACACTTTGCATAATAGCAATATAATAGCTAATCCTTATGTCACACCATCATACACTCATAGGTCCCATACCTATGTGCCACCGAACCAATATGGTGGACAAACTAGCAATCTGGAAGTCGTGGTGAAACAGTTAGTTTCCCGCATGGACCGGATAGATCCCTACCATCTCTTGTATAATTATCGAGAGATGGGTAGTCATCCTTTAGATCCTATAGTTGTAGCATAGTTGTATCCTAAACATTTTTCTATGCCTGTTCTTCCCATATATAAAGGAACTGAAGATCTCATAGAGCACCTTCGTATGTTTAGGATAGCGTGTCATGATATATCACATGATGACTTGTTATTACTATTTTTTTTTCCAAAAATCCTGGGAGGAATGGCATTAGAGTGGTATTATCAATTATCCACTAATTCTTTGAGGAATTTCAAAGAAACTGTCGAGTCTTTTGTTCATCAATTTAGTGCCTACATCGAAATATATGTGACCATTAAAGATTTGTATAACTTAAAACAGGGTAAAGATGAATGCTTTGCTGATTTCCTAGCTAGGTGGAGACAGTTGATAGGAAAATTGCACTTTGTGTTACCTTATAGGGAGATGTTGGACATCTTTATTAATAATTTGCAAGAGCAACTATCTTACGAATTATCAACTGCTACCTTGACCATCTTCGATCAGGCTATAGACTTAGCCCAAAGAGTGGAAGATGCTCTCATTAGGAGAGGCCAGCTTAAAAAGAGAGACGATGAGAAAACATCCAAAAATAAATATAAGAATAAACAATTTTTTACTAAAACCTCCTGATAGACCTCCTCAAGAATTTACTAGGTTAAATCAACCTTTATCAACTATTCTACCATAATTATTAGAACGAGGTTTGATTCAATTACCAAATATTCGGGAACCTGATCCAACTATACCCGGATACAGAGCAGATTTACACTGTGACTTCCATAGAGGACCTGGATACACTACCAACTCTTGTAAAATATTAAAACATAAAATACAAGACTTGATTGATAACAATGAGATGGAGGTGCAAGCCTTTCAACCTAATAAAAATCCTCCTAATAATGTTCAAAATAACATCCCACAAAACCATAATCAGAATGTCAATCAGTCATTGGACATATTTCAACATCCCTTACCAAAACATGGTAAGGATGTGGCTAATCAAGTTGAACATCATAATGTCCCTCCTCCTACCCGATATGTAGGAACTATTAGTGGGCATTTACCTGTTCATGATCTAGAAATATTTGACACAACTTTATTCGTGGTTACAACCAGGCCTCTATATAATATTCAGATACCTGATCTTAGTGATACAAAATACGAGACTGAGAGTGATATGGAAATCACATCAAATCAATCGAATAGTTCTAATGATGAATTGGATCTTATTCACCCTATCACGAGTTATATGGTTCCAAAAGAGCCATTTCCAAGAAGAGTCACTACTAGACCCTCATATCACCAATTACTTTCTAATGAGCTAGCTATAAACACTAGACCAAGACTCATTCATCATCCATAGAATAATATTGTGGGTACCATCAAAGCTGTTACTAGACAACGGGCTCCAAATTCTCAACAAGATCAAATTTAGAATGGTAGATCAGTTCCATTTGTTTTGAAGGTTCCTAATAAAGGGAATCATTCACCTAATGTTCAACCTAAACCTCCTTATAATATTAAAGAACAATTATCAAATATTATAGCTAGAATTTCTCTTTTGGACCTTTTAAGATCTTCTCCTACACATAGAGATGAATTAATGCTCACATTAAGTCAAATGATGGTACCACAAGACATTCAACCTGAAGCCATGGCCAATACTATAATAACTCGTGAAGTTGATTGTATTGACTTTTGGGATAGAGACATACCGCAACATAGTTTACATAAAGATAACCCCCTGTATATTACTGCCTTAATTGGAGATGTAGCAGTCAAAAAAGTCTTGATTGATAATGGTTCATCTTTAAATATCTGCACTTTTGACTTCTACCAAATATTTGGGTTTAGAAGTGATGAAATGAAAAGAACCGATATGATCATAAAATCTTTTAATGACGAAACCCAAGAAACATGTGGAGTTATTACCATTCCATTGCAGGTTGGTCCAAGAACCTTGGATACGACTGCGTTTATTGTACATTGTCCTACATCGTACAATATACTCTTGGGTCATCCTTGGATCAACGCGATGTGAGTTGTTCCCTCAAATTTACATCAATGTGTTAAGTTTGAATTTAAGAATCAGTTGGTTACCATTCATGGTGATCCAAGATCCTTTGATATGTGTGCTTTGGTAGAACCTATTGGAGTTCAATTTTACCCTACTCTTTCATCCACACATCCTAATTCTCATTATCCATATAAACGTGTGAAACTCACACCCACAATGTCATCTACTTCTTCTCCATCAATTGCACCTTCACATATAGCTCAACCATCTTATGAACAAACCATATTAGGACCTAAGAAAGATCCTAATCCCACAACCAATGTCTTTTGTTCTACTCCTATAACTTCCATACCTGTAATAGACCCATCTATCAACACCTCTACATCGTATACATCCACCAAATTCATATTTTCTGCATCGAAAGACATAGGGAATGTTCCTTCTACCTCTTATGCTCTTACTGACGAGCTCTTACCCGATCTATCTAAAATCCTTATATCAAAAGAAACGAATGCTTCTATGCAATATTCCCTTATTTTAAATAATTTGCCACCATCTCCTTGTACCTTGGGCCTCCCATAGCCTATGGGAAGTATTTACCAAGTTGGGAGCTATGCCTTTATTTATAAGGGATATGACTGGGGTAGAATACCCAGAAACATCAAAACTCATTATGATGGATATGCTCGATGTTATTTTACTAATGAGTATATTAAAGCCAAACCTATAATGCTTAAATTGGGATATAAAGGGAAAGGTTTGGGACCTTTCCAGAATGGTATGAAAGAACCTTTTGAGGTAGAAGCATGGCCCGCCCGATGTGGTGTGGGCCTATTTTCTAGTAAGGGTCAGCCATTCCCATTTGAGGATGATGACCATCTTATATGTTACCAAGATCATTTAGATGAACGTGATGCTTTGTGTTTAATGAATAAGACATTCACATGTAATATGCTATCTATAGCTTATCCTGAGATGATCGCTAAATCCGATGATGAGTTGGAGGGAGATATCTTCCATGATGTCTCCGTTAAGGATTTATTACATAATGGATTTTATTTTGATGGCTCTATACCTAGTATAGCCCATCTTGAGGCCACGACTCCTCAAGATGAATTATCCAAGCTAACCTTGGAAGAATTACAAGAATTGGGTGTTTCACCCGCCCCACCTAATTTTGAGAGAGATCTACACATGGAAGTAGAAAATGTCATAAAAATTAACATTGGAACCAATGATAACCCTCACATAATCAACATTGGATCAGAATTGAGTCAAGAAAAATAGGATAAATACATTGTGTTTCTTAAAGAATATGAAGATGTCTTTGCTTGGACATATGAAGATATGTCGGGTTTAGACCCTTCTATAGTTATGCATCACCTAGTAGTGCATCCGGATGCTAAACCTATTAAACAGAAGCTTAGAAAAATGCATCCTAAAGTGGCCTTACTAGTCAAAGGGGAGTTAGAAAAACTCCTGAATGTTATTTTTATACAAGCCATTGATTATGGTGAATGGATCTCGAATGTAGTTCCAGTAACTAAGAAAGAAGCTACTAAGATTAGGGTTTGTATAGACTTTAGAGATATTAATGTTGCATGCCCTAAAGATAATTTTCCCCTTCCCAATATGGATCAGATCATTGATTTTACTGCTGGGAGTGGAATGATATCCTTAATGGATGGATTTTCTGGTTATAATCAGATCAAGATAGCTCTTGAAGATCAGGCTAAAACAACCTTTATTACCCCTTGGGGGACTTTCTGTTGGAAAGTGATGCCATTTGGTTTGAAGAATGCAGGTGCAACATATCAACGAGCCATGACTTATATCTTTCATGATATGATGCATGATATACTACATGATTATGTAGACGACATTATAGCATGTTCTACTAAAGAAGATGACCATTTAGATGACTTGAGAAAAGTATTTGATCGGTTAAGGGAATATCTTATCCGATTGAATCCAGCCAAATGTATATTTGGAGTTAAGTCAGGTAAATTATTGGGGGTTATAGTTTCTTTATGTGGCATAGAAATTGACCCTCTCAAGATTACGGCTATCACTGATATGCCCGCACCTACAAATATATCTAAATTACGGAGTCTACAAGGTAAGCTTCAAGCTATCCGTCGCTTCATCGATAAGTTGGCGGATAAAACTGGACCCTTTCTTAAGCTTCTTAAGAAGGATGTCTCTTTCCATTGGGATGACGAATGTAAGGAAGCATTTGAACTCCTCAAACAATATCTTCTTAACCCACCTATACTTTCACCACCTAAACTTGATCGCCCATTTATCTTGTATATTTATGCTTCATATTTTGCTTTAGGAGCTATGTTAGCTCAACTTGATGATGAGAAAAGAGAGCGTGCTAATTATTACATTAGCAGAACATTAATTAGTTATGAAACCCGCTACACAACATTAGAGAAGTTATGTCTAGTAGTCGTATTTTCTACATAGAAATTATGCCATTATATGCTCAGTCAAAAAACATACGTTATTGCTAAATCCGATCCCTTGCGCTATCTCATGAGTCAACCTTATTTATCGGGTCGCACAACGAAGTGGGTTCTTGCTCTAAGCGAGTTTGAACTCACGTTTATAGGACAAAAGTTTGTTAAGGGTAAAATCATAGTAGATCAATTAGCTGCTGCACCCTTAGAGTCCACCCATCCCCTCGTCATTGAGTTTCCTAACGAATGCCTTAAACTAGAGGCAGATCATTTAGATCCATGGTCCTTATAATTTGACAGAGCCCAATGTATGAGTGGGGCTAGTGCAAGTATTATTTTGATATCTCCACAAAAACATCTCATACCTCTATCCTTTAAATTAACGTTTGCCTGTACTAATAACACTGTTGAATATGAGGCTCTAATCCTTGGATTACGAGCTGCCTTGGCACTAAAAATTAAAAATCTATTAGTTTTCGATGATTCTCAACTTGTTATAAATCAAATTAACGATGTTTATCAGACCAGAGATGATAAATTGTGCCCATATAAAGCATATGTATTACAATTAATATCTTTATTTGATCAAGTTACCTTGGAAGCTATTCTTAGAACTAGCAATCGTGCGGCTGACGCTATGGCCACAATTGCATCTCTTTTACCCTTGGAGTTAGATGATGAATATGCTACCATCATTATTCATCGACTCCAGGAACCCGCTTCAACTAAATCATGCTTGGAACCTTTGGACGTGTTTCTAATCAACGAAACTATTCCTGAACTTTGGTACACTGACATCCTCAATTTTCTTCAAAATGGGACCTTCCTTGAAGGTTTTAATAGAAACCAACGCTAGTTATTACGTAGATGAGCAAGTCGCTTCGTAATAATTGGCAATACGTTGTATAGGAGATCTTTTGAAGGTATCCTATTAAGATGTTTGAATCTAGAAGAGTCTAGATCAGCTTTGAGTGAAGCCCATGATGGATCTTGTGGGGGACACTTTAGTGGTAGTGCCATTGCTAAGAAGCTCCTTAGGATAGGATATTTTTGGCCTACCATGGAGAATGATGCACATGATTACGTGCACCATTGCGACAAGTGCCAGAAACACGCTGACCTTGTCCATGCGCCTGCACAAGAACTACAGGCTATTTCATCTCCTTGGCCCTTTTCAAAATGGGGCTTAGACATCATCAAAAAAATCAATCCTGTGTCATCTGATGGACATAAATTCATCATAATCGCCATCGAGTATTTTACGAAGTGGGTCGAAGCTATGCCCTTAGCTTCTTGCACTGGAACACAAGTTTCCAAGTTTATTCTTAATCAAATTATTTGTAGGTTCGAAATTCCTACAAATCTCATCTCGAATAATGGAACTTGTTTCAAAAACAAAGATGTAAAGAAACTATGTCAAAAATATAAAATTCAACATCGTTGGTCCACTCCCTATTATCCTCAGGGTAATGGCCAAGCAGAAGCATCTAATAAAACATTAATTAAAATCCTCAAGAGACTGGTCAATAAATCTGGTCGTGATTGGCACATTCAATTATATCCTGCTTTGTGGGCTTATCGAACTAGCATTCGTACTCCCACGGGCACTTCACCTTTTGTTTTGGTTTATGGCGCTAAAGCTATTTTTCCCTTTGAATTAGAAGTTCCTTCTTTGGCTCTGCTACTTCAAGATACTGAAGTAGGAGATGAATATCATGCTGGCAGATTTAGTCAGCTAGAACTCCTAGATGAGAAGTGCATTAATGCTTTGGAGCATCTTCGTGCCTACCAGAACAAGCTCAAACGAGCATATCTCAAGAAAGTTCATAATCGATCCTTTGAGATCGGTGACCTCGTCTTAAAAGAAAATCAAAAAAATACTAATGCAACTAAAGACCTTAAAGGCAAATTCGAGCCTAACTGGCTTGGGCCATATATTATCACTACTAAATTTGGATCAGGAGCATACATATTAGCTACCTTAGATGGCAAAGATCTTAAAGAACCTATGAACATTATGCATCTTAAGCGCTATTATGCATAAATCTGGTAATTTCGTCACTGTATATATTATACATATTGTCTCATATTAGTAATTCATATAAAAATTTCAAAAAACAATAATATTATGTATTCTCTCAAATCATAAATTAAAATCAAAATATAAAAAAATCAAAATCATCAAAATCCTCAAAAACATCTTCTATTTTGCACCTGTCAATTCTTGAAGTATTGCATTTATATTTTCAGTTATTTTGGATAAATTAGCATTTATCTGGAATCCCTCACTTTCACACTCACATGAATAAATATCTTGATCTTATTTGGTATGATTATTAATCTCTCTTATATCGAAGTCCATAGTTGAATTAAATAAAGTTTTGAGCATAGAGAACTGATCTTGTTATTTACTTGAACCAAGTACACCTTTTCACATTAAAATGATTTCATTGCAAATTCAAAATGATGCTACATAGTAGAAGTGGTCTCTTGAGCGAAAAGTTTCCCCTGCTATCCTATCATGCACATGGTCTAGAATCTTTGAGAATTGACAAAAGGACAAGCTCACCCTTGCCCAGAATAAAAATCCCTTGCTCTACAGCCAATCCGAGCAAGTATCCCTAGTCTAGGAAGAAAAAGAAAAAGAAAAAGAAAATCAAGAAAAATCATGAGAAAAAGAGAAAATTATTCAGAAGCATTATCATTTTGTACCATCTCAGCAATATTTCAGCATTATCTCAGTGTCAAGCAAAATACAAAAAAAAAAAAAATAGAAAAAGAAAAGAAAAGAAAAAGCAAAAAGCAATAAATCTCTTCCCCCCCCTTTGAAAGAAAAGAAGGGTGAATGAGCTTGAATCCCTGGAATTCTCAATTATTCAAAAATCATGAGGTAAGCCCCATAACAAGTGGTTTGTGCCCAACCCGCTTGGCCTTGGGTAACTCCTAGCGTGGTGATATGTCTGTCACATTAGCGACCTTCTTTTGTACAGACCTATGTCCGCTCATGGATCAGCTAGCTCTTGATGACCCGACTTACATAGTAGTCTGGTATGGTTACATGCATATAAATCATGGTCAACGAACACTCATTTGGTTAATTCAAATTACTTGTATCAAATTATCTTGCTCAAAATCGGTAAATGAACAATACAATTGCACACACATTTGTGTTTGAGATATTTTGTATCATTATGATAGATCAAGATCGGCAACGAACTCACATATGCACATGGGGTTCCTTATAAATGTCAAATTTTTCTTTGAGATAATTTAAAATATTTATGCAAATCTTCTGGAATAATTTGATTTTTTTTACTTGAGAATATCTGTTTAGCGTAAAATCAATTAAATACATTTTTTTTTCAAAAATCCAAAATTTTCTTGCAAAACATGTTCAAAAGCTAGCAATAAAGTCACATTTATATTTTTGACTTTCGCGACGATGGTATAGTTCCTAAACCTAAATTGGAATTTTATGCCTAGTGCAAGTCCTCATTTTTATATTTTTTGTTTATCTCAAAATCAAAAATCAACTATGCAATAAAACTATTATATCAATTTCTTCTTTGGATTTTGCGATGATGGTATAAGTCTATATCTAAAATTCTATGCCTAGCGCAAACCATCATTTTAATTTTATTTCCCATTTATTTAATCCATAAAAGCATATGGCTTAAATCATTATGTTACACAATTATGCTTTAAAAAGAACGAAAACTTTCCTATTTCATTTCATTATGTCAACATTCATTTTTTTTGCGACGATGGTATAATTCCTAGGGAATTGTTCAAATTTCTATCATACTTAGGAATTTTATGCCTAGAAAAAATCATATTTTTAATATTTCATGCATAATACTTTCATGGAAATCTGAAAACAAATCATCACTATCATCATTTTTCATCATCACAACACAAAGTCTTAAGAAAGTCTCTTAAGCACCCTTTTACTTTTAGCAATATTTCTCTCATATCGGGATTAGCTTAATGACCTAGCGAGCGGCGACTCCATGAAATGGTCATGTAACAATGACAATGTCCTTTGAAATTATTGTTAGAAGTCACTTTATTTTCATCAAAACACACCACAACAACCAGTTTGTTTACATCGGATTATTTCATTTAATTTTATAGCATGACATAAAATTATAATATTTTCAACGACATAATTACATGAATAGTCAATCAACAATTGAAATATTAAAGCATCATAAAACATATGCACAAGTCATATCACAAAAGGAACATCATATATATATCAAGAAGTATATACATCATATCAAAACGGATTGGTATGCCACAATCTATACCCTGGCATACTCAATCATCTCAAAATAAATAGTCTATGTACAATGTGCGTCTAGTCTCGAGAAGCCCTCGAGCTCTCAGCCTCATCTCCTCTCCCACCCTGAGGTGGAGGAGGTGGTCCCATCGAAGCCCGTCCTATGTCGTGGGTCCTCGATGACCCCATCCTGATCGGCTCCGTAATGCCAGCTGGCAACTATATCCTCTGGCCCTCTGGAACCAGCTGGTAGTACACTCCCTAATAGAATGTGGTCTGAGCAACCGACCACGCCAGCTCTAGAATGCTCACCCCTCCGCTTCGAGCCCTGAGCCATGTAGCCTCATCCTACAGAGTCTACACCTGAGCTTGTAGGTGGGCATTCTCTACCCGGAGAGCTGCCATCTCACTGCTCTCCCCCACCTCGACACCCTTGCCCCTATCGAGCGATGGTGGCCTATCCCTCTACTGAGAAGGGAGTCTCTCTCTCCTCTCCTCCCTCCTCTCTGGTTGCTGCTGTCTCTTTGGAGCCTATGGTATTCTCTAGCGTCTCTCTTGAGGAGGTCATCGTTGATCCCTCCCTTTATGACTCCTCACTGCATCGATGGCAGCCTAGCATCGCCTCTCCATCCGTTGCACTACAACGTGCATCGGACCTTGTGCCCTCATCATCCGAGGAGGGTGGATGCTTGCATACCAGGCATCATACCCATCTACTACCCCCGCATCATCCCCATCCACTAGGTTGAATGGGGGCATCATCAGCATCCTGACTCTAGAACCATTGCATGTCTAGAGCCCCACTCAGTGTGGTGTTATCCCGCATAGTCCGGGAGTACTCATAATCCCTAAGAGAAGGGATCCCCTATTGTAGACCGAACTGCCTCAAAACTTGGTCATAGCGATGGAGCTCTACCTCTCCCCACTCTATCCTCAACCATATGACTCACCTGATGTGAGCCAACTCCTGTCCATCCTCTACCCACCCTGGATGCTCTCTCCATGGTCTCCAGGTGATCCGATCTGGGGTGAGGTCATCCAGCAACCTCCGGGATGTCGACAGATCTATCCGTCGCTGTGACCCTCTCTAGAGCCACCAATAGAAAACCCGGGGTCTCTCCCGGTCAACCCCTGTCAGTGGAAGCCCTACCGGCCTCCGCACCTCAATGTGCTCCTAGCACCAAATCTGTAGCAGCGATGTCAACACCAGACATCGACCTCCCTTGTATACGACCCCGTAAAGGATCCTATACAATCGGCACAATACAAAGCTGCCCCAAGCAAACCTGTATCCGTGGTCTCTCATGTCACAGACCACATCTGAGAGTAGCCATGGTAATCTGCATCCGCTCTGGTGGCATAGAATAAGGCCACCCACCACCCCTGCCAAAACTCGGGTCAACCGAGATGCCCTAGGCATCTGCCTCAAAGCCTCGATGTTCACTCCACCCTTCTCCAGGGTGAAGCTTGGGTCACTGCACAATCTCATCATAGCATGGCCCTGATTGGTCGAAGGGGTCATGAATCGACCATGTATGGGGATCCTCAAGATCCTCCATACATCCTCTAGAGTGGGAGTCATCTCCCCTATCGATAGCCGGAAGCAGGACGACTCCGGATACCATCTCTCTGCTAGGGCTATCAGTAGCCCCATGTCTATAGGAAGTTGTGGCATCTCTGCCACATGCTGCAGTCCTACCTCTACCAGTCTGTCTCGCTCGGCCTGATCGAGCGCGGCTAAGTCATCCCTGAGACCTCCGTATTTCCACTCTCGACTCTTTAGTAATCCCCTCTGCAAAATAAACAATAAAACAACAAAAATCATTAGTACATAATCATTAAAAAATCAATTAAAATTAAAATCATCCCATAAAAGTTTATATCGCCCATTATTGGATGATATCATACCAAATTTAGACAAAATCATCCTTAATAGGACGAAATCGTCTCCGTTCTTCAATTTTGGGATCGCCCCTTATTGGACGGGATCGCCCCTATTTCTTCGATTTCGTCCTTAGATGAAATCGACGATATAGGGACGATTTCGATGAAATTGGGACGATTTCATCCCGATGTCGTCGACGGCCTAAAAATGGTCGCGATGCCCAAAAACAATTAAAATTCAAATAAAAAAATCAAGTAAATCAAGTTAAAAACATAGTACACTAGGTTTAGATCCTTACCCGCAACCCGCGTCGGACCTCTGTCGATCTGTGCGTCGTTTCCACCATTTCGCCTATAGAGCTCTGAAACAGCGAAAGTGAACAGTAAAAATGAATTAGGGTTTTACCCTATTTTTCTTATTTTTATTTTAAAATGACATTTTTCAATTTTTGCTTTTCCGTGCTTTTACCTCAAACGTTCGATTTGGGTAAAAACTCGGAGGGGGCACCATAGCAAACAGTCATACGATTCGACCTAGAATCGTCGTCTAAAAAATGGAATAAATTTTTGCTTTCTCGTAAAGCGTAAAGAACTCGTCTTTAACGCATTTTCTTCAAAAAATTTGCTAAAGAGGGGGCAAAATGTAGCACCCTAAAATTGGCGCAGTTAAACCATCAGTAAAAAGTAAAAATTTGAATTTTAACCCCAAAACCGCCCGTTAACCGCTCACCTCATTTTTTGTGCCATTTTTAGAAGTTGTTTTGACCGTTGGACGATATCATCACCGATCTGACGATATCGTCCCAAATCGGACGAATTCGTCTGGAACAGAACGTCCAGACGATTTCGTCCCAAAACCAAATTTTCATAATTAGCTTCTGTTCCAACGACCTATCCAACTTGGGCAAAAGCGTGTCTACGCGGTTGGAGATTCCCACGTTGAGGATCTCCCAGATTGGGATGATCCCCAACCTCCTAACCTCCCCCTAATCCTATATAAACTAGGATTTTTCCAGTTTATCCCCCTGATTCCCTGACTGCCTTCTTCCCCTACCTCCCCTGACTCTCTCCCTGCCTGCTCTCCCTAACTCCCTACAGGATTTTATATTCGTGTTTTCAAGTTTTTGTTGCAGGATTTCACTGTGTTTTAGTTGGAGATAGCTCGGATCGTCGCAGGCGATTCAACCACAATTTCGGGCGATCCTATCAAGATCGGCGACGATCTCGTACGATTGCAGACGATCTTGACTGCAATTCAGCTTGGGGGAAATCAGAGTCCCGAGTTTGCATTTTCTACCTCGTTTCTTTATTTATTGGTGCATTAGATTAATTTACTTCTGTTTTGCATCTTGGAGTTCACCTCATTTAGCATAATTGCATGATAAAATTCAAAATAAGTTACCAAAACATTGCATCTCATTTAATTTGATATCTAGATTTGTTATTTAAACATCTACACTCTCATTTCTATCACTTTGCATCATTCTTGCAATAGTATTTTTGGTTTTTGGTGTCTATTTTCTTGATTGCAGGTTTCTGACGAATTCGTTAGGTCACTGACGATCTTGGGTGATCTCAGACGATCGACTGTGATTTGGGACGATTCTGTACAATTACAGATGATCCTGTCATATCCGGGACGATCTGGACTCCTACAAGCTTCAAAATCTTCATCAGACATCAGAAATCAGGTGTACTCTTCTCCATTTAACATATTCTCTACATTTAATCGCATTAGGATTCATTTATGTTTGTTGTCTTCATATAAATCAGAATTGTCATATAGAATAGCTTAGCTTCATTTTGGCCAACCTAGGAATCTGAATGATTGAACATAAAATGAACAAATCAAACCCATTCTCAACCTAGGCATGGAAACTGCCACTCAAAGTTTCCTGGTGAACCCCACCATCCGTCAAAAATTCACCTTTATACCCCTCCCCCGAGAGGCGCGACCTTCAAAGGGCCTCTCCGTCCGAGGTATTGTTCCATCCTTTTCGCATCCCCCTTCCGGGCATGGATCCTTTAGCCTGAAGGTAAGGGTGCAAAAAATTTGGGCGATACACTTCCAACCTAGGGCATTTTAATTTCTAGCTAGGGCATCCTGACTTCCCATTAGGGCTTTCAAAAATGACTTTCCTTCCATAATAGCTAATGGGGCTTGCTCTTGGCTTGCACTCCCTCTTGGTTCACACTCCCTTTCTGCTTGCACTCGCTCTTGCTTCTAGCTTGCACTCTCTCTTGCCTCATACTTGCTCTAGGCTTGCACTCATTCCTGGCTCACAATTACATGTCTCTTATTTTTCTTGGTATTCTTTCGCTTCAACAATTTTTTGGAAACAATGTTCCACGCATTTGTGGTAAGGGTTTGAAACATTAATGCACTTTGGATGAACCTGTCACTCTTTTGCCATGATTGAATCTCGGTTTGCACTCCCTCTTAGTTTGCACTCCCTTTTGGTTCGCACTCTCTCCTGCCTTGCACTCACTCCTAGCTTGCACTCCATCTTGGCTCACAATTATCCTTACCTCTTCTTTTTCTCAGTGTTCCTTGTCTTCAACGATTTTTTGGAAACAATGTTCCACACATTCATAGTAAGGGTTTGAAGCATTTATGCACTCTAGATGAACATACCGCTCTTTTTCCATGACTGAATCTTGGCTCTTACTCCCTCTTGGTTCACACTCTCAGTCTGATCTCATTGGTTCTAGGCTTGCACACTCACTTCCAGTTCACGCTTGCACTCGTTGTTGCACTTACTCCTAGCTTATGCTTGCACTCACTTATGGCTGCACTCACTCGCACTCCCCTTCGGTTGCACTTACTCACACTTACTGTTGCACTTACTCCTAGATCGCGCTCTAACTCGCTACTACACTTACTCTCGGCTCACACTTACACTCGCTGCTACACTTGCTCCCGACTCATGCTCACACTTGCAGTTGCACTAACTAACGGCTCGTGCTTGCACTTGTTGCAACACTAATTCACGGCTCGCGATTGCACTCGTTGCTACATTGATTCCTAGCTCATGCTTTGATTCCCGAATCACGCTCGCACTTGTTAATGCTACTATCCTATTCTATATTATTATGATGTATATCCTATTTTTACTCTATATTCAAACTTTGAACCTTCTATTTAAAGTTTCAAAATATTAATAAATAAACCCAATTGTGATTGCTTGGTAAAAGCTTCAACAAGAACAATGAAGTTGATGCCTTCTACAACGTTAATAAAATATATCTTAAATAAGATGTTTATGTTATAATTAAAAGGCTAATTCAAATGAGTGAGGTTTTTTTTTCCCTCTTTTTTTTTCTAAACACACACCTAATAATGGTTGATTTCTTGTAACAAGGACCAAAGATCATTGCGGAAAAAATAATTTTTTTTTTGAAAGAGGGCAAATGTTTTAATTATTAATTTTAAAATTTTAAATAAATTATTAAAATTTGGGGGTTAAGTGCTCTTGCACTTGAGTGGGCATGAGTATACCATATATAGGTGGAGGATAAAATACTCATGATAAAAATACTCAAGAGAAAATATTTGGATAACTATTGCATTGTTTTATATAATTCATGGTCTTATATATAAAATTATTATACTTTTATTATATATATACCAAATTTAAATTGCATATTGGTACTTCATTAACAAGTTTTTTTAATCTTTTAAAAGAGGTCCATGGTTTAATTTAATTTTTTTTGAAAGCCCAAAAATATTCTACAACAATGTTCCAACAGAAACAATAATTTAAGTTTTAATTGAAGAGTGAATAAGAATCTTTATTGTGAAAGAGTCAACAGTTCTAATCTCTTAGAGACTTACTTGATAGTGTTCCTCTTAATCACAATTGCAGTGTGCATGTACTTAACATCTTTTAAAAAAAAATAAAGTTTAATACAAGTGTTTTGTTCAACTGCTCTTAAGGATATGTCACTGCACTAATCACATCCATCTTTTTCGAATATTGCAACGTGCAAAACATTATATAAAATTTTTCTAAAGCCTGACATAGACATTCCCTGATTTGCCAGTGGTTTGTTGCCAAGCACATAAATAGAACATGCACGCCAACCTTTAGAAAACGACAATCTCTCCCACTCCCTACAAGTTTTCCACCCTAATTGGGCATGTGTGGTATAACAAATAAAGTAAAAAAATCATTATACCCCACGGTTCACCATTGCCACGTTGGATCATTTATTTTTTGGTCAATGTTGGTAGACATAAGAGGGGCCGTCAAATGCATTCCACTAAAACCCCTAAGGTGAACCAAGATTCCTTTTCACCCAATGACATGCTACAATTTTATAAATGTACTAGGTTTAACTTTTAATATTGAGGGTAGGTTGTGGAGTTTGTCTAAATAAGTATATGTTAAAATATATTATCCATTTAATTGGATAAATATATATTATAAAATATATTGATGTTCATAGAATTAATAAGATTGTAAAATCAATAAGATTGAACATTATATTTTAAATTATATATGATAAAATATATAAATCATACTAAAATACACCTTAAATGAATGTATCTAATAAAACACATTGATATCCATTGTAAATTAGAATAGAGTTAATTAAACATATATTAATATTTTTTGGATACTAATTTTGTTGAAACATTCTAATAATAAAACCCGGATTCTATTATGTGAGGCTGCCTACCAATATACCTTATTTTTATCTAAAAAAATCTATTCTAACAAACAACCCAAAAAATATTTAATTTTTATTTTTCAATGTGATTTTGAACATTCTCAGAACGTAGTCAAAAACATAGGGAGGATTTGCCCCTTGTTTTAATCTTGCTTGGCTTTTCCAAGTAAAAGACGTCCAAGTTGCAGACCTTTAGACTAAGGCTCTCAAGTACATGACGTGGCGACTGCACTGGACCACATGACAGCTGTGCGCCGCCATAAATACAGAAAGCCAATTGTAGACCAACTTACGTGTAGTAATTTGCTTCACGTTTTACTGTCGGCCCACCCGCTAAAGTTTGCGGTCGAATTCAAAATACGAACAGTAAGAGTCCATTACAGACACGAAAATAATTTTTTATTTGTTTTTTTCTTTGATTTTGTCAGGTATGAATACGATCGAAGGGCGCAGTGATGTGAGAAAAAAGATTCCCAATATTGGGCATTTGATTCAGTCTCACAACCAAGAAATGGACGGGTCTCTATGGCGTGAGCTTCCCACAGAGATTCTGGAAACGATGCTGATTTTCTTACCGCTGGGCACCGCCATGAAGTTCAAAACGGTGTGTAAAAGCTGGAAGGATTTGCTCTCCTCACGTCTTTATTACCGGAGGAGGTGTGAGATCGAGAGGGAGAAGCCGTGGCTGTTCGTGTGTACATCCGGAAAATTTTCATGTGCATTCGATTTTACTCTCAGACGATGGCACCGGATTCCCAATCCCCCTTTATACAGGGAAAGCATCCTCTGCGCCGCCGGAAATCTGGTTTGCCTCGGAAATTTGGTCGCAGATTGTAGAGTGCTCAGCATCTGCGACCCCCTAAAGAAGCTCTGCAAAAGACTGCCTCCCATGAATAGAATTCAGTTTATTCATAAAGTTGGCATGATTGTAGAGGAGGACTCTGGTTCACTGTCCTACAAAATCATGGCGGCAGGAGAGGACGACATAAATTCCGCCCAATTGGGGGCGTTGTTGACGGAGGTCTACGATTCCGACGCCGGGATTTGGAAGATGGCGGGAGAGACGTTGCCTGACACCAATTTCGGGTTGGATGCAGGGGTTTGGGTGCAGAACAGATTCTACTGCATTGTGGAGATGCCCTACGGAATTGTCACATTTGATAAAAACGGCGGCGTTTGGGAACAATTGCGGGCAGACATGCCTGCCGGAGGTTGGAACGATGTTGTGTCGCCTTCGCTGGCGGAATGCAAGGGCCGCTTGCTAATGGTTGTAAGGAGCAATCGGGATAATAATATTCGGATATGGGAGCTTACGGAGAAGGAGAAGAAGGAAGGAGAATATGAATGGAGAATTTTGCAGGAGATGCCTGAGAAGATTCGGGTGGAATTCATGGCGTATTTGGAATGTAGTAATTCGCAGCGGTTGATATGCTGCGGGGCTGGGGATTTTGTGTGCATAACGAGCCACACGAGTCCTCGTCTGTTGGCGTTTAATTTAGTGAGGAAGACGTGGGAATGGTTGCCTCGGGAGCCTCAACTTCTCTCTGTTGACCCAAGTTTCCATCTGCTAACCTTCCCTTTGGAGCCTGTAATGCCCTGTGAATTGTAAGGACATCTGAGAGTCCATGTTCTCATCTCGTGTTGATCGTGTATATTTACCTATTGGTCTCGCAATGGATGAATTTTTATGTTTCTTATCAAGTTTCATCTTGAATTTTGATGAATTTTTAAGTTTCTTATGAGGTTTCATCTTCGATTTTGATGTATTTTTAAGTTCTGGAATCAAAATGCAGATATGTTTAAAAAATGTGTGGGAACTATTTTTAAATAGGCCCGTCTCTGTTATTGACCATCTGACTTACTCGGCACCATCAGAGGAACAACGTCAATTTTATAAGCAGTATTACAACAAGATCCACTTTGATTAGGTATAACATGTCTAAATTGATTGGCAACAAAATTTTCACCAGGCAAGACCATAGAAGTCGGATCTTGCAAACCGAGTCTAGTATGTAATTTGTCAACTTAGAATGACAACATACTTATCTTATTTGCCGCTCTGCCAATTGAAATATTTTTCTATGCTTTTGGAATCTATTCGTATGGTCACGTTTTTATCTCTTTAGATTATTAAAGAAAATCTGGCTTGTTAGGATTGAACCTTAAATCTTTTCTTTGAAGTGTTTAAGTTTTCATCAGTTAAAGTGTCGGCTTGGATTCAAAGAGATTGTGCTTCCAAAGCAGATGGCACTTGCTGCTATTGGGCCGTTCTTCTTCCCTAGGAAACCTAACCAGCCAGACTAAAACCTTAGGTGGGCTCTTAAGAAATAATAATTAAATATTTTCTTCAAAAAATATAATTTAAATGTAGCTAGGTTAAGCGGTTTTGATCATAAAAGTTTAGATTGGAGATTTAAATATGAAGAAACATAGAATGTGCATCTTATAGGTCGATAACATGCTAATGTGCATTTTATAGGTCGATAACAGGCTACAGGGGTTTCCTTCCTCGTATAATGGATCTAAAGGAGCATCTAAGTTATTTTCATTTTATTATATTCTCTTTACCATAATTAAAATGAGGTAAATTATTTTAAAATTATTATAGTTAATTTTTTGTTTCAATTGAATTTATTAAATATGTGTATTATGTTTTAGATTTATGTATTATATACATAGAAGATTATATACATAGAAGATTATATATATATATATATATATATATATATATATATATATATATTTTATTAAAATTTAAGTCATTTAATTATTCAAATTATTTATAGATAATTTTTGAAAAAAATGTTAAATCTTGTAGCATTGTATTCATATAGTTTGTTGGTTTAGATTTTTCTTTCTTTTTATCTAACTATTCAAAATCAAGAGAAATAAATTCATGAATCAATCATATTCTATTCTTATGTTTTTATTAAAACATTTTACATACCTTCTTTGTTTTATATTTCAATAGTCTATAGTGAAAAAAATTCAAATAATATCTATAGTGTTCAATCTGTAATTAATGGTTTTGACGATAAAATTTAATATTTGATTAAAAAAAAAAGGGCAATAGTGAAGCTATAAATCTCATTAAACCAAATCCATGAAATCCACCACCTAGGGAGTTGAAGTATATGTAACATCAAGAGAGAACATTATGCGGGAGACATTTAGTTTAAGAGACATTATCATTGTGACTTCATTGCTCAAATCAATAGATAAAAATATTGACCCACAACTATTTTTGTTGTTAAAATTGATTGTATTCTACTTATACCAATATTTAACAATCAATTAGACAAAGTTGATAAATCATTTTTCTCTCACATCTTTGTTAGAAACTATTAGATCCTTTATAGAGTGGATTTCATGTATTTTGTATAATTTTCTTTTTTTATAATTATAAGTTAATTGTTATTTCACCAATGCTAGTAATTTTGGATTCAATAAACATCAACCATAAAAATGATCAAAACTTTTAAGTCTTGTTATTTTTCTTATGTTTTGCATAGAATGGATTTATTACATGATACATTTCACTATGTATTTTTAACAATTGACAATGTCAAATCCTTCTCAAAAAGGATATGGTCATATTGTTAGACTTTGAATTTTTTTGAATGAGAGTCTCCATAATTTTGCATCAAATAGATATTCTACATGTATTTACATTGGCATAAATTTTATTTTGTGACCATCATAGTGGTCCTTATATTTATTACCACCTCTAACGAGTTTAGAGATGAAAATAAGATCCTTTGTTGAAATATGTAGTGGTTGATCTTCACTTCATGCCATGACCAACTTTGTATTGTATTGTATGTATAAGCCCTTTGGGCCCTTGTAAACCTTGTAAAGATATTTTTTGTGATATTTTATTATTTACTCTAAAGGTTGGTTTCTTAACCTTGACCTAAAGGTCACTTGTAATTGGATATAAATAGCCCCTCATACCAACTATTTGGTTATTAATTGAATCATATTCTATTTTCCTTTATTGAGATAATTTGGTGTCTAGGGCACCCTCTTATATCACATGCATTGCTTTTTGTGTGTTACCCTTCAATATTTCTAGGTAATGTGTTGATTCAATTTATTCCTAAAAACTATTGTAAAATGTAACAAGGTATAAAAGCAAGTGTAAATCTCCATTACTTGATTGCTTGTCTTTGGAAAATTAGCTTCTATAGCATCTCCTAAGAGCAACAAGTACTTAGAAGAATTTTTGTGAATTGTCCAAAGTTTGTAAAAAGGTATTTTTGATCAAACCCTAGGCAGACTTGGATCATGAGGATATTATTAAATTTAGCATATTTTCTTTATGGAAAATATTTAGTGATAGGTTTATTTGTTCCTCTCTTGACACTCAATCTTGTAATTTATTTATTTATTTATCAAATGGATGCCTTAGTTTCACGATTAAGGTTTTTGAGTTTTCTTGAAAACTTCCTTTTTCTTGTATGAACTTTTCAAAAAAATTGTTTCCTTTTCCCTTTCATGTATTTTGTGTCTAATCACAACCCAAATGAGAAAAACATTTGCAAGGTTGTTGTGAAAGTAAAAAAAAAAGATTGAATATTTTTTTATAAACCCCACATGTCAATGGAGTCATGGGAAGATTTTTTCATATGGCAAAGATCTCCAAGCTGCTTGAAAAAGTTGTTAAAATGTTCCAACAACATTTTTGTTGCATTGGCATAAGAGGATGTCTTAATTAGTTGTATTTGTAAAAAACATTGTATGTGGTAAACCATGACATATATGAATGAATCGTTAGTGTTTTTTTAATTCTTTACAAAATTTTAGTTGGGGGATCCCAATTCAATACTTCTCTCCATTTTGCCTACAAGTACATGTTTTCTATGTTGAATTTTTTTGCTTTTTCCCTTCACTTTTCAATAATATTTCATGAAATATTCTTGTTATGGTGAGATAAGGTGCACAAAAAAAATTGTGGTGTGTTAGCATGACATAGGTCTACATCATCAAGATTGGGAGTGTAAGCAAAGGCAAGATAAGGAAGAAAAAAGGATGAAACACCTTAATTGTGTTCTCATAGCCCTTATAGTTTCAAAGGCTGCTCAAATCAAGTTGACTAGTGGGTCCTTCATTAAGGCATTGGTTCCAAGAGGTCCTGAGTTCAAATCTCACCATCCCATCCTTTTGAACAATGTTGATGATATCAACACCATGATTGATGATGTTAACATATTCTATTTATGTGGCAAGTAGAACACCACATGGAAAATATAAAAAGGGGTTTGACTAATCACATTCCATCATCTCATCAGACCCATTGATTATACATTCATATAATTAGCAATAAACTTGGAGAAGCATAAATTTTAGACAAAAATCATAGAGTGAAAAATAATATAGCATAAATTTTGGAACAAATCATGGAACAAGTGTCATAGTCTACTTCATAGGTTCTATAGAAAATTAAATCATGAAAAGTGACATAGTCTAGTTTACTCATACACTACCATTCTTTGTAGGTATAAAGAATCAAAATTTTAGAGGTTTTCGAGATATTTTGTGTGATTTTTGAAAAATAACATTAATTAGGAACCATAGATTTTGCATACATAAGCATTTTGTGTGATTTTTGGAAAAAACATTTAGGAACCATATCTTTTGCATACATAAATATTTTGAGCTCTTTTTTCAAATTATGATTTTTTGAGATCCCTAAATTAGTAGGTTTAGTTACAACTCCATGCAAGATTTTATATTTTGGTAAAAAAATTTATGGATCAACATGTGCCCTTGCTAAATGTGCAAAACTATGTCACTTGGAAATTTAAGATAGAAGCTTTGCTCTAAAGAAAGGGGTTTATCAAATATGTGAACGAGGAAACTCAAGGGATAAATTCTAAAGAGAGAAAGTAGGTTTTTAGGGATAATAAGTATGAGGGTCTTGGTGTGATAGCTCTTTGTTGATAAAATCTATGACACTTATGTTAGCAATTCTACGAATTCGAAGCAATTGCTTGACAAATATTAGGGGCTATGTGATCACATTGATATCACACTATAGACACAAAAACCTAGGCACTTGCAAAACCCCATTCACATTGCACATTCTAAATCCACATAATAAAATATATGCCCAAGTCCAAACTTAGGCATATAAACCTGCACATTAAAATTATTTTCCATATTTTCTAAATCTGGAAAATATGCCTAGGATGCCTTGCATATCCACTAGATATGTGTCCTGGTCATATCACCACCACCCATTGCAAACATCTCACACACTCATGTTATCCTTGTCCCTTCATATGGGACATCCCTCACACCTCACTCCACTTGCACATACTCATTAGAAACATCACCCCAATTAAGTGAGATACCCTAGGTGACTCACTATAATTATGCTTTCCATTTGGCAGCTCTAGATTACCACTTTGCAATCCTGGCTTGCCACCTCAATTTCCATCCAAAATCCCAAGGGGCCTATAAAGGCACCTTCACCCCATAAACAGAAGGAGGCTGAAATAACAAATAATCAGGTTGCCATAATCACGCTAGGAGCTCACACGCATCCCAAACATATTGAAGACTCGAAGTCCCATAGTGCTCTTTTTCATCTTTCTATCATCCAACCTAAACCACCTATTTGCATTTATACAATTGCAACCACCTTCCCGCAGTTGCCCAACCACACCTACATGCCCATAGTTACTTAGAATGCATACAAGTCATTAACAACACAAATCAGTAAGCTTTTAATTTGTTAGCAAGGCATTTAGGTTTAATTTCTATATTTTTTGCACTGCACCTTTGATTTCTGCAAGCATTGGTTCAAGGATTTTATTGCATTGGTTCACATATACATGTGATACTAAACCCTTGTTTACATTTTAGGTGTGCAAGAGATAGGTATATGAGGAGATTTTGAAGTTAAGAGCAGCCCTACTTCCAGGATACAAAAGTCCCCTCACCTTTGGAGTTGTAGCAAAGGAGTGAAGAACACCCAATAATTTTCTAGAGAGTTGGAAGACCACCATTTAGAGCATTGTATTTTAAGAAGAGAACATTGTAATATATCCCCCAAAGCATTGGGGAAAAGCATTGTAAATTTGGGATATTCAGGCTCCCCTGTATCAATACAAAGAAAAATTATTTCTTACATTGCAATATCTTCTTTTCGTTTCATGTGTTTGGTATTCGTTTCTTTTTGCTATAGAAATGACAATCACAGTGGGACCCCCAAAAGGGTTCCTTTGTTGATGCCTTTATTTTTCTTATTTACTAATTTCTCTGTTGTTGGTTGCTACAGGTTTTCATATTCAGGCTACAAAGATCAAGGATTGAATGTGAAAATATCGAACCCTATTTTGACTCAACCTTGCACCTGAGGAACTGCAGGCGCATGATTACAGACTTGAAAAATCATGGACTAGCGGTTGGAATTCTATAGAACTACACACCAATGGTTGGAAACCTACAAAACTACAAACAAATGGTTGGAGAAGTAGGAGGAAGTAGCGTAAGGACCACAAGTTCGTACATTTAAAACCCTCTATTCCTTTCACTTTAAAATTTTATCAAGAAAAATAAAGGAATATCTACCTTGTCGATCTTTGTTGTGTGCATATAGGTCTTAGGCTAGGTTCAAATTCAAAAAAAAATAAAGGTAATCAAAATATGTATTTTAGGTTAGATCCTAGATCATTTGCATTGTTTGGCTAGGGACATTCCAGGTATCATTTTTTAGGGTTTCACATCTTGTGTCTCGACTCTAACGTATAGTCGCAATCGTAGACCCGTAATTCGGTAATTTCCCAGTGATGATTGAATAGATCCAACCACCCAATGGTGGTTGGATTTGTACTTTAGAACCCTTACAATATTAATATAAAATTTACCTTTGGGTCCTTGATCTTTTGCTAATTGTACCTATCTATTTCCTGCTTATGCATATATGTAATAATCAGAATTGCATGTTAATTTGCGTCACACCATAATAAACAAAACCCTCACACACTTGCACATGAACATTAGAAAGGTTGGATTTCACCACCAACATCCAATTATTACCCTATTATTTTGGCCAAGGTTGATCCAAGAACCATTGTAGCCATGGAAAATAGCACATGTTCCTCTTCAAAGGATGTATTGCTAACCACGGTGAACTAGGTGAGGACTAGTAGTACTTAGGCTCCCTCATCGAATTTGGACTTCATCACCAAGCCTTGATGGGTTTTACAACTTGGATTTCATCACCAAGTTAGTGTGTGAGAGTATCTAGGTGAAATCCTTAGATTCATTATAGGGTCAAACATTGCACTTTCATTTCCAAAAATTAAAAAAAAAAAAACTTTTCAAAACTAAAAAAAAATCATCAAAACCTTACAAAAAATTAAAAACATTTTTTTTTTTGTTTACTTTATGTGTTTTTTGGTTACACTTTCACCACATATTCACAAATGTACCTTCACACTTTCCAATTCATCCCACCCTTAGTGTATGGTAACAACCCGTAGTCAAGCTAGAAAGCTATCCCAAGTTCAAAATCAGTTACCCTCATCCATGGAGTTTCTATCTCTGTCCTCTCAAGCCCTTGTCACTTAAACTGTAGGGTAAGTCAGTGTAGCCCCTATTGTATCCTTGAAATTGAATATTGAACCATCTAGTGGTGTCCCTATTTTAAACACAAATATAATGCAGATATCTACTTATGTTGCTATTCTTGAAACTCCTAGGAGTGAGCCACCCACACCATCAAATGGTCATGTCACATATGTGGACATGGATGTCGTTAGGATATATCTGAATGTAGCTAGTTTAGTCTTTCTATTATTGCCTCTACTTACCATTCCACCCTGTTCCATTCCTCAATCACAACAAGAAACCACATTCACACACTCACAAAAAACCAATCAAATATTCACTAATCCACTCTTCAAACTGACTACTACAACCATAATTTAATAATCATCCATCATCATCTCACTAGAACCCCTCCATATTTCTGAATCAAATCATCACTTGTACTAATACTCTCTATGAAGCATAATTCAACACTGCTTCATAGATCCCTGCATCCATCCCATCCACTGCACCTATAGATACCATGCATCACAACATCTCTCATTCAATGGTAATACCTTTTACCACTTATCCTCCATATACATCCACTCATATGGTTACCACCCAATCATCCCAATCATCTACCTCCTACATGGCCATACCATATTCATCTGTGATTGCCATACAAGTATTTCTATAGTTGCAGCAATTGATCATGGATAATTCTATCTGAAGCAATAATATTGACCTGCAACAATAGGCATAGGGGATAGATCAAAACCAACCATCCACATCTTAGCCACACACCTTCTTCACTCAAGATCCATCTTGGGTGTTGTGAATTCCAACCACAACCATACCCATCAATCTACTTCATCAAATATATGCTAACCCTTCAGGTCAGCATACCATCATACCCCCATCTCCTTATCACCATAAAATTCATCACCAAAAATCATTCCATAATACATTTCACACTAACATCCAACATCATCAAATCCCCACTAATAATGCACATTATTTTCAATAGCAATAAACCAATCAGGGTTTTAACCCTTTGCTAGAAGATCCCAAGTTTTAGTTTTTGTAAAGTCATATTGATAGTCTAGCCATGTAAACATCGGGTATGCAATACCAAAAACCTACTCTAAGGAAACTACTCAATCATCCAATTCATTCTTTGGTACCATCACCGTCCTACCCAAAAAAATTTCAAAGACTAAAGTTTTATAAGTTCAAGGGGATGAGGACCCTCGAGAGCATGTTAGTGGATTCATTAATGCATGTTTTAGAATAAAAAACAATGATGCACTCATGCTCCATACTTTTCCTTAGATGTTTTGAGGAGATTCCCTAGATTGGTACAATCACTTACCACATCAAAGTATTTATACTTTTGAGCAACTAGTGGACCAATTCTTGGAGTGGTTCTCTTTGAATGTTAGAAAGAAGACAACATTGATTGATTTGCTTAATTTATGATAATATGATGATGAATCAATATATGAATTTTGCAACTATTGAAGGGCAATCATCACCAAACTACCATTCTCCCTCTCTATGGTGAAATTAACATGAATGTTCACAAGGAGTTGTTCCAAACTAATATCCTTGTTATTACAACTACAACAATATAGAACATTCAAAGAAGCACTCACCCAAGCCAAAGTGATAGAAGAAATCAAGATTCAAGAGGGTGAGATAAAACCCAAAAAAATAAAAAAATAGCAAAATAAGAGTTAAAACGGGAATAACCATAGTCAATCCAAGGCTATCCATGTTAATCAAGTAGTCTTGAGACAACATCCACAACAAATTCAACAAGCTCAAGTGCAAGTACAACAATTCCTAAAACAACAACAACAAAAACCACAAAAATAGACTTATTTGGTGGTTCCACCCCCATAAAAGCTACAAAATAAAGCTCAACCTGCAAACAATAATCAGCATCAATACAGGCCAAAAGAAACTACACCCATTGCTTGAACCTTATTCATCCATATTCCAAAAGTTATATTATGCATAGGTTTTCACATTATCAGAAATGAAGCCTGAAGAACCAAACATGCAAAAACTTAGGAGCTATAAGGAGCATCTATACTGCACCTATCATCTATTGAAATACCATGATATCAAGACTTGTTATGGGTTTAAGAACATTGTGTAAGACCTGCTTGAAAATGGAAAAATTAAGATTCATAACCCCTTAGCCCAACTAAACCAAAACCTTAGAATATATCAGACACCATTACCTTATCATGAGGCAAATCAACAAACAACATGAGCATCAACTTCTATAGTTCCTCCCAATCAAGTCAATCATGTGTCACAACTATACCAAAGTTCTATGGGGTCTATTCACATAGTCACTTGAGGAAAGAGAAAAAAAATTTCACACAAGCAAATAAGCCAACCCAAGAAATACCAAATCCTATAGCACAACCAAATGTGCCCATACAACTAAACCCCACCATTCCATCTCCACCCATTCATATTTCGAATCATCCACCCAAACCAATCATCACATTGAAAAGACGGTTGACATAGAGCCTAAGGATGGCCTTAGCCAATTTTTCAATATATGAGCTCATAGAACAATCTCCCCCACATCGTGAGGTATTTATAGAAATATTAAAATCCATTGAAATTCAAGAAAAATATCCTAACGCCTTAAAAAATTTTATGGGCAGTGTTCATAATTGCATGGAACCTTCAATAGCGTTCTACAATTTTGAAGAAAAGAGCGTATCATCGGAGTTACCCGATCCTCCGTTGCATATTGTAACTCATATTGATCGAAAAAACTTTTAAAAAATGTTCATCGATATCGAGTTCTCTATCAATATCATCACTACCCTAGCCATAAAACATCTCAACCTACTATCATCTCACATCACCACATCCACCTTCACCTAGTGGGCTTTCAATGATGCTTTTTGCTCCACTGTAGAAAATGTAGTTCTACCTGTAATAGTTTGGGGTTAAAATGATCCATGTACTCTTCCATATCTTGGAAGGAGCCATGCAGTACAACATACTTCTTGGATGTCCCTGGATTCGGGAAATGAAGTGTGTTCCCTCAAAATTACATCAATGTTTGAAATATGTGTACGAGGAAAAATTCTATTGCATTGCAACTAACAACGAACCATTCAAGTACTACAACTTGATATCCAATCCATATGAGCCATCCCTTCCATCCATCCATATTTATATTCAGTCCCTCATCATTAAAACCCCCACAACTAACAACACCTCATCCAAGATGCTTATCCCGAAGGCTTTTCCAATAGTTTATCATGCCTTTGCATCTCAAGCCATCAACCCAACTCAACCCTCGTCCACTTCATACCACTTTTCCATTAGATCTGATCATCCCACCAACCAACCATCATATTCATTAACTAAACCTACCACTTTGCAAATACCCTTCACCTTTTCATCCCAACAAAATCCACCAACCACTAGCAAATCCATCTCAAACCTCGCCACCTATTGTCTCACAAATAAGATCATCTATCCAAGAAGAACCATTATTGAGTGAGTCATCACCTCCATTCAAACCACCAGCCACCGTTGAAGTCTCCACATCGGTACTTAATTCATCCATACCCCAGCCAACTCAAGTTGTTATCCATCTCACCAATCCAAGTATTGATGAGTACATAGTTGAGAATGTAGCCATAACACCACCTATCTAATATGTTAGAGATTACGGTCACCCATGTGACCCACCTTTAGCCATAGGTGTAGTGTGTAGAATGGATTTTGAGACGAATAAAATTAAATTTGTATATTGGGGAGTGGATTCTTTGTCCAATCCACCTCCTTCTAATGAAGAATCATGCAAGAATTTTATGCTAGCTTAGAATATCTATCCAATCCATCACATATGATATTTTCATCAGGTTAAATAAAAGGGATTTGATCTTAGGCAACATGGGTAGGGCCCGCATCATATCATTGAGCCTTAATATTGAGAAGCGCATGATTGCTTTGGCTTAGGATACAGGCCATCAACCTCAAACTCCTCCTTTGAGCATACATTTCAGAAACTCACCCTAGAGTCCAAATAAGAGTATGAGGAGAGCAAAGACAATGATGATAGTGATGATGAGTATTTAGACCCTAATTTTATGCCTCATTTACATGATGTATTTCCAAAAATGATACCACATGTATCTATGATAAATTAAATTTTTGATGATGATTTTTAGGACTTCCAGGAAATGAGACCAAACATGGACATGATCAATCATATTTTTTATGGTCCCCAAGAATATGTGGCCCCTATAGAGCCCATTGAGAGAGATGAGTACTACATTACAATATTTCCTATTGTTTAATCCATATTTCACTTCCATATTTCATGAGAGTGACCTGAATTAGATCCACCACCTTGGTTGCATCCACAAAATCATAATTCACCCACCATAGGCTAGTTGCTCCGTAGAGAGAGAGCAAGATATTTCACTCTCCAAATTGTAGTCACTTCATTTCCACCAAGTTAACATGATTTTTGTTGACTTGTTCACCCCACTCCATAATACATATGATTTGGTGAAGCCAATTACAATTGACGCTAGCCTTATCAATATGGAAAAGGGTTTTATCCTCACCATCCATAACCGAGTTCATATTATCTGAAGAATTACTAAGAGCTTCTAATGCTTATATTCCTCAGTAATCTTCACCTTCGTCTGCTTTTGTTTTTCAAACCGAAGTAGAATAAGCATAACCCAAGTCCTTTGAACATGTGGAGGATGATATTCATCTCATTCCTTCTCCAAATCAATTAGAAGAGGGTTCTCACATGCTTATTGAAGAATTTATTGATGTGAACCTAATTCAAGACGCAAAAAATCTACAAATTATAAAAATAGCAAAAGATCTATTTATAGAAGAGAAATACCACATCCTAGATGTATTGACAAGGAAGAAAGAGATTTTTGCATGGTCATACAAAAATATTCCTGGTCTTAACCCCAACTTGGTGGTCCATAACCTCACCTTAGATCCCAAAGCTAAACTGTTCAAGCAAAAATTGAGGAAAATTCATCCTACAATAGCCCTTATTGTCAAATAAGAGCTAAAAAAACTATTAGATGTGGGTTTCATAATACCCATTGATTATCCTGAATGGCTCTCAAAAATGGTACCCGTTCTCAAGCCGAATGGGGGGTACGCGTATGCACAAATTTTTTATACTTAAACAAAGTGTGTCCCAAGGATTATTTTCTATTATCAAACATTGATCAACTCATAGACTCCTGCATAGGCCATGAAATACTTTCTCTAATGGATGATTTTTCATGATACAACCAAATTTGAATCAATCTTTAGGATCAACACAAAACAACATTCACCACACCTTGGGGCACTTTTTGTTACAAGGTGGTGTCATTTAGTCTCAAAAATGTAGGAGCTACTTACCAATGTGCCATGGCATATATCTTCCATGACTATATGCATAAAATCATTAAATTCTATGTGGATGATCTTATTGCAAATTCCAAAACATGTCTTGAGCACATTGAAGTACTAGAAAAGGTCTTCAATCAATTGTTTGAACACAAAGTGAGCTTAAATCCTCAGAAGTGCATATTTAGAGTCACATCAGTTAAAATTCTAGGATTCATTATCTCCAAGCAAGGCTTTGAAGTGAACCCTGATAAGGTCAAGGCCATTATTAAAATGCTCACAGTTTGCAAGGAAAGATTCAATCCATTCTACGATTTATTGCACAACTCTCAGACAAATGCAGGTCATTCAATTGCTTGCCACAGAAGTGGGTCACATTTTCTTGGATAAAATAATATCAAGATGCTTTTTATGACATCAATAAATACCTAGCTTCACCACTAGTACTAATGCCACCTCGTTCAGGAGTCTCTTTTCACCTTTACATTTTTGCCAAATATTTTGTATTAGGGACAATGCTTACGAAAAATAATTAAAATAAGAGAGAGCAACCAATATATTACATTAGTTGAACATTGGTGATTTATGAAACAAGATATGCTTATGTTGAGAAGTTGTGATTAGCAGTGGTTTTTACCACTAATAAACTCAAACATTATATTCTAAGTAACACTACCTATGTCATAGCTAGAGAAAATCCTCTACGTTATATGATGACTCGCACATACAACAATACCCAAATTGCAAAATGGAATGCTCTTAATAGAATTTGACCTTGAATTCATTAGCCAAAAATCCATCAAGGGTCAGGTGATAGCCGAGCAACTCACAGAAGCTCCACTTCCAAATGATTAACCCCTTCTTATCGAGCCTCAAGATTATTTGATTTTTTTTGTCATTGAACAAGAAGAACTAGTCCCTCCTAGGTACAATGTTGACAACACTTTCTTCTTTGACGAGTTAAGTGTGAAAAATAACAAGGTGCTAGAGTCATATTTTATACCCGAAGGAATACCAATTCCTTTATCATTCAAACATGACTTTCGATGCACAAATAACAACATAGGTTACAAAGCCCTAATCTTGGGGATCCAGTAAACACTAGCTATGGTCATTAAGCGTATAACCATTTTTTGTGATTCTCAACTTATTTTTTGCCAAGTAAATGGAACTTACCATTGTAGAGATCTAGTATTGAAACAATACCATGAACTAGCAATGAAATTGTTAGCAAATTTTAACTAGTACAATATCAAAAACTTGCCTCGTTCAACTAATTGGTTTGTGAATGTGATGGCTTCTTTAGGATCATTGATTCCTAAGAGTAAAAATGGAGAAGTTCAACCGCTTATCATCATAACAATATCCATAATTGTAATATCACAAAAAAAATCTAAAGGTAAAAATAGTGTTTGTTTCATTCAATTAGAACCATATGAGTCTTGCATTGGTCAAATAAAGGAATTTCTCAAGTTTGGGACCCTCCCATCAGATTTGACATGAACTGCAAAGAGAATTAAAAAAAAAAATAGATTGTTACACTCTCTTGAGGGACGTGTTGTATAGATGTGGCTATGATGGAGTCTTACTTTGATGCCTAGATCCTAGAAAGGCATAAAGAGCCATAACTAAAGCTCATGATGGTACTTGTGGTGGCCACTTTAGTGGAATGGCCATTGCAAAGCATATTTTGTACATGGGTTATTATTGGCCCACCATGGAAAATGATTGTTGTTAGTATGTGAAGAAATGTCAAAAATATCAACACCAAGTAAATTTGACTCATGTACCATACTCTTCCTCAAAATGAGCAAGTATCCCAAAAAGCAATAAAATTCTCTTTCTCCTCCTCAAAACAAGCAAATATCCAAAAAGCAATAAAAATCAACTTTGCTCCAACACAAAAATGAGTTAACTTAAAAATAAAATCCCCAAAATTCAATGCAATAAAATAAGGAAAAAGAGCTTGAATCCTTAGAATTCTTAGTGTTTTTAAAATCGTGGGGTGATCCTTATTACACCAATGGGTTGAATGAAACCCACCTAGAAATGGGGTATCCTTATGCGTGGCACCACGTCTATCACATTAGCGACCTTATTTTGTACAAATATATGGATGCTTTAGGATGAGATAGCTTATTGGAATAAGTTACCAATTTATTAGTTTGACCTAGATCATAATGATAAATTAACATTCATTTGCACACACAGTTGGTCCTTGAGAAATTTACAACCACTAGGACAACCTTAACATCACGAAGATCTATGAGATGCATAAAAAAAATTGTTTGACATCACTATGTTGTTTGAGTCTTTGCAAAATTACCCTAGATCATTTATCCAAACCATTCCATATCATTGCCACTATTGCATCCCATAATCCATGTCAATTATAAATACCAAATGTTAGTGCCCCTGATTAAACAACAAGAATAAAGTTGATCAAGAAAAAGTCTAAAACATACACAAATGATCATCAAAACATACATTCACCATTCATTCCACCCAATCATCACATCATTTCATATGCATCCATATAATAAAATAAAAGTGCAATACAAATGATCACAATAAAAGCCATGTATATGTATATATATTATATATTTTATATATATATATATATATATATATATATGAATCACATAGTATAAAAATTACCTAAAAGGTTGTATACATAAAAGCACTAAGGCTCATAAAAAAAAAAGAAAACTATGAAAAGAGGTTATAAGAACTCCTAGCTAGGGCCACCATAACCCTTAGGAGGACCATGAGCTTATCCTTGTGAACCTGAGAGTATAGAAACTAGGAACCCACTAACGTGAACCACTAGGTCTAGAATCACTCTACATGCTAGAGCCAGAAATTGAAGATGAAGGTGGTAAAGATAGTGAAATATTATGATGAGAAAGAGTGTCCTCAAGCAACTCAATGTACCTAGCCTACACGTATGCAAAAGATAAATCTCATTCTTGGTGTGCCTCTGATTGAGATATCTCAACACAAATGGCTGCAATCTCATAACCCACTTTGTAGCCTCTCCACCTCACTTCACAGTTGAGCTGTATCAACATCTCGAGCCACAAAAACACTCTATAACATCATGATATTTATATCGCTAGCCTCTACAATATACCCTAAGATAACCTGCTCATCCTAAAGGAACCCCCAATACTCCTTAGTGTAGCGTGGAGGTAGATATTTCCCTCCATAATAATTACCTCCATATCCACCTCCATCACCATTGCCTCCACATCCATCTCCACAAACCTTGGCCTAGTGTATGTAGGTTAAAAATATACTCTAGCTCACCCCCTACTACCACTACCTTGATGATATTTCTACCATCGAGAAGCCTGCTCACCAATATATTGCTCATCACCACTTGCCACATCATCAAAAACCTAGTTAGGTACCAATGGAGGCTATGATGCAAACCAAACATCATACTCAGTTGTAGTCCCAACATCATCTACATATGGGATACCCATCACCTTATCATCTTGATCATCATCAACAGTCTGACGAGGCTTATCGCCCCAATGCCTATACACAACTAGAGCATCAGGAACTCCCTACACCAAATAAAAATACCACAACACTTGGGAGAACTGGATGAACTCCATCTCTCACCTATGCTACCCAAGCACCCACCTACCTTGCCTAAGCCACCATAGCTATTCTAAATCACCATCCTAAGTTAGACCTCGCCATGGTCACCAAATTATGTCAACACTAGTAAGAGCACCAAACATATCATGATAATCTTATCCACTATGAACATGGTAACTCGGTAAATACTTATTGCTAGTTTGTCAATCAAGAGCACAAGGCAATGAGTGATACCACTCATAAGGTAGACCCCCTAGTTGAGAAACCCTGATGTGCTCCCAATACCACAACTAAAGAATCAAGTTACAGTCGAGTCCCTTTGCTCCTACCTCTTCACCTCATATAACTCCACATACAACTAGTAAAGTAGACTAGGAGCCTATGCATAAACCTAAGGCTCACCAATCAGATCAATCACAAGCCTCACCTAGTTCCAATGGAACCTAGACCCCATATTGTTAGGAAACAACATGTTACCTAATATGTAAATATCAAATGTTGGCAACATTCCTAACTTCCCATCCTTGTACAATTGAATCTACGGGATACACCCTTACTAACATCCACATCCCAATCATCCTATATATTGACCTCAACTCATACTCCTTATCATGGCCAACCTGAATTAGCCCTCAATAGGAACATGGAAGATGTGGTAAACATCCTCCAGGATAATAGTAAGCTCCCCTGTCAAAAGCTAAAATGACCCCCTATCAGGGTCCCATCTCTCCACTAAGGCACACAAGTACTTCTCACCTGCCCTCACAGTCTCCACCCGCTCACAACTGTCCAACCTCATGACTGTCAGTCACTTCCATTCATTGTTAGTTAAGGCCTTCTGCATTCGAGATATGATATGGGCCCATCGATGTGCCTCTATAAATTTCACCTGCAAAAAGCGTAAAGAAATTACAAATCAATGCACACGTCATTTAAAAAAAACAAACATTCGACATCCATATATTAAAAAAAATGCAAAAACATTTTCATGCATTATTTTCACTTCAAATACATAAAAGAAATATTTTTTTCATACAAAAAAAAACATTTTCATACATTCTTTACAAAAAAAATAAAAAAATTTGCCTCCCCCTTTATCATAGTCAAAAAAAAAATTACCATCCCCTCTTAGTCATTACAAAAAAAAAAAAAAACACACAAAACAATAAAAACATAATAAGGGAAGGGTATCAAAAACCTACCTCCGTAACCCTCGCACCAACTTCCAATCTAGCCAATCTGCAAGCCTCTGCCTCGCCAACCTCTTGGATAGCCTCACCAACCGTCTCCATCACTCAATCTCTAAACCATTCATAATAACTTGAACCACATAAATTAATTCAAACTACACAATAAAGCATATTTATAACCACATATTGTGTAGCCAACTGTGTATCCACATTTGGAGAGTGGAGCCAACCATGTGTTTGCATTTTGTGAGCTCACGAAACCACACACCCATGTTTGGTGGTGCCAACCACGGATGCACAGTTGTCGAGTGTAACCAAACACACCCACATTGTTACAAAATAAAAAACAAAAAATAAAACACCCCCTCAAACCAACAATGCATTCAAACATCATCATTCAAAGTGACCTTTGTATCTAGTGAATTACCCTACATACCTGGCGATTGTAGGGAATGCTAATCCATGCAATCCAGTAGGATGGGCAGCTCACCATAAGGACACTTTTTCAACAATCACTCACCATCATTGCATGTAGAATTATATCAGCCGAGTCCTTAAATATTTGAGTCTAGATGTGTTCAACCTAATTTGCAAAAGGATATCATTAAGCCCTATTCTGTTGGGTTAAAAAAGAAAAAAACAATCAAATCATAATTTGGTAATTATTACAAATCACTAAAATGTATGAGCTCTCAAAGTACCTGGATCCTAACAACATAGCATTTGGTAGGAATTGTTATAGTCACATGGGCACCCAAACTCCCATAGTGGTTGGTTATTTTACCATAACATTTTGCACATCATTGAAACCAAAGGTAAATTTGCAACAACACAAACCATCCCAAACTTGGGGCATCAAGTTGATCTTCAATTTCACACATTTGCATACATCACATCCACCTCCTTTCATCATCCACATTTGGTCAATTGGCTTGTGGGTTTTATTCTTCACCCATTTGCCAATTGAGGGGGTAAGAAAACAAATCAAAATTTACAAAAATCATTCATTCTTGTGCATTGAGAAGTTTTGAGTCCATTTATCCATCCAATAAGGATAAGTGTCTCTTGTTTTTGCATTGCATTATATTTTACACAACACAGCACAAAAAGGGGCATTTGTAGACACAGAAACCTAGGCACTTGCAAAGCCCCATTCACATTGCACATTCTATATCCATATAATAAACTATATGCCTAAGTCCAAACTTAGGCATATAAACCTACACATTAAATTTTTTTTCTAGATTTTCTAAATTTGAAAAATCTACCTAGAATGCCCTGCATATCCACTAGACATGTGTCCTGGACACATCACCACCATCCCTTGCCAACATCTCACACACTTATGTTACCCTTGTCCCTTCACATGGGACATCCCTCACACCTCACTCCACTTGCACCTACTCATTAGCCACATCACCCTAGTTAAGTGAGACACCTTAGGTGACTCACTATAATTATTGCTTCCATTTGGTAGCTCTATATTACCACTTGGCAATCCTAGGTTGCCATCTCCATTTCCCTCTAAAATCCTAAGGGGCCTATAAAGGCACCTTCACCCCATAAACCAAAGGAGGCTGAAAGAACATATCATGAGGCTATCAAAATCATGCTAGGAGCTTGCACACATCCCAAGGAGATCAAGGATTTGAAGCCCCAAAGTGTCATCTGAAGCTTTCTACCATCTAGTCTCAACCACCTACCCATGGTTACATAGTCGCAACCACCATCCTATAGTTGCCTAACCACCCACTCATGGTTATCCAACCACGCCTGTGCACCTGCAGTTACTCATAATGCATAAAAGTCATTAACAATGCAGATTAGTAAGCTTTTAATTTGTTAGCAAGGCATTTTATTTTTAATTTCTATGTTTCCCACACTACACCTTTAATTTTTGCAAGCATTAGTTCAAGGTTTTTATTGTATTGGTTTTTAATCACATATATAGGTGCTACTAAATCCTTGTTTGCATTTCGTGTGTGTAGTAGACAGGTATTTGAGGAGCTATTGAAGATAAGAGCAGCCCTACTTCTAGGATACAAAATACCCTCACATTTGAAGCTGTAGCAGAGAAGCAAAGAACACCTAGTTATTTGCTAGAGAGTTGGAAGACCACCATTCAGATCATTATAGTTTAAGAAGAAAGCATTGTAATATCTCTCCCAAAGCATTGGTGTAAAGAATTATAAATTTGGGAGACTCACGCTCCCCTATATCAATACAAAGATGCAGTAAACATCCTCAAGGGTAATAGTAAGATCTCCTATCGAAATATGAAATGACCCCCTATCAAGGTCCCATATCTCCACTAAAGCAAACAAATACTCCTCATCCATCCTCACAGTCTCCACTTACCCACAATTGTCCAACCTCACGACCACCAACCACTCCCAATTATCATCAATCAAGGCATTCTGCACCCAAGATATGATACAAGGCCATCAATGTCGAGCCTCTATAAATTTCACCTACAAAAAGTGCAAAGAAAATACAAATCAATGCAAACGTCATTTCAAAAAAAAATATTCGGCATACATATATTAAAAAAAATGCAAATATATTTTCATGCATTATTTTCATTTCAAAAACATAAAAACCAAATATATAAATATATATTTTCATACATTCTTCACAAAAAAATTAAAAAAAAATCATCTCCCCCTTTATCATAGTTTAAAAAAATTATCATCCCTCTTAGTTATTACAAAAAAAATACAAACACACACAAAAAAAACAAAAACATAATAAGGAAAGGATCTCGAAAACCTACCTCCACAACCCACGTGCCAAATTTTGCTCCAACCGAGCTATCAGCATCCACTCTATTAGGCTCAACAATCGTCTCCATCACTCAATATCTCAATTACTTAGAATAACTTGAACCACACAAATAAATTCAAACCACACAATAAAACATATTTATAGCCACATTTTGTGGATCCAACCACATGTCTGCATTTGGCAAGTGAAGCCAACCACGTGTCCACGTTTGGCGAGTGCACAAAACCATGCACCCAAAGTTTAGCGATGCCAATTGTAGATGCACGATTTTCGGGCACAACCAAATGTGCCCACACGGTTACAAAATAAAAAATAAAATAAAACAAAATACCCCCAAACCAAAAATGCATTCAAACATCATCATCGTTCAAAGTGACCCTTGTATCTAGTAAATTACCCTACATACCTGGTGATTGCAATGATTGCTAATCCATGCAATTCGGTAGGATGGGTAGCTCACCATAAGGACACTTGTTCAATAATCACTCACCATCATTGCATGTGGAATTAAATCATTCGAGTCCCTCAATATTTGAGTTTGGTTGTGTTCAACCTAATTTGCAAAATATTATCGTAAAGCCCTCTTCCGTTGGGTTACTAAAGCAGAAAATAATCAAATCATAATTTGGTAATTATTTCAAATCACTAAAATGTCTAAGCTCCCAAAGTGCTTGGATCCTAATGCCATATCATTTGGTAGGAATTGTTACAGTCACATGGGCACCCAAACTCCCAAAGTGGTTGGTTATTTTACCATGATATTTTGCACATCATTGAAACCAAAGGTAAATTTACAACAACACAAACCATCCCAAACTTGGGGTATCAAGTTGATCTTCAATTTCACACATTTGCATACATCACATCCACCTCTTTTCATCATCCACATTTGGTCAATTGGCTTGTGGGTTTCATTCTTCACCCATTATCCAATTGAGGGGGTAAGCAAAAAAATCAAAATTTTCAAAAATCATTCATTCTTGTGCATCGAGAATATTTGAGTCCATTTATCCATCCATTAAGGACAAGTGTCTCTTGTTTTTGCATTGCATTATGTTTTACACAATACAGTACAAAAAGAGGCATATGTAGACACAAAATCCTAGGAACTTACAAAACCCCATTCACATTGCACATTCCAAATCCACATAATAAAATATATGCCTAAGTCCAAACTTAGGCATATAAACCTACACATTAAAAATATTTTCCAAATTTTCTAAATATGGAAAATCTGCCTAGGATGCCTTGCATATCTACGAGACATTTGTCCTGACAACATCACCACCAGCCCTTATAAAAATCTCACACACTCAGTTATCCTTGTCCCTTCACATGGGACATCCCTCACACCTTACTTCACTTGCACCTACTCATTAGCCACATCACCCTAGTTAAGTGAGACACCCTAGGTGAATCACTATAACTACCCCTTCCATTTGGCAGCTCTGGATTGCCACTTGGTAATCTTGGCTTACCACCTCCATTTATCTCCAAAATCCCAAGAGGCCTATAGAGGCACCTTCATCCCATAAACCAAAGGAGGTTGAAAGAACACATCATCAGGCTACCGAAATCATACCAGGAGCTCGTGTGCATCTAAAGGAGATTGATGACTCAAAGCTCAAAAGTGCCCTTTTTGTAGTTTTCTACCATCCAAACTTAACTTCCCATATGTGGTTACACAATCACAACCACCTTCCTGCAGTTACCTAACCACCCTCCCATGATTTCCTAGCCACACCTGCATACCTGCGATTACTTAGAATGTATAAAAGTCATTAAAAACACATATCAGTAAGCATTTAATCTGTTAGGAATGCATTTAGATTTACTTCTATGTTTTGTGCATTGCACCTTTGATATCTGCAAGCATTATTTCAAGGGTTTTATTGCATTTGTTTTCAATCACATATATAGGTGCTACTAAACCTTTTTTTTCATTTTGTGTGTGTAGGAGATGGGTATCTGAGGATTTGTTGAAGCTAAGAGTGGCCCTACTTCTAGAATACAAAATCCCCCACACATTTGGAGCTATAGTAGAGGAGCAAAGAACAACCAATCATTTACTAGAGAGTTGGAAGGCCACCATTTAGAGCATTGTAGTTTAAGAAGAAAGCATTGTAATATCTCTCCCAAAGAATTGGGGTAAAGCATTGTAAATTTGGGAGATTCAGGCTCCCCTATATCAATACAAATAAAAATCATTTATTATATTGCAATCTCTTCTTTTCGTTTCATGTGTTTGGTGTTCATTTATTTTTGCTACACACAAATAAAAAAATTAGAGGGAAAGCTTGCTACCTTGACTATGGATTCCTTTGATATAGTAGATAAGTATATATTTCAATTTAAAAAGTTACAAGATAATATCTAAACTAATAGAGGATTCTAAATGGAATAGGAGAGTAACATGAAGCTATGGATAGTAAAAAAATATTAAGTTTTTTAAAATTATATTTAATAATATATTAAAAATATATGAGATAGTTGTTGTTGTGTTTGAGAAGCTTTGTGTCTACTTTTCAAAATTTGTTCTTCCTCTAATTAATGAAATGTTCAAATACATCACTACCAAGCTTGAAGATAATAATGTAAAGTTCATTCTCTCGTCCATCAAACTCATGCAAAATAAGTGATTAATATTGAGTGACAAGACTCCAAAGTAGAATGATATGATAACTAAGAAGCCAACCTATGAGTTTTGTAAGAAGGAAGGACACAAGTAGTGTTTTTCTAGATTTGCATAAAGAAGCTTGAGGAAGTAACAAAAAAGGGGGTGTTAACATTGCTCTCTTCTATGCATAGGGTGAGGATAGTCATGATGGTGAAAACTCAAAAACTCATGTAGTTTTTCATTTAGCATATTGGGCATCCACCTCTTTTGATGATAATATTATTGATTTAAGGGCAATAAGGCACATGGACAAGCATGAATACCTTCTACATGGTTACTATACACTACATCCAGGAGAGTGTGTTATCATTGGAGATGATTCTTCCCTATAGATGGTAAGTTATAAAGAAGTTAATATTAGAATTTCTTCATTGGAATATGTTCTTCATGTTCCTAGTGTTGACCCCAATATTTTATCTATTTATTGCATCACCCATACAACAAAATGGTAAAATTTTAGCCTAATTTTTGGTTGATAGAAGATATTTATGATGGATTCAAGATAGTTATCTCTAGATATTGTGATGAGTTATATTAGATGTATAAATTAGGGCATAGATTGGCACCTTCTACTTCTTCTTAGAAGAAAGAATTTATGATCATGGTGGCACAATCAAATGATGAGGGTCAAATATGGCATCACAGGCATGAAAATATTAGGTATGGATAATTAAGGTATGTATGTTTTTATCAGATGGAAATTGGAATTCTTCACATTTATCCTATATAATATACTATAACTTTGAAGGAGATGTGGATGATAGGATCTCTTAGAAGACTTCATCTATCATAGCTTCCAACAAAAAAATAAAAAACATCTATGCTTGGTGACTTGAACCTAAGACCCTTTACCAACGAATATTTATGTCTAAATTTCATAACCATATTTTACATTCACCTATTGTTTTCGAAACCCTACATGCCTCCATAGATGATAGTTAGTCACCTTAGTGAAGTGAAAACATGATATTCCAGAAACAAAAAGGATAAACTAAAAATGCAATGTAAACGAAACTAAAATAATGCTTAAACCCTATGTTATTGAAAAATGCGTAAAAAGAAAGAACATGAACACAAGATATCAAAGCAATATAAAAAGAACGACCCTTTTATTGATATGCTTTACAAATTTGTGTTACAATGCATCTCCTTCCTTTTTAGGGGATAGGAGCGTTAAATGTTGGTCTTTTACAACTTGTTTCAGAATTCCTTCTTTTGCGTGCCCACATATAAGATGGGTGAACCAAAACGTTGTCACCGCTTGCGTTGGTAAAGGTAGATTCCTCATTGCTCCTCTAATGCTGCAAATCTGCGTTCAAAGAAACAAACAAAGAATCAGTAGCACCTGTGTATGAAAAATAAAAGATGAATCTAACGATGGTTAAAATGAGTCTAAATAAACTGAAAACTTGACAAAAGCATAAACATGAAACTAGCTAAATACTACAAAAGAAATAGTCACCAAAAGCAATAAAGCCGGGGGTGCCCGAAGGCAAACCACCCGCGGGTGAAACTTTGCTTCGACACCAATCCGCTTGGGATGGGTCCGAAACCTGATGTGATGTGTTGTCGGCAAATTGGTAGGATATTGTGGTCAGAAAAATTGGGTTTAGGTTCTTGATTCATGCCTTCAAAAGTCACCCAATAACCTCTCTTTCGATTAAGAGATTATGGATGTTGAAAGCACAAATCACAAGTAAGTGAATTAGCAACACTTCGTCGCTCAAAATGCTCCTTCTCTGTATATCTTTTGGGTGAGGAAACTCACCATTTTATAGACCCAAGGGGTCTCTTTGAATTAACATGCAAAAGTGTTTCTCTGCATGAATGCTTTTTGTGTGAAGAGATGACTTCTTCTTGATTAAGGGTTTCTTAACTGCTTCTGTGCATGTCTTTGTATATTTAGAAAAACTCACTCGCACTCCCATGCAATAAAGGGATAGCTAAGTGGCAAATCTAAGTTGTCTTAAAAAGCTCACTCTCATTCCCATGCAATGAAGGGAAAGTCAATTGGCAAATATGAGTTGTCAAAAGAACTCACTCGCACTCCTATGCCATGCAAGAAAAGCTAAGTGGTAATTCTGAGTTGTCATGCACCGAGATCTAAATTTTTGTTGGTCAAACCTGGCGTTTTTCCCACCCTGAAGCAAGCGCTGGTAATCGTCTCTGGGTGAGACGAGTATCAATCCGCACTCGTCCCTGGGTGAGACGAGTACTAATCCGCACTCATCCCTGGGTGAGACGAGTACTAATCCGCACTCGTCCCTAGGTGGAGCGAATAAGTAACAAAGTGTCTAAAAGGTGCCAAATTGATCCCTGACTTGTAAAACTATTGTGTGAGTGGTTAGAACCACTGTTTAACCTCTGGGGGCTGTGTGTGTTAGTGTGATCAGTGCTTGTTGCCACATAATCGGACTGGTGCTGTTTTGGTGTCTACATGAAGAAATGTGCACATTAATGCAAAAGGAATGTATGGCATTTAAAATTCAAATCCTCCCTCCATGAAAGTACCTAACACTTTCCCTTGACCAAGATAGCAAATTTATAGGATATAATTACAACACAAAACTTTCTTTATCATTTTTGGTGCATCCTACCAAGCAAAAAGGTTTGTAGTAGACTTGAACTTGCAATGGATTGAATTATAATTTTTTCTCACTATAGACATGGAAAATTGACCAACCAAAGCAAGTCAATATTCCTAGAGCCCTATAGAAGGCCCTAAAACTTGTCTAGGCACAAATATGAGCCTCCTCCCCCTTTGTTCGTCCTTTTTTCCTAGTTCTACAAAATTACGGTCAACCCTTATGGGGCACGATTTTGGTAAGTTAGGGTATTCTCTTAGAAAACCCTATTTTTCTTGGACCAAATCGCAATATTTCGACCCTCCCTTAGGTTTACCACTCTTTTGATCTCCAAAAATCTTATGAATAGAGGGTTTGGATCCCCTTTTCTCCTAGCAACTATCTAAGAAATTCCAATAGGTAATTTTGAAAAGTGTGATTTTAGCTAATAATTCTTTTGGAAAGCAAGTCTTCTAAAAATATCAAGTGTTCTTTGGTTTTTTTCTATTGCTCTATTGCTGAATTTTTTCTCTTGGTGGACAATTGTAGGAGACTTGAGGATGAATCTATAATTTTATGGAGGACTTCACTCATTTTTCTATTCTTTTGCTACCACTAGTTTTATTCTTGTGTTACTTCTGAAATTGTTTCTTTTGCATTTTGTATTTTGAAATTTTCATCCTTTCATCATTCTCCTCTTCTGTTCCAAAATTGTGGTTGCCCCTTACAGGGTGTGATTTTGATAGTACCCAAAGTCATGATCGCTCCTTACAAGGCATGATTTCAGCTTTACCAAGTTTGGGATCAAAGTTTCACTCCAAACCCTCATTTCCATTTATGTTCTTCATATAGATCATAATACTATTGTTTGCACTCTATTTTTTGCACTGTTTCATTTCATTTCATATTTGCATTTTTTATTTTAAAAAAGTTAAAAAATAACTTTTGCTTTCAAATGGTCAACTAAAAGGACCAATGGGACTTGACTATTGTGCCTCCAAACTCAGTATTACAATGCCCTAAGTAGACCCCCAAATGTTGATCAAATTTTTTAGGGTCTTTGTGAAACTATTTTACAAGTTTTGAATTTGTTTGGATATTCTTGACGCAAGTAAAATTTGAGGTCAACCGTCAGATCAAATAAGTATTCCAAGTTTATATTCTTAGGCTATTTATTGTTTTCTTTCTACCTATTTCTATTTAAAACTTAGATCTTAAGTAAAATAAAAAATATTTTTATCATATTTTTAGCATTTGAAGAATAAAAGCATATATTTTACATTCTAGGGTTAAATTTTTTTGTGCATTATCTTTAAAACCCTTACTGAAAAGAAAAGAGTTTCATTTTATTACAATTTTAGGTTTTAGTGATCATTCAAAATCAAGAATCATACTAGGGTTAGTTCTTTTTTTCTTGCATTGATTGTTTACCTTGCATTGTCCTTTTATTTCTTAGCTTAGATTATAGGGAGGCCAAATTAAACATAGGTGATTGATTTAAAATATACGTTAAACATTTCCATCCTAGACTTGGAGTGTGTCCTAAAATCATCCTTGGTGAACCTTTCGATCCCGAAGCCTTCGAGTGTAGAGAATATAACACCCCCTCATGGTCACCTTGGATCCTAATAGATCTAGCCAAAAATCATATGTGATAGGGTAGTTTCTCCCCTATACATATTTAGTAAATCTAATGTGAACACATATGTTAGTGGCCAAGATAGGAAGATTTTTTTATTTTGTTCTTATTTTGAAAAATTTAAGCAAGACCACTAAATTTGTTTTCTTAGAATTAGAAAATAGTAAAAAAAAAAAAAAGAATCTTCTTGTGTGTGTGTTGTTAGTGTTCTCATCTATCCTTTCTCTTCCTCATGGATCCCAACACTAGAAGTAAGAAAAATCTTTTAGAATCACAATCTAGATGTAGAAGAGGAAGAACATGAAGAAATTGATATCAACTTTTATCCTCTTGAGGGACCCAATGAAGGCTTCAATTTCACATATTTGGATCATATATGGGGTTTTATGAGACATCATAGGGAGGCTTTTATTAAGGCTATGGAATACGAATCCTGACTCAAAATAGGTGAAAGCCTCCTCCTCTAATCATCTCTTCTAGGCATGTTCATAACAACCCCTTGTTTGAATCTTCACATCATTTCAATATTTTTCATAAACCAACATATGCCACTACCATGACCACCAACATTGGGGGAATTCCACAAGTTCCTCCAACTAGTAGTGCATATAAAGACTATGTTCAATTTCCTCCTCATTCTAATCATCTCAACATTAATGATTCTATTCCATCAAATGTCAACTATCCTCTATAATAAGATACCACATATCATAACCCATACCATAATAGTATCAATACCTCCAACATTATCCAAGTTCTCTTTCAAAAACCTACCTATATTCCTCCTCTAGGAAATCTAGGGGAATTGCACAACAATCCTGATATGCAAAGTTTTACTAATGTAGTGAAACAATTGGTTTCAAGAGTGGATATGATTCAACCTCCTAGTTTCACCTACAACCACAAAGAAATAAGCAATCAACCCTTCGACCATGTTGTTGATTCTAGGCCCTATCCTAAGTATTTTCTAATGCAGATTTTTCCTATTTATAAGGAGTAGAAGACCCAATTGAACATTTAATAATGTTTAGAATAGCGTGCCATGATATTATATATAATGCCATGTTATTGCTTAATACATTCCCTAAGAGCCTTGGTGGTATGTCATTGGAATGGTATTATCAACTACCTCATCATTCTTTGAGTAATTTTGAAGAGAACATAATTGTTTATTCAGTAATTCGAGCTTATGTTGAAAAAAATGTGACTATGAAAGATATTTATATGTTGAAACAAGATAAATATATATTTTTTTAGAATTCTTGTCTCGTTGGAGGAGTCTATTTGGATGATTGAGTTATACTTTACCCCCTCAATATATTCTTGAGATATTCATTGGAAATTGACAAGAGAATATATCTTATGAGTTAGAGACAACAACCATTACTTATTTTGACCAAACCATAGATCTATCTAGAAGGGTAGAACAAGCCCTTATTCGAAGAGGTCAAATTAAGTAAAAAAAGATAGGCCCACAAATAATTAGTATAAGAAAGAGCATATAGTTTGTGATGGGGTAACATATAGTAGGCATGTTAATAGTGTTATTAAGATCCTACAAAATATGGTGCTTAGCCAACCTCAAAAACCCCCACCAAGAAATTCTACAAGACTCAACATGCCTATGAATGTGGTCCTAAAACAGATTTTGGAAGCTAATATGATAGAGTTATCTCCCATAAGGCAACCCGATACCATGACTACTTGGTATAAGCTTATCCAATATTGTGAGTATCATAGAGTGGAGAGGCACATGACAAAGTCATGTAAGAGGTTGAAACATGTGGTTTAGGACTTAATTGATGAATTTTGTCTTGTTATAGAGGGTCCTCAACCTAATTCTCCAACAAACAATCAACCTCCTACTCAACAAACACCCACAACTAATCAAGACATGGGGATATTCCAAGACCCTCATCGAAGCATGAGCAACAGGTATCTAATCAAGTGTCACATGGTAATTTACAACCTCCCTACAACAATATGGTTGGTATGATAGCAATAAATACAAGATAACAATATCAAGCTCAACCAACTCAACGATCATAGTAGGAAATGATTTCTACATCCAATCAACCTTTGAAACTACCCTTAGTTTTGAATAGTACCTAAAAAAGGAGCACAATAGTAGAAAATCCACCTTTGTTGTTGAAGGCATAACTTAAAGTCTCCATTGACATTCAACAATAGTTAGCTAGAACCCTAGCTAAGATATCTCTTAGAAATTTTATAAAATTCTCCTATTCATAGGGAAGCCTTGTTGAAAATTTTTAAGACAATAATATGTTCCTCAAGAAATTCCCCCTAGTGTTATAGTTGATGTTGTAAGCTCTCTTGGGATACATCATATTACATTTTCAGATGATGATATTCCTTCCTTAGACTTATGAGGGAATTATTCCATCTACATCACTATATTTATTGGGGAAACCTTTATCAAGCAGATTTTGATAGACAATGGTTCTTCCCTCAATCTATGCACTTCTCATTTTTTCTAAAAATTTAGATTAAAAGAGGAAGATTTAACTAGATTCGATATCATCATCAAAGCTTTCAACAATGAGTCCAAAGAAGCTTGCGATATTATATCTCTCCCCATTAGGATCAGACCTAAGATATTATATACCTTGTTCTATGTGGTGTCTTGCCTTGCATATTTTAATATTCTTCTTAGATTCCATTGGGCATGCAACATGAGCTATCTCTTCTACTTTTCATCAATTTTTGAAGTTCAAATTCAAAGATCAACTCATCACCATTTTGGGATACCCTCATCCATTTCAATATTATTCAATGGTTGAGTAAGCTCAATTTGATCTCAATTTATGTCCATTAGTTTCTTCATCTCATATCACCAAGCAAATTAAAAATATAAAGGTGAATGAGGAACCACTAATTAATATTTCATCATAGGATCAAGTCAATCCATTTCTTCAAGAACCTCTTCTAGATCTTGCTAAGCTACCACCTTCACCAAGGACTATGAGTTTACCCTATAAGAAAGGTGAAGTTGTACATGTAGACACCAAAATAGCACCAATCCGATTACGTGACAACGAGCGCTGATCGCATTGACACAAACAGTCCCTAGGGCAGCCCCCAGAGGTTAAACAGTGGTCCTAACCACTTCTAAAAGTAGTTTTAGAGGTCAAAGGTCAATTTGGCACCTTTTAGGCACTTTGCTAATTATTCGCTCCACCCCAGAATGAGTATAGACTGGTACTCATTCCACCCAGGGACGAATCCCAGCGCTCGTTCTGGGGTGGGACGAATACCAGGTTTGACCAACAAAAAGTCAAACCTCAGCACAGGACAACTCAGAACTACCACTAAGCTCTCCCTTCATGGCATAGGAGTACGAGCGATTTCTTTTGACAACTCAGATCTGCCACTTGACTCTCCATTCACTGCATGGGAATAAGAGTGAGCTTTTCAGGACAACTCAGATCTGCCACTTGACCCTCCCTTCATTGCATGGGAGTGAGAGTGGGCTTTTTCATGACAATTCAAATTAGCTACTTAACTCTCCCTTCATTGCATGGGAGTGTGAGTGAGTTCTTTTGAGCATGCAGAAGCAGTTACAGAAGCAGTTATGAAATCCTTGATCAGGGAGAAGTCTTCTCTTCAATAGAAAAAAGCATTCATGCAAAATAGCACTTTTGCATGTTAATTCAAGAGACCCCTTGGGTCTATAAAAGGGTGAATTTCCTCACCCAAATATAGACAGAGAAGGAGCATTTGGAGCAATGAAGTGCTATTGTTTTTCTGACTTACGATTTGTGCCTTTACATCCATAATCTCTTAATCGAAAGGGAGGTTATTGGGTGACTTTTGGAGGCACGAATCAAGACCCAAAACCCGATTTTTTTGGACACAATACCCTACCAATTTGTTGATAACACATCACAATAGGTTTCGGACTCATCCCAAGCGGATTGGTGTCGAAACAAAGTTTCAACCCATGGGTGGTTTGCCTTCGGGCACCCCCTGCCTTATTGTAGGTTTACTCATCTCACCCCGAAACGAGTACCAAAATGTTGCATGTTTACTCGTCTCACCCCGAAATGAGTACCAAACTGTTGTAGGTTTACTCGTCCTACCCCGGGACGAATACGGATCTGTATCAAATTTGGTGACTGTTTCTTTTGCAGTATTTTGCTAGTTACATGATTATGCTTCTATCAAATTTTTAGGCTATTTGGATTCATTTTAATCATCGTTATATTCATATTTTACATTCATTAACAGTACTCTTTCAGATTTGCGAGTTTCATTATCATACACAGGTGCTACTGACGATTTGTTGTTTCTTTGAACGTAGGAGGAGCAGCAAGGATTAAAGATTCATCAATACCAGCGGTGGCAACACTTTGGTCCACCCATTTCACATGTGGGCATGCGGAAGGAGGAACACTAAATTCATGATTGTAATTGAAACTATGTTAACGCTCCTACCCCTTAAAAGGGAGGAGACGTCTTTGTAACCGAATTGGAAGAGTATAAATAAAAAGGGTTGTGCTTTCTGTACTTCTTTTTATCTCATTTAAATTCGTCTCTTTTCTTCCATTTCGTGCATTTCACTTTATAGGACTTTAAGCGTTAACTTTGGGTTTTGAATACATCGCATTAGTTTTCCTTTCAATCTTTTAGAATCTCGTGCTTTCAATGGCGATCACGGTGGGACCTCTGTCCTCTATTTTTTTTTAGGTTAGATTTTTGATCTGAAATTGCTTGTTTTGATTGTAGGTACCTATTTTTTAGTCATTAGACTGTTATTCATTTCAGTCCATGACGATTACAGAATTGGGATTCGTCTCACCCAGGGGCGAATGGGCATTCGTCCTACCCTAGAACGAATACGGTTTTGATATTCATCTCACCCCGGGACGAATAGCATTCTATGCATTTTTCAGAGTAGCAAATCAGAAACATCCTTTTGGGCAGAGAAGAGGTAGGGGTTTTTAACAAGCCTCTATCAAATTTTTGTTTTTTGTTTTCTATTTTCTGATTTTCAGTTTTTGTATGGCTTAGGGAAAGTTTCCTTTTGTTTGCCTGTTTCATTTTTTGCAAATTAAAATGAACCCCACACACATCACGTGGTAAAATTAAACCAAGGAGCTGGTCGTAAAACCCCAGCCCTTGATCAAGACCAATGGTGGATTTCATCACCGCCTTGGCTTGATTTTGCATACATTACCCCGATCGCTCTGTTGCTAGACGTAAATCCTGACGAAAGCTGACCAAGTGTAGCTAGGGTGATTCCTAGCGCATGAGGATAAGTCTTCTATGGTAGGTGTCATAAACAGAGCGATTCCCCTTCTGTACCGCCTATGTTCCATGTATCATCTGCTCTCACGTACCTATAGTCTCCCTCACGTAAGGGTGGGTATATAGAGAGGTTGGTATATCGGTCCGACAATGGTATATTGAAGGGGCGACCATTTTGGGAGTCATAAGAGCCTTCATAATTGCATTTAAATGGTTTTCATAAAAAGATTTCAAAAACAAACAACAAAACACACTAAACCAAAATTAGGGCACACTCTTAATCTTTAAAAGAGATAATCATTGCTTGTGTGTATGCTATTTTTTGTTTAAAGTATCAAAAAAAAAATCATAAAAAGAAAAATCTAAAAAAAAAAGAATTTCTGCATCTTTAGGTTAACATCACCATGGTGTACACTCGTAGCCAAGCCCAATCACGGGCAGAAGCTACAGAGGATACACCAAGGGGGACAAGTCGCCTCCGCTATAGCCCTAAAGACTTGGCCATCCCGCCTTGGCGGCAGGATACACAAGTTAGTCCGCACCATGCAGTTACAGAACATGACTTTAGAGGCACCTCCTTGAGGGGCACTCCAACTCATGCCATCACTAGACAAGACTATAGAGGCACCTCCTTAGGGGGTACTCCCATTCAGAAAAGATCCTTTCAAGAAGACAACCTACATGTAGCACGTGACCTAGATACAAGGCCTCCCTTGGAAGTTCGTTATGGGTGGCCTAGTGATGAAGCGCTATGTACTGCTCTAGAACAACAAAGGGTCCACAAGGAGGAACCATATGATGTCGTTACTCCTAATTTACCCTTGATTAATGTCAGACACACTAGACCATATCCAGAATATCAGGTTCTCTCGATAGGGCAAGACAATTCTGCCCACACCTTTTATGCATATAACAGAGAATGTGAGGAAGATCACTACGTTCCTCAAGGATAGTACATAGCATGGGAATGATGCACGTCTGCACCCGCTTTATATCCAAATCACTCATTGAGACCAAAGCTTCAAGTCAATGTTGCTAACCTCGATAGAGGGAAGCAATAGATAGGGGTCTCGAAGTATCATGACCGAGAAAGGCATGTAGGGGAGGCATCTAGGCCTCCTAACCCAGAGACGGTGGAACAAAATGACTTGGCATTTGCCAAACTAGCCGCTCACCAAGCGCAGATCACATGGCTTAGGCAAGACCAACAATAATTAGAACATTTGTGTCACCTTAACCAAGAGCGCATTCAACGTCGGACAGCTGAACTGCTTCACAACAATGCGCCTGAGAAGGCCCTAGTCCCTCGTGCACAGCAAGCTGAGATGTATGTGAGGCACAACCCCTTAGTGCAAGACAGGTCTCCGTGACTTCATCAAGCACTGACCCTAAGACCTCCTAGACCTGAGCGGGAGGCCACTCCTCGAAATCCGTGATGGGCATCCTCCGCGGGCACCCATCAATGTTTATAGGCCTAGGCTAGACACTCCTCAAGAAGCTTATGAGGATTATGAACAAGAAGAAGAGCGGGCTGAAATGCCCTATCAAGGCAGAAGGGGTGCTACCTAGTTATCCCTTCAAAGGCCTCAAGTTCCCCACAACCCACAGTGGGAGCAAACCAAGGAGGAGGAGATTAAGTCCTCCGATGCATACAAAGTGTTGTTAGAACGCTTAGAGACTATGGAACTCAAGACTTTTGGGCCCCAAAAGCCTACTTTACGTCAACTCCGTAGTCATCCTGTGCATCCGTCAGTGTCGACACCTCCATACCCCAAACATTTTAAGCTGCCCTAGTTGGCACTCTTTAGAGGGGACGAAGATGCTCAAGAGCATGTGACTCGATTCCTGAGCCAATGCTTCGGCATTTAGGATAATGATGCTTTGTTATTAAGAACATTTATAACCACATTCATAGGCCCTGCCTTGGATTGGTTTACCCACTTACCGAAGCATAGCATCTACAACTTGGATCAACTAGTGGACGCGTTCCTAGAATGTTTCACTTTTAACACAAAGAAAAAGGCGTCACTAAGTGATCTAGCTAGCCTCAAGCAATATGAGGAGGAATCTATGGTGGCATATGGGAATCGATGGAGGACGTTGCTTTCAAAGCTATCCTACCTCCCTCCTATGTTCGACCTAACTCAAATGTTCGCAAAGAGCTGTTTGCGATCGATCTCTATGCTATTGCAGCTGCAACAATATGCCACTCTAGAAGAAGCTCTGGCGCAAGCTAGAATTATCAAAGAGATCAAGATACAGGATGGCAAAATTGCCAAGCCTAAGAAAAAAGAGTGGAACAAGAGCACCAAACCAGGGACTACGCAATAGAAACCCATCGTGGTCAATCAAGTTGCTATCAATGCCCCTAAGCCTGCCCAAGCAACACAGCCTCCAAAGGCTAATTATCAGGTGATGCCTCACAATAACTATGAGAAAGATAATCAAAAGCAGGATCACAATCAGCAGCGTCACCCTAGGTGGCAATTTACACCATACACCGAGTCCAGGGACTCCTTGTTTGACCGTTTGTTAGCGGCAAACTTGATTAATCTTCCAGAGATTCAAACAATAGATCCTAATGCGCCCAAGCCTAAGGGCTACAGAGAGGATCTTTACTATAGATTCCATAGAAGGAAAGGGCATGACCTTAACGCCTATTGGAAGTTCAAAGGTTTAGTGCAAGACCTCATTGACAATAATACATTGGTAGTGGATAATCCCATCGCGCCCAACAACCAACAAATGGGTGTTTTTAGAGATCCTTTACCCACACATGATGCACAAGCAAAACCTCTTCATGTCAACGAAGTGCAACAAAATTGCCCCATGGAGGGGTATGTTGGGATGATCAGCATTGTGACAAGGAACAAGAGATACCCAGGAGCTGCCCCCGTGACAGCCACAAGGGAAGTTCCATCCATGTCACAACCTCAAGTGAATCCTACACAGCTTCCCCCGCCTAGACCAGTGGCCATGATTCGAACTAGACTTACTCAAAGTCTAAGGACCACGTCGGCTAGGCTCTCCATATATGAGCTTATTCAGCAATCGGCGCCCCATCGGGAAGCTCTCATGGAGATATTAAAGGCAATTGAGCTGCAACCCCATGAAGCAAATTCGTTCAACAATTTTGTGGGGCATGTCAAACAGTGTACTAAACCAGTCATCACCTTCAGGGAAGATGAATTAAAAACGATGACTGGGGATGTAGCGGATCCACCCCTGCACGTTATTACGCGGGTCAATGGGATTTCATATAAGCGGGTGTTGGTAGACACTGGTTCGTCCAGTAACATTATTACAACCGCCACACTAAAACATTTGAAGCTGCCAGCCTCTCACATCGTACCTTCCACTTATACTCTTTGAGCATTTAATGATGCGATATGCTCGATAGTTGGCACAATTGTCCTACCCATCCAAGTGGGACAAAAGACCATTCATGCATTGTGCCACATTTTAGAAGGTGAGATGGCTTACAATATCTTGCTTGGGTGGCCTTGGATCCGGGATATGAAGTGTGTCCCCTCAATTGCTCATCAATGCTTGAAGTATACATTTGAGGGACAAGTGCATGTGGTCCCCACAGATTTAGAACCTTTCAAATATTGCAATTCAGTGCAACTAATGCCGTAGTCGACCCTTCCTTCAATGCATGTGGATTTTTAGTTAAATCCATCTAAAAGGGGTCCGATTACGCAAGAATCTCCATTACCAAATCAATCAAATTCCTAGGCAGGTTCATCTTCTTCATCTGGTCCTCCCACAACGATGCCACCTACGGTGGCCACACCAACGGACAAAGGAAAGAAGCCCCTGGAAGAGGAACCACCCTCAGTCTCCAACATCTCGACAGAAGAGAGGCCTAATAGAATGGAAGTCGAGATGCCTAGTTCACCCCACATGGAGTGGACTCAAGGAGAACTCCCATTCGCTTCCTCTCAATCACCAATGATTACTGTTGAGATGTCTAACACAGGCATGGGGGAGTATATAGTGCGCAATGTTATCGCCACGCCCACACTAGAGTCTATGCAAGACATGGGAAGACCTCGCCTCCCCATAGGCTCTGTGGTTCCTCTAGGTTACCCACCTAATCAGACAAACTTTATTTTTGGGGGCCTGGATAATGGCGTTGAACCTTCCCTACAAGAAGAGGAAGATGAAGAGCCCTTTGTGGAGGATGTCAATTATCTGTCTAACCCAGACTTCGCATTAAGATATCTTAGCCAATGCAATTGGCATGGATATGGGTTGGGCCGGTATGAACAAGGAGTGCGTGTTTTGTGCCAACCAAGATACCAAATGCCTTATGACAAGTCAGGGGTAGGGTTTAATCACCCTTTGCCCCTTGACATCTTGGTCAAAAACATGCAAGGCCTAGGGATAGGCAACAAGGATGGGTTGGCATCAGATCCATATGCCAATCCAAATACAACTTATACATTGGGGGATTATTTCCCATTACAAACAAACAACCTTGTTGACCTCAACAACCTTTTCCCTTCGGTCGAACAAGGAGAAACCTCAAGGACTCACCCACAAGGGGAATATGGACAAGACCAAGAAGGGTCTTCCGAAGATGAGTCAGAGTATAATCATTCGCAAGAATATCCCATGAATGATGATCAGGAACACTTTCTGACAATGTTCCCATTGGCTGCTCCAGTTGAGCATAGGCCACTTCAAGACAATTCGGTCCCCCCGTAGAGAGCGGAACAACCTAGATGGGACCACATCAATTTGCTCGAACAAGATGAGATTCATGTGTCGCAAGCAACCGTTGGAGTTAATGAAGGCCTGTGGATCTCTGATAGTGATTACGAAGATGAAACTGAGATGGCCTATCTTAACCACATGCGACAAATGCAGCAGCAATATCCCTTGGACATAGATGACATGTTTGAACACTTACACATAGGTCCAAGACATAGGTGGCACCTCAACCCGATGTAGTTATAGCAATTATTGCACCCGCCACTCTAGGTACATAGAGAGCATCTTCCACCTGGAGACCCTATCAAACCATCAGTGCCTAGGGCAGATCCTATTTGCATGTCCATGCATAGGGCTGATCCCTTTGTGCCAGTGCCTATAGAGCCAGATCCAATGCATCAAGAACATCCTGAATGTCAGAGTTATCACACATGCGGTAATGGAGGTTACAATCATTTCATCAACATGATCTCCATTGACTTGACCGCCCCCATCCATGATCCAGCCAATCCAACATGATCATTGCATCTAGACATAGAGGCTATAGATTGGGATCGCGCTGACACACCACCATCCCCATCAGAGTATTGGCCTTGCGGTGGGATGTTTCATTTCACTCCAGGATAGACTCAGGATGTCTTCCATGCTAAAGAGGAACTCGACGTTCCTAAGGATGATCTTAATTCAGCAAATGATATCCATCTGATCCCAACTCCACACCAGTTGGAGGACGGATCCCACATGTCGATCGAGGCAACGACTGATGTAGACATCAGCACAGATCCAATGAATCCATGGATTCTCAAGCTGGGGGTAAGTCTCTCCCCCGAAGAGCAAGCCGATTATGTTGCCCTTCTCAAGGAGAAGAAGGAGGTTTTTGCATGGTCATATAAGGATATGTCGGGACTAGACCCATAGCTAGTCATGCATAATTTAATGCTTGATCCGACAATCAAGCCAGTAAAGCAAAAACTATGCAAGATGCACCCAACAGTGGCCTTAATGGTAAAATATGAGTTACAAAAGTTGTTGGATGCCCAGTTTGTCATCTATGTGGATTATCCTCCATGGTTGTCTAACATGGTTCCCGTCAAGAAGCCCGATGGGAGGATTCGCATATGCACCAATTTTTGAGATCTTAACAAAGCGAGTCCTAAGGATGATTTTCCCTTGCCAAGCATTGACGCATTGGTAGATGCCACAGCGGGCCATGAAATGCTTTCCCTTATGGATGGTTTCTCAGGATACAATCAGATTCGTATCAATCCCAAGGACCAACTAAAAATGGCATTCACAATGCCTTGGGGGACATTTTGCTATAAGGTCATGCCTTTTGGCCTTAAAAATGTTGGTGCCACTTACCAACATGCCATGATGTACATCTTTCATGATTACATGCACAAGACTTTGGAAGATTACATGGATGATTTGTTGGCCAAATCTCTTTTGCACCCAGATCACCTTGGTGACTTGAGCAAGGTCCTCGATCGCCTCATTGAACATAAAGTCAGACTAAACCCCAAGAAGTGCATCTTTGGCATCACCTCTGGAAAGCTCTTGGGTTTCATAGTCTCCAAACGAGGAATTGAGGTAGACCCAAACAAAGTCAAGGCAATCCTTGAAATGCTTCCCCCAACCACCATCAAGCAACTCAGGAGTCTACAGGGAAAGGTTGCGTCGATCAAGCGCTTCATAGCATAGTTATCTGACAAGTGCCGACCCATGAATAAATTATTGCATAAGGGGGTCACATTTCATTGGGATGACGAGTGCCAGTCAGCCTTTGATGACATTAAATAGTACTTGGCTTTGCCGCCAGTATTGGCACCACCTAGACCAAGAGTGTCATTCTATTTATACATCTCAACTACTGAGGTGGCACTGGGCGCCATGCTGTCCCAAAAAAATGAACTTCACAAAGAATAGGCTACATACTATCTTAGCCACACCCTGGTCAGTTATGAACTTAACTATGCATACGTTGAAAAGCTCGCTTGGCAGTGGTGTTTGCTACCAAAAAGCTATGCCACTACATGCTCAATAATAAGATGTATGTTGTGTCTAAGGAGAATCCATTGCGATACATGATGAGTCGTACTTATCATAGTAGTCGCACGGCAAAATGGATCATGTTGTTGATGGAGTTTGACATAGAGTTCATTGGACAAAAATCCATAAAAGGTCAAGTCATCGCCGATCAACTAGTCGAGGCTCCTCTTGAAGACGATCAGCCTCTGAATTTCAAACTACCTGATGATGGGGTCTTCCATGTTTTAGAATCACCAGATTTTGATGAGCCTGAGTCACAGGCTGACATAACCCTATTCTTCGATGGTTCTAAATGTGAGCAAGGGGGTGGCACGAGAATTGTATTCTTCACTCCACAAGGGGCTCCAATGCCTCTATCATTTAAATTAGACTTCCCGTGCACCAATAACAATGTAGAATATGAAGCCTTGCTCATAGGTCTTCAGATAGCAGTCACCATGAACATTAAATGATTGAACATCTTTGGTGACTCATTGTTAATTGTCAATCAAGTTAAGGGGATATTCCAATGTAAATGCCCAGTTCTGCAGGCCTATAAAGCCCTTGTGGACAAATTCCTGGCACAACTTGAATGGTACGACATCGAGGCACTCCCTCGATCATCGAATCATTTTGTGGATACTATGGCCTCCTTGGGGTCACTAATCCCGCAAGACCTTTTCGGTGAAATGACCACCATTCAGGTCAAGACATTATCGCAACCCGTGATGGAGCGTGCAAGCTCTGACCTCATGCCAGGAATCCACTTGATCCAGATTGAACCATCTCCGGATAGGTTTTCTCAAATCCAATATTGTTTGACTAAAGCCAACTGGGGGTCCTTGTTCTCCCCTTCCCCTCTTAATAGCAACACAACGCTATTTTTACAAGTTCTTTCCCATTCAGCTTTTGTTCAGGATGAACTTCAAGAGAGATTGGTCGTTCATACCATCGAGGTTTCTGATCAACAGGATTGGTACACACCCATTAGGGATTACCTCAAGCTAGGTACTCTCCCACTTGGATTGACACAAGCCACAAAAATATCATTCAAACAGAAAGCGGCAAAACATGTCTTGTTAGGAGACATTTTGTATCGTCGGAGCTATGAAGGAATCCTCCTCCGTTGCTTGGACCAGCAAGAGTCCGCTTGGGTGATCACCCAAGCACACGATGGTACATGTGGTGGCCACTTCAGTGGTATGGCCATCACAAAGTGCATTCTTTGCATGGGTTATTATTGGCCATCTTTAGAGCGAGATTGTTGCGCATATGTGAAGAAGTGCGTGAAGTGTCAACATCATGCCAATTTGACACACGTACCTTCTCAGGCCTTGCAACCGATCCAATCGGCTTGGCATTTTTCATAGTGGGGCTTTGATCTGATCAAAAATATCTCCCCTGCGTCGTCAGGTCATCACACATTCATCATCACGGCCACAGAATACTTCACCAAGTGGGTGGAAGCAATTCCGCTAACCTCTACGACTGGATCCCGCATTGCGAGTTTATTTTGCATAACATCATATGTCATTTTGGTATTCCATCCAAGATCCTGTCAGATAATGGGATGCCCTTCAAGAACAAATACGTGCATGCTTTGACCACAAAGTACAAAATTCAGCACAGTTTTTCAACACCCTATTATCCGTAGGCAAATGGGCAAGCAGAGGCATCGAACAAAATGCTAGTCGCCATTCTCAAAAAAATAGTTGTAGACAATCATAAGGACTAGCACATTCAGATCCCGCTTGCCCTATGGGCTTATTGCACTAGCATCCGGATGCCCACTAGGGCAACTCCATTTTTGTTGGTGTATGGCTCCGAGGTAGTCATGCCTCTTGAGTTGGAAATCCCTTCCCTACGCATTTCAATGCAAGAGTTCATCGATGATGACACTACATGGCAGGCCCGATTAGATCAACTGACATTGCTTGATGAACGACATGTTAATGCTCTCGAGCATTTGCGTATCTATCAAGAGCGACTTAAGAGAGCATACAACATGAAAGTCCACCTCAGGGAATTTTAGGTTGGTGACTTGGTCTTAAAAGAGAACCAACATAATTCTAATTTGTCGTCCCATCTACGGGACAAGTTCATGGAAAACTGGTTAGGTCCTTATGTCATTGATAGTAGAATAGGACCTGGAACATACCAGCTTGCCTCTCTTGAAGGAATCAAGGAAACAAAACCCTTGAACATCAGTCATTTGAGGCCATTCCACATCTAGAGAGCCATAGTCCAACCAAAAGCTCCAAGGATTCTCACAATCGCTTGGTCAATCCCAAAATGCCCCAAAGGTATCTGTAAACCCTTTGGTCAACCCAAAAGCTCCAAGGATTCTCATAATCGCTTGGTCACCCCCAAAATGCCCCAAAGGTATCTATAAACCCTTTGGTCAAGCTAAAAGCTCCAAGGATTCTCACAATCGCTTGGTCAACCCTAAACGCCCCAAAGGTATCTATAAACCCTTTGGTCAAGCCAAAAGCTCCAAGGATTCTCGCAATCGCTTGGTCATCCCAAAATGCCCCAAAGGTATCTATAAACCCTTTGGTCAACCCAAAATCTCCAAGCGTTACCATAACTGTTTGGTCAAAATAAATATTCAAAAATAAACAAAAACAATACAATCATCAAAAATCACAAAAACAATTGCATTTCAATTCCATGCATACTCATAAAAATCAAAAATCACAAAAACAATTGCATTTCAATTCCATGCATCCTCATAAAAATCAAAATACAAAAATATAGGTTGCATTAGGCATCGCATCCATACATTATATATTTGCTAGGTCATCCAAGTCAAAAGCACCATAGGCTGTCATTACTTGGCAATTCCATCATTTTCCACATCAAATCCCTTTTCATAAACGCATACATCCAACATATCACCATTTTATTTTAGCATAGTCAGTTGTCTCCTAAATGTATATAGGGTTTTCGTCATTCAGCTGTCTTTAAATTTCTAGCCAAAAACTATACACAGTTAAACAGATTTTACATGGGAAAAGTTTTGCTTGGATCACGCCTTGTTACGTAGCATCCCAACACAAAATTAAAACACATAAAATAATTCCTAAGTTGTGTGAACGCTAGAGAAACCTACAAAGCAGTATAGGGTACCATAGGTGAAAGATCAGCCTGTTCATCCCCCTGTGCGAATGGTTCCAGAATGCTGAGAATTGACAAAAGGATGAGCTCTTCCCTATCCATTCACCTTAATAAACAGTGGTCTTTACCACTACTAAATCCCAATCATAGTTGGTCCCCAAAGTTGTAAGGATTCGTACTACACATCCCTGCCAAGGATGGGTAGTCGTCCCCAAGACCTAAAAGGATCAACGCTATTCAAAAACACCATTCCAACAACCCATCATCACAACCATCTCCACTCACCTTTGGTCTCCAAGTTGTAAGGATTCATACTACATGCCCCTAACCAGGATGGGTAGTCATCCCCAAGGCCTAAAATATCAGTGCCCTCACTTCATAAATCTCCATCATCCCCTTGGTTCCCAAAGTCATAAGGATTCATACTACACGTCCCTAAATAGGATGGGTAGTCATCCCCAAGGCCAATAGGATCAAGGCCATTCACAAGCTCAACCTTACAAAGCTCAAAATACAAAATCAAATCACAGTGGTTATCACCACTATTCAAAATCCTTGCTCAAAAGAAAAACAAAGAGAAAAATAAATAGTGATTTTCATCACTATATAGACGAGCAAGTCTCCCAAATCATTCAGCCAACACATAACCTAAACTTGAATCCCTAGAATTCTCAGCATTCGAAAACCATCTAGGTGATCCTCATTACAAGTTGGGTTGACAACCTACCTGGCAATGGTGGTATCCTAACCGCATGACGATATGTCTGTCACATTAGCTTTGCGTGTGCACAAACCAATGTTTGCATGTGGATGAGCTAGCTTATGGTACCTTAGATTGTCACGTGGATTAATCTTGCTAAATACAACAACGGAGTTAGTGGAGCTAATTAGGTGATCCTCAGTACAGGTTTGGTTGATAGCCTATCTGGCACTGGCGGTATCCTGATGAATACCACATAAACGAACTCAATTGCACACACAGGGATGTGAAATAACTTGGTTAAATTCAAGTCAAATTTTGACCTTGTTCACAAGTCTTGCGAGATAAATGTACAGTCTTGGTTAGTTAGTTAAAATATCTGAATCTTAGAAAATCTTAACTACATTTTCAAACAACTGGTACATTTCATTCCATACATCACCATTAGAAAATAGACAAAATACAAAAATAAATTTTTCACATGCACAGGCCTTCCACAAAGTTATCCCATTAATATAGCAAGTCAGTCCAATCTTGTACAGTCTATGGTGCATCGACAAATCATCAACAACTCATTTCATTCATTCCATATGCATACATCATACAAATTAGACCCATCGCATTCATAATCGCATATGCATACATTAATGTAAAAACATGTACATAAACATAAATCATGAAAAATGTATAAACACCAAAAAGAGTCATCTATATATATATATATATATATCATAACAAAATTGCCCGTAGGCTACAATGAACCGGTCCTCGGACCTCGCTACCATAATCCAAAAACTCAAAAACCCCAAGCCTAGGGCGTCGGCCACCATGATCATGCAGGATCGGTGCGACGAGAACTACCCCCTACAGTATAGGTCCTCTAGGACCTCTCAGGGCGACTGTTGCTCACCCCTGCATCACGCCCACTAGCGCCTCCCTCATCTAGCCGCCTGCGATGGGATGATGTTGACTGCTCCATCCCGTTGTCTCTCGTCCGATACGATGAGCCACCTGCAGGAGGCTCTGGTATTCGCCCACCAAGGCGGATAATCTCTCCCTCCATCTCTAGCCGATGTCGCCACCAATCTGATTCTTGTCGCCACCAATCTGACTCTCGTCGGCCCCAATCTACCTCCCATCGACTCCACTCTGCCTCTCGCCTATGGTAGTAAGTGACTACATCATCGCGCTGTGCTAGCTACACCTACAGGAGATCCCTCTCCCGTGCAGCATCCGTATCACCCTCCTACCGGTGAGACACAGCCCCTGCGCTCTCCCGCTCTACCAACTGAGTCCACAAGAGATCTCTCTCCTACAAAGCCTCTCCCAGCTCCCCATCTCACCTTCGTAGCACCTTCGTCAATCGTGCTACCTCAGCGCGCAACCCCGCCTCTGTATCCCCCGACACGGTCGGCTGCGTCGGCCTCTCTGGAGCATCGGCCTGCTCCGGAGCATCCTGCATCTCTGGCTGCTCCTCCTCACCAAAGTCCTCTCCCGCATCTGCCACCTCCACCATGTCCACATCAACAGGAGCTCCCCAACCCTCTCCTGGTGCCTCTGCACCCTCTCTGCCTATCGCTGCCTCATCCCCTCCCAATGGCCCCTCACCTCGCCATCGCCGAAGCGTCCACCACTCTTGGTACTCGGTAGTAACTTCGACGTCATCCACATCTGGAGTGTCCAGTACTGTATCCGCCTCCTCCCCTAGCGGCTCGAGGATCGACGTAGCTAGAGTCCTCTCATCGCTCCGACGTCGATAGACTAAGGGCTCCCCAGGCAACCCCTGGCGTACCCCAAACTATCGTGTCACTCGAAGATAATGGAAGTATTCCTGCTCTATCCCATGTTGTCCAATGACCCACCTCCCCCTTCGGACCCATCGAAGCCACTCATCAGCCTTCGACCATGCGGGACAATCCCGATATGGCCTCCTATTGGCATTTTTTGCCACATTGATTTGATTATTGATTATTCATGCTTAAGCTGTTGCAATTCTAACTTCTCTACAGGTTTTGATGCAAAAAATGGCTAAGTCCGAAAGTTGTCACGAAATCACGACAAAAAATAGCATAGAGAGCCAAGTCGAAAAATCATCGCGATATCGCGACATGTCGCAGAATCGCGGGTCGAGTGAGGAGAGAGAAAATCAATGCAGAATTGGCACGATTTCACGACGTGTCACAAAATCACGGTCAACGCAGTCAATGACAGCAGGTGGGCAGAACCGTCACGAAATCGCGACGTGTTTGATTTTCGCGGCTTGCAATGGGCAGAAGGCATAAGATATAAAATGGTCACGAAATCGTGACAAAACCGAGCCAAAGGCGATAAGGCCCAACAGTGTAGCGAAATCGCGACAAGAACTGACACAAAGCGCATAAGTCGAAAGACGTCGCGAAATCGCGACGCATCGCGTTTTCATGGCACGGGTGGATTAAAAGGCTTAAGTGGTAAAATGGTAGCGATTTCGCTACAGTTAGAAAATGAAGCCAAACAAAGCAAAGAGCGTAGCGATATCGCGCAACTTTTGAGGAAACGTTCCAGCCAGGCAAAGACGTCGCGAAATCACGACAGAAAGTGAGAACCATGCAGAGAGGAAATGGTAGCGATTTCGCGACACTTTATTGAAAAGAGACTAAGTGCGAAGAAGCGTAGCGAAATCGTGACAGGGTGAAGTTGAAGACATTCTAAGGCAAAAGTGTCACATTTTCACGGCTTAAGAGCAAGACCGTACAACATGCAGAGAAATGTAGCGAAATCGTGCAGCGTCGCATTTTCACGGTGCAAGGTAGCGAAGGAGATTAAGAAGCCGAATGTGTAGCGATTTCGTGACATGGTTGGTTTTCATGGCTTAGAAGCGGTAGAAGTGTATGGAGCAGGAAGACGTCACGATTTCGTGACTTATCACGTTTTTGTGACCTGTTGCAGTTTCGCGCTTAGGAACAGTTCAAACGGCCCGATGCTATTTTGTGATTTTCGATGATTAAATGCATCCCAGAATTGAATGTGTTGCTAATTTTCGATGCGGTCAAGGTAGAAGAACGTGCCCAAGCTACCAGAATTGAAGATTTCCAGGATTCGAAGCTGTTGTTCATGATTTTTCTAACGGTTTCATGCATATTTTCAAGAACATCATTTAATGAAGATGGCCGACTCTTCCATATGGCATTTAATTGCTGGTTTCTCTGAGGCTGTTTAAGGGGAGCATTTCCTTGTTTCCGTTGCATAATTGTAGATCTCGAGGAGGTCCGTTGTAAGTTTTAAATGCTGCAAAGAGGCAAGGCCTCTATAAAAACCAATGTAAATCTCATTAGCAAGTATCGGGAGTGAGAGATACTTTTGCTGAAAGCTTTCAAGTGCTTTGCATGAATATTAGACATTCGGCTCTCTGGTTTTGCAAGTGATTTTCTGTGTATTTTCCCTTCTGCATACTGCATTCCTAATTTGTGCTCGGATCTTTTATTTGCTGCTTAGTTTTAATTCTGTATTGAGTTTTAACAATTGCTAGTAAGGGAGTGAGTTCTGGAATGTTATATTGGAGGTCATTTATGCAAGGTTGCGAGTGGATCACGACATTGTCTTCTGTTATTTGTCTATAATTAGAGTTATTTGCTGTTGCTCTTTCTCGATCAGATAAATTCGGCCTACGGCCATATTTCCCATTTCTTTCTGCATCTTTACAATTTCTTTCCTGTAACTTTGATCTAAAAACAAATTTAGAATAGTAAGGGAACCAGCCCACTCTGGAGATTGGCCTGGGAGACATTTCTTTCTCCCAGCCTTTCAATGTTGGCCGGGTCTAGGGTGCATTTTATATAAAAATCCTTTCCTATGGCAGATTCGTGACCAACAATTTTTGGCACGCCCGGTGGGACAGACTTCTTCTGTCTCAGAAAGATCCCATAGTATTGAAGGTTTAATGTTCGCCTTCATGCCGTAATATTAGAGCATTTGGTGACTCTGCAGTACTCAAAAATCTCTGAACGTGGATGCAGTGAAAGTTGTCCTTCATGATCACGAGATCACAGTCTAAAAAAGTTGGAGATCTTGTCGAGTTTTTTGAACTTGACAGCACAAGAAGTGGTGAGCATTCTAGGTTGGTTCCCCCATCATCATCTACCATATCCACGCAAAACCCTGGTATTGTTACTAGTTTTCCATTGTCTCAAGTACATACACTAGTTCCAATGGCCCAATATCCTCCACCTAGGCAGTTTTCAGCTTGGAATAGCTCAGGTGCCTTGAATCTCCAGGCTCAAAACCCAGTTCCCCAGGCTGCCTTGAAGGCATTGCCAACTTATGATGGTACAGGAAAGACTGCATATGAACATATTCATGATGTAGCTTCTCTGGCAGCCATTCATGACATAACAGATGAAGATGTAATGGTGAAGTTACTAGTGTTATCTTTAAGAGGAAAATTGTTGTACTGGTATAGATCTCTGCAACCAGGCACTATTGCGTCCTGGGATCAGCTAGGAGAATTGTTAGTAAAGAATTTTCATGAACAGGCTGACCCATTTTCATTGTTGCACCAGTTTAATGCGATCCAGAGGCATCCGCAGGAGGCAATAGCAGATTTTAATGTTCGCTTTACCAGGAGCTGGCAGCGAGTACCTGAAGGACTTCGCCCTACCCCTGAGCAAGCTACGTTTTACTACCTTCGAGCGTTCAATACAGATATTGGCTTGGCGATCAGGCAGTCCAATGTAATGACTTTCCCAAAATTGTTCGAGCAAGCCCAGAAGGCGGAGGCAGACTTAATTGCAATCGGTAGGCTTCCCCCAAAGGTAGCAATGCCTATTCTTCCTGATATTCCACAACATTTATATCCTAGTTCTTTTGCGCAATCTATGTCCACTATGTATCCTGTCCCATCATGGAATTCTAGTGCACCACAAATTGCACCTATCCCAGCTCCTCAGCTGTCTACTTTAGCAAGTCTGTAGCTGCCTGCACCCAGCATTCCACCATTCCCTGCTTCCACCTCATTTCCAGCATTGCCAGCACCACCAGCTCCTTTGCCCTTACCAGCACCTCCTGCACCTGTAAACCCTGATCCTTATACAACACTATTGCAAGAGGTAAAATCTGCCAATTCGGCAATTAGAGCAATGGGTAACAAGATCACGCTTATTGAGAGGAAGCAAGCTGAGCGAGATTTCTAGCCAAGGAGATTTCAACCTCCTCCAATTACTAGAGATCAAGCTGCTTCAACAAGCAAAGCACCTGAGAAAAGCTTGACTGCTTTGGTAAATGAAGATGCAGTCCTTGCAGAAAGAACGTATTGGTGTTCGACTTGCAATGACCCTCATGGAGAAGACACCTGCATGGTCCATCTGAATTATGTGCAGACATTGGCTGCTAGTTCTTCAGGAGGGCAAGTCAATATGATCTCTGAGGCAGGCCATAGCCTAATGACTCCACTGGAAGAGCAAGTTTCAGTTCTCACAAGGACTGGAAAGAAGCCTGTGACAGTAAATCCTACTGACTTAGAGCCATTAAAAGTGCTAGCTGATTTGAAGAAGCCAATGAAAGCTCCTGTGCCAGTTTCAAAGCCTGATGCGCCTATTTTGCCGAAGGATCCTGTTTCTCACAGAGTTCAAGAAAAGGTTGCAACTGCACCAGCAAGATCAGAAGCAGAAGAGCAAGCTCGAGAGAAGTTGAAGTATCCTTCATTGACGAAGAGGCTAAGAGTGGAAGCCACTCAGCAGTATCGAAGCAGATATGAACATCCTATTGAAAAGAAGGACTCTGCTGTGGTTGCATACAACATTGTTGAAGAACTGAAGAAGACCCCAGCTAAGGTTAGTCTTTACGATGCATTGCAGTTGCCTGGGCAGGTAGATTTATTGCAGGAATCTTTAAAATCTATAAAGGATAATGAAAAGGGTCCTACCCAGACAGTTTATGCTCAAGCCTTAACCACTTCTATTACTGGTAAAAATAGACCACCCCCATTTTATCTATCATTGCAAATAGAGGGTTGGATCGTGCATAATTGCATGATCGACTCTGGAGCTGCTACAACTATCATGCCAAAGGCAGTTTGCGAGGTTATGGGCATGGAATACACACGAAGTAGCCCTAGAGTTTTGCAGTTAGATGGTACTCCTATAAAAATGGTGGGTGTAATCAAAGATGTCCCAATTGTTTTGCATACTATGCCCCAGATTACAGTCATTCAAGAGATTGTTGTGGTAGATCTAGAACCCTATTTTAGTATGTGCTTATCCAGAGAGTTTACTGCAAAGTTGGGGGGTTATCTGGCACTGGATTATTCCCACTTAGAAATCCCTTTCAAAGGTAAAAGGCTCAGGATTCAGAATGAAAAACCTTCCTCTTTTCATATCGAGAAGCTGGAAGAAGCAGAAAAAAACATGCAGTCTGTTAACATGCTAACCGAAGAGTCAGAGGATTCTGTTTTGATGCATGAGGTTTTAGATGAACTCCAGTTGGATGATCAGTTTTCTATGCTTGATTTTAATGCTATGCTGGAGACTAAAATCGGCTGTTATTCCATCACAAGACCCGAGGGTGGCACAGGGCAGGTATTTCCTAACCAAGCTGATCAGAATTCTGTCACAGACCAACTATGGAAGTTATATTTCGATGGGGCTAGATGCAAAAATGGTGCAGGAGCAGGTATTGTTTTGATTTCTCCTTCTGGTTTACAAAGAACATATTCATACCGTCTTACTTGGAATTGTACTAACAATGTTGCCGAGTACGAAGCATTATGCTTAGGCTTGAAAAAGGCAAGGAAGTTGGGAATCGAACAACTCCAGATTTTTGGTGATTCTGAGCTTATTGTAAACCAAGTCACAAACAGGTGCATTTCTAAGCAGCATTACCTTAAAGCATACCGCAACCAAGTGTGGGACCTGTTTGAGTTTTTCACAGCTCTAAATATTCAAGCCATTTCCCGAGAGCTAAATAAGCATGCAGATCTTCTAGCATCTCTTGGAGCCAATTTTTCTCCTATTGAGCAGGTAGTGAAGAAACCAAAGACAGTAAGGATGGTGTACAGGCCAAGTGTCCCAGACAAAGATACTTTCTGGCAAGTCTTTGAGGATGATGAGCAGATTGTCAACTTTTTGATTCATGAAGCTGCCACTATCAAAGGGAGAACCTTGGAGCACGAAGAAGCTGAAGGTCTAATTCAGTTACGGAATAATCACATTCCGAAGGGTCTTATAACTCTGGAAAGTTTGTTTGATCAGCATGATCGGTCCAAAAAACATCGGATTGAGATTGATAAAAAAGAATACATGGAGTTGCAGTTGGAACCCAACAAAGTCATTAAGGTTGGAACTGATTCTACTCCTGATGAACTGCAAGAAATCAGGCAACTGTGTCAGGAATTTTTTGATATTGTGGCTTGGAGTTATGAAGATTTGAAGGGATACGATAAACAGATTGTGCAACATACGATTGAATTGGAAGAAGGAGTCAGACCCTTCAGACAAAAGCAGCGACCAGTAAATCCAAAGATTGAGACTCTAATGAGGGCCGAGCTTGTGAAAATGCTGCAAGCCAAAATTATATATCCAGTTAAGCACTCAACTTGGGTTGCCAATCTGGTCCCAGTTCGAAAGAAGAATGGAGACATACGACTGTGTGTAGATTTTCGGAATCTGAACCGTGCATCTCTGAAAGATCATTATCCTTTGCCTCGTATAGATCAAATACTGCATGTTGTGGCTGGAGCTCAGCGTTTTTCACTGTTGGATGGATTCTCTGGATATAACCAGATTTGGGTCAGAGATGAGGATCAGTACAAGACAACATTCACAACAAAGTGGGGCACTTTTGCTTATCAGCGAATGCCTTTTGGACTATCAAATGCTGGGGCTACCTTCCAGAGAGCCATGGACATTGCATTCAAGGAACTCTTGAACAAGATTATTGTTATATATCTTGATGACATGACTGTCTTTTCACATAGACGGGAAGATCACAGTTCTCACCTGAGGCAAATTTTTGAAAAATGCAGAGAATTCGGGATTTCCATTAATCCAAAGAAGTCAGTGTTTGCAGTGAAGGAAGGTAAACTCTTGGGGCATGTTATTTCAGAGGATGGTTTAGCAATAGATCCAGCCCGAGTTGAAGCATTGAAAAAATTATCACTCCCTGCAAATAAAAAGGAACTGCAGTCTTTCTTTGGACAGATCAATTTTATCAGGAAGTTCATTTCTGATTTTGCCCAGGTTGTCAAACCCATGACTGAGTTGTTGAAGAAGGATGCAGACTTTAAATGGACAGCTCAAAGGAAAGAGGCATTCCAAGAAATTAAGGATAGAATAGCGCAGGCTCCTGTACTGATTAATCCTGATTACTCAAAGGATTTCATTCTGTATGCAGTTGGGGAAGATGAAAGTTATGCTACAGTTCTTACACAGAAAGGGGACGATGGGAATGAAAGGCCCATTGCTTTCCTTAGTCAGGTTATTTTACCTCATGAGGCAAAGTATAATTTCATTGAAAAATAGGTGTATGCTGTTATGAAATCCCTTAAGAAATTCAAGCATTTTATATCTCAGAGCAGAACAGTTGTCTATGTTATACATCCTGATGTAAGAAATTTCATCATTCAAGGAGAGATGGGTGATAAACGCGCTGGTTGGGTCACCAAGATCCAAGAATTTGATGTTGAAATTCATCCGACTAAGCTAGTGCGTGGTAAGGCTTTATGCCAGCACTTAGCAAAGATGGCAGCATCTGGTATAGTTGAATATCCAGCAGAAGATCTTACTAGTGATGACAATTTGATGAATCTCTTAGTTCAGGAACAAGATTGGGCAGATGACCTCATTGATTACTTCACGACTGGTAAATGCCCTTCACAGTTGAATGCCTCACAACATAGAAGATTTCGTCTGCAAGCTCTTAGGTATGTTTTATTGCCAGAAGGATTGTTTTTTAAGAATATTGATGGCGTTCTTCTAAGATGTGTCAAGGAATCAGAGAAGGCTAGACTCCTGGAGGAGTTTCATTCAGGCATATCAGGAGGACACTATGCAGGTAGACCGATGGCTTTAAAAATAATTCGAGCTGGTTACTATTGGCCGACCTTGTTCACAGATGCTTTCAGGATTGCCCAAGCATGTGACAAATGTCAGAGGTATACAGGAAGAGTTAGGAATGCATCACTGCCTTTGCATCCAATTCAGGTTGAAGCACCTTTTCAGCAGTGGGGGTTGGACTTTATTGGGATTATTGATCCGAATTCCTCAGCTGGACACAGGTATATTTTGACAGCGACAGATTATTTTACGAGGTGGTCTGAAGCTATTCCAACCAAGGTTGCGAATCAAAGTGTGGTGATTTCTTTTATTGAAGGCCTGATTACACGCTTTGGCATTCCTGATGCTATTATTACAGATAATGGGACTCCATTTATTGGAGCTGAACTAGCTGAGTTTGCAAACAAGTATGGCATTTTCCTGAAAACATCCTCTAACTATTATCCACAGGGAAATGGCTTGGCAGAGTCCACAAATAAAAATTTGCTTCGGATTTTAAAGAGGTCTTTGGGGGATAACAAGAGATCATGGCACCTTCTATTGAATCAAGCTTTATGGGCAGATAGGATTTCAATCAAGAAGTCTATCAAGACTTCACCCTATGCCCTGGTTTATGGAAAAGAGGCAAGGTTGCCTGTTCATCTAGAGTTGCCAGTATTGCAGCAGTTGCAGGATTTTCAGGATGATGAAACAGACATAAATTCCTTGGATATGCGGTTGGCTCAGTTGTTGCAGCTGGAAGAGCAGCGTTCTGTGGCATATGAAGAGTTTGCTAAACACACACAGGGTATTTCAAATTGGTTCCATAAACATTCTGCAGATCGTCCACTTAAGGTGGGAGATTTGGTCCTGAAATGGAACGAAAACAAAGCTAAGCCTGGGAATCACAAGAAGTTTGATGCTCTATGGGAGGGTCCCTTCCGCATTATCAGTGCTGGTGTAGCAAATTCGTTCTATCTGGAAGACTTGGATGGCAGCCCACTTCCTATTTCAGTGAACGACTTTCATCTGAAAGCCTACACTTCATGAGCTGGCAGTCCAGTATCAACTTGTATATAGTAAAAAAAAAAAAAAAAAAAAAAAAAAAGAGAAAAAAAAAAAAAGAAGTATTGTTTTTATTTTATCACTTCGGCTCTTTTTGCCTGCGAGCCGTAGGTGCCTGTTTTTTGTTTTTCTTTTTCTCCTTTCCCAGCAGTTGGTGGCTTTCTAGCAATTTCTTCCTTCCCCTTCCCTTTTTCTTCCTTTCCTTTCTTCATTTTCCTCCTTCTACTTCTTTTTCTTCTGCAGTAAAGAAAAAGCCACTGCTGTTGTTTCTTTTCCCCTTTCCTATTATTCCCGCTTCTTCTTATCCCTTTCTTCTAAGTTCTCTATTATTTTATGCATTTATTTACAGTTCAGTTCATTCTCATTCCACTTCCATTCCATGATTTCATTCACTTCCATTCCCCTTCCATAGCAGCTGGTAGCACAGCAGCTCTCTGTTACTGTCTACCGCATTACTTTTTTCATTCCATTCATTCCATCATATCACCATTCCATTTGCATTTCACCGCCTACGCAACCGCAGGATCTCATTCCATTCATTTCCATTCCATAATCAGTTGAGCCAAATGCAGGTTCTTTAAGTTTCAGTTTTTCAAGCAAAAGATGTTGCAGCAGTCCATCGAGATGAACCCCAGCAGCTAACTTTTTGTTCTAAGTTTTCATGACTCTGTTGCCCAATGGATTCAGGCCTGGGATTCTTGCATACAACAGAACTGTATACCCCACGAGCCGCCAAGAATGTTGGCATTTTTGCCACATTGATTTGATTATTGATTATTCATGCTTAAGTTGTTGCAATTCTAACTTCTCTACAGGTTTTGATGCAAAAAATGGCTAAGTCCGAAAGTTGTCACGAAATCGCGACAAAAAACAACATAGAGAGCCAAGTCGAAAAACCGTCGCGATATCGCGACATGTCGCAGAATCGCGGGTCGATCGAGGAGAGAGAAAATCAACGTAGAATTGGCACGATTTCGCGACGTGTCACAAAATCACGGTCAACGCAGTCAACGGCAGCAGGTGGGCAGAACCGTCGCGAAATCGCGACGTGTTTGATTTTCACGGCTTGCAATGAGCAGAAGGCATAAGATATAAAATGGTCACGAAATCGTGACAAAACCGAGCCAAAGGCGATAAGGCCCAAAGTCGTAGCGAAATCGCGACAAGAACTGACACAAAGCGCATAAGTCGAAAGGCGTCGCGAAATCGTGACGCGTCGCGTTTTCGCGGCGCGGGTGGATTAAAAGGCTTAAGTGGTAAAATGGTAGCGATTTCGCTACAGTTAGAAAATGAAGCCAAACAAAGCAAAGAGCGTAGCGAAATCGCAAATGAGGGGATATCGCGTAACTTTTGAGGAAACGTTCAAGAAGGCAAAGACGTCGCGAAATCAGACGAAGTGAGAACCATGAGAGGGAGGAAATGGTAGCAATTTCGACACTTTATTGAAAAGAGACTAAGTGGGAGAATGTAGCGAAATTCAATAGGGTGAAGTTGAAGACATTCTAAGGCAAAAGTGTCGCATTTTGGGCTTAAGAGGCCGTACAAATGAGAAAGTAGCGAAATGCGCTGTCGCATTTTGCGGTGCAAGCTAGCGAAGGAGATAAAGAAGCCGAATGTGTAGCGATTTCGTGACATGGTTGGTTTTCATGGCTTAGAAGCGGCAGAAGTGTACGGAGCAGGAAGACGTCACGATTTCGTGACCTGTCACGTTTTCGTGACCTGTTGCAGTTTTGCGCCTGGGAACAGTTCAAACGGCCCGATGCTATTTTGTGATTTTTGATGATTCAAAGCATCCCAGAATTGAATGTTTTGCTGATTTTCGATGCAGTCAAGGTAGAAGAACGCGCCCAAGCTACCAAAATTGAAGATTTCCAAGGATTCGAAGCTGTTGTTCATGATTTTTCTAACGGTTTCATGCATATTTTCAAGAACATCATTTAATGAAGATGGCCGACTCTTCCATATGGCATTAAATTGTTGGTTTCTTCAAGGCTGTTTAAGGGGAGCATTTCCTTGTTTTCGTTGCATAATTGTAGATCTCGAGGAGGTCCGTTGTAAGTTTTAAATGCTGCAAAGAGGCACAACCTCTATAAAAACCAATGTAAATCTCATTAGCAAGTATCGGGAGTGAGAGATACTTTTGCTGAAAGCTTTTCAAGTGCTTTGCATGAATATTAGACATTCGGCTCTCTGGTTTCGCAAGCGATTTTCTGTGCATTGTTCCTTCTGCATACTGCATTCCTAATTTGTGCTCGGATCTTTTATTTGCTGCTTAGTTTTAATTCTGTATTGAGTTTTAACAATTGCTAGTAAAGGAGTGAGTTCTGGAATGTTATTTTGGAGGTCATTTATGCAAGGTTGCGAGTGGATCACGACATTGTCTTCTGTTATTTGTTGTTGTTGTACTTAGAGTTATTTGTTGTTGCTCTTTCTCGATCAGATAAATTCGGCCTACGGCCATATTTCCCGTTTCTTTTCGCATCTTTACAATTTCTTTCCTGTAACTTTGATCTAAAAACAAATTTAGAATAGTAAGGGAACCAGCCCACTCTAGAGATTGGCCTGGGAGACATTTCTTTCTCCCAGCCTTTCAATGTTGGCCGGGTCTAGGGTGCATCTTATATAAAAATCCTTTCCTGTGGTAGATTCGTGACCAACACCTCCACAACACATCTCCTAGAGTCAGTCATGCCAATGCATCTATGTAATGGTCCATGTCTCCTGCAAACCGCCGACTCTACCCCCGCTCCTTAGATCGATACCATAAAGCCCCATAACCAATGTCTCTATCCACCATGTCAACATGTGTAGTCTAGGGTAGCCCTCGTGGTTGCTCCACTGCTATGTGCTACCAAGCCTAGCACTACAGCAAGTAGCTGCAACCAATCCCATTTCGCTTCTGACAGTGGACCTCATATAGCTCATCATATAGTTGAGCCAAGAACGTCTAGCCCCATCTCATGATCATCGGCTCTGTCATAGGACAATCCACTAACTACCACACCACCTCTAGTAGGTTCCATGGGAACCTCGCCCCAGAGGAGTCTGGCAACAGCATGTTGGAAATGAGGCTCATGAGTAGTGTATGCCTCACTCCCAACACCCTCCTCTCGTACCACCACCACACTAAGATCCCACCCACCTGACAATCATCCTTCGCTCTCTGCACTGTGTCCTCCACACCCAAGTCCTCCCCATGTCCAAAACACCAGGTCAGTATAGCCGTCCTCTGGCCTCGTGGTGTCGTCTGGATGGGAACCCTGTCTATCGAAATTCGAAGAATCCGATACACATCCTCCAAGGTAACTGTCATCTCCCTTTTCGGGAGATGGAAGGTGTTCATTCGAACATCCCATAGACTGATAAAAGTTGTCAATTATGCCATATCCCCAACAACTGGCTCCAATCGAGCCACATGCTTGAGCCCCAAGGCATCAAGCCACTCCTAGTCCTTTGCACTCAATGCCTCGCGGGCACTAGAAAAAATAGTCGGTACCCGATACCGACTCTTCACCACCTGCATATCACAAAACATAAACACATCAAAAACATGCATCAAATCACCATCACATATACAAAAATGCATCCATATACAGTAACATCATTCATTCACATGTACATCTGTTCCAATTTACAAACATACAAACAAAAAAAAAAAATTGATATGGTTTATCTACGGTTTCAACCTACGTTTTACCATTCAAACAAAAAAAAAATCATCAATTTTAATCTAAGTTTTCATCTTGCATTTCATAAAAACAATAAAAATTTGACATGGTTTACCTACGGTTTCGACCTAAGTTTACCATTCAAACAAAAAAATTCATCAATTTTAATCTAAGTTTTCATCTTGCATTTCATAAAAACAACAAAAATTTGACATGGTTTACCTACGGTTTCGACCTAAGTTTACCATTCAAACAAAAAAAAAATCATCAATTTTTCATCTTTCATCTCATAAAAACAAAAAAATTGACATGGTTTACCTACGGTTTCGACCTAAGTTTACCATTTAAACAAAAAATTCATCAATTTTTCATCTTTAATTTCATACAAACAAAACAAAAAATTGACATGGTTTACCTACGGTTTCGACCTAAGTTTACCATTCAAACAAAAAAATTCATCAATTTTAATCTAAGTTTTCATCTTGCATTTCATAAAAACAATAAAAATTTGACATGGTTTACCTACGATTTTGACCTAAGTTTACCATTCAAACAAAAAAATTCATCAATTTTAATCTAAGTTTTCATCTTGCATTTCATAAAAACAATAAAAATTTGACATGGTTTACCTACGGTTTTGACCTACGTTTTACCATTCAAACAAAAAGTCATTGTTTTACTTAGGTTTCAGTTTTAATTTCATAAAAAAAAAAAAAACAAGTGACATGGTTTACCTACGGTTTCGACCTAAGTTTTACCATTTACCTAAAAAAAAACATTTTTATAACCGTGGTTACCCTAAGGTGTTACTCTAAGTTTCATTTAGGTTTCTTTCACGGTTTTTCATCTAGGTTTCCATCGGTTTGCATACACGTTTCATTTCGTTTCATGGTATTTAAATCAAATTCATTCACCTTTTAATTAATTAATTAGGGTTCCATGTCTTAAACACAAGAAAAACACAATAAAAACAAATTTGTACTTGTTCAAATTAAAACTTGAGGAGATAGTTCACTTACTGGTCTCGCTTCGGCTCCATCACTTGATGACCCGGTCTGTGCACTCATGGTAGCTGGAAATTTTGACAGTGCTTCGCGACAGAAAATCTTCCTCCTCCTCAGAGCTCCAATTCGCTCACGATGAACAGTGCAAATGAGCCCAATCCGTTATTTTTGCATATTTATAATTTTTGCTTGCTGGTATTCGTTCTTGCCTGGAACGAGTGCTTTTCCTCGGAAGAGCACTCGTCCCACCCCAGGATGAATAACAACATGATATTCGTCCCACCCCGGAACGAATTCCAAAAAAAAAACAAAAAAAAACAAAAAAACAAACAGGCAAAAAGCACCATACCCAAAACACTAAAAATTGCCAAACCAAAGTGCTATTGCACCTGACATTCTTGGCATAACAAAATAGATGTCGGGGTTTACATTATCACTATCTCTATCCCTAAGAAGGCTACCATGGCCGGACCGCTCCATGGGAGATCAGATTTTTGACAATGTTTACCCCTTATGGCATCGCAAAACGGGTTTACCCCCACCAAAAACGGGTTCACAAATTGGGAAACTGCATTTGCATTCAATGATAAACATCTGAAGGCACCCTTACCTAAGTCATCTTGGGTCCAACAACTCGTCGCTTTTCTCATGTCGGTCATTCCCTCATCAATTCATCGCTTGAGGGGGTAGTCACACTTAGTCGCCAATCAACAACAATATACCCAATCATGGAAATGACACGCATTCAAAGGATCATTGACAAAGACAATCGCGCCCCTGCTTGGGGTAGCAAACAAGCAATCATCACAGGATGATCAAAAACTTGGCATTCGTGAATCATGAACTCAAGGTTCCCACAGACAAAAGGTTGCACCCTTTTCCTATTCATGACTGATCAATGTCCAAGTTCAAGTAATACCTCACCAAACCAAGTTAATACTTGATTTAAGTTCCTTAGCTCGTCAGAAGCAAGGATTCAAGAATGCGTGCCCTTTCCATACTTGGGGCATCAAAAGTTGGTTATGTTACTGAGAAACCCTAATCATTAGTGCTTTGGTTATCTATTTTTGTTCGGCATTGTGCCTTGCACAACACTTCCCAAAAAGGGGCATCTGTAGACACCAAAATAGCACCAATCCGATTACGTGACAATGAGCGCTGATCGCATTGACACAAATAGTCCCTAGGGCAGCCCCCAGAGGTTAAACAGTGGTCCTAATCACTTCTAAAAGTAGTTTTAGAGGTCAGAGATCAATTTGGCACCTTTTAGGCACTTTGCTAATTATTCGCTCCACCCCAAAACGAGTACAGATTGGTACTCGTTCCACCCAGGGACGAATCCTAGCGCTCATTTCGAGGTGGGACAAATACCAGGTTTGACTAGCAAAAAGTCAAACCTCAGCACAGGAAAACTCAGAACTGCCACTAAGCTCTTCCTTCATGGCATAGGAGTACGAGCAATTTCTTTTGACAACTCAGATCTGCCACTTGACTCTCCATTCACTACATGGGAATAAGAGTGAGCTTTTCAGGACAACTCAGATCTGCCACTTGACCCTCCCTTCATTGGATGGGAGTGAGAGTGGGTTTTTTTATGACAATTCAAATTAGCTACTTAACTCTCCCTTCATTGCATGGGAGTGTGAGTGAGTTATTTTGAGCATGCAGAAGCAGTTACAGAAGCAGTTATGAAATCCTTGATCAGGGAGAAGTCTTCTCTTCAACAGAAAAAAGCATTCATGCAAAATAGCACTTTTGCATGTTAATTCAAGAGACCCCTTGGGTCTATAAAAGGGTGAATTTCCTCACCCAAATATAGACAGAGAAGGAGCATTTGGAGCAACGAAGTGCTGCTGTTTTGCTGACTTACGATTTGTGCCTTTACATCCATAATCTCTTAATCGAAAGGGAGGTTATTGGGTGACTTTTGGAGGCACGAATCAAGACCCAAAACCTGATTTTTTTGGACACAATACCCTACCAATTTGCCGATAACACATCACAACAGGTTTTGGACTCATCCCAAGCGGATTGGTGTCAAAACAAAGTTTCAACCCGTGGGTGGTTTGCCTTCGGGCACCCCTTGCCTTATTGCAGGTTTACTCGTCTCACCTCGGAATGAGTACCAAACTGTTGCATGTTTACTCGTCTCACCCCGAAACGAGTACCAAACTGTTGCAGGTTTTACTCATCCTACCCCGGGATGAATACGGATATGTATCGAATTTGGTGACTATTTCTTTTGCAGTATTTTTCTAGTTACATGATTACGCTTCTATCAAATTTTTAGTCTATTTGGATTCATTTTAATCATCGTTATATTCATATTTTACATTCATTAACAATACTCTTTCAAATTTGTGAGTTTCATTATCATACACAGGTGCTACTAACAATTTTTTGTTTCTTTGAATGCAAGAGGAGCAGCAAGGATTAAAGATTCATCAATACCAGTGATGGCAACACTTTGGTCCACCCATTTCACATGTGGGCATGCGAAAGGAGGAACACTAAATTCATGATTGTAATTGAAACTATGTTAATGCTCCTACCCCTTAAAAGGGAGGAGACGTCTTTGTAACCGAATTGGAAGAGTATAAATAAAAAGGGTTGTGATTTCTGTACTTCTTTTTATCTCATTTAAATTCGTATCTTTTCTTCCATTTCATGCATTGCACTTTATAGGACTTTAAGCGTTAACTTTGGGTTTTGAATACATTGCATTAGTTTTCCTTTCAATCTTTCGAAATCTCGTGCTTTCAGTACACATTGGTACATGTACCTTTATCTTTGTAATAGTCTCCCTCAAAGAAAATATCCATGGTAGCAACCCTCTTCCTATCAAGCATTTATTTACCCATTATTATCTATCCAATGACTACCCACTTCCCAAGAAAATATTGTCTAGTATTCAAGAGCCTTTGGAAGTTGAGCTTTAGCCTAAGAGATATGGCTTAGGCTACATACCTAGTAAAAACAAACATTTTCCATTTAATACTGATGATCACCTTATTACTTATACTGAATATTTAGATCATCAAGGCTTGGAGTGGATTTATGAGGATGAGAGACCACCTTATCCCTCAGATATTCTATTTTATAGTATGGTAATTTTTTTGCATCTTGAGTTTAGTGTGATACAAAAGGAGTATGGTATAGGAGATATCCTTGGTGATAATTATCATGAGGATATCCTTTGAGTCAACTTCTTCTTTAATAGGCCAATCCCTAGCATTGTGAATGATGAGTTTTCTAGCTCTCAAGGGGATCCTATTCCTCTGTCTCGTAGAGACCTTAAAAAATTAGGGGTCTCTCCCCATTTTATCAAGAAGAATGACATATTTAGAGTTTGCCATGACTTTCATGCAACAAATCTCGAAGTATATGCTATGGATGATCCTCTTTATGGTATGATTCATGTGTTGGAAATATGAGCAAGTTTTGTTGTCATTGATATCAAGAAGATGATGAACAAGTTTTATTGTCATCCATGTATTCATGTTTGATTTTTGTTGTCAAAGTTGATATCAAAGTTTCGTTAATGTCTTCCAATGGTTTTTCCAAAAAGGCAAAGAAGCAGGTTTAAATGAAAAATAATATTATAATAATTAATATTATAATATTTTAGGATACAGGTTGGGTTTAATAAAAATGAGGGCCAAGGCATTATCATATTTTAAAACTTTCTAAAAATCCATGTGGCAGTTTTTGAGGACTAAGGTTTAAATTATTTAATTTTAAATATTTTAACCATAAGGTTAAAATTTAAAATTAAATAATAATAATTTAAGGCACTAAATTTTAAAATATAAAATTATCTCGAATTCCAAATATCTGTCGACGTGGTGAAGCGCATTGCATACAATATAAAAATTGCAAAGATTTGTTTCAAAAGTTATCCATGCGATTAATGCCCAAGTGACCTAAGTATTCGAGTGCCAAGGAAGAAGTGATATTCACATGTGTTTAAAATGTGATTGGGCAGATAGAAAGGACAAGGTGAAGTGGAGTGCAAAAATAATTACAAAGTGCCTGGTAGCACAGGTGGTAGCCAAGGGCTGCGTTAAGGTGTTCATGGAATGTGATATCGTGGGTTCGATCCACGTGGCCACCTTTTGTTGAAGGGAAGTGTTTCATTTTGCACTAAGCGGAAGGGCAAGGTTGATAAGTGACGTGATGCACTTTTGATTTCCGTGAGGACGCGTGGCCCAAGAGATGGATGTTCTAGGTGCTAAGGTGCTTGGAAAGGCAAGGTGGGGTGTTCGAATCTCATCGAATGCAATTTTGTTGAGGTGGCATTAAAACAAGGTATGCGCTTATGGTTTAATTTTTAAAGGTTTTAAATGTGCAAAAATTGCATTAAGGTATTGCGTGAAGTTTTCAAAGAAGGTTTGAAAGTTTGTTGAGAGGGAGATATAAGTTTTATAAAATTAAAATATTATATTTTGATTTTGATGGTTAGAATTTAGTAGGAGTGATAAGGTATTCAAAGGACATTATATTTTATTTTAAAATAAATTTTTATTGTGTTAATTATTTGAGAGGAGTAATAAGGTGCATGAAGGAAATCAATTGTGGAAGTGAGTTATTTAATATTTGCTAATCATTTTTGAAGTGTGGATATTATAAGGTGTAATTAAGATTTAATGTTTTGTATGGTGAAATATTTGAATAAAAAGTTTGAGAAGGATTTTGCTATCTAACCTTTGAGATTGGCAAAGAGGTTGATTGTGGTTGAGACAGGTTTTGAGGTCAAAACTCCATCAAACAAAAGGTATGGGCACATATTCCTTGTGAGTGAAATATTTTTGGATTGAGTAAAGTTGGTGTGAAAAGGTTTTTTTAATAAGAATTATTGAGTGAGTTTTCATATACATGATTGGTGAATGGTTGTGAGAGCAATTGAGTGTGAAATTGAAAATTATCTTGAACTAGGATTTATGAAATAACATGAGTATCATTGTTATGTGAGATTTTTTGATAAGCATTGTTGGAAATATTTGAGTAAGCTTTCATGTGCTTGATTAGGGTTTGTAAAATATCATGAGTATAATTGTTATATGAATTTGGAATCATCTTGAGTCAAGGTTGATTTCCATAGTGAGAGTTGTTAGAAGCATTGTGAAACACTTGGTTAGGGTTTGTAAGCAAGTTGTGTTTCATTGAGTGAATGGTTGAATGAAAATGGATGAGCATTATTGATTGAAAGCATTGGAGTGGTAGTTCAAGTTCTATGAAACAAATTGTTCTCTATTCTAAATTTATTTGAAAAATATTTTAAAAGTGATAGAGCATTTTGTAAGTGTAAAACATATTGAGTCTCTTACCATTCTCTATATGTTTTTGTGGTTAAACAAAATTCTGAGTGAAATTTGTTTGTGTAATTGAAGAGATTTTCTGAAAGAGATTAAGTTGGGTTTTGTGAGTGTGAAACATATTTATTCTATAACCATTCTCTATATGTTTTTGATGTTAAAAAAGATTCTAAGTGAAACTTGTTTGAGTGATCGAAGAGGTTTTGTGAAAGAGATTAAGTTAAGTTGTGCATGCAAGTTTTGCAATTGATTTGAATAAGCTGTGGTGAAAGCTAATGGAAAGATTTGAGCAAGTCCTAGAGGGTAATTGCAGAAAAAATTGTGTAATATTTTGTGAAAGCTTAAGGACAAATTTGTGTGAGCTTTTGTAGAAGCTTACAATCAAATTGGACAAGTTCTAGAGAAAACTTGTTGAGCAGATTTGAGGCAAGTCTTGGTGAAGACTTGTAGACATATTTGAGGCAAGTCTTAGAGAAGACTTGAGAGCAGATAGAGCAAGTTCTTTAGAGGAATTGTGGATAGTTTGAGATAAGTCTTTGAGAAGACATGAGAGCAGAATTGATTGATTGATTTGTTCAAGCTTTGTGTGAAGGCTTGGGGTAGATCTAGCAGAGTTGATTTCTGATTGAATCAAGATTTATGTTAAGGCTTCAAGATAGATTTGAGGATAGATTTTGGTATAGACTTGAGGATAGATTTGTACCAGACCAAATATAGAGATTGATCAAATTTGTACTAGATCGAAGGACTGTGTTTAGTGTAAATTTGAGATAAATATTGAGCGGATTTGTGCTAGACCGAAGGACTGTGTTTAGTGCAGATTTGAGATAGAGATTGAGAAGATTTATGCTATGTCGAAGGACTATGTTTAGTGCATATTTGAGATAGATATTAAGAATATTTTTTCTAGATTGAAGGATTGTGTTTAGTGCATATTTGAGATAGAGATTGAGTAGAGCTGAGAGTAATATTTGGAGGTGACAGAGCAAAGGACAATAGTCTCCAATGGATAGAGATCCATTAGCCAGGGTAGTGAGAACAAAGGTCTTATATGGAGAGAGATCCATAAGCTAGTGCAGTGGAGGGAATAGTCTTTTAGAGGAGCACCAACCAGAGTAGAGGAGAAGGAGTTCTCTTGTGGATAGAGATCCACAAACCAGCTGAGGGGATTGGTGTATCCTGTGGATAGAGATACACAAACTTGATTAGGGGATTGATGTCTCCTTTGGACAGAGGTCCATAAATATTGTAATAGGGAAGGATTCCCAAGATATTTGTTGAGAAAATTTTAGTGAAATATTTTCTCTATGGACATAGCCCACATTGGATGAACCACATTAAATTGGTATCTCTATTGTGTGTGGTGATTTATGCATTGCTTTGATTACTATTGTTGATATTTCCATTAATATATTGGATAATATTATTTGAGAAAAGAAAAGTAAAAAGTGATCTTATACTATTCACCCCCCCTCTCAGTATAAGCTTGTGTTCTTAATCATAAATGTATCCTTAATAATAGTCATTTCTTTGATGGGTTGGTTCCTTGCACTACCATCCTTTTTGTTAAGATAGGTGGCACAATAAGAATTTATCCCGAATTTAAGAACTTAAAACACCAAAAAATATAAAAAAATAAATAAAAATACTATGCATGACTTTGCATTCTCATTTAGCTTAGTTCAAATCTGGTTTTCTTATTCATGTTGCATAATTTTCTGTCATATTTTTTATATTTTTACCTAAACATTATGTTCCATTTGCATTTTTTCTTTTCATATCATGGCTGATTGACCATATTTGCATGACTAATTTATCATATATATTTTTAAGGACTTCATTATTATGGCAAGTTATGAAACCTAATTAGTTTTTAGATCACATACATTGCGTTCATACTAGGGTTTTTATGCCTATAAAATCCCCAACCCAGGGCTCATCTCCACGCATTTTTCATATTTTTATTTTTTTCTTCTTTTTTCTTCTCTTATATTCCTTGACCTTGAAAGTATAACAAAGTTCATAAAATTTCTCTCCAAGTCTAGGGATATAGTTCTTTTGTACATCCTTTTTCCTTGATTTTTTTTAATCATTTCTTATCCTCCCCAAAAAAAGGATGTACATTCCTTCTTCTATCTGCTTTTGCTTTTACCTTTACTTTTTTTCACCCCCCCTTCTTGATATTTCACCTATTAAGGTGTCCTTGTGGGATAGGGTAGATACTGCATGAATATCATTTATGATACTCATACGACCACTAACTATCTTACGCACACCTCTTAGCTCTTGAAATTTTACTAAGGATGCATACACACACACTATTGTTTCTTGCTTCCCTATTTCTTTTGTCTCTTTCTTCCAACACACACACACTCACCTTGTGGTTATATTTGCTCATTAATCCTTTGCACACAACACACCCCTATGGGGTAGTACTCATTTTGGCAAAATTAATCACATCTCTTCACCCTATACAATATAGGCTTCATGGCCACACATGAGGGACAACCTCCATCTCAATGATTTGTGAGCATACATCCTAGCAGGTACCTCTTCATATTTGGCCACTAGCGAGCACCACACCCATAGTAGGTATCACTCTACATTTTGTACATATTTATGAGCATAGCACCCTTATAGAATAACTTCATGATGACATGCAATGGGCAGCCTCCATATCAGTCATTTATGAGCATACATCCTTACATGGTCCCACTCCATTTCTTTTGCTTTTCACTTGTTCTTTGATCATTTTATCACATGGATTTAATTTATGATCTACACTGATTCAAACATCATATTCCAAACATCCTTTTGCTTTGTTGACCTTCTCCATATTGTATTTCTTCTTCTCATTCTTTCTTTCTTATTTTCCTTCTTATTTTTCTTCTTTTTTCTTATTTTTTTTGAAATCACACCCAATATCTATAGGGAATGATTTTTCTCTATGCCAAAATTGTGGTTCATCTTTACAGGGTATGATTTTGGTTAGAGGTATATTTTCTCCTTCTTCTTATCTCTCTTCTTTCTTTCCTTTCCTCTTTTCATTTTCTCACTCGTGTATTTTATTTTATATTTATTTTAAATTACATCACATTAGTTATATTCACTCATGGATATTGTTTAGTTAGATTTGTTGTGCATTGCAGTCATTATGTTGACAATCATAAAAAAAAATTAAACCTTTCTTCTTCTTCCCGCACAATGAAAATAAGTTCATTTTCACCCTCCCCTCCTATTGTTTGTTTGCACTTTTCACCTTGTCTCCCTATGTTTTATCTCTTTATTATACATTAGCATTTTCGAGTATCCTTAGGAATTTTGCATTCATTTTGAAACTTGAGGGTGCATCCCAGCTTGAGAGGTATTAATGTCCCTAATACCTCATTTTGTGTGTAAAATATTTCAGTGTCTAGAATGGCACCATTTTTGCACCATTCCTTTCTTCTAAACCAACTACCCTTTTTTGTGTCTATCATCTCTCATCCATAGATGTATACATCTTTCTTTGATGCATTTATTAGGCAATAAACGTATCAAAGAGAGCGTAAAATGTAGACATAGAAAATTGATCCACTAAAGTGATTCAATCTTCCTAGAGCCCTAGAGAAGACCCTCAAATTTGTATAAGCATAAATTTGGGCCTCCTCCTCCTTTGTTCCTTCTTTTTTCCTAGCTTTGCCAAAATCATGGCCAACACTTATAAGGTGCAATTTTGACAAGTTTGGGTTTTCTCTAAGAAAACCCTATTTTTCTTGGGCTAACTCTCAAGATGTCAGCCCTCCCTTGGGTTTCCCTATCTTTTCCCTCCAAACCTATTATAAATAGAGGGTTTGGATCCCCTTTTCTCATAGCAGCTATCTAAGAAGTTCCAATAGGTAAGAAGCATGATTTTGGCTAATAATTCTTTTGGAAAGCAAGTCTTCTAACAAGATCAAGTGTTCTCTAGTGTTATGCTATTGCTCTATTGCTTATTTGTTGCTCTTGGTGGAAAAGTGTGGGAGCCTTGAGGAGGAATCTACCATTTTGTGGAGGACTTCATCCTTTTATCTATTCTTTCATTGCCACTAGGTTTATTCTTCCATTGTGTTACTTCTAAAAAAATTTATTCTGCATTTTTTTATTTTAAAATTTGCATCCTTTCATCATTCTACTCTTCTATCCTAAAAATATAGACGACACTTAAAGGGTGCAATTTTGATAGTACCCAAAATTACAGTTGCTCCTTACAGGGCATGATTTTAGCTTTTCTAGGTTTGGGGGCAAGGTTTCTCTCCCAAACCCTCATTTCCATTTTCATGCTTCATATAGATCATAATACTACTATTTGCACTTGATTTTTTGCACTATTTCATTTCATTGCAACTTGCCTTATTTGTTTCCAAAAATTTCAACACTTACTTTTATTTTCAAATAGTTAGCTAAAAGGACTTTGGGGGCTTGACTATTGCACCTCCAATCTTAGTCTTACGATGGCCTAAGAAGGCCCCCAAAAAGTGATCAAATTTTCTAGGGTCTTTGTAAAACTATTTTACAGGTTTTGAAGCTACTTGGATATTATGGATGCGAGTAAAATTTTAGGTCAACCATCAGATTAGATAAGTATTCCAATTTGATCTTCTTAGGTTGTTTGTTGTTTGCTTTCTACCCATTTTTTTCAAAATTGAGATCTTGAATAAAAGAAAAAATAGTTTGATCATATTTTAAGCATTTGAATAATAAAGGTATATGGTTTACATTATAGGGTTAATTTAGTTCATACATTCTCTTTAAAAACCTTACTAAAAAGAAAAGAGTTTCATTTTATTACAAGTTAGGATTTTAATGATCATTCAAAATAAAAAAATCATACTAGGGTTAGTCCTTGTTTGCTTGCACTGATTGTTTGCCTTGCATTGTTCTTTTCTTTCTTAGATTGGATTATAAAGAGGCCAAACATAGGTGATTTATTTAATATATACATTAAAAATTTCCACCCCTAACTTAGAGCGAGTCCTAAAATTGTTCTTGGTGAACCCTTCAATTCCCAAGCCCTCAAGTGTAGAGAATATAACACACCCCTATGGTCACCTCAACTCCTAGTATATCCAATCGAGAATCATATGCAGCAAGGAAAGTTTCCTCCTCTACACTCACCTAACTAGTTCAACATATTCTATGAAGGTAAGCACTACATCATTACCAAAGAAGGTAAGCACTACATCATTACCAAAGATGCAACTCATTCAAACATAATAGGGTGGGAAAATAGAGAATATTTTACCATGTTTGAATTTAAATTTTGGCATCCATTTTTAAAAGTGACACAACATTTTTGAAAGGAAAAAAAAGAACACCAAACAACAAAATGAGCATGTATATATTAATGATAACATAGTTTTTGGATATGACACAGTCTCTAGAGTGGATAAAAATGTGAAAAATATTTTTTTGCATGTTGTAGATTCTAAAGTTATTTTAATAAGTAATATATTCTAAAATTTTGAGGGAGGATAGAAGGTCCAAATAATCATTCCGCATGACCAAGCAATGCCACTCCATACCCACTCTGATACCATGTTGGAATTCACAATATTTTCTAGAAATTAATAGAAGCAATCCATCCACTCAAATCTTATATAGAAAGTTTAAAAGAACAAAAGAAAGGAAAAGAGATAGAGACCGGTGTCACTCATAGGCACCATAAGCAATCATTATATTATCCATAGATAAGATTCATAACAATCCAATGTTAAAAATAAAAGTAGTGGGGGTATTTATACCAATACCAAATCCCTATATATATATATATATATATATATATATATATATAAATTAACCTTAATCCAACATAACAAGAGAGGTTTTAAGGTTAACTATAAGTTTATAAGATGATTTTAACCATAATAAGGTTAATTTTGGCCCATAGGCCTTACTAATAAAATATTACAATAAATTCAATATATTATACAATGAATGCCTTTAGGCCTATATTATTTTACGTCATACAATGTTGGTCTTGGCCATGAATTAGATTACACTTTGAACATAAACTAGGAGTTATTCTCAAAAATATACCATGAATTCAAATACATTGTTACTCTAGTAACTTTAACAACATCCAAAAACTCCTTAGAATAAAACAACCATATAGATTGATCAAAATATTTATCCACATCAGGTGTATTAGATCCAACAACCAATGTAGCAAATTGCTCCAAGTTCCTAACTTACACAAAATTAACTAGTTCAATATTCTCAACAACAACTAGCATATGTTATGATGGGATAACCCACATACCAAATGTTCTATGGAAAATTATCTTAGTGGTCTAATAACCAACAAAAAATCACATGGGCTCTTAATGATTTATGAAAAATATTTTATTCCATGTATCAAAGAATTTATTTATACATTAATATAAGATCATAAATTTGAAGGGAAAATTAGCAAATTCATTATTAAGAAAACATGTAGTTCACCAATTAGGAGGCTCAATGGTGGGTGACTCCACAAAAGACCTATCGATCCCTAATCCTAGGAAAGTTTTAACCTATAACAAGTCTCTTCGAGTTAGGGCACTCTAGTAAGAAAACAAACAACTAGCTAATTGGGTGCATAATGGAATGGGAGATGAATTTAAAATTTTAGTGCTTTATCTATAATTTGGTTCATGATATCATAAATAATAGTATGATGGTCCACCATGTTGAAGTAATGAATCATTAAGTGGCAAGTCATACTACACTAGTAAATCAATTTATTATTACCAATTGACTAATTTTTAGTAAAACCATGATAATCTAGCCAATGGTAAATTGTGTATTTGCATATCCATTCAATGCAAGACAAGACTATGCAGTTCCTAGAGCATCTAAAATGAATAGATGTTACCTCCCTATTTAAATACCAATAGTGTATAAACATAATATGGTGAATTGATGACTTCACTATGAAATTCTTTACCTAGTCATAATGAAGCATACCTTTCTCAACCAAAGAGAGAACTGAATATGATAAAGAGATATTAAATACTAATAGATTAATAGTTCCTACTAAAGAGCCCCAATCCTATCATCAAAACACCTATATCTAATGGTATGAGAAAAGATTCAAGATTGAAAGTAGATATTCTAAATATAAAGAAATAAATGTTGAAGAATATTATGAATTGTTTAATCCTTTCTCAAATAAGGAATTAGAGCTTGTAGAAGAAGCATTTATTGTTCCACTAGGAGGATAAGGGTCTATTATGGAAGCTATAATTGAGCCAAAATATAAAGGGTTTGGTTTTTCCTTTGAGGATGTGGTTTTTTATAAAGGTGATAAAGGTATGTTTTCAATCAAATCATGTACAAATAATAGAAATAAGAATTGGATAAAAATATGAAGAGGAATAAAAATTGTAAATTCTAAAGGATTAACATATAATTCCCCTTTTATAAAGACATTCTACTTCTTCAAATAGGAATTTATAGAAGGGAGTTCCCAAATTCCTAGGATACTACGTGAAACATAAGTCAATACAACACTTGAAACACTGAGATTATCAAAATGTCATCTTCTTATCCAAGATGTTACCATGTGTGATACTTTTGAAAATGTGGTATTTGTACTAGATTTAAAATTGATAATATATCCCATATATGAAATATACGAAATTATTTTGGAAAAAGGTAAGTTATTAGGATTTGAATAAGTTTCATTGAGGCCCTCTAGGACAGAAGTATTTCTCTTTGATGATGACATATTAGAAGTATATGTCACTTAATAGATAGAGAAAAACTCACATATGACTCTTGAGTGTCTTCAAGTGCTTCTAGATAAATGGGCTATATATAGCAATAGAGAGGCCATAAATCTAGAAGTGAGGCGTTTTTCTACAATTTTGAGGAGTACATCCAAGGTAAAACTTGAATTCTAATTGTTTGATATTTTTAATAATGATATTGAGTTAGTCAATAAATAATAGTAGAATTATCCACTATGGTTGAGTCATGATGTATTGCTTGGTTGCATAAAGCTAGGGTTGTAAACTAGCAGTTGACAACAAAATTTGTTATAGAATGAGATAAAAAGTGAAGAGACTATGATGATTGTATATTTTCTAGTACCCATGCATGATCCTAGGGACTTTTGGGTTAATAAGAGGTATCACTTTTAATATAGCATAAAAATATGGATTAAAAAGGAATAAAGGGAGAAAATTTTGTTTTAGCTACCCAAAATTTGGCATCCACCTATGATCTTGAATATTTTTAAGAAAAAAAGTACTATCTCCTAGAATACATTCATGAGCCTCTTAATTTGGGAATACCCCTTGGTAAGGTCTCTTCACATGCACCATTAATATTAGTTCATTTACCATGTTTACATAAGTATTGGAAAATCCTAAGCTAGAACATCAACATCAAAAGAGTGGCCAGTTATTTTCCTTGTCCTATAAATAGAACTATATTTTGATTAGTGAAATAGTCATTTTTTTCTATAAATCCCCCTTTCTCATTTCCCCTTATTTGGTTTTTTTTTTATTAAATAAAAAAATGTTATCTTGATTGAGTGAAAATTTTAAAAGAGATGCTTAGACTCCCTTTTTTTAATCACTTTATTCTAAGATTGGTTTAATATCTCTTTAAGATCATCAGTTTTTTCCATAAGATTAATGGGATGAGATACCAACCCAAGAGAAAAATTATGGCAAGGTGATGCTCGAGATCCAAGCCATTTTTTAGGTAAGCAAGAGTCTTCTTCCTTCTTCACTCCATAGTCTAATTCAAAAGGTAGACTTTGATATAAGCTTTACTAATATAGATCTATAAAAATAACAATTGACATGAGAATGGGTGAATGTGGCTTATTCTTGGAAATTGTAATGATAGATAAAAAAGAGGACAAGTCCATGGGACCTTTAATTACTTGAGAAAAAGAAGGATAAATAGGAAATAAACAAAATGGTGGGAACCCCTAAATAGAAGGGAATATGGAAGAGAAAAAGGTTTGCATATCATAATCATAGTAGCAACAACGAAAGTCATTGATTTAGAAGCACAAGTTACTTCTATCATATTCACTTTATTTACATCCCTTGTTTCTTCTATTCTAATCACTATTCTCTCCCTTTATTGTTTCTTCTATTCCTCCCTCTTGAGTCCCCCTAGTTTCTTCTACTTTACCCATCCCACCTTAAATTAATGCATCCCTAGTCTTGTGGTCACTAACATTTTTTCTTGTTCAAGACGTAAGTGTTCCATACATCATATCCACCCCATTTTATCCTATCATAATTGAAGCCATCATCATCAACTATTCCATCACCATCCACTAATAATTTGATCCCCCACACAACAAGTATTATTGTATCACCCCATTGTCCTCATCTCAACCCATATAATCATCTATCACTATTTGGTTCATATCATTGTCCATGTTGTCATGTCAAATATGTATCCTCACCCTTGTTGATGCATTAGTCATTATAGGTACAATGATACTCACCCCTCTAATAACATCAAAAAATTCCAAGGAAAATCACACTATGAAGGAGAACTTCATCCTTCATGTCAATTGATCATTCATTCACTAGATAACATACAACCCTTAAGAAGAAGAAAATAGATGAAATATCATGCATCATGCAGGTGGAAAGAACATATTTTAATCAAGACAATACCAATAATAAGAGCTTTAGAACTTGCTAAACCTATGATTCACCAATATTAGCTAACAAAAATTGGGGAAGAAAGGCACTTAAAATAGATCCAACCAAATTGTTAATCATTCTTGCTAATTATATTGTGTAAGTGTTAACTATAAAAATATCATAGGTCAACCCTATTTAGATTATGTTATTAAAAAAATAAGTTACAACAAGCCTTGATTATCAAATGTATACAATAAAATATAAGAAATAGATCCACGATAGTCCATATATATTAAAAAATATCAAAAGGTAAAAAAAATAAAGTGACATAGTTGCAAGTTTTAAAATTTAAAAGTAGTGTTCTAATAAGCAAAGTAATGGTAAAGTAAGAAGTGAATGCAAAATATAGAATTCAAGAGCTTGATAATGGAAAAATTCAAGCCCACTTAGGGCCAAGTATATTCTAATATTATATGTGCTAAGGGATACCTTACATATCTAAATGAACTTGAGACCTTGCTTGATCAAACTTTAGTGATAATCTAGTAGGTGGAGGATGAACTAGCAACTACGGCAAAGTACAAGAAAGTACATCCATTCCAATGAATGGATAAAGGAGATGGGTTGGTCATAAAGGAAGATATAGTTTAAGGATATAATCTATAACAAAGGGAGGCTTTAGCAATTTAAAGCTACCTATGATCCTATCTAAATGATGATTGGAAAAATGACAAGGAAGATATAGTAGTTGCTAACTACATGAAATATTGTAAAGGATAATTTCTAGTAAAGGACAACTAGATATGCTAGAAGAGGTTTCCAAGGCCATTCATGAAGATAAATCCAAAGTGGAGTTGCCCACATAAGTGATGTATGTGTATAAGGTGTGCACCCAAAATGTTGTAATTGCATAAACAAAGTAAAATTGATGTTCAAACACATAAATGGACAAAACACATGGAAATTACAAGAAATGCCTCTATTATTCCATTAAAATCAACAAGTGTCTGATTACAAGTAAGTCCCTCTTAGGGATACTCTATTTGATACACAATTACAATTATTTCAATCCCCCTTAGGGATGAAATGCACTATCAAGCCCTTAAGGTGACACAAACTGCTCTAGGGTGGAGTTGACCCTCTTCTTCATGTTGAGGAAGGATTTGAATGTTAAGCTCCTTTGAATGTAGATCCTTTAAGTCAAGAAACAACAGAGAATGATCAAAAACATAGGAAGCCTCTCATGATGAGGCCCTTTAAAAGGAAAGATACATAAAGATGTCATTGAAAACATGAAATCAAGAAAGCATATAAAGGATGTTTAAACTATGCTAAACTAACAAATATTTATGGAAATACATAAAATAGCATAGTAGTAAGATTTGCATGGTTCAATTAAAGGAAATGAAGCTTTAAAAGTCATAAAGAACCCATTGATGTCTATTGCATGCTACTATATTGAAATAATTCTAAACCTAAATCTATCGGTCATAAATCTCTACAACTACAATTAAACCATGCAAATGACTAATCTAATCTAATTAGATGGGCAAAAATGAAAATAGTAAGGTGGTGATACCTCTGTTGCAAACCGCAACACTGGTGCATGGTCTGCACTATAAACCATGGCTGAAAGCCGTGGTTAGCACTCAAGTAAGTTTACCCTCAAAATCAAGGGTAGTGGGCTTGACCTCCTTGTCCAATTGATGTTCAAGGGTCACCTTCGGTGTCCTTCTGACAAGTTTGGTGGTTGATTCATTGTGAGGGGCCTCCGTTTGCCCGAATTTGCATTTCTTGGCTCTCCTAGGCTCCTAGGACCTCCATGGAAAATTGATCTTTGGGTGAATAGCAAAGTGACCTTCTCCAATGCATGAATTCAGTATGCAATTCGATAGGGCTTCACTGCTCACTTGATCAATCAACTCTCTATTGATAATTCGACAGCGCTTCGCTATTCAAATCATCTATATCTTCTACCCAAATTGAAGGGGTATTTATAGGATGCCCTAGGGCTAGGGGTGGCTTCATGGAGAAGCCAAGATCAAGAAGAGGTGGTTAGGATAGTTGGAATGGAAGCTTTCGTCCATTAACCACCTTCTTCTAGAACAAATGGTCGTTCAAACCGATTTGGCTCGGATGAAGGCCAACTGAACTTCAGTTAAGACCATAGGTTATAGCTGCGGTCAAGACTATAAACCGTAGGCCTTAGCCATGGTTCAGCCTATAGACCATAGGTCTAGGCTGTAATTCAGACTGATTAGGCCAAGGAGCCCAAATTGAGTGGTTAGAACCATTGCTCTATCTTGGAGTCTATCCAAGATCTTCCATATGGTCTTGTAGCATGTCCATATGAGTAGTCGCCATCGACATGACATGTTTTAGGTGTCTACAGATGCCCCTTTTGAGATGCGTTGTGAGATCGAACAACGCGTGAGCAAAAATATACCTCCTAAAATGATGTCGAAGGTTCTATGATGATCATTAGTCAGATCAACATTAGATGCCTCTTGTCCAGCAAAAGGACGCGCATCCTGGAATCATTGCTTCCAACTGGGTGAAAGGCTTACATTTGAAAAGCTTGTGCCCTTCTCATCTCATTCGGTGTAGCATTTGATGCATTCCATAGGTATCTTTTGACCCATAGATCCGAAAGGTGAAGAAAAACAAGCAAATTCATATTTGCTATTTACCCCAAGAAAAGGGGTAAGCTTATGATAGTTGTTGACAATGATTCGCAAGGATGAACACAATTTTGACAAGATCAAGGGATCTACGATCTCAGGGATCTTCTATTGATTTTGATTATGATTTGATATTATGACTACCCCCTCAAGCGACGAGTCGATGAGGGTAATGACAATGATTAAAGCGACGATGTCGCTTGACCACCATGGATGATCTAAACAAATTTAGATTTGAGCATATTAATGCCTTGGCTAGGCCTAGTTCAGACTTCTGATTCCAACTATTAATAGTAATTGCACATTCCTATCCCATGGAGCAGTCGGGCTACAATAGCCATCTTAGGGAATCAAAATGATACAAATCCAATTAGATTTGTGTTGAATCAAGTTATCGATGATTTGCTGAAAATATGTCATAGGAGACATGACATGAAACGCCTCGTTCCCATGGAGCAGTCCAGCCTCGAAGGCCTTCTTAGGGATTGAAAAGAAGCATGTCAAGTCAATGATGACAGTTTTGCCCCAAATGTCCTTATGGTAATTTACTCATCTTGTCGGATTGCATGGATCGCAAGTCGCTGCAACCGCCAAGTGTATAGGGTAAATAACTAGATACGAGGTGCATTTGATTTTTAATTATTTGATTTTTTTGTTAATTTTGATTTATTGATCGATCCTGGTGCTTTGAACATCACCAAATTTGCAATATTGATTGCTCTTTTTGAAAATTTGATCCAATGGGAGTCATTAATTTACCTTTTTAGACCTTCCCATGGTGGGTTTTTAGTGCATTTAATGCTGGTTGCAAACCATGGCTAGGGTCTACGGTTGTACTTTTCAACTTTTGGGAACCGCGGCTAGGGCCTACGGTCAGAAAACCCTAATTTTGGGACCGCAGGTGTTAGTTGCGGTCCACTAAAATTAGGCAAACATTTAAATAGGTTCAATTATTTGAATTTTTCATTATTTTCTTGAAAGCAACTGCATTGAGAGAGCTCTGAGAGATAGGACAATTTAATGATCTCGAGAACCCTACCCAAACTCTGTACACCACTTGAGACACCTGATGGCGGATCTTGGCAACTTCATCGATAGTCAAGGCTACGAGAGGGCAAGGTAATTCGAAATTGATTCCTCGCATTCAATACCAATAAAATGAACCACATTAAGAAATGAAAAATTAACCTCATTAAAGTGTGGTAATGAACCTCACTAGATTAGAATTTAGTTAGATTTATTTTTTTTTGTGAGGATAGGGTAAGGTACCCAAGTATAAGGGTATTCTTCCTAGACCACAGTACAGTGCGGTTCCCAATTATCGATTGGGGACCCTAGCTATCACTGTGGTTCACATTCAAATTACAATGATCATATTTTGACCGCATGCGGACCGTAGGGTTGACCCATGGTTCATGGACTTTAGGAAAAATTTATCAAATTTTTAATTTTTCTAAGGTTTAATAGGCAATTAATGTCATTTAATGCAATTTTGACTTGCCTAATTGATATTTTTTATTTTTATGAATGCCTTGACATGTTTTTATCTTTTTATCAGTTTTTAGATGTTTTTGATGCTTTTCTTTAGAATTTTAGCTTATATACTATTTTTATTTTAGAGGTTGACCTCTAGGGCTCGTGAGCCCGATCTACTTAAGACTCTCCATAGATAGCTCACTGATGGTGAGCGTGCCTGGTTTAGAGCCATCGGATTTGGCTATGTATTAGATCTACCCACTATTAGGGTAGATCAGACCTACTTGACTACGTTGGCCCGATGCTGGAATGCATGGACCAACACCTTTCACCTACCTATAGGTGAAATGACTGTGACTTTAGAGGATGTTTATCAGATCTTTAGGATCCCTATCGATGGCGAGGCCATCACCTCTTCCTCTTCTCAAAGAAAGGGGCCTATTTTTGATGCTATCTTCGATGATCGAAGCAAGGAGGCTCAGGAGAAGATCGACCATGGAGGTGTCCACATCGGATACTAGTAGGGCGAGCACATTTTCTCAGTTGTGCAATGATCTTCATGATCCTCATGGTATAGATAGTGCTTCCAGACTCCTCGGGCATGAGGATTCCTTGGAACCTCCTGGCTAGTGTTTGGAGAGTGATCCAGAGTTCCACTACTCAGCCACTATGCCTAGCTTGGGGGAGCACATTATTATGTCAGCTCTATAAGGAGTTGTACCAGATTATGAGCTAGAGCCATTAAGGTATTAGTTGTAGCCTATTGTTATAGATCTGGGGTTGGTAGCATATCCGGATCGAGCATCCCATGGACCTACCTCTCCATATCATGACCATTGATGATGCTCATCAGTGCTACACCATGTTGGCCATGAGAGGAGGAGGGGTTCCAGAGTAGGACCCATATTGGAGACACAGATTATTACATTGCATGATTTGCAGCACTTGGGCTAGATGACATTGAGTGGCATCCCTATAGGGAGTGCCCTAATTAGATCGAGGTAGGTGAGTGGCTATGATAGGCTCATCGAGATAGGTGGCTACTCGGTCGTAAGGTCGATATTAGAGAGTATCATTTCTTCTCTCACGTCTTATGGTAGTTTGGCTTGGTGCAGGACATTCTAGAGATTCCATTTGTGTATCGGTATCTCATGCTAGAGACACATCTACCATGGATTCAGCCTACAACTCTAGGTGATGAGGCTGATGACTTCTAGGAGTCTGGGGATGACACACCTAGGACCACCCTAGCATATGACACATGGTGGTCCCTCCTATAGTGGTAGGGTTTAGGGCCTCTTGGCAGAGTAGATGACTAGGCAGAGGTAGGGGCCGATCCTGATGGGCGCAGGGTGCGCCAGAGGACCGAGGGTGGATGGGGCATAGAGGCCACCATAGAGGAGGCTCTATAGGTAGAGGTAGAGGAGGAGGAGGGGTTCGAGGAGGGTGAGGTACCTCCTAGATAGTGATGTAGGGGAGCTCCTCGCTCAGGTTGCTGACTTGCAGAGTCAGGTTGGGAGGCTTCAGACCCAACAGTTGTAGTGGGATACTACTATCGCCCTTCTAGAGGTGAAGTTGGCTCATAGGGATAGACAACTGGTAGAGGCTCAGGCATAGATTACAACCCTCATAGCTCGAGCTACAATAGCAGAGTCATAGGTCGGTGAGCTTACTAGTGCATGAGATGTGGCACTAGCACAATGGGGTGAGGCCATTGTAGAGAGAGAGCTACTCAGGGCACAGAGGGGGATCCGACATCCTCCCATGCTATTATGGGACCTCCTATGACTCCATCAGCTACACTTCTAGGAGGTGGCGATCCCATGGTAGAGGTTAGGTGGCTCACTTCCCTCGTAGAGGAGGGAAATGACCTTTGCGATGCGAGGGCAGCTCGCATCTCCCAGTTAGAGGGCTTCATCATATTGAGGGGCTTGGAGGTACCTGAGGATAGACATGCTATGGGGTCCCAGAGGACCAGGTCCTGGACTTTAGGATAGTCCATGGTGAGCTCCAGCTAGAGGACTCATAGGATAGAGAGGACACATAGGTCCTCTAGCACACATGGAGGTAGCTCTCATAGGAGTCATAGGGAGACGGGTGTGACCTCGAGTCATAGGTCTAGCCGTGTAGACATACCAGTATCCCATGTGCTAGGCCTCTTCGGGTTAGGTGGTACATAGGGCCCTCAATAGGGTGCACAATAGGCACCAGAGCTGACTATAGAGCAGGCTCCAGGGCATAGGGCTGAGGGAGGTGGTGAGAGCTCCAGTTTAGGGGAGCAGGCCAGAGCTAGGGCTCTTACTAGATTCTAGGCTACATTTTTCATATGTACCATTTTTGGTGTAAGGTCTAGGACCTACACGATTGTAGCCTATGGGCATTTTGGTATTCTTGATGTACTCTTGAGACACACACACACACACATATATATATATGATATGATCATTTATGGCTCATTATATGTACTTGTTTATATGTTTTGATTTTTCTGTTTATTTGATGCACATGGATGCAATGCTTATGTTAATTTGATGCTATATGATGTGATGTATGGATGACATGCACTAGATAGCTATTTACTTTATGATGATGGTATGCAGTGATCTAGATGCTTAGATGTGCGATTTGATGATAGATGCTTATTGATGCAATGTTTGCTTTAAATGCATATTTGATTTTGCTTTCTTTGCATGCATTTAATTTATGCTTGTGTTTCGATATGTTGATGCAATGGATGTAATGCATTATTTACATGGTAATGATTTTATGTAAATGAACCTGTATGCCTTAATCACTTAAAACATAAGGAATGAATGTGATACGTGTTTATCAATCTAATGGATGACACCACAGAATGTATAACAATCATGAATGTAATTGTAAATCCTCATTACAAGAATTTACTCAATTAAACACCCATATATGAGATGCAATGATATGAAATGGTATGAAATGGGTGATATCATATGTCACTTGATATTTCTTTTGCATTTTTAGATATGCATGATATAGTCAGTGGCCGTCTAAATATCATTTCTGATATCCATCCGGTATCTATCCTATATCCTGTAAACTTTGTGTTTACTTGTAATGATGTATCTTGAATTTGATACTTTGCAATTTTCATGATTGACATGATTTATTTTTGGATGATTTGTGATATTTGGTATGCTATTGCTATTAGAGAATTGTTTTTGAGGTTTTCCATGAGACTCAAACACCCTAGTAGACTTCTCAAATGTCACATACTAACTGTACAAGGCTTCTGTTGGATGAGGCTTTTGCCGTGAAAGACCCAACTATTCATTATCCCTGTGTGTGCATGTGAGTATTTTTAGATAGATCATAGGCATACCCCAGATGTCAGTCGGGACTCTTTCAACCCATATGTGAGATCGGGTTCCTCATATGTTCGTATCATCCTTGTTTCAAATTTGATTGGACTATAATGCTAGACAACCCTAGGCACCTAGAGCTAGCTTATCTTGCAAATTGATCAGGACTACCCCTCTAAATGCAAGCGGGACTCTTTCAACCCATTGTTGCGGTTAGGGATCACCCAACAGAACTACTACTCTAGGAGCAGGCGGGACTCTTTCAACCCATTGCTGCAATCGGGGTTCACTCTATGGCTTTCGAATGGTGAACAATCCAGGGATTCAAGTTCTCACCCCATTTTTTTGATACTTGCTCATATGTAGTGATAAAAATCACTATTTTTCATGTTTTACTTTGAGTGATAAAAATCACTGTTTATTCCCATTTTTCTTGAGCAAGGGATTTGTATAGTGCTTTTGATTCACTATATCATTTTAAGATTTGAGCTTTGAATTGTAAACTTTGAACTTTGAACTTTGAATTTTGATCTAGATTTAAACTGTGTATCTATGTATGAGTAGGGGAAATTATTGTCCTTTTGCCAAGGTTCACCACTCTAGACCGAACTATTTGCAAGACAAGCAGGTAATAAAACCCATCTCTCTAGAGAACCTAGGACCACTTTCGTAGCTTTCATCCTCTCTTATCTTAGCAGGATTTTATATGTTTTTCTTAGTGATGGGATCTTGATATGTCAAGCACTATCCCAACTACTGACCTCATCTACAAAAGCAAAGCAAGCTTTCTATGACACCTGAGAGACCCACTAGGTATGGCTGAGTGACCAGAAAACTTTTGGATACTTAAGTATCTTATAGCAACAAACGTTGTGTATGTATGCAATGGATTATGATAAATGCAGAGGTGCATGATTTAGACACAAACATGGTGTCATTTGTAAGACTGACAAACATGATCCATTCTATTATGGAATGCAATGGATGACGAATGCCTATATGCAATGTAATGCAATGAATGCATGTATGAATGCAAATGAATATGCAAAATGCAAAAGCAAATGTTTTTGGATTTTATGCTTTACCAATTTTTTTGGTTTTTGTTGATTTTATAATTTTTATGAGTTTTGAGCCTCATATCTGACCAAATGGTGAGTACATGCCTTTGGAGCTTTTAATTGACCAAGTGATTCTTAAGAACCCTTGGAACTTTTTAGGATGATCGAGCGGTTTTAAGCAAACCCTCGAAGCTTTTTGGGTTTGACCAAAGGGCTTATAGATGCCTTTGGAGCTTTTTGCTTGACCAAACTACTTATGAGCATGTTTGGAGCCTTTTAGGATGATCGAGCGGTTGTAAGCACACCCTCGAAGCCTTTTGGGTTGACCAAGTGATTTTTTAGAAATCCTTGGTGCCTTTCTGGGATTGATCGAGTGGTTTTTAAGCAAACCCTCAAAGCCTTTGACTGACATGACCAAGCGGTTTTGGGAACCCTTGGAGCCTTTTTGGGATTGACCAAAGGGCTTACTGATGCCTTTGGAGCTTTTACTTGACCAAGCGATTCTTAAGAACCCTTGGAGCCTTTTACTATGCTCTCAAGCATAGAATGCCTTAAGATGGATGATGTTGAGAGGTTCAGGCTCTTCAACACCTCCTAGCGATGTTAGGTGATAAGTACCTAGACCAATATTTTTAGATATGATATAGGGCCCTAGCCAATTAGCCATAAATTTGTCCCTCAGATCGGGTGGTAAATTAGAGTTATGTTGGTTCTCTTTGAGCACAAGATCCCCAACTTCAAAGTCTCTCTGATGGAATTTGATATTGTAAGCTCATTTTAGTCACTCCTGATAAACGTGGAGATGCTCCAGGGCATTCACGCGATGTTCATCAAGTAGCATCAGTTGATCAAGGTGAGCTTGCCGCGTGGTGTCATCATCGATGAACTCTTTCAATGCGATGCACAACATTGGTATTTCCAACTCTAAGGGCATAATGGCCTCAGTGCCATATACTAGTGAAAATGGTGTTGCCCCAGTGGGCATCCGAATGCTAGTCCTATAAGCCCATAGCGCAAGGGGCAGCTGGATGTGCCAATCCTTGTGGTTTTCTTGCACCATATTTTTCAAGATGGCTACCATAGTCTTGTTTGAGGCCTCAACTTGCCCGTTTGCCTGTGGATAGTATGGAGTTGCAAAACTATGCTTGATTCTATACTTAGACATCAAGGCTCTCACAGTTTTGTTCTTGAAGGACGTTCCATTATCCGAGATTATTTTGGATGGAATCCCAAAATGACTTATGATATGCTCCAGTATAAACTCTGCTATACGAGCTCTAGTTGTCATTGTTAAGGGTATTGCTTCCACCCACTTTGTGAAGTACTCAGTAGCCATGATAATAAATGTATGTCGACCCGATGACGGAGGAGAGATCTTGCCTATAAGATCTAATCCCCATTGAGAAAATGGCCAAGCCACTTGGATGGGCTGTAAGGCCTACGATGGCAAGTGCGTAAGATTAGCATGATGCTGAAATTTGATGCATTTCTTGACATACGCATTGCAATCCTTCTCTAGAGTGGGCCAATAATAACCCATGCGAAGGATGCACTTGATGATGGCCATGCCGCTGAAATGGCCACCACATGTACCATCATGAGCTTGTGAGATCACCCAAGATGACTCTTGGGGCTCTAGACAATGAAGGAGAACTCCATCGTAGCTTCTACGATACAAAATATCTCCTAGTAAGATATATTTTGTCACTTTCTATTTAAATGTGCATTTTGTGACATGCAACAATCCCTCAGGGATCATACTAAGCTTTAGGAAGTCTTTAATTTGTGACATCCAATTTTGATAAATCTCAACTTCAACTGCTAAGACGACTTGCTCCCCCTACGTATTTACTTTTGCAAATGCAGACTCAGAAACAACCTTGTGGTGAATGGTAATACCACTCCCCATAGGACTCTGAGAGGTTAATGACCCCCAAGGTGCCTTCTTAAGAAAGTCTTTAGCTTTGCAGAACCATTCAGCTTTTGGTTCTACACTGATCATGTTGACCGATTCTTTGTTATCATAGGCTACACACTCTGCTATCGGATGCGAGAGCGTCTTGACATGGATGGTAGTGAAATCCATAGATGGATTCTGAGGGATTAAAGATCCCAAAGATGCCATGGTGTCTACAAACCTGTTTGATGACCGAGGGATTGCCTCGATGTCATACCATTCAAATTTAGCCAAATATGTGGCAACTAGATCTTTATAGGCTTTCAACATGGGACATCGACACTGAAAGAGCCCCTTAACTTGATTTACTATGAGCAAGGAGTCACCAAAGATGTTCAATCTCTTAATATTCATGGTGATGGCTATGTGGAGGCCCAATAGTAGGGCTTCGTACTCAGCATTGTTGTTGGTGCACGAAAAATCCAACTTAAATGACAAGGGCATTGGAGCTCCTTGTGGCATGAAAAACACTATTCCGGCACCACCTCCTTGCTCGCATTTTGAACCATCAAAGAACAGAGTCATATCAACATTGTTCTCTGGTTCTTCGGGTTTGGGAGCTTCGGATACGACAAAGACTATGTCATCCGAAAGCTCAATGGTCAGAGGCCTGCTATTTGAAAGTGGTGCCTCTACTAACTGATCAGCTATGACTTGTCCCTTAATGGACTTCTGGCTTATGAATTCTAGATCGAATTCTATCAATAGCATGATCCACTTTGTAGTACGCGTATTATGATACGTTTTACTCATCATATACTGCAAAGGGTTTTGTTTTGATATAACATACGTCGTATGACTTAGCATGTAATGCCACAATTTCTTGGTAGCGAACACCACTGCTAAACACAACTTTTCAACATATGCATATCCTAGCTCGTAACTCACCAAGGTCTGGCTAATGTAATATATGGCTTGTTCCTTTCCTTGCACATTCTTTTGGGCTAACATGGTCCCCAATGCAAAGTCGGTTGTCGATATATATAGCAAAAAAGGCACATCTGGCCTTGGTGGAGCTAGTACTGGTGGCGTTTCTAGGTATTGCTTAATCTCAGTGAAGGCTACCTTGCAGTCCTCGTCCCAGTTGAATGGGACTCCCTTATGTAGCAGTCGATTCATGGGTCGACATTTATCCGATAGTTGAGTGATAAATCACTTTATCGAGGCTACTTTGCCTTGAAGGCTCCTTAATTCCTTAATATTGGAGGGAGGATGCATCTCTAAGATGGCCTTGACCTTCGTTGGGTCTACTTCGATGCCTCATTTAGAGATGATGAATCCTAAGAGTTTACCAGAAGTGATACCAAATACGCACTTCTTAGGATTCAACCTGACATTATGCTCTATCAAGCGATCGAAGACTTTCCTCAGGACCTCTGCATGCTCTTCACGTAGTAATGACTTAGCTAGTAAGTCATCAATGTAATATTCTAGAATTTTATGCATGTAGTCATGAAAGATGTATGTCATGGCCCATTGGTATGTGGCACTAGCATTTTTAAGACCGAATGGCATCACTTTGTAGCAAAATGTCCCCCATGGCATTGTAAATGTGGTTTTGTGCTGGTCTTCGGGTTTAATCCAAATTTGGTTGTAACCAAAAAAACCATCCATTAGGGAGAGCATCTCGTGACCTGTAGTAGCATCTACAAGAGCATCAATATTGGGCAATGGAAATGAATCCTTGGGTGTTGCCTTGTTAAGGTCTCTGAAATCCATACAAATACGGATTCTTCCATCTGGTTTTCCTATGGGTACCATATTGGACACCCATTCTGGATAGTCGATGGAAATGACAAATTCTACATCCAACAACTTTTGTAGCTCATATTTCACCATTAAGGCTACTGTTGGATGCATCTTTCTAAGCTTTTGCTTGACCAGCTTCTTCGTCAGATCTAGCGAAAGGTTATGAGTAACCAATTTTGGGTCTAGACCTGGCATATCCTTGTACGTCCAAGCAAAAATATTTGGTCTCACTTTCAATAGAGGGATGATGTTGTCATGCTCATATGGAGTGAGACTTTCTCCAAATTTAACCTTCTTTGGATTAGTGGGATCACTGTCGATATCCACGTCGAAGGTTTCCTCTACTGACATATGCGACCCCTCCTCAAGCTGGTGAGGTGTAGGGATCAAATGGATGTCATCATCTGGATTTATATGTTCTACATTAGAAGCATTCTCAATGTGATAAACATCGTAAGCATAGCCTGGCACAAAATGAAATGGTTGCAACATTTCTTCGTTAGGGAAGAAATCCTCAGGCTCTACTGGTGAATCAATGTGATCCCAGTCGATAGCATCTACATTAAGATACAATGGTCTGGATGGATCTGCTGGATTGCGGAGTGGGGTGGTCAAATAAATGGAGACCATATTGATGGAATGGAATTGATCTCCAGGACCACACGGAAATAACTCTACATCATCGATGCAGTTCTCATACCCAAGATTTGGCTCTAATGGCATGGGCACGAATGGGTCCTCTCTATGAAAACTATGGATGATTGGATCCTCCCTATGCACTACCTATAGTATAGGATCATTTGGCTCAAGGAGCTCCATGTATGTGCATGGATGGGGAAACAACAAGTGATAAATCATGTTGACATTCGATGCTATTCCCCTGAGATGAGGCTCAAGATTAATCTCTCTGCGTAAGTCCTCGACTATGTAAGGAACATGATGGTGATGCAGGTAATGAGGGCCTAAATAGGCTCTCTCCATTTCATCCTCTTCATCACTATCATAATAGAATCCTTCATTCACCCCCATAGGTGGGGGATGATCCGAAAGATGCGGCCCCATGAATCTTAGTGTTTGGTCACTATCGTATGTATCCAAAAAAATTAGATAATTATATCGTATATACGATGTCTCTGAGTACACATGCTCTACTTCTTCCTCAGAATGATCTATAGTGGGAAGAATCTCCTCGATAACCTGTATCGATTCAATAGGCAATAAATGATGCATGTACCAGGGCCTCACATAGGCACCTTCGACTTCATCCCTAGATTCATCATCATTTGAGGATTCCTCACTTGCATCATAGTCTGGTCCACTCATATCGGAGGTGGACTCCACTCCATATTCATTACAAAGATCTCCTAGCTCGAGATCACTTACAGTAATGGGGTTGCACCCCTGCACGTCTGTGTCATCGATTGCATCATGGGTTTGGTGTCCCAGGTTATCTCTGGGGTTCAGTTCTATCTCAGTCTGCTCAAGGAGCCCTTCATGATGATCTTCGAGTGGCTCAACGGTGACAACAGATATCATCGGGTGATTCCTCCAAAACTTGGAAGGATCAGGATGATATGGATTAAAATCCACATCATCCGCCAGACTAAGGTACATATGATCCAAGGATATTGTAAGCAAATCATCCTACCCTCGTATCTGTAACCCTAAACCAAACCTATCAGTGACTAACTGATAACATGGTTCCAACGGAGTCCTACATCCTTGTTCAAAGAGACCAAGGTCGTATCCATGCCAATGATATAACTCAAATATACGCATGGCATACTCCGGGTTGGATAGATAATGAACGTTTACTATGAATGGTTCATCGTCATCTTCATCCATGGGCGTTCACATTGGAAGCTGGTCCAGCCCTACATAGATAAATTTAGTCTGATTGGGTGGCTCACCCAATGGTACGACTGATCCAACCGGATAGCGATGGGTGGGTGGTCGGCCCATCTCCTATGCAGTTTCTAAAATTGGCTCGAAGGTCACATTCTGCACTATATACTCACCTAGTCCGGTGTTGGCGAGATGGATAGTCACCCACGGTGTGGATGACCCTACTGAAGATGCAGGTGAGGTAGGCTGAGGTGCCTCCTTGACTTTGTCTTGGGGTTCCTCAACTTCCATAGGAGTGGGAACCTCCTCGGTGATTGGCTCGGGCTCACGCTCCTCTTTCTCACCCATTTTTACCTTCAACTTCCTTTCATCCCGATGCATGACTGATGTCGATGGTCTCAGGGAAGTGGTAGTGGTATGCTCTGATCTATGTGACACAGATGGCATTGGTTGAGCATGTACTGTTGGTTTACCTCCTGGCCTCTTTATCGATGATGATGGCCGAACATCCAGGTGCATTGATGGGAGTATGAAACCCCTAAGAAAATCTGCTAGGTTCATGAACTTAAATGGTTCTTCATCCGATGACACTACGTGAACCCATCCCTCATGAATGTACTTCACACATTGATGCAATATCGAGGGAACGCAACGCATTTCATGAATCCAAGGCCTACCGAGTAGTATGTTGTACTACATGGCCCCTTCTATCACATGACACATCATAGAGATGGTCTTCAGGCCTACCTACATGGGTAGGATAATTGTGCCAATAGTCGAACATAGTGCATCGTTAAATGCTCTCAATGTAAATGTAGTGGGCACAATGTGTGATTTAGGCAACTTCAAATGACTCAACGCCTTGGTCGTTATTATGTTGATCGATGAGCCGGTATCGATCAAGACCCTTTTAAATGGCATGTGATTAACACATGTGATTATATGCAATGGTGGGTCAGCCATAGTTGTAGAAACCATCCTTATCTCATGATCATAAAATTGGATCATCGGTTCCTAACACTGCTGTACATGTCCCACGAAATTAGTAAATGCCTGTGCATCCTGGGACTGTACTTCAATGGACCTCAAAATGTCCATAAGAGTCTCCCTATGCCTAGGGGACTATTGTATTAGCTCATATATCGACAACTTCGTAGGAGTTGTCTACAGGTTTTGGACCAACCTGCTCCTTATGGTCACCATCGATCTTGTTGGTGGGCCTGGAATATTCTGTGTCGACCACTGATTCGGCGTGGCTTGTATTTGAATGGGAGCATGAGGTTGATTCTGTTGTTCATATCTCCCATGCCTAGTGACAATGTTCACCATGCCTACGAACCCCTGGGTAGGTGGTTCGACTCGCACCTGGTTGACCTGGCCAACGTTGTTGCGAGGCGCCTCATGATTTGGCAAGGGATTTTTATAAATCCCCATATTCTGATTATCGAGCGCCTACGGGTTGTGCGGCACTACAAGCTCACCTTTGTCAATCATATTTTGCACCATGTGTTTGAAATTCCAGCACACCTCAATGTCATGGCCTTTCATTCGATGAAAAATGCAAAATAGATCTTCTTGGTACCCCTTTGGTTTGGGTTGATTGGGGTCTATCAGCTTGACCTCGGGCAATCTAATTGCCTTGGCCTCGCACAGTTGATGGAAAATTGACGTCAATGATTCCATGTCAATGGTGTGAACTGGCGAGGTGGGCGTTGATCTTTGTTCTTGCCCCTATAATTGTTGTTGCACTTATCATACTACGCAGGAGGAGGTTGGGCCTGATAATTCTATTTCTGTTGCCCCTTGTCCTCCCTTTGGAGATTCAACACCACTTGATTCACATGGGCCTACTTGCCCTATTGTTTTGTGGCACTCTTATTTTGTCCCTCTCTCCTATTCTTGAGCTTCAAGTTTCCTTCCTACAACTTGATGTCCTTGTTGAGCAAGGAGTTGCAAGAGGTTTGTCATTGTTGTCAACACAGGCAGTTAGATCTAATGATGCAGTGGACAGACAGTTCAGGAGTCATTCAGATGCAGAGGACAGAAGTTCAAAGGATAGTCAGATCTTGTAAAGTGCAATTCCAGGAAAATAGAAGTGACCCAGATTCAAAAAATCAAAGAAAAAGACAAGTAAGAAAACTATCGCGATATCGCGACATGTTTTTTGTCGCGATTTCACGATAGGTTGGAGGAGAGAGAAGGCACAAAGAAAATTGTCGCAATTTCACGACATGTCAGAGGAGAGAGAAGGCGCAAAGAAAATTGTTGTAATTTTGTGACATGTCGGAGGAGAGAGAAGGCACAAAGAAAATTGTTGCGATTTCGCGACATGGCCGAGGAGAGAGAAGGCGCAAGGCAAACTGTCATGATTTTGCGACATGTTGGAGGCCAAGAAGCTAAGTCAAGAAACTGTCGTGATTTCACTACATTTTGGATTTTCATTGGCCGAAGCAAGGAGAAAGCGTTAAGTGAAAAGTTGTAGCGATTTTGCTACATGTTGGATTTTCATTGGCCGAAGCAAGGAGAAAGCGTTAAGTGGAAAAGTTGTAGCGATTTCGCTACATGTTGGATTTTCGCTGGCCGAAGCAAGGAGAAAGCGTTAAGTGAAAAGTTGTAGCGATTTCGCTACATGTTGGATTTTTGCTGGTCGAAGCAAAGAGAAAGTGCCAAGTTGAAAAGTTGTAGCGATTTTGCTACATGTTGGGATTTCGCTAGTGCATGAAGAGAGAATTGTACGGATGCGAAAGATGTCACGATTTCATGACGTGTTCCATTTTCATGGGCGATAGGCACAGAAAAGCGCTAAGGCAAAAAGATGTCACGATTTCATGACATGTTCTATTTTCACGGGCGATAGGCAAAGAAAAGCGCTAAGGCAAAAAGATGTCATGATTTCGTGACATGTTTCAATTTCGTTGAGGGATGCGGTGAAGAATGTACGACAGCGAGAAGTGTCACGATTTTACGACATGTCTTTTTTTCATGGGTGCAAGCCTAAAAAATGACAAAGAGGCAAAAAGTGTCATGATTTACAGCTTGCAAGAAAATCCTCTGGAAGCTGAAAGCGTCACGATTTTGTGACAAGAATGAGGATGACATCAGCGAAAGTTCAAAGTGTCGCGATTTCGTGACAAGAACGATGGCAAAGCTAACAAAAGCCAAAAGTGTCGCATTTTCACCATAGTAGGATAAAGAAGGTGTACGGCTACAAAAAGTGTCGCGATATCGCGACATGTTATTATTTTGCGGCAATAGTTACAGGAAGGTGACAAAGGTGGCAGAGGCAGTTGAGGTCGACAAAGTTGAATCTGGGCCGACATAATTTAGGGTTTTGTAGCTGACAATTTCTAGGGTTTTGTAGCCGACAATTTCTAGGGTTTTGCAGCCGACGTTCTTAGGGTTTCAGCCGACTAGTGTTTAAGATTTGATCTTGAAATTTCTTCTATATAAGGAGGACTGTTTTGAGTTTGAGTGAAGATGTGATGATAGAGTTTGCGCAAGTGGAGTCTGTGTCGAGCAGAGAGCGAGTCGTATCGAACTTGTGAGAATGAAGTGCATAGGGTGCATATGTTGAGTTATATCCATTCGAGCTGAGTGTGAAGTCGTAGTTCGTTTGAGTCGAAGCGAAGTGTGCGTATCGTGATTGCATGAATTAAGAGTGCAAGGTGCAGATGTTGAGTTCTAAGTGCGAAGTGATAGTGCACAGATAGCAAAATTGATCGATCATCTGGTTGCAGTAGAGAGTGTGAATAAATTCACAGAAGAAGTCAGATAGTGCGAAGTGTTTTGCACAAAAGCAGTAGAATGCATAGGAACTGCAAACTATGAGAAATAAGGTGAAATTATTATTCTGTAATTTTCATTATCTTTATTGATTTTCAAGTTGTAGCTTGGCATAAGGGGTTGGTGCTTCTTTCCAGTAGGTGCTGGTAAATTAGGAGTTGGTGCTCCATTCTGTTTGGTACAGAGAAATCGAAGGGGTTGGTGCTCCTTCCAGTTGGTTTTGGTAAAAGATATTATAAAGTTGTAGCTTTGCATTAGCTGGATTTGGATGGTAGTCCAAGCAGTCATTTTGAGGAGTAGCCACATTAGTGAACCTCATTAAATTACTGTGTTGTGTGTCATGCTCTCTTGCTGTATTTGATATATCTTTTATTATTTTTAAACTGCTACTGGATTTAAAGCTATAAATTTAGAATTTAAAAGACCACACTGATTCACCCCCCCTCTCAGTGTCACTGTGAGTACAACAATTGGTATCGAGCCAAGTTCTCGAACAGGCTCAATAAGCTAGGGTGATCTTGGAAGTGACGCAATGGCTAGTGGTGAGGGTTTCTCCTCAAACAAAGCACCATTGTTTGATGGAACTAACTATGCTTTCTAAAAAATAAGGATGCAGACATATCTCCGTGCTTTGGGTTTTGACATCTGGGGTGCAGTAGTTAATGGTTACAAAGCTCTTGCCACTGCTCCAACAGACACTACCGGTAAGAAGGCATTTGAAAATGATTCGAAAGCAAAGAATGCCATCATGTGTGGATTAGTGGACAGTGAGCTAGTCAAAATCATAAACTGTGAATCCGTAAAAGATGTATGGGATAAACTAGAGAACATTCATGAAGGAGATGATAGGATCAAGGAGGCCAAGCTTCAAACACACTGAGCTCAATTCGAATCCTTAAAGATGGACAATGATGAGAACATAGAATCTTTCATGCTAAGAGTCAACAGAATCACAAATTCAATCAGAGATCTCAGCAAAGAAATGGATGATGCTACGATTGTGAAAAAGGTATTAAGATCTCTCCCTCCAAGGTTTGATTCGAAAGTCTTAGCCATAGAAGAAGCTAAAGATCTAAATCACTTTAGTATGGATGAGATGCATGGTTCTTTGACTGCTTTGAAATGAGAATAGGAAGGTCAAATCCCACAGATAGAGAAGCAGCTTTCAAAGCTCTAAAAGGCAAAGACACAAAACAAGAGTCTGAAGAAGAGGATATATCAGATGCAATGGAAGCAAATTTTGTCAAAAAAATGAGAAAAAGAAAAGGAAAATACAGAGGAAAGCTACCTTTTAAATGTTTTAACTATGGAGGCATTGGACACTTTGCTACCAAATGTCCTCTCAATGACAAGAACAAAGGTGAAGAAACTTCGCATCAAGAAAGAAGTGAATGGAGGAAGAAAACAAACTTCAAAAAAGGTAATTTCAAAAAGAAAAGTTTTATCTCCCGAAATGCATATTCTTTAGAGGATATCTCTAGTGAAGACTCAGAAGAAGGAACAGGTGAAGCTCTCTTTATGGCGTTTGAAGTAGAAAAATTAGAAGAGGCAGAAAACCCAAAAAATAGAGAAGAAATGAACTCTAATGTGTCTATTGAAAAAGTTGAGGCTAAAGTTGATTTAGAAGGTGAGCTGGTTTCTGCTCTTGAAGAATGGAAATCTGAGAAAAGAAAGAATAAAAAACTTTCAAGAAAGCTTGAGGATGCAAATGACATTATAACCAGTTTAAAAATACAGACAGAAGAATACAATAAATTGTCCAAAGATCTGGAAATTCAAGTAACCACGAAGATAGATTATTGCTGCAAACTAGAAGAAGAAAATGTTGGTCTTCGAATGCAGATACAAGAGCTGGATCAAAAAATTAGTTGCCATTACAAGCGTGAAGAAAGTTAAATGAAGCTGGATAAAATCTTAAGTGATCAAAGACCTGCAGGCATCAAATTTGGCCTTAGGCTTTATTGAAGGAGAATCTTCAAACGAACCAAATGTTGAATCTGTAAGAAGTGAAGATAAGAAATAGGCTGATATAGGAAAAACAAATCAGGAAAAGAAAAGCAGTAATGCCAGACCCAAAAGGAGAACAGACAATGATGACTTTACCAAGGTCACACATCAGAAGAAGAGAATATCTATGGCTCCTGCAACAACCTGGCAAAGACCATATTTCAGGTTCAATCATTACTTTTATGGTTTCTGTTTCAAATGTAATGGTTATGGACATAAAATTGCAGACTGCAAGTACAATGTAGGACCAAGAAGTTTCACCAGCATAAATTCTTTTGCTCCTCTTATAAATTATGTAGTAGAATGCTTTAATTGTCACAACTTTGGACATATTGCTAAAAATTGTCGCAGTACCTCTATTTCAAATCAACCTCAGAAAAGAAGAGATCAACCATATAGGGCAAATCAAAATAGAAATCTCTCTGAAAGTTATGCTCAAAATATTGAAAAGTGAAAATCCAAGCTAGAGCCCAATACCATAGTCAAAACATAATGGAAATAGAAAGAACAGCTCGGGGAAGAAAAGGAATCTTTAATAGTGCAGATAGCTTTTAGGGCTCAGAATAAATGTGTACCATGGATTCTTGACAGTGGTTGCTCAAGTCATATGACAGGTGATAAACAGAAATTTGAAAAACTACAAAAATATGAGGGTGGCTCTGTGAAGTTTGGAAATAATGATGGAGCCAAAATAATAGGAAAATGATTTGTAAAAATTAGTGAAGGGAAAATCAAGTCAGAAGAAGTTTTATTTGTGGATGGTTTGAAACACAACCTGTTAAGTGGCAGTCAAATCTGTGATAAAGGACATGAAGTAGTCTTCAAGAAGCAGGGTTGTGAAGTCAAAAAAATAAACAGTGGGAAATTGATAGCAACTAGTTCAAGGACGTCTAGAAATCTATACACACTCTCAGAAACTTCAGAAGGTACGTGTTTCATTGGACAAGAAGAAGAGAACTGGCTATGGCACAAGAGGCTTGGACACATAAGTTTTGATAATTTGGTGAAAATCAGCTTGAAACAAGTAGTGAGAGATATTCCAACCATTAAAAAACCTTCAAACAATGTTTGTGCTTCATGTCAGAAGGGAAAGCAAACCAGAGTCTCATTCAAAACAAAATAGTACCACACTAGCAGGCCTTTGGAACTTATTCATACAGACTTATGTGGACCCATGAGAACTCATCATAAATGGCGACAAATACTTTATGCTATGTATCGATGATTATTCCAGAATGACATGGATATTTTTCTTAAAAGATAAAATAGAAGCTTTTGAAATGTTCAGATCCTTCAAACAGCTAGTTGAGAATGAAACAGGAAAAATGATCAAATATTTACGATCAGATAGAGGAGGAGAATTCATTTCGAATGAATTTATAGAATACTATGAAAAACATGGTATCAGGAGACAATATTTAGCAGCTAGAACTCCCTAGCAGAATGGTGTAGTAGAAATAAAGAATAGAACTATATAGGAAATGGCACGCACCATGCTGGCAAAAAACAAAATAGTAGATAGATTCTGGAAAGAAGCAGTTCACACTGCAGTATACATCCAAAACAGATATATGTTAAGAACTCATGAATGCAAAACACCTTATGAGTTGTGGTTTGGTAGAAAAGCAATAGCAAAACATCTCAAAGTATTTGGCTATATGTGCTACATCAAAAAAATTGATGACAACCTTGGGAAGTTTGAAGATAGAGCAGATGAAGGTGTTTTTGTTGGGTATTCATCAAAAAGAAAAGCTTACAAATGCTACAACAAAAGACTCAAGAAAATTGTGGACGAGTGCGAGATGTTAAATTCGATGAAGGTGGGAAACGATTAGCTGACTTTGAGGAAAACTACCCAATCTATGAAGAAGTCTTTGAAGGAGATGAGGTGAATGAAACAGAAAATAAATCTACGTTTGATTCAGATGAATTAATCGATGACTTAGAGGTGCAATAAAACAAGAAATTCAAAATAGGCAGCTGGCAGAAAAATCATCCAAGAGACCAAATAATTAGAGATCCCACAACTGGTATTCAGACAAGAAGGAAAGTAATAAGTAATTACTCTCTTTTATCCAGCATTGAGCCCAAAAACATAGATGAAGCAAGCAAAGATGATAGCTGGATGAAGGCAATAAATGAAGAGTTAGATCAGATTGAAAAGAACAGAACTTGGGAATTAGTACCTAGACCCGTGAATAAGAATGTAATCGGCACCAAATGGATATTTCGAAACAAATTAAATGAAGACGGACAGGTCATTAGGAACAAAGCAAGACTGGTTTGTAAAGGATATGCACAAGTCGAAGGCATTGATTTTGAAGAGACTTTTGCACCAGTGGCCATATTAGAAGCAATTAGAATGTTTCTGGCCTTAGCAGTTCACAAGAACTTCAAAGTTTATCAGATGGATGTAAAATCTGCCTTTTTAAATGGGAAACTTGAAGAAGAGGTCTATATTGAACAACCGGATGGCTTTCAAATTAGTGAAGATCCTAACCTTGTCTACAAATTAAAGAAAGCATTATATGGATTAAAACAAGCACCACGGGCATGGTATGCAAGGCTAGACAACTATCTCTCTCAACAGGGATTCAAGAAAGGGTTGGTTGACAATGAATCGTATGTGAAAACAGAAGGTGGGCATCTCATAGTTCTTGTTGTCTATGTCGATGATATCATATTTGGCAGCAGCAAATATGAATCTTGTAAAGACTTAGCACATAAGATGCAAAATGAATTTGAAATGTCTATGATTGGTGAACTGTCTTATTTTCTTGGGTTACAAGTTAATCAAAATGAGAAAGGCATTTTCATTTCCCAAATCAAATATGTGAAAGAGATGCTAAAAAGGTTCACAATGGAGGATCGTAAGCTAGTTAACACTCCTATGACAACAAGTCGCAAGTTGAGTAAAGAAGACAAATCTCCACTCGTAGATCAAACCATGTACGGATCAATGATAGGAAGCTTACTATATTTAACAGCTACCAGACCTGATATTCTACAGGCAGTTTGCATGGTAGCAAGATTTCAGGCCAGTCCCAAAGAGACTCATGTAACAGCCGTAAAAAGGATTCTTTGGTATCTCAAAGGCACCATGGAGTATGGGTTGTGGTATCCAAAAGTTAAAGACTTCACTCTTATATCATATTCAGATGCAGATTGGGTAGGTTGTGTTGATGATAGGAAGAGTACAAGTGGAGGTGCTTTTTATCTCGGTGACAAGTTGGTTGCGTGGCACAGGAAGAAACAAGAGTCAGTTTCTTTATCAACATCTGAGGCAGAATATATTGCAGCAACAACTTGCTGTACACAAGTTTTGTGGATGAAACAAACTTTGAAATATCTTGGTATTAATTTTAGTGAACCAATATTAGTTAAGTGTGATAACACCGTTGCAATTAACATCTCCAAGAATCCAGTAATGCACTCACGGACAAAACACATTGCTATAAGGTATCATTTCTTGAAGGAGAAAGTTGCGAAGGAGAAGTCAAATTGGATTTTGTCCCAACCACAGAACAAGTAGCAAATATTTTTACAAAACCATTGCCCAAGGAAGTGTTTGAGTACCTTCGAGACAAATTAGGAGTAGTCACACTTCCCAAGAAGTGACTAGCTACAGGGATCACTTTCTCAAGGGGAGCATTTGAGTATTTGACTACTCTTTTGCTCATGATCATAATTTGTGCTAGATGCAACAAATTGTGCTTGAGAATTATGAGGATGGACTCAGGGGGAGTCTGCAGTAGCCCTTTGGTATTATTGACAAGGTGGAGAAGAGTTACAGGAATGTACACAGGTGTTGCCAACAATTCCAAAGGGGGAGATTGTTGAGAAAGGAGTTGCAAGAGGTTTGTCATTGTTGTCAACACGTGCGAGTTAGATCTAATGATGCAGTGGACAGATAGTTCAGGAGTCATTCAGATGTAGAGGACAAAAGTTCAAAGGATAGTCAGATCTTGTAAAGTGCAATTCCAAGAAAACAGAAGTGACCCAGATTCAAAAAATCAAAGAAAAAGACAAGTAAGAAAATTGTCGCGATATCGCGACATGTTTTCTGTCACGATTTCATGACAGGTCGGAGGAGAGAGAAGGCACAAAGAAAATTGTCGTGATTTCACAACATGTCGGAGGAGAGAGAAGGTGCAAAGAAAATTATCACAATTTCGTGACATGTCGGAGGAGAGAGAAGGCACAAAGAAAATTATCATGATTTCGCGACATGGTCGAGGAGAGAGAAGGCACAAGGCAAACTATCATGATTTTGTGACATGTTGGAGGCCAAGAAGCTAAGTTGAGAAACTGTCATGATTTCTCTACATGTTGGATTTTCGTTGGTCGAAGCAAGGAGAAAGCGTTAAGTGAAAAGTTGTAGCGATTTCACTACATGTTGGATTTTCGCTGGCCGAAGCAAGGAGAAAGCGTTAAGTGGAAAAGTTGTAGCGATTTCACTACATGTTGGATTTTCACTGGCCGAAGCAAGGAGAAAGCATTAAGTGAAAAGTTGTAGCGATTTCGCTACATGTTGGATTTTCGCTGGTCGAAGCAAAGAGAAAGTGCCAAGTTGAAAAGTTGTAGCGATTTCGCTACATGTTGGGATTTCGCTAGTGCATGAAGAGAGAATTGTACGAATGCGAAAGATGTCACAATTTCACGACGTGTTCTATTTTCGTGGGCGATAGGCACAAAAAAGCGCTAAGGAAAAAGGATGTCATAATTTCACGACATGATCCATTTTCGTGGGCGATAGGCAAAGAAAAGTGCTAAGGCAAAAAGATGTCACGATTTCATGACATGTTTCGATTTTGCTGAGGGATGCGGTGAAGAATGTACAACAGCGAGAAGTGTCACGATTTTGCGACATGTCTTGTTTTCACGGGTGCAAGCCTAGAAAAGGACAAAGAGGCAGAAAGTGTCACGATTTCATGACAGCTTGCAAGAAAAGCCTTTGGAAGCTGAAAGCGTCGCAATTTCGTGACAAGAATGAGGATGACATCAACGAAAGTTTGAAGTGTCACGATTTTGTGACAAGAACAGTGGCAAAGCTAACAAAAGCCAAAAGTGTCGCATTTTCATGATAGCGGGATAAATAAGGCATATGGCTACAAAAAGTGTCACGATATTGCGACTTGTTATTATTTCATGGCAATAGTTACATGAAGGTGACAGAGGTGGAAAAGGCGGTTGAGGCCAAAAAATTTGAATCTGGGCTGATGGAATTTAAGGTTTTGCAGCCAAAAATTTCTAGGGTCTTGCAGCCGACGTTCTTAGGGTTTCAGCCGACCAGTGTTTAAGATTTGATCTTGAAATTTCTTCTATAAAAGCAGGATTGTTTTGAGTTTGAGTGAAGATGTGATGATAGAGTTTGCGCAAGTGGAGTCCGTGTCGAGCAGAGAGCGAGTCGTATCAAACTTGTGTGAATGAAGTGCACGGGGTGCAGATGTTGAGTTATATCAATTCAAGCTGAGTGCGAAGTCATAGTTTGTTTGAGTCTAAGCGAAATGTGCGTATCATGATTGCATGAATTAAGAGCGCGAGGTGTAGATGTTGAGTTCTAAGTGTGAAGTGATAGCATGCAGATAGCAGAAGTGATCGATCATCTAGTTGTAGCAGAGAATGCAAAGAAATTCACAGAAGCAGTCGGATAGTGCAAAGCATTTTGCGTAGAAGTAGCAGAATGCATAGCAACTGCAGACTGTGAGAAATAAGGTGAGTATTATTCTATAATTTTCATTATCTTTATTGATTTCCAAGTTGCAGCTTGGCATAAGGGGTTGGTGCTTCTTTCCAATAGGTGCTGGTAAATTAGGAGTTGGTGCTCCATTCTGTTTGGTACAGAGAAATCGAAGGGGTTGGTGCTCCTTCCAGTTGGTGCTGGTAAAAGATATTGTAAAGTTGTAGCTTTGCATTGGCTGGATTTGGATGGTAGTCCAAGCAGTCATTTTGAGGAGTAGCCACATTGGTGAACCTCGTTAAATTACTGTGTTGTGTGTCATGCTCTCTTGCTATATTTGATATATATTTTATTATTTTTAAACTGCTACTAGATTTAAAGCTATAAATTTGGAATTTAAAATACCACACTGATTCACCCCCCCTCTCAGTGTCACTGTGAGTACAACAGTCCTTGATCACTTTGGCTTGCGCTAAAGCCTCATCGAATGTAGGATACTGCTACAACTATAGCAGTAACAAGATGTGCTTGGAAAAACTCTTTGTAAACATTCATGTTAACTATGTGGCAGGAATAGGGAATGGCAACTTCACCATTATTCTCATCCATCTCTTTACGTATTTCTCAATTGGCTCATCATCGCGATGAGCTAGCATAGCCATATCAAAAATATTGGCTTGTTTCTTGATGCCAAAGGAATAGCGTTCAAGAAAGGCATCAGCTAATTGCTCAAAATCAGTTATGCTATGTTTCTTTAGCTGATTGAACCACTCCCAGGATGGACCAGAAAGTTTCATGATGAAAGTACACAACAACAATGCATTGTTGTTTTCTATCTTAAAATAAGCATCTAGAAAGCTCATGATATGTTCTTGTGCATCTTCATCATCCTTAAACTTGTTTAACCTGGGCATATCAAAATACTCAAGGTAAGTCAGAGTAGGCACTGAAGGATCCAAAGGCTCATTATGGATTTTCCTTAATATCAACTTTTGAATAGTCGCACCTTGTTTCTCGATGGCTTTGACCTTCTTGGCTAAGGCCTTATAGGCCTCCAAATATAGAAATTCCTCCTCCCTAAGTTGACGTGGAGGTGGCTTAGGAGGTATTGTCTTCATCATACAAGATGGAGGGTATTGCTCTTCCTCCTCCTTATCTCAAGAGATCTTAGGATATTCTTGCTTGTATCCATCTCCCTCTTCTTCTTCATGCTACCTCAGCCTCTGATCATCGAGTAGTGACGGCCACTCCTTTTATTTGACACTAGCATGAGTACGAGTGTCTCTACACTCTCGATGCATATCAACTTGCAACAAAGCCTTCCTATATACATGCTCTCTATGCTCATCATGAGGATATAGGCCAGCCCTAGCTAACCTATCCTCCTACTCCATGCACTCCTTCTGGGTAAGGATACACTCTTCGCACATGCATTTTTCATATAGCCTTTGTCTATGGGACCTATGTGCTTGAAGATTTTTATCTTCAATGCATTGCCTCTCTAGGTGAGCATCCTCCAATTTATCTTGGAGGATTTGGCATTTCTTCTCTGATACTAGTCGATGTGATCTATCAATATAATCAGTTATGGGAGGCCTCTAGTATCCCTACTCTGTATGAGTGACATTATGGGTTTTGTACCCATCGAACTGATGTGTTGTGCCTTTGACTCTATCTATGAAGATGGAATTGGAATCCTGTTGTGTCCTATATTGTGAACCACCATGCATAGATAGTGGGTGCGTGACATGGGGGCACTTAGAAGCCTCTCCATGCTCTCTAATAATCCTGAAAATTCTCCCACTATGCTCACTTGGGGCACGAGTGGGTTGAGTTGAAAGCTTACAATCTAGCTACTCTAAAACACTATCTAGACCCTCTAACTATCTAGAGCACCACCACTCATGTGGTGGTGTTCCATTAGCTCCCACCTTTGATATATCAATGGTGATCTTGCGTGGTGGACCATACATGGGAGTATGGGTAGGTCTATGCTCGAAAGTGAGCCTATATACCTACCCCTAAATGGATGGATATCTAGTCCTTCTATGCTCATAAGGTGGAGGCATGGATCCTTCTATGGACTTAGTATGTAGGGGCACAAACCTAGTTCCCTGCACAACAAAATATTTGGCCGATCTCGTGGATGTGCATGCACAATGGTCTTGGTAATGGCTTTTGAGTGGAGCACCATCATGTTGAGAGACTCACTATTCTATCTTATGCCTAAAGTATTGTACTAAAGCTCTTTTATCTGGGGTATGCTCTATGGGGTCCCCTCGTATCTAGTTATCTCCTCTAATGTTTTTCAAATGATGTTCATTTCGCTCATGTGGGTGAGGACTTGACACGTGCTACTATGAATTGGTTAGGGGTTGATCATTGGCATCAGGTTTAGACCTTTGTCGACCACCTCATGTATCCACCCTTGTGTACCTAGATTCTACATGTATCTTTTATATTTAAGCAAACAAGGTATACAATGATGATTATCTCGTATTAAATTTTGAAAGTGAGCCCTAAACTATTTGATGTGTTTTTAAAATGTGTTGTATCAGTGTAGAAACTATTATCATGTTTTACAAAACTTGTATTTTATTCTCAGTTTAATGGCTTTCATCTGTATGCTCGTAGCTCAACAACTTGGCTATGAACTCCAAGTCGCGTAAACCCCCCGTGTATGGTAATGAAGGTCCACACCTGGCCAAGGAGAACAAGTCCTCCTAGATCTTCACTCATTTTCCCCCAGTCAACGTTATACCCTTGAAGAGAATACATGTAAATTTTCCAAGGTACGAAAGGTTCTTGGATCCGATATTTGGTCTAATAACAAATGTTCATAGGATTTGGGCCAGCGGATGGAAATGATGCCCACTATCATTGAACCCTACTAGTGGTTGGATGTCAAGCCCAACTCACTAGCGTTTAAGTGCCAAGTGGTGTGTGTGGTTCATTTTAATATACATAAAATAAATGCATCATATAGCATTCATGCTTATTTTCTATATGCTATGCAAATGAAAAAACGTTTCAAATTTAGAAAATGCAAGCTATTCTAGATGCTCCTTTAGATAATGCATATTACGATGGTAACAACCACTACTTGGGCCTCAACATGCAAACCAAACACACAAATTCTATCAAGCATGTTGGATTCTAGGGCGAATTGCAATCAAAGATCCGTTGTTCCTAGCAACGCCTTTCTACAAATGCAAATTGAAACGAACTAGGACATGATTGATTTCCTTTTTCTTAGTTTGCTTTTCCTAATTGCATTTCAAAATAAGAATTTTGTAAAAAAATAGAGAAGTAAAAATAAATAGAGAGTGGAAAATAGGACCTACCTCAGTTTTTGAGTTGATTTGCACTCTACTTTCTACTGTCTGTTTTCAGGTGTAAACCGTAGGTCTGGTCTGTGATTTGCACTTTAAATCGTGTGTTGAACCTGCAGTTCAATTATTGGACCATAGCTGATAGCTACGGTCTGTACCTACAATTTAAAAAATAAAGAAACAACAGTTAGATCGCATGAATTGTAGAGTTTCATCGTGATCACCTACTGTACGACCAAAAATGCGTGCACCCAAAATGTTGTAATTGCATAAAAAAAGTAAAACTGATTTTCAAACACATAAATGGAAAAAACACATGGAAATTACAAGAAATGCCTCTATTATTCCATTAAAATCAACAAGTGTCTGATTACAAGTAAGTCCCTCTTAGGGATACTCTATTAGATACACAATTACAATTATTTCAATCCCCCTCAGGGATGAAATTCACTATCAAGCCCTTAAGGTGACACGAACTGCTCTAGGGTGGAGTGAACCCTCTTCTTCACATTGAGGAAGGAAATGAATGGTTGTAGCTCCTTAGAAACCTGTTTCCTATGATCAAGAAACAACACAAGAATGTCAAAAGCATAGGAAGCATCTCATGATGAGGCCCTTTAAAAACAAATAGCATGAAAATAGCATAATGACATCAAATCAATAAAATGCGTCTACTATGCTAAACATATGCAAATAATATCAAGATTGATGGAAATACGTAAATGAAGAGCACAACTATCAATCTATGGAATCAATTACTTGAAATGAAGCATTATAACACGAAAAGAAGTCATTAATATCTAAACTACCATGATGAAAACAAGTTAGTAAAAACACTAATTAATTGGTAAAAAGTATCTAAAACTACAATTTAACTGTGCAAATGACTAATCTAATCTAACTAGATGGGCAGAAATAAAAATAGTAAGGTGGTGATACCTCTGTTGCAAATCGCATCACTGATGCACGATCTGCATTGTAAACTACAGTTGAAAGCTGTGGTTAGCACTCAAGTGAGTTTACCCTCAAAATCAAAGGTAGTGGGCTTGACCTCCTTATCCAATTGATGTTTAAGGGTCACCTTCGGTGTCCTTCTAACAAATTTGGCAATTGGTTCACTGTGAGGGGCCTCTGTTTGCCCAAATTAGCATTTCTTGGCTCTCCTAGGCTCCTAGGACCTCCATGGAAAATTAACCTTTGTGCGAATAGCAAAGTGGCTTTCTCGAATACATGAATTAAGTATGCAATATGATACGGTTTCGTTGCTCACTTGATCAATCAACTCTCTATTGATAATTCAACAATGCCCTGCTATTCAAATAGGACTTTATAGAAGGGAGTTACCAAATTCCTAGTATACTACGTGAAACACAAGTCAATACAACACTTGAAACACTAAGATTATCAAATGTCATCTTCTTATCCAAGATGTTACCATGTGTGATACTTTTGAAAATGCAGTATTTGTACTAGATTTAAAATTGATAATATAGCCCATAGATGAAATATACAAAATTATTTTGGAGAAAGCTAATTTATTAGGATTTGAATAAGTTTCATTGGGGCCCTCTACGATAGAATTATTTCTCTTTGATGATGACATATTAGAAGTATATGTCAATTAATAGATATATAAAGACTCACATATGACTCTTGAGGGTGTTCAAGTTCTTCTAGACAAATGGGATATATATAGAAATAGAGAGGCCATAAATCTAGAAAAGAGGTATTTTTCTACAATTTTGAGGAGTACATCTAAGGTAAAACTTGAATTATAATTGTTTGATGTTTTGAATAATGATATTGAGTTAGTCAATAAATAATAGTAGAATTATCCACTATGGTTGAGTCATGATGTATTGCTTGGTTGCATAAAGCTAAGGTTGTAAACTAGCAGTTGACAACAAAATATGTTATAGAATGAGATAAAAAGTGAAGAGACTATGATGATTGTATATTTTCTAGTACCCATGCATGATCCTAGGCACTTTAGGGTTAATAAGAGGTATCACTTTTAAGATAGCATAAAAATATGGATAAAAAAGGAATAAAGGGAGAAAATTTTGTTTTAGCTACGCAAACCTTGGCATCCACCCATGATCTTGAATATTTTGAAGTAAAAACGTACTATATCTGAGAATACATTCATGAGCCTCTTAATTTGGGAATACCCCTTGGTAAGGTCTCTTCACATGCACCATTAATATTAGTTCATTTACCATGTTTACATAAGTATTGTAAAATCCTAAGCTAGAACATCAACATCAAAAGTGTGGCTAGTTATTTTCCTTGTCCTATAAATAGAACTATCTTTTGCTTAGTGAAATAGTCATTTGTTTCTATAAATCCCCCTTTCTCATTTCCCCTTATTTGGTTTTTTTGTTAAAAAAAATAAAAAATGCTTTCTTGATTGAGTGAAAATTTTAAAAGAGATGCTTAGACTCCCTTTTTTTAATCACTTTATTTCTAAGATTGGTTGAATATCTCTTTAATATCATCAGTTTCTTACATAAGATTAAGGGGATGAGATACCAACCCAAGAGCACAATTATGGGAAGGTGATGCTCGAGATACAAGCCATTTTTTAGGTAAGAAAGAGTCTTCTTCCTTCTTCACTCCATAGTCTAATGCAAAATGTAGACTTTTATATAAGCTTTACTAATATGGATCTATAAAATTAACAATTGACATGAGAATGGGTGAATGTGGCTTATTCTTGGAAATTGTAATGATAGATAAAAAAGAGGACAATTCCATGGGACTTTTAATTACTTGAGAAAAATAAGGATACATAGGAAATAAACAAAATGGTGGGAACCCCTAAAGAGAAGGGAATATGAAAGAGAAAATTTTTTACATATCATAAACATAGTAGCAACAACAAAAGTCATTGATTTATAAGCACAAGTTACTTCTATAATATTTACTTTATTTACATCCCTTGTTTCTTCTATTCTCATTACTATTTCTACCTTTCTTGTTTCTTTTATTCCTCCTTCTTGAGTCCCCCTAGTTTCTTCTACTTTACCCATCCCACCTTAAATTAATGCATCCCTAGTCTTATGGTCACTAACAAGTTTTCTTGTTTAAGACGTAAGTGTTCCACAAATCATATCCATCCCATTTTATCCTATCATCATTGAATCCATCATCATCAACTATTCCATCACCATCCACTAATAATTTGATCCCCCACACCACAAGTATTATTGTATCATCCCATTTTCCTCATCTCAACCCATCTCATTATCTATCACCATTTGGTTCACATCATTGTCCATGTTGTCATGTCAAATATGTATCCTCACCCTTGTTGATGCATTAGTCATTATAGGTACAATGATACTCACCCGTCTAATAACATCAAAAAAATTCCAAGGAAAATCACACTATGAAGGAGAACTTCATCCTTCATGTCAATTAATCATTCATTCACCAGATAATATACAACCCTTAAGAAGAAGAAAATAGAGGAAATATCATGCATCATGCAGGTGGAAAGAACATATTTTAATCAAGATAATACTAGTAATAAGAGCTTTAGCACTTGCTAAACCTATGATTCACCAATATTAGCTAGAAAAAATTGGGGAAGAAAGCTATTGGATACCAAGGCACTTATAATAGATCCAACCAAATTGTTAATCATTCTTGCTAATTATATTGTGTAAGTGTTAACTATAAACCTATCATAGTTCAACCCTCTTTAGATTATGTTATTAAAAAAATAAGTTACAACAAGCCTTGATTATCAAATGTATACAATAAAATATAAGAAGTAGATCCACGATAGTCCATATATATTAAAAATTATCAAAAGGTAAACAAAATAAAGTGACATAGTTGCAAGTTTTAAAAGGTAAAAGTAGTGTTCTAATAAGGAAAGTAATGGTAAATTAATAAGTGAATGCAAAATATAGAATTCAAGAGCTTGATAATGAAAAAATTCAAGCCCACTTAGGGCCAAGTATATTCTAATATTATGTGTGCTAAGGGATACCTTACATATCTGAATGAACTTGAGACCTTGCTTGATCAAAATTTAGTGATAATTTAGTAGGTGGAAGATGAAATAGCAACTAAGGCAAGGTACAAGAAAGTACTCCCATTCCAATGAATGGATAAAGGAGATGGGTAGTCATAAAGGAAGCTAGTAATTATATAGTTTAAGGATATAATCTATAACCAAGGGAGGCTTTAGCAGTTTAAATCTACATATGATGCTCTCAAAATGAAAAGGAAGATATAGTAGTTTCTAACTAAATGAAATATTGTGAAGGCTAATTTCTAGTTAAGGACAACTAGATATGCTAGAAGAGATTTCCAAGGCCATTCATGAAGATAAATCCAAAGTAGAGTTGCCCACATAAGTGATGTATGTGCACGACCAAAAAGGCATGCACCTAAAATTTTGTAATTGCATAAACAAAGTAAAATTGATGTTCAAACACATAAATGGAATTACAAGAAATGCCTCTATTATTCCATTAAAATCAACAAGTGTCTGATTACAAGCCCCTCTTAGGGATACTCTATTTGATACGCAATTACAATTATTTCAATCCCCCTTAGGGATGAAATGCACTATCAAGCCCTTAAGGTGACACGAACTGCTCTAGGGTGGAGTGAACCCTCTTCTTCACATTGAGGAAGGAAATGAATGGTTGTAGCTCCTTAGAAACCTATTTCCTATGATCAAGAAACAACACAAGAATATCAAAAGCATAGGAAGCCTCTCATGATGAGGTCCTTTAAAAACAAATAGCATGAAAATAGCATAATGACATCGAATCAAGAAAATGTGTCTACTATGCTAAACATATGCAAATAATATTAGTATTGATGGAAATACGTAAATGAAGAGCACAACTATCAATCTATGGAATAAATTACTTGAAATGAAGCATTATAACATGAAAATAAGTATGAAGAAGCGACTGGACAAAAAGTGAATTTTGATAAGAGCAAACTTTATTTCATCAATACCCCCATTCCTAGGCAAAACAGCATAGCAAGGATCATGGAATGTCAGATTGCATCCCTTCCCACCTCCTATTTAGGTCTTCCCCTGTTTACGGGAAACTCGAAGGATCAATGTGGAACATAGTTTCGGAGAGGATCCAAAAAAAGCCAAGCGAGTTGGAAAGGACATCCGTTATCTCAAGCAGGCAAAGCAGTTTTAACTATAGCTTCACTTCAAAGTATACCCATTTACTTCCTATCAGTGTTCAGAGCTCCCAGCAAGGTGTATCACAAAATTGAGTAGCTTCAAAAAAAATTATCTGGTCAGGGATTGAGGATAATAAAAGGATCCATTTAGTAGGTTGGAAAAATATTTGCAAACCTAAAGCGGATGGGGGGTTAGGATTGAGGAGAGTTGCTCATCTCAATATAGCTCTGTTAGCCAAACAAGCGTGGTGGTTATTGACTAAGGTCGATAATGAATGGACTACCATAGTTAGGAGGAAATACCTCCAAGGTGTGAACTTCCTTAATGACAACTTAGCTATCAGGGGGTCTACTTTTTGGAAGACAATCCTCACGAGCAGGGATATTTTCAAGAAAGGTCTTAGATGGATTCTAGGAAATGGGCAAAAAATAGACTTTTGGAAGGATCGGTGGGTGAGAGCTGAGGAGTTATCCTAGAATCCTCGTTTGGCTAGGATTCAAGAGCATATGGAGCAACATATTGGGAAGAAGGTTGCAAATTATATGTGGTAGGATATAAATATCAACAGGTGGAAACACATCAAAGTACAGGGTTTTGAAGCGGAGTCTAAAGAGCTTTATAACATTTTAACTCAGCAAATTATTCCCTCTAGAGAGGATGAAGATCACATTATTTGGGTTGAGACTAAAAGTGGTGACTTCACAGTTAAGTCTGCCTATAATTTGCTTCTCAATGTGGAAGGTCAAAAATTTCAACCGAGTTTGGTTTGGATCAAAGGCTTAATTCCTAAAATATCCTTTTTTCATGGTTGGTGATTCAAGGAAAAATCCTCACTATGGACAATATGTTATCCAAAGGTATGGTTATTGCTAACCGTTGCTACATGTGCAGGGCAGGATGGGAGACAACCCAACACTTGTTTTTGGAGTTTCTGGTAGCGGATTCCATCCTGGATGAACTTTTCTAAGCCTTTAGGATCTCATGGGTTAAGCCTACTCTTATATCCGAAGTGTTCCATCAATGGCCTCAATCCTTTGTTAGCCTAAAACTTAAGTACCTATGGAAAATATTTTGGCATCATTTTCTCTGGCATATTTGGCTATAAAGGAACCATAGAGCCTTTAAGGATACCATTCACAACCCAAAAACCATCCTCAATAGGATTATTGTCTTTGCGAAAGAAAACCTTAGCACCTTAGTGGATGAGAACCACTCAATTCCTCACCAAAAAAAATAGTTAGCTTAGGCCTTAGGTATTGAGGACAAACCTTCCATTCCTTTGCCCAATCCTAAAAATGGGATTTCTTGGGAGCCACCCCCCAGGGTTGGTTTAAACTAAACTTTGATGGTGCAGCCAAGGAGAACCTGAGAAGATTTGGAGCTGGAGTAATAATTAGGGATCATCAAGGAAATCTAGTCAATGCCTTCGCTAAACCATTGGGAATCAGAACTAATAACGAATCAGAAGCTAGAGCCCTTTGTAGAGGGTTGCAAGTAGCCCAAGCAACTCAAGGTAACTTGATTATTGAAGGTGATTCAATGAACATCATCAACCTATTAACCAATGGCAAAAAACCTCCATGGAGAATTGAGGGAGTCATCCATGAAGTGAGGATTCCTTTTGTGGTAAGACAGAACAAGAGGGCTCGTCACATATATCGTGAGGCCAACAGGTCAGCTGACAAATTAGCCAACATAGGTGTTGATGTTGGTAGTTTGGTGACATGGACACAAGGTGTGGCACATGAAGTGGAAAACATTATTAGTCATGAAAGTAAACCTACCTGTTAAGGAGAAATATGAATGGGTGTTCTTTCCCCATGGAGCCGATAATAACTATGGGATTTCCCTCTAAATCATACCAAATTGGAAATGAAGGTAACAAGGTGTAATCATTGGAGGATTCTGATATGGAATAGGAAATGGGCAAGCAACAGGTTTCACGAGTGCAAAGTTCCAAACTTCAATTTCTTGTCAATGTAAGTAATGTTTATAGTTATGTTTAGGTATGGGTGTGCCTTGTTAGTAAGGTGTTGTAGGGGATTCAACACAAGTTCTGGTAAGAAAGTTTCAAGGATGACTAGGATCTACAATCTCAGTAGAATGCTGGATATTGTAATAGGTTTTGGGTTAACCTGCAAAACTCGATAATTAATGAAGACTTTTATCAAAAAAAAACATGAAAATAAGTCATTAATGTCTAAACTACCATGATGAAAACAAGTTAGTAAAACAACTAATTAATCAGTCAAAAGTCTCTAAAACTACAATTTAACTGTGCAAATGACTAATATAATCTAATTATATGGGCAAAAATGAAAACAGTAAGGTGGTGATACCTATGTTACAAACCGCAGCATTGATGCACAGTCTGCACTGTAAACCACAGCTGAAAGTTGTGGTTAGTACTCAAGAGATTTTACCCTCAAAATAAAATGCAGTCGGCTTGACCTCCTTGTTGAATTGATGTTCAAGGGTCACCTTTGGTGTCCTTCTGACAATTTTGGTGGTTGATTCACTATGAGGGGCCTCTATTTGCTCGAATTAGTGTTTCTTGGCTCTCCTAGGCTCCTAGGACCTCCATGGCAAATTGACCTTTGGGTGAATAGCAAAGTGGCCTTCTCCAATACATGAATTTAGTATGCAATTCAATAAGGCTTCGCTACTCGCTTGATCAATCAACTCTCTATTGATAATTAGACAGCGCCCCGCTATTCAAATAGGACTTTATAGAAGGGAGTTACCAAATTCCTAGGATACTACGTGAAACACAAGTCAATACAACACTTGAAACACTGATATTATCAAATGTCATCTTCTTATCCAATATGTTACCATGTGTGATACTTTTGAAAATGTGGTATTTGTACTAGATTTAAAATTGATAATATAGCCCATAGATGAAATATACAAAATTATTTTGGAGAAAGCTAATTTATTAGTATTTGAATAATTTTTATTGGGGCCCTCTAGGATAGAAGTATTTCTCTTTGATGATGACATCTTAGAAGTATATGTCACTTAATAGATATAGAAAGACTCACATATGACTCTTGAGGGTGTTCAACTGCTTCTAGACAAATGGGCTATATATAGCAATAGAGAGGCCAATGAGGTATTTTTCTACAATTTTGAGGAGTACATCCAAGGTAAAACTTGAATTCTAATTTTTCGATGTTTTGAATAATGATATTCAGGTAGTAAATAAATAATAGTATAATTATCCACTATGGTTGAGTCATGATGTATTGCTTGGTTGCATAAATCTAGGGTTGTAAACTAGCAATTGACAACAAAATCTGGTATAGAATGAGATAAAAAGTGAAGAGACTATGATGATTGTAAATTTTCTAGTACCCATGCATGATCCTAGGCACTTTTGGGTTAATAAGATGTATCACTTTTAAGATAGCATAAAAAGGTGGATAAAAAAGGAATAAAGGGAGAAAATTTTGTTTTAGCTACCCAAACCTTGGCATCCACCCATGATCTTGAATATTTTGAAGAAAAAATTTACTATCTCCGAGAATACATTCATGAGCCTCTTAATTGGGGAATACCCCTTGGTAAGGTCTCTTCACATGCACCATTAATAGTAGTTCATTTACCATGTTTACATAAGTATTGGAAAATCCTAAGCTAGAACATCAACATCAAAAGGGTGGCTAGTTATTTTCCTTGTCCTATAAATAGAACTATCTTTTGCTTAGTGAAATAGTCATTTGTTTCTATAAATCCCCCTTTCTCATTTCCCCTTATTTGGTTTTTTTGTTAAAAAAATAAAAAATGCTATCTTGATTGAGTGAAAAATTTAAAAGAGATGCTTAGACTCCCTTTTTTTAATCACTTTATTTATAAGATTGGTTGAATATGTCTTTAAGATCATCAATTTCTTCCATAAGATTAATGGGATGAGATACCAACCCAAGAGCACAATTATGGCAAGGTGATGCTCGAGATCCAATCCATTTTTTAGGTAAGAAAGAGTCTTATTCCTTCTTCACTCCATAGTCTAATACTAAAGGTAGACTTTGATATAATCTTTACTAATATGGATCTATAAAATTAATAATTGACATGAGAATGGGTGAATGTGGCTTATTCTTGGAAATTGTAATGATAGATAAAAAGAGGACAAGTCCATGGGACTTTTAATTACTTGAGAAAAATAAGGATAAATAGGAAATAAACAAAATTGTGGGAACCCCTAAAGAGAAGGGAATATGGAAGAGAAAAATGTTTACATATCATAAACATAGTAGCAACAATAGAATTCATTGATTTATAAGCACAAGTTACTTCTATCATATTCACTTTATTTACATCCCTTGTTTCTTCTATTCTCATCACTATTCTATCCCTTTTTTGTTTCTTCTATTCCTCCTTCTTGACTCCCCTAGTTTCTTCTACTTTACCCATCCCACCTTAAATTAATGCATCCCTAGTCTTATGGTCACTAACAAGTTTTCTTGTTTAAGATGTAAGTGTTCCACAAATCATATCCACCCCATTTTATCCTATCATCATTGAATCCATCATCATCAACTATTCCATCACCATCCACTAATAATTTGATCCCCCACACCACAAGTATTATTGTATCATCCCATTTTCCTCATCTCAACCCATCTCATTATCTATCACCATTTGGTTCACACCATTGTCCATGTTGTCATGTCAAATATGTATCCTCACCCTTGTTGATGCATTAGTCATTATAGGTACAATGATACTCACCCGTCTAATAACATCAAAAAAATTCCAAGGAAAATCACACTATGAAGGAGAACTTCATCCTTCATGTCAATTAATCATTCATTCACCAGATAATATACAACCCTTAAGAAGAAGAAAATAGAGGAAATATCATGCATCATGCAGGTGGAAAGAACATATTTTAATCAAGATAATACCAGTAATAAGAGCTTTAGCACTTGCTAAACCTATGATTCACCAATATTAGCTAGAAAAAATTGGGGAAGAAAGCTATTGGATACCAAGGCACTTATAATAGATCCAACCAAATTGTTAATCATTCTTGCTAATTATATTGTGTAAGTGTTAACTATAAACCTATCATAGGTCAACCCTCTTTAGATTATGTTATTAAAAAAATAAGTTACAACAAGCCTTTATTATCAAATGTATACAATAAAACATAAGAAGTAGATCCATGATAGTCCATATATATTAAAAAATATCAAAAGGTAAACAAAATAAAGTGAAATAGTCGCAATTTTTAAAAGGTAAAAGTAGTGTTCTAATAAGGAAAGTAATGGTAAAGTAAGAAGTGAATGCAAAATATAGAATTCAAGAGCTTGATAATGAAAAAAGTCAAGCCCACTTAGGGCCAAGTATATTCTAATATTATATGTGCTAAGGGATACCTTACATATCTGAATGAACTTGAGACCTTGTTTGATCAAACTTTAGTGATAATCTAGTAGGTGGAAGATGAACTAGCAACTAAGGCAAGGTACAAGAAAGTAATGTCATTCCAATGAATGGATAAAGGAGATGGATAGGTCATAAAGGAAGATAGTAATTATATATTTTAAGGATATAATCTATAACCAAGGGAGGCTTTAGCAGTTTAAATCTACCTATGATGCTCTCAAAATGATTATTGGAAAAATGACAAGGAAGATATAGTAGTTGCTAACTAAATGAAATATTGTAAAGGATAATTTCTAGTCAAGGACAACTAGATATGCTAGAAGAGGTTTCCAAGGCTATTCATGAAGATAAATCCAAAGTGGAGTTGCCCACATAAGTGATGTATGTGTACGACCAAAAATGTGTGCACCCAAAATATTGTAATTGCATAAACAAAGTAAAATTGATGTTCAAATACATAAATAGATAAAACACATGGAAATTACAATAAATGCCTCTATTATTCCATTAAAATCAACAATTTTCTGATTACAAGTAAGTCCCTCTTAGGGATACTCTATTTGATACGCAATTACAATTATTTCAATCCCCCTCGGGGATGAAATGCACTATCAGTCCCTTAAGGTGACACAGCTGCTCTAGGGTGGAGTGAACCCTCTTCTTCGCGTTGAGGAATAAAATGAATGGTTGTAGCTCCTTAGAAACCTATTTCCTACAATCAAGAAACAACACAAGAATTTCAAAAGCATAGGAAGCCTCTCATGATGAGGTCCTTTAAAAAAAAAGCATGAAAATAGCATTAATGACATCGAATCAAGAAAATGCATCTAAAATGCTAAACATATGTAAATAATATCAAGATTGATGGAAATATGTAAATGAAGAGCACAACAATCAATATATCGAATATATTACTTTAAATGAAGCGTTATAACACGCAAAAAATTCATTAATGTCTACACTACCATGATGAAAATAAGTTAGTAAAAACACTAATTAATCGGTCAGAAGTCTCTAAACCTACAATTTAACCGTGCAAATGAATAATCTAATCTAACTAGATGGGCAAAAATGAAAACAGTAAGGTGGTGATACCTCTGTTGCAAACTACAACACTGATGCACGGTTTGCACTATAAACTACGGTTGAAATCTATGGTCAGTACTCAAGTGATTTTACCCTCAAAATCAAAGGCAGTGGGTTTGACCTCCTTGTCCAATTGATGTTCAAGGGTCACCTTCGGTGTCCTTCTGATAAGTTTTGCGGTTGATTCACTATGAGGGGTCTTTGTTTGCTCAAATTAGTTTTTCTTGTCTCTCCTAGGCTCCTAGGACCTCCATGGAAAATTGATCTTTGGGCGAATAGCAAAGTGGCCTTCTCCAATGCATGAATTTAGTATGCAATTCAACAGGTCTTCGCTGCTCACATGATCAATCAACTCTCTATTGACAATTCGACTATGCTCCACTATTCAAATCATCTATATCTTCTACCCAAATTGAAGGGGTATTTATAGGATGCCCTAGGGCTAGGAGTGGCTTCATGGAGAAGACAAGATCAATAAGAGGTGGTTAGGATAGTTGGATTGGAAGCTTTCTTCCTCTAACCATCGTCTTCTAAAATAAATGGTTGTTCATACTGATTTGGCTTGGATGAAGGCCAACTGAACTTCAGTTAAGACCATAGATTGCAGCTGCGGTCAAGACTATAAAATGTAGGCCTTAGCTATGGTTTAGACTATAGACCATAGGCCTGGGTGGTGGTTCAGACTAACTAGATCAGGGAGCCCAAATTGAGTGGTTAGAACCACTACTCTATCTTGGAGTCTATCCAATATCCTCCATATGTCCTTGTAGCATGTCCATATAAGTAGTCGCCCTTGACATGACATGTTTTAGGTGTCTATAGTATGATGACTCAAAGAACTGGAAAACCTATCAGGGAAGTCAAGAAACTAAGAGGTATCAAGAGGTGAATCCCTTGAGTGATCAATATGACAAGTCAGTGTTGAATGCCAAAATACTAGATGATATAAATTTGCCCTTAGACATGGATCAATAGTCAATTTTGAACCTATTTTCCCAAATTTAGATAAAGGTGACCTATAATTTTATAATTATTCTACGTGATTGATCCAAAACTTAGTTTTAAATGAAGGAATATCATGAAAGAGTGCAACTAGAAACTAATAAATTATAACAAACTAGAACACAAATATATAAGCAATATAACAAATTGATATTAATGCTAAAAAAATTAAGTAAAATGCAAGGAATCCCTGAGAAGATATGTGGGGCTATAACATTACATCCATTACTAATGCTTTTTATAGTCATGGATGCATATCTCTTTATAGAATAATTGGTGTATTCTAAATCCATTGTATTGAATATGGAAGGTTGCCCATATGAAAATGTAGTGTTTCACCTTCCATGAGTTGGAAGGTCATCCATATGAAAATATGGTGATTCAATTTTCATGAGTTACAAAGTGCATATTAAATGAAAATTGCATACATATGACTTGTCCTTTTGTGTTTTTATATTCTATTGATGTGTCAAAATAGCTAGAGTTGCATTTTAGCTATAAAAATCTAGAAATAGAAAATTTTACTTTTAGTAAGCATTCTGTTTTTACATTTTATAGGGCCTCCAAAGTATTTTTTCCATAAATATGTTGACAATTTTTTTAACATTGTTACCTACAAAAATTATTTTCTCTTTTATAGTTCCAATGCTTCTTGAATGTATCAAAATAGGGTCTCTTATGCCCTAATAGTGAATTTAGGATCAAAAAATATATTTTCAGTTATTTTCAAGCATAAAGCCATGTTTTAAAAAACTTACATGCTTGGATCACTGATGGACTCAATTTTGACTTTGTGCCCAAGGATAAATATAGGATCTAAGATCTCTTTCTAGTCAATATTGTTGCGCTAAGAAGTCATTATAAATATAGTAGCTTGTCTATTACCTTCTAATTTCTCTAAGGAATTAACCATGAAATACAATGGAAATGGATTTTGTAAGCCCAAGAGGAACAATGCAAAAAAACAAAGTTTTAAAAATATCTAACTCCTATACATGTGATTCACTCAAAATATAAGAGCAGTTTGTTGTTAGGAACCTTCTAATTAAAATAAACACATTCACATAAATATTGCAATAAAAGAAAAAATTCATGAAAGAATAGAATATTGCAATATGAAATGTAAATGCAAAAATATATTAATCTCACAAATCACAACATAGAATTGTGGGCCTCTTTGAGGGGGTAACCTCCTTCAATACTTTCATTCAATATGTAAAAAAATACATTTGTTTATGCATTTTTATCTTTTAAAGATACACTTAATGCAACCCTAACTTAACACTCAAGAGTTGGCTTACATCCCAAGTGTCACTCAAGCTCGAATATTCTACCAAAAAAATAGTTATATTTTTTATAATGGTTACATGAAATGGCCCCAGTTGTCTAGGCACCTTAATTAACACATACAATTACAAAAAAAATTATAAAATATCATTAGAATAAGATCCCCATGTTGGAAAGGGATCATTACATAATAATATGAGAATTACATACTAATGTTAGGATGGGGTCCTAACATGCCCTTCCCATTAAAAAAGCTTTGTACTCAAAACTAGATATGAGGAAACTATTGTTTTAGCTATTGGAGAGACTCCCTAGTGATATATTTAGGTTTTAATCCATACCATTGAACAAGAACCTCAGTGATGACACAGTTTTAAAGGGTGCATAATCATCAATCCAAAAATTGTTCAGGTTCAAGCAATATGGAACCCTCTTCATCTAGTTCTGATAAAGTGGATTGAAGTTGTACCTTATTACCTACAACCTTCTTAAGATAGGATACATGAAAGACTGGATGGAGCTTTGGCATAGCTGAAAGTGCCAATTTGTAAGTCATTACACCAATCCATTGTAATACCTTTTAGGGTCTATAGTATTTGGTAGCTAGTTTTTGGCATCTACAAAGCTAAAGTGATGACTATTTATAGGGATGCAAGTAGAGAAAAAGTATATCTCCTACTTCAAAGTTGTGCTTAGAACGGTGTTGATAAACTTGTTGACACATATTTTTCTAGGCCAATTCAATATTTATCTTAAGTTGTTGAAGAATTTTGGCATGCAGTTGAGTGTAGTGTTGATGAGTGTTGATCAAAAGAAAGTATGCTTAATTCTTTTGTAAATCTTTAGGAATCCAAAATATCCTATAGTTGGTGAGGTATGCATTTCCTTCAAGATGGATTCTTGTATTTGTGAAGTTTGGGAAATAATAAGTCGATCATGATATCTTAAATCTTGTCCATCCCAAGTGTATCTTGGGAATGAGTTAGGCTCTATTTGAATTTTGGTGATCAAATTTTGCAAGCTTGAGTCCTTGGCCACGTTCTTTCTAAGAGAATTAATCCATTGAGGTATGGGAGAAGAGATAGCATTAAACATAATTTGATCCTCAAACTATCATGAGAGTGCATCAACCATGATGGTATCCTTTATTTTTTTATATATGATTTCATAAGCATAGCCTATAAATTTAAAATCCTACTTTTTTTGTTCAAGTGTGGCAACTCATTGCCCCAAGAAGTACTTGAGACTTTGATGGCTTTTTTTGATTAAAAAATGATACCCAATGAGATAAGGCTTCTAATGATTAACCATATGTAAAATAGCTAGCATATAGTCCTTTGCATAAGTATATTTACCCAAAATTTAGCCTAAAAATGCTTTATTGGTGAAGGCCAATGGTCTTTCCTCTTGCATCAACATTGTCCCTATGCCATTTATCGCAACATCACTTTAAATTAAAAAGGGTTTAGAAAAAATAGTCATTGCTAACACTTTGGTGGTTGGCATGGCTTACTTTAAATCATTTAAATCCTTCTCTATTGATTCTAACCAAATAAAAGAATTATTTTTCAACATGGCTATTAAAGGAGTTGTTATTTTTCAATATTTTTAATGGTAATACCCAATGAGTCCTGATGAGGCCCAAAAATACCTCATTTTTGTCATATTTTGAACATCTAAATACTGCCTTAAAATAAAATATGATATTATTTTATGCCAATTATGTGATTAAATGCATTATTTGTTAAGTGTTTGCATGATTTAATGTATAGGAGCACTGTACCCTATTTTGACTATTTTTTAGCATCTTTTACTCTGTTTTTGCATGATTTGTTAGTGAAAAGTATATAATGAATTTGGTAGCCAATAAAGTGTGCTGAGATTTGTGGTTGCATAAGATAATTTGAATGTTTTCCCACTCTAAATACAAACTGGTAAGATGATTTGGTGCCAGATCCACCATTCTGCTAAAAAATAGGATATTCCAGCTACAATAGCAACCTCATACAAATTCCAGCCACCTGTCATGATAAAGGGAGGCATGGAATTTGTCAAAAGTAGTAAATGGAAATGATGGGAAACTATTAAGGTAGACTTAGGAAGACTCCTGATCCACCTGGAAGCACTTCCACGTGGTCCAAATGAGAGCAACAAGACACAAAGGTGAAACTGTAGGAACAACTGGAAACAACATGTAAAAACCAATTTTGTGCAACTATTAAGGAGGTCACATACCAGGTCAAGGGAGGCACATGTAAATGGTTGTAATATGTCTAAAAAGGTAATAAAATACCAGTTGCACATTTGAACACACTCCCACTCAATCAAAATTGGTGGCAACAGTACAATCCTATTGCTCTACCTTATATTCTGGAGCTACTCCAGAATGAAGGGCAAAGTTGAACTATTTCGACAGAAAAGGTAAAAATGCATCCATTTCGGAAGGAGAAAGGAAGAATAAGGAAAATACAGGTGTGACAAATAATCCTAGGCTATTTTGACCCTTTTCTACCAGTTGGAGGATGCGGATCAAATATTGCAACAAATTTGTGTCTCAATATAGACTAGGTCTCCTGCAATAAAGTAGGTAAATCAAAGATAGCCAACAAGGAAGATTAATTTAGTGATTGCAAATATTCATGTAGGAAATTAGTATATATAGGATGCTCCCTCATTGGTTGAGCTAGGTCCATAGAGATTCTAAGTAGAAATATAAGTCAGAAGTAGACAAAGTCTTTTGTAACCGTTATGTTTTGAATATTTGAATAAAAGTGCAGTTTTTCTTCATCTGTATGAGATTGTGAGTTTATGAGTGATTAGTTCTTAGTATTGGAGTAGAAATTATTCCCTCTAGACCAAGGAGCAAGGGCCCACTCTAAGGACTAGAAGGAAGGAGCAAAAAGTGCAGGTTTTTGACTAATTCTATTTTTGCAACATTTCTATCAAATTCTTGTTTTAATCTATGCAATAGTACTAACCTTTGTTTTAGCATAATTTATTTGATGTTGAAAAGTGTGATATGTGTGTTAGAATATTTGCAACTAGTTGACCCTTTTTTTAATATGTTTTGAATACCCTATTTTTTGTAATTTCATTTCTGCAATAATTTTTGACAAGTTTTCTAGCAACATTTGTTGACAAGTTTTTACAACATTTTTGATAGTTTCTAGCATTGTGAATTTTAGCATGATGATTTCAATTTGAGAATTTTCCTTTCCAATTTATTTCCATTAGCAAGAGTAAATAGGCTTTTCAATTCTACAAATGTTCAATTCTGCAACTGTAGTTTAGAATTATCAATTTTTTGCAATTATAGCTTAAAGGTTCAATTTCTGCAATTTCAATTCTGTCAAGTTAAAATAGTTTCATTTCTATAATTTAGGATTAAAAGTGACCTTGAAAGACCCAATAAACATTTATTTCACCAAATAATCTTGTAACCTAATTGCTTGAACTATAATTTGCCAAAACTTGCTATCGTAGATAACCTTGGACATTGCCCTGGATTTGACAATCATAAGAATTAAATGATGATAATAATGACACTCATCATTTTTGGCACCATTTTCAGGGAACATAGGTGTTGTTAGTAGGTCAAATAGTCAAACCAATTGTTATTGTGTAAGTTGTGAACTTTAGAGTGAAAATCTTGAAAATAACAACTTGCATGAGAAATAGTTGCAAAAACTAAAAATTGCATTTCAAAACATTTAGAAAACAAGCATGAATGAATAGGTTAAGGGATGAGAAAGGAAGATTTATCAAGTCTAGCCCCTTACCTATCATAGGTAGGTGATACTCATGCCAAGGTGGTGAATTTCCTGCATTTGAACTTCCTGAAGTAGTTGAAAGAAAACCACCATCTCCATCATCAAGAAGTATAGGATCCCTTGAACAAGAAATCTTAGAGGAACCATCTGCTAGTACTCCTCCACCTACTCTTGTATCCATACCATCAGGAAAATTTAGATAAATCTATACTAGGTGTTGGAATGATATCATGGTAGATATGCAAAACCAAGATAGGGATAGTAATATCCATAATCAAGCAGATAATCCTCCTCCTTCTAGGACTTTCGAATACCCCATTCGATTGAATCCTACATAAAATTCTCCTATGAAAATAATCTCACCTTTAGTACTTCCAAACTTTAGGGGGGTTGTATCTGAAGATCCTGACCAATTCTTGTTTGAGTTTAAGGTTGTGTGTCAGACTTATGATTATGTAAATGACAACCAAAAGCTTAAAGTGTTTCCTTCTACACTCAAAGATGCAACTTTACGCTAGTTTATGAGTCTAGAACCTGAATCAATCCAAACTTGGGAATAAATGGAGAGCGAATTCTTGGATAAATACCAAGAGTATTGTAGGGTAAGAAATAAAAAAGATGAATTATTTCGAATCAAACAAGAAGAGGATGAGAATTTAGAAGATTATCTTGATAGGTTTGCTTTTATACAAAAGAGATGTGGGCCTATAGAATCTGAAATGTGTAAGGCCATATTTTTAAGAGGATTACAAGATGATTCTAGGGAAGTATTGGATTTAATGGGCAAGGGAGATGTGAGCACCCTTGACATTGATGAGATTTTGGAATTATGTAGAAATTACTCCCGCACAAGACAAAGAAGATGAAAGTAGAGTACTAATAGTAGTGAGATAAAAGAGCTAATGGAGGAAATGGCCAACATGAAAATTGATATTCTTGTGCAATTAAATGCCACATTAGGGGAGAGGAATGCAAAATCCAACTCCACACCACCCCTAGCTATTTACTACCCAAGATGTAGAAATAAGCATGCTCTACAAGACTGTCCCTTGAACAAAACCTCTATTTCAGCTATTTGTAGCATTTTTTCAAAGGAACATATCACTGATAAATACCATTTGCTTCCACAACTCAGAAATATCCTAGAAACATAGGCTGAGGAACTCAATTTTATTGGGTAAAAATAGGGGGAAATTTTTTCACAATACCAACATACCCCATGTTTTCCCACAAATTGGGGATAGAATCCTTGGAATATGCCATGGGGTTATTCAGAACCACCCCAACAGTCTTGGAATCATCCTCCTTGGACATCTCCTCAAGATTGGTCACAATATGGATGGATGAATCCACCATGGAATCAGGCCAATCCACCTTGGATGCAAACCCAACCTCATGGACAAAGTTGGGGATAATAGTATCCATCATATCAAGGGCAACAAAGATATCAAGGACAAACACAAAATTTGTTGCTTGGTCCTACTCAAAATTTTTCTCAAGGGAGACAACAACAACAACAACCACAATAGGTAAAACAACCACCACTTCCGGCCCAACCTATGGCCAATCCTAATAATACAAGGTAGGCAACCCCTATCTATGTAGCTGAATCTGATGAAAATATTACAGTAAATGTTATGGACTGTAGCAACATCCAACTGCGCTCAGGCAAGACATTACCTGAGCCTATTCCACCCACTATTGAAGAAATAACAAATGAGAAACAAGAATCCTCTAGTCCAAAAACACAAAAATCAGCCCTGGATAAAGGAGAAGAAAAAACAAAAAAATGCACATAGAAAATTCACCTTCTTTAGAGAAAATACCATATCCTGAAAGGTTTAAGAGTTCTGAAAATACTCCTGAATCAGACCTAGTAAAAGAACTCAAAAATTTGACTATTTCACTTCCTTTGTTGCAAGCAATCAAGGATGTGCCTCTAATCAATAAAATTGTTTAGGATTTGTGCATAAAAAGATCAGGTAGAAAAAATAAGTCCTTTCCTAAAACTGTGCAAGTAGAAGGAAAATTGGCTGACCTACTTTCTGGGAAGCTTGTCCCACCAAAGTATAGTGACCCAAGAAGTCCATTTGTCACCATAACTATTGGATCAATGCCTATTTCTAATGTCTTGGTTGATTTAGGAGCAACTATTAATGTAATGACCAAAGACACAATGCAAAAATTATAGTTAAACAATCTGCATCCTACATCTACTATCTTGGAAATGGTTGATAGATCTATTGCCAAACTAGAAGGGATCATTGAGGATATTCCTATAATAGTTTCTTCATGGGAATACCCTATTGATTTTTTGGTATTATAACCTCGCAATTCTACAAATGGTTATCCCATTATCTTAGGTAGGCCTTGGCTTGCTACTACAACTACTTTCATAGATTGTAGATCAGGAGAAATGACTATTTCCAATGGCATTGATTTGAAAAATATTTCTTTGTATCCACCTACAAAACCTTCAATAAAATTTTTAGGTCAATTATGGTATCTTGATTCTGATGAAGAACAGGAAGAAATTATTTCCACATTAGCCATAGTGGTAGTAAAAGAACATATTGAAGAGATAAACTCACATGAGAGAGAGATTTTTGAAAATGAAACTATCCTAGTGGATACACTGCATGAACAAGGACTTGAGGATGAACCAATCATTATTCATCGCTTGTTGTGGAATGATGAAGGTCAAACATCTGAACACCTTTCATCCATTCCATTGTAGGAAAGTTCCTTCACACTGCCACATGGATGGCATCATCACCTTCTTTCCTCTTTCCATTATCCTATGCAAGAGTTGATTCCATCAGGGATTACTATTGGTAGAGAGACAAGAGTCTTTCATTCTCTTCAACCACACCACTATCCACTAAAATATTTAGTCAAAAAATATGAGGGAGTTAATTCTATCCACCTAAGGATAAAACAAATTGAAGTACAACTAAGAAAATTTTTGAACATTAATAGTTGGTTGACTGATGAACAAGAAACAAAATTGTTTGTTATTTTGAAACAACATGTTAAAGCCTTTGCTTGGGACTATAAAGATATGTCAGGAATTCATCCTGATGTATGCACTCATAGGATATATACTAAAGATGTCAAACCTGTGAGACAGCCCCAAAGATGATTGAATCCTACCCTAAGAGACATTGTTAAGGAAGAAATAGAAAAACTCTTGGAGGTTGGATTCATATATCCAATTTCAGATAGCTGATGGGTCTCTCCATTGGTTATTGTACCAAAGAAAAATGGAAAATTGAGAGTATGTGTAGACTATCGAGAGCTAAACAAAGTCACACACAGAGACCATTTTCCATTACCATTCATAGATCAGGTGTTAGATACACTCATAGGGAAGAAGCATTTCTACTTTCTTGATGGTTTCAATGGGTATAACCAGATATAGGTTGCACCCAAAGACCAAGAGAAAACCACCTTTACTTGCCCATGGGGAAATTTTGCTTATAGGGTTTTACCCTTTGGACTATGTAATGCCCCAACAACTTTCTAATGAGTTATTTTGGCCATTTTTCTTATTTGACCACTAAAAACATAGAAATATATATGGATGATTTTACAGTTTGTGGAGAAACCTTTGACTTTACTTTGGAACATCTTGATAAGGTTTTAACTCACTATGAAACTTACCATCTATCCTTGAATCCTGATAAATGCTTTATGATGATGGAGGAAGGGATTGTCCTTGGTCACCACATCTCTTCTAATGGGATCAAGGTTGATCCTAAGAAGGTTGAAATCATCAAGAACCTTCCTCCTCCCAAAACCCAAACCGATGTCAGGAGTTTCTTAGGACACATTGGCTTTTATCATAGATTCATTTTAAATTTTAGTACAATAGCAAATCCTATGTTTGCATTATTGACCAAAGATTCTGAATTTAATTGGACTAAAAAATACCAAGAATATTTTGATGCTTTGAAAGAAAAGCTAACTACTCCACCTATGTTACGAGGTCCTAATTGGGGATTGCCATTTCATATCCAAATTGATACCTCCAATACTATAATTGGAGCAGCATTAGGGTAGATAGAAGATGGGGAACATTATGCCATCTACTACATAAGCAAAAACTTGATTGGAGTAGAAAAAATTATACTACTACTAAAAAGGAATTTTTAGCAGTAGTGTATACCATCAATAAATTCTATCACTATATCATTGGTTATCAAGTATTCATCCATACTGATCATTCAACCATCAAATACTTGATGAAAAAACCCATGGTTAGTGCAAGGATTATTCGTTGGTTATTACTATTACAAGAGTTTGATATTACAATAGTAAATAAACTAGGGAAAGCAAATGTAGTAGTAGATTTTCTATCAAGGCTGAATAATATAAGGGTAGAGGAGTTAGTTGAGGATACTTTTCTAGATGAAAAATTATTTGCTATATCAGTACAATCACCTTGGTTTGTAGATACAACTAAATTTTTGGTAACAAGGAAAATTCCTTCTCATTTCACTTCCAAACAAAAGAAGCAATTGGTAAGACAAAGTTCATCTTTCAAATGGATAAAAGGTCTACTTTTCAAGTGTGGTCCTGACCATGTTTTATGTAGATGCATTCAAAAGTATGAGGTGTATGATATCCTCCATGCTTGTCATGATGAACCATCAGGAGGACATTATTTGGTAAAAAGCATAGTTCAAAAAATTTTAGGTACTGGTTATTATTGGCCATCACTTCATAAAGATGTAAAAAGGTACATTCACTATTGTGATGCATGTCAGAGAATGGGGAAACCCACACACACAAATGAAATGCCTCTACAACCTCAAGTGGTTTTAGAACCATTTGAGAAATGGGGGTTAGATTTTATGGGACCCATTGACCCACCATCTCAAGGAAAGGTGCATATCTTGGTATGCACTGATTATGTGACTAAGTGGGCTGAGGTGTGTGCCTTTAAGCATGCTCATGAAGAGAAGGTTGTTGATTTCCTTTACACTCAATTTTTTTAGATATTTGGAGCTCCACGATCTATCACCATAGATCATGGGCCCCAATTTGCATCAAAGGTAATTGAAGCTTTTACTGAACTCTATGAAATTAGGCATAGAAAATCATCACCCTATCACCCATAAGAAAATGGTCAGGTTGAGGTAAAAAATAGGGAGTTAGAAAGAATTTTGACCAAAATAGTAGACTCACATAGGAGAAATTGGTTTAATAAATTACTAAAAGCAGTTTGGGCATACAATACAACATGGAAATCCACCATGGGTTTCACACCTTACGAACTAGTTTATGGTAAGAAACCTCTTCTTCCTATTGAATTTGAGTTACTAACACTTCGTACATCTTTGGAAGTTGGTATTGACTTGTCATAGGTATATATGGATAGGATCCTGCAACTGAATGCATTGGATGAACTTTGGTTGGATGCATTGCACCAAACGGAGGTGATCCAACAATAGCGAAAGTTGTGGCATGATAGTCACATTCAGCAAAGGAAGTTTGAGCAAGGAGATTGGGCATTGTTGTTTGATTCTCATTATGAGGATTTTCTTGGGAAGTTGTAGATAAGATGGCTTGGGCCATACCTGATTGAAGAAGTGTTCGATAATGGAGCAGTTCATCTTTCTCCCATCGATAATTCAATGAGAAAGTTAGTGGTTAATGGACATCACCTTCGGGTATACCATAAGCCATTGACTAAAGAAGACTTTTTAAATTAGATCACATAGTTGGAAGTACATATATCAGAAGAGACACCCTCTTCTGACACAGATTCAACATGATTTTTGAAAAAAAAATTGAAAAAGAAAAAAAAAGAAAAACAAAAAAAATAAAAATAATATTGATTGTGAAATTCCTTCATGGGCACAATTTTGGAAAATTGTGAAATTCCTTCATGGGCACAACCAAGACAAAAAAAAGAGATGAAAAAAAAAAAGAGATGAAAAAAAGAAAAAAAGAGAAAAATGAAAAAAAAATAATTCAATAGTGAAAACCTTTTCGAAGGTGCTATTGAATTAGACTTACATGAAAACCGGTTTTCGATATGTTTGTCTTTTTGATCTATCCATCATTGTTCCACCATTGTATAAATCTCACCAACTGCACATATGCTTTGTTTTTTATTCAGATGCTCAGCTAACAATCATCACAAGCAACAATTTGAAAAGTGCATGATCAATTTTTAGGACAGCTAGGTATGTGTTTCTTGCATTTTTTCATAGTAGGCATTTAGCATGTATTGTATGATAATCCATGTTTGGCATAAAAAATTTATAAACCTAGCAAGTAAAAATAGATATTCTCTCCAAAATACCAAAAAGTACCCTATTCTACTCTTGGTTGAATGAGAAATTCAGGTTCGATTGTAGAGAAAACATAGAGCTCTAGAATAAAACATAGCTCTAAAATGAAAATATAGTTTTGGTTGTATATATGTAGGAAAAATAGAGCTTTGAATGAAAAAGAGCTCTAAATGAAAACTACATTCTGGTTGAATGTATGAGGGAAATAACATAGAGCTCTAGAATGAAGAAGAGCTCGAAATGAAATTTCACATTCTATCATTTGTATGGGAAGAAAAAATAGAGCTCTGAAATGAAAATAGCTTTGAAATGAAGTTTGAAATTTGAAATCATGCGATGGCGCAAAAATTCAAATTGGTTGGCATGCACGTGTGAAATAGTTCAAATTGGTGGAAAAAAAATCCATGTGATGCAGGCCATAAACCAACCCTCATGAATTTGGGCATGATTTTTCAAGCATACATGGTAGTGATCAAATAGGGCATCGATCTAGTGTGTTTTCCTATGTCCAAATGTACTTGGTTTTCATCACCCGATCTGGACCCATGTGATCCAGGTACTCTGACATGCATAATCACGCGAACCAAGGAAAGAGGGGCATCCATGTTTTTGAAAGAAGATCCAAGTGTTTAAAATCTGACCATCCACATCAGCTGGTAGTTTATGCACATGCATCATAATCTAGAGATTTACCAACCTACCATCCTTCATTCATGCATGAAATCAAATTTCAAACATCCAACGAAATAGTGTTCACCACGTGTCCGGTAGTTGCATGAAATTTTGATGTGTTTTACACCACCTTTCGAAGCCAAACTTGTATTTTGAAGATACTCATTCTTGAGCTCTGTAATCACCAATATTTGTAGGATACACTAGATCGAATTGTGACAATATTTTAAAGAAAAAAAATTGTGTCGTAGAGTTAATTTCTCAGGTCAAAATCGGTTGAGTGTAGAAACTAGAGTCTGAGGAATTTATAGTAGAACTTGACGTAGTTTGAAGATAACATGGGGTAGAAAAAAAGTAGAACTAGATAACCTAGAGGAGTTCAGAAATTATCCTGAAATGGTGAGAATTTTTCAACAAGCAGGTTTAATGGTATTTTTGGAGAAATTCGATGGTCATTCGGAGGGGTTGGTAGCAGAGTTCGCTCACACTCTCTAAAATAGTAGGGCAACCATCAATGACATGAGAATAGAGGTAACCCCCTTGGTCTTAAGTCAAATTATTGAATTACCTTTGCAAGGATTAGAAATCACTAGAGCTAGTAGAAATACACTCTCAAAAATTGTTAAAACATTCTTCGAAGAAGGGGATATAAAACTTGTTATGCAAATGAATAATAACATTTGTAAAGGGGTAAAGAGAAATAGTATTCAAAAACCTTAGGATGAAGTTGTAGTCTAGGTAATTAAATTCTTGACCTATGAGGGATAGTATGTTGTACTGTTAAGGCACCATATGAAACTACTCAGCCATTTGAGGTATGGTAACCAATGCCCAAAAGTAAAAATCAATATCCCTCTATACCTACATCAAGAATTGCATAATATGGCCAAGAGGTACCAATAGGGCAAGGGATCCCCTAGACACCATGGGCTCATAAAGCTTATTTGTAGATATCATTTTAGGGGAAATCCTCAGAGTTTCAATAGGTTATTTGCCCCTTGGAATGAGCAGATTATGGAAGAAGAAGGACCTAGGCTAGAAGAAGAGGAGGAAGAAGAACCTAGATAAGAAGTAGAGGAGGAAGATGTAGGAGAAGTAGAGTCCTCTGATGAAGTAGAAGATAGGGTAGAGACCCCTAAAAATAATGTATATGAGAGGGTTACCCCTGAATCTGAAGGAACCCCCTCATCCCCTCCTGGTCCACCAACTACCAGGACCAGAGCACAAAGAAAAAGGAAGGTTGAATCTGAACCTACAGAGTAGAGGAAAATAAAGAAAGTGACTTTCTATGAAGAAGTCATAAAATTTTTGCTCAAACATCTACACAGTCAGAGCCTAAAACAATTGGGTCACTAGCTGAAGTGAATGATTCCTTGGAGGATGATGAAATAGACTCTAATTTTTTAGTGAAGTCTACAGAAAAACATCTGAAAATACTGAGCAGGTTAAGGAACCAATAGGTACACAATAATTGAGGAGGTCTTCTAGGTTATAGGGACACTCTATTATAGAGGAGCAGGTTGAAGAAATAGAGGTTGAAATTCCAACTCAACCACCTTCACCCCCTCCTCTGAGAAGGAGTCTAAGATAGAGAAAATAGAGTACAACTACAACTATGGAAATCACACCTACATCAACCAATCACAAGAAAAGGAGAAAATTGATACTCTAGTAGGATGAGGAAGAAGTGACTGAGGAAACTCTAGCCCAAGAATAGGAAATTCTATTTCTAGAATCCTTTAATTAGGGATATGAATCATTTATAGAGGTTGGAGAGGTTGGAGAGCCAAGTTCACCACCTGCTATGGACCTACCTACCTATTCTTTAGAAATTGAAGAGTATGAAGAATATGAGCCATATGACCATGTAAAAGTTGCCAGGGTGATTATCAAAACTCAGCAAACATGGATTGAAAAAGGTGAAGCAAAAATTAAGGAGAAAGATGAATATATTGACCAATTGTTGCATGAAATAGAAGAGTTGAGAAGAAGACTAGCACCATTTGAGGCACTACCTACAAATTTAGATTTTGGTAAGGAGATGGTAGAAATTCTACTTGAATTAGTAGGGCAGATTCTAGAAGAAGAAATACAAGTTGATACCCCACAATTACCTCATAGACCTGAGGAGGATAATCTAGAAAATGCACCTGATATTTATATTTTAATTATTGCTACAATAGCACAACATATAGGACAAGAAATAACATCTGAACAAGGGGATGGAGAAGGGATTATTGATGCCATGGAAGGCTTACATACCCTAGAGATGGGCCCACAATAGAATCTATAGCAAAATTTTGCAAAGGAGGCCATTTCGGCACTTTCGGATGCAGCTCTAGAACATCCTGGGTCAGCTCCAAAACATCCTTCAGAAACATAGTCTCATTCCGGAGCAGCTTTAGAACATCCAAAAATTATGCCAGAATACCTTAAAAATATTGCAGAATAGTAAAAAGAGCAAGGCACATCAGAGAGTGAGGTCCCTAAAGCTCAGATCATCCCACCACAAGTAAGTACATCACCTCAGGCAGATCTAAATCAAAATGTTGATAGTTCTATTTTTAAGGTGCAAACAGTAGAAATAGGAGTTCAAGTTGACTTGTTGCCTGAGCATAAAATTCCATCGGTAGTGCATCCACCTAAGATGATTCCATTAGAAAAATATAATGAGGATATTGCAAAGTGGATATCATGCTGCCAAACCCTAGAATCACGCATTGCAACACTGAAACCCCTAGAAAAGCAGAATGAAACACAGGCTACAAAAAATGTTGATTTGAAGGAAAAGGTGCAAAACTTATGCCAGATTGCAGAAGGTCTGATACAATGTAGAAGGCCTACTAGGATTTATAGCTTTATCCTCAGAGAACACTTCTTTAGATGGTAGGTAATGCGTATTTGTTCAGGGTTAACTTTTGATTTGAATACTACCCCTGATTTCTTAGAAGCATATTTACATAGCCCTGAAGAGCAAAAAAATTTATTGTGTGAGTTTTTCTTGCACAAGTATATCATGCCAGAGGATGTACAATTTTTACCTCATATCTACATAGGGGATATACAACTTCGATCCTTTATCTCCACTTTGAACAATCAATTGTATTGGGATCAGGAGAAAAGGAGGAATAAGGAAATAGAGTTGGAACTTGGATTACTGTTAAGGCATATTCAACCCAATCACAAAGTATTGACAAACCAAAATTTCACCATGATGGACAACTTGGAGATCAGACGCACTTATTTACTTAATCTGAAGGATAACATGGTTTGTTTTTAGTAATTTTGCATAGGAAATTTTGTAAATGCCTTGTCATCTTGCAAAGTTAGATGGGGAGAATTACCTATCTCCTTGTAGAAAAGGGAGCCAATGTCACCTACTAACCTGTTATGGTCACATAGGAGGGTAGAGGTAGTAATGTAGATAATCTTGGCATTTAAACATCAATGGATAGGCTTGAGATTTAGGCCACCAACTATTATCACTCCTGTGCCATATTACTTTGATTCTGATCCACAACCTGATGAAGAGTTTTAGAAATGGTTATTGGAGCTGAAATAGTGCAGAGGATACTATACTGGAAAACTAAGATTTTGGGGAATCTAGTACTAGGAGTTGGACCTTAGTGCATCTGTGGCCCACCAAAATGCATGAGGGCATGCATCAGGTCAAGTTGGGGGGAATGATGAGGCCCAAAAATACCTCATTTTTTTCATATTTTGAACATTTAAATACTACCTTAAAATAAAATATGATATTATTTTATGCCAATTATGTGATTAAATGCATTATTTGTTAAGTGTTTGCATGATTTAATGTATAGGAGCATTGTACCCTATTTTGACTATTTTTCAGCATCTTTTACTCTATTTTTGCATGATTTGTTAGTGAAAAGTATATAATGAATTTGGTAGCCAATAAAGTGTGCTGATGATTTGTGGTTGCATAAGATAATTTGAATGTTTTCCCACTCTAAATACAAACTGGTAAGATGATTTGGTGCCAGATCCACCATTCTACTAAAAACAGGACATTCCAGCTACAACAAGTAGCCTCATACAAATTCCAACCACCTGTCATGATAAAGGGAGGCATGGAATTTGTCAAAAATAGTAAATGGAAATGATGGGAAACTATTAAGGTAGACTTAGGAAGACTCCTGATCCACCTAGAAGCACTTCCATGCAGTCCAAATGAAGGCAACAAGACACAAAAGTGCAAGGAACAACTGGAAACAACATATAAAAACCAGTTTTGTGCAACTATTAAGGAGGTCACATACCAGGTCAAAGGAGGCACATGTAAATGGTTGTAATATGTCTGAAAAGGTAAGAAAATACTAGTTGCACATTTGAACATGCTCCCACTCAATCAAAATTGGTGGTAACAGTACAATCCTATTGCTCTACCTTATATTTTGGAGCAGCTCTGGAATGAAGGATAAAGTTGAACTGTTTCGATAGAAAAGGCAAAAAGACATCCATTTTAGAAGGATAAAGGAATAATAAGGAAAATAAAGGTGTAACAAACAATCCTAGACTATTCAATTTGTGGATGACTCTACCCTTTTAGGTAAAGCTACAGTTAAGGAAGCTTCTAATATTAAGCAAATCATTAGCTTTTTTTCTAAGGCTACTGTGCAGTTGATCAATGAAGACAAATCTAAAGTTATTTTCTTTCACTGCTCTGCTAGACAGGAAGTCATGGTCTTGGATAAATTAAGATATAAGAAGACCTCTCTTCCAATCACTTATTTAGGTATTCCCATAAATATTCAAAGGTAGAAAAATAAAGATTGGAATTGGTTGTTGGACAAAGTCAAGAAGAAAATTGGAAAGTGGACCAACAAGTGGCTTTCTTCTAGGGGTAGAATCACCTTGGTAAAATCAGTCCTTCAAGCTATTCTTATTTATGTTTCTTTCGTTTTGAATATCCCAAAGTTGTTCTTCAAGAATTGGATCAAATCAGTCATATTTTCCTTTGGAGTGGTACTAAGGAGAAAAGAAAATGGGCCTTGGTGAAATGGGATACTTTATGTCTTCCTAAGAGTGAAGGGGGTTAGGATTCCGGTCTTCAATTAATAACAACAAAGATTTAGCTACTAAATTATATTGGAGGATGTTGCATAACCCCAATGCTCTTTGGGCCAATAATCTCCGTGCTAAATATGCTGAGAACAAAAGTCCTAAAGACCTTGTTCGCTATCAACTTCCTACCAAAGGTTCTCCCATTTTAGTAGTTCTTAAGACTGGTGAGGATTTGATAAAGAAAAAATTATTTTGGATCATTCATAATGGTCATCATGCAAATTTTTGGACAGATTATTGGGATGGTCACAAGCCTTTGATAACTCAGTTTCCCGATTGGAGGCCTTGGATGGAGGAGCTTCACCGAGCTAATTGGATAAAGGTGGCTAATTATCGTCGATACCATACTGGTAATTCAAAGGTTGGTAGATATTGGATCCCTATTGAGGACTGGCCTATTCAAATCCTAGAAATGCAAAGACAAGATATCCAAGGCATCCTTCATATGAGATCCCTCTCTTGGTCCCATGAAATAGATTGTTTTGGATGGAACGACACTACTAAGGGTGAGTATTCAGTTGCTCAAGGTTATTTGACCTTATGCCATAATAATCCCAACCATTCTTCTAACATATTTTCTCAATTGTGGGCTCAAAATCTCTGGCCTAAGGTGAGGTTCTTTAATTGGCTTTTATTGCATCGTAGGGTGCTTACCTGGTGAGCAACTTATGAAGCGTGGTTTTCATGGCCCTTTTAGATGTGAAATGTGTGAAGAGAATATAGAAAATATCAACCATATTTTTATTGAGTGTACTTTAGCCTCTGAGATATGGAGGAGAATGGCAACTTTACTTGGCTTACAATGGTCCAATTTTTTCACTTTTGAACAGCTTTGGAGGGATTGGCCTAATCAAGAGTGTGTTGATCATTTTATTAGGCAGTTAGTTTGGATGGGTTCTACCATTCTTCTTTAGAATATTTGGAATGAAAGGAACGGCCAAATTTTTAATCAAGATAGGAAGGATATTCACTATATTTGGAAAAAGACCATAACCAACTTAGTTGAATCAGTCCATCATCTCCTTAATCACCCCCAAAACTCCCACCAAAGATGGGATCAAGTGATGCAAAGATTGAAGATTAAAACTTCTAAGGGCAACCAACTTAAAGGGAATGTGAGTATTAGTAAGATGGATAGGACTAGAAATTGGCAACCTCCTCCTAAGGATTTTGGAAAAGTCAATACTGATGAAGCCTCTAGAGGGAACCCTAGAAAAGCCAGTGTGGGAGGAATTGGTAGACTTTCATATGGCTCCCTGGTTTTTACTTTTGCTGATAATTTGGGTATTCTTTCCAATAACCTTGCTAAGGGGTATGGTATCCTCAGAGGCCTTCATGATGCTACTAAGGTTGTATGGGAAAAGGTATTAGTTGAGTTTGACTCTCAACTTATGATTAATATCTTGAAAACTCCTTCTAAGAATCATAAGGTGGATTGGAGAATAAAAAAAATTATTGATAAGATTCAATTAATCCAGATGGGATTTTTGAAAGTTGATTACAATCATGTGGTCAGAGATCAAAACAAGAGTGTTGATGCTTTAGCTAATTAGGCTTTGGACAAAGGTGATCCTACTTGTTATGGCCACCCTCCTATATGGTGGGCTTCTCAAATTAGGGAAGCTCTTCTTTCTATCATTTCTTTGGATGGCTCCAATTCTGAAGGTACCTAGTTTCTTCTTGTTTTTTTTTTTTTCTCTTTGGTTCATTCAGTTTTTTAGTTCCCTAGCTCATTCTATTCTTTATTTTGTTTCCTCTATTGATTCTTGCATTAATAGTCTTCTGGTCTAGATAGGTCATTGTTTTGTTCATTTTTTTTTTTTTCTTTTGTCTTCTTTGTTTTTTTGTTTAGTTTTTTAAGGTGGGTGGGTTCTTTTGTTTTGTTTTGTTTTTGTGTTCTTTATGTTGTTTTTTGTTGTTCTTGTGTTTTGGTTGTTTTTTTTTTTTTATGTTTTTTGTTATTGTTCTTGTGTTTTTTTCGTTCTCGTTCTTGGGTTTCTCTTTGTTTGTGTTATTTCATTTTTTTATGTGTGAGTGTTTTCTATGTTTTTTGTTTTTGTTTATTGTCTCGTTGTTGGTTGTTTTTATTTTTATTTTATTTATTTTATTTTTTAGGTTTTGGTTGTGTTTATTTTTCATGTTTTTTTGGGTTATGTCTTTGTAGTGTTCTGTTGTTTTTGTCTTGTTTGTGTTTTGTTATGTGGTTCTTGTGTTTTTCTATGTGGTTTGTGTTGTGGTTTATTTTATCTTTTTTTTTTGGTAATTATTATAGTAGATTAAAAAAGGGTTTTTATAGAGGATCCCAAAACCTTATGTACAAAATCAGCCTTGCATCATGCCTCCTGGATTTATGTATAAGCCTATTACAGAAAACGTAACCCCTAAAAAAACTTGATTACATAAGCAATGGGCCTAGGGCATCAATCCCTTGAAACTGAACACCAAAACAGAAATCCCGCCCAGCGGTAACAGTAAGCATGAAACAATCCTGTCAGCGAGAAACAGACAAATAAGAAAGGAAGTAGTTTTGGAGATCCCGCCCAGCGGGGAGTAGCCAAAAAACACCATTGAGAAGATCCCGCCCAGTAGGAAGCAAAGAAAAACCGTTACAATAAAATCCCGCCTCGCGGGAAGCAGTTAAAACCACCACAAAAAGTCTCGCCTAGCGGGAAGCAACAGGGAAATCCCGCCATCCGGAAACCAACAAAAAAGAAAGGATCCCGCCTCGCGGGAAAACTGGCGGATTTGGCGGATCCCGCCCTATGGAGAAACCATCCCGCCCACCGGGAAAACATTCCGTTCAGCGAGAGCCATCCTGCAGGAAGCCGACAGCCAGCACAGAGAGGATCCAGCCCATCAGGAAGTGACCAAAGAGTTGCACCACAAAGAACCCGCCTCGAGAAAACATAAGAGGATCCCAGCAGCAAGGACCAAGAATCCCGTCCAAGCACAGAGCCCGTCGAGGATTCACAAGAAAAAGGGGAAGCTATCCAAACCCTAAACCATCACCTCCACCGCACCGAGAAACGTAGGGGACCAGATCCATGCGAATAACCTGCAAAAAACCCCAGGGGGAAGCCTGAGGGAAAAAGGGAAGGGATCCCCAACCAAACAGGGATCCCTGGGAAGCACCGATCCGAAAAAACAACCAAGGAAACCCTATCCGACCGGGAGGGGCACGAGATAGTGGAGAAGGATCTCCCCCAGGAGATCATCCGCAAACAACCACTCCCCGGGAGGGATGACCTGGGTTGAGCCAGGAACTGGGCAGGAACCAGGATCCATGGGAGGGGGAGCAGGGGAGGGACCAGAGCCCTCCCCTCTCTACTTTCTTCCCTCACCCCGTGGTTTCCTTTATCTTATTGTGCATTTTTGGTTGTGCTTTTGGTTTTAACACACTCAAGGAGTTTGTTTTTTATTTTATTTTATTAATTTTGTTGTTATTTACTTTTTTTAATTTGGTTTTGTGTGTTTTTTTTCTCCTTGAGTATGTCAAAGGTGGTAGGCCAGGTCCGATTCCTAGGCGTTTTTGGCGGAATGGATACCCCTGCCTCCTTGGGTCTTACCCAAAAGTGGCATCCCTTTTGGGATGTTTTCCACAAAAAAAAAAAAAAAAACAATCCTAGACTATTTTAACCTGTTTTTACCAGCTAAAGGATGCATATCAGATATTGTAGTAGATTTGTGTCTCAATATAGACTAGGTCTCCTACAATAAAGTAGGCAAATTAGAGATAGCCAACAAGAAATATTAATTTAGTGATTGCAAATATTCATGTAGGAAATTAGTATATATAGGACACTCCCTCATTGGTTGAGCTAGGTCCATAGAGATTCCAAGTAGAAATACAAGTCAAAAGCAGACAAAGTCTTTTGTAACCGTTATGATTTGAATATTTGAATAAAAGTGTAATTTTCTTCATCTGCGTGAAATAGTAAGTTTATGAGTAATTAGTTATTAGGATTGGAGTAGACATTATTTTCTCTAGACCAAGAAGTAAGGGCCCACTCTAAGGGCCAGAAGGAAGGAGCAAAAAGTGTAGATTTTGACTAATTCTATTTTTGCAACATTTCTATCAAATTCCTGTTTTCATCTATGCAACAGTACTAACCTTTTATTTTTAGCATAATTTATTTGATGTTGAAAGTATTATATGTGTGTGAGAATATTTTTAACTGATTGACCCCTATTTTGAACATGTTTTGAATACCATATTTTCTGTAATTTCATTTCTACAGTAATTTTTGACAAGTTTTCCAGCAACATTTTTTGACAAGTTTTTGTAGCATTTTTTACAATTTCTCGCATTATGAAATTCAGCATGATGATTTAAATTTGAGCTCTTTCCTTTCTAATTTATTTCCATTAGAAAGAGTAAATAGGATTTTCAATTCTGCAAATGTTCAATTCTACAAATGTAGTTTAGAATTATCAATTTTCTGAAAAATATGTAGCATAAAAATTCAATTTCTACAAATTCAATTTTGTTAAGTCAAAATAGTTTTATTTTTGCAATTTAGGATTAAAATGACCTTGAAAGACCCAGAAACATTTTTTTCACCAAATAATCTTGTAACCTAACTACCTGGACTATAATTTGCCAAAACTTGCTATCGCAAGATAGCCTTAGACACCACCCTGGATTTGACAATCATAAGAATTAAATTATGACAATAACGACACTCATCAAGTCTCAAAAATCCTTGAATCCCCTTGAGGGTGTGAGGCTTTGGCCAATCTTGAACAACTTGAATATTTTTAAGGTCAAATTTAACTCTATCTTTGATGACAATGTGACCCAAATACTCCACTTTTATCATCCCAAAAAAACACTTAGACTGCTTGGCATAAAGTTTATTCTAAGAAAAAAATTGTAGATTTGATCCAAATGTATGAGGTGCTCCTCCCAAGAGAAACTATAAATCAAAATATCATCAAATAAATCTAGAATAAATTTGTGAAGGAATGGGTGGAGACATTATTCGTGAGGCTCTGAAATGTGTATGGTGCATTAGTTAGGCCAAATGGCATGACAAAAAATACATAATGACCAATTTTTCATTTATGTTATCTATTTTTGTTTAGTTAATTCTATGATAGTGTAGTCTCCTCAGTATGCTCAATTTTGTGATGTAATGTTTTTGGCTTTTAGGATAAATAGAAATAGGGTACTTTAATCTAGGGTGTGTATATTTCCCATAGGTCCTTTGTTATACTATAGTGATAGGTGATAGTACTCAGATGATAGTACTCAAACCAATATTTTAGGCTACTACTCAAGGAGGATTCCATGCATACCCTTGAGCACACTACTTGCCTCTCTAAGAGTAGAGGAAGGTTATCTTTCTAGATGCTATGTTTGGTGTATTATAGAGAATACGCAGTTAAAAATCTTCTTAGGGATAAAGGTTTCTCCTAATCCTAAGGGGTCTCCCAATATACCCAAAGATACGTGGGAGCTCAATTCTATATACAAATCTTGTCTAAGGCCTAGTTCTTGGAGCCTAATCACCCCTCACTTCATTAGATGCTTTACAAGAATCCAGCTTAACCAATAACAACTCTTTTCTAATATTTTTAAGCCCTTGATACAAGGTTTCTAACCTAATAAAAAAATTCAAAAAAGGACAAGATTTTTCTTTTAATAAAAAAATGGTGAAAAAATGAAAAACATAAAAAATGTATACCTAACAATAAAAATGGTAGGCAAGAACTATTGCAATCACAATGGAACACGACCCTAGAAAGTGCTTTGATACCACTTGTTAGGAACCTTCTATTTAAAATATGCATATTCACATAAATATTGCAATAAAAACAAAAATTCATGAAAGAATATAATATTACAATATGAAATGTTAATATAGAAATATATTAATCTCACAAATCACAACACAGAATCATGGGCCTCTTTGAGGGAGTAACCTCCTTCAATTCTTTCATTCAATATGTAAAAAGATACATTTGTTTATGCACCCTTGTATTTTAAAGATACACTTCATGCAACTTAACCTAATGCTCAAGAGTTGGCTTATGTGCAAAGTGCCACTTGAGTTAGAATATTCTACCAAACAAATAATTACATTCTTTATAATGGTTACATGAAATGGTCCCACTTGTCTAGGCGCCTCAATTGCCACATACAATTAAAAAATATCATTAGAATGAGGTTCCCATGTTGGAAAGGGGTCATTATATAATAAAATGAGAATTACATAATAATGTTAGGATGGGCTCCTAACATTTCCTCCCTTATCATGAGAAAATTGCTAATCATTAGAACAATCAAGACAAGAATTTATGGATGTCAAGGAAGATCATTTGGAAAACAACCTTTTTGTCCTTTTATAGAACCAAAAGCAACTTAGAAGGCTTCTAAGCCTTTTATAGGTATAGCTATAGGCATGTAACTTTTAGAGGTGGATCATTTTGGTAAAGATGCCCCAAAATTATTACTTTTACTAGAACTGAGAATCTCTTATCCAACATAACTTTAGGGTGAATACCTTTTATAAATAGGAGTTATGGCTCCACTGTAAGCAACTTTTGATCTTGAGAGAATCAAAGCTACACTTTTTGAGTCCCACATTATAATTTTTCTCATATTATAAATAATAACATATTGTGTAATAATTTTTCTTTTCTAATTATGCTATTGGTCTTTTAGATTATGGAATGTATGATAATTGTGTCATTACCCTTTTGTCCTCTTGTCATTCCTTGTTATTTCTATTTTATATGTTTGGGGATACATTGTTTTTATTCCTTTTCCTCATATGTTGATTGATCATACACTCTACTTGCTATGACTATGGTTGTATTTTACTTTTGTGCAATTTTCTTTAATCTCTCACACCCTAACCTTCAAACATTTACTTTTATGCATTTAATTTTTATACTTAAATTAGATTATATTAATTTAACAAGGGTAGCGAGGAGATAACTTAAATCTAGAGGTCAAAGGGAGTATAATCTCCCTTATTTCAATTTCAATTGTTTTTTTTTATTTAGTGAAAAACCCCTTGTGGGGCTGCCTTGGTCTGAGAAACCATGACCAGGGGGTTCTACACCATCAAAATCACCCGAGTCACACCCGGTCCTGATCGCACCAACATAATCAACTGGATTTTGGGTACCCAATGTGCGTTTTGGTAGGGTGGAGATTCGAACTATGGACCTCCATCGGAGAATTGCCCTACCCTCTCCAACTCACCTACAACTCGTGGGTCCCTTATTTCAATTGTTGAAATGAAATTGTAGATGCAATAGAAGTTAGACTTTTTTCCAATTCAACAATTCTTAAAGCTTTTTCCAAAATAAATATATCTAAGGTCATTGGCCCAATGATAGTTAATATAAAATAGTCCTAACATATAGAATCTTTGAATGACTTATGCAACATGATCCATAGTAGCAAAAGAAAGTGATACAACAAAAATAGAAGCAAAAACTTTTCATTATGTATTCCATAGTAAAGGGAAAGATTGTTAATAAAACGTAACCTAAATATCTTATCAATAAAAGGATTGAACAATGAACTTATAAGAGTGTTCCTCTAATTGTTACATTTGTATATGTAGACTTAATAAGCATTTGAGAATAACTTACATGAGATAGTATTCAATAATGTATTATAAAATCTAAATATTGCACTAGCACAAATATCGATAACACTATAAAGAACAAGAGCAAAAGATATCATTAAAATAAAAATAATCATCAATTTAAATGCTCAAATTTAAAGCATAAAAAAAGACCAAATTCACCCCCCCCTCTCTCTCTCTCTCTCTCTCTCTCTCGCTATATATATATATATATATATATATATATATATATATATATATATATAACCAATTTAAATAGTTGTCTTTAACCTTTTAATCCTTTGCACTTCAAAACACTTCTAATTTATAATATATAAAGTTTCATAAAACTAAATCATAGGAATGATAATTTTTTACCCCTGAGGTATATGGGTTTATAAATCCTTAACTTGTATTTTTTTATCTATAATATAAAATTAAGTTTACTCTACCTTTCCCTTTTCCTTGTCCATAAAAACATGTAGCTTAATTATCTTCATACCATAGAATCAAAGAAATTATTGGCAATGGTGATGAAGTTGGTTCTCTCCAAGGCTTTTGACATAGCAAACTAGCTATATTTAAGAATGATAATTAATCATATTGGCAATGAGATGTCTTTGTTTTTTTTATTTTGCAGTTTTAGTTAATGGGCCATCCTCTCAGTTCTTCAAAGCTTCTTAAGGGATAAGACAAGGTTTCCCCTTGTCACTGCTATTATTTATTTTAGTAGCTAAGGGATTAAGTAGGTGAATTTTAGAATCCAAGAGGGTAGGAGCAGTAAAAATAATTAGAATAGGTAGAATAGTGGAAGTCACCCATCTACTTTTTGTAGATGATGTTCTCCTTTTCACAAATGAGATAATAAGAGCTGCAAAGAATTTAAAACAATTTAAACATTTTTTGCTTGTCAACAAATATGCATATTAATGCACATAAGTCAAGCATCTCTTTTGACCATGCGGATCAAGATCAAATCATATTAATAGGTCAAATTTTCCCCTTTAACAAATTTGATCTTCAAGAGGGGTGTAAATGTCTAGCGTTCCTTTTGAAACCTAATGACTACACTAAAGAAGATTGGAATTGGTTGATAAAGAAGGTGGAAGGAAGAATTAATATACAGTGCACCAAATGGATCTCTTTAGGGGGAATATTGACTTTGGTCAAGTCTATGTTGGAGGTGATACCAGCGTATTGGAAATATTTTCTCATATACCAAAAGGAATTTTGGATAAAAACTGAATAGTTAAGCTATAGGTTTTTATGGACAAGGAAAAAATAAAAGGAAGGTGTTCCCTGGTTAAATGAAAATCCTTCGCCAAGACCAAGGAAAATGGAGGATGGGGACTTAAGAACATATTCCTATTTAGCAAGTCTTTAGCATCCAAGTGTGTTTGGAAGACAATATCAAAGGTAAGTTTATGGAATAATATCATATAGGAAAAGTATTTAGATCCACTCGTAGTCAAGGAGTGGATAAGGACTTCAGTCAAGCAAACCCATAATATTTTAATTTACTGGAAGGAAATGATTCAATCCTTTTATATTGTAGGTGATTGGGTTACCTATAAAATAGGGGTTAGTTCAAGGATAAAACTAGGCTTAGACCCTTGGATTGGGTGTGGTGGTATGCATAGACTGCCAAATAATTTGATCCATACCCTAAGAGCTCAGGGGACTAGAACTCTAGCCCAAGCAGTTGATCCATAATCATCTACAAATTGGAGATAAGGATGAAAGAAAGCAACAATGTTAGGACTTTAGGGTCAGGAGGCACACCAATGGGAAGAATATCTAGGGAGACTTAAAGCTAGACATATCAAATTGCAAGAGGAAATTGATCAATTGGTTTGGGTAAAGAATGGAGCTATAGGGAGTACACTCCATAGTTGGGGTATAATACTGATCTATTGGAGGATAGAAATGATGATTCAACATGGTGGTGGTATTCATTTTAGAAGAAGAAAACCTTGTTGAAGATAAGATTATTCCTATGGCTTGCCATGAAAAATAAGGTTTTGACATGAGTGGTATTACATAAGAGGAGTTGGAATGGTCCAAGAAGATGTTATTTATGTAAGTCGGACAATAAAATAATTGACCATTTACTGGTAGCTTGCTCATTTACTAGACAAGTTTGGAGGGAGGTTATAGCACAGTTAAAACTTCCTATAGGATGGCAAGAAGATTTCTTAGGAGAGTGCTTGAAATCTTGGTTTAAAAATAGGTCATATAAAGGTTTTATCTATCTTGTTGTTTGTGTCATGGGAAGTATGGTTATCTAGGAATGTAGGAATATTTTAGGATCAGGAGAAACCTACTTGCCAAGTCTCCTCCCAAATCATCGAAAGTTTCAATTATTATAAGGTTTTAGTAGCAACAAAGGTAATCATTCAAATCATTGATAAATCTGGAGCTTGGAGGTTTTTTGATGAGGCTAGATAAGGGGTCACTGGAGTTTGTGGAGCAAGAGGATTATTAAAATATTTTTTACTTTCATTATTTCAAATTCAAGGCTAGATTAGGAGAAGGTTCTAATAATTATAATAAAATTAAGGCACTCAAGTTGTTGGTTCAATTGAAAGAATATAAAAGAATACAAAAAACCCAATTTTATAGACTCACAATGGTAATAAAACTAGATACTTATTATTTTCAGGATGGAAAACATGGTTCTACGACCTATATTTTCTCAAATAAAAGTTGTGATAGAAGTGAAATTTTTACTTTTTGACATATTTATAGAGAACTTAATAAGGAAGCAAATGAACTCTCAAAATATGGTCTTTAGATTGAACCGGGTGTTGCTTAGTATAGGAATTTAGTAAGGGCAATGCACTACAACTTATTTGTATCTCTATATAGGAGGATTAATCCACTCCAGTTAAAACAAGGACAATTAAAGCAACTTTTTAAAAATACTCAAAAGCGTGTGATTTAAAGGATATTGATTGACAATTTGGAAAGGTGTCTAAGGAAAGAACCTAGCCTATCATAGATAGCTTGCTATATAAGCGACCCAATGTTTAGGTCATTATTGAAGCTTTGAAAAAATGTGAAAAAAAAGTATATGAAAAATATAATTTCATATTTATTTAATATAAAACTAATATATTGTTTTTATATTTTATAGAATAATACATATAATATTAAATTAAAAATAAAATATATAATAATAAAAAAAAAATTGACTTCGGGTATCCCCCAAGGTTAGGTGGACTGGTAGTTGTCTATCTGGCCAGGCACTTACCAAGAAGAGACCTAGGTTCAAACCTTGGGGGTATGCTTGTTGCAAAGGTAGTAGTCTAATTTGAATCCTTTGAGTGCGCTCCAAACCAACAACGACAATATGAATCTTGAAAGATTAGTGATCCCTCTCACGTCGGGTCAACAACAAGGTGGTATAGGCTTGTTGGAGCAACCCATATAGTTTGAACACTACACTTGGTAGTAACTAAAAATATTGTGGATGTAACCAACTCCCCTATGTATCTAAAAACTTGGTAATTGTTTTTGGTTTACATAGGCGAGTTGGCTACAACCACTATTTTTAGTAACTGGTAAGTGCAGGGTTCAAACCACAGGGACTGCTCCCAACAAGCCTAGTTGTCTCATTGTTGTTGGCTCGACGTGAAATGGAGGCCACCGGTTGCTCAAGGTTCGTGTCGTCATTGTCAGTTTGGTGTGCACTTAGAAGATTCAGATCAGACTACTTCCTTTGTTAAATGGCACCCCCAAGGTTTGAACCCAAGACTACTTCCTTTGTTAAATGGCACCCCAAAGGTTTGAACCCAAGTCTCCTCTTGGTAAGTGCCCAACCACATTAGCACTTGCCAATCCATCTAACCCTTAGGGGCCAAAAAATTGGTAATTTTTTCTTTTGGTTACAGTCACACTATTTTTAGTAACTAACAAGCGTAGGGTTCAAACCACAAGGGCTCCCAACAAATCTATTCATCTCGTTGTTGTTGACCCGATGTGAGACGGAGACCACCGATCACTTAGGGTTCATACCGTTGTCATCGATCTAGCACGCACTAAGAAAATACAAATCAAACTACTACCTTTGCAAATTGACACCCCCAAGGTTTAAGCCTAGGTCTCTTCTTGGTAAGTACTTAATCAGACAAACACTTCTCAATCCATCTAACCCTTAAAAAACTTGGTAATTTTTTTTAATACCAAACAAACACTTACCCATCCACCTAACCCTTAAAAACTTATTTTTTAAAATAATTACTAAAAACAAAAAATAATGTGAATGTAACCAATTTTATCTTTCATATTATTATTTATCGCAAGGCCCACTAAAATTAGATAAGACTAGACTTCCTAATGAATGCAAGTTTTGTCGTTTTCGAGGTCAAGTATATCACATCAAGCGTTGCAAGCGGTCCACTGGGCGGGAATCTTGTCCTCCCCAGTCTTAGCGTTATCAAGATCTGTGCTCCAAGTTGTCCACTGGGCAGGAATCTTGACCTCCCCATTCTTAGCGTTATCAAGATCTGTGCTCCGGCGCATGCACTTGATGTCTCCGCAACCTATTTATAGCCGCTAAAATTGACTTTTGCAATCATAGTATAGCCGCTAAAATTGACCTTTGGTAATTTGGAACGTGGTTGACTGAGCGATTATCTTTTTACAATATTTCATGGTATAGGTGAGTAGGTGTTCTCCAACTCTCCATAACAAACGATAGGTGGATATGAACATCGGTCGTACGTAAGTCCACAACTATCTTTTTATTTTTTTCAACTACCGTTTATTATAATGTTTTTAAAATTACTAAAAAAATTATTAAAGAGACGAAATATTATATTTTTTTGTTTACATATATGAATTGGTTACAATCACAATTTTTAGTAACTACCAGCATAGCTGGCAGGCTGGCAGGGTTCAAACTATTAGCGAAGGCTTCCAACACACCCACCATCTTGTTAATGGTAATCCGACGTGAGATGGGGACCGTCTACACTGTCTTCGTCAGTTTGGTTCAACATGTGACATGAAGGGGACCGTCAGACATGTAGGAAAGAGATCACCATCATCAGTCAGGTGTAACACGTAGAGGAATCACTATGCATGAGCACGCCCGTGAGATTGGAACCTAGGTCTCCTCTCGGTAAGCGCCCCAACTTACCAATCCACCTAAACCCGCGCACTACGAAATATTATATTCATTATTAATATTAATGATCTATAATATTAATAAATATTGAAATTTTATTCACATGATATTTTAAAGATAAAAATAAAACAATTTTTAGTTTGAGTGATATTATACGTTATATGAGATGACCATAACAAAGAATGTTGTAATATATGGTTATCTAACTAAGGTTACCAGTGTACAACCCTACCTCCTCAAGATCTAGCTTTGAACCTCTATTTAGAATTGAAATCTCCACTGTTAGGTCCACATAAATTATATAATTTGTATGTTCCACATAAAAAATTCATATAGTGAGATATAGGTAATATTTTTAAGGTAGAACAAAGACCAATAATATTCTAATATTTGTTAACAAGAGAATAACTCCACAACATCTTCCAAGACAAAAAGTAGGTACAATATTAATTATATGTATGACCTTTATCTATATATATAAATTAAAGCTCATATATTCTCTAGTACTATTCATTCTGTAAATTGGAATTCAAGAGCTCTGAGTGAAAACTAAAGGAAAATGCACAACCCATAGGAAAATCCTTAAATGAGAATGTTGCCCCAAGAGGGCCCAATTGGGAGGCCTCTAGATCCTCCTCGAGATAGACAAAGTTTTTTTTGGAGATTTATTGAAGGAGAAACCTCAAACATAGACTAAAGAAGCACAACAAACAACACTAAAAATACTCTTTTTGACTATTAGAAAAAGACCGAGCAAAAAGGCATCGCAAAGAGTCAATGAATGCTTGCCACAGTTTGAATCAATATCAAATATCATCATTGAGCAGAGTATTGTAGAAGAAATGGTCCTATATAGAGTCTATCATGATCTGATTTGCAAATTCATGAGTATTTGCCCTACCTTGAACTTCTTGATCCATGGGTTTGAAAGAATTGAGAGCCTCTTAGTGATTATTCCTTGTGGTTGATTAGTAATGGATATTTAATTGTTATATTTTTCTCACTAGCCAATAGAAATAGGACATTCAAATCAAATAAGAGGAGCCATGACCCAATAGTATTATTTGTTTAACCTTGAAGAGTAGGATTGGATCCTCAAATTGAACCCACTACTATCCTAGTTTGGATCTAATTGTATGCACTCCCAATGGATTTCTAGAGTGAGAAGGTCTTGGAAACCATATTCCTAAGAAGGTATTTGGGTGTCTCTAGAGATACAATAGAAGGAAACACAGTCATCTATGCTAGATTATGCATTGAAATGGATCTCAATCACCTCTTCCTATAGAGGTGGAACTTAAACTTATAGGATCATCTTGGATTCAACAACTAGATTATGAGTGGCTACACTTGAGGTGTAGAGTTTACCATAAATATGAGCACTTGGCCTAGTCCTACTCCACTATGATCATGAAAATGGAGGCCCTTCTAGCAATGTTAGATACTCCTAAAGAGAGTAAGTCTACAATCACCAAATGAGCAACCAACACTTGTCATGGAGGAGAAGCAAAGGGAGATGGTTTTAAACAACCCAAAAGAAGGGTGAGGCAAAAGAAAAAATATGACAAGAAGCAAACCTAGCCCAACCCCTCAAATAGGTATGAGATATTCAAGATACTAGTGGAGCAGGAAGAACTCATGGAATGAGTGGATGGTAATAATAAAAATAGTAACACTCATGTTTAGGTCCCTCTTTTGGCTCCTACCCTAGAGCAGGTGATAGAGTAAAGTGAGTATCCACAATTAGAGATAGTAGGGGCATTGATAGTGCATAACTAGGAGCAACTGATAATAAACAATGTCATAATGGGTGTGGAAAAAATGAATAGAGAGAATCCAACTCTAGAGATCAACCAAGTGGAGAAGAGATTGAAGAATATCAACTCTTAGATAGTGGGTAAAAAATCAAACAAAGAATTGATAGCATCTCAAGGAGACAAGTTGGTCAATGGGGGATCGGTGAGGACAATAGACTCTTATTGGTCTCAAGGTAACCAATGATTATACAATCATGGAATATTAGGGGTTTAAATAGTAAAATCCATCAATCTATTGTTCCAAGACTTAGAAAAAAGTAAAACATATTTTTTGCTTATCTAGGAGTCCAAAATGTCACTGAATCTCTTTTACAAAATAGTAAATAGAATTTGGAGGGGTGTTGGTCATATGGAAGTGGTTGTGCAAGGGACCTCAAGGGGGATAGTTACCCTTTGAAGCTCTCTTGAATGGACAACAATAGAGCATATACCTTGGAGAGGGGTCGTCACATCCCATTTTAGGAACAATGTGACAATTGAGTAGGTCTTAATCACAAATTTCTATGGGCCTCAAAACCTAGATGGACAAATTCATTAATGGAGAGAGGTGCATAATTCGAGAGCCTCGAGGGAGGAGCTAGACTAGATTGTTGTTGGGGATTTTAATTGTAAACTATCATCCAATAATCAAGGAGGAACTCTAATTTGGGCTCAGGATATTGACTCATGATTTTCCAAGTTCATGCATTACACTTGGTGGATATTCAATACCTTAGAATCAACTATACTTGGACTAACAAGAGGAGGGAACCACATAGCAAGAAGGTGAAGCTAGATCATTTTTTGGTTTTGGAGGAGACACTTATGAAATGGAATCTAAAATTTTAGATTTTGGAGGGTCCGGTCTCAAATCACTTTTCCATTCTATTGGAGGGGGATCAGAACGAGACAACATCGAAAACCTTTAAAATTTTAAAACTTTTGGTTACAAAAAGAGGAACTTTGAAAGAAATTTTTCAATGGTGGGAAGAGGGATTTCCTAAGTATGGGACAACACTGTTTAACTTCCACAAGCAACTTCACTATGTGAAGGATCAACTAAAATGGTGGAGGAGATTGAAGAAGAAAGGCTTATAGGCCCAAAGAGTTCCATTAGTAGACAAATGGGTTGAAGTGTAGAAACAATTTAGGGAGGTAATAATTATATAGTAGATCAAGGAAGAAGATGTTAAGGTGCATAAAGCAGTAGATGACATTGACAACCAAGAGGATATCTATTAGAAATAAAGAGCGAAAACCACTTGGTTATTGGAAGGGAACAAAAACATCATTTTTTTTCCATTGGGTTGCTTGTGCTAGGAGGTAGATGAACAAGATGCAATCTATCCAAGATGAGGATGGTCTCTCATTTGATACTATCCTAAGGATGCATTCCCATTCAATGGATTGTTTTACTAAATTGTTTAAGGAAGGTCTAGTGCAAGACAAAGAGGCTAAAAAAAGTCATTGCTTTCATACCCTCTATCATCTCTGAAAATCAAAACCAAGCCTTGCTTAAATCCATTGATAGAGACTTTGGAATGAGTTTAGGAAAAACACTAGGTCCAGACAACTTCCTTATCATATTTTTCAAACCTTCTAGCATAGCTTGGAGGATGATGTAATGGCTATCATAGAGGATTCTAGTGATAGTAAAAGAATACTCAAGCATTAAATTAGACCTTCATTACCTTAATTCCAAAAGGGGAGGAGGGGATGTGTATTTTAGACTATAGACCTATTGCCTTATGTAAGATCATATACAAAATAATCATGAAGGTAATGGCTCAGTAACTAAAACCTCTCCTAGACAACATTATATCCCCAGAACAAGGGGGTTTTGTAGAGGGAAGGCAAATATTGGATGGTGTCATTCTAGCTTGGGAGGTAATCCAACCAATGCAAAATTTTTGGTAATAGAGGAATGTTCATAAAATTGGATGTGTCAAAGGTTTACAATAGGGTGGAGTGGAACTTATTTATAAGGATAATGGAAGCCTTCGACTTCTCTCAATATTGGATAGAGTGCGTCATGAGCTACAACTTTACTCTACATAGTGTTAATCAATGGTCTTCCCTCACAACATTACCCTCTTTAGGGAGATCCTTGTTAATCAATAGCCTTCATCAGGTTGTTAAGGTTGACTCTAAGACTAGAGGTTCCATTCAACTAAAGAAAATTTAGGTAAATGACCAATCTTCTGCTCACTCCACATTCTATTTGATTTAGAGAATTCTCAGGATATGAATCCTATAGTTCAAGTGAAAGCCTTCCCTCTCCCTATTTGGGAAAGAAGAGGATTTTTTTAAGAAGAAGATTGGAATTCCTCCCTTGGAGTCCCCCATCATGGTTGATCTAAGTAGTAACTACACCATCTTAAAATACCTCATGGAATCCTTGCATAGGATTAACATAATCATGGCAATGCTGATGGAGGATGTGGTGATCGATTTGAATGAAATTGAGAAAAAAGGTGGTGAAACCCAGTTTCAATAAGATGTTATTTCCTTGACGGTTGTAGTCGGTGCATGGGTGGATTTCCTTCCCACCCTCCTTTTTTCTCCTTCCCCTTTTCCCTCTCTTACTTCTATTTTTGAAGGTTGATTTTCTTGGTTTATTTTCTTAGGATTTTCTCTTCTATGTTTGTCTTATGCCCAAGGTAGTTTTTGGTTTAGCCTTCTTAGTATTGGGAATATCCTTTTGCTTATCCTTTGGTCCTCTCTTGTATATTATCTTCTTCTCACTATAAAGGGTTTGAGGTTCCTTTCAAAATCCCTTCTCTTTACCCTTAATATAAAAAAATAGCCTTCATCAGGGAGAACCTTGTTTCCTTTATATTTTTTCATATTGTTTGAAGGCTTGGGTAGGCTTCTCTTGAAGACACAAAATTAAAGTTTGCTCATAGGTATCAAGGTGGGTGAGGTGGTTTTGATTTATCTATAGTTTGTGGATGACATAGGACATATGGGAGCAATCAACCCCAAGTAAGAAAGAATGACTAGAGATTCTCTTAATATTTATCTTAGGGCTACAAACAAAGTCATAAATGATAAAAAATCCAAAGTGGTCTTCTTAAATCTTGACCAAAGTCTTCAAGACATAATTCTAGAGATCTTAGTATTTATAAGGACTTCTCTCCCAATGGTCTATTTGGGGGTTCCTCTGCATTTTAAAAAGTTGAAGGTAGTTATCTAGAGGAATATTTTAGAATGTATCAAAGACAAAGTTAAGCATTGGTCTCACAAATGGCCAACCTTTGAGGATAGATTAACTCTTTTGTAGTCAATCATTCATGCCATGATAATCTAAAATTTTTCTATTATTTCCTCACATACCATATGGAAAGATTTGGATAAGATGGCAAAAATATTTTTATGGGAAGGAGCAAGAGGAGAGAGGAAATGAGCATTAGTAGGCTAGAAGAAATTAAGTTAGTCCAATGCAAAGAGATACTTGGGCATGAGGAGATCCCAAACAACTTCTTTATTCAATAGAGTTTTAACTAGTAAATATTCAAGATAGGTGAACCTGAATGAGGTGATTTTTTTCTTTTTATGGTAATGGATCCCTAGTGTGACAAGAACTAAAGTTAGGATCTCAGGTAGTGAAAGATGGATTATTTTTTAAAGTGAAAAGAGTGGAAAAGGTGTAATTTTAGATAGATTAATGAGATCAATATCCACTTATCATTACTGAATTTCTAGAATTACAATCGATAAAAACAGCCATGGTAAGTAGGGGTTGGATCAATATTAAAAGTTATTTCAGCATTAGCCATCTAGGGGACTATATGTTTAAGTATCTCAAGAATTTCGTTGAGTGGCCAATTCCAATCCTCATGACTAAAATCCTAGCAAAAATATTCCTCATAGGTAGAGATGAGGATGAATTAGCTTGGGTCTATGAGAACCTTGGAGTCTACATGGTTAAGGATGGATATGAAGATATTCCTCTAGAACCTCCTAATTCATATCAGGTTGAGGATTGAAGAAAGATTTGGTAGTCCAAGGGCTAGCTAAAAATAAACTTTTTTCTCGGTAGTTCATGTTCAATGGAATTTTCACCTTTGATAATCTAAAATGTAGGAAAATTGTTGGACCATCATGGTGTGTGTTATGCTATAGATATGAGGAAACATCTAACCACCTAATTTTTGAGTGCTTTTTCACACACCAGATCTAGGAAAAATGTTTCTTAGCTTATAAGTTATAAATTAACAATGATCTAATCCGAATTAAAATTTAGGAAATATAGAAGAGGGGTAGATTTAAATTTGAATATTTTAGTATCAAGTGGACTCTTAGATTAAAAATTATTTTGTGGTAATTATGATTGAAGAGAAATGATAAAATTTTGAAAGAAATCTTCTTATCCTTGGATGGTGTCTTGCAGGTAATTTAGAGAAAAGTATTGAAAACTATGACAATGTATGCTAAAGAGAAAACTTAGGATAATGTAGGGATGATGGAGGAGGAAGCTAAAGTGTAGGAGAGATAATATAGAGCTATTTGGAAGGCACATTGGAAGGCTAGATTAAAATTAACATAGATGGATCTGTAAAAGGCAATTTGGGCGACACTAGAATTGGAGTGGTTTACAAGAATCATGTTGGGACAATGATCTATTGGGAACTTTAGGGCCTAGGCATGACCACAAATGAAGAAGCAAAAACCTTAGTTATCATATCTACTTATCTCTTAACAATAAGACAATATCATAAGAGAATTGGAATAAGATTCTTAAATCTTGATAGGATCTCTAGATTACATGAGGAAATTTATTTTGGAGATAAGAACTCAGAGGATTCTTGTTATCCAAATTAAGAAGTTGAGTTAATTGAATGATGTGATCCCAACATATGTGGGTAGATATTTAAATATAATAATGAAGTACCTAACTAACATGGGTACCAAGAAGGATGGAGGGGTTTAGTAGATAGTGCCATGGCTACTAAGGACAAGAGGATCGAGTAAGTTGATAAGAAAATACAATAGTTGGATGATTTGGACAACCAATGAAAACACATGGTTTAGGATGTTTTGCCCCAATGCAAGTGTCCTTTTAGTTTTGTAGCCAAAAGTGGTTAGCTCTTAGGTTCTTGGGCTTTAGATTCATGGAAGTTTTTTGTAAATAAAAAAAAGAGGAAATGGGTGCTATTGCTAGCCAAGGTTGGGAGGAGTTCCATCCCAACTAGTAAATAATATTTGGTCTAATACAATATTTTTTAAAATATTCCAAAAAAAGAGACCACTTAGGTAAAGACAATTATAAAATATTACTTGATATGAATGATGATTATTACAATAGACCTGTGAGGGATACCGTAGTGGTAATTCCTTGGGTTTTCATCTAGGAGGCCCAAGTTCAAAACCTAGGACCAAGACCTCTTATAATAACCCGTGTAAAATCAATTTAGCTTATTAAAAAAAATGATGAGTATTACAATGACAAAATCCTTTCTTTATAAGCCCATATTTTAATGTTACTTTAGAAATCCAACTTTGAATCCTTATCTTACTTATTATAATAATATAACATTATAATATAATCAATCTTAAGTTATCTGTGGATCATTTCTACTATTCATAATATCCATATATAATATAATACCTTTATATAACTATTCTCAAGTATCATAACACTTAGTTTTATTAATATATTTAATTTACATAATATATTTTCTCATAAGTATCAATGTGGATGAGTAGGTTTTGACTCACCTACAGTTTGTGGATGAACAATATTGATGGGAGCAACTAACCCTAGGGAAGCAAGAATGGCTAGAGAAACTCTTAACATTTATCTTAGGGCCACAAATAAATTCATCAATAATAAAGAATCCAAAGTGGTCTTCTTCAATCTTGACCAAAGGTTTCATGATATAATTCTAGAGATCTTGGAATTCATGAGGACTTCTCTCCCAATGGTTTATTTGGGGGCCCCTCTACATTTTAAAAAGTTGAAGATAGCTATCTAGAGGAATTTTTTGGACTATATCAAAGACAGAGTTAACCATAGGTATCAAAAATGGTTAACCTTTGGTGATAGATTAACTCTTTTGTAGTAATTCATTGAGGCCATGCCAATCTACAAATTTTCTATCATTACTACCCCATATACCATATGAAAAGAGTTGGACAAGATGGTAAAAATATTTTTATGAGAAGGAGAAAAAGGAGAGAGGAAATGAGAATTAGTATGCTGGGATAAATTAAGCCACCCCCAAGCAAAGGGAGGCTTCGACATGAGGAGATCAAAGCTAAATAATAAATCTTTGGTTGGGAAGCTTTACTGGAGATGGATCTCCCAACCAAATTCTTTATTCATTAGATTTTTAACTAGTATATATTCAAGATAGGGGAATCCTAATGAGGTGAGTCATTTCCCTTCGGATGGAAATGGGTACCTAGTATGGCAAAAACTAAAGCTAGGATCTCAGGTACTGAAATATGGATTATTTTAGAAAGTGAGGAGAGAGGAGAAGGCATAATTTTGGATAAATTCATGGGTTCAATACCCACATATCATTGCTAATTTATCAAAATTGCAATGGGTAAAAACAACCATGGAAAGTAGGGGTTGGATCAATATTGAAAGTTATTTCAATACTAGCTATATTGGGGACTATATGTTTAAGCAACTCAAGAAGTTGGTTGAGTGACTAATTGCAATCCCTTTGAAATTTGCATCCATCATGACTAAAATATTAGTAGAAATATTTCTCATAGGTAGATAGGATGATGAATTCACTTGGGGCTATGAGAACCTTGGAGTCTACACAATGAAGGATGGATAAAATATACCCTTCTAGAACCTCCTCCTCATGCATATCAGGTTGAGGATTAGAAAAATATTTTGTAGTCCAAGGGCTAGTAAAAAAAATAATCCTAGCAGTTCATGCACAATGGAATTATTACCTTTGATAATCTGAGACATAGGGGAATTGTTTGCCCATCCCAATGTTTGTTATGCTACAAAAATTAAGGAACATCTAACAACCTAATGTTTGAGTTTCCATTCATGTGTTATATTTTGGAGAGATGGCTCTTAGGTTTTAAAATCCAAGCTAATAGTAATATGAAGCAGATTAAAATTTGGAAAATATGGAAGAGGGGTAGATTTAAATATAAAGCGTTTTATATTAGGTGGAAGCTTGGATTAAATATTATTTAGTGGTAATTGTGGTTGGAGAGAAATGAAATTTTTTCAAAGAAATGTAAAGAATGAAAAAGCTTCTTATTATTCAATGAAAGGGACCTTGATTAAATAGAAAAGGTGTACAATATGATCCATCAGATCATAACAAACTGAGTTGATCTCAGCCACACAAAACTATCTTAAATATCCTAGTAACAACTTAGGATATACTCTAACACCCCCCTTAAGTGGTACTAGGATATACTCTAACACCCCCCTTAAGTGGTACTAGGATATACTCTAACACCCCCATTAAGTGGTACTAGGAGGTAATAACAAAACCAAACAAGTGGTATATCCACAAATATGAGTCCCGACAACAAGGCCTGATAAGGTACTCATGTACAATATATCCATAAATAAAACTTTACTGAAATATGAAGAATAAACCACATGGGAAAAACCATCTGCCATAAAAGAAGAAGAAGAAGAAAGATATGCAAGGAGGATGAATAGGAATATGTCCTCTTAAACCCCCTAGGAAAACTTCCATTAAGAAGGGCCTATTGTGGGCCAAACACAGGTTAAATTTGATCCTATTTTGTCACTTGCTCGTGCATTTAAATTGTCAGACCAGGGAGCTTCGTAAACTTTAGAAGTGTCTCAAACAAGATCGTTTACAATACCCACTTCTGAGATGAGTCCGACTAATTCTATCATTGGGGGGTTTAAAAGAATGACATTCATTCATCCACACCACAATAGTTTACGTATGAATAATTAGATCCTTGGAAATTAAATATTCATACGTGCATAATTAAATAGACATGAAAATAATTCTACTACAACAATGAAAATAACAGTACAAAAAGCAAACCTATTAAAGCAGGAAACTGATCTAGGAAAGCACAAGTAAAAGGGAAGGAATACTAGCTTGGAGTGGGCCCAAGCTCCAGCAGCTCCCTTCCAGCTGAACACGCGATTAGGAACTCTCGAACTTTATTATAATTGCAAGATAATTACAATACTTCTATCTCCTCAGAATAATCAATAAATTCTGGATGATCTTCTGGATATCTATCAGAGAGGTCTGTGTGTGTTTATATAGCACACACACAGATCTTCTATTACAATGAGGTTACAATAGTAGTTCAGTCTAGACTAAACTAGGACAGTCTGGTAACCGCAATCGACATCTGCTAAAAATAGTCATCGTTCCTAATGGTGGCACGTTCGTTGATTGGTTCGAGTTGCTTGAGCTGGATCATGCTTCACCTGGTGTAGGTAAGACGTTCTCGTCCATTGGTGCAATTCCTAGAATTGTCTTGTGTGACATGGAACTGGAACTGCACCGGTCAACACTGCCCACACCGCTCATTTGGTCAACTAGTGAAATATGGAGGTGCCTTCTCTATGAGGAAGGTGCCTTCCTCAAGTGCTTTGGCAGGCGCCTTCTTTATGTGGAAGGTGCATACTGATGTTGAGCACCTTCTTCATGCGGAAGGTGCCTACTGAGGTTGGGTGCCTTCTTCATGTGGAAGGTGCCTACTGATGTTGGGTGCCTTCTTTATGTGGAAGGTGCCTTGCCTTGTATGGGGTGCCTTCCTTATGCGGAAGGCGCCTAAGTATGTCGGGCGCCTTCTTTATATGGAAGGCGCCTACCTTCTCTTGGCACCTTCCTTGAAGAGGAAGGTGCCTAACCACCATGCCTTGATCCTAGGAGAAATAGAGTGCTAGGTCCATGAAGGACCTCGACTGATCCAAATCTATCAAAACCAACTAAATTTCCACACAAACACACTAAAACACACAAATTAGATAACACACACAATTCTATTAAATAATTACATAATAATTCATGAAAGTACATAGTTCCTATTATATTGCCGCATAATAATAAAAAAAACCCATACAAAATATGAGCATTTTTGGGGCTCATCATCCCCCCATGCCTAACATATGCCATGCCCTCATGGCATCAAAACTGTAGGTAGCCCTTCATACTCCTCATCATCATCATTTTCTAGTAGTCCTGGTTGTACCTATAGCCTGTGATCACTTTTTTTGTGGACCGACATCGGGAGGTGCGGTCTTTCTTTTTTGATGTGGAACTGTGGTGTTGAGGTGGCTAGCTTCTATTGTCTGCCTCTGCTCAATCTGTTGACTTCACCTATTCGGGTTTCCCACCTTGGCTATTACTAGAGGTGGTATAGCTAATGTAGTCCCTACTTCCTAGAATGCAGCTTCTACAACCTACCATAGGTCAGCATCCGAGGGTCTGACAATTGCAAGAGGGATGTCAAAATTGTCCCTCCTATGATGAACTACCTGGGCCTTATGTAATTGGGTTGCTTCAGGGGTAAGCCCTACATTTTCTTTTGCAATGGTAGTGGCCTCTAATTCAGGCCCGAACACCCCCCACCTCTCAAAGTATTTTTATATTTTAGAGGGGCATCCTCGTGATGATCCGTAAATCTCCCAAAATTGATCATCATCCATCGGATTAATGTAGATACCAGGGTCTCCCTTGACCTTCATAGCAGATTTCCTGGCCTCCTTTGCTGCTGCCATTTCTTCACTCAATTGTTTGAACCTCTTTTGCCTTTTTGTAAATGGTTGCATATCCCATTCATCCTCGATTGGTTCGATGAAGGTCACCTTAGCCTTCTTTTGAGTTATCTTGGGCCCTTTTCCTTTGGTCCTAGTGGAAAGTGTGGTGGCTTGAATAGGGGGTTTCTCCTCCTTATCGATGGGTGTCTTTTCATCATGAGGGGCTTGCTCTACTGACCTTAGAGTTGTCCCTCCTTTCTCTGATTGCTCTGGTGTTGACCCAGTAGGTCCCTCGGCCCCTCCTTCCTTAGGTCTAGGGAATTCTTCCTTAATCCTTGGTTCTGGTTGTGGTTGTTGGTCCATGCTTAGTTCTGTATCACTTAGCTCGATAATAGGGGGCTCTGTTGGGCTCCCTCTCCTATAAATTTTGAAAATAGAGGAATTATCCCCTGCTTTTGGGCTACCTTGTCGAGCATCCGACCGAAATTCCCTAAAGAGAATACTCACTCTAATGAAGTGGGGGAATTCATTGGGACCTCCATCGCCTAGTCAGTTTGGGTGGATGCATCCCTCTTCTCTACCTCCTTGGCTTGAAATTATTGATTCTCATCCTGCAACTATTGGACTAGCTGCTCAAGCTGAGCTATCATTTTTGCTTGCTTCTCCAATTCTTCCCTATGCGTTGTCTGGAAATCCTCAAAAATTTGTTGGGCCATCCAACAATTAGTTTGCCATTCTAGGGCTTCTTCTAGGGCTGCATCAACATGTTGGTTAATGCCCTCAGAGGTCCCTACACCATGTGGGCTTTGGCTTGTTAATTCTTGGAGGGTCTGGGCTGTGAGACCAACCTCTAGGTCTTCTTCTTCCTCCTCTGATGATAGGAGTAGATGTCGTAGGTGCCTCCTCCTAGGAACTGGTTTAGTTTGCCATAATTTGGTTTCATCGCTAGCAAGTTGTGCCCCTTCCTCTACAAAATTGGGCAATGGTGATTGCCCTCTTTCTTCTAATTCCTCTTATGGGGTCTTCACCACATTGTCCTGACTCGGCGGCAGAATCTGTTCTTTCTCCCTGGCTGCCATCTCCCTCTACACTCGAGCCTTCCTTTTGTGCTTCTGCATGGTGAACTAGTGTTGTTATCAGCCCATGGTGGGCCAAGGTGGAAGGTGCACCCCTCTGGTATCGAGTTGCTTCATCCTTCAGGGCATTTTCTAGGTAGAAGGGTACATTAATTTTCCTTCCATGCACTAGGTGATCTAAAAATTGCACATGATTAGCGTGTAGGTGGGAATATTTCCCTGTGCATGTGAAGAATCGAGCAATCTGCTCGAACATCTTTTACAAATTCATTGGAAGTCTACTTTTTGGTAGCCCTTCCTTCTCTATCTGCACATTGTCCCCCTCCAATAGTAGTTTGGTGCACTATTTCAACATACCACCCTTGTATGTGCTCTTGCCCATGAGAGGTAGGTCGGTCACCTGGGAGATGTATTCTGGGGTGACCGGAATCTCTCTTTCATGCACTTGAGTTGTGTCACCTCTCAAGGAGGTAACAAATTCCTTGGCTGCCTCTATATCCTAGTTTTGACTAACTAGGGTGTAGTAATCAAGCCACCCTTCGACTTCAAACTGGGTCCTGACCACCCCCTGATCCCTTCCGTGTCACTTGGCTCATTCTTCTTGATGGCATGGTTCTTCGAACGTCCTCCCATGGCACCTTCCTTAATTGTGTCCTCTATTTTTCTACCCTAGCTTCTTAGGAAGGTGCCTAACCCTAGCATTCAATTTTGGGGTTGGCAAGGTATGCCTCTCGAGCCATAATATTGGCACGATGTTTCGCCATGGAGGGGTACATGATTTTTATGGCGGCATTATTTTTTGATACTGCATAGTTTATGAAAAATTATATAAAAATTTAATTTGAATTATGCGTGTACCTGATTGGATGCTTCGTGCATCATAGAAAATGGTGATTCATCGGTCTGTGACATGGAGGATGCACATTTTGCATGTGCTGATTATGTTGGACTCATTGCTGCATTGTTCGAGGTTCGATGTCGAAGATAGAGTTATGGATTGGCTTAAAATTATCCCATCATCCTTGGGGTGTGTGAGAAGATCCTGCCTCGTAACTCTACAAGATTTTTGGTTGGGGTGGATTTCCATCATGTGGGATGATGGTGGTAATCTGGTGCCACCCAATCATGTGTTGATCTCATTTGAATCGAGGTGCACGTGAAACCAAAGTGTCGATTGTATGTAGAAGGTGCTTTGAATGAATGGTGCCTTCCTGATGTGGAAGGCACTTTGAATGAATGATGCCTTCTTGATGTGGAAGGCACTTTGAATGAATGGTGCCTTCCTGATGTGGAAGGCACTTTGAATGGATGGTGCCTTCCTGATGTAGAAGGTGCCTTCATTTTTTTTTATGGTGCCTTCTTGATGCGGAAGGCGCCTTTTTTTAGGAAGAAGAGGCTCTTCTTTATAAGGAAGGCGCTTATTTCTTGGGTGCCTTCTTTATAAGGAAGGCACCTTATTTCTTTGGGGCATCTTCTTTATAAGGAAGGCACCTTATTTTTGTGGGCCTTCTTTATAAGGAAGGCGCCTTATTTATTTGGGCACCTTCTTTATAAGGAAGGTGCCTTGCCTCAGCTTGGTACCTTCTTCATGATGGAAAATATCCACCTTAGTTAGGTACCTTCTTCGAGGAGGGAGGCATCGTTCCTTAAGTGGAGAGTCTTCTTTGAAGATGAAGGCATTTTTCTTAGCAGCCACGTCGTGATCGTCCATGCAAGGGTGATCAAGCCTCCTCAGACTTACTTCATGCTGCCCCAACATCTTCCTGCTAGGCCTGGCATGTGATTTTTTCCCTAGAGGAGAGTTTGTTGCCTTCGTCCGAGCTTGGATAGATGTTGCTTCTAAACTATGTGCGTAGGTGTCAGGATGTTGAGCCGGTTCAGGCCTGGTTTCCCAGATACCTATTTTTCGTGCTATCAGGCCCTTCACCTGCAAAAAGCAAACAAAAAGAAAAGAAAATACAGGCAGTTAGATGCAATCCATGCCTGTTAGGCCCTAGCCTCAGGATGCTTGTAGCTTGCATGCGGGCATCGTCCCTGCAAAACACATCGTAAGAAATAAATAAACCTAAACTAACTAATTTTTGTGGACACCTCCGTGTCCACCATATTATTGCTGAGAGTTTTGTCTAGATTTACAAGGATGGGGTCTCCCCCATGCCTGCTCTGGATTCCACCAATAAATTCTTGGATGTGTTGTAGGGCCGCAGTCGGTGGCCATTAACTGTCAACATAGTGTTGCTATCGTCAATGGTCCTGATGCACACAACACCATTCCTGATAAGTTCTACCACCTCATACGGTCCCATCCATCTCTGCATTAATTTTCCCTTCCATTCTTGGAACCTAGAATCGTACAACAACACCCATTCTCCCTCCTGGAACTACTTCAGCTTAATGTGATGATCATGCCACTACTTTCTTTGCTTTTGTATGATCTCCATTCTTTGTAAAGCATCCATTCAGATTTCATCTAGCTGATTCAGCTGTCGAACTCTTTCTTTTTGGGCTTCTTCCAAGCTCAGATTTAATTCTAAAGTAGTTCTCAACGTCTTGATTTCAAACTCGATGGGCATCATTGCACTCTTCCCATAGACCAGCTGGAAGGGTGTGAAGCCTGTGGTCGATTTCCACATGGTGTTATACGCCCATACTACCTTCGGTAATCATGCAGCCCAATATTTTCTATGTTGCTGCATGGTTTTTGTCAGGATGTTCTCAATCTCTCTGTTCATCACTTCCACTTGCCCGTTTGCCTGCGGGTGGTAGGGTGTAGTCTTATTGTGCCAAATTCTATATTGCTTCATTAATTCTTCGATCAACTTGGAGGTGAATTGAGGCCCCTGGTCTATTGTAATCTCTCTGGGGACCCCGAATCTTGTAAAAATATGAGCAAATAAGAATTCAATGACTGTTCCCTCCTTCGAATCCCTCAATGCTTGAACTTCAACCCACTTGGTGACATAGTCTGTACAGACTAAAATGAATCTCCTTCCTATTGAAGGTGGATTGATTGGCCCCACAAAATCCATGCCCCACTTATCGAAGGGCTCTAGGTGCACTTGAGGTTGAAGGGGCATTTCATCCCTATGGGTCGGTCTACCCATTCTTTGGCATTCATCGCACTTGTTGGTGTAGGCGACTGCATATTTAAATAGAGTGGGCCAAAAGTACCCAACCTGTAGGATTTTATAGGTAGTCCTTTTCCCTGCAAAGTGTCCTCCACATGGTTCATCATGACAAGCTTTGAGTATCTCTAAAAACTCCTGTTCTGCTATGCACCTCCTTATAATCTGATCACGTCCTATTTTAAATAGGAGGTCATCAACCCATAGAAAGGAGGCACTCTTCTCTATCATCGCCTACTTTTCTCATGAAGAGAGAGCAGGTGAAGTTCTTCCGATGGCTAAGTAGTTGGCTATGTCTACATACCATGATGTTTGTTCATTGATGGTGAATAAATGTTCATCTAAAAATTGGTCTTCCACTACCGCATGATCTGCTGGTATCAATCTGGATAGAAAATCTGCTACTACGTTGTCTTTGCCTAGTTTTTCAACTATTGTTATATCAAATTCCTGTAATAGTAGGAGCCATCTGATAACTCTTCCACCAATAGCTAGTTTTCTCATTAAATACCTGATGGTTGCGTGGTCCGTATGGATGAACACCTGGTATCTGATGATATAATGGTAGAATTTATTGATGGCATGCACAACCACAAGGAACTCTTTCTCCATCACTGTATAGTTGAGCTCAACCCCTGCTAAGTTTTTGTTGATGTAGTAGATGGCATAAAATTCCTCGCCATCCTTCTACCCGAGGACTGCTCCAATCGCATTGTTGGATGCATCACAATAGATATGGAATGGTATGGCCCAATTTGGTCCCCTTAAAATAGGTGTAGATATCAACTTTTCTTTGAGTGACTAAAATGCTCTTTCGTAGTCTTCCATCCAGTTGAACTCCACATATTTAGACAATAGAGTGTGTAGTGGTTTTGCAATCTTACTAAAGTCGATGATAAATCATCGGTAATACCTGATAGATCCAAGAAAACTTCTCACCTCTCACTGCGTTCTAGGGCTGGGTAGGTCCTTGATGACCTCGATCTTTCTTTTGTCAACTTTTATTCCTTCCATGGAGAGATGGTGTCCCAATACGATGCCTTCTCGCATCATCATAAAGCACTTTTCATTACTGAGGGACAAATTATTTTCCTCACTTCTTTCGAGCACTCTTTCCAAGTTCGTCATTGCTTCTTCAAAGGTTTCTCCATAAATGGTGAAGTCATCCATGTACACTTCGACCACTTCCCCTATCATGTCTGAGAATATGCTAAGCACCACCCTTTGAAAGGTGGTTGGTGCATTGCATAACCCAAAAGGCAACACCCGATAAGCAAACGTCCCCCATGGGTAGGTGAACATTGTTTTATCTTGATCTTCTTCTCCTATCTGGATCTGGTTGTATCCACTGAATCCATCCAGGAAGGAGAAGTACTTTCACCCAAAAAGTGTATCCAAGACCTGATCGATGAATGGGAGTGGGAAGTGATCCTTTTTGGTCGCTTTGTTCAATGCCCTATAGTCCACACAAATCCACCACTTCCCATTCTTCTTGGGGACCACCACAAGCGGTGACACCCATTCACTATCAAAAATTGGATAGATGAATCCGATAGACAAGAGTTTTTGTAGCTCCACCTTGACAATGTCTTTCATTGCCAGATTCATTCTTCTCTATGGCTGCCTGCTTGGAGTCACCTACTCTTCGAGGTATATTCGATGGGTACAAATTTTTGGGCTGATACCTTTCATATCCGAGTAGTCCCATGCAAATGCCCATTGGTGTTTTACCAAGAGCTCTTTTACTTTTGTTAGCTATGTGGGGGTCAACCCACTAATTTTTTATTGTAAATGTGGTGGTCTTGGGCACCGACCAATGGTGACTCAAGTATTGTGATGGAAGATTCTCCTTGGAGGAATCCTATGATAGCACCATCTTCATCTTCATCCTCCACCAATTCATCTAATGCCATCATCGACTGGATTATGGATAACTCATTGTCTCCATGCTTGGTCAACGTGGGCTCTCCCAATGAATCCATGGACTGCATGGGGGTGAAATAATCAATATTTTGATATTTTGTCCATTGGAGATAGTCATCAGCCCATCATGATAGCTGATGTAAGCATCGACTATCACCAACCATGGTCTTCCCAAGATAAGCGGGTAGCCACCCAACCTTGTTTTGGACTATAAAACCAAGAAGTCGATCGGATATTCCCATGCATCAACCATCACTATTATATCTTCAAGCATTCCTTCCAGTGCTATGGTTGATCGATCGACCAGTTGCAGCACCATTGTGGTGGGTCTCAGGTTTGTGAGTTGCAGCTTCTGCATGGTCTCTTGAGGCATCACGTTGATGGCTGCACCGAGATCGACTAACGTATTGGCCAAGGAATGTCCCCCAATTTTTATAGTCAACACTAGGCTACCTGGGTCTACGTATTTAGGATGACATGCCTTCCCCATCATTAAATCTACCAACTTACCCATGATATTGATAGTCTGGGTTACTTTCCATCCTAGATTTCTTAAGCACATCTCCTTTATCACCTTAGTATATATCGGGACGTCTCGGATAGCTTGAAAGAGTGGAATTGTTACTATAAGATTTTTCAAGCTAGAAAGAATATCAAACTCTGGTTGCGTTAGTTTCTTCTATTCTTGCAATCGGTTAGGAAATGGAGCCTTTGTTCTCTCAGCCACTTCTTCTTCCACCTCTTCTATAAGAGGTGTTTCTCCTACATCTACCTCCTCTTCTATCAGTGGAGGTGTCCCTACTCCTAGTTGTCTACCTGATCTAAGCTGAATAGGATTGCAACTAATATGGTACATCGGATACATCTCACCTTCTACATTGTATGTCAGTTGATTTACTTTATTATTTGGATTTACCATCGGTTGTGCAGGTAGCTACGTAGGTCTCACAATAGGCAAGGCTGGTAGGTTTTTTGGGGGTGAGTTGGCGCTACGTTCTATGGAGCTAGATTCCATGGAGTATGGCTTCTCCACTACTGCCCAGAATATTGATATGGCATCTAGGGCTGCTGGTTCAGGAATGTTGCTCCTGGGGGTGCGTTGGACCAAGGTGATGGCCCCCACCACCCCATGTTAGGTGGTTGAGGCTGGCCTTGTGGCATGTATGGTCCTCCCCCATATGATGGCATTCCTATTGGCATACTCCCCATAGGGGGTTGTGGCCAATTCCTCCGATTGCCTATAAAATAGGCTTCAATGACATCAACATCCTCCTTGATACTAGGCAATTATGGGCACAATCGAGTCTTATGATTTAGTTTGCAGACCATGCATACTCTAACTTTGTTCTCTGGGCATGCATTCTTTGCATGCTTCCCTCTACATTTCAGGTAGAAATAGGCCAATGCTGCTTCATTTTCTTACTTCTTTTTCTCCAACAACAGCGTGTCCATTTGCAATGCCAGAGATGAAAGCATCTCACTTTTCAAATCTTCTAGCATGTTGCCTATCTCTATTTTTGTGATCGAAGTAGTTGCTTTCATGGTTCTAGAAGTGGTCTTGCCTCTCCTTCTTGAGTAGTTCTAGCATAATTGTCGGATATCTTCCATAGCATGCTGGTAGACATCACCTCCAGAAATCATATTGAGAGCCTCTAATGATTCATTGTTAAGTCCTCTCAAAAAGATGCTTTTGAGAGACTTGTCAGCTAGCTTCACGTGAGGAGATCATTGAAGATTGAAATTGAATCTCTCCCAGTATTCCTCCAAAGATTCATCCTCCTTCTGCATCATGCTTAGGACCTCTTCTCTGGAGTCTCTTGCTCTCCCGAAGTCTTGATATTGCTCTAAAAAGAGCTTCTTCATTTGATCCCATGTAGCAATGTGTTTATCTCCTAGACCGATGAACCATCGCAGAGCTGCATCATCTAATGTGGAAGGAAAGAGCTTCAGCTTCTGCGTATCAGATTTGTAATCCATAGACCTGCACAGAACATCAAACTTAAATAGAAATAGGTCAGGGTCTTCGGTTGGGTATCCTCTGAAGGTAGGAAGGTGAGCAGGGGATATGTTTTTCATTTTGGTTTCTCCTACTCCTTCCTCTATCAGGAAACTAAAGCCAGATGAAGTCTCTTCTTCGGCCATTTTTTCATGATATGTGGTCTCTAATGCAGTTTCTATGGCCTCACGATCATTCAAAACTTTTTGGGTCAGGGCCTTGAAGTCGGCTGGTGTTATCGTCCGATCCTCTACAACTTTCCATAGTAGGGCTTCCTCTGAGGGTGTCCTCTTAAACAATGGGTTTACAATGGTTCGTTCTTCCCCAGGTTGGTGGGATGAGGAAGCACTTTGCACAAAGTGAGGATTCTCACTCCAGTGGACTACTGGCGATGAGTCAGGTGAATCTAATTCAAATTCGGAGTGTTCGGCTGACTCAGATTTCTATGGACTTTGTTTTATGAAATGACCATCAGGTCCTCTCTTCCTCAATGGACTCATACAAAGTCAGATGGAAGTTTTTCAAGTATTGTAATTAATCTAGTAGAGACGCTTCCCCGACAACGGCGCCAAAATGTTGCGGGCCAAACACAGGTTAAATTTGATCCTATTTTGTCACTGCCCATGCATTTAAATTGTCAGACCAGGGAGCTTCGTAAACTTTAGAAGTGTCTCAAACAAGATCATTTACAATACCCACTTCTGAGATGAGTCCAGCTAATTCTATCATTGGGGGGTTTAAAATAATGACATTCATTCATCCACACCACAATAGTTTATGTATGAATAATTAGATCCTTGGAAATTAAATATTCATACGTGCATAATTAAATAGACATGAAAATAATTCTACTACAACAATGAAAATAATAGTGCAAAAAGCAAACCTATTAAAGTAGGAAACTGATCTAGGAAAGCACAAGTAAAAGGGAAGGAATACTAGCTTGGAGTGGGCCCAAGCTCCAGTAACTCCCTTCCAGTTGAACACGTGATTAGGAACTCTTGAACTTTATTATAATTGCAAGATAATTACAATACTTCTATCTCCTCAGAATAATCAATAAATTTTGGATGATCTTCTGGATATCTATCAGAGAGGTCTGTGTGTGTTTATATAGCACACACATAGATCTTCTATTACAATGAGGTTACAACAGTAGTTCAGTCCAGACTAAACTAGGACAGTCTGGTAACCGCATTCGACATCTGCTAAAAATAGTCATCGTTCCTAATGGTAGCACGTTCGCTGATTGGTTCGAGTTGCTTGAGCTGGATTATGCTTCACCTGGCATAGGTAAGACATTCTCATCCATTGGTGCAATTCCTAGAATTGTCTTGTGTGATGTGGAACTAGAACTGCACCGGTCAACACTGCCCACACCGCTCATTTGGTCAACTGGTGAAATATGGAGGCGCCTTCTCTATGAGGAAGGCGCCTTCCTCAAGTGCTTTGGCAGGCGCCTTCTTTATGCGGAAGGCGCATACTGATGTTGAGCGCCTTCTTCATGCGAAAGGCACCTACTGAGGTTGGGTGCCTTCTTCATGCGGAAGGCGCCTACTGATGTTGGGCGCCTTCTTTATGCGGAAGGCGCCTTGCCTTGTATGGGGTGCCTTCCTTATGAGGAAGGCGCCTAGGTATGTCGGGCGCCTTCTTTATACGGAAGGCGCCTACCTTCTCTTGGCGCCTTCCTTGAAGAGGAAGGCGCCTAACCACCATGCCTTGATCCTAGGAGAAACAGAGTGCCAGGTCCATGAAGGACCTCGACTGATCCAAATCTGTCAAAACCAACTACATTTCCACACAAACACACTAAAACACACAAATTAGATAACACACACAATTCTATTAAATAATTACATAATAATTCATGAAAGTACACAGTTCCTATTATATTGCCGCATAATAATCAATAAAACCCATACAAAATATGAGCATTTTCGGGGCTCATCAGGGCCTGTAAGGGATCCATGTGAAGTCCCAAAAAATATAGATGCCTCATCATCAAAATGAAAGAAAATTGGTGCTTGTGACAAAGAACAAGGCTACAAACCATGAAAAGTCACCAAAGAAAGTTCCCTTAAACCAAAGTGTCTTACAAAAAATGAGAGTGAGAAGATAGGATGGAAAAAGAAGCACCACAATCGTAAGGGTAGTCCAAAAATTACTCCACAAGCACAAATATGTGGTGTCCCCCACCTATAAAAACACCATGGGCTGATAAGGAGGTCCAAAAATTATGGGAAAAAAACTAAAAAAGGGGATGAAAAATAAAGGGCACCAATGTAGCTTTCCCCCTTAAAAAAGGTATCTCACAAGAGGAAAGGAGACATTATAAATGTAGTCTGTAGCAGCTAGATAAAACCTCCTAGAAAAAACCTTGGAAGTGTTAGTTTCAATCGAGAGTGCACCATGATACAATATATTTGAGGTTCAAAAAACACATATTAAATTATCTTAAAAATGGAAATTGGACACCACCAATGTGTCTGGCTTGAAAAAACCCTTTCAACGACTATAAAAACCCCTATGTTCAGGTGTCAATGTGGCCTTTATCTATAGTAAAAAAATAATCTTCTCAATAGGAATCCAAAATATTCTTGTCATCAGAGAATATTCCCTTGGAATATTCCTAGTATGACACTCTAGAAACATCGCTCTATGGTAGAATACAAGCATCATATCAATTCCCTTGTAGGGGAATATTTTGGGAATTTTACCTTCAGGATTTACAATGTTTTCAAAAGCATTACATGGCTAAAAAAAATAGTTCACCTGGACCTTTTTCATAATATGAAAATCAAAATAATTTAAAAAAAAATTCCCCCACTATCATGCAGACTTTTGAAAAGTCAAATCATAACATTAAAAAAATGGACTTAAATGTTTTTTAAAAAATACCAATTGTCACCATGCTTTTTATGCCCCATGTGCAAAAGTTCCATCAATAGTACGTGTTTAAACCAAGTCCTCTTGATATTTTCTAACTACACTCGAAACTGGTGTTGGTGCGAAAAGCAACACCATGCAGCCAAAGAATAGCAAAGCATAAGGCCATCCCAATGGTAGCTTAGTTCATCCATCAACGATAAAAAAAAGGTGAAGAACACATCATCGATCGTTGATGCCAAGCTAGACACGATCAGGTGCTGTAAGCAGTGCACAAGTGGTGAATTAAAACTCTCCATTTTGGCTACATCGTCCTCCATAATAGGGTCAGGTTGGCTCTCAGTATCTGAAAACAAAACATCATTTAGAAACAAATTTAGGCACATCAGATTCATCCTCGGGGATCTGCACAAAAAATGACAACGTATGCCATCAAATTATTTATGGCATATGTACACTGTGATGATTTTTACACTCCCCCCATGTCTAGATTTTTGAGCCCATGTACCAATCAACTGGAACTACACAAAAGGTAGGTGTCCAATGACTATGTGGGCTTTATTAGGATCCCTACCATTGTCGTGAACAATGCATCCAACTCTGCATAAAACACCTCTTGCTAGAATCACACATAAATATCAAAGCATAAATATCAAAGCACTAACATTATACTAAAATATCATGTTTCCACCTTGCAAGTGTCGTGCTTTCCACTATGCCATTGACTAGACCCTAAGACGTAGAGCCAAAAACATTGCAAATACCATTAAAAAATAAATTAACTTCCATAGACCAAAACATAAAAATGGCCCGAATATAGGAAATTAGCATATGGTAATGGTCACGTAGCTTCTCTACGAATGAAAAACACCAACTAAGAACAAGCTATAAAATCTCAAAATCATCGTAAAATATTCGATGAGGGCTTCGTGGAAATGTTGTTCATAGCTGAATTTCTTGGAGCCACAATGTCCACAACTAGAGCTATGAGGGATCCACACAATGTACTACAGGTAAAAAAAATGGCAGGAGATGAGCATCCACGATGACATAATACTTGATAGTTCTAAGTATCATCAGATCTCAGGTGCATGCCAAACATGCATTATGCCATTTTTAAAATAAAACACCAGACTTCCTGCACATCTAAGGTCATCCAACATTGGTTCATCGAATGACATCATTGACCAACATTGGCTAGACGTGGCCATGAAAAGGAGAGCGCTCAGAGTGGAAAATAAAAAATTACATGTAAATCCATCGCTACACTTGAGTTCTCAACCATCATCGGATCAACTTCTTCATGATGCAACCAAAAAAAATAAGTAGTGCTCATCAATGCACCACTAAACAATGCATTCTAACTCCACTACACCAACCATATTTTTTACTATTGCTCGCATTGACAAATCGTTTGATATTACCTATAGCTTCCCGCATAGTAGATTCCCCACCATGCCCATCACCCACATAGCAGCCAAAGATGTCACTATAAACACTTCTACACATTCACCTCCATGATCCTCTAGGAAAGCTCTACCATTGGAGCTAATTGCTGAATCACTGAAACAATAAATTACTTGTCTAAGGAAAAATAAATACATATCCTCAGGCTTAGGCTCTGAGATGGTCAAAATTGTAGTATAATTTAAAAAATAGACCGATCATTCTATCGTGATGATAGAGGAGTGAGCAACGATGAGCTGAAGCACAGTGACAACCTCCACTATCAGTAGAAATGAAGAAAATGGATTTTGTAGAGAAAAAATTTAGCCTCCACGGGCAATATGACAATGTCCTCCTCGAAAACATGACCTGGATTTTGATGTCGTTGAAAAAACTAATTGAAAAACAATGTCACCCAAGAACTGAAACCAGAAATTGGATCTCATGCTATATTATCTCCATTTTGGGATCCCAAAAAAACACCAGATCTATGGAAAAACACCAAATTATACCCTAAAAAATTGTAGCCATTAATTTTTTTATCAAACTGATCCATAAAAATATGGAAAGCATACTCCTTTAGTTTTCTAAAAAATGGCCAAAGGAAAAAATTGAGGGGGATATTTCCATGAGGGAAATCCCCCCTCAAGCTCACACTCAAACTCACAAGGTAGGGAAATCCCGCTCTGATACCATGCAGAGAATGAAAAAACTTATTATTATTCAATGAAAGGATTCTTTCTTAAATAGTAAAGGTGTACAATATGATCCATCAGATCATAACAAATCGAGTTGATCTCAACCACACAAAACTATATTAAATATCCTAGTAACAACTTAGGATATACTCTAACAAGAAACCCTTCTCATACTTGGATGGTGTATGGTAGGTCATTTGGATTAAATTCACAAAAATTGTGGCAGTGTATACTAAAGAGGAAACTCACGATGATAGAGGTGAAAGCTAAAGTGTAGGAGTGGCAAGGCAAAGCCAGTTAGAAGACACCCTCAAAAGGTTGGATTAAAATTAATACTGATGGAGCTAAAAAAGGTAATCCATGCAACACTAGAATTAGAGTGGTCTATAAGAATCATGTTGGGACATTGCTCTATTAAGAAATTTTGGGCCTAGGCAAGGCCACAAAAAATGAAGCATAAGCCTTAGCTATCAAATTTGCTTCTCTTTTGGTGGTAAGACATGGTCATAGAAGGATAATCATATAGAATCAAATTTTCAAATATTGATAGGAGCTATAGATTTCATGAGGAGCTTTATTTTGGATAATGATGAGGTTTAAATACTAGACTTGGACTTCAACACATTTTCAATATGGGCATATAATTTTCCATATCAAGCTTGAAGTTATGTCCATAAATAAAAAAACTAATTAAAATTAATCCAAGTATTACTTAAAGTATAACAGTTTAAACTTTGAAAAGCTCATGTCCTATGATGGATATATTGGATAATGATGAGGTTTAAATACTAGACTTGGACTTCAACATATTTTCAAGATGGGAATATAATTTTCCATATCAAGCTTGAAGTTATGTCCATGTGAGGCTTGATGTTTGGATTTTATCTTCATTGTAAAATTAAAAATTGATTTCATTAAAGGTTTTTTCCTTTTTAATTGATATTTAAAAGGTGTGTAAGGATTTATTTTTTAAATGGGATGTTAAATATACATTTTTAAATTATTTCTGAGCTTTTGTGTTTTTAAATTAAATTTTATATAAATTTTACAATCATTAATATGTTTTATAATATTTTACAAGTCTAATTTTTTATTATTTATTAGTAAATATAAAATGAAATTTGGATGAATTTTATTATCAAAGCATTAAATTATTTCACACTCGATCGAATATTTTTGTGTCATTTTTTATATTTACAATTAATTTATCACATTTTTATTGTATTATTAAAATTAGTTTTAAATATTTTTAACAATAAATAATACCAATAAGAAATCAGAAGCCATGATAAATCCTCATATTGTATATAGGGATAAAGGTTAGAACCCCAAAAATCCTTAGAATTTGCAATAGTATTACATTGACTCAAATTTACTAGTATCATCAAATTTATACTTAATGTAAAACATAAGCCACCATACATGCTTTAACATCATTTTAAGTCACATGCTTCTTGGTTGATGACTTCAAAAACCTTGTATTCTTAATATTTCCATGCTACACTGTCCTTTTTTTTCAATTGGTTACATGGGATTGAAACGAGCCCCACCTATATTACATCATCACCATATAGTGGTATTACAATAGCTTGGATATTATCCATGTATTGCTTGGCAAGATTCAAACCTAAGTCTCCTCCTTGAATGTTTAGGAATCTAATTGGTTGAGCTAATACCATTTAATACATTGTCCCTCCCCTTTTACACTTTTCATGTTTTTCTTTTATATAACAAATATTTAACCTTAAATAATTATCATTATAAATATATTCAACATTAATTCATATATTAACTCCTAAATAAGTTACTTTATAAAATACATAAACTTCATTCCTTAATATTGGCTCAAAAAATCAAGTGAAGCTTTGATTTTAACTAAAATATTTTGAAATTTAACTTGAAGAAGCTCATTTAATCCTAAGAAAGTTGTCACCTATAAACTTTGATGTCACAATTGTTTCAAATATTTTAGGGATTGTTGAATATAAACCAAAACAATTAAATGAAGACAATGAATCTTAGAGAAATATACTACTGTAAGAAAGTTTCTAAATATACCATAAACCTAAAAATATAAGCCATAAAATAAGCCCATAACATAACATTCAATATGCTAATATCTAAACAATTTAGATGAGGTATTTAACATAATGCTCCTTCGAGCCTTGGTATGTCTATCTTCAAACATATAACTTAGGGATAAGAAAAATAAATAAAAAACAATATGCTTATTCAAGTATTGGGATGTTTATGTTCAAACCTATAGGTCTCAAGATAAGTAAAATAAATAAAAATTAAAATTGGAGAAAATTTATGAATTTGATGAATTTTGATTGTACAATGGTAGAGCCAAAGGGTTTTTGTGGGTAATTTTGAACATTATCCACATGCACTTTGAGAAAGAGAAAAAAATACAAAACATGACATTTGAGGCTAAAATAGATAGATCTAGAGGGAGTCAAACATCTTTGCCTAGGTACGGTATGGATGGATCCTTAAAATATTGGTACTAGATGGAAGATAGAGGAAACAAAATATGGCTAAGTATAGACAGTGATAGAAGATTTTCCCCCTCAAAAGAAATGGATGGGTGTAGAAAGCCCATCAAATGGTGATAAACAAAACTAAAATCAGCTAAGTTAGGAAGCCACCAAACAATTGGTACCAGACCAAGCAGCTTATAGATAAAAGATATTCGTCATCTAGGGCTTGTGAGAAAAAAAGGAACAAGAATTTGGCTAATTTTGGCAACCAATGGAAAATTTGTACCCTACCTAGCAAGATATGGGTACCAAAAATCTATCTGCCAACAACTTGCAGCACCAAAATGAGTAAAACATGTACCTAGCTGAGCATTGGATGAGTACCAAATCTTCATCACCTAGACAAAGCAGAGACAAAATCTAGCTAAGTTTAAAAGTCGATGGGAATGTTTTAACAAGGATAGGAGTTGAAGGGTACCAAAAACCTATTGACCACCAAAGAACGAAGTGTAGAATCCTCCAAGTATAGAAACTTTTTGGAGGTTGTGTACCAGACCATGCAACAACGAGGTACCAGAAGTCCATTTCCCAACATAGGAAGGTAATGTGGGGAGAAAAATTTACCAAGTGCTGAAGTTGTTAGAGATTATATACCAAACCCCTCAGAGGATGTCCTCAAAATTTTTGTAGCAAGGTGAGCAAAGGAAGATGAGTTTTGACAAAGTCCCAAGAGCGTTGGATATTTTTCCCCCGTAGTGAGGAATAAAGGGTACAAAAAACTGTTGCCCATTAGCATGAGCTAAAATAGATGAAATTATATAAGCATCAAATTTTTTTCACCAAAATAAGTAAGAGTAAGTGCCAAATAGTCTATCATATAAAACCCCTCAATACATGAAAGGTCTCATTTCACCAAGGACCCAAGCTACTAAAAAAATGGTACTTGGTGAAGGTTGAAATAGGTACATGAAACCCATAAATAGGTAGAAAGCAAGGTAAAAAATAATCCAAGTGTGGAGCCTATCGAAGATGACATACCTGGTCATGTAGCAAAGGGGTACCAAAAATCCATTAAGTGGAAAAAAGGTAGTAGGTCATATTCAACTAAATCCAACGATTGATAGAAATATTGCACCTGGGACACATGTGTTTGGGTAGCAAAGTTCTATCAATTGGCAAGATAAAAGATCCAACAAAGACCCCATCCTCCATTAAAAGGCTCCCAACATTTGGCATGCATGTAGGGTCAAGAATAATGTAAAGTTTAGTATCTATCAACAGTTCAATTATACATAGGAAATCACCATCATCTGTTCTAGCTGGGTAAGATCATTTCTTAGAAAATATGAGCCACTACTCCACTACTTGTGCAATTGTGCTAATTCTAATGGTGATTGAACAAAAAATACCAAAAGGATCAATGAACCAAATGTAAATAATAAAGGCCACTACTTCTCTAGATGAAGCAAATCCCTACCACACCAGTAAGCTATAACTAGTCAGTAACAACAAGTATACTATTGAGAACTTGTATAGGATGGCAAGGCTTCTCACAAAATACAATCCACATTCAGAGAAATAATGCCATGATAATATAACTTATTATAAAAGTCTATATATACCTGAATGTATCAAGTTCAAATGGTCAAATATTAAGCTTTTACAATATGCATGTATGAAAGTGTATTGTATTTCAAGAAATACAAAAAGAATTATTGTTTGGCCTCTGATTCAACTTCATCGCAAAACATGTATGTATGATGGTTTCTTATTTATAACATTGACTAAGTGAATGATCATAGTATTAATTTTATTTTATGTATTTACGCATATGTTTTCTAATAAACACCCAACTGCTCTATTAAGTTCTAAATTACATGATCATAAGACAAGAAACTAGAAGATCAAATGAGCCCATAGATTTTTTGGAATTGCATCTTTGTAGCTTTAGAATATATCATGTTTTATCCTTTGAATCAACACCATATTCAGTCCTCATTAAAGATCATACAAATACAAAAAAACCTACACCTATAGTCCTTTTGAATATACAAGCATCACTAGCTCATAATATAAATTAGAATCAAAATATTCAAAACTATCCCAATTGGAACCATACAAGATCTCTAGAACTGGCTATTTAGAACCCAATTCCTCAGGCATCATTAAAATTCTTACCAAAATATGATGGTATAAAAAGGAAAGATTTCTTAAAAACACTATCAAGATGTTACATCTATGGTTGTTGTACATGACATTCAATATGAAGATATCATGATAAGACTATTGGTTATATTATTAAAAGGTAAAATGATATACTGGTATAGAACTCTACTAGATTGTAGTATAACCTCATGGGCTTAGTTGGATGGTAAACTAGTGGAGGAATTTAATGAACAAGTAGATACTTTCTCCTTTATAACATAGTTTACTATGGTACAATGACATATGTATGATAAGATAGTTGATTTCAACATAATATTTAGCTAGCCATGGTAGAGAGTACCTCTATGTCTTAGGACTACCCATCAAAAAGCAATGCACTATTATTTAAGATATTTTAGTTCAGATATAGGCATGGTCATTAGACAATCTCAAGTGCTTACATTTTCATACATCTTCCAAGAAGCATTGAAGGTAGAAAAGAATATACTTTCTATTGGCAAATTGCCTCTCAAGATAGTTATAATAATATTTTCAGACCTATCTCAATATCATCCACAAACATCTATTGTAAATACATCCATCCTAGATGCTACCCCTGCTATCAATTTACTAATATGGCCTACTCTACCAACAACACAAACATTGTTGACACCCCCTACAATACCAATTCTGCTAGCACTACCTATTATACCTTTCTTACCAGCCCTATATTCTCAAACCATTGCTCTGCAGGAAATGACCACAATTATTAAAAACCTAGAAAATGGAATAACTTCTATGAAAATAAGAGAATATGAGAGGATATTTTAACCCGAAAGGTTTCCTCATATAACAAAATATCAAACAACTTCTACTAGTAGGGCTAATGAAAAGCCCAATATTGTGTATAACAATAAGAGCCTAAACCATCCATTGCTACCTTTGGATAAAAGTTTTGGTGTTCAACATGTAATGATCCCCATGGTGAAAATTCATGCTTGATGCATCAACACTACATACAAAAAATTACAATAAAAAAGGCAAAAAGAGCTCAAAAGGGACAAGTTAATATGTTGAGGAAAATGGACCACAACTTCATGATGCCATCTATGGAGCAAGTGTTCATCCTGAAAATATTAGGAAAGAAGCAATTGTAGATATATTCTAACGTAATGGAACCCATTAGAGTACCTTTTGAGCAGAAGGACCAACAAAAGGATAAGTCATAAAAAATGTGAAACCTCTCAAATTGTTCATAAATCAAACCCACTTGCAACTAAAAAACCAACACAACAACAACAAGCAACAACAAAAGAAAGTAAGACCCAAGAGCAAGCCAAAGATAGATTGATATAACCTTCTCTTACCAAGTATCAAAGACTTGAGGTAACCCAATAGTATAGAAGTAATTTTGATGAGCCTACAAAACAACAAGGAAAGTAGTCTGATCTACCTGGCTTCAACATTATCAAAGAATTGAAGAAGACACCATAAAATGCCAACATGTATGATGATCTCCTGATCCTTGGGTAAATTTTTATTTGGTCCAAGATTTACTGAATTCAATCAAAAACAAGGAGAAAAACTAGTTAGAACTCAAGTTGGCTTAGAATAACTCTAACTCAATAACATAAAAAATAGACCATCATCATTTTACTTTTCATTACAAATGGAAGGTTGGGTGGTGCATAATTGTATGATAGATTCTGGAGTTGCCACCATAGTAATTCCTAAGGTAGTATGTGACATAATGGTAATGGAATATACAAGAAGCATTCTATATGTAGTGTAACTAGATGGCACACCCATTAAACTAGGAGGGGTGATCAAAGATGTACCTATGGTGTTGGACAATATACCCCATATTACTATTATTCAAGAAGTGGTGGTGGTAGATCTAGAGCCATATTTTGGCATGTATATCTCAATCGAATTTACATCTAAATTAGGAGGATATCTATCTCTTGACTACTCACACATGGAAATCCCATACAAAGGTAGGAGAATCAAAATATTATTTGAAAAACCATCCTCCTTTCATATAGAGAAGATTCAGAAAATAAATTATTAGACCAACATAGTTAGTATGATGAGTGAAGAGGTTGATATGATGGAAGAAATATTGGATCTATATATAGAGGATTAATTCTCTTTGAAATATTTCAATGGTATGATTGAGACGGGGATGGGCATCTACTCAATCACAAAACCAAAAGGCAAGAAAACTGTAGCCTTGGTAGCATAGAGGTCTCAATAAAAAAACTATGGAAACTTTATTTTGATGTATTTAAATGTGAAAAAGAAATTGGAGTAGGAATTATGTTGATCTCACTAACCGGAGTAGAAAAGGCTTAATCTTACAAACTAACATGGAGTTGCACGAATAATGCAATAAAATATAAAGCATTGTCTAGGATTAAAGAAGGCTGAGAAGATGATGATTAAACAACTACAGATATATGATGATTCAGAACTAATAGTCAACCAAGTCATCTAGAAGTGCATTAGAAAGCATTACCACCTCAAAGCCTATAGAAATAGAGTTTAGAATTTGTTAGATATTTTTAGGTTATGAATATCAAGGTTATCCCCGAAGAATAAAATACTCATGTTGATATATTAGCATCCGTAGGAGCTAACTATACCCAGTATCTAATGTAATACATAAAGAAAAGACTCTGAAGCTAATATATAGACTATCTATACCTGATAACGATATCTTTTGGTAGGTGTTTGAAAATGATGAGCAAATAGTTGATTTCTTGATACAATAAATGAATTGTATAAGCAATCAGTTGTTGGAGGATGAAGAGGAAAATGATGTAATCCAACTAAAAAATAATCACATCCTAAAAGGATTGATCACTTTGGAAATTTTTTTTGATAGAAGTGACTGGTCGACTGCTCATAGAATTAATATTGATAGCTAGGGATACAAAGAGATGTAGATTGAACCTAAAAAAAGTCTCAAAGTAGCAGTGCATTGTTAAAAAGAGGATATCAATCAATTCTAGACCTATGTGAATAATTCAATGACATAATAAGATGGACTTATGATGACCTTAAAGTATACAATAAGGAGACCATACAACATACCATTGAGCTCATGCTAAACACTAAGCCTTTTCGATAGAAGCAACAACCCGTCAACCCAAAAATAGAAGTTTTGATGAAGTAGGAGTTGCTAAATATTTTTAATAATATATCCAATAAAGAATTCTACTTGGGTTGCTAACTTTGTGCTAGTGAGAGAGAAAAATAGAGACATCCATTTGTGTGTAGATTTCTAAAATCTAAAAAAAATCTCATTAAAGGATTACTATCCACTTTCACAGATAGACCAAATACTGCACACGGTAGTTGAAGCTGAAAGATTATCCCTCCTATATGGATTATCTAGTTTTAACCAAGTATGGGTTCAAGATGAAAACCAATACAAGACTACATTCACCACCAAGTGGGGTACTTTTGCATATCAATGAATGCCTTTTGGCTTATCCAATGTTGGTGCTACTTTTCAAAGAGCAATGGATCTAGACTTTGGGGAGTTGGTCAAAAAAATTATAGTCATCTATCTAGATGACATAACCACGTTCTATCATAAAAAATAATAGCACACTAAGCACCTCCATATGGTATTTTAAAAGTTTAGGGATTTTGGGGTTTCATTAAACTCAAATAAATCTATTTTTGTTGTCCAAGAAGGAAAGCTATTAGGACATATTGTGTCCAAAATAGGGCTAACTATTGATCCGAATAGGGTGAAATACATTCTAGCCCTTCCTCTACCACTAAATAAGAAGGGGCTCCAATCATTGTTTGGAAAAATAAACTTTGTGCAAGAATGTTTTTAGAATTTTCTCAAATAGTCAAGCCAATGATTGAAATGCTTAAAAAAAAGTGGATTTCACGTGGAAAAACGTCTTAATAAGTACCTTCAATAAAATTAAAGTAGAAATAGACTAGGCCTCTATGCTGGTTAATATAGATTATTCCAAGGACTTTATCCTTTATGCATTTGGAGCAGAAGAAAGTTACGCTATTATTATTACTCAAAAAAGGAGAGAAATGAGTGACCTATAGCTTTCCTAAATCAAACATTGCATGATTATGAAGAGAGATACAATTTCATAGAAATATAAGTTTATATAGTAATGAAATATCTAAAAACATTTAGGTATTTTTTCTCTTAGAGCAAAACCTTAGTGTATGTGGTGCATCCAAATATATGAAACTTTTTAATTCAAGGAGAATAGGATGATAAGAGAGCTGACTAGGTGACTAAAATCCAAGAATATAATGTTGAAATTAAACCAACCAAGTTCATAATAGGAAAAGCTCTATGTCAAAAACTAGCAGAAACAACTATGCAAAATGTCAATTTTCTGTTGGAAGAAGAGTTGGTTCAGTCAAAAGCACAAACAACAAACCCTAACACTTGGATTGAACAATTGAAACATTTTTCAATTTTTATAGATGTTCGAATGATATGACCCCATATTAGATATGCAAATACAGGTTGTAGGCAAGAAAATATGTATTAATTTATAGCACCCTATACCGATGAAACTTTGATAGGGTATTGCTAAGATGTTTGTATCTAGACAAGACATAGGAAGTACTCAAGGAAATCATGGTGGCTTTTTATGTGGAAATTTATTTGGATATACCACTATGACTAAGGTTCTAAGAGTTGGATATTACTAGCCAAAAATTTTCTTGGATGCATTCAAACTGGTCAAAGCATGTGACAAGTGCCAAATATTCATTGGAAAGAACAAGCATTCAACAAGGCCCTTGTAACCAATAATTGTAGAAGAACCCTTACAAAAATGGGGATTGCATCTTATCGAGGTGATCAATCCTAATTTGTTAGTAAAACACAAATATATCCTTAAAATATGGATTATTTCACTAAGTGGATGGAAGTAGAAGCCACAAAATATGCTAACTAGGATAAAATAATTCAGTTTATAGAAAGGCTTATCACAATATTTTGTGCCCTAACTACCATTATTTTGGATAATGTTGAATCATTCATCAATGCTAAAATAATTGAAATAAAAAAAGGTATGACGTATATTAGAATGCATCTTCCAATTATTACCCCTAGGAGAATGGTCTTGTAGAATTTACCAACAAGAATTAGTTGAAGATAATCAAGCACAGTATTGAAAGCAACCCCAAAAGTTGGCACCTACTGATTGATCAAGCATTATGGGTAGACAGTTACAACCAAAAATTCATTAAAGACATCATCATATGCTTTGGTATATGGAAAGGAAGTGGTGCTACCCATAAATTTCGATATTTTGAAACTTAGGTTTATTAATGAAATGAATTAAAAAAAATATCCAATGAAAAAGAGGATGGTAGAACTGATCTAGTTGGAAGAAAAACATAAGCAAGCATACAACAACCTTTGTCATCGCTAGATGATTTTCAAACACTGGTTTGACAAAAGAGTTATGCCTGAAGCATTCAACAAAGGTGACTAAGTGCTAAAATGGGATGTGGATCAAGCCTAGTAAGGGGCACATAAAAAATTTGATTCCATGTGGTCTAGGCTATATCTCATAGAACAGAAGGATGTAAATGCATTTGAATTATGATATCTGGATGATCAAGTGTTTCTAATTTTGATAAATGGCCAATACTTGAAGCACTATGACTAACAAATTTTTTTTTTACACTTGTACATATGTAAATAAACCTTGTGTATATATGTATCTATACTAAAAGTCCTGATTAACATAAGGACAATGGTGGGTAATTTTAGACCTTCAACCATTTCCAAGTATGGAGAATGCAAGATTTTTTAACTCTAAGTTTCTAACTGACAAGCCTCTAAGTCCTAGCATGATGTGAGGAATGAAATAGAAAACTAGCTAAGTCCTAAGTTTTTTGAACTTTTTATACCCCCTTAAGAAACATACGGATACCAAAAAATTGTCACCAAGTAGCAATGGAAGCTGACGCCAAAAATTGTGTACCTAGTCTAGTTGTGGATGGGTACACAAAACCCATCATCTGGTTGAAGGCAGCAAAAAAATATTAGAGTGTCGAAGCCATCAAAGATTTTACATCCCCAAGAGTAATTGGTGAGTATTAGATCTCCATCAGTAGGCTAGAGTGGGAACAAGATTCATCTAAGTTAGGAAACTATAAAAAATTTTGTACTTTGTGTGGTAGTGGATGGATACCAAAAATCTGTCATCTAGCATTTTGGCTAAATAGAAATAGCTAATTTTAGTCCCTATCAAACATTTGGTACCATGAAGACAAGCAAGATGGTACAAGAAACCCATTGCCTAGAAAAAAGTACAATTAGACTAAGTCCAGTGATAACCAGATATTTGGTACCTTGGAAGGCATTAAACATTTACAAAATCTATCACACCATAAGAAGCACTAATCATTGAAACCTTTGTTCTGAATTAGAAAGCAAATGCATGACAAAAGTACATCACTAGAATGTCAAAGAAATATTGTTTTACTTATGCAAAAAGATCCAACAGTCATGTAGATAGCTTCTATAATTACCTCATAATATCACAAACCTATCGATGACTATGGGCTACCAACTTGTGTACTTGTGTGCCTTGATTTCACCTAAATAACAATGAAAGTATAGGCCAAATATGAAACCTACTAGTAGGGGTGCCTAGGTGGTGGGTTGCAAATCGCTCAAAATATACTAGGTTTAGATCTCTAAAATGCTATTGGGTAACAACATTACCACAAATATGTGTCACTACTACTTTAATAATCACCATAATGCAGGCACACAACCATTCTAGCTGACCAGTCATATAGCAGGTATAAAGCATAAACCATTAATGTTGCAATGGTACGTGATCACCAACAAGATTTTCCTAGGTAAATGTACATTCGTAGGCTAGAAAAAAGTGTGGTAATGAACATAGCATGGTTATGCATAAGAGGTTGGACTCGAAATATAATTATAAAAAAATGGTGAATCCTAATCGAAATCAAGGTGAATCCTAAGAAAATCATATCAATCATCTTCACACCAAAATTTGGGGCATTTGAAGCCCTAAAAATTAAGGTCATTATTGAGACAAATTTTGACCTATTAAATTACCTTATAAGTTTATAAAAACACTACCATTAGATCAGGCTCAAAATGATTTTTCCAATGAGTACAAATATACCTATTTTTGGATATATATTGTGGCAAATTGACCCTAAGAAAAAATTGGTCCTAAAAATTTTAGGCAAATGGGCCGACGTCAAGGGTCCTCATATTCATCAATTTCCAAATTTGAAAATCCTAATATTCACCCAATTTACAAATATTTGCCATTGTGCATAAACCTGGAACATAGTTGTCAGAAGTAGTTAGGTAGAAAGTACCTCTAATAACTAACCAAGCTAGCACGAGCCATTGAATCGTGAGTATGATGAAAATTCATTGGATTATGTTATGACTTCCAAGATCATGCATCAAAATTCTCTATAGGATTACCCATTCTTGAGCAGATATTCGTTGAAACATGCAATCTTTGACATGCAAATAATAATGGCTATATACCACTTAAGTTTACAATTAAAAGCTATAAATAATGATCAAGATCGAGCCAAATAAATTTGCTATGATATTTGCTATAAGGAGATATGAGCACTTTGAGAATTAAGTAAAGAGGTTACAGAAGGTGAATAGAAAATTTTATGATGATGGCTAAAGGAAATAAAATTGTAGCAATCAAGGAATCATCTAACTAAATGCAATATAGTATGATAGAAATTATTGATACTATAATTACTAGCAAGGCAAAACACAATAGTTTTAGAGATGGGTCAGAAGCTAAAGGAAAAATATATTCACCCGACATCTAGCTAGTGTTGCATGGAGCTCAAGGCTAGCTAAATACATGCCTATACTAGTACACACATGCCTAAAATTGGTAAAATCCAATGCAAAATTCTATGACCCAAACACGACTACAATTTGCAATGCTAAATTAGAGCGGTTGTTCATACTCTCAAGGGATTTTGTTGTTAGGTATTTTGCAACATAAGATACACCAGAAGAAAAGTTAAAAACAATAATATTGAAAGATCAAAGAAGCTATCTATCTAATGATTTTATGAAATTATGGCTCATTGGCTTGCTTGGCAAGCTCCCTGATGATTACATGGAGCAACCAAGGAAGTTGGGGGTCTTTAAATTTAATGCACAACCAATACTGTCCATGTTGGTGGTCATGTTGGGTCTAATGATAGCTACTTTGGTTTACCCCTATTACTTGGGTCTAGCTAATTTTGTCATACACACTTATAATTATGGGGGGTAGTTGAAATTTCACCCTATCATGTTTGATTGGAAAAAATGTTTGGTATGAAGCATACATGAGCATCTAATTGATTTAAAAAGGGTCTACTATGAATTATTCATATATCTACCATATTTAGCCTAGCTAAAGTTATTTCACATGCATAAGGACCAACACATGGATTGGACCCATGTGTTGAGAGAAAGCTCTTGATATCTAGAGTTTAAAAAATAGTTCATGGGACCTATTATTGCTAAAATTTATGAAACATACCCTTGCGTCACCCACGAAATTCTAGAAATACTACAGGGACATAAGTGAGAAATGTGAGACTAGTATTTCCTCAAGGAGGGAATACTTATTAGGTTATACGATTTCCTAGGGTTCCCATATCTATTGCTCTACTATGTTACAAACTAGCTCTTTGGATTGGATTTTTGTAGAAATATACACAGAGCAAAACTTCAGTCCTAGAGTAAAGAAGATGATAATATTTAAGCTACCAGTTAAATTTAAATATATAACTATCTCAAAAATAGAGTTAGAGCAATTCCAAGATCTAGAAGCAAATTTGATGGTATTGTAGCTATCAATGGTCCCTCATAGATGGAACTATGACCTAGATGATCTTTTCAAATAAAACTATTGAGCATAAATAAAAAAACACCACCATTCAAGCATGTGCCAAATATGAAAATTGAAAGGTTTAAAAACCTAGTAGAAGGTCAGGTAGCATCGTTCAATATCATGATAATGTAGGAGAGGCCACCAGGGAGGGAATTCTATGAATACAGGTAGGTTTTTAACCTATAAAGAAATCCAGACTAGTGGATTAGCCCATCCCTCTTAGAAAATATAAAAGAGAAAAATGGATGGAAAGAGCACAAAATAGAAGAATGGTGGGTCTCACAGTGTGAGTGTAAACAACAAAGAAAGATTTCCCAATAATTATAACGATGAATTTAGTTCAAAATTTAACAAGAATTACATCAGTTGGATAAGATACCATGAGAAAGAGATCTTCTCAAAGGTTAAAAGGCCATAGAATTTTGATGAGGAAGTAAAGGAAGAAGAATTTGAGTTGGAAACCCTAACATGGTCTCAAACTCCCCCATTGTTGATGATGTTGAAGCTGAAGAAGAATCCTTACCTCAAACTTAGAAAATTATAAGGGGACATGTTGTAGAAACTAAGGAGGTACAGCCTTTTGTATATACTAGAAGGTCAAGTACCCCTAGAACTTTTGAAGTACAACCATTATCATCATCTAGATCAATCAAACAAGGTCATAAATAAAAAAAAGTGAAAGGACCACCCAAGTCCTTGAAGCTTCAATACAAAAAGGGCTATGACCAAAAAGTAGTGGTTGTAAGAGGAATCAAATCAAGCCATACTTAAGAGGCAAAAACTGTAGAAAAAATGTAATAGGCTGAGCAACCAATGGCCCTAGAAGAGGCTCAAGTGTCAAAGAGGAAAGAGATAGAAATGATGGTGGCCAAAACCACCCAAATAGAGGAGCTAAAGTCAAAAGTTCAAGGACAAGGTACATCCTTGAATCCCTTTTCATCATCCTCCCAATAATCCTTTTTAGTAGAAGTTATCTCATCCATACCCTAGTCACAATTGAAAACACCACCTTAGCCTCCATCAATCAACCCGTAAGCATTATCACCCACTCTCCCATTAACACTAGCACATCCATCATCATTCACCCCTCTATACATAAGCTAAAAGTTCCAAGAGAGATAGGGCAAATTAACTCTGATGAAGGTAATGACATCTTACCCACTTACACCTATGCTCACATTTATAGCCACTCCTCTCCTTCTCCTCACCACTAAATAACCACTCCCAAATATCTTCTCCATCATATGGAATGCATAGGATAACCAAAAAAAGTGTATGGGGGAAGAACATTAGCTACAATTGCAGGAAAATAAGGAATAAGTAGTCACTTTGAATTACATTACCTTGGACCCAATTGAAGAAAAAATAATAAAAGTGACTACCCAACCAAAGGTCAAAAGAGAAATCTCAGAGATGAGGCCAAAATTTTGGTAGTTAGAAATGCAAAGCTAGGACATCTCCAAGATATCCAAGATGGAAACACTCCGGGCTATCTAAATATTATTTCAAAACACATTAGTTGAAATACAAAAATATTAATATTTGCAATTAATATCATAGGATATATAAGGGTTTCTACTTTGTAAACCAAATTATTATTATTGCAAATATCATAAATTTCTATAATTATAATTTAGGGAGATATAAGGAGTGCTATATCAAATTTTAGTTTTTTGGAATTTAGAAAATTGAACCATTGGAAATTTAAGGATAGAGAAGTAAAATTATTGCTTGCTTTAAAAGAGTTAGAATTTATTGCTTATACTTATCTCATAGTCATATTATAGGGATAAAATAAATACAACCATAGAGAACTTCATCAAATTGAAAAGTGTATAAGTTCAATAAGAGAAATAAGGTGAAATAGGAGTTGATTATTATCATTCCCAGAATATTACAAAATCAAATCAAAACGTGAACTAATAGTAGCTAAGCATTTTATCAAGATTATAGTATACTCTAATCACTATGGAAACATAAGTAATCCTACATAACCTAAATCTTGGAAAGGTTTTACCAAAGTAGTTCACATACTCTAAACTAGGGAGTCATAAGGTAGACTACATAAAAGGTTCTATCAAGAGTATTCTAAAAAATACTTAAGAGCTAAGAGAAGTCTATTAAAGCTAAGGAGAAAGAAATATGTCAACCTCAAAGACTACAATGAACAATGATATGAACAACACTATTAGAAAGGAAAGGGTAAATATCATAAAAATTGGAATCAAGAATTTACTTATAAAGTTTGAAGGAGACTTAGATCTTACTTCAAAAGTGATTCATAGTGAAGCTTTAAAAGATAAATTTGAAACCTTGGAACATTATCTACATGCTCAACTCACTGAAGCAATTGATAATGGAAAGAATGATATTCAAATTCCTTTAGACTTTGGTAGCATATTATACATGGCATTACTTACATTCAAATATTACAAGGATGAGAATGTAGAACAAAAAGGATTGATATAATCACTTAAAAGAAAACAAAAATGGATGAATTGTACCTAGAGAAGATATTTCAATCCTCATGCAGTATTGATACTTCAAGTTCTACTAACTCAAGATCTTATCATGATGTCTTAAGTGTTTGTTCAAAAGCTTCTATACAAAACCAAAATAATGATAAGAAGGACAAAGGTAAAGAGAAAATACTTTTATAAGAATCAGGTGGTAGTATGACCACTTATGAAAGCACAAAAACTAGCTTCAAAGATAAGGATAAAGAAGAAGAAAAACCTAAACAAGATGAATATACTCATCCAAATTTAGACAAATAAGACAATGAAGGAAGCAAGAGAGAAGAGCTAAAATTCTAGAACCAAGATGAAGATCCATATTGAATACTAAAGTCTTCAATACCCAAATAATGTAATACAGGGGGTGTTAGAGTATATTACATTATTGGGTACATGCTAATATACCACCATGGTACATAATTAAAGTAAGATTTTACTTTAGAGTAAAGTTAGGTAGTTACTTCAAGTAATGTAATAAATGCACAAGTGTCAATGTGCAATGATGTAAATGTACAAGAAGTCCACTTGTACATGAGTCATAGGAAAGGTATATGAAGTCATAGGTGAAGTAAGTATCAAGGAACCTATATTCCTATATATAGGCCTTATAGTGAGTGAAATTAGTGTAGTAGAGAATATAGAGAGTGCATAGTATAGATTGGTAGAGGAGTAAAATGTAGTTCCTTAAAACAGTTTATATAGTGTTCATGTCCTCCATTATACTACATTGTACTATTTTCATGAGCTTTCAAAAATGGTATATTTTTGAGCTATTGCAGAAGCTTATATATTTATTTTCCTACATATTATAGTGCCATTATCATACAATCATATTATATTGCTTATCTTACATCTTGTGGTTGCATTTCCTATATCATATGCTCATAAAAAGCTAATAGTTTTCACAAAAGGTTAGCTAGGAATGAACCAAAAAAATAAAGTAAAGGGCATGCTAATATGCCATAATTGACATATGTGGCACAGGATGTGCCCTGGTTCATGTTTTTTTCAAATTGTCGAGTTGTGGGTTTTCACCCATGTTCTATGTTTTTTGTTTTGTAGGCTTCATGCCTCTTTGAATTTCTTGCTCCTTTGTTCAGTAGATCCTTCTATTATTGTTGTATCAAGGTTTTGGGATTCCTTTCAAAACCCATTTTAATAAAAATTTTACTTACAAAAAAATATGCCATAATTGATGATATTTTATATCAATGTGGTCTTGATAGAACTTTTCTAATGTGTCTAGATAAAAATAAATATCAACAGGTCACCAAAGAATCACATGAGAGGTCTTGTGGTACTCTATTTAAAGGAATAACCATCACTAAAAATTTTCTTAGGATGGGTTACTATTGCCCCATAGTGATAAAGACTCTTACAACTATGTTAAGCAATGTGATAAATATCAAAGACATGATAACCTTATCCATGTGCCATATTAAGATTTACAATATATCACATCTCTTATTCCTTCTCTATTTGAGGGATGGATATCATGAGGAAGATAAATGTTGTCTTTTGATGGACATAAGTTTATCATCACAACTATCAAATACTATACCAAGTAGATCAAAACTATGTATTTATAATTTATTGCTAAAGTTTAGGTGTTCAAGTTTATTCATAACTAGTTTACCTATAGATATCAAATTCTATCATCATTTCATACAATTGAACTTCTTGCAAGAAAATATGTGTTAAGAAAAAAATTCCAAATATCACATTCAACACAAAAGGTCTACCCCATGTTACCCCCAAGGTAATCGTTAATTAAAAATCTCCAACAAAACCCTCATCAAAATCCTTAAAGATCTTGTCAGTAAGACCAAGTGATATTGGTAATTATATTTCTATCCTACTCTTTGGGATTATTATAATATTGTGAGAACCTCAACAAACACAATTATCTATGCCTTGATCCAAATATTTAATCTTATCTTCCCCTTTAAAAATGAGGTTACATCATTAACGATTCTCTTGATATAAACTTCTATCAATCCTGAGTATTGGCTAGAAAGACTCAGTCTCCTAGAGCTTCTAAAAAATACATCTATACCTTATAACATCTTATATTTTACCATCAAAGACTTATATAGCCGATAGTAAGAAATACAATATCTATTCCTTCGAAGTTGGTGATCTAGTCTTAATATAAAATCAAAAGAGTATCAATGCCAATAGAGCTTAAAGATAAATGTGAGTCCATTTGGCTGTGACATTTAGTTGTTACTACTAAGTTTGGTTTAGGTGCATATCACTAGGCCATTATTGAAGGACAAGAACTTAAATATCCAATGAGAATTTTGCATCTTAAATAATACTATGCTTGATCAAGTTATTGGTATTTGTTTTCATATTTAGCTTCTTTTATGCATACTTTTTATTTTATTTGCAACATATTGTATCAATGATAATAGCTTTATATTTTATTTGATACATATTTTTTTTATTAGCCTTCCTTTTATCTTGATCATATTCTACTCTTATTTTCTTTATGGGTTTGTCTTCTCTTCAAATAATAACTAAGCATATATTTTTCTACTTTCTTTGAATTCCATAATTTTATCTTCTTTGTTAACAATATCATAGCCTCATGTATAATGACCAAGATAATTTATGAAAATGGAAATGACTACTAGATTATATTTTTTGTATATTATCTTGGTTACAAAACACATCAAAATCTCAATCTATATTATTTTATATTCCTTTTTGAAAAAATAATTTCTCTATTTTTTATATTATGTATTTCCTTTGATTGGTTATCACTAATATAATGGTGATATCTATGTGGATAATTAAATTATGAAGATATTTGGGGATTTAGTTATTTTCTATTTTTGGTAATAGGCTAACAAGAGTGGATAACATTATCTTATTGGTCTTTGGGTCTCTCCATTCCCTTCTAATCATAACTATTTCCATCTATAGCATCAATTACTTATGTGTTTTTAATAACTCTTATAAGCTTCGTTTCTCCTTTGTTTTTAAAACTATCTCATCTATTATATAAATAAATTTTTATCTATTTTCTTGTATATCTTCAATTTTCATGATATTTTATTTTGCATATATGTTTGGTAGCCAATGCATAAGTGAAAATAGAAGTTACCTATTGCCATACCCTCTTTATCCTGACATCATGATATAAAAAGTTCAATTTAGTATTATCCTTGTGTTTTTTCATATTTAGACTTATCCCCAACAACAATATCAAAATATTTTCTTTTTAAATCCATCATCTAATTTTCAAATTTTCTTGAGTTATCTACCTTATCTAATCTATTAATTTTTTTATTCACCATAATTCATGTGATGAAAACTATAAATTTGTAGGTATTTATGATAGTGAATGCTCATACTCCACATGTATTCTTCTCTCATATATGAACTTGAAAATCCACCACATCCTTTTATCATGGAGTGGAAAATTGGTACTTCTATTTATGCATCTGAGGTAATATATAAAAAAAATGATAAAAAATATTTATTTTCTCTAAAATACTTCCATGTTGTATTGGATTTCCACTCACTTGTCTTATTACATCATCACATATTTTATCTTATATTTCAAATTGAATATCCTATAATTTCATCATATCATACATACTCTATACTTACCAAACATTACTAGCATTATCCTTCCCTTCATGCTAGGGGTAAAATCATGATATCTCATTCCCACAACCCATTTTTTCTTATTTTGCTTTTGGACCTGTTTAATATATTTGGTGTCCTAAATGTTTTACATAAAGTAGGCCCATAATATATCCTTCATCACATACAAAAATTGGGAAAACTTACATCTTAAATATATTATCTTCAAAACTCTATTTGATCTCAATATGTTACTAAGCATCATTTAGCCTCTCTCATTTTGGAATATCTTTTCACCTAAGCAATTTCATTTAGATCTATTTTGAAAATTTTATTTATGATTTATTTTTTCTTTATTCCATCTACTTGTTATCATTTTATATTTTTTTTCTCATTAAGGTTATAACCTGTTTAGCCATTATATGTTTATATTAACAAATATTTATCTTGTATGTTTTTAGCTTGCATATGTTAGTATAAAGAAGATTTGTTTATTATGCATAATATGAAATAAAAGTCACCCATGAAAATTATACTTATATTGTTTTGTAGCATTGACATTATTATGATGTTGTGTGTTATAAATTGTTTGGTTAGTCTTGTACATACTATCCAAACTTTCCATAAGCAAAAGATGAACATCAATTTAAAATCCCATTTAGCCATATATTAATCATCTTAGGTTATATTAGGCACAACCTAATCACATGTAAAGTCCCCTTGGGCATAAGTAAATCTAATTTGAAATCTTATATGGCACATCAAAGGTCCTTGGGTTCTTATCCAAGGCAAAACTAGAAAAGTTCTATATGGAGCAATAGAAACCCTTGGGTTCTTACCCAAGATAAATCCAAATTTTTTAGGTATAACTATATCATATCATAACTTCCTATATAGCACAATAGAATTCCTTTGGATTTTATTTGTGGTAATTCAAAAAACTTCTACGTGATACAAATAAATATAAAGAGTCCCTATGGGAATAGTTATGTCATCTCTACAAAGTCCTAGATGGCACAATAGAAGTCCTTGGATCCTTATGCAAGGTAAATCATATAATTTGTTAGAGTTATAAGTCGATTATTCAAGGTATATTTGAAACTTATCATATTCAATAAATAAAATCTAAGAAATGGAACATCTAGAATAACTGTGATTTTAAATATTTGTTTTAAAGACACCTTTTATCTTCTTATGATTGCATATGTGATTAACATAAATATTTGTTATTATATTGTATGGAAAATTAACATGATTTTCTTTTTTATTTTATTATGCCTTATTTGTTATAGCCTTAGCACATAATAATAATCTAAACCTTAATTCATCCATATATGAAACAATAGCATAAACACCCAATACATAAAACATCATTTCATCATTATAACAAATGCAAATAACATTATCTAATATGGATACCATATCATCATAAACATCAAAAAAATTATAATAAAATCATTATAAAATATACTAGTAGTCATATGATCATAATATACATATATAATATTTTATCTCTTGTTATACATATAACAAAATTTATAATAGTCAAAACTAGAATTATTGGTAATCTCATAGTTATCATTTCGATGATGTTGTAGTAGGATATATACTACCTCTTTCACATGTTTGTGGTGGTGGCATCTCCACTATCCTTTGTGACTATAAATGATATTGGATTTTAGATTTCATCATTGTAGCTAGTCTTACTACCATATGTTGAGACACCCTTTGAGCTTCAAGCATGATCATGAAGTAGGTCAACCTATAGTGAATGATAACCTCTATAGCCATAGCCAAATAATCATGGGTTATATCAAGCTCATCATAAAGTGCATCCATTATTTCCTATGATGGCATTGATTATGCTTGTATTTGCATTTGAGTCTATACCAGTTGATTATACAACCAAGTTACTAGCTATATGGAATATCTCAAGTTACTTATTCCAATTGTAGTCATGCCTCATATTGTCACATATCTATCCACATATCTCTCAATTATGAGTGCTATTATATATTATTGTACACTTAGGGACTCAGTGATAATCCTATCCTTATATTCATAAATGGTATCACACTTCTTGGTGATAGTGGTACCTCTCTATGATTATAGTGTCTCATAGTCACCAATTAAGTCATATATTATGCCAAGGCATCAAGATACACTATAATATAATCATGATAGGTCATGTAATAATTCATTTTCCTCCTACCCTCATGTGATTTATTATCCATGGTATATAATCCAATTGCTATTTGACTGAAAAAATCAAATGAATTCAAATTTGTCCTTGTTGAAACAATGAGGGACAAGGGGTCTAGAAATATCATAATGGTGTTCTACACTATCTCTTAGGAATTCACATCAACCTGTAGGCACCTAAAACATGTCATGTCTAGGGGAGCTACTCACAAAGACACATTCATTAGATCATATGACATAATATTGGACTTTCCAAGCATCATAAGTGGTTCTCACCACTCATATGAGGTATTTTAAGCCCATCCAAGCCTAGTTGCTCAAGACTAGAGTGGCCAGACCTTAGTCGCTCAAGACTAGAGTGGCTAGACCTTAGCCACTTAATCCTAGAGTGGCTAGACCTTAGCCACTGTAGATGATAGCAACTAGATCTTAGTTTCTATAGACAACAATGACCATATCTTAACCACTGTAGACGACAACGACTAAGCCATAAAAAGCATTTTGTTGATAGATATGCCTAATCACGGGTGGAAGTGGCAGTCTGCATGCAATAAAGGTGAGCGAGAGTAACTTTGCATTCCCTTTCACAACCATTTCACATAGGAGACTTGAGTTTGTATTTAGAATTTAGTTAACTGGTCTTTAAACATATAAAAAACAAAAAATTCTCATGCTAACCTTCACTACACATGAGGGATTTAGTCCTAGGGCTTGGGCACAGACCTAGGGTTTCACACACTTTAAAAGGTGCAAGCCTAAGAGCACCAAAGGATCATATATCAATATCAGAGATCAGAATACGTCCAAATTTAAGGAGAGATTTCAAGACTAGGAGAGCTTCCCTTGGATGTCACATTTACAGCAAAGCCCTAACGATTTGGAGAGAAAAACAATCACCATTTTAGAACATAAAATACAAGCTTTGATCCATAGCTTTGGAGAAAATAGGACAAGATTCACTTTAGCGGCCATTGTCATTGGATAGTGACCCGCGGACCTAGATTAGGGTTTTAAACATTAGTTTCATTATTCTATTTAGCATATCATTAGCATAGCATAATTTCATTCATTCGCATTCATAGCATTAGTTTCATTTGCACTTATTTCATCTGATATATTCATTACTAACAACATCATCTAGGGAGGCATTCTCGGACATCTAAGCATGTGTTGTTTCATTGCTTATAGGGCCACAGGTTCATCGGATAGAATCTACAACATACGAGAGCAAAAGGGATCCCTCTAGGAAACATACCTAGGTAAGGAGGCATCTGTAAGCCCTCATACATTTCTATGTGTAGAACTAGGAAGCTTATGATAGCGCACCACCCCTTTACGAGGGGACATTTTATTCACTTGTAACCTTATTGTATCGAAATGGGTATCCCTAAGAGGGACCAACATGTAACCGAGTTTTAATACAAATAAAGAGACATATATTTGTTACTTCCATGTTATATGATTTTTCATGGTCTTTCATTTCATTTTGGGTTTAACACATTTTCAAGTAGAGTAAGAGTGGTGTGTGCACCCTGGGGTCACTACAGATGGCGATCACGATGGGACATCCACTAATTTTTCATTTTTTACCTGGATACTAACTTAATTTTGTGTGTAGGCTTAGCCACTCTGGTCTATAGTAGCCAAAAATCAGTCACTCAGAGCCATAGCGGCCAACAGAGCCTTAGCCGCTCTTGCTAACAGTGGCTAAAAACTAGTTGCGTTGGTCAACAACAGCCAGCACTGGAGAGCAGTAGAGGACAGAACCTCGGTTCTCTGAGTTGGATTAGAGGTTGGTACAACTTTGATATTTTATAGCTTTTTGTATGCTTCTATGTGTTTAAAATAGTGAAATTAATACACATTTTTGTTTGGGAATTGAAAGAATAAAAGGAGAAAGAATTAGGTATTTTACATATCTTAGATCTTCTTTTAGATTTCCACTAAGCATTGCTAGGAATAGTGGCTTATGCTTGAAAATTTCATCGTAGAATCCAATGTGCTAGACATTGTATTTTATTTGCTTACCTTGAAGCCTTGCAAGAGGTTATATTTGCACAAAATAAAGTGCACCCATACAAATCATAGTAGTTCATGCATATTTCTGAAAATTAAAATGTATTTTGCACTTAGGCATATAGGAAAGAATCATATCTACTATATTATGCACTTTACTTCATGCAAGCTTAAAATGAACACCACACACACACATATCATTTAAACATTGGGGAGTTGGATTTCATCACCAACTCTCAGTTTAGTCTTGTGACATTGGAATTCATCTACTTCCATTGGTTTACCCCTTAGATTATCCTACAAATGGATTGAATAACTTCTTAAGAGTGGAAGAGCTAGGTGAACCCCCCACTAGGATTTCAGCGGTGTACCCTAGTCTCTTTTAGGAAATCATGTTTGGCATGAGTACTCTTGATTATCACTATGGATGAGTCTCCTCATTCCAAATCCAAATCAAGAAACAAGAAACAAAAAAATCAAAATACAACGACCAATTTAGGGCACACTTAAAATTGTAAGCAAGATAAACATTTGTTTGATATTGTTTGTGCAACATAAAAGCTAAAAATTTCAAAAATAATGGTCAAAACAAGAATTAAACACCCTCAATCTGAAACCAAAAGGGAACTTGAGGTAAATCATACCCTTAGGAAAAGTCATAGTAACATTGAAAGACCTACTTGAAAGACCATGAGATGCAGTTCCATGAGTCTAAGAGGTGATAAGTCAACCCTTTGGGGGTCTCCTCGAGAAACCCCAAACAGGGAACCACAACATGAAACTACATATCATAAACACAAAGAGGCCTCATGACCATCATCAAGGAGACATGAGGAAACATCAAGGGCTTCCTCTAAACACATAGAAACTTCTCAGAGACATGAGGAAGCTTCAAGAGCTTCCTCCTCATATAGACATAAAGAGGGTTCTAGACCCCGTTATTCACATAGAGATGATGGGGCTTCCCCATATCCATCCTCATGGAGGGTAGATAGGGCTAAAAAAGCCTCATCACCACAAAGACACACAAGAGTCGAAACATCTCAACATTCACATGTAACACTTGGAATAGATCAGCCCACTAAGGGGTAAGAAACTAGAGATACATCCAGTAATAGACATCAAATAGAAGATATCCTTCAGATAAAAGGAAGGATTCCATTATAATATGACCTCATTGGAGTGAATGGTACCTTGTAGGATCATCCATGGAAAACAATATAGTTGGATGAGTTGGATCGGTTGCACCCGAGGCCACCACCCAGAATTGTAGCCACATAGAATTCTGCATCCTGAAGTTCATGAATTGTGACTTGTAAATCCACTTCTCAAACTGGTGGTACCTTAGGGTGACCCCATAGGAAAAATATAGAGTCTAACCATAGAGGTAGTCAATAATAGACTGAATAAGTCACACTAAATAGCTAAAGCAAAGAAACAACAAAAACCTCTTCGAGGAATCTATAAATCAAAACTACAAGAACAAAGTCAAATAAGCATGAGTATTCTATGGCCGCACAAGTGAACCACATGTGATGGTTAGAAAACACCTTGCATAAGGAGCAAGAGCTTGTAGAATCTCTTGAAAATGATAAACAAAGATAACGGTTGTTACGCAAACATGAACAACGCTTAAGAGAGCAAGCTGAGAAGCTAGCTTGTAGTAACCAGCAAGAAAATAGAGATGATCATCAAAAGGATCAATGAGCTAAATCATAATAAAATGGGTGCACTAGACAAGAAAGTAACCTGCACTAAAATCACCCTCCAAATCATGAGCGAAATCCAACTAGAGGTGAAATGGTAGACTTAATAAATTAGGATCAGGCATATCCTAGATCCCCTTGAAGAAGGGAAGAAAATAGAGCAAATCAAATGGATAGAGTGCGACCTCCACTGTCACCATGGGGGGTTTGCAAGAGGAAGAAATCATTTATTCAAAGGTATTTTGAGAGCTTACTGAAGAGATGAAAGCCTTTGAGAAACAAGAGGGTATTGGGAGCCAACCAACATTGAGCAAAATACACAACCAACCATTGTGTCCATCAGTTCCTAGCCCTCCCTATCCTAAGAACTTTGAGATTCCTAGGCTAGAGAAGTTTAAAGGTGAAGAAGATGCACAAGAGCATGTCACCAATTTCATCAATGCATATTTTCATCTCGAACAAAATGACACTTTTATGCTAAGGACATTCATCATGACATTTTTGGGCATAGCCACCCAATGGTTTAACCAATTGCCCAAGCATAGCCTATCAAACTTTGAACAACTAGTGAAAATTTTTATGAAGTGTTTCTCCTTTTGCGTTAAGAGGAAAGTAAATATCTCAGACTTGGCCAATTTAAGACATTATTATAATGAGCCAGTAATGGATTATGAGAATAGATGGAGAAAAGTCATGGCAAAATTATCACTCTATTCCCATAGAGGAAATCGTCCAGATGTTCGCCAAGAGTTGTTCCAAACATATTTTCCTCTTGCTACAAATACAACAATATCTCTCATTTGAGGAAGCTTTAGCACAAGCCAAACTCATTGAGGACATCAAAGTGGATGAGGGAACCATAAAAATCTGAACCAAGGAGTGGAGCAAAAATGATAAGAATGGCAAATATAAGCAGAAGCACGCAAACCCTACCCCAGTAAATCAAATGGTATTGGTTACACATAAGGATAGGGCTACGTAGTATCCCTAAAATTATCAAGCACAACCCCCACCAACCAACTATGATCAAAAGAACAATCAGGATCAAAACAAATAATGCAAACCTCCTCGTTATTTTACACCATTGATAGAATTAATGCAATCAATCTTCAATCAACTGAGCGAGGTGGGAAAGATTATATTCCTTGATATACCTCTTATATATCCCAACCATACTAAGCCAAAAGGATATAGGGAAGATCAATTTTACCCGTATCATAGGATACCAAGGCATAATATCGAAGTTTGTATTGGTTTCAAACATCGAGTGCAAAATATGATTGAGGCGGGAGAACTAAAAGTGGACAACCCACTGGTCCCTAAAAATAGAGATATGGGCATCTATAAAAACCCACTACCAAATCATGAGGCCCCTATAGGGCAATATGCATAAGTCAATCAGGTCTAAATCGATACACCTACTCACTGGTGTGTTGGGATGGTTGAAATTGTTAATATAGCAACCAAGAGTAGATAGTATGATCAACCACAACCTCCTGAAACTCCCATAAACGTCCCCATTGCACATAGGTAGAGGCAGGGGCAAAACAACCTTCCAGGTCCACCAACTCGACATGTAGTAACTATTCGGAGTAGACTTGAGTAAAACTTACAAATGACTTTGGCTAAGCTATCCATTTATGAGCTTATACAATAGTCCATAAAGCACAAGGAGATCTTGATGGAGATTTTAAGGTCAATTGAGATCCAACCACAAGATCCAAATGTATTCACCCATTTTGTGGGACAAGTACAAGAATACCATGAACCTATAATTTGATTCTACGATTATGAGATTAAGACAATACCTACTACCTTAGCAGACCCTCTACTACACATTGTGGTGTCAATCAACGATTTACATTTTAAGCAGTTCTTGATAGATATAGGTTCATCAATCAACATCATCACAACAATGGCAATAGAACACATTAAGATACCCAAGTCCAATATCATTCCAAGAGCCTATACATTAAGAGATTTCAATGATGCTTTATGTAATACTATGGGAATGATAGTCCTACCTATCAAAGTGGGGCATAAGACCATCCCTGTGATGTGTCAGGTCTTGGAAGGGACCATGCAATACAACATCCTCCTAGGGAGACCTTGTATAAGGGACATGAAATGTGTCCCTTAAATTTTAAACCAATGTGTCAAGTATGTGCATGATAACAAAGTCTACATGGTGTTGGTCGATCAAAAACCATTCAAGTATGTTCATCAGGTGGATTGTCCAGGATAATTTGTAATTCCTTCTGCCCACTTGTTTGTAGGACCTTCATATCCAACCACCCAACTGGATAATAAAGACAAAAGGGTATGAAAAAACCCGTCTCCATCAACACCTCATATTGCGCACAAAGTGGCCAATGCTTCTAATCAACCATCAACACCTAAATCAAAAAATGATCAGAAGCTAAAGGCACCTATGGTTGAGGAAAAAAAACTCAAGGAAATGCTAACCATAGCTATTGAAGAAGGTTCAAATCCCATGGAAGAAGATCACCAATACCAAGTCAAATACGATGACTACCACCCCGCTTTGCCAGTGTCATATGTGGGGTCATCCACCTCACATACGACTATACACTTGGCAAATAAAGGGATATGATATTATCTTGTGCTAAACATAAAATTTATGCCTATCATAGAGTCTGTGCAAGATATAAAATGTCTAAAGGATCTAAGACCACCAGTAAGGATGGTGGTTTTGCTTGGAATCCATCCCAACCAAACAAAATTTGTCTATGCTGGACTAGACTGTGCCCTTAAGTCTATTGAAGAAGAAGAGGATAATGATGACTTATTCACTGTTAATTTTCATTACCTCTCTAATCCTAAGTTCTCTTTAAGCTACTTTGAGTGCTACCATTGGCATGGTTATGGTATTGGTATCTACAAGCAGGGATGAAGGTGGCCAATAGAGCCACAATACTAGCTTCCCATTGATATATTTGGGTTAGGCTATCACATCAAAAGTCGAGATGACTCTCTAGTAGCAACCTTAGATAGATTGAGCTTGGGGTTAGGAGAAGACATCAATTTTATTCCTTATCACCCACTAAGTTTGAGACTTATGAGCAACATGCAAGTGGCTACGATAAGCATACCGCCACCCGATATTTATCATCCAGGACTCACAACTAAGGCCATCCCAGTAGGGTAAAACTCATGGGATGAAGAGCAAGAAGAAAATATATATGTAGCAAGTGATGATGAAGCACAAGAGGGCATGGCCTATCAAGGGAATTGCTACTTATGAAGACTTACTTGGTCAATCCACAACGAGAGTAGATACATATCCAACGAAAGTGTCTATGAGTCAGAGGACTCAATAGAGAGAGCTCACTTAGGGGTAAGGCAATGGTCCCATGAATTAGGGAAACATACTAATGTAAATGGATTCTTCATAAGTGATGAAGAATATGAGGATGAAATAGAGATGGATTACTTAGAGCCAAGACATGAGCCCCTCATATTAGGACCGCATACTAATGCTAATGGCTTCTAGATTAGTGATGACGATTTTGAGGACGATACTGAGATGGCCTATCTTGGGCCTCACCATTTATGAAAAGTTAATATGTTGGTGGAAAGATAAGCAACACGTCATGCCATAGACCCTGTATTACAATTTTTAAGGAGACCTATTGATTTGAATGTCATTCACCACATGGTAAATCCCCCTTCGTCAACCTTCAAGGAACTCTTAGAACCCAATGATCCTATTGTTAGCCTAGATCATGGGCCAGATATAGAGATCCCCATCCCTCTAGAGCCTCATCATGAGCATGGAAGAGAAATAATGGACATAATATTTCACCCATGTGGTCCTGGAGATTTCACCCCATCCATCAATACAATATTCATTAATTTGACCACTTCAATTCATAACCCAACAGATCCCGATAAAACTTTGTGTCTTGATACAAAGATGATTTATTGGGATTGCATTGATTCACAAATAGAGCCTGAATATATTTTCTCTAATGAAGAGATGTTACAACCATTTCATTTCGCACCAGGTTGTGCCCATGACGTATTCCATGTTGGTTTGGATCCTAAGTCAGTAGGACTTATAAATCTTATTGATGACATTCACTTGATACCCATGCCTCACTAGTTGGAGGATGGGTCACACAAGGCTATAGAAGCAACTTTCGAAGTGGACATTAGCGATGATCCCACTCAACAAAAGAAATTCAAGTTTGGAAAAATTCTATCTCCAAAAGAACAAGCCATCATAATTCCTCTCCTGAAAGAGAGGCCAAATATATTTTCTTGGACTTACAAGGATATTCCTGGGATAGATCCAAAGTTAGTCATTCACAAACTTTCATTATATCCCATGAAGAAACTAGTAAAACAAAATTTGAGAAAAATGCATCCCACCATCGCTTTGATGGTAAAGAACGAATTGCAAAAATGATTGAATGCAATTTTCATAGTTCCTATTGACTACCCTGAGTGGGTATCGAACATGGTACCCATGGGAAAACCTGATGGAAGAGTTTGTATCTGCATAGACTTTAGAGACTTAAATAAGGCAACTCCAAAGGATTCATTCCCATTACCAAACATAGATTCTCTTGTGGATGCAACCATAGGTCACGAAATGCTCTCCTTAATGGATGGTTTTTCTGGATATAACTAGTTTCGGATTAAACCCGAGGATCAACATAAAATCACTTTCATTACTCCATGGGAAAATTTTTGTTACAAAGTGATGCCATTCGGTCTCAAGAATGTCGGTGCCACATATCAGTGGGCCATGACATACATATTCCATGACTACATGCATAAGATCTTAGAAGATTACATGGATGAATTACTTGCCAAGTCACTATTACGGCAAGAGCATGTTGAAGTCCTTAGAAAAGTCTTCAATCGCCTCATTAATCACAATGTCAGATTGAATCCTAAGAAATGCATCTTTGAAGTAACTTTCGAAAAGCTTTTGGGATTCATAGTTTCTAAGAGAGGCATTGAAGTCAATCCCACAAAAGTAAAAGCTATACTGGAGATGGGCACCCTTACCAACATCTAGGAGTTAAGAAGCCTACAAGGCAAAATAGCATCCATAAAAAGGTTCATTGCACAATTATCAGATAAGTGTCAGCCCATGAACCAGTTTCTACACAAGGAAGTCCAATTTCATTGGGATAGAGAGTGCCAACAAGCCTTTGTAGAGATTAAAACTTATCTAGTGATGTCGCTAGTGTTGGCTCCACCAAGGCCATATATAACAACCTTACTATATAAATCAGCTATTTATTTCACTTTGGGCACCATGTTGGCCCAAAATAACATGGAAAACAAAGAGCAAGCCATATATTACATTAGTCGTACATTGGTGAGTTATGAGCTAAGGTATGCGTATGGCTAAAAGTTGTGTTTAACAGTGGTCTTTGCAACTCAAAATTTGTGACACTACATGTTGAGCCATATGACCTCTGTTATATCAAACCAAAATCCTTTGTAGTACATGATGAACAAGACATATCATAATACGCGTATCGCAAAGTGGAGAATGCTATTGATAGAATTTGATCTAGTCATAAGCCAAAATTCCATCAAGGAATAAGTTATAGCATATCAATTAGCAAAGGCACCTCTTTAGGATAACAAGCCTCTCACTATATAATTGACTGATGATGCAATATTCACATTATCAAATCCATCGAAACTCAAAGAACCTAAGAAGGAAAGAGACATGTCATTGTTCTTCGATGGTTCAAAGTGTGAACAAGGGGGAGGAGCAAGGATAGTATTTATCACATCGTAGGGCATTCCATTGCCATTATCATTCAATCTAGACTTCCCATGCACAAAAAACAACACAGAGTATGAAGCCTTGATCTTGGGACTCCAAACAACAGTTGCAATGGGTATTAAAATATTGAATATCTTTGGTGACTCCTTGCTCATAGTAAACCAAGTCAAAGGATTGTTCCAATGCAGGTGCCCACTCTTGAAATCTTACAAGGAGCTTGTTAATACTTACTTAACCTGGATGGAATGGTATGACATTGAGGCAATCCCTCATACGTCAAAAAAATTTGCAGACACCATGGCATATTTGGGATCCTTAATCCCTTAGAATCTGTCTACTGATTTCACGATCGTTCATGTGAAAGTGTTCATATTTTCTACAATACAGCATGAGGTTATTGAAAACCTAGATTCAGTCAACATGATCTAAATCGAGCCAAATCAGGATTGGTCATTCAAAGTTAGAACCTTCTTGCAAATGGCCCCTTGGGAATATTTGATCTCTCAAGGTCCCATAGAATGTGGAACAACCATTCATCACAGGGTTGTTTCCCAATTAGTGTTCACAAATGCTAGATTACAGGATTAGCATATAGAAGTAATGACTTATCAAGATTGGCTTTCCCAATTGTGAGACTTCCTGAAGCTTGGAATAGTATCACAAGGTCTATCGCATACCAAAATATGAATGTTTAAACAAAATGTGACTAGATACATTTTTCTAGGAGATATCCTCTACAAAAAAGGATATGATGGAGTACTTCTCTATTGTCTTAAGCCCCAGGAAGCATCCTGGGTAATTTCACAAGCTCATGACAGTACATGCGAAGGATGTTTCAATGGCATGGCCATAATCAAGCATATCTTGCGAATGGGTTACTATTGTCCCACCATGGAAAAGGACTATTGTGAATATGTCAATAAATGCATTAAGTGCCAATATCATGCAAATATCACGTACTGGCCATCACAAGACTTGCAACTAATCTAGGAAACATGGCCATTCTCGTAGTGGGGACTAGACTTTATTGGGAAGATCTCACCCCCTTCCTCAGGTCAACACACATTCATCATAATGAACACTAAGTACTTCACTAAATGGGTTGAAACAATCCCCCTAACATCGACAACTAGACCAAGGATTGCGGAGTTTATACTCCATAATATCATAAGTCATTTTGGGGTCCCTTCAAAGATAATATCGGATAATGGGCCATATTTCAAGAACAAAAATGTGCGTGCTTTAATAAATAAATACCATATTCAGAATTTTTTTTCAATGCCTTATTATCCACAAGCAAATGGGTAAGCAGAAGCCTCAAACAAAACAATAGTCTCCATATTGAGGAAGATGGTGTAAGAAAATCACAAGGATTGGCACATATAGTTGCCTCTGGCACTATGGGCATATAGGACTAGTGTACGGACGCCCACTGGGGCAACACCATTTTCACTTGTATATGGCATTGAGGCCATCATGCCACTACAATTTGAAATTATGACTCTATGCATAGCATTGAAGGACTTCATAGATGACGATACCACACGGTAAGGTCACCTTTATTAGTTGATGCTTCTTGATGAACGATGATTCAATGCTTTAGAGCATCTTCACATTTACCAAGACCGCCTTGCGCAAGCTTGCAATAGCAAAGTCCACTTAAGAGATTTCCAAATTGGGTATGTTGTGCTCAAATAAAACCAATAGAATTCTAATTTACCACTGCACCTGCGAGACAAATTCATGGTAAATTGGATAGGCCCTTACATGGTTTTAGAAAGAGTTGGGTCTGGAGCATATCACCTTATATCATTAGATGGAATTGAAGATCCTAAACCTCTCAATATAATTCACTTGAAGGCATTTTACACATAAAAAAAATTCAAATATAACAAAAAAAAAAAAACTGCCCCTTGAGCTGCATCTAGAGAGTGGTAATGTGACCAACATACTCCTAAATTTGCCCCTCATACTCATCCAATAGTAACTGCAGGCATAGAACCTATGCCCTTGAATCTGTCTCTAGATACCCCTATGGTGTAGGAGGAACAAAAAATTGCATCCTAGTAGTACCTCCCCTGACAGTAGCCTACAAAGCTTATATATGTGATGTGAGCTACTCTATGGTGGTATCCCACTGTGCTATGGTAGCATCTCACTTTTGCACCTGGATCTGGGTCGACTGGAGCTCTTGACCTCATGCAACTGTGCTCTCAAAGGATAATCTCTCTCCTCGGGTTCTAGCTCCTCGTCATCCTCCTCAGGAGCCTCCTACTCCTCCACTACTACCTACTCCATTGGATAGAACAATACCTCAGTCCTGGCTTGGACTCTATGCCCTGTTAGATCTGTGCCATCATCCCTGTCATCATCCTCGTGACCTAGGCTACTGGTACCACACCTTATTCGATCCCCCACCACTGAGTGTATGCCTTTATAATGCCTCTAATGACTCTTGGGTCAACTGCTAGGGCATCCTCCTCATATGAGAGCTCTGTAATCTATCATGAGGGTAGGTACTTCTACACTATGAGGTGCCTATACAAAAATGGAACAAGAGGCATGTCCTATTGTAGCCCGTACTGATGGAGAACCCGAGAGTAGAAGAAATACTCCCAAATGCCAACCTTACAGTCAAGGAGCCACCGCTCATGTCGTGTTCTAGTAGTAAAACTTGCCGCATAATCCCACGTTGAGTTCTCATGATATGGGTGCCACATAACATCTCTGCCCTGCAGCCCAGTGAAAGTAGCAGTATAGTGGGGAAGCTTCCCTGCATGATGACGACTCTTGCGTAGCTCATGCTCTTGATCCCATATAGTGGTGTAGCACTGCATACACTCCTCCATAGTTGTAATCTTGGTAGGAAGCCCTCTGGGATGATCTATCTAGATGTGCTTCCATCCCTAAACCTGTATAAGCAAGCTACAAGCAATGCTGACACAACCTCACCGATGGATGTGGTACAACTCATCATAGCACTGGGCCAAAAAAGAACTACCCCATGCATATATGATAGACTCCTCACTATCCAAAAAGTCTTGAATCATCACCAAGAGGTTCCACGAGAACCTCAAACTTGAGCAATCTAGAATTAACATATTTTTGATGACCATCAGCAACACTGCATGCCTCGCAGAGAAGACACCCTCATCATACCATTGCAAAATGAACACTCCCCTAGATTTGGTTTCCTTGAGAGCCTTCATAGAGTGCCCTCCAAATACCTGAGTGAAAAAAACAACCTAGTCATTAGTGGCTAAAGAGATAATGGCCACTCCATCAAAGGGGATCTGGAATATCCTATACACATATTTTGGCGTGATGGTCATCTCGTCGGTAGGAAAGTGGAAGGTATTGGTCCAAGGGTTCCATAGATGGAACAAAGCCATAAGGTAGGCATGATATTCTAGGATGGTGGGTAGTCTGGTGACATACTATAGCCCACGGGCTTTGATCTAAGCCCAATCATCTCATCCAAGAGGGGCAGGAGTGTATTCATGAGCTTCGAGTCCCGATCCTGAGTAGTAATAATCTAAGAAAAATAAAGAAAATTAATTATAACTACAATGCATCTAAGGCATAACTCACAATAAACATGAAAACAATGCAAATAATGGTGGGTTATCCTAAGTATAGGCAAAGGCAGAGTTACACCTAATCAAACAAGTCAAAATTAAAAAAAAATCAATAAATCAATCGAGAAAATTTCAAAAAAATAAAAAATTTCACTAAGTGTTCTTGGTCGTTGTCGCCTACAATGTCTAGAAATTGGCCGCTGTCGCCTATAGCGACCAAGTCCCAATGATCAATTTTTTGATCGTTGGGATTCAAATCAGTTGCTGCCCATGATAGCGGCCAAGTTGTAGGCCTTCCTGGCTGCTCTGATAGACAACGACCGATGGGTGACGAGGAAGATGCGTCGACCCTAGGATAGAAAATAATAAAACAAAATATAACAAGAACAAAAAGATAAAATGGGGACAATCCCACCACATAAAAACCTAAACTAATCCTAGCTACAGGTTTTGATTCATTGCCAACAAGCTTAATGAGGTTCAATTACTGATTTCTTTTAGTGGTTTAGTTTTACCAAAACAAAAAAAATTGAACAAGCAGGGTTAAGGTTGAGGGAGTACCCAAGAAGCTCTAATTCCTCCACCCGAAGACACTTTGCCCCATGCAGCTATGATATTCCAAGTCGTAGAAATGCTCCAAATCACAAAAGTCACTTTCACCTCAAAGCTCAAGAAAACAAATTGACAATTGGAAAAGTGAAAATACAAAACCCTAGGTTAACTTTTACAGTGACTTAGCCACTGTTGATGTTAGCGACCCATATTGCTTGCCCGCTCAGGATGAGAGCGGCTAGGGCCAGACCTTTTGTGGCCATTGTACCTAACAGTGACTAAGATCCTAGGCAAAAAAAACCATAGCCCCTCCATGAGAAGCAACAAAAACATTCAAATAAGCACATTTTGATGACTTCTAGTCATCTTAATGACCAAAATAACATAAAAAATCACATAAAAACAAATTCTCGAGTAAGCCTCATACCCAGCCACTTACTCTATCAACTTAGCGATTACAACGACTTGAAATCCATGTAATTTGGTAAGACGAGTAAGTCACCATAAGGCTACTTGGGGCAAAAAAATTCATTTTGGAATCATGATGTATCACTTCAAACCCAAAGAATACCAAGATGGTCGAACTGCTCCACGAGTGCGATAGGATCATCCTCATTCCCTTGTGACATCAAAAACACTAAGCCAAAGTGATGCAATATGAGCATAAACAAAATCACTCATGCTAACTCCCTAAGAATGCTATTAATAGTTGGACTGCTCCTCTGGATAGGGATAGATGGTTATCATAAACAATTGGAATCACACTTGGATGTGAGTCCACCCATTGAAGGAACAAATTTTAGGAAGGAACCAAATTAATCATATTGGTCAAGTGACTTGTCACTTCATTCATTGTCATTTCTTCACCAATTCATTGAGTGAAGAGGTAGTTCAAATATTCAAAATAATCATAGTCAAATTTAACAAAATATCACTCGATCATAACAAAATCATGTTTTTCCTACGAATCATTGCATACAACAATCACATAATTTCTCTTGTTTTCTAGGAACATAAGCAAACATGATATTTTCAATTGTAGCTCTCCTGTCGGTTGAAACTATTTTAGCAGTTGAAGCTACCCGATTGAGTTTGAGGAATGAGTGCAATTTAACATGTCCAAGCCACAGAGCTAATTCATTCAAACTTTGAGGCAATGATTCAAAGGGTGCATGCCATCTTACATGATAGGGCCATCTGACATTGATCAGACCATTAATCACTATACACCCTACAAACAGATCAGTCTATGTTTTTGGTAAATGTTGTGTTTTCCACATAGCACATCACAAAAAGGGGCATCTATAGGCACCTAAAATATGTCATATCTAGGGGAGCTACTCACATAGACACATACATTAGATCATATGACATAATATTGAACTTTCAAAGCATCAAAAGTGGTTCTCACCACTCATCTGGGGTGTTTTAAACCCATCCAAGCCTAGTTGCTCAAGACTAGAGCAGCCAAGCTGCTCAAGACTAGAGCGTCCATACCTTATCCACTCAAACCTAGAGTGGCCAGACCTTAGCCACTGTAGATGATAGCGACCAAATATTAGCCACTGCAGATGATAGCAGATAAGCCATAAAAAGTATTTTGGTGACAAATATGCCCAATCACAGGTGGAAGTGGCAGTCTGCATGCAATAAAGGTGAGCGGGAGTAACATTGCATTCCCTTTCATAGCGAGTTTGCATAGGAGACTTGAGTTTGCATTTAGACTTCAGTTAAATAGTATTTAAACATAGAAAAAATAAAAGCTTATCATGCTAACCTTCACTACGCATGAGGGATTTGGTCCTAGGGCTTGGGCATAGACTGAGGGTTTCACACACTTTAAAAGGTGCAAGCCTAAGAGCACCAAAGGATAATATATCAATATCAGAGATCAGAATAAGTCCAAATTTGAGGAGAGCTTTTGAGACTAGGAGAGCTTCCCTTGGATATCATGTTTATGATGAAGCCCTGATGAGTTGGAGAATAAAACAATCACCATTTTAGAACATCAGATACAATATTTGATCCATAACTTTGGAGCAAAGAGAACAAGATTCACTTTAGTGACCGCTATCATTGGACAGTGGCCCGCGGGCCTAGCTTAGGGTTTTAGACATTAGTTTCATTATTCTGTTTAGCATATCATTAGCATAACATCATTTCATTCATTCACATTTATAGCATTAGTTTCATTTGCACTTTCTTTCATCTGATATATTCATTACTAACAACCTCGTATGGGGAGGCATTCTCAGACATCTAAGTGTGTGTTATTGTTTCATTGCTTATAGGGCCACAAGTTCTTCAGATAGAATCTGCAACATACGAGAGCAAAAGGGATCCCTCTAGGAAACATACCTAGGGAAGGAGGCATATGTAAACCCTCATACATTTTCATGTGTAGAATTGGGAAGCTTGTGATAGCACACCACCCCTTTGTGAGGGGAAATTTTACCCACTTGTAACCTTATTGTATCGAGATGGGTATCCCTAAGAAGGACCGACATGTAACTGGGTTTTAATACAAATAAAGATACATATCTTTGTTACTTATGTGTTATATGCTTTTTCATGGTCTTCCATTTCATTTTGGGTTTAACACATTTGCAAGTAGAGTAAGAGCGATGCGTGCACCCCGGGGTTGCTACACAACCATGACTTTCCACTTTTTCATTGTCCCTCTATCCAACTCAATCTATCACATGTAGGTAACCTCTTGCCAATTTGGGTCTATTTCCCTTAGAGGAATCACACGAACACATCACTAACCCTCTACTCTTAGACCCTCAATTTTCATTAGGTACTTTTAGACAATATCTTCATTGGGACCCACCTTATCTATACCTAGTGATGATCTAGGTTGATCTGATGATCCTTTAGCTTGGTGTTCTCTTACTTACCCCTTTTTTCATAGTCATCCTACCTAGATATCCTTCAAATATTTTTAAATGCTTGTTCTCATACATGAAGCACCATTCATATTTGCCTAAATGTAGTATGCCATATAGTACCTATGTTTGTAAACACTACATTGTCTACCCTATGATCCTATAGGGGTGGGTAATCCATACCTAAATCCACTATAAAATTAGGATTCAACCCTTTTTTAAATTCTCTATCCTAATTTATTTGTTGGTACTATATTACACTCAATGGGACATCCTCCACCAAGTTAAATCATCTTACTAATCACAATCCCCTTGATGGATCATAAAACATAATTGATGTTATAACCTTACCAAGTTCTAATTATAATCCCACTATAATATATACTCTTTATAGGGTCACTATATGATTTACTATCTAGTTAGCTCATCAAATTGCCAACAAGCCCATCCTAGGTTTTCATATTGGGGAGTCCTATGCCCATTCTCAAATTAATTTCCCTATCAATGTGAGTAATAAGCCTCAATACTCCATAAATACTAACAATAACAAAGGTTTAACCATAACTATATGCTCTTAGACCCACACCTAGAGTAGGATGCAACAAGGAAAGACACTACCCTCCCTCGTATACCACCTGATGTAACTCATGATATAACACAAACATACCAATTGTCCCCTAAGTAAAAACCCTCTAGTGCTCTATGATATTTGATAATATATTTCTCAATATCCAAGGTAGCACCCTTGCACTTTTATTTGGTGATACCATGCCATAGATGAGTGTAATGAAAAATTCCTTCTATTTTTTGAGGTGGCCATAATGGAATGCAACTTTCAAAATAATGCTAGAACTATACAACACACCAGATTTAATCAAAAATCTAGCTGATTTTAAACGTAGTGCCCTACATTGAGTGGAATTCAAATGAGAAGGACACTTACCATGCAACAAAAAATATACAATATCTATGTACCATTCCTCTATAGTGATATCATTAACCTCATAGTTTTGGCACGTTATTGAAGGGTCAATTTCTATGATGGCCTTGACCAAACCTTGTCCATGCACTATCTTCATGGGCTTTATCTCTAAGTCAAATTCTTGAAGGGTAGAAAGCCATTTTCCCCTTATTTCACCTAGCTCACTCTGTAAGAACATGGACTTTATTGCAGGGTCAGGAACTATAGCAAAAACTTTACTATGCACAATGTAATACCTAATTTTTTTTAAAGTTTTAAACAAGACATACATTTTCTTGTCTAAGATAGAATACCTCAGCTTTGCATCCTTCAAAGGAGAACTCATAAAGGCTATAGGATTTTCAATGTTGTCTTCACTTTTTTGAGTTAACACACTTGAAAAATAATGATCTAAAGCAAATGTGTAAACATAAAATAGTTTAGCATAGTATGGACTAATGAGAATAGGGGCTTTGGAAATAGCATCCTTGATGCTTGTGAAGGCATATATTTTCTCATTGGTCCACTTTATCAGAACATCCTTTTTTAGCATATGATTTATGGTCTTGGCAATCTTGGCAAAACCTGAAATGAATTTTCTCACAAAGTTAATCTTACCAAAAAAGGACCTAAGCTCATTTTTACTATTGGGATGAGGAATATCATGGATAGTGGCTATCCACTATGGTTCTATAGAAATCCCATATTTCAAAATGACATTCCCTAACAACTTACCCTCTGTTATCCCAAAGATGCACTTTTTTTGGATTTAGGAAAATTCCATGTTCCCTGCACCTTTGGAGTACTTTCCTCAAGTTTTTAACATGATCTTCCCTCTTCTTGGAGAAGACAGGAATATCATCCACATAGAAAATAATGCACTTACCAATGAGCCCCTTGAATCAATCCATGGCTATTTGGAAAGTGGCTCCAGTGTTCAACAAACCAAATGACATCCTCTAGTAGGCAAATATTCCTCACTTCATGGTGAAAGTCATATTCATCCTATCATTTGGATGTATGATAATTTGATTAGATCCTCAGTATCCATCCAAAAATGACATCATTTCAGATCCATTTACCTTTTGGAGTATCTCGTCAATGGTGGGTAATGGGTAATTGTATTTTTGGCAAGGTTTGTTCAAATTTCTAAAGTCTATGCACAACCAAATTTCTCCACTCTTTTTCCTAACAGGGACAAGATTATCCACCCATGTGGAATGCCTTATAGGGAAGATGATTTTAGCTTCCATTAGCCTCTTCACTTCCTTCTCTATCAAGGGCTCTAGGATTGGGTTAATCATTCTTTGCCTCTATCTAAAAGGCTTGGAATCAGGCTTCAGAGGAATAGTATGAATGATTACATTCTAGTCATATGTTTTTAGCTCTTCATAGCTCCAAGCTATGCAATCAATGTACTCTCCTAAAATCTGAGCTATTGACTCCTTCCATCATTGTGTACATGCCTTTGTAATGAAAACTTCACACGGATCTACTGCACTCCCCAAAATGATTGAATTGCATGATTCCTTGGGGGATGGTATTTTTATTTCCATTTTCTTTTGATATCCAATATCAAACAACTTTTCAAGAGAGGCCCTATCACTTGGCATCTTGTTCCATACTTCGGTTGTTCCTACTTCTACTTGCCTCCTCTCTTATTCGTCTATAACCTGCTTTTAAAATATATCAGAATTAGTAACAAAACTAAAAATGTGTCTATCAAAGACCTATCAATTCGTGACATTGTCTGTTATGGAGGGGCAACGCAATAACTCTATGTAATTTTTTTTACATTTTTTTATGGTTAGTAGGTGAAAGCATGTTGGACGCTACAGCTAATGAATCAGCCATTTTATTATTTTTTCTTGAGATGAGGGAAATATTGAAAGCATCAAACCCATTAATTAATTCCCTCACTCTGGTTTTATAGAGGTTCAACCTCTTGTCTCTATAGGTATAATGCTCCTTGACCTATTTGACTACTAACTCTGAGTCTCTTGATGCCTTAATGCACTTTACATTTTATCTTAGAGCTAACTAAAGTCCAAAAATTAGGGCTTCATACTTTGCCACATTATTGGTGGCCGAGAACTGTAGTCTGTAGGCAACAATCAAAGGCTTACTACCAGGACATGTGACTTCTACCCCAGCTCTCACACCTTGTTTTTATTTGGACCCATAAAGCTTTAGGGTCCACACACTCTTGTTTTATTTCGATGTGCCATGGTAAAGATTATCGTTTTGGGACACTACGACGATGTCTTCTATGTCAAAATTGTAAACCCCTAATTTTGTTTCAGTAAACTGAATCTCAATGGGTTTATTATACTCTGTAATCATTTCCCTAAGTCTGGGCTCTCTGTCTACCTGAATTTGGTTTGCAACTCTTCTCCATGACAACCACATATGGGAGGAATCAGTCACCACATAACCATTGAGATTTTTGCTCCAATATCTGCCCAAAACCATGCCATACTTGGAAACAATATTTAGCACAAGGATATCCGTGTAATGTTGGACCCTAGGCTCTAAGTTGATTTGAACTAGGACATATTTTACAACACCTACTACATCCACCATAGATTTGTCCAATTATACCACTTTATTATTTGAATGAACAAGCTTAAGTCCTAGCTTTTGGCTTATCTTAAGAGGCATGATATTGTCCGAGGCACCAGAATAAATCAAACAGTTGTGTAAATTCTTACCTACGATCCTAACGGTTATGAGAAAAGGGGGTACCTATGGTTTCTATTTTATCATAGCAAGTTGGGGTTCTACAGATTTAACCTCATGAATTTGACTTGGGGAATTCAATATCTTCCCCCTGATTTTATCCTGCCCCAAAAATTGAGAGACCTCATACATTGAGATATTGGCATTGGTCCTTTTCATGTTTTATTCCAAGTTATAAGTGGATGTTCTAGTATTTGAAACTTTTGGCATTGTCCTAGGTGCTTCCAAAAATGGAGGTGGTGGATTCACATCACCTTTTGTATCAGGAGGAACTAAAGGGTTGTTTGGGGGAGTAGAGGATGTTTTGGGATCCTTAGAACTCCTAATAAAATACTTGTGATTGGCTTTCCCAAAACGTCTAGTAGCCTAAGCTTCCAAGGCTTCATCCTCTTCCTCTCTTAACACATTCATATCTTCCTCCATCTCATCGTTTTCTAAATAATGAATAAATTTAGACACCAAAGCGTCTAATTTTCTATGGCAACAATGATGCATTTACTCATCACATGAATTTGACTCATCAAAATATCCTAACGCATCAGCCTGATTGGATATCGTATTGGATACACACCCATTGTTAGGCCGCATATTGTACGATACTGTTCTCCTATGGCTATGGTTTCGATTGAGAATGAGATTTTGGGCAACTTGTTTTTGTAACGGAATTATGTCATTGCCCTATTTGATGATCATTCTCTTGAGCTCTTCCAGCTCAAAATTGGAACCTTATGGCTGGTACATGATAGCCCCAGATCCACTAATATTTTTGACATTAGCAACCTCTAGATTAGGCACTAAGGTTTGAATCTGGGTGTTTTGGGTTCACCATGGACCCTTGGCCTACAGAGGAACAACCATGGGATACACATTTGAGGCTTGAGTACTAATCGCCTCAAATCATGGCAAGGTTATCTGATTAGTAGCCATCATTTGTGGAGTTGGTGGAATGACAACATTAGGGTATGCCAAAAATATGGAAGCATGGCAGAAAATGGGTATGACTGATGATATGGCAAAGCATTCATCATGGGAATATGAGGTGTCACAACTTGATTCATCATGGAAAATTGATTGTAAGGGCCATATTTCCCTAACATGGGAAATTGAGGCATAGTGCCACCTTGCGGTGTCATTTGTTGCTCAATAGTCATGGCTTCAGCATAGGCTAAGGCTAGCGTTGTAACTTGAGGATTTCTCCTGGTAAACATGGCTATCATCAAGTCTAAGGTTGTGAGATATAATTGCAATGCTACAGTAGTATCTATTGCAAAATGACAAGTCATGTTTGTGTAAAGCTTTTGGAATCTAGAATTAAATGTTCTGATAGGTTCATTAGTATACCTCTTGCATGATATGAATTAGTTATACATGATGGTTGGATATAGCAATGACCTAAATTGATTAACAAAGGCAAATTTAAACTAGGCCCAAGATGTAATGGACCCTATAGGAATATTCCTATACCATTCATGAGCCATTTGGTCAAAGCTATTAGGGAAGAGTCGACAAGTGATGTCTTCATGACTGACTCCCTGCCTAATCATATGGTCCTTGTAAATTTGAACATGCTCTTTAGCTGAAATGGGACCATCATGGAAAAACTTAGGGATAGACCTCTAAAGGTGCCTAGGTATGTCATGGACATCCCCATGTATACTTAACAGAGAACTTTGGGTATCAAACTAGGGAATTGGTTGTTGCTGCTACTGTTGTTGGGCCATATTAACAAAAGATAATGGCCCTACTAAAGTAGTTGACACACTTGGGATGATAGATATGGGTACACTTTATGGAGCTATTGCGATGGAAATAATGGGTGCACACCCACTAAAGGTATTCAAATTCAGAGGTCTGAGAGCTAGCCTTTCCAAATCTTGGAAAAGTGTCTCTAAACCTAATATATCAGAAGGCTCGGATGGAGTTTTGATCCCCTATATTTTATATCTCGGTTTCCTAGGTTTGGAAGAAAGACTTTGAAAAATGGTTTCCTCAATGGTTTTAGACCTAGTAGCAATGCGTCTAGGCGGGTCCATCTTGAGAAACTTAAATCTATTCTACTAAGGTTTCTCACAAACTAGTCAATAGTAACATGTTGCACCTGCAAACACAATATTATTGAACCAAAACTGACCATGTTAGCATTAGCAAAAAAATAAAATAAATCACAAAGCATAAAATAAGGCCCTCCTTCTAGCACCAAATATTTTGAGTGTATATTTTACCCAATTGCAAAATACCACCACATGCAGAGTATTGAATAGAAAACTCTGTCTCAAAAAGAAACCTAATGACAAACATTCAACTTCTCCAAGGTTCTGGTAAAATATCTAAAGATTGTAATAGTGCCAAAAATAATTCAATAATGCATGTGACCATAAACAAGGGGGATTTTGTTGGTTCTAAACAATGCTTAGTGATTGAAAGATCTAACTGAAAAGCTAGTGTAAAATAAAAGTTCTTTGTAGGGTTTTTTTAAATTGATGCTACCCTGAATCCCTGTTAGTAAAGTATTTTATCTTCACTTAAAAGGTTTCAAAGATAAAATGTGGAATTGTCCACTTCATTTTAATGTTCGTGCCTTTAAGATGAAGTAAATTTTAGATATTTGGGTTCATTTTATCTTCCTTATGTTGATTCCACTACCCTAATAGTAGTTAGTAGAAGTTAGCGTGTTAGCAATGTTAACAAAATTAGCTTTCATTTCTTATCTTAATTTAATGTGAAATAACAGGTTAGTATCCCTCCTAAACCATGTGTTTTATCTAAAAGCTTAGATTAATGAATTTTGGAGGTGAAATTTTTTGGAAAATGACCAGAATGGAAATAACTTGAAAGCTTAACAATTATGGAAATGGACCAGAATAGAAATGAAACTAAAAGGAAATTAGCAAAAATTTTGGAAAAGGACCAGAATGGAAATAAAAGAAACTGAAATTCTAGATGGACCAGAATGAAATGATTAAATGCTTGAAATAAAATGAACTTAAAAAAAATAAATAAATAAACAATGCAGATTTGGTTAGCTAAAAAAGTCAAATTTTGAATTAGTTTAGCAAGCTTCTCCTTGCAAAATCCCAAGTTATGAGGTAATCATAAAACAACCTGAATTAATGGACCTGCAACATAAGCACAATACCATTAAATCAAGTGCAAGACTCAAAGAAAATAATAGAGAAACTGCATCATCTTGACCTTCGCCTCTTGCAACCCATTTCATGGCATAAGACAATGGCTAGAAGTCACTAAAATGCAGAAATGATAAGACACTAAAAATGCTAGCTTTATGATTAGAAACCCTCCTTTTGATTTTTCTCACAAAAGTTTGCTACCTTCTCAAAATCTGAAAAATTCTCTTTCTTATTGGTTTTCGGAATGTTACATCATTTCCAGGGCCCCTAAATAGGCAGGATAGCAAGGTATAAATAATGCTAAGAAGTCCTTTCGCTTCAACTTATTTCAAAATTAAAATAATAAATGGATATAATAAAATAATCCATCATCATTTTATGTGATTTAATATAATAAAATAACACTTCTAAACATTATTTTAAACAATAATAAAACCAAAAATATAATCTTACGTAAATCCTTGTCTCCCATTTCTCTTCTCACATAGGCTTTCTACCCAAGAACACCCCTTTGCACCCATCAAAATGAATAATAAAAAACATTTAACTATACCTTATAACCCCTATGATTTTAGGTCTCCTTTAAAACATTGAATATAATCAAACAACATTCACATTAAAATAAGGTAGGCCAATCTCATTTAGTGAGATTTTTGTTGTGCTCTTTGAAACCAAGACCCGATGGTATCTCTTCGAAGCCATACCAAACATGCCCAAGGATTGGGACGACATCCCCCATGTTGGGCACTTTGGTTTCCATATAACCCAGTGAGGCCATCATGCCATCAATGCAACCATGGTGTTGTCAAAACCACGTCGTGGTTCTACGATCGACACAGCCATGGTGCTATCAAAACAACATTGCCATGGTGATGTGTTCGATCGCAGCCATGGTGTTGTCAACACCACATCAGGGGGCTACCATCGATGCAACCATAGCACTGTCAACCCTTTGCCATGGCTATCGATCTCCTTTCTCCTGCACTCATGCTATGCAATACCAATGAAAAACTTTTCATGCTCTCGAGGTAGACCTTTATCTCCATCAATTAGGGTTATGGGTTGCCCTAATAATGTTTCTTTGTTGTCTTGTTTGACGGTATGCCTCTGGTTTCAACCATTTCACTGTCAAATCCGACATCTTATGTGTTGTCCTCTTGAAACCCTAATGCTATATTTGGACCTCTTCCTCTTTTTCTAGCGTTATGTAGACTCAAACGTTTTGAAATAGCCACCCTTGCCTTCGATCATTTTGAATAGTCGCCATCGCCTTCTCCTGCAATCAAATGTAACATGGTCAAAGATATTATTATCACATCCTTTGTAAAGTATATTATAATAATATTATTATATACAATATAATAATATAATTATAATAATAACATTTTAGAATAAAATAATCATAATAATATTATTATAATAATAATATTTTAGAACATTATGATATAATCATAATAATATTATTATAATAACATTTTAGAACATCATAATAATACTATTATATACATAATATAATTAATGTAATTATATTAGGTAGATAATAGCATATTATTTTCTATCATAATTTCTTTGTTCCTTTTGTATCCTCTTCTTGTTTTAGGTAATGTTTTGATCAAGCCTTGCTTTATTAAACACATCCCATCACCTTAGATAGTATAAACAACATTAAACTCTATTTATCAAAATGGATTTTAATTAATCTAAGCATTAATGCCTAGATTAATTAATAATTAAATATAAAATAACTAAAGCAATTAAAATCATTAACATAAACGGTCAAACATCACTATTCTTACAAGACAAAGAAAACCAAAAACCTTTAATACCAAAACACGACAAGTGGGTCCCCAAGAAGCTTGGGGTGGTTGTGGAAACTCCACAACAATTATCACCATACATATGGGTGTATGTGTGTGTATGATTTAATGGATCTAGAGCCAATGGGGCTTGAACCTAGGACCATCTATGAGTAAGCAAGATGATTGTTTGATATGCCATGCACACATGCTATGACAATAGGAGATAAAATGTCATATGACTTTAAGTAGATGATGCTATTGCATGGAGCAATAAAAAAATTTCAATACAAATATTCGAATTTGACACCTCCCTTCCACATGTGAATTTCCCAACCACTATTCCATGCATTTAGTTTAGGTATATGAAGACTACCTTTAGCATGATGTGTATTTCATCCATATATTGGAGGAAGACCTTAACAAAAATATTGTGGGACTCAACCTACCAACCTCTTTGCTATAAACAATATGTCTAACTATTACATCAAAGAGGTAAATATCATTGAGAAAAAAGAGAATATAAATATTTGTATTCATCATCTATACACCAAAAAATTATGGTTAGATTTAAAATTGACAATATTTCAACTATAATAGACAATACTTACAATTGTGCCACTCCCTTCTAGCTTCAAGCATATGGTCTTGTCGCAATGATGTTTGTATTGGCATGCACTTCTTATACCAGAATTGATGAACATGTGATGACATGTCCCATAAATGATGCACAAATAACACATAAAAAATTGTTTTTACATTGTTTCCTTTGGCATCAAAAAATAATGTAGATTTATTTTTTAATAACAAAAAACAAGAATAATAACCTGATTATATCCCTTAATTATCAATAGATTGATTCATATTTTACTAATGAGTGATGCTACTTCAAATTATACTCTAATGCCATATTAAGTTTTTAGTATTTTGTTAAATATTCCAAAATATGAATCACCATAATCATATGCAAAAAATAAGAAAATGCAATTAAAATATATCAATACTAAACAAATAGAGAAATGAAGGGAGATGAAAAAGATAAGTAGAAGGTGGATGCCAATGGGAACCCTAATATCATATTTTATTCAAGCTTATGATACAAATGGATCCTCATTGAGGGGAATTTATAGTAAGACCAAATCCCCAATAAGAGGTTAACCTTAGGCCAACAAAAACTTAGCCTTGACAATGCACATAGGCTTACATAATTATATGCTCATAGGTTTACATTGACAATGCACATAAGCACTTCTTCTCATATTTGACCCTGGCCTAAACAAGAACAAATTACACAAATATCAACATAAATAAAGTTTTATTTGATATATATATATATATATATATATATATATATATATATATATATATATATATATATATATATATATATATATATATATATATATATATATATAAAGGGCTATCAAAGGGCTATGTTTAAAGGAATTGCATGAACCATGTTATACCTCATTTTCAAGGTGATCAACCACCATATTATACCTCCTTCCAATATGTGATCAACCACCATATTATACCTCCTTCCAATATGTGAGTATTGTATATATTTAAATCTTTTCTCCAATTCTCTTATTCTTATTTGAATTATTTGTAGTTGAATTTATGAGAAAGCCTTTCCCTTAGATAGGGTAAATATCACAAGTCTTGAATAACCATACACATGGAGTTGTTTAATGCCTTGTTCTTACACCAATTTTTGTGTCGTTTCACAATATATCAATTTTGCAGCATTATTGGTTGTTTTCCCTTAGCTAATTTTGAATTGAAGCATTTCATAGTGTGGTGCCACTAGTATCACACCACCAGCTGTTGCATGACTCGGGTTTGATTTAGAGGCTCCATAAAATAAAAGTGCAAGGGAATTTATCTTTGGAGCTTTGATTGTTCTAAATTATGGCCCAAAATTTAGGAGATTTTGGAGATACATTTGATGTAATACTTGTATATTTTCTTTTTAATATCCTAATGTCTTGTTGTTTATGATATATGCCTTTTCCGTTCAATACTATCTCCCTTAACACTCTATTGGTTAACACTTGAAAATTAGTTCTTGTGTCATAAAATATTATCCTATTTGTTTCCTTCCTATTGTTCGAATGATGAGTATTGGCACTGAATACCATATTTACTTGATAAGGTGCTTGTACTTCAGTTCTCGTTTGTACATTTATCCCCCACTAGTTAGGTAATTTTTAAGTTGAAGATTCTTGATAGTGTTGATCCTAGTTGTTGGGTTATTTCAATCTATATTTTAACTACTTTTGTACATTGAAATAATAGGTGTGATATTGTTTGATTGTTCTTAAGACACCTGTAGAAAATATGAGATCCCATGATATTCCTCTTAATGAGGTTGTCTCTAGTAAGAATCTTGTTATGGAGCACCAACCAAAGAAAGGATTGAATTTTGGGGGAAACATTGTAATTCCATACCTTATATATGGTTGAGTTATTTTAATATTGTTGTTGTAATAACACCCCTTGTCTGGTTATGTAAAAACTTGAACCACTAATAGAGCCCCATATAAGCTGATTTGGAATTTGGAGAGAAAGTTTAATCCCTTAAACTTAAATGTGTAGTTGTCTCCATGACTCTTGATCAATATGTGGTAGGGGTGGATATCTCACCCATTCAATTAATATTGAAAGAGATTTAATACCCAACTATTGTATATTTGCTTTTACTTATGGGAAACAATTCTTAATGATTGGAGGTCCTCCCAAGAATGGATCATCCCATATATTATTTTTTTACCATCCCTTGGAATACAAGAGGTATGATTTTATTTAATATATTTAGCTTACACAATATGTTTCCAAATTGAGGAGGAGCATATTAATTTTCACACTTTTTATTAGAAGGAGCCCATTAGAGTTATTTAGATATTTTTATTTTAAGATTTGCTTCCATGGAGATTCTAGTGGAGTGAGTAGATTCCAAAGTAGCTTAGTATTTAGTGCCTTCCTAACAATTATTGTTTTTCTAGTTCTTAGACCTCCCTACTCCTTTGGCTTGGTAACAATATCCCAATTGATCATATAAAACATTTTCCTATTTGTTTGCCTTCCCCCTTATCATAGGAAAGTTTTTAACATTGCATCTAACGTATACATTATATAAGGGTGAATGATACACCAATAATTGATATATGTGAAGAATTGCTAATATTTATTTGATTAGAATAGCTATTCTAGTAAAACTCAACCAATCATTGCTATATTATTGTATTCTACTTGATATCTTTTCTAGAATTACATTCCAAGTTCCCTATTTTTTTATAGAAACCCATAGGAACACCTAGGTAGTTAAAGGTATCACTACCCTTCTAAAATTCCAAAATCTGAGCAAAACCTCTATATTTTGTTGTTGAAGTATTTATAATGTAAAATATTCTCTTTTGGGTGTTTATCTCTACTCCTATGGCTGAAGAGAAACAATATAAAACTTCTTTGATTAACATGACACTAATAGGTCCGAGGTGTAGACCAATTGGTTCATTCTAACCCCATAAGGGGGGCGGAGGTCCAAGGTTCAAATATCGGGCCTCGTTAGACTGAACGCTTGTCCTTTTCCTAGTGCTTTTAGTGGTGTAAAAGGTTTAAAATGATTGTAGCATGGTGGTTATAAGGGAGGACTGCACAAATATTTGTGTGGTGGCTTCCAGGGCGGACAACACAGAATACTGTGGCGGCCATAAAAACTAGACAGCCTTGCCGGATTCATGGCGGCTACCAATTCCACCATGTAAATACAAAAAAAAAAAGCATGACACTAATTTGTGTGGCTTCCCCTAGTCAAATAGTGTCATCTACAAGTTGAGCATGAGTTATTGTTCTATATCCAGTAACTAGTCTAATTTCTAAGATTTGTTTCCTTCTTCTCAATTTGGTTAGGGTCCTGCCTAAATTTTTAGCCAGAAGGATATAAAGCTAAGGGGAGAGAGGACATACTTTCCTTAATCCTCTAGTGGCTTTAAAGAAGTTAGTAGGTTCCTCATTTATTAGAGGGGCTATCCAAGGTCCCTCTATGCAAGCTCTTATCTAGTCTATCATTTGAGCTGGAAATCCAAATTTGACTAACACCTGTGTTAAAAAAACAATGCCTACTCTATCAAAGGCATTAGCCTTACCAAGTTTAATGGCTATTCTTTTCTTTTTGGACTTGGTACTTGAGTGTATGGCTTCATGAATCATTATAATATTATCATATATTTGTTTCCCTCGAATAAAATCCCCTTATTTTAGCTCTATCAAATCATTAATAATCCTTTTAATTATGTTTGCTATTACTTTAGTCATTATCTTATAAGAACAATTGCACAAATATATAGGTATGAATCTGTCAAAAGTAACTGCATTTTTTTTTTTTTTTGTAATTAAAGCTAAGAAAGTGGAGTTGATTGCCCCAAATAGATTATCTATTATACTTATCTCTTCTATCATTGTCAATAGGCCATCTCCTATAATTTCATAAAAATACTAATAAAAATTATCGATGAAGTCATCTAGTCCTAGATCTTTGTCCTTGGGTAATGAGTATAACTTCTTCCAACTCTTATTTGGTTATTGTTGAAGAGAAATATTCTCTATATCTATTTTTAACAAAGGAGGAATTTTATTTAGGAGAGTGGCTTGAGCTCATTGATTTACTATTATATTTGTGATAAGGGTTGAGTAATGATCTCTTGCAAGTTGCTTTATGATTGCTTGATAAAAATATTTTTATTCAATTTTGTGAATATCTCTTATTGTATTTTATTGGTACTGCTGCATTATTTTTATATGAAAGTAGTTTGTGTTTCCATATCCTTTATTGAGCCAAATCATTCTTAATAAAAGTCTCCAATATGCCTCTTCTTCTCTAAAATATTGATCCATTTCTCAGTTCAATCAGAGTCTTCTCTCTTCTTGCTGAGGGGTTGGAGGTTGATCACCTATATCTTGATCTACTTCCTTCATTTGTTGTAACAATATGCTTGAGTTATTTTAAACTTTAGTCTTATTAGAAATCCAATCCCTAATGGATTTCTTGAGATTATAAATTTTTATTTTTCATACCTCTTGGGGACTATTTGCACAGACATGCTGCTTCTAGATACTTTCTACTAAAGGTGTAAAATCCTCATTCTCCATCCATTTGAATTGTATTTGAAAAGAATATTTCTTTTCCAAGAGCACTATCACTCGTTTCTAAATAGATAGGCTTATGAAATGAGACCAAAATTTGAATTATGCCACTTGATACAAGTGGATACCTAAATAGTATATCTTCTTGTATCAAGAATATATCTAATATTTCTACAATGAATTTAACCCCAACTCTTATATTTGTCCATGTAAATTTTCTATTTTTGGAATTATGTCCTAAAGTTTCTGTAGAGCTAAAAACACGACACCAAAAAATGCTAAATAAAACAGAATTCAAATAAACCAGATATTGCACAACAAATGAGATTTATATTAAATGGGGGGAGCCTAAAAACTTTGTTGTTACAATAGTGGATTTAAGAATCCTTTTTGATACAATTATTACAAATATTGCTAGGGTTCTCCGAAACCCTAGCCACAACAAATGGTGGTGTCTTCAGTTGCATCTTTGCTCCCAACAAGTGTGAGTGGGCTTCTATGTATCCGATGTCGGGCCACTCCAGCTTAATCAGTTATCCAATACTTCTGATATACTATCTAATATGCACACAAAGAAACACCAGAGAGTTAGTAATAATAATGAGGGCTCCACTATGTGAGCCCTCAAAAATCACAACTAAAACCCTAGCTATAATAGTATGAAATGCGAACAAAATTAAATAGTATGTAATATAACCAAATGAAATAGATTTACCTTGTTCTTTGCTTGTTGTCTATTGATGGTTGGATCTGTTGTAGGTTGATGGTGAAGGTGTGCCCTAGCGACACTCGAAGGCTAGGGGTCTCTAGAAGGCTTACGTAAAATGCTCGTGGGTGCCTGGTAGATACAGAAAATGGTCATGGGTGCTTGGGACTGGTAGGGAGGTTCCTAGAGGTGCTTGATGGTGATAGAAAGCACCCAAAGGCATTTAACGAAAGAAGGAATATTTTGTAGAAGCAGATCAGATGAAGGCAAGGGATGCAATGACAATGATGGCGAGCGAGGGAATAGGAAATATGATGGATGGAGTGGGGTTAGGGCACAAAGGTTGGGTTGAAACTCTAAGGCACTTTGAAATCTCGAGGAACCTTAGGGGACTTAGGGAATTCAATCACTTAGGGGTTGAGCCATCAAAATGGCTCCTATTTATAATCCAACCTAGGGCATGCTAGGGTTTCAATGACACTAATCGTGTGGCTGAGATTAAAGCATATCTAAGGGTGGATATTAAATTTAGGGTGTGGCATGGATTGATGTGAATGGATGGATGAGATTAAATGAAATTAGATGGCTCAGATTAATTTATTTATATAAATATATACTTATTAAATATATATAATATATATATAAATATATAAATAATAGGTAAAAATGGTGGGAAAGCTAGGATGGAGGACAAGTGGCTAGATTTTGGTGTCTACAGATGCCCCTTTTTGTACCATGTTGCGTGAAACATAATATGGTGCAAAAATACAAGACACCTGATCGGGCTAGGCACAGAAGCAACTTCTCTCTCTTGTTGGAATGTGAAGATGAAATCAAAGGTAAAAGAATAAATAATTTGGAGTTATTGTGTAGCTTACCCCCTCAATTGGTAAATGAGGTTGTGGATGAATCTCATGAGCCAATTGAAAAATCTGTGCAAATGGAATGTGGATGATATGAATGATGTAAAATGTGATACCATTTTTGCCCCAACGGTGGGAAGGGGATTGTTGAAAAATGTGAAATGATTGCATCTATTTTTGCCCCAATAGATGAAGGGTTTTGTGAAAATGTGATGAAAAATGTGTCTGTTTTTGCCCCAACAGATGAAGGGATTTTTGCCAAGTGTTGATGCCATGATCATGTAAGATGTATCCCAATGTGGGAAAGTCAAAACCAAATGTGGTTGCCCCAAATTTGGGGTGATTCGATGTTGTTGAAAATATGCCTTCCGGCATCATTGATATGCAATGATGAATATGCAAAGAAAAATAAAAGTAGTCAACCTCGGAGGGCCAGCTAGTGACTGTCAGATAATTCCTAGGATCGAAACCAATCACCCTAGCTAAAGCCAGTCGCCATGATGACTATCAGGGAAATATGAAATTATGAAATTTGATTTTGTCCATGTTTTGAGCCCCACGGACTAGGCCATCAATGACAGCTTTTGTGCAAATTGTTCTTGGCAAGGTTTCACTCAAAATGTGAAGTACCCAATATGATTGTGATCTCAAACAAGGAGATAAGTGATGATTATTATGACCAAGTGTCCTTATGGTAGGCTATTCATCTTACCAAATTGCATGGATGCAAATCACTGCAATCACCAAGTATATAGAATAACCCACTGGATACAAGGTTCACTTGAATGTTGTTTGAACTTGGAAAATGTGCAAATGTTGATGTGAAATGATGATGTCATGATATGTGTATGATGAAAATGATGATGATCATTATTTTGTGAAAATTTGTACCCTTTTGGGGTGCTTTTGTAATTTGCTTGTTGAATTTGCAATATGTGGTTGCAAACAAAAATTATGCATCCAAACTGATTTTTGTTTTCACAAAACTTGATTTTATGATGGAATTGATGTGTGGGTGAATTTTGGTGAAATTTGGAGGAGGTATGCTACCGATTTGATTGATTTTACCTTTTCTTGATTTATGCATCAAATGCCTGGATGCATTTTTGAGTCTAGAAAATGTGTTGTTGCTCTTTCATGCACCAGCAAATGCCCATGTGCACTTTAATTTATCTGCAAATGCCCATGTGCAATTCAACCTACCTGAAATGCCTCAGGGTACTTTAGTGCACCTGTAGATTCTATATATAGCCTGCAGAGTTGAAAATGAAGCTCATTTGTGCATTTTCAAGTTTGAGAAGCTACGTCTGAGGAGTGGAGTGAAGTGAGGTAGTGGGATTTTGGTGCAAAAGCTATGGTGGTGGAGGGAATGAGTGTTGTGGTTGGGGTAGAGGCAAGATTTGCCAAGGTAATATTTTTGAAGACTCTTTTGTGTTGTGCAAAATTTTGTTATTTTTGTTGTTTTTTTTACTAATGAAATGTGTTGATTGTTGTAGTTGCGGATTTTGGAGCCCCGACATCGATTTTCTCCTCTTGTTCTTGGGATGAGGAAATTTTTATCGAAGGTAGATTGGGGTGTGTTGAGGGCTGTGGGGTTGGAGGATGTGGCCCGATTGGATGTAGTGAGGGCTGATGAGGGGTATCTTTCAGCTTTGGCTGAAATATGGGATTCAGATAGGGGGACCTTCTAGCTATCGATCGAGGAGGTTACCATTACCCTTGAGGATGTGTATCACATTCTCAAGGTGCTAGTGGAGGGGCTGAAGGTGGAGGTGGGCCATGATAAGAAGGCCCATATGAGTAGGATGTTTGGGGATCGGTGGGAGGAGGTGAGGGTGGAGAGTGGGGGTATTCCATACTTGACCATGTATGTGGCCAAGGAGTTGGAGCCCCTCCTAGCTTTGGTGATGTTTGTGTTGGTGAACATAGTAGTTCCCAATAGTACTGGTTGTAGGTTCCCATGGAACCTATTAGGATTGGTGAGTGAGTTGCTCACTACACCACAATGCTATGCATGGGCTCTTGCTTTGCTGGTGTAGGTGTACCATGAGTTGTATGAGGTGATGCGATGAAAGAGGAAGGGCTTGGGATGCAGCTTTCTTCTTCAGTGTTGGGGATGGGAGCACTTTAGAGTGGCATGACCAGAGGGCCTACCCTATGAGGAGTGGGATGGTGTGCAGCCCTATGCGAGGATATGGGCAATGGTAGAGGAGGTACAATCGAGTCATCCAGTGCACTCGAGCCAGTGGTACCGGGATATGTGGGTGGGACTCACATCCACCCAAGTGATATGGAGGCCTTGGTGGGGGACCACATGGATTGGGGATAGGGAGCAATTACGGTGGGTGAGGTAGCCAAGGTGGATAGTTGGGAGGAGGTAGAGTGAGGTGGAGTACTTCTAGTTCTCATGGGTGTTGTGGTAGTTTGGCTTGCTGTAGGGAGTACCAGATGAGTCGGTGCTTTATAGGAGGTACCGAGAGGAGGTGGGGCTTCCATGTGTGGAGCCATGGAGGGAGGTGATCAAGGATGGTGAGGAGCTAGAGGTCCCTGATGTGGATGATGTAGGGATGACCCTCGAGTATGCGATGTGGTTTGGTGCCCAACTAGTATGGGTACCAAAGGTGGTGGCTGATGGTGAGGGTGATGTTGAGGAGTCTGATGAGACTCTAAAGTGATCGAGGCACCTTCAAGCTAGTAGTCAAAGGAAGAAGTTGAGGGGTGTAGGGTAGTAGACTCCTATGGCTAGTGAAGGGGAGGATGAGGAGGATGATATGGGGGAGATATCCAAGGTGGTGAGGCTACGGGCTAAGATGGAGCAGATGCAAGCGGAGCGGGAGGCTCTGGTGTAGTCTCATGATGAGGTTGTAGCATAGCTATGGGTGGAGCTTAGTGCATGGGATGTGACTATAGCTCAGATGCAGGCGGAGTGGGCGATGAGGAGCTGGTGGAGATGATCGGGAGATGATCATGAGGCTCTAGGCAGAGCTTCTAGGTAGGGAGCATTGACATGGGCTGGACTTGTGATGACTTTGGGCGAGTGAGGCATATGTGCACTCATTGGAGGATTTATGTATGGCAAACCATATCATGTTGCCAGATCCTCCATCTTCTTTGATGATGTAGTCGACTAGGCCAGCTGAGTCTAGGTAGAGTTCTAGGTCTAGGGCTCCTAGTAGGTCGTAGGGGTCCACTCATAGGCATTAGCTAGTGCTTAGATGCACTTTTTGTATATGAGCCTTGGTGCTCTATTGTATGTAGCCTCTTGGCATTCATTGTACATTTGATATTTATACATATATATACATGGCTTTTACCTTTTGTGTTATATGTGTTTGTGAATGCTTTGTGTAAATGCTTTTATGGAATGCATGTTTTCTATTTATGATAAATGCATATGCTATGTTATGGATGATTAATGCAAGATGGAATATATGGATGATTAATGCAAGATGGCATGTATGGATGATCATTTATTATTTAGATCTTTTCTTGGCCATGTTTTAGCATTGTTGTTTAATCAGGGGCACCAAACTTGGTGGCATGTGGTGGATAATGGCTCATGAAATGACATGGATGTTGACATGGAAGAAGATATGGATGTTGATATGGAAGAAGATATGGATGTTGATATGGAAGACTACTTATTTTGCAGAGACTCAAACATCCTAGTGGTATCAAACAAACTCACTAAAATTACCTAATCCTTCTAGGACCAAATGTGTGTGTAGTGAATTCATTTACCGAATCAAGAGTATGGTAATGACTCGAGGCAATCAAGAACTAGTGTGTGTGCAAGTGAGTTCATTAACTCATCTTGAGTAAATTGGGTAAACCTGTTATGGATGAAACCAAGAAGCTAGCTTGTCCGTATGAGCGGTCAGAGGTCTCTTTTAAAAGAGACATGTCACCATGCATGAGTGTACTCCACTACCAGTCAAGTGTCTATAGCTCCGGTGGAGGCTAACTCCATAGTCCATGACTTTTGTTTTTGATCTCTTAAGTTTTGGGGATGACTACCTAACCGTCTGACTGGAAATGTAGTATGATCCTTACAACCCAATTGATCAGTGGTGTGTGATGTAAAAGATTTAGAGTTTTTGTTAGGGATTTTTCCCTACTCTTTCTTTTATTTTTGGAATTGTGATAGTGGTGAGAACCACTATTTTTATGGACTATGTTGCATGATGGGACTAGCAAGGATGACCCTTTTCACTTCGAGGTTCATACCAAGTATGGTGTTATCCCTCTTTGACACAAGATGTTTTTAAGATGTGAAATTGTGTTTGGTTCAAGAATGTTTTGGAGTCAATTCCCAAAACTCAATATTTTCTTAGTGTATATGTGCAATGGTCCTAAAAAGAACTCGACATGTATTTTGGAGGTTGCTTAAAACACTAGGAGTGGTTGAGTGACCAAAAACACCTAGGATTTGTGAATGTGGTTTGTGCTAATGGCAATTTGACTTGGTGGACTTGTGTGGATGACTTTGTGAGGGTGCCCCTGATTAAGGCAACATGAATTTTATTGGACCAATTAAGACCTTGAACTTAATAAATGATCCCTAATATGAAATATGAAATGTGGATGTGAATGCAATGTATGACATGCAATTTTTGTGAAATGTGGAATGCAATATGAAATGTGGGTGAATGCATTGTTTTTGGAATGTGAATGCAAGTGAAATGCAATGTTATGAATGAAATGTATGCAAATGTTTTTGTGTATTAGCCATGTATATATACATATATAGTAATCAAATCATGCATAGAATGCTCTCAAGTGTATAACATTAAGTGGTTCAGATTCTTCCTCTCCCTCTAGACTGGCAAGCCTATAAGTACCATTACCCACTCTTTGTGTAACAATGTATGGACCTAACCAATTAGCCATGAATTTATCATGAAGATGCGATAATGCATTGGTGTTTTGTTGGTTCTCTTTAAGGACAAGATCTCCTACTTGGAATTCATGTAGATGGACTTTGGTATTGTAAGCACATTTGAGGCGGTCTTGATAAACTCGTAAATGCTCTAAAGCATTGACTCACCTCTCATCAAGAAGTGTGAGTTGGTCAAGATGTGCTTGTCTAGCAGTGTCATCATCTATGAATTCCTGCAAAGAAATTTGTAAGGAAGGGATCTCGAGCTCAAGAGGCATGATTGCTTCGGCTCCATAGACCAATGAAAATGGTGTTGCCCCTGTAGGCATGCAGATGCTTGTTCGATAAGCCCATAATACCAAGGGAATTTGTGTATGCCAATATCTATGATTTTCTTTGACAAGTTTCTTGAGAATAGCAACTAAGGTCTTGTTGGAAGCTTCAACTTGTCCATTTGCTTGTGGGTAATAAGGAGTCAAGAAACTATGTTGAATGTTATATTTCTCACAAAGTGCTCGAACATCCTTGTTCTTGAAAGACTTGCCATTGTCTAAAATGATTTTCAAGGGGATACCAAAATGACAAATGATATGATGAAGTATGAACTCCACAATTCTAGGTCCTATCATACTAGTTAGAGGAATTGCCTCAACCCACTTTGTGAAGTATTCAGTGGCTGTGATGATGAATGTATGTTGTCTCGAGGAAGGAGGTGAAATTTTACCAATTAGATCTAGACCCCATTGTGAAAAGGGCCAAAGGCTTTGAATAGGCTATAAGGCTTGTGATGGTACATGAGTTAAATTAGCATGTTCTTGGCACTTTTTGCAATGTTTGACATAGGTGCAACAATCACGTTCCATTGTGGGCCAATAATAACCCATGCATAAAATACACTTTGCAATGGCCATTCCACTAAAATGACCACCACAAGTACCATCATGAGCTTCAACTATGGCTCTTTGAGCCTCACTAGCCTCGAGATAATGAAGGAGGACTCCATCATAACCATGTTTATACAACACGTCCCCCAAAAGAACGAAACGAGGCTACCTTTTGCTTGAAAGTGCGCTTGGAAGTTCGAGACATGTCATATGGGAGTGTTCCAAACTTGAGGAAGGCTACTATTTGGCTTGACCAAGGCTCATATGAATCCAATTGGATAAAGCAAACATCCTTTTCATCTTTTGACTCAGCATGGGTAATTGCAGATTTAGAGACCATTGAAATGATAAGGGGTTGTACCTCTCCAAATGAGTCTTTTGGAATCAATGATCCAAGGGAGGCCATCACATCTACAAATCTATTAGTCGAACGTGGCAAGCTATTGATTTCATACCAATAAAACTTAGAGAGAAATTTCATTGCTACTTCATGATAAAGCTTAATGGTAGGTTCTTTGCATTGGTATTCTCCATTGATTTGCTTGACGACAAGTTGAGAATCACCAAATATCCTAATACGCTTAATGCTCATAGCTATAGCTGATTGAAGACCTAAGATTAAGGCTTCATACTCTGTAGTGTTGTTTGTGCATTGGAAGTCGAGTTTGAATGATAAGGGGATAGGTACCCCCTATGGTGTATGAAACACGACTCCAACACCTTGACCTTTCATGCACTTAGAGCCATCAAAGAATAATGTGATATCGACATCTTCCTCTGGAATGACATCTTCTTCTTGCTCAATGATAGCAAATACCGAATCATCTGGGAGCTCAATAATCAAAGGATGATCACTAGGTAGTGGAGCTTCCACAAGTTGATTGGCTATTACCTGACCTTTAATGGATTTTTGGCTAATGAATTCCAAGTCGAATTCAATAAGGAGCATTATCCATTTAGCGGTGCGGGTGTTATTGTAAGTGTGGGACATCATATAACGTAGAGGATTTTCTCTAGCTATGACATAAGTTGTGTGGCTAAGCATGTAATGTCAAAGTTTCTTAGTGGTAAAAACCACTGCTAAGCATAGTTTTTCTACATAAGCATATTTAGTTTCATAGCTTACCAATGTTTGACTAATGTAGTAGACAACTTGCTCTCGATTTTGTTCATTCTTTTGTGCAAGCATTGTCCCTAATGCAAAGTCCATTGCTAAGATATAAAGATAAAATGGGACCCCTGGACGAGGAGCTAAGACTGGAAAAGAAGCTAGGTATTGCTTAATGTCATCGAAGGCTTTTTGACATTCATCTATCCAAGAGAATGGCACCCCCTTTTGTAGTAGGTGATTGAATGGCCTACATTTGTCAGAAAGTTGCACAATAAAATGATGGATTGATTGAATCTTTCCTTGTAAACTACGCAATTCCTTTAAGTTAGTTGGGGGAGGCATCTCCATGATGGCCTTGACCTTGTTAGGGTCCACCTCAATGCCTCTTTTGGAGATAATGAATCCTAGAAGTTTGCTCGAGGTAACACCAAAGACACATTTCTTGGGATTCAACCTTACATTATGCTCTAGGAGTCGGTCAAAAACTTTCTCCAATACACCAATATGTTCTTGTCAAGTTTTAGATTTAGCCAAGAGATCATCCACATAGTCTTCGATAATATTATGCATGTAGTCATGGAAAATGTATGTCATGGCACGTTGATAAGTGGCACCTACATTTTTGAGGCCAAAGGGCATCACCTTGTAACAAAAATTTCCCCAAGGTGTAGTGAATGTTGTTTTGTGTTGGTCATCAAAATTTATTTAGATTTGGTTGTACCTTGAAAAACCATATGTGACCACCAAAATGGCCTCACACCTATGATTCCTACTGCGTAAATGAAATAAGAGATACAAAAGAATGCATTGCAAGATTGACAACAAATTGGAAAGAAAAGAACACTTTTATTCCATTTAGAAAGAAGCCAATTCCAGTTACAAATACGTCCCTCTTAGGGATACCATTTTGATACTCTTATTACAGTAGGAAAAGCATATGAAATCCCTCTCAAGGGTGAATGTGAGTTTCAGGCCATTTGGGGTGACACGAACTGCTCTAGGGTGGAGTTGACCCTCTTCTTCGCGTTGAGGAAGGAATTAGATGATTGAATCTCCTTCGAATCTGCTTTCCTATGGTCAAGAAACAACACAAAAGCATTAATAGCATAGGCAACCTCTCATGATGAGGCCCTTTTGAGGAATGTGAACATGAAGATGCCATAACACTAATGAAATCAAGAAAATGAACAAAACATGCTATACTTATACCAAATTCATAAATATTGCTTGAAACATAGAAATGAAGAGTACTACTCTCTATCTAATAGACTAATTGCATGAAATGATGCATGGAAACAAGATATTAGTACAAAGTTGCTTAAATGGAAAGAACTCATGTAAAACCCTAATTAAACTAGTCAGTGTCTCTAAAACATGAAATAAACCACTAAAATGCTTAATCTAGTCTAATAAAGCACAATGCAAAAGAAATAGTAAGGAGATCTATCACCGGTTGCAAACCATAGCTCTGATGAGCGGTCTGCACTATACACCATGGCTGTCAGCCATGGTGAGCAATCAAGTAACTTTACCCTCCAAATATAGGGTTGTGGGCTTGATCCTCCTTGTCCAATTGATGATCAAGGGTCACCTTGGTGTCCTCTGACTGGATTGGTGGTTGAATTGCATAGTTGGGCCTCCGTTTGCCCGAATTTGCGTTTCTTGGCGTTCTAGCTCCTTAGGGCATCCATGGCACAAATTGACATGATGCTTGGTGAATTGGCAAGTGAATAGCAACTAAACTCTCTCAATACACTCAAGTGAGTCTACAATCCGATAGGGCTTTGCTACTCTAATGCTCCAATGCTCTCTCTATATCTTTGCCCTAATTTGAAGGGGTACTTATAGGATTACCCAAGGGCTAGGGGTGGCTTCATGGAGAAGCCAAGATCAAGAAGAGGTGGTTAGGACAGTTGGATTGGAAGCTTTCATCCTTTAACCACCTTCTTCTAGAACAAATGGTCATTCAAACCGATTTGGCTCGGATGAAGGCCAACTAAACTTCAGTTTAGACCATAGGTGACAGCTATGGCCTAGACTATAGACCATAGGTCTTAGTTGTAGTTCAGACTGTAGACCGTAGGTCTCAACCATGGTTCAGACTGATTAGGCCAAGGAGCCCAAATTGAGTGGTTAGAACCACTGCTCTATCTTGGAGTCTATCCAAGATCTTCCATATGGTCTTGTAGCATGTCCCATATGAGTAGTCACCCTCGACATGACATGTTTTAGGTGTCTACAGATGCCCCTTTTGAGATGCGTTGTGAGATCGAACAACGCATGAGCAAAAATACACCACCTAAAATGATGTCGAAGGTTGTATGATGATCATTAATCGGATCAACATTAGATGCCCCAGGTCCTGCAAAAGGATGCGCATCTTGGAATCATTGCTTCCAACTCTTTGGAGGCTTAAATTTGAAAGAGTTTGCACTCATCATCAGGCATTCGGGTAGCTTTGGTGCTACAATAGGAGTTAGGCCTATATAACCGAAAGGAGGAGAGCTACAAACTAACTATCATATTTGCTATTTTCCCCAAGCAAAGGGGTAAGCTTATGATAGTTGTTGACAATGATTCGCAAGGATGAACACAATTTTGACAAGATCAAGGGATCTACGATTTCAGGGATCTTCTATTGACTTTGATTATGATTTGAAAGCATGACTACCCCCTCAAGCGATGAGTCGATGAGGGTAATGATGATGAATGAAGCGACGAGGTCACTTGACCATTATGAATGATCTGAACAAGCTTAGAATTTAGCATTTAATTACTTGGCTAGGCCTAGTTCAACTTATGATTACAACTGTTAATAGTAATTGCACATTCCTATCCCATGGAGCGGTCGGGCTGCAATAGCCTTCTTAGGGAATCAAAATGATACAAATCCAATTAGATTTATGTTGAATCAATTTGTCGATGATCTGCTGAAAGGATGTCATAGGGGAAATGACATGAAATGCCTCGTTCCCATGGAGCGGTCCAGCCTTGAAGGCCTTCTTCGGGATTGAAAAGAAGCATATCAAATCAATGATGACAATTTTACCCCAAATGTCCTTATGGTTATTTACTCATCTCATCGGATTGCATGGAGCGTCATTCACTGCAACCGCCAAGTGTCTAGGGTAAATAACTGAATACGAGGTGCATTTGGCCTTTTATTATTTGATTTTATAATTTTTTTGGTTAATTTGAATTTTTAATTGATCCTGGTGCTTGAAAATCACCAAATTTGATAAATTGATTGCTCTTATTGAGATTCTGATCCATTAGGAATCATTAATTTATCATTTAAAACCTTCCCACGATGGGATTTTAGTGCATTTAATGCTAGTTGCAAACCATGCGCATGACCTACGGTTGGTATTTCAAATTTTGGGAACCATGGCTCAGGGCTATGGTCAGAAAACCCTAATTTTGGGACCACGATTTTAAGCTATGGTCTAATAAAATTAGAAAAAGGTATATAAATTTTCCCATTTGAAAATTTCTTTATTATTCCTTGAAAGTGATTTGCAACTGGAGAGCTCTGAGAGGTGAGGAAGCATTACTGATGTGAGATGCTACTGAAACCTACTTTCGATGACCTCACACACATCTTGATGGTGGACCCTTCACAACCTTCATCTAGTAGAGGGATCGGTGCGGGAAAGGTAACTCTAAACCTAGTCCTCGCACTCCTTACTAGTTTAAAATGAACCTCATTAAGTAATGGGTTAATTAACCTCACTAAATTGTTGGTAAAGAACCTCACAGTAGTCTAGGCTAGATTAGATTTTAATTTTTTTGGGTGCTAGGCTAGGAAGTGACCTAAAAAGGTCACGTTCCTAGACCGTAGCTAGTAGATGCGGTTCCCAATTGTCATATTGGGGACCGCAACTATCAGCCATGGTGGGATTCAAATCCCAATGGTAAAAAATTTGACCATTATGTGGACCGTAGCTTTGACTTGCGGTTCCCAACTTTTGAAATTTTTTCAAATTTTATTGATTTTTTTATTTTTCTTGGCAATTAATGCCATTTATTGCACTTCTGAGATGCATTTTTGAATTTTTTGAAATTTTTGATCACTTTTTGCATGTTTTTGTATTTTTAGCAATTTTTAGATTTGTTTGTCTTTTTTAGGTCATTTTTTAGCTATTTTTAGTTGTTTTTAGTTATCTTTTTCCTTATGTATTATTTCTTTTTAGAAATTGACCTCTAGAGCTAGGGAGCTAGATCTCCTATGCACCCTCCATGGATAGCTCACTAACCTAGAGTGGTAGTGGTTTGGTGTGGTTGGCTTTGGCTATGTGCTTGATCTACCTATGATCAGGGTAGATCAGGCGTACATGACTATGTTGGCCCGATGTTGGGATGCACGGACCAACACATTTCACCTACCCATAGGTGAAATGACTATTACATTGGAGGACATCTACCGGATCTTCAGGATCCCGATTGATGGTGAGCCCATCACCTCCTCTCCCTTCTAGAGCAAGGAGGATGTCTTTGATGATATCTTTGGTGACCGTAGTGAGGATGCCCAGGGTAGGGCTGATCATGGGGGCATCCACATCGGATATTGGTAGGGGAAGGGCATCTTCTCTATTCGAGAGGCCATATTTATGCACCTAGTTGTTCAGATTGTGCTTCCAGACTCCTTGAGTATGAGGATCCCTTGGAACCTCTTGGCCATTGTCAGGAGAGTTACAGAGCTCCATGTAGTAGCCACTACTCTTAGCTTGGGGAGCACTTTATTATGTTAGCTATATTGAGAGTTATACTAGGCTATGTAGGAGTTGAGTTGGTATCAATTATAGCCTATTACTTTAGATCTAGGGTTGGTAGCATATCAGGATTGAGTGGTCGATCGACTTATCGCTCATCATCACTACTATTCTTGATGCATGCTAGTGCTATGTGGTATGCTGGCCTCATGAGGAGGAGGGGTTCTAGAGTAGGTCCCATGCTGGGGACGTGGACCATTATATCACTAGATTTGCATAGCTCGAGTGGATGACATAGAGTGGCATCCGTACATGGATTGTCCTACATGGGAGGAGGTGGCGAGTGACTACGCCAGGCTAGGAGAGATAGGTGGTTACTTAGTTACAAGGTTGAGATCCATGAGTATCAGTTCTACTCATGGGTCCTACGATAGTTTGGGCTTGTACAAGATATTTTGGTGCTACCTACCATCTATCGATGCCTAGTACTAGAGAGGGATTTGCCCTGGATTTAGTCGATATCACTTGGATATGAGGTCGATGACTTCTAGGAGTCAGGTATGGCTAGGGCTGGGACCACCCTAGTGTATGATACTTGGTGGTCCCTACTATAGTGGTAGGGATCAAGACCCCTAATCGGGTGGATGATGGGGTGGAGGTTGATCTAGAGGGGCGTAATGTGCGCTAGTGGACCGAGGGTGGATGGGGCGTAGAGGCCTATAGAGGATGCTCCATAGGTTGAGGCTAAGGAGGAGGCACTAGAGGAGGGTGAGGCACCTCTAGATAGTGAGGTGGGGTAGCTACTAGCTTAGGTTGCTGATCTTTAGAGTCAGGTTGGGAGGCTGTAGACCCAACAGTTGTAGTGGGACACTTCTATCATCGTATTAGAGGTGAAGCTGTCTCATAGAGAGAGGTAGCTATAGTAGGCCTAGGAGGAGATGATAGCTCTCACAGCATGGGCTATAGTGGTGGAGACACAGGTCTATGATCTCACTAGTGCGCGTGATCTAGCATAGGCATGATGAGTGTAGCTATTATAGAGAGAGATTTACTCAGGGTATAGAGGGGGGATCCTTCATCCTCCTAGGCTATCATGGGACCTCTAGCCACACCATATTCATTGCTACTAGGTGGTCATGACCCCATGGTAGAGATCTAATGCTTACAGGCCCTCGTGGAGGAGGGTAATGATAGGCACATAGGTAGGGTAGCCCACATAGACCAGCTAGAGGGCTACATCAGGTTGATTGGTGGGTAGGTCCTAGAGGATCCACATGCTTTAGGGTCACAATGGACTAGGACCAGGACTAGGATGATAGGGTAGTCCTCTGCTAGTTCGAGCCATCGGACCCATAGGATTGAGAGGACACATAGGTCCTCTAGCACACATGGAGCTAGCTCTCATAGGAGCCACAGGGATGGTGGGGGTGATGGCGGTGACTCTCAGGCTGGGGGCGTAGGCCCCTAGTATATATCTTTAGAGATATTTATTGTACTATTTTTGAGTGTAAGGTCGAGGACCTACATAGTTGTAGCCTATGGGCATTTTGATATACCTCTATGTACTCATTGATACACATATTTATATATGAGATTTGATCATTTTGGCTCATTATGTGTACTTGTCATTTTTATGTTTTATGTTTTATGTTTATGCACATGGATGCAGATGTTTATATTGATGCTATGTTTATATGATGTGATGTATGGATGACATGCACTAGATAGCTATTTAATTTATGATGATGATGGTATGTAGTGATCTAGATGCTTAGATGTGCTATTTATGATGGATGCATATGGATGCGATGTTTACTTTTAAATGCATATTTAATTTTGCTTTATTGTATGCATTTAATTTATGATGATGTCACGCTATGCTGGTGTAATGTATGTAATGCTTTATTTACATGATGGTAATCTAATGTAAATGAACCTGTATGCTTTAATCACTTAAAACATAAGGAATGAATGTGATATGTGTTTAACAATCTAATGGATGACACCATAGAATTTGTAAAAATCATGAATGTAATTGAAAATCCTCATTACAAGAATTTAATCAATTAATCACCCATATATGAAATGCAATGATATGCAGTGGTATGATGCGAATGATATAATATGTCACTCTATATTCCTTTTTGTAATTTTGAAAAATATGCACAATATAGTCAGTGGTCATCTAAATATCATTTTTGATATCCATCCGGTATCTATCCTATATCTTGAAAACTTTGTGCTCAATGTAATGATGTATCACTTATTAGATACTTTGCAATTTGATGATTGAATGACTTTTATTTTTTATGGTTTGTGATATTTGGTATTTGTTGCTATTTTAGAGAATTTTTTGAGGGTTTTCCATGAGACTCAAACACCCTAGTAGACTTCTCAAACGTCACATACTAACTGTACAAGGCTTTTGTTGGACAAAGATTTCATTATGAATGACCCAACTATTCATTACCCCTGTGTGTGCACATGAGTATTTTTAGATAGACCATAGGCATACCCCAGATGTCATTCGAGACTCTTCCAACCCATATGTGAGATCGGGTTCCTCCTATGTTCGTATCATCCTTGTTTCAGACTTGATTGGACTATAATGCTAGACAACCCTAAGCACCTAGAGCTAGCTCATCTTGCAAATTGATCAGGACTACCCCTCCAAGAATAGTCGGGACTCTTTCAACCCATTGCTATGATTGGGGATCACCCAATAGAACTACTACTCTAGAAGTAGGTGGGACTCTTTCAACCCATTGCTGCAATCGGGGTTCACTCTATGGCTTTGAATGGTGAACAATTTAGGGATTCAAGTTCTCACCCTTCTTTTCTTTCTATTCATAGGGATACTTGCTCATGTGTAGTGATAAAAATCATTGTTTTTCATGTTTTACTTTGAGTGATAAAAATCACTGTTTATTCTCATTTTTCTTGAGCAAGGGATTTATATAGTGCTTTTGATTCACTATGTAACTTTAGATTTGAATTTGAACTTGATTTTGATCTTCATTTGATCTTTGATTTGAATATTGGGGGTTTTGACTTTTGAGATGTCAATTTGGGATATCGATTTTAGGATATCGATGTGGGGTATCAACCTTTGATGTTGATCTGGGATGTTACTCTGGGATATTGCTCCTTTATTTGTAAGCAAGGGAATGTATGGGTAGGGGAAATCTTGTCCTTTTTCCAAGGTTCACCATTCTAGACCGAACTATTTGCAAGATAAGCAGGTAATCAAACCCTTCTCTCTAGACACCCAGGATCACTTTCGCAGCTTTCATCTTCCCTCATCTTAGCAGGATTTTAAATGTTTCAATTAGTGATAGGATCCTGATATGCCAAGTACTATCACAACTAGTGACCTCATCTACAAAAGCAAAGCAAGCTTTCTACGACATCTGAGAAACCCACTAGGTATGGCTGAGTGACTGAAAAACTTTAGTATATATACATATTTCATAGCAATAGGTGTTGTGTTGACAAACACAATTACTCACATGAATGATGGATTATGATAAATGCAGAGGTGCATGATTAAAACACAAACATGGTATCATTTGTAAGACTGACAAACACAATCCATTCTACTATGGAATGCAATGGATGACGAATGCCTATATGCAATGCAATGATGAAATGTATGTGGAATGCAAAATGAAAATGCAAATGCAAATGCAAATGTTTTTGGATTTTATGCTTTACCAATTTTTTGGATTTTATTGCTTTTTAAATTTTTATGGATTTTGAGCCTTTATATTTGACCAAACGATGAGTACATGCCTTTGGAGCCTTTAGGAGTGACCAAGCGATTTTTAGGAACCCTTGGAGCTTTTAGGATTGACCAAAGGGATTATGAGCACCTTTGGGGCTTTTTGATTGACCAAACTACTCATGAGGGAGCTTGGAGCCTTTTAGGATGATCGAGTGGTGTTAAGAAAACCCTTGGGGCTTTTAGGATGACCAAGTGGTTTTAGGAACCCTTGGAGCCTTTTAGGATGATCAAGTGGTTTTAGGAACCCTTGGAGCCTTTTGGGATTGACCAAGCGGTTTTAAGAAACCCTTGGAGCCTTTTGCTATGCTCTTAAGCATAGAATGCCTTAATATGGATGATGTTGAGAGGTTCAGGCTCTTCAACACCCCCTAGCGATGTTAGGTGATAGGTACCTAGACCAATATTTTTAGATATGATATAAGGTCCTAGCCAATTAGCCATGAATTTGTCTCGCATATCAGGTGGTAAATTAGAGTTATGTTGGTTCTCTTTCAGCACAAGATCCCCAACTTCAAAGTCTCTCTGATGGACTTTGATATTATAAGCTCATTTTAGTCACTCTTGATAAACATGGAGGTGCTCCAGGGCATTCACGCGATGTTCATCAAGCAGCATCAGTTGATCTAGGCGAGCTTGTCATGCGGTGTCATCATCAATGAACTCTTTCAATGCGATGCACAACATTGGAATTTCCAACTCTAAGGGCATAATGGCCTCAATGCCATATACTAGTGAAAATGGAGTTGCCCTAGTGGGTGTCCGAATGCTAGTCCTGTAAGCCCATAATGCAAGGGGTAGCTGGATATGCCAATATTTATGGTGTTCTTGTACCATATTTTTCAAGATGGAAACCACTATCTTATTTGAGGCCTCAACTTGCCCGTTTGCTTATGGATAGTATGGAGTCACAAAATTATGTTTGATTCTATACTTAGATGTCAAAGCTCTCACAATTTTGTTCTTAAATGATGTTCCATTATCCAAAACTATCTTGGATGGAATCCCAAAATGACATATGATATGCTCGAGTATAAACTCTGCTATGCGAGCTCCAATGGTCATTGTTAAGGGTATTGCTTCCACCCACTTTGTAAAGTACTCAGTAGCCATGATAATAAATGTATGTCGACCCGATGATGGGGGAGAGATCTTATCGATGAGATCAAATCCCCACTGAGAAAATGGCCAAGCCGCTTGGATGGGCTGTAAGGCCTATGATGGCAAGTGCATAAGATTAGCATGATGCTGACATTTGATGCATTTCTTGACATACACATTGCAATCCTTCTCCATAGTGGGCCAATAGTAACCCATTCGAAGGATGCGCTTGACGATGGCCATGCCACTAAAATGGCCATCGCACGTACCATCATGAGCTTGTGAAATCACCCAAGATGACTCTTGGGGCTCTAGAAAATGAAGGAGAACTCCATCGTAACCTCATCGGTACAAAATATCTCCTAGAAAGACATATTTAGTCACTTTCTACTTGAATGTGCATCTTGCGGCACATGACAATCCCTCTGGGATCAGACCAAGTTTTAAGAAGTCTTGGATTTGTGACATCCAGCTTTGATAAGCCTCAGCTTTGACTACCAAGATGACTTGCTCCCCCTACGTATCTACATGTGCAAATGCAGACTGGGAAACAACCTTGTGGTGAATGGTAGTACCACTCCCCATCGGACTCTGAGAGGTTAATGACCCCTAGGGTGCCTTCTTTAGAAAGTCTTCAGCTCTATAGAACCATTCAACTTTTGGTTCCATGCTAATCATGTTGATTGACATTTTATTATCAAAGGCTTCACGCTCCACTGTAGGATGCGAGAGCATTTTAACATGGATGGTAGTAAAATCCATAGATGGATTCTGAGGGATTAAGGATCCCAAAGATGCCATGGTGTCTGCGAACCTATTTGATGAATGAGGGATTGCCTCGATGTCATACCATTCCAACTTAGCCAAATATGTAGCAACAAGATCTTTATAAGCTTTCAGTATGGGACATCGACACTGAAAGAGCCCCTTAACTTGGTTGACTATGAGCAAGGAGTCACCAAAGATGTTTAATATTTTAATGTTCATGGCGATGGTTGTGTGGAGGCCCAATAGTAGGGCTTCGTATTCAGCATTGTTGTTGGTGCAAGGAAAGTCTAATTTGAATGACAAGGGCATTGGAGCTCCTTGCGGTATGAAAAACACTATTCCTGCACCACCCCCTTGCTCACACTTCGAACCATCGAAGAACAAGGTCATATCAACATTATTTTCTGGTTCTTCAGGTTTGGGAGCTTCGGATATGATGAAGACCACATCATCCAGAAGCTCAATGGTAAGAGGCCTACTATTTGATAGTGGTGCCTCAGCCAACTGATCAGCTATGACTTGTCCCTTAATGGACTTCTGGCTTATGAATTCTAGATCAAATTCTATCAATAGCATGATCCACTTTGTAGTACGTGTGTTATGATATGTCTTGCTCATCATGTACTACAAAGGATTTTGTTTTGATATTACATATGTCGTATGACTTAGCATATAGTGCCACAATTTCTTTGTAGCGAACACTACTGCTAAACATAGTTTCTCCACATATGCATATCCTAGCTCATAACTCACCAAGGTTCGGCTAATATAATATATGGCTTGCTCTTTGCCTTGCACATTCTTTTGGGCTAACATGGTCCCTAATGCAAAGTCGATTGCCGATATATATAGCAAAAATGGCACATCTGGCCTTGGTGGAGCTAGTACTAGTGGCGTCGCTAGGTATTGCTTTATTTTAGCAAAGGTTACTCGATAGTCCTCATCCCAATTGAATGGGACCCCCTTGTGTAGTAGTCGATTCATGGGTCGACATTTATCTGATAATTGAGTGATAAATCACTTTATCGATGCTACCTTGCCCTGAAGGCTTCTTAACTCTTTGATATTTGTGGGGGGATGCATCTCTAGAATAGCCTTGACCTTTTCTGGGTCAACTTCGATGCCTCATTTTGAAATGATGAATCCTAAGAGTTTACTAGAAGTTATGCCAAATACGCACTTCTTAGGATTCAACCTGACATTATGGTCTATCAGGTGATCGAAGACCTTCTTCAGGACCTCTGCATGCTCAGCATGCAGTAATGACTTGGCCAACAAGTCATCCATATAATCCTCTAGGATCTTATGCATATAGTCATGAAAGATATATGTCATGGCCCATTGATATGTGGCACCAACATTTTTGAGGCCAAATGGCATAAATTTATAGCAAAATGTCCCCCATGGCATTATAAACATGGTTTTATGTTGGTCTTCGGGCTTAATCCAAATTTGATTGTAACCAAAAAAATCATCCATTAAGGAGAGCATCTCATGACCTATAGTTGCATCTACAAGAGCATCGATATTAGGCAATGGAAATGAATCCTTCGGTGTTGCCTTATTCAGGTCTCTAAAATCCATACAAATATGGATCCTTCCATCAGGTTTTCCTATAGGCACCATATTGGATACCCATTCTGGATAGTCGATGGAGATAACAAACTCTACATCCAACAACTTTTGCAATTCATATTTCACCATTAAGGCTACTATTGGATGCATCTTTCTAAGCTTCTTCCTGACTGGCTTCTTTGATAGATCTAGCGAAAGGTTATGGGTAACCAATTTTGGGTCTAGACCTGGCATATCTTTGTAAGTCCAAGCAAAAATATTAGGTCTCTCTTTCAGTAGAGGGATGAGGGTGGCACGCTCATCTAGAGTGAGACTCTCTCCAAATTTAACCTTCCTTGGATTGGTGGGATCATTACTGATATCCACATCGAAGGTTTCCTCTACTGACATATGTGATCCCTCCTCAAGCTGATGAGGCGTAGGGATCAAGTGGATGTCATCTATTGGGTTTATAGGTTCCGCATTGGAAGCATCCTCAGCATGATAGACATCATAAGCATAGCCTGGTGCAAAATGAAATGGTTGTAACATTTCTTCATTAGGGAAGAAATCTTCAGGCTCAATAGGTGAGTCAGTATGATCCCAATCGATAGCATCTACATTTAGAGACAATGGTTTGGATGGATCTATTGGATTGTGGAGTGGAGTGGTCAAATCAATGGAGACCATATTGATGGAATAGAATTGATCTCTAGGACCACGTGGACAAACTTCTAAATCATCGATGCAGCTCCCATACCCGAGATCTGGCTCTAGTGGCACGGGCACAAATGGGTCCTCTCTATACGGGCTATGGATGATTGGGTCCTCTCTATGCACTGATTGCAAGATTGGATCATTCAGCTCAATGAGCTCCATGTACATAGGTGGGTCGGGAAACACCATGTGATAGATCACATCGAAGTTTGGTGGTCTTCCCCTAAGGTGAGGGTTGAGATTGATCTCTCTGTGCATGTCCTCAGTCGTATAAGGTGCATTACGGTGACGTAGGTAGGGAGGTCCTAGATAGGCTCTCTTTATTTCATCCTCATCATCACTATCGTAATACAATCCTTCACCACTATCCACTAGCATGGGATGCTCTAGAAAATGTGGCCCCATATAGGCTATCTCCTGATCACTATCATCATTATCGGTAAAATTGGGTATAAACATCGTAAATATGATACTACCTCATAAATTGGCTCAGCCTCATTCCCTGACTGATTGTCGGGTGAGGACTCACTATCCACCAAGATATCCTCATGATATGACTCGGGTGGTGCTATGGTGATGTAAGACACCATCTGATTATCCCTCTGGAATGTAGAAGGATTAGGGTGATATGGGTTGAAATCCACATCATCCCCTAGACTAAGGTATAGGTGATCTAAGGATGCTACAAGCAAATCATCCTATCCTTGTATTTGCAACCCTAGCCTGAACCTATCAGTTGCCAATTGATAATGCGGCTCAAGCGGAGTCCTACATCCTTGCTCAAAAATACCAAGGCCATACCCATGCCAATGATATAATTCAAAAATGTGCATGGCATATTCAGGGTTGGATAGATAATGAACATTCACTATGAATGGTTCATCATCATCTTCATCCATGGGCATTCGAGTAGGAAGTTGATCCAGCCTAGTGTAGATGAAGTTCATTTGATTGGGTGGCTCTCCCAATGGCACTACTGATCCAACCAAAAAATGATGAGCATGGGGTCAGCCCATCTCTTGTGTAGTCTCTAGGATTGGTCCAAAGGTGACATTCTGCACAATATATTCACCTAACCCTATGTTGGCTAGATGAATAGTCACCCATGGTGTGGATGACCCTATTGATGATGCAGTGAGGCAGGTTGAGGTACCTCCTCGACTTTGTCTTGGGCTTCCTCTACTTCCATAGGAGTGGGAGCCTCATTGGCGACTGGTTTGGGCACATGCTTCTTTTCCTTTTCACCCACTTTCACCTTTAGCTTCCTTTCATCTCGAAGCATTGTTGATGTAGTCGGTTTCAAAGAAGTAGTAGTGTGCTCAGATCTATGTGATACATATATCGATGGTTGAGCACACACTTTTTTTACCTCTTGGATTCTTAACTGATGCTGGTCAGATGTCTAGGTGCATTGATGGGAGTATGAAACCCCTTGGAAAATCAGCTATGTTCATGAATTTGAAGGGTTCTTCATCTGACGGCACCATGTGAACCTATCCCTCATGAATGTACTTTACACATTGATGTAATATAGAGGGAATACAATGCATTTCTCGAATCCAAGGCCTCCCTAGTAGGATGTTATACTGCATGGCACCTTCGATCACATGACACATCATGGGGATGGTCTTTAGGCCCACCTAAATAGGTAGGATGATCATGCCAACCATCGAACATAGTGCATCGTTAAACGCTCTCAATGTGAATGTGGTGGGCACAATATGTGACTTGGGCAGCTTTAAAGGACTTAACGCCTTGGTCATTATAATATTGATCGATGAACCAGTGTCGATCAAGACCCTCTTGAATGGCACGTGATTGACACATGTGATGATATGTAATGGTGGGTCAGCCGTATCTGTAGGAACCATCCTGATTTCATGATCATAGAATTGGATCGTAGGTTCCTGGCACTATTGTACATGTCCCACAAAATTGGTGAATGCTTGAGCATCCTAGGACTGTACCTCGATGGACCTCAGAATGTCCATGAGAGTATCCCTATGCCTAGGGGACTACTGTATCATCTCATAAATAGATAACTTCATAGGAGTTATCTATAGGTTTTGAACCAACCTACTTCGTATGGTCACCACCGGTCTAGTTGGTGGGCCTAGAATATTCTGAGTTGGTTGTTGATTCGACATAGCTTGTATCCTGATGGGAGCGTAAGGTTGATTTGGCTACTCATATCTCCCATGTCTAGTAACAACATTAACCATACCTATGAACCCCTGGGTAGGTGGTTCGATGCGCACTTGGTTGACCTGGCCAACATTGTTGCATGGTGCCTCATGGTTTGGCAATGGATTTTTATAAATCCCCATGTTTTGGTTGTCGGGTGCTAATGGATTATTCGGCACTACAAGCTCACCTTTATCGATCATGTTTTGCACAATATGTTTGAAGGACCAACACACTTCGATGTCGTGGCCCTTCGTGTGATGGAAGATGCAAAATAGATCACCCTAATATCCCTTTGACTTGGGCTAGTTAGGATCGACTAGTTTAATCTCGGGCAACCTGATTGCCTTAGCCTCACACAATTGATGGAATATCGATGTCAATGATTCTATCAAAGGTATGAATTGGTGAGGTGGGCATTGTTCCTTATTTTTGCCCCTATAATTATTCTTGTGTTGCTCGTATTGCGTAGGAGGAGGTTGGGCCTGATAGTTCTACTTTTGTTGCCCTTTATCCTCTCTTTGGAGGTTTAACACCACTTGATTGACATGGGCCTGCTTGCCCTGATGTTTTGTGGAGCTCTTCTTGTGCCCCTCTTTCCTATTTTTGAGCTTCAAGTTGCCCTCTTGCAACTTGATATCCTCAATTACTTTGGCTTGCACCAAAGCTTCCTCGAATGTCTGGTACTGTTGTAGTTGCAACAATAATGAGATGTGCTTGGCACAACTCTTTGTGAACATTCGAGTCAATTCTATAGTAGGAATAGGGAATGGCAACTTTACCATTAATCTCCTCCACCTCTTTTCATATTCTAAGATTGGCTCATCATCATGTTGAGCTAGCATAGCTAGATCAGAAAGGTTAGCTTGCTTCTTGATGCCAAAAGAAAAGTGTTCAAGGAAGGCATCAGCCAGTTGCTCAAAACTGGTGATATTGTGCTTCTTCAACTGATTAAACCACTCTCGGGCTGGGCCTGAGAGGGTTGTGATGAATGTATGCAAAAGCAAGGCATTGTTGCTCATAATCTGGAAGCATACATCCAAAAATCTTGTGACATGCTCTTGCGCATCTTCATCACCTTTGAATTTATCTAGCTTGGGCATGACAAAATGCTCAGGATATGCTGGAGTAGGCACCGAGGGGTCCAAAGGCTCATTATGAATCTTTCTCAATGTCAGCTTTTGAAAAGTCATGCCTTGCCTCTCGATTGCTTTCACTTTCATTGCTAAGGCCTTATAGGCCTCTGAGGATAGAAATTCCTCCTCCCTAAGCTGATGTGGGGGAGGTCTTGGAGGTACATTCTTCCTCTATCGAGGTGGAGGACGTTGCTCTTCCTCCTCCTCAACTTGGGAGCTTTCAGGATATCCTTGATCGGCTCCATCTCCCTCTTCTTCCTCATATTGTCTTTGCCTCTGATCTTCGAATGGTGGTGGTCATTCTCTTTGTTGGGCACTAATATGAGTGTGAGCATCTCTGTGCTCTTGATGCACGTCGGCTTGTGAAAAATCCCTCCTATGAATGTGCTCTCCATGCTCAGCATGAGTGTATAAACCAGCCCTGGCTAGCCTATCCTCTTGTTCCACATGCTCCTTTTGGGCAAGGATGCATTCCTCATGCATACGTTGCTCATATAATCTTTGTCTAATGAGCCTTTGTGATTGAATATTCTCTTCTTCAATGCACTTCCTCTCTAGGTGAGCATCCTCCAATTGATCTTGGAGGAGTTGTCATCTCTGCTCGGATACCAGTCTATGTGATCTATCAATGTGATCAATCGTAAGAGGCCTCTGGTATATGTGCTTCGTGCGAGTGACCTTATGGGTTCTGTACCCTTCTGATTGATTTGTGATGCTTTTGCCTTTGTCTATGAAGATGACATTGGCATCATGTTGAGTCCTGTGTTGTGTGCCACCATGCATGGATGGTGGATGCAAACCATGAGGGTACTTGGAAGCCTCTCCATGTTCTCTAGTAGTCCTAATAATGCTCCCACCATGCTCACTCAGAGCATGAGTGGGTGGAGCTGAAGGCTTGTAGCCTAACTACTCTAGGATGCTACCTAAACCATCCAACTGTCTGGATCACCATGGCTCATGCGGTGGTGTCCCATTGGCTCCCACCTTGGATACGTCGATAGTGATCTTGCGAGGTTCACTATGCATGGGAGTGTGGATAGACCTATGCTCAAAAGTGGGCCTATCTACATGCCCCTGTATGGGTGGATCTTGATCTCTTCTATACTCTAAAGTTGGAGGTATGGAACCTCCTGTAGATCTAGTATGTAGGGGTACCAACTTGGCTCCCTGTATGATATACTCATCGATCGATCTCGTGGATGCACGTGCAGTGCGATCTCGGTAATGGCTTCTGAGTGGAGTACCCTCATGCTGAGAGGCTCCATGCTCTATCCTATGTCTAGAAGAGTGTATATAAGCTCCTCTATTAGGGGTATGCTCAATGGTGTCCCCTCATGTCGAATTGTCTCCTCTGATGCTCATCGAATGATGTCTAGGAAGCTCATGTGGGTGAGGGTTCGACACATTTTGTTGTGAATTTAGTGGGGCTTGGTCAATAGCATCAGGCTTAAGCCTTTGCTGACCTCCTCGTGTCTCCACCATGGTGCACCTAGTGTCTAGATTTATCTTTTATTATGCAAACAAGGTATACAATGGTGATTATCTCGTATTAAATTTTAAATGTGAGCCCTAAACTATTTGATGTTGTTTCAAGATTTGTTGTGTCAGTATTAGAAACTCTTATCATGTTTGAAAGCTTGTTGGATGATAATCTCAGTTTAATTGGCTTTCACCTGTATACTCATAGCTCGACAACTTGGCTATGAACTCCAAGTCACGTAATCCAACCTATAATGTGTGGTAATGAAGCCCACACATGGTCAGGGAGCACAGGTCCTCCCAGATCCTCACCCATTTTCCCCAGTCAGCGTTATACCCTCTGAAGAGAATACATGTAAATTTTCTAGGGTACAAAAGGTTCTCGGATCTGGTATTGGTCTAGTATCCAAGGGTACGTAGGATTTGGGCCAATGGATGGAAATCACCCCCACCATCGTTGAACCCTACTAGTGGTTGGATGTCACTCCCAACTCACTAGCATTTAATTGAAACGTGGTGTGTGTGGTTCATTTTAATTGTTGCATGAAAATAAAATGCATCATATAACATAAATGCTCATTTTCTATATGCTATGCAGTGAAAGAACTTTTTAAATTCAAAAAATGCAAGCTATATACTACATGCTCTTTTCGACAATGCAATCTATGATGATATGGCCTCTGATTGGGCCTCAAAACATGCAAACCAACACACAATTTAATCTAGCATGCTGGATTCTAGGGTGGACTGCACTCAGAGGTCCATTGTTCCTAGCAGTGCCTAGCTAAAACTTAAAAAAAGAAACCCTAAGGACCTAATTCATTTCCATGTTCTTTTTATCCTTAATCAATTTAGGTTTCAATTTTTTTGTTCTAGAAAAACACAAAGGTAAAACATAGAGATAGAGAGTGTCAAAAGGGCCTACCTCAGGTCCTCATTTGATCTAGCTTTTAACTCTTGTTGTCTGTTGTGTCTACTATAAACCGTAGATCTATGGCATGGTTGCTACTGTAGACCACATTTTGAAGTTACGGGCCAACAATGAGACCATAATTGTAAGCTACGGTTTGCACCTGATATAAGAAAAACACACAAGGGTCAAAAATCAGATGCTAAAAATGTGGAGTTCCATCATGATCACCTATCTTGACCACCAAAATGGCCTCACACCTATGATTCCTACTATGTAAAAGAAATAAGAGATACAAAAGAATGCATTGCAATATTGACAACAAATTGGAAAGAAAAGAACACTTTTATTCCATTTAGAAAGAAGCCAATTCCAGTTACAAATACGTCCCTCTTAGGGATACCATTTTGATACTCTTATTATAGTAGGAAAAGCATATGAAATCCCTCTCAAGGGTGAATGTGAGTTTCAGGCCATTTGGGGTGACACGAACTGCTCTAGGGTGGAGTTGAACCTCTTCTTCGCATTGAGGAAGGAATTAGATGATTGAATCTCCTTCGAATCTGCTTTCTTATGGTCAAGAAACAACACAAAAGCATTAATAGCATAGGCAACCTCTCATGATGAGGCCCTTTGAGGAATGTGAACATAAAGATGCTATAACACTAATGAAATCAAGAAAATGAACAAAACATGCTATACTTATACCAAATTCATAAAGATTGCTTGAAACATAGAAATGAAGAGTACTGCTCTCTATCTAATAGACTAATTGCATGAAATGATGCATGGAAACAAGAGATTAGTACAAAGTTGCTTAAATGGAAAGAACTCATGTAAAACCCTAATTAAATTGGTTAGTGTCTCTAAAACATGAAATAAACTACTAAAATGCTTAATCTAGTCTAATTAAGTACAATGCAAAAGAAATAGTAAGGAGATCTTTCACCAGTTGCAAACCATAGCTCTGATGAGCGGTCTGCACTGTACACCATGGTTGTCAGTCATGGTGAGCAATCAAGTAACTTTACCCTCCAAATCTAGGGTTGTGGGCTTGATCCTCCTTGTCCAATTGATGATCAAGGGTCGCCTTGGTGTCCTCTGACTGGTTTGGTGGTTGAATTGCATAGTTGGGCCTCCGTTTGCTCGAATTTGCATTTCTTGGTGTTCTAGCTCCTTAGGGCATCCATGACACAAATTGACATGATGCTTGATGAATTAGCAAGTGAATGGAAACTAAACTCTCTCAATACACTCAGGTGAGTCTACAATCTGATAGGGCTTCGCTGCTCTAATCTCCAATGCTCTCTTTGTATATCTTTGCCCTAATTTGAAGGGGTACTTATAGGATTACCCAAGGGCTAGGGGTGGCTTCATGGAGAAGCCAAGATCAAGAAGAGGTGGTTAGGATAGTTGGATTGGAAGCTTCCATCCTTTAACTACCTTCTTCTAGAACAAATGGTCGTTCAAACCGATTTGGCTCGGATGAAGGCCAACTGAACTTCAGTTTAGACCGTAGGTGACAGCTACGGCCCAGACTATAGACCATAGGTCTCAGAATGGTTCAGACTGTAGACCGCAGGTCTCAACCGTGGTTCAGACTGATTAGGCCAAGGAGCCCAAATTGAGTGGTTAGAACCACTGCTCTATCTTGGAGTCTATCCAAGATCTTCCATATGGTCTTGTAGCATGTCCCATATGAGTAGTCGCCCTCGACATGACGCGTTTTAGGTGTCTACATCATCCATGAGTAAAAGCATTTCATGGCTAGTGCAAGTATCGACAAGAGTATCAATGTTTGGGAGAGGAAATTCATCCTTATGACACACTTTGTTAAGATATTGAAAGTCAGTGCATACGCGTATCACCATGTTAGGCTTGTGAATGGATACCATGTTTGAAAGACACTCAGGATAGTTGATAAGAACTATGAAATTCATGTCTAAGAGTTTTTTAAGCTCTATTTTTACCAAGAGGACCACGGTAGGATGCATTCTCCTAAGTTTTTGTTTGAATGGCTTAACATCAGGCTATAAGGTGAGATTTTGGACAACCAAACTAGGGTCTAGAATAGGCATATCCTTATAAGACCATACAAATATACCCTTTTCTTCTTGAGAAGAGTAATAAATTGCTCTTGTTCATTGGGTGATAAACTTTTTACAAGATTGATAATTTGGGGATTATCTTTATCTGAACTAAGGTCCACATCGATGGTATCTTGAATAGACATGTGGGAACCTTCCTCAAGCTTATGGGGCATAGGGATCATATGAATGTCATCTAAGATATCATCAAATATTTTGGCTCATCCTCATGTATTTTTGCCTGGGAAACCTAAGGATCTGAAGGTTAGGGTGAAGGCAAAGGCAAAGGATATGGAGGAATGTAATTGGTGAAAGCCCTTAACAATTCCTCGAATAAGAAAAATTTGGTAAAGGATGGAGCTAAGGAAATTTATCCATATCGATGAGACTTATGTCAATTGGAATTGTCTTAGCCGGATCATATGGATTATGGAGCGGGGTGAATAAATCAACAGGATTCATGTTGACTTATGGTCAAGGTGAATAAGGTTGGATGGAATGGATGGAACTCAGGAACCAGTGCTATGGATTTGGTTAACCTAAAAAATAGTAATCAACACATAATGCATTTACTAAATGACATATACATGTAATGCTGAAAAAGAAAACATGTTTTTGATTTTTTTAATTTTTTTTGGTAGTGGTGAAAACCATTGTTTGTGTATTATGTACATATGTTACAAGTTGTATTATGAAATGGCTTAATGGAATGGATGTGGTGGTTCACCGGTAGGGTTGGCTCACTCTTATGGAAGAAGCAAGTGAAATATGGACTCATGGATGGGGAACATATTGAGATAAAACTCATCTTGTTCAATATGGGGAATGATAGGATCTGATTCTTATTTAGATTCATCCGAAATTATCGATATAAGTTTGAATTCTTCATAGATTTTATCATCATAATTATTGAGATAAAGGGCTTCTTCTCCTAAATTTAGATTAAGAATTTGGAAGGCTTGTTCAAAAGAAAATATGGTGGAAAGTGGGTGGTGACCTAGACCTGAATGGTCATGCACCTCTTGATATGGAACATGATAGGTTGATGCACTCCCTGTTCATACAATCCTAGGCCATGGCCTTGCCAATTGACTATGTGGAAATATCGATATGGAAATCCCGTCATGTTTGGAATATTGGCAAGAACCAACCCTTTGGGTTCTTCTATGGGAATTGGAATTGATGAAGATTCAATCCCCCCATATACAAAATTGATGTTATTTGGAATTGAACCCATGTTATAGACTGCTCCTACTACTAAAGGAGAATCACGTGGGTGACCAAAATCCTTATCACTAGGGATAGTGAGGGGCATGATGGTGATGTCTTGGACCACGTATTCACCAATAACAGGATTAGTGAGGTGGACCTCGACTTGGGATGACATGTGAGGATCATGGTCAGGTGAGGGATCAAGAAATGGTGGAAATGGAGGTACTTCACAATTCATCAATTTGACTTGTGAAACATTAGGTGATGGCAATGTATTATATTGGGAATGCTACTAAGTGGATAATGATGATGTGTATGGCAATGATGTTGATGATGTGTATTGACTATGACCACATGTGCATGTAGTCAATGATGAATATGATGGGGGTATGGAATCTTGATGATGATTGGTGATAGGGACCTCCTCAGGAATGTGATTCTTTGATAAAGATATTGGTGAAGTGGTGGATGGATTGGCTGATGGAAAAAGAAAAAAGTGAGTGGAAGGAAGCATGGAATCAGAAGGATTTGAAATGAAATTGTAATACTTAAAAGGCTTGACGTCCATCGATATACAATGTACTTGTCCCTCATAAACATATTTCAAACATTGATGTAGTATTGAAGGGACACATTTCATTTCCCTCATCCAAGGTCTTCCAAGGAGTACATTGTACACCATGGATCCTTCCAAGATATGGAATATTATGTGCAACATTTTAACCCTAACTTTGATGGGCAAAACAATAGTGCCAATTGTGGAACACAAAGCATCGTTGAATGCTTTAAGGGTGAATTATGACTTTGTGATGTGATATGGAGGAAGGTTCAAATGATGGAGAGTGGATGTGGTGATGATGTTTATAGAGGAACCGATATCAATTAGGAATCTTCTAAATGGATCTTGTCAATTAGAGACATGATATGCAATGGAGGGTCTACTGATTCCAATGAGATTGGCTTAATATCAAAGTCATAGAATGTTATGGAAGGCTCCATGAATGTTTGGATGCTCCCCACAGCATAAGGATCTTGCAATTACAATTCAATGGATTTTAAAATATCCATTAATGCCTCATGATGTGGGGGATATTGTTGAATTAGCTCATAGATTGATAATTTGGTGGAAGTCATTTTCAAACTGGTAGTTAACCAACTACTCAGTGAGATGACTAGTCAGGGTGGATGATTTATGGGTGGATTTGGAGGATTTTATTGACTAGGGATATGAATTGGTGATGAATTATTAGGGGAAATTTGGATGGGTGGTTATTAGAAGGTTGTGACACACTTGCTTGAGGTGGTTGCCATTGTTGTTTATTCCTTTGACCTATGGTGACCACATGGATGGCCCCTATAAACCCTTGGTATTATTGTATGTGATTGAATTTATTAGGGGGAGTTTTGGTGTTAGCCCCTCCTACATTTGGTTGAAACTCCTCGTGATGAGGAAGTGGTGTTTGAAATATACTAATATTTTGGTTTTGTTGAGCAAGGGTGAAGAACACAAGCTTATACTGAGAGGGGGGTGAACAGTATAAGACCACTTTTTACTTTTCTTTCCCAAATAATATTATGCAATATATCAATGGCAATATCAAAAACAATAATCAAAGCAATGCACAAATCACCACACACAATAGAGACACCAATTTAATGTGGTTCACCCAATGTGGGCTACTCCACGGAGAAAATATTTCACTAAAATTTTCTCAACAAATCTCTTGGGAATCCTTCCCTATTACAATGTTTATGGACCTCTGTCCAAAGGAGACACCAATCCCCTAATCAAGTTCATGGATACCTATCCATAGGAGACACCAATCCCCTCTTCTGGTTTGTGGATCTCTATCCATAGGAGAACTCCTCCTCTACTCTAGCTAGTGATCCTCTAGAAGACTACTGCCTCCACTGCACTGGCTTGTGGATCTCTCTCCATAGAAGACCTCTGTCCTCACTTAGAATACCTCTATCCTCACTACCCTAGCTAATGGATCTCTATCCACTAGAGACTATTATCCTCTGCTCTGTCACCTCCAAAGCTTACTCTCAAATTCTAATCTCTATCTCAAATCTGCACTAAACATTATCCTTCGATCTAGCACAAATATTCTCATAAGTCTATATCTAGTCTAGCACAAATATACCCTCAAATATATACCAAAATCTATCCTCAAATTTATCTCTAAGCCTTAACACAAAGCTTGATCCAATCACAAATCAACTCTTCTAGATCTGCCCCAAGCCTTAACTCAAAGCTTGAACAAATCAATCAATCAATTCTGCTCTCAAGTCTTCTCAAATACTTACCTCAAATATATCCACAAGTCCTCTCAAGAACTTGCTCAATATACTCTCAAGTCTTCACTAAGACTTACCTCAAATATTCTCAACAAGTCCTCTCTAGAACTTGTCCAATCTTCTCAACAAGTCTTCACCAAGACTTACCTCAAATCTACTTGTAAGCTTCCACAAAAGCTCACACAAATCTATCCTTAAGTCCCCTCTAGGACTTACTCAAATCTGCTCACAAGATTTCACAAAAGCTTGCTTAACTCTGTCCTTAAGTCCACTCTAGGACTTACTCAAATCTATCCACTAGCTTTCACAAAAGCTTATTCAAATCAATTGCAAAACTTGCATACAAAACTCAACTTAATCTCTTTCAGAAAACCTCTTCAATCACACAAATACAAACAAGTTTCACTCATAATCTTGTTTAACCATAGAAACATATAGAGAATGATTAGAGACTCAATATGTTTCACACTCACAAAATACTCAATCACTTTCAAACTCTCTTTCAAATCAATTTAAGATAAAGAATAATTTGTTTCACATAACTTGAACTATCACTCCAATACTTTCAATCAATAATGCTCATCCAACTTCACTCAACCATTCACTCAATGAAACACAACTTGCTTACAAACCCTAATCAAGTGTTTCACTATACTTCCAACAACTCACACTATGAATCTCAAACCTTGACTCAAGATGATTCCAAATTCACATAACAATGATACTCATGATCTTTCACAAACCCTAGCTCAAGATAGTTCTCAACTTCACATAACAATGATACTCATGATCTTTCACAAACCCTAGTTCAAGATAGTTCTCAATTTCACATACAAATATGTTCTTCACAAACATTCACCAATCATGCATATGAAAACTCACTCAAACATTTCCAACAATGCTTATCAAACAATCCTTTTCACTCCAACTTTGCATTTCACAACATTCAATCCAACAATATTTCACTCATAAGGAAGATATGCCCATACCTTTTGTTTTGATGGAGATATGTCTTCAAAACCTATCTCAATCACAATCAACTCCTCTTTGCCAATTTCAATGTTAGATAGCAACAATCTTTCTCAAAAACTTCACTCAAATATTTCCCTCAAAAATTATTTCACCATACAAAAATATTAAATCTCAAGTACACCTTATAATCTCCAAACTTCAAAAATAATTAGCAAAGATTCAAATAACTCACTTTCACAATAATTTCCTTTATGCACCTTATTTCTCCTCTCAAAAATAATTATCACAATGTAGCTTTATTTCAAAATACAAAATATAATATTCCTTGCATACCTTATCACTCCTACTTTATAAATTCTAACCACCAAAAATTAAAATAAAATATTTTAATTTTATTATACCTTATATCTCCCTCAACAAACTCACAAACCACCTTTTAAATTCCACACTACCCTTTAATGCAATTTCTAAATTATCAAAACCTTTGGCAATTTAAAATGTGAGAAGCATACCTTTATTTTATTCTTCCCAACAAAATGACTTCGACGAAATTTGAACACACGACCTCGCCTTTCCAACACCCTAGCACAATGCACATCCACCAATTGGGCTACGTGCCCTCACAAAATTAAAAAGGTGCATGACTTCCTTTTATGCCTTGTCTCTTCTCCACTTAGTACAAATGAAAACACTTTCCCCTTTGCAAAATATGATCACGTGAATCGAACCCACGATCTCACGCTCACACACGCCTTAACGCAGCCCTCGGCTGCCACCTATGCTACCAAGCACTTGAGACCTTCTTGGCACTCCTCTTCATATTATCAACACGTCTGCCCACTAATATTTAACACATGCAAATTATCCTTTCTCTACAGTGCACAAATTACTTAGGGCTTTGGGCACACAAATCGCATGGATAAGTTTTAATTAAAAATTTTACCCCTTTTATACCATATGCCATGTTGTCCAACATGTCGATGATTTAGGAAATTCGATTTTTAATTCGAATTTAACATTTAAACTTTTGGTGCCTTTATTATTTATTTAAATTTAAATTTTAACCTATGGTTAAAATATTTAAATTTAAATAAATTAAATCATAACCTTTAAAATATGCCAAATGGGTCTTTTTGAGGATTTATAATTTAATAACTCCTTGGACCTCATTTTTCTTCAACTCAACCTTTAACCTAGAATATTATAATATTAAATATTATAATATTATTATTTCCTTTTAAACCTGCTTCTCCTTCCTTGGGTCTTCAATCTTTTTAGGCCTTTTAGGCATATAATATTTAAAATAAATATTATATCCTATTCCTTTAAACTTCTTCCTTGCCTTTTGGAAAAACCACCTGATGACATTAATGATGACAAAACTTGGACATCAACCTCTTGACATCAATGACAACAAAACTTGCTCATATTTCCAACAATCTCCCCCTTTGTCATTGATGGCAACCCATTTTCCTTTAACCATTTCTTTTACCTTTTTCAGTTCTGCTCCCCTTGACTGAATGCTCTCCCCTTAACTCAAATATCTCCCCCTTTGACATCAATGGCAAAGGGCCACCTTTGGGGCTTGGGGCTAAAGATAAGACTCTTAGCTCAGCCCCTCCCCCACCTCCTCTTTTTGAGGTGGTTAATTTTGGGGTGGGAGTATCTCTACTCCCAGCATACACTGCTCTTTACCTTTGTCCACCTTCTTCCTCAATTGATCCTTCTGATTCCTCTAACTATTCCTGTTCCTGCTTGTCTCTGGAAGTTCTTCTCTACACCACTTAGCCATATGCCCAACATTATTGCACTTATAACACTTAATGTTGTGGTTCCTTGAAGGTGCAAATATCTTGTAGTTCCTCCTGGTGAAGCCATATCCATTCCTATCATGAACCCTGCAATTAATTACCTTATGACCAAACTGATTACAAGAGTAGCAATACCCTTGAAAGAGATGCCCATTTCTAAAATTTCCATATCCCTATCTTTCATGTGTCCTGCACTGCGTAGCCTTGTGACCAAACCTGTGACATGAGAAGCATCATCCATTGAAGAAACCTTGCCTTGACCCCATTGGTCTCTTGGTCTCTTCTACCCTATGTTGTTTCCTGTTCCATCTGTTCCTCATTTGTGCATTGTTCCTTTCCTTGTTGAACTTTCTATTTTCTAACTTATCCTCAGAAGTCTCACTCTCTCTTTCACTCTCTTCTTCTGAAGCTTCTTCTTCTTTGGAGCTTGAGATTGACTCCTCTCCTCGTCCTCTATATTCTTCTTCAAAACCAAGTCCTGTCTTGTTTGATGAAGATCTTTGTACCTTGATAATCTTATCCAAGTTCTTTGAGCTTCTCCCAAACCTGTGTAGCTTGTCTTTAGACTCTTTTACTTCCTTCCTTAGTGAAGCTACCTCATGCTCTAACCTTTCACATTCCAAGACCTTTGCCTCTAACTTCTCTTTAAATCTCCTTGTCTTAGCTATTGAGTTGGTTAGATCTTCTATAAGCTTTCCTTTCTCTTCATCACATTCTTGAAATTGAAGCTTGAGTTTTGAGTTCTACTTTCTTACCTTCCTTAATTCCTTAAGAGCAGAAATAATCTCACCCTCAAGATCAACTTCTCCTTCCTCTTCATTTTTTGATTCTTTATCTTTTAGATCATCTCCATTCCTTTCTGATTCATCTTCAATAGGAGCACTTCCTTCTTCTTCTATTTCCATAAGAAGACTTTCTTCTTCTGGATCTTCAAGAGCATCTTCATATTCATCTTCACTGAAACTGAACCCATTCCTTGTACAATGATCTTCAAGATGACCAAAGTTACCACACCTAAAACACTTGAGAATTATTGGTGCCCTTTTTCTAACATCTTCTTTTTCTACTATCAGAAATAGAATTTCTTCTTCTTCATTATCTGAGGACCTTCCATCACTATCACTTGAACTCTTACCTACCTTATCTGCATAAAAACTCTTCTTATGCCTTTGGAAAAACTTCTTTCCTTGCTTGCCTTGTCCATCCCTACTTTTATTTTGATACCTATATTTTCTTGTTTTCTTGTTCTTATGATCTTGTTTCTCTTCATCATTACTACTTCTAGCCTCTGGACAATCAGATGCATAGTGACCATATTTACCATATTTAAAACACTTAACTAATTTTGTACCTTTATACTTTCTTGTGTCCTTGTTCCTTCTACCATAGTTTGCTTCTTCATCATTGGATAACTCATTACTTGAATCTGACTTCTTACCCTTTGTCTTCTTTGTAACTTTGAAGGTTGCTTCTTTCTAGGGAATAGTCTCCTCTTTTATTCTCATCTCAAAAGCTATGAGAATTCCATGTAACTCATCCCTTGTCAAAATTTCAATATCTTTTGACTCTTCTATGGCTGAAATATTTTCACTATACCTCTTAGGGAGTGACCTTAAAATCTTTTGACAAACATCTATTTCTTCAACTTTAAACCCAAGTCCTTGCATGGAGTTAACAACCTCATCCACACGAAGTAAGTATGTAGCAATGTCTTCCTCATCCTTCATCTTTAGGTCTTCAAATGTTTTCTTGTGATTTTGCAATTTTGCCATCTTGACCTTTTTGTCTCCCTCATATATATTTTTTAGCTTATCCCAAATCTCTTTTGCTGATGTGCAATGCATAACTTTTACAAACTTTATTTCATGTAAACCATTTAAGATTCCATTCATTGCCTTTGAATTATTCAGTTGTAGGAGCTTACCATATTTATCTATAGGTGGAGTAGTTAGCGGTATGTACCCATCCTCAACTGCTTGCCATATATCATTTCCTAGTGCCATTAGGAAAATATTCATTCTCACACTCCAAAATGCATAATTGTTCCCATCGAACAATGGTGCCTTATTCCCTGAAGATCCACTCTAAGAATCCATCTGTGTTCCTGTAAGATTTTCCTTCAAGTTGTTAAACTCTTCCGAAGGAACCCACTCTGATACCAATTGAAGAACACAAGCTTATACTGAGAGGGGGGGTGAATAGTATAAGACCACTTTTTACTTTTCTTTCCCAAATAATATTATGCAATATATCAATGGCAATATCAATAATAGTAATCAAAGCAATGCATAAATCACCACACACAATAGAGACACCAATTTAACATGGTTCACCCAATGTGGGCTACTCCACAGAGAAAATATTTCACTAAAATTTTCTCAACAAATCTCTTGGGAATCCTTCCCTATTACAATATTTATGGACCTCTATCCAAAGGAGACACCAATACCCTAATCAAGTTTATGGATACCTATCCATAGGAGACACCATTCCCTTTGCTAGTTCATGGATCTCTATCCATAGGAGAACTCCTCCTCTGCTCTAGTTGGTGATCTTCTAGAAGACTACTGCCTCCACTACACTAGCTTGTGGATCTCTCTCCATAGAAGACCTCTATCCTCACTTAGAATACCTCTATCCTCACTACCCTAGCTAATGGATCTCTATCCACTGGAGACTATTATCCTCTACTCTATCACCTCCAAATATTACTCTCACTCTACTCAATCTCTATCTCAAATCTACACTAAACACTATCCTTCGATCTAGCACAAATCTTCTCACAATTCTATCTCTAGTCTAGCACAAATCTACCCTCAAATCTACACCAAAATCTATCCTCAAATCTGTCCTCAAGCCTTAACATAAAGCTTGATCCAATCACAAATCAACTCTGCTAGATCTACCCCAAGCCTTAACACAAAGCTTGAACAAATCAATCAATCAATTCTTCTCTCAAGTCTTCTCAAAGACTTACCTCAAATATATCCACAAGTCCTCTCAAGAACTTGCTCAATCTTCTCAACAAGTCTTCACTAAGACTTACCTCAAATCTGCTCAACAAGTCCTCTCTAGAACTTGTCCAATCTGCTCAACAAGTCTTCACCAAGACTTACCTCAAATATGCTTGTAAGATTCCACAAAATCTCACACAAATCTATCCTTAAGTCCCCTCTAGGACTTACTCAAATCTTCTCACAATATTTCACAAAATCTTGCTTAACTCTATCCTTAAGTCCCCTCTAGGACTTACTCAAATCTGTCCACTAGCTTTCACAAAAGCTTATTCAAATCAATTGCAAAACTTGCATACAAAACTCAACTTAATCTCTTTTAGAAAACCTCTTCAATCACACAAACAAGTTTCACTCATAATCTTGTTTAACCATAGAAACATATAGAGAATGGTTAGAGACTCAATATGTTTCACACTCACAAAATCTCAATCACTTTCAAACTCTCTTTCAAATCAATTTAGAAATAAAGAACAATTTGTTTCATATAACTTGAACTATCACTCCAATACATTTAAATCAATAATGCTCATCCAACTTCACTCAACCATTCACTCAATGAAACACAACTTGCTTACAAACCCTAACCAAGTGTTTCACTATACTTCCAACAACTCACACTATGAATCTCAAACCTTGACTCAAGATGATTCCAAATTCACATAACAATGATACTCATGATCTTTCACAAACCCTAGCTCAAGATAGTTCTCAACTTCACATAACAATGATACTCATGATCTTTCACAAACCCTAGTTCAAGATAGTTCTCAATCTCACACTCAAATGTTCTCACAAACATTCACCAATCATGCATATGAAAACTCACTCAAACATTTCCAACAATGCTTATCAAACAATCCTTTTCACTCCAACTTTGCATTTCACAACATTCAATCCAACAATATTTCACTCACAAGGAAGATATGCCCATACCTTTTTGTTTTGATGGAGATATGATTTCAAAACCTGTCTCAATCACAATCAACTCCTCTTTGCCAATTTCAAGGTTAGATAGCAACAATCTTACTCAAAACCTTCACTCAAATATTTCCCTCAAAAATTATTTCACCATACAAAAATATTAAATCTCAAGTACACCTTATAATCTCCAAACTTCAAAAATAATTAGCAAAGATTCAAATAACTCACTTTCACAATAATTTCCTTTATGCACCTTATTTCTCCTCTCAAAAATAATTATCACAATGTAGCTTTATTTCAAAATACAAAATATAATATTCCTTGCATACCTTATCACTCCTACTTTATAAATTCTAACCACCAAAAATTAAAATAAAATATTTTAATTTTCTTATACCTTATATCTCCCTCAACAAACTCACAAACCACCTTTTAAATTCCACACTACCCTTTAATGCAATTTCCAAATTATCAAAACCTTTGGCAAATTAAAATGTGAGAAGCATACCTTTATTTTATTCTGCCCAACAAAATGACTTTGGCAAAATTCGAACACGCGACCTCGCCTTTCCAAACACCTTAGCATAAAGCACGTCCACCAATTGGGCTACGTGCCCTCATGAAATTAAAAAGGTGCACGACTTCCTTTTATGCCTTGTCTCTTCTCCACTTAGCGCAAACGAAAACACTTTCCCCTTTGCAAAAGACGATCGCGTGAATCGAACCCATGATCTCGCGCTCACACACGCCTTAACGCAGCCCTCGACTGCCACCTGCACTACCAAGCACTTGAGACCTTCTTGGCGCTCCTCTTCGTATTATCAACATGTCTACCCACTAATATTAAACACATGCAAATTATCCTTTCTCTGCAGTGCACGAATTACTTAGGGCTTTGGGCACACAAATCGCATGGATAAGTTTTAATTAAAAACTTTACCCCTTTTATACCATATGCCATGTTGTCCAACACGTCGATGATTTAGGAAATTTGATTTTTAATTCGAATTTAATATTTTAAACTTTTGGCGCCTTTATTATTTATTTAAATTTAAATTTTAACCTATGGTTAAAATATTTAAATTTAAATAAATTAAATCATAACCTTTAAAATCTGCCAAATGGGTCTTTTTGAGGATTTATAATTTAATAACTCCTTGGACCTCATTTTTCTTCAACTCAACCTTTAACCTAGAATATTATAATATTATTATTTCCTTTTAAACCTGCTTCTCCTTCCTTGGGTCTTCAATATTTTTAGGCCTTTTTAGGCATATAATATTTAAAAATAAATATTATATCCTATTCCTTTAAACTTCTTCCTTGCCTTTTGGAAAAACCACCTGATGACATTAATGATGACAAAACTAGGACATCAACCTCTTGACATCAATGACAACAAAACTTGCTCATATTTCCAATAGAGGGTATTATCAAGCTTGATCACCACCAAGTCAATAAGGTATTGTACTATATCTTTAAACACATGGCAATTGTTAATGGTGTGCTCATTTTGTCTATGATAAGGGCAAAATAGATGTTTTTGATAATTTTTCCCATATTTTGCGGGATCATCCGGTCTAATATCGGGTAAATAAAGTTTATTTATCTCATACAACCTTCTAAAAAAGGAAGCATATGACTCAGCTAAAGGGGTATATTGGTGATTTTGTTGGAAAAACAATTGTCAGGGATGATTTTCCATAGCTGGCACTATATTTTACACTGTTATAGCTTGTGTTGTCGAGGGGACCGCATGATACGAGATTTATTTTGGTGTTTGTTGCATATGTTGCTATTGAGCCATTACTGGCTGGCTCATGACCACTTAATTAACTTGATTGGATTAGGTGTCTGGGATAGCCTGTGTTGATTTTTGTCGACCGAAATAGTTGCTTTTGTATTGGCCCTTACTTTGCCATTCTTTATTATTAGAATTAAGTATGCCTTCTTGGATTTTGATATCCTCAATAACACTATCCCGAGCTAAAGCTTCTTCACATGATTGATAAGTTCATAGTTGAAACATCCAAGAGATAGGTTTTAAGCAACTCTTGGTGAATAATTTAATTAGCTCATCCATTGGTAGGGTGAATGGTAATTTAGTGATGATAACCCTACAACAATTTCCAAAATCATAGATAGATTCATCATCATGTTGCCTTAAAGCATAGACATCAGACAATGAGATCTTATTTTTAACATTTAGGATGAAATGATCAAATAATTGATCAATCAATTCCTCAAAAGTATAGATACTATGACCTGGAAATTGATTGTACCATTCTATGGCATCCCCTCCTAATGTTTGAGAAAAATTTCAAAGCATGAGAGCATTGTTATTTTGAATTCTAAAGAATGCATGAACAAAGGTGCTCACATGTTCTTTGGGATCCTCAGTTCCCTTTTGTCAAACTTAGGTACTATGAAATATTTTGGATATGATGGTGATGGTACTGAAGGATGAATTGGTTGATTGATCAATTGGCATAAGGTTGGTTTCTAGTTTGAAAAACCAGGTATATATTGCATCAATTGATCTATTTGTTTCTGCATGACCTCAATTCGAGGGTCCTCCTTAGGAATTTGGAAGCCTTGAATTACCTAATGATTTTGTGGTGGAGTGGAAAAATGTTATGGAGTGACTAAGTGATGAGAATATTGGTATTGATGGCTAGGCAAATTTGATGGAAATTGTTGAATGAAATATTTTTGATGAAAATATGGGGAATTATGGAATGATGTTGATGGATGAAGGTTATGGCTAGGCTGGTCAATGGGAATAGGATGGGTGATGGTATGACTTGGTGGGGGCATAGGGATAGTAACCACAGAATACTATAGTGCCTATGATGGACCATGGTTGATAAGGACAGTCTGAGTAGAGTTATGTGAAGGCTTAGGATTTTCTTGTACTTGTTGTTGAGATTTTTAATGTTGTCTAAGCAATTTTTCAAGAGTTCCCATGCCTCGCTAATATCTCTATCATATGCTAAGGATATAGAGGTAGATGGTGTGGAAGATATGGCTTGGATACAAGTTACACTAGGTATGGCAACTTGTGAGGCTAGAACTTATGAAGCATGCACTTCATACAAGCAGTTGGAATAAGTGGAGGTATATGAGGTTCTAGGGGCACATGAAGTTTGGGGAATGGATGCATGAGATGAAGGTACAACTGATGCCTCAAAAATAGGGTTAGTATACACCTAGGTAAAGGTGGATAGGGGCTAGAAATAAAAAAGCTCTTTCTGTAAAGTAGAATCTTCTCTAGGTGATTTAGGAATAGACTCTAAGATATAACTAAAAGACTTCATGAAAGCTTCTACCCATGTCTATATGGGTAATGTGATAATGGTAGGGGATTTTGAATCCTCTTAGGACATGGCCATATGGAAGGCTATGGATGGCAAAGAATGTTATGGACTTGTAGATAAATATGCTTGTGTCACATTTAGGAATTCTACCACAGAAGTGGTGGGGAAGGTGGATGAAGGTTTTATTAAGTTATCTTGAATTATAGATTTATTTTGATTTCTAGTTAATACCATAAGCAAATAAATCAAAGATACATATTAAACTATCAAATGTAACACAAAACTGAACTCTTTAATGAAAAAAAAGAAAACAAACAACCAATGCTAAGTTTCAACCAATGTGGTTTACCTTGTTCATTGATTATCTTATTTTAATGTGTATTCATTTTAAGTGTCAATCGTGTGTGTTTTGATGTTCTAATCTTGCTTAATGAAACAAAGGTAAAAACTATGATGAAGATAGGGCAATGAGATTCTTACTGGAGATGAAATCCAATAAGTTTTCTTGGGGGTATCCTATGGTTTCTATGGGCAGATATTGGTGGATGGAGATGAAATCCACCATCACCGAATCTCAAGCAATGGTTGGTGATGAAATACAACTGCTACTATTTTGAGTGAAATATGTTGTGTGTGAATTATTCCTTTTAAGGTTTCTATTTATTAATATGGACAAAAAATGTTAGGAGCAACTAATTTTATAAATATAAATCTGAATCCAACAAGAGAATGCCAATTTCTCCAAAGGGTGTGCAGTACACCACTTAATACCCCCTATCAAAGACAACCAGTAGGTTCATCCACCCCTCTTCCTGGAATCACCTAATGGTAGGAATACTCTTGGCACCCTAATGATGTTCCTACTTAGATAAAATAAGATATTCCTAACCCTAAAATACAACTCTAATTTATGTAGATTGTCGATTCAAATGCAATCAGAATGTAACATTTTATATTTGTGAACACATCAAAAACATAAACCCTAACTAGAATGTGTGAATGGATGCAAAAAAATCTAAAATTCAAACTAGGATGAATTATTTTTCCAGATTACTTAATTATTGTTCATTTTATTCTTGAAATCTGAAAAATACTTCAAAGAACCCAAAATACATAAAACCAAAAAAATGTATTTTAGACAGTGGACCTATTGGACAACCTACGTATCTATTCCAAATTACTATAAAACATAGTTGGGAAATTTTAAAATGAACATGGGCATTTTTGGATGACCTTCAAGTGTCGTTGGGTGCTTCGCGATCATTCTAAAAATTTTGTAAACTTTCAGAAACCCTAACAGATGAAGGACAAATTTTTCTTGCTTCTAAAAATCTATAAAATAGGGCAAAAAACAACAAGTTAGATGGCAATATAAATAAAAATATGAAACCCTTAGGGGGTACCATCGTGATCACCATTTGTAGAGCTAAAAAACATGATACCAAACAATGCTAAATAAAATAGAATTCAAATAAACCAGATATTGCACAACAAATGACATTTATATTAAACGGGGGAACCTAAAAAATCCATTGTTACAATAGTGAATTTAAGAATCCTCTTTGATACAATTATTACAAATATTTCTAGGGTTATTCAAAACCCTAGCCATAATAAATGGTGGTGTCTTTAGTTACGTCTTTGCTCCCAACAAGTGTGAATGGGCTTTTGTGTATTCAATGTCAGGCCACTCTAGCTTAATCAACTATCTAATGCTTGTGATATACTGTCCAATTCATATACAAAGAAATACTAGAGAGTTAGTAATAATAATAAGGGCTCCACTATGTGAACCCTAAAAAATCATAACTAAAACCCTAGCTTATAATAGTATGAAATGTGAACAGAATTAAACAGTATGCAATATAACCAAAATTAGATAGATTTAACTTGTTCTTGAATAACACAAGTTTATACTGAGAGGGGGGGTGAACAGTATAGCACCCACTTTTTACTTTCTTTCCAAACCAATATCAATTAGTGTCCTTAATTGCAATAACCAAATATAGCAGTGTGCATTAATGACATAGATAGCAATAGTAAGCAAGTGCACAAATCACCACACACAATTGAGACACAAGATTTAACGTGGTTCCCCCAATGTGGGGTAGTCCACAAGATAATATCCTTATAATATTTCATAAATAAATAGGGATCCTTATCCCAATACAAATGATTACTTTGATCTGCTCAAAGCTAGGCTATCTTGATCTGCTCAGGTGGGCTCCACTGATCTTCTCAGCTAGGCTATCCACTGATCTACTCAGCTAGGCTATCCACTAATCTACTCAACTAGGCAATCCACTGATCTACTTAGCTAGGCTATCCATTGATCTACTCAGCTAGGCAATCCACTGATCTACTCAACTAGGCAATCCTGATCTACTCAGGTGGGCTCTTCACTAATCTGCTCAACTAGGCAATTGGTGTTGGTATGTTTTTCTATTTCTATTCTATCTCTTTCACTACTCACAAATTTGCCTCAATGCCTTCTCACAAGGCTCAAACAATCTTGCTCAAATGCTATCCCAAATCTGTACTCAAGGCCTTCACAAAAAGTCTCAAACAATCCTGCTCAAATGTTGTCCCAAATATGTAATCAAGGCCTTCACAAAAGGCTCAAACAATCTTGCTCAAATGTTGTCTCAAATATTTCCAAAAATTTATCCCAAAAGCCTTCTCAAAGGCTCACTCAATCATGCACAAAAGTTGCCTCAAATCTATCCAGAAATTTTATCCCAAAAGCCTTCTCAAAGGCTCAATCAATCATGCTCAAGTAGCACTCAAATCTCATCCACAAATCAATGAAGGCAAGGCTCAATGATGAACTCAACAATGAATGGCAATGTACTCTTCAATGGATGACAACAATGATCCACAATGATCTCAACAATGTATGACAACTACTCTCTCAAATGGATGATAACAATGCTCAACAATGAACTCAACCATGTATGACAAATACTCTCTCAAATGGATGATAACAATGCTCAACAATGAACTCAACCATGTATGACAAATACTCTCTCAAATGGATGATAACAATGCTCAACAATGAACTCTCAAATATATGGCAAATGAGCTCTCTCAAATGGATGATAACAATGCTCAACAATGAATGACAAATATATGGCAAATGAGCTCTCTAATGAAAACCTCTCCAAGCAATAACAATGAGGACTTTAACCAACCAAGGACAATCTCCACAAGTGATAGCAATAGGTTCTCAATAATATCTTCCTCATGCAATGTCAATAAGCTCTCAAGAAACAAGCACAACTCCCTCAAGCAAAGAGCTCTCAAATAGCCAACAATGATCTCCTCAAATGAAAGATAAATGTATCCACAAGTGACTAGAAAATGATCTCCTCAATGGTCTCAAATAGTGGCAATGTACTCAACAAGTAACCAACAATAATCTCCTCAAGCAATGGCAAAAACCTCCTCAATAATGGCAATACTCTCAATGAACTCCACTAAAGCAATAATGAACTCAAGCATCAATTTTATCCACAAAATTGATTTTCTAATCCATCCACTTCTTCTTAATAGCCAAGGCACATAATCAAGCAATTTGTCTTCAACTTCAAACCCTAACTCATGTGCATGTCTTCTAACTCAAGGTGGCAATTAACTAGGTCTCAAGTTCCTAGTTTAATTTCATAATTAAATCATGCACTAGAACATATAACAAATTCAACACTTTTCAACCTTATGACTCCCTAATTTTTATTAATACATACAACAAACACCTATGCTTTTATTTTTAATTCCACACCTTATAACTCCACATACAACAATCACAAATATTTAACTTCAAACCTTATAACTCCCTAAGCACATACAACAATCATTTATTTTTACTAAATACCTTATAACTCCCTAGTTATAATAGAAATGATTTTCAATGCACCAAAACTTTGGCAATATCAAATATTACCATGCGCTAGAGATAAATACCTTTTTACGAAATCAATATGCCTTTGCCAAAATTAATGTGCCTTCACCATCTTCGAAATCGTTAATGCCTTGCCAAAAACAATGCGCCTTCACACCTTTGTGGGAGTCGAACTCTGTTCCTCTCACTTAGCACTGTGAAGCGCTTACCATGTGGGCATCAGCCCATGTTGGGATTTAATCCCAAACACCCAACTTTTCCTGCACTCAAATCTGAAAACTCAAATTGCCTTCCTTAGCAAAACACTTTGCCCCTGGTGGGATTCGAACAACGAACCTACCTTGTGCAAAGTTTGTGCACTACCAACTATGCTATAGGCTCCTGCATGACGTCACTTTCCTACATTGTCTCCTTGACCTTTCTCTCAAACAAAATTTATTTTTCTTTATTTCTTCGTTGCTCCCCTTTCGACGATTCTCACTCATGCGCAATATTCCCAATCTCTTATAAACAAAGGTTTTACCTTTTATTTATATGCACCTCCATGCCTTCGAATGACGTCGATGGATTTTATTAATCTCCCCAACCATTGCACGTCGACGAATAATAAAATTCAACTTTAGACCTTAGAATTATTAAATAAGAATTTAATAATTCACCTCTTAACTTTGAATTGGGATATCTCCTTCATTCTTTTGAATTTTGCCATGAAAATTTTTGCACCTAGGTTTTATTTGAAAAACCTTTTCATCCATCATTATTTGGAGAAGTCTTAGCATAGTGGTTTTAATGAAAAACCCTTTCCAATGGTTTTAATAAAAACCCTTTCCATTGGTTTAAATAAAAACCTTTACCATTGGTTTTAATAAAAACCCTTGCCATTGGTTTTAATAAAAACCTTTACCATTGGTTTTAATAAAAACCATTAATATAATATTTAAAAATTAAATATTATATGCCTCTTGTGCCACAAAACCCTGTATACATCCATGCTCTCCAAAATATCATAAATGATTATTTATGAAGTGCTTTTGCCACCAAAACTCAATGTGATCCATGTGACATCAATGATCCATGTGACATCAATGACAACACAAAATAACTCAAATTGCCAACAATCTCCCCCTTTGTCATTGATGGCAACACCTCTAATGCAAATCACCACAATCACTGTAAAAACCATCTCTGAGAATCAAAGGTGCTCCCCCTGACTCAATACTCTCTATGGAGGCTGCTCCCCCTATCTCAATGCTCTCTTTGGAGGCTGCTCCCCCTAACTCAATGCTCTCCCCCTTACTCAAATCTCTCCCCCTTTGACATCAATGGCAAAAGGGACACCTATGGGGCTAAAATATATGACTCTTAAGCTTAGCCCCCCACCACCTTCTCTCTTGAGGTGATTAATTTTGGGGTGGGAGTACATTTACTCCCATATTACATTGTTCCTTTCCTTTGTCAACTTCCTTCCACATATTTTTGATATCCTTTTCTTGATGAGTTACTTGATCTTCTTGTCTTGAACCTGTTTGGAATTGAGTCCTACACCATTTTGCAATATGTCCAAAATTATTGCAATTAAAACACTTGATATTGTAGCCTTTGGATGGTGCCCATATCCTAAATTCTTTCTTGAAATAATTTCCATATCCATTCCTTTCCTGAACCCTATATTGTGAAGTTCTATTTTCATAATCATTATGACCATGACTTCTGAATTGTGTAGCTCTAAAACCAAAACCATGTTGCTCATTTTATTTGCATTGAGAAGCTCTATGACCAATCCTGTTGCATAAGAAGCAATGTCCTTGAAAACCATACCTTCTTCCTTTGAAGTTCCTTCTAGAAAAATCAAACTTCTTTGATCCATAGACCCTACAATGTATAGCCCTGTGTCCAAATCCATTACAAGAAAAATAATGTCCTTGAAAAGCCCTTTGTTCATGCCTTGGTTCCTCATACCTTTCTTGACCATTATCCTTGTGATCATCTTTGACTTGTGCATTGTATCCTTGATCCTTCTTTGTAGTATCTAAATCCTCTTCCTTAATTTCTTCCTTGCTTTCCTTTTCAAGAATTTATTTTCCTCTTGAACTTGATTCACCTATCTCAAAACAAGATCCAAACTGGATGTTTGGAGCCATAGGAACTTTGGAACTTTCTTCATGAATCTTATGTGCTTCCTTACTTTCATTTTTTAGAACTTCCTTTCCTTTTGAGTGTGATTCCCCAAACCTGAAATATGAGACCTTTGGTGCTTTGGAACCTTCCTCTTCTTTCTCTTCATTTGTGTCAAATAGCAAATTGGCATCCATCTCTATTGTCTCTGAAATACATGTTTCCTTCTCAATGAAAATATCTTGACCTTTTGAGTCATGTGATGGATCAAACTTCTCAAGTATAGAACATCTCAATTCTTTTAGATTCTCCTTAACCACTTGTAGTTGCTCATGGATATCATTGAAGTCTTCTTTTAGATCAACTGAGACATCTGTCTTTCTTACAATATTCTCTTGTTTAACTTCTTCTATTTGGAGTGAGTGTTCTTCTTCTACTTCTTTTATCCCATAGAAAAACCCTTCTTCATCTTCACTGTCACTAAGATCATTATAATATTCTATAGCAAACAAACTCTCATGATTTCTTTGACCATGCCTGTTTCCTTGATGTGTCATCTCATCTTCACTATCACTGAAGCCATTGCAATATCCTGATCTGTGATCTCTTTGACCACACACAAAGCATTGTTCTCTTTCACCTTCTATTCCTAGGAATAGATGTTCTTCCTTTTCATCATCTGACTTGTCTCTATCATTGTGATCTGAGCTATCACTTGCTTCTTCAATGTAGAAAGTTTTCTTTGTCTTACGAAAACTTTTCTTCTTCTCATACTTGCTTTGCTTGTACCTGTCATCTTTGTCATGCTTATGCTTTCCATCTTCTTTTCTTCTGTGACCCTATTTTTCATCATCACTATTTTCTTCATGTGGACACTTGTTTGCATAGTGACCATAATCACCACACTTGTAGCATTTGAATTTCTTCATATCCCTGTAATTTCTTAAGTCCTTTTTCCTTTTGATGAAGTTAGCTTCCTCATCATTATCTGAATCTCTATCTATCTCTAAAACTTTCCCTTTATTTTTCTCTGAAGCCTTGAATGCAATTTCTTTTATTGGAACCTGATGCTTACTTATCCTCATCTCATAAGCTATGAGAGTTCCTTGTAGTTCTTCCATTGTTAGCTTGTCGATATCCATTATTTCTTCTATTGCTGAAACCTTTGCATCATACTTCATGGGAAGTGATCTCAAAACATTTTGAGTAACATCTGATTCTTTCATCTCAAATCCTAGACCTCTCATGGTGTTAGCAATCTCATCAACTCGAAGTAAAAACTTTGCAATATCTTCAGAATCTTCCATTTTCAATTCCTCAAATATTTTTCTATGAGTTTGTAGTTTTTCCAAATTTACCTTGGAATCTCCTTCATAGGTATTCTGCAACTTGGTCCACATTTCATTAGCTGAATTACATACCATGACTTTTGCAAAATCTGTCTCACGTAGCCCACTCAGAATGCAATTCATTGCCTTTGCATTGATCTCAACCAATTTCCTGATAGTCTTATCTATCTCGGGATCACCTTCAACCTTATACTCTTTTGCAACCATCTTCCATACCTCATATCCTTGTGATATCAAGTAGTTCTTCATTCTCATGCTCCAAAAAGCATAATTGTTACCATCAAACAGTGGAGCCTTACTTGTAGATGATCCATTCTATGAAGCCATCTGTGTTCTTGTAGAATCTACCCTCAAGCTGTTAGCCTTTTCGAAGGAACCCACTCTGATACCAATTGAAGAACACAAGCTTATACTGAGAGGGGGTGAACAAGTATAGCACCCAATTTTTACTTTCTTTCCAAACCAATATCAATTAGTGTCCTTAATTGCAATAATCAAATATAGTAGTGTGCATTAATGACATAGATAGCAATAGTAAGCAAGTGCACAAATCACCACACACAATTGAGACACAATATTTAACGTGGTTCCCCCAATGTGGGGTAGTCCACAAGATAATATCCTTATAATATTTCACAAATAAATAGGGATCCTTATCCCAATACAAATGATTACTTTGATCTGCTCAAATATAGGCTATCTTGATCTACTCAGGTGGGCTCCACTGATCTGCTCAGCTAGGCTATCCATTGATCTACTCAGCTAGGCTATCCATTGATCTACTCAATAAGGCAATCCACTGATCTTCTTAGCTAGGCAATCCACTGATCTGCTTAGCTAGGCAATCCATTGATCTACTTAGCTAGGCTATGCACTAATTTTCTAAGATAGGCAATCCACTGATCTGCTCAACTAGGCAATCTTGATATGCTCATGTGGGCTCTTCATTGATCTTCTCAGCTAGGCAATTGGTGTTGGTATATTTTTCTATTTTTGTTCTATCTCTTTCACTGCTCACAAATCTGCCTCAATGCCTTCTCACAAGGCTCAAACAATCCTGCTCAAATGCTGTCCCAAATATGTACTCAAGGCCTTCACAAAAAGGCTCAAACAATCCTGCTCAAATGTTGTCCCAAATATATCCTCAAGGCCTTCACAAAAGGCTCAAACAATCCTGCTCAAATGCTGCCCCAAATCTGTCCACAAATTCTATCCCAAAAGCCTTCTCAAAGGCTCACTCAATCATGCACAAAAGCTGCCTCAAATCTGTCCAGAAATTTTGTCCCAAAAGCCTTCTCAAAGGCTCAATCAATCATGCTCAAGTAGCACTCAAATCTCATCCACAAATCAATGAAGGCAAGGCTCAATGATGAACTCAACAATGAATGGCAATGTACTCTTCAATGTATGACAACAATGATCCATAATGATCTCAACAATGTATGACAACTACTCTCTCAAATGGATGATAACAATGCTCAACAATGAACTCAACCATGTATGACAAATACTCTCTCAAATGGATGATAACAATGCTCAACAATGAACTCAACCATGTATGACAAATACTCTTTCAAATGGATGATAACAATGCTCAACAATGAACTCTCAAATATATGGCAAATGAGCTCTCTCAAATGGATGATAACAATGCTCAACAATGAATGACAAATATATGGAAAATGAGCTCTCTAATGAAAACCTCTCCAAGTAATAACAATGAGGACTTTAACCAACCAAGGACAATCTCCAAAAGTGATAGCAATAGGTTCTTAATAATATCTTCCTCATGCAATGTCAATAAGCTCTCAAGAAACAAGCACAACTCCCTCAAGCAAATATCTCTCAAATATCCAACAATGATCTCCTCAAATTAAAGATAAATGTATCCACAAGTGACTAGCAAATGATCTCCTCAAATGTCTCAAATAGTGGCAATATACTCAAAAAGTAACCAATAATAATCTCCTCAAGCAATGTCAATGTTTTTCTATTTCTATTCTATCTCTTTCACTGCTCACAAATCAGCCTCAATGCCTTCTCACAAGGCTCAAACAATCCTGCTCAAATGTTGTCCCAAATCTGTACTCAAGGCCTTCACAAAAAGGCTCAAACAATCCTGCTCAAATGTTGTCCCAAATATGTACTCAAGGCCTTCACAAAAATCTCACTCAATCCTGCACAAATTCTGCCTCAAATATATCCACAAATTCTATCCCAAAAGCCTTCTCAAAGGCTCACTCAATCATGCACAAAAGCTGCCTCAAATCTGTCCAAAAAATTTGTCCCAAAAGCCTTCTCAAATGCTCAATCAATCATGCTCAAGTAGCACTCAAATCTCATCTACAAATAAATGAAGGCAAGGCTCAATGATGAACTCAACAATGAATAGCAATGTACTCTTCAACAATGTTCCACAATGATCTCAAAAATGTATGACAACTACTCTCTCAAATGGATGATAACAATGCTCAATAATGAACTCAACCATGTATGACAAATACTCTCTCAAATGGATGATAACAATGCTCAACAATGAACTCAACCATGTATGACAAATACTCTTTCAAATGGATGATAACAATGCTAAAAAATGAACTCTCAATTATATGGCAAATGAGCTCTCTCAAATGGATGATAACAATGCTCAACAATGAATGACAAATATATGGCAAATGACCTCTCTAATGAAAACCTCTCCAAGCAATAACAATAGGGACTTTAACCAACCAAGGACAATCTCCACAAGTGGTAGCAATAGGTTCTCAATAATATCTTCCTCATGCAATGTCAATAAGCTCTCAAGAAACAAGCACAACTCCCTCAAGCAAAGAGCTCTCAAATAGCCAACAATGATCTCCTCAAATGAAAGATAAATGTATCCACAAGTGACTAGAAAATGATCTCCTCAATGGTTTCAAATAGTGGCAATGTACTCAACAAGTAACCAACAATAATCTCCTCAAGCAATTTCAAAAACCTCCTCAATAATGGCAATACTCTCAATGAACTCCACTAAAGCAATAATGAACTCATGCATCAATTTTATCCACAAAATTGATTTTCTAATCCATCCACTTATTCTTAATAGGCAAGGCACATAATCAAGCAATTTGTCTTCAACTTCAAACCCTAACTCATATGCATGTCTTCTAACTCAAGGTGGCAATTAACTAGGTCTCAAGTTCCTAGTTTGATTTCATAATTAAATCATGCACTAGAACATATAACAAATTCAACACTTTTCAACCTTATGACTCCCTAATTTTTATTAATACATACAACAAACACCTATTCTTTATTTTTAATTCCACACCTGATAACTCCACATACAACAATCACAAATATTTAACTTCAAACCTTATAACTCCCTAAGCACATACAACAATCATTTATTTTTACTAAATACCTTATAACTCCCTAGTTATAATAGAAATGATTTTCAATGCACCAAAACTTTGGCAATATCAAATATTACCATGCGCTAGAGATAAATACCTTTTTACGAAATGCCTTTGCCAAAATTAATGTGCCTTCACCATCTTCAAAATTGTTAATGCCTTGCCAAAAATAATGCGCCTTCACACCTTTGAGGGAGTCGAACTCTATTCCTCTCACTTAGCGCTGTGAAGTGCTTACCACGTGGGCGTCAGCCCACATTGGGATTTAATCCCAAACACCCAACTTTGCCTGCACTCAAATCTGAAAACTCAAATTGCCTTCCTTAGCAAAACACTTTGCCCCTAGCGGGATTCGAACAGTGAACATGCCTTGTGCAAAGTTCATGCGCTACCAACTGCGTTATAGCCTCCTGCGTGACGTCACTTTCCCGCGCTATGTCCTTGACCTTGCTCTCAAACAAAATTTATTTTTCTTTATTTCTTCGCTACTCCCCTTCCGATGATTCTCACTCATGTGCAATATTCCCCATCTCTTATAAACAAAGGTTTTACCTTTTATTTATATGCACCTCCATGCCTTCGAATGACATCGGAGGATTTTATTAATCTCCCCAACCATTGCACGTCGGCGAATAATAAAATTCAACTTTAGACCTTAGAATTATTAAATAAGAATTTAATAATTCACCTCTTAACTTTGAATTGGGATATCTCCTTCATTCTTTTGAATTTTGCCATGAAAATTTTTGCACCTAGGTTTTATTTGAAAAACCTTTTCATCCATCATTATAGTGGTTTTAATTAAAAACCATTTCCAATGGTTTTAATAAAAACCTATTTCCAATGGTTTTAATGAAAACCCTTTCCATTGGTTTTAATAAAAACCCAATCCATTGGTTTAAATAAAAACCTTTAGCATTGGTTTTAATAAAAATCATTAATATGCCTATTTAAAAATTAAATATTATATGCCTCTTGTGCCACAAAACCCTGTATACATCCATGCTCTCCAAAATATCATAAATGATTATTTATGAAGTGCTTTTGCCACCAAAACTCAATGTGATCCATGTGACATCAATGACAACACAAAATAACTCAAATTGCCAATAGTTATTTGCTTATTGTCTATTTATGGTTGAATTTGTTGTAGGTCGATGGCAAAAGTGTGCCCTAGTGACACTCAAATGCTAGGGGGACTTAAAAAGTCTTACGTAAAACACCCGTAAGTACTTGGTTGTTATAGAAAACACCTGTGGATGCTTGATACTGGTAGGGAGGTGCCTAGAGGCACTCAATGGTGATAGAAAGTGCCCAAATGCATTTGGTAGAAGAAGGAAGATTTTGTAGAAGCATATCAGATGAAGGCAAGGGATGCAGCGGTGGGGATGGCAATCGAGGGAATAGGAAATATGATAAATGGAGTGGGGTTAGGGCACAAAGGTTGGGTTGGAACTCTAAGGCACTTCAAAAGCTCAGGGAACCTCAGAGGACTTAGGGAATTCAATCACTTAGGAATTGAGCCATAAAAATAGATCCTATTTATAATCCAACCTAGGGCATGCTAGGGTTTCAACAAAACTAATCGTGAGGCTGAGATTAAATCATATAAGGGTGGATAATAAATTTAGGGTGTGGTATGGATTAAGGTGAATGGATGGGTGAGATTAAATAAAATCGGATGGCTAGGATTAATTTATTTATATATATATATATTAAATATATATATAATATTATTATTTAAATAAATATATATAATAAATATATATAAATAATAGGTGGAAATGGCGAGAAAGCTAGTATGGAAGACAAGTGGCTATGTTTTATGGTGGAAATGGTAGGAAATCATGGATGGAGGACAAGTGGCTAGATTTTGGTGTCTACAGTTTTTGCTCAATTATAACATGCATAACCATGTCCTTACAAGGGTCTTTTGAGGGAATGCCTTATTTTTTCTTCCATTGGACTAAAGTCACATTCAAGTCCCTTGATATAATTAAATTTGGGTGTCTTTCCTAATGAATTCTGTTCTAAAGACGTTTCCAAGCCTCTTGTTTTAAGACTAAGTTATTTGATACATAAAAAATGACTATGATCTAAGTATGTCCCTATCGAGAGGAGAAAAAAGTTTCTATCAAATTTGAGTATCTTGTTTTATTAATACATATTAGGGCCTTTGGATCCCATGCAAGGAGAAGCCCCTCAAAGGCACCTAACAAATCTATTGCTTCTAGGTTTGAGGATCTCCATATATTTTTCCTTTCTATTCTTGCTAACTACTCTATTAATTTAGTTTCTTTAATGCAAATAAACAATTGATTCTATTGGGCTATTAATTGACTTAGGTAGTTTTTTTAGGGGACTTTTCAATCCCCTTCCATTCCATGATAGAACCTTCGTTTCTTAAGTGGCTTCTTAGCCTTGTTGAAATCTAAGGTTGTTTGTGATTTTTTGAATCTCTATATTTGCTTATTTTGTTCTTACCTCTTGATTAAGTTCCCTCTCTCGAGTAGAATATTTTGTGGTTTGTAGGTAATTGAACAACTGATTCTATTCATGTTTTCTAAAATATATTTATAATTATGGCTTAGATTAGCTAGTAACCAATCCACCATATATTCATAAAAAAAAAATAGGCCCAAATTAAAAATCCTAATATGAGCCTATGCTAAAATTAATCAAATAATACACTGGCTTCTGGAAGGATAGCCTAACGTACACTAAATCAAATAAATGAAATAAATATTCTAACATTCCCCCTTATTAAATTATTTGATGTACATAGAGAGTTGCAAAACAACGCAAATTTGACATGTGTAAGTGCCTTAGTGAAAATATATACAACTTTATCATTGGTAGGAATGTACTGGACTGACTTTTATGCTTTGGAACTTCATCTTGAATAAAGTGACATTGAGTTTCAATATGCTTTGTTCATTCTTGGAACACTAAATTCTTGACAAGTTTTAAAACATCTTGGCTATCATAATTCAATTGGTTTGGAAGATTCTTTGGAAGATCCATACTTGAAAGAATGTGATATAACCATATCGCCTCACACACTACCCTTCGTACTACGTGATACTCTACTTATGTAGATGAAAGTGCAATAACTTGTTTCTTATTATTGTGCCAAGAGATAGGACCAGATCCAAGATGAAATATGTATCCTAACATTGATTTTTTGTCATCTATAGATCCAACATAATCTGATTTTGTGTATCCTTGCAAGAATAACTTATCATTCTTCTTATAATCTAGACCACATTTTGGTGTGCTACAGATATAGTGAAGAACTCACTTTACTGCTTTCCAATGGTTTACCTTAGATTCCTACACGAACCTCAAAAGATAGCTTATAGAAAAGCTCATATCCGACCTAGTATTCAATAAATATATGAGACTCCCAAAAAACTATTGATAGAGAGTTCCATCTACCTAAGGAGAGTTGTCGTATTGAGATATTCATAGCCCTATTTACATGGGAGTTGATTTTGGCTTACAATTTTTCATTCAATATTTTTAATTAATGCCTTGGTATACTTCAACTATGTAACCCTGATGTGGTTCTTTTTCTATGCAACTTCCAATCCAAGACAATAATGGAGAAGTCCTAGATCTGTTATCTCAAATGAATTTTTCAAGTCACCCTTCACTACTGCAATCATCTCTTATGAACTGCTATTGATAATCAAATTATCTACATAGAGCACAAGGATTAAAATTATAGAACCAACCTTCTTTAACTAGAGATTGGCATTTGATGGACTTCTCTTGAATCCATTTCGTAGAATGTGATCATCTATATTTATGTACCAAGCTCTCAGAGCTTGTTTCAACATATACAAGGATTTGATTAGTTTGTAAACTTTTTGTTCTTGTCCTTGTACAAAAAATACTTTAGGTTGATTCATGTACACTTCTTATTTTAAATCACCATTTAATAAGGCACTCTTCACATCCATATAATGAAGCTTCCATCCAAATTGTGTTGCCATTACATAGAGTACACGAATGGTAGTCATTTTTGTAGTTGGTGCAAATGTCTCTTCATAGTATATACCTTATTTTTTAGCATAGCCCTTTGCAACAAGGTAGTCCTTAGCTTATAAATAGTTCTATCTATCTTATACTTGACTTTGTATACCTATTTTCAGCTAATGGGTTTCTTACCAGTAGGTAGATTAACTAACTCCCATGTTTTCTTCTTCATAAGAGATATTTTTAGCATCCATAGCTACCTTCCATTGAGTCACACTAAGAGCTTCATGCACTGAAGTGGGTTCATGCTCCACAACTGTAGTCTTTTGATTCACTTATATATTCTTCTTCTTCATCATTTGCATCATCTGCATCTTCAACTTCTTCTCTTTCCTAATGAGACATACTTTGAGTACGTGGCCAATTTGAAGTGATATCAGGTGGTGCATCCAATTTTGCATCTCTCATAGTGCTAGTATACCATTTTGGAGTTTTCTTTTATTTTGAGGGATTCATTTTCTTAGGCTCCTCAAAATCCAGGTATATAGTAGGAGATCTGTCTTTGCTTATTTCAAGTATATCCAACTTGGGAGATTTGTTGAATACCACATCTCTACTTATATGAATCTTCTTTGTTTTAGGGTCAATCAATTGATACCCCATGGATTCATCATCATAACTAAGAAAGATACTTGTAAGTTTTTCTCATATAACTTGTGCCTTTTCACCTTTGGAATGTGCATGAAGGATTTGCATCCAAATATTATGAGATGAGAAATGAAGGGATTTATTCCACTCCATTCTGCTTGTGGTGTGACTCCTTGAATATCTTTTGTGGGTTCTCTATTTAGGAGATAAACAACAATGGTGATATCTTCTACCCAATATTCTTTCCCAAGATGTACATATATGAGCATACATCGAACCATATCCATGATGGAACAATTCCTCCTTTCAACAACTCCACTTTTTTGAGGGGTATAGGTAGTATTAAGTTGTTTTTTTATCCCATGGTTAGTGAGATATTTTAAAAAATCATTGGAGGTAAATTTCCCCCTTTATATGAGTGGAGGGCCTTGATTGAACATCTTGATTCTTTCTCAAAAAGATTCTTAAACTTTTAAAAATATGATAATGCATCTGATTTCAGCTGTAGAAATAAAACCCATATATTTTGTGAGTAGTCATCAACAAACAACTAAAAGTATTTCTTTCCACCACAAATATTTGGCATTGGTCCACATAGATTAGTGTGTATCAACTCCAATGGTCTATTGTATTTTGAAGAACTCAATTCAAAGGGTACTCAATATTGATTTCCTGCTAAGCAATCCGAGCAAACAGGTTTTGCAGATATAACACCATCTCATGCTTACTCAATTTGAGTAGATAGCCTAAAATTAGATGGCCATATATTTCCATCTTGGAATCATTGCTACCTCATTAATTCATATCTAGATTTTTTAAATCCCCAAGAAGAGATGATCCATATTTGAATGGTTGTTGGGCTAGGCTAAATACCAATAAATTTGTAAGCAATAGTTCTCTTAGTTAGGGTGAGGATTGGGCTCTAAATATAGTCTAGAATAATATCCACCACTAAAGCATAATTCAAATTAGGAATAAAAGAGCATTTGTTACTTGGTTAGGATTTTTATGGTTTCCTTGCATTAAAAAATTTGATCATATTTTTTAGCTTTGACTAGTCAAACATTGGAGGTAGTGAGAACAAGGAAAATAAGCCATGGTCAACATTCTTGAGTATGGAGGCAATAATCCAGGTAATGTTCTAGAAGGAGGTTTTAGGGCAAGAAGGGATATCCCCCACCTCCATTTCCATGATAGGGCTTTAGAGGTGATCAAACCCTCATCTAAGCCAAAAGAGAAAACCCTCACCAAAATCTCAAAGATTTTATTTCTTGGATCACTTTCCTTTGTTAAATTTATGGATAGTCAGTAGACCATGAAATAAAAAGCAAAATTAAAGGAAACCAACAAATAAAGAAGCAAAATATATTAAGATAAATAACTACAAAAACTACAAATAGTTACAATACCTACCGATTTTGGGTATACAAAAAATAATTCATCGATTGGCACGAACCCACCCTTGTCTAAAAAATAGGTCCAAGCATCAACAACAGATGACATAACCAAAATAAAAATTATTTTATCTCTTCTCCTTCCCAATATGGATTAGGATTCTTGCTTGAATTTAACCACTTTTTTCCTTGAATGAGTGCCACCCCTCCCAAAACTATTATGATCTTAATTTGTTTTCTAAAATTATAGGTAATCATCAATGCAAGATAGAAACTCTTATGACATGAATGTGGGTATATTTTGAGTTTTCAAAGGGATGATTTGAGGGAAACAGAAATAATTCAAACCCACTAAACTCTCACATAGGAGAAAATAATGTGAAATAGTTAGATTTGGGTTAAAGGGATATATTGGAGGGGTTTGAAATATAAAAGGGATGGTAAAATTCAATTCATTTTATTATGGGATAATAGATTTTTAGATTTTTGTGTCCATTGATTTTTTGAGAGATGATGGCCAAGATTATGTGCCACAAGCAACAAAAAACATCATGAGAGATTGAGCATTGTGAGGAGCTAGAGCCATATGAGGATGGGCCTTAAAGATTAATTGTTTTATCATTTTAGCTGATTTTGGGGGGATTGAATAAATCATCTTTATGTTTCATATAAGTGACACTATTGCTTCAAGATTTTTATGGAGGTCATGCTTCAATCAAAATAGTAGTCTCCGTTTAATATTTCTAGCACTATGTAGTTAGGATTACACTATTAGTGATTTTAAAAAATAAAAAATTGAAGTTTTTTAGATAAAAATTGAAGTCCTAATGAAATAGTTTAGGAGTTTTTGTGTTTGTAAGATTGTTCTTGATTGATTGTGATGTGAAATATGTCTAGGTAATATGAAGTAAAGTAGTAGATATTTAACTAAAAAATGACTGGATTGATGTAAGTAGATATATGTGATTAGTTGCTTTTATTGTATGATGAGGATTATTTGGGTTTAATGTTTTATTAAGTTAAACTAGAGTTAGGATTTTTTATGGTTATGTGAGGGATGTGTGTATTTTTTAAATTATTCATGTGTGTAGATGCATCTAAATATGTTGGTGATGTGAGAGAGGCAAACTCTTGCATATGAATCATTTATTTTATGCTTGAATGATAGGTATTTTGGCATTCTATCGATAGTAGGAATATATAATTTGGATATTACACCTAAGTTAAAATTTGACCATTCTCTTATGACAACACTAGAAGAGAGATGGTACTTAGAGATAAACATGTTATTACTCTTGAATATATAAATGACCATAACTATAAAATATGTGTATTAAATTATATAGGTATTGACTTGTAATGCCTTACTAAGGAGGAATATCAAATAGGATAGATGTATAGAAATACTTATAGGTGATATTGTCTTTTTTTTGTGTTCTAGCATTAGTGTGAAAGTTGCATTTTGTTCTGGTCACGTCAAGAGGCAACAAGTATATTTTATTACACTCATATATGGTATGGTATTGCCAAATAAAAGTGCAAGGGTGCTACCATGGGCATCAAGAAAGGTTTTATCAGATATCATAAATCACAGATGGTGTTTACTCAAGAAATAATCATTATGTTTGTGTTATATTATTAGTTACATTAGGTGGTATACAAGTAAGGGTTGTGTATTTACCTGCTACATCCTACACTAGGTGTGGGCCAAAGATCATATAGTTGTGGTTATACCTTTTGTGTTGTTATGGGTTGTGGAGGATTGAATATTATTACTCACACTAATAGGGACATTCATTGGATGAAGAACATAGGACTCCCTAATATGGGGACCTTGGATGGGCTTATTGGCAACTTGATGAGATAACTATATAGTAAATTATATAGTGACCCTATAAAGAGTATCCAAGATGGTGGTATTATACTTGGAAGTTGGTGAGGGTGTGTGACATCAATGATGTTTTCTGATCCATCAAGGGAATTTTATTTTTTTCACTATGAATGTGTAGTAAGACAATTTAACCTGGTGGAGGATATGCCATTGAGTGTGATATAGTACCATTATATAAAAAAAGAGAGAAAATTTGAAAAAAGGTTGAATCCTAATTTCATGGTGGATTTAGACATGGATTACCATCCATACCTGAAATAGAAAAGAGACAAGAGATGTGATATATTATAAATCTTAAGATGACACATGGATAAGGTTGTCATACCTTTTACATTTATCACATTGCTTAACATAGTCATAAAAGTATTTTTCTATTATGAGGCAATAGTAACCCATCCTATGCAATTTTTTAGTGATGGTTATGCCATTGAAGTAAATACAACAAGACCCATCATGGGCTTCTTTGATGACCTATCAATATTCATTTTCATCTAGACACCTTAGTGAAGTTCTATCAAGACCACATTGATATAAAATATCATCAATTATGACATATCAACATGCCCTTTATCTTAGTTGGTGATGTGATTTTATATTATACAACAAAAAAATAGATTTGATGATATAAAAGAAAAAAATCTCACATCATACTCATATGTTAAAAAAATAAAAGGAATCGATGCAAGAAAAACAAAGTAGTTCAGGCATAGTTCAAACAAAAATAGATGCAAGCAAAATAGTTTATACAAAAAAAAGAAATTAGTTTGGTTATGTTTTCATAAACATATTTCTCATTTAAAATATAAAAAATAGAAAGAAATAATCAATAAACAATAATAATCGGTTCAATGTACAATAATTATAAAATACCTAATTTTAAGAAAAAATAAATTAATATTATATTTTTATATATAAGTGCTACTTCATGTAATACAAAAGAAATATATGACATGAAATTTGATGTAGAATACATGAAATTATTTTTCAAGATTTGAAAAATCTATGACACTTTCTCTATTACACTTTCTAGACAACTCAATTGCTTGTTGTTACTTAATGTTTTGCTAAATTTATCTTCAAGGTAAACTATACCATGCCATTTATATTATTAATTAAATAAAAATTAATCTATCTCCCAATAGAATACTATGCAATTCCACAATATATATATATATATATATATATATATATATATATATATATATATATATATATATATATAAAGTCCTATTTATAACCAATGCAATATTACATATAACTTTTCATAATTGAATCACTTTTATCTTAATGCTATAAAAAAATCTCTCTTTTGTTCACACTATTCTTCTTGCAAGATGAGCTTTGTATTGTTTAGATTTTTAGACAAGATATTGACCTTAACAATAGAACCACTATATGGAAGAATATACCCTTTTATATAAAAGTGAACCAATTCTTTATAAAGTAAAAATTGGAATATATCATGTAAATAATAAAAACTATAACACATATCTATCACATTCAAATCAAAACTAAATGAGATTTGGAGTCTCCAATTCAACTAAGGTTAAGTGAAAAATATAAATATTATAAGAGATAAAAAGTATTTTTTAGATCTAATCATTTATTAGTATATCCTAGAATCATGAATGATAAAATATATCATATATAGTCAATATATCCACACACAACTTAATTGGTAGATAATTTATATAGGCAATATTATTATATATATTGTTGGTCACAAATCCATCCTAACGGGAAGGTAGGGTCGAAAATCTTGCGTACCCATGGACCTACACCAACATTGAACAGTCATCACGCCTAGGAAGGCAGGGTGGTTAATCTTCAGATAAGGCCAGATCCTTGGTCCTAGATACTCATGTCACAAATGAGGGAAAATGGAGATAGAAAGAGATGGGAAATAGGTCATAGCTAGAACTCACAAGGATGGGTTATAGCTACATCAAGACACATGCAAGGCAAGCAGCTACCCTTGCTAAAAACACAAGCCTACACCTAATAGATCAACCAAATTTACCCTCGACTACCATTTATCACACTAGATGCAAGTGAATTCCAGGACTTATAAACAAAATATAAGAAATACAGATAGAAAAATAAATTACACCTCCATTCAACAAGATCTAATAGAAATAAACCCACAACAGTTATGCATACATTTGAGAGCTAATTTGGAGACCAAACAATAATAGACTTAAATTATCAGAATGGAAATTTCTTACACATGAATTTTAATAGCTAAAGAGCCACCCTCTAGAATGGCTAACATTCTAGTATTTATAGAAAATTCTACAATAAATTTAAAAATAAGCATTAATGGTGCTAGGTGGGAAAACATTGTTGAAACATATGGGTGCTCAGTTGGTACTCTGCTCCTTGGGAGAATGGTAGTTGTTCGAAAGGGTTTAGGTATGTTTCCATAAATCTAAGCCCTTTATCATTTTGATATTCCTGTTGAACCATAAATCTTCATCACTTTTCCCCTTCATTCAGAAAACAAGCTTTAAATTAGGTGGGTGAGAAACCAAAGTTATCTCTCAAATTGCACATTTCAAATTACCACCTTCACACACATTGACAACTTGTACTTCTATAGCTAAGATCATTAACACTTCTTCATGATGCTCTCCTTTGATAGGAAGTGATTTTGGTATTGGATGGATGTTCAAGCTTACTCTCCTACCTGTCATCCTCCTAAATTTTTGCTTGATGCAACATTGCAAAGGTGTGGGTGATATGGCTTGGTTCTTAATTGCTACCTTCCCAAAAATTTGCCTAGCCTACCACCCTAAGCAGGGTGGGTATTTGGGCATAGACCATCCCATGCTAAATCCTAGAACTTCTACCCTAGCTAGGGTGGGCCTTTGAACTATGATATAGTCCCTTATATCTACCTAGGTACGATCTGAGAAAGGCCATTGGCTCTTTTCTTGGGCAAGAATTTGGGAGTAGAAACTATTGTACTACCATCCTATTCTTTCACCTATCTTGTTGGGAAGAGGTTTGGGTTTTTTTCCAACCATTGGGGTAGGGATTTGGGATCTACCTTGAATACTTTGCTTGCCCAATTGTCCTCCTAACCTCATACTTAGCTAGTTTTGATGCATCGGGGTAGCTGATCATGCTTCCATCCTTTGTGGCCTTGTCAAAGGGTGTGCTTTTGGGATTTCTCTTACCTTAGCGACAACACATTCATCCATCCATACAAAATTTGCTTCCATCCTATTACAATTATCATGAATGTCGTCCACCAGGTCCATCTCAACCATTAATATAAGATATCATCTGCCAGGCTTCAAAACTTGGACGCTTTATGGATCATCATATCTCATGCAAAAAGGAAAGAGTGGGTGAAGGATGAAAAATTTTACCCACACTCTTGGTGACTTATAGGGTCTTTCCACCTATGGGAAAGAGAACCTATTAGGCCATTTCTTGGCAAAAAATTACTCACAAATAGGGAAGAGAAAAAGGAGGGGATAAAGAGGGTACAAATGAAGAAACCAACAAAGGCTACACGATAAAGAGGTGATCAAAGGTAAATGGAAAAAAAGGCAAAATAGAGTCGATGGGAAGAAAATAAGAGGGACCGAAAGTGGAAAAAGTAAGCAAAAGTAATGAAATAGAACAAGATGGTGAGAGGGGGAGGAGGGTGACACAAGAAGTAGTAGAGGAAAGGATACAATTAATGCTAACTGAGGGAGTTATTATCAACCAATGCATAAGGTGAAGAGAAGAAGGAAAGGATGCATAAAAGTAATAAGAACAAAAGGGAAGGAAATTCATGGGATACCCCCATATATGACACTCTTATAAACAAACCATTCTAAAGACCAATGCTCATTCAAAAATATATAGAATACTAGAGACATTTATTAGTTTTGATCCAGTGCCTCTTTCTGATGCAGTCTATTAGGAATAGATTTTGCTTATTTGTTTCTCCTTCGATAAGACTCAATTGTAGCAACACTTTTGCATACATTATGTCTAACGGGTTGCTGTAGCTATGTACAAGGCTTTATTTATAGAGCAATTATCTTCCATCTCAAGGGATGGTATTATTTTTGAAGAGCAAGTTCATGCTAATATTTCTTTGTATAATAATATCCTTTCTGGGGTTTGCGTAAAAGCTCTTTGTGCTTGTTGCCTTCATCCAGTGGGCTACATGGTCACAACACACATAGAAAAAGAAAAAGAGGGAACAACACTAGACATAGAAAAAGTGCTTCAAAACAAAAATACTTTTCGAAACCCCTGGTTTCCAAGCCATATTGATACAATATGATGCACAACCATGTGCCTTCTACACCTTTATTTATTTTCTATCTATTTACACAAAATTATGATGTGATTAGCACACCAGAACCAGTGGTTCAGTCTAGAATTATCATGTAAACCTATAGTGATCAAACCAAATTATATTGTATTTGAGGTATTTTTAATATTCAATTTGGCACTACCCCCAAATATTTCAAGTTGCAATAAAACCACAACTTGATGGGTTATCTAGCTTGAGCATATCTGTACTTAGGCCAATAACAACCAGTGTGACAACTAAACTTGTCACATGGGATCTATCTCCTAGTATTGGTTGATATGACAATAGATCCCAAAGTTGTCATTTTTTAGGATCTACTTGATGTGTGATATTTGCAACATTCTCCTCTAGCATCCCCACTATTTTTTTGAAACTAATGCTTCTCTAATTTGGATAATTCAAATAGGTGAACATCAAATTGGTGGGAGATATCCATGCAAAATAATTATAGCAAGTTTCCATATGGGATGGTTCTGCTACCAAATTCTCTTTAGAGTGTACCTTTTGGTTGATCATTCTTTATAGGATATGACTTGGATCTTACTTGGTGAATTCTTGGATACAAAAAATATGCAATTCAATACCCTTTCTATTAGTGGGAACCACCATCTAGTTACTTTTTTGATCCATACCTTCATGATTTTTTTGAAATGTGCACGCAACTAGATTATCCATTGTAAGGGTCAAGCGAGCATTTTTCATGTGTGAATCTAAAGGTTGACCCTCTTTCCATTCTTGATCCTCTTCTGGTTGTGGTCCTTGCCTTAGCACAACTTAAAGTGGCTACCATTGTGGGTATTGTGTAAGTGGTTCTCATCTTGGGACCCCTTCAACTTGCTCGTAATATTTCATGGTCAATTCATGCTGGGCATACATTTGGAAGTCACTGAAATAACCACCCCATGTTGTTAGAGATGGGGCAACCACCAATGGTGCAATGGTCATAGAAAGGATAAATGGATTAGCATAACCTCTAGAAGAAATATTTCTTTCTTGGAATAGGATTCGCTCAGCCTATAAAACCTCCTAAAATATATGAGGGAATCTCTTTTCCCTAGACAAGGAAGAGGTTTATATTTGGGTTGAAAGCTCAGATATAATAGAGGTGTAGTTGGGTAGGATACGGTTGGTACTCGAGGAATTCTCTTTCAACTCCTCTTGAATAAGATATTGAAGTCCATGATATTCTCAAGAGAAAAACTTTTAATGAATGAGAATTGCATAATCTATTGGAAGGGGTACCTTGAGCCATCAAAAGTCTCAATAATAGTTGTTTCCAGGTTAGGCCATGAGCAAATGTTTTTTTGCTATAGAGATCTATACCACATGATGCCCTTCCTTTGATAGATAGGACCAGTAATCTAATCATGATGTATTCATAAGTAATGTCATGGAGAGATGCCATAGCGACAACATCTTCAAGGTGATCTAGAGTAGCTCTTTCTATGCCATCATACTTTGGAAGGGTCTTTAGAGCACTCTTAGAAATATCATATCAACATTGAATATTAAGCAGACCAAGATCATCCCATTGAGGGTAACATTGCTGAGCCATTGAGGTGTTGGTCTTCAAAATTTTTGAATCCTTACTTGGATTTGGAGTCACCATATGAGCATACTTTCTCTACTAGTGAGGTCAAGGCTACTCATCAAACCCTTATTCCTCTAGGATATTTAGATCTTTTTAAACATTGAGGAGGCAACTGATATTAGAATCAGGATATTTTCACCAAGAGGAATCACTAGGTGATTTGACTGGATTTGGAAAAATCAAAGCATCACCAAGCTTTGATTTCCTTGAACAATAGAGATATTTTGGGTCCTTAGCAGAGTTACCCAAAAATGTTGGTCATAAATCCATCCTAATGGGAAGGCAAGGTTGGAAAGCTCACACACCCATAAACCTGAACCAATATTATATGATAATGGTGCCCAATAAGGTAGGGCGATCGATCTCTAGAGAAGGACAACTCCTTGGTCCTAGCTACTCATGCTAAAAATGAGAGAAAATAGAGACAGAAAGAGATGGGAAATAGGTCGTAGCTAGGACTCACAAGGATGGGTTATAGTTGCATCAAGACACATGCAAGGTAAGCAGACACCCTTACTAAAAATATAAGCCTACACCTAATAGATCAACCAAATTTACCCTCAACTACCTTTTATCACACTAGTTGCTAGTGAATTCCAGGACTTATGAACAAAATGTAGAAAATCCAGATAGCAAAAGTAATTGTACATCCATTCAAAAAGCTTTAATAGAAATAAACCCACAACAGTTATGCATACATTCAAGAGCTAATTTGGAGACCAAATAGTAATAGACTTAAATTATCATAATGGCAAATACCTTACACATGAATTGTAATAGCTAAAGAGCCACCCTTTGGAATGGCTAACATTCTAGTATTTATAGAAAATTCTAAAATAAATTTAAAAACAAGCATTAATGGAATTAAGTGAGAAAATATTGTTGAAATGGATGGGTGCTCAACTAGTACTTTGCTCCTTGGGATAATGGTGGTTGTATGGAAGGTTTTGTGTACATCTACATAAATTTGAGTCCTTGATCATTCTAATATTTTTATCGATCCATAAATATTCATCTGCTTTACCCCTTCATTCATACAATGGGTTCTAAATTAGGTGGGTGGGCAACCAGAGTTAATTATCTATGAAATCATGCATTTCAAATTACCATATTTGCACCTATTTATAGCTTGTACTTGGACAATTGAGATCAATAGTGCTTCTTCCTAATGTTCTATTTTTATAGACAATTATTATGGTATCAGAGAAATGTTTAAGCTTGCTATCCTACCTATCATCCTCCCAAATTTTCACCCAATATAACATTACAAAGGGGCGAGCGATTGGGCTTGGTTCTTAATTGATACCTTCCCAAAATTCTAACCAACCTACCACCCTAATTAGGGTGGGTATTTGGACACAGACCATCCCATGCTATTTCCCAGAAATTCCACCCTAGCTAGAGTGGGTATTTGAACTATGTTGGAGTCCCTTCTATCCACCTGGGTACAATTTGAGGAAGGACATTGACTCTTTGCCTAGGCAATAATTTGGGAGTAGTAACTACTATACTATCATCCCATTCTTCCATTCATATTGTTGGGTAGAGGTTTAGATTTTTTGTCCAACCATTGGGATAGGGATTTGAGATTCAACTTGAATAATTTTCCTGCCCAATTATTCGCCCGATCTCAGACTTAGCCAATTTTGATGCATCAGGGTTGTTAATCATGCTTTCATCCTTTGTGGCCTTGTCAAATGGTGGGATTTTAGGATTTCTCTTCCCTTAGTGGCAACCCGTTCATCCATCCATCCAATATTTACTTCCATCATATTGCAATTATCATGAATGCCACCCACCAGGCCCATCTCAACCATAAATACAAGAGCCTGTCTGCCAAGCTTCAAAATTTGAGTTCTTTATGGGTCATCATTTCTTATGCAAAAAGTTAAGAGTGGGTGAAGGATGTAAAATTTCACCCCTCCACACACACACATATATATCACACATGTTAATTGGTAGAGAACGTAGAGTGGTATATTGAAGGTCTTGGATTTTTTTAATAGGGTAAAAATGAGATTTTTAAAGTCCCCAAACACTTTTACAATACAAATTCAACCCATCAATTTCATAGCTACCAAGGTCAAGTAGCTAAAAATCACTTGGATGCAAGACAAACAAATATCCATCCTAGACCCCAATTAGCTGTAGTCCTCCCTCGTGAACTATTCTAAGTCCTCATGTGTTGGACATTTTGAGTCCTAATAGTTAAAATTGTCATTGATGTCAAGAAATGAAGTCAACATTAATATCAAGACTTTTAGTCAAGGAACAAAGTTGTCAAAGTTGTTATTTGATATCCAGGAAGAAGGCCAAAGGATTCAATGCAAAGTTAAAAAGGAGATATAATATTTTTTATAAATTATTTAAATTCAATAAGAATTTAAATTTTATAAATAAATATTATTTACACCATGGAATGCAATGTAAAGGAAGGGTTTAAAAATTAAATCTTATAATTATAATTTATAAAATTGTAATTCTTTAGAATTTAAAATATTTATAAATTATAATTAATGTTGACGTCATCCAATTTAATAAAGCACCTTGTATAAATTATAAAGTGTTTATAAATGCATCGACATTGTTGAAAGAAGGAAGTGCCAACATTGAAGGAAATAAATGTTTGTGTATATAAGGTGGCCTCCAAAGACATTATTGCTCATCCCTCAAACGATTGATATGAGCCAAGGTTAAAACTTCGTTTGCGATTTCGAAAGGTTCATTGAGGAAGAAGATGAAAAATATTTTCGTCTTAAGCTCCAAGGATAAGGTTAAGGGGTTGGATTTTCTGAAGCACGTTGGACATGGTGGTCCAAGTGGCAGAGCGCAAATTGTGAAAGCGTTGGAGGAAGCAAGTGCTCACGTTCGAAACTCGTTGGTGGTAAGCACCAAAAGAAAAATATTTTTGTGTGTTTTTGTTGGTCGTAAAGGTTAAAGTGAAGGTAGAGACTTTTGGATCTTAAACATACCTATATTGCATGTGGTCGTGGAGCCTACAGCTAGGTTGCTCGAGGAGGCATAGGTTACGCAATCGAAACCCGTCGGTGGCCAAGGTAAAACTTTTAATTAATTTTATTGCCTAAGGTCTCAATAAAGAGTGTTTGGAGGTATAAGAGTTGTTAGTGTAATTGTTTAGAAAGGATGTTTGTTTGATAGTGGTGGTAGTTGAAAATTATTACTTGGAGTAATAAGGAAGTTTTAGTTTTAATTATTTTTGATAAAGTCTTAAATCACAATATTGGCATATTGAAGGATTAAGACTTTTGAGTGTTGTTTAATTTTAATAAAGGGTTTTTGTGTTAAAGAATATTATTGTGAAGGTATTGAATATTATTTTAGTTGGAGTGATAAGGTGTAATTTTGATATTATTTTGCATTGTTTTTTGTTGAGGAAATTATTATCTTATAACCCTTATTGAGATTGGCAAAGAAGTAATTGTGAGTGTGGCAGATTTATGAGATTAAATCCTTGTCAAGCAAAAACGTATGGGCAAATTATTTCTTGGTTGAGTTGATTGATTGCTTACTAGAAAATAAAGTTTGGAGTGAAAATTATTTTATTAGGGTTTCATTTTCAAAAGTGTTTGACTTAATGCTTCAAGGTTTTATGTAATTAAGAGTTGTGATTAAAACCTTGTTTTATAAGCATTGTTGTTGAAGTCATTGGATTGTGTGAAGAACTTGAGTTAGGGTTTGAAAATAACATGAGTATCATTATTATGTGAATATTGAGTTATAAGCATTGTTGTTGAAGTGAGTTGTTGTGCAAAGAACTTGAACTAAGGTTTGAAAAGAACATGAGTATCATTGTTATGTGAGATTTGTTGTTGAGCAATTGTTGGAAACATTTTGAGTTGATTGATATATGCTTGGACTAGGGTTTGTGAGAAAGTGGAGTTTCATTAAGTAATTGGTTGAGTTGAGTTGGTTGAGCCTATTCAAGTGGTTGTATAAAGTGATTGTTCAAGTTCCATAAAACAAACTATTCTATATTATGATTTGAGTTGTGAAAGTGATTGGTCATTGAGAGTAGAACATATTGATTCTATAACAATTCTCTTTATGCTTATATGAGATTGGGACAAGTTCTGTGTGACCTTGTTGAGCAGATTTGGACAAGTTCTGTGTGAGCTTGTTGAGTAGATTTGGACAAGTTATGTGTGAGCTTATTGAGAAAATTTGGATAGGTTATGAGTGGACCTGTTGAGTATATTTGAGCAAGTTTTGAGTGGACCTATTGAGCAAATTTGAGCAGGTTTTGAGTGTACCTATTGAACATATTTGAGCATGTTTTGAGTGGACTTGTTGAGCAAATTTGAGCAGGTTCTGAGTGGGCCTGTTGAGCATATTTAAGAATATTTGAGTAGACTTATTAATAAAATTTGTGCTAAGATCGACTGGACTGTGTTTAGTGTAGAGAGTGGACTTATTGAGTAGATTTGTCCTAGATCGACTGGAATGTGTTTAGTACAAATTTGAGATAGATGTTTGGAGCTAATAGAGTAGAGAGGACATTAGTCTCTAGTGGATAGATATCCATTATCCAGGGTAGTGAGGACATGTCTTCTGAGTAGGGATAAGAGTATTCAGTGGAGAGAGATCCACAAGCCAATGCAATGGAGGTAGTAGTCTTTTAGAGGATCACCAGACAGAGCAGAGGAGAAGGAGTTCTCCTGTGGATAGATATCCACAAACTATATTTAAGGTATCAACATCTCCTTTGAATGGAGGTCCATAAACATTGTAATTGGGAAAGATTCCCAAAATATTATTTGAGAAATATTTAGAAGACATATTTTTCTGTGGAAGTACCCATATTTGGGTGAACCACGTAAAAATGATGTCCCTCATGTGTGTGATGCTTTGTGTGATGTCTATTGTTTTATTAATTTTGATGCTACTATTTGGATTAAAAATAAAAAACAATTATTGTATACTATTCACCCCCCTCTCAGTATAAGCATGGACCACCCCTGGGGGGATCCATATCCTATCCTCTTCTTTAATGGCATCAAAGTTTGTCATCCAGTCTGTTGGTTTATTCCTTCTCTAAAGACATGAACAAAGTCAAATTTTTCAAAATGCTTTACAATCTCTCTAATATCTTGCACAATGTAATCAATTTTCCAATTATATTCTCCCTCATTTTTCAAAATATTGATAATATTCAAGGATTCTCCTTCAAAGATAATTTTTTTAGCACCTAGATCCTTAGCTAGCTCTGCACCTATATGTAAAACATTAACTTCAGCTTTATAAATAGTAGTAATACCCAAAAAATTACAGGTTACCCCCACCAATCTGCCTTGATTGATTGTTAGTGGATTTATTTTAATTATATAAATCTTAAGATCTTAATTTTGTTTATTAAAAATCCCATATATAAAAATAATGTTTTTAATTATAAGTAAAGGAAATAAAATATACATGTGAACTTATGACTTGGAGATTCAAGTTAGATAAATAATTAGCATTAGATGAGACTTATATGCCCCCAATCAACTAAGGATTAAATAATTGAGTAACAAAGTCAAATAATATGATGAATAGAAAAAAACTAGTAGATAATTAGGTACAAAAATAATAATGAATGATAAAAATCCAATGAATCCCAATCAATATATCAATTAAGGATTAACTATACATATATAGTACAAACATATGTATATGTAATAACAACCAAATGAAAATTAATAATAAATGTTTGGTAGAATATATAATGGTATATAGAGGTCTTGGGTTTGAGTTTCAATAAAATTCATTTCACTATGTATAATATTACCATAGCATAAATATCAATGTTTTTAGAAGTAAATCAATAATATCTTTAAATAAAAATCAACTAGAGGTCTAAAATTAAATGACTAGATATTACAAAGTGAAAAATATATAAAGTGTCTCTACTCCAGGTATAGGTTTTCTTTGGTAGGTTCAGAGGATGGGCAATGGGAAAGTAGGTGAGAGAATGGTGGAATGCGAGAGAATGGAGGTAGGACGATCAAGCAAGGACATAGGAGGAACCAGTCATGGTAGTGTTGACAGGGGAGGACCCGACTCAGTGGAGGCCTAGGAAGATGGGACATATAGGCATAGGAAATATTCCCCTGATAAGGAGGGCCCCATAGGTGGAGCAACCCTAACCCAAAAAGGAACCTACGCTCAGGCTATGAGCCAAGAACCTCTAGTCAAAAACCCTACCCAGGAATTGATCCCCTCAGGAGAATATTTGGTCATCCCTGAAGACCTGATGGATAGTTACATGGAGCTCGAGAAGTTTACCCTGGTCGGCAAGTTCGTGGGAGGACGACCGAACATGGAGACCATTCGAAAGTGGGATTTCTCCAAGTGGAAAACCAATGGTAACATGGAGATAGTGGCTTTGTCCTAAGGGTTTTTTGCCATCAGACTTAATACCCATGAGGATTTTTGCAACATCCTGGTTGAGGGACCATGGTTCCTAGGGTGCAGGAGCCTCTTCCTCTAGAAATGGGGAGAGGAATTCAACTTGGAGACCCAAAACATAAATGTTTCCCTGATATGGGTAAGGTTACCGAACCTTCCCTTTCAGTGTTGGCATGAGAATGTCATCAGAGGGATAGCCCGATACATAGGTGAGTTGGTTGCTATCGAATCCTCTACCAAAGTCCACTATCATATGGTCTAGGCTTGGTTATGTGTTTCAACCAACCTAGAAACAAATATTCTATATTTCATCAAAATATAGAGGATCAACCCTCATCAAAAGAAAAATAATCGAATGCAAAAACAAGCCGACGTTTTGTACTCATTACCGCACTCAAGATCACCTCCAGGTCCAATGTCCATCTCTGAGGTCTCAAAACCAAATGCCAATGGGACAAAACAAGGGCCCACAATGGAACCATGGGATCCCCCCACACAACAAACAACCACCTCTAGATCCAAAATGCATCATGCAAAAACCCGCTCAGTAGACAATCCAAAAGGATGACCAAGGAGGCACTTCAGCTCAAGGTGAGCAAGAGCACGAGCAAGGGGAAGTTCCCCAACCAACCCAAAAGGAGTAGGAGGCACCTCTGGATGCAACACCACTTAACTATCCTCACCTAGAGGATCCTATCACCTAGGTATAATCCCCTTCCACCCTTGTTGTTTTAAACCCTTACATGGATGATTATCTTGCAGCCAATAGGAAATCCCCCTCCCAATCGGACAGGGGTGAGGTATCCCACTCTTCGGTATCCAAAAAATAAGGTCCTTCCCTCTCTGGGAGAATCAATCCTAGGAACACCAGGAGCAAGAAGCAGGACATTGACTATGACAGTGAAAAGAAAAGAGGGAAGCCTTCTAGCAACGATCAAAGAAATAAAGAAACTGTAGATAAAATTGCCAATGAGGACTCAAATGACTCTTTTTTTTTAATATTCTGACACCCAGAAGGATGATAAGCAAGGATCCAAACCCCCCTTCTAGTTGGTGAAGGGAGGCAGGAAAACCCTAAACCCTTGAAATGAAAGTCCTCTCATGGAATGTGAGAGGTCTAAATGGAGCAGCCAAGCAGCGTCTGGTTGTTGACCTAAGGAAAAGGACAAATCCCTCCATTTTTATTATTCAAGAAACCAAAAATGATGAACTCTCCTCCTAGAAGGTGGCCAAAGTCATTTGGGCCAAAGGGGAGACTCTGTTCAGTCCAGCACAAGGTTCCTCAGGTGGGCTCATGTGTCTATGGGACCCTACCCTGGTTGAAGGAAGACTGTTGTCATCCTCGAGCAGGATCCTCAACATCCTGTTTCACTCCAAGACCAACAATCAGTCCTAGATCCTCTCAAATATTTATGCTCCAAATTCTCCAGTCGAGCGAGCTGAGATGTGGGAAACCATAACTCAGATGAGGAATGCTTTCAACACAATCCCGTGGATCATTGGAGGAGACTTCAATAGCCCCTTGCATCCATTCGAGAAGAAATGTGGTCTTGACACCTATACAAAAAGTATGGAGGATGTCAGGGACTTCGTCAACATCAACGAACTCCTAGACATCAAGCTTAAGGGTTGGTAGCAGGCTCATCCAGGTGAAGCTCAACAGATTCCTAATATCCCAAGAAGCCATTCCTTTGTTTGGATATGATTCCATACTAGCCCTACCAAGGATCAACTCAGACCATAGCCCTATCCTCCTTGAGGCAGGCAAGCCACCCTCTTTCAAAACCCCCTTCAGATTTGAATCCATGTGGATTCACCATAAGGATTTCAAAGCTGAAGTCACCTCTTGGTGGCAACAAAATTTTGGGGGATCCCCCACTATGCAAGTTGCCCAGAAGCTCAAGATGGTTAAAGAGAAGCTGAAATTTTGGAATAGGGAGGTCTTTGGAAATATTTTCACTTGCAAAAAATCCATTACAGAAAGACTCCAGGAGTTAGAAAGGAGGATCGAGGTAGGAGACCATAGTAGCTCCACCAAGGAGGAGGATAGGAACCTCCTAGTAGAATATCACAACATCCTTCCTAGGTAAGAAATCTTCTAGAGATATAAATCCAAGGACCTATGGGTTAAGGAGGGCTATTCAAACACAAGATTCTTCCATGCCTCCACCATGTGGCATAGAGGATCCAACAAAATTAGGGAGGTCACCTGTAGTGATGGATCCACCACAAGGGACATTGTTGAGATAAGGGCCGAGGCGGTGTCTTTTTTCTAGGAGCTCCTGGGAAGCTCCCCTATGGGTGATAGCTAGGCCCAATCTGACCTCCTTGCCAATATCCTGGGCATTGTCCCCCAAGATGCAAATCACATGCTGATGGAACCTTTCTCCTTCGACAAAATCAGAGAGGCCCTTTTTTCCATGCAGCCAGATAAAGCCCCTGGGCCATATGGGTTCCCTCCGTGTTTCTTTCAAAATATCTGGGATGTTGTAGGGGATGATGTATATGAGGCCATTAGGGAGATCCAATTGACCAAAGTCATTCCCCGAAGCATCAATTCCACTTTCTTAGCTCTTATTCTAAAATCCCTAGCCTGTAGATCCATCTCAGATTACAGACCCATCAACCTTTGTAACATCCTCTACAAAATCCTGATGAAATTCATGGCTAACATATTAAAGGCCATCCTCCCCCTCATCATTGACCCTTGCCAAGGAAGTTCAGTGAAATGGAGGAACATCTTGGATGGGGTTATCACGATCCATGAGACCTTGCATTCTGCTTCCATGGCCAAGAAGGCTACCCTTTTCCTCAAGCTCGACATGAACAAAGCCTTTGATAGGGTTGACAGAGACTTCCTCCATGCGGTCCTCCTTAAGTTTGGTTTTCATCCCCTCTAGGTTGACCTCATACATGTGTGTGTCTCTTCTCCTTGGTTTTTTGTCTTGGTCAATGGATATCCTGTCGATTTTTTCTTGAGTGCTAGAGGCCTCCACCAAGGAGATCCTCTGTCTCCCATCCTTTTTATCATCCTGGCAGAGGCCTTGGGGAGAGCTCTTAAGGATGCCCAACTACGGAGGAAGGTGATTGGCATCCTTCCTACCTCTGGGACTGAGGCTGTCACCCATCAACAATTTGTGGATGATACTCTCCTATCCACTATAGCTTTCGTGGCTCAAGCCAGATCCATCAAGTGAATATTGTCCCTTTATGAACGAGTTGTAGGCCAAAAAGTAAACTTCATCAAAAGCAAGATTTTTTTCCTCAACACTCTAGTGAGGCGATAGGTCAAGATTTCCAGGATCCTTGGTTGCTCCATTGATGCCCTCCCGACTACCTACCTTGGTCTCCCTCTTTTCTGTGGTTGACCCAAGGAAGGTATGTGGAACATAGTGCTCAAAAGAATTCATAAGAAGCTTTCTACCTAGAAGGGCAAGCTCTTATCCCAAGCTGCTAAGGCCACCCTCACCATGGCATACCTCCAAGGAATTTTGATGTATTTCATGTTAGTATTTAGGTTGTTGGCTTTGGTGCACCACAATATTGAGCAGATTCAATAGAGTTTTCTTTGGTCGAGTAATGACAACAAGTCTAGGATCCCCTTGGTAGCTTGGGACATGGTCTGCAAAAGCAAGAAGCAAGGTGGACTTGGATTCAAGAGAATGACCAAGATGAACTTAGCTCTTGTGGCTAAGCACAATTGGAGGATCCTGACCAATGAGATGATGAAGTGGATTCAAATTGTCAAGAGGAAATACCTTACCAACCTCTCAATTCTTGAAGAAGGGGTTCCCACTGGCGGATCGACTTTTTGGAAAGCCATCATTCAAATGAGATAGTTGATCCAAGATGGAAGAGGGTGGATAGTTGGGGATGGCAAAAGCATTAATTTTTAGAAGGATAGGTGGATCCAAGAGGAACCCCTGATCAAGCGGCCCGAGCTGGAACACCTTGGGATGACTGTGGATGCTAACACCAGGCTGAAGGTAGATGATTTCATCATTTGGAGGAATGGATCCCCATAGTGGAAGATCATTGATGCGGTTGGATTAGAGGAGGAGGTTTCCTTCCTATCCTCTCTGCTCCAGTCGACTATCATTCCTACCAGCAGATGGCCTGATAGAATGATATGGAGGGGGACGGACAGTGGTGAGTTTTATGTCAAGTCTACCTATGACCTTTAGAACATAGGGTAAAAGTTTGACTTCCCCTGCAATGTGGTGTGGATAAATCCCCTGATTACCAAGGTCAATTTTTTTCTCCTGGATTGCCTTCCAAAATAGAGCCCTCACAATAGACAATCTCCATAAGAGGGGGTTTGCCATTCCTAATAGGTGCTACCTATGTGAGGCAGACTGGGAATCCTCTGACCATATTTTCTTGCACTATGCTTTCACCTCCTCGGTCCTTAGCTTCATCCTCTCTACCTTTCAGATTCAGTGGATCCCTCCCAAGACCATCAAGGAGGCTTTCCTTCAATGGTTCAACCCTTTCCAAAACCCGAAACTTTGTTTCCTATGGGATGCTTGCCTTCACCATCTCATTTGGTAGATTTGGCTTGAGCACAATGGAAGAGTTTTTGAAAATTCTCTTAGGGATCCTCCCTATGTTGCTTATAGGGCCATTGCCTTTGCAATTGAAAATGCCAAGCTCATCCCCAGTCCTATCCCCAAGCTAATATTTGAAGAAGGCATTTTTAGATCCTTGAATTTAACTAGGGAGCTTGATGATCGACAGGATCCTGCTATAGTTAGAAATAAGGTCAGATGGATGTGGCCCTCAAAGGATGGATAAAGTTAAATTTTTATGGGGCATCAAAATCCAATCTGGGGCCGACTGGAGTGGGTGGTTCAGTTAGGGATCAGAATGGCCAACTCATCCTAGCCTTTTACAAAAACTTAGGAACCCAAACAAACCATAATATTGAGGCTAGAGGGATCTTGAGAGGGTTTGAACTCATTTTCGAGGATCCTTGACCTCTGGTTGTTGAGGGAGACTCGATGAATGTCATCAACTACATGTTGAATCCCAAGCCTCCAGCTTGGAGGGTTTTCAATGTTATCATAGAGGCAAGGAACCTCCTTCATCGGAGGAACACGTTCCAAGTCAAGCACACCTTCAGGGAAGGCAACGGTCTTGCTGACCACATGGTAAACAAAGGGCTCCTGTCCACTTGTCTTGTGGTGTGGCATCAAAATTTTCCTACGGATGTGGAGAGGGCTACCAACCAAGACAATGACGATGAATCCACCTAGGCTGAGGGGTTTGGATGGGTCAGGTCAAGCATGTAAGGACTATGGGAGGCCACATGTCCCTTTTGATATTGCTAGCATCCCCACTTTGGACTCTTTTGGTAAGCACGATATAGGTGGGTGGGCCTCGATGGCCATCAGGATGCGGTCCAACATTTCTTAATGTAATTTCATCAAGCGTGGAAGTCATAGGAAGTTTCTTGAAATGATTGTCATATTGTTGAGCATATCCAATCGATCAAGGCATGCTCAAAAAGGTTGTGTGATAGGCCCTCACTCTGGCGACCCTGGAAGGGAAGTCCTGTCAACACCCATCAACATATCCAAGTAAGGCATCATCAAGGACCCTCAGTACTCCAGCTACACGTGGATTCTACTAAGAGAGCATGTCCATATCAACCTCACCTTCTGCCACCCTACAAAAGTTATTGCCACCTTTGAAAATGATGACACTCGCTGTATGCAATCGAGTGGCTCCTCGACTGTCCTCCCCGACGATGGGTTATTTATCCCCTGGCTCTTTCATATGGCCATATCCCTATTTCCTTCTATGAGTGTGTTTTGTCTATCTTGCATTTTTTTCCCTCTTCCCTACCGTAGCCTTTGTCCTCCATTCATAAAAATCATGGCCGCTCCCTTCGTCGAACCCACTGAACTCTCCCTCTACAATGAAGCTTTGACCTTCATGAAGGCCAAAGGGCTGGTCCCTTTCCTCCAAAATTTTCAAGGAGCCAAAGATGATATTACGTGTGCCTTTGTCAAGACTTGGAACCATGGAGAGGTGTGCATTCGGGATATTCATTTCAAAATCTCGATGGAGTTACTCTGCGAGGTCATTGGTCTGTCGATGAAAGGATGTAATATTCAGTGGGACAGGCATAATTTAGAGGAGGAATTGGACCAATACATGAAGAAATTCCAAAAATTGGGTTGTAAAAAGTCCGCTCTGCTCCGCTCAATCCTCCTGGAGCCATGGAACTTAGCAATGATCCTGGTAATGCAATACATTACCTGTGATGACCCTGACAAACCCTTGCACAATTTTCATATCAGTTTCATTAATCATCTCAGGGATGCCAAGCAGGTGTGCATCCCCAAATTTTTGTCTTATTCCCTCTCCATATCAATGTATAAATTCAATAAAATATCCTACAAATTGATCCACTAAGGGTTAATGGGCATATTTTATCGTCATTTCATTGCTAATCGCCCTCCCCCCAGGCGGTTCCACAGCTGTCTACTCAGTCCCTAGCTAGCCTGACGATTTCCTAGAAGGATTGATCACCCAATACTGCTCGTAACTATCCTCCTATTTTGGCCAAGCAATCTCCCTTTAAAGACCTCCTTCGTAGTTGTCCTAGCAAAAGAGGACAACATGTCAAAAATCCTCCCCCGTCCTGTGCATCCCAGTGGCTAAATAAAGTAAAGACTGAGAAGGTAACTTCCCCTCAGTAGATCAACTTAGATACTGAGAGTGGTCTGTCTTACCAGTTCTTACTAGATATGGCGGCCAACATCTTGACCTCGATCAATGCGATGATCAGGATCTTGAAGCGTTACAAGGCCTGAGAGGGCCAAGAGGATCAGGAGGATCCCGAGGTTTGATGGAGGATCCTTGGTTATGTTTTTGTGGCAATTTCATCTGTAGCAGGCCTAGAATGGTTTACCAATGTTTCTTTCTTTTGCCTAGTTTGGATCACTCCCTTTTTGGGATGACTTTTTGTGTAGCCCAAGGGGCATCTTTCAGGGTTTTTTTGGTTAAGTTATCTATGTTGGTTTTTGTAGTAGCCCATGAGGCTCTTTTTGTTACTGAAGGCTATGACCTATGTTGTTATAAGGTTTTGGGATCCTCTTAAAAAATCTATTTTTTTTTATATATAAACCAACTTGCCAAAAACTATATATAAAGTGATCTTAAATGATCATGAAGGGTAATCTATGTGAGCCCTACACCAACTAAATAATTACTAGTGATACCACCAATTATTGGTTGGCACCAAAGCCACCAATCTAACCATTTATGGTGATAATCTAGGTGTCAATTATGATAGCAATAACACATGAAGATATCCTTTCTGATCCTACCATTAGGGACAAGATCAAGCACCACCCTTAGAACCAAATATAACTAAAGTGATAGTAATAGCAAAACCATCTCGATTTTATGTTAAAGATGTTGGAAGATAGATATTTATATCCTGTAATAGTATATCTTTAAAAATATATTGTATATATCAACATATGAAAAATTTCCCTTCCACATCTTAAGATAGAAACTTGATAGTTTATGATTGAGAACATAGGGATAGGAGGTAAATAATTAGATATATCTCCTTAAATATTCACTTCATCAACTTTGCTCCTCCACATATCTACTTTTTGATATCCATTGTGCAATTTATCCATATATAAATAATTTTTTATCTTAATTGCATAGTTTTTAATTTATGTGCATATAACATTTTTAATTATTCATTTCATTGTTCATTAAATCAATATAATTTGATACTAGAAAAATTTGAAAATTTTGAATCATTTTTACTAGAATAGGTGTTCTCATTTTAATCCTAGACAAGATTAAAATACAATAGGTATGGTCTCACTCCATGTGGCCTCCTAGATTAACTTCCTTGTTGCTCTAGACAATTTCAACAACAAGCAACATCATAAAATCTAATTCCTTCATGATGAAGCTAAAGCAAAAAATTAAGAACTAAAGGATGAAGGAGTTTAACTAGTTCATGTAGATCCTTGAAACATTTCTTGTTATCTCTATCATGAATCAACCTCTTCCATCAGGGGGAACCTTTGTAAGTTCAATTGCACTAAATATATAAATAAACTTTAACATTTCTACTTTTAAAGAAAATATTCATGTAAAAGTAGTATATACTTTTTAAAGTAATTACAATAGTATTTTATTTCTTACAATTTCATTTATTTTAAAAAATATCATATTTATACTTTTCATAACTATTATACTCATCAAAACTTAGTGGTAAACATGTATTAGTCAAGCCAAAGAAAATATAGACACCAACATAGTTGACTTGAAGCCTATTCAAGAATATTTGGTAGATGTCATTGATGAATACTATCCCATGGGATATTACGATGAGAAATACCTTTAGTTTGAATGAATATGATAAGGAGAAGATAAATCCTTCAAATAATTCACCTCTAGATTCCATAAATTATTAGTAAATTTTTCCATTAATGATTTAGAAATGTATAAAATTCTAAAAAAGTATAAATTTCTATGGTATAAGTCAAACAAATAGGGGTTACAAATTTGAATAAATGAAAATTGCTCCTAAATTCCAAGGGACTCCTCAAAGGGTTATGGATGAGGATTTATATTTAGATTTGAACAAAGATAAATTTAGCATTTTAACTTGTGAACAACACTAGGGTTTTCTACGAATTTTGGTTTTACTTAAAATCTAATTATACTAAATGAAAAATAATATAAAGGATCTAAAAAGAAAAAAATATAAAAACTATAAAAGTAAAATACTTTTGATAAATGAAATACTTTCATATTTACTTTTTGGAGTAATAATAAGACAAAATTAATACTTTGATGTTTCACTACAACTCACTGATAAAATTACAAAGTGAGCAATGCTAAACTACTTAAAGAAAAAAATTATTTCTAATTCTTGAGCCTAATATTCCTATTTATTTAATCTAGTGAATTTTCTTAATCCAACTAATCCTAAGCTATTAAGAACATAGATTTAAATTGCTAATAATGTGTGAATGTTAACTCCAAAGCTAGGTTTCTGTATTTCTTTATTAATAAACAAGTAATTGCATAATATTCTTAAAGAAATAGTGAGAGTTGCATACCTAGTTTTGAGAAATATTCTTATGATGGTTGGATCTGAAAATTTGCAAGACAATTAGACAAGACAAAGAGAGGGTGAAGGATTTTAGGATTACCTTAGTCAAACCCCTAATACATTCATATTTTATAGATAGAGATATGTTTTAGAGAAACATAAAGCTCCAAATGTATAAAACAAAGTATTTTTTACCTCTATTTACTTGCACACTTTATTAAATTAGTTTTTTTCTTGTAGCTTATAAATAGTGTGATTGACTATTGGTACTAATGTGTTAGTGTCAATGGTGTTAGCATCAAAAGTATTACTAGCCCTAATGTCTAGTCACACCATTTATTGGAGGTAAAGTTAATTAAATATAATGATCAAGCCATATTCTATAATCTATAAAAGCCTACATAGAGACACTAAATATGCATAAATGTATATAGAAAAATAGATATCTAAACAAAGAAGTTAGAAAAATATTAAAATAAATCAAGAGAACAAGCTAAAACTAATACAAAATAAAATACTTGAGTATAAATTGTTCGAATCTTCAACATTTTTCAAAAATATTCCAAAACATGCATTCATCACAATCATATGTTAAGAACAATAAAGGTGAATAAAATAAAAATAATAAATGAAATAGAGAAATGAAGGAAAATGACAAAGAGAAGTAAAAGGTGGGTGCATATGGTCACCCTAATATATCAAATTTTATTCACACTTATTATAACAGTGGATCCTCATTGAGGGGTATTTATAGTGATTACAAATCCCCAATAAGATGTTAACCTTAGGCTAACATAAAATTAACCTTGAGATTAACCTTGCAATAAAATAATAATAAATTACAATTCTAAGCAAAGTTATCCATATAGGTGGATTAACCAATACCACTAAGGATGAAATATGAAAGGGACCTACAAAATTATATGAACATGCCTATATGCTTAGATAAATGATGAATCCATGTAGTCTTACATAATTATATACCTGTAGGATACATTGATAGTACTTATAGCACTTCTTCACACTTTTGGCCTTGGTCTAAACAAGATCACTTATAGAAATTTTAATAGCCCCCGATAATCTAAGCTAAGAAGGCCAAGGAGAGAAGGCATTAGAGGTAACACTTCCCTTCATAATAGATTTCCTAGTGAGCATCTGTTGTTCCTCCTTCATCCTCATTTTCATCAATAGAAATATTGTGTCCATCCCTCAAGAATTCTATCTTAATTTTCTTCAGCCTTATGATGCAATTTTGTAGGAGTGTCCTTTTTTACAAAATTTGCATGTATTTAACTTCTTTAAAACCTTAGACTTACCCTTATCCATCTATACTTTAGATTTTGTTGACTTGAAGTCTCTTGAATGAGCTTGTGTATGGGAAATTGCTTTAAAATTCTTAATTTCCACTTCATAATGGTTTATAATCTTGAAAAGTCCATCAAGAGATATGGGTTGTGGTTCTTTGATAGTCATAGTATTCACATAAAGAACCAAACCAATGTTATGAAAATAAGGAAAATGATTGGAAGTAATTTATTTGACATACTCTTTATCACTCTATACCTTACCTCCTAACATACCTAGGTCAAATTTTAGATCTTTAAAGTGAGATATACAATCTTCAACATTACTAAAATCTGAAAATTTTAAATTAAAGACCTCTATCTCTATCATGTTAACTTAACTAGCACTTACTTTTTGGTAGACATATTTCAAATTTGATCATACCTCAATAGGATTAGTTTTATCTATTATGTGGAAAAGTACATTTGGTTCCATTAACCTAACAAAATTATAAGAGCTTCCTCATTTTTCTTACTAATTTCATGATCATTGAAACCTTATTTTGATTAATTATTGAATATGATCAAGATATTCTAGCTTCTAAGTAACCCTACCATTTGAACCAACTAAGTGCTATAATTTTTTCCATCAAGGTAACATACCCTAGGAAATATATTTTGCATAAAAACAATAAATATATTTATATTATATCCAAAAACTAATGTCACTATTGTATAGAGCTCAAAAAATATGCATTCTAGAATAAATTGGCTCCAAATTATTTTGTATGCAAAAGTTATGGTCTATAGAAGATTTTTTATACTAGCACTAAAATAAGAAAATAATTTAAATACCAAACCTTAGAATATTTTTGTCAAATCAAAAACTACCACTTGGTACCACTAGATTGGATGCTATGCTATAAATCAGTATATATGAATTTGACAAGTAATACAATGTGATTGGCTGGGATTCTAACCATATATATGGGTGTATGTGTGTGTGTTTCAATGGGTTTGGATCCACTGGGGATTGAACCTAGGACCCTTAATGAGCATGCAAGATGAGTGGTTGATGTTCCATGCACACATAATAATACAATAGGAGAGCAAATGTGGTATGGATTTAGGTATAGGATGCTAATACTTGGAGCAATAAAAGATGCTAGTGCCAATATTTGAACTTGACACTTCCTTTACATAAGCAAGCTTAGCAACCACTATGCCATGCATTTGGTTTAGGCATATGAAGACTACTTTTAACATAATGTGTATGCCATACATATATTGGAGGAAGACCTTCAAAAAAATTGCTTGTGGGATTTGATGTACTAGCCTTCCTACTAAAAACAAAATGTTCAACTATTACATCAAAGAGCCAAATTTAATTAAGATGAAAAGAACATCCAAAGATTTTTATTCATCATCTATACATCAGAAAATTATGGTTATTTTTTAAATAAAACATTACAAAACATTCATTCACTATAATCATATGCCAAAAATAAGAAAATAAAATTACAAGGAGAAGTAGAAGGTGGATGCTCATGGGAAATATGAACCCCAATATATCACATATTATTCATACTTATGATAAAAATGGATCCTCATTGAGTGACACTTATAGTCATACCAAATCCCTAATGAGAGGTTAACCTTAGGATGGCATAAACTTAGCCTTGAGTATAAACTTACAATAATAAGAATAATAATAAAATTGCCCTTCTAAGCAAGATTATCTATATAGGTGGATTAACAAATTCCACTAAGCGTGAAATATGAAAGGGGTTTGTAGGATTACATTTTGATAGGCTTACATAAATGATGGATTTCAGTAGGCTTGTGTAATCTAATGCATGTACGTTACATTTACAATACTCATAAGCATTTCCTCACACTTTTGGCCTTGGCCTAAACAATATCAAATTACACAAAATTCAACATAAACAAAGTTTTCTACGATAATAATAAAGGTCCAAATGAGGAAGGACAAGAATGGATTATCCAAAGCTCTAATCAACATGTATCAAAAGTTCTAATCAGGAGACATTAAGCATTGTAAGGAGCTATAGATAGATGAGGATGAGCCTTAAAGATTGTAAATTATATCATTTTTTCTTATTTTTGGGGTATTGCATAAATAATATTTTTTTTTCATACAAGTGACACTATTACACCATGCTTTTGATGGAGGTCTTTCTTTAATCAAAAGAGTAATCTCTCTTTAATAGTGCTAGCACTATGTAGTTAGGATTACACTATTAGTGATTAAAAAAAAAAAAAATTAAGTATTTTAGATCAATATTGATAAGTGCTAATGAAATATTTTAGGAGTTATTATGTGTTTGTAAGATTGTTCTTGATTGGTTACAATGTGAAATATATCTAAGTAATATGAAGTGAAGTATTATATAGTTAACTAAAAAGATGTTTGGATTGAATTTAATGAGATATATGTCATTAGTTTCTTCTACTTTATGATGAGGATTATTTGGGTTTAATTTTTTATTATGTTAAATTATAGGTATACTTTTTTACATTTATGTTAGTGATGTATGGACTTTTAAAATTATTCTCTAAATTAGTGATGTTAGCTAAAGATGTTGGTGATGTAAGACAGGTATTATATTGCATATGAAATCCTTCTTTTATGCCTGAATTATGGGGATTTTTGAATGCTAGCATAGTAGAAATTTATAATATAGATATTATACCTAAGATCAAATTTAATCATTCTCTACTAACAACATTAGAAGAGATATTGCAGTTAGAGATAAACATGTTATGAATCTTAACTAGATAAATAATTATCAGTATAAAGGATGTGTGGAAGATTCTATAGGTATTTATTTGCAATGCCCTACTAAGGAGTAATATCCCATAGGAGAGATGTATGAAAAGACTTATAGATGATTGTGGCTTTAATTTTTTGTGTGCTAGCATTATTTTGAAAGTTGCATTTCATTCTGGTCACCTCAAAAAATAGAAGAAATTTTTCATTACACTCATATATGGAATGGTATCACCAAATAAAAGTGCAAGGGTGCTACCATGTATATTGAAAAACGTATTATCAAGTATCATAAAGCACTATATGGTTTTTACTTAGGGGATAATTGTTATGTTTGTGTTATATCATGGGTTACATTAGGTGGTATACAAGGGAGGGTAGTGTCTTTCCTTGTTGCAACCTAATCTAGGTTTGGGTCTAAGAGCATATATTTATGGTTAAATCTTTTGTATTGTTATGGGTTGTGAAGGAATGAGGCTTATTACTCACACTGATAGGGATATTAATTTGAGAATAGGCATAGGAATCCCCAATATGAAAACCTAGGATGGGCTTGATAATAAAAAGACGGTTGGATTGATGTAATGAGATATATGTCATTAGTTCCTTTTATTTTATGATGAGGATTTTTTGGGTTTAATTTTTTATTAAGTTAAATTAGAGGTATACTTTATTATAGTTATGTTAGTGATGTATGGATTTTTAAAATTATTCTCTAAATTAGTGATGTTAGCTAAATATGTTGGTGATATAAGAGAGGTAGTATCTTGCATATGAATTCCTTCTTTTATGCCTGAATGATAGGGATTTTTGAATGCTAGAAATAGTAGAAATATATAATATAGATGTTATACCTAAGATAACATTTGATAATTCTCTACTAACAACATTAGAAGAGAGATGGTAGTTAGAGATAAACATGTAATGACTCTTAACTAGAGAAATTATTATCACTATAAAGGATGTGTGGTAGATTCTATAGGTATTTATTTGAAATGCCCTACTAAGGAGTAATATCCCATAGGAGAGATGTATGAAAATACTTATAGATGATTGTGGATTTAATTTTTTTTGTAAGAATCACGAAGGAATTTTTCTTCGTTGCATTACTCAAGAGGAAGAAACCCAAGTACTCAAAGAATTCTATGGTAAGTATGGAACTGGACACGGGTCAGCCAATGCGACAACACACCAGATTCTTAGAGCTCGGTATTCTTGGCCCAACTTGTTTAAAGACGCACATACACACGTAATAACATGTCACATATGCCAAATGGCAGCCAACAGAGAGCGAAATGCAGCAATTTCGTTGCAGTCAGTGGTAGAGATGATACCATTTGCACAATGGGGATTAGACTTTGTTGGGGTGATAAATCCTAACTCGTTTGATTCCCATAAGTTCATCCTCACTGCTACTGATTACTGCACAAGGTGGACAGAGGCTATACCTACTAAGAATGCCACCTCCGAGGTTGTGATTATATTTCTAGAGGAAAATGTAGTCACTCATTTTGGAATGCCTAACTCCATAGTAAGTGACAACGGTTCTGCCTTTTCCTCTTTAGAATTTAAAAATTGGGCGTACGAAAATAAGGTGAGTCTAAAATTCTCTTCCAATTATTACCCCCAAGGCAATGGTTTGGCAGAATCATGAAATAAAAATTTACTATGCATAATCAAAAAATTACTTGAAAAAACCCTAGATATTGGCATAGTAAGTTAAAATTTGCCCTTTGGGCAGATAGGACCAGAAGCAAGGAGTCAATTGGGACATCTCCTTATCACTTAGTCTATGGTAAAGATCCTATTTTTCCTATTAATTTGAAATTGCAAACTTTACATTTTATAAAAGACTATTTTTGGGACTTATAATAAACTTGAAACTAGATTAACACAATTAATCATCTTGATAAGAAGAGGGAGGAAGCCATGCTTCATTTCAAAAAATATCAAGACATAATAAAAATATGGTTTGATAAATGATCCAAAATTAAGGCCTTCAAAGCTTCAAATTTAGTTTTTTTGTGGGATAAAAGGCATGAGAAAAGAGGAGAACATGAAAAATTTGTTTGCTTGTGGCTGGGACCTTATCTAATATCCAAAGTCCTAGGTGAAAATAGTTTCAGATTAAAAACCTTGGACGGAAAATATTTAGCCTTACCCATCAATGGCCTTCATTTAAAGCATTATTTTCAAGCCTAAGGGTAGAGTCATTATATTATATGTACACTAATCATCTTGCTTGATTGTTTGTCTTGTTAGTTTTATTTCCTGTTTATTTTGTTTTATTTGATTTCAAGATTTTTTAGTGTGTCAAGGTTGTCCAGTTTTAGATTTTATTGTAAGAGTAAGAGGTCATCCTATGTGTATATGAATGTCAAACAAGACTAAAAGGATGTGAAACATTGGAATCATATGGCAAAAGGGCTTGAAAATATGAATATTGTTTGCAGCTCATGAAGCATGAAGTCTTTGTTTTTTTGCATATCATCCACCCATGTCTCAAGAGCACATTCTTATCACATAAACATCATGACCAATCCACCTCCATATGCTAAACCCAAACACTAAAAGTGAATTTCAATCATCTTTGTAGGAAGAACAAACTAATAATGCTTTGTATTGATTAGTTAAATAATATAGTTTAAGCTTCAATTAGCCAGGAGAAGCTCCCAACAATAATCCGCTATACAATTAGTGAACAACCTAATAATAAAATAATGAAATAACAAGAATATACGCTAACATCCCCCCTTATTACATTATTTGGGTAATAAGATAACTACTAGCTATACTAACATCCCCCCTGATTACATCATTTAGCAATACAAAGAGAGCTGCGAAACAATTCAAATTTGACACGTGCAAGTGCCTTAGTGAAAATGTCTGCAACTTGAGCATTTGTGGGAATGTATTGAAGCTGAATTCGGTGCCTTGGAACTTCGTCTCGAATGAAGTGACATTGTGTGTCAATGTGCTTGGTTCTTTCATGATGTACTGGATTCTTGACAAGGTTCAGAACACCCTGGTTGTCGCAAAACAAGTGAATTGGAGATTTGGATGGAAGACCCATACTTGTCAAAATGCGACGCAACCATATCACTTCACACATAGCTTCACGTGCGGCGCGATACTCTACCTCTATAGATGAGATAGCAACCACCTGTTGCTTCTTGTTGTGCCATGAGACAGGACCGGATCCAAGATGAAAAATATATCCTGAAGTTGACTTGCGATCATCAAACGACCCGGCATAGTCGAAGTCCGTGTATCCTTGCAAGAAGAATTTACCATTCCTCTTGTATTCTAGGCCATATTCCATAGTACCATGGACATAGTGAAGAACACGTTTGGCTACTTTCCAGTGAGTAGTCTTAGGTTCCTGCATGAACCTCGAAAGATAGTTAACAACAAACACGATATCTGGCCTAGTGTTTGTCAGATATATGAGACTCCCAATCAACTGTCGATAGAGAGTACCATCTACCTGAGGTGAATCATCATATCGTGATAATTGAAGCCCTGATTCCATCGGAGTTGCCATTGGCTTGCAATCAATCATGCGATATTTTTCTAACAATGTCTTGGCATATTTTTTCTGAGACACCTTGATGTAGTGCTCCTTCTGGCTTACTTCCAGACCAAGACAATAATGGAGAAGTCTGAGATCTGTCATCTCAAAATATTTACACAAGTCACTTTTGACAGCAGAGATCATAGTTTCTGAACTCCCTGTAATGAGCAGATCATCAACATAGAGTACAAGCAACACTATCTCAGAACCTTTTTTCTTGAAATAGAGGTTTGCATCTGATGGACATCTCTTAAATCCATGTTGCAGGAGGTGATTATCCATTTTTATATACCAAGCTCGAGGAGCTTGTTTCAAACCATACAAGGATTTGACCAACTTGCAAACTTTCTGCTCTTGGCCTTCCACTTCAAATCCTTCAGGTTGAGTCATGTAGACTTCCTCTTGGAGATCACCATTCAGAAAAGCACTCTTGACATCCATTTGGTGAACTTTCCACCCATATTGTGCTGCCATAGCACAAAGAACTCGAATGGTGGTCATCCGAGCAGTAGGTGCAAAAGTTTCCTCATAGTCAATGCCTTCCTTTTGAGCATAGCCCTTTGCAACAAGATGGGCCTTATGCTTATCAATTGTCCCATATGCCTTGTACTTGACTTTGTACACCCATTTGTAGCCTATGGGCTTCTTTTCGTATGGCAGATTGACAAGCTTCCAAGTTTTGTTTTTCATCAGAGACTGATACTCAACATCCATAGCAACCTTCCATTGTGGCTCACTAAGGGCATCTTGCACCGAAATAGGTTCATGTTCATTCATTGAAGACATAAACACCCTGTCCTCATCTATATCCATATCCTCTGTTGGTCTCTCTGGATCAACAGAAAGTCCCTCAAAATATTGACAAAGATCATCAACCCCAGTAGTCTCTGCTACTGCTCTCTCCTGTCGAGCCATGCTGCGAGTACGAGGCCTATCCAAAGTCAAATCAGGTGGAGTAGATAGCTTGGAGTCTCTGATTGTACTTGTATACCATTTTGGATTCTTATTCTATGATTTTGAAGAAGATGGAGAAGAACCTCCAATATTTGATGATGAAGGAGACTTCTCAACTTTAGATTCCACAAGATCTAGGTATACATCTGATGTGCTTTGTGATGTGAAAGCCTCATCAAAAACAACATCTCTACTGACATGAATCTTCTTGGTCAAGGGATCAATCAAACGATAACCCTTAGAGTGCTCATCATAGCCAAGAAGAATACACTTCAATGTCTTCTCATCTAGCTTCTTCCTTTTCTCTTTTGGTATGTGCATGAAAGCTTTACACCCAAAAATGCGTAGATGAGAAATGGAGGGTTTCCTACCACTCCATGCTTCCTGTGGAGTCATTCCTTGTAGGGCCTTTGTGGGTGCCCTATTCAATAGATATACTATTGTGGTGACAGCTTCTGCCCAATATTGTTGCCCAAGACTAGCTCCTGTGAGCATGCAACGAACCATTTCCATGATGGAACGGTTCCTCCTTTCAACAACTCCATTTTGCTGAGGAGTATAAGCAGTAGTTAACTGTCTCGTGATCCCATGTGCAGCCAAGAATGCAAAAAATTCTTTAGAGGTAAACTCCCCCCCTCGATCTGAGCGGAGAGTCTTTATAGAAGCCCCTGACTCCTTCTCAACAGATTTCTTGAATTGCTGAAAGAAACCAAATGCCTCAGATTTTAGAGTAAGAAAGAACACCCACATTTTTCGTGAGTAATCATCTACAAATAACTGAAAATACCTCTTCCCCCCACAACTGATGGGTGTGAAAGGACCGCACAGATCGGTGTGAATCAACTCCAGAGGTTTCTTTGCTCTTGTAGAGCTTTTCTCAAAAGGTACTCTATGCTGCTTTCCTGCCAAGCAGTCAGAGCACATTGGCAATGTGGTAGAAAGGGAAGGAAGACCCTTTACCATCTCATACTTACTTAGCTCAAGTAAGTAACCAGAACTAAGATGCCCATATCTCTTGTGCCATAGGGAAGTTGCCTCCTTTGTAGAGACTATCATGGCGACATGTGGAGTAGAGATAGCATCTAAGGCAAATAAGCCATGCTTAAATGAAGCGGTTGCAATGTTCTTACCCCTCCTGGTAATAGAACAACACTTCTTGCCTCCCTCAACACTAAAGTTCACAACCATATCTTTGTCCAGAATTTGTGTGACTGACAACAAATTGTTCGCCAATCCTGGAACATAGAGGACTTTTTCAATCTGACACTTGCCATCAGAAAGAGTGACTGAAATAGTACCTTCTCCCTGAACCTTGTAGGTTTTATCATCAGCAATAGTGACAGGTTTGCCCTCTTTGGCCTCAAAAGACTCAAACCATGATTTGTCGCCAGTCATATGCTTACTAGCGCCAGAATCGACATACCATACAGGATCCGTCTGCTTGGAGGCTGTGGTAGTCATGAGCACCTTGTGTGCCCACTCAAAATCCGAGTCAGATTCTTCAACAACAACATTCACCTTGGGTTGCTTGTTCTTGTTGTGTGGTTTGTTCCCGGCCTTTCTGTTTAGGTTGTTTATTCTTATGCCAACATTTGTTTGTATCATGACCCTCTTTGTCACAGATCTTGCAATATATTTTTGTTTGTTGAGGTTGTTTCCCTTTTGAATCCTTTTGAGAACTACCTCCTTTCTAAAAATTACCCTTCTTCTTGTTTGGCCCCTTCTTGTTGGTGTAGAGGGCAGTGTTAGAAGAATCATCTCGTTGTAGTTGGCGTGCCTCCTCTTCTTGAAGCATATTAACCAACTCTACAAAGGTAACTTTCCGTTGGGACACCTGAAGGGAAGTGATCAACACCCTATAAGAATCAGGTAAAGCTCTCAATACAATTGAGGTAAGGAGCTTGTCATCAACTGGTTCTCCCAAAGAATTCAACTTTGCTTTCAATTCAGACACTCTGCAAAGAAAGAGTTCAACTGTCTCCCCCTGCTTCATGCTTAGACTGTGTAATTGAGATTGAAGAAATAGAATAGTGGAATCATTCTTTCCCTCATATATAGTGTTAAGGGCATCCCATGCCTCTTTACTATGTTCACAATCAACAATATGGGGTTGAACTTCATCAGACACAACAAGCAAGATGAGCACTTTGGCTTTGTTGTCTTTCTTGTCAAAGTCTTTCTGATCAGCAGATGGAGTTGTAGCTCCAGCAGCAGATGAAGGTCTTGTTGTTGCTCCAGATACAACATCCCATAAGTCATCCATTGCTAGGATTGCCTTCATCTTGTTTTTCCATGGTGTGTAGTTAGGACCTTTCAACAACTGATGAGAATCAGTCATTAATTTTGCAGACATTGTGAAGGTTCCTTATAACACCAATTGGTCCCCCTTTCGATATACCTTTTGCTAGGCCTTTATACCATACAAAATACCCGCCCTTACGTGAGGGAGACTATAGGTATTTAGAAAGATCAAAAAAAAATCACCCGCCCTTACGTGAGGGAAACTATAGGTAATTTTTAGAGATCATACGATACGTGGTACTTAAGCAGTACTGAAAGGGAATAGTCTCGTTGATGGCACCTACCATAGAAAGTCTTCAATCCTCATGCGTGGGGCGTAACTTCCCCTAAACACTTCGGATTTCAGAACTTTCGTCAGGATTTACGCCTAAACACAAGAACGATTAGGGTAATGGATGGAGTAAAAAAATGCAAAAGATGGCAAACTTATCTCTCCCCGATGATTTATAGAGAACAAGCTCAGACGTCATTTTGGCAGCTATATTAGGCGGCGGATACAGTAGCGCAATCACGACAGCTTTACCTGTAAGTGCTGGCCAGAGGTATCACAAATACCGAACGCTGTAGTGCAATAAATTGCACGGATGGGTTTTAATTATTTCGGGGACTTAGGGAGTGAATTTGATTTTAACTTTTAATGATGTAGTGCAAAGCAAGAAAAAAATGCAACATACAACATAAAAGTGCCCACAGAAAATAAACCACTAGGTGTCGGGCGCTGCCGAAAATGCACCTTTACAATAATGCCAAAAATTGCTTTTTCAAAAAAATACTCTCTATCCCCCCTTGATTTTTGAAAAAATACTCCCCCCTTAGATTTTTCCAAAAAAAATGGACTCCCCCCTTTAAAATTTTTCTTTATAAAGCATTTTAAAACATTCTTTTAGAACTAAAGTTAAAAAAAATAACTTTATCTTATATAGTAAAAAAATTATTATTATTATTTTTAAATAATAACTTTAAACTATTATAAAATAAATTAAAATGTTATTAATTTTAATTTTAATTAAAGAATATTAAAAAAAAACTTAAATAAAAAAAAATTTATACCTTTGTTTTGGGGGGGTCGACGGGACTCGAACCCGCGACCTCAGGGCTCCCGGAGCCCTACCGCTCAGCCCACGACCAAGTGGGCTAGCGGGCTGATCCGTTTGGATCAGGGGACCCCCTCGTATTTGAGGAGTCTCCCCGAGCCTATCCGCTGCTCGGCCGCCACTCCTCCGCTCAGCGACGGCTCCCGTGGTGGTTGCGGCTTGTCTCAGACGATGATTTCGAGTGGCAATGACCGTGATCTTTCCTTTGCAATAAAATTTGACAACCACTATTGTGTGGATCGCCTTCGATTTACCTTGTTCATTTTAAATAGCAATATGACCTTCTCCATACTACAAATTTTGTATGCATTTTCATTCGCTACCAGAGATGTCATCAGCAAGATCAACAAGCTACTGCTTTTGAGAACATCCACAACTTAGATGTCACGCAGCCTTCACATATATATATTTTTATCGTAGCAAATTATCACCAAACTATTTTTTCATGATGTGATGTCCCTCAACAATGTCTTGTCTAAGTCCACCACGATAGTTTGCAACAAATCACACTACTCTCAACACGTCGTGACAGTATGTAATACAAATCAGATTACGTTGCTCCTCTCAGCACACAGTAGCATCAAAATGCATGATGTAAATCACGATCAATTTATTGCAAATGTAAAACTATTACTGCATTGCAATATACTTCCACAACATTCCTTCAATGTTTGTAGTGTGCAATCGTAGCGATGTCTCCATGTAGTAAAAAAATGTGATTTTTTTTTTCTTTCTCCTTTAATTAGTCGCAGCTGCCTTCAAATTTCTTTATACGCATCAAACAACAAATGACATAAGAATACGCGATTTGAATCGTCCATGAACAAATTTCTGATCGTTCATTCAAAAACTGCGTAGCTCCACTATGAACAACAAACTTGATTTGAATCGTCCATGAACAAATTCATCTCCAAGCAAGCTTCTCATTGAGCTTTCTCCTTCTTCAAACTGAACTCACAAACAATTATGATGGGCAATTCAAGGATTATGAGCTCTCCTAAATGGCTCTGATACCATGTAGGAAGAACGAACTAATAATACTTTGTATTGATCAGTTAAATAATATAGTGCAAGCTTCAATTAGCCCAGGAGAAGCGAATCCCAACAATAATTCGCTAAACAATTAGCGAACAACCTAATAATAAAATAATGAAATAATATCAAATATGCTAACAATATTGGGATCAAAGGCACAAAGAACACTAAGATCTTAGGTTTAGAAAATGTTGCCAAATTTGTCGTGGGTCTATCACATTTCTGTCCATGTCCAACATCTTTGGTAAAATAATATGAAACCATACTTGGATGGGGATGTGAGGCGAAAAGATAATTCGGGTCTATCCTGCCCTGCACATAGTCCATGAATAGTGGTTTTTACCACTACAATATTTATGGTCATAAAACAGTGGTTATAACCACTAGCATGATTTACAAATAAGAGTAGTAAGGATAGGGTCAAATTATCATCATACCTTGGTTTAGAATCTGATTCCCTGAAACTCTAAACTGAATTGTAAGGATCATACTACTTGTCCCTCAGAAAGATGGGTAGTCATCCCCAAAATTCTTTAAGGAAAAAATATAGAGCAAAGCCAAGCAAAGAAGACTGGACTATGGGGTTAACCTCCATCGAGGCTATAGACGCTTGACTGGCAATGGAGTACACTCATGCTGGGTGACATGACTCCCACAAGGTTGAGATTTATGTCCACCATGAGGATATATTAGTCTGATGACCTCATCCATAACCAGTTTAATTATTTTGGTCAAAGATGAGAGTAGTAAAGGATAGGGTTATATTATTATCACACCTTGGTTGAGAATCTGATTCTCCAAAGCTCTAAGTTCCACTTGCACACACTGACCCTTGATGATGACGACTCATAACGAAGCTCTAGATCTGGTCAATGAATTCATCGCATACACATTTGATCCTAAGATGGTTAGACATGTTTAAGGTGTTTTCCCAAGATACCATAGAATGTGTCGCCCATGCTATAAAATTTTTACCCTCAAATCTCTCCATATTCATTGCGATAATTATAGTCAAGTAAAATTGGTGATGCAATGCAGAAAAGTTACAAATAATAAGGTGTGGAGTACTTCACACACAGAGTTAATATTGCATGATTCTAATATTTTGATGTTCTTATGAGTCTATTGATATTATTTATGCATTTGTTGACACTTGCTACTTCCTAGTTTGGAGTGTGTTTTCATATTTTCTTTTTGGGTTCTCACCGAAATGCTCAGGAGCATTTTCTAGCAGAGTCACCATTTTTTTGTGGATTTTCCACAACCACCCCAAGCTTCTTGGGGACCCACTTGTCATGTTTTGGTATTAAAGGCTTTTGGTTTTCTTTGGCTTGTAATAATAGTGATTTTTAACCATTTATGTTAATGATTTTAATTGCTTTAGTTATTTGATATTTAATGATTAATCAATCTAGGCATTAATGCTTAGATTAATTAAAATCCATTTTGATAAATAGAGTTTAATGTCGTTCATACTATCTAAGGTGATGGAATGTGTTTAACAAAGCAAGGCCTAACCAAAACATTACCTAAAACAAGAAGAGGATACAAAAGGTACAAAGAAATTGTGATAGAAAATAATATGTTATTATCTACCTAATATAATTACATTAATTATATTATGTATATAATAGTAATATTATTATGATGTTCTAAAATATTATTATGATTATATCATAATGTTCTAAATTATTATTATTATAATAATATTATTATGATTATTTTATTCTAAAATGTTATTATTATAATAATATTATTATATTGTATATAATAATATTATTATAATATACTTTACAAAGGATGTGATAATAATATCTTTGACCATGTTATGTTTGATTGCAGGAGAAGGCAATGGCGGCTATTCAAAACAATTGAAGGCAATGGTGGCTATTCCAAAATGTTCTAGGCTACATAATACTGGTAAAAGAGAAAGCGGTCCAAAGATAGCATTAGGGTTTCAGGAGGACAACACATAAGGCACTGGATTTGACAATGAAATGGTTGAAACCAGAGGCATGTCGTCAAAAAAGACAACAAATAAACATTATTAGGGCAACCCATAACCCTAATCGATGGAGATAAAGGTCTACCTCGAGAGCATGGAAAGTTTTTTGTTGGTATTGCACAACGTGAGTGCGAGAGCAAGGAGCTCAACAGCCATGGCGAAGGGTTGACAGTGCTATGGCTGCGTTGATGGTAGCCCCCTGATGTGGTGTTGACTGTGCCATGACTACAATCAAATGCAGCACCATGGCGATGTTTTTTTGACAGTGCCATGGTTGCATCGATCATAGCACCATGACATGGTGTTTACAGCGCCATGGCTGCATCGATGGCATGATGACCTCACTGGGTTATATGGAAACCAAAGTGCCCAGTATGGGGGACGTCATCCCAATACTTGGGCACGTTTGGTATGGCTTTGAAGAGATACCATCGGGCCTTGGTTTCGAAGAACACACTAAAAATCTTGTTTAATGAGATTTGCTTGCCTTATTTTAATGTGAATGTTGTTTGATTATATTCAATGTTTTAAATGAGGCCTAAAATCGTAGGGGTTATAAGGTATAGTTAAATGTTTTTTATTATTCATTTTTATGGGTGCAAAGGGGTGTTCTTGGGTAGAATGCCTATATGATAAGAGAAAGGGGAGACATAAGGAGTTACGTAAGATTATGTTTTTGGTTTTATTATTGTTTAAAATAATGTTTAGAAGTGTTATTTTATTGTATTAAATCACAGAAAATGATGATGGATTATTTTCTTATATCCATTTATTATTTTAATTGTGAAATAAGTTGAAGTGAAAGGACTTCTAAGCATTATTTATACCTTTGCTATCCTACCTGTTTAGGGGGGGTTGGAAATGATGTAACATTCCGAAAAGCAATAAGAAAGAGCATTTTTCAGATTTTGAGAGGGTAGCAAACTTTTGTGAGAAAAATCAAAAGGAGGGTTTCTAATCATAAAGCTAACTTTTTTAGTGTCTTATCATTTCTGCATTTTAGTGACTTCTAGCTATTGTCTTATGCCATGAAATACGTTGCAATAGGCGAAGGTCAAGATGATACAGTTTCTCTATTATTTACTTTGAGTCTTGCACTTGATTTAATGGTATTGTGCTTATGTTGCAGGTCCATTAATTCAGGTTGTTTTATGATTACCTCATAACTTGGGATTTTGTAGGGAGGAGCTTGCTAAACTAATTTAGAATTTGACTTTTTCAGCTAACCAAATTTGCATTGTTTATTTATTCATTTTTGTTAATTTCATTTTATTTCAAGCATTTAATCATTTCATTCTGGTCCATCCATAATTTCAGTTTCTTTTATTTCCATTCTTGTCCTTTTCCAGAATTTTTGCTAATTTCCTTTTAGTTTCATTTCTATTTTGGTCCATTTCCATAATTGTTAAGATTTCAAGTTATTTCCATTATGGTCATTTTCTAGAATTTTTGCACCTCCAAAATTCATTAATCTAAGATTTTAGATAAAACACATGGTTTAGGAGGGATACTAACCTGTTATTTCACATTAAATTAATATAAGAAATGAAAGCTAATTTTGCTAACATTGCTAACATGCTAACTTCTACTAACTACTATTAGGGTAGTGGCATCAACATAAGGAAGATAAAATGAACCCAACTATCTAAAACTTACTTCATATTAAAGGCACAGACATTAAAATGAAGTGGAAAATTCCACATTTTATCATTTGAAACCTTTTAAGTGAAGATAAAATACTTTACTAACAGGGATTTAGGGTAGCATCAATTTAAAAAACACCTAAAAAAGAACTGCTTTTATTTTACACTGGCTTTTTAGTTAGATCTTTCAATCACTAAGTATTTTTTAGAACCAACAAAAGCCCCCTTGTTTATGGTCACTGGCACTATTACAATCTTTAGATATTTCTAGAACCTTGGAGAAGTTGAATGTTTGTCATTTGGCTTCTTTTCAAGAGAGAGTTTTCTATTCAATACTCTGCATGTAGTTGTATTTTGCAATTGGGCAAAATATACACTCAACAATAATATCAAACTCATATTCACTAGTTGATAGTGCAACATCCAATCTAGTGCCACTAAGTGGTACTTGTTGATTCGACAAAAAATTTCTAAGGTTTAGTATTTAATTTGTTTTCTTATTTGTGTTCTAATATAACAAGTCTTCTAAAGGCCATAAATTTTACATACAAAATAATTTGGAGCCCATTTTTTCTAGATTGCATATTTGTTTGAGCTCTATACAAGGGTAACATTAGTTTATGGATATATTATAAACCTATATAGATTTTTAATACAAAATATATTTCCTAGGGTATGTTACTCATATTAATGGATAAAATTATAGCACTTGGTTAGTTTAAATTTTAGGATTACTCAGAAACAAGAATCTCATGTTCATATTCAATAATGAATCGAAAGAAGGTCTCAATGATCATGAAATTAGTAAGAAAAAGGAGGAATCTCTTGGACTTTTCTTCATGATAATGGAACTATATATACTTTTCCACATTAAATAGAAAACTAATCCTATTGAGGTATGGTCTACTTTGAAATATATCTATAGAAAAGTAAGTGCTAGTGAAGTTAACATGATAGAGATAACGGTCTTTAATATTAATTATTTAGATTCTAGCAATGTTGAAGACTATATATCTCACTTGAAAGATATAAAAGCTTATCTAGGTATGTTAGGAGGTAAGGTATGGAGTAATGAAGAGTATGTCAAATATATTGCTTCCAACCCTTATCCTCCTTTTCATACAATTGGCTTGGTTCTTTAAGTGAATTCTATGACTATCAAAGAACTAAAACCCATCTCTCTTGATTAACTTTTAAAGCTCATAATCCATTATGAAGTGGCAATAAAAAATTGTAAATATATTTCTCAGAAACAAGCTCATTAGAGAGACTTCAATTCAATGTAATATAAGGCTTAGATGTGTAAGGGAAAGCTTTAAATAAGGCAAACACATGCAAATATTATAAAAAAAGAAGATATTCCATCAAGAATTGCATCATAATACTGAAGAAGATTGAGATAGAATTCTTGATGGATGAACACAAGATTTCTAATGATGAATATGAAAAATAAGGAGGAATAACAAAGTTACATTAGAGCATCCATTATGGGGGAGGTCTTACCTCTAATGCTTTATCTTCTTGGCCTTCTCAGCTTAGATTATGGGAGGCTATTAAAATTTGTATATTTTGATCTTATTTAGGCCAGGGCTAAAAGCGTGAAGAAGTGCTTATGAGTACTATCAATGTAGCCTATAGGAATATGATTATGTAAGCCTACATACATTCATCATTTATGTAAGCATATAGGTATGTTCATGTAATCCTATAGGACCCTTTCATATTTCATTCTTAGTGGTATTGGTTAATCCACATTTATGGATAACTTTGGTTAAAAGGATAAATTTATTACTATTTTATTATCAAATTTAACCTCAAGGTTACATTTATGTTAGCCTAAGGTTAACGTCTCATTGGGTATTTGGAATCACAATAAATATCCCTCAATAAAGATCCATTTTTATCATAAGTGTGAATAAAATATGATATATCGGGGTACTCATAGGGACCCACCTTTTACTTTTCCTTGTCATTTTTTGTTTCTTCTATATTCCATTTATTTTTGTAATATTTTAATAATCTTTTCTTGTTTTTGAACATATGATTGTGGTGAATGCATGTTTTGGAATATTTCTAAAAAATATTGAAGATTTGATCAAATTAAACTCAAGTATTTTATTTTGTATTAGTTATAGCTTGTTCTCTTGATTTGTTTTAATGTTTTTCTAACTTCTTAGTTTAGATATCTATTTTTCTATATTCATTTATATGTTTTTCAGTGTGTCTATGTACAATTATATAGTTATAAAATATGGCTTGATCATTAGATTTAACTCACTTTACCTCCAATCAATAGGGTGACTAGACATTAGGGCTAGTAATTCTTTTGTGGCTAACACCATTGACAGTAACACATTAGTACCATTAGTTAATTACACATTTTATACGCTACAAGTGAAAAAATAAAAAATAAAAGGTGCATGTAATAGAGGTAAAAAACACTTTTTTTCTATGTTTAAGGCTTTCTATTTCACTAAAATATATCTCCATCTAGAAAACATGAATGTATTAAGGGACTGACTAAGTTGAGCCTCAAATCATTCACCCTCTCTTTGTCTTTTCTACTTCTCTTATAAATTTATAGATCCAACTATCATAAGAATCCTCCTCAAAACAAAGTATGCAACTCCCACTATTTATTTTAGAATCTTAAGTAGTTCTTTATTTATTAATAAATAAATAAAGGAACCTATCTTATAGATAATATTCACACTTTATTAGCCAGTTAAATACATGTTCTTAATAGCTTAGGATTAGTTGGATTTAGAAAATTCATTAGCTTAAATAAATAGAAATCCCAAGCTCAAGACTTAGAATAAATGTTTTCTTTGAGTAATTTAGCATTGCTCATTGTGTAAAATTATTAGTGAATTCTAGTGAAACCTCAAAGTATTAATTTTATCTTCTTATTCCTTTGAAAAGAAAATCTGACAGTATTTCATTTATCAAAAGTCATTTACTTTTATTTTTTTAGTATTTTGTTATTTTTAGAGCCTTTATATTCTCTTTCATTTAGTAGAATTAGATTTTAAGTTAGACCAAAATGCTTACAAAACCCTAGTGTTGTTACAAGTTAAAATGACAAATTGATCCCTATTAAAATCTAAATCTATATCCGCATTCATATCCCTTTGAGGTGGCTTGTAGTATTTAGGAACAATATTCATTGACTCAAAATTGTAACCCCTATTTGTTTGACTCGTGCCATAGATATTTATACTTTTTTAGAAATTGGTACATTTTTACATTGTTAATGGAAATTTGTACTGATAATTTATGAAATCTAGTGGTGAAGTATTTGAAGGATTTATCTTCTCCTTAACATAGTCGTTGACACTAGAGGTATTGATCATCATTATATCCCATGGGATAGTATTCCTCCTTGATGGCATCTACCAAATATTCTTGAATAGTCTTCAATTCAACTACATTGGTGTATACATTTTTTTTGGCTTGACTAATGTAGGTTTACCACTAAGTTTTGATGAGTATAATAGTTATAAAAAGTATAAATATGATCTTTTTTACAATAAATGAAATTGTGAGAAAGAAAATACTTTTGTAATTAATTTTAAAAAATTATACTACTTTTACATTAATATTTCCTTTAAAAGTAGGAATGTAAAGTTTACTTATACATTTAGTGCAATTAGCCTTACAAAGGTTCTCCCTCATAGAAGATTTTGAGTCATGATAGGTTAGCAAGAACTAGTTCAATGATCTACATGAACTAGTTAAACACCTTCATCATGAAAGAATATAATTTTCAGATGATGCTTGTTGTTGAAATTGTCTAGAGTAGCAAGGAAGTTAATATAGGAGGCCACATGAAGTGATATCATACATATTGTATCTTAATATTGTCTAGGATTACAATGGGAACACATATTCTAGTACAAATTATTCAAAAATTTAGGGTAATATCAAATTACAATGATTTAATGAACAAAGAAATTATTAATTAAATATGTTATATGCACATAAAAGAAAAACTATACAATTAAAATAGAAATTTTATTTATACATGGATAAATTGTACAATAGATATCAAAAATTAGATATTTGGAGTAGAGAAGTTGATAAAGTGAATATTTAAGAATAGATATGTAATTTTTTGCCTCTTATCCCTATGTTCTTAATCCTAAAGTATCAAGTTTCTATCTTAAGATGTGGAATGGAAAGTTTTTCATATGTTGATATATACAATGTATTTTTGAACATATACTATTAGAAGATAGAACTAATTATATTTTAACATCTATAACATAAAATCAAAATAGTTTTACTATGACTATCACTTTAGTTGTATTTTGTTCTAAGGGTGGTGCTTGATATTGTCCCTAATGGTAGGATTGGAAAGGATATTTGCATGTGCTATTGCTATCATAATTGGCACCTAGATTATCACCCTAAATTAGCTGGTTGGTGGCTTTGGTTCCAACCAACAATTGATGGTATTACTAGTAATAATTTAGTTAGTCTAGGGCTCACCTAAATTACTCCTCGTGATCATTTAAGCTCATTTTATATTTTTTCACATTGTAAGATCAAATAATTTAATTGCAAATCTCTAATTGATTCTTTATTTGAATGTATTATTGATTTCATTCTAAAAAAATTGATGTTTATGATATGATAATATTATACATAGTGAAATGAATCCATTAAAACTCAAACCCAAGACCTCCATATACCATTGTAGGTTCTATAAAATATTTACTATTAATTTTCATTTGGTTGTTATTACATATACATATGTTTGTACTATATATTTATAGTTTATCCTTAATTGAAAAATTGATTGAGATTAATTGGTTCTTTATCATTCATAATTGTTTGTTGTACCTAATTACCTGCTAATTGTAGTAATTGCTTTCTATTCATCATAGTATTTGACTTTGTTATATAATTATTTAAGCCTTAGTTGATAGGGGTATTTAAGTATCATCTAATGCTAATGATTTCTTTGACATGAATCTCCAAGTTATAAGTTCATGTGAATATTTTATACATGGAATTCTGAATCAACAATAATAAGAGCTTAATATTATATATAGATTAAAATGAATTTATGAACAATAAAAACTAAGACCTTCAATGTACCACTCTATGTTCTCTACCAATTAACATGTATGTGTGTTGTTATAGACTATATCTATCTATCTATCTACAAGAAAAAAATTGTAATTTTATTTCAAGAATGAAAGAAAATTACACTTTGTAGGTGCCTTGGCACAAACAAAAACCTAGATAAAATAGATTACTAGGAGTCAAAATATAATTATAGTCAAACAAATCAGAGAGGAAACCCCATATTCAAAATAGAATGGGGATAATAAGGATAAAAATCCTTATATATCAATACATAATCATTAGAATAACCTCCATGTCCATAGCTAGAATAGAAACCAATGAAAAGAAACTAGCAAAAAGAAGAAAATACCATAAAGAAAAGAAATGATTAAAACCTACAATAAAGCTTTAATCAATGGACAGACCCATAGTAAAAACTTAGAGCTAGCATAGAAACTAGGGATATGATATGTGAGTGAAATAAGAAACTCCATACTTGATCTCTTTCATTTGCCAGAAACCTTATAGGAACTAATAACCTTCTTTTGATAACCTATCTAATTCATGATTTAATTCCTTGTAAACATGAGTAAAAACTATATTTTTAAAAAAGGAAATTGCCTCCAACAGTTCATATCCCACCGGTCTAAGCAGATTATTTTTAAATTGAGTAGATCCATTCATCCAGTTGATGACCATAGTAGAATCTCCAAAAACTTATATTTTTTTCACATTTCTCTCCGAAGCACACTTCATTAGTAATATCAAAACCTAAAAATTAAAAAAAATATTGGAAACCATCCCAAGACCTACTTTAAATTTGATATAGTGGGTATCTAAGAAGTACAAAATGACTTCCATGCTACTAAAAGTTGATTGTCTCTGAATGGCCCATAAAAAAACCCCATGGTTGAGACTTTTCAGTCAAAAAATTTTCTACTCATTATGGTTTCTTACATTTGCAAGGTCCTTTATTGATTGATACCAAAGTCCTCACCTAAAATATGTCCTGAAACAGGGGTATAACTTCCCTTTAAAAATAGTAGCATTCTATGCCAACCCCTACCCAACATATAATACATGGTAAAGAAAGAAACCATTTTAGATTTTTTTTCAAAAAACATTATCTTAAGCATACCTCCACTATTTCTCTTTCCCAAATATTTTGAACTCCAATTATCTATTAGCTTCTAACCAAACCTAATGAGAAAAAGAGCATTTGATTGACAAATGTGTGATTTTTTCCTCCTCTAACTGACACAACATATAAATACTTGGACATTTTCTACTTCTCCTTTGTAAAACTTCCCAATACAAAGTCTTATTTCTCAATGTTAACCACATGAAAATAATTGTCTTTCTTGAGGCCAAAAATTTCCAAATCTTCTTTCACCACTAAGCAAGCCCTTGGGGATTACATTCAAAACTTAATTTATAGCCAATTCTAGTCATATATTGACCCATAGATTTATTGTATACCCAAGCAATAGTATCTAGTTTAGCTCTCAACTTGATATGACTCTTATTAAGACTATCAGTGTAATCTTTCCATAAAATATACTGCTCATTAGAAAGACCCAAGACCTAAGCTTACTTCTAAACTTGGTTTCAAAGATCAGAAGAATATGAATCCCCACTTGATGAAGAAAGTAAAAACTCTTATCTTGTAAAGAACCTATCATAGCTTCTAATAACAAGATGTTTTCTCCACAAATTAAAATTAGCCCCTATTCTAACTTATTCACTATTGCCCACTTTCCAAGCCAAATATTTATTTCAATCATAACAAAGGCCTATACTAGCACCTTCCATTGAATTAAAACATTTTTTTATGTTTTTTTGTGGACTTCTAATCCAATCCATAAAGACCTCTAGACGAATATGCTTATGTTCAATAATATTCTTTCATAATCCTTCTTTTCTTGAAATCCTCCACAAGCTATTTGTTTCCAAATAATAACAAAAAATATAAATATATTTAAGTCCCCATCCACCTTCCTTCTTTGTCCTAGCAATACTCTGCCACTTAACTAAAGAAATGCCTTCATGTTCCTTGCATCTAGTTCAAAGAAATCTAAAGTAATGTTTTCTTATTTTCTCTATAACTCCTTTGGGAATGAATTCCAAGGAGTTCCAAAACACAATAATTACCTCAAGAAAAAAATTTACAAGTGTTAATATTCCACCAATAGACAACCATCGATTACACCAATAGTTAATCCTAACTTCAATATTCTTTAAAATTTATCCCTAATCTCTCTTCCTGTAACTATTCAACTTCAATACAAAATCCAAATACTTAAAACCTTCCTAGAAATCTAAGAGATTAAAAGGAAAAATTTTGATCAAACCCTATTCAGTCTCCTACTCTAGACCATTAAAGCAAATAGAGGATTTTTAAAAATTAATCTTCATGTCGATAGCAATACTGTAAGTGTCCCATATTTCCTTCAATTTTTTAGCTTCCCTTGAACTACCATTAGTGAAAAACAATACATCATTAGAAAATAATAAATGAGATAAATAAATGTTCCCCACTTTGATCCCAGATAAGGATCCTATCATCTTTGCATCCAAAAAACTCTACTCAATCCTTTAGCAACCAAAAAAAAAGTAAAGGAGATAAATGATATCCATGTCTTAGTCCTCTCGAAGGTCTAGATAATTTAGAAGTTGATCCATTGGTAAGAACAAAAAAATATACAAAATGAATGCATCTCATGATCCACTTTACTATTGGATAGCTAACATCCACATGTAAGAGCATCAATCTATGATACAACTAGCTAGTTCTAGCATAAGCTTTAGATAGATCTAGTTTACGTACCATAGTGGGAATATTTTTAGTTTTAATATAGTGAAGGATCTCTTGTGCAACTCCTATGGCTTCACAAATTTGTCTACCTACTATAAAATCAAATTGCTCCTAGGAAATAACTTCAAATAAAATCTTCTTCAATCTAATAGCTAGAATATTTGTAGTGATTTTATAGATACAATTACACAAGGGAATAGGTCCAAATTTATAAAAGGTTTTAAGATTTTTCTTTTTAGGAATCAAAGCTAAAAAATTGGAGTTAAAATCCCCCAAAACCTGACCACTCAACTTGACTTCCTCCATTACTCTAAGAAGATCCTCCTCAACAAGATCATAGAAAACTAGGAAAAACTCCATAGGCCATCCATCAGGCCCTAGACTTTTATCCTTTTTTAAAGAAGTTAGGACAAATTTTAGTTCTTCCTTTGTGACCTCCTTCATAAGTAATTGATTATCCTTCTCTATCATAAAATTGGGAAAGAAAGTAGTTAACTTTAAAATTTCCCCAATATTGACTCTATCAGGTTCTTTATAGCTAGATTAAAATTTTTTTACTCTTAAATATGTTAACTCAAAGAAACTCCTAACTAGGACTCCCCATTCATTCTACATCTCCTAGATAGTGTTAACCTTATTCCTATGATTAGTAAAATTATGAAAAATTTAGTATTTTCATCCCCCTTTTTCAAACCATACAACTCTACTTTTCATTCTCCATTTAGCTTCCCTCCACTCCAAGAATTTGTTCTTGTTGTTTTCTAGTTCAACCAATCTTGTTTTCTCCTCCTCTTTAGACAAACCAAACTCATTATTTTTATGAATTTTTAAAATTTCCTTCTCCACCAACTTAAGATATATATCCATACTTTCCTTTTTAACTGCAATCCAAGATTCCATAACTCCTTTTAATTTTTTTAAAGTAGCAATAAATTGAAAACTCATCGATGACCTAGAACTTTGATCATAACCAATCCATTATTTTTAATCAGTTTTTGAAATTCTTCTTCCTCCAACTGAATCATATTGAGCTTAAAAGGATTGGAAGGTTTTGCCTCTTGAATTTCTAATTGAATAAGTATGGGAGAATGATTTGAACCACCTCCAAACTTAATCCATGACTATTTTTTAAATATTTCATTGTATCTAACTCTGAGATAAAAAAAAAACTCCACCTCTTTGAGATCCCAACTTCCCAAACTCTATTATTTCTCCATGTAGGCAATAACTTTATTGGTTCCAAATCAATTAAACCAACTTCTTCAATATCATTTTTGAATTAATCTACAAGTCTATTAAGTCTTGTAGATTCTCCTCATAACTCACTCTTGTTCATAGTAAAATTTAAGTCCCTACCAATGATAACTCTTTCATACCTAACACACCTTTGAGAGAAAAAATCATCCTAGAAGACCTTCCTATCTTCATAGGGACCATAAAAATTAATAAATAATAATCTCAAACCCAAGTCTTTAAAGAATAATTATGTCCATAAGCTTGAAATCATAAAGGAAGAATTAATTAAGGATACTAAGTTCTTCGAGCTAGTCAAAAAACCCCTTGAATTTCTAGTAGCATCTAGAGCTAAGAAATCCCAGTCCCTAAGAAATTTATTGAACCCTTCAATGACTTTTGTACTTGCCCCCATGGTTTCTTGTAGAAGGATAACATCTAGATTATGAATTTCCACTAGCTTGGCTAAGGCAAGTCTTTTAGAGGGACTACCAAGACCTTGGATATTAAGAGATAACAAGATCATTTAAACATCTTAAAGGGTTTTGTCCTACTCTAAGGACTCGTTTGATATATTTTTATTTACCCCACTAAATTTTCCTCAAAGCCTTCTCCTGTGCATGAAACAAAAAATATTTTCTACCTACTAAAGAAGTGAAATATTCCTTCATAAGGTCCATACCTAACCCTAAAATTCTAGAAACTATACAAGTTCCCAACTTGAATTTCATTTTCCTAGAACGTAACAAATATCTGCAAGAGAAACCCATCTCCAAACCATCCCCTAAAATGAATACCTTCCTAAAATGTTCACCAAGTAGATCAAAGAAATTCCACCAATAGCAAAAATATTTGGATCAAAATCCTTATTCAATGTGTAACGAACCCATTCGTTACTCCTTCTTATCCACATATATATATATATATTTTATGAATGTTTATATGGCAAAGACCCAATCCATAACTCAAGATAGGCATATTCCATTGGATTATAACTTTCAAGGCAAATAGCTTCAAGAGCTATAGAGACTTGATCAGAGTCTCTTTAAGTAGAAGTGATCAGCTTCTATGAAACCCTCATACCTCACTTGGTATGAGTATGCTGGCCAAGCATACTGGTTTCAACCTCATAAAAGGATAAAATCACCAAATGGTCCACCCAAGCCAGGTGAATGCCTTGAATATGGTAAACCATCATGGATGGAATAACCACACCTATGGTTATCCATAAATATTAGCTCCGATCTAATCCATATAGAAAGGAGTTCTAAGACTACTGTATCACTATTGTGATAAAAATCCATGGAACATCTATATTTAATCCTCCTTTCACATTATTACACCCTTAATTAGGCAACCCCTCTAATGAATTTCTTTTAAATGGACAATACTAGTCCCATGTAAATTTAATCCTTTAGTGTAGAGTGGAGGATCTATCTTGGTTTGTGAATCAAGGTCATAGTGTCCTCTTGAGAGTGTTATTCCACAATATGTTTTCAACTAAACCATCTTGAGTGCATTTAATCCATGAAGCAAGATTCATTACATCATGTCCTTAGGTTTAAAGCATTATACAAAATCTTATTTTTAGACGGATTTGTGTTCCATTCAAGAATAAGGATATAATGCGTAAATCCAATTTTCCCCTTAAGGTTTGGTTTCTATAACATGAGTATAAACGGTGTTGCATATCATTAATTACCCCTCAATGTTATAGTGAAAATTAGACAAATGCCATTGAACCATTAACACATTTAAATAACATCCATCCATCACATGAGATTGTTCTACTAAAATAAATCATTATTACAAAAATAATGAGACAATTACATTACATTAAATTATCAACATAATGGAATTTGAGCATACTTTCTAGCATCCAAACATATTTAACCCAATGAAAATTTAGCATATATCACAGTGCATAAAATAAATATTACATCTTAAATAATTTTCATTTGAACATAAAAACAACATCCATAAAATATAATGAATCAAACCACAAAATTAGAGTAACACCAAGATTTATCCTGGGAAACCCTTACAGGAAAAACCTAGCCTCCAAAATATTTCTTCCTCTTTTTCATAAACTTAAATGGCAACTTTTACAACAATAGCAAGGCATCTACCGACCCTTATTTTCTAAATATAGGTCGAGGTATACAACAATTCCATTTTGACCTATTGATGTAAATTAAGGGATCACCCAATCCCTTCTTTTATGGCAAAAATATCAAATTTACAATAACATTAAGGAACCTCTAGTTCCTAAGACATTTAACATCTTACATTGTTCATGAAAAGTCATTGGATTATATTTTGGAGATATCGTACTTCGAGGGAAACCTATAGGCTCCCTTAAGAAGGAATTCCAAGTTCACTCTTTTGAGTGGATTGCATTCCGTTTCCTTTTCATAAATTAAAGTCCCATACCCTTAATTTATTAATGGATATTTTTTCATATAACTATTCTTTATTTACCCATTTCATATAACCTCTTAAAAAAAAACCCAATAAATTTTTTATATTATCTTTCATTTAATTGATATACTACAAATATCTTATAAAGAAAGAACATCTATGTACCTCCTTAATAGGAGATTTTAAGTCATTCCCATTACTTATTTCCTAAAATCTTAAAACATAATTACATTACATCCCCAAACCTAAATAATAGGTTATATTCTATCGAGCTTTATTAGGGTATTTTAATTTCATACAACCAAGTGTAACTTAGACCCAAAAGCCATTAGGATGACAACAAGGATATTATAAGGGTAATTTGATAATTACCGATTGGTTATATGAGAAGGGCATCATCTTTCGAACCCAAATTTTTTGAACCACCCGAGGGGTCGATTACCAAAGACCCACAGTGAATGTTGTGGTACAAATCTTGAGTAAAGGCAAAGGAAACACATCCATCTGCTAGCAAGTAAGTGAAAAATTGGCCCATATCCTAAAATTGGGACCCATACCTTTTGCATCCACTCATTTAGTGTATTATCAACTATTTGACATCCATGAAACTTTCCAATAATGGCCTTCCATGAAAACTCTAGAACTTGTTCCATCCTCAGGTCTTCCCCAAGTACCATTATGATCTTCAACCTTCTCTTTTTAACCACTTTGTGTGCCTTATGCACTTTAGTAACCAAATTTTTAGTCTATGCTAATTGAAAGTTTGGACCCACTCCACCTAGGACCTCTAAATCAAGATATTTACCAATAAACCAGAACCAAACAAAGGAAACTTCATCAAACAAAGTGAGTCTAGGTTGTTTGGAGCCTTGTCTAATTTTTTTCCTGCAATAAAATACTTGCTTATTCATTAGACCCATCACTTGAGCAGAGTGTTATGAGACAGCAAAGAGTGAGTAATCAATAGGACAACCAACCTGATATGAACCTAGTAAAATAGACTCCCATTTGTCCACTAAATTTTGATGATCTACAGTCTTATTTCGACCACGCAAAAATTCCAAGGACCCCTAGTTCTCAACTTCTAAGTCTTGTCTAAAAATGGGACCCTTGGCCCTTGGAGTTGAAAATATGCATTACCCCTTAAAGGGGTCCTCCGATAAGTTCAAACGTTCCTCTTCATTCTCCATCAAAACAAGAAATCAACTTCCCAATCTATACAACCATTTTTAAAATACTAAATACAAACAAAGGTTACTATTTCATATTTGCAAACCCTAGCTTTGTTGCATGCACTTCATGATTCCAATTCATAAACTTCTTCAACCAACCATTCACATGCATAAAAATATTCCTTCCAGACAAAGTAAATCATTTCACCTTTTGCATGCTCTGATTCTAGAAAGAAAATTATTCAACCTTCATTTTCTTCACATGCATAGATCTGAGCACACTGCAGTTCTGAAAAAATGTTGATGCTTTTTGTGTCATTTTTAAAGACATCAGTCAAGAACTAGATCCATGCACATTCTAGTTTCAAGAAAAATAAATTACTGGCACTTCTTGTGTTTTTTTAATTTTCCCAGTGCTTCACCTTGCAAAACCTAGTTTTGCTACGTCACTCCACAATTCTAGCCAACAAAATTCTTCAAACTATTGTTCACATGCATATAAATGTTTCTCCCTAGCAAAGTAACTCCTTTCACCCCTTCGATTTAATTCTTTTGTGCTTCACTTTACAAACCCTAGATTCACTACATGCACTTCATGATTCTAGCCAACAAACTTCTTCTAAATAAAATTTAAACTTCTCTCTCTCTCTCTCTCTCTCTCTATCTATATATATATATATATATATATATATATATATATATATATAATTTTTTATTATTCATGATTCTATGATATACTATAATCTTTATCTATTATAATCTTTATATTTTTCTCTTAACTTTAGTTGAATGGAAGACTCTCAATATCATTTAATTCTAATTTGATTGTATTTCTTGAATGTGATGGATATGTGTTATAGTTTTCATTATTTGGATGATATATTCTAATTTTTATTTTATGAAGATTTGGTTCACTTTTATATAAAGGGGTATATTCTTTTCTATAGTGATTTAATTGTTAAGGTCAATATCATGTCTGCAAATCTAACCTATATATATTCTACCATGTGTATGAGGATTTATTGACTATATGATTTTTTTATCCTTCATGATTCTAGGATATACTAATTATTAATTAGATTTAATTTTTTTTTTTTATCCATTATAATCTTTATATTTTTCACTTAATCTTAGATGAATAGGAGACTCTAAATTACCTTTAATTTTAATTTTATTGTATTTCTTGAATGTTATGGATGTGTTATAATTTTTATTATTTGGATGATATATTCCAATTTTTATTTTACGAAGATTTAGTTCACTTTTATATAAATGGGGTATATTCTTCCTTATAATTATTTTATTGTTAAGGTCAATATCTTGTCTAAAAATCTAACTAATACAAAGCTAATCTTGCTAGAATAATAGTGTGAAAAATAAAATTTATAGCATTAATATAAAAATGATTTAATTATGAAAAACTAAATGTAATATTGTATTGGTTATATATATATATATATATATATATATATATATATATATATATATATATATATATATAAATTAAAATTGTGCAATATTCTTTTTTTTTTTTGTTACATATGGGAGTTGGTTATAACCATTATTTTTAGTAATTGGTAAGTGCAGGGTTCAAACCATAGGGATTGCTCCCAACAACCTATTCATCTCGTTGTTGTTGACCCGACGTGAGATGGAGACCACCGATCACTTGGGGTTTGTACCATCGTCGTCGGTCTAACACATACTTAGAGGATTCAGCATGGAATACTACCTTTGCTAAAGCTAGTAGCATGCCCCTGAGGTTTGACCCTAGGTCTCTTATTGGCAGGTACTTGGCCAGTCAAGTCTTTACCAATCCACCTAGCCCTTGGGGGCAAATTGCGCAATATTCTATTGAGAGATAAATTACTTGTTATTTCATTAATAATATAGATGATATGGTATAGTTTAACTAGAAGATAAATTAAGAAAAATATTAAGCAACAACAAGAGATTGAGCTATCATCAAGTGGCATTAGCTCAAGTAGTTAGATTCCTCAACATTTAAAGGAAGAGACCTAGGTTGGAATCTTGCCAAAAGATACATGGATAATATCCAAGCTTTGTTGTAATACCACTATGTGGTGATGTTGTATAATACAGGTGGGACCTATTTTAATCCATATAACCCAATAAAAAAAAAAACAAGAGATTCTAAAAAGTGCAGTAGAGGAAGTGTCATAAATTTTTCAATTCTTAAAAAATAATTTCATGTATTCTACATATCAAAGTTCATGAAACTTTGTATATGAAACCTGAACTATGCCTAACTACTTTGTATGTTTCATATGAAACTTGAACTATGCCTAAACTAATGTGTATTGCTCGCATCAATTTTTTATTTTTAACATATAATTATGATGCAAGATATTTTTTTCTTTTACATCACCAACTCTAATTACTTTTTTTTATGTACAATTATACACACTCACCTCCTCACACACCCACCCACGTTGTGGTTTGAACCTTAGACCTCTCAAAAAAAAACTAAAGCCAAAATCGTTACGTCGTCCCATGAAACAACTTTAATTACTTTTATTTTTTTTATAACAAAAAAAATATACCTAAATATCACATTTGAGCTTCATACAAAACATTTTAAATTTATGTGAATAACTATTTAGGAAAAAAAAAAATCTCCTTAATAATCAACATTGTTAAAATATATATACACAAAAAAAATACATATTTTACATAAATATTTATATCTTAACATGACAAAATTCAAATAAAAATAAAAAAATTATATATATAATTCAACACTGAATAAATTAAAAACTATTTAAAAAAAAAACTTTTACAATAATATTAATATATTTTAAATTTTTCCCACAATAATCAAATCAAATCAAAATAAATATATATATATATATATATATATATATATATAATAGTTTATGAATATAATATTTTTCAACATTTACAATTACCAGCAAATTGTTCCTCCCATGGCAATGCGCAATGTCTATTCATTATGCATATATGAGGGAAAAGAAAAAATATATATATTTGTCGCTACCTGTCAACACAAAGAATGTTTTGTGTTAGGTTTACACAATAAATTCTATTTTTTTTATTGTCTATAAAACGATGTTAAAATTATCAACATGTGGGTTCCGTGACGTAGTGATTAGTACTACTCTGGATTTTGAATCCAGCGAGCGGGTTCCGTGGTGTAGTGGTTAGCACTCTGGACTTTGAATCCAGCGACCTGGGTTCGACTCCCGGCGGGACCTTTTTCATTTAAATTTATTTTCATTACTTCCATTTGGGATTAAAAAGAGAAAACAAACATTTAAATTTATTTTCATTGGTCCTATTTGGGATTAAAAAGAGAAAACAAACATTTGTAAATTGCTCTGTTTTTTCTTCAAATTTTTATAATTAAAAATGATTTTGGTTGATTGCAATTTGGAAAGCAGTATTAAATAAAAGTCTTTGGTTTTATACTTCATGACGCTTTGTTTCCTATTGGATTAGAGGTTTTTATAATTAATAATTAAATTGAAGATGTCGTTCCCTCTATAGGTGAAAGTTTTAATATAAGAGTAGAAACATGTGAGAATTGGTTGTCGTAATTGGTTTAAATCTTATAATATAAGAGTAGAAACATGTGGTTGTCGTAATTGATTTAAATGTTATAACCTTTTAGATTTAGCTGAGCATGGATAATTTTGAATCTGATTTTTTAATAAGATATGGTCTTTAATAAGAGGAGAGTTGAACTTATTAATAACGAATTTAATACATAGTTACATATGTTGCTGTTTAAACCTTAGAACTCCCTTAAAAAAAAATAAAACTTAAACCGTAAACCGTTATCACGTTTTGTTTCCTAAAAGTATTGGATTAGAGATTTTTATAATTAATAATTAAATTGAAGATGTAGTTCCCTCTATAGGTGAAAATTTTAATATAAGAATACAGATTGGTTGTCATAATTGTTTTAAATGTCATAACATTATTTTAGATTTAGTTAAATGAAAAATGTTTTGGATCTGATTCTTTTAATAAAGTATGAATTTTAATAAGGAAAGAGTTAAGTTTATTAATAAAGAATTTAACACATAATTATACACATGTTGTGGTTTAAACTTTGGAACTCCTCCTCCAAGAAAAGCCAAAGCTTAAACCGTTGAACCTTCGATCTTTTGAAAAGAGTCAAAGCCCAAATCATTGGGTTGAACCTTGGATTTAAAAAAAAAACCAAAACCCAAATCGTTGCGCTATCCCCAAAGATAAATGTCATAACATTAATGAGCCAAAACGCTATCCCCAAAGATAAATGTCATAACATTAATGAACCAAAACCCAAACCGGTACGATATCCAAGCCAAAGCCCAAACCTTCATACTATTTAAGAACAAAAAAAATTATTGATGATATATTTTACATGTTTGTTTACGTCCCTTATGGAACAAGGAGAGGAGTGATACTTGTTGAGAGGGTAAGAGTGATATCAATGCTTTAGACGATGATTTTTCTAGGGTAAAAAAATTAGGGCATTCAACTATGTAGATGAGGCATTAAATTAACCTAAATTAATATTGAGAGTAATATCTCAAAAATAATGAGAAGTAAAAAAAAGTAACAATAGCCTGAGTAAAAAAAAATATTTTAATATTTTTAAAATAGTAACAAAATGCTAATTTTGAATATATGCTATGTTTCCTGTAGGGGTGATGAAAAGTGTTATGGGTTTCTGCTAGGTGAATCAATTAGATAAAAGGATGAAAAAAGAAAAAAAATATTTTCATGTATCTTATATATTGGAGAAAAATAAAAGAGATGTTTGATATCCTTTGTTGCCTTACAAAATGAACAAGTTAGGCACTCTAATGTATTTTAGTCTATCGTCTAAGAGAATTTCTTAAAAATTTATGCACTAAGCAAATGAAGTCTACTTTAACTTCAAATAAGTGACTCAAATTATAGCAAATATTTAAGCCTAAATAGAGGGGATGAGGTTAAATGTCACCTATCATTAAGCTTGTATAGCAAATCTCTAAGCACATGTAGAGGGGACGAGGTTAAGTGCAGGGTTATGCATAAGGGGTCGGACCCAAAATGTACTTGTAAAAAAATGGTGAATCTATTGTGAAACCCTAGCGAATCCTGGCCAACTTCATGTAGGAGGACATGGCGAATTACCTTATTTTTTCACAAAAAATTATAAAACATTGGCAAATTTCAAAGTTTTGACTGGATTAGGTGGAAAACGAGTTTCGATGACAAATAGGGTACAAATCATGATCCGATCTCGGATCGGATCCAGAATATGGTTCGATATCAGATCGAATCCAGAATATTATCTGACCTGATGCAGAATGTGGTCCGGTCTTGAACCGGATTAAGAATATAGTTCAGCCTAATGCAAAATATTGTTCGATATTGGATCGGATGGAGAATATGGTCTGACTTGATGCAGAATGTAGTTCAATCTCAGATTCGATGTAAAATATGGTTTGGCCTGATGTAGAATGTGGTCCAGTATAGGATCAAATGCAGAACATGGTTCGTCGTGATGTAGAATATGGTCCGATATCGGACCTGATGTAGAATATGGTCCAGTATCGGACCTGATGTAGAATATGGTTCGGTATCGGGCCTGATGCAGAATATGGTTTGGTATCAGGCCTAATGCAAAATATGGTCCAATATCAGGCTTGATGTAGAATATGGTTCGGTATTGAGCTTGATGTAGAATATGGTTCGATATCGAGACTTGATGCATAATATGGTCTAATATCGGTCTGATGTAGAATATGGTTCGATATTGGGCCTGATGTAGAATATGGTCCAGTATCGGGCCTAATGCAAAATTTGGTTTGGTATCGGGCCTGATGTAAAATATGGTCCGATATCGGGCCTGATGCAGAATAAGGTTTGATATCGGGTTTGATGTAGAATATGGTTTGGATGTAGAAAAAGGTTTGACTTTGAAAATGTTCCCCCATTGATCGGCTGCCATGTGTCACATGATCGATCACCCATATTGCATGTCCAATACAATGCTACCACGTGTCAACCCTATCTATTCTCTCTATAAAAGGGCATCAACTATCATTTTTCTAGTTCATTTCTATGATTACACCCAACTAGAGCGAACCATTACCAGCAACCTTCCCAATCCAATTTCTCCTGCTTCCAACTTCTTGCAATGGCCACCACTTCCACCCCTACTCCAAAGTTCAAGAACCTTTCTTGCACTTTAATTTTAGATTTATTAACAACCCTAGGTTTAGACTTTTTATGGTTAGATGATGCAGGTTTGACAAACTTGGTTTCAATGCCATAATTCAAAATTGATAAAGTCCTCCTACAACATATCATAGTCGGTTATGACCATGACAAGGCCACAATCAAAATGAAAATATAAAATAGAAATATGTTGTTCACCATCACACTTGTAGATATTAAGATATTGATAGATCTTCCTTTCAATGATTGTCCTCTAGTGTCAATGAAGTTGCTACTGTCTCTATATGATAAAGGATACCTCGATACAATGTACAATCTCGGATCAAAATATTTGGTAGGTATAATTCTTGTTACTTAGATTCTATTAATGTTCAAAATTTCAAATTTGTAAATTGTTATCTAATTTTTTTGTAGCTTTCATCGCCAAGTCAAAAAGAGGGTTAACAATCATCGATGTTAACCATACAACTCTGAAGGCCATTATTGAGTTCCTCTAGGCAAGATTGATTCTTCTTGGAAGATCAAAATTTTTATTTTGGGCACTGGCCTATGTTGTTCATTATGAGAAGCATGAGAGGTTCGATTGGTGCATGTATATTTTGGATCGGATCAGGGTTGAGTTGCATGGCATGCAATTGCAAACCAACAAGACACAACCCATTGTGGGTAGCGTTAATTACATTTTAGCACTCTATTATGAAAGTTTTCATAATTTGCAAAATACTCTTGTACCAACTGTAGTGCATGCAACACTACAAGCTATTGCCATGACACTAGAGGAATTGAAGGTGATAAGTCCATCTTTGACCATGAAATAGTATTTTATATTTTATCACATTTTCTTTTTTAATTTTTCTTTTCATCTAAATGTAGGGTAGGGCAGCCACCACAAGGAATAAATAGGATGCTGCCATGAGGGGTTACAGGCTAGAACAAATTGGTGATTCTAAAGATACTGGATCAGAAGTGACACCATTGTAGAGGTCGTATAAATGTTCGAGGCAAGTTGCTTCTCCTAGGGGTTCTCGTACACCTAGGTTTGCACAAAATGTGCAGGCTGAATCTAGTGTGGTCAACCCCTCCCCCATTGGCACCCAAATTCAACACATTTCATCATCTTCAGGTAAATCTATGTGTATTTACTTTAAATTAAGATTTTTTTCTATTTTATTTTCTAAATAATTGTAACAATTTTTTTTGACTATTTTCAATCGACTCTCAAGTTCAATGACAACCTATAAAAATGAGAGGCCATATGCCACCACTTCCACCACATCCACTTCCACCATAGCCACCACTTCCACCACATCAACGACAGGCACAACCTATGCAAATGCGAGGCCATATGCACGTTGGAGGTGGAAAACAACTTTTTTCATAGAGATCACGAGGGGCAACAACAAGTTCTGGGTATGGGTTCTCATAGAGATCATAGGGGCCAACACCAAGTTCTGGGTATGGGTGGTCATATTTTACATTTAACACAACTTCACAGGCACCAAAAGTTTCAACCATGGGATTGGATAATATCCAACTCGATGATGATTTTCTATTGCAGGGCAACATTTTAGGCTTCAAGGCAATGAATGTGCTTCATGATCCATAGGGTGAAGCAAAACAAAGAGAAGCCCCTACAGCTGAGCAGACATCATTGCCATCTGCTCAAGGAAATGACCCTCATCCTCAGGGTCCTCAAACTGAGGATGACATTGTAAATTTTGATGAAAATATTTTAATGATTGAAAATATTGAAGCAACCATAAAACAGGTTGTGCTTAGAGATTTGCAAGTGATGAAGGATTGGGAATATCGGGCCAAAGTCCTTATAAAGGAAATTAATGCTCGATATAAGAATTTTACAAAAAGAGATTCTATTTATTCTTTGGTTTAGTATGAACCAAAAAAGCTTGGTGGCCTGCTACATCAGGCCACATCAGGATCAGTGAAGTCTGATGTTGTGTATGATGATGATGTTTTAAATATTATGGTTAGTAGATTAGAGAATATTAATGTTGAAGCCCAAGATTTTTATAACCATTGGGCTTTCGATAAGGACAAAGTTGCAGTTGTTGAGGCTGCAAGGGATGTGGTTGAGGTAAGAAAATATTTTTTATGTTTCAATTTTCTTTTGCAGTTAAATTTTTATATTTCATTAAAACAAGTAATAATTTTTCATATAACTCTTTTGAATTATGTTTTCAATTTCTTTTTGTAGTCAAATTTTGATAACTTAAAAAGACAAGTTAAGAGCATGGACGTCAATATCAATAGGGTGAAGACATTTCTGCAAAATGCAATGGAAATGAAAAATAAAATGCAATAAAAAATAGTGGATAATAATCTTTTAAGAAAATATATCAGGGATAGGCTCAATGAAGATCCAGACCTCGTACTAGAGTAATAGAAAGCAAAAGAAACACTTCCAACAATACTCGAAGATCCAAACAAAGAAGAAGCAACATTGGTGGGGAGTATTGTGAAAGTACATGAAAACCTAGTCAAAGTTGGAGCACTGCTAGAAGAGGGTGTCATGAAAGGAGATAAAGGAAAAGAAAAGGCAACTCCAAGCGAAATTGAGGCAACAAACCCCCAATCAGATGTTTAACAATGTAAAATGCTTTCAAGTTGACAATAATCAACAATTTTGTACGATGTAATATATTTCTATTCAAATTAATGAAAAAGATATTTACTAATTTTGTGTCTTCCATCATTCAAAGGTTGTTTGCATTTATAATTTTGTGTTGCTTTTTTAGTTTATTTCTAGCCAATATTGTTTACTATGTTCATCTCAAACAACAAAAGAAATATTATTGTTGGTTAATATTCATACATTAACAATACAATACCAATACTATGATTTAAAACATAAAACATAACGATTTATCAATGAAGGCAGTTGAGACACTATGATATAAAACATACAATTTTTAAAACAACAATGTGATATAAAACATACAATTTATAAAACAACAATGTGATATAAAACATACAATTTATGAATAAACAATTTTTTTGAAATCTTATAAATCTGAAACAATATTGTGAAATCTGCTATCAAATGAATTCATGTTTATCAATGTCCATGAAATCATGGAAAAATTACAATTCAGGTAGCTGAAACAAACACATATCAACTTGTCCAAAATCATTATTAAGCATAGCGGATATCTGTGTCTCCACCATCTGATCACTGAAAGCATCATTATCATCCTTATCGATCGTATTCGTGGTACCCCTTCTACCTGCAAGGGAATTCCAGTATGCCAATGCTCTATCATACAAAAATTTGTCCAACTGATATGATGACACATAAATTCTTAAACAATTTTCTAAATTTTTGTCGAGCCTGTTGTGGAGCTTAGATTTAACAAAATATAGTGCACTAAAAACTCTCTCATCTTCCACAGATCCCAAAATCATTGTTTCACATAATTCATATAAACAAAAGTATTCACTCATCGTATCTTGTAAGACACTACTTGGATACAATTTTTACCACAAACGTGCAGTGGAACCAATCTCATGGATGTTACTCAAAAGTGATGTTTGCCCAACCATTGTTCTTCCAAAATGCGATGACTATTGTTTTAAAATATCTTTGTTGAGTATACCATTGATTTCAACACCATTGACTTCCACACTTTTACTAAAATGCTTAATGAGGATGCCCATATATTTAATAAACAACTCATTTGTAGAATTGTATTCAATACAAGGACCCCAAAACATGGGGTTAACCACACCCATGGCCTCAAGCAACTCATCTCTCTGAAACCGTTCTCTTATCTCACTTGTCAAATATTTTGCTATTTTTGACAAATTTGTCTTAGTTTTGTGTAAAACAACATGAAATCTATTGTGTGTTATAGGAACTTCTTCAACATCATCCACAACTATACTTGATTGCCTTTCAAAACAATAAAGAGGTATCAAATTTCCATGAACATTAATACAAAGATGATCATTGATGTCAAACTTCAAAAAGCTTTTTGGATTGTTCACGTTTGTCAATGTATTCCAACTATCAAACAAGGGATCTATAAAATCTGCTTTGGACACATATAACCTATCAATAATCATACATATTTGTTTTCTCATCCTCATGAAATCAATGATATAGATGGATCTCTCTTGTGCAAGTTTAATCAATCTATTCATTTCTTGTAACATTGGAAGAATACCACATAAGGTAAAAAGGGTTTCCAAGTCAGTCAAACGGAACAACAAATATTTTGCCTTATCAACTACCCTACGATTTGCATGCATAAACCCCGTTAATGATTGATATTCTATAAAAACTCTGTGTGCAGGTTGATATAATGAAATCCACCTTGTATCCACATCTTTTAACAATTTTTTCCTTCTGTAACTCCTAGTGCAAACTATTGAAACTCTGCAAACCTTTTTGGATTGCATGAAAAATAAGAATGTATTTCATGAATGAGGTCTTCCACTCTAGCAACATTTTCAAAGGTGCTCATGATTTTATATGCAAGATTCACTCTATGAGCCATACAATGAATGGGAATCATATATGGGGCAACTGAGGTTTGGAGTCAAACACAAAGACCATTCTTGTGCCCTTGCATAATAGTAGCACCATCAACTCCAACACAAATTAACTTTGTGGCTATGTCTATATCATTCATTCTCACAATATCCTTTAAACTAGTCACAACAACATTATAGATGTTTTTTGCATTTGAACTTTCCACCATCTTATGTAATCCTAGAAAACTAGGCCTCCTTACATGATTTTGAAATGTGTACACATGCATGCAAATCTAGGATGTGTTGTCCACAACCATCACCTCATCAATAGAAAGTGAAATGAATCTGGCAAGTTTTACTTGCTCCCTCAGGTCTTCCTTCTCAACTAATGATAGACATTTTACCATTTTCCAACCACTTTGATCTGACCAATGGGAACTAGGAAGGTTTTGCACATCATCTAGTTGAAATAGGTGCTTATAATCAATAAAATCGGACATGGGTCTACCTTTCTTGAGAATACTATATACAACAACAAACTGCAAACTTTTTGAAGCTAAGGTGGTCTTATGAATTTTATGAAATTGGGCTACAATCGTTCCACCTTTCTCAATAAGAGATTGTTGTTGCTTTAAGTGATTGTCATATTCTATTGCATATCTGACATGCATACATTCTGATGCATCCTTCCACCTAACTTCTTTACTAATTTCACCATTACTTCTTGTAACTTTTACATAAGCTTTGCCAACATGTTTTTCTATTGTATCTATCTTATTTTGCAGCCTGTGATCCTTACCAAGTTTCCAACTATAAATTTTGCATCTACATACTTTTTGATCGACTTGGTTGTCCTTAGTCAGGATAGGCTCAATCCAAGGAAATTTTTCTGCCCATTCATTCTTAAATGCCCTTCCAATAGCCCAGTTAGATGCCTTTCTCTTTTTAGAATTTTTGCTTGAAGATTCAAAAGAAGTTTGTAATGTATTTGATTTATCACTTTCATTTTCAATTGATATGTCATTTTGAGGATTATCTTCAAGTGTTTGTTGGATGTCATTGTCAAGAGAATTTTCATTAGAAGGCATCTCTTGGTGGGGAATATCTTCAAGTCGAGGCATATCAGGGTCGATAGGGTATTCTGCATAGTAGCATACCATAATATTTTTTATCATTCTTGGATTAAACAAAATAAACTTATAAATAGAAAAAATATTCATATCGTCATGCACATACTGAGAAGTAATTGTTTGAGGAAGAAAGTAGTATTTAAAATAATTACAAAATATACAACTAACTGTTTAGAAGTCAAAAATCATTTGTACCTCGAATTTGCACGGATGTCGATGGCTCATTGCATTTCGACATATGGCTAAAATATTTGAGGATACTCTTTTTAGTAGAAGATTTGGCCCCCTTCTTTCCATCACCAGTAGGTGACATTTTACTTGTAAAGAAAATGTTTTTCATTTTAGAAAAGTAATAAAATGTTGAAGAGGTCTTACTTATATTAGGCCTCAAGATAATATTGTAACTAGAATAAATATATGGTTGGTTGGTAGAAAATACATACTTGTTTCTTGCCATGCTTTATTGTGATTTTGTCAGTTTATGCCACTACTCCATTTTCTGGTGATAGCACTTGTAACTAATAAGAGCACAAAAGTAATTAACATACAAATTCAAATCAATTTAAGAAAAAAACTTGTCTATGCAAAAAATAATTAGAGATACGTATGTCAAAAAATATTAGATTATAGTACAAAATGGACTAGAAATAGAGAATCACAATGTCTTCAGAGAAATAGAGCATCACTATGTCTTTAGAGAACCAAAGCATTTACCTATGTATAATATTATAATAGAAAAGTATATCTGAATAGAAATAGAGAATCAAAGAGTTTTAATAGAAAGAGAGAAAATAGGGGACAACATGTAGAATAGGGTAAAATAGAGAAAAATATGGGAATAGAGCAATGACCGTTCGGATGCAGAATAGGGTTCGGATATTGGTCTAGTGTAGAATAGGATCAAAAAATAATTAGAGATACATGTCAAAAAATATTAGATTATAGTACAAAATGGACTAGAAATAGAGAATCACAATGTCTTCGAAGAAATAAAGCATCACAATGTCTTTAAAGAACCAAAGCGTTCACCTATTTATAATCTTATAATAGAAAAGTAGATCTGAATAGAAATAGAGAATCAAAGAGTTTTAATAGAAAGAGAGAAAATAGGGGACAACATGTAGAACATGGTAAAATAGAGAAAAATATGGCAAATAGAGCAGTGATAGAGAACCTAGTGTAGAACACGGTTTGGTAGTCTATTATGGTGCAGAATAGGGTTCAAAAATTGGCATGGTGTAGAATAAGGTCTAAAAATTGACCTGGTGCAGAAGAGGATCCAAAATTCGGCTTGGTGTAGAACAGGGTCTAAAAATCGACTTGGTGCACAATAGGGTTCAAAATTTGGCCTGGTGTAGAACAAGATCTGGAATTTGGCCTAGTGTAAAATAGGGTCAAGGTATCGGTCTTATATAGAACAGGATCTAGTTTGGTGCATAACAGGGTTCGATCTGGTGTAGAATAGGGTTCGATATTATATAGTGTTGAACAGGGTCCGGTCTAGTGTAGAACAAGGTCCAGTCTGGTGCAGAAATGGGTCTGGTCTAGTGTAGAATTGGGTTGGGATATCCATCTAGTGTAGAACAGGGTCCAAAAATTGGTCTAGTGCATAATAGAGTCTGGTTTGGGTTCGAGTAGAGTTTTATTTTGGATCAACTGGTTTCTGCACATGATCGAAGTTCGGTGGAATTCTTGATTTTCTAATAGTTTGAATGTTTTAAATGAAAAAGTATCGTTGGCGTGTTAATTATATATAGTGGTATACTTGGTGAATTTGGTGGGATAATTTAGAAATTTTAAAATTTTATGGCGAAAAGGGTCCTCTATTTAGGTGGGATTGTTGGCGAATTTTTAAAAATATTTGTGATACTATTATCAACGCACGATGAACCGACACCTAAAAAATTTTGTCCTAAAAATTTTGGGCAAAAGGGCCGACGTCTAGGGTCCCCCAAATTCACCAATTTACATTTTCAAAAATGCAAATATTCACCCAATTTGTGAATATTCGTCATTGTGCATAACCCTGGTTAAGTGTTATCTTTTGTTAAGCTTGTCTATCATAGATAAATGTGGAGAGAGACAAGAGTAAGTCAACTTTACCCAATATTTGAGTACCAAAGTGTTTAATTCACCAAGGTTTTAGAGACTCACTCTAATTTTATGCAACATATCAAGCAAAATTTTTAACTAAATTGCTAGGAAAGTTTCCTTGTCTCCATGATTTAAGCAAAAGGTTCAAACCACTTCCTAAGGTTTCTAATTCTTGATATGAGAATAGAAGAGTTTTACCATTGAGTAATATACCTTTGCAAAAAAAACCTTTGAAGCGTGAATTTAGGATATCTCAATAAACTGTGTTCCATGATGGTTCAAAATAGCGGACCACCAGATACAACAAATATATTGACAAGCCATTGAAATTCTAGTGGAGCCATGGTTTCACAAGTTCTCGTGCTTTTAAAATATTACAATTCATGAAGCAGCTTGAGATTTTAATGGGCATAGGTGAAACAAGAAGGGACATGAAAATCCCTTCCAATATTCCTTTTGTAAGAGGAACCTCAAGAAACACAACATTGAAACAACACTTTTCATGTCTCCTCCCCTATAATAGCTCATCAAACTGGATCCAAAAATCCAATAAGAAATGGCTTAAGAAATATAATATAAAAAAGAAATTATTTCATGCTATTGCCTAACCAAATTTGTCTTTTCACCAATTTAAATATATTTCAATCTTAAATGTAAAAGTTATTGAGGAAGTAAAAAATGTTAGTAATGAGCAATTAATTGTTTCAGATATCTATTCCATCAATATTTGGGTAAAATAAGGAGGGTTGGAGAAAGATTTTGTAAAATATTCCACCAATTATTAGACAAAGATAAATTAAAAATATTGATGAGGAAGATATCTATAGAAGATCTACATAGGTAGGTTTATTTTTACATCTTGATAAATAACTTGGCCTTATGGATTTTGCCAAAAAAAATCAACACTTTTTGTTTCTACTAAAGGATGAAATGTTCGTTTTAGTTGAAGGGGCTAGAAAAAGCAAATCTATAATAAGTGATATCAATGCTACCTTTATTACTTTGGTTTCCAATAAATATGAGACAAAATTGATAATTATTCATCATTAAGACTTTAATATTATTTATAAGATAATTTTAAAATTTATAAAAATACATTGAAAAGCATTTTAGATTGTGTTATCTTGGATGAACATGATGGTTGTGTTCATGGTAATAAAATCCTTTATGTTATACTCATTGCACAAAAGCTCATGTATTATCTTCATTCCATAAAAAACTAGGTATGTTTATAAGATTAAAAATGAACAAAGTGTATGATAGGGTCTTAGGATCTTGCTCTTGGCTTTGGCTTTAGCTCTTAGATCTATAGATTTGGGCTCTAGCTATAGGCTCTGGCTCTAGCTCTTGGCTATGGATGCTCTAGCTCTACTTCTTGGCCCTTTCTAATATGGATCCTAGCTCTAACTCTTATATCTATGGATTTAAGCTCTAGATCTACCTTTGGCTCTTCCCTTTGGTTCCTGGTTTTAGCTCTAGTTTCTCTAGCTTCTAGCTTTGGATTTTGTGGCTCTTGGATCTAGATGTTATGTATCTTGGCTCTAGCACTGGGTCTACCACTAGGTATGTTGCCTCTAGGTCTTCCACTTGGTCAGCCATTAGGTATTATATTGGGTTGGCATTTGGGTTGACCACTGGGTCTACTTTTGGGTTTACCTCTAGGTCTACCATTGAGTCATTTGCCTTTGGGTTTGCCTCTTAATATACCATTGGTTCTACCTATTGGTATTCCATTGTGTCTACCTTTGGGTCTACTACCTCTGGGTCTACCTCTAGGTTTGCAACTAGGTCTACCTTTGGGTCTACTACGTCTGGGTCTACCTCTAGGTTTACCACTAGGTCTACCATTGGGTCTACTTCTAGGTCTACCATTGGATCTGCCTCTATGTCTACCTCTCTACTTTTTGAGTTTCCATATTCTTTTATAGAATCTATTCAACATTGCTTTCATGTTGTCCCATTGTGTGACATTTGTCCATCCACAATCAATATGTACCTTGTTGGTCATTTTTTGTTTGTGCCAATAGTTGGTTCTAGGAGTGGCATGGGATTTTTAATATATGAACTTAGTATTACTAGTTCTAGCTTGACTATTAAATCCAAGGTATTCATTCTTTGGCATTATATGTGGAATTATGAGATTTATTATACCTTACCCATATATGCCCAATCCTATGCCATTATAACCTATATATTTTGTTAGCTTGGAGTCAATTCCTTTGGTGTGCTTTTCAAAGCATCAAAGCTTTTGTTCTTAAACATGGATTTCAACACCTATAGTAAAATGACCTTTACGATGGCTACTACTATCATTAATAGAAATTAAATCATTAATATCACAAGTTGAATCTATCTTTGTGATAAGATATCTTATGTCATAATAGACATTTATCATTAAGGCTTGAGGTTGCGTATATCACAAAAAGCATTTTCCACCATGATCTTGAGCTTCAATTGCTCCTTTATGTCCTCTTTCCTTTTATATATGTCAAGTGTGATTAATTCTACGTATATTATACTTACAAAATCGATAGGGATTATAACACGAGTTTGAAGATCTTCAAAACCATCAACATCTTTGAGAATTATTTGCAAACAACTCCTTAGAGTGACAAATTTTGCATCTTTAAAAATATCCTTTCCTTTTTGTAAATAAAGACCCTTATCTGGTGTGGCACACTCGTGAAATTTTTGTGGATTGTTAGCATGGTTTCGCTTTGCCTTTCTCATACTTGAAGGTGTCAGTATTCGTCGAAAATTCACCTTTTACAATCATTGAATTTTACAAGAATGGGAAGGTGTCAGACTTTGCCAATATTGCACCTTTTTATAATCACAATATTTGAGTAATTTTACAAAATAGAATTTGAAATTATACGAAAACAATTTCAATCATACACCCTTTTACCTCCAAAATTCACTGTAATTTAATTAAGTTTTTTTAAATAAATTTGTGTGGCTTCTATTAGGGACCACTCCCATTACAAAAATAGAACATTACATTGATCTCATTACATTTTTAACAAGTTAATTAAAACATACCCAAATTTTTATTTCTATCAAAGATATTCTTCATTTACCTTTTTATCAAAGATATTCTTCATCTTCTTCATACTGCTAAGTTTCCATAATCAACTCCTTTTATATCATATGACTTCCAAAATTTAAATTTTGTCAAGAAGAAATTCAACATCATGAATGGCTATTTATTTGCTGCCCAACTTCTATATCTATAAATATCTTGTCTATAACAACCTCATAATTTTGTAATACCTTTTTTTAGGATTTTTATTCATTCCCCTAACATTCTAAAATATTATTTTCATTGTTGTTTAATGTTTTTATTTGTGGTCTTAGCCCCATTTCTTGTTAGTACTTGTGATATTTTATTTTGTTTTTCAATGTCAATATCCTCTAGGTTTCTCTTTCTCTTTGTTTTTGCTTCTTGGGTCTTCCTCTTTTTTTTCATACCCAAAAATACTTTCATCTTCATAAATCTCTTCAATCTTCTAACCCTACTCATATATTTAGGTTTGTCTTGTTTTGAAGGAACTAAAGTGCAAGGAATAACCTCAAAAGCACAATATTATTTATGTTGCCCTAGAAACCCTAAAGTGCAAGGATGCTCTTCTATAGAAATTACCTTCTTATTATACCCTAAAAAACCTAAATTGTTATGGGTTTCCTCCATCCTCGTTTCTTTATTATGTTGCTCTTGAACCCTTAAAGTGCAAGGGATAACATCTTCACCACTTTCAGTTTTATTACCCAGAAAGAATTTTATACTATTTGAGGAAAATTAAGATGGTTTACCTAGAATAAACTTGACCTCTTTTATCATCTTTGTTTTAGAATTTTTTTCCACATCTTCTTTTGCACCTTTAATTCCTTCTAAACTTGCCAAATGATACTATAGATAGGTTTTCTTTACCTCTTCTTTTGGAGTGGAATATCCTTGATCTAATCTAGCTTCTATTACTATATGATTTCCTTACTTTATCTTGAAGTTTATCTCATGGCTAGAATTTTTATCTTTTTCTTTATAGTTTTCACTTTGTAAACTTTTACCATGTGTCCAATCTCATAACAATTATGGCAAGAAAATACGATATTTTTATAATCTACTTGTTGATCTGATTCTCTTGATTTATCTTTAATATTAATGGATTATGGAAAATATTTTGAAACATCCATAACAACACATATTCAAGTATATATATCATGCTTTCTCTCTTTCATATTTAGTAATTCCTTGATGAATTTCCTAGGGTATTTCCAATATTTTTTAAAACATACTTATTTATAAGTTGATATAGAAGTCCAAAAAGCCTAACCCATATTGGAAGCTTCTTAATAATTTTTGTCTCAATAGAAAAAATTTCATTCCATGGTCTCAAATAAAGTGCATCTATTCCCCTAAACCATGGGCCACCAACCATTATTTTATCTCCAATTTCTAAAACAAAAAAGATGATGAGGAAAAAACCTTTAGAAATAAAAGTCAAAGTAATTTGAATTTAATCCCCACTTCCACTTGATCCAATTTTGAATCTCCAAAAACCTTAGCCATGATCCATGGAACTTACATATTATCCCTCTACTTTTAAGAACCATTATATCATGCTCAATCATATTATCCTTAATACTTACTTCTGGTGTAACATCTACTATCTAGATCAAATTTGTCATGTATTCGCTCTTATGCTTATCTTCAACTTGGGCCTCCATACTTCCAACTAGGGATCCTCACTTTCCATTAGGGCTTTCAAATATTACTTTCCTTCGATACGATCTAATGGGGCTCGCTCTTGGCTTCACTTCCTCTTGGATCGTATTCCCTCTCAACTTGCACTCACTCCTATATTGCACTCTCTATTGCCTCATACTCACTCTCGACTTGCATTATCTCTTGGCTTGCAATAGTCCATATCTCTTCTTTCAGTGTTCCTTTATTTCAAAACTTTTTTAGAAATAATGTTCCACGCATTTGTAGTAAGGGTTTGAAGCATTGATGCACTCCGAATAAACTCACCACTCTTCCACCATGACTGAATATCAACTCATACTCTCTCTTAGCTTGCACTTGCTCCATAATCACTTGGCTTGCACTTCATCCGAGCTTGCACTTCTTCTCATTTAAAATTAAAATACATGAAACAATTGTTTTTCACTTTTTTGTTTAATTTTATTTTTTAAATATATATATTTTTTAATAAAAAGCATAAGCATTAAGAAGAGAATTTCCTTTATTTTTTAAAATAAAAAAAGAGTATGCACGTGAAAAAATTCTCCCTCCTTTTTTTTTAATAATAAAAAAGAACATGCACTTTTTAAAAAATTAAAAAGCACTTATAAAAAAAAAATCATGCTTCTTTTAACAAAAATTAAAAGAATGATATTTTTTAATTTAAAAAAAAACATCTTTTAAAAATTAAGACATTAAATTTTTAATAAATTTTCCCTTTTAAAATGAATGTGAATGTGGCTAGTTTATTTTTTCCCTTGGAAGTAATGAATGAAAATATGTCCATATAAGAAAAAAAATATTATGAACCTTCAAAGGTTTCATTGTTGTTTCTACTAGATACATATTGGGCACACATTTTCTTGTATTTTTAACCTTACTATGCAAATGGACTACAACCTCCTTGTACATAGTTGCACACCTTCAAAAAATGATCCCATAGATGGGCTATTCCATAGCTATTTTTTCTAGCAAAGAATGCAACTTCAACCTTAGGCAATTCTTCAACTTTTTCCTGAGTCAATATTGACTTCAACTAGGGTGTGTTTAAATAGCATAATAGTAGCAAAAGCACTTGAGGAAGAGATTAGGTTCCTCTGCCACCTATAGGTCAACAAAAGAAACAAGCAATAGGAAATTTGGTGCAGAACCATACACCTTCACATCACATTTGCAGTGTCTCCTTGGGCGTCTAATAGTTTTTTGAAACAATGTGCCCCTTTTTAACTTTAAAAATTAATGGCATATTTTTTTTTAAACATTAAAAAAACTCATACACATAAAAAAGCACTTAAAAGAATTTTTTCCCTTTTTTAAAAAACAAAGTGCGCTATTTAAAAAAAATTGAACTTGGTGAAGCTAACATAATTTCAAGGAATTGATCAAGGTCTAGATTTTGGTCTGATTATTGAAACTGTTACCGAGTTCTTTTTGAATTTTGAAGTGGATTTGGGAGATTTAGTTTGCCCAAGTTGGGCCAAGAGTGATGTCATTAATGGATGGATGTAAGAAGTCTTTTGCATGTTGTTGTTGAATTTTACCTTACTAGATTTGATTTGAATTGAGCTTCAGGTTGCTTTAATTGGAGGGTTCCATGTCAAAATTGATCTTCAAATCAAAATTTATAACTATCAAATAAATATAAGGACATGCTATCAAATGGTGATAATTGTCCCTTCTCTAAAACCTCACATACTTAATGATGATCGGATTAAGGAGTCCTTTTTGATAAACTTGATCAACTTACATTAATGGCTTAGAACATACTCATATTTTCTTGTTCTAATTCCAATGATGGAAAATTAAGATTTATTAATCAAGGAAAAAGCCTATTTAATACATGCCTTAGGGTTATAAACTGGAAGATCGATACTCCTAATTTGAAGATCATTACATGCAAGAATTATTAAGATAATCTCCCGAATAAATATGCATGATCTAATAATAAAATAATATGATAAAATATTCTTAACATTATGTATGTGATGTTATTGTTGAAATATATTTATGATAATTTAATATTTACTTGAGGCTAGGGTTGGCTCTTTTATAATGTAATAGTTTGTGTAGCCCTATGGACCTTATTCATGTTGTAAGGGTGAATTAAATTATTTTTTGTAATAGTAGACCTTAAGGTTGGTTCTTTAACCTTAACCTAAGGTCCCTTGTAATTTGGATATTTATATCCCATGAGACCATTCATTTGGTCATCAATATGATTCTAATTTATCTCTTTACTGATATTTGGTGTCTATGGACATCCTTCATATTGCGTACTATCTATATGATATATTCTTTCTTTTGGATAATGTGTTGATTTTGTTTTGGAAAACATTGATAAATCTAACATGATATCACAATAAGTATGAATACGAATTACTAAATCAAAATAATCTATCTATAACAACTCCATGATAATTAATATCTACAAAAAATCCATGATAATTAATATCTACAATAAATCCATGATAATTTTATAGCTACAACAATTACATTGAGGTTTTAAGCAGTCATAGGGAATAACAAAAAACATATACTTGTAGAAGATTTCTTATAATATTGGTCATCATTATGTTTACCTTTGAACACCCAATCCACTTAATATAAATTTTACCTTATACCTATGGAAATATGAATGGGATATTGTATACTTATATTTTATCATCATTTATCTACTTATGAAAATTTGGGATCTTTATAGAAGTAAATATGAAAGAATGATCTACAAAATTTTTGAAGAACTAAATTGGATGAAGTATTTTCACCCCTAAACACAAATAAACTCATGAGGAGACTTCAATGCATTGTAAAGAGCTGTAGACTATTTGGTAAAGTTATAAAAATAGTCTAACAACTTTTATGATGTATTGGTGCGAGAGGATTGCCAATTAGGTTCCATTTATAAAAAGGTTTCATTGGATAAATATTTAAATTGGATATTTAATTTAGTACTTCACATAATTTTATCAATAGGTATATCCTTTTCACTTGAGAAAAATATGAATATTTATCTCTTATTTAAAATTTTAAATTTGAAAAGAAGAATATTCTAAGGAATTTTCCTTAAAAAATGATAAATAGGAGGTAAAGAAGGTTCTATGGATTTATTGGATAAACTATTATAGGGAAATGTAGTAGCTAGGCTATTACCTTCTAATCCCAAGGAATTAGCCATAGAAAAACGAATTTTGCAAACCTAAGAATAATATTGCAAAATAACAAAAGTTTGAAAATTTGATAAATTTTGGTAAGTATCTAAGGTGAGACAATTTGCTCAAGTGACGATTCATTCATAAGTGTTGATTGGATCTAAAATTATTCTCTTACAAGGTGGATTGATTGGACTACAGTGTTGATTTTTTTGTAATATGATATTGTTTAGGCCAAGGCCAAAAGTGTGATGAGGTGCTTATGGGTGCCAATTATGTAGCCTACCAACATATGATTATGTAAGCCTACAGGAATGCTCACTTTATCTTACATACCCATTTCATATTTCACCCTTAGTGGTATTGGCTAATACACCTTTACGTATAACCTTGCTTAAAGGGTAATTTATTATTATTTTATTTTAAGGTTAACCTCAAGGTTAAGTTAATATCAGCCTAAGGTTAACTTCTCATTGGGTATTTGGTGTCACTATAAATACCCTTAAATGAGAATCCATTTGTATCATAAGTGTGAAAAAAATATGATATATTGGGGTGCCTACAAGCACCCACCTTATACTTCTTGTCATCTCCCTTTATTTATCTTGTCATTTACTATTACTATATTTTAATCATCTTTTCTTATTTTTGGAATATGTTATGGTGAATGCATGTTTTTGAAGGTTTCTAGAAAATATTGTAAAATTGAACATGGTATTATACCAAGATATAAAGTAGCTTCAGTCATAAACGAAAAGGAAAATTCATCAAATCAATAGTTGAAGAGAGAATTTAGGTTAAGTTTTAATTTTTATATTTTATTTTTTGAATTTTCAAAAATTTCTTTTGGTACCATTCATGTGTTATATTTGTATGAATGCATTACACATGGCATGTTGTCACTCAACCATGGTATGTATGTATATAAAAGATATTAACCTACCAATCACATTAGACCAAGTGTTAAACCCTAATTCACAGATGAAGTAACCAATGCATTGGCAACACATTGTAGCAACTAATTCAATAAAAAATTATAAGGATTGGCATTTAATTTCTTCCTCATTTAAGTGCTAATATATTGTTTATATATATATATATATATATATATATATATATATGCCAATCACATCAGACCAAGTGAAAAAACCTAATTCATAAATGAAGTAACCAATCTGCTAGCAACACATTATAGAAACTGATTCAACAAAAAAAATTAAGGTTTGGCATTTAATTTCTTCCTGATTTAAGTGCTAATCTATCAAAAAAATGGAGGCCATAAATTTTGCATACAGAAGCATTTGGAATATATATTTTTTATATTGTATAAATTTTCAAGCTCTACGTAGTGGTGACATCAGTCTATGGACATGTTATAGCTCTATTTAGGGAATTTTATGCAAGATGAAATATAGGATATGGTACCTACCTTAATGGCTAAAATTATAGCACTTGGTTAGTTCAAATGGTAGGATTACTCAAAAGAAAAAATATATTGTTTATCTTCAATAATGAGTTAGAAGAAGGTCTCAATGATCATGAACTTAGTAAGATAAAGGAGGAAGCTCTTAGACTATTCTTCATGTTAGTGGAACTAGATGTACTTTTCCACATTAGAGAGAAGACTGATCCTATTGATGTATGGACTACTTTGAAATATCTTTATGATCTTTTTTTGAGCCTTAATACTACCACAAATATCACAGGTTAAATATCACAAGATTGAATATAATATATCCACAATGTAATGAGGTCAATAAATGATAAGAGTAAAATAATATGAGCAATTTAATATGTAGAATAAGACTTATAATAACTAAAATAGCATTCAATAAGAAGCAACAATATGAATGCAATAGCCTTAATCATTCATGTACTATGCATGAAGAATAACGTACAATATTAATTGCTCAAAATGTATGCAATATTTATTGATCCATTTTCTCTTACAAATATGATAGTGATGTTCCCTTTTCTTCATAATGTGATGATATCTTCCTCTATCTGTTATGGAGTATTACCTCCCTAATATAGCCATAGTAGTATGACTCTTTAGATACATGACTATTCCTTTTCATATGCCAAGTCTCATGACTCTTGGTACTTGACACTTGTATACTTGATGAACACTTGAATCTATATTTTATGCACACCTATACATGACTATTGCACTTCTATAACTTGCACACTCTAATCTAAGACACTTTTACACATCTTTACATTACATATTTGCATACTTACATATAAGACACTTGTGCACATAGACTCACTCTAAATCATATGACACATGCATTTCTTGCACATTACAACTTTACATGACACTTGTGCATTTCCTACACATTCAAACTTACATAAAAGAGAAACTATAAATTACATTCTAAATGATGACTCAACCCTAATCTATTATTTACATGTGTACCATGAAGGTACCATGGGGGTACATTTTTTTTTTGATAATTATAGAAGGGGTGTTGAAAGGTCCTCGAACCTTTTACAATGAGAACAGATCCAAGCCTACAATATTGTCAAAAGGGGCAAGAAAAGAAAGCAGTCCATGTAGGGACTTAAGACCAGCCAACCCACCAGGGCATAACAAGAACAACCCAGAAACAAATCATGAATCTAGCTAGAAGAATGTGTAGACCCCCAATAGAAAAAGGCTCACAATTATCAGTGAGAAACATCAAATAAACTATTCAACTTCTATGGGAAAATTCTCCCTCCAAATAGAGAGATTATCCTGGCTTAGCCCTAAATTAGCTAATAAGTCAACACTCTTGTTACCTTCTCTAAAGATGTGCCTGACTTGAATTCCCTCCAAATTTTGATAGAATCTCTTAGCTTCCTTAATTAGGTTGAAGATGTTCCAACTAGGATTTTGATCATCAGAAAAGGCCTTAACCACATTTAAGGAGTCCCCTTCAATAATGATTTTTTTACAATTCAAAGATTCCATTAACGTAGTGCCTTGATACAACGCCCTTGCTTTCACAAAATGATAAGTTTGAGGTCCTAGGTTTTTTGCAAAGGCAAGGAGAATCTCCCCATTGTGATTTCTAAAGAGGCCACCTACCCCCATAGGCCCCGGATTCCCTTTTGACGCTCCATAAAAATTAAATTTAATCCAATCCTGAGGTGGGGGTTGTCATTTAATAGAGGTTCTGATATTATCTGGAAGATCTGTCATTTTGGCATTGATTGAAAAGCCCAATTTTTTCAAGAGAGCAATCTCTACTACCCCTCCATGGTTGGGAATAGAAGCTGGATTCCCCACATTTTCAACAATTGTCGTTAATGCTCTAAGCCAGACTGATTCAACATTTCTCTCCATACTTTTGAAAACTCTTCTATTTCTCTCCTTCCAAACACCCCAAAGGAGATGTGGGAGGCTGAAGGACCAAAAGGAGCATAAGATAGGGTTGACAAATGGAGAGGCCCACTGGTTAATGACATCTTGTAACGAACTAGGAGACACCCACGAAACTCCCAAAAAATCCATCAGGAGAGAAAACACTTCCCTCGAAAAAGGGCATTGGAAAAATAAATGATTGGTGGATTCATCAAAATTTTTACAAAGGGAACACCAATTTGTAATTATCATACCTCTTCTTTGTATATTATCCACCGTAAGGATTTTATCCTGAGATGCCAACCAAAAGAAAAAATTCACTTTTGGCGTAAGACCTTTAACCCAAATTCTCCTAAAAATAGGGCCTTCCTTCGAGGCATCAGAAGCAATCTTATAGGCTGACTTAACTGAAAATAACCCATCACTTTCATTCTTCCAAATTAAGTTATCTTCATCTTTCGTGTTCTTTATAACTTGAAGCCTTAATAAATCTTCAATGAGGCTGAAACTCCTCTGTTTCGGCATATTCATATTATGCATTCTAAGTGATTTCCAACTTTTAACCCCCTATTGAATCTGCATATAATCAACCACCTTAGAACCAAACACAATAGTGGCTATGGGTTCAGCTACAACCAATTCTTGGGAGGAGATTAGAGGTTGATCCTGGATCCACGGATCCTTCCAAAAATCAATAGCATTCCCACTACCCATAATCCATCTATACCCTCTACGGATGATGCTTTTCATTTTCAAAATACTAAGCCAAAAGGCTGATCCTGAGGTTGGAGAGGGATCATTCAAGAAATTAAAACTGGTAGAAACATATTTAGCCAACACAATATTCACCCAACCAATGTTTTCCTTCTTAAACAACTTCCATGCCTACTTCACCATCAATGCTTCATTCATCCACTTGACCCTTTTGAAACCTAGACCCCCATATTTGATTTCTTTACAAACTTGTTCCCATGAGACAAGATGAAATATTTTCTTATTCTCCGAGCTAGACCATAAGAAAGACTTCTGGAGTTGCTCAATATTTTGAACTACTTTCATCGGGGCCTTGAAAATAGAGAGGAAATAGACTGGAATGCTCTGTAGAGTTGCCTTAACTAGCTGGGCCTTTCTAGCTTGGCTAAGAAGAGCCCCTTTCCAGCCAACGAGATTTTTTTGAATCCTATCTAAGACTAGGTCCTAGAGGTTCTCTTTCATTCTACCACTAAATAGGGGCATCCCTAAATAAGAAGACGATAGAGCCGCTATCTCACAACCCAAAATTATGGTAATCTTCCTTTACCTATTGAGGGGGTATTCAGGAAAAAAAGTCTACTCTTGTGGAAACTAATCTTCTGACCCATTGCCTTTTCATAAAAGGTCAAAATATCTTTAACCTTTTTGACTTGGGGAATGGATGCAATAGTGGACAGAAGAGTATCATCCACGAATTGGTTATGAGAGATGCGATTAGAGTGTAAAGTCGGACTAATACCCTTGATACCTAGCTCAGCTTTTATGGCTCTACCGAGCACCTCAACAAGTAGGATGAAAAGAAATGGGGAGAGAGGGTCACCTTGGTGAAGCCCCCTTTGGCTCTTAAAGTACCCAACTGCTGACCCATTCACTAAGACTAAAAACCAAGATGTCAAAATACATTCTTTGATCAAACTGAGCCACCATTGATGGAACCCAAATTTATGCATAACTTTTATCAAAAATTCCTAAGAGACACGGTCATAAGCTTTGTTCATATCTAATTTAAGAAAAAGACCTGCTCTTCCACTTTTATCTATAGAATGGATGATCTCATGCATAGCAATAATCCCATCCAATATCTATCTTCCAACCACAAAACTTGCCTGAGTTGGATCAATGATCTCTGAGAGGAAGATTTTTAGTCTATTAGCCAAAACCTTGGAGAAAATTTGTACAAGTGTTGCACAAACTAATAGGTCTGAAATCATTGAAATCCTTGATCCTGTGAGACTTAGGAATAAGCATAAAAAATGTGGAATTAACATCCCTCAGAATATGCCCCGTTCTCTGAACCTCTTTCAAAGCATTTCCAATATCTCTCCCCACAATGTGCTAGTATCTCTAAAAGAAGATAGGAGAGAACCCATCCGGCCCTAGAGCTTTCAACCCCCCATGGAAAAGACCACCTTTTTAATTTCCTCATCTTCAAAAGGGTTGATCAAAATAGAGTTCATCTCTTTTGTAACTAGCTACGGAATGCTAGATAATAGCTTTCTTTCTGCTTGTTCATCCCCATTTGACTTCTCCTCCAGCAAAGACTCAAAGCATGGGGGTATATTATCATGTATAAATAATGTAATATACTCCAACACCCCTTTGTATTACATTATTTTATTATTGAATACTTTAGTCTTCAATCATGGTATTTGTCTTTGTATTCATTCTTCAAGTGAGATTGCATTGTTCATGAACCTTTGCTTGATATCCATAAAGTTCATCTTCTTGCTTGAATTTGAGTTCTAACTTTGGCATTGCTACTATTTTTCTTCTAAATCTATTGTTGAAGAAGTTCATACCTTTCTTGTGCCCATATCTAAATTTTAAAAAATATTTGAGGAAATCCATTAAGATTTTTTCTTGTCATTGTGTATATCCATTCAAAAATATTATTATTATCTTACCTACAATGTCTTCAAGAATGATTGGTACCTCCACAAATTTTGCAACAATAAATATTCCAACATATTTCTATCTTATTACCATGCCTACCATAATGTTCACATTTATTTTTTGAATGTTTGAAGTCTTCATTACAATGTTCTTTGTCACACACACTATCTGCACACTCTTTGTCTTCATGAACTATGTTCAAATTCTTTGAATCACATGCAACATCTATTCTTGGATCAAGTTATTCTATCTTCATTATGAATTTTAAATTTGAAGTATCAAAGCTTGCATCACAATTTATTTTTTAATTTGTTGAAGATCACTAGTATCACAACATGCATTTGCAATCATTGGCCTTAAATTATTTGTATCACAACAAACATATTTCATCATTTATTTATTCCCTAATTATTCAACCTTTTCTTGTTTTATTATCTTGAAAACATTTAGAGTGACTATGCCCTTGTATACTATTTTCCATAGACTAATACTTTTCATAGCAATCATTAGCATCATTAAGAACACTTTGCATGCATTTCTAAAGTATTAAATTTTTTCTTTTTTTTCCTTCTTCAAGAATAGATTGTAAATATTCCATCACTTCATTTGACACATATTTTTCATCTTCAGTAGCTTATTGAGAGAAAAATTGTAAAATATTTTTGATGGTCTTTCTTTGTTTTTTGTCTTTTATTGCCATGTTGTAATAATCAAATTTTATTGTAGAACACCTTATGAATCCCAAGTTAAAATTTTCAAATTATAAAATTTTCTAATCCTTTGATGTTGAAAACCTTTTACCTACCAAATAATTAAATTTGCAATAATTAAAAACAAATAAATAAATTTCAATTTTCTCAAAATATGAAACCAAATCAAACTTTAAAAAACTTGAAACTTGAATTTTTTTAATCAAATAACCCAATTGTAAACCTTGTTACTCCAAAATTATTAAAAGAAATAAAACTCTTAAATATTTCTAACCTCCTTATTAATCCTTATCTTATAAATAAATAAATTATCACACCCTACTTTTATTAATCTTATCACTCCAAATATAAGCACTTAAAAAACTTTAATAAAAAATTACTTATTCCTCCTATCTTTCAAAATGATTTATAAACCTTAAAAAAATCACCCCAAAAAATACCTTATAACTCCTAATATGAACCTTAATCAAATATAAAATATTAAAGTTTAATCAAACCCTAACTTTTATGAATTATTTTCAACTATGCATGTCTTTGTTGTTGGTTATTCAAACTACTTGTGTGAAGATTACAATGCTCTTTTCAAAAATTGAAGGCACTAGAAATGATGCTCCACGTGGAGATTTGCATGGAGGTATTTCCCTTCTCTTGGATGTTACAACTCACTCAGTATTCACTTATTGGCACTTAAGCTTCTTCTTGCACATTATGATTCCCTCCTTAGTGTTAGACAATAATTAAGGGCACTTAGATTGTTGTTATAATACCTCCAATTGGTACTCAAATGGTGATTAGACTCTCGGGATTTCGGTTAGATGTTAGAAAATCCAAAATTTTGTTGTGTAACTCCCAAAATGCATTGACTATAGGAAACTATTTACCTTTATTTCTCTTGAAAAGCAATGCACTCAAATTTACTAGAATACTTCTAGATTGATTAATATAAACCTATAACTCTAGTCAACATTATTTAGCTTACTACCCTAATAGCTTTGCTTGATATATTTTGTGAAAAATGTGAGTTGGACTAAAGGTCTTTTCCTTTTGTATTCATTGGATAAATAATATCTACATTGACTCTCTTCTTCCTTTACATGTCTTAGATTGATGTCTTTTGCTCTAGTTTATGACAAAAACCAAGCTACTTGCTTAGTTATGTTAGTTTTCTTTAATATTGCTATTTTTCTTTTCTTTGTTTGTTGTAGATGAGGATCGTTAGGTGTACTATTTCTTGAATGTAGACAAATGTCCTTTATTCCTTTTGTAAGGGCTACCATTTTCTTCTATCAAGGACCATCACATTATTTGCCTTGTGCTTGTGCTTCCTTATTCTTTCTGCTTAATTTTCCTAGTTATTTTACTTGAACCTTCTCATTCTTTTTCTTTTGCTTTCAAAATTTGACTTCACATCTATAGTAAACAATTCTACTTTCCTTATGGGATGCCTTGTTATTTCTAACAGGGGCCTTAAAATTCTTCTATCTTAGACCTCTTACCTTAGCTTCGAATGCATGGTCATTTCTATTATGCATTATATATATTTACCTCTAAGTACTTTTTATATTAATCCTTTCCTTTTTTTTGAATATGTACTGTGTTCTCCTTTACTTTGTATATATCTTGGACCTTCTTCTTTAAATATATCTTGAACTCTTCTTATATTATTCTTTGAATATAGCTGCTTGTGAACCTATGCCTATTAGACCTCAAGCCTCAATTTCTTCTTTATATTCAAGCCTCTTTTTCTATATTATTTCTATATATAGACCTCTTTATTTGAAGGGTCTCTATTCTTCAATTTATTTGTAATGGCAACTTACTTTCCTCTATACAAACCTCTTTCATCAATGTCAAGGTCTATGTAACCTGAATATTTTTCTTTTCTTCTTTCTGTACTGGTTTCTTTGAACCTATGTCAAGGTCAATATCTTTGTGACCCGAATCCTCTTAAGATGTTAAGGTCAATATCTTGAAGAACACAAGCTTATATTGAGAGGGGGGGTGAACAGTATAAGACCACTTTTTATTTTTCTTTCCCAATAAATATTATGCAATGTATAGATAGCAATATCAATAGTAGTAATCAAAGCAATGCATAAATCACCACACACAATAGAGACACCAAATTTACGTGGTTCACCCAATGTGGGCTACTCCACGAAGAAAATATTTCACTAAAATTTTCTCAATCAATATCTTGGGAATCCTTTCCCTATTATAATGTTTATGGACCTTTGTCCAAAGGAGACACCAATCCCCTAATCAATTTTGTGGATCTCTATCCATAGGAGACACCAATATCCTAAATCTGCTCTAGTTGGTGATCCTCTAGAAGACCTCTGCCTCCACTGCCCTTAGAAAATGGAACTCTATCCATAGAAGACACTTGTCCTCCCTAATTTGGCTAGAGATATATATCCTCAAATCTGTCACCTCCAAAGCTCTATCTCAAATCTACACTAAACACAGTCCTTCGGTCTAGCACAAATCTATCCTCAATATTTGTCTTTGGTTTAGCACAAACCTATCCTCAAATCTGCACCAAACTCTATCCTTGAATTTGTACTAAACATAGTCCTTCGGTCTAGCACAAATTTGTCCTCAATATCTATCCTCAAGCCTTAACTCAAATCTTGACTCAATCTCAAATCAACTCTGTTGGATCTGCCCCAAACCTTAACTCAAGGTTTGAACAAATCAATCAATCAACTTTGCTCACAAGTCTTCTCAAAGACTTGTCTCAAATTTGCCTTGTAAGCTTCCACAAAAACTCACACCAATCTTTCCTCAAGTCCTCTCTAGAACTTGTCCAATCTGCTCAATAAGTCCTCTCAAGAACTTATCCAAATCTACTCTCAATATGTATTGTAAGCTTCCATAAAAGCTTACCCAAATCTATCCACAAGTCTTCTCAAAGACTTACCTCAAATCTGCTCAACAAGTCCACACTAGAACTTGTCCAATCTCATAGAAACATAAAGAGAATTTTTAGAGACTCAATATGCTCTACACTCATCACAATGCTCAATCACTTTCAATCACTCTCTTAGAAACATATAGAGAATTGTTAGAGACTCAATATGCTTCACATTCACCTCAATACTCAATCACTTTCAATCACTCTTTTATCACATAAACATATAGAGAATTGTTAGAGACTCAATATGCTTCACACTCATCAATACTCAAACTCTTTCTCAAAAAAATTTAGAATATAGAATAATTTGTTTCACAGAACTTGAACAATCACTTCACACATTCACTTGACTAGGCTTAACCAACTTTACTCAACCAATTACTCAATGAAATGATCCTTGCTCACAAACCCTAGTCCAAGCATATGAATACTCACTCAAATATTTCCAATAATGCTTTATCAACCAATCTCACATAACAATGATACTCATGTTCTTTCCAAACCCTAGTTCAAGTTCTTCACTCAACAACTCACTTCAACAACAATGCTTATAAACAAGGTTTTATCAACAACTCTTAATTCCAGAAAACCTTGAAGCAATAAATCAAAACACTCTCAACAATGCTAACCAAACAATCCTTTTCACTCCAACTTTCCATTCACAATTTTCAACAATCACTCACTAGGAAGAATATACCCATACCTTTTGATTGGATGTCAAAGTGCCTTTGGAAAAACCTATCTTAATCACAATTTCCTTCTTTCCAATTTCAATGGTTAAACACAACAATATCACTTCAATACTTTCTCAAAAATATTCCCTTAGACACAAAATAATCACAACTCAATTTATGCCTTATTTCTCCCTTTAAAAATAACACTCATCATAACATACATAAAAAATAATTTCTTTGATACACCTTATAAACTCCAACTTAAAATAATATCCAACACCATAAAATATCAACCAAACACCTTACAACCCTTTCAAAACCTTTGAGAAAATAACATTAAAAATTTAATTTTGCAAAACCCTTATAACTCCCTTGCAACCTTAGAACCAAATAAAAATATGCAAAAATTAATTTTTAAATGCCCAAACTATATTCCAAAATTTTTGGTGACCAATTATCAAAGCATACCTCTTTCTTCCCCAAAAGGGGATTCGACGAGATTCGATCCGCCGTCTCCTCTATCCTAAGCACCTTAGTGCTTGGGAGCCCATCGCGTGGGCTACTAAGGCCCACATGAAGGAAGGATAAGGTCCTTCCTCTTATGCCTTCGTCGTCATCTTGTTTTTCATGAATTTCGCATGCTTTCTCTCTTCCTTGGATGCAGTGCAAATTACAAAGCTCGCAATATATTTCAAGGCATGGTAATTTTTGGTGGTGTGAGAATTCCTCCTTTTATACATGTTTTTGAACTTCTCCTCACGTCGGCACTATTTCATTCGAAATCTAATTTCAAATTTTATTTTCAATAACCCACCTTAGGGTTTTTAACCTTAGCTTAAATTAATTAATAATTAAATTAAATTAATTAATAATTAACTTAAATAACTTTATAAGTTAAATAAATTAACTAATAAATTAATTTAAAATTAATTTATAATTAATTTTAAACTTCTTTTGTATAATATTATAAAATAATATTATAATATTATTTATTTGGGCTTTTTCTTGCACTTTGGACCTCATATGACTTCTTGGAACCGGGTCTTGAAATTGAAACCGAAATGGATGCTGAACTGAAACTACCACTGACTAGTGTTGTTAGTTCGACATCAATGACCACTTACTTTTGACATCAATGACAACTTATCACTCAAAATGTCCAACATATCTTTGTGATCTAAAACCTCTTAATATATCAAGGGCAATATCTTTGTGACCTGAAACCTCTTAATATGTTAAGGTCAATATCTCTATAACTTGAAACCCCTTAATATGTCAAGGTTTATCTCTTTATGGCCTAAATATTCTTTCTTTTTACTATGCTCTCTTTATCCTTAGGAATATCTAAATGCTTCTCAATCCACTTCTATTTTATCTATACTTAGAAGCTAAAACTCTTCTCTATCCTTTGTAGGAAGCTTCTCACACTTTTGTTACTTAATCTCTGAATCTTTACTATAACTCTTTCATTTATACTATCAAGGTGACTTGAATATCCCTTTCTTTATTGATCCATTTCTCTTAAAAATATGAGAGTGATGTTCTCTTTTCTTTGTAAGTGATGATATCTTACTCTACCTATTATGGATTATTTCCTCCATAATATAGGCATAGTACTGTGACTCTTTGGATATTTAACTACTCCTTTTCATATGCCAAGTCTCATGACTCCTGGTTTCTCTACTTTACACTTGCATACTTGATGAACACTTGACTCTATATTGTATGCACATCTATACATGACTCTTGCACTTCTATAACTTGCACACTCTAATATAAGACACTTGTGCATATATTTACATTAAAAAATTTCACACTTACATATAAGACACTTGTGCACATAGACTCGCTCTAACTCATATGACACTTGTGCATTTCCTACATATTACAACTTTACATGACACTTGTGCATTTCCTGCACATTCACACTTACATAAAAAGGGAAATATAACTCACACTCTAAACTATGACTCAACCCTAATATATTATTTACATATTTACCATGAAGGTACCATGGGGATACGTTAGCATGTACCAAATAATATAATATACTCCAACACTAGTAAAGTTAATAGAATAGAAATTAAGCTCTCCAATCTCAAAATTTTAGATTTTAGTAATGTTGAAGACTATGTATATCACTTCAAAGCTCTTAAAGTTGATCTAACTATGGTAGGAAGCAAGGTAAAGAGTTATGAAGAGTATGTCAAATATATTACTTCTAATTTTTCTCTTGCTTTTCATATAGTTGGTTAGATTCTATATTTGAATGATATGACTATCAAAGAACCACAACTTATGTCTCTTAAAGGTCTTTTCAAACTTCCAATCCATTATGAAGTAAAAATGAAGAATTGTGGAGATCTTTCTCATACACAAGCTCATCCAAAATACTTTGTGTCAATGGGATATAAGGCCCAGGTACTTACGAGAAAGTCTATGGATTTAAAAAAGCCAAACATTTGTAGGTATTATAAAATATAAGCACACTCCATCAAAAATTGCATTACAAGGTTAAAGTAGATTGAGATAAAATTATTAATATAATGATGAATATGAGGACAAGGGAGGAATAATAGAGTCCCATTAGATATTCTATTATGATGGGGAGTTGTTACACCCAATGCCTTCTCTGACTGGCCCTCTTAGCTTGGATTATGGAATATTGAGATTTGTGTAATATGATCTTGTTTAGGCCAAGGTCAAAAGTGTGATGATGTGCTTATGGGTGTCATTAATTTAGCCTACAAGCATGTGGTTATGTAATCCTACGAGCATGCTCATGTAAGCCTATGAGCCCCTTTCATCTATCACCCTTAGTGATATTGGTTAATTCACCTTTATAGATAACCTCACTTAAAGGGTAATTTATTATTATTTTATTATAAGGTTAACCTCAAGGTTAAGTTAATATTAGTATGATTTTAACCTCTCATTAGGGATTCAGAATCACTATAAATAACCATCAATGGGGATACATGATGCACCCACAACATCCAGTGACACTTTCCTGATTTAGCCAAATAAAAGTTCCAACTTCCCGGGGTCATAACTTTTGATTCGAATGTTCGTTTGACCCCTTTTTTTTTAAACCCACAGAATTGAGTTGACCTCATCATGTTCAAAAACATTGTCATTGAAGTATCCGTTTCGACATGTTTTCGGGCCTCGAAACATCACCTGGTGGCCAGAAATGGGCTCGAAAGTTTTTGTTCCAGTTTTTTTTAGTTTTTCGGTATTTAATATCTTTTGTTGCATGAGTCAGTCTAGGGAGATATTTTAGGAAAGTCTTAATTTTGGAATAACGGTTGCATGATCTTTTTTTTTGGATCCATATGAGTGACAATTTAGATTTACTAAAAATAGTAAGTCCTAATACTTGCTAAAAATAGTAAGTTCATGTTAGGTTAGGGTTTTTGGTGGATATTATATGTAGGAAGTGATTTCATTGTAAGGGGATGGAGATCCAAGAAAATAATAAAATTTGAGTTTCAGAATTGTTTTTTTCCCATTGATTTTGCTTGTGTGTTTGAGAATCAATACAAATCTACATCAATACATTTATATCATAAGTATAAATAAAATGTGATATATTTGGGTGCCTGCAGGCAACCACCTTATACTTCTTATCATCTCCCTTCATTTATATTTTGTTGTTTATTATTGTTATCTTTAATCACCTTTTTTTTTCATATATGATTGTGGTGAATGCATTTTTAAGAAGGTTTCTAGAAAATATTGTAAAATTGAACATACAATGATTCACTAGAAAATGCTAGTGAAATGCTAGAAATTTTGAGTGATTCATTTACTTTTTTGAGCAAATCACTTGTAGGCCTATGAAGGAGAGAAAACACAAGCATGAATACCAAGAAAGAATATTTTGAGAGCAAAATTTTATCATGTAGTGGTGCATTAACTTATTTTGAAATCCTTCTAATCCTATTAGAGGTATGTTTAAAAGTATGTAATATTTGGAGGTGCATAATTTTGTTAGAGATGTCCTAAGTATTTACTTTTACTAGGAGTAGTAGTTTCTCACCCCGGGTAACTTAGGGTAAACTACTACTATAAATAGGATCATATGGTATCTATTATAAACATATTTTGACCATGATAATTTAAAGTTGCACTATATTAAACCTACATTATGCTTTGTATCTAATGAAATTGGTAAGAAATTGGCAAGTCCATTCCATCAATGGCACCACCTTACATGTTTGCTAAGTGCATAGTGACTAAAGCATAGTATATTTTTCCCATATTATCAATTGCTTATAAATTTAATAATTTATAAATGGGTAACATTAAAATTATTTAAATTCTCATGTGTTGAGTGGTCATACACACTTTCTCGCTATGGTTAACCTCATAATTTATTTGAGTCCCTGACACCCTTAATATTTTATGCATTTTTTTGTGCTTTAAGTTTCATGTAATTATTGTAGATTAGTTTAGGAGCATTCATTGGGAAATTAGGGATTCATCCTCAATTTAGAGGTTGGTAGGAGTCATTTACCCTTCCAACTTTGTTGAAACTAGAATTTGGGCATACCAATAATTTAGATATTAGGACTATTCCCTACTTCAACATAGTTTTTGGCATACCTGGTGGGACTCATCATAATTACTCATAATTTTTGTCTAATATTTGGATAAATTACTTTATTTTAGAGCTAAAATTTCATTCATCATGGATGAAGCGATTGACTTGAAATTGAAGAGAATTTTATAAAATTCTTTCATAGGTAGTGATTTTCTCTAATTTCGGAGGGATTCACTCTGTTTCAGCCAATCATCTAGGATATTCTCTAAGCGTATTATAAGGAGTGATTCACTTCAATTTACAAGAAATTTTATCCAAATCTATAATGTTTGCATAAATCAAATCTAGAGTTATTTATTGAGGCTAAGGACTATTTATCAAATCCAATCTCAAACTAAACTTAAAATTCACTTTTTATTATTATTTGTGTCTAATTTTTATAGGTGCTTTATGAATGGTGACTCCATTACAAATATTAAAATCATAAATAATTCATGAATAAAGTGAGTGAGATAGCACCAAAAGCTATAAAAATTCTCAAGTTTACTTCCAATATACATCTTCATAGGTAGAAAGCAATTAGGATGCGTTTGACAAGATTTTTCCAAATCCTCACTCAAGAAGTAATTTACTCCAAAATTAGAGTAATTAATTATATTTGAGGCTAATTTCCAAATAAATTTCTAAAATTTATCAAAGACCAATTCATATAGTGATTCACTTTAATTAGCTAGCAATTTGCTACACAATAGTAAAATTTCCCCTAAAAGAATTTAATCGATTTGCTCAAAAAGATGAATTGCTTACCAAAATCATCCAAGTGGATTGATTCACCCTAGAACCAAAGTGATTCACTTTAAGTGACTTAATTTTCCCTTTACTTATCATTTTTTTAAGTTCAATTTATCAAGAAATTTACTCAAGTCTATAAGTGATCTATTCCAGTTTGTAGGAAAATCACTCTATCTACCAAAATTTGTAAAATTTTCTAACTTGTATCCCTAGGAGTGATTCAATCCAAATTTCTAGATATTCACTTCAATTTTATAGGTAAATCACTTGATATATTAGAGTTTGTAAATCTTCACATTTTAACTTCAAAAATATTACATACATTTAAGGATCTAGGTTGATGCTATTATGAGCTTCAATGAAATTAGATGATCAATTTTCTCCACTCTTGTTTTTGATATATTCAGTATTTTAGTAGCATTATGGTGGCTCCACCATTGGGGAATCCTCAAATAGTACAAAATATGTCATGGGCTCAAAATCCTCACCTACCTCAATACATACTTCCCCAATATCAAGAAAAGTTTCTATAAAAATCATAGATAAATATGTAGCCTCATAAACCAATATAACAATTTATGCAAGAATAGATGGTGGTACCTAGTTACCAAGTTGTATAAAACCAATAATGGATCCAATATCCTTAATATAAACTAAATATGCTCCATTAAAGGAACCCACGTACAAAATATTTTATGGATAAGCACAAAATGGACAAGCATCTCAACAACATAAATTGATGCAAAAACAAAATATAATGGTTTATACATAATAAAATCATCTATCTTATTCATCTATAATCCATTAGCAATAGGTGACCTCATAGTATCAACAAGTTCCCTAGTAACAACATAGCAAGAAAGATTTTCTAAAGGACATGTGCTAGCACAAGGGTATGCTCATGGTCCTTAAAATTATAAAGGAATAAGATGATGAGTTTGAAGAATAAAATTATAAAATACAAAAAACATATTAAGGAGCCTTACTAGTTAGTGACTTAATAGCAAGATGTATCAACCCCTACTCATGAGGAAATTTTGGCCTATACCAAGTCCTTCCTAGTTATGACACTCTAGTAGAGAATCATGCCAATTATTAATTAGGTGTATAATGGAATGATTAATATGAATGTAAATTTTTTGTACCCTACCTATAAAATGCCCCATAATCTAGCAATATATACCACAAAAATCTACTATGCTCTAGCAATTAATCAGCAAGTATCAAGCCAACATACAGTAGCAAACCGATCTATTGCCACCAATCCAATATTTTGGTTAGTCAACCCATGATAAACCAACCAAATCAAAATTAGATGATTGCACCCCACATTAATTTGGCACGATTCTATGCAATGCCTAAAGCACCTAAAATGAATGGTTATTGTCTCTCTACTCAAAGGGAAATGATGAAAAATTATATAAAATGTCAGCCTACTCCATAAGATGTTTACCCCCTTCAAATAGAAAAGAAACCTATGATGACAAGGCAAGTTCTAGGTAATAATTTATCAACAAATTTTATGGAAACATCCTCACCCTTCCATAAAGGGGTATCTCTCCTATAGTATAAATAAATCTTTGAAATTGAAAACAAATATCGTGAAGGTAAAGAATCAAAAGACAAAGAAGATTGTAAATTAAATTATTCTTTCTTATATGTAGAGTCAAAGTTTGTAGTATAATGTGAGATGTTAACTTTTCCTTGGGAATGAGAAGAGCCTATGATGGGAGCAAAAGTTGAGTAAAAGTAAAAGGGATATGGGTTCCCCTATGAATATGTCTTGCTTATGGGGATTACAAAGTCAAATTACAATAAAATCATCAAGCATTGGTTCCTCCATTAAATTATGAATTGAAGCATACAAGAGGAATTTGGATATGATGTAAAGAAAAAGGAGACACTACAAAATCTAATAAATTGGCATATGAATACCCTATCATAAAGGTATTTTACTTCCTCAATAAGAAAATTTTAAAATAAAATTATCAATTTCCTAAGGTTTCATGTGAAATTCAATTTGCTACAACACTTGAGGCACTTGAGGTTATTGGATGCCATCTTCCTATCCAATATGTCTTCATGTTTGATCCTCATGAATCATTACAAGATGATAAAATATTTGATCTCTTACAATATTAGGCACTTGATTTATAATTAGAGAAAGAAGAACCTATAGAAGAAGTAGAGCAGATCATTCAACTAGATCATAAGATATTTTTATCAGAGTTAGAACTAATACTAGAGGATGAGGATGGATTAGAGGAAGAAACTAAGCCAAAATATGAAACATGCAATTTCATTTTGAAGAAATCTAAACTTGCAAAGTTTAGAAAAATCTCATGAGGGCCCTTATATGAAGAAATAATCCTCTTAAAGGATGAAATCCTAAAAGTAAATACTATTCAACAAATGGTGAAATATTCACTTATGACTCTTGATATTGATCAAGTGATTCTAGATAAATGGGCTATAGTAAGTGATAGAGGAGCCTTGATCCTAAAAATGGGGTATTTTCCTATAATTTTGGGGAGTACATTTTGGGTAAAATTTGTATCCCAACAATCCAATGCTTTGAATGATGATACTATGTTGGTCAAAGAATAAGAACAAAAAGAGTCCTTATTGTTGCATGATGCTATGTTGCCTGGTTGCATAAATGTGACAAAAATAACTAATAATCAACACTAAAATCCATTATAAAATAAAGTAAAAGAAAGATAGGCTATCATAGTTATAGAAGTTCTAGCAACCACTCATACTTCCCATTGCTTTATATTTAAAGGGAGATATCATGTTCAAGATTGTTGGAATCAAGAGGTGGATTAGAAGGGAAAGATAAAATGAAAAGTTTCTATGACTTCCCAAGCCATGATACCCGCTCAAGGTTCTAATTATTTTTTATAAAAAAATATTTCATCTCCCAAAATGTATCCATGGAGATCCAAATTAGGGAAGTATCCCTAGAAAAGGCACTTTTTGATTCTATCCAACTTATTATATCTACATAGATGTTGGAAAATCTTAAGCTGTAACATTGAAACTAGAAGGGTGGGTGGCTATTTTCCTAAGCCTATGAATGGGACTATATTTCACTTAAAGAGATAATTACTTTTCTTGTAAATTCCCTCTTGTCTTGTTCCCTTCTTTGGTTTCTTTTCACAAAAAAATAGTGGACAATAAAATAAAAAATTAAAAGAGAGAAAGAGAAATCCCCATATTACCTGAGCAAAAATATACCAATAGACATTTAGGTCTTCATTTCTTTATATCCCTTTCTTCTAAGATTGGTGGAAGATATTTGTAATATCAGTGGTTTGTTTTCTAAGGCTTATAATGTGACATGTCAACTTAGGAATATACTGATAGAAATATGATGCCCGTGATCCATATTATTTTAAGGATAGGTATATTTTTATAATTTCTTCACTCTATAGTCCAATTAAGTAGGTAGAGACTAAGATAGACCTTGCTAACAATGTAATCATAAAATGACTATCAATACAAAGGTTGGTAAAAATTACTCAGTCCATGAGATGTTTGATGGTTTAGGGAAATAAATGATAAATATTTGATATAAATGATAGATAACCTTCAAGAGAAGATATTTGGAAGAACATAATGTGTACAAACAAGTAAAATACTGGTAAGAATAGAATCCACTAATCTAGCAGCATAAATGTATTCCATCATATTTCTCACAACCATCTTCACTTCAATTCCATCCCTATTTCTTCTACTCCACTCTCTATTTTCTCTTTCCTTATTATATACTCTAATCCTATTATCTAATACCCCAAACTCTTATATTGAACCCATACCACCTCAAATGAAGTATAACCCTAGTCTTAAGATCACCAACAAACTTACCTATTTACAACAAAGGGTTATCACACATACTCATTGAAATATTTATAATATGACCTTATTAATACAAGGCCATTAGTGATGAAGTACCTATGGGTGCTCTTGATTGAAGCTTATGAGCATATTTCTATGTAAGCCTATGCGCCCTTAGTGATATTGGAAAATCTAACTCTATGAATAACCTTTCTTAAAGGGTGTAATTTATTATTATTTTATTGTAAGTTAACCTTAAGGTAAAGTTAATATCAGCTTGAGGTTAACCACTCAATAGGGTTTTGGTATCACTATAAATAGCCCTCAATAAGCAATCATTGTATTAAAAGGTGTGATATATAAAAATATTATAGGGGTGCATATGGGCACCCATACTTTATTCCTTCTCTCAAATCATGTTATTATCTTTCCCTCTATTTTTTGTTGATATGCTCATCTATGTCACTCTTCTTCCTTTTTCTACATATGATTGTGGTGAATGGATGGTTTGAGATGTTTTTGAAAATTATTGCAAATTCCAACAAGGTATCAGAGCCAAATTAAGCAACTTCATTTAATCACATAAAAAGGTTGTATAAGGTAAACCATGGTAGATATGGATAAGAGATTCATTTCATTGGATTTTTTTCAAAACTTTAGGGGGTTCTAGTTCAAAACTTTTGGAGATTTCACCATTTTAATACTTGTTTTTGCATACAAAAAATGCCTATTTCCCCTCTAAAAATTAAAATTCAAAATTTAAAATTTAGAAAATTTCACTATGCTATGGAAGAAGGTATAAAGTCATGCATAAAATTTTGATAGTAAATTTTAAATTATATTCCCATTTGTATGTATATAGTGCAATGATTAGTCTCTTTGGTTGGAAAAAAAAGGTCTTCAATTCAAATCCCATGGCAATATTTTTTTTTTGTATTAAGCATGCTCGATTTTCATATTCTACAATATTGTGTGTCTATCTCCAACCCACATAGTAGCACAATGGTTGGTGATGAGGCCCAAGAATGCCTCATTATTGCACAATGTTTGACTCATTATTGCACAATGTTTGACTACCATATGATAAGTTAATTGCCAAATAGTTGACTAGAATATACTATTTTTTAAGTGTTTGCATGTTTTTATGTTATGAATACTATATCTCTGTTTTTGACTATTTTTAGCATTTTATGACTAATTTTGCGTGATGAAGTAGCAAGTAAGAACATGCATTTCAATTAACCAAATGTGGTATGCTGATATCCATTAACTTCTCAATGGTTTTTGAATGTTTTCCTGCCCTTCAACTTGTTTCAAATCCACATTTAAGCCAAAATTTTAAGACTGTCATAAATCTAAAAATCTGAGAAAAACAGCCATATAAAAATCAGCAAGCTGTCACTTTATAGGAACACCTGGAAGTTGGCAAGCAAAGCATGTGGATATGGATGGAATGATTTCATAAGGACTACATAAGACATCTGACCTATTTAGAAGCATTCCCACATGATCTAAATAGGCAGCAACAGGGTATAACAGAGCAGGGACAATTGTGCAGCACTGTTGCACTATTTCAGCGTGGTTACTTGGTGAATGAAGTGTATAAATTCAGTAGCAACTTGATGTACTCCTTCATGTTGATACTTGATTAATTTTTTCATGTTCTAATTTGTTTGAATTTGCAAGAAATGCCAATATTTTACAACTGTGTAGTAGAACTAGAAAATGCAGTAATTTACCATGTAAATTCTAGCAAGTTACAAATAAACATCAAGGCATGGAATTCACATATGGAAAGAGATGAAGACCATTGGAATCTGATACTAGGAGATAACCCACCTGAGATATGCAAAATAAATCACTTGAAAAGCACACATTTGTTCATTCCAAAGTATCTTTGGAATGAACAGATATCTTCGAAATGAGAAAACACAGTGTCTTCGAAATGAGCGAATCTTCAGAATGAGGAATGCATTATCTTCGGAATGAGCAGATCTTTGAAATGAGAATTGTAGTATCTTTAGAATGAGAATTGCAGTATCTTCAAAATGAGAATTGCAGTATCTTCGAAATGAGTGATCTTCGGAATGAGAATTGCATTGTCTTCGAAATGAAGCCACTTATCTTCGGAATGAAAATTGAATGTGCTTTTTGAATTATTGACCATTTTTTGAAGCTGGAAAAAAGGAAATAAAGGTTGGAAAAGGTAAGGGAAAATATCTCCCATATGATTTTGCCATCCTTGTCGTCCAAAGCCACCATTTATGGAAAAGATCAACTTTGATCCTCTTCTAGGATTAACACAGAAATAACTACAGCATAATAGGAAGTTGTTTGCAAAGATAGAAATGGAATATTATGAAGTGGAGAAATATGTGTGAGATATTTCTAGACTCCTCCCATGTACTCCCACCACTGAAGATGCTTTCTAAGGACCAATGACTACTGTTGCAACACAAACTGTCCAGATTTGCATTTATTTCAGATCCAAAATTATTGGAAAATGACTGTAAAATAGCACATAGGCTGATTTGAGCATGGGATATATTGTAAATATTTATATAAATAACATATCTCCCTTCTTGGTTGAGCTAGTTAGGAATTAGAATAGAGATTTTTCAGTAGCAGCAATTAGGACTGTACAGTGATTTTTTGTAATAGTTTTCAACATGTTTTGTCATCAATAAAAGTGCAATATTTTATCATTTTATGTTCTGAGTGTTAATTAGTTAAGGAGTGTTTTTCACCTCCTTCTAGATCAGTAAGTAGGGGCCCACTTTCAGATCTAGAAGGAGGGATTTTATGGCAAGTTTTAATCTATAATTTTGCTACAGCAAAATTAATAGATTGCTTGCCAGATTTCATTTTCTTATTTTTATTTTGTATTGTGTGATTTATGTTTTCTATTATGTTTGTGTACAACATTTGTGTGTATGTCAGCTGACAAATTATATTAAGCATTTTTACTTTGCTTTCCATGTTTTCATTCCTTTCTATTTTAGCAACTTTCCATTTTCAACATATTTCATTTTGCTGTCAATTCCTGTAGCAGAAGCTTGACGACCTTTTGTGGCAGGGCATTGATAGGTGTTTTAGATTAGATTTCAATTATGTAAAAGTAGATTAGATTCCAATTCTGCAAAAGTAGATTAGATTTCAATTATGCAAAAGTAGATTAGATTTCAATTTAGCAATTTCAATTTTGTTATTTCAATTCTGCAAAAGTAGATTAGATTTCAATTCATGCAATTGTAGTTAATTGTTAAATTCTGCAATTTGGATTTAGTTTTTAATTTCTGTAATTTTAGTTTCCATTCTTCAGACTAGGTTTAGTGTGACACCAAAAGGCTAAACCAAATATGCTTCACCAATAAATGCTTGAAATATGAATGCCTGAATTGTACTTTGCCCTAGCCTTCTATCGTAGACAGCCTTGGACACCACCCCAAATTGATAAATCATTGAGATTAAATGATGAGATTCAACGACACTCATCAGTTGGTGTACTTCTTGGTATGTGGCAAGTTCTATGTTTGATTCCTGTTTGTGGATAATTAATTTTTGGTGTGTGGCTTTATAGAGCGATATATATATATATATATATATATATATATATATATATATATATATATATATATATATATATATATATATATATATATATATATATAATTTACCTTCTTATTTGCACCTATGGCACTAATAATAGAAAAAGGGGATGTAAGGCTCTTACTTCCATTATGATATAGGTTCAAACCTCACTACCAAAATGGGGGTACTTTTGTGCATATATATATATATATATAAGGAGGTTATGTAGACACCTAAAAATGTCACATTAGCCCTTGTGCAGTGCTAACGGTTGATTAATTTGCAAAGCCCATAAAATTTGCATAATTTACCAAAAATCACTATTCATCATACTTAATCCCCTTTGACCACTTAAGATCTTTCCTACGCTTAGCCCTTGGTCACCATGCAACCACCCCTTAAGCCTAAGTCTAAGGCCACATCACCCTAGTCTACCCTTTGACTAGCCTAGCTTCCACCTAAGCCTAGCCTACTCTAGCTTAACCCATGGTCAACCTAAACCCATGGTTAACCTAACCTTGATCAACTTGTTGACTAGTACAACCTCCATTTCACCTTGTGTTACCCATAATACTAGCTTAACTTAACACTTTCTACACTCATATCCATGTGCACTTAATGTCGTAAATAACTTTTGAAGACTTTTTGCATTCAAGGCATTGATGAGTCATCATCCACAATGTCATAATGCATGAAGACTTTCATGTCCCATGCATTTATGAGGCATGGTGCACCAATGTCTATTTATTTCATGTGGATGGGTAAGGACATATCTCACCCAAATCTATTTATGAGGTATGGAAAACCATGCCACCTTAGGGGACACCTCAATCCTCCCTAACCTTGGCCAAGTTTATAAATAGAAGGCTATTTTCACCATTTATAGGAATCACACACTTGCATACCTAGAATCTATAAAAATCACTATAGACACATTTGAACTCAACCTTCACTTGCCATCAACCACCATGGATGTTAGCATGTGCCTCCTAACATCCCTTTTTGCATTATAAATTGCTCTTAGTTATAGGTTCAAAAGGTGAACCAATGTGGATAGGAGCTCTAGCATAACCATAAGGACTCCTCCATCAAAGTAACTTTATGTCTGGTTCACATAGATCCACCCGTACAGATAGGTCCGATTAGCTAGTGTATCGCTCCAAATTTTTTGCATCCTTACCTTCAGGCTATAGGATCCATGCCCGAAAGGGGGATGCGAGAAGGATGGGACAATACCTCGGACTAAGAGGCCCTTTGAAGGTCCCGCCTCTCGGGGGAGGGGTATAAGGGTGAATTTTTGACGGATGGTGGGTTCACCAGGAAACTTTTGAGTGGCAGTTTCCACACCTAGGTTGATAGTGAGTTTGATGTGTTCATTTTGTACTTTAATCATTCAATTCCTAGGTTTGGCCAAGATGAATCTAAACTATTCTATATGCCAATGCTGATTTTGATAAATACAAAAAATATGAATAAATGCTAAACACAGAGAATATGCTAATTAGAACAGTACATACCTGATTTCGGATGTCTGATGAAGATTCTGAGTTTTGTAGCAGTCCAGATCGTCTCAACTCGTACGTAATCATCTGAGATCAGACGAGATCGTCAACAATCTGACACGAATTCGTCAAAAACCTGCAATCATAGGAATAGATACAAAATACCAAATATGCAACTACAAAAGCAAAGGAGAATGATAGAAATAACAACAAACATGCCTAAATAATAGATTCAAATAACAAATAAGAGAAATGCAGTAGATTTAATGATTGATTTTAACTTTATCATGCGGTTATACTAAATGAGGTGAACTCCAAGATGCATAAATATAATAACTAAAATAATGTATAAAGAAATGCAAAAAACAATAAAGAGATGCAAACTCTGGACTCTGATTGCCCCCAATCTGGACTACAGTCGGGATCGCCTCCAATCGTATGAGATCATCTGCGCTCCTCGACAGGATCATCCAAAATATCCTGGAATCGCTTGCGACGATCCAAGCTAGCTTCGACTGAAAAATAGTAAAGTTCCTGCAAGAAAACATGAAATACAAAATGCAAATGATGGTGTGAGGATGCTCTGAGGTGCGTGGAAGTTTAGGGGGTTTAAGCAGAGTTTCAGGCAAAGAGTCAGGGGGTTAGGGGATCAGGGGGATAAACTGAGAAAATCTTAGTTTATATAGGATTAGGGAGAGGTTAGGAGGTTGGAGATCATCCCAATTTGGGAGATCTCCAACGGGGGAGACTCTAACTGCGCAGACATGCTTTTTGCCCAAGTTAGAGAGGTTGTTGGAACAGAAGCTAAGTATGAAAATTTGGTTTTGGGACGAAATCGTCTAGACGTTCTATTCCAGACGAATTCATCAGATCTGGGACGATTTCGTCTAATCTGCGATGATATCGTCCAACGGTCAAAACAAATCCTAAAAATGGCATGGAAAACAAGGGAAGTGGGTAACAGGCGGTTAACGAGCGGTTTGAGGTTAAAATTTGAATTTTTATCTTTTTACTAAGGTTTAACTGTGCCAATTTTAGGGTGCTACATTTTGCCCCCTCTTTAGCGAATTTTTTGAAGAAAATGCGTTAAAGACGAGTTCTTCCCGTTTTACGAGAAAGAAAAAATGTACTCAATTTTTTAGACGATGATTCTTGGTCGAATCGTACGACTGCTGACTATGGTGCCCCCTCCATGTTTTTACCCAAATCGAATGTTTGAGGTAAAAACGCGAAAAAGCAAAAATTAAAAAAAATGTTGTTTTTAAATAAAATTAAGAAAAATAGGGTAAAACCCTAATTCATTTTTATTGTTCATTGTTATTGTGTTTAGAGCTCGAGAAAAAAATGGTGGAGACAACGCACCGATCGACAGAGGTCCGGCGTGGGCTACGGGTAAGGATCTAATCCTAGTAAATTAGGTTTGAATTTAATTTGTGCAATTTTTTGTTTTAAATTTTGATTGTTTGGGGCATCGCGGCCGTTTTTAGGCCATCGACGACGTCAGGACAAAATCATCCCGATTTCGTCGAAATCGTCCCTAGATCGTCGATTTTGTCGGAGGGCGAAATCGATGAACTAGGGGCGATCCCGTTCAACAAGGGGCGATCCCCAAGTTGCAAAATTGAAGACGATTTCGTCCTACAAAGGATGATTTTGCCCAATTTGGGACGATATCATCCAATGGTGGACGATATCATTACTTGATGAAATTAAGCTTGGTTAAAATGTCTTTAATTTGATTTTAATGTCTTTAATTTGATTTTAATGATTGGTTTATTAATGAATTTTATTGTTGTTTTATTGTTTGTTTTGCAGAGGGGATTACTAAAGAGTCGGGAATGGAAATACGACGGGCTGAGAGATGACATAGCCGTGCTCGACAGGTAGAGCATGACCGACTAGCACAGGTCGAGTTACAGCATGTGGCAGAGATGCCACAAGTACCGATGGACATGGGGCTACTGATAGCCCTAGTAGAGAGGTGGTACCCGGGGTCATCCTGCTTCTAGTTATCGATAGGGGAGATGGATCCCACACTAGAGGACGTATGGAGGATCATGAGGATCCCCATACAAGGACGGTTGATGACACCTATGACCAATCAGGGCTAGGCGATGATGAGATTGATCGGAGACCCAAGCTTCACCTTGGAGAAGGTGGAGTGAACATCGAGTCTCTAAGGCAGATGCCTGGGGCATCTAGGCTAACTCAGGTTTTGGCAGGGGTGGTAGGTGGCTTACTGCTATGCCACTGGAGTGGGGTTGATTAGGATGGGGTCATCGAGGACATCGTCATGATCGATGTCGAGGACCCACGACATAGGGCGGACTCCGATGGGGCCTCCTCCTCCACCTCGGGCGGGAGAGGAGATGAGGCTAAGAGCTCGAGGGCTTCTCGAGACTAGACGCTCATCGCACGGAGATTCTATTTTTATTATATATTTTTTGAGAGGATTGAGTATGCCGGGCTATTGATTGTGGCATACCGGTCTTTGATATGATGTACATAATTTGTTGATATATATATAAAAAAAATGGTCTTTTTGATGATATGACTTGTGTATATGTTGTATGATGCTTTAATGTTGAATTTTGCAATTGATTATTGATGATTCATGTGATTATGTCATTTTAGAAATATTATAATTTTATGTCATGTTGTAAAATTTAAATGAAATAATCTGATGTAAACAATTGGTTGTTTTGGTGTGATTTGATGAAAATAAAAGGGACTTCTAACAATAATTTCAAAGGACATTGTCGCTGTTATAGACCATTTCATGGAGTCGCCGCTTGCTCGGTCGTCAAGCTAATCCCAGTATAGAAATATTGCTAAAAGTAAAAGAATGCTTAAGAGACTGTCTTAAGACTTTGTGTTGTGATGATGGGAGTGATGATTTGTTTTCAGATTTTCATAAAAATATTATGCATGAGATACTAAAATATGATTTTTCTAGGCATAAATTCCTAAGTGTGATAAAATTTTGAACAATTCCTTAGAAATTATACCATGGTTGCAAAATTGAATGTTGACATAATGACATGAAATAGAATAAGTGTTCGTTCGTTCATTTTAAAGCACAATTGTGTAACATAATGATGTAAGCCATATGTTTTTATAAATTAAAATGAATGGGAAAATAAAATTAGAGCAATGGTTTGCGCTAGGCATAGAATTATAGGTATAGACTTATACCATCATCGCGAAATCCAAAGAAGAAATTGATATTTTAGTTTTATTGCATGATTTGATTTTTGATTTTGAGATAAACGAGAAAATAATAATATATAACTTGACTTTATTTACTAGATTTTGTAATATGTTGTTTAAAAGAATTTTGGATTTTTTGAAAACAATGTATGTAATTGTTTTTATACTAAAAAAGATGTTCTGAAATAAGAATAAAATTTATTCCAAAAGAGTTGCAGAAATATTTTAAATTATCTCAAAGACAAATGTAGATTTGTAAGGAACCCTCATGTGCATATGTGAGTTCATTGCCGATCTTGATTTATCATAATGATAGAGAATCTCTCAAATACAAATGTGTGTGCAATTGTATTGTTCGTTCACCAATTTTGAGCAAGATAATTTGATACAAGTAATTTGAATTAACCAAATGAATGTTCGTTGACCATGATTTATATGCATGTAACCGTACCAGACTACTATGTAAGTTAGGTTATCAAGAGCTAGCTAATCCATAAGCCGACATAGGTCTGTACAAAAGAAGGTCGCTAATGTGACGGACATATCACCATGCTAGGGATTACCCAAGGCCAAGCGGGTTGGGCACAAACCACCTGTTATGGGGCTTACCTCATAGTTTTCGAATAATTGAGAATTCCAGGGATTCAAGCTCATTCACCCTTCTTTTCTTTTCAAGGGGTAGGGAAAGGGATTTATTGCATTTTGCTTTTGCCTTTTCTCTTTTTCTTTTTTTTTTTTTTTTTTGTATTTTGCTTGGAACTTGAGATAATGCTGAAATATTGTTGCGATGGTACAAAATGATATTTTTCTTTTTCTCATTTTCTTTGACTTTTCTTTTTCTTCCTATGCTAGGGATACTTGCTCGGATTAGGTTTGTAGAGCAAGGGATTTTTATTTCGGGTAGGGGTGAGCTTGTCCTTTTGTCAATTCTCAAAGATTCTAGACCATGTGCATGATAGGATAGCAGGGGAAACTTTTCGCTCAAGAAACCACTTTTACTATGTAGCATCATATTGAATTTGCAATGAAATCATTTTAATGTGAAAAGATATATTTGGTTCAAGTAAATAACAAGATCAGTTCTCTATGCTCAAAACTTTATTTAATTCAAGCTGTGGACTTTGATATAAGAGAGATTAATAATCATACAAAATAAAATCAAGATATTTATTCATGTGAATGTGAAAGTGCGGGATTCCAAATAAATGCTAATTTATCCAAAATAATTGAAAATATAACTGCAATACTTCAAGAATTGATAGGTATGAAAATAAAATATGTTTTTGAAGATTTTGACGATTTTGATGTTTTTTTTTATATTTTGATTTTGATTGATGAATTGCAAGAAGAAATACTATTATTGTTGTTTTGAAATTTTACTAAAATGAAACAATATGCAAAATACACAATATATATAAATGATGAAAAAGGACCAAATGTTATGCATAATAACGCTTAAGATGCATAATGTTCATAGGTTCTTTAAGATCTTTACCATCTAAGGTAGCTAATCGATATGCTCCCGATCCAAATTTAGCGGTGATGACATATGGTCCGAGCCAGTTGGGCTCAAATTTACCTTTAAGGTCTTTAGTTGCATTAGTATTTTTTTGATTTTCTTTTAAGACAAGGTCGCCGATCTCAAAGGATCGCTGATGAACTTTCTTGAGGTATGCTCGTTTAAGCTTGTTTTGGTAGGCACGAAGATGCTCCAAAGCATTGATGCGCTTTTCATCTAGGAGTTCCAGTGACTAAGTCTGCCGACACGATATTCATCTCCTACTTCAGTATCTTGAAGTAGCAGAGCCAAAGAAGGAACTTCTAATTCAAAGGGAAAAACTGCTTCAGCGCCATAGACCAAAACAAAGGGGGAAGTGCATGTGGGAGTACGAACGCTAGTTCGATAAGCCCACAAAGCAGGATATAATTGAATATGCCAATCTCGGCCAGATTTGTTGACCAGTCTTTTAAGGATTTTGATTAATGTTTTATTAGATGCTTCTGCTTGGCCATTACCCTGAGGATAATAGGGAGTGGACCAACGATGTTGAATTTTATACTTTTGACATAATTTCTTAACATATTTATTTTTAAAACAAGTTCCATTATCCGAGATGAGATTTGCAGGGATTTTGAACCTACAAATAATTTGATTAAAAATAAACTTGGAAACTTGGGTTCCGAGTACAAGAAGCTAATGGCATAGCTTCAACACACTTCGTGAAATACTCGGTGGCGGTTATGATAAATTTGTATCCATCAGATGACACGGGGTTGATTTTTCCAATGATGTCTAAGCCCCATTTTGAAAAGGGCCAAGGAGATGAAATAGCCTACGGCTCTTGTGCAGGCGCATGGACAAGGTCAGCGTGTTTTCGGCACTTGTCGCAATGACGCACATAAGCATGTGCATCATTCTCCATGGTAGGCCAAAAATATCCTATCCTAAGGAGCTTTTTAGCAATGGCGCTACCACTAAAATGCCCCCCACAAGATCCATTGTGGGCTTCACTCAAAGCTGATCTAGATTCTGCTAGATTCAAACATCTCAATAGGATGCCTTCAAAAGATCTCCTATACAAGGTATTACCAATAATCATGAAGCGACTTGCTCGTCTACGTAATAACCTTGCGTTGGTTGCTATTACAACCTTCAGGAAAGGTCCCATTTTGAAGAAAATTAAATAGATCAGTGTACCAATGTTCAGGAGTAGTTTCGTTGATTAGAAACACATCCAAAGGTTCTAAGCATGATTTTCTTGAAGCGGGTTCCTAGAGTCGACGAATAATGATGGTAGCATATTCGTCATCTAACTCCAAGGGCAAAAGAGATGCAGCTGCAGCCATAGCGTCAACCGCACGGTTGTTAGTTCGAGGAATAGCTTCCAAGGTAACTTGATCAAACAAAGATAATAATTGTAAGACATATGCTTTGTATGGACGCAATTTATCATCTCGGGTTTGATAAACATCATTGATTTGATTTATGACAAGTTGAGAGTCACCAAAAACCAATAGATTTTTAATTTGTAGCGCTAAAGCAGCTCGTAATCCAAGGATAAGAGCTTCATATTCAATAGTGTTATTAGTACAAGCAAATGTTAGTTTGAAGGACAGAGGTATAAGATGTTTCTACGGAGATATTAAAATAATACCTGCACCAGCCCCACTCATACATCGGGCTCCGTCAAAGTATAGGGACCATTGCTCTGGATGGTCTGCCTCTAGTTTAAGGCATTCATCGGGAAACTCAATGATGAGGGGATGGGTAGACTCTAAGGGTGCAGCGGCTAATTGATCTGCTATGATTTGACCCTTAACAGACTTTTGTCCTATAAACATGAGTTCAAACTCGCTTAGCGCAAGAACCCACTTTGTTGTGCGACCAAATAAGTACGGTCGACTCATGAGATATCGCAAAGGGTCAAATTTAGCAATAACATACGTTTTTTGGCTGAGCATATAATGTCGTAGTTTCTGTGTAGAAAATATGACTGCTAGACATAACTTCTCTAATACGGTATAGCGAGTTTCATAACTGATTAAGGTTCTGCTAATGTAATAATTAGCACGTTCTTTCTTCTCATCGTCAAGTTGAGCTAACATAGCTCCTAAGGCAAAATCGGAAGCAAAAATGTACAAAATAAATGGACGATCAGATCTAGGTGGTGAAAGCACCGGTGGTTTAAGGAGATATTGTTTGAGGAGTTCGAATGCTTCCTGACATTCGTCGTCCCAATGAAAAGAGACATCTTTCTTAAGAAGCTTAAGAAAAGGTCCGGTTTTGTCTGCCAACTTATCAATAAAGCGGCGAATAGCTTGAAGCTTACCTTGTAGACTTCGTAATTCCGATATATTTGTGGGTGCGGGCATATCAGTGATAGCCATGATCTTGAGAGGGTCAATTTCAATGCCACGTAAAGAAACTATAACCCCTAATAATTTATCGGACTTAACTCCGAATATACATTTAGCTGGATTCAATCGGATAAGATACTCCCTTAACCGATCAAATACTTTTCTCAAGTCATCTAAATGATCATCTTCTTTGATGGAACGAGCTATAATATCGTCTACATAATCATGTAGAATATCATGCATCATATCATGAAAGATATAAGTCATGGCTCGTTGATATGTTGCACCTGCATTCTTTAAACCGAATGGCATCACTTTCCAACAAAAGGTCCCCCAAGGGGTAATAAAGGTTGTTTTAGCCTGATCTTCGGGAGCTATCCTGATCTGATTATAACCAGAAAATCCATCCATTAGGGATATCATTCCACTCCCGATAGTAAAGTCAATGATCTGATCCATGTTGGGAAGAGGAAAATCATCTTTAGGGCATGCAACATTAATATCTCTGAAGTCTGTGCAAACCCTAACTTTAGTGGCTTCTTTCTTAGTTATTGGAACTACATTCGAGATCCATTCGGCATAATCAATGGCTTGTATAAAAATAACATTTAAGAGTTTTTCTAATTCTCCTTTGACTAGTAAGGCCACTTTAGGATGCATTTTTCTAAGTTTTTGTTTAACGGGTTTAGCATCCGGATGGACTACTAGGTGATGCATAACTACAGAAGGGTCTAATCCTGGCATATCTTCATATGTCCAAGCAAAGACGTCTTCATATTGTTTAAGGAATGCAATGTATTTATCTTGTTTTTCTTGACTCAATTCTGATCCAATGTTGATTATGTGAGGGTTATCTTTGGTTCCAATGTTAATTTTTATGATGTTTTCTACTTCCATGTGTAGATCTCTCTCAAAATTAGGTGGGGCGGGTGAAACGCCTAATTCTTGTAATTCTTCCAAGGTTAGCTTGGATAATTCGTCTTGAGGAGTCGTGGCCTCAAGTTGGGCTATACTAGGTATAGAGCCATCGAAATAAAATCCGTTATGTAACAATTCCTCAATGGAGACATCATGAAAGATATCCCCCTCCAACTCATCGTCGGATTCGACAATCATCTCAGGGTAAGCTATGGATAACATATTACATGTAAGAGGCTTAAAATGCAAGACATCCCATTTATCCGGATAATCTTGGTAACATATGAGGTGGTCATCATCCTCGAATGGGAAGGGCTGACCTTTACTAGGAAATAGGCCCACACCACATCGGGCAGGCCACGGTTCTACCTCAAAAGGTTCTTTCATACCATTATGGAAAGGTCCCAAACCTTTCCCTTTATATCCCAATTTAAGCATTATGGGCTTAGCTTTAATATACTCATTAGCAAAATAGCATCTAGCATATCCATCACAATGTGTCTTGATGTTTCTAGGTATTCTTCCCCAGTCATATCCCTTATAAATAAAAGCACAACTCCCGACTTGGTAAATACTTCCCATAGGCTGTGGGAGGCCCAAGGTACGAGGAGAGGGTGGGAGTTTATTTAAAATAAGGGAATCTTGCATGGCAGTGTTTGTTTTTTTTGATATAAGAATTTTAGATAAATCGGGTAAGAGCTCATCAGTAAGAGCATAAGAGGTAGAAGGAACATTTCCTACATCGTCGGATGTGGAAAGTATGCCTGTAGTGGATGTAGATGTTATAGAGATATCGATGGATGAGTCTATAGGTATGGAAGTTATAGGAGTAAAACAAGAAGCATTGGTTGTAGTTTTATGATCTTTTCGAGGTCCTAATGTGGTTTGTTCGGAAGATGGTTGAGCTATATGTAGAGGTGTAGTTGATGGGGAAAAAGTAGATGATGTTATGGGTGTGTGTTTCACACGTTTAGACGGTTGATGAGAATTAGGATGTGTGGATGACAGAGCAGGGCAAAATTGAACTCCAACCAGTTATGCCAAAGCACACATATCAAAGGGTCTAGGATCACCATGAATGGTAACCAACTGATTTTTAAATTTGAATTTAACACACTGATGTAAAGTTGAGGGAACAGCTCGCATTGCGTTGATCCAAGGGTGACCCAAAAGTATATTGTACGATGCAGGGCAATGTACAATAAACACGGTCGTGTCTAAGGTTCTCGGACCAACTTGCAAGGGGATAGTAATAACTCCACACGTTTCTTGTGTTTCGTCATTGAAGGCTTTTATGATCATATCAGTTCTTTTCATTTCGTCACTTCTAAACCCAAATATTTGGTAGAAGTCAAAAGTGCATATGTTTAAAGATGAACCATTATCAATCAAGACTCGTTTAACGACTACATCCCCAATTAGGGCAGTAATATATAAGGGGTTATCCTTATGTAAACTATGTTGTGGTATATCTCTATCCCGAAAGTCAATACAATCGACTTCTCGAGTTATGATAGTATTGGACATGGCTTCAGGTTGAATATTTTGTGGTACCATCATTTGGCTTAATGTGAGCATTAATTCATCCCTATGGGTAGGAGAAGATCTTAAAAGGTCCAAAAGGGAAATTCTAGTTGTAGTATTTGATAATTGTTCATTAATATTATAAGGAGGCTTAGGTTGAACATTAGGCGCATGATTCCCTTTATTGGGATTTTTCAAAACAAATGGAGCTGATCCATCGTTATGAGTTTGATCCTGTTGAGAGTTTTGAGCCTGTTGTCGAGTAACGGCTCCGATGGTACCTACAATATTATTTTGAGGATGATGAATAGGTCTTGGTCTAGCGTTTATGGCTTGTTCATTAGAAAGTAATTGGTGAGAAGATGGTCTAGTAGTGACTCTTCTAGGAAATGGTTCTTCTGGAACCATAAAACTTGTGATAGGTTGAATAGGATCTGATTCATCTTCAGAGCTATTCGATTGATTTGAGGTGATTTCCATGTCACTTTCAGTCTCATATTCGGTATCACTAAGATCGGGTGTCCGAATATTATATAGAGGTCTGGTCGTAACCATGGATAAAGTTGTGTCAAATACTTCCACATCATGAGTAGGTGAATGTCCACTAATAGTTCCTACATATCGGGTAGGAGGGGGAACATTATGATGCTCAATTTGATTAGCCACCTCTTTACCATGCTTTGGTAAAGGATGTTGAAATATGTCCAGTGACTGATTGGCATTCTGATTCTGATTTTGAGGGATGTTCTTTTGAGCATTATTAGAAGGATTTTGTTTAGGTTGAAAGGCTTGCACCTCCATCTCATTGTTATCAATCAGGTCTTGTATTTTATGTTTTAATATTTTACAAGAATTGGTAGCGTGTCCAGGTCCTCTATGGAAATCACAATGTAAATCGGCTCTGTATCCGGGTATAGTTGGATCAGGTTCCCGGATATTTGGTAATTGAATCAAACCTCGTGCTAATAGTTGCGGGAGAATGGTTGATAAGGGTTGATTTAACCTAGTAAATTCTTGGGGTGGTTTATCAGGAGGTTTCAATATGAACTTCTCTGTTGTTTTCGCAGTATTAACATTGGCAACGTTTTTGCTATCAGTGACTCCATCACCCACAACTTGTTTATTTTTATATTGATTTTTGGATGTTTTCTCATCATCTTTCTTTTTAAGCTGACCTCTCCTAATAAGAGCATCTTCCACTCTTCGGGCTAAATCTATAGCTTGATCGAAGGTGGTCAAGGTAGTAGTTGATAACTCATAGGATAATCTGTTCTTGTAAATTATTGATAAAGATATCCAACATTTCCCGATAAGGTAACACAAAGTGTAATTTTCCTATCAACTGCCTCCATCGAGCTAAGAAGTCAGCAAAACACTCATCTTTGTCTTGTTTTAGGTTGTACAAATCTTTAATAGTTACATGCCTTTCAATATAGGCACTAAATTGATGCACAAAAGACTCGATGGTCTCTTCGAAATTTCTCAAAGAATGAGTGGGTAGTTGATAATACCACTCCAATGCCATCCCTCCTAAACTTTTTGGGAACATCTTTAGTAATAACAAGTCATCATGTGATATATCATGACATGCTATCCTAAACATACGAAGATGCTCTATGGGATCTTCGGTTCCTTTGTATATAGGTAGGAGAGGCATAGGAAAGTGTTTGGGATATGGTTGTGCTACAACTATAGGATCTAGAGGCTGACTACACATCTCTCGATAATTGTACGAGGGATGGTAGGGATCTATCTGGTCCATGCGGGAGACTAACTGTTTCACCATGGCTTCCAGATTACCAGTTTGCCCACCATATTGGTTCGGTGGTACATGAGTATGGGATTTGTGAGCGTATGCTGGCGTGACATAAGGATTAGATGCTATATTGCTGTTATGCAAATGGTTGGTAGGAAGAGTATTATGAAGAAGATTTGTTGTAGCATTATGTTGTATCCCAGATTGTTGGAAATTGGTATTTGGTTTTGTTTTAGGCTTTTGTTGATTTGAGGTATATTGATCAATAGCTTGGCGAAATAGAGCGGTGAATGAAGGTTTCTTTTGTGTGGGAATAACCCTAGGCTTGGTAACGAGGCACTCTAGGTGGTTGGGTAACCTTGTTGTTTTTGCATGTTCTGGATTATAGCGGCCATATCCAAATTGGATGGTCCGGCTTGATCACTTTCTTGATCAACGAAGGACAAGGGATTAGTGCGTGTGTGATATATGTCTTCTAGGGTTGCTTGAGTGTCACTAATTTGATCTTTGTCCATATGGACTGCTCTATTAAGAGTGCCCATATTAGTATTGAGGAACCTCCAGAAATGTTCCATGTTCTCAAAAGTAATGACTCCTTCCGGAGATATTTTAGGGGATGAGGATCCTTCCTCTCTATCATTTTCTTTTTGTTCATTTCCTACAACAAATTCTTCTTCTTGTTGGTCAAAGGTTCCTTCTTCCTGAATTGGGTCTTCGGGAAGGACATCTGGGTTATTTCCTGGTTTTCTTAACCAATCTTCTTCTACTTCAGTCTGTTTTCCATTCTCGAGTCTAGTCATTATGTCTAAATTTAGATTTTAGCAAATATATATTAATATATTTGCAACAAATTTGGGAGGTATATATTTTAACTATATACCTACTATAATACTTAAAAGAAAATGTTTTGATTTTTGTTATGATTTTGTTTTGTTTTTATTTTTATTTATTTATTTTTTTGTTTTTTGTTTTTATGCTTATAAAGACAACAAACAACACACTGAATGCAAGAAATAACAATAATAAAGGAATAGCTTAGTTTTCTATAAATAGTTTATAGATGTCATTGATAGGATCAAGTTCATCAGGAGTCATGAAATGCTCCTCTTCAAATTGGAAATGGTTTTTCAAGAACTTGATAAAGTGTGCTATAGTGATATTATCTACTTCGACTACGATTTGTAAAAATAGATTTCATGGCAATACTCTCGATATAACACGGCTCTAGGAACTCTATTCCATCTTTGTCTATCCGTAAGAACGACCTCTTGATCCTCTATACGAGATAGAAATTTATGTACTACAACTGCATTGTCGAGGTATTCCTCAAAGGTGTACAACTCTACGAAGACACAAGGGCTCTTTTATCTGCTAACCACCTATGGCAAGCTCTCTGAAGTTCATGATATAAGGTCACTTGATCAGGATCCGGGATTCTATCTAGGACAAACCTCTTAATTTGCCTAAGTTCTGTTGCCCTAGATCCAATGATACCCAATCTCCTATCAAGTTCGTCCCACAAAGGTTGAACCCTATTTGTTTGAGGTACTCTAAGCACAGAAGTAATCTCTATAGCTGCTAATTGATTCTCAACATTAATGGTGACAGCTCGTCTTTTATTATAATCTACCATCTAAATATGATATGCAATCTTTGATTCTAAATGCATTTATGTTTTGTTTTTTTTTGGATTGTTTTCAAAAGGTTTTTAGTTTTCACGTCGGGTTCACCAAAATGTATCGCTCCAAATTTTTTGCATCCTTACCTTCAGGCTATAGGATCCATGCCCGAAAGGGGGATGCGAGAAGGATGGGACAATACCTCGGCTGAGAGGCCCTTTGAAGGTCCCGCCTCTCGGGGGAGGAGTATAAGGGTGAATTTTCGACGGATGGTGGGTTCACCAGGAAACTTTTGAGTGGCAGTTTCCACACCTAGGTTGATAGTAAGTTTGATGTGTTCATTTTGCACTTTAATCATTCAATTCCTAGGTTTGGCCAAGATGAATCTAAACTATTCTATATGCCAATACAGATTTAGATGAATACAAAAAATATGAATGAATGCTAAACATAGAGAATATGCTAACTAGAACAGTACATACCTGATTTCGGATGTCTGATGAAGATTCTGAGTTTTGTAGCAGTCCAGATCGTCTCAACTCGTACGTAATCATCTGAGATCAGACGAGATCGTCGTCAATATGACGAATTCGTCAGAAACCTGCAATCACAGGAATAGATACAAAATACCAAAGATGCAACTACAAAAGCAAAGGAGAATGATAGAAATAACAGCAAACAGGCCTAAATAATAGATTCAAATAACAAATAAGAGAAATGTAGTAGATTTAATGATTGATTTTAACTTTATCATGCGGTTATACTAAATGAGGTGAACTCCAAGATGCATAAATATAATAACTAAAATAATGTATAAAGAAATGCAGAAAACAATAAAGAGATGCAAACTCTGGACTCTGATTGCCCCCAATATGGACTACAGTCGGGATCGCCTCCAATCGTACGAGATCATCTACGCTTCTCGACAGGATCGTCCGAAATCGCTTGGAATCGCTTGCGACGATCCGAGCTAGCTTCGACTGAAAAATAGTAAAGTTCCTGCAAGAAAACATGAAATACAGAATGCAAATAATGGTGTGAGGATGCTCTGAGGTGCGTGGAAGTTCGGGGGTTTAAGCGAGTTTCGGTAGAGATCGGGGGTTCGAGGGGATCGGGGGATAAACTAAGAAAATCCCATTTTATATAGGATTAGGGAGAGGTTAGGAGGTTGGAGATCATCCCAATTTGGGAGATCTCCAATGGGGAGACTCTAACTATGCAGACACGCTTTTTGCCTAGGTTAGAGAGGTTGTTGGAACAGAAGCTAAGTATGAAAATTTGGTTTTGGGACGAAATCGTCTGGACGTTCTGTTCCAGACGAATTCGTCAGATCTGGGATGATTTCGTCTAATCTGCGACGATATCGTCCAACGGTCAAAACAAATCCTAAAAATGGCACGAAAAACAAGGGAAGCGGGTAACAGGCGGTTAACGGGCGGTTTGAGGTTAAAATTTGAATTTTTATCTTTTTACTAAGGTTTAACTGTGCCAATTTTAGGGTGCTACGGCTAGAATGGACCCAAGGGTACGGTCCCCATTAAGGACCAATTTTAGCCAACATCCTAATAGTTTTGGTCATAACTTGCACATCCAAACTCCAAAAGCCATAAAATTGGAGGGTAGATTCCTAACAAACTATTGAATATTCCCTACAAATTTAATTCTATTCTAACCAACACAAATCCAACCATATGGACAAGTCTAGTAAGGATTATTTTGCTCACAATTTGTAGATCCAGATCTTGATTGCCACCAAATTTGGAGGATAGCTTCCTGGGAACTAGAATAAGGTTTCTACCAAATTTAATTCCATTCTAATTAGATTATTTACAACCATAAGGAGGGGTATCGTTGGAATTTAGGGACCTATTTTAGTAAGCAACACAATAGAAAACCCTAAAATTAGGTAACCAAGACTCTTTTTATTAGTTTTATAATCATTTACAATACTTTTGTAATGCAATAGGTTAGATTTCCTTTGTATTTTTCTTTCATCATAAGGGTTCTGATTGATATAGGCCCCTAAATACTACTAATGCTTTTTATTGGTTTGTGCAAGTTTAGAATATCTATTCAGCTAGTAGTGGCCCACATGTAGTAAGCCCACTCCCCTTAAGGTGACCATAGAAGACGCATAATACCATGAAACATTACTTGTAAATGGTTTCTTCATTGTAAGGGCTTAACTATGTCCCATGGGGTAAGATTTGTAGAAGTACTCAATTTGTAATACTTCTTTCAGAATAAATGAAATGGCACATTTTTTATCATCACAAGTTAATTAACCATTATTTTTCCAAATGTTGACACCTAATTTGCTATTGTCATCCTAGTTGGTAGTCCTATCAATGAATAACATAAGAGGTGGCACATGGAGGTGACAAATGGTGATTTCTAACTGGTCAATTCTCTCCTTAGGTTTATAATTTGATTTTTTGCCCTCCTTTTATTTCTAATAAACCTAAAATTTCAAAGGCAATAACTTTTGCATAGAGGAAATAACTTGTGCATACAAAAGCATTATGAGCCAATTTTTTTAAATCATATTTTTAAGCTCTATAGACTAGTGATATTATATGTAAAAAAACCTAGTTGGCAATATTCTTTGCATTGAGATCATGTATGATTTAAAATCCTTCTTCTATAAGAATGTCATAGGTTCGCTCATTTTTCTTTCACTTATTTTCTCATAATGGATGTTTACTCTAACTTTGACAACCCTTAAGTGTGGTGATTGGTAATATTTTGGGTTGCAAGAGGAGTGGGTTTTATGGTAAACACAAGGTATACCTTGTTTCTATGTTCTCTTTCTAGCCACTAGGGTTTATTATTCAAAGACTTACCTATTATTTCATGATTTAGTTTCCTTTTATTGAGATTAGGTATCAGATTGTGGTCACCATAGTGCATGTTGAATATCTTATCACATGAATTTCAACATCTTGATCTAGGAGGTGGAGTTATGGCTTCATGTTCAAGAGAGGTTGATCCAATTTATGTACCTTTGGTAAAGAGAAGATAGCATAGTATATTGGCCCATATGAGCATTCATTATAAGGGGAGATGTATCATCTATATTGTATTATATCCTTGGCACCTCTATTCATATTATGAAGGCATTTAAATATTTGTAATCAGATCTTATTAGGCCAAGTCCAATAATGATAAAATACCTAGGAGTGCTCTTGATGTAATCCTACAGTCAAATGTTATGTAAGTATTTAGCCATCATAATGTAAGCATACGACCATTCTATATGTAAGCCTACAAACATATTTCTATGTAATCCCATGGACATTCTTCTAAGTAAGCCTATAGGCATTTATGTGTAAGCCTATAAGTATCTTGATGTAAGCCTAATGACACCTTTCAAATTTCACCCTTCACAATGTTAATTTTTACACCTTTATGGATAACCTTGCTTAAAGAGTGAAATTTATTAATATTTTATTGTAATTTAACTTCAAGTCAAGTTAATGTTGGCTTGAGCTTAACCACTCATTAGGGTTTTGGTATCTCTATACATACTCCTCAATGAGTATTCATTTACATTAAAAAGTTGGAGATATGAAAATATTATGGGGGCACTTATGAGCACCCACTCTTTATTCCTTCTCTCAAATCAAGTTGGTATCTCTTCCTCTCTTTTTTTATCTATGCTCTTATATTTTTCTCTTTTTCCCTTTTTTGCATATGATTGTGGAAAATGGATGTTTGTGGAAAATATTGTAAATTTCAACATGGTACCAGAGCCAAAATGAAGTAACTTTGATCAATTACATTAAAAGTCTAACAAGGCAAATTGTGGTAGATATGGATGAACTATTAGTTTTTTTGGATTTCATGTAGAATTTTAGGGAGGGTACCAATTTAGCACATATATATATATGTATATGTAGATGTATACATATATATATATATATATATATATATATATATATATATATATATATATATATATATATATATATATATATATATATCATCTATATATATATATATGTATATATATATATGTATATATATATATATATATATATACATCTATATATATGTATATATGTATATGTATATCTATATATACATAGATATGTATATATGTATATGTATATATATATATATATATATATAGTATATATATATATATATATATATATATATATATATATATATATATATGTATGTATATATACATATATATATTGTTTTAATGCCTATTTTTACATCCAAAAAATACCTATTTTCCTCCAAAATTTAAAATTCAAAATGTTACATTTATAATATTTGACAAAATATTTTTTTGTGAGGTAGGAGAAGTCATAGAGGCACATAAATATTTTTGGTGGTGTATCCAAAATTTTATTCCCATTCTTAGGTATGATACAAGGATTGGTATCTTTGCTTGGAACACCAAGGTTTTTACCTTAAATTCTATGGTAAGCTTTTTATTTGCATTAAGCATGCTTGATTGTCATATGTAGCATAGGGGGGAGTATTCTTAGAGAGGGAGGTGAATTGGAAGATTCTAGAACCAATCCTCATGCTCTATAATGACTTTGATCCAAATCATACAGGTTGTATGGTTTGCTAGTGAACGATTTGCAACTTCCCAAAATAGTTTGGACGGTCTTCAAATAATACAGTTGTATGATCCAAATCGTACAACACCCTAGAAGGTACAATTTACCACTAGCACACTTTATCCAAAGTGGTTTTGTAACTCAAACTAACCAATTTTATAATCATTTTATCATAAACCCTAGTTTTCCTTAATTAGCAAGTTCCAACTATGCAATTGCATTACCAGATTGGGAAAATTGACTCCTTGTACGGTTTGGCTTGGCCAAATGTATGGTTGCACAAATCCTTGTTGAAATCTTCACTTATAGATTTTCAAATTTGTACACAAACTCTTTTCCAGTTAAAATTTGGGTTATCTTTCTAGTGAAATTGCTAACATAGTTTCATAACATGCAAATCTTGATTCACTGTATTGGGATTCATATCATTAGTAAAATTTTCAAAAGTCATACAATAGTATAATAACAGCTTTGTACAGTAATAACAATACACATAGTTAATTCCTCAACATCATTCAAGGTTATGGGCTCATCATTAGCATAATTCCATTGCACTCACATCCATCTTCCACACCATTCTAGCCATACTTGCACAAAATACACAATATGGATTTACCATTCATATGTACAATATAATTCATAATGACTCACAATCCACAATGTTGTTTCATATTAACATGGCTGAATGTATACACAATTATCCATGAACAATCACAATGAACAACAACTCTTCCATAAGTATGAACACATTCGACAAGTATCATCCATAGTAAAAGAAAAACCATTCAAAAATTGAATGGGAGGCTTATAATTCTTGCCCAAGCCATTCCAAATTGGTTCCTAACACAACCACCATTTAAAAATGCCATCCCGTTCAAAAACTAACTTGCATTAAGGTTTCCCCTAAGTCTAATTTAACTTTTATCAAATTCACCTTAAATGTAAATTTCACTTAATTTCATGTTAATTTCTAATTGCACATTTATAATATTGTACAATTATACCAAATTGTACTTTCTATAATTCCTCATTCGTACAATTAGACCAAAACCTACAGTTGTATGTTTTGACAAACCATACATCTAACAAAATTGACAAAATTGTGCAAATCTAGTTTTTACTTTTTCCTCTTCTAGGAGGTGGATTTGTTGCCTACACCATATTCTACAATAGTTTGTCTATATCCAACCCATGTAGCAACACAATAGTTGGTACACTTCCTTATATGTGGGTGGTTCTATGTTTGATTCCCATTATTGGATAATTATTTTTTTGTGTGTGGATTAACAAAGCATGCATACAAAATGAGGTATGTGATTTACCTTCTTATCTGTACATATGACACTATGGATAGCAAAAGGGGGTGTAAGGATATTATGTCCATCATGACTTAGGTTCAAATCATACTAATGGCATGGGGTAATTATGTGTATATAAATTTATTTTGTGTGTTGTGTGTGTGTGTAAGGAGGTCAACCAACCATTTATTTCCAAATAAAAGCACTTGATTCACTATCACCATCCAAGTTGGAAATCCTATCAATGAATGGTGTCAGTAAAGGTGAAACCTAGAGGTGATAGATGGCAACTTCCAATTTGTCAGTTTATCTCTTATAGTTTATCATTTAATGTTTTCATTCTCCTTTTAGGTATAATATGCCCAAAATTTTGAAGACCATAACTTTTTCATATATAAGTGTTTTGGGCCCCTTTTATTTCAAATCACATATTTTTTCAAGCTCTATATATTAGTGATATTAATTATTGTTTCCTATAGTTTTTTTTAAAACATAATTGGAAATGTTCTTTTCATCGATATCATGTATGATTTAGAATCCTTCTCCTACAAGAATATTATAGGTTCAATTCTCATTTACTCTCACTTCTTTTATCACAACAAGTTTGATGTCTTCATGGAGCACCAAACATCTAACTCCAACTAAGCTTGATGGTGTAGCAATTGGTTAGCTATACTATATTTGAGAGATTTCAAAATTCTTATGTTTATCCTTCTATTTTCTCATAATGGATGTTTTCTCTAACTTTTACAACCCTTTAATGTGGTTATTGGTAGTATTTTGGGCTACTAAAGTAGGTTTTGGATGATTAGCATAAGTATACCTTGTTTCTATGGGCTCCTTTTAGTTACTAGGGCTGGTTATTTAGAGACTTTCTTATTGATTCATGGTTTAGTTTCCTTTTATTGAGATTAGGGGAAAATTTATGGTAACCATAGTGTATATTAAAGGTCTTCTCACAAGTTCACTATCTTAATCTAAGAGGTGTAGTTACGACTTCATGTTCAAGAGAGGTTGATCCATTTTATGTAACTTTGGCAAAGAGAAGATAGTAGGATCCATGTGCACAAAAAAATATTCATTAATGGAGGGAGATATGCCATCTTAAATGTATTCTCTCCTTGTTCCCTTGGTTTAAATTATAAGGGGTGTTGAAATATTTATAATTTGATCTTAATAGGCCAAGGACCACAATGATAAAGCACCTATGAGTGCTCTTTATATAAGCCTATAGGAAAGTGTTATGCAATCCTTTAAACATCTTAATATAAGCCTATACGAATTCTATATGTAATCCTAAGGGCATATTTCTATGTAAGACTATGGTTATTCTTATCTGTAATCCTATAAGTATTTATGTGTAATAATATGAGCATCATAATGTAAGCCTAAGGGAACATACATTTCATCATTAGTGCTATTGGTTAATCCACATTTACAGATAACCTTTCTTAAAGGATGTATATTATTATTATTTTATTGTAAGTTAACCTCATGGTCTAGTTAATTTTGGGTTGAGGTTAACCACTCTTTGTAGTTTTATTATCACTATAAATACCCTTTAATGAATAATTATTTGTATTAAAATGTGTGATAGATGAAAATATTGTGGAGTGTCTATGAGCACCCATACCTTATTCCTTCTCTCAAATCATGTTGTTATATCTCTCTCTCTTTTGTCTATGTGATATTTTATTCTCTTATTTTCTCTATATATGATTATGGTGAATGGATGTTTCAAGACGCTTATGAAAATTATTACAAATTCCAATATGGTAATAGAGCCAAAATAAAGCAACTTTACTCGATAACACATTACAACTATATAGATTAAACTATAGTAGATATGAACAAACCATCAATTTAATTAAATTTCTTGTGAAATTTTAGAAAGAGTCCTTATTCAGCACTTTTATCGTTTTAACGCTTTTTTTCCTATCCCAAAAAATACCTATTTTCCCTCAAAATTTCTAAATTTGAATTTTTAAATTTGGAATATTCCATAGAATATTCTACTATATGGGAGAAGGTAGATAGGTATGCATAGAGGTATGGCAACAAATCCAAAAATTTTATTCCCATTCATTGACATGGTGCAACGATTGGTCTCTTCACTTGGAACAACAAGGTCTTCAATTCAAATCTTGTGGTAAGTTTTTTATATTTATTTTTTTTTTTGAAAAAAATGAAAACTTGTATTAATACAAAGACCAGTTACAAACGGGAGAGAACACATCCCGACCCAGAGCAAAGAGCAACACAACAAGGGCAAAGCACAAAGGCAGCACTAGCAACCACAGGGCAAAGAAAACAATAGGGTGCAAAAAGGCGACATGTCACGAAATCGCGACATGTCGCGAAATCACGACAGTCACCCCCGTCTCGACCGCGTCGGCACCAATAGTCACGATAACGCGACATGTCGCGATATCGCGACATGTCATGAAATCATGACATGTCACGATATCACGACAGGAAGGGCCCTTGGCAGCCGCCCGCAAAAGGAGTCACGAAAACGCGATGAAGTTTCTAAACGGCACTCATGCCACAAAAGGGTCGCGATATCGCGACAATTATCCTCCCAACCGCTTAAGTGCCAAACGTGTCGCGATATCGCGACAAAAATACCTTGCAGCTTCCATTTAACCAAACTGTCGCGATATCGCGACAAATTATCAACTTTGCTCTTCATCTTCAAAAGAGGCACGAAATCGCGACATAATCTCAACAAGAGCCGCGATAGCGCGACATGTCGCGATATCGCGCCAGAAACCCGCCAAAGGCCGCAAAGGCTCAACCTGTCGCGAAATCGCGACAACCTCCAGCTCGAGGCCGCGACGGCGCTACAGGTCGCGATATCGCGACAATTTTCCTCCCAGCCGCTTAAGTGCCAAACGTGTCGCGATATCGCGACAGGATTTCCTTGCAGCTTCCCATTCTCAAACTTGTCACGATAACGCGACGAAATTTCAACTTTGCTTTTCAACTTCAAAAGGGGTGCGAAATCGCGACAGGATCTCCACAAGGACCACGATAGCGCGACATGTCGCGATAGCGCGACATGTCGCGATATCGCGACAGAAACCCACCAAAGGCCGCGGAGGCTCAACCTGTCGCGATATCGCGACAGCTTCCAGCTAGAGGCCGCGACAACACTACATGTCGCGATATCGCGACAAAAAATTTCCTTAGCATAAAAAACACTGCACATTATTTCAAAATTTGTTCAAGGCCTTGTCTAATCTCTGCATCCTCCACAAGCATATTACTATGCAGATGCATCCCAACCTCTCTCTCAGCACCCATCTTAGCAAGGAAATCAGCCGCTTTATTAAGAGATCTACTAGCATAAATAGGTATCACATCCTCTAATTCCTTCCAAAGCTCTTTAATTTGGGAGACCAGAATCCGTAGCCTCCAAGCTTTTAAGGCAAAGTTCCTCATGCAATCAAGAGCGCCAACCAGGATTTGGGAATCAGACTCAATGATTATCTTTCTATGACCCTGCTTGACGGCCCAGATGGAAGCAGATTTAATAGCAAAGGCCTCAGCTTCATTGTTTGTGGCATATCCCAGACCTTGCAATTCCCAATAGAGCACAGCCCCATCATGATCATGGCAGATTACTCCACTTCCAACATTGCCCGGATTGCCTTTTGTAGCTCCATCAGTGTTGATTTTGATCCAGCCTTCTAGGGGAGGTTTCCAACAACTTCTTACCTATCTCTCAAGATCAGCAGCTCTCTCTTCCAGAGGCTTAGAAGCAGACTGATTTTCCTCCTCAGCATAGATGGCAACGGTTTCCACAACTTTGCTCCAGATGACCCGCCATATCCCATCCACCGAAGAGAAGGTTTCACGGAAAATACGAGCATTTCTTTCCAACCACACCTGCCACCAAATAAAAAGGAAACCAAGCTCCCAACCAAGCATCTAAGAGCTTTAGATGTAAATCTACCTCTCTTCCAGACTTTCCCATAAATTGGTCCGAGACAAGTCTCCAATAGCCTGAAGCTTAAAATGGGAGAACCAACGATGCCAAATACGTTGTGTGAAAGGACAATCAAACAGAAGATGATCCGCAGTTTCCTCATTCCTATAGCATAAAACACACTGGGAAGGACCAATGATGCCTCTGATTCTGAGATTGTCAAAGGTCAGGATTCCATTGTGCATCAGCTTCCAGGCAAAGAAGTTCACTTTCGGCCAGCCCTTGGGATGCCAAATCTTCCTCCATTCTTGAACCGGAAAAGAGTGTGGGGGGGCTCGGAAGGATCGAATCATAGCCCTCCTTCACAGAGATAAACCCCAAGGTTCCCAAAGCCCCATGCAAGCTCATCCTCCTCATCTCTCCCAAGAAGAAACCGTTCCGACAAGAGTTTTTCCGCAGTTGGAGCCTCGCTCCGGAGGGATTGGAATAGGCCATTCACCCACTCGCTTGAACTTTTGAACCTTATACTCCCCCAATTGGTCGGTATTGAAGTAGCTCTCAATATGGATCCATCCCTTATCTTCAAGAGCTGATTTTAACGGATGCAATTCAAGAAACACAACAAGGATGGGAGGATTCTCGATCCCAAGAATCGATCCGTAACCGGGCCTTCTCCCCTCTCCCAACTTTCCATAACAATTGATCTTTGATAATGTGAGATCCGAGCTTGAGCGCCTGCCACACTAATGATCCATTACCCTCTAAAGGAAAGCGGCCCAAGTCGTTGGGGTGAACAAGACCCAAGTATTTACTAGAGAGGATTCCGTCGAAGAGGGACGTAGGTCGGGAAATCCACCTCCAATACAGTTTACCATCCAGGGCCTCGATTGTTAAACTTGGAGCTTCTTAATCCCAGCCCACCTTTTTCCTTGGGTTGGGTGACCTTATCCCATCCAACCAAGGCCCATTTCCTCTCTCCTTTGGCACCTTCCCAAAGAAAACTTCTAGCCACTTTGTCCATCTCTTTCCAAATTGATGGAGGGGCAGCCATAATAGAGAATTTATAAATTGGCATGGCCTGAATAACAGACTGCAGGAAAGTCAGTCGGCCCCCATAGCTTAACCATCTATGAGACCAATGATTCATTCTCTCTTTGATGCCATCCAAAAGGTCCTTCCAAAAATCAGCTTTCAGTTTTTTGAAATGCAGAGGAACCCCCAGATAAACAACAGGAAGAGAGGTCCTAGTGAATCCCAAGATCTCCATAACTCTGTCTTGTGACCTTTGATCAAGATTAAAGAAGACCACTTTGGATTTTGTTTCATTGATGACTTGATTAGAAGCCCGGAGGTAGACGTTAAGAGAATCTCTGGATTCCTCTTGCTTCCCCGAGGCCGGCTACTCCCACCAAACCAGAGATCATCCACAAACTGTAAATGAGTCAAAACTTCAGCCCCGATTTTAATTCCTATTATCTGTCCTTGAAGTCTTCTTCTCAGGAGGAGTCTGCCTAATCCTTCAGCCAAGATGAGAAAGAGATAAGGAGAGCAAGGGTCTCCTTGGCGGAGACCCCGAGAGGCTCCAAAAGGTGGCGAGGGAAGCCCCTTAATTAAAACAGAGTAGGAAGGCGTAGAGATACAGCTCATGACCCAGGCAATCCAATCCTGAGAAAAACCAAAGGCTGCCAACATCTTGACCAAGAAGCCCCACTCTACTCGTCATAAGCCTTAGACATATCCACTTTGATGAACATTCCTTTGTTACCCGAATTGTGCATAGAATGGATAGCCTCCTGAGCCAAGATCACTCCATCCAAGATCTGTCTCCCTTCAACAAAACCCCCTTGCTCAGGGGAGATTATATTCTGAAGAAGGGGTTTTAGTCTTTCAGCCATAATTTTAGTGATTATTTTGTAAATCACATTACATAAGGCAATAGGTCTGAAATCAGAAATGTGAGCCCCCCCTCTCCTTTTGGAATTAAGGTAATAAAGGTGTGATTTAGAGCCTTGAGCATTCTTTTGTTAGTTCGGGACTCCTCAATGACAACCAACACATCCTCCTCCAGGATATCCCAGAAGGCCTGAAAAACTCAATAGGGAAACCATCGAGACCATGCGATTTTCCAAAGGCACATCCCAAAGACCACCTTCTTGAGTTCATCACGATCAATGGGCTTAAGAAGGGCCTGATTCTCTTCATGAGAGATAATAGAGGGAATGCCATCAATGACTTCATTTTGGGCTTCCACATCATGCTCCATACTTTCCTTAAAGAGGTTTGAGAAATACTCCATTGAGTGGGAGTGCATATCAGGGAGAGTGTCAAAAGAGTTTCCATTCTCGTCTTGAAGGAATTCCATGTTATTCAATTGTCTTCTAGCACAGGCAGAGCGATGGAAAAATTTTGTATTTCTGTCTCCTTCTAATAACCAAGTATTTCTTGCTCTCTGTTTCCAGTAGATCTCTTCTTGATTATCAATGTCCTCAACCGCTTTGCGTAAAGCATCATCCTCAGATTTAAGATGCTCAAAAATGATTCCTTCTCTGAATTGTTTTTGCACCTCATTCCATCTGGCCAGCAAGGGAGCCCGTTGGAGCCGGAAATCAGATTTGTTAGTTTGCCTCCACTGTTTTAGTTTACTCTTAACAAAAAGAAGCTGTTTATGAAATTTGAACATAGCTGTCCCAAAAGGGAGACGACCTTCTTCCCACCACTGTGGAATTTTCCTTTGGAGGTCCTCTTTTTGCAACCAAAAATTTTCAAATTTAAAAGGTTTGTAATATCGCCTCGACATAGTCCCTCCCTCCAGAGAAAATGGGAGAGTGATCTCGAGACTCGGGCCCTCCAAAATCTGGAATTTGATATTCCATCTAACATAAGCTTCCTCCGAGACCAGAAACTGGTCAACCTTAACCCTCCTGTTGTATGGCTCTCTTCTCTTATTAGTCCAGGTAAAGTTTGTACCATGGCCTTTGATATCAACAAGGTTAAAGGCCCGGACTTGGGCAATAAAAAGCCGGTCCCCTGTATCCAAAACTGGGATGCCACCTTCCTGATCCCTGGCAGATAATTTGGCATTGAAGTCCCCAGCAATAATCCAATCAAAATCTTCCCCGGAGGACCTCATGTTTTGAACAGCTTTCCATTGAAACCGCTGACCATCGATGTTCTGAGCCCCATAGAAATTTGTAATTAAGACTTGTTCAGCTGTAACAATATTCTTAAAAAGAGATGTGAGGACACCCCTCCAGTGCTATATGTTCTATTGCTATCCACGCCAAAGGGTTCCAAAGAGTAGCAATCCCTCCCGAGGCACCTAGAGCAGCCACAGCCATATGGCCAACACCCCTCCATATTCAACTGACAGTTTTACTCATAAGGTCTAATGACATTTTTGTCTCCTGAATGAGCAGAAGTCTGCTTTACTTCTCTCTAAAAGTCTTTGAACAACAGATTGATGGGTTCTACTCGTTTAAACCCCTCACATTCCAAGATTGAATAATCATTGGAAACCTTGGGAGCAATACGAATCAATTGTTCTCGCCAATCCTCCATTGATTAGCTTATCTCCTTGCACCGCAATTAGATCCTTATTGGATTTCCCCGCCCACCCCTTGGGAATTACTATTTTTCGACCTCTTCTCCACCTCGGGTAATCCCAAGAGCCGGTCTTTCTCTGAAATTTTCTGCAATTCCCATGGTAACATCTTTAATAGTCGGTCGTGCTGGGGAGTGGATTACCAATGCCCCTGGGTTTTCTAGCTGCAAAGTCTCATAGGAGTCAATCACCTGTTCTAGGACAGGGGTTGGTGAGGGAGGAGCATGAGAAAGGATGATATTATCCTCAAGGTTCCCATATGCTCCTTCCATAATTTGGTCTTCTTGATCCACAAGAGATTTGAAGATTTCATACCGGTTGGTTGGCTTGGGATGAGCTTGCTCCTTGCCATTTCTCTTTTTGTTTCTTCTTCTCTTCTACTGTTCAAAGCCATCTTTCTGGGCATCAAAACCAGGGGGAATGATGGGTGGTTCCTTGACCGAAGTGGACTTACCCTCTCGGGGGCGATTTGACATTCCCTCGTGGAGCATCCGCTTTGGTGCTCAAGATATTTGGGCAGAACCTTGCCAAATGGCCATGCTTATGGCAAACTCTACATCGGAAAGGTAGGGCTTCATAGTCTAACTCGTTGTATCCAGGAGTGTCCCGCTAACTCCGGCCCATCTCACCGGTAGCGGCCGGCTAATATCCAGCTTCTACACAAATTCTCGCATAAAAAGCAGTGTTTCCTTCTATGGTATCCTTGGAAACTCCCAAATATCTACCTAGAGAGTTACCTATCAGTTCAAGAATCTGCTCACCCCAAAACTCCATCGGGAGAGCATACAGCCGGATCCAAATCGGGACAGCCATGGGCTCAATGCGAGGGTCGAAGCCCGCTCTCCACGGTTGGACAAATAACCCTGCCGGGCCATGGCTCCTCTTTTCTGATTCAAATGCTCTGTTTCTATCCGATAAGGAGGAAAAACTAATAATAAAATACCCATTGCTTATGGGCCATAAGGAGTACTCACCGATAGGCTCCCAGTTTTGTCTCACCCAGGAGTGCAGAAAGTGCAGGGTGGGTCGGATGCCCATGAATTTGCAAATCAAATCATGAGTAGCACGGTAGTTGATCGTGTCCTCGACCAGCTCTGGTTCTATGACAATCTTCGGTCTGGACGCGGATTGCGGGAGACATCCATTGACTCTATGCACAGGAGAACCCTTGCCCGCATTCCTGGATAGCAAATGGTAAGCACTCCGTTGAGCATCGTCGGAGGAAGACGCAGGGTTTTCTCTTAATATCTCGGCATAAGAGGTCTTCTTCCCATCGAGAAATCCTGGAGGAGACCCCATTGGGCCCTCCCGGGCAACGAAAGAGCCGTCAGCAAAGAACAGCAGCAAACCACCTGAGTCCCTGGTAGAATCTTCCCACCAGAAACCCTAGAGCCTCGGCCGACGACAGTTCAGAAGGTTTCCCGCCAAATTGCCAGAGCTCCAAAAATCAAAATCCAATTAGCTTTTTCCCCATCTTGTAGGTTTTTAGAAGCACAGATTTCCAGTTTTTTATATTTATTAAGCATGTCTGATTTTTATATTTTATAATATTATGTTTTTATCTCTAACTAATATAAGAGTGCAATGGTTGGTACATATCCTTGCACATGGGAGATTTTATGTTCTATTCCCACTGGTGGATAATCATTTTTAATGTGTGGCTTTATAGAGCATGCGTATAAAAGACAATATGTGGTTTACTTTCTTATCTGCACCTGTGGCACTATTTCTACTGAAATGTGTAAGGTTTCCAACATGGGATAATTTTTTGCATAGAAATTGATTTATATATATAAATAGGTCAACCAATAATTATTTTCCAATTATTAACACCTAATTCACTATTTTTGTTCTAGTTGATAGTCCTATCAACAAGAGATGTCAGTAAAGGTGGCACCTAGAGGTTATAGGTGGTAGCTTTATATTGGTTTGTTTCTCTCCTAATATCTATGATTTAATTTTTTTGCTCTCCTCATATCTCTAATATGCTCAAAACTTCCAAGGGCCATAAATTTTACCCACAAAAACATTTTGGACCTGTTTATTCTTAAATCACATTTTTTAAGCTCTATAATTTGGTTATATTAGTTCAAGGATCTACAACTATTTATTTTGTATTTTAGTTCAAGGATCTACTACTATTTATTTTGTATTTTTTTGTGTAAAATAAACCTAGTTGGCAATGTTCATCATATTGAGATCATGTATGATTGAGAATCCTTTTACAAAAAGGTTGCAAGTTCAATCCTTATTTTCTTTCACTTATTTTATCATAGTAGGATGAATGTATTTGCAAATACCAAATATATAAATGCAACTAATCTGGACATTGTAGCAATTGGTTAGATGTACTATATTTGAGATATTTTAAAATTCCTGTGTTTATCCTTCTTTTTTTTTTCTCATAATGGATGTTTTCTCTAACTCTAACAACCATTTAGTGTATTTATTGGTAATATTTTGGGCTGCAATAGGAATAGGTTTTGTATGATCATTGCAATGTATGCCTTGTGTCTATTATCCATTTCTAGCCATTGAGATTGATTATTTAGAGACCTACCTATTTCTTCATAGATTTAGTTACCTTTTCTTGAGATTGGGGGATAGATTATGGTCACCATAGTGAATGTTGAATATTTTCTCATGGGAAGCTCAACATATTGATCTAGGAGGTGGAGTTACAACTTCATATTTATGATGTGTTGATCTAGTTTATGTATCTTTGGAAAAGAGAAGATAATAGGATACATTGACCCATACAAATATTAATTAAAGGGGAGACGTATTATCTCTAATATCTTCTCTCCTTAGCCCCTTATTTCAAATTATGAAGTATTGAAATATTTGTAATCTGATCTTACTAGGCCAAGGTCAACAATGATGAAGTATGTATGGGTGCTCTTGATGTAAGCCTATAGGCAAGTGCTATGCAAGCATATGGGAATCTTAATATAATCCTACATGAATTCTATATGTAATCCTATTTGCATATTTCTATGTAAGCTTATGGGTATTCTTCTTTGTAAACCTACAAGAATCTATGTGTAAGCTTACGAGCATCTTGATGTAAGCATAAGGGCATCTTTGATATTTATCTTAGTAATATTGGTTAATCCACCTTTATGGATAACATTAATTAAAGTTTAATTTACTATTTTTTATTGTAATTTAATTGTTAATGTTGATTTCAAGTTAACCACTCATTGGGGTTTTTGTATAACTATAAATTTCCCTCAATAAGCAATCATTTGTACTAAAAAGTGTGATATATGAAAATATTGTAGGGTTGCCTATAGACACCCACCATTTATTTATTCTCTAAAATTGTGTTATTATCTCTCTCATTTTTTTATCTATATGATCTTTTATTTTACTTTTATTTCTTCTTCTACATATGATTGTGGTGAATGGATGTTTTGGGATGTTTTTGGAGACTATTGCAAATTACAACATGGTATTAGAGCCAAATTGAAGCAAATTCACTCAATTGTAAAAAATACCACATAATAAAAATCATGGTAGATATATATAAACCATAAGTTCCATTGTATTCCTTTCAAAATTTGAAGGGGTTCTTAGTTCAACACTTTTGGACAATTAATTGTTTTAATGCATATTTTTGCTTCTAAAAAAATGCCTAGTTTCCCTCCAAAATTTGAAATTTGAATTTTTAAATTTTGAATATTCTACTATGTGGAAAGAGAAGGCAAGGAGGCACATATATATTTTGGTAACAATCTAAAATTTTATTCCCATTTACAAGTATGGTGCAACAACTTTCTTGTTTTTGCTTCTAAACAAATGCCTAGTTTAGAATATTCCATAGAGTATTCTACTATGTGGCAAGAGAAGGCAAGGAGGCACACATAGATTTTTGGTAACAAATACAAAATTTTATTCCCATTTACAGGTATGGTGCAACAATTGGTCTCTTCACTTGGAACAACAAGGTCTTCAATTTAAATTCCATGGTAAGATTTTTTATTTGTATAAGTACATTGAGTTGTCATATTCTATAATATTGTGTGTATATCTTCAACCTGTGTAGAATAGTAATGGTTGGTACACATCCTTATATGTGGGATATTATATGTTCAATCTACACCAACGGATAACTGTTTTTTAGTGTGTGGATTTACAGAGCATGTGTATAAAAGAAGGTATGTGGTTTACCTTCTTATCTATGGCTATGGCACTATAGCTAGTGAAATGGAATATAATGTTGGACATTTTGAGTAGATGAGTTGTCATTGATGTCAAGAGTGAGTGGTCATTGATGTCAAGCTTTCAGCACCAGTCAATGGTAGTTTCAGTGGGCAACATCAGTTTCAGGTTCTCCAATAAGTGCAAAAGGATAGTCCAGTTTCAGTTAATCAAGACCCGGTTCCAGGAAATCAGATATGGTCCAAAGTGCAAAGAAGAAGCCAGGTGAATAATATTATAATAATTTTTTATAATATTATAAAGGGAAGTTTAAATTAATTAATATAATTTTTATTATAAATTAATTTATTAATTAATTTACTTAACTTATAAGTTATTTAAATTAATTATTAATTAATTTTAATATTAATTATAAGTTAATTTATATTAATTTTAACTAACCCTAAGGTGGGTTATTAAATTAAATTTGAATTTTGAATTCGAATTCTTAAGCGCCGACGTGGGGAGCAAATACCCATGTGTGTATAAAAAGGGGATTACCCACCTTACCCAAAACTACTATGCCTTCGAATTTAATTAATGCGAGCTTGTGCGAATCGTGCTGCATCAAAGAGGAGTGCTTTTTGATTTTCATGGGAAGTCAACGATGCACGGAGGTATAATAGGAAGGAAGTCCTCCTTCCTTCATGTGGGCACCAATAGCCCATGCGGTGGGCTCCAAAGCGCTAAGGTGCTTGGACTTGGGGAGATGGCGGATCGAATCACGCCGAAACCCTTTTGGGTGAAAACAAAGGTATGCTTTAAGTTGAGTGCCAAAATTTTTGGGGGTATTAGTTGAGCATTTAAAAATTAATTTTTGCATATTTGATTTGGTTTGTAAGGTTGTAAGGGGAGTTATAAGGCTTATGCAAAATTAAATTTTTGGTGTTATTTGCTTTAATGTTTGGAAAGGGTAGTAAGGTGTTTTAGGAAGATTGTTTGAAGTCTTGTGGTGTTGGATATTATTTTAAGTTGGAGATTATAAGGTGTATCAAAGTGATTAATTTTTATGTATGATTTGATGGATGTTATTTCTAAAAGGGAGCAATAAGGCATAATTGAGTTTTGATTATTTTTGTGTCTAAGGAATATTTTGAGAAAGTGTTGAAGTGATATTTTGTCATCTAACCATTGAAATTGGAAAGAAGAAAATTGTGATTGAGACAGGTTTTCTAAGGGCACTTTTACATCAAACAAAAGGTATGGGCACATCTTCCTAGTGAGTGATTGTTGAATGTTGTGAATGCAAAGTTGGAGTGAAAAGGATTGTTTGGTAAGCATTGTTGAGTGTGTTTTGAATTAATGCTTCAAGGTTTTCTAGAATAAAGAGTTGTTAATAAAACCTTGTTTGATAAGCATTGTTGTTGAAGTGATTAAGTTGAGTGAACTTGAACTAGGGTTTGCAAATATCATGAGTATCATTGTTATGTGAGATTAGCATTGTTGTTGAAGCAATTGGTTGAGTGAGGAACTTGAACTAGGGTTTGCAAATATCATGAGTATCATTGTTATGTGAGATTGATTGATGAGCATTGTTGGAAATATTTGAGTGAGTGTTCATATGCTTGGACTAGGGTTTGTAAGCAAAGGTTAATTCATTGAGTGATTGGTTGAGTAGAGTTGGTTGAGCCTAGTCAAGTGGATGTGTTGATGTGATAGTTCAAGTTCTATGAAATAAATTGTTCTATATTCTGAATTGATTTGAGAAAGAGGTTGAGTGTTGGTGAGTGTGAAACATATTGAGTCTCTAACAATTCTCTATATGTTTCTATGATATATGGGGGGGGGTGGGGGTGGGTGGGGGGGGGAGTTGGGGGATTGAGAGATTGGACAAGTTCTAGTGAGGACTTGTGGATAGATTAGTGTGAGATTTTGTGGAAGCTTACAAGGTATATTTGAGATAAGTCTTTGAGAAGACTTGAGAGCAGAGTTGATTGATTGATTTGTTCAAACCTTGAGTTAAGGTTTGGGGTAGATCTAGCAGAGTTGATTTGAGATTAAGTCAAGCTTTGTGTTAAGGCTTGAGGATAGATATTGAGGATAGATTTGTGCTAGATCGAAGGACTATGTTTAGTGTAGATCAGAGGATAGATATTGAGGATAGATTTGTGCTAGATTGAAGGACTATGTTTAGTGCAAATTAGAGGATAGATATTGAGGATAGATTTGTGCTAGATCGAAGGATTATGTTTAGTGTAGATTTGAGGATAGATTTTGGTGTATATTTGAGGATAGGTTTGTGCTAGACTAGAGATATAGATTGAGCATATTTGTGCTAGATCGAATGACTGTGTTTAGTACAGATTTGAGATAGAGCTTTGAAGGTGATAGAGTATAGAGGATGATAGTCTCTAGTGGATAGAGATCCATTAGCTAGGGTAGTGAGGATAGGTGTCTTTAGTGGATAGAGATCCATTAGCTAGAGTAGTGGGGGTAGCAGTTCTTCTAGAAGATCACCAGTCAGAGCTAAGGAGAAAGAGTTCTCCTATGGATAGAGATCCATGAACTTGATTAGGGGATTGGTGTCTCCTTTGGATAGAGGTCCATAAACATTGTAATAGGGAAAGGATTCCCAAGAGATTGATTGAGAAAATTTTAGTGAAATATTTTCTCCGTGGAGTAGCCCACATTGGGTGAACCACGTTAAATTGGTGTCTCTATTGTGTGTGGTGATTTATGCATTGCTTTGATTACTACTATTGATATTGCTATCTATACATTGCATAATATTGATTGGGAAAGAAAAGTAAAAAGTGGTCTTATACTGTTCACCCCCCTCTCAGTATAAGCTTGTGTTCTTCAATTGGTATCAGAGCGGGTTCCTTCGAAAGAGTTTAACAACTTGAAGGAAAAGCTTTCAAGAACACAATGGATTCTAAGAATGTGTCCTCAGATAATTCAACACCAATATTTTATGGAAGTGATTATATATTTTGGAGTATGAGAATGAAGATTCACCTGATGGCACTTGGCAATGAAATTTGGGAAGCAGTTGAAAATGGATACATACCACCAGTTGATCCACCTACAGATAAGGAAGGTAAGCTTCTACAACATTACAATTCAAAAGCAATGAATGCAATTTTGAGAGGTTTGCATAGAACATAATCCATAAAAGTTATGCATTGTAAAGATGCAAAAGGAATTTGGGATAAGTTGCAAAGCATATATGAAGGAGATAAAAGTGTCAAAAAGGTAAAGATATGAAATCTCAAAGGACAATTTGAAGAATTAAGAATGAAGGATGAAGAAAACATTAGTACTTATCTACTTCGGGTAGATGAGGTTGTTAATGCCATGCAAGGACTTGGACTTAATGTTGAAGAATCAGATGTTTGTGATAAAGTCTTAAGATCTCTTCCAAAAATATTTAGTGAAAATATTTCTGCTATAGAAGAATCAAAAGATGGTGATTCTTTGACAAGAGATATGTTACTTGGTATTCTTACAACTTTTGAGTTAAGAACAAAAGAGGAACCTAATCTCCAGAAGGAAGCAACATTCAAAGCTACTAAGAAGACAAAGGGTAAAAAGTCAGATTCAAGCAATGAGTCATCCAGTGATGAAGAAGCTAATTATGGCAGAAGGAATAAGGATTCAAGAAGATTTAAAGATGCAAAATCTGTTAGATGTTTCAATTGTGGAAAGTATGGTCACTATGCAACTGATTTTCAAGAAGCTAAAAATAACAATGATGAAGAAAAATAGGATCACAGGAATAGGGAATCAAAAAGATACAGGTACCAAAAGAAAGGCAAGGATGGACAAGGCAAACAAGGAAAGAAGTTCTTTCAAAGATAGAAGAGGAGCTACTATGCAGACAAGGCAAGTAAGTACTCAAGTGATAGTGATGCTAGTTCTTCAAGTAATGATAAAGATGAAGTTCTATTTCTGATTGAGGAAAAGGAAGAAGTTAAGAAAAGGTCACCAATAATTCTCAAGTGTTTTAGATGTGGTAATTTTGGACATCTTGAAGATAGTTGTACAAGGAATGGTTTCAGTTTTAGTGATGATGAATATGAGGATGCACTTGAAGGACTAGAAGAGAATATTCTAATGGCACTAGAAGAAGAAGAAGGTGATCCTATAGAAGACAAGTCAAAAAAGAATGAAGATGTTATCAAAGGCAAACAAATAGAGGAAGAATCAGAAAAATGAGGAGTTGATCTTGAGGGAGAGCTTATTTATGCTCTTAAAACCTTAAAGAAGGTAAGAAAGCAAAACTCCCAACTTGAGATTCAGTTTCAAGAATGTGATGAAGAGAGAGGAAAGCTTATAGAGGATCTAAACAAGTCAATGGCTAAGACAAAGAAGTTCAAGGATAAGCTAGAAGCAAAGGTCTTAGAATGTGAAAGGTTAGAACAAGAAGTAGCTCTACTAAGGGAAGAATTAGAAAAGTCCAAGGACAAGCTACACAAGTTTGGAAAGAGCTCAAATATTGTAGATAAGATGATCAAGGTACAAATAAGGTCAACAAACAAAATAGGTCTTGGTTTTGAACAGGCTCAAAAGAAACAAGAAGAAGAGTCAACCTCAAGTTCTAAAGAAGAAGAAACTTTAGAAGAAGATAGTGTAAGAGAAAGTGAGACTTCTGAGGATGAGTTGGACAACAGAAAGTTCAACAAGGAAAGGAACAATGCACAAAGAAGAAACAGATGGAACATGAACCAACATAGAGAAAAAGAGACTAAGAGACCAATGAGGTCAAGGCAAGGAAATTTCAATGGATGATGTTTCTCATGTCATAGATTTGGGCACATGGCTTCACAGTGCAGGACACATGAAAGACAGGAGTATGGGAACTTCAGGAACATACAACTTTTCCATGGGTATTGCTACTCATGTAATCAGTTTGGTCACAAGGCAATGAATTGCAAGGTACATGATAGGAACAGAGATGGCTTCACTAGGAGAAATCCCAAGATATTTGCACCTCCAAGGAATAATAACATTAAGTGTTATAAGTGCAATAATGATGGACATACAACAAAGTGGTGTAGAGCAGACATTCCAGAATCAAGCATGAACATGAATAGGAACAAGAATATGGACATGAATAGGAATATGAATATGAACAGGAATATGAATAGGAATATGGAAATGAAAGAAAGAATAGGAACATGAAAGAAGGAACATGGACATGAACAGGAATAGTCAAAGGAATCAGAAGGATCAGATGAGAAGGAAAGAGGACAAAGGTAAAGACCAGTGCTTGTTGGGAGTAGAAATACTCCCACCCCAGAATTAACCACCTCAAGAGGAGGTGGGGGAGGGGCTAAGCTAAGAGACTCATTCTTAGCCCCGAGCCCCAAAGGTGACCCTTTGCCATTGATGTCAAAGGGGAGAGATTTGAGTAAGGGGGAGAGATTTGGTTTAAGAAGAGAGCATTGAGTCAAGGGGAGCAGAACAGGAAAAAGGTCAAGTTTTGGTAAAAATAATTTGGGTTGCCATCAATGACAAAGGGGGAGATTGTTGGACATTTTGAGTAGATGAGTTGTCATTGATGTCAAGAGTGAGTGGTCATTGATGTCAAGCTTTCAGCACCAGTCAATGGCAGTTTCAGTGGGCAACATCAGTTTCAGGTTCTCCAATAAGTGCAAAAGGATAGTCCAGTTTCAGTTAATCAAAGACCCGGTTCTAGGAAATCAGATATGGTCCAAAGTGCAAAGAAGAAGCCAGGTGAATAATATTATAATAATTTTTTATAATATTATAAAGGGAAGTTTAAATTAATTAATATAATTTTTATTATAAATTAATTTACTTAACTTATAAGTTATTTAAATTAATTATTAATTAATTTTAATATTAGTTATAAGTTAATTTATATTAATTTTAACTAACCCTAAGGTGGGTTATTAAATTAAATTTGAATTTTGAATTCGAATTCTTAAGCACCGACGTGGGGAGAAAATACCCATATGTGTATAAAAATGGGATTACCCACCTTACCCAAAACTACCATGCCTTCGAATTTAATTAATGCGAGCTTGTGCGAATCGTGCTGCAACAAAGAGGAGTGCTTTTTGATTTTCATGGGAAGTCAATGGTGCATGGAGGTATAAGAGGAAGGAAGTCCTCCTTCCTTCACGTGGGCACCAATAGCCCATGCGGTGGGCTCCAAAGTGCTAAGGCGCTTGGACTTGGGGAGACGATGGATCGAATCACGCCAAAACCCTTTTGGGTGAAAACAAAGGTATGCTTTAAGTTGAGCACCAAAAATTTTGGGGGTATTAGTTGAGCATTTAAAAATTAATTTTTGCATATTTGATTTGGTTTGTAAGGTTGTAAGGGGAGTTATAAGGCTTATGCAAAATTAAATTTTTGGTGTTATTTGCTTTAATGTTTGGAAAGGGTAGTAAGGTGTTTTAGGAAGATTGTTTGAAGTCTTGTGGTGTTGGATATTATTTTAAGTTGGAGATTATAAGGTGTATCAAAGTGATTAATTTTTATGTATGATTTGATGGATGTTATTTCTAAAAGGGAGCAATAAGGCATAATTGAGCTTTGATTATTTTTGTGTCTAAGGAATATTTTGAGAAAGTGTTGAAGTGATATTTTGTCATCTAACCATTGAAATTGGAAAGAAGAAAATTGTGATTGAGACAGGTTTTCTAAGGGCACTTTTACATCAAACAAAAGGTATGGGCACATCTTCCTAGTGAGTGTTTGTTGAATGTTGTGAATGCAAAGTTGGAGTGAAAAGGATTGTTTGGTAAGCATTGTTGAGTGTGTTTTGAATTAATGCTTCAAGGTTTTCTAGAATAAAGAGTTGTTAATAAAACCTTGTTTGATAAGCATTGTTGTTGAAGTGATTAAGTTGAGTGAACTTGAACTAGGGTTTGCAAATATCATGAGTATCATTGTTATGTGAGATTAGCATTGTTGTTGAAGCAATTAGTTGAGTGAGGAACTTGAACTAGGGTTTGCAAAGATCATGAGTATCATTGTTATGTGAGATTGATTGATAAGCATTGTTGGAAATATTTGAGTGAGTGTTCATATGCTTGGACTAGGGTTTGTAAGCAAAGGTTAATTCATTGAGTGATTGGTTGAGTAGAGTTGGTTGAGCCTAGTCAAGTGGATGTGTTGATGTGATAGTTCAAGTTCTATGAAATAAATTATTCTATATTCTGAATTGATTTGAGAAAGAGGTTGAGTGTTGGTGAGTGTGAAACATATTGAGTCTCTAACAATTCTCTATATGTTTCTATGGTAAAAAGAGTGATTGAAAGTGATTGAGCATTATGGTGAATGTGAAGCATATTGAGTCTCTAACAATTCTCTATATGTTTCTATGGTAAAAAGAGTGATTGAAAGTGATTGAGCATTGTGATGAATGTGAAGCATATTGAGTCTCTAAAAATTCTCTTTATGTTTCTATGAGATTGGACAAGTTCTAGTGTGGACTTGTTGAGGGGGTGGGGGTGTTTGTTGGTTGGATTGGGTTGTTGAGAATATTTGGACAAGTTTAGAGAGGACTTGTGGATAGATTAGTGTGAGATTTTGTGGAAGCTTACAAGGTATATTTGAGATAAGTATTTGAGAAGACTTGAGAGTAGATTTGATTGATTGATTTGTTCAAACCTTGAGTTAAGGTTTGGGGTAGATCTAGTAGAGTTGATTTGAGATTAAGTCAAGCTTTGTGTTAAGGCTTGAGGATAGATATTGAGGATAGATTTGTGCTAGACCGAAGGACTATGTTTAGTGCAGATCAGAGGATAGATATTGAGGACATATTTGTGCTAGACCGAAGGACTATGTTTAGTGCAGATCAAAGGATAGATATTGAGGATAGATTTGTGCTAGATCGAAGGACTATGTTTAGTGTAGATTTGAGGATAGGTTTGGTGATTTCAGGACATGGTTTGCAGATAGATATTGAGCAGATTTGTGCTAGATCGAAGGACTGTGTTTAGTGCAGATTTGAGATAGAGCTTTGAAGGTGATAGAGTATAGAGGATGATAGTCTCTAGTGGATAGAGATCCATTAGCCAGGGTAGTGAGGATAGGTGTCTTCAGTGGATAGAGATCCATTAGCCAGAGCAGTGGGGGTAGCAGTTCTTCTAGAAGATCACTAGTCAGAGCTAAGGAGAAAGAGTTCTCCTGTGGATAGAGATCCATGAACTTGATTAGGGGATTGGTGTCTCCTTTGGACAGAGGTCCATAAACATTGTAATAGGGAAAGGATTCCCAAGAGATTGATTGAGAAAATTTTAGTGAAATATTTTCTCCGTGGAGTAGCCCACATTGGGTGAACCACGTTAAATTGGTGTCTCTATTGTGTGTGGTGATTTGTGCATTGCTTTGATTACTGCTGTTGATATTGCTATCTATACATTGCATAATATTGATTGGGAAAGAAAAGTAAAAAGTGGTCTTATATTGTTCACCCCCCTCTCAGTATAAGCTTGTGTTCTTCATATAAGGCTCTTGTTACCATCATGACCTACGTTCAAATCCCACTACCAAAATGGGGATACTTTTATGCATGCAAATAATTTTATTATTATTATGTATGGAGGTTAATGAACCATTTTATACCAAATGTTGACACCTAATTTGCTATTGCTATCCTAGTTGGTGCTCCTATAAATAAGTGACAACTATAGAGGTGGCACCTAGAGGTGATAGGACCTAGGTGGTGGATTTTGATTGGATAAATTTTCTCCTAAGGTCAATCATCTAATTGTTTTATCTCCTTTCAACTCTAATATGCTCAAACTTCCAAAGGCCATAAATTTTTCCCACAAAACAATTTTGGGCCCATTTAATTTCAAATCATGTTTTTTTGAGCTCTATAGATTTGTTGTATCATTTCGAAGGTATACTATTATTTCATATGTATTTTTTGTTCAAAACAAACCTAGTTTATAGTGTTATTCTCATCAAGGTCATTTATGATTTAAAAATTTTCTTCTGTAAGAAGGCTATAGGTTTTATACTCAATTTATTTCACTTATAGCAAATTTGATGTCTTCATGACTACCAAAAACATAACTCTAACTAGGCTTGATGGTGTAGCAGTTGGTTAGTTGTACTATATTTGAGATATTTTAAAAGTATTGTGTTTATACTTCTTATTCCTCATGATAGATATATGTTCTATCTCTAACAACCCTTTCGTGTGGTGATTGGTATTCTTTTGGGTTGCAAGAGGAGTAGTTTTAAATGATTGATGTAAGGTATGTCTTGTCTATGAGCACTTTATAGCCATTGGGATTGATTATTTAGAGATTTACCTATTGTTTTATTATTTATTTTCTCTTGATATTTGGGGATAGATTGTGGTCACCATTGATGTATCGAGCATGGAAAAAAATGAGATTGTTCAAAATTAAATTATCAAAGTCCATAAATATATTTATACAATATAATGTCTATTGGAATATCTAGAGACTCTTCATGTTCCCCATTCTGATAGAGATTAGAATATCCATTTCTTTCCTATCTATTTATATTTTTGGTGACTAGATAATATAATAATTATCTCACACCCATAGTGAATGTTGAAGATCTTCTCGTGGGAAGTTCAACATCTTGATCTATAAGGTGGAGTTGCAACTTCATGGCTAGGAGATATCGATCTAGTTCATGTTCCTTTGGCAAAGAGAAGATAGTATGATCTTATCTCACATATCATCTCTAAGCCCCTTAGTTTAGGTCATGGGGTGTTGAAATATTTGTAATCTAACGTTATTAGACCAAGGCCAACAATGATGAAGTACCTATGTATGATTTTTATGTAATCATATAAGCATTCTATATGTAATCATATGAGTATATTTTTATATCAACCTATGGATATTCTTATATGTAAGCCTATGAGCATTTTGATATAAGACCAAGGGCACATTCCACATTTTATCCTTAGTGGTATTAGTTAATCCACCTCTATGGATAACCTTGCTTAAAGGTGTAATTTATTATTATTTAATTGTAAATTAACCTCAATGTCAAGTTGATGTTATCTTGAGGTTAACCACTCGTTAAGGTGTTGGTATCATTATAAATACCCCTCAATAAATAATTATTTACATTAAATAGTTTGATATATGGAAATATTGTGGAGGTGCCTAAGGGAACCTACCCCTTATTAATTCTCTCAAATCATGTCATTATCTCTCCCCTTTTCATATATATGATCTTTTATTTTGCTCTTATTCCTTTTTCTACATATTATTATGGTGAAAGGATATTTTGGTATATTTCTAGAAAATATAGTAAATTCCAACAATACCATATTCGCTCTATTCACACAAACACCAACTATTTCATCCCCCTATACCTATATTTTGATCACCCCATACTACAAAATTCATTGTATTTTCCCATGTGTTATCAGCTCAATCATTATTATAATCCATCATTAGTTGGTCCACACAATCATCATATCATTATGTCAAAACTAGCATCTTTCTCTATATTTGTCCACTAGTCAACATAGGTAAAAATATATTTTTCCTCTAGTAGAATCAAAAATATTAGAGTTAATCCATTCTATGAAGGATCACCTCATCCTTAATTTCCATAATTCGTTCTCTTAGTTGGTAAAAAAGGTAAATTGAGAGAAAATATAAAGAGAAAATATTAGGCACCATTCAAGAAGCTGCATTGATCAAGAGAACACTGGTGGAATGAACATGAACATATGCTACATTCATGATCCATAAATATTTGCTGATGAAGGGAAGAATGGATCTATTGGTCATCAAAGCACTTTAATATATAATATGAAAGTCAAGATATTAGTGGTGGGACATGTTGAGTCCATTTGGAACCAAGTGTAAGGTATACTTAGCATTTATTAAGCCAAGTTATTTTGAGCTAAGGCACACCACACATATCTTAATAAGTTTGAGATCTTGATCTTCCAAGATAGCTAGATAAATGGAAGAGGAGCTAACATGTAAGACATGTACACCAAAGAAATTCATATCCAATAAATAAATAAAGTAAATGGGTAGCTCAAATAAGATGAAAATCACACAATTAAAGGGTATATCTTACAAGGGTAGTGGTGTAAGATGCTTATGATACTCCTAGAATGTTAATGGAAGAATTGAGAAAGGAAATATGAGAATTACTAGATAAGATATTGCCTAAGGTATGCTTCTACCAAGGAGAACTCAATATATGTTGTCAATGCCATTGATGAAGAGAAATCCAGAAATCCAAAGTGAAGGTGTCCAAAGATAATTTTTCCTGATGCTAAAGGAGATCATTGAACAAAAAATTAATTTTGGAAGTCAAGAAATTAAAAAGGATCAAGGGAGGAGTCTCCCATAGGATTGGTATGAGTAGTTGGTGTCCAATTCCAAAATATTGATGCTCAATATGTACCCTCTTGTACTAATTAGAAGATAATTTTGAATCTGTTAACTCAGAGCCAAATAAATATGACCTATGATTTTATAATTTTATAGTAGGAATTCTAGTTTTGAAGACTTTATGCCCAACAATAAGGGTGATATTTGTGATGGTAAATATGTCTGATTTTCTCATAGGTAAAATTCTTTAGGACCAAATACTGACACACAATTAATGCTCACAATATTGTACATCAATAAATACTTTTCTATAGCCAATAGGATCTTGGTTCAATGGTTGGGACATATATATGATGTATCCCACACCAAGGTTCAAATATTGGTGGAACCAAATAGGATATATATCTGAAATTGATGTAAAATGGAAAGGGGAACCCTTTCAAAACCCTACTTAAAAAAAATATCTATTCCATTTATAAATAAGAATTTATTACATAACAAGACTCATTACATTTGGATTACATTTCATGGATCTTTTTCTTCAATATATAACTTTGCATAATATACTCTTCAATACTCTTGACTATTGATCTCTTCAAAATCCTAGAAGATGCAACTTTTCACATACCTCACATTATGAAAAATATTCATGATTACATAACCTCCTGCTTCATATCTTGACACATCTAATATGACTCTTCACTTTCATACTTGACACCTAACACTTATAACCAATGTTACACGGGGACGTGTCCCCCTGGTGGAAGCTTCCCCTATTTCCAGCATATCCCAGCATGGTGGGATGTCATGGGGATGTTTACCCTTATCCCCATTTTGGGGGGATGGTTGGGAAACATCCCCAGGATGGCTAAGGCCTATGGCCTCCCATCCTTGAGACATCCCCTTTTTGGGGCATCCCTGAGGACGACCAACTATCCTTGGTACTGTTGGGTGCTAATGGGGATGCTCAAGCCATCCCTAGGGATGCCTAGTTGTCCCTAGGGATGGTCTAAGCATCCCCATTGGTGTGCATACGTACACCATGACTGGGCATACTCACCCAAAAGAAAAATATTAAAAATAAAATAAAAATTAAAAAAATAAAAAGGTAAGGGGTGGGAACCATTTTAAGTCTCACCCCCCAAACCCTAAACCTATAAGAAAATCTACATAAAGTGAAAATAAAACGTAAAAGTTAAAACAAACTATATCATCTTTCAAGTTTCAGTAGGTTTTCAATTTTTTATTACCTCTTCCAAGATCTTTTGAAATTTTATATTTTTATTTCAACATAAAACATGGCCGGTAGTGCATCATGTTCATTTGAAATTAATTTGGAGGGAAACAAAACTAAAAATATTGCTATTAGGAATTCATCCTCTACCATACAAATCCAAAATTCCAAAGGGGACAGTACTGCTACTCAAACCAATTTTTTTGTCCATATTCATTATTAAAAGAATATGCCAAGGGTCCGTTTAGTATCAAAAAACCTCTGCTACAATTTGTAACCAACTATGACCTAGGCAAAAAAAAATTGGGGGCTCAAGAACATGGTTGTGTAATTTTTGCAAAACTTCGTTTAAGGGAAGCTATACTAGGGTTGAGTCTCATCTCATGGATAAGGAAAGAACAGGGGTTAGGGGTTACCAAAAAATGACCTGGGCACGAGTTAATGAAGCCCATAAGATTGTGCAAGAGTCTAGATTTAAAAGTTATGGTTTATCTTCACCTATAGTTAGCCAATCATTTAGAGGGGACTTTGGGGCCTCCTCAGATTAGCCACAAGAATAAACCCAAACATCTAGTATGCCACCACTACACTTAAAGAAAAAGGGAATTATAAATGATATGTGTAATGTGCAAGCAAGAGAAGAAGCAGATGATGTTATAGCAAAATTATTTTTTGCACATGGGCTTCCTTTCAATATTGCACGTTACCCCTATTTCAAGGATGCAATAAAACACATAGCCAAGGCAAGTACTTCATGTCTACCACCTAGAGAAACTAGGCTTCATACCTCTCTTTTAGACAAACACTATTCCAATTGTGGTGTGGTTATGGAGCAGATGAGTAACACATGGTTGACTCATTGATGTTCTATCATCATGGATATGTGGACTGAAATTCATCAATGTCCACTCATCAATATCATTGTCACACGTAAAGCGGGTCCCTATTTTCTTAAATCCATTGATTGCATGAAAAAAAAAGATGATGAGTTCTAGTTTCTTCAGTTGAAGAAGGCTATTGAGGAGGTTGGAGCCTCCAATGTTGTACAGGTAATCAATTCAATAATTTTTGTTTTAATTTTTAAGTTTTTCTTATGAAAATAAAAATATTTAAAATTATAAATCTATATTCTAAATGGTTGTTAAATGAGATCATTTTTGTTGTACACTACAGGTAGTTACATATGCAGCCATTGTTTTCTAGTGTGCAGGGAAAATGATAGAATAGACACATAGACATATTTTTTGGACCCCATGTTGTGTTCATGCATTGAACAATGTATTGATGGACATTGGGAGGAGAGATTGGATGAAGGCTATGGTTGCACAAGCCAGAGATATATAAATGTTTATTTGCAACCATCATACTTATTTAGCCCTCTTTCAGTCCTTCTCAAAGGATTTCATCAAACCATAAGACACTAGATATGCCACCTACTTCATTTTATTGGAGAGGATGATTGAGGTTCAAGATTCTCTACAATCCATGGTAGTATGCACGAAGAGGAAGAGGTGTCCGAAATCAAGGATAAATGAAGGAAAAAATTAGAGATAAAACATTGGATGATAGTTGATGGACTCAATCCAAGTAAGAAATATCATTTATTATTTTCATTTTTAGTTTCAAATTGGATTGCTCATATGACAATGTGACATATAGTCTAAGTTTTTAAATTTTATTTTTTGATTTCTTGTAGGTATATTGTGTATTTTTTTGCCCCAATTGTTGTAGTCATCATATATTCTGACACATATGCTCCTAATCTAGGAGAGATACGTGAGACTTTTGACAAAATATTAGGGGATATTAAAAAAATCATTTTTTTCTAGATATCCATCCCTATTATTCTATGAGGCCTATATTAGGCCTATTATATAGAGGATGCGGGATAGGATGAACACCCCAATTCATATGGTAGCATATGCAATAAACCCAAAGTGGTATGAGCTTAGACCTGGGAGAGTGCCTCCCCATGATGATCCAGAGGTGAGATAAGGGTTTTTGAATGCCCTTAAAAAGATATATGTGAGGGAGGGGGGCTCACATATTATATATGAATGGTTCCAATTTGCTAATCTCGAGGGCCGTTGCTTCAGCCAACCAGAGTTTTTAGAGGATAGGGCTACCATTTCCCAAAGAAATCTCATTGGATGGTGGTAGCTATATGGGGATAGCACACCTAACTTGAAAAATTTTGCAATTAGGGTTCTTTCACAAGTTGCTAGTTCCTCTACTACTAAGATAAATTGGTCTACATATAACTTTATCCACAATGTGATGAGTAATAGGCTTACCGTTCATATATCAGAGAATCTAGTTGTAGTGCATAGCTCTCTTTTCCTTCATGGGAGAGTTAAGCTAGAGTACAAGAAATCTCCAGATACACGATGGGATGTTGATCCAGAGGATGCAGTACAAATTGATGAGGATGAGAGTCAGGAGGGTTGGGTGGAGTTTCACTGGAGGATCTTAACTTAGATGATGAGGGCAGCTCATCAGATAATGATACGAATTTTGATAGTGATAGCCTAGTAGAAGTTCCATACAGTATCATTCCTATGAGTATTTACTATTTACTAATTTAGTTTTATGATGATACTTTTTTGAGTCTTTTTGTTTTAAATGAGCATTGAGACTATGAATATTTGATATTTTTGATTGCTGTCATATTTGAACAGTTAGTGACTAAAAAAAATAAAAAATGGTAGTCTTTTATTGAACATTTGTGGTTGAAAAATGATGACTATTATAACTTAAAATGATGACTGTTAAAACTTAAACAATTAAAAGTTAAACGCTGAACAATGTGGCATTCATTACTTGAGCAATAGCAACTAATTTGGTTAATTGTTAGAGATTTGTAGATTGCACTTGATATCCTTGGCTTAACCTTCAAGTTATTATTTTTTAAAGCAAAAAAACCCTTACGAGACCACCTTGGTCTGAGAAACCATGAATAGGGGGTTCTACACCGTCAAAGTCACCCGAGAGTTGCACCCGACCCTGCCTACACCAACATTATCAATTGGATTTTGGATACCCAATTAAGCTTTTTGGTAGGGTAGATATTTGAACCTAGGACCTCCCTTGGAGGATTGCCCTCTCCTCTCCAATTCACCTACAAAACCTGGGTGACCTTCAAGTTATTATAACATCATATTTGTTGAAATAATTAAATGGTTGCACTTAGTTACTAATTTCCATATGAATATTCAATATCCTAATATCATTTTTGTTGTGTGTAGAATTCTAAATGTGTATATTATTCTAAATTTCTAATAAAAAACCAATTTTTATAGTATTATACTAGCCATCCCCGAGCCGTCCCTAAAATCTACTTGTTTTCCCCCACCATCCCTGGAAACTTGTCCCCCAGGCTCGTGGAACCTTTGCTTATAACTCTTCACTTGCACTCTTGACACCTTGCACACTCACTCTTGCACTCTTAACACCTTTCATACTTTATTGCATAACACATAACACTCTTCACACTTTGACACATACTTTAGACACACTATTGGATTTTTAATCCTTGCTACCACAAAATATCATAGGTCCTAATATAAAATAGCCATAATATTAAAGGTAAAAAAATAATATAATGAGTAGAATAATATATGAGTAAGTTAATATATATATCAAGGCCAATATAATATTGAAAATAACATTTACTTATGTAATCAAATATGAATGTAAATGTCCTAAGTCATTCATGAACTACACATGAAGAAAACTTACAATATTAATTTCTCAAAATATGTATACAAGCTTTATTCCTTTTATGTACATATTTACAATTGGGTAATTCGATATTTGGATTACAATATAGACTCATGGAACTTTATCTCCATAATATAGACATAGAAGATGAATCTTCATGTACTTAACTATTTCTCTCCATATGACAAGTCCCATGACCTTTGGCTTATCATCTTGCCACTTTCATACTAGAATCTTCACTTTCTTCTTACATGCACACTTGCATCTATGACACTTGTAGACATCTAGATGACTCTTACACTTCTACATGTACTCCTAATATAAGACACTTATGCACATCCTCACATTATATATTTGTACACTTACATACAAGACACTTGTGCATTTAATTCACATTGACACTTATATAAAATACGAAATATAAATTACACATCTAAACTATAGACTCAACCCTAATATATAATATATTTACAATTTTTACCATGATGGTACCATAGGGGTACATTATCATATACCAAATAATGTAATATTTCTCAACACCTCCTATATTACATTATTTAGTTATTTAAGACTTTAGTGTTCACTCTTGGTCTTCAATATTCAATATTCAAGTGACATTGCATTTTTCATGAACCTCTATTTGAGATCCATATTCAACTTCTTTCTTGAGTTTTGCTCTGACTTCTCCTTCATTCTTTAAATCTTTAGTCTTGGTATACTCTTTAACTAGTTCAAGAACTTCTTGAGCTTCTTCCTTGTCCTCTAGTTTAGGTTCTTGTTCTTGATTTTTATTTGTATCTATTTTTGCTTTATTTTTTGTTACTTTATTGATCTTCTTCTATTTTTTTATTCTATTCTTTTCAGTCTTGATCTTGATCTTGCCATGTCATCTCTCTGAAGTATTTCTTCCTATATCCTGATGTTCTATAACATTTACAACATTATTATCTTTAGAATTAAATTAAAAAATGAACATCTTCCTTGACCAAGAGTTTTAATGTAAGGGTTTTGAATTCATTTCCTTCAAATGTTTCTTCTAATTCTTGAATTTCATGAGTTTCTTAAACTACATTTTTTTTTTTCTTCTCTAAATTGCATTTGAGGTCGTTGTTGATGATCATATTGGTACTGAGGATGATATTGATATTGATATTGAAAATTTTGTTGTCATTGAGGATTATATCAATATCGAGATTGATATTATATTTTTTGGATTGGTTTATTTATTTAACTTGATTTTGGTTTTCTTGATTATATCTACAAAAAATTGTACTGACCCTTTCTTTTACATATATGACATAATCTTGAATTCCATTTAGATCTATATCTAGAAGTCATAGCTATATTACTTGGTATATTTTATTTAGATACCAAGGCATTATTAGTCATTTCATCCTTGACTAAGTTCTCTACTTCATATTCCTGAAGAATATTCTCTAAGTCATCAAATGTAGTCTCCTTACTTAGGACTTGTAAAGAAGTAACTAAATATTTATAACTTTCTAGAAGTGCCCTTAAAGTAACTTGAACAAGAAATTTATCTTCTATTTTTTCTCCTAGAGTTAATAGTTTTTCTTTTATATCTTCTACTTTTCAAAGAAAGAGTTCTATACTTTCTCCACTATTAACCTTTAAGGAGTATAATTGAGATTGTAAATTTAGAATTGTTGCTTTGTTTTTCCCTTCAAATATTTTATATAATGTATTCCATGCATCTATAAAAGTTTCTGCTCCATTTCAGTATGGTTGTAGTTTATCAACTATTCCAAATATAATTAATATGAGTTCCTTTGCATCACTTTCTTCAATTTTTTTATTCTCTTTCATCCTCACTAGGTTTTTTCTTTGTTCCATTTACTATATCCCATAGTTTTTCTACAATAATAATTGATTTCATTTTGTTCTTCTATGATGTAAAATTTGGTCCTTTCAAAAGTTGAGATTTAGAAAGGAAGAGTTTATTACTTGCCACAATGGAACTCATTCAAATTTTCAAAAATTGAAATCCTTTGATGTAGTAAACCTTATATCTTCCAAGTCACTAATAAGTCAAATATAAAATTTAAAAAATCTAAATTTTCTAATCCTTTGATGTAGAAATATTTTTAACTCCCTAATAAATAAGTTTACAAATTTTTAAATTTGAAGTTTTTAAAGTTGTCAATTTTTCTAAATAATTTTAAAAACTTTCAAACAAATCTTCAAAATACTTCAAAGAAAAAAACTTAAAAACTTTAACTCCTTATAAATCCTTCACTTTCTAATTTTTAACTTTTTCAAAATATTTAAAAGACTCAATAATCAAAACTTTCAAACAATTCTTCAAAATACTTCAAATAAAAAAACTTAAAAACTTTAACTCCTTCGTGTATCGTTCTACAATGATTCTCCTTCGTGTATAATTCAATGTTTGTGGTAGCTATGATTCTCCTTCGTGAATCGTTCTACAATGTCTAGAACCTATTTCCAATATCTTAGGTTGCACCTAAGAACCCAATATGATTGTCCTTTTTCCTAGACAATCCAATATCAATGTCAAGGTGGCTCTAAATATCCTCAAATGACCAACTTTCTCTTGATTTAGTTCTTCCTCAATATTCAATAGCAATTCTCCTTTTCTTCTTAAGATAATTTTGAATATTATCAAGGTGAATTTGTATGTCCTTTAATTTTCAACTATCTTCTAAGTTGGTTTCCAATCAATCAATATCTAGCTTTATTCTTAGTTGTATTTCTCGATCAAATGTCCAACTTTTCTCCTAAGTTGTCTCTTTCTATCAATATAACTGAGTCCTAGTCTTCACTAGTTTTCCTTTAACCAAGTGGAAATGCCCTAGCATCCAAATTAGGGTTACTATTCCTTGTACCATAAATCTCTACTCAATAAGACCTTTAAAAATAGAGTCAAATTCTTCACTTTCTTCAAAGTGGACAGAATCTATATTAACTTTATCAAAAATGGACAAAGTTAAATAATGGTGGATAGTACAATAAACTCTATAAAAAAATGGACAGAGTCAAGTGGTAGCTCTGATTCCACTATTGGTTTTTTAAGACTTACTATCACAAAATATCATAGGTACCAATATAAAATAGCCACAATATTAAATATCAAAATAACAATATAATGAGTAGAATAATATATGAATAAATTAATATTTATATCAAGGTCAACATAATATTAAAAATAACATTCACTTATATAATCAAATATAAATGTAAATGTTCTAATTCATTCATGAACTATGCATGAAAAAACTTACAATATTAATTGCTCAAAATATATATACAAGATTTATTCCTTTTTTTGTACCTCTTTAAAATTGGGTAATCTGATATTCAGATTACAATATAGATTCATGAAGCTTTATCCTCATAATATAGACATAGAATATGACTCTTCATGTACTTGAATATTTATATCCACATGACAAGTCCTATGACATTTGGTTTATCATATTACCACTTGCATACTAGACTCTTCACTTTCTTCTTACTCACACACTTGAATCTATGACACTTGCACACATCTACTTGCACTCCTACTATAAGACACTTGTACATATTCTATCAATACATTCTTGAACTCTAAATTACATGACACTTGTACATTTCCTACACAATGTACCCTTACATGACACTTGTGCATTTCTTACACATTGACACTTACATAAAATGGGAAATATAAATCACACATGTAAACTATAGAGTCAACCCTAATATTTTACATATTTATGATTTATACCATTATGGTACAATGGGGGTATATTAGCATGTACCAAATAATATAATATTCCTCAACATATACACTTTTTCTAATCTAAATATTTGCAATAGTAACCAATGGTACTTTAATAATTAAATGTACCAAATAATGTAATACCGCCAACAATTTGGGATCTCTCACCAATTAATCGTACACCCTGAGAAGTCACCAAAATATAGTAGCTAGACTACTACCTTCTAATACAATGGAATTAGGTATAGAAAAATAAATTTTACAAACCTAGGAATAACATTGTAAAAGAACAAATGTTAGAAAAATTTTAAAAAATTGCTAAGTCTCCAAAGTGGGGTGATTTTCTCAAATTCCAATTGGATCCAAAATAATTTTCTTGCAAAGTGAACATACTAGCTTGTAGGAGCGATTCACAAGAAAATGCGAGCAAATCACTAACAAAATCAAGTGATTCACTTACTTTCTATAGCAAACCACTCATTGGTCCATAGAGGGGTAAAAAATCAAGCAAGAACTATTTGAGAGCAACATCCTAGCATATAGTAGTGTACTAAATTATTTTGGAATTATTCTAAGCCCATTAGAGACATGTTTAGAGGAATATAAAATTTGGAGGTGCATCATTTTGTTAGAGGTACCCCTAATATTTGCTTTTACTAGGAGTAATAGTTTCTCAACATAGGTAACTCATAGAATCCATGGGATCCATTCTAAAAATATTTTGTCCATGAGAATTTATAGCTACACTCTATGAAACCCACATTGTGCTTTGCATCTCATGGAATTTTTGATGAATTGGAAAGTCCTTCGCATTCGATTAGTGGTACCTACCTCCTAGTTTTCTAATTTTGTTGTGATTGAGGTATAGTCCTTTTTCCCATCATGTCATTCACTTAACAATTACATACTTAATGAATTTGAAACCTTGATGTTATTTTTATTCTTATGTATTGAACCATCACACACACTTCCTCACTATAGTTAACCCTTTATTTTATTTAAGTCCATCACTCTCTTAATCATTAATGTATTTTTATGTTTTACACCTTACTTTTAGTGCAATTAGTGTAAGTTGGCATAGGAGTATTTAGCAAGGATAGTTGGGAGTTAGAATAAATCTAAATATTGGGAGAAGTCATTAGCACTTCATTCCAAATTTTGTGAAACTAAAATAAGGGTGCATCTTAAATTTTAAGTCAATACAATTCCCTAGTTCAATAGGAACACAAGCATTGTTATCATGGAGGGTAGTTCCAACTATTATCAAGTGTCGTAACTCAATGGCTATTATTTTTTAAAATGAGTGATGTGATCAATAGTTGAATCCCCCATAGCTTTCAAATGAATATTATTTCTCCATAATAGACTTTCTACTTTGTAATATTGAGGGGATTCATGTGGATTTTCAAGGATGCATGTGTGTTATACACCATGACTAATGAAACCATGTTTAATGATATGATATTTTTCATACCCTATTATGAGAAGAGCGTTGTAGCTATGGTGATAGAGATAATATTGTCTTATTATAGAGGTTATGGGTTTGAATACCATTTTAATTGGAGAATTAAATGAATGGGGTATTTGACTTGCCACAACACTAGATACAAAATCCAATGTAATATTTGATGTGGTATCCTCATTTGTAATTGGTAAAAGGGTATTGAGTTATCCAAATGAATACCTCTTATTACTAACACAAAATATTATAATTTTTAATAGGCTCTTTGAACTATAATAGACTTGGATTGATGGATATGGCATTGGATATAAGTTTTTGAGAGACTTTTGATCATAAGATTAACTCTTGGGCATATCTTTTAGAGAATGTAAGAAAGTACAAGCACTAGCAAGACATATCATTTTATTTTACCTTACTCAAAGGATATTCTTAGTATTCATGTGAGGCCCATAGACATTATGGTTAGAGGGGAAGGTGTTAAGGCTTTGCATTCTAAGGGATGCAATTTTGAATACTTGCATAGCCTTTTTGAATAGTTTCAATGTGCTGAGATTTGATTGCAAGCTAACATATAAGTTGGTCGACATGGTACCTTTGCAAAAGTGTTTGAATAAATAAATATATATATATATATATATATATATATATATATATATATATATATATAGAGCCAATTATGAAAGACACATCATAACTTGAAGTTGCATACTCACTTTATCATCTAACCAAACAATAATAGATTTGATACTTTGGTGGAACCCCTTTTCTTACTATAGTGACATATGGAAGCCCTTGGTTTCTTGAATTCTTACTAGGTGGAATGCATAGTTAGTGTTGAAATATAATTTACCAAAATAAAGAAACATTGCAATAGATTATTCACTTATTCCCTATATAATGGCATAAATAGCTAGTATGTTTGATCGTCTAATAATTAACACATGATAATATCAAAAAACATCCCAAGTTAGAAGATGTGTTCTAATACCTCCTTCACTATCAAGCTTTCAAGATGAGAAGGCACCTTATTTTTTATTTAGGATCATTTAAACGAAATGTCTAAATAATATTTAAAATTTTAAAAATAAAGGGACAAGAAATCTAAAAAAACACTTCAAGAAGTCTACTTGAATTGACTATATTAAAGAAGAATACAAGAAAAAGTTTTATCAATAATGTTATAAAAATATTGAAGATGTAGTTAAGAAGGGAGGTGGTGATGATTTTCACTTCTTTGTACATGGTGAAATCAAAGGAGAGACCTCATATTCCCTAGTAATTGGGACTTGCCTTGACTCAAAGGTAGTCCAACACCAATGATACTCAAGTAATAACTCCACAAGATATCCCAAGATAAAAGGGTCACTCCATGCACAAAGATGCTTATAGAGCAGTACTTGATATGCTCAATGATTTATTACAATGATAATAGTTTTTCTTTATGTACACATCATATTATTATATCTTGGTGAGAGTATACCTATCCCTAATTGAATCCTAAACCCCTATCCAACTCATTATTATAATATAATAATCCAATGCAATAAACCATAGGTTATATGTGTCCCATGCCAGCTATCCAAAACAACCATATGCAATATAATATCATATCCCTATATACCTATCCCCAGTTTTATAACAAATGATTACTTCAAAGTTATTGCTTCCATTTATTGGCACGAGTTTAATCAAATATACAAGCTAAGTATACCTCTTTCATTTGATCACTTCTTCAAGGAGAATGGTTATAGTGGTATGATGGTTAAGGCTAATGATGCTCATAAACTTTTGTATGGGTACATTCAATTTACTTCCTTGAGATAGATTTCTTAGATGGATCCTACTTATTTTTCCTCTTTGTTATTATTTTTATGGATGGGGTGCTTTTTAGATTATTGTAAAGCATGCACTTTCTCATGGGGAATCATAGGAGAAGACTCGCTAGTGACAATTGTATATTTGTGAGCTTTATGGATAGGGTGCAATTTTTAATTTGTATATTGATGATCCCCTTGTGATATGGATTTGACATCATTGATCAAGGAGATGGGGTTACAACTTCATTATCATGGAGTGCTTGATCCAACCTATATATTTATAGTATATTTACAAGAACAACAAATAATTATTATGATTAATATTTTAGCCATGGAAGTTCATGTTCACATGCTAAAGTATATTAAAATTAGAAATTAAAGGTATCTGATAGAAACTATTATGACTATGCTCATTTCAAAGAAACATCTTCACCAAATTCTAAAGCTTCATACAATAGGAAAGTACTTCTTAAGGGGGAATGATTGACAAGGGTCTCTATATCTCTTTGTATCCCCTATTCAGCTTAAGGGAGGAAGTTGAAATATATTTATGGTGATCTAGTCTTAACTTGAGGCCATGAATAACCCTTTTGTAGTTTAATATTATTTATAGTCCTATGGAACCTTCCCCACATTATAATGGTGATTGTATTATATTTTTGAAATATTTTATGTTAAGGTTGGTTCTTTAACCTTGATATGAGGTCAACTATAATTTGGATAGTTATACCCTAAGGTACCATTCATTTGATCATAAATGTGATTCCAATTTATTTATGTTAGTGATATTGTTTTGGTGTCTATGTACAACCTTCATGTTGTGTACTATCTATGACACATTTTTTTCTTTATGGGTAATGCATTGATTATGTTTTTTTTAAAGTATTATTTAATTTGATAGTTATTTTTAAGATTAATAGGAAGTATAGCAATTAAATTTAATAAAATTCAAAAATATTTTATTTGAAAATATGTGAGAAAAACATTTTGGTTTCCTATTTGTAAGTGGGATATAGGGTTCAGGAAGGAAAGAACATTGGAGGTGTAGGCTTGAAAAATAATAAAATAATGAGTTTAATGTAGCACAAGGGAGAGTATTCCTAGAGGGAGACATGATTTGGAAGGTATGGAGATGGATCCTAAGGTTTTGTGATAGTTTTTTTCCAAATTGTACAAGTGTACAATTTGCATTGAACGATCTATGACTTTCATAAAACTACTTATAGGGTCACCAAATCGTACAAAAGGCTATCATGTACAATTTACCACTTGTTTAATTTGTTGAAAATCATTTTGCAACTTAATTCAATCAGTTTTGTAATTGATTTCTTTGAAACCTTGATTTTTCCTTGTGGCAAGTTTAAACTACACAATTGCACTCAAAAATTGGGCAACAATCATTTGTACGGTTTCATGATCAAGATGTATAGTTTTACTAAACCGTTTCTGAATACTTCATTCATAGATTTTCCAATTTGCACACTAGTATTCTTTAGGAAATATTTGGGTTATCTGTCTAGTGCAAATGTCAACATAATTCTATAGCATGCAAACCTAAATTCATTCTCAATGATTTATTATCAACACCAATGTTTCCAAAACTTGTACAATAGTATAATAACATTTCTATGCAGAAATAATAATGTGCATGATTAATTTTTTAGTGTTTCATCAGGTTAAGAGTGCATAATTAGTATAATTCCATTGCCACAATGTCTTTATTCCACACCGATCTGGCCATACTTGCATAGAACACACAATTCCAAATTAACATCCATATGCACAAAAAAATTCACAATAACTCACAACTGTAATGCTAATTCCATTATTATGGTTTAATATATCTATAGAATTATAAATGGAAAGCACAATGAACAACTATGATCAACAACAACAATATCGAACTATCAAGAACTATCCTTCAACAACTATGAGGCAACATCAATGAACAACCATAAAAATTGAATGGGGGGTCCTTATAATGCTTTTCCAGGATATTCCAAAGTGGTTCCTGAGACAACCACCATTTACAACTACCATCCCCATAAAAAATCAACTTGCATTAAGGTCTTCCTAAGTCTAATTTGATTATTATCAAATTAACCTTAAATGCACATTTCATCTAATTTCACTTAATTTCTAATTGCACTTTTGTAACTTTGTACAATTACACCCAATTGTACATTTTATAGCTTCTCATTGACACCATTAGACAAAATCCTTCCTATGTACATTTTGAAAAACCATGCAGTTAGCAAAATTATCAACTAGAAAAATTGTGCAAATCCTATTTTCACTTCTTCTTCTAGGAAGTGGATTTTCTACCTACATTTACCCTCCCCTTTACATCAAGTGGTATCCTCATAAAATTTATTGTCTTAGTCTTGGCTGATTGGTCTTGCTTAAGATAATCAATTTGAATGCGAAGGATAGAACACTCATTCTATAACCTAGTCGTATAATGGCTAAGTTCCATAGTTTTCACTTGATATTTTTTGGCCTTCTATTCTATAGTAGCTAGGAGTTGCACTATGAAGCAGAGATTCATTAACTAAAACACATACAATCCGTAGAAATAGAGAAAATGCAAAAGGTTACTGATATTACTTGCTAAGGATAATGGCGCTTACAAATACCCATATCATACAAAATCGAAATCCCCCCAAATACCCTATTTCCCATTTTTCCACCTAGAACAATCTATTTGAAATTTGAATTTCGGGGGTAAACTTCCTGAGGTCATAACTAATCGCTCATTACTCGAAATGACTACTGGTGTATGTTTTTGGAAAGCTCTCAGAGGGGTTTCTGGCTTAGTAATATGTTTTTGCATATTACTGCCATATTTTAGCCCTTAAAAAGGCCTCTAAGGTCTTCAAAACTGACCTCCAAGTTTTACTAGAAGGATTTTCACTAGTTTTGATAGGGTAGAAGACCTTAAAATTTATATATATCCCAAACCACTCAGGATATTGGGATGATTCTTTCATAATTGGGTCTATTTCCCCATCCTCTTATAAAATAAACAAACCTTAGAACAAAATAAAACAAATATAATTTTAGGTAATGTAAGATCACTCTTACACTATTGGATGCTCCTGCATCACACTAAATCCTTCTCCCACTCAGATGTACTCTTGTGTATCTTATAATTCAATGCTACCTCTATCTTGATAGCAACAACCAATGCCTTATCCTTCTCTATGCTGAGTCTCAATTTCTATTGCAATTCCACTTCGTAATCCCATATACGCTCTTCTTTCACTCATAATTATGCCTTATGATCCATGATTAGATCATTGTATTGCTTGGAATCACTTATTAGCTCTTAAATATTGTGGTACTTTAGTTGTAGTTGTTCATCAAAAGCCTTTAACAACTCATACTACCATTTAAATTGTGCTACATATTGTTGCAACAGAGCTTCCTACTCTTCCAACTGCTTATTCTACTCTTCAGCCTGCTGAACCATAAGTTGTTTTTCCTGTTCCTGTGAGTGTAAATTATCCTCATAAACCAGCTTAATTGTATCTCATTCAGCTTCTACTATTTTCAACTTCTCTTAAACCTCAATCTTGATATGCTCTATTTCTTCTTCAATCGTAGCCATTTCTCTTTGAGTAGCATCCACTTCATCTTTTTGTGTTTTCTTGGCTTGATAAATTTGTTCAAGCCCCAAGATAAACCACTCGATCCATCATGTTAGTAAATTCAAATTTTGAAGGATGAAGACCAATTCTGAAGGTTCCCTTTGAAATTTAGTGTTTGGTGTGTTTAATGGATATCTCGAATGCTTACTCTCATCCAATTACACTTAGGGATGCTCCATGTAATTCATCTTCACTTCATGTGGTAACTTTGTTATTCCCAACATACTCATTATATCTCCTCTAAGTAACAACCATGGGTATTATGCATGGATATGAGCTATTTGTCATGTATGATCTTCACTAAACACCCACTCCATAATATTTTCTAATTCAACGAAGGTCTCCTCCCTCCACTGTGTCAAACATCTTATGCCTCCTTGGAAAAATTGCAACCTGGTGTTGTTGAACATGTCACAAACTTGCTCGAGGAAGTGGTTCATCTATATTTCTATATCCTCATAATTTCCATTTGATACATTGAACTAAGGTACTTTAATCAAAAAACTTGTGCCAAGCTTTTCATCCCTTTCTCATAGTGGGGTATGTTCCTCCTCTTTCTCTTATTGATCTAAACTTCCTACAAGTTTTTTTATTGCACCAGTCACATTCTCTTATTGTGGTGAGATGTGAGCTACAGACATGTTTGTCTCTTCGTCAGTTCGTTTGATCTCATCAACATGGATGATTTATTTCAAAAGCTGCTACTTTTCCACATGTACCTGTACTTCCTTTTATAGTCTGGCAATTCTTCATTTGCTAAGATTTCATTCTATGGATGCAACTATAATTCCATCACTGTTGTGGTTATTAGAATTGGATCAAACCAGTCTTGTGATGGTTGTGTGTTCTCTTGCTTTGACTTATTGTTGCCTCCTTGCATCACTATATTTATCTAAGGTTTCTTTCTCTCTGGTAGGGTTGCCATCACTTCCTTATCTTTGGTTTTTAATGGTGAACTTACTCGATCCATCCAATCCTTATATGCCTCCAACAATTCAAAATCATTGTCTTATAATAATGCAAGAGATCCCATTGCTTCTTCCCATTGTTCTGTGTTAATCAACACATTAATATCCATCATATCCAAATCATCAAAATCTAAAGGCACATTGCCAATATTAGTGGGCATATTTTTTGGTTGCTCCTTCTACATAGGAGTTCTCTCTTGCAACTATCTCTCACTCTGCCTACGCGTCCTAATATATACCATATTGGATGTTAGTGCTACTACCTCTTCCTTTTATTGAGATGATGGTTGCTCCTGCAGCCTTTGTTCAAGTGCCTATTGCTCCAAGGTAGGTTTCATCTATCTTCATCTCTTCCTGCAAGGATATAATTCCTTATTAGATGAGGTCTCATATTCCTCAATTAGGGGACGTTCAGACTTATTTGTATTCTTATTTTTTGTCTCAACTTATTTTGTGTTTGTTTCAGGATAAGTACCAACTTTACCCATTGTATTATAGAAGGTTGATCCTGTGGCAAATCATGTGGTGATGTAAGCCCAGGAAATGGAATTTCAACTTGGAAAATAGCATATAGCATGAGTGATATTGCATGGAAATTCATGTTAAAGGTATTCTTCCACTTCACGAGTAGCCTTTGGATCCGTTTTTCCAAGTAAGTTCTCCAATCATATTGCACTCCCATGAAAATACCTTCTACACATCGTACCATCCAAACAGGCATCTCAGAAGAGCATGATTCATTAGATAGTTGAGACATAACAACACTCATCGCACATGCTTTCGTATCTGATGGATATGTGAGCTTAGTGAATGATGTGATCAACATATGGGTCTCAATATGGTACATAATATTCTTCTTAACCGGTTATCCTTCTTTCAATAACCTAAATATTCATCGAAAAGCCTCTGCTAATAATTCCACCTTAAGATGGTGATTGTCAATTCACACATAGGTGCAATTCTAATAGGTACTTGTTATAGAATATTTTGTCCTAAGATGGAATTTACGCTATTGTGCTCACTCCTTGTTTTAGTGTAAGTTTCAATGGGTTCTTATATTCATTCTCACTTCATAATTTGTGATAAAATTCTCCTATGGACTGTACAAAGGAGATATCCTTAATTTCTACCTATCCTCCTTCATCTCCACTTGTTTGTTATTCAAGGGTAGCTTCCCTATGCACCTTGCTACAAAAATCCCATTGATGTGCCCTATTTAGTTCTATTTCCTCTTCGTAGAATTATGGTTATATTATTCCTCTACCACCATGCCAATTTTTTGGTCCTCTCCAGGTTGATAACCTATTCCCCTCGAAGGGTGGTAGCTACAATATTCTTGTGGTTGAAAACCTCCTTGGTCCTGTACTGGGTATGTCACTCCTTCTCTCTTGGGTCATGAATCTCTTTGGTGTAATGGTACTAGTGATAGATCAACCCTAACTGCTAAAATCCATCATAAATGATCTCAAAAATCCTTTTTGGTGCTCATTCTTCACCATTATTCATTTTAGAACCTTTACACTATCAATATTTTACAATTTGGTAATTTTAGGATAATTGCATCACAAACCACACAAACTATCTCCAAAATGTACAAATGTTCCTAAAAATATACAACTACTTGCATAAATTGTACAAGTCATATCCACAATCATACAAATGCTGTGGAAAATCATACACCACCTCTTCAAATCATATAGTTGTATCAAAATCATACAACTGTAGTCTAATTTCGTACGATTCTTCCAAAATGTACAATTTCAGATCCAAATCATACAACTTCACTATGAAATCATAGAATAAACCCTATATAATGTAAATGCACCTCCCCTCCATACAATTGCACTGGAAATCATACAAATGTACCAAAAAATCATACAATTGCACAAAAAATTGCTCAATTCAGGTTTTGATTTGCACAATATTGCTTTGAAATTGTACAATCTACCTATAAATCGTACAATTTCATTTTCAATTCATACAAAGTATGTTTTACATCCTCACTTTCTATAAAATATTCCACTTTGCATGATTTTTGTAATTAATTTTGTACATGTTGTCTCTGTGCAAATCTCTCTTTTTGGTGCATTTCCAATACCCTTTGCAATTTTTCACTTCTTTGGATGTAACTTTTCACCAGTATGTTTTAATTTTTTTAGAGAAAATATTGTATGACCATCTCCTTTATGTTTTTCCTCAAGCACTTGTTGAGACATCTTCTCTTTTCCATTGGCTGAATTTCCCTGCCCTAGGGTTTGCAATCTTCCACTTAGCTTGCTTTCTTGGAATTAACTCAAACCCTAACCCCATTTTTCAACATGATGGTTTTATCTGATAAATTTTTTATTAAAACCATAACTTCACTAGTTTGGAATTCACCCTCCAGTATGCTTATTGATAGAACTTTGGATTTTTCAGAGCAAAAACCCTAACTTTGGCAAATTTCCCTCCAAGTCTAGCTACTTTTTCAAAAATAAGAAGAATATGTGGTGCAAAGTCATGATGGGTCATTAATTTTAGAGATCTTGTGATTTTTTCATGCCCATGTATGAAAAATATTATACGATTGCACACTTCTTGCTCTTGAATGCTCCACAATTCACTATTTCCTTGACACGATTTTTCAAACTAGTAAACAATAACATGCATGGTGCCTTGTTTTATATTTAAATATCTTTGGCATGAAAATTCACCACCTCAGCCTCCTTTACATGTATTTTTGGATCTTTGCATGGATGATTTCCAACTCACCTCTTTTTGCATGCAAACTTTGTCCTTTTATTACGTTTTGTCCTCTCTTTTTTTCTTTTTTCTTTTCCTTTTCTTATTTCCTTTTATTTTTATTTTTCTTTTTCTTTTTCTTTTTTTCTCAGAAGGGTCCATCATTTCTGATTTTCAACCACCTTCTATCCTAATTGTGTCCCGAAGAATTTTCACAATTAATATTTTTTTTCTATTTTTAGACTTTTTTTTTCAATTACCTAATTTGTCAACTTACCTTCTAGGAAATCGTATAGTGACATTCACTTGTACGATCCCTTACACTTACATGTCATTTGGATGTTCCATCACCTCATTATATAAAATATTACGATTGGTTTTTGATCGATCATTTGTATGATTCACTCTTTCTTGTAGATTCTCTCTATGGTCAAAATTTGTACTAGTGTCATTTGTACGATTTGTCCCTACTTTCTAGCTTGTACGATTTGAAAATGTACAAGTATCAATATAATTTGTATGGCTTGGGTTTGTGCAATTGAAAATTGTACGATTTGTAATTGTACCATGTCATTTCAAAGCTATATTTTCTTGCTCAATTGACCGATCCCGAGGTAGGGGTAGTCTTACCATTCCACTTCTATTTGGTCAGCTTCGACTCCTATCTCCTCACACCAAGTCTACCTTTAAAATTGGCGAGCGAGTCCTTTACCTTCCTTGAATTTCCTCCTCTACAAATCATTCTATTCCTTGACCATCAACTCCTCTACCATGCAATTATCTTCTGTGACCTCATCCTATTCCTAGCGGATCTTGGTTGCCTTATAAAACTTTCTAAGGTTCACTAGACTCATCTATCTGTTGTTGTTTCCTTTCAATTTCATGTTTTATGATAAAAAATATCAAATTCTATAAGGTTTCAATTTTGAACCATTTATTATATCGGGTACCACTGCCCCATCCAACCTTTACAACTTTATTGCATCATTACCCATTGCTTCTATGACTCGAAATCAACTTCTATGGATTGATTTCTTGTTTCTCATTGAACATATGAATCAAATCACTGGGTTTAAGTTCCATATTGTGGAGATGTTTATCATACCATAATTTCCTTCACTTTTGGGTTATCTCAATTGCTTATTATGCCATGACTCTTTATTCATCTAATCGAATGAGCATGGCCATTCATTCTGAAGAACACAAGCTTATACTGAGAGGGGGGGTGAACAGTATAAGACCACTTTTAACTTTTTCTTTCAAAACAACTTTTAGATTAATATTATGCAGTATAAAAATAGCAGTAACAACAACAGCAATAAAAAAAAAGTACAAAACATCATCCACAAATTGAAACAACAATTTACGTAGTTCACCCAAGGTGGGCTACTCCACAGATAAAACTTTCCTCTAAAAGTTATATCAAATTCCTCTAGGAATCCTTCCCGATTACAATGTTTATGAGCCTCGGCTCAAAGGAGATACCTTCCCCTAATTTTTCTTTGGCTGATGATCCTTTAGAAGACCTCTACCTCCTCTACCATTAGCAAGTGGAACTCTATCCACAGAGGACACCTGTCTTCCCTGCTCTAGCTAGAGATTTCTGTCCTCAACTCTGTCATCGCAAAGTTGGTCCTCAAATTTGCACTAAACGCAGTCCTTCGATCTAGCACAAATGTCCTCTTCTGCCTCAATCTCTGTCCTCAATCTGGTCCTCAAAACAACTGTTCTCTCTATTCTGTCACAGTTGCACTTGGTCGAAAAACAACTTTCGCATGGTTCTACGCATTCACAGCAGTACATAGCACTTCGGCTATCGAATTCCTCACTTTTGCGCATTGTCTTCGAATGTCACAACACCAACAACTTTTGCTCCTTTGCCCATCCACCGCAGTACAGTCTTCACACTCTGTGCAACCACAGTAGCACGAACTTTGCACACTCAACTTCTTGACGATCGAACTTCTCCCCCACACTTTACTTGCACAGATCGCACTACGAAAACACACTTCGATCGATGCCCAAAATATTCAAATAGACCTCCTTTAATACTCAAAATTTCAAGATTGATATATTGGTCTTAGTCAGCTATTTTACCCTTCAACCTCGTCGGCTGCAAAACCCTGCGCTGCGTCGGCCCAGATTTAACTCTATCGACTTAACTGCCTCCCTGTAGCTTCTGGCGTGAAAATTCAACATGTTGTGAAATCATTATACTTTTCCTTTTAGACTCTCTCTCCTACAACATGTCGTGAAATCGCGACACTTGCTCATCCGAACAACTTTCCTGGCAATGTGTCACGAAATCACGACACTTTTCTTTCTCTGCCTTCCTGCGCTTCTCGAGTCATGAAAATGCGACATGTCACAAAATCATGACAGTTTTGCCTGCTTCGTCTTTGCCTTTCAGCATGTCACGAAATCACGACAGTTTTGCCAAAAATTTCTCTCTCCTCAAACATGTTGCGAAATCGCGATAGTTTTTCCAGCCACCTGCATACATTTTCTTACTTGTCTTTTTCTTAATATTTTTGCAACTGGGCTACCTTGATCTTCTTGGCAACTCACTGTCCATGATGAACCCTTCATCAAGACACATTCTTTGACATCAAACCAGATTGCTTCAAGAACTCTTTGACATCAATGACAACATCTTCACTTAGAGCAAAAGCAATGTACCCAAGGTACCCAAAATTGCCAACAATCTCCCCCTTTGTCATTGATGGCAATCCTTAACTGAAAACACAAGTCAAGAGCCAAAACTGAAGACAACTGATCCAACAACTAAGAATCTACCTTTGAAGTTTTTGCTTCCCTTGACTTGAAGCTCTCTTCTTCACTATGAAGCTCTCCCCCTTACTCATATCTCTCCCCCTTTGTCATCAATGGCAAAGGGCCACCTTTGGGGCTCAAGACTAAAAATGAGCCTCTTAGCTTAGTCCCTCCCCCACCTCCTGATGAGGTGATTAATTTTGGGGTGGGAGTACAACTCCCAATTTCTCCCTTAGATACTCAAACGTATCTCTTGGAAGAGGTTTTGTGAAGATATCTGCAATCTGCTCTTTAGTAGACACATATTCTACCTTGACCTGCTTATCTTGCACTTTCTCCCTTAGAAAGTGATACTTTATGGAAATATGCTTTGTCCTTGAGTGCATCACCGAATTTTTGGAAATACTTATGGCACTAGTATTATCACAAAATATGGAGATGGGTTGTTCATGCTTGATTTTGAAATCCTCCAAGGTGGTTTTCATCCAAAGAACTTGAGTGCACCCAGCCACTGTTGATATGTATTCAACTTCTGCCATAGATAAGGAAACTGAAGGTTGTTTCTTACTTAGCCAAAAAACTAAACTCTTTCCCAAAAAGAATGCTCCACCACTGGTGCTTTTCCTATCATCATTACTGCCTGCCCAATCTGCATCTGTATATGCTGTGAGAGTGAAATCATCACCTTTGGGATACCAAAGCCCAAAGTCCATAGTGCCCTTCAGATATGTAAATATTCTTTTAACTGCTATAACATGAGAATATTTCGGAGCGACCTAAAATCTGGCTACTAACCCAACAGTCTGCATGATATCTGGTCTGGTAGTTGTAACATATAATAAACTGCCAATCATCGATCTGTAATGTTTCTGATCAGCTACTGGAGATTCATCATCTTTACTCATCTTGCACCCCGTAGTCATTGGAGTACATACAGGTTTGCTGTCCATAATCCCAAATTTTTTTAACATTTCTTTGATATACTTTCCTTGAGAGAGAAATATACCGTCTTTTGATTGAGAAATATGAAGACCCAAAAAGAATGACAACTCTCCAATCATAGACATTTCAAATTCCTTTTGCATGGTGTTAGCAAAGTCTTTGCACATCTGGGTATTATTTCCCCCAAAAATGATATCATCAACATAGACAACTACAATCAGCATATCATTACCTTTATCCTTTATATACAAATTGCTATCTGCCACACCTTTCTTGAAACCTTGCTCATGAAGGTACCTGCCAAGTCTTGAATACAAAGCCCTAGGTGCTTGCTTTAACCCATACAAGGCCTTTTTCAGTTTGCACACATAGTCTGATTGATCTGAGAGAGACACGCCTTCTGGTTGTTCTACGTAGACTTCATCCAAAACTCCATTTAAAAAGGTTGATTTCACATCCACTTGATACACCTTGAATGATTTGAAGCTCGAAAGGTCCAAAAACATTCGGATGGCTTTGAGACGAGCAATAGGAGCGAACGTCTCTTCGAAGTCAACACCTTCTACTTGAGCATAATCTTTGCAAACCAACCTGGCTTTGTTTCTGACAATCTTTCCATCCTCATTGAGTTTATTTCTGAAAATCCATTTTGTGCCAATGACATTCTTGTCCTTAGGTCTTGGAACTAAATCCCAAGTTTCACTTTTCTCTATTTTATTTAGCTCTTCATCCATAGCTTTTACCCAAAATTTATCTGCACATGCTTCACTGAAATATTTTGGCTCAATCTGAGATAATAAAGAAATATTTGTAGAATCATGTGCTGAAATGACTCTTCTTCTAGTTTGTCTACTGTTTGGATCACCAATGATCAAATATTTGGGATGATGTTTCTGAACATATCGTGACGGAGTTTTGGGAAGCAGCTACTATTTTTTCTCTTATTCATCTGAAACCTCTCTGAATTCTTCTTGACAGATTTCATCACTGATTTCCTTGACAGGTTCTCTTATCCCTGTCTTCTCATCAATAGTTACATTTATGCTCTCTACGACTGTATGCGTTATTTTGTTGAAGCATCTGTAAGCTTTGCTTCTATTGGAGTAACCAAGAAAAATTCCCTCATCACACCTAGGATCAAACTTACCCAGATTCTAATCTTCCCTTATGATGAAGCACTTACTCCTAAACACTTTGAAATGTTTTACTGTAGCTGGTCTTCCTTTCCACAACTCATAAGGATTTTTATGATGATTTACTCTAAGTTGGGCCCTGGTGATAATGTAGACTGCTGTACTAACTGCCTCTTTCCAGAAACCATCTAAAAGTTTTGACTCATTTAACATAGCTCTAGCAATATTTTCTATAGTTATGTTTTTTCTTTCAACTACTCCATTTTGTTGAGGATTTCTTAATGCTGAATATTCTCTTTTAATTCCCTGTTGCTCATAGTATTTCACAAATTAATTTGAGGTAAACTCTCCTCCTCTGTCCGATCTCAAGCATTTGATTCTCTTTTCAGTCTCATTCTCAATTATTTCTTTGAAAGCTTTGAATTTTTCAAAGGCTTCAGATTTTTCTTTGAGAAATGTCACCAAAGTCATTCTAGAATAATCATCTATAAACAGCATGAAGTAGCTTTCCCCCTAAATTCTCTGAGTTCTAGTGGGACCACATAAATCAATATGAATGAGATCTAATGGTTTTGAAGAAGTATACCCTTTTGATTTAAAACTGGTTCTGGTCTATTTTCCATGTTGACAAGGACCGCAAATGGTGTTATGGGGCATTTTTATTTTGGGAAAATCTCTAACTACTTCTTTGTTACTAATTTTGACAAGATTATCAAAGCTTAAATGCCCCAATATTTTATGCCATAACCAACTCTCATCTTCTTGAGTTAGAAAACATTTTTCCTTTTTTATCTCACTAAGCATGTAAAGATTGTTTGGAGTCCTTGTAGCACTAGCAATGAGTTTTCCATTTTTTTCTTTACGAATCTCACATCTATCTGAAAAGAAAGATACTATGTGTCCTTGATCACAAAGTTGACTCACACTTAGAATATTATGTCTTAGACCTTATACATAAAGCACATTTTCAATCTTAGATTTCCCATCCAAGATAAGAGTCCCTTTACCACAGATTTTTGCAGACCTGTTATCTCCAAAACTAACTGTTCCTCTGTTAGTGTTTTTTAAGACCAAAAACTTTTCTTTTTCACCAGTCATATGTTTTGAACAACCACTATCAAGATACCATTTCTCTACCTTGTCTTGAGCATGAAAAGCAGTTTGAACTATCATTGAATTAGACTTGATCTCATTTCTTTTTTTAGTGAATTTAAGGCTAGGTCTATCCAACCTGCACATCCTTGCTATATGCCCAACATTCTTGCAATTGTAACACATAACATTTTTATCCATAAGAGGTGCAAAAGAGTTAACAGTTTCTTTACTATGGCTATTCACAGATTTAATGCAATGTATAGCTTTGTGACCAAATTTCTTGCAAGAAAAATAGTAGCCATAAAAAGTAAAATGTAACTTGTTTTGATGCCTTGGATGTTTGATCTTCTTGTGACCAACTGGAATCCATCGTTCTTCAGGCTGAAGATTGATCTTACTGTCTCTTCTTCCTATCATGATGTTTTATAACAGAACTCTATTCTCTGAAATCCTTTTTTGAAATTGTACGTTCTTCTAATAGATCCTTCTCCAAGCTGTTAGGCTTTATCTGGAGAAGCCAGCTCTGATACCAATTGAAGAACACAAGCTTATACTGAGAGGGGGGGTGAACAGTATAAGACCACTTTTAACTTTTTCTTTCAAAATAGCTTTCAGATTAATCTTATGCAGTATAAAGATAGCAGTAACAATAGCAGCAATCAAAACAAAGCACAAAACATCATCCACAAATTGACACAACAATTTACGTGGTTCACCCAAGGTGGGCTACTCCACGGATAAAAATTTCCTCTAAAAGTTATATCAAAGTCCTCTGGGAATCCTTCCCGATTACAATGTTTATGAGCCTTGACTCAAAGGAGATACCTTCCCCTAATTTTTCTTTGGTTGATGATCCTCTAGAAGACCTCTACCTCCTATGCCCTTATCAAGTGGAACTCTATCCATAGAAGACACCTGTCTTCTCTGCTCTGGATGGAGATCTCTATCCTCAACTTTGTCATCGCAAAGCTGGTCCTCAAATTTGTACTAAATGTAGTCCTTCGATCTAGCACAAATGTCATCTTCTGCCTCAATCTCTGTCCTCAATCTGGTCCTCAAAACAACTATTCTCTCTATTCTGTCATAGCTGCACTTGATCAAAAAACAACTTTCACATGATTTTGCGCATTCACAATAGTACACAACACTTTGGATATCGAACTCCTCACTTTTGTGCGTTGTCTTCAAATGTCGCAACACCAATAGCTTTTGCTCCTTTGCGCATCCATCGTAGTACAGTATTCACACTCTGCACAACCACAACAGCATAAACTTTGCACACTCAACTTCTTGATGATCGAACTTCTCCCTTGCACTTTACTTGCATAGATCGCACTATGAACACATAATTTGATCAATGCCCAAAACATTCAAATAGCCCTCCTTTAATACTCATAATTTCAAGATTGAGATCTTGGTCTTACTCGGATGTTTTACCCTTCAACCTCGTCAACTGCAAAACCCTGCGCTACGTCGGCCTAGATTTAACTCTGTCGACTTCACTGCCTCCTTATAGCTTCTGGCGTGAAACTTCAACATGTCGTAAAATCATGACACTTTTCGTTTCAGACTCTCTCTCCTACAACATGTTGCAAAATTGTGACACTTGCTCATCCGAACAACTTTCCTGGCAATGTGTCACGAAATCATGACACTTTTCTTTCTCTGCCTTCTTGCGCTTCTTGAGTCGTGAAAATGCGACATGTCACGAAATCACGATAGTTTTTCTTTCTTCGTCTCTGCATTTCAGCATGTCACGAAATCGTGATAGTTTTGCCAAAACTTTCTCTCTCCTCAAACATGTTACGAAATCGCGACAATTTTTCTAGCCACCTGCATACATTTTATTACTTGTCTTTTTCTTGATCTTTTTGCAACTGGGCTACCCTGATCTTCTTGGCAACTCACTGTCCATGTTGAACCCTTCATCAAGACACATTCTTTGACATCAAACCAGATTGCTTCAAGAACTCTTTGACATCAATGACAACATCTTCACTTAGAGCAAAAGCAATGTATCCAAAATTGCCAACACACTCTTCCAAACTTGCTTGATCACCCAAGTGATACTACATAGCTATCCATAATTGGGTACCAATAACTCGACTGGTACTATCATCTCCCAAAAATACATTAAATAGAAAGGTATATGGTCCATCATTTGTTTGAAGGTTATCCTATAGGCCCAAAGAATAGATGGAAACCTTTATTCTCAATATAATCCCTTTATGCCACAAGTCTTATATAATGTAGAGATGAAGACCTTATTAGTTGCCTCTACCTACCCATTTTCTTGAGGGTAATAGGGAATTGATAATCAGTGCAAAATCCTAAAAAATTTTGTTATATTTTTGATAACCTCATTAAAAAAGTGACCTCCCAGATCACTTGTTATATGTAGTATAATTTTGAATCTTGTAATCACTTATCCATACAAGAACATGTTGTACTCTTTGCTAAATTATATGGCAGTGCCATTTCTTCTACCTATTTTATTAGATATTCTATTGCTACCATAATGTACCAACACTTTTACTTACGGGTGGTTTTCAAAGGTCCAACAAAATCCCACCCCTATATTTCAAACAATTCTTGAGGTTGTGATGGATACAATGGCATAAAATCTCTATGTACTAGCTTTACCACTCTTTGGCAAGTGTTACACGTATATACATGTTATTTTGCATCCTTGTATAATGTAGGCCACCATAGTACTACCAAGAGTACCTTTTTAGTAGTAGCATTTTACCCCATGTATCCTCTTACCAAGCCTTCATGAGCTTCCTTTAGTGTTGCATTGACTTCTTCCATCACGTATCTTTGTAGAATTTTATTCGTGCCCATATTATATAAGAATCCAACTATGAGTTGGAAAGATGTTGATTTCATAATCACTTTTCTCTTTTCTTGTGTTTTCAAGTCTTGCAACAACTCTCATGTGGATAAATATTGCCCAATTAACTTGTACCATGATGCCACAACATTAATGGCAAATAACTGAGCATCAAGGAATTCATCCAAAACTCCCATCCCTATAGCTTCTTTTGATCGTATCTGAGACAACTGGTCTACAATCACATGCTTCTTACTAGGTTTGAATACTATTCAGAATATGAATTCTTGTAAGGTAACAAGCCACCTACTGACTCGGACTTAAATTACTAGTTTATTTATAAAATACAACAAAGCTTGATGATCAATGTAAAAGGAAAAAGTGTTTACCAGTAGGTAATACCTAAAATTTTGTACAAAATATACCATCCCTAGGGTATGTGGCTCCATTGTATATTAATTCCTTTCTACCTATGACAACAAGTGACTTGCAAAAAAAATAGGTTGGTCCAGCCTAAATTGTCCTTCTTGAGCCAATGCACATTCTATCACAAAATTGGAAGCATCAATGTGGACATGGAACTCTTTATCCCAATTAGGGAACACCAAAATAGGGTTGCTAACTAGCTTTGCTTTCAATTCTTTGAAAGCTCCTTGGTGCTCCTCTGTCCAGCTAAAAGGAATATTCTTTTTAGTCAAATAATCCAATGAGAAGAACATGTGTGCATAGTTCTTGATAAACCTTCAATAGTAACCCATAGATCCCAAGAAGGTTTTTAATGAAATCACATCATATGGTTCCTCCATATATAGGATGACACGAATCTTATCAGGATTAGTCTTCAGTACTTCTCTACACACTATATGTCCTAGTAGTTTCCCATATGGTACCATCAAAAAATATTTTGTGGGGTTTAGGAAGATTCATGCATTCCTACATCGGCTCATACATTCAGTTAAAGACAATATATGGTCCTTGATCTTATCGTAAATCGACCAATCATCCAAGAATACCTTAAAATTCCTTGTCACGTTGAAATGTGGCTAGGGCATTACCTAATCCAAACGATATTCTGTTGTATGCATAAATACCATTTTCTATAACAAATATGGTTTTTAGCTTATCTTCCTTGGCTATATTGATTTGATTATAGCCAAAGAATCCATCTAAGAATGAATATATTTCATGTCCTAATGTCTTCTCTTGAATAGAATATGTGAACGAAATGGGAAAGGGATATTTAATTTTTACTGCATTCAAACTCTAAAAGTCAATGTAGATTTGAATATTATCCACTTTCTTTTTCAAAGTGACCACAATAGGAGGCACCCACTCACTCATGGTGACCCTAAATATAATGCCAACATCCAACATATTTTCTATTTTTGTGTTTACCAGAGCTGCATATTTAATATTAATCATATATGGTCTTCATATTACTAATTGTACCCCAAAAATTAATTTGATCTTGTGGACACATAATTCTAGTGTTATACCTTTTAAGTCCTTATATGTCCATGCAAAAACATCCTTATATTCTAAGAATATCTTGATATTTATTTCTTTTAGCACTGGATCCTAGTTTTCATCGTAGTGAATCATTCTAGGTTCACTTTCTATCCCTAGATTCACATCTACGATTCATGGTCCTTCATACTTGATGTTTTTAGGCTCTACCTTAGCCTTTTCCACATTTTTTTTATGCTTTGGTCTCACATCTATCTTTGCATCTCCAACTGTATATTCTGCAAAAATTTATAGAAATAGCTATTTCTCTTGTTCCTCTTCTTTTGGTTTCATGTTGACCTTCTTCTCGTCTTGTTTTTTGTGGTCTCTTCTATGTTAATACATAATTAGTTGGGCTGAAACACCTCGTACTCCTTCATATACCAATAAATAAGTATGCTATCAAATCAATATTTATCTTTGCTACAATCATCTAGGTACAATATCCCATCTTTGTTAGGTTCATATTCTTCTTCACCTGAAGAACTACCTAACTCATCTGTCATGGAATCATCCTCATTGATTCTTTGATTATTTAGATTAATCATATATTTGTGTTGTCCCTTATTGAACGTGATCTAATATTTTACCTAGTTGTGATTAAATTTGGCTAGTCATAGCCAACCCCTTCTCAAAAGTGCATCATATGCAAGATTTTGCATTGTAATTACAACAAAATCCAAGATAAATTCTTGATCAAGTATTATCACTTGTTGTGTTGTCAATACTCCCTTTGTCTCAATTTCATACTGGTTAACACCATACAACTAAAAAATTAATACCCACAGAGATGAAGCATCAATCTCTCTCAAATTTTTTTCTAGTAGCATGTTTACATTGGATCCTCCATCCACAATAACTTGTGTTAATTTGTACCCCATTATCTCTATGTGAACTAATGCTAGTTTCTTTCCAACATCAATCATTAGGATGGCCAGATCCATAAAAAAAAAAATTGTTCCTTCTCTTGTATAGGTTGGATTTCCACCTCCATAATTTTTTATGGTTGCACCTCCTCTTCCATATTCTTATGCAACGATGGTATGGATTCCAACAAACTAGCCACCTTTATCTTGATGATTGTATTCAAAACCTGTATTGCCATATTTTGTACAGTTGCCTTATATTTCGATGTGCAAGGCTTCTTTAACTCCTTTTTCTTTGTAAGCCTAACTTGCTTATCCTTTTTGGCTTCTTATTCAAGTACCTTATTTATCACTTGCCATCTCTACTTACTTTTAGCATGTTATGGGTAAGTATTTTTCTTGTCCTTACTCTACATTATGGCTAGTACTTATTCCTCAGTATTCTCTTCCTTCACTGAAGGTACGTTAATATCTAAGTAATTTACATTCTATGAGCCACTTGAAATTGCTTTCTTAGGATAATTGACTTCTTTGTGGTTCCCTAGACCACACCATCTACACATGTGTAGTATTATTCTATGTCAACTATGTCATCTGAGAATAAGGATAATTCTTTGCAAAATTCCCCCATTCTTGATAATTGCAACATTGTATGATAGGTCTTCCTTCTAAATCATACTATAATCGACTCTAGCCTCCTTTTTGATTACCCTTATTTGTCATTCCTTCTCGTCGACTATTCTTGTAACCTCTATTGGTTGTATTCTATCCACTCCCTTGAGGTTTTGGTTTCTCCTCTTGATCTTGAATCGTGAGGGTTTTTTGGTGAACTTTTGTATTAAATGGATATTCTACCACTTTGTGTCCTAGCACATTACATATGTAGCAATATTCATTTTGAGGGCAATTTATATTTGAATACCCTTTGACCTTACATTATGTACACTAGATATCCTTTTGATATCATCATGTATCTTTCATGGCTTCTCTTATGAGCTTACCAAAATATTTATGGAATGACTAAATGGTCTGATATATTGTATCTTCTTCACCACTATTTGAATATTCATGCCTAGTATGTTTTGCGACTCCCACTATCATCTACTTTACCTCTCAAAATTCTTCATTTTTTCTAATACTTCCTCAAGTTGATGACGATACTTCCTTCATATTCTTTTTGTATCTTGGTAGTATCCCATCAAGAAACCATATCTTTACCAATGTGTCTATTGGTGGTATTTACATCTTATTATCTAACTACTTTAGTCATAGATTATATGTCTTTACATCCTCATCGACACCTTGCTTCATGGTGTATATCTCAGTGACAATATCACCATCATCCCTCAAGGGTTTGAATTCTTCAATGAATGCATCCTTCATTGTATTTCATATTTGGAATGTTGTTGTATTCTCTCGCTTTAGATACCAATATATTATGAGTCCTCGTAGTGTGGAAGAAAATAATTGCAACCACTCATCTGGTTGATTTACACCATTCACTTTCTAAATGGTTATGCATGTCCTGATATGTCTCATCAAGTCCTCATTCCATTCCCCTATAAAGGGTGGATATATTTTTTTCCCTAATTTTGTAGCTATGCTAGCCATTGTTGGATTTCCTTCCTCATCACTTGAGGAGGTATCTTCTAAAATCTTGAACTGATTCCTTCCTTGGATGGGTGTTCCACTACACTGCTCTTCATCAGATGTTTCTATTTGTGGTACCTTATTTTCACCAAATAGTCATCTCCCAACCTACTATGCATCCTCACTCTATTATATTCTTCATCAAAATGTTGATTGTGGCCTTGGTTCTCCTTCCTAAAATCTCATTTCCTGTTGCTCTGGTGCCTAAATCCCATCCTCTATACCCCTTTCAACATTCATGTTGCTTGTTCAGGTGTTACCATCCACTCATTGTCTTCACACATAGTTCTTCCATCAATGTTTTCTCTTACATAAATGTTCTTTATTAATCTTGGTGGTTCTTACACCCTTTCTTTTGTATCTACCAGCAATGCCTACCACCTTTTAGTATCTCCTTATGAAGTCTATACCTGTTCAATTACAAGTTCATTCATAGAGTTGTTTACAGTCTCCCTTTGAGAAATTCTTGTGTTTCTTCTAATCGAGACTTTATCCTCTCCTATATTCTATCACTTATGTCCTCATAAACTTGTATTTGTCATCCAAATTCAATTGGTTCTTATTTACCATTTATCACTTGTAGGTCCCTCTTTATCAACAACAATTATGATCCAATTTTGATAAAATTATCAAAATGTTCGATTAGGAAATAGTGCTAAATGTAGCATAGGGGAGAGTATTCCTAGAGGGGGATGTGATTTGAAAGGTTTGTATATGGATCCTAAGGTTTTGTGATAGATTTTTTCCAAATCATACAAGTGTACAATTTGCCTTGAATGTTCAGCGACTTTCACAAAATTGCTTGTACAATCACCAAATTGTATAATTGTATGATCCAAATCATATAATAGGCTAGCATGTATGATTTTTCGCTTGGTCAATTTGTTGAGAGCTATTTTGCAACTTAATTCTGTTAGTTTTATAATCAATTTCTTTGAAACCTTGGTTTTCCTTATGTGGCAAGTTTAAACTACACAATTGCACTCCCAAATTGGGAAACGATCATTTGTACTGTTTGGTGATCAGGATGTATAGTTTCACCAAACCTTTTTTGAATACTTCATAGATTTACCAGTTTACACACTATTATTCTCCAGGAAATACTTGGGTTATCTATCTAGTGCAATTGTCAGCATAATTCCACACCATGCAAACCCTAATTCATTACCAATGATTTATTATCATTACCAATGTTTCTATAAATTGTACAATAATAATATTTTTTACAAAAATAATAATATGCATTATCAATTCTTCAGCCTTTCCCAGGGTTAAGATAGGGTTAAGAGTGCATAATTAGTATAATTCCATTTCCACAATATCTCTATTCTACACCACTCTAGCCATACTTGCATGATACATATAATCTGGAAGTAACATCCATATGCACAATAGAATTAAAAATAACTCACAATTGTAATGTTGTTTTCATTATTATGGCTGAATATATCTATACAATTATCAATGACAAGCACAATGAACAACTATGATCAACAACAACAATATTGAACTATCAAGAACTATCCATCAACAACTATGAGACACCATAAAAATTGAATGGGGGGTCCTTATAATGCTTTCCCAGGCCATTCCAAAGCATTTATTGAGACAACCACCATTTACAACTACCATCCCCATAAAAAATCAACTTGCATTAAGGTCTTCCTAAGTCTAATTTTATTATTATCAAATTAATATTAAATGCACATTTCATCTAATTTCACTTAATTTCTAATTGCACATTTACAACTTTGTACAATTACACCCAATTGTATGTTTTATAACTTCTCATTTGTACAATTAGACAAAACCCTACCTGTGTACATTTTGACAAACCATACAGTTAGCAAAATTGTGCAAATCATGTTTTCATTTATTCTTCTAGGAGGTGGATTTGCTGCCTACATTTAACATTAAGGACAAATCTTGACTAGATAGTACTCATATAGATCAAGGAAAGAGTGTTGGAAATATGAGCAAGTTTTGTTGTCATTGATGTCAAGAGGATGATGACCAAGTTTCATTTTCATCCATGCATTCATGTCAAGAGGTTGATGTCCAAGTTTCATTGTCATTAATGTCTTCCAATGGTTTTTCCAAAAAGGCAAAGAAGCAGGTTTAAATGGAAATAATAATATTATAATATCTAATATTATAATATTCTAGGTTACAGGTTGGTTTGAAGAAAAATGAAGGCCAAGGAGTTATCAAATTTTAATTTCTCCAAAAGACCCATTTGGCATATTTTAAAGACTATGGTTTAATTTATTTAAATTTAAATATTTTAACCATAGGTTAAAATTTAAATTTAAATAATAAATTAAGGTGCCAAAGTTTAAATTAAATTTGAATTTCTAAAGTTCACCGACGTGTTAAACAATTTGGCATATGGTATAAAAGGGGGCAAGTTTATTTCATAAAAATTATCCATGCGAATGTTAATTGCCCAAAGGAAATCATGTGCTGCATTGGTGAGGAAAATATTCGCATGTGTTTAAAGACTTAAGAGGGCAAACATGGCAATAAAGACAAGGGGAGCACCAAGGTTCAAGGTGCTTGGTAGCGCAAGTGGTAGCTTGGGTAGCGTTAAGACATTTGTAAAGCGTGAGGTCATGGGTTCGATCCACGCGATCGTCATTTTGCAAAGGGAGGAAACTAGTTTTGTTTACACCATCGAAGAAGAGATGGGACAAAAGGGAATCGTGCGCTCTTATTATTCTGTGAGGGCATGTAGCCCAATTGGTGGATGTGCTTTGCATGAAGGCGCTTGGAGAGGCGAGGTTGGGTGTTTGAATCTCACTAAAGTTTTTGGTTGGTTTAATAAAAGGTATGCGCTCACATTATTATTTGCCAAGGTTTTGATAATCCAAAATTGCATAGTGTGGAAATATTTTATTTTGCCCAAGGTTTTGATAATTTAGAAATTGCATAGTGGAAAAATTAAAAAGTGTTTATGATTTATTGAGGGAGATAAAAGGGAAAATAAAGTTAAAATATTTTATTTTAATTTTTGTGGTTAGAATTTATAAAGGAGGAGAAATAAGGTGTAATTGAGATTTAATACTTTTGTATGGTGAAGTGATTTTGAGTGAAATAATTGAGTGTAGATTTTTGATGCTATCTAACCATTGAGATTGGCAAAGAGGTTGATTGTGATTGAGACAGGTTTTGAGGATCAAATATCCTTCAAAACAAAAGGTATGGGCATATCATCCTTGTGAGTGAAATATTGTTTTGTTGAATGTTGTGAAATGCAAAGTTGGAGTGAAAAGGTTTGTTTGATAAGCATTGTTGGAAATATTTGAGTGAGCCTTCATGTGCATGATTAGGGTTTGTGAAAGATCATGAGTATCATTGTTATGTGAAGTTGAGAACTATCTTGAACTAGGGTTGTTGAAATATCATGAGTATCATTGTTATGTGAAGTTGAGAACTATCTTGAACTAGGGTTGTTGAAAGATCATGAGTATCATTGTTATATGAAGTTGAGAACTATCTTGAACTAGGGTTTGTGAAAGATCATGAGTATCATTGTTATGTGAATTTGGAATCATCTTGAGTCAAGGTTTGAGTTCCATAGTGTGAGTTTTTGGAAGCATTGTGAAACACTTGGTTAGGGTTTGTAAGCAAGTTGTGTTTCATTGAGTGAATGGTTGAGTGAAGTTGGTTGAGCATTATTGATTGAAAGCATTGGAGTGATAGTTCAAGTTCTGTGAAATAAATTGTTCTTTATTCTAAATTAATTTGAAGGAGAGTTTGAAAGTGATTGAGTGTTTTGTGAGTGTGAAACATATTGAGTCTCTAACCATTCTCTATATGTTTATGTGGGTTAAACAAGATTTTGAGTGAAACTTGTTTGTGGGATTGAAGAGGTTTTCTGAGAGAGATTGAGTTGAGTTTTGTATGCAAGTTTTGCAATTGATTTGAATAAAGCTTTTGTGAAAGCTAGTGAGAAGATTTGAGTAAGTCCTAGAGGGGACTTAAGGACAGAGTTGAGTAAGCTTTTGTGAAAGCTTAAGGATAGATTTGTGTGAGATTTTGTGGAAGCTTAAAATAGATATTGAGAAGTAGAGACTTGTTGAGAGAAGAACTTGGATGTTGAGAGATTTGAGGTAAGTCTTGGTGAAGACTTGTTAGTGAGTTTGAGCAAGTTCTTGAGAGGACTTGTGGATATTTGAGGTAAGTATTTGAGTAGACTTGAGAGTAGAGTTGATTGATTTATTTTTTCAAGCTTTGAGTTAAGGTTTGGGGTAGATCTAGTAGAGTTGATTTGTGATTGGATCAAGATTTGTGTTAAGGCTTGAGGACATATTTGAGGATAGATTTTGGTGCAGATTTGAGGGTAGATTTGTGCTAGATCAAAGATAGATATTGAGCATATTTGTGCTAGATCGAAGGACTATGTTTAGTGTATATTTGAGATAGAGATTGAGCAGATTTGTGCTAGACCGAAGGACTATGTTTAGTGCAGATTTGAGACAGATATTGAGCAGATTTGTGCTAGACCAAAGGACTATGTTTAGTACAGATTTGAGATAGAGATTGAGTAGAGCTGAGAGTAAGCTTTGGAGGTGATAGAGTAGAGGATAGTAGTCTCTAGTGGATAGAGATCCATTAGCTAGGGTAGTGAGGATAGAGGTCTTCTAGTGGAGAGAGATCCACAAGCCAGTGTAGTGGAGGCAGTAGTCTTCTAGAGGATCACCAACCAGAGTAGAGGAGAAGGAGTTCTCCTATGGATAGAGATCCACAAACCAGTTGAGGGGATTGGTGTCTCCTATGGATAGGTATCCATGAACTTGATTAGGGGATTGGTGTCTCCTTTGGATAGAGGTCCATAAACATTGTAATAGGGAAGGATTCCCAAGAGATTTGTTGAGAAAATTTTAGTGAAATATTTTCTCCATGGAGTAGCCCACATTGGGTGAACCACGTTAAATTGGTGTCTCTATTGTGTGTGGTGATTTGTGCATTGCTTTGATTACTACTATTGATATTGCCATTGATATATTGCATAATATTGTTTGGGAAAGAAAAGTAAAAAGTGGTCTTATACTATTCACCCCCTCTCAGTATAAGCTTATGTTCTTCAATTGGTATCAGAGCGGGTTCCTTCGAAAGAGTTTAACAACTTGAAGGAAAAGCTCACAAGAACACAGATGGATTCTCAGAGTGGATCTTCAGGGAATATGACACCATTGTTCGATGGGAATAATTATGCACTTTGGAGTGTGAGAATGAAGATTCACCTAATGGCACTAGGGAATGAAATATGGCAAGCGGTTGAGGATGGATACATACCACCAGCTACTCCACCTACAGATAAAGATGGTAAGCTCCTACAACTGAATAATTCAAAGGCAATGAATGGAATTTTAAAAGGTTTGCATGAAATAAAGTTTATAAAAGTTATGCATTGCACATCAGAAAAAGAGATTTGGGATAAGTTGAAAGGTATATATGAGGGAGACAAAAAGGTCAAGATGGCAAAATTGCTAAATCACAAGAAAACATTTGAAGACCTAAAGATGAAGGATGAGGAAAATATTGTTGCATACCTACTTCGTGTGGATGAGGTTGTTAACTCCATGCAAGGACTTGGGTTCAAAGTTGAAGAAATAGATGTTTGTCATAAGATTTTGAGGTCACTTCCTAAGAGGTATAGTGAAAATATTTCAGCCATAGAAGAGTCAAAATATATTGAATTTTTGACAAGGGATGAGTTACATGGAATTCTCACAGCTTTTGAGATGAGAATAAAAGAGGAACCTATTCCCCAAAAGGAAGCAACCTTCAAAGTTACAAAGAAGACAAAGGGTAAGAAGTCAGATTCAAGTAATGAGTTATCCAGTGATGAAGAAGTAAACTATGGCAAGAGGAACAAGGACTCAAGAAAGTATAAAGGTACAAAATTAGTTAGGTGTTTTAATTGTGGTAAATATGGTCACTATGCAACTGATTGTCCAAAAGCTAGAAATAGTAGTGATGATGAGAAACAGGATCATAAGAATAGGGAAACAGGAAAACATAGGTACCAAAAGAAAAGTAGGGATGGACAAAGCAAGCAAGGAAAGAAGTTTTTCCAAAGGCATAAGAAGAGTTTTTATGCAGATAAGGTAGGTAAGAGTTCTAGTGATAGTGATGGAAGGTCCTCAGATAATGAAGAAGAAGAAATTCTATTTCTGGTAGAAGAAAAAAATGATGTTAGAAAAAGGACACCAATAATTCTCAAGTGTTTTAGGTGTGGTAACTTTGGTCATCTTGAAGATAGTTGTACAAGGAATGGATTCAGTTTTAGTGATGATGAATATGAAGATGCTCTTGGAGGTCCAGAAGAAGAAAGTCTACTCTTGGCAATAGAAGAAGAAGGAAGTGCTCCTATTGAAGATGAATCAGAAAGGAATGAAGATGATCCTAAAGGTAAAGGAATAGAGGAAGAATCAGAGGAAGGAGAAGTTGATCTTGAGGGTGAGCTTATTTTTGCTCTTGATGCATTAAGGAAGGTAAGAAAGTAGAACTCAAAACTCAAGCTTCAATTTCAAGAATGTGATGAAGAGAAAGGAAAGCTTATAGAAGATCTAACCAACTCAATAGCTAAGACAAGGAGATTTAAAGAGAGGTTAGAGGCAAAGGTTCTAGAATGTGAGAGATTAGAACATGAGGTAGCTTCACTAAGGAAGGAAGTAAAAGAGTCTAAAAACAAGCTACACAGGTTTGGGAGAAGCTCAAAGACCTTGGATAAGATTATCAAGGTACAAAGATCTTCATCAAACAAGACAGGTCTTGGTTTTGAATAGGTACATAGAGAACAAGGAGAGGAGTCAATATCAAGCTCCAAGGAAGAAGAAGCTTCAGAAGAAGAGAGTGTAAGAGAGAGTGAGACTTCTGAGGATAAGTTGGACAATAGAAAGTTCAACAAGGAAAGGAACAATGCACAAATGAGGAATAGATGGAACAAGAAACAACATAAGGTAGAAGAGACTAAGAGACCAATGGGGTCAATGGAATTTGCTTCTCATATCACAAGTTTGGACATAAGGCTACACAATGCAGGACACATGAAATATAGGAATATGGAAATTTTAAAAACATGCATCTCTTTCAAGGGTATTGCTACTCTTGTAATCAGTTTGGTCATAAGGTAGTAAATTGTAGGGTTCATGATATGAATGGATATGGCTTCACCAGGAGAAACTTCAAGATATTTACACCTTCAAGGAATCACAATATTAAGTGTTATAAGTGCAATAATGTTGGGCATATAGCCAAGTGGTGTAGAGAAGAATTTCCAGAGACAAGCAGGAACAGGAACATTCAGAGGAATCAGAAGGATCAGTTGAGGAAGAAGGTGGACAAAGGTAAAGATCAGTGTATGCTATGGGAGTAGAGATACTCCCACCCCAAAATTAACCACCTCAAGAGAGGAGGTGGGGGAGGGGCTAAGCTAAGAGTCTCATTCTTAGCCCCAAGCCCCAAAGGTGGCCCTTTGCCATTGATGTCAAAGGGGGAGAGATTTGAGTTAGGGGGAGAGCATTCAGTTAGGGGGAGCAGTTTCTCAAGGGGAGTAGAACTGAAAAAGGTAAAGGAAATGGTAAAAGGAAAATGGGTTGCCATCAATGACAAAGGGGGATATTGTTGTATTGATGTCAAGAGGATGATGATCAAGTTTCATTGTCATCCATGCATTCATGTCAAGAGGTTGATGTCCAAGTTTCATTGTCATTAATGTCTTCCAGTGGTTTTTCCAAAAAGGTAAAGAAGTAGGTTTAAATGGAAATAATAATATTATAATATTTAATATTATAATATTCTAGGTTACAGGTTGGTTTGAAGAAAAATGAAGGCCAAGGAGTTATCAAATTTTAATTTCTCCAAAAGACCCATTTGGTAGATTTTAAAGACTATGGTTTAATTTATTTAAATTTAAATATTTTAACCATAGGTTAAAATTTAAATTTAAATAATAAATTAAGGCACCAAAGTTTAAATTAAATTCAAATTTCTAAAGTTTTTCGACGTGTTAAACAATTTGGCATATGGTATAAAAGGGGGCAAGTTTGTTTCATAAAAATTATCCATGCAAATGTTAATTTCCCAAAGGAAATCGTGTGCTGCATTGGTGAGGAAAATATTCATGTGTGTTTAAAGACTTAAGAGGGCAAATGTGGCAATAAATACAAGGGGAGTGCCAAATAGGGTTCAAGGTGCTTGGTAGTGCAAGTGGTAGTTGATGGTTGCGTTAAGTCATTTGTAAGCATGAGGTCACAGGTTCGATCCATGTGATTGATGTTTTGCAAAGGGAGGAAACTAGTTTTGTTTGCATCATCGGAGAAGAGATAGGAAAAAAGGGAATGGTGCACCTTATTATTTTGTGAGGGCACGTAGCCCAAGTGGTGGATGTGCTTTATGCTAAGGTGCTTGGTGAGGCAAGGTTGGGTGTTCGAATCTCGCTAAAGGTTTTTGTTGGTTTAATAAAAGGTATGCGCTCACATTATTATTTGCCAAGGTTTTGATAATCTGAAATTGCATAGTGTGGAAATATTTTATTTTGCCCAAGGTTTTGATAATTTGGAAATTGCATAGTGGGAAAAATTAAAAGGTGTTTATGAGTTATTGAGGGAGATAAAAGGGAAAATAAAGTTAAAATATTTATAATTTTAAATTTTGGTGGTTAGAATTTATAAAGGAGGAGAATATAAGGTGTAATTGAGATTTAATACTTTTGTATGGTGAAGTAATTTTGAGTGAAATAATTGAGTGTAGATTTTTGATATCTAACCATTGAGATTGGCAAAGAGGTTGATTGTGATTGAGACAGGTTTTGAGGTCAAATCTTCTTCAAAAAAAAGGTATGGGCATATCATCCTTGTGAGTGAAATATTGTTTTGTTGAAATGTTGTGAAGTGCAAGTTGGAGTGAAAAGGTTTGTTTGATAAGCATTGTTGGAAATATTTGAGTGAGCCTTCATGTGCATGATTAGGGTTTGTGAAAGATCATGAGTATCATTGTTATGTGAAGTTGAGAACTATCTTGAACTAGGGTTTTTGAAAGATCATGAGTATCATTGTTATGTGAGATTGAGAACTATCTTGAACTAGGATTGTTGAAAGATCATGAGTATCATTGTTATGTGAAGTTGAGAACTATCTTGAGCTAGGGTTTGTGAAAAGATCATGAGTATCATTGTTATGTGAATTTGGAATCATCTTGAGTCAAGGTTTGAGTTCCATAGTGTGAGTTGTTGGAAGCATTGTGAAACACTTGTTTAGGGTTTGTAAGCAAGCTTTGTTTCATTGAGTGAATGGTTGAGTGAATTTGGATGAGCATTATTGATTGAATGCATTGGAGTGATAGTTCAAGTTCTGTGAAACAAATTGTTCTTTATTCTAAATTGATTTGAGAGAGAGTTTGAAAGTGATTGAGTGTTTTGTGAGTGTGAAACATATTGAGTCTCTAACCATTCTCTATATGTTTCTGTGAGTTAAACAATATTCTGAGTGAAACTTGTTTGTGGGATTGAAGAGGTTTTCTATGAGATATTGAGTTGAGTTTTGTATGCAAGTTTTGCAATTGATTTGAATAAGCTTTTGTGAAAGCTAGTGGAAATATTTGAGTAAGTCCTAGAGGGGACTTAAGGACAGAGTTGAGTAAGCTTTTGTGAAAGCTTAAGGATAGATTTGTGTGAGATTTTGTGGAAGCTTACAATCATATTTGAGGTAAGTCTTGGTGAAGACTTGTTGAGATTGGACAAGTTCTAGTGAGGACTTGTTGAGATATTTGAGGTAAGTCTTAGTGAAGACTTGTTGAGTATTGGAGATTTGATTGAGATCTTGGTGAAGACTTGTGGAGTGAGAGGAACTTGTGGACATATTTGAGGTAAGTCTTTGAGAAGACTTGAGAGCAGATTTGATTGATTGATTTGTTCAAGCTTTGAGTTAAGGTTTGGGGCAGATCTAGTAGAGTTGATTTGTGATTGGATCAAGCTTTGTGTTAAGGCTTGAGGATATATTTGAGGATAGAGTTTGGTGTAGATTTGAGGGTAGATTTATGCTAGACCAGAGATAGAGATTGAGCATATTTGTGCTAGATCAAAGGACTATGTTTAGTGTATATTTGAGATAGATATTGAGTAGATTTGTGCTAGATCGAAGGACTATGTTTAGTGTAGATTTGAGATAGAGATTGAGTAGATTTGTGCTAGATCGAAGGACTATGTTTAGTATATATTTGAGATAGATATTGAGTAGAGCTAAGAGTAAGATTTGGAGGTGATAGAGTAGAGGATAGTAGTCTCTAGTGGATAGAGATCCATTAGCCATGGGAGTGAGGATAGAGGTCTTCTATGGAGAGATATCCACAAGCCAATGTAGTGGAGGTAGTAGTCTTCTAGAGGATCACCAACTAGAGTAGAGGAGGAGTTCTCCTATGGATAGAGATCCACAAACTAGATGAGGGGATTGGTGTCTCCTATGGATAGGTATCCACAAACTTGATTAGGGGATTGGTGTCTCCTTTGGATAGAGGTCCATAAACATTGTAATAGGGAAGGATTCCCAAGAGATTTGTTGAGAAAATTTTAGTGAAATATTTTCTCCGTGGAGTAGCCCACATTGGGTGAACCACGTTAAATTGGTGTCTCTATTGTGTGTGGTGATTTGTGCATTGCTTTGATTACTTCTATTGATATTGCCATTGATATATTGGATAATATTGTTTGAGAAAGAAAAGTAAAAAGTGGTCTTATACTGTTCACCCCCCTCTCAGTATAAGCTTGTGTTCTTCAATTGGTATCAGAGCGGGTTCCTTCGAAAGAGTTTAAAAGCTTGAAGGAAAATCTTACAAGAACACAGATGGATTCTCAGAGTGGATCTTCAGGGAATACGACACCATTGTTCGATGGGAACAATTATGCACTTTGGAGTGTGAGAATGAAGATTCACCTAATGGCACTAGGGAATGAAATATGGCAAGCAGTTGAGGATGGATACATACCACCAGCTACTCCACCTACAGATAAATATGGTAAGCTCCTACAACTGAATAATTCAAAGGCAATGAATGGAATTTTAAAAGGTTTGCGTGAAATAGAGTTTATAAAAGTTATGCATTGCACATCAGCAAAAGAGATTTGGGATAAGCTGAAAGGTATATATGAGGGAGACAAAAAGGTCAAGATGGCAAAATTGCTAAATCACAAGAAAACATTTGAAGACCTAAAGATGAAGGATGAGGAAAACATTGCTGCATACCTACTTCGTGTGGATGAGGTTGTTAACTCCATGCAAGGACTTGGGTTCAAAGTTGAAGAAATAGATGTTTGTCACAAGATTTTAAGGTCACTTCCTAAGAGGTATAGTGAAAATATTTCAGCCATAGAAGAGTCAAAAGATATTGAATTTTTGACAAGGGATGAGTTACATGGAATTCTCACAGCTTTTGAGATGAGAATAAAAGAGGATCCTATTCCCCAAAAGGAAGCAACCTTCAAAGTTACAAATAAGACAAAGGGTAAGAAGTCAGATTCAAGCAATGAGTTATCCAGTGATGAAGAAGCAAACTATGGCAGAAGGAACAAGGACTCAAGAAAGTATAAAGGTACAAAATTAGTTAGGTGTTTTAATTGTGGTAAATATGGTCACTATGCAACTGATTGTCCAGAAGCTAGAAATAGTAGTGATGATGAGAAACAAGATCATAAGAACAGGGAAACAGGAAAACACAGGTACCAAAAGAAAAGTAGGGATGGACAAAGCAAGCAAGGAAAGAAGTTTTTCCAAAGGCATAAGAAGAGTTTTTATGCAGATAAGGTAGGTAAGAGTTCTAGTGATAGTGATGGAAGGTCCTCAGATAATGAAGAAGAAGAAATTCTATTTTTGGTAGAAGAAAAAGATGATGTTAGAAAAAGGGCACCAATAATTCTCAAGTGTTTTAGGTGTGGTAACTTTGGTCATCTTGAAGATAGTTGTACAAGGAATGGATTCAGTTTCAGTGATGATGAATATGAAGATGCTCTTGAAGGTCCAGAAGAAGAAAGTCTTCTTATGGCAATAGAAGAAGAAGGAAATGGTCCTATTGAAGATGAATCAGAAAGGAATGAAGATGATCCTAAAGGTAAAGGAATAGAGGAAGAATCAGAGGAAGGAGAAGTTGATCTTGAGGGTGAGCTTATTTCTGCTCTTAAGGAATTAAGGAAGGTAAGAAAGTAGAACTCAAAACTCAAGCTTCAATTTCAAGAATGTGATGAAGAGAAAGGAAAGCTTATAGAAGATCTAACCAACTCAATAGCTAAGACAAGGAGATTTAAAGAGAGGTTAGAGGCAAAGGTTCTAGAGTGTGAGAGATTAGAACATGAGGTAGCTTCACTAAGGAAGGAAGTAAAAGAGTCTAAAAATAAGCTACACAGGTTTGGGAGAAGCTCAAAGACCTTGGATAAGATTATCAAGGTACAAATATCTTCATCAAACAAGACAGGTCTTGGTTTTGAATAGGTACAAAGAGAACAAGGAGAGGAGTCAATCTCAAGCTCCAAGGAAGAAGAAGCTTCAGAAGAAGAGAGTGTAAGAGAGAGTGAGACTTCTGAGGAAGAGTTGGACAATAGAAAGTTCAACAAGGAAAGGAACAATGCACAAATGAGGAACATATGGAACAAGAAACAACATAGGGTAGAAGAGACTAAGAGACCAATGGGGTCAAGGCAAGGTTTCTTCAATGGACGTTGCTTCTCATATCATAGGTTTGGGCACAAGGCTACACAATGCAGGACACATGAAAGATAGGAATATGGAAATTTTAGAAACAGGCATCTCTTCCAAGGGTATTGCTACTCTTGTAATCAGTTTGGTCATAAGGTAGTAAATTGTAGGGTTCATGACAGGAATGGATATGGCTTCACCAGGAGAAACTTCAAGATATTTGCACCTTCAAGGAATCACAATATTAAGTGTTATAAGTGCAATAATGTTGGGCATATAGCCAAGTGGTGTAGAGCAGAATTTCCAGAGACAAGCAAGAACAGGAATATTCAGAGGAATCAAAAGGATCAATTGAGGAAGAAGGTGGACAAAGGTAAAGATCAATGTATGTTGGGAGTAGAGATACTCCCACCCCAAAATTAACCACCTCAAGAGAGGAGGTGGGGGAGGGGCTAAGCTAAGAGTCTCATTCTTAGCCCCAAGCCCCAAAGGTGGCCCTTTGCCATTGATGTCAAAGGGGGAGAGATTTGAGTTAGGGGGAGAGCATTCAGTTAGGGGGAGCAGAACTGAAAAAGGTAAAGGAAATGGTAAAAGGAAAATGGGTTGCCATCAATGACAAAGGGGGAGATTGTTGGAAATATGAGCAAGTTTTGTTGTCATTGATGTCAAGAGGTTGATGATCAAGTTTCATTGTCATCCATGCATTCATGTCAAGAGGTTGATGTCCAAGTTTCATTTTCATTAATGTCTTCCAGTGGTTTTTTCAAAAGGCAAAGAAGAAGGTTTAAATGGAAATAATAATATTATAATATCTAATATTATAATATTTCGGGTTACAGGTTGGTTTGAAGAAAAATGAAGGCCAAGGAGTTATCAAATTTTAATTTCTCCAAAAGACCCATTTGGCAGATTTTAAAGACTATGGTTTAATTTATTTAAATTTAAATATTTTAACCATAGGTTAAAATTTAAATATAAATAATAAATTAAGGTGCCAAAGTTTAAATTAAATTCAAATTAAATTAAAATTTCTAAATTTTGTCGACGTGTTAAACAATTTGGCATATGGTATAAAAGGGGGCAAGTTTGTTTCATAAAAATTATCCATGCAAATGTTAATTGCCCAAAGGAAATCATGTGTTGCGTTGGTAAGGAAAAGATTTGCATGTGTTTAAAGACTTAAGAGGGCAAACATGGCAATAAAGACAAGGGGAGCACCAACGAAGGTTCAAGGTGCTTGGTAGCACAAGTGGTAGCTGAGGGTTGCGTTAAGTCATTTGTGAAGCATGAGGTCACGGGTTTGATCCACGTGATCATCATTTTGCAAAGGGAGGAAAGTTTTTTGTTTGCATCATCAAAGAAGAGATAGAACAAAAGGGAATCATGCACTCTTGTTATTCTGTGAGGGCACGTAGCCTAGTTGGTGGACGTGCTTTGCATGAAGGCGCTTGGAGAGGCGAGGTTGGGTGTTCGAATATCGCTAAAGGTTTTGGTTGGTTAAATAAAAGGTATGCACTCACATTATTATTTGCCAAGGTTTTGATAATCTAAAATTGCATAGTGTGGAAATATTTTATTTTGCCCAAGGTTTTGATAATTTAGAAATTGCATAGTGGGAAAAATTAAAAGGTGTTTATGAGTTATTGAGGGAGATAAAAGGGAAAATAAAGTTAAAATATTTTATTTTAATTTTGGTGGTTAGAATTTATAAAGGAGGAGAAATAAGGTGTAATTGAGATTTAATACTTTTGTATGGTGAAGTAATTTTGAGTGAAATAATTGAGTGTAGATTTTTGATATCTAACCATTGAGATTGGCAAAGAGGTTGATTGTGATTGAGACAGGTTTTGAGGTCAAATATCCATCAAAAAAAAGGTATGGGCATATCATCCTTGTGAGTGAAATATTGTTTTGTTGAAATGTTGTGAAGTGCAAAGTTGGAGTGAAAAGGTTTGTTTGATAAGCATTGTTGGAAATATTTGAGTGAGCCTTCATGTGCATGATTAGGGTTTGTGAAATATCATGAGTATCATTGTTATGTGAAGTTGAGAACTATCTTGAACTAGGGTTGTTGAAATATCATGAGTATCATTGTTATGTGAGATTGTTTGATAAGTTTTGAAAGATCATGAGAAACATTGTTATGTGAAGTTGAGAACTATCTTGAGCTAGGGTTTGTGAGAGATCATGAGTATCATTGTTATGTGAATTTGGAATCATCTTGAGTCAAGGTTTGAGTTCCATAGTGTGAGTTGTTGGAAGCTTTGTGAAACACTTGGTTAGGGTTTGTAAGCAAGTTTTGTTTCATTGAGTGAATGGTTGAGTGAAGTTGAATGAGCATTATTGATTGAATGCATTGGAGTGATAGTTCAAGTTCTGTGAAACAAATTATTCTTTATTCTAAATTGATTTGAGAGAGAGTTTGAAAGTGATTGAGTGTTTTGTGAGTGTGAAACATATTGAGTCTCTAACCATTCTCTATATGTTTCTGTGGGTTAAACAAGATTCTGTGTGAAACTTGTTTGTGGGATTGAAGAGGTTTTCTGAGAGAGATTGAGTTGAGTTTTGTATGCAAGTTTTGCAATTGATTTGAATAAGCTTTTGTGAAAGCTAGTGGATAGATTTGAGTAAGTCCTAGAGGGGACTTAAGGATAGAGTTGAGTAAGCTTTTGTGAAAGCTTAAGGATAGATTTGTGTGAGATTTTGTGGAAGCTTACAATCAGATTTGAGGTAAGTCTTGGTGAAGACTTGTTGAGCATATTGGACAAGTTCTAGTGAGGACTTGTTGAGTAGATTTGAGGTAAGTATTGGTGAAGACTTGTTGAGATTGAGTAAGTTCTTGAGAGGACTTGTGGAGCATATTTGAGGTAAGTCTTGGTGAATACTTGAGAAGATTGAGCAAGTTCTTGAGAGGACTTGTGAGCATATTTGAGGTAAGTCTTTGAGAAGACTTGAGAGCATATTTGATTGATTGATTTGTTCAAGCTTTGAGTTAAGGTTTGGGGTAGATCTAGCAGAGTTGATTTGTGATTGGATCAAGCTTTGTGTTAAGGCTTGAGGACAAATTTGAGGATAGATTTTGGTGCATATTTGAGGGTATATTTGTGCAGATTTGAGATAAATATTGAGCAGATTTGTGCTAGATCGAAGGACTATGTTTAGTGCAGATTTGAGATAGAGATTGAGCAGATTTGTGCTAGATCGAAGGACTATGTTTAGTGTAGATTTGAGATAGATATTGAGAAGATTTGTGCTAGATCGAAGGACTATGTTTAGTACAGATTTGAGATAGATATTGAGCAGAGCTGAGAGCAAGATTTGGAGGTGACATAGAATAGAGGACAGTAGTCTCTAGTGGATAGAGATCCATTAGCTAGGGTAGTGAGGATAGAGGTCTTATAGGTGGAGAGAGATCCACAAGCCAATGCAGTGGAGGCAGTAGTCTTCTAGAGGATCACCAACCAAAGCAGAGGAGAAGGAGTTCTCCTGTGGATAGAGATCCACAAACTAGCTAAGGGGATTGGTGTCTCCTATGGATAGGTATCCATGAACTTGATTAGGGGATTGGTGTCTCCTTTGGACAGAGGTCCATAAACATTGTAATAGGGAAGGATTCCCAAGATATTTGTTGAGAAAATTTTAGTGAAATATTTTCTCCGTGGACGTAGCCCACATTGGGTGAACCACGTTAAATTGGTGTCTCTATTGTGTGTGGTGATTTGTGCATTGCTTTGATTACTGTTGTTGATATTGCCATTGATATATTGGATAATATTATTTGAGAAAAGAAAAGTAAAAAGTGGTCTTATACTGTTCACCCCCCTCTCAGTATAAGCTTGTGTTCTTCAAAGAGTTGCATAAAAATGCTACTTCAAAAATAAATAGATCTCATGTATGCATTAAAATTATTAAGGAAATGAACCCTACCTAGGGTTTAAAAAATTGGAACTTTATATCAAAGAGTTTATAATTGATAAAAAAATATATTAGGTGGTTAGTTAATGAGAGATATTATGTATATTCTTAGTCTAGTGCTTGGTTGAAACCTTATCTTCTAATTTTGGGCTTGTTTAGCTTGTAAAGGTTTAAAGGTAAAAAAGCATATTTATGTATGCAATAATTCTATATCTTGGATTTCTAAGCAACCTAGTTGAGGGATATCAAATTAAGCAAATACACAATGATATTTAAAAGATTTTCTAAGAGTTCTATTTGCCCATTTTTCTACAAAATAGTGAGTTGGTTTGGAAAAAGTGATGAATACTCTATCAAGTTCAGATATAAAGATTTGAAGTAATTAATATTTCCTACTCCTAATTATTCTTCTTAAGAGAATGTTTGGCTTCTTGAGGCCCTTCCTAAGGCTCTAACATTCCTTTCATTAATATTCTAAAGAAAAATTCTTACAAGTGAGAGTCTAAAAAGAGAAAGACATCATGGAACTTTTAGGTGTGCTTTAAAAATGATGATCCAAAACATCAAAGCATTTACTTCTTTATTATCCGTTTTCTTACACCATTTGAGGATACTTTTGAAAAAAGAGAATATATTGGGTGGTTCCTTCAATATTTTAAAGCTTAATGAATTATCAAATTAGTTATTTCAAAGCTAAAACATTATGTATTACATGGAGGATTGGTCCTACCATTATTTGTTAGAATATATGGGTAGAAAGCAATAAGAGAAAAATTTCAAAGACAAATACCAAAATCATTCCCATGTTTGGAATCATATTATTGCCTTTCTTATAGGATGTTTATAGACATAGTGCTCATCATGGAAAGTCTTAAAGTGTGGAGAAAGAGGTGCTAACCTCTTGGTTATAAGATTTAAATATACATACAATGTTCATCTACAACATTGGAGTTAACACAAAGGATAAGCATTTATCTACAATAAAATAGAAATGTAAAGAAAATTGCTTCATCCAAATTAATTTTGATGGTGCTTTTGAAGGAAATCCAAGAAAAACTAAAAAAAGTAGAATTTCCTAACATGAAGTCAAAATTATCCTTACTTAGAATCATATGGAACTTAAAATGCTAGGACACTTCATAGGGATCAAGATTGAAATTGAAATGATAGACATATATTTCAATTTAGGGGGATTCATAAATTATTATGAAAGTTATCAAAACATGTATATGACAATTGGATTAAAAATAGTATTATTTTTATGTCCATCAACAATTGTTGGAGGAGGTATCTTAAAATTTGAAGCATATTGTCAAGATGGAAATAAAGTAGCAGGTAATTTAATTTAGCCAATAAAATTTTTAATCTTCATATTAGTAAAATTCAAATTTTAGAAGGTGATTAGCCAAAGGATATTATATGTCTTAATGAAAATGTTAAGTTGATAGAGAAAACATAATATTTTGAGGAAGATAAAAAATATACTTGATAGAAAAAGAATTTAAATATGATCTAATTGACTTGATAACAAATATAATGTTATGATATTTTGATGGAAATGACTCCTAGCAGAAACCACATGTAAATTATTAAAAAAACGTTATTAAATATCATTCAATGTAATTAAAAATATATTTTGATTTGGCAACTTGCAACTCCCTTTCAAAACTCTTATACCAACATAATGAAAGTGAAATGTATAGTAATTGGAGGCACCTACGAGCCTTTTCACTTTTTTCATGCTTCACGATGCCCAAACTTTTATGGATTTGAGATCCAGAATTACATGAATCCAAGACGTGCACAAATATAGGCTTGATAAAAGTCGAGATTGCATGAATCTAGGACATGCCCAAATCTAAGATGAGGAGGCAGGATATATATTTTGTTTTGTGCAATTGCACAAATCCAAACTTTTTCATGAAGTGAATGACATTAGCCAGAGTTTTACCCCAGTTTTATGCAATGCATGGATTCAAGATTTTCAAATTCTAGACAAACGCAAAACCTTAAACAAAAAAAATTGTAGATTCACTTTACAGTTACACGGTACTTAGAAAGTAGATACTCAGGAAAAAGTGCACACACCAAATTTAGGAAAGGTACAACTCCAAAAATAGAGCAAATGTATGAAGCTATAAAATATTAATTACTTGTATTATATCAAAAGAAACTGCTATAGCATTTTTACAACTGGGTTCATAGATCCATTCACTATTCTTTGTCTTTGTTATCATTACTTTGCTTCTACGCTCACTTCTACAGAAGGTATTCACATGCTCTTCTCTATGCTTCTACAACTTCAACCTTACATTTGTCTTTCTTCTTCTCTCTTCATGCTTTTTTTTCTCTATGCTTCATCCATTACGGATCATGCCTAGAGCTCATATATATAACTGGGAAGAAGGGAAAAAATAAAACTATCTTCTTGGCATGCATTAAAAGCAGAAGTTGGTGTCTATCAAATCTCCTAACAATTGTAACTATCAAAAATAAATTCAACTACTCCAAAATTTGGTGATGGATTCTGATATCCTGGAGAGTAAGATATGTCAAAGGTAGGTGAAATATAGATTAATTTTTAACATCCTCCCTTAAGCCATATTTCATAAAAAATTTGACATCAAGCATTCCCTTAAGCCTTTTAAAATATTTCTCCTTCAAAGGTTTTGGAAGATATCTACAACCTACTCTTTGGACTTAGAAAACAACAATTTAATTTTATTATTTTCACCGGATATTTTATGAAATGATATCGGATGCCAATGTGATTGATTCTGCCATGAAACACCAGATTATTTTATAGGGCTATGACAGAGTTGTCAAAAAATATTATTTTTACCCCTTTTGTTGTTAATTATTTAACTTGTCTAATATTCTTCTCAGCAAAACTGCTTGACATACAATTGAAGTGGCAACAACATACTTTACTTTTGTAGTGAACGATACAACAATGGGTTGCTTCTTTGAAGACCATGAAACTGCACTTGATCAAAGATGAAATGTTTAATTGAAAGTGCTCTTCATATCATCAATGTTTTCAGGCCAATCACTATTTGTGTAGCCTACAAATTGAAGCTAGTCTACTTTTGCATAAAAACTCTCATGGTCACTGGTCCCTTTGACATACCATAGTATCCTTTTGCATGCCTACAAGTGAGCATTATTTTGTGTCTCCATAAATCTACTAATTAAACTCACTATAAACATAATATCTGATCTAGTGGTTGTTAAATAAATTATACTGCCAACTAACCTCTTGTAATGGGTTGAGTCCACATTGTTGTTGTAATATTTCTTGCTCAATTTTAGACCTATTGCAATTGGAGTGATGGTCAGTTTGTTATCCTCCATCCTAAACCTATTAAAGACATATTTTGCATACTTGACTTGAGATATGATGATACCATTTGTAGATTGGGTAACTTCAATGTTGAGAAAAATATTTCATCAAGTCCAAATCTATCATCTCAAACTCATGCTTCATTGCATTTCTAAACTAGTCAAACAACATGTTTCTATTGCCAGTATAAATTGGGTCATCTACATGCAAGCATTCTATTATCATATCTCCCTATGCATTGGTTTTAATGTATAGAGTGTGCTCATATGGGCACTTGATGAAGTCATTCTCTTGAAATTATGCATCAATGTGGCTATACCAAATCCTAGGTGCTTGCTTTAATCCATACATGGATTTATTTAATTTAAGAACCTTTACTTCTTGATCTTATAGCTCATAGTCGGGTGGTTGGTCTATGTAGACCTCTTCTTCCAATACTCCATTTAGGAAGGCAAACTTGACATCCATCCGATACATTTTCCACCCGTTTTGGGTTGTCGATGCTAGAATCATTCTCACTATGTCAAACCTCACTATAGGTGCATACACTTCATGATACTAAATCCATGAATTCTACTTATATCCTTTTGCAACCAACCTTTCTTTATACCTTTCAACATCACCATGGGCATTAAACTTAGTTTTATACACCCATTTCACTCCAATGGTTTTCTTGCCTACTAGAAGATCCATTAGCTCCCAAGTATAATTTTTCTCTATAGATTCTATTTCACCATCCATAGCTCTCATCCATTTACTATCTTTAATTGCTTCTTCAAATGAAATAGGATCACACTCAAAAAACATAGAAAAATTAGAATATTCATCTTCTATTTCATTTCTAGTTACCTCATATATGTCCTGCAAGCTCCTTGTATTTGCTGGTATTCTCATGTTGGATATCATTCTTGCAAGAGATGGTGAACTTGATGATGAAGTAGGTTTTTTGCTTGCACAAGTACTACTACTTGAAGTTGTAGGCTAATCCACACTTTCTCCATTCAAGTCTTCAAACTCAATACTTGATGTCCCCTACTGATCAATATTGGAATTCCAGTTCCAAGCTTCATATTCCATGAACTTCACATTTTTGCTTATGATCAAATTCTTTGTAATAGGGTTATACAATCTATATTTCTTTGACTCTTCATTGTACCCAATGAAGATGTAGTTTTCTACCTTGTGACCCAAATTTTTTCTCTTCTCGTTTGGAATGTGTGTATATGTTATACACCCAAAGACTCTTAATTGAGTGACACTCAACTTCTGATTACTCCATGCTTCTTGAGAGATTATGTCCTTCACACTCTTTGTGGGACATTTTTTTAGCAGATAAACTTCACATGCTACAACTTCTACCCATAACTCATTTAGCAATACCTTTGCCTTCAACATGCTCCTTGTCATCTTTATTATGGTTATATTATTTCACTCTGCAACAAAACTCTGTTGTGGTGTGTATATAGCTGTGAACTACCTTCTAATTTCATTTGCTTTACAGAAGTTGTAATATTCATTGAATATGTACTCACCTCCTCCATTTATTTTGAGAGTCTTCACATAGTAGCCACTCTAATTTTCAACCAAAGCTTTGAACTCCTTAAATTTTCCAAATGCTTTTGACTTTTGTTTTATGGGGTATACCCATGTATTTCCACTAAAATAATATATAAAATTCAAGAAGTATTTGTTGTTGACAAAAGAGTTGGTTTGCATAGGCCCACATATATCTGAATGCACCAAGTCTAATGGTTGTGAGGCTCTCCATGATTTTCTTGTAGGGAATGCATCCATATGTTGCTTTCCCATGATGCAACCTTCACACACTTGATTTGGGTGCTCTATGAAAGGTAATCCCCTCACCATTTGCTTTTTCTACAACAAATTCAAGTCACTAAAGCTTAAATGGCAAATTTGAGATGCCACAACCATGTAGTATTCTTTGCAAAAAGTAACATTTCAATCTAAATTTTTAGAGGAAACATCTTGTTTTTTGTTATGGCCACATTTTCTATGATCCTATCTTCTTTATCACTAATGATGCAAGTTCCATTTTAAAATACATTATGTACCTCTTTTACACAAACTTCCCAATGCTTAGCAAATTATGTTTTAACCCAGGCACATAATACACATTAAGGATGTTATTTGTTTCTCCTTGTTTTGTGCATATTATAATCCTCTCTTTGCCCATGATAGGTACCTTAATGTTGTTTTCCATATTCACTTTAGACTTGATGGTCTCATCTAGCTATGAAAACATTTTTCTATTTCCAAACATGTTGTTACTGCAACCACTATCAAGAAATCAAATATTCTTTTGGCTTTCTTCATTAGCACTGCAAGTTAGCATCATAAATCCACTAGAATATTTGTTTTCCACATTCTCATTCTCATTGGTATAGTGGGCTTGTTGTTTATTTTTCTTAGCCATATTATTTCTACACTCATAACTGTAATGACCAAATTTCTTGTAGTAATAACATTGGATTTTGGACTTATCATACCTTTGATTTGATCTTCCTTGCTAATTTTTGTTGCTACCTCTTCCTTCTGCTTGATGAAAATTGTAATTGGTTTTTCCTTTGTTGTATTTTGATCTTCCTCCTCTTTCATGGCCTCTACCACCTTTGCCTCTATTATTTTTGTAACAAATTAACTAAACACAAATAAATTGAATATAAGAAAGAGGTAAGATTGCCAAAATGATCCTTTTGTATTAAATTTGATACAATGTTACAATAATTTTGGATTGCCCCAAATGTGTTGGGGGCAATGTTACAATGCTTCTTTCTCTTTCTGAGATACAATGTTTTGATAGAAGAGATGAGATCTTCCAACTCCTCAACAATATATGGTGTTCTTCGTTCCTCTATTACAGCTTCAAAGGGTGAGTGGGCTTTGGTATCCAACAAGGGACCACTCCAACTTCAACAACTTATCCAAGGTACCTGTCACCTGCACACATTCAGACCAACAAACGGATCAGTAGCACCTATCACAATCCAGCAATAAATCCAATGCTACACATAAACCCTAAGTTGATGTGAATGAAAAGCAGATAACATAAAACAATTAAATAAAGCCTTGCTAACACAAAAATTGTTGATCTCTATTGATAAAATCCATTTTTTCTCTCGGGACTGTGGATACTCGGAAGTGGGCTTATGGGTTGGAAATCGCGGACCTACAGTTGTGAAACCGATGACACGCGTTTTTGGCTGTGAAACCACGAAAGGGCGGTTTTGGCTGAAGAACAGATTACCTCGAGATTCAAACAAATAGTACAGAATTGAGCTCGTGCTCGTAATTTCTCGCTTGGGTCTAGATCTATTTCGGCAGCCTGTCGGTATGCAAATTCAACTCCCTTTATTTGTTGACAAGATGGCATTTTTATAAGCTTCCTAGGGCTTTGGAGGGAAATGGGAGGTGGCAAGCCTGACTTGCCAAGTGGCAAATCTGAACTGCCAGGTGGAAGGGGCAGTTATAGTGAGTCATTCAGTGTGCCTCACTTAACTGAGGTGATGTGGTTGCAAGTGGAGTGGGATGAGGGATCCTGTTTTATGTGAAGGGACAAGGGGGACAAAAGTGGGTGAGATGTGGCATGGGTGTTGGGAATCTGTCCCATGTGCAAAGACAAGGGGGACAAGAGTGGGTGAGATGTGGCAAATATGTTGGGTGAAGTGTCCAGGACACATGTCCAATGGGTAGGCAAGGTATCCTAGGGTGATTTTCCAGATTTAATAAATTAGGAAAATAGGATAATGTGCAGGATTTTACATCCCTAAGTTAGAACTTAGGCATATAATTTTATTATGCAGGATTTGATGGTGGGGTGGCAAATGTGGTTTTGAAGGTGTTGGATTTTGGTGTCTACAGTTAGCCCTTTTTGTATTGCATTGTGTACAACACAATGTGGTGCAAAAACTAATGACACTCGACCTTTATTTGATGAATGGACTCAACTCTCTTTGGTCTGGTAAACTGAATGATTATTGTAAATGAAATTTTAATTTGGATGCTTACCCCCTCAATTGGCAAGTGGGTAAAAAATGAGACCTAATGGCCAATTGAAAGTGTAATTTTATGTTGCCCCAAGTTACTTGTGGACTTTGTGCTGCAGAATATCGTTTGGTTTATGGACATGCAAGATATGAAGTAAAAGGAACCAATCATCCTAGTCACTTGTGCTAGTGATTGTTAGCAATTCCATTATGCATTTTGTTGGATTTGAATTTACCGTGTTTTGTAACCCCATGGAGTAGGCATCGTTTAACCCAGATTTTCTTGTAGTGAACTTGTCTTTGATTTGGTGCCATTTTTGTATGTTTGTTTTTTTTGAAATGCAGTTGCGCATACCTGAAACCACGTGTTTGTAGTTTAGTACGCAAACCGTGGGTTTGCATTTTTGCACACCTCGAAAAATATGGATGCACGTTTTTCACCACAAATTACGGCTATAAATGGGCCTTTGCCTTGTCATTTTCATTTCATTTGCATTTGTCATATTATGATTTGCTGAGTTAGTGATGAGTGAGATGGAGATTGGAGAGGGTAGCGGTGGTGGTGGCTCGGTTGGAGTGGAAGGTGGCATCCACTATGCCGAGGTAGGTGTGCTTTCCCCTTTAGTTTAGGCTTCTTTTTTGTTTGTGTTTTTGTTTGTTTGTTTATTTTTGTGTTTTGTTTTTTTTTTTTTTTAATTAAGTGGGGTTGGTAATGAATTTTTTTGTTTCTTTTTGTTTGTTTTTTTGTTTTGTTTTTTTTTTTTGTGTTTTTTTTTGTTTTGTTTTGTTTTTGTTTGTTTTTTCCTGTTTATTTATGATCACCTAGGGGTAGGTGAAATTTTTTTTTTGTTGATCTGTTTGTTTTGCTTTTTTGATTGTTTTTGCTTGTTGATTTTTGATCACCTAGGGGTAGGTGAAAGTTTTTTTTTTTGTTAATTCATTTTATGTTTGTTTGTTTTTGTTTTTTTGCTTGTTTTTTTTTTTGCTTGTTTTGCCTGTTGATTTTTGATCACCTAGGGGTAGGTGAAAGTTTTATTTTTTTTTTGTTAATGCATTTTATGTTTGTTTGTTTTTGCTTGTTTTGCTTGTTTTGCTTGTTTTTGCCTATTGATTTTTTATCACCTAGGGGTAGGTGAAAGTTTTTTTTTTTTTTTTGTTAATTCATTTTATGTTTGTTTTTCTGGTGAGGCTCTTGGATGCTCGGCATAGGTGGTCGAGGACTATTAGGAAAGTGCGGAAGGCACTTTATGATGATGATTGGGCTTTCTTAGAGACCATTGGTCTTGATGGCTGTGGGTGGTTGGGAACCATCCGAGCTGATGAGGATCTCCTTTCTGCGTTGGTTGAGTGGTGGGATCCGAATAGAGGGACCTTCTAGCTTCCTACTAGGGAGCTCACTGTTACTTTGGAGGACTTATACCACATTTTTTGTATTCTTGTCGAGGGTCCAGCCATCTAGGTTGGCATCGACAAGAAGGAGGCACTCTTCCCTATTTTTGGTGATCTTTGGGATGTAGACTGCAATAGGGGTGGGATTGCATATTTGGATTTATTTTTTTCTGGAATTTTGGGAGTAGTTTTGGCTTTCCTTATGTACATATTGAGCAACATGTTGTTGCCCAATTCCATGGGATCGAGGATCCCGTGGAACCAGGTACCTATTATTTTGGGTTTGATTTCTAATCCTCGACGGTTGGCATGGGCTCTCGCTCTCTTATGTCATATTTATAGCAAGTTGTACGAGGTTAAGAGGCAAGGTCAAGAGGGTCTAGGTTGTAGCTTGGCTCTCCAAATCTGGTCTTGGGAGCATATTATTGTGGGATGGCCAGTTGGTCTACCTTGTGCCTGTGATGCCACCTCTCCTCGCGCTTACAGGTGGCTTCTTAGTGAGGAGCTTAGTCATCCCATGGTGGGGGCTTCATATTACAGAGATATTATTAGCTCACTCACCAGAGAGTTATGATTTGATGACCTTGTATGGGAATTGATTGGGTGACTAATGTTGTTGATATTCGCCAGATCAGGCAGGGTCGATGGGTTGTTGGTGCCCATCTCAAGGATATGGAGTTATTTCAATTTATTTGGGTGCAATGCCAGTTTGGTTTGATCCAAGGTGTGCCTGATGCACCTGTGACCTATAGGCGATGGGGAGATGAGTTGGGGTTGTCGGTTGTTCCTAATTTTTGGAGGGTTGATGACCCTTCTGATGATATTGATATCGAGCTTCTTGACCTGGATGATATGGGTACCACTCTTGAGTATGAGGCATGGTTTGCCTCTCAGCCTCCTTGGACGTCGAGTGTAGTTGTTGACAATGATGGGAGTGGCGACGAGGCGGAGGTAGGAGGATGGGTTCCTTGGTCGGTGAAGCACCGACATGGTAGTTCTTCGAGGGTGGAGATGGCTATGGATGTGCAACAGCCTAGAGGAGGTTGGTGGTGATGGGGATGGAGAGGGGGATGCCCCTCCTTGGTGGATAGAGGATGATTGGGGGATTCTCCAGGGTGAGCGGGACAGCTTGGAGTTGGAGGTTGCTCACCTGAAGGGTGAGCTGGCCTTATGTTAGAGCGAGGTGACTCGCTTACAGGCTAAGGTGGATGGACTATGGGGTGGGCCTAGTGATGATGCTATCACTACTAGGGATGCAGATATTACCAGGCTTGGGGGTGAGGTATCTCGACTTGAGGGTGAGCTTACTCGCTTACAGTTAGGTTCTGGTGGAGGGGACACCATAGCTACTGTTGCTGCTCTATGGGTAGAGATATCTCAGAGGGTTGCTCGTGAGGGTGCATATTTGAGGACCCTGCATAAGCAGGCTACTTATATTGAGATGTTGGAGAACATCTTGCATGAGCGGTAGATCCCGCTTCCTGTTCCTCCTTCGTCGTCAGTGGCTACTACTAGTCGAAGGACCGAGACGAGCCACAGGAGTCATCGACGGTCTAGCTCACATGCTGCTTCATCGGCTCAAGGTTCCTGGAGGGATCCTACTGGCACCAACTAGTGTGCCTTATTGTCATTTTTTTGTATTTTGTGGTGTATCGATTTTGTTATGAGCCTTGGTGCTCTAATGTATACAGCCTGCGGGCATTTTGTACTTTGAGACCTCCATATTTATATATATACATGGCTTTTATATTGGCTATCTCTTGTGTTAATGATGTTTTATTTTATGTTTTATTTGAATGTTTATTATTGTTTATTGATGTAATTCAATTTAATTATGCATGTGTTTGTTTTATGCGATTTATTTCTTTTCATTTGTTGTTTTGTATTTATTGTGAAAAATATCAATGCAAACTATTATGGAATATGCAGTTAATTAAATGTTTATGTATACTATATGATGAAATGCATTGTGTTCATGTGATATTTTTATAGCTCAGAATATCATTGACCATTACTTGTTCATTTTGCAATTGGGGGTATCCAACTTGATGACTTCATGCGGGTGATGTATGATGTAGATATGTATGTGATTGTGGAAGAGTATATGGATGTTGATATGGACGATGTTTTTATTTTGATCTTTAACAGTGGAATATTTTCAAAGACTCAAATAGTCTAGTGATATCAACAAACTTACTTGACCATTGTCTAACTCTCTTTAGGACCAAGGTGTGTGCAAGTGAAGTTTTATTTCCAAATATTGAGCATGATAATGACCCTAAGCAATAAAGAACCAGTGTGTGTGAATGTGAAGTTCATTGACCCATTATGAGTAAATTGGATTTGACCTATTATGGGATTTACCAAGTAGCTAGCTTGTCCGTATGTGCGGTCAGAGGTCTCCCTTTTTGTGAGAGAGACATGTCGCCTTGCTTGAGTTTACTCCACTACCAATCAAGCGTCTATAGCCCCGGTGGAGGCTCACTCCATAGTCCAATTATCTGATATTTAGGTTTTGGGGATGACTACATATCTTTTTGAGGGAAATGTAGTATGATCCTTACAACTTTAGGGATCTGTGGTGTGTGTATAGAAATTGTTAATTTTTGTATAGAGCTTTGGGGATGACTACATATATTTTTGAGGGAAATGTAGTACGATCCTTACAACTCTAGTTATGGAATTTTTTTTTGATGGCTTTGCTCTTGTGTGAGTGGCGATCCTTACAACTCTATATTTTATGTTTATATTTGGAGAGTAACTATGATAGTGGTAAAAACCACTATTTTTTATTTTGGACTATGTTGCGTGATAGGACAAGCATAGAATGTTATCTTTTCACCTCAAGGTGTTACCCAAGTTTGGCGTTATCCTTTTCTTACTCAAAATGTTTTAAGATGTGAAGAATTGTGTTTGGTGCAAGATTGTTTGGGGTCAATCGACTATACTCAAGACCTCTTTTAATGTGAGAAAAGTGCTTTGGTCCTAAAGAAAATTGGACATTTTATGAAAGTTGGTTTTACACTAGACATGGTTGAGTGACTGAAAATTTGATTTTTTTTTGACATCATATATGGATGTAGCGTTTGGCGAATTGCATAAATGCCTTAGTTGGCTACCCTCAATTCTTGGAACTTGTTTTTCTTTGGTCATATCATCACCACTACAAAATATCACTGAACATGGGATGGGATGGATGCAATTATTCATTATTTTTTTTATGCATCTAATTGCGTATGATATGTTTATTTTAATGCAAATTTATTGAAGTTCTATGTGATATGCTAATGTAATGTACAAAATTAAAATTTTGTGATATGAATATTATCTATGTGATATGCGAATGCAATGTGAAAATGGACATAAAAATGCATGTAAAAATGTTTATGTACAATAATAATTGATGCAAATATATATATGTACATATGTTGTGAGTCTATTTATGCATAAAATGCCTTTAGGTGCATTATGTTTAATGGCTCTGGTTCCAATTTTCCTTCTAAGTTGGCAAGTCTATACGTTCCTGGTCCCAACTTATGCTTTACGATATATGGGCCTAACCAATTAGCCATAAATTTATCTCTCAAGTGTGGCAACGCATTGGTATTTTGTTGATTTTCTTTGAGTACTAGGTCCCCTATCTGAAATTCTCGAGGATGGACTTTTGCGTTGTAAGCACGTTTGATTTTGTCTTGATATACTCGCAAATGCTCTAGAGCATTGATGCATTTTTCATCTATAAGTGTCAATTGGTCAAGACGTGCTTGTCTAGCGGTGTCATCATCCATGAATTCCTGTAATGCGATTCTCAAGGAGGGTATTTCGAGCTCCAAAGGTAATATAGCTTCAGCACCATAAACTAATGAAAATGGTGTTGCTCCCGTTGGCATTCTTATGCTTGTTCTATAAGCCCATAGTGCCAAAGGAAGTTGAGTATGCCAATCTCTATGATTTTCTTTGACCAGTTTCTTGAGAATGGATACCATTGTTTTGTTGGTTGCTTTCGCTTGCCCATTTGCTTGTGGGTAATAAGGTGTTGAGAAACTGTGTTGGATATTGAATTTGTTGCACAAGGCTCTAACATCCTTATTCTTAAATGACTTCCCATTATCAAAAATGATTTTTGAGGGTATTCCAAAATGATAGATAATATGTTGAAGTATAAACTCCGCTATTCGAGGTCCAGTCGTAGTGGTCATTGGAATTGCTTCCACCCATTTTGTGAAGTATTCCGTAGCGGTTATGATGAATTTATGTTGTCCTGATGAGGCAGGTGATATTTTACCAATCAAATCGAGGCCCCATTGTGAAAATGGCCAAATACTTTGAATGGGTTGTAGAGCGTGTGATGGTACATGAGTCAAATTTGCATGATGTTGGCACTTTTGGCACTTTTTGACATATTGACAACGAGTCATTTTCCATTGTTGGCCAATAGTATCCCATGCGCAATATTCTTTTTGCTATGGCCATTCCACTGAAATGACCACCACAAGTACCATCATGGGCTTCTGCTATAGCTCGTTCTGCCTCAATCGGATCTAGACATCGTAATAATATTCCATCATACCCACGTTTATACAACACGTCCCCCAAGAGAGTGAAATGAGTTGCTTTTTGTTTGAGCATTCTTTTTGCATTTTGTGTCATTTCTATTGGGAGTGTTCCAGACTTGAGAAAGTCTCTTATTTCATCAAGGTAAGAATTGTAAGGTTCAACATGTATCAAACAAACATCCTTCTCACCTGTAGATTCTACTCTTTGAATTGATGGTTTTGACACTGTTGTTATGATTAGCGGTTGTACTTCTCCATGCTCATTCTTAGGGATGAGAGATCCCAAAGAAGCCATTGCATCCACAAATTTGTTTGTCGAATGGGGTAGGTTACTAATTTCATACCAGTCAAACTTTTCTAGCAACTTTGTTGCTACTTCATGATATTGTTTTAAAATTGGTTCTTTACATTGGTATTCTCCTTTTACTTGGTAAACAACTAGTTGAGAATCACCAAAAATGCTTAGTATTTTTATGCCCATTGCTATAGCCGATTGAAGACCCAATATTAAGGCTTCATACTCTACATTATTGTTAGTGCATGTGAAGTCGAGTTTGAATGATAAAGGAATTGGTATTCCTTCGGGTGTATAAAACACGACTCCCGCACCTTGTCCTTTTTCGCACTTAGATCCATCAAAGAACATTGTCATGTCTGCTTCATCCTCAGGGGAAACTAACTCTTCCTGTTCTGTGATAGAGAATACTGAATCATCTGGGAGCTCAATGATTAGTGGTTTATCATTATGTAAAGGAGCTTCAACTAGTTGATCAGCTATCACTTGACCTTTTATGGATTTTTGACTTACGAATTCAAGATCGAATTCTGTTAAAAGTATTATCCACTTGGTTGTACGGGTGTTATTGTAAGTGCGAGTCATCATGTATCGTAGAGGGTTTTCTCTAGCAATGACATAAGTAGTGTTGCTTAGCATATAATGTCTAAGTTTCTTAGTGGCAAAAACCACTGCTAGACACAACTTTTCGACATAAGCATATCTTGTTTCGTAACTTACCAATGTTCGACTAATATAGTAAATTGCTTGCTCCTTATGATTTTCATTCTTTTGTGCAAGCATTGTTCCTAGTGCAAAATCTATTGCAAAAATGTATAGGTAAAAAGGGACTCTTGTTCGAGGTGGCGTAAGAACTGGTGGTGAAGCCAGATACTTCTTTATGTCATCAAATACCTCTTGACATTCAGTTGTCCAAGAGAATGTCACCCCCTTTTGTAGCAAGTGGTTGAAAGGCCTGCATTTATCTGAGAGTTGTGCAATGAATCATCGGATAGATTGTATCTTTCCTTGTAAGCTACGCAACTCTTTCAAGTTCTTTGGAGGTGGCATCTCTAGTATAGATTTTACCTTACCTGGGTCTACTTCAATGCCTCGCTTGGAGATAATGAATCCTAGAAGCTTTCTTGATGTGACACCAAATACACACTTCTTAGGATTTAACCTTACTTTATGTTCTAGCAATCGATCAAATGCTTTTTCTAGGACTTCAATGTGCTCAAGACGTGTTTTTTATTTAGCAATCAAGTCATCTACATAATCCTCAATGATCTTATGCATATAGTCATGAAATATGTACGTCATAGCACGTTGATATGTAGCTCCTGCATTCTTAAGTCCAAAAGGCATCACTCTATAATAGAATGTGCCCCATGGTGTTGTAAATGTTGTCTTATGTTGATCTTCGGGATTAATTCAAATTTGGTTGTATCCCAAGAAACCATCCATTAAGGAAAGCATTTCATGGCCAGCACAGGAGTCTACTAGTTGATCGATATTTGGCAAAGGAAAATCATCCTTGGGACATGCTTTGTTTAAATCTCAAAAATCAGTACATACGCGTATCCCTCCGTTCGGTTTGTGAATGGGTACCATATTTGAGAGCCATTCTGGATAATCAATTGGGACTATGAAATTTACGTCCAATAATTTTTGTAACTCTTCTTTCACAAGTAATGCAACTATTGGATGAATTTTTCTAAGCTTTTGCTTAAAAGGTTTAGCATCTGATGCTAAAGTAAGGTTGTGGACTACCAACTCGAGGTTTAATCCCGACATGTCTCTATATGACCATGCGAACACTTCTTTCTTTCTCATCAGCACATTGATCATGTGTTCTTTTTCTTTCGCAGATAAATATTTTGTGATTTTGACAATTTGTGGATTGTTCGCGTCTAGGCTAAGGTTCACATCTATAGATTCTTCAATTAGCATGTGAGAACCTTCTTCTAGTTGATGTGGAGTTGGGATGAGGTGGATATCATCCGCCACATTTTCAAATGTCTCAGGGGCTTCCCCTCTATTTCAGTTTGAAAAACTGAGTGATCTGATGATGAAGGTTGCTGTGAAATATATGCGTTTGAAGCACGCAACAACTCTTCGGATAGGATAAATTCAGCAATGGATGGCGGGGATGAGATCCTATCCATGGCAATGAGGCTAGTGTCGATATGGATCGGCTTTGCCTCATCATATGGATTGCGGAGTGGGGTGAGCAAATCAACAAAAATCATGTTGACTTGATGGAAATGGGGTGGCTACGATTCGAGAGGTGATGACTCATCCTCTCTAGGTTGCAACTGACCTAATGTGTGTGATTGGCGGTGCTGCAGGAGCGGCCAAGGTGGTGGAGGAGGTTCTGGTTCAGGACTTTCATGCTTTTTTCTTAGCTGAAAGAGAGTTTGGTCTATTGGGAACTTCTTTTGGTACCAGTCATTTCTCTAAAAATATTCTTCATACATTACTTCCTCTTGAGGATCTTCTGCTGCCTGGTTAAGTCCTTCATGATGTGCCTCTTCTCGGAGTATTTCCCTAGCTTGCATTTCTCGCATATGATTAAGAAATATCATTTTTGTCTCATCTTCATAATCATCGTCACTTATCCAAAAGCCGTTAGCATTGGTATGAGGTCCCAGAACGAGTTGCGTGTAATCTGGCCTAAGGTCGGCCATTTTTGTTGGATCTTCGTATTCTGGTTCTTGTTGTAAGGCTTGTTCTGAGAAAGTTCCAAACACATGAGGGTAAAAATTGTAGATTAGGTATTCACCATCTATATCATCATCTTCATCATTAGGTTCATCCTCTTTGTCACTTTCTCCTTCTTCTTATTTGCACTCAATGTCAAGTTCTTGGAATGCTTGACTTAGAGAAGAGCTTGTGATGGAAGGTCTGTAACCTAGACCTGAGCGGTCATTTGGCTCTCTATATTCTGGCTCAATAATGCGGTGAGGACCTTGTTCATGTCGTCCAAGTCCATATCCTTGCCAATTAACCCTTTGAAAATATCTCATTGGGAATGATGGGTTAGATAAATAATCAATGTCTTCATTAAACTCTTTTAAATGGTCCTCCTCCGGAGGAGATGGACCAGATGAAGAATCGACTCCCCCATATATGAAATTTATTGCATTTTATGGGGAACCCATTCTGTATATCTCACCTATGGCTAAAGGTGGGTCCCGAGGGTGACCATAATCTCTGATTGACTCAATAGGTGGTGTAATTGTGACACTTTCAATAATATACTCGCCAATACCAGGATTGGCAAGATGTACTACAACTCGGGAAGGTTGGGAGGCTGATGGCTCGATGGATGAAGAGGGTTCTTCTGAGCTAGGTTGCGTCTCTAATGGTGGTGGTGGATTTTCTCTAATAGGTGGCCCTATTTGTGAGACTACGGGTTGTGATGTTTGTGGTTTGCTAATGGATGTAGTGGGTTGTGCTGTGAATATGAATGGTGTTTGTGTATTTGGTAGTGTGGTAGTTGAAGTTGGCATTTGGTTGGCAGGATGTTCAGGTGTGATTGGAAAATGATATGCAGTGTTTGAAGGTTGAATTGAGCTGACACTTTTTAATGCAAAATTTGGATCAACTATTGGCAATTCTTCTTGGATGGGAGCTTTTGATGAGGTGTTGCTAGGGGGAATGGTCCTAATGTTAAGCGGTTGAATGGATAGGTGTGTTGATGGAAGCAAGGGCTCATACGGGTTTGAAATTAAGTTGCAGTACTTGAAAGGCTTTGTGTCAGCTGGAATACAATGTACTTTGCCTTCATGTACATACTTTAAGCATTGATGCAATGTTGAAGGTACACACTTCATTTCCCTAATCCAAGGGCATCCAAGCAGTATATTATATTGCATTTCTCCTTCCAAGATGTGGAAGAGAACATGGATTGTTTTCACCCCACGGTGATAGGAAGAACAACATTTCCTATAGTTGAGCATAAAGCATCATTAAAATCCCTAAGGGTGAAGGTGGATGTTGTGATGTGTGATGATGGGATGTTGAGTTTCTTCATTGCAGGTGTGGTGATGAGATTTATGGAGGAACCAGTATCAATGAGCACTCTCTTGAATGGCTTCCTATCAATGTGAGCTACTATGTGCAATGGTGGATCGGGTGAATCTATCGAAATTTGTTTTTCCTCGAAGTCATAAAATGCTATCGAGGGTTCCATGCATTTTTGCACACTCCCCACAAAGGAATTGAATGCATTGGGGTCTTCTGACTGTACTTGGATAGACTTTAAAATTTCCATCAATGCTTCCCTATGGGGTGTTGATTGTTGTATTAGCTCATAAATTGATAATTTTGTTGAAGCCATTTTTAAACTTTGGGTTAACCGGCTATTTAAGGTGACAACTGGGCGATTATGAAAGGGTGGTGGAGGAATGTTTGGTCCAAGTTGTATGGGCACACTTGTGGGTTGGGTTGTTGGTGCTTGAGTTGTGCGGTTAGCTTATTTTTGTCCATGGGTGACTATGCTGATAGCCCCTACAAAACCTTGTGGTAATTGTGACACGTAATTAACCTGATTGGGAGCAACTATAGAAGTTGATGCTCCCGTCGGTTGTTGGTTTACCTCATGATGCGGCAAAGGTGTCTGATAAATGCCAAGGTTTTGATTATTGTGGGCTAATGGGTTGTCAACTTTGATCGTACCCGCTTCCAATAAATCTTGCACAATACCTTTGAAACCATGACAACCTTCGATGTCATGTCCTCTTTGTCTATGATAAATACAAAACATGTGCTCTTTGTAGCCTTTTGTCTTTGGTTTGTTAGGATCCTTAGGTTTCATCTTCGGCAATGTAAAGAGTTTTACCGCATACAAATTTTGGAAAATTGATGAATATGGCTCTTGTATTGGTGTGTAATTTCTTTTTGGCTTAAAATGATATTGTTGCCTTTTTGTAGGTTGTGTCTAATTTTGTGCTTGTTGTGGGGGTGGAACCGCTTGATAATTCAATTGTTGTGGTTGTTGTTGTTGTTGGGGTTGTTGGATTTGTGCTTGGGTTGGTTGATTTGACTGTGGTTGTCCCAAGACTATCTGGTTAACCTACGCGGTCTTGGACGGACCGTGGTTATTCCCCCTTTGATTCTTATTGTTCCACTCTTTCTTCTTAGGCTTTATCTCACCTTCATAAATTTTTATCTCTTCTATGACCTTTGCTTGGGCAAGTGCCTCATCGAATGTTCTATACTGTTGTAGTTGTAGTAATGAAGAGATGGGTCTAGCACAACTCTTTGTAAACATTCGTGTTATCTCTGACATAGGGAGAGAAAATGGTAACTTTATCATGATTCCCCTCCATCGATTGCCAAAGTCATGGATTGATTCATCATCATATTGTTTCAAATAAATTAAATCAGTCAATGTGGTTTGCTTTCTGACATTTAGGGTGAATCTTTCCAAGAACTGGTCCGCTAGTTGTTCAAAAGTAAATACACTTTGATGTGGCAGGTGGTTGTACCAGTCTTGGGCTTCTCCCCCTAATGTTTGAGGAAATGTGTGTAACATGAGTGCATCATTGCTCTTGATTCTGAAGCATGCATTTACAAATCTAGTTACATGTTCACGGGGGTCCTCTTCCCCTTTAAATTCAATCTTGGGTATCTGAAAATCCATTGGATATGGTAGCTCAGGCACCGAAGCATGAATAGGATGATTGAGTAGTTGCCTTAAAGTTAGATTTTGGTATTGCAAACCTGGAGTTTGCATGGCAAGACTATCAATATGACTCTGTAAGAACTGGTATCTAGGGTCATCCATAGGACTGGCACTCGAGTGTACTTGATGCTGTTGGTAATGGGGTGGATTGTATGTAAGCTACGGGTGATAAGGTGTGGTTGGCTGAAATGTGTTATGGTAAGGATGTTGATGGAGGTTATGATACAGATGGGGTGATGGAGGTATGATGGTATGCTGACCTACTATATTAGCATATGGATGTGGAGGTTGATTATGAACCATAGTGGTAGATGGAGGACACATTACCCAAGATGGATCTTGGATAAAGGCATTAGTTTGGTGAGATGTAGGTGGAAAGTTGTGCTCAATCCCTTGCAAGTGTTGGTTGGGGTCAGGATTTCTGCTATGGTTAGCATTATCTAAAATCATTTGTTATAGTTGCAAGAAAGCCTGCTGCATAGCAATTGCATTTGAAGTAGGGACTGCTACATGTGATGTATTAGGTGGGGCTAGTTGTGAGGCAACCATGGTAGTGGAAGTGAGTGGGGGGTAAGTAGCAAAGGGTATTGCCACTGAATGTGGTATGGTATGAGATGTGGGACCTATGAGGGTAGTGGGTGGAGTGGATGTTGGGGCTTGTGAAACAACAGGGATTGTTTCATACAAGGGATTGGTGGACATGGTTATTTGTTGAGGTAATGTGAGGGGTGGTTGGTTGGATGGTAATGGTTGGTTAGCTAGTGCTACAACAACCAACTCAAATAGGGGATTTGTGAAGACTTGTTCTGACTACTATGGGTAAATGAAGGTAGATTCTTGTTGTGATGGTGGTATGACACGAGAGGGGATGGAGAGTGGTGGTAATGATGGGAAGACCATTCCAGCTACATTCAAGTACATTCTAACGGTATCCATGTCCAGCATGGTGACACGACTATCCATTACTATAGGAGGTTCACTCCTAGGTGTCTCAGGTATGGTTGTGTGAGTTGCCCTATTCATGATGTCTATGTTCGTATTAGGGGCACTACTAGAGGGCCCTACATTAAGGCTTTGGGGCACAGAAAGGGGTATGCTTACTTGTCCTACCACCGAAGTGTTAGGGATGTTGCTAGACTGAGATGCCATGGGGAAAGACCACTGACTTTGACTTGGCACTAATTTCTTAGCCTGACTACGAGTCACTACCATACGCTACTATGTAACAAACTGCCAAGTGCACCTATGTGTCTTATGTAAATAAAATGACAATACAATGCAATACAACACGCAAAGCAAACAAACACACTAAGTTTTTGATCTTAGATTTTTGCCAGTTTTGTTTATATTATTTTTTAATTGTTTAAAAATGAAAATACGTGTGCTCAATGTTTTGCCCTAAATGAATCTAGGATTTCACCTGTATACTCGTAGCTCGACAACCTGACTATGAACTCCAGGTCGCGTAAACCCCCCAAAGTGTGGTAGTGAAAGTCCACACCCGGGCAGGGAGCACAGGTCCTACCAGTCCTCACCTAGTCTCACTTGGTCAGCGTCATACTCTCCGAAGAGAAATATATGCAAATTTTCCAAGCTACGACGGTTCTTGGAGCCGACCTTGGCCAAAAATTAGGGTATAATGTTGGTGGTTCGGTGATGAAATCCAAACCCGACGGTGATGAAATCCAACCATTTTCCAATGTTTATGTGAGTGTGTGGTGGTTTTGTTTGATTATTGTGATATGCAAGACTACCATGCAATTTTGTTTCAATGCCTAGATGTAGAAAAATAGAAAATAGAGAATGACAAACAACAAGTCAGGGGTAAAAGTGCCAACTTCAGGTCCAATTCCAATCGACTTCTATTTGACAGGGCTAACCGTGGGTGGGCGGTTAGTTCTGGTAAACTACGAATGCAAGGTTTGCCAAATGCGTGTCTGCGTTTGGGATATCCCAACCGCGAATGCGTGGGTCCTTTCTATCAACAAAAAAAGATTAGGTTTTTACAGACCCGAACCCAAAAACAACCAAGCTATTTCTAACCTAGCAGATGCAAAGATGATCTATTTTCTATTATGCAAATGCAGATTTTTTTTTGTATGAATTTTTTTTTTTCTATCCTAAGACCTAAATGCAAGCAATGACATACAGGACCAAGACCTTCTAATTTACCCTAATGGCAATACTAATAACAAAATGCATATAAATAAGTAGAGAAGGAACAGAAGTCAAAGGGTACCAACCTGTGGTCCTATCGTTGCTCCCTCCATTTGTCAACCATCGGCTTGCATTTTCATAGACAACAATGGTGCACTTACATTTCTTCAGATCAAAACCGTGGACTCGCGTTCCAGTACTAGCAACCATGCTTTTGTGTTTCCTCAGAACAAAAACTGCACAACTGCGTTTTCTCAAGATGGAAACCGTGATTCTACATTTTCACAGTAGATAGACCGAATAGGGTTTCTAGATTTATCGACCTAGGGTCAAATCTATGCATGCCTCAAACTCCCAAAACCTATAGGTACAAATAGAGATCAACAAATAAAAATTAAAAAGCAAGGAAAAACAAAATGGAACCTTTAGGGGGTCCCACCGTGATCACCATTTCTGTAACAAATTAACCGAACAAATAAAATAAACACAAGAAAGAGATAAGATTGCCAAAATGATCCTTTTGTATTGATATTGATACAATTTTACAAAGATTTTGGATTGCCCCAAATGTGTTGGGGGCAATGCTACAATGCTTCTTTCTCTTTCTGAGATACAATGCTTTTGATAGAAGAGATGAGATCTTCCAACTCTTCAACAATATATGGTGTTCTTCGTTCCTCTATTACAGCTTCAAAGGGTGAGTGGGCTTTGGTATCCAGCAAGGGACCACTCCAACTTCAATAGCTTATCCAAGGTACCTATCACCTACACACATTCAGACCAACAAACGGATCAGTAGCACCTATCACAATCAAGCAATAAATCCAATGCTACACATAAAACCCTAAGTTGATGCGAATGAAAAGAAGATAATAGAAAATAATCAATAAATAATGCCTTGCTAACACAAAAATTGCCGATCTCCATGTGATAACTATGTTTTTGCTCTCGGTACTGTGGAACCACAGAAGCGCGATTGTGGGCTGGAAACCGTAAACCTGCGGTTGTGAAACCTGAACGCACATTTTTGACTGTGAAACTGCGGACGAGAAATTTTGACTGAAGAACAAATTTCCTCGGGATTCAAACCAATAGTACATAATTGAGCTCACGCTCGCAATTTCTCGTTGGGTCTAGATCGATTTCGGTAGCCTATCGGTATGCAAATTCAGCTCTCTTTCTTTGTTCATAAGATGCCATTTTTATAGGCTTCCTAGGGCTTTGGAGGGAAATGGGAGGTGGCAAGCCTGACTTGCCAAGTGGTAAATCTGATCTGCCAGGTGGAAGGGGCAGTTATAGTGAGTCATTCAGTGTGCCTCACTTAACTGGGATGATGTGGTTGCAAGTGGAGTGGAATGAGGGATCCTGTCCTATGTGAAGGGACAAGGGGGACAAAAGTGGGTGAGATGTGGCATGGGTGTTGGGAATCTATCCCATGTGCAAGGACAAGGGGGACAAGAGTGGGTGAGATGTGGCAAAGATGCTGGGTGAAGTGTCCAGGACACATGTCCAATGGGTAGGCAGGGTATCCTAGGGTGATTTTCCATATTTAATAAATTTGGAAAATAGGATAATGTGCATGATTTAAATTAACTGAACACAAATAAATTGAATATAAGAAATATGTAAGATTTCCAAAATGATCCTTTTGTATTAAATTTGATTCAATGTTATAATAATTTTGGATTGCCCCAAATGTGTTGGGGGTAATGTTACAATGCTTCTTTCTCTTTCGGAGATACAATTTTTTAATAGAAGAGATGAGATCTTCCAACTCCTCAACAATATATTATGTTCTTCGTTCCTCTATTACAGCTTCAAAGTGTGAGTGGGCTTTGGTATCCAGTAAGGGACCACTCCAACTTCAACAACTTATCCAAGGTACCTATCACCTGCACACATTCAGACCAAAAAACGAATCAAGAACACCTAACACAATCCAACAATAAATCCAATGCTACACATAAAACCTAAGTTGATGCAAATAAAAACCAGATAATAGAAAATAATTAATAAATAAAACCTTGCTAACACCAAAAATTGTTGATCTTCGTTGATAAACTTTGTTTTTTCTCTCGGGACTGTGGAACCACAGAAGAGTGATTGTGGGCTAGAAACTACGGACCTGCGATTGTGAAACCATGAATGCACATTTTCGACTGTGAAACCACGGACGAGTGATTTTGGCTAAAGAACAAATTACCTCAGGATTCAAACCAACAGTACAGAATTGAGCTCACGCTCGCAATTTCTCGCTAGGTCCAGATCTATTTCAGTACCCTATCGGTATGCAAATTCAGCTCTCTTTCTTTGTTGACAAGATGGCATTTTTATAAGCTTCCTAGGGCTTTGGAGGGAAATGGGAGGTGGCAAGCCTAACTTGCCAAGTGGCAAATCTTAACTACTAGGTGGAAGGGGCAGTTACAGTGAGTCATTCAGTGTGCCTCACTTAATTGAGGTGATGTGGCTGCAATTGGAGTGGGATGAGGGATCATGTTTTATGTGAAGGGACAAGGGAGACAAAAGTGGGTGAGATGTGGCATGGGTGTTGGGAATATGTCCCACATGCAAAGACAAGGGGGACATGAGTGGGTGAGATGTGGCAAAGATGTTGAGTGAGGTGTCCAGGACACATGTCCAGTGGGTAGGCAGGGTATCCTAGGGTGATTTTCTAGATTTAATAAATCTAGAAAATAGGATAATGTGTAGGATTTTATATCCCTAAATTAGAACTTAGGCATATAAATTTATTATGCAGGTTTTGATGGTGGGGTGACAAATGTGACTTTGAAGGTGTTGGATTTTGGTGTCTATAGTTTTATCCTCTTCCTCCTTGAGAACTTAAGGTAGTTTTTTGGGATTCTTCCCTTTTGTTATTATCTTTGAATGAGACATTCATCTTAAATACTTGTTCCAATGAGGACTGTTTTGTTCGGTTCAACCTTTGCTCATGTGTTTACAAAGAACTCATGAGCTCATCCATAGAAAGTATTGTTAAGTCTCTTGATTCTTCAATAGGAATGAATATTGAGTCAAACTTATCTAGTAGGCTTCTTAATATCTTCTCCACTATTTTTTGGTTCTCAATATTCTCTACATTCATCTTTTATTTGATTTATAATATCCATTATGCAGGTAAAGAAGTCACTCATGGACTTTGATTCACTCATCTGCAGATTTTCAAACTCCCTTATCAACATCTACAACCTTACCAACTTTACTTTGTTGGTACCTTGGAAGGAGATGACTAAAATTTCTCTTACCTCCTTTGATTTGGTTGTTATTTTAATTATGGGAAATATGGTCTCTTCAATTGCTTGTATAATGTAAAATAGGGTTTTTTGGTCCTTATTTTGGTTTTCCTTTAATAAATATTTTCAATTTGAGAAAGAGCGCTCAATGTTGTTACATCTATGGGTTTTGGATACTCATTCTCCACCAGGTCCCAAAGCTCCTAAGACCCAAACAAAATCTTCATATAGATGCTCCAGTAATCATAATTCTTGCCATTGAATAATGAGACCTACAATTACAAATAATTGTTGTTGTGGCTCTTAAACTCCCACTAATGGCTTAGGCTCTGATACCAATGTGAAAGTGAAATGTAACTAGGGATACTCGGGAGCCTTTTCATTTTTTTGCATGCTTGACAGTACCAAACTTGCATGGATCCAAGGCATGCACAAATCCAAGTTTATGTAAAGCCAAGATTGCTCGAATCTAGGGTGTGCACAAATTCAAAATGAAGAAGTTAAAGCTAGCTCTAGTGTTGTGCAATTGCACAAAGTTGGATCTTTTCACAAAGCGGATGACATCCGCCAAAGTTTTACTTTGATATTTTGCAATGTACGAATCCATAATTTTTAAAATACATACAAACGTGAAACCCTAAACAACAAACTTTGTGGATTTTTTCACTTTACAATTGCACAGTTTCTATAAAGTATATACTTAGGCAAAAATGCACACATGAAATTTAACAAAGTCACAACTTTGAAAATAGAGCAAATGCATGAAGCTATAAAATATTAATATATTTATATTATATCAAAAAAATTGATGTAGTAGTTTTACAACTGGATCCACGAATCCATTCATTGTTCTTCACCTTTACTATGGTTGCATTGCTTTTGCGCTTACTTCTACGAAAGGTAATCACAGGCTCTTCTTAATGCTTCTGCAACTTCGGCCTTGCCTTTGTCTTTTTTCTTCTCTCTTCATGCTTTTGCTTCTCTATACTTCATCCATCACGAATCACACCCAACGCTCATATATAATTGAGGAGGGAAAACCATAGCTACCTTCTTGACATGCATTAAATGCAAAAGTTGGTGTCTATTGAATTTCCTAACAACTATAACTACTGAAAATAAATTCAAGTACTTCAAAATCTGGCAATAGATTCTGATATCCACAAAAGCAAGATATATCATAGATCTGACAACAATAGATGAAATTTGAATTAATTTCCAATACATAAAAGGTAAAGGCTTATTTTTATTTGTTATATTAAAAGGTCCACTGAAAAATCATCCTTTATAATAGTATTAAAAATACATTTTATTTATATTACATTAAATATAATTAGAAAAATATAATAATATAACTAAATTTTAAAGATTAATAACTTGCTTTTAAATTTTAAAATTTCATCAAGGGAAAAAAACTTAATGTTTTAAAGTTAAATATTATTTAAATAATAAAATGATTTTATTTTATTTATTAATAATTTTTATTTTAAGATTTTGAATAAATTATATAAAATTAAGACTAGACCTATCCGATCATAGCATCAAATCATGGTGCTGCCACTATAACCCTTATCTCGCCTTGATGAACACGATCCCGAGAAAAGTCAGACTACTACCTTTGCTTTAAATTAGGCATGCCTGCAAGGTTTAAACCTAAGTCTACTCTTGATAAGTGCCCAACTTATTACCATCTACCTAAGGCGAACTCCATCAATATAATATTAAGACAATATAATATATAAAACATTTTTAAGGACTCTAGATTTAACTGGCTAATAATTGGACAAAACAATTCCGTATCTGTCGGTTCAAAAGCTAATGATTGTTTTCTCGTAGTGGACTTATATATCAAAATATTTGACATTTGAATGTTACATTTTAGATTGTATAGCTTAATTTTAACTCAAGATTTTTGTAATTTTAATTAATGTTTGAGATTTATATTATACAAGTGGGATAATTTTATTACCGCTTGTAAATTTTCCCATCGAGAATTTGACGGTCCTTGGCTGTGACAGGATGTCATTAGTGACGAATAAATCAGGTGAGAATACGCCAATAGACATTAAGAAGAGAAAGCCAAATTTTGATAGCGATTTTCAGTAGGTGATGCCCAACTACCATTATAAAATGTCACGTAATGCACAGGGTTATATCACCACTCAAGTGCATGCACTTGAACTTAGATTCCGAAGAGCCTAGCGAAATGAAAAATGGAAGATTCTTAAGAATAAAGAAAAAAGAAAAGACTTTTTAAACCTTTATAGGGCTATAGGTTTAATAAAAATAAAATAAAAGTTAAATTAGTATTTATAAAGATGTTCTTTTTATATATAAAATGTTATTTATTTAATATTATTTATTAAATTATATTAATCTTATTTAAATTTAATGTTAAACTTAAATTTTTTATATAAAAATATTTATATTTAAAATAATTAATACCTAGTTGTTGTAGGTGAGTTGGAGAGGAGAGGGCAATCCTCCAAGGGAGGTCCCACGTTAAAATCTTCACCCTACCAAAAAGCGGAATTGGGTATCCAAAATCCAATTGATAATGTTGATGTTGACAGCGTTCGGTGCAACTCTTGGGTGACTTTAAAAAAAATAATCAATAAATTAATTATTACTTAAAAATTAATGATAAATATTTTAAAATTTAAATAAATATGTAAAATTTATATTTTATTGAAAGCTACCAAAACCATATATTAAATAAATAATATCACTAATAACCCTATATTAAAAAAAACAATATCCATCTCTCACCTATAACCTTGCTGACTTTATTTTATCCTAATAATAATTTATAAGTTGCTTTAATACTAAAGGAACAAAACATGTGAAAATCCACAGGAGTTCCGTGTAATAATTTGCTTCAACTTCTATTATTTTGTGACCGGCGGCGGCGCACTTGGATCATGCAAAACAACTGCACTGTGCAACAGATCCGTCTTATTGCATATGCATGTAAACAATAAAAAACAGTGAACAGATTGGAACAGTGAGAAGTCCATTCCAAGGACGGCAATTCTCCTTCATTTTTCTTAAATCTTTGTTGCCAAAGGACAACCAACTTACGGAAGAGGAGAACGGACATAGAAATCCGAGTTCGAATTTTTTTGAACAAAAAAAAAATGCGGACTTCACAAGAAGGATTGGACGAGTCTCTGTGGAAGGAGCTTCCCACAGATATCCTCCAAATTATATTACTGCGCTTACCGCTGGCGAAAGTCATGCAGTTCAAAAGTGTGTGTAAAGATTTGAGGGACTTGCTGGCATTCCATTCTTATTACAGAAGGAGATACCGAATTCAATCACGGGAGCCTTGGTTGTTTCTCTGCACATCCGGAAAATTCTCTTTTGCCTTGGATTTTTCACTCCAACGCTGGCACCGGATTCTCAATCCACCGATTTGTCGACAAGCCATTCTCTGCACGGCCGGAAATCTGGTGTGCCTCGGAAATTTAGTCGCAGATTGTAGAGTACTCAGCGTTGGCGACCCCCTAAAGAAGTTATTCAAAAGACTGCCTCCCATGAATAAAATTCAGTTTATTCATAAAGTCAGCATGCATCTGCACAGAGAGGAGGATTTGGGTTTATTGTCCTACAAAATCATGGTGGCCGGCGAGGATGACCTTGTGGTGGATATCACCTCTCCCAAGTTTGGAGGATTGTTAACAGAGGTCTACGATTCCAAGGCAGGAATTTGGAAGATGTCTGGAGAGCCTTTGCCCGAGGCCAAATTTGGGTTGGATGCCGGCGTTTGGTTGAAAAACAGGTTCTATTGCATTGTAGAGATGCCCTTTGGCATTGTCATATTTGATGAAAGCAGGGGAGTTTGGGAACAGTTGAAGGCCGGCATGCCTGAGGAAGGTTGTGACAATATTGCCTCGCCTTCGCTGGCGGAATGCAAGGGCCGTTTGGTTATGGTTGTAAGGAATAGTAAAGATAGTTCCAGTGCTATTCAGATATGGGAACTCCTGATGAAGGGGGAGAACGGATTGAGCGGGAGGAGTGAAGATGAATGGAGAATATTAGAGGAAGTGCCTGAGCATATTCGGGTTGAATTCATGGGCTGTTTGGAATGTAATATTGTACATCGAATTATATGTTGTGGGGTGGGGGATTGGGTGTGCATAACGAGTCACTTGAATCCTCGTGTGTTGGGATTTAATTTGGTGAGCAAGAGGTGGGAATGGCTGCCCAAGGACCCATCTTTCCCACACGCTCGCAGTTACTATATGTTAGCATTTCCTATGGATCCCTTTTCTCACTGTGAATTGTAACTATAAAAGAATGTATGATTATCTCCCTCGTTTAGCTATGTGAGTTATCTCCCTCATGGTATTATCAAGCAGCACCAATTGTATTAGTTATCTTCCATGAGATTCGGACTTTGTGAGCTGGTTAGTAATACAAGTCTAAAATCGAACCGTGCTATTTGAGTGTGGTGTAGTAGCCCTTTTGAGCCCTAGTTGTGAATTTGTAAAGAATGTAAATATATTTCACCAGTTTGCGACAATATCTCTGTGTATAATGAAGTTGCACACTGTGTATTTATATATACGTATATTTTACGTCCTTCTATAACTGTATAAAGTTATTGCATGCTGTAAGATGAATTGTATAACGTGATTCGGTCTTAAATTTCCTATTTCACAGAATGTTAAGGGTGGAATTTCACATTCAGTGATAATGCAATCAAAATATTAAGAAATTTACAATTTACATTATATAATATACTTGAGGAGATTTAAAAGAGAAGGTTTTTGAACACTTCAGAAGGTATTTTTTTTTAACACTTCAAAAAAAAAATTATATTTAACCAAAAAAAAAAAAAAACAGGTTAGGTTAGTGTAGATTAATTGGTTCAACCAAACTTTTAAGGGGTGGAGGTCCAAGATTCAAATCTTGAGCTTCGGACTCAACGCTTGTTCATTTCATGGTGCCATGGTGTTTATAGAGAGGGATTGCGCAAAAAACTGTGTTGTGTGGCCAACTTTCAGAACTATCATCGCTGTATATTGTGGTAACCATAAAAACCTAATAAAAAATTTAAAAATACAAAAAACAAAAAATTCATTTAACTTAAAAAAACAAAATTCTATACCACAATTTGATAATTAGAATATAGTAATAACCTTTTAAAAGTAAAAAATTATAAGACATAAATTTATGCGAACTGAATATAGAAAAATTAACCCATAAAATGGGGCATTATAATCGAAATCATCATCTCTAAAATTGGAATTAATAATTATATTCAATAAAAATAAAAGAGGTTACAATAAAAGTAGTTAAAAGATTACCGTTTAGGATAAAGGTAGGAATCAACCCTTAAAAAATGAATACACAACATAATTAAAAGAATAGAAAAATAAACTAAAGTAAAAAATCTTTAAATTATAAAACTGTAACTCTAGGCATATTGCCTTGTCATCATGCATCTATTCAAATCCAACACCTCAAAGTTGTTGGAACTTTTGGTTTGAATGGGTGAAACCGGTAGATTGTTTTCATCTTCTTTCCTGTGTTGAGGACTATGAGAATGTAGAAACCGCATAGAAATTGAGGGATCTTTAGATTTTGTTTTTTTTGAAAAAATTGAAAAAACTTGTATTAAAACATTGATCAGTTACAATTGGGATAAGATACATCCCAGCCGAAAACAATGAAAGCACATGATTACAAGAGAAGAGGAAGATTTGCACTGGATCCAAATCTCTTGAACCAATACCAAGCTAGCTGAGAGAGCTGATAGGTCAGTTACAACAACTTATCGCGAAAACACGCAGCAAACACCAACTTCACCTCTATCCGCGAAAAAGCTACAAGTCACGAAATCGCGACACAAGACACCTCTGACCGCAAAAAATTCAACCTGGCACGAAATCGCGACATGTCGCGAAATCACGACAAAAATCCAGCAGCAGCCACAACGACGCAACACGTCGCGAAATCGCGACAACTTTCCTCCAGCGGCCGCGACGGCGTAACATGTCGCGAAATCGCGACAACTTTCCTCCCTTGGCCGCGACGGCGCAACATGTCGCGAAATCGCGACAATTTTCCTCCCTTGGCCGCGCCGACGCAACATGTCGCGAAATCGCGACAACTTTCCCTCGACGGCAGCGACGGCGCAACATGTCACGAAATCGCGACAACTTTCCATCCTTGGCCGCGACGGCGCAACATGTCGCGAAATCGCGACAACTTCCCCTCGACGGCAGCGACGGCGCAACATGTCGCGAAATCGCGACAGTTTTCCTCCAATGGCCGCGATGGCGCAACAGGTCACGAAATCGCGACAAAAATCATACTTAGCTTTTTCATTGATCATTTGTCTTAAGGATCTTTCAACGACAACTTCCCCTCGATGGCAGCAACGGTGCAACATGTCGCGATATCACGACAACTTTCCCACATCGGCCGCAACAGCGCAACATGTCACGATATCACGACAACTTTCCCTCGACGGCAACGATGGTGCAACATGTCACGATATCGCGACCACTTTCCTCCCTTGGCCACGATGGCGCAACATGTCACGATATCGCGACAGTTTTCCTCCAATGGCCGCGATGGCGCAATAGGTCACGAAATCGTGACAAAAATTATACTTAGCTTTTTCATTGATCATTTGTCTTAAGGATCTTTCAACGACAACTTCCCCTCGACGGCAACGACGGCGCAACATGTCACGATATCGCGACAACTTTCCCACATCGGCCGCAACAGCGCAACATGTCGCGATATCGCGACAACTTTCCCTCGACGGCATCGATGGTGCAACATGTCACGATATCGCGACCACTTTCCTCCCTTGGCCGCGACGGCGCAACATGTCGCGATATCGCGACAGTTTTCCTCCAATGGCCGCGATGGCGCAATAGGTCACGAAATCGCGACAAAAATTATACTTAGCTTTTTCATTGATCATTTGTCTTAAGGATCTTTCAACGACAACTTCCCCTCGACGGCAGCGACGGTGCAACATGTCACGAAATCGCGACAACTTTCCCACATCGGCCGCAATAGCGCAACATGTCACGATATCGCGACAACTTTCCCTCGACGGCATCGACGGTGCAACATGTCACGATATCACGACCACTTTCCTCCCTTGGCCACGACGGCGCAACATGTCACGATATCACGATAGCTTTCCTCCAATGGCCGTGATGGCGTAATAGGTCATGAAATCATGACAAAAATCATACTTAGCTTTTTCATTGATCATTTGTCTTAAGGATCTTTCAACGACAACTTCCCCTCGACGATAGCGATGATGCAACATGTCACGATATCGCGACAACTTTCTCACATCGGCCGCAATAGCGCAACATGTCACGATATCGCGACAACTTTCCCTCGATGGCAGCGATGGTGCAACATGTCACGATATCGCGACAACATTTCTCCAGCAGCCGCGACGACACAACATGTCACGATATCGCGACAGCTTTTCGCCAATGGCCGCGATGGCGCAACAGGTCACGAAATCGCGACAAAAACCATACTTAGCTTTTTCATTGATCATTGTCTCAAGGATCTTTCAAGGCCCCGCCTAATCACCTCATCTCGCAATAGGCATGTCACCGTGCAACCGCACCCCTACCTCTTTCGCAGCACCCATCTTAGCCAAGGAAATCGACCGCTTTGTTGAAATCTCTGCTCACATATACGGGAATCACATCATCTAATTCCCTCCATAATTTCTTGATTTGAGAGACCAGAATCCTCAACCTCCAAGCGTTCAATGAAAAGTTCCTCATGCAGTCTAGAGCTCCAACCAGAATTTGAGAATCGTATTCAAGAATTATCCTCCCGTGACCCTGAGTAACTGCCCAAATAGAGGCATATTTGATAGCAATGGCTTCTGCTTCATTATTTGTGGCTCTACCCAAACCCTGCAATTCCCAATAAAGCACTGATCCCTCATGATTTCGGCAGACCACGCCAATACCGGCTCTACCCGGATTGCCCTTTGCAGCTCCATCAGTATTGATTTTAATCCAGCCTTCTGGGGGTGATTTCCAACTGATTCTGTTCTGTCCCTCTCTCTGGTCAACTCCCTCTGCCATTGGTCCAGGAACAACCTGAGTTTCCTCTTTAGCGTAGACGGCAACAGTTTCGGTGACTTTGCTCCGTATGACCTGCCAAACTCCATCTAGCGAGGAAAAGGTTTCTCGAAAAATTCTAGCATTTCTCTCCAACCACACTTGCCACCAAATGAAGTTTAAACCAAGCTCCCACCCAATTTGAAGAGCTTTGGATGTAAATCTACCCCGCTTCCATCTTTCCCAAATATTAGTCCGATTCATGTCACCATGAACCCGGATTTTATAATGAGAGAACCAGCGCTTCCAAATCTGACGCGTGAAAGGGCACTCAAACATCAGGTGATCAGCTGTTTCTTCGTTCTTATGGCATAAAACACATTGAGAAGGGCCGATGATTCCTCTACATCTGAGATTGTCAAAAGTGAGAATACCATTGTGCATAAACTCGCCAAGCAAAAAAGTTTACTTTCGGCCACCCTTAGAGTGCCAAATCTTTCGCCAATCCTCAACCGAAAAAGAATGGGGGGAGGGTCTAGGAGGATCTTGTCATACCCGTCCTTCACTGTATAAACACCAAGGCTCCCATAGCCCCAAGCTAATTCATCCTCCTCGTCTCTCCCAGTGAGAAACCTTTCTGTCAAGATTTTGGATAAGATGGGTGCCAACTCCTGGGGGATAGGAATTGGCCACTCCTCCAACCTCTTAAACTTCTTAAACCTATACTCCCCAACTTGAGAAGTGTTGAAATAACTTTCAATATGGACCCAACCCATGATTTCTATGGCAGATTTTATTGGAAGTAACTCGGGGAACTCAACAATGATGGGTGGATACTGATCCCAAGAATCAGTCCAAAAACGGGCCTTCTCCCCTCTCCCCACTTTCCAAAATAGCTGATCTTTAATAACCTGAGATCCTAGCTTGAGAGCCTGCCACACTAAGGATCCAGTACCACCCAGAGGGAAACGGCCCACCTCATTGGGGTTAACTTGACCCAAATATTTACTCATGAGAATTCTACTGAATAAGGAAGTTGGTTGGGAAATCCACCTCCAGTATAACTTTCCAGCCAAGGCTTGATTATTTAACTTGGATCCTCTCAGTCCCAGTCCACCTTTTACCTTAGGCTGAGTGACTTTATCCCAACCCACTAAGGCCCACTTTCTTTTTCCGTTAGCTCCTTCCCACAAAAACTTCCTAGCCATCCTGTCCAACTCTTTCCATATTGTAAGCGGGGCAGCCAGGATAGAAAATTTGTAGATTGGCATGGCTTGAATGATAGACTGTAAGAACGTTAATCTGCCACCATAACTTAACCACTTGTGAGACCAAATGATTAATTCTGTCCTTGATACACTCCAACATATTCCTCCAAGTGTCTAATTTCAGCCTCTTGAAGTGCAAGGGGATACCCAAGTAAACCACAGGGAGAGAAGTCCTAGTGAATCCCAAGATTTCTAAAATTCTGTTCCGAAGCCCGTGCTCCAGATTAAAAAAGACCACTTTGGATTTCTTGTCATTAATGACCCGTTGAGTAGCCCTGAGATAGACATTAAGAGTATCTCTAATCGTTCTAGCTTCCCTGATGCTGGCTACTCCCATCAAACCAGTGTCATCCACAAACTGCAGGTGCGATACAACTTCATCCCCCACCCTAATACCCATTAATCTGCCTTGCTGTCTTCTCCTCGTTAAAAGTCTGCCAAGACCTTCAGCCAGAATGAGAAAAAGATAAGGGGAACAGGGATCCCCCTGGCGCAGACCCCGAGAAGCTCCAAAAGGTTGCGAAGGAAGGCCCTTGATAAGCACAGAGTAAGTCGGAGAAGAGACACAACTCATAATCCACTCAATCCAGCCTTGAGAGAAGCCGAAGGCTGCCATCATTTTAGCCAGGAGGCTCCATTCAACCCTATCATAAGCCTTTGACATATCCAATTTAATGAACATCCCTTTATTACCGTAAGTGTGCATTGAATGGATTGCTTCCTGGGCCACAACCACCCCATCCAGAATCTGCCGTCCCTCAACAAAGCCTCCTTGCTCAGAGGAGATAATGTTGTGAAGAAGAGGTTTTAGGCGCTCAACCATTACCTTTGTGAGTATTTTGTATACCACATTACATAAGGCAATAGGCCTATAATCTGAAATATGAACCCCCTCCTCCCCTTTTGGAATCAAGGTAATGAACGTGTGGTTTATAGCTTTAAGCATTCTCTTATTTTCTCTGGATTCTTCAACAACAACCCTTACATCTTCCCCTAAGCAGTCCCAGAAAGCCTGAAAGAACTCAATTGGGAAGCCATCTGGACCAGGAGTTTTACCAGTGCTCATTCCAAAGACCACGGTTTTCAATTCATCCCTATCAATGGGTTTAAGGAGGGCCTGATTTTCATCCTCCGAAATAATAGCAGGTATGACAGAAATAACTTCATTTTGGGCCTCTACATCTTGAACCACACTTTCCTTAAAAAGCTTTGAAAAATAATCCATAGCATGGGAGTGAATACCTGGAAGAGTATCAAAGGAATGACCGTTCTCATCTTGAAGGGCCTCCATCTTATTCATCTGTCTTCGAGCACAAGCAGTTCGATGAAAGAATTTTGTATTTCTATCCCCTTCTAATAACCAGGAAGTTCTTGCTCTCTGTTTCCAATAGATCTCCTCCTGGTTGTCAATGTCCTCAACCGCAGAACGCAAGGCATCATCCTCAACTTTGAGCTGATCAGTTATTACTCCTTCTCTAAACTATTTTTGGACCTCATCCCAACGGGCCACCAACGGAGCTCTTTGGGTCTGGAAGTCAGATTTATTAGAACGCCTCCAATACTTCAACTGAGATTTGACATATTGAAGTTGTTTGTGGATTCTAAACATAGCTCTCCCATAAGCTGGGCGACCCTCTTCCCACCACTGTGGAATTTTCTCCCGAAGTTCTTCTTTCTGAAGCCAAAAATTCTCAAATCTGAACGGTTTGTGATGGATCCCCATCCTAGTCCCGCTTTCCAACAGAATAGGACAGTGATCGAAACAGTGGGCCTGCCAAAATCTGAAAATTGATATTCCATTTTACAAACACCTCCTCTGAAAGCAAAAAGCGATCAAGCTTCACCTTCCTACTATGGGGCTCCCGCCTTTTATTAGTCCAAGTGAAGTTATTGCCAGGACATTTAATGTCCACTAAGTGCAAAGCCCGGACTTGAGCAATCATGAACCGGTCCCTCGGATCCAAAAGAGGTGATCCCCCTTCCTGGTCTCTAGAAGATAATTTAGCGTTAAAGTCCCCCGCTATAATCCAGTCTATATCTTCCCTTGATGCTCGCATGTCATGCACAACCTTCCACTGCCGCCGCTGACCCTCTAGAGTTTGAGAACCATAAAAGTTAGTGACAAGAATGAATTCTGCAGAGACATTATTCCTAAACAGGGAAGTGAGAACACCCCTCCAGGCAAGGTGTTCTATTGCAGACCATTCCAGAGAGTTCCACAGAGTAACAATCCCCCCTGAGGCACCTTGGGCAGCCACATCCATATGACCAGCACCCCTCCAAATTCTATGGACTGTTTTAGACATAAGATCCAAAGACATCTTGGTCTCTTGTAAAAGCAAAAAATCAGTATTACTATGCTCTAATAATCTTTGAACAACAAATTGATGGGTTCTACTATTTAAACCCCTCACATTCCAAGATTGTATAATCATGGGTTACCCTGGGAGCAGTAAGAGTCAATTGTCCTCACCAATCCTCCCATGATCAATTTGTCTCCCTGGGTCGCTAGCAGCCTCCTTATTGGATCTTCTTCCAGCTCCCTAAGAATTACTATTTTTGGATCTTTTTTCTATCCGGGTTATCCCCAAAGATGGCCTTTCCCTATTTTTCTCTCGCCATCCCCATGCGAACATCCCGAGAAACTGTCCGCTCCTGGTTATGGACTACTAAGGCACCAGAACACACTGGCTGTGATACCTCATAGGGATCAACTATCTGCTGAATGACAGGAGAAGATGAGAGGGGGATTTGCCCAAGAACAACAGAGGATTCTCTGAAACCCTCCAAGCCCTCCATAGAGTGATCCTCATCATCAACCAATGACTTAAAAATCTCATACCTATTAGCAGGCCTGAGATGAGATTGCTCCTTTCCCTTCTCTTTCTTTGTCCGTCTTTTTCTTCTGGGCTGTTCAAAACCCTCTCTCTGAACTTCCTGGCCCTGACTGGTGCTAATAGGATCTTTATTGGGTGCAGCCTTATCCTCTTTAGGCGAGTTTGGCACTCCCGAGGAGGCCTCCATATTGGCATTCATATTAAGAGGACAGAAACGGGCCAAATGTCCATGCTTGTGGCAAACCCGACATCTAAAGGGTAGGGCCTCATAGTCCAGCCGTTGAATCCAGGAAAGACCCGCCAGCTCAATTTCCAACTCGCTCGACAAAGGCCGGCTCGTATTCATCTCCACACATATGCGAGCATACACCGCCATGCTCCCTTCAATAGTGTCTCTCGGCAACACCCGGATGTCTACCAATCGAATTGCCAATCATTGCCAGTACCTGCTCACCCTAGAATTCCATTGGAAGAGCATATAATCGAATCCACACTGGGACAGCAGTAGGTTCAACACGAGGATCGAAACCTACCCTCCAGGGTTGAACAAAAAGCCCTGTCGGGCCATGGTTTTTCCTCTCCGACTCAAAAGCCTTATTTCTATCGGCCAGAGCCGAGAAGCTAACAATAAAATAACCATTACTAATAAACCACAATGAAAACTCACCGTGGGGCTCCCAGTTCTGGCGAATCCAAGAATACAGAAAGCTCAGGGAAGGGCGAATACCCATGAACTTGCAGATTAAATCATGTCTAGCTCTATAGAGGACAGACTCCTCCACCATGCTGGGATCAATGACGATTTTTGGCCTGGAATCGGCCTGCGGTAAACAACCATTCACACGCCGTGCTGAAGACCTATTCCCAGCAGTCGTGAAGAGCTTTCTATATGCCATCTTTTGGGCTTCGACATTCTTCGGAGGAGAATCTTCTTTAAACAAATCAAGCATAAGAGCTAGTACTTCCCCGGAGGAGTCCCCATTGGACCCTCCCGGGGCACCGATCGAACCTTCATAACCACCGTACCCCAAAGACACCTCTGCAAGCCAGCAGAAGCCAGAAATTTTTCGAAAAACCAGAAACCCTAGTTCAGATTCAAAAATCACCATAGCTCATTTTCCTGCTCTTAACCGTCACAAGGAATGAAAGTTGACGCCGTTTTTTTGGATCTTTAGATTTTGTTACTTTTATAAGAACCACCAATTTCAATGATAACTCTGCATTCAACGACATATCATTGTAGCCGCTAAGATACTCAACACACTTTTAGTTGTTGATTGTCGTTAAAATACTCCAACATATTGTACATTGTACTTGTTGGATGAATCATGAACATAACTGCTCAATTGAACACTAGTTATATGAAGTCTTTCTCTGGAGTGGCATATTATTTTTGCAGATCTCTTTCTCGAGCTATGGAACATTAGTTGAGAGAATGTACGGAAGGATTGATAAATTGGGCAGACTCTGAAGCAACAATTATTGCATCCCTTGAAGTATGAATATGTTGAGACTTAGGAGCCTTAATTATGACAATTTTAGTTAAAGCACCAACTTTTTCATTTTTCATACTTTTTTCTACCGGTATTGAGACATGTATCCGCTTAAATTGTGTACCTTTAATAGCAATCAAAATTACTTTTTTCTTTTCATACCCTTCGGTATTGAGATATGTGTCCTCTTAGATTATGTCCTTCGATATCAAAGGACAATTTTTGATATTGTGTGTTGTACGTTTTCAATGGCGTGCATGGAAAAATTTGTGTACCTCCACTAAAATGACACACCTTAAAGAAACTGTTATAAAATTAAAAACTAACTACGAGGATAAAAAAAATCTTGAAAATTCGAAAAAAAAAAAAAAACTTTCGTAAATCTTTCCTTAAAACAAAAAAATTCACGGATCTAAAGAAAAAAACAAACGAGCAAGCTTCATGTACGCACCATGTTCGTAAATCTTGATCTTCGAATTTCGAGATAGCGTCTTCAAATGTCGACAGTGGGTCCATTGGGTTTCACGTATTAACAATTTTGAGTGAAACTGCCATCAAATCACGGACAAATTTCTTCCACTAACCTCGCCAGGATCGTCTCGTGCTCAAAATGCCTACTTTGATTGGCATTCTTCTGTCGAATTGTCTCCATGCGGAAATAAGCACTGTTTAAAAGATGCATCAAATGTCAAAATCAATTTATATATATATATATATATATTTAATTATTTATAATTATTTAAATTATAATATAATTAAATCATAATTTTTTAATTTAAAGAAAGAAAATATAGTCTCGGAACAGTTTTAAAAAATAATTTTTTATTTCAGGAATGACCGATTCTGGACTCCGACGAAGCAGCAGGGAGGAGCTTCTGGTAGCACAGCGCCCATGTGTACGTTTATTGGATGTTGGCCAAAGGTGAAGGAAGTCAGGGCATAAGCATCTAGAAAAATCATGACGAAAGTACAGATTGCTGTGTGCTTAAGAGATTTTTATTGCTATGTTTTCCAACAAGGATAGGGTGACTGTATTCGAAAAAGTCTTGTGATTTTTTTGATAACTCGAGTCCTATACGACACCGTGGACCTCAAACTTCAACTTGTTTAGTGAAGAGCCCTCAGTAGTGTCCATTTGGGGTTAATGGTAAGCTCTTTTGTCTAGGATAGGAGAACTACTTCAACTTGTCTTGTGAAGAGACCTCTGTAGTAGTGTTTATTTGGGTTTAATTGGTGAAACTAGCAGCTCATTTCATAGAGTTTTTTTTTTTTTATAATAAATTATAAAATAGAATAATTATAATGAAGAGTAAACTACAAGCATTGTAGATGGATAAAAATTAGAAGGAAATACTAAGAGAGCTTCAATTAACTTCACCTTTGCAACAATTTTTTTTTTCAAGAAGTGTGGTTTTTCCATAGAAAGATTAAATGCTTAACCATATATCTATGATATGATCTATTAATTACAAAAACAAAACATACAATATTTGTTTGTGCTACTATAATGCAACTATTTCTCCCTTTATGATTAATTTCATAATTTTAATTTTTTGAATGATTGTCATGAATTTAAAATAGGAGTCCTAACAACCTCTAAACTATTTAATAGCACTCAAGGTTGGTTTGAAACTAGTTGTATTCTAAAATACATAAAAAAAGTACAATATAATAATATATAGTTTTGCTATTACAGGCTATCAATTTTGATTCTTCAATAAATTAGGATAGTTCCTTGTATACGTTTCAATTATTTCATAGCAATTGCTATTTCAGGGTTTGGATGTTTTCCAATGGTTAAAATATCCCACAACTATCATGTGTGGCTCAAAATGTTTTGTTTTCCTAGCATGAACATAAAAAGCATAGATGAAATGTGTAACACACGAAAATAGCTGCATTCTAAAACACATAAACAAAGTACAATACAATAACCAATAGTTTTGCTATTACACAGGATCAATTTTGATTCTTCAATAAATTAGGATAATTCTAGTTCCTTGCATACATTTCAATTCTTTCATAGCAATTGCTATTTCAGGGTTTGGATGTTTTCCAATGGTTAAAATATCCCACAATTATCGTGTGTGGCTCAAAAATGTTATGACGGGGTTATGCATAAGGGGTTGAACTCGAAAGTGTTTGCAATGGATCCTCCTAGGTACTACTTGATGAGATCCAGCCTCACATAAGTGCTAAAACTGGTAAAGATGCATGGGATGCACTTTGTACCATTTTTTAAGGCAAGAATCAATCAACTGTTCTAAACCTTCAAACACAACTTCATATACTCCATATGAAATTAGGAGAATCAGTGGAAAAATTAGGGGCCTCCCAAAATACAAGCAAGTCGATTAGACTTTTTTTTGCAGGACTGCCCAAACTACCGAACTCGTTTCGGCCATATCTCACTCATCCGGACTCGGATTGAGCTAAAATTTTGAGGGTAGATGCCTGAAAAACCCTAGAACGTCTCCACCAATTTTCATATCATTTGGAGCAACACAGATCCTAGCACATCCCTATGTGTGAACGAGATATTTGGCAAGCGACTATGCGAGGGTTTCATCTGGGTTGAGTGCAAGCAGCTCCAGAGGTTGGTTTTTAGGGCCTTCGGGCCCTAGAGGCCAATATTTTTATGGTTTATGCTCAATATTTTAGCAGGAAATGTTGCAGGGGATACAAGATGGGTTAGAAATTTGTCTTTCAATAGATCATACTGTGAACTTGAGTGACAACGACTTCCAATTGTCTGCACAAAATAAAAGTGAAAACCATACCTTTCCACGACGTCTAGGGCAAGGATTAAAGAGATCACGAAACAAGTTTCAAGCAGTTGATCAAAAAATGGCTCATATCTCAAGTGAATCTGGTGCTAAGGTGCACCCACAAAATAATTCTACTGTGAAAACCCTATCAAGGGTAAGAATTTCAAAGACTCAATCCCAAAAATGAATTTTAGGGATGCCCTTCGTGGTGGACAACCTCAACCCAATGCTAATATCAATATTAGGGCTTCCCATAAACCTCTAAGAATGCCTAAGATTGATCCCAAGAAAACAGAGTCAGGATGTCTTAAAGCAGCTGATGGAACTCCTATTGTTAAGCTTGATATGGGTAACATTCAGATTGGCATTGAAGATTTGGAAAAAAGAGGACTAATTTGTTAGTTCGTGGGTTTTCGTCCGAGTCTATCTGCTTTCAAAGTCTGGGCTACAAAAAGCTGGAAAACTAAAGGTGAGTTACAAATATCTATTTATCCAAATGGTTATTTTCTTGTTTTATTTGCTAATAATGAAGATAGAGAGAAAACTTTTCAAGGGGGTCCTTGGTTTTTTGGAAGGGCAGGGCTTTTCATGAAGCCCTGGCATACTAAATTTAAATTCAAAGAAGAGATGCCTTCTATAGCTCCCGTGTGGGTTAGACTCTTTGGCCTCCCTATTGAATTTTGGAATCCTACTATTTTTTCTTCAATTGGAAACTCTTTAGGAACTTTTATGATGACTGCTGATTGTACTCAAAATTTTGAACATATTATTTATGCTCGAATTTGTGTTTTAATGGATTTTGACAAACCCCTACCTAAAAAGATCACATTACAATTTGGGGAAGACACTTGGGAGCAAGTAGTGGACTATGAGAACATTCCTTTTCATTGTAGAATTTGCCATGAATATGGTCATTTGGCCAGTGCTTGCCCAAATAAAATTCCTGATCAAAAGAAAGAAGATATAAACTCAACGAGGTTTCCAAATACCTAAGAAGAAGAACACTCGAAAAAACTAGTTATGAAGGATCAATCAAAGTCATCTGCTAATATGTTTGAAATCCTTTCCACAAATGATGTCCCAAGTGAGGAAGAGGAAATAATGGAAACTAAAATCTTAGAAACACAATTTAAATATGAAGGGAAGAACTCAGAGACAAACCAACAAATCAAAGGTTTTCAATAGAAAAAAAGGAGAAAATTTACACAAGAAAAACAATATTTCAAATGTCAAAACTTCAAATAATGCAGGTCCCAATATAGACTCCGTTGAACCATCTAGTAAAATTTTGGCTATGTATGAGCATTCTTCAAGGTTAGAAGCCATCTCAGATTCAATTGGAATAAGTCAAGAAACAGGGAAAAAAAAATTGAAGATGGATTCTAATCAAAAAGTAGGTCGCAAGACCAATCAATATCATATGGTAAAAGAAGGTGAAAAGCTTGTAGAGGAAGGTAATATTAATGCCCTTCCCAAATTTTTTAGCCCTGGTATTAATGAAGATCATCACTTGGAATATTAGAGGACTCAAAGGGAGTCTTTCAAAACAAAATGAAATTAGAAGAATGATTCGGATAAATCATCCACATCTTGTTTTCCTTCAAGAAACAAAGATGTCAATGGAGGATATGGACTTAATTGCCAAGAAAATTTGGCCAACTGGAAAAGTGGTTTCCCTCAGTTCCCAAGGGACTTCGGGTGGCATTGCTTGTCTTTGGGACCCAAAAGAGGTAGTTATTCACCATATGGTTGGCAGTTGGGGTTTGTTGGCTATAGCTATTCAAAGTAGACATTCCAACCAGATTATGCTCTGCATTACTATTTATGCTTCAACTTCTTTGGAGGAAAAAAGAAGACAGTGGAAGGATATTACTCATATTATCTCTCATTTTCCTAAATCTTGGATCTTGATCGGAGGAGATTTCAATACCATCCTCTCTCTGGATGAGAAAAGGGGGGGAAATAGAAATTTGGACAAAAGCACTGACCTCATGAGCGAATATATTGCAAACCTCCATCTTGTGGATATCCAACCAGATAATGGCCTTATGACTTGGTCTAACAGAAGGCAAGGCTTAGCTTGTATAATGGAGAGATTGGATAGGTTTTTGCTCTCTAAAAATTTCTTAATCCATGGTCACATTCCTAAAGTGAAGACTCTTAATAATGTTGGTTCGGATCATTGGCCAGCCATGGTGGAAATGTGGAAAACCAATGTGAGTTTCTCTCCTTTTCATTTTCAATTAATGTGGCTTAGAGACATTTCCTTCAGACCTCGTGTGCAACAATGGTGGAAGGAAGGTAAACCTAGGCATGGGACTAAGATGTTCTATTTTGCCAAAATACTACAATACATTAAATCCAAAATCAAGACTTGGAACTGGAAAGAGTTTGGGGATGTTCATAAAAAAAAACATGAAGTTATTGCTCATATTGAAAATTTGAATAAGAAAATCCATTTAGATGGCCTCACAGAGAAGAGAAGTGCAGATGAAATTAAACTCACAACTCAGCTTAGAGGAATGGGAAAAAAGAGAAGAAATCTTATGGAAGCAAAAATCTAGAATTCAATGGCTCAAAGAAGGAGATCGAAACACAAATTTCTTCCACAAATATCTTCTAGCTCGAAGATCTCACAACTTTATTTCTTCCTTAAAATCAGATTCTGGAGATGTTGTTTATACTTGGGATGGCATGAACTCTATTGTTGTTGATTACTTTTCCAATATTTTTGTTGCTACTCCTCTTGACTCAGCTTCACAACAAAATGTTCTTCAAGCAATCCCTTCTCTTATCACTTCTGAGGAGAACTCTATTTTGACTCGCTCCTGTTACTATCAATGAGCTTCAACAAGTAGTTTTTAAAATGCAAAAATGGAAAACCCCGAGTCCTGATGGTTTTCCCATTGAGTTCTACCAAGAGTTCTGGGATATCCTTCATGTTGATTTATTAGAGGTGGTGGAAGAAGCCAGGAAAGCCAAAGAAATTTTGAAGGTTATCAATAAAACTTATATTACTCTTGTTCCAAAATCTCAAGAGGTTGATCATATCTCAGCTTTTAGACCTATTGCTTTATGTAATGTTCTTCTCAAAATCATTACTAAAATCATGGCAAAAAGGTTGAAGCCTCTTTTGCATAAGATTATTTCCCCAGAGCAAGGGGGTTATGTGGAAGGACGTCAAATAGTAGATGAGATAGTTCTTGCTCAGGAAGCCATCCATTCCATGGATATGCAAAATTCTCCTTCCATGTTCATTCGGTTAGACTTATCCAAAGCTTATGACAGAGTGGATTGGCACTTCCTTATCAAAGTTTTGAGGCAATTTGGTTTCTCTAAGGATTGGATGGATTGGATTATGGGATGTATCTCTTCATTTTCCTACTTAGTTCTTATCAATGGCAGGCCTTCTCAGTCTTTCCTAGCTTCCAGAGGTATTAGGCAAGGTGACCCGCTATCCCCTTATTTATTCATCATTCTTGTTGAATGCTTGGGTAGGACTATAACCAAAAAGAGGGAAAACAAAACCCTTGAGGGAGTTACCATTGCTCATGGAGCTAGACCTATCTCTCATCTTCAATTTGTGGATGACTCTACTCTTTTAGGTAAAGCTACTATTAAGGAAGCTTCTAATATTAAGCAAATCATTAGCTGTTTTTCTAAGGCTACTGGGCAGTTGATCAATGAAGACAAATCTAAAGTTATTTTCTTTCACCGCTCTACTAGACAGGAATCCATGGTCTTGGATAAATTAAGATATAAGAAGACCTCTCTTCCAATCACTTATTTAGGTATTCCCATAAATATTCAAAGGCAGAAAAATAAAGATTGGAATTGGTTGTTGGACAAAGTCAAGAAGAAAATTGGAAAGTGGACCAACAAGTGGCTTTCTTCTGGGGTAGAATCACCTTGGTAAAATCAGTCCTTCAAGCTATTCCTATTTATGTTTCTTCCGTTTTGAATATCCCAAAGGTTGTTCTTCGAGAATTGGATCAAATCAGTCATCGTTTCCTTTGGAGTGGTACTAAGGAGAAAAGAAAATGGGCCTTGGTGAAATGGGATACTTTATGTCTTCCTAAGAGTGAAGGGGGGTTAGGATTTCGGTCTTCAATTAATAACAACAAAGCTTTAGCTGCTAAATTATATTGGAGGATGTTGCATAACCCCAATGCTCTTTGGGCCAATAATCTTCGTGCTAAATATGCTGAGAACAAAAGTCTTGAAGACCTTGTTTGCTATCAACTTCCTACCAAAGGTTCTCCCATTTTAGCAGTTCTTAAGACTGGTGAGGATTTGATAAAGAAAAATTTATTTTGGATCATTCATAATGGTCAACATGTAAATTTTTGGACAGATTCTTGGGATGGTCACAAGCCTTTGATAACTCAGTTTCCCGATTGGAGGCCTTGGATGGAGGAGCTTCACCGAGCTAATTGGATAAAGGTGGCTAATTACTATCGATACCATACTGGTAATTCAAAGGTTGGTAGATATTGGATCCCTATTGAGGACTGGCCTATTCAAATCCCAGAAAGGCAAAGACAAGATATCCAAGGCATCCTTCATATGAGATCCCTCTCTTGGTCCCATGAAAAAGATTGTTTTGGATGGAACAACACTACTAAGGGTGAGTATTCAGTTGCTCAAGGTTATTTGACCTTATGCCATAATAATCCCAACCATTCTTCTAACATATTTTCTTGATTGTGGGCTCAAAAGCTCTAGCCTAAGGTGAGGTTCTTTAATTGGCTTTTATTGCATCGTAGGGTGCTTACTAGTGAGCAACTTATGAAGCGTGGTTTTCATGGCCCTTTTAGATGTGAAATGTGTGAAGAGAATGTAGAAAATATCAACCATATTTTTATTGAGTGTACTTTAGCCTCTGAGCTATGGAGGAGAATGGCCACTTTACTTGGCTTATAGTGGTCCAATTTTTTTACTTTTGAACAACTTTGGAGGGATTGGCCTAATCAAGAGGGTGTTGATCATTTTATTAGGCATTTAGTTTGGATGGGTTCTACCATTCTTCTTTGGAATATTTGGAATGAAAGGAACAACCAAATTTTTAATCAAGATAGGAAGGATATTCACTATATTTGGCAAAAGACCATAGCCAACTTAGTTGAATCAGTCCATCAACTCCTTAATCACCCCCAAAACTCCCACCAAAGATGGGATCAAGTGATGCAAAGATTGAAGATTAAATCTTCTAAGGGCAACCAACTTAAAGGGAATGTGAGTATTAGTAAGATGGATAGGACTAGAAATTGGCAACCTCCTCCTAAGGATTTTGGAAAAGTCAATACCGATGGAGCCTCTAGAGGGAACCCTGGAAAAGCCAGTGTGGGAGGAATTGGTAGACTTTCAGATGGCTCCCTGGTTTTTACTTTTGCTCGAGAATTTGGGTATTCTTTCCAATAACCTTGCTGAGGGGTATGGTATCCTCGAGAGGCCTTCAAGAGGCTACTAAGGTTGGATGGGAAAAGGTGTTAGTTGAGTCTGACTCTCAACTTATGATTAATCTCTTGAAGACTCCTTCTAAGAATCATAAGGTGGATTGGAGAATAAAAATAATTATTGAGAAGATTCAGTTAATCCAGATGGGATTTTTGAAAGTTGATTACAATCATGTGGTCAGAGATCAAAACAAGAGTGTTGATGCTTTAGCTAATTGGGCTTTGGACAAAGGTGATCTTACTTGTTATGGCCACCCTCCTATATGGTGGGCTTCTCAAATTAGGGAAGCTCTTCTTTCTATCATTTCTTTGGATGGCTCCAGTTCTAAAGGTACCTAGTTTCTTCTTGTTTTTTTTTTTTTGCTTCTCTTTGGTTCATTCAGTTTTTTTTAGTTCCCTAGCTCATTCTATTCTTTATTTTGTTTCCTCTGTTGATTCTTGCCTTAATAGTCTTCTGGTCTAGATAGGTCATTGTTTTGTTCAATTTTTTTTTTCTTTTTTGTTTTTGTTTTTTTGTTTAGTTTTTTAAGGTGGGTGGGTTCTTTTGTTTTGTTTTGTTTTTGTGTTCTTTGTGTTGTTTTTTGTTGTTCTTGTGTTTTTGTTGTTTTTTTTTTTTTAATGTTTTTTGTTATTGTTCTTGTGTTTTTTTCGTTCTTGTTCTTGGGTTTCTCTTTGTTTGTGTTATTTCATGTTTTTATGTGTGAGTGTTTTCTATGTTTTTTGTTTTTGTTTATTGTCTGTTGTTGGTTGTTTTTTATTTTTATTTTTATTTTATTTTTTTAATTTTTAAGGTTTTGGTTGTGTTTATTTTTCATGTTTTTTTTGGGTTATGTCTTTGTAGTGTTCTGTTGTTTTTGTCTTGTTTGTGTTTTGTTATGTGGTTCTTGTGTTTTTCTATGTGGTTTGTGTTGTGGTTTCTTTTATCTTATTGTGCATGTTTGGTTGTGCTTTTGTTTTTGACACACTCAAGGAGCATGTTTTTTATTTTATTTTATTATTTTTGTTGTTATTTACTTATTTTTAAATTGGTTTTGTGTGTTTGTTTGCTCCTTGAGTATGTCAAAGGTGGTAGGCCAGGTCCGAGTCCTGGGCATTTTTTGCGGAATGGATACCCCTGCCTCCTTGGGTCTTACCCGAAAGTGGCATCCCTTTTGGGATGTTTTCCACAAACAAAAAAAAGGGGGGTTGGACTCAAAATGTACTTGTAAAAAAATGGCGAATCCTAATCAAAATCAAGTTTAATCATGGAGAATCCTAAGCAAATCAAATCAAGCATTGTCATTCCAAAATTTGGGGTATTTTAAGCCCTAAAATGTAAGGTCATCTTTGGGGCCACTTTTGAACTATTAAATCATCTTATAACTTCATAAAAACACCACCATTAGATTAGGCTTGAAAAGAACTTTCCAATGAGTACAAATATGCCTATGTTTGGATATATATTATAGTGAATTGACCCAAAAAAAAATTAGTCCTAAAAATTTTAGGCGAATAGGCCGACATCGAAGGTCCTCATATTCACCAATTTCCAATTTTGGAAATCCTAACATTCACCCAATTTGTGAATATTCGCCACTATGCATAACCTTGTGTTATGATTTCTTAGCATGAAACTAACCATATTTTGCATAGATAAAATGTGTGACATCATTTCTCGTATTATTTTCTATTTAATTTGTAGTTGAATTTATAATTGTGTTGGACATGAATCTAAATCATATTCTTGACTTGTTCATAGGATGATCAACAATGTTCCTTGTAGTTAGCATATGGGATATGTTATATATGCCTAGCTCATACCTGTAACTCAGGCATATATACTTTTGTAATCTACATAGAATAGATTAGTAAATATTATCTTTATTCTATAAATGAAAATCAACACTACACCAAAAAGGATCTTTAAGGGTAATTATTCAGCCACCATCTATGAGGGTGTCATAAAAAGTCTCTGTCATACGATGGTGGTTAAAAACCACCTCAAAAAATCATCCTCTTAGGGAGTTTTATAAGAGGGCAATTTAAAACCGCCCTCTTAGCCCTGTTAGAACCTAAGAGGGTGGTTTTCAACTACCCTCTTAGGTTATATATATATATATATATATATATATATATATATATATATATAAACACATGAAAAGTGGTTTACTCCCAATCAAAATTTCATGTGATGGTACATGATTTTATTTACCAATTTTCTTAATTTGAAAGCAAATCTAGAGAAACAAGACAGGGTGTTCAATAATATCCAAGTTTGTAGAGCCTACCATATTCCTAGGATTTTTAAAAATTTCCATGGCAGCTGAATAGTAATCTGCATATACAATTGAAACATTTGGGTACTGTTTTTGCACATCTTTTAGCATGGTCTGCAGAAGATTGTTACCATATTGAGAAAAGTTGTTAAAGTTGATCAAGCACCCAATATTGTCGAAATCAGATGAAGAATTGCCTTGGTGTATTGCTAAGTAGGAAGGTGAACAACCAATGGGTAAATTGCCAGGAACTATGAACTTCTTTGCATTTTCTTGAATCAGTGTCTGAAAAACATGAAGATACTATTTACAAAATATAGATGAATTAAGTAAAACTAGATTATGCCCATGAAGCATTTACAGTATACAAAGGCAATAAATGTTTTGTTTTTCTTGAAGGATTTTGACTGTGTTGTGAAAGATGGATTAACAGGGACTACAAAACTAAGCCTGCAAAATAATCCAAAAAGAAAATTCTAACCTACCTCAATGGCTGCTCTGATTCTTTGAATGACAAAAGGTACAAATTTTTGTTTTTCTCTATGGAACTCCTCCCAAAAAAGGGGTAGTTGTAATCATTCCCTCCAATCTCTCCAACTAAGAACAATGCATTTTCAAAGTGATCCTTGCAATCTACAACAACAACATCACCACATTCTGATTAGAAAACAATTTTAAATGCCAAGCCTCCATCAACAACATCCATGTGTTAACTTCAACATTTCTAGGTAACCATTCACCTGGTGTGCCATCACAGTAAATCTTCTTAAAATATTTGAATGATTGGATTTGAGTATCTAGTGACCAGGGTGTGATGTTGATAGTTATGTTTCATTGCACAAAGAAAGAAGCATTGTTGGTTGTTGCCCCTACAACAACAAAATTCACACCAGAGCTGAATTTTCCATATTTGTCCAAAGGAGGCAAGTAGGATATCCCACATGTTGCAACTATATATAGTAAAATAAACAAAGCATAAAACAATAAACCAAAAAAGGTACACAAAAATAAAACAAACTAGAAAGCAAAATGAAACAAAGTGGCACAGCTAGGACATACCAAGAAAATCAACTAAAAGTCTACCATTAGAGCATCTTCCTGTTGGATTTTGGAAATAGGTCTCCCCATAGGGGAGATATTTGATGGTAGAAAAGGGGGTAGGACTAGAGATGAGGAGGTTCCCTGTATCAGTCAACGAATCCCCAAAGCTGTATATTGCTCTGTAGCACCCTTGTGTGTTGTTTACCTTTCCATGAACCAAATGCAATGTGATTAGTGAAAACAATGCAATGAGTTGAAAAACCTGAGATACACTCGTACTCTTGTACTCCATCCTTGCAATCTTAATACCGTAAACAACAACAACATTTTCCCACTGCAGGTGGAGTCTGTATATAGATGGGAATTCTGAGCTATTGGGCATTGCTTTTGTTGGAATATTGAACTTGTTCATGAATTACTAGCAGAAGTGATTTTATGTGGGGTTGAAACCAAAAATTCAAAATTCCCGCTTCCCGCACATCTAAAAAGTTAAAATTCCTACTTCTTGTGCATCTAAAAAGTCAAAATTCCTGCTTCTTGTGCATCCTTATAGGGTGATTTTTAAGGTCTAAGAGGGCAGTTTTAAACCACCCTCTTAGGGATAAGAGGGTGGCTTAAAAATTCCCTCTTAGGGATAAGAATGTGGCTTAAAACCGTCCTCTTAAGGATAATAATGTGAATTGAAATTGCCCTCTTAGGGATAAGAGGGTGACTTAAAACTACCCTGTGAGGTCACTCTAAGACGACGGTTTAAAATTGTCATCTTAGGGTGACCTAAGAGGGTGGTTACCCTAAGAGTGTGGTTTTAAACCACCCTTTTAGGATCTATTAGGGCGATTTTTTACCACCATAAAAAATCATCTTATTTTAGCCACCCTTAAAAGCCTTTGTTAGTGTAGTGTAAAAAATAACTAAATATCGATAAAACATTGTATTATACTTATAATAGTTACATGAATATAAAATTTTCATCACAATTCATCAGCTTAAAGAAATCCAAGGTACGTAAAATAATAAGGATTATGAATAAAATTATCCCTATGATGAGACATTAAAATGGTTCATTAGAGTACACAAAGTATAAAGTCAAAAGTTTAGGAATTTAGTAGTTCTACCCAAGAAAACATCCTAAATAGTACTACAAGTGAGGCCCAAACCCACACATGGTTTAAATTTTTTTTGTCAAAATATGTCAATTTAAAACCTAACTTGTTGCAATTTTCTCATCACAATGATCATTTTGATATATAGCATTTTAACCTTTTTTAGCCACCCAAAAAGGTTACTCCCTAGCATGGTGCATTAAAATCACCTCTTCAAGTTAATCATATATATATATATATATATATATATATATATATATATATCTTGGATCACTTGAAATGGTGGTAAGATAGATCATGAGACATTACCTTGGAAAAAGTTCAAGATAATGTGAAAGAATATAATAATAGATGGGTCAATTTCATTAGAAAGCCTTAAATAAAAGAATAATTTTTGTTCAAAACAATTGATTCCTTCAAACAAGACATGGCTTCCCTCTATTTGGTAACCTTGAATCTCTACACCATTGTTAATAAACTACAACAAGCAATGCAATAGGATGGACCCCAACACAACCATATGAAAGACAACTCTTCCTTAGAACAATTCATCCTAAGAAATCCACAAAAATATTATGGAAGGACAATATATCTTGGCTAATTTATTGTATACCATAAAATTAATTTTTTCAAGGTTTGATGACGAAGATCCCTCTAGTTGGTGTTGTGAATATTACATAACCTATTAGGGTGCTAGGTGGTGTCTAAGGTGGCGATTATGGGTTCTACCTATATATGTAAAGTTGGTTACATAGTTATTATATACCTTAACCTTAACTAACTCCATCTTTTACTATAAATGCAATATTTTCTTGATACTGCAATTGTCTAGCATCTTGTTGGTCCAACATGTGGTATCATAGAAATATACATGGATGAGAATAAGCAAATTCAAGAGTACTAAAGTCTAGAGGAAACCAAAGCAATAAAGATATATTTTATTGTTTGTTTAATTTCACAGAAATCAGGTTGATGTGATATAGTCTTCTTTATTGTTGTGGATAGCAGAGTGTGTCCCTATTCGTGTATGTACCTAGGAATGATCATGTATATCCATGTTCACAAGAGAGTTGCTTACAATAGTGTATCTTCATGTTTACAATGTGAGTGATCATAAAGATTGTATATGTGTGCTACCCCTAGTAAATCCAAAAAGAAGCATACACAAGTTTGAGTGAGGAGAAAACCTTACCAATTGGAAAAAAAAAAATTCTTTTTATTCATGTTTGTGTTTGTACATGTTGTAAGCATTTATTTAATCTCAAAGGAGTTGTAGAGCTATGCTAGAAGAGATGTTATCACAAAATTTATTGCTACCATCTAAAAAATAAACAAAAAATATGTTATTTTTGGTACAATAAATGTACCATATGAAAAAGTATTGAGTCATCTAGAGTTATTGTCTAGAGTTACTGTCTAAAACTACATATGGAATTGTTTTCATTTAGAGCTTTTATCTACAACTATTGTCTAGAGTTAACATCCAAAGCTACTATCTAGAGCTACATCTAGATTTGTCATCTAGAGTTGTTATTTGGAGCTACCATATGGATTTGCCATCTAGACCTATCATCTAAAGTTTCTAGCTAGAGCTACCGTCTAAAGCTATTATTTTGAGTTGTCTTGTAAAACTAATATATAAAGCTTTTATCTAAAGTTATCATACTAAAACTACCGCATGGAATTATCATATAGATTTATTATTTAAACCCTATTATTTGTTGACCAAATCATATAACAACATAGTCATTTAAAAATACACCAAAATTAATTATTGTAAATTTTCTATTTAATCAATGTATACACTAAAAATTATCTTCCAATAAAATATTTCTAACTGAAAACTTATACATGAATTAAAAAAAAAATATATCTAGGAAAATAATGCTAATTCATTGTAAACCTCTTCTTTTTACCCAATTTTGTTCCATCAAAATAATGGCAATGGGCATGCTCTTTTACCCTTCCTTTTTCTTATAACAAGCAATAAGTAACTACCCATATGAGACAATGCCGGATTTCAAACTTCAATTATCATTCATATATATATTCTTGTCAGTAGCTCCAATACGCCAAACCTATGATATTAGTAAAGACGACAACCACACGTTTCTGTTTTTTTTTTTAATAACTAAATTAGTGATTTTCGTTATGAATTATCACACGTGAGAGAATCTAACGGGTTACTTAACGATTCAAGTTCGTGCACTTTTAAAGTAGATTCTGATAAGCCGAAAATTTAGGCGAAAGAAAATAATATGAAAAATGAAAGATTTCTCGTCTAAAACAACGCTGCGATAACGGAGCAAATGCGAGCAAGGTTCCGTGTAGTTATTTGCTTCAACTTCTGTTTTGTGACCGAAGGCAGCGCTTTTAGATCATCCGTAATAACTGTACGGTGTAAGATATTCGTTAAAAAGAACCTTAGTTTGTATTGACAGTTTAAACCATAGATTTTTTTTTTTAATTAAAATATTTTAAACCATAAGAACTAACCTAAATTCAATGTTCAATGGAGTTTTTAGCATCCATCACAAAGTGGATTGGTTAATGATAGTGTTGATAAAATTTGTATTTATTCATTAAAGGTAGCAACAGATAATCATGAAGAATGGATTTTACTAAAACTTCACTTTTGAAAATCAATGTTGATGATAGTGTTGATAAAATTTTTATTTATTCATTAAAGGTAGCAACAGATAATCATGAAGAATGGATTTTACTAAAACTTCAATTTTGAAAATCAATGTTGGGTTAGAACCCTATTGATTCTTAACGATTGTGTCATGTTGCACCATATAGATTCAAGCATTGGATGGAGAATCAAGCATTGGATGGAGAAAATCAACATATAGATCCAAGCATTGGATGGAGAATCAAGCATTGGATGGAGAAAATCAACATGGTCCATTAAAGATATGTTGAATTGTATAGACGTCTCCAAAATTTTCCATGTATGAGTCTCATGCACATATACATGTGCACTTCAAGTATACATGGATATGATAAGGGAGAAAGTTAGAAATGTGCAAGAAGATACAAATCAAATGTTTGACATTTTCATAGAATGGTGTTAAATAAATGGCCCACACACAATTGATACCTTGAAAGAGGTACATGTCTTGCATATTTATATGTTATATATAAATTTATAATTTAAAAAAAAAAAAATTAGAGATCATAATGTGTTTTTAGAGTAATTTTTGTGGCTTGAAAATATTATTGAGGAGGTCACAAGGCATCTATTCCAATGATCTTTACCTGATTATACTTTTTTTTTAAATATTTACAGTATTTTTCCTTTATTATTATAAGAATCTAGTTTGATGGACAAAGAAAATGAAGTCAATAATATTATCAATTCTATATGGACTATTTTAGATTAATACACTCTACATAAAATGTTGGTGATTGTTGCATAGGATTTATGTAGCATTAATAGTTTGATATTTTTAGAATAAAATGTAGAAGATGCTTGCAAGTGTTTCAAGAGGATAACCACACAATAAGAAACATAATGCCTATGCTAGATGCCCATCCATTTCAAACATGTGATGATGGATTTGGAACTAGCGCAATGTACACTATGCATTATTGATAATTTTGTAATTGGTAGGTGTTCATGTCTAACAAGATTATCAACTATATTTCCTTATCCATTTCTTTTTTATAGGATGAAAAACAAGGTTTTGAAAGAACCTTGATCCTTTTACAAGGAAGCTACCTTAACCGAGCACGACAAAACTAAGAAAAACCAAAGGCCCAACATAAAATAGCTAGAGAATTAGGCCAAAAAAACAAAGAGAAGATAATGCCAAGATAACACAAAAGGTCAAAATAGTCTTCAACACCAAAAACCTAGGATCCAGACAACAAAACTGGGTTGAAAAACACAAGATAACACTAATAACATTGCACAACCCAAAATTCAGAGCCAAAAATCCAAATCAAAGGGAATACAGTAATTTCATAAATATCCATTTCTAAATTTAGCAAACCAATCCTAAGAGACCATCACTCTATCAAGGCAAATTTGAATAAGAGACTCGCCCAATATTTTGTTTGACAACACGTATTTTTGTCCATTTAAATCAACATCCATCAGATCACTAGAAAAAACAACTTGGGAAGAATCCTCCATTCTATTGGTAAACTTTTTCTAAGGTCCAACAACCCCTCCTAGACTCTTCTTCTAAATGTTTGTAATAATCCAAGAGAAATAAAAAATAGTAGAATAGAACAAAACTAAAATAAACCTATCATTCTCCTGAATATAGTCACTTGATAAAGTGTTCAGATTTCAAAGGATGCAAATGTCCTTAGAGGCTCCTGTAGCTTCACTTGCTGCCCACTCTGCATTATTCCAAACAACTTTCTTTATAGATTGCATGTTTCCTTAAAAAAATTAGTTTCTTGAAACAATAAATTTTTTGGATGATTATTATGCCTAAGGTCCTTAATCATCCATTGAGTGGTAGGGACATTCATTCCCCTAACATTCCACAATATCAACTTCATTTTATAGACCTGTTGGGGTTTTTAATACCACCAAGATTTTGAGTTTCTTGGGTGCCATATAACACCCCCTTTTCATCTCTTATTTTCGTAATTCATGGTTTGAGGGTCTTCCCACTTTATTTTCTTTCCCAACATCGGTTGCCTTTTTAGCTTGTCGCTTTAGTCTCATGCTTGGGACTTTCTCTTTTCTTTTCTTTGTCAATCCAATATCCCGATCCTTAAGCTCTTGCCCATTATCTATGGTTAAACAATTTTGGGGACTTCAACTACCTCCATATTACCATCATTGGAACTCCTACCTTTATTTTCCTTCCAAAGACAAACCTTGAACTAGCTCCTAGGGTCACTATTTCCATTTGGTTCAATTTATTCCCCTATTGTAAAATAGAGTCTTCTCCACATCCCAAAGGGAGCCTTATTTCTACCTTAGCTCTCTATTCTAGAATTGCTTCCTCTATGATATTTTGAAGCTCTTCTTTATTGGCCATCTTCAAACCCATGCTATTTACCTGGAGCAAAGAACACATATCTTTATCTCCATTTTCACCTCAAAAAATTTCCTCTATAAGTCTGCATTTTCTATAATCTCTCATTTCTTAGGCTCAACTAACACTTGGAACCTATTACTGCCCATCATTTATCTTTGAGCTGATGGTTCTACCTTCTCAAAAAATGATGAGATAAGAGTTTGGTCCTTTGTTCCCTTGTTCTTCTGAAGAGGATCTAGGCTTTCCCACACCTTCATGATTCGATTGCTTAACCAAACAACTACTCTAGAGATGACTCGCTTGGTTACAATTTCTACATAAGGATAGAGAATTATTGTATTCAATATTTTAAGTCCAAGTCCCCACCTTGTATTTTAATAGGATAGATGAAGGAAAAGGTTTCTCCAAATTTACATTAACATATAAACATGCATAGATCATTTTACTCCAAGCTTTTGTAGCCAAATCAAAACTAATCAATTGGCCCATAGATTTGGATATACCCTTTATTATGTCCTCATCTTAGTAATCGATAGGTAATCCTAGAAGGTACACCCAAATAGGGGTAAGATTGATATTTTTAGATTCTAGATTAAACCTTGGGTACCAATTCCTAAAAAAAAAGTGTCTTTCTAAAAAAACCAAGGACATTTCAATAGACCATATCCTCCCGAGAGACAAAGGATGATATAGTCAGAGGTTTTTACTCCTAATTAAGTGAGATTTTAGATGTACCCTACATCACATCCCCAAAAAATGATTTCCTAGTTCCTAGGGTTGGTGGATTGATAAGTTTCGGTGTTTACCAAGAGGAGACCCAGGTTCAAACCTTCAAGTTAAGCCTTTCTTGGGATAAAGGTAGTAGACTATCCTGACTTCACTGAGTGCATGCCAGCATGATAATGGTGGTTTCAATCCTGAGTCATCGATGGTCTCCCTCATGTTAGGTTGCTAATAACAAGGTGAGGTAGGGATTATAGAGGCAGCTCCAAGGATTTGAACCCAAGTCTAATAGTAGAAAATAAAGAGAATTTACCTATTTCTCTATATTATTTAAATCAACTTAATATTAGTGAAGCTATGTATCCTAAAAAAAATATTAAATTGAACTATTTATTTAAATCAACTTAATATGAGTGAGAAAATAAAATTCTCTCGAAGTGAGCTACAATATTTGTTTTGCATTTGCTTTTCATGGGAAATAGTGAACAAGTATTTATCTAGTTTATTACGGTACTCAACAGAGTTGTAGCTCAAACGGTAGAGCTCTCGCTTTGTATATAAGAGGTATAGGGTTTGATACCCCACATATTGAAGAACTGGTAGAAATATTTATAACACATGACTGGAAATCATATGGCCTTTCATCACTCTTTTAATAATTTAGTCCATCTAAACCAGAAAGACCAAGCCTCCACAAATGTATATAATATTTTAGATTTAATCCAACATGTTATTGATTCTTTCATTATTTCAATGTTGATGAAGCTACTTAATAAATTCTTATTATTTTGAAAAAGTAGCCTCAAATGGTGTAAGCAAAGGGACAATGAAGTAAATAATCTAATATTTTTATATTATTTTTATAAAATATGTACTTAAAATGTTTATGATATCCTTTTGTTTGTGAACTCTCATTTGTAAGAATTTTGTTTTAAACTACTAAGCAAAGGAATGGTTAGGGACTAGAGAGGGACTTGTGTGACTAAACATTTTTCTAAGGGAAATTATTAGGAGTGAAAAAAATGATTTTCAAAGCCTTATATCCCAACATCACTAATTTACCATGTTTTGATAGATTTCACACCAACTTGTCACTTTGTATAAAAATAAAAAAATAAAACTCTTTGAATCATATTTTGAAGCTCATTTGCTATTTTTTTGAGGTCTTTTCCCTCAATCAAATTACTTATAGAAATTCATGAATTAGTTTTTTTTATATCAATATAATTTTTGACCTTTAAAACTATATAATCTAAACAAGCTTATGCAAGTGGTTACCATTTTGGATAAAAAATAAAATGATAAAATTTCAACCCAACATCAAACCAATATTTTGAAACATTATCCTTACAAAATTATAATAAACCCACCCATACAAAGTGTGCAACAACCCTTAACATTTATTATTACAATATTTCAATAAACCCTCCTCTACAAGATGTACAATGGACCACATGGATATATAAGTGATACTAATATAAAGGTCAACCGTGGCATCAAGTGAAGATTAACACCACATATTTCAACATCCCTACTTAAACGACACTCTCCTATTCCATGACACTCTTAAGGGATACTCTCCTATTCCATGATACTCTTGCAATCACACAAATAACACCTTGAATATAAATGGTGAATTTCCATTTGATATGTATCTATGATATATTGAAATATCTATCTAACCACTATCGAGTCACTCTCATAAGGTGTTTGCATATACATGCAATTTTAACTTACAACAAATACAATTTTTGGTTGAGTATGGGTGAGATGAAATCCCTTAACAAATTAATAGTATAGGATGCCATCTACCAATAGTGTAGTACAATCTGTTCTTCAATCTACAAGCAAAGAGATTCCTATCAGGCTTATGCTCCTCTAATCAAAACCATGTAAAATATCCAAGGTGTACTTGGGATAAGAATTGATATTAGAGACTATCTGATTAAGCTAAATTACCATTAATTAATGAAGAAGGTCTAAATATATCATATCAAAGTTCCATGAAGTTGACTTCATCTCCTAGATCAATGGTGTTGAGATTCCCATGTTGATAAGTTCATCAATACAAAATAATCACCAAAATATATTCATTCTAGTGATTGATGTATACATCATGTTCTACATTGACTACTAAATTACACAAATTAGGAAGAAGGAATGAATTCTTTTATACCAAAAAAATTAGTTCACTTAAACCCATGTAATATATTTTAAATATGGCAAACCAAGGGAGAATGCCCATCAATCTCATCATCACGTGCTTTTCACATACAAATCTTCTTTTGAAGATCCCCATGAAGAAAGAAACTCTTATATCCATTTAATGTACTTCCCATCCATAGAAAATAGAAATAGATAGTAATCCTAACATAGTCCATCTATGCAATAAGAGTAAGTCTTTAAATAGAATATTCCCTCCACTTGAGAGAACCCCTTACCAACAAGGCATTCCCTATGCTTATCCACCTAACCACTAGACGTATAATTGAATTTTTTATATCCAATTACTACCATCAATATCCTTGCCATCCAACAAAATAATAAGTTTCCATGATGGATTCTTCATCAATGAATCATACACTATCAACATGACATCATCCCACTTCATACACCCCTTGACCTAGGAGTAAGTGATTGAATCTCTAGAATTATCGATCTTCAATACCAAGGCTCAAGATGGAAATTTTTGATGATAATACTAAGAGAGAATGGGCTAATCATCCTAAAGTATGGTCTAAGTCCACTTGGGAATAAAATGATCCATGGAATACAATGGTACATCATACATGAAAACATTATCAAAAGAAGAAAATTAAAGCATCTAACACATCCTCACCATCAATTTTCACATCTAGCACCATCACATAATGCATAAGAGGATCAAGCTCATCAAAATTAGGTTCCATAGCTAGAACATATGTTTATGAAAAGTCTAGAATAAAAATAACCATATTACTATGACCTACTAAAGCACAAGAATTGATTGGCTAAGAATAGAAAAAATAGAGTAGAATCAATAAGAATATCTAAAGGATGAGAAGAAGCAAAAATAACCTCTAGAGAATCAAATAACATTACCTCAACTAGTTAATTTCCTATACTTTCAAGGAGGAGAACCAAGTCTGAATCTTGCCAAGGATACATGCATATTAGCCAAGTTGTTGTAATACCACCATGTGATCATGATGCACGATAGATAGGGGTTATTTCAATTCCATATAACAACTTATAAAAAAAAGAAACCTCTAAGGTAAGAGAAGGACATGAAGGTAGGATGCGCTCATTTTACAAAAATATGAGAAGTGGACTAGAAGGAGATAATTAAAGTACCTTATCAAATATCATTTAATGTCGAATAATTATGACACTTGTCTTGATAATAAATTTGACAATCCATAAAAGTATTTGAATGCCTTGTATGAACACAATTATGACTCTTTGCAACAAACCTTGTTCTATTTTTTTTTGAGAATATGATCCTATGCATCTTGTAGACACCCAATTTTGTGTAGGGCTAATCATCTATGCTACAATTTCCTTCATCAATTATCCTTGTATTTATCCAAACTTAATCAACCTTTTGAATACCTAAATTTGGATCATTTATTACTCCAAAAGAAATAACATCGGGTAGTTGTCACCTTTCAAAAATTGAGATTTAGGTAATAGAATATTTCGGACATTAATATCCATTGTGAGTCTTCAAAAAACTATAAAAAAATACTTCCAATAGAATGAACTTGAAAATAACATTCCAAGGAGTATATATAAGCATATACTCATATAAAAATCTATATCTCTAACTATAAGAAAACAACACCTTCTAATGTTACTGCCAAGTCGATAGCATTGAGGGAGTGATAGTACTAGTGGGACTTCTGCTTGGTGGTGCCTTTGCAAAATATTTCAAATTTTATATTTTCATACCTGTTTAGACCTCTAATGATCATGTAGTATTTGTGCTACCTTAGTAGTGTTGGAAATACTTTTGACTTCCAATACTTTTATCTTATCTCCACCAATATCCAATATTCCCAACGTTGAACTCCCTTTCACCGCCCATTAGTGCTAGATATAACCTTGCAAACTCATTCGTACACCTAACATACCCAATCTAATCCTAACTTCTAATATTATCCCTTGATTGACCATTGCATGTCCCTCATCCCTTGATTTTCTCCAATCAATCTCCATTCCTTTCATTCAAGCATGGCACATCTATAGCTTGCCATTCTCACCAAGATATCCAAGGAATTCTCCAAGGAAGCTTGAGTGGCCTACAAAGTCACCCCTTGGGAAGGGCTTTTCAAGTCTCTTTTTTTGCATCCACACTCTACTGGAATCAGTCTCAAATAGATTTTTCACATCCCATAATGCTATTGAAATAGTAGGACTTTTAGCATTCATAATCATCTACTTTGTAAGTATCAGATTTAACATGAGATCTTTGTGGAGTGATAAATGGGGATAATTATTGTGATGAGGGCAAGGGTTTAAACCTCATGGTATTAGGTCCCTGTGTGTGTAACATATTCCATATAAAAATTATATATCTACTTTAAAATATTTAGTTGATATATATATTTTTAAATTTTAAAAACTATGATCATTTGTTTCATTTTCAATTGAATAAAATTTTAAACCTTTTACATCAAACAAAAATTATTTCTCTTCTTGATTTTTGTGAATGTTATGTAACTAATTAGTTCATATAATTTTAATTGTATCTTAATTTAATAATGAATTAATTATGATAATGTAATCAATTTATTGTATTATCAATCAAGTGGCATTAGCTCAACCGGTTAGATTCCTCAATATTTAAAGAGGAGACCAAGGTTCAAATCTTGCCAAGCGATACATGGATAATATCCAAGCTTTGTTGTAATATCACTATGTGGTGATGATGTAATACAAGTGGATCCTGTTCAAATCCCATATAACCAATTAAAAAACAATTATTGGATTATCACTTTTGGTATATTAAAATCATAAATTACTTTTATTGATAAATTATCATTAATTATATATTGTTTTGTTCCCATATCAATTTATTAATCTCAATATTAGATAGAAAATTAATACTTATGTAAAAATATGTTTGATGAATTCACTAATTAGAAATTTTTTTTATGGGGAACATGTAAAAGTTAAAATTTGGACCATTTATTTAAGATATTCTTTCATTTTTCTATGCCTTTGTACTTTGCAATTAAATCAATAACAAAATTTTAAGTGAAAAATATATGAAAATATGCTAGAATTTAAACTTAATTAAAAGAGAGAAGATGAGAATTATATTTTAAACTTGATTGCAAGAGAGAATATATTGAATTTGATTTGTTTTAACATTTTTAAATCCAACAATACTCAAATTAGAGTAGTTCTAATTATATTAAAATTTTGAATCTCATAGTGTACCTCATAAAGAGATCATATACCATAATGGTGTTTAGGGTAGGAAAAATGGTGGTCAAGCATTGGATGGCATTTTAGGGGAGGCTACAAGCTAGGGCAAGTCTGATGGCAAGCCAACGGAGAGTCTTGTTGACCAATTGGAGGGTCATGGGTTATCACTAGGAGAATTGGAAGGTGGGACCCCTTTCCAAAATCCCTTTGATCTCAAGGTCTCTTATGTAGTAGTGGTTTCGAAATCCTCAGGTAAAAGTTTTTCGAAGGTCATGTTTGGTATATTTTTAATCTAAAACAAGCTCCTCTTCATCAAGGATCTACTAAAAATTACTATGGTCAAAGGGCCTTTCAACCTAGTGGGCAAGTTTTTGGGATATCGTCCCTATCTTGATGCTATTAGATGGTGAGTGTTGGTTAAATGATGCCCATAGGGACAACTAGAAATTGTTGCACTTCCTAAATCCTTCTTTAAATTCAAATTTAATTGTGAAGAAGATTCAAACTGTATTCTTAGCAGTGGTCCCTAGTTATTCAGGAAGTGAGGGCTCTTTCTTGAGTTTTTGAGCCCAAATTTTAGTTTAAATATGGAGAAAATCAACACCACCCCCTTTGGATTAGGATCCTTGGCCTACCCTTTCAATTTTGGCATGAGGATATCCTACGTGGCATTGCCAAAATAGTGGGTGAGCTCATTGTGATAGATCATGTGACAAAGGTAAAGTTAAGATTGGTTTTCACAATAATGTGTGTAAATGTAGATCTAGAAGCATATCTCCCATCATTAGTTTATCTCATTTTGAGTTTAGGGTCCTAGAATCAGATCATTATTTATGAAAATAGATCGATGAAAAAATCTTGGTTGAAGAAAATCCCCAAGGAAAAACCTATTCAAAAGACAGGTATGGAGAAAGATAGCATCTCAAACATTCATATAGCCGGGTCAGACAAGAATCTTGAAATCCCAATCCAAGAAACTAAAATATCCATAGAAAATACTGCTAAGGCACTTACAATTGATACTGTTCTAAGATCTATGAAGGATAACATGACCCTAGATGTTCCACAACCTTTCATGGAGTCATTGGTTTAGAAATAACCCTCTCAGGCTAGCATCCCCTCTATATTATTTATGTTAAATGAACATAAATATTTTAACTACCTAAATTTGGTTCTAAAATATATGCTTATTCAGGGTTTGGCTATAGATATCGATAGTGATAGTATCCCTTTTGCTACCCCTAAGACAAAGAAGGAAATATTAAGCTAGAAAATGGTTCCCCTGGTCCCAAAACTAGGAGTCACATGAAGGGTGTTTTAGGTATGGATGTGCATATTGAAATAAAAGTTAGGAAACTATTGAATAAAGACCTTAGGAAGAATGAAACATAATTAGAGATTGCCAACAAGACTCAGGTCCTACTGGGTGTGGAAGAAGGTAAGATGTTGGGGGAAAAATAGTTGAAGATAATGTCCTTTAAGTTTCAAACTCCACACTGGAATGGGAGTGGGAAAAAATCCTTTCCTAAATCTCACAAATGAAGTTATTCTCATGGAATGTTAGTGGCCTAAATGGTCTCACAAAACAAAGATTAATATTCTCTCTCAAGAAATATCATAATCTAAACATCATCATTTTTCAAGAAACTAAAGTGGAAGAAGGCAAAACTGATTTATTTAGAAAGAATATTTGGGGGAATGTAACCTTTACGACTAGCCCGACTATAGGAGACTCTAAGGGTCTCCTTTGCTGCGAGACTCTAAAAAATTTAATGGTTCTATAATTTTGACATCGAAAATAATTACCAATCTGCTCTTCTACTATAAGGAATCAAAGTGGAGATGGGTTTTATCAAACATCTATGCTCCAAAGTCCTACACTAATAGAAGTTCTCTTTGGGATGCTCTTAGCTCCATGAGAGAGTATTTTAGAGGGGAAATGTGAATCTTGGTGGATGACTTCAATTCTCCTCTATTTCAGTTTGATAAATATGGGGTACATTCTTCAAGAGGAATGGAAGATTTTTCTCTCTTTGTAAAAGAATTAATTGATGGATTTGGAGCTAAAAGATAGCAAGTATACTTGGAGTAATAGAAATATTAACAACCAAATTATCTAGATTAGGTTAGATAAAGTTTTGATATTGAAAGAGGCTTAGACCTTTTTTTGGAGATGCTTCCTTCTTTTCCCTACCTAAAGTGGGATCTGATCATAATCCTCTCTTTCTTGAATTGACCCAATATATTTTTAAGTTCCCAAGGTCTTTTAGATTTGAGTCTATGTGGATACAACACCTAGACCTTGAATCCAAGATAAAGGAATGGTGGTGCAAAATTCTCTCTGGTTCGTTCATCTCTCAAATTTCAAATAAACTAAGATGGTTTAAATTGAATCTAAAATCATGGAAAAAAGAGGCCTTTTTCCATATCTCTATAAAGAAGAAATCCTGAAAAGAGTAGCTAAATATTTTAAAATAGTCCACTGAATTGGGGTCCTATCTCTAGATTCTAAAATCAAGGAAAAAATACTATTGATGGATCTCCATAACACTCTAGCAAGGGGACTGTAATACAAAATTTTCATATGGCTACTCTAAGGCATAAAATACCCAATAGAATTAGAGGTATTTTGAAAGTGAATGGCACCAAGACTTCAAACATCTAGGAAATTAGATTTGAAGTTGTGAAGTTCTTTGAGTCCCTTCTGGGCAAAAAACCTGGTAGAGGTGAAATAACCAAAAGGAGATTGATCAATGATATTATGACCATAGTCTCTAAGGCCATTAATTCCTTTCTTATAAGCCCATTTAAATATGATGAGATTAGAAGTGCAATATTCTCCATGAGTAATTTAAAAGCCTCGGGCCTTGATGGATTTTCTCCCATATTATTCCAGAAGTATTGGAATATAATGCGGAAGGAAATTAGAAATGCCTTGAAGGAAACTCGTAGAATGGGATTCATTCCAAGGGACATGAAATCAACATTCTTGATTGTCATCCCCAATACCCTAAGGGGCAAGGAATTTAATTCTTTTAGGCCCATTAGTATTTGTAATAGTATCTATATATTTTTGACCAAAATTTTGGCTAATAGATTAATTTTTTTACCTATCCTAATTGACTATGCTCAAAGTGGATTTATGGTAGGAAGGCAGATATTGGATAGTATTATTGTTGTTCATGAGCTTATTCACTCAGTGGTTAAAAGCAAAAGAGTAGGACTTTTCCTCAAGCTAGACATGAACAAAGTAAATGATAGAGTCTCATGGGATTTTCTCATAAAAGTAATACTCAAGTTTGGCTTCCATCAGAAATGGGTAAGTCTAATGGAATTTTTATCCTTAGCTAGATTCTTTATTATTGTGAATGAGTTTGCTATCATATATTTTAAGAGCTACAAGGGGTTGTGACAGGGCGACCCCCTATTTTCCTTTATAGTTATACTAATGATGAAAGGTCTTGGCAAAAGTATTAAAGTAGAGCCAGGGTTTGTAGGTATCAAACCTACATTGTCCTTGGAATCTATCTCTCATAAAAAAATTGTAGATGATACTCTGGTCTCTTCCTCTAATTCCACCCCCCAAGTCATGAAGCTAAAATATATACTGGTTTTTTATGAAAAATAGCTATGAGTCAAATGATAAATTTCCTGAAGAGTAGAGTCTACTTTCTCAATACCCCCTAGAAGACAAAGAGTAATTTCCAAGATCTTGGGTTGTGGTGTGGCGGAGTTCCCTTCCACGTACATTGGAATGCCATTATTCAAAGGTAGAATGAAGGAGAGTCTTTGGGATTTAATCTTGGAAAGGATTCAAAGGAAACTTGTTGGATGGAAAGGGGCTCTACTCAGTCAAGCAGGGAAATCCTAGCTTGTTAAACATATCCTTCAGAGTGTACCTATATAATTTCTTTTCCTTTTTAAGATTTTTTATAGGGTTTCTTAGAACATTAATCATCATAAAAAATCCTTTCTATGGTCTGGATCTAAATAGAGGAAGAAAGTCCACCTTGTTTTATGGGAGCAAGTTTGTACTAGTAAATATTCTAGAGGCCTAGGTCTCAAAAGGATTAAACCCATGAAAAAATCCCTCATAGATAAGCATGCTTGAAAGTTGTTTAAATAGGATAATATCGATCGGGTGTTTATCCTCTTAGCCAAATACTTACTACATAATAGAAACTTCTTAGAAGATCAAATTTCATAAGCTAGCTCATCATTCTAGCTTAGTAATAATAAAATAAAATCTATCATCAGGGATGGTCATATATGCAATTGGGAGAATGGAAATAACATTGAATTCTAGGAGGAACCCTGGATTTAGGAATCCCCTCTTTCTCTTATCTTAGATTTAGCCATTGTGAAACTTAAAATTTAGGCCACATTTGGGGTAAAATTGGTTGGTTTTATCTAGGTTAATAAAGGAAGGAAAAGGTGGAAGTAGTTCAACTTTCCTTCAGTAAAACTACAAGAAAGAAGGGCCTTAAAATTTTTAGAGGACCTATTGAGCTTGTAAATCATCAAAAACTTGGAGGAAGAAGACTTTTTTATTTTGGAAAGGAGAGAACAGTGAGTCCTTCTCAATCAAGTATGCTTATAATCTATCTGTTGTGGAACTATTTTAAGAGCTTCCTTTTAGGAAGATCTAGATAAAGTCTCTGACCCCAAAATTGAAGCTCTTCCTATGACTGGCCATCCAAGACAAGATTCTAACGATTAAAAATCTATAGAGAAGAGAAATAATTTTTCCAAACAGATGCCACCTTTGTGGGAGAGATGTTGAAACCTCTCTCCATATTTTCTTTCAATGCTCCTTTTCCTTAGATATCCTTTCCTTCATTCTGAATCTCCTTAGGGTCTACTACATCATTCCTCAATGTCTCTTTGTTATTTTCATTCAATGGTCCTCCCCCTTATTTAACCACATATTGCAATCCTTCTGGGCTTTTAGTCTTCTCCATATGCTTTGGATAATTTTGAAAGAAAGAAATTATAGGGTATTCAAATATTAACAAAAAAATCTTTGACTATGTGGTCTACAATCCTCCCGACCATTGTGGAGAATGTCATGTTCAGTCCCTAAGTTCAATGAAGTAAATTTGGCTGATAATAGCTTAATTATGAGTGTGGGGATACAAGCTATGAGTTCCTAATTTTATAGGGATTCTAAGAGCCTTAACCAAATGGACCCCTCCTTAGCCTAATTGGATCAAATTTAACTTCTACGGTGCATCAAAAGAGAATCCTAGAAATGTAAGGGCCAAAGGGCTATTCAAAAACCATAAAGGAGAGATCTTGCTTGCCTTTGTAGAGAATCTAGGCACCCTGACATATCACTTTGTAGAGGCCAAAGCCCTCTTTCAAGGAACAAATTTTATGGATTCTCTGGATTGCAAAATAATTATTATTGAAGGAGACTCACTTAATGTCATCAAGACGATCTTAGGGTCTCAAACCCCTACCTAGAAATAGCTGATATGATCGATAAAACTAAAATGATACTTTAATCCATGGAAGCCTTTCAATTAATTTACATATATAGAGAGGGTAATAAAAGCACTATTTTTTTTGGAAAACTTGGGCCTAAAATAGACAAATCTCTCCATTTGGCAAGAAAATTTCCCCCATGGAATTGAGTAGCTCGTCTAAGATGGTGTGGTTCCCTTTCCCTTCTTGGAGGCCTGGCCTCTAGTTTGTTATGAAGATCTATTGAAACATAGAGGTGGTTTTTCTAGTTGTGTGGATTAGTATCTCTAGTGATTATTGGATGCTTGGGAATGAGTCCCCATTTCTCATTGTCAATTGGTATTTTAATTTTAAATTTGAATTTGGGACTGGGGAGTCTTTTTGTATGTAGATAATCCTCTGTGTAATGGACAACTTAGTTTTATACAAGGTAAACACTGGTGGTTCTTAGTTAATATTGGTAGGTCGTAGTTGACATGGAAGGGATCAAAAGAAAATATTTTGGTGAGGCTAAGGATGGTGTGCCATTAGGTTTCTCTTCATTCTTGGGTGATGCACATGAGTAACTTTAGAACTAATAGTAGCTCAGGGGTGATGCCTCTGACTCAAGTTTATGAGATGACTTCTAGGTGGATGATCGATGGTTTTTTGAGTAGTTATTTGGTTGGAATTATTCATAAGAGCACTCATTTCTATTCTTGCAACTAGTGACCATATTTCCAATTGTATTATCTGATTTCTAGGATCGAAACTCTTCTCATTCATCAAGTGGCTCATGTATTTTTACTTGACCCCTCCTGTTTGGCCACTAGGTGGTGCTTCCTTGGATCTCAAAGGTTCCTTTTAAATATCGATGTCCCTATCATTTTCATGATTACCACTACTGTATGGATTAATATATATGGACCATCTTGGACATGGCTCCTTTCCTTGAGGTGTCCCTCTCAAGGTCATAATTGGCATGGCTTAAAGTGTGTCAGAATTGGTTCATGCCTATTTAAGCTTCGAAGTGTGACAAAAGGAACAATTATTCAAGATATTATCTTTTCCTTTAGCCTTCCTAGGATCCTTAGTTCTCATCTTGTTATTATCCCCATTGCCCATTACAATTGTGTTTTTTCCTTATGAAACATGGACTTCATAGTGGAACCCACTATCCAAAGTCTGGATGATGAGGTTTTGACCATTATGAAAAGTGGTGGGTTGTTGGGTTGTCTCAAAAAATTCAATGGCTATCACAATATTTTGTCTCGATGACTAGCATACTACTGGAGAAGGGGTATGGTGAAGGTGGGGGAGATTGAGTTTGAGATCATCATCCCTCTCATTGAGGAAGTAATGAGATTACTAGTTGACTATGTTTATATGAATAGGAATAAGCACTCCCTGGACAAAAAAATGAGGAATTGTGTGGGTGAGGATAAGGTGGTGGAGATATTTTAGAATGGCTACTCTCAAAAATCCATTAAGGTGCCATGGAATAGGGTTATTCTTGTTTTCATGAACTATTTTATGCGAGATAACAATGGAGATATCATCTGAATATTTCACTTTTCTTTCTTGAACCAACTTCACCATGGTAGACTGTTAAACATTTTGAATTTTCTTTATCAATCTCTAGAGAAATTGATTCTAAGTGTAAAAAATATAGATGCCTCAAATCCTCTGTATCAAGGGGTAGTTAAGATGATTGTTGATAATATTGCGAAAAAGGTGGAAACTTAGGAACTTTGTAGGCACCTTTGGTGAATCATCCTAATGAATCTCATTCTGAGGAAGACCTTTCACCTCAAGGGAACTCTACTAATTTGTAGGTCCTATTGGATCCAAATTTGAATCAAAATTTAAAACCCTTAAATTTAAATTTTTGGTAAGCAAGTTGTTGGTCCATTTTGCATCCGATTAAGAAAGTTTAATTTCTTATGTGTTTGTTTGATAAAATTTAAAACATGGTTGTTAATAAGGTGTGCCCCTTTCAATAAAGTTCCATCGTCTTCAATAAGGGATAGGGAAAAGTTATTAATCAGATCTCTAAAGCTGAAATTCGACCTTCATAGAATAATTTTCCCATGGGCCTAAATTGAATGTTAAACCTATAAAGTCCAAAGTTATTCTAAAGTAATAGACAAATTTAATTAAACATCATGTTCTAAAACCCCGAAAGGCTTAATTTCGAAACAAAAATATTAATTAATACTTGAGGGTATGCACCCCATTTAATTAAAATACGAGCACCTTAGATCTAATCTGAGGGTCGCGCTTGATTTAGGTTTAATCGGAGATTAATACACAAGTACATAAAGAAGAGGATTTTTGAGCTTCACTGTCACAAAAGGATCCGACCTACTACATTGAGATCAATGGCATCATGGGGAGACATTTTCATATTATAAGACACTAGGGAAGCCATAAAATTAATCACAGATAGGTCACCATAATGACAATAGGATTGTCATTATTGTCAACACAGTCAGACAGATCGGTTGATGCAGTGGACAGGAGTTAAGAGGTTCTTCAGAGTATGTACAGTGATTATCCAAAAGATCGAAGTGGCCCATATGCTAAAAATCAAAAGAAAATCACAAGGAAGAAAACTGTCGCGATATCGCGACATGTTGAGCAAGGAAGAAAACTGTCGCGATATCGCGACATGTTGAGCAAAGAAGAAAACTGTCGCGATATCGCGACATGTTGAGCAAGAAAGCGCAAGTAGGAAAAACTATCGCGATTTCGTGACATGTTCGAAGAGAAAGCGCAAGCAAGAAAAACTGTCACGATTTCGTGACATGTTCGAAGAGAAAGCGCAAGCAAGAAAAACTATCACGATTTCGTGACATGTTCGAAGAGAAAAATGCAAGTAGAAAAAGTGTCATGATTTCATGACATATTGCAAGAGAGATAGTACGAAAGAAAAAGTGTCACGATTTCGTGACATGTTGGAAGAGAAAAAGGCAAGTAGAAAAAGTGTCGCGATTTCGCGACATATTGCAAGAGAGAGCAAAGGAGAAAAAGTGTCACGATTTCATGGACATGTTGGAAGAGGGCAAGTAGAAAAAGTGTCACGATTTCATGGACATATTGCAAGAGAGAGAGAGGAAGAAAAAGTGTCATGATTTCATGACATGTTGGAAGAGAGAGAGAGAGAGAAAAAGTGTCGACGATTTCGTGACATGTTGCATTTAGCCCAAGAGAAGAGAAAATGCAAGGAGAGAAAAAGTGTCGCGATTTCGTGACATGTTGCATTTTTGCGGTCCGAAGTGAAGAGAAAATGCAAGGAGGAAAAAGTGTCACGATTTCGCGACATGTTGCATTTTTGTGGTCCGAAGCGAAGAGAAAATGCAAGGAGGAAAAAGTGTCGCGATATCGTGACATGTAGCATTTTCGTGGTCCAAAGCGAAGAGGAAGGCAGAGAAGGAAAAGTGTCGCGATATCGCGACATGTCGCATTTTCGTGACTTGAAAAGAGCAGGAAGGTCGAGAAGGAAAAGTGTCGCGATATCGCGACATGTCGCATTTTCGTGACTTGAAAAGAGTAGGAAGGCCAAGAAGGAAAAGTGTCGCGATATCGCGACATGTCGCATTTTCGCGACTTGAAAAGAGTAGGAAGGTAGAGAAGGAAAAGTGTCGCGATATCGCGACATGTCGCATTTTCGCGACTAAAGGAGGAGAGAGAAAGTAAGAAGGCAGAAGTGTCGCGATATCGCGACAAAAGTAAAGAGGAAGAGTACGGAGGTGAAAGTGTCACGATATCGTGACATGTTATGTTTTCGCGGGTACAAGCCAAGAAAAGAAGCAAGGAGGCGAAAGTGTCGCGATATCGCGACATGTTGTGTTTTTGTGGGTACAAGCCAAGAAAATAAGCGAGGCGAAAGTGTCGTGATATCGCGACATGTGTTTTCGTGGGTAAAAGCCGAGAAGAGGACAAAGAGGCAGAAGTGTCACGATTTCATGACAGGTCACTTTGGCGCGAGCTAAGAAGAGAACCCAATCGAAATAAGATATGTGACAGTTAACTGAAGTAGTACAATAGTTACAGGTGTAGTTACAAAGAAAAATCATGCAGCTAAAATAAGAAGAGTTAACTGAAGTCGATACGACAGTTACAGGTGCAGTTACAGAGAAAAATCATGCAGCTAAAATAAGAACAGTGAACAGAAGTCAGAATGACAGTTACAGGGACGATTACGGGTTGCATGCGAAAATATGGAAGTTAAAAATAGAGTCAAAACTTTGTTATAAAAGGAGGTCTGCATGGAGAATTAAAGTGTTGCTAAAAAGAGTGAAAGCGCTCGAGATTAAAGCGAGGCGGATTTAATCTTGCGAAGAGAGCAAGAGGAGAGCGAGCAGGGTGTGTGTTGTGTGAAGAGTGGGCAATGTTGAGAAAGCAATAGACCAGTCAGGGTCTTGTAAAAGTGAAGGCATCTTTATGTCAATCTTCTAGTTTCAGAACAGAAGTCCAAGTTGGTGCTTGGCATCAGGGGTTGGTGCTCCTTCCAGTTGGTCTGGTAAATCAGGGGTTGGTGCTCCTTCCAGTTGGTGCTGATAAATCAGGGGTTGGTGCTCCTTTCTATTGGTGCAGGATAAATCAGGGGTTGGTGCTCCTTTATATTGGTGCAGATAAATCGGGGGTTGGTGCTCCTTTCTGTTGTTGCAGATAAATCGGGGGTTGGTGCTCCTTCCAGTGGGTGCTTGGTAAATTGATTGTAAAATTGGTATTTTGCAAAGGCTGGATTTGGATGGGAGTCCAAACAGTCAATTTTGAGGAGTAGCCAAAGCTGGTGAACCTCGGTACATCTTGTGTTGTGTGATGCTCTTTTGGTATATTTGCTTTATTGAGTTTTAAGCTTTCATTGTTTAGGCATTAAGAATTGAAGATTTAAGTTTTTAAGAGCTACACTGATTCACCCCCCCTCTCAGTGTCATTGTGAGACTAACAATTGGTATCAGAGCCAGTTTCCCTTGTCAGGCTAAATCAGCTAGGGTTGATCTTGGAAGTGACACAATGGCAGGTGGTGAAGGTTTCTCATCAAACAAAGCACCATTGTTGGATGAAACTAATTACACATTTTGGAGACTCAGGATGCGAGACATATCTTTGTGCTTTGGGATACGACATTTGGGATTCGGTAGATAGTGGATACACAATACCCACCACTTCTCCAACCGATGTTGTCGGTAAGAAATTGTTTGAGAATAACTCAAAAGCAAAGAATGCTATCATGTGCGGATTAATGGACAGTGAACTAGTAAAAATCATGAGTTGTAAAATGGCAAAAGAAAAATGGGACAAATTGAGGAGCATTCATGAAGGAGATGATAAGATCAAGGAGGCCAAGTTACAAACGCATCGAGCTCAGTTCGAAGCATTAAAGATGAATGATGATGAGAACATAGAGGCATACATGCTGAGAGTTAATGGAATCATTAATGCGATTAGAGGACTCGGCGAGAAAATGGAAGATGTTGTCGTCATGAAAAAGGTACTAAGATCTCTTCCCAAAAGATTTGATTCTAAAGTTTCAGCAATAGAAGAAGCTAAAGATCTAAATACTTTTAGTATGGATGAGATGCATGGTTCTTTGACTGCATATGAGATGAGAATAGGAAAAACCAAACCCACAGAAAGAGAAGCTGCTTTTAAAGCACATAAAAATATAAAAGCAAAACAAGAATCTGAGGAAGAAGAGACATCAGATGAAACGAAAGCAAACTTTGTTCGAAAACTAATAAGGGGAAAAGGAAAATACGGAGGAAAGCTACCATTTAAGTGTTTCAACTGTGGAGGCATTGGGCATGTTGCAGCTAAATGTCCACTTAATGAGAAGGACGAAAGTGATGAAGGATCGCACCAAGAAAGAAGTGAGCTGGAAGAAAAAACCAAATTTCAGAAACAACAACTTCAGGAAGAAAAGTTTCATCTCCAAGAATGTCAGTTCATCAGAAGACAACTCCGGTGAGGATTCTAAAGAAGAAACAGATGAAGCTCTTTTCATGGCATTCGAAGAAGAAAAAATAGAGGAAAAATAGGAATGTAATAAAAAACTTGAGGCTGAGGCTGAAGTATATCTAGAAGGTGAGTTGATCGCTGCACTTGAAGAGTTGGGTATAGAAAGGAAAAAGAACAAAAGACTGTCCAAGAAGTTGGAAGAATATGGGGATAATATTGAAGATCTCTTCTTGCAAATTCATAAAGCCAAGAAAATAGAAGAAGCTTTGAAGTCACACCTGGATGATAAAAGCGATGTTTGCGGCAAACAAGAAGAGGAGATTGTTTTATTGAGGAAACAACTAGAAGAGGCCAATACAAATCTCAAATTTGAGAAGAGCACAGAGTTGCTAGATAAAATGATAAGGCAACAAAGAAGCCCCATGTCTAAGCTTGGTCTTGGATATGAAGCTGAACAACCTTCATCTTCTAAATCTGCAGAGAAGAAGAAGTCCACTACTGAAGGATCAAAGCAAGAAAAGTTTGAAGCTGAAACTTCAAAAGGAAGAAAATCTCAAAGGAGATCTACAACAAAGCAACCACAACAAAAGAGGTTCTATCACTCTCACTTTATTCATAATAATGCTTGTAATGGCTATTGTTTTAGATGCAACCTTTATGGTCACAAGGCAATGTATTGTGGATTGAATAATAGATCAAAGAGTTATGTTGGTAGAAATACATCTGTTGAACACCATGTGCAATGTTTTAAATGTAATGGTCATGGGCACATAGCAAGGTCTTGTCCAAGAACTTTTGTATCTAATCTAAGGCAAGACAGTAGATTTCATCAGACGCAAAGAATGCAACACAAGACAGGGAAGAAATCATGTGCATCAAAGAAAGGAAAATAATCATCCATCAAGGATGTACAAGAGACAACCACCCAAGAGAAATGTTCAAGTTCACGAAAAGGTTCAAAATAGGGATGGAGTTGAAAACCTTCAGCCTAAGTTCAAGAAATATTGGAGAAAGAAAGAAGAGAGGAAATCGTGTCTCCTTGGACTGAAGGAGATTACTCCGCTATTGCACTAAGCAACTCCAGGTAGCACATCCTCAGGGGGAGCAATCTTGAAGTTTCATTTTAATGCTCCTATGTATTTGTTTGATTACCTGAGGATGAAAGGCAAGTAGTCAGGGAAGTTGTCGTATAGTTGTCGAAGTATGTTTTCAGTTCATGTAGTTTGTGGAAGTGTCGTGAAGGGTGGTGATTAAATTGAGAGTTGTCATTATTGGTAGTATTGCTATATGTCATTGTTGTACTGGTGATGGTTCTTACTGCCACTATCCAAAGTTAAGGATTATAACAGTTCAGATAATTTGGTTAGTGAAAGAATGTTGCCCTAGCCGCATATATGTGTTTCGATAAAAGCAGTGTATATTTGAACTACACATTGACGTGAAGATTGTTAGATCTTTTATGACGTTGTGGTGAAAAATATTGAAGTCTGATCATTGATTCATGTTTAGCTCATCAAGATGAGCAACTTTGCTTTGTGAATCATACCTATCCGAGGTCCGAAGTATGAGTTTGAGTAAGGTGCACTATAGTTGGCCGTGAAGCGTTTAACAAAATATTGTCTCTTGATTCGAACAGTTGAAAGTAAGGTGTGACCAGTGGTGACTATAGAAAACATAGACCAAGTTGAAAATGTAAAAGGGATTTGGTTGGTGTTGTGGTACTATGTTTGATGCTTGCACAGAGTTGGCAATAAAATTGCAGTGTTGGTACAGTGTTGGACAAAAGTTGGTACAAGTGTGAGTCACTTGTCAATTTTGTTGACAGATGTGAAATCAGCGTTTTTGAATGGGAAGCTTGAAGAAGAGGTTTATATTGAGCAGCCGAGATGGTTTCCAGCTTGGTGATGATTGGTTGAGTTGATTTGATTGAGCCTAGTCAAGTTATGTGTGAAGTGATTTTTAAAGTTCTATGAAATAAATTATTCCATCATTCTATGTTGAGTTGAGATTGAGGTTAGAAGATATTAAGTCTCTAACAATTCTCTTTATGCTTCTATGAAGTGGATTTGATTTGAGATTGTCATTCATTGTTGAGTTCATTTTGAGTACTACTTGAGCATGATTGATTGAGCCTTTGAAGAAGGCCTTTGGGAAATATTTGAGGACAATGTTGGGACAGATTTGAGGACAGTGTTGGGACAGATTTCTAGATGCAGATTGGGCAGGATGTGTAGATGATAGAAAGAGTACCAGTGGAGGTGCATTCTATCTTGGAGACAGGTTGGTCACGTGGAACAGTAAGAAACAAGAGTCAGTTTCCTTATCCACAGAAGAGGTAGAATATATTGCAACAATAGTGTGTTGTGCATAGGAGAAAGTATATATAAGGTGAGGTTAGTCTTTTGCTCATGTTTGTAATTTTTTCTAACTATAATAATTTGTGCTTGAGAATGTTGTGCATGGACTCAGGGGAGTCTGCAGTAGCCCTTTGGTATTATTGTCAAAGGGGGAGAAGAATTACAGGAAATTGCACGTGTGTTGCCAACAATTCCAAAGGGGGAGATTGTTGAGCAAGGTGCAACAACAGTATTGTCATTGTTGTCAACATAGTCAGACAGATCGGTTGATGCAGTGGACATGAGTTAAGAGGTTCTTCAGAGTATGTACAATGATTATCCAAAAGATCGAAGTGGCCCATATGCTAAAAATCAAAAGAAAATCACAAGGAAGAAAACTGTCACGATATCGCGACATGTTGAGTAAGGAAGAAAACTGTCGCGATATCGTGACATGTTGAGCAAGAAAGAAGGAAAACTATCACGAATATCATGACATGTTCGAGAGAAAGAAGAAGAAAACTGTCGTGATTTTGCGACATGTTCGAAGAGAAAGCGCAAGCAAGAAAACTGTCACGATTTTGCGACATGTTCGAAGAGAAAATGCAAGTAGAAAAAGTGTCATGATTTCGTGACATATTGCAAGAGAGATAGTATGGAAGAAAAAGTGTCACGATTTCGTGACATGTTGGAAGAGAAAAAGGCAAGTAGAAAAAGTGTCGCGATTTCGTGACATATTGCAAGAGAGATAGTACGGAAGAAAAAGTGTCACGATTTCGTGACATGTTGCAAGAGAGAAAGCAAGAAAAAGTGTCACGATTTCATTACATATTGCAAGAGATATGTACAAAGAAAAAGTGTCACGATTTCGTGACATATTGCAAGAGAGAGAGAGAGAGAAAAAAAGTGTCGCGATATCGTGACATGTTGCATTGTCCAGGCGAAGAGAAAAGCAGGAGGAGAAAAAGTGTCGCGATATCACAACATGTTGCATTTTCGTGGTCTAACAAGAAGAGAAAATGCAAGGAGGAAAAAGTGTCACGATATCGTGACATGTTGCATTTTCGTGGTCCAAAGAGAAGAAAAATGCAAGGAGGAAAAAGTGTCATGATATCGCGACATGTAGCATTTTTGCGGTCCAAAGTGACGAGGAAGGCTGAGAAGGAAAAGTGTCACGATATCGCGACATGTCGCATTTTTGTGACTTGAAAAGAGCAGGAAGGCCGAGAAGGAAAAGTGTCACGATATCGCGACATGTCGCATTTTCGTGACTTGAAAAGAGCAGGAAGGCCGAGAAGGAAAAGTGTCACGATATCGCGACATGTCGCATTTTCGCTGAAAAGAGCAGGAAGGTAGAGAAGGAAAAGTGTCACGATATCGTGACATGTCGCATTTTTGTGACTAAAGGAGGAGAGAGAAAGTAAGAAGGCAGAAGTGTCATGATATCGCGACAAAAGTAAAGAGGAAGAGTACGGAGGCGAAAGTGTCGCGATATCATGACATGTGTTTTCGTGGGTACATGCCAAGAAAAGAAGCAAGGAGGCGAAAGTGTCACGATATCGTGACATGTGTTTTCATGGGTACAAGCCAAGAAAAGAAGCAAGGAGGCGAAAGTGTCACGATATCGCGACATGTGTTTTTGTGGGAAAAATATGAGAAGAGGACAAAGAGGCGAAAGTGTCACGATTTCGTGATAGGTCGCTTTGGTGCGAGCTAAGAAGAGAACCCAGCCGAAATAAGATATGTGACAGTTAACTGAAGTAGTACGATAGTTACAGGTGCAGTTACAAAGAAAAATCATGCAGCTAAAATAAGAAGAGTTAACGAAAGTCAGTACGACAGTTACAAGTGCAGTTATAGAGAAATATCATGTAGCTAAAATAAGAACAGTGAACTAAAGTCAGAACGATAGTTACGAGGCGAGTTATGGGTTGCATGCAAAAATATGGAAGTTAAAAATAGAGTCAGAACTTTGTTATAAAAGGAGGTCTACGTGGAGAATTAAAGTGTTGCTGAAAAAGAGTGAAAGCGCTCGGGATTAAAGCGAGGCGGATTTAATCTTGCGAAGAGAGCAAGAGGAGAGCGAGCAAGGTGTGTGTTGTGTGAAGAGTGGGCAATGTTGAGAAAGCAATAGACCAGTCAGGGTCTTGTAAAAGTGAAGGCATCTTTATGTCAATCTTCTAGTTTCAGAACAGAAGTCCAAGTTGGTGCTTGGCATCAGGGGTTGGTGCTCCTTCCAGTTGGTGCTCCTTTCTATTGGTGTAGATAAATCGGGGGTTGGTGCTCCTTTCTTGGGTGCGGATAAATCGGGGTTGGTGCTCCTTTCTGTTGTTGCGAGATAAATCAGGGGTTGGTGCTCCTTCCAGTGGGTGCTGGTAAATTGATTGTAAAATTGGTATTTTGCAAAGGCTAGATTTGGATGGGAGTCCAAACAGTCAATTTTGAGGAGTAGCCAAAACTGGTGAACCTCGGTACATCTTGTGTTGTGTGATGCTCTTTTGGTATATTTGCTTTATTGAGTTTTAAGCTTTCATTGTTTAGGCATTAAGAATTGAAGATTTAAGTTTTTAAGAGCTACACTGATTCACCCCCCACCTCTCAGTGTCATTGTGAGACTAACAATACTCTGTGATCTTTGGACTGCCTGTTCCCGACAACACAATGTATGAATTTGCTCAAAAATTTGGAGTTGATAAAAGAATTTTTCCAACACATAAGTATGAGATCGACAATGCATGTATCAAGAGTTTTTCTAGTGTGATGGAGAATTATGGCTGGACCCCATGGATAATAGCCAATTTATTTCACAAAGCACAGAGGTTACAGTATAAAGGTTTCCTAAAAAATAACATATTGAATAGTAACATTGGAAAGTTGGTATGTTTGAAAGTTCACTTCTCATCAAATTTGATGGCTTGGCTAGCAATGGCGTATGATGAAAGAACGAGGATATTTCAAGATAATAAGGATCATCCCACTTTCAGTATCAAGGTCGAACACATTTAGAAGGTTTTTAAGTTGAAAAAGTAGACCACCTTTCTAGTGGACAAGGTAATCGAACATCAATCTCGAATGTTTACAGATATGGAAGTTTTAAAAACCTTGTTTGATACACATTAGAAAATAGAAAAGGAATTCCCAATTAGGAAAAATAATTTTAGGCCATGGGTCCAAGATTTTTGTGATATGATAAACATAGTTTTGGGAGTATAGGATCTTAGTAGAATAACTAAAAGGGTTTTATATTTAGCTGCACAATGCAATAGGGCATATAACACCCCAATATACGTCTAGGAATTAGAGTTAAGTACCCAGATGCATAAAGAAATTATATAATTAAGAAAATTAGTTTTTGAACAAAGGCCAGAGATGCCTCGTTTTTCTCAATATTCAATTCTTATCCATATGATAGCTGGTAAATTGGGAGAAGAAGCCAGGAAAAGAGTGAAATCCATTGATAGCCCCTATATCCAAAATACTTTTTGGAGAATACACGAAGGACAAACTCACTTTGGCTGGTTCTGTGACCACTTCCTGGTGGAAATCCATTGGGTTTTAACTAGCATGGTTCCTAAGAGATTAGGGCCAGGAGTAAGGGATTTAATCAAAGAAAAGGAGATTGGGGATTTATTTTTCATAGAAGGTTTTACGTATATCATACTATATAGGGCTAAAATTCCCCCTAAGCTATTACCAAAGTATTGCCCATTATCCCTAGAAGCTTTGGAATTATGCACACAAGTAGCCGAAGAGGCTCAGATGAGGTTGGTGAAGAAATATGGTAAAGTCCCCTGGCTTGATGTTCCCTATCATTTTGGAGATTTTATATTTTTTGGCTACCCTTACCTGCTCAAGGGAATTTTTGGATTGCATAACAGGGGATTCAATGAAATAACTTGGAAATTTTATGACCCAAAAGCGACATACAACAAAATGATGGTAAAAAGGGAATATGCCCGAATTATGAATCATGAAGACATTTTTAAGGAAATCTTATTAGAAGCTATGGAAAAAGGATTGGATTTGCAGGGAGTTTGGGATAAATTCCCTCTTGAAAAGAGGGGCAACACACAGGTTTGGGAGTCCTATTATTACCCCACAAAATTAATGAGGTTTCGGGAAGGTTCAATAGATTTTGTAGCTCATATTTTTCCAGGGGCAGCCAAACAATCAGATAAGACCCCTTGTTGGAGTTTATAGAATAATAGGGCATTGATCTAATGGAGGTCACTGTTAAAACTATAGATATAGTAGAGAAATAGGTTAGGCCTCCTGGAAGTGCTCATCTCAGAATAGAATCGACACCAAACACTCCTCAAGAATTTTCCCAAGAACCCAATGCAGGTAAGGGGAAATAACTTGTAATAACATCTGCTCAGAAAGCTTCATCCATGAAGTAAGCTGTAGTTCCCATTTTTGATAGAGTATTAGCTGTAACTAGTGTGAAGAAATTGGCACCCATGGCCATCCCTATCTCTTTGAGCATAAAGGGATAGGAGATTAAAATTCCATAAAAAATACAAATGAATAGTAGAAGAATTGGTGGATTTGGTGATCTATTCTGAAGTCACCTAGTAAGAAAGCAAACTGAGATAAATTCTGTAGAAAATAAAAATCCTAGATTATCCTTACCCTCTACAAAGGTTGTTTTGGAAAGAATATATGAGCAAACTACCTTGATTTCTATAGATGAACAAGAATTATAGTTAATAGCAGGGATGGGAAATATAGGAGAATAGTTTACAGAAGAGTCACAATTAGAAGCACCTATATTAGATATAGCAGAGATAAATATTCCTACTCTATAAGACCCACTAGTCTTCAAAGTTAATGAGGAAATAGGGGGCTCATCAATTCTAGGGAAAGAAGGTGAAGTGGCAAAAGTTGTCAAGGCAATGCAAAATTAATCGATAGACCAATTCATCGGGAAAATTGTAGAGCTACGGAAATAATTAAAAAAATAGGAGAAAGAAAAGGTAGGATTGAAAGCATTAAAAAGTAAACAATAGGAAGAATTGGGTAGAAGAGATACTTCAAGTGCACAACCCCCTTCAGTGGTGAAGATTCAAGATCATGTCTATTATCTGAATGCAATGAAGAAAGACATGTTAATGAAAATAAAAGCTCATGCCAGTGGGTTTTTTGAGATGTTTAGAAAGATGAGGGTGATCTGAGTAACTGCTCAAGAAATTATGCCATTATTACAAGAAAGAGAAGAATATTTTGAATTCATCCATCCTACCCTAGATTTTATAGGAGACCATTTTGAAGAACTGCAAGGACAAGAGATAATAACAAATGATGGCCACAAAATTCAGCTCATTTTTGAGTTTTTCAAAGCAGATCTTTTTGGAGAAAATCGAAAGAAGTGGATAGATGTTGTAAATGAAATGGATAATTTGATCAAAGATGCAAAATAAATATTGGTAGATATTTGTTTCTCCTTAGATCAATGCTTAGAGGCCTCTGATATAGAGGAAGTATTCAAGTGTACCATAGAAAGATTTGAATGTGAATCAAGTGATGAGGCCAAAATGATTAGACAAACTACTCTTGTGGTGAATACTGTGGAAATTTTAGTCTTTCAATATGAAATGAATAGGATCACTATTGCCACACATAAAAACATAATTTTTAAAGAGATGAATATGCTGAGGATTGCAAAAAAATTTGATGCATATATATGGAGATTAATAATTGAGCAAATAAAAAAGTTGCAAAAAGCCAAAAAAGAGAAAGAAGTTAAAAATCATGATCAACAGCTGGAAGCAAGTTCATCACAACATAAGTTTGAGCCAATAGAAAAAGTCCTAACAATAGTTGACAGAGAAACAATACATGAAGAAGTAGTAGAAAAAGAAAAAGGTTCTCCTAACCCCTCCATCACTGGTTAGATTGAATTGTTGTTGAAAAAATCAAAGAAGATAGTACAACCAAAACATCAAGAGTAGTGGAATCCAGTTGTACTAGTTTTAAAGTTCAATCAGATGCTAACAAGTGTAAGGTTAGAGATGAACCAAAAATAACAGAATCAAGAACAAATAGCTATAAAAGAAAGCATCTACGATTAAGTTCTGCATCAAGAAATTAGAGAATAGCATTTTTTCTAAGAGGTATACTTGAGTACCCTATTAGTTGTGCTGTTGTATCCCCTTCTGTGTCTATTTTTTCCTCATTTATTATTCTTCCATTTATTGTGCAGGATTTAATAGAAAAGTGCTCAAGAAGCTGAGATTATTTACTATTCTATTGAGCCTAAGATTCAGAGACTCCGCTGTTACCAGATTGGAACAAGTAGAGTAGGAGAGACCTGTTAAATTATTTGAACATGATCTCTTTATTGTATTGATACTTTTTCTTGAGATAAATAGAGTTGGAAGGTATTCTACCCACTCTGCATGTAAATTTTATGAAATTAATACAATTTTGAGTCTCATTTTTATTATATCTTTGTCTTGGTAATGTGTGTCACTGTATAATGGGTTACATTATTTGAATGCATAAAATACATTTTTTTCATTGGTTAACTTTTGGTTTTATGACGATATTCGAATGAAAATTTTAGCACCAATTTCATTTTCCCAATTCTCTTTGTTCATGACTAAAATTGTTGTTAAATTGCTATAACAACCCAATGAATCTAGGCACCGGTCTACATAAGGCATAAAAATTGGTTTTTCCTCTTGCTTGGTCATTTTTTTTTGAAAATTTTGAAAAACCTTGTATTAAAACAAAGATCAATTACAATTTGGGAAGAGACACTTCCCAGCCAAAATTAGAGAGAACACATGCTTACAATAGTAAAAGAAGATTTGCAATGGATCCAAATATCTTGAACCATTAACTAGCTAACAGGGGAATCGGTTTGGTCTGTTGATGCAACTTGTCATGATATCGCGACACTCTTTCCTTCTTCTCCTTTGGCCGCAAAAATGCAACATGTCACGATATCGTGACACTTTTTCCTCTTCTGGCCATGACGTTGCATCTTGTCACGATATCACGACACTTTTTCCTCCTTTGGCCGCAATGAAGCAACATGTCGCGATATCGCGACACTTTTTCTCCTTGGGCAGCGGCGTTGCAACATGTCATGAAATCGTGACACCTTTTCCTCCTTTGGCCGCGACGAAGCAACATGTCACGATATCGCGACACTTTTTCTCACTTGGCCGCGATGTTGCAACATGTCGTGAAATCGTGACACTTTTTCTCTTTCGACCGCGATGAAGCAACATGTCGCGAAATCATGACACTTTTTCTCTTTTGGCCGTGATGAAGCAACATGTCGCGATATCGTGACACTTTTTCTCTCTTGGCCGCGATGTTGCAACATGTCACGAAATCATGACACTTTTTCTCTTTCGGCCGTGACGAAGCAACATGTCACGATATCGCGACATTTTTCTCCTTTGGCCGTGACGAAGCAACTTGTCACGAAATCGTGACACTTTTTCTCCTTTGGCCGTGATGATGAAACATGTCGCGATATCACGACACTTTTCTCTCTTGGCCGTGACGATGAAACATGTCGCGATATCGCGACACTTTTTCTCTCTTGGTCGCGATGATGCAACATGTCGCGATATCGTGACACTTTTCTCCTTTGGCCGCGATGATGCAACATGTCGCGATATCGTGACACTTTTTCTCCTTTGGCCATGACGATGCAACATGTCACGATATCACGACACCTTTCCTCCCTTGGCCACGATGAAGCAACATGTCGCGATATCGCGACATCTTTCCTCCATTGACCGTGACGAAGCAACATGTCGCGAAATCGTGACACCTTTCCTCCCTTGGCCGCGACGAAGCAACATGTCACAAAATCATGACACCTTTCCTCCCTTGGCCACGATGAAGCAACATGTCACGATATCATGACACCTTTCCTCCCTTGGCCATGATGGTGCACCATGTCATGAAATCGCGACACCTTTCCTCCCTTGGCCACGACGAAGCAACATGTCACGATATCGCGACACCTTACCTCCAGTGACCGCGATGGTGCAACATGTCATGAAATCGTGACACCTTTCCACCCTTGGCCGCGACGGTGCAACATGTCGCAAAATCATGACACCTTTCCTCCCTTGGCCATGACGAAGCAACATGTCACGATATCATGACACCTTCCCTCCCTTAGCTTTTTCTTTGATCATTAGCTCAGGGACCTTTCAAGACCCTGCCTAATCACCTCATCCTCAATAGCCATGTCACTATGCAACTGAACCCCTACCTCCTTCTCAGCACCCATCTTAGCTAGGAAGTCGGTCACTTTGTTTAAATATCTACTCACATAAACTGGAATCACATCATCTAATTCCCTCCATAATTCCTTAATTTGAGTGACAAGAATCCTCAACCTCCATGCTTTCAAGGCAAAGTTCCTCATGCAATCTAGAGCTCCAACCATTATTTGAGAATCTGATTCAAGAATTATCCTCCTGTGGCCCTATTTAACTACCCAAATAGAAGCAGATTTGATAGCTATGGCTTCTGCTTCATTGTTTGTGGCTCTTCCCAAGCCTTGCAGTTCCCAATAGAGCACTATTCCAACATGATTTCGGCAAACCACTCCAATTTTGGCTCTACCCGGATTGCCTTTTGTAGCTCCATCAGTATTAATTTTAATCCAACCTTCTGGGGGTGGTTTCCAACTAGCTCTGTCCTGTCCCTCTTGCACTTCAACTCCCTCTTCCATTGCCCCAATAACAACCTGAGTTTCCTCTTTAGCATAGACGGCCACAGTTTCTGTGACTTTGCTCCAAATGACCTGCCAAACTCCATCTAACGAGGAAAAAGTTTCTCTAAAAATTCTAGCATTTCTCTCCAACCACACTTGCCACCAAATGAAGTTTAATCCAAGCTCCCAACCAATACGAAGAGCTTTAGATTTAAATCTACCCCTCTTCCATCTTTCCCAGATATTAATCCGATTCAAGTCACCATTAACTTGAATTTTATAATATAAAAACCATCTCTTCCAAATCTGGCGCGTGAAAGGGCACTCAAACATCAAGTGATCAGTTGTTTCCTCGCTCTTGTAGCATAAGACACATTGATATGGATCGATGATTCCTTTACATCTGAGATTATCAAAAGTGAGAATTCCATTGTGCATGAACTGCCAGGCAAAAAAGTTTACTTTCAGCCAGCCCTTGGAGTGCCAAATATTTCTCCAATCCTCAACCTGATATGTATGAGGGGGAGGCTCTGGAAGGATCTTGTCATATCCATCCTTCACTATGTAGACACCAAGGCTCCCATAGCCCCAAGCTAATTCATCCTCCTTGTCTCTACCTGTGAGAAATCTTTCTGTCAAGATTTTAGTCATGATGGGTGCCAAATCCGGAGGGATTGAAATTGGCCACTCATCCAACTTCTTTCTTAAACTGCTTAAACTTATACTCCCCCAGCTGACTAGTGGTGAAATAAATTTCAATTTGGACCCATCCCTTGGTTTCTATGGCTGTTTTTATTGGTTGCAATTCAGGAAATTCAACAATGATAGGTGGGTATTGATCCCATGAATCTGTCCAAAATCGTGCCTTCTCCCCTCTCCCCACTTTCCAAAATAATCGATCTTTTACTACCTGAGATCCTAACTTGAGAGCCTGCCACACTAAGGATCTAGTACCATCCAAAGGGAAATGGCCCACCTCATTTGGGTTAACATGTCCCAAATATTTACTAGTTAGGATTCTACTGAATAAGGAAGTTGGTTGGGAAATCCACCTCCAGTAAAGCTTTCCAGCCAAAGCTTTATTATTTATCTTGGATCTTCTCAGTCCCAAACCTCCTTTTACCTTGGGCTGGGTTACTTTGTCCCAACCAACTAAGGCCCATTTCCTCTCTCCTTTTACTCCTTCCCATAAAAATTTTCTAGCCATCTTGTCCAACTCTTTCCATATAGTATGTGGGGCAGCCAGGATAGAGAATTTATAAATTGGCATGGCCTGAATGATTGACTGTAAAAAAGTTAATCTACCCCCATAGCTTAACCATTTGTGAGACCAATGATTCATTCTATCCTTGATACAATCCAAAAGATTCCTCCAGATATCTATTTTTAGTTTTTTAAAATGCAAAGGGACCCCCAAGTAAACCATTGGGAGAGAAGTCCTTGTGAATCCCAAGATCTCTAGAACTCTGTCCTGAAGCCTTTGATCAAGATTGAGAAAGACCACTTTGGATTTTTTATCATTGATGACTTGGTTTGAAGCCCTAAGGTAGACATTAAGAGTATCTCTGATCATTCTTGCTTCCCTGAAGCTGGCCACTCCCACCAATCCTGTATCATCCACAAACTGTAGGTGAGTCAAAACTTCCTCACCCACATTGATACCTATTAGCAAACCTTGTTGTCTTCTCCTCAAGAAAATTCTACCTAATCCTTCAGCCAATATGAGGAAAAGATAGGGAGAGCAAGGATCCCCTTGACGAAGGCCTCGAGTGGCTCCAAATGGTTGCGAGGGAAGACCCTTGATTAACACTGAGTAAGTCGGAGTAGAAACACAACTCATGACCCATTCTATCCAATCTTGAGAGAAACCAAAGGCTACCATCATCTTTGACAAGAAACTCCACTCCACCCTATCATAAGCCTTTGACATATCTAATTTTATGAACATTCCTTTATTACCGGATTTTTGCATTGTATGGATTGCCTCCCGAGCTAGAACCACCCCATCCAAGATCTGCCTACCCTCTACAAAACCCCCTTGCTCTGAGGAGATAATGTTATGTAAAAGAGGTTTTAGCCGCTCAACCATTACCTTTGTGATTATTTTATATATCACATTGCATAAGGCAATAGGTCTATAATCTAAAATATGTACCCCCTCCTCCCCTTTTGGAATTAAAGTAATGAAAGTATGATTTAATGCTTTAAGCATTATTTTACTACCTCTGGACTCCTCTATAACAGCCATTACATCCTCCTCCAAGTTATCCCAAAAGGCCTGAAAAAACTCAATTGGAAAGCCATCTGGACCTGGAGTTTTTTCGGTGCTCATTCCAAAGACCACATTCTTCAGTTCCTCTCTATCAATGGGTTTAAGAAGGGTCTGATTTTCTTCTTCAAAGATAACGAAAGGTATGACAACAATAACATCATTTTGAGCCTCTTCATCTTGCACCATACTTTCCTTAAATAGTTTAGAAAAATAATCCATTGAATGGGAATGCATACCAGGAAGTGTATCAAAGGAGTGTTCATTCTCATCTTGAAGAGCTTCCATGTTATTCATCTGTCTCCTAGCACAGGCAGTCCGATGGAAAAATTTGGTATTTCTATCACCTTCTAATAACCAAGTGGTTCTTGCTCTCTATTTCCAGTAGGTCTCCTCTTGGTTGTCAATGTCCTCAACCGCTTTACGCAAGGCATCATCCTCGGCTTTGAGCTGCTCTATAATTGTTCCTTCCCTAAAGTGTTTTTGAACCTCATCCCATCTGGCCACCAAAGGAGCTCTTTGGACCTAGAAGTCTGTCTTGTTAGCTCACCTCCAATGTTTCAGTTGAGCTTTGACATAATGAAGTTGTTTGTGGAATCTAAACATTGTTGTCCCATATGCTGGGCGACCTTCTTCCCACCATTGTGGAATTTTCTTTCGAAGTTCCTCTTTTTGTAACCAAAAATTCTCAAATTTAAAAGGTTTGTGATGCTGCCCTGTCTTAATCCCTCCTTCCAACAAAATGGGAAAGTGATCTGAAATTGGACCCTCCAAAATCTAAAATTTTGTATTCCATTTTACAAATGCCTCCTCTAAAACCAAAAAATGGTCTAACTTTACCTTCCTGCTATGTGGCTCCCTCCTCTTATTAGTCCAAGTATAGTTGGTTCCAGGGCATTTAATATCCACTAAGTGTAAAGCCTGGACTTGGGCAATCATAAGTCGATCCCCTGGGTCCAAAATTGGGGTTCCCCCTTCCTGATATCTAGAAGATAATTTAGCATTAAAATCCCCAGCAATAATCCAGTCTAAATCTTCCCTTGAGATTCTCATGTTATGCACAACTTTCCATTGAAGCCTCTGACCATCAAGGTTTTGAGCCCCATAAAAATTTGTGATTAAAACATGTTCAGCTGTGACATTATTCCTAAAATGTGATGTGAGAACACCCCTCCAAGCTATATGTTCTATTGTAGTCCATTCAAGAGATTTCCAAAGAGTAACAATCCCCCCTGAGGCACCTTGGGCAGCAACTTCCATATGGCCAACGCCCCTCCAAATTTTGTTAATTGTTTTACACATAAGATCTAACGATATTTTTGTCTCCTGAATAAGCAAAAAATTTGTTTTACATTTTTCTAAGAGTCTTCAAACAACAGATTGATGGGTTCTACTATTTAAACCCCTAACATTCCATGATTGTATAATCATTGGTTACCTTGAGAGCAAGTAAGAATCTATTGGCCTCATCGATCCTCCAGTGATCAGTTTGTCTCCTTGAACTGCTGGCAATTCCTTATTTGATTTTCTACCCACTCCTTGAGAGTTGCTATTTTTTGATCCCTAAAGTTGGCCTTTCTCTATTATTTTCTATTATTTCCCATGCTGAAATCCTTAATTATTTTCTTCTCTTGGTTATGCACTATCAATGCCCCTACACTCTCTAACTACGGTAACTCAGTGTACTCAATTACGTGTTCTATGACGGGGGGAGATGAAAGAGGAGCTTGAATGTGGATGTTATTATTTTCACTATTCCCATCCACTCCTTCCATGAATTGATCCTCTTGGTCCACTAGTGTCTTAAATATCTCATACCTATTGGCGGGCTTGAGTTGGGTTTGCTCTTTACCATCTTTTTTCTTTTGCCTTCTCCTTGTTTTGGGCTGTTCAAAACCATCTCTCTGAGCTTCTTTACCCTGAGAAGTATTTGTTGGTTCTTTGTTTATTGTTGACTTACCCTCCTTAGGAAGATTTGACATTCCTAGTGGAGCCTCCATTTTTGTGTTCATATTATTTGGGCAAAATCGGGCCAAATGCCCATATTTGTGGCAAAATCTGCATATGAAGGGCAGAGCCTCATAATCCAGCTGTTGAATCCAAGATAGTCCTGCCATTTGAAGTTCCACCTCTACTGGTAGAGGCTGGCTAAGATCCATTTCCACACATATTCTTGCATAAACAGCTGTGTTTCCTTCTATTGTGTCTTTGGAGACACCCAAATGTCTTCCAAGGGAATTATCGATAATTTCCAAAACCCTAGTTCATCGCTTTCCGCCTCCTCTTGCTTGGTCATTTTAAAATACTTGTAGTGTTTCATAAATCTGGAGCGTGTAATTAAATTTTTATTCATAAAATTACCACTGGGGTTTCCTTACCTGTTCTGTAGTTTTCTTTAATAATATTTGTGTTTATAAGAACAATGAGGTAGGTTGACCAGAGCCTATAATAGCTCATTGGTTTCAAATGAATTCTTATAGCGTGACAATAAAAATCCTACGGATGCAAGAATAGGTTCCAATAGGCCCCTACTAATTTGGAGATCATCTTGAGTGACAAGGTTATGAAAAAGGATCAAGCTAAAGGTAACATCCCCAAGTGGTTCTAGTGGGAAAAATGGTAATACTAGGTGTTCTAAATGACTATCTTCCAAAGTGGCTAAAATGGATAAGACCCCCTTGTTTGTTGGAGACTTCTATTTGGATGTGTCTAATATAGAGAAAAATAAGCTAGAACTCCAGAGCAGGATATCATCAAGGAAGAGACCCAAATTAAAGGAGACTCCTAGCTCCCCCAAGATTGGTAAAGACATGAAAAAATATATGCTAAGAACCTAGATTAACATCCTTAAAATGGCCATATCATGTGTAGAATAATTGCTTTCTTTGTTGGATTGAGCTCTTTGTGGTTGATTTGGGGATATAGTGCTATTGGTCCTCTTAGTTTGGCATGTTGGCCTTAGTGGCATATGGTTTGATATTTTTATTGTAATTGGTTTTCAAGAGTTGGAGTTGTTGAGTCAGGTTCTCTTTTGATGTCCTTGTTTTGGTAGCAGGATCTCTAGGTTCTTGGGATCTTTTTGTTCTTCCATCTCTCCTCTTGGCTTTGTTTTTAACTAGATGGTGGTGGTCCCCCATTGGGTTCCATTCCCATTTTCATTTAGTTGGCTCAAGAGAATCGATGTTTTCCCTTTGTAAAATTTTTAGGGACCCTTTCAAAGCTCCTTCTTGTATCTAATAAAACAATATTTACAAATTTTAAAAATATTTAAATACCTTGACTTAATATTGGTTTTAGAGGTAGAAGGCATTGTCAAGTAACGAGAGACACAATTGTATGAGTGTAAATAGAGTTTAAATTCTCACACTATAATGAGCATTATTTTTTTTATTTTTGTGGAAAACATCCCAAAAGGGATGCCACTTTCGGGTAAGACCCAAGGAGGCAGGGGTATCCATTCCACCAAAAATGCCCAGGACTCGGACCTGGCCTACCACCTTTGACATACTCAAGGAGCAAACAAACACACAAAACCAAATTAAAAATAAGTAAATAACAACAAAAATAATAAAATAAAATAAAAAACATGCTCCTTGAGTGTGTCAAAACCAAAAGCACAACCAAACACGCACAATAAGATAAAAGAAACCACAACACAAACCACATAGAAAAACACAAGAACCACATAACAAAACACAAACAAGACAAAAACAACAGAACACTACAAAGACATAACCCAAAAAAACATGAAAAATAAACACAACCAAAACCTAAAAAATAAAATAAATAAAATAAAAATAAAAAACAACCAACAACAGACAATAAACAAAAACAAAAAACATAGAAAACACTCACACATAAAAACATGAAATAACACAAACAAAGAGAAACCCAAGAACAAGAACGAAAAAAACACAAGAACAATAACAAAAAACATAAAAAAAAAAAACAACAAAAACACAAGAACAACAAAAAACAACACAAAGAACACAAAAACAAAACAAAACAAAAGAACCCACCCACCTTAAAAAACTAAACAAAAAAAACAAAGAAGACAAAAAGAAAAAAATGAACAAAACAATGACCTATCTAGACCAGAAGACTATTAATGCAAGAATCAACAGAGGAAACAAAATAAAGAATAGAATGAGCTAGGGAACTAAAAAAACTGAATGAACCAAAGAGAAGCAAAAAAAAAAAACAAGAAGAAACTAGGTACCTTCGAACTCGGAGCCATCCAAAGAAATGATAGAAAGAAGAGCTTCCCTAATTTGAGAAGCCCACCATATAGGAGGGTGGCCATAACAAGTAAGATCACCTTTGTCCAAAGCCCAATTAGCTAAAGCATCAACACTCTTGTTTTGATCTCTCGACCACATGATTGTAATCAACTTTCAAAAATCCCATCCTGGATTAACCGAATCTTCTCAATAATTCTTTTTATTCTCCAATCCACCTTATGATTCTTAGAAGGAGTCTTCAAGAGATTAATCATAAGTTGAGAGTCGACTCAACTAACACCTTTTCCCATCCAACCTTAGTAGCCTACTGAAGACCTCTAAGGATACCATACCCCTCAACGAAGGTTATTGGAAAGAATACCCAAATTCTCAAGAAAAGTAAAAACCAGGGAGCCATCCGAAAGTCTACCAATTCCTCCCACACTGGCTTTTCCAGGGTTCCCTCTAGAGGCTCCATCAGTATTGACTTTTCCAAAATCCTTAGGAGGAGGTTGCCAATTTCTAGTCCTATCCATCTTACTAATACTCACATTCCCTTTAAGTTGGTTGCCCTTAGAAGGTTTAATCTTCAATATTTGCATCACTTGATCCCATCTTTGGTGGGAGTTTTGGGGGTGATTAAGGAGTTGATGGACTGATTCAACTAAGTTGGCTATGGTCTTTTGCCAAATATAGTGAATATCCTTCCTATCTTGATTAAAAATTTGGTTGTTCCTTTCATTCCAAATATTCCAAAGAAGAATGGTAGAACCCATCCAAACTAATTGCCTAATAAAATGATCAACACCCTCTTGATTAGGCCAATCCCTCCAAAGCTGTTCAAAAGTGAAAAAATTGGACCACTGTAAGCCAAGTAAAGTGGCCATTCTCCTCCATAGCTCAGAGGCTAAAGTACACTCAATAAAAATATGGTTGATATTTTCTACATTCTCTTCACACATTTCACATCTAAAAGGGCCATGAAAACCACGCTTCATAAGTTGCTCACCAAGTAAGCACCCTACGATGCAATAAAAGCCAATTAAAGAACCTCACCTTAGGCCAGAGCTTTTGAGCCCACAATTGAGAAAATATGTCAGAAGAATGGTTGGGATTATTATGGCATAAGGTCAAATAACCTTGAGCAACTGAATACTCACCCTTAGTAGTGTTGTTCCATCCAAAACAATCTTTTTCATGGGACCAAGAGAGGGATCTCATATGAAGGATGCCTTGGATATCTTGTCTTTGCCTTTCTGGGATTTGAATAGGCCAGTCCTCAATAGGGATCCAATATCTACCAACCTTTGAATTACCAAAATGGTACCGAAAGTAATTAGCCACCTTTATCCAATTAGCTCGGTGAAGCTCCTCCATCCAAGGCCTCCAATCGGGAAACTGAGTTATCAAAGGCTTGTGACCATCCCAAGAATCTATCCAAAAATTTGCATGTTGACCATTATGAATGATCCAAAATAATTTTTTCTTTATCAAATCCTCACCAGCCTTAAGAACTGCTAAAATGGGAGAACCTTTGGTAGGAAGTTGATAGCGAACAAGGTCTTCAGGACTTTTGTTCTCAAGCATATTTAGCACGGAGATTATTGGCCCAAAGAGCATTGGGGTTATGCAACATCCTCCAATATAATTTAGCAGCTAAAGCTTTGTTGTTATTAATTGAAGACCGAAATCCTAACCCCCCTTCACTCTTAGGAAGACATAAAGTATCCCATTTCACCAAGGCCCATTTTCTTTTCTCCTTAGTACCACTCCAAAGGAAACGATGACTGATTTGATCCAATTCTCGAAGAACAACCTTTGGGATATTCAAAATGGAAGAAACATAAATAGGAATAGCTTGAAGGACTGATTTTACCAAGGTGATTCTACCCCCGTAAGAAAGCCACTTGTTGGTCCACTTTCCAATTTTCTTCTTGACTTTGTCCAACAACCAATTCCAATCTTTATTTTTCTTGCCTTTGAATATTTATGGGAATACCTAAATAAGTGATTGGAAGAGAGGTCTTCTTATATCTTAATTTATCCAAGACCATGGATTCCTGTCTAGCAGAGCAGTGAAAGAAAATAACTTTAGATTTGTCTTCATTGATCAACTCGCCCAGTAGCCTTAGAAAAATAGCTAATGATTTGCTTAATATTAGAAGCTTCCTTAACTCGTAGCTTTACCTAAAAGGGTAGAGTCATCCACAAATTGAAGATGAGAGATAGGTCTAGCTCCATGAGCAATGGTAACTCCCTCAAGGGTTTTGTTTTCCCTCTTTTTGGTTATAGTCCTACCCAAGCATTCAACAAGAATGATGAATAAATAAGGGGATAGCGGGTCACCTTGCCTAATACCTCTGGAAGTCGGGAAAGACCGAGAAGGCCTGCCATTGATAAGAACTAAGTAGGAAACTGAAGAGATACATCCCATAATCCAATCCATCCAATCCTTAGAGAAACCAAATTGCCTCAAAACTTTGATAAGGAAGTGCCAATCCACTCTGTCATAAGCTTTGGATAAGTCTAACCGAATGAACATAGAAGGAGAATTTTGCATATCCATGGAATGGATGGCTTCCCGAGCAAGAACTATCTCATCTACTATTTGACGTCCTTCCACATATCCCCCTTGCTCTGGGAAATAATCTTATGCAAAAGAGGCTTCAACCTTTCTGCCATGATTTTAGTAATAATTTTGAGAAGAACATTACATAAAGCAATAGGTCTAAAAGCTGAGATATGATCAACCTCTTGAGCTTTTGGAACAAGAGTAATATAAGTTTTATTGATAACCTTCAAAATTTCTTTGGATTTCCTGGCTTCTTCCACCACCTCTAATAAATCAACATGAAGGATATCCCAGAACTCTTGGTAGAACTCAATAGGAAAACCATCAGGACCTGGGGTTTTCCCTTTTTGCATTTTAAAAACTACTTGTTGAAGCTCATTGATAGTAACAGAAGCAGTCAAAATAGAGTTCTCCTCAGAAGTGATAAGAGAAGGGATTGCTTGAAGAACATTTTGTTGTGAAGCTGAGTCAAGAGGAGTAGCAAAAAAAATATTGGAAAAGTAATCAACAACAATAGAGTTCATGCCATCCCAAGTATAAACAACATCTCCAAAATCTGATTTTAAGGAAGAAATAAAGTTGTGAGATCTTCGAGCTAGAAGAGATTTGTGGAAGAAATTTGTGTTTCGATCTCCTTCTTTGAGCCATTGAATTCTAGATTTTTGCTTCCATAAGATTTCTTCTCTTTTTTCCCATTCCTCTAACTGAGTTGTGAGTTTAATTTCATTCGCACTTCTCTTCTCTGTGAGGCCATCTAAATGGATTTTCTTATTCAAATTTTCAAGATGAGCAATAACTTCATGTTTTTTTTTATGAACATCCCCAAACTCTTTCCAGTTCCAAGTCTTGATTTTGGATTTAATGTATTGCAGTCTTTTGGCAAAACAGAACATCTTAGTCCCATGCCTAGGTTTACCTTCCTTCCACCATTGTTGCACACGAGGTCTGAAGGAAATGTCTCTAAGCCACATTAATTGAAAACGAAAAGGAGAGAAACTCACATTGGTTTTCCACATTTCCACCATGACTGGCCAATGATCCGAACCAACATTATTAAGAGTCTTCACTTTAGGAATGTGACCATGGATTAAGAAATTTTTAGAGAGCAAAAACCTATCCAATCTCTCCATTATACAAGCTAAGCCTTGCCTTCTGTTAGACCAAGTCATAAGGCCATTATCCAGTTGGATATCCACAAGATGGAGGTTTGCAATATATTCGCTCATGAGGTCAGTGCTTTTGTCCAAATTTCTATTTCCCCCCTTTTCTCATCCAGAGAGAGGATGGTATTGAAATCTCCTCCGATCAAGATCCAAGCTTTAGGAAAATGAGAGATAATATGAGTAATATCCTTCCACTGTCTTCTTTTTTCCTCCAAAGAAGTCGGGGCATAAATAGTAATGCAGAGCATAATCTGGTTGGAATGTCTACTTTGAATAGCTATAGCCAACAAACCCCAACCGCCAACCATATGGTGAATAACTACCTCTTTTGGGTCCCAAAGACAAGCAATGCCACCCGAAGTCCCTTGGGAACTGAGGGAAACCACTTTTCCAGCTGGCCAAATTTTACTGGCAATTAAGTCCATATCCTCCATTGACATCTTTGTTTCTTGAAGGAAAACAAGATGTGGATGATTTATCCGAATCATTCTTCTAATTTCATTTTGTTTTGAAAGACTCCCTTTGAGTCCTCTAATATTCCAAGTGATGATCTTCATTAATACCAGGGCTAAAAATTTTGGGAAGGGCATTAATCTTACCTTCCTCTACAAGCTTTTCACCTTCTTTTACCATATGATATTGATTGGTCTTGCGACCTACTTTTTGATTAGAATCCATCTTCAATTTTTTTTCCCTGTTTCTTGACTTATTCCAATTGAATCTGAGATGGCTTCTAACCTTGAAGAATGCTCATACACAACCAAAATTTTACTAGATGGTTCAATGGAGTCTATATTGGGACTCGCATTATTTGAAGTTTTGACATTTGAAATATTGTTTTTCTTGTGTAAATTTTCTCCTTTTTTTCTCGTTGAAAACCTTTGATTTGTTGGTTTATCTCCGAGTTCTTCCCTTCATATTTAAATTGTGTTTCTAAGATTTTAGTTTCCATTATTTCCTCTTCCTCACTTGGGACATCATTTGTGGAAAGGATTTCAAACATATTAGCAAATGACTTTGATTGATCCTTCATAACTGGTTTTTTTCGAGTGTTCTTCTTCTTAGGTATTTGGAAACCCGCTGAGTTTATATCTTCTTTCTTTTGATCAGGAATTTTATTTGGGCAAGCACTGGCCAAATGACCATATTCATGGCAAATTCTACAACGAAAAGGAATGTTCTCATAGTCCACTACTTGCTCCCAAGTGTCTTCCCCAAATTGTAATGTGATATTTTTAGGTAGGGGTTTGTCAAAATCCATTAAAACACAAATTCGAGCATAAATAATATGTTCAAAATTTTGAGTACAATCAGCAGTCATCATAAAAGTTCCTAAAGAGTTTCCAATTGAAGAAAAAATAGTAGGATTCCAAAATTCAATAGGGAGGCCAAAGAGTCTAACCCACACGGGAGCTATAGAAGGCATCTCTTCTTCGGCTTTAAATTTAGTATGCCAGGGCTTCATGAAAAGCCCTGCCCTTCCAAAAAACCAAGGACCCCCTTGAAAAGTTTTCTCTCTATCTTCATTATTAGCAAATAAAACAAGAAAATAACCATTTGGATAAATAGAGATTTGTAACTCACCTTTAGTTTTCCAGCTTTTTGCAGCCCGGACTTTGAAAGCAGATAGACTTGGACGAAAACCCACGAACCGACAAATTAGTCCTCTTTTTTCCAAATCTTCAATGCCAGTCTGAATGTTACCCATATCAAGCTTAACAATAGGAGTTCCATCAGCTGCTTTAAGACATCCTGACTCCATTTTCCTGGGATCAATCTTAGGCATTCTTAGAGGTTTATGAGAAGCCCTAATATTGATATTAGCATTGGGCTGAGGCTGTCCACCATGAAGGGCATCCCTAAAATTCATTTTTGGGACCGAGTCTTCAAAATTCTTACCCTTGACAGGGGTTTTCACAGTAGAATTATTTTGTGGGTGCACCTTAGCACCAGATTCACTTGAGATATGAGCCATTTTTTGATCAACTGCTTGAAACTTATTTCGTGGTCTCTTTAATCCTTGCCCTAGACGCCGTGGAAAGGTATGGTTTTCACTTTTCTTTTGTGCAGCAAATTGGAAGCCGTTGTCACTCAAGTTCACAGTATGATCTATTGAAAGACAAATTTCTAACCCATATTGTATCCCCTGCAACATTTCCTGCTAAAATATTGAGCATAAACCACAAAAATATTGGCCGCTAGGGCCCGAAGGCCCTAAAAACCAACCTCTGGAGCTGCTTGCACTCAACCCAGATGAAACCCTCGCATAGCCGCTTGCCAAATATATCGTTCACACATAGGGATGCGCTAGGATCTGTGTTGCTCCAAATGATATGAAAATTGGTGGAGACGTTCTAGGGTTTTTTAGGCATCTACCCTCAAAATTTTAGCTCAATCCGAGTTCGGATGAGTGAGATATGGCCGAAACGAGTTCGGAAGTTTGGGCAGTCCTACGAAAAAAGAACAAAAAAACCTATAATGAGCATTCTTGTAATAGGGTAGGTCATAATAATACATTTTGATTTATCATAATTTGATGATATCATAGTTCACTATATAATGTACTCACAATGTATAATAGGTGGAGCTTATTTCAACCTCATATAACAAATATAAAAGACAATCATGGAAAACATTGATGGACGATCTATGCTACCACTTAACCATCCATAGAAAAGGGACTTCAATCAACACACAATGACCAAGATATTGGTAGATTAAGTATTTTAAGGATTTAATTTAAACCTTTCATGCATGTACCAATTTTTTAACAAAATATAAAAACACTTGAGGATTATGAATTAGCATGAAATGACCAAGGGGTCTAGAGTGGATGGAACAAAGAGTTTCAAATAATAGACAAAGGTTTAAATATTTTGAGTGAATTTTAATATTATGCACAGGTTTTAGAGAAAGCAATTGGGAGTGAAGAGTTTCATATCATAAACTAAGGTTTAAATTTCTTGAGTTAAATTTAGCATTTTACGCAAGTTATATAGAACAAGTGGTTGGGAGTGAAGAATTTCAAATCTATGGATGAACCTCAATATTTTTTGTGGCCTTTGGAACAATTGGTAGTAGGTGAAGACTTTCACACTTTAAGATAAGGTTTGAATCTCATGGGTGAATCTTAACATGAATCAAATAATATGAGTTCAACATGGTAAATAACTTGATTTAAATTCAAAGGGACATTCTTTAGAAATAATGTGAGGAAAAATTTAGGTTTCTTCTTTGTAAGTGGGATAGGGATTGCAAAAAAATGAATATTGGAGGAGCATGCTTGCATAATTGTAGACTTATGAGTTTTGCCTTAGGGTCAAATCTTAGTGGAGATTATTTAGAGATCAAGGAAATAACTGAAAAAATATTACTTCAAAAATATATAGGTTATTTTGATGCAATGGAATCTTCTTGTTGTGGTGCAGTGGTAAATACCCTGGTGCCAGTAGAGGCCAACCAAGGTTCCATTCCCCTTGTCTCCATCCTACAAATATATGGTATAGTTAGGAATGTCCTATGTGCTGGTAGAGGTCGACAAGGCTCCATTCCTCCTATGCCCAACCTGTTGAAAGTGGCACCTCGAAAGGGGTTTTTTCCACTATAAATTAGTTTACCCAGGTGTTCTAGGTGATTTGGAGAGGAGAGGACAATCCTCCAAGGGAGGTCCTAGGTTCAAATATCCACCCTACCAAAAAGCTAAATTGGGTATCCAAAATCCAATTGATAATGTTGGTGCGGGCAGGGTCGGGTCCAACCCCCGAGTGAATTTGACGGTGTAGAACCCCCTGTTCATGGTCTCTTAGACCAAGGCGGCTCCGCAAGGAGTTTTTTTCTTAAAAAAAAAAAAATTGATGCAATGGAATTATTTAGGAAAATACCCTATGCAAAGGATCGTCAACATTGAACTTCATATTAGATAGTTTGCAATTGATAAATAAACATATTATATGGTCAGTAAATGAGGGGCATTTTGTAATTTTATATATAATTATTGGTTGAAGCATTATCCTCTTATATTTGACTCAAAATATCAACCATTGGCTCAAGCATGCCTAGATTTTAAAGGTCCAAAGGTAAAAGACTATATTAATATGAGCAACAACTCTAGATCATATATTTCTATTAGTAACCTAGTTGAAGTAGAGTAACTTGAATTAATTATGGATAAGCTTAAAAAGATGCTTCAAAAGTTTTATTTGCCTATTTTTACATGAAATGATGTGTTGGTTTACAATCTATCAAAATATGGTGGATACTCAGTCAAGTTGAGATATTAGGATTTAGAGAAATTAAAATTCCTAACCCCAAACATTTACTTTGGAAGAATGTTTGGTCATTCGAGGGTCACCCTAAGACCTTAACATTCCTTTGGTTAGAAGTTTAAATTAATATTCTTCCAAGAGAGATTATACAAATAAGAGGATATCATGTACCTTTCAAATGTACCTTGTGTGAGAAAAATTTAGAAACATTAGACCATTTAATTTGTTATTGTCCCTTTGCTCATAACATTTGGGGTTAATTTTTATAAAATATCAAAATATATTGGGTAGCTCCATCAACATTGAAAGAGCTTATGAATTTTTGTATTGAATATTTTAATATAAATCATTATGCATTCTATGGATGATTGGACCTAACATTTTTTGTTGGAATATGACCTAAAAGGAATAATAGAATAGTAAAATAAATATCAAAATCATGCCTAAGTGTGGAACCAAACTATTGCCTCTCTTGCAGAATGTTCACAAATATGATGCTCATCATGGGAAGTCTCAAGTGTATACAAAGAGGTGGTAACAACTTGGTAAAAACTAGGTAACATACATGGAAGAGTCATTTGAAATAATGACATTAAAACAAAGGATCTATTTCAATCCATGGTAAAATAAAAGTACCCAAATTTGGGTTTATTGAAATTGATTTTGATGGTGCTATTAACGGAAATTTGGGAAAATTTGGTGGAGGTGGTGTTGTTTAAAATAATGAAGGAAAAATTCTCCTCACTTATTGAGAATCATATGGAACTTCAACTAACAAGTATGTAGAGACTAGGGAACTTCTTGCAAGGATTAAAAATACAATATAAAAAGGATGGAAATATATTTCACTTGAGGGAGATTCACAAATTATCGTTAATGCTATGAATAAAAATGGATATGGAGACTAGACAAAAAATAATATTATTTTTGATATTCATCATCTATTATTGTAGCCAATCTCTTGGAGTTGTGAGCATATTTATAGAAAATGAAATTAGGAGGCAACTAATTTACCCAATTGTAACATAGCCTATTTGCATATTAGAGTAATAATAAAAAAGAAAATATGACAACATGAGTGGCACAAATGATAGGAAGCATATGTAAATTTTGGAACCTTTGAACATTTTGGTAGCCCTAGATATTTTGATTCCTCTACACAACCATGGAACATTACATGATTCTAGAGCTTTCAGTGTTTCATGTTTTCTTGGTGATTATGGTACCCTTTGCACCTCTGGAACCCTTGGTATATCATTGCACTTTTTGGATTTTTTGAATTTTCTTTGTTTCTTGTTCCTCATTTTGGACAACAATCTTGTGAACTTCAAGCTACTTGTTGGATAATTATTCTTTGCAAATTTGAATATCAATATATAACTCCTTTTCTTTAAAAAAATAGTCAATTGTAGCATTGATCTTCATCTTAGTGAAATTCAAATTTTAGAAGGCAACCAGGGCTATGCACAATGGCAAAAATTTGTAAATTGGGTGAATATTAGGATTTCCAAAATTAAAAATTGGCAACTATGAGGACCCTCGATATTGGCCCATTCGCCTAAAAATTTTAGGACCAATTTTTTCTTAGAGTCAATTTACAACTATATATATCGAAACATAGGCATTTTTGTACTCATTGGAAAGTTAATTTTGAGCCTGATCTAATGGTGGTGCTTTTATGAAGTTATAAGGTGATTTAATAGGTCAAAATTTACCCCAAATATGACCTTACTTTTTAGGGCTTCAAATGCATCAAATTTTGGTGTGAAGATGATTGATTTTATTTTCTTAGGATTCACCTTGACTTGCCTTGATTTCAACTAGGATTCACCATATTTTTACAAGTATATTTTGAGTCCAACCCCTTATGCATAACCCTTAAGGCAAATAACAAACTAAGATTTTATCTCTTAATCAAAATGATGTCAAGGATCTAATTGTGGAAATATAGCACTTCAAGTAAACTGAAGAATACATTTGATAGAAAAAAAATGAAAACTATTTATGATAAATAGGCATGTTGGGTATGGTTTTGTAGACACCAAAACAACACCAATCCGATTATGTGACAACAAGCGCTGATCGCATTGACACACACAGCCCCTAGGGCAGCCCCCAGAGGTTAAACAATGGTCCTAACCACTTCCAAAAGCAGTTTTAGAGGTCAAAGGTCAATTTGGCACCTTTTTGGCACCTTGCTCTCTGCTCGTCCCACCCAGGGATGAATACAAACTGGCATTCGTCCCACCCAGGGACGAATAGCAGCATTCGCCCCAGGGTGAGGCGAATAGCAAGTTTGACTGGCAAAAAGTCAAACCTCGGTAACTCCGCCAGTTAACTGAGGCTTCAGGCCATGCAATTGTGAGGAATAGCTTTTATTCAAGAAGAGAGACTTCAGTGATGAGTGTCTTTATTTTAGAAACCTCATGCAAGGAGATTTTTAATCAGGGAGTTAGCTTTTCTCTAAAAATAGGACAGTTAACTCAAGTGGCGCCCTCGCATGCGCAATTCAAACAAGGAGACCCTAAGGTCTATAAATTGGTGAGTTTTCTCACCCAAAATATATACAGAGAAGGAGCATTTGAGCAATGAAGTGCTGCCAATTTACATACCTACTTGCGATTTGTGCTTTTACATCCTTAATCTCTCATTCGAAAGGGAGGTTATTGGGTGACTATTGGAAGCACGAATCCGGACCCAAAACCCGATTTTTGGCCACAAATATCCACAAAATTTGTCGAAAACACCCCATAACCAGTTTTGGACCCATCCCAAGTGGATTGGTGCCAAAAAAGTGTCCCAAACGGTGGGCGTCCTGCCCCCGGGCGCTCCCCAAACTATCATAGTCCTATTCGCCCCACCCCGGGATGATTAGAAATATGTGATATATTTCTCTAGTTTTTATTTTGCATTTTATTCTAGATATGTTAAATAGGTTACAGTTCAAATTTCATTTCATTCTGAGCAATTTTGACCAGGTTTTTGTCATTTCCCGCCTTCACTAACTTGCAGATGGCACCAGACAAAATATGGATCCTAGAGGCAAAATTGGAGAAATATGACCATCTGGGTCTTCCCAAAACACCCCCAATTAGCTAACCCCAACTTTTCAGGTCTTTTGGAGCTTCCTAAGTAGGACATTGAACAGGGTGCTTTCTAACAAATTGTCGTAGGCCTATTCGTCCCACCCTGGAGCGAATACAAATCTGTGAGGAATTTCTAGACTGTTCTTTTTGCAGTGGTCTTCTGATAATATTTTTATGCTTCTATAAAATTTTAGGTCAATCAGAGGTCATTTGATAGTCATTTTATTATTTTCATGCATACACTGACAGTAGGCCTTGGGAAATACATGTTTCATTCTGTCTGCAGGTGCTACTAATATTTTCTGTTTCTTTGAATGCAGGTTTCTAATAGTAGAGGAGTAGGAAAGAGCAAATAATCACATACACAAGTGGTGGTGACGTTTTGGTCCGCCCATCTTACATGTGGGCATGCGGAAGAAGGATTGTTATCCATGGATGTTGTGACGAGAAACATATTTGATGCTCCTATCCCCTAAAAAGGAAGGAGACGTATTGTAACACAATTTACAAAGTGTATCAATAAAGATATTACCATATTTCATATTGCTTTTATCTTGTGTCAATTTGTATATGTTCTTTCTTGTTCTTTCTTGTGGCATATTCCTTTTTGTTTTCGTATCCTCGTGCTTTCAGTGGCGATCACGGTGGGACCTCTGTCCCTTGATTTTTAAGATTAAATTTCTGATTAAATTTGCTTGTTATTTTGCTTATAGGTACCAAGTTTTCCAACACTGGACTATTTCAGAGCAGAAATTCAGAGACATCCGACTTGGGCAGAGAAGAGGTAGAGGTCTTAAACACCTTTTGTCAATTCTTTGCTTTATGTTCTCTGGTTATTTGCTTGCATAGGAGAGTTTGAATGCTTGCGTGCTTCATTTATGCAACTTAAAAGGAACCCCACACACCACGTGGTAACTGAAACAACAAGGAGTTGGTCGTAAAACCCCAACCCTTGAGCAAGACCAAAGGTGGATTCCATCATCACTTTGGCTTGAGATATTGCATACATTACCCCGATCATGACTGTTGCTAGACGTAAATCCTGACGAAAGCTGACCAAGTGTAGCGGGGGTGATTCCCAGTGCATGAGGATAAGTCTTCTATGGTAGGTGTCATAAACAGAGCGATCCCCCTTCAGTACCGCCTATGTTCCACGTACCATCTGCTCTCACGTACCAATAGTTTCCCTCACGTAAGGGCGGGTATATAGAGAGGTTGGTATATCGGTCTGGCAATGGTATATCGAAGGGGCGACCATTTTTTGGGAGTCATAAGAGCCCTCATTTTGCATTTAAATGTTCTTTCAAAAAGCTTTCAAAACAACATCAAAACACACTAAAACCAGATTTTAGGGCACACTTTTAAATCTTTAAACGAGATAACCACTGCATTGATTGTGTGTTTCCTTTCTGTTTAAGTGTAGCATAAAAAATCCTAAAAGAGATAAAAATCTACTCATCTTTAGGAGCACATCACCATGGTGTTCACTCGTAGCCGAGCCCAATCATGGGCAAGCACTCTAGAAAGTGCACCAAGGGGGACAAGTCACCTCCGATATAGTCTTGAGGACCTGGTCATCCCGCCTTGGTGGCCTGACACACAAGAGAGTCCACATCATGCCATAACAGAACAAGACTATAGAGGCACCTCTTTGAGGGGCACCCCTACTCAGCATAGGTCCTTCCAAGAAGAGAACCTACACGTAGCACTTAATGTAGATAGGAGACCTCCCTTAGAAGCCCGTTATGGGTGGCCTAGTGATGAAGTGCTAGAGCAACAGAGGGTCCAAATGGAGGGGCCACAGGATTTCGTCATCCCTCCTCTACCTCGCATTACTGTTAGAAACACTAGACAATGTCCAGAGTATCAAGCTTTCCAGGCAGGGCAAGACAATTCTGCCCGCACCTTTTATGCATATGAAAGAGAGGACGAGGAAGATTACCACGTTCCTCAAGAGCAGTACACAATGTGGGAGCGATGTACCTCTGCGCCTGCCATGTATCAAGATCACCCATTGAGGCTACAGCCTCAAGTTAATGCAGCTAACCTCGACAGAGGAAAGCAGCCCATAGAGGTCTCGGATCACCATGACCGAGGTAGACATATAGGAGAGGCATCTAGGCTTCCTAAACAAGAGACGACGGAACAAAGTGACTTGGCATTTGCCAAACATGCCACCCACCAAGCGCAAATCATGCAGCTTAGGCAAGATCAAGAATAGTTAGAGCATCTTTGTCGGCTTAACAAAGAGCGCATTCAGCGTCAGACAACCGAATTGCTTCATAACAATGTGCCTGCGAAGGTTCCAAACCCTCGCGCGCACAAAGTAGAAGTGTATGAGAGGCATAACCCTTTGGTACGAGAGAGGTCCACGCGACCTTATCAAGTATTGCCTCCGAGACCTCCTAGACCTGAGCGGGAGGCCACTCCCCGAAACAATGATGGGCACCCTCCGTGGGCACCTACCCATGTGCATAGGTCTCGACCAGCCACTCCTCAGGAAGCTTATGAGGAATATGAACAAGAAGAAGAGAGGGCTGAAATGCTCTATCAAGGCAGAGGGGGTGCTACCCAGCTACCTCTCAATAGGCCTCAAGCTCCCCGCAACCCACAATGGGAGCAAACTAAGGAGGAAGAAATTAAATCCTCTGATGCATATAAAGCGTTGCTAGAGCGCTTAGAGTCTATGGAGATCAAGACTTCTGGGCCCCAAAATCCCACTTTACGCCAACTCCGTAGTCATCCTGTGCATCCGTCAGTGTCGGCACCTCCATACCCGAAACACTTTAAGCTGCCCCAGTTGGCACTCTTTAGAGGGGAGGAGGACGCCCAAGAGCATGTGACTAGATTCTTGAGCCAGTGCTTTGGTATTCAGGACAACGATGCTTTGTTGTTAAGAACATTTATAACCACATTCGTAGGCCCTGCCTCGGATTGGTTCACCCAATTACCGAAACATAGCATCAGTAACTTGGATCAGCTAGTGGACGCGTTCCTCGAATGCTTCACCTTCAACACTAAGAAAAAGGCATCATTGAGTGACCTAGCTAGCCTCAAGCAGTATGAGGAAGAGACCATGGTGGCATACGGGAACCGATGGAGGACGTTGCTTTCGAAGCTGCCTTACCTCCCTCCCATGTCAGATCTGACCCAAATGTTCTCGAAAAGTTGTTTGAGATCAATCTCCGTGCTATTGCAGCTGCAGCAATATGCCAGTTTAGAGGAAGCTCTGGCGCAAGCCAGAGTCATTGAGGAGATTAAGATACAGGATGGCGAGATCGCCAAACCTAAGAAGAAAGAATGGACAAAGAACACTAAACCAGGGACCACGCAACCAAAACCTGTTGCGGTTAATCAGGTTGCCATCAATGTCCCTAAGCCTGCACAAGCAACACAGCCTCAAAAGGCTAACTATCGAGCGGGTGCCTCCCAACAACTATGAGAGAGAAAACCAAAGGCAGGAGCAAAATCAGCAGCGTCACCCTAGGCGACAATTTACTCCTTACATAGAGTCCAGGGATTCTTTGTTTGACCGCTTGTCAATGGCGAATTTGATCAACCTTCCAGAGATTCAAACTATAGATCCCAATGCACCGAAGCCTAAAGGGTATAGAGAAGACTTGTATTGTAGGTTCCACAGGCGTAAAGGACATGATCTTAATGCATGCTGGAAGTTCAAAGGTTTGGTACAAGACCTCATTGACAACAAGACATTGGCGGTGGACAACCCTGTAGCGCCAAACAACCAACATATGGGAGTATTCAGAGACCCCTTGCCTGCCCATGAGGCACCGAAAAACCCCTTCAAGTTAATGAGGTGCAATAGAATTGCCCTATGCAGGGATATGTGGGGATGATAAGCATAGTGACTAGGAACAAGAAGTACCCAGGAGCTGCTCCCACGGCAGCCACAAGAGAGGTTCCATCAACGTCACAAGCTCAACAACACCCTACGCAACTTCCCCCGCCTAGACCAATGGCCACGATTCGAACTAGACTTACCCAAAGTCTAAGGACCACGTCGGCTAGGCTCTCCATATACGAGCTAATTCAACAATCGACGCCCCATCGGGAGGCTCTAATGGAGATTTTAAAAGCTATCGAGCTGCCGCCCCATGAAGCGAACTCTTTCAACAATTTTGTGGGGCATGTAAAACAATGTACAGAACCAGTCATCACCTTTAGAGAAGATGAATTGAAAATAGTGACTGGTGATGTGGCGGATCCACCCCTGCACGTTATCGCATGGGTCAACGGGATTCCGTATAAGAGAGTGTTGGTGGACACTGGCTCGTCCAGTAATATCATCACTACAGCAGCTCTGAAGCATTTGAAGTTGCCAGCATCTCATATCGTGGCTTCCACTTACACACTACGAGCATTCAACGATGCAATCTGCTCGACAGTTGGCACAATTGTCCTACCTATCCAAGTGGGACAAAAGACTATTCATACATTGTGCCATATCTTGGAAGGCGAGATGGCTTATAATATCTTGCTGGGCCGGCCTTGGATTCGGGACATGAAGTGTGTCCCTTCAATAGCTCATCAATGCCTAAAGTATACATTTGAAGGACAGGTGCATGTAGTCCCAACGGACTTGGAGCCTTTCAAATACTACAATACAATGCAATTCATGCCGCAATCGACCCTTCCATCAACACATTTGGATTTTCAGTTGAATCCATCTCAACAGGGTCCGATTTCGTAGGCATCTCCAGTGATTAATCCATCGAGTCCTCAGTCGGGTCCATCTTCTTCCGCTAGTCCTTCCACAATGATGCCACCTACGGTGGCCACATCCAAGGACAAGGGAAAGAAACCCTTAGAAGAAGAACCACCTCTAGTCTCAACCATCTCGATAGAAGAGATGCCTAGCAGAATGGAAGTCGAGACGCCTAGTTCACCCCACATGGAGTGGACTCAGGAAGGACTCCCATTCGCTTCCCCTCAACCACCAACGGTCACCGTTGAAATGGCCAGCATGGGCCTGGGGGAGTATCTAGTGAGGAACATTATAGCAACGCCCACACTTGAGTCCATGCAAGACATGGGGAGGCCTCGACTCCCCATCGGCTCTGTGGTTCCTTTAGGCTACCCACCCAATCAGACAAACTTTGTTTATGGGGGCCTGGATAATGGCATTGAGATTTGTATGCAAGAAGATGAAGATGAAGAGCCCTTTGTTGAGGATGTCAACTATCTATCCAACCCTAATTTTGCTTTAAGATATCTAGGCCAATGCAATTGGCATGGATATGGGTTGGGTAGGTATGAGCAAGGAGTGCATGTTCTTTGCCAACCGAGATATCAAATGCCGTATGACAAGTCAGGAGTAGGGTTCAACCACCCCTTGCCCCTAGACATCTTGGTGGAAAACATGCAAGGCCTAGGGATAGGCAACAAGGATGGGTTGGCATCAGGTCCATATGCCAATCCTAACACAAACTATACATTGGGAGATTATCTCCCATTGCTAACAACCAACCTTGTTGACCATAACAACCCTTTCCCTTCGGCCGAACAAGGAGAAAATTCAAGGACTCACCCACAAGAGGGATATGGACAAGACCAAGAAGGGTCTTCAGAGGATGAGTCGGAGTACGAGGTAGCCCCTTGGGATCCTTTCGAGTCTGATAGCAATCATTCGCAAGTATATCCCATGAATGATGATCAGGAAAGCTTCCTGACAATGTTCCCATTGGCTGCTCCATTTGAGCATATGCCACTTCAAGAGAATCAGGTCCCCCCATAGAGAGCGGAACAACCTCGATGGGACCACATTAATTTGCTCGAACAAGATGAGCCTCATATGTCGCAAGCAGCTGTTGGAGCTAACGAAGGCTTTTGGATCTCCGATAGTGATTCGAAAGATGAAACTGAGATGGCCTATCTCAACCACATGCGACAAATGCAACAACGATACCCTTTGGACATAGATGACATGTTTGAACACTTACACATAGGTCCAAGACATAGGTGGCATCTCAACCCGATGTAGTTATAGCAATTACTGCACCCGCCACTCCAGGTACACAGAGAGCATCTTCCGCCTGGAGACCCTATCAAACCATCAGTGCCTAGGGTGGACCCTGTCTTCATCTCCATGCATAGGGCTGATCCATTTGTGCCAGTGCCCACAGAGCCAGATCCGGAGCACACAGATTGTCTAGGATGTCCGAGTTATAACACCCATGGTAATGGAGACCACAATCATTTCATCAACATGATCTCCATTGACCTAACCGCCCCCATCCATGATCCAACCGACCCGACACGGTCATTGTATCTAGATCTAGATGCTATCGACTGGGATCACGTTGACACACCACCATCCCCATCAGAGTACTGGCCTTGTGGAGGAATGTTCCATTTCACCCCAGGACAGACTCAGGATGTCTTCCATGCTGAAGAGGAACCTGATGTTCCAAACGATGATCTAAATTCAGCAAACGATATCCATTTGATCCCAACTCCACACCAGTTGGAGGACGGGTCCCACATGTCGGTCGAGGAGATGACTGACGTAGACATCGGCTCAGATCCAGTGAATTTGCAAATCATCAAGCTGGGGGGTAAGTCTATCCCCCGAAGAGCAAGCCGACTACATTGCCCTTCTCAAAGAGAAGAAGGAGGTTTTTGCATGGTCATACAAAGACATGCCGGGACTAGACCCGTAGCTAGTCATGCATAATCTAACGCTTGATCCGACAATCAAGCCAGTAAAGCAAAAACTACGTAAGATGCACCCAACAATGGCCTTAATGGTCAAAGATGAGTTACAAAAGTTGTTGGATGCACAGTTTGTCATCTGCGTGGATTATCCGCCATGGTTGTCTAACATGGTTCCCATCAAGAAGCCCGATGGGAGGATTCGCATATGCACCGATTTTTGAGATCTAAACAAAGCGAGTCCTAAGGATGATTTTCCCTTGCCGAGCATCGACGCATTGGTAGACGCTACAGCGGGCCATGAAATGCTTTCCCTCATGGATGGTTTCTCAGGATACAATCAAATTCGTATCAATCCTGAGGACCAACTAAAAATGGCGTTCACAATGCCTTGGGGGACATTTTGCTATAAGGTCATGCCTTTTGGCCTTAAAAATGCTGGTGCCACCTACCAACGTGCCATGACGTACATCTTCCATGATTACATGCACAAAACTTTGGAGGATTACATGGATGATTTGTTGGCCAAATCTCTTTTGCGCCCAGATCATCTCGATGACTTAAGCAAGATCCTCGATCGCCTCATGGAGCATAAGGTCAGACTAAACCCCAAGAAGTGCGTCTTTGGCATCACATCTGGAAAGCTCTTGGGTTACATAGTCTCTAAATGAGGAATCGAGGTAGACCCACACAAAGTCAAGGCAATCCTTGAAATGCTTCCCCCAACTACCATCAAGCAGCTCAAGAGTCTACAGGGAAAGGTCGCGTCGATCAAGCGCTTCATAGCACAGTTATCTGACAAGTGCCGACCCATGAATAAATTATTGCATAAGGGGGTCACATTTCATTGGGATGACGAGTGCCAATCAGCCTTTGACGACATTAAATAATACTTGGCTTCATCGCCAGTATTGGCACCACCTAGACCAGGAGTGTCATTCTATTTATACATCTCAGCTACTGAGGTGGCACTGGGCGCCATGCTATCCCAAAAAAATGAACTTCACAAAGAACAGGCTACATACTATCTTAGCCGCACCCTGGTCAGTTATGAACTTAACTATGCATACGTTGAGAAGCTCTGCTTGGCAGTGGTGTTTGCTACCAAAAAGCTATGCCACTACATGCTCAACAATACGACGTATGTTGTGTCTAAGGAGAATCCATTGCGATACATGATGAGTCATACTTATCATAGTAGCCGCATGATGAAATGGATCATGTTGTTGATGGAGTTTGACATAGAGTTCATTGGACAGAAATCCATAAAAGGTCAAGTCATCGCCGATCAACTGGCAGAGGCTCCTCTTGAAGACGATCAGCCTCTGACCGTAGAATTATCGGATGATGGGGTTTTTCATGTTTCAGAATCGCCAGATTCTGATGAGCCTGAGTCACAGGCTGACATGACCCTATTCTTCGATGGTTCTAAATGTGAGCAAGGAGGTGGCACGGGAATTGTATTCTTCACTCCACAAGGGGCTCCAATGCCTCTGTCATTTAAATTAGACTTCCCGTGCACCAACAACAATGCAGAATATGAAGCCTTGCTCATAGGTCTTCAGACAACAATCACCATGAACATTAAATGTTTAAACATCTTTGGTGATTCATTGTTAATTGTCAATCAAGTAAAGGGGATATTCCAATGTAGATGTCCAGTTCTGCAGGCCTACAAAGCCCTTGTGGACAAATTCTTGGCACAACTTGAATGGTATGACATCGAGGCACTCCCTCGATCATCGAATCATTTTGTGGATACTATGGCCTCCTTGGGGTCACTAATCCCGCAAGACCCTTCTGGTGAAATGACAACCATTCAGGTTAAAACATTATCGCAATCCATGATGGAGCATGCAAGCTCTGACCTAACGCCAGGAATCCACCTGATCCAGATTGAACCATCTCCGGATAAGTTCTCTCGAATCCATGATTGTCTGACTCGAGCCAACTAGGGGTCCTTGTTCTCCCCGACCCCTCTTAATAGCAACACAACATTGTTTTTACAAGTTCTTTCCCGCTCAACTTTTGCTAGGGATGGACTTCAAGAGGGATTGGTCATTCATACTATCGAGGTTTCTGATCAACAGGATTGGTACACACCCATTAGGGATTACCTCAAGCTAGGTAACCTCCCACTTGGATTGACACAAGCCATGAAAAGATCATTCAAATAGAAAGCGGCAAAACATGTCTTGTTAGGAGACATTTTGTATCGTCGGAGCTATGAAGGAATCCTCCTCCGTTGCTTGGACCAACAAGAGTCCGCTTGGGCGATCACCCAAGCACACGATGGTACATGTGGTGGCCACTTTAGCGGTATGGCCATCGCAAAGTGCATTCTTCGCATGGGCTATTATTGGCCATATTTAGAGCGAGATTGTTGCGCATATGTGAAGAAGTGCGTGAAGTGTCAACACCATGCTAATTTGACACATGTACCTTCTCAGGCCTTGCAATCGATCCAATCGGCTTGGCCTTTTTCATAGTGGGGCTTCGATCTAATTGAAAAGATCTCCCCTGCATCGTCTGGTCATCACACATTCATCATAATGGCCACAGAGTACTTCACCAAGTGGGTGGAAGCAATTCCGCTAACCTCTACGACTGGATCCCGCATTGCGGAGTTTATTTTGCATAACATCATATGTCATTTTGGTATTCCATCCAAGATCCTGTCAGATAATGGGACACCATTCAAGAATAAATATGTGCATGCTTTGACCACAAAGTACAAAATTCAGCATAGTTTTTCAACACCCTATTATCCGTAGGCAAATGGGCAAGCAGAGGCGTCAAACAAAATGCTAGTCACCATCCTCAAAAAGATAGTCATAGATAATCATAAGGATTGGCACATTCAGATCCCGCTTGCCCTATGGGCTTATCGCACTAGCATTCGGATGCCCACTAGGGCAACTCCATTTTCGTTGGTGTATGGCTCCGAGGCAGTCATGCCTCTTGAGTTGGAAATCCCTTCCCTGCGCATTTCAATGCAAGAGTTCATCGATGATGACACTACGCGGTAGGCCCGGTTAGACCAACTGACGTTGCTCGATGAACGACGCGTTAATGCTCTCGAGCATTTGCGTATCTATCAAGAGCGACTTAAGAAAGCATACAACATGAAGGTCCACTTAAGGGAATTTTAGGTTGGTGACTTGGTCTTAAAAGAGAACCAATAGAATTCTAATTTGTCATCCCATCTACGGGACAAGTTCATGGCAAACTAGTTAGGTCCTTATGTCATTGATAGTAGAATAGGACCTGGAACATACCGGCTTGCCTCTCTTGAAGGAATCAAGGAAATAGAACCCTTGAACATCAGTCATTTGAGGCCATTCCACATCTAGAGAGCCATAGTCCAACCAAATGCTCCAAGGATTCTCATAATCGCTTGGTCAACCCAAAAATGCCCCAAAGGTATCTATAAACCCTTTGGTCAACCCAAATGCTCCAAGGATTCCCATCTTGGTCACCCAAAATGCCCAAAGGTATCTATAAACCCTTTGGTCAACAAAAGCTCCAAGGATTCTCATAATCGCTTGGTCAACCCTAAAATGCCCCAAAGGTATCTATAAACCCTTTGGTCAAACCAAAAGCTCCAAGGATTCTCATAATCGCTTGGTCAACCCAAAAATGCTCCAAAGGTATCTATAAACCCTTTGGTCAAACCAAAAGCTCCAAGCGTTACAATAACTGCTTGGTCAAAATAAATATTCAAAAACAAACAAAAACAATAAAATCATCAAAAATAACAAAAAAAATTGCATTTCAATTCCATGCATACTCATAAAAATAAAAATAAAAAAAAATTGCATTTCAATTCCATGCATACTCATAAAAATCAAAATACAAAAATATAGGTTGCATTAGGCATCACATCCATACATTGCATATTTGCTAGGTCATACAAGTCAAAAGCACCATAGACTGTCATTACTTGGCAAATTCCATCATTTTCCACATCAAATCCATTTTCATAAATGCATACATCCAGAATAACACCATCACCATTTTTAGCATTAGTCAGTTGTCTCCTAATGTATATAGGGTTTTCGTCATTCAACTGTCTTTAAATTTCTAGCCAAAACTGTACATAGTTAAACAGATTTTACATGGGAAAGTTTTACTTGGATCACACCTTGTTACGTAGCATCCCAACACAAATTAAAACACATAAAATAATTCCTAAGTTGTGTGAACGTAAGAGAAACCTACAAAGCAGTCTAGGGTACCATAGGTGAAAGATTAGCCTATTCATCCCCCTGTGCGAATGGTTCCAGAATGCTGAGAATTGACAAAAGGACGAGCTCTTCCCTATCCATTCCCCATAATAAATAGTGGTTTTCACCACTCCCACAAATCCCAATCATAGTTGGTCCCCAAAGTTGTAAGGATTCGTACTACACGTCCCTGCCAAGGATGGGTAGTCATCCCCAAGACCTAAAAGGATCAATGCCATTCAAAAACAAAATTCCAACAAACCATCATCACAACCATCTCCACTCACCTTTGGTCTCAAAGTTGTAAGGATTCGTACTACACGTCCCTGACTAGGATGGGTAGTCATCCCCAAGGCCTAAAATATCAATGCCCTTACTTCATAATCTCCATCATCCCCTTGGTTCCCAAAGTCGTAAGGATTCGTACTACACGTCCCTGAACAGGATGGGTAGTCATCCCCAAGGCCAACAGGATCAAGGCCATTCACAAGCTCAACCTTACAAAGCTCAAAATACAAAATCAAATAACAGTGGTTATCACCACTATTCAAAATCCTTGCTCAAAAAGAAAAACAAAGAGAAAAATAAATAATGATTTTCATCACTATATAGACGAGCAAGTATCCCAAACCATTGAGCAAACACATAACCTGAACTTGAATCTCTAGAATTCTCAGCATTCGAAAAACCATCTAGGTGATCCTCATTACAGGTTTGGTGGATAGCCTACTTGGCAATGGTGGTATCCTACCCGCATGACGATATGTCTGTCACATTAGCTTTGCATGTGCATAGACCAATGTTTGCATGTGGATGAGCTAGCTTATGGTACCTTAGATTGTCTCATGGATTAATCTTACTAAATACAACAATGGAGTTAGTGGAGCTAATTAGGTGATCCTCAGTATAGGTTTGGTTGATAGCCTATCTGGCACTGGCGGTATCCTGACAAATACCACATAAATGAACTCAATTGCACACACAGGGATGTGAAATAACTTGGTTAAATTCAAGTCAGATTTATACCTTGTTCAAAAGTCTTGCGAGATAAATGTATAGTCTTGGCTAGTTAGTTAAAATATCTGAATCTCAGAAAAGCTTAACTACATTTTAAAACAACTAGTACATTTCATTCCATACATCACCATCAGAAAATATGCAAAATACAAAAACAAAGTTTTCACATGCAAAGTCATTCCACAAAGTCATCCCATTAGTATAACAAGTCAGTCAAATCTTGCACAGTCTATGGTGCCATCGACAAGTTATCAACAACTCATTTCATTCATTCCATATGCATACATCATATAAATTAGAAACATCGCATTCATAATCGCATTTGCATACATCAATGTAAAAACATGTACATAAAAACAAACCATAAAATGCACAAAAATGCACCAAAAACAAGCCCTAAAAGTGTCCGATGAGAGTGCTTTTGCACTTGACATTCCGGGCATGCAAAATAGATGTCGGGGTCACAAATCCTCACTATCCTACTCCCTAAGAAGGCTACCATAGCCGGACCGCTCCACGGGAAGATGGATTTTTGAGAATTTCATCCCCAAATGGCGTCACCAAAATGGGTCAAAACCCATCCAAAAATAGCAATAACATTGCCGAACGAAGGCGCTTTTGCGCCTGACATTCTTGGCATCCAAAATAGACGTTGGGGTTACAAATTGTCACTATCCTACTCCCTAAGAAGGCTACCATAGCCGGACCGCTCCACGGGAGGACGAATTTTTGACAATTTTAGCTCCAAAATGCATCACAAAAAGGGTTAAAACCCACCAAAAATAGGTCAAAATGTTCGAAAACTGCTTTCGCATTCAATGGTAAACAACCGAAGGCACCCTTACCTAAGTCATCTTGGGTCAAGCGACTCATCGCTTTTCTCATGTCGGTCATTCCCTCATCGATTCGTCGCTTGAGGGGGTAGTCACACTTAGTCGCCAATCAACAACAATATACCCAATCATGGAAATGACACGCATTCAAAGGATCATTGACAAAGACAATCGCGCCCCTGCTTGGGGCAGCAAACAAGCAATTATCACAAGCTGATCAAACACTTGGCATTCATGAATCATGAACTCAAGGTTCCCATAGACAAAAGGTTGCGCCCTTTGCCTATTCATGACTGATCAATGTCCAAGCTCAAGTAACACCTCACCGAACAAGGTTAACACTTGAATTAAGTTCCTTAGCTCGTCAGAAGCAAGGATTCAAGAATGCATGCCCTTTCCATACTTGGGGCATCAAGAGTTGGTTAGGTTACTGAGAAACCCTAATCATTAGTGCTTTGGTTATCTATTTTTGCTCGGCATTGCGCCTTGCACAACGCTTCCCAAAAAGGGGCATCTGTAGACACCAAAACAACACCAATCCGATTATGTGACAACAAGCGCTGATCGCATTGACACACACAGCCCCTAGGGCAGCCCCTAGAGGTTAAACAGTGGTCCTAACCACTTCCAAAAGTAGTTTTAGAGGTCAGAGGTCAATTTGGCACCTTTTTGGCACCTTGCTCTCTACTCGTCCCACCCAGGGATGAATACAAATTGGCATTCGTCCCACCCAGGGACGAATAGAAGCATTCGCCCCAGGGTGAGGCGAATAGCAAGTTTGATTGGAAAAAGTCAAACCTCGATAACTCCGCCAGTTAACTGAGGCTTCAGGCCATGCAATTGCGAGGAATAGCTTTTATTCAAGAAGAGAGACTTCAGTCATGAATGTCTTTATTTTAGAAACCTCATGCAAGGAGATTCTAAATCAGGGAGTTAGCTTTTCTCTGAAAATAGGAAAGCTTAACTCAAGTGGCGCCCTCGCATGCGCAATTCAAACAAGGAGACCCTAAGGTCTATAAATTGGTGAGTTTTCTCACCCAAAAGATATACAGAGAAGGAGCATTTGAGCAACGAAGTGCTGCCAATTTACATACCTACTTGCGATTTGTGCTTTTACATCCTTAATCTCTCATTCGAAAGGGAGGTTATTGGGTGACTATTGGAAGCACGAATCCGGACCCAAAACCCAATTTTTGGCCACAACTATCCACAAAATTTGTCGACAACACCCCATAACCAGTTTTGGACCCATCCCAAGTGGATTGGTGCCAAAATAGTGCCTCAAACGGTGGGCGTCCTGCCCCCGGGCGCTCCCCAAACTGTCACAGTCCTATTCGCCCCACCCTGGGATGATTAGAAATATATGATAGATTTCTCTAGTTTTTCTTTTGCATTTGATTCTAGATATGTTAAATAGGTTACAGTTCAAATTTCATTTCATTCTGAGCAATTTTGACCAGGTTTTTGTCATTTCCCGCCTTCACTAACTTGCAGATGGCACCAGCAAAATCTGGATCCTAGAGGCAAAATTGGAGAAATCTGACCATCTGGGTCTTCCCAAAACACCCCCAATTAGCTAACCCCAACTTTGCAGGTCTTTTGGAGCTTCCTAAGTAGGACATTGAACAGGGTGCTTTCTGACAAATTCTCATAGGCCTATTCGTCCCACCCTGGAGCGAATACAAATCTGTGAGGAATTTCTAGACTGTTCTTTTTGCAGTGGTCTTCTGATAATATTTTTATGCTTCTATCAAAATTTTAGGTCAATCAGAGGTCATTTGATAGTCATTTTATTATTTTCATGCATACACTGACAGTAGGCCTTGGGAAATACATGTTTCATTCTGTCTGTAGGTGCTACTAATATTTTCTGTTTCTTTGAATGCAGGTTTCTAACAGTAGAGGAGCAGGAAAGAGCAAATAATCACATACACAAGCGGCGGTGACGTTTTGGTCCGCCCATCTTACATGTGGGCACGCGGAAGAAGGATTGTTATCCATGGATGTTGTGACGAGAAACACATTTGACGCTCCTATCCCCTAAAAAGGAAGGAGACGTATTGTAACACAATTTAAAAAGCGTATCAATAAAGAGATTACCATATTTCATATTGCTTTTATCTTGTGTCAATTTGTATATGTTCTTTCTTGTTCTTTCTTGTGGCATATTCCTTTTTGTTTTCGTATCCTCGTGCTTTCAGTGTTTACTTGACCTAAAAAAAAATGTAATATTTTGGTGTTTTTATGAGAGTGACCCCCAGAAGAATCCACATATAGCTTATTTAAAAAATACCTTAATTCTCAAGGAGATAACCCAAGTTCAATTTTTATCGGTTGATATAAGCGTGATTTCCAAAATGTTGTTCTAATAGAATTGTAATATACCAGAATATTGTCATAACATTGGTGAGCAAAAATTACGTTCCGAAAAACATTTATTTCTCTTCTATAAATTATCAATCCAGTAAGTCCGTAAACTTATGAGTGTCATGCACAGTATATGCCTGCAGTGTTGGGGAAAAAATATGGTTGTACCTTATTTAGTTTGGTGGGGAGGTTTGTGTATTTGGATTCCAGCCAAACCAAATAAACTAAGTGCGGGAAATGAAATAAATAAATTATAAACAAAAAGTAAAGTGGTGGAAATAAAATGTGGAAATAAAATGCGAGGAAATAAACACACACAACTGAAATTAAATAAAGTAGTAAACTAATCTACAGAAAGCAAATGCACAAATTAAACAGAGGAGGACTACTGTAGGGAGTGGGCCCAAGCTCCCGCAGATAGTTTTCTCGGATAGCTACATAGAGCTTGCTCAAAAAAGAGGAGTTACACTCTTAATTAATTAAACAATAAAATAAAATAAGTTCTATGTAAAATTAATCATTCTTCTCCTTTTGGTTCATCTGGCCTGCGTCTTTATATAAAGCACAGCCAAATCTCATTACAATAACAAATCAATCTATTTTAATCACGTGATGTGATTTAGTTACAATTGATTCTACACATATTTTATTCTTCTATTCTATAGTATGTTCATTCACCAGAAAGATAAATGTAAACATCCTTGGGTGTAAGTAACAACAAATCCTACTTTTGGATGCCTTCCTTAAAGAGGAAGGCACCTACTTCTGCTGGGTGCCTTCCTTGAAGAGGAAGGCACCTATTTCTACTGGGCACCTTCCTTGAAGAGGAAGGCACTTGCTCTCTTGCCTTAGTCTCTATAAGAAGAAGTATGCCAGGTCCAAGTGGATGTAAACTGGAAAACACCATATTAGTAATAAAACCTGCATTTATACACATTTCCCACTAAAAACACCAATCAAGCATAATACCGGATTTTCTATCAATTATATGCATAAGTTATATAAAATACATCTCATATGCTAATTGAACCAGTGATACTTCTCCTTAATCGTGTATATAAAATGAGCATTTCTGGTGCTCATCATCCCCCCATGCCTAACATGTGTCATGCCCTTGTGGCACCAAAAGGTGAAGTTATCCCTCTCCCAGGATGACCATGCCAAAAAGTTTGTCATGTCTTTGTGAAAACAACCCCTGGGATATATATATATATATATATATATATATATATATTAAATTTTAATGGCCTTCAACATCTCTATTTCTCCGTCGTTGAGTGCTGCTATTTATTTCCATTCAGCACTACTATTTTTTTTCTCAGCACTATTTTTTTATTCAACACTGTATTTTTTTCATTGAGTGTTGCTATTCTTCATCCATAGAGCGATGTGGCACCAACAAAAGTTAGAAACACATCCTGACTAATCATTGCGAGATAAATAGTTAAATCATGACCACATTGTTTAGGGCAAATTACCACTACACTAATGCTGGCATTTTCCAGTATTGCACATTAGTCAGATTTGGTGAGACCAAATTTGTTTAAAACAAGTGCAATCACCAGCTACTACTTTTACCCACATCTAAAACATATTTGACATCACCAAAATCTCCTTTGTGGTAGAGAGTAGCATCATTTATATGTGTTCGATCAAGATGACTACCATTGTCAAGAGGTGGCAATGAAAATGATGCCAAATTTATCAATGTAGATGCCATAGCCTCTTGTTTTTTTTTTTCAATTATATATATATATATATATATATATATATATATATATTTTTCAAGGCACATCATGCGTTTGAATTCTAATGGGAAATTTTGAAAAACTATGGAGGTGTCGATCGGTATTAGCATAGAAATTATTTTAAAATAACTATACACATAATTAACAAGAAAATCAGTACATACCTGGGTGAATTTCGTAGAATATGATATATATGATGCTAGTGGTGTGAGACGTCTTCATGTTGGTGCTCATGGAGATTTTATTTATTTATTTATATGTATATTTATTTGTTTTGCCATGAAAAAAATAGATCTTGACTATCTCCCTTTTTTTTCTTTCTTTTTTTTCAATTTTTTTTGTTTTTTCATCCTCTGCATCAAAGAACAGAGTCAATCCGCAACAACTGAGCTGGTGACTCTAAACTTTGAAATACCTAGCTTTTTCTCAATAGCAAAAAAAAATATTTTAATCATGCATTGACGTATCTCTCTCTGAATGAATTTATAGGATGAATATTAAAATTTATACCTGACACATGTGCGTCCAAAATGATCTCCCCTCGAATTATTTCTTTTGCATGCATAATTGGAACAACATTGCATTCCTTTGTTTTCTAGAGTGAGGAAAAACAATATTTCTTTCATCATTCACGACATCTGTCAGGTGCATTGCTGAGATGTATGTGATGTATGTGCTGGCATTGGTAGGATGTTCTCATACATTGGTGCGATCCCCAAATTAACCTACATGATGTAGAGTTGGAATTACACCAATCTTTGTTGCCCACGTCGTGCTTGTCTAGTCAACGAGCGAAGAACAGGGGCGCCTTTCCTATGAGGAAGGCGCTTACCTTCTAGTGGTGCCTTCCTGTGAGAGGAAGGTGCTTGCATTCTAGTGGCACCTTCTTGTCGATGCCTTCCTGTCAGTGCCTTCCTGTGGCAACTTCCTATAGGTGCCTTCCTATGGTGTCTTCCTATGGGCGCCTTCCTATCGGTGCCTTCTGGTTAGAGGAAGACGCTTGACTTCTAGTGGCACCTTCCTGTGGCACCTTCTTGTCGGCGCCTTCCTGTGGCACCTTCCTATGGGCACCTTCATGTCAATGCCTTCCTGTGGCACCTTCATGTGGGTGCCTTCCGGTGAGAGGAAGGCACTTGCTTTCTTTTGGTGCCTTCTTGGAAGAGGAAGGTGCTGGCCTTCTATTGGCACCTTCCTGGAAAAGTAAGGAGTTTATCTTTTCTTGGTGCCTTCTTGGAATAGGAAGGTGCCTACCTTCTTGTGACACCTTCCTTGAAGAGGAAGGTGCCTACTTACCATGCATTGATTCCGAAGGAAATAGATATTTGGCATCTATTTTTTTCAAACTCCCCCATTTTATTTAGCTACTAGTTGGAGGTTTCTCATTTCCCTTCGGGACCAGGCTGGTCCTTGGGAAAGAGGATACTCTCTTCCAACGGGTAGCAAAAATAAAACTTTGCTTCTGATTTGCATTTCATCATGGAGCTATTTCAACACAAGGTTTTTTTTTTTTTTTTTGCCATAGGAGTAAGTTAGGCGCCGACAATAAGGTGTCTTTCCCCACATGTCTAAAAATTGTCATGTCCTCATGACAACAACCTTCTGAACTTCTTCTTTTTTTTATTTTCATAGGAGTAAGTTAGGCACTGACAATAAGGTGTCTTTCCCCTCATGTCTAAAATTGTCACGTCCTGGTGACAATAGCCTTTCGAACTCCCCTTTTTTCTTTTTTTTTTCATAGGAGTAAGTTAGGTGCTGACAATAAGGAATCTTTCCCTCCATGTCTAAAATTGTCACGTCCTCATGACAACAGCATTTCGAACTCCCCTTTTTTTTTTATGGGAGGTTTTGATTCACCCACATCTTCCCCCACTTAAATTGGTGATGCCTTTATCTCCAGCAATAGGTCCCTCTGTACAACAGGTCTACAACCCTCTGAACATCAGGTCCCACACTGAGCAACATGAACCTCCTTCCAAGGGAGAAGAAAATTGCTTATTGGTGTCTTCCTCCAGGTGGAAAAAGACACTGTTGTATTGGACTGATTGTAGGCACTCTCTTCCTGGTGGGAAGTAAGTACCTTTTTTGCTTTGCCACACTCCTAATTGTAGGGCACACAATGCCACATCTATTAGGCCTAGTTTAAGCCGGCTCCGCCTATAGATCATGCTCATGGTTGTGTACTACAAAACTACACCTACAAAAACTTGGAAAATAAGAATTATGGACTGTGCCTGAGGACATAGCTCTTAGGATGCCTTCAGATTGCACTCATCGGGCATAATTACCTGCACACACAAAAGCAGTAAAACAAGAGTCATGATTTCATTCCTGTTAGGCCCTGGCTCTTAGGATGCCTACAGCTTGCATTTGGTTCATGATTTCCTGCAAAGCAATAAGAAAGCAATTTTTATGCTAAGTAGGACATGTTCTATGCTTATATATATATATATATATATTTTCACTGGGAGGTTTCGCATTTTTTTCTTTACGCCATCGAACCACCCAGGTGCAAGAAATGGATCAAGGCACCCTATATGTCAAGGCACCTATTTTCTATGGAAGGCGCGTACTTTTTGTGCAAGGTGCCTTCAATGTATGGCGCCTTCTTGATGCGGAAGGCGTCTCCAATGTATGGCGCATTATTCATGCAAAATGCGCCTTCTTGATGAACAAGGCATCCTTCAATTTTTATTTTTTGTATGGAAGGCACCTTCAATGTATGGCGCCTTCTTCCTATGGAAGGTGCCTCCAATGTATGGCGCCTTCTTCTTGTGGAAGGCGCCTCCAATGTGTGGCACCTTCCTGATGCAGAAGGCGCCTCCAATGTATGGCACCTTCCTAATGTGAAAGGCGCCTTCTTGATGAACAAGGCATCTTTCACTTCATTTTTTTTTTTGTGTGGAAGGCGCCTTCAATATATGGTGCCTTCTTGATGTGGAAGGCGCCTCCAATGTATGGCACCTTCTTGATGCGGAAGGCGCCTCCAATGTATGGCGCCTTCTTCCTATGGAAGGTGCCTCCAATGTGTGGTGCCTTCCTGATGCGGAAGGCGCCTCCAATGTATGGCACCTTCCTGATGCGGAAGGCACCTTCCTGATGTGGAAGGCATCTTTCACTTCATATTTTTTTTTTCACGGATCCTCCTCTCCATTTTTTTCTCCTTTTTTTTATTTTTTTCTTTTCTTTCTCTTTTTTTTTCTTCTTTCTCTCTCTTTTTTTTTCTTCGTTTTTTTTTTCAAAGAATGATTGAAAATTCATCCAAGCTACTGGTATGGTATGGTGTCTCCCCAATTTTGATTTCTGATCCACTCTTGCAAATGTGATGCGATTGTTAATAGAGCTCGTTGACCCTTACTTGAACATTGTCTCGGCACTCGACTTTGTATGTGGTGTAGCTTCTTTGGCTTTGCTCATCATTTACTCAGGTTGTAACAATCACACACCTTGCTGCAAAACATTCCCAAAGTTTTACAAGCACCTTGGGCTGGAAGCCTTTCGCTTGATCAGGGTTACTTAGCCCGCCTTCAAGCGCTAATGTTGCCAAGGTAAAAATTTTCTAGCTTTCACCTGCTAGATTGGATGCTACATGATCAGGTACACGAGATAGTTCATATAGTGTTATTACAAACTCCACGTATAATTCTCAATTCATGAAATCTTCATAGACACCTCCTTATTTTTCTACTTCGCACTTCACGTTGTCTTGCAAAACATAAAAGAAAAATCTAAACTAAAGACTTTTAAAATAAAATTATAACTAATTTTTTTTTCTCTGTTTTTTTTTTTGGTCTATTCTGCCTTGACTAGAATAGATCTTGGATTATCATTTTTTTTTTCATCTGCATCAAAGAACATAATGTCAACTTCAACCATTTGAGCTGGTGATTTTTACATCTGGAGGTTTTTCAATGATCCATCCTAAGAATTTGGTAAAATGTGCCATGTACTGAAACATCTTTGCCCTCACACTTATTTTGTGAAAAATAGACTTCTCCATAGTTTTAGATCCTCTCAAAGTTGATGTTATCTTCCACCATAGTGAGACTCTGCCTCTCTTTTGTATATTTTTTTCACATATTTTAATAGAATGAGAATGCTACCATAAAAATTGTAATGTTGGCACTGTGCATTCAAAAGTGGAGGATGTGTGAGTTAGGTAACTACACAGCCTACTGTGTGAAAGTTACATTCCATGTACCATTATGAAAGGATTTTATGACAACCAACAACTTAAATTTTTGAAACACCAAGCTCATCCTCAATTAGCACATAAAAAAAATGTTAATCCTGCTCTAATGTATATCCAAAGTATTGGGCTCTCCGTATGCATTGTAGGGATTAATTTTCAAGCACTATGTGACCTTTGTGTAGACATTTGAAATCTGATCTCCTCCAAGCTCTTTCCCTATTTTATTTAGCTACCAGTTGGAGATTTCTCATTTCCCTTCTGGATGAAGCTGGTCCTCGAGAAAGAGGATACTCTCTTTAAACAAGCAACAAAATAAAACTCGGTTTTTGATTTTCTCATTAACTTGGAGCCTTTTCAGCAAATGATTTATTTTCTCTTTTTATTTTCTTCTTTTTTTTTTTATTTTTTTTAAACGAACACTATAAATAGCGTTCATTGTGCTGTTGACGGTGTTAATGAAGGTGGGGTCTCCCCCATGCCTATATTTAAACTAGTCTTTCAAAAATCATCTGCTTCATTATCAACTAGTTTAATACATCATAGCATGAGAAGAGCATTTTATCCCATGGCCTCAAAACCAAATTTTCTCAACATAATGGCAAAACATGCAGGCTAGGAAATGACTATCCGTGAGCTAGCAACCTGAAGAAAACATGGCATAGCAGTCTATTAAAAACACATGCTAGTTTCTGATTCACCAGGTCACCTTAAGCGCAAGTGAAGAGCATACTCCATAACAAGGCATTCTATTTAAATTATGCGTTGTCATTTTCCCTGCATTATTAATTTCAACATAAAAACATTTACCAACACGTTGCAAAAATTTCAAGCCTGTAAAAATTTTTAATTTAAAACCAAGCTTCTAGAGGCACAATTTTTCAATGTTTCTATATAAAAATACGTCCCTAAAAATTTTCAATCAGACTTGGGTTGTGCTTTTTATTTTGATTTCTTGAAACCATTTAGAACATGATGGAAATCCTTCAATGCCAGATTTTTTTCTAATTTTGTTTTTTTCAACAACACATTTTATTCCTACTTCTACACTTAATTTTGGTACATCAGGTTCATTCCCATGTTTACCTAAGAAGCTATTAAATGCAAACAGTTGCCAATGGAATTTAGCTCTGACTGTGCCGAAAACTATTTTTTTGGCCTTATAAAAAGGCCCATGGTGGACTCACACTTCTCAGGTAAAATATCTACAAGTAATTTTAAATAGGCTTTTTATCTGACCTGTAAATTAGAACACTACAGTTTAGACACTCCCCGACAACAGCACCAAAATGGTGAGCAGAAATTATGTTCTAAAAAAATTCATTTCTCTTCCATAAATTATCAATCCGGTAAGTCTGTAAACTTATGAGTGTCACGCACAATATATGCCTCCAGTGTTGGGGAACAAATCTGGTTGTACCTTATTTAGTTTGGTGGGGAGGTTTGTGTATTTGGATTCTAGCCAAACCAAATAAACTAAGTGCAAGAAATGAAATAAATAAATTATAAACAAAAAGTAAAGTGTTGGAAATAAAATGCGAGGAAATAAACACACACAACTGAAATTAAATAAAGAAGTAAACTAATCTACAGAAAGAAAATGCACAAATTAAATAGGGGAGGACTACTATAGAGAGTGGGCCCAAGCTCCCACAGATAGTCCGCCCGAATAGCTACGTAGAGCTTGCTCAAATAAGAGGAGTTGCACTCTTAATTAATTAAACAATAAAATAAAATAAGTTCTGTGTAAAATTAATCATTCATCTCCTTTTGGTTCATCTGGCCTACGTCTTTATATAAAGCACAACCAGATCTCATTACAATAACAAATCGGTCTATTTTAATCACATGATGTGATTTAGTTACAATTGATTCTACACATATTTTATTCTTCTATTCTAAAGTATGTTCGTTCACCAGAAAGATAAATATAAACATCCTTGGTTGTAAGTAACAACAAATCCTAAATTAATGCATCTTAAAAATAATAATATGCTTTAGGAGCTTTACAAGGTCAACCGGCCAATCGGTTGATAATAATAACAAATACTTTATTCTATTTAATAAATGCATGATTAAAATAGATCTCCTTTGTCTTCATGTGCAACGTCCTCCATAGTCCTTGGTCAACCAATAAAAGTTGACTTGGTAAATCTTGCAAAGTATGAAGGCATGGAGGTGCCTTCTTTATAATAAAGGTGCCTACTTTTGTTGGGCGCCTTCCTTATAAGGAAGAAGCCTAATTTTGTTAGGTGCCTTCCTTATAAGGAATATGCCTACTCCTTTTGGGCGCCTTCCTTAAGGAGGAATGCATCTACTTATGTTGGGCGCCTTCCTTGAAGAGGAAGGTGCCTATTTCTGCTTGGCACCTTCCTTGAAGAGGAAGGAACTTGCTCTCTTTTCTTAGTCTCTGTAAGTAGAAGTATGCCAGGTCCAAGTGGATGTAGACTGGAAAACACCATATTAGTAATAAAACCTGCATTTATACACATTTCCCACTAAAAACACCAATCAAGCATAATACTGGATTTTCTATCAATTATATGCATAAGTTATATAAAATACATCTCATATGCTAATTAAACCAATGATACTTATCCTTAACCGTGTATATAAAATGAGCATTTTTGGTGCTCATCAAACATCATAATAATATATGGGTGGGACCTATTTATATCTCATATAACTAATTTAAAAATAATATGAAATATCCAAAAATTTCTAATTATTAAAAAAACAACTCAATAGAGGGTAGGATTAAGAAGGTTAATTTGAATATATTAATGTGCAAATTGTCATCTATTAGTGATATATATATCTTGGTCAAGACACTTATAAGTAATGGTAAATACATATGAGAGTATATATTGAGTAATTTTTATAGTTTTTGAACCCATAAATTGATAAAAATGTGGATGATATCCTAAAAAGGTATCCAAAATTAAAAAGACTACTAAAAATATATATAAAATAGGGATAAAATTTAGATCCTTATGAAATAAATTGTTTTAAATAGGTTTTACTAAGTGAACCATTTGTTGGCAAACCATTAGCAATTGCTAGCTACATAATCATATACTAGATATGTTCCTATTTATCGATGGCATCCATATTAAATCATGTGTTGTAAGAGGGCACAATTATTCATAAGTATAAATAAATTTACATCTTGGGGAAGAATAGAAGAGAAGAAGATACTTTTGGATATGAGGAGGAAGAAGAGACATTTTCAACCTTGGATAGCTTAAATTCTATATGAGATCTATTTTATGGTTACCCTTACAATTAATTGCATGCATTTTTAAAAGGCTAATATATTAAGAAAATATTTATGGTTGAATATAATTTTCAAAAAAATTTAAGGATTTCATTAATTATTCTATTTTATGTCTATGGGATTTGGGGCAATTGGTTAGGAGTGGAAATTTTCACACTCTAAACCAAGGTTCTTATTGATGAAACATAGCATTTAATAAAATGGAAGGATCTCAAGTGGATTAATATGTCACATTTCAATCAAATGGAAGGAGCTCAAGTGGTTAAATATGTCAAACTTCAAGGCAAAGAGTAGAGTTTAAATCTCACTAATTGATATATGTATAATTCTCAAGATATTTTATTATCATGGTAATGTGGTCATGATGTAATACAAGCAAGACCCATTTCACTTCCATACAAACTAATTTAAAAAATCATATTATTTAATGGAAATTTATAAGATAATTTTTATTTATAGTATCATGGATTTATTTTTCAAATGTTTTATGAAAATTGAATGGTTAAAACTTATAATGAGGGTTTAAAAGTTTTGATTATGAAAATATATGTTAGATACTTAGAAGCATGAAGCTTCATGGAATAAAAATTATGTCAGGTTATCGTAATGGTAAAGGTATTGGGTTCTCCTAGTGAATACCCAAGTTCAATTCATGGGGAGGGTGGCCCTTGATGTGCTCCCAACTGTATGCTTTGGATGTTGATGTTTCAACAAAAATAAAAATAAAAAATAAACAAAATTGAGAATTTAGACATATTCTAAATCTATTAGATACCTTAAAGCAACTTACATTACGTTGTATTAAAATAAATTAAAAATTAAGGAATTTTTTTATTAGCCAAGCATGTCTTATATCTAAATTTTAGATATCAAAATATGTTAAAAATTATATTTATCGTATATATTTTTTAATAAATGAATATAATAAGTTAATGGTCATAATGAGACAATCATATAAAACCTATATTAATATTTATAATTATTAACATATTAATTTAGAATGCTAAGTTAGTATACAATTCTTCTTTAGAAAAATAAAAGAATGTAGACATTTTGGTTATCTCTATGGAATGGAATTTAATAATGTGAGACACAACTCATACAATTGCCAAGAATCCCAATTTGAAAGACTTTTGATCTAAAACTATTATCTAGTTGATGAATTTGGTTGTCTAATTTTTTATAAGCCCAAATCATTGAATGTTTAGACACTTGACAATTTGATTTCTCTAAATACCTTTTAAAAGGAAAGCATTGCTTAAATTAAAAATTCATTAGAAATTTGATTATATCAATTTTTTTGTTATTTATATTATAGAGCCATTAATCCAAATATTTACCTTGAAATTTGATCAACTTCTAGCAACTTAGCTAGAATTTGTAATTTGTAAAAGATTACCTAATTTTATAAAAATCTTATCATCCTATTTTGTAACTCAATACCTAGCCTAGAATGTCATAAAGAGTTGCATAGAGGATCAGGGGTATTGGTTCTACCTAAATCATGATTCCCCTTAGTCCTTAATGAGGTGTCACTTAAATTGATGTTTCCATATAAAAATATTCTCCCTCATCACAAAAATGCCTCCCCTGCAAAATGAACACATTAGTCTTTAGAAGCTATTAGGTCTTCAACACATAGTTTGATAAATATATAGATGTGAATTCTTTTAGGGCCACACCCATAAAATGCCAAATTATTACATTTGTTATTAGGTCAATTACATCATATCTAGCTTATGCTTTTATCAAACATATTATTCATTTTCTTTTTTATCAAATAGATTTTTCATCTTTCTCAGAGTGTTATATTTCTCCAGTCATCTCCTTGACATAATTTGCATTAAGAGGTAAAATCTCACTTGGTTGTTTTCATTCTATAATTTAAATTTCACAAAAATAAAGATCAACACCACAATTGGCTAAATTATTTGCTACCTGATTTTATTCTCTATAGATATGATCACATTTCCAAGATATTGCCTCTAATAATAGATGATGAACATAAAAAATTATATATTATATATATATATATATATATATATATATATATATATATATATATATATATATATATATATATATATATATATATATATATATATATATTTGATGAACACACACCCATACCCTCACACACTCATCCATGCCATGGTTTGAACCTTGGACCTCCTGAAGAGCAGCCAAATCCCAAACTGTTGTGCAATTCCTTTATTCTAAACCATTAGGGATTTTATCTAATGGTATGAACAAAGGGACAACAAAGAAGTAAATGGTCTAATATTTTAAATCCTTCTCACATAAGGAGCATTTGAAAGGTCCATTATATCCTCTTCTTCATATACTCTTTCTCCTATAAGAATATTTCTCTTAATGGCTAACCAAAAAAATGTTGAGGCCTTGGAAAGTAGGAAATTTTGATTCATCTAAATCCTCATATTCAAACATGAATAAGTGTCTACCATCATTAAAAATTAGTTGTGAAGAGCTTGAGAAACCTTAGGTCTAAAGGATACCGATGACATTTATCGACGATATGGTAATGTCCACTATAAATAACAGGAAATCCAATCAATGTAAGAAGGTCTTACCAATAGTGATTGTTTACCAGAGGAAGCCCTAGAGGAGAAATGATGAGGTATACAAGTATTTTAAAGGAGCAAGGATAATAGGGTCAATAAATATGATAGGCAAGGGTTCTATTGTGGTAGAATTACCTAAGGATGTAGATAGGAAATATTCTAACCCTTTAGATCCAAGAGCAATAGATCCAAATTTGACAATAAAAAGGTCAAAGAGAGGTGCTTCTTGGGTAAAAGTTTTGAAGAGAGGTCAAAATTCACATGAAGAGGGATCTGTTCTATCTTTGGATCGATATGAAAATGGTTTTACTCTTAAGGTCCCAATATTTTTGGCTAACAAAGTAATTTAGATAGGAAAAAAGTTCTTTAGTTGATAAATTTTTGGACAACGGACCATATTTATATACAATAAGGAAGTAGGTTTAGGATAAATATAAAATTCTAGGGCAAGAAGCAGTGATGGATTTGTCTAATAATTTTTTATTGTTTAACTTTGCAAGTCTAGAGGATATGGCAAATATTTTGTTAAGGGGCCCATGGTTGTTTAGGAGGAGAGGGTTATTTTTACAAAGATAAAGCCAAAGCTTTAATCCATCCACAACCACTCTTAAATCGATACCCTTATGGGTGAGTCTATTGCGGCTTCCAATGGAATTTTGGGATAGCCAAAGTGATTGGAAAAATAATTTATTTTGATTCAACTACTAAATCCTAGACCATAATGATAATAGCTCATTTTTGTGTACAAGAAAATTTGGTTGAACCACTACCTAAATCTATTAGGATAGTTTCATATTATAGGGAATGGAAATAAGAGATTCAATATGAAACTCCTATTCCCTTGTGTAACCTTTGAAAAAGGATAGGGCATATTTGGAAAAAATACCCAAAAAATCCTAAGGATAAAGTTAATAATAATAGAACTGGACAACCTTTGAGGGTTTGGAGGAAAAAAAAACTAAGCAAGAAGTTTTGTTGCAAAAATAAATTGGTGAAAGTAGTAAGGACCCATCTCCAAATAACTTTGAGATTCTTGCTACCCTTGATGGGGATGGCATTGTTGGAGGGGAAGATTTTGTTATATAAAATCAACCTGGGGGTATTAATGAACCTATAACTAAGACTTTGATTGAAAATGAAAATAATTCTTCATATAGATGAGAATATTGATAACAATCCACACTCTCCAGTAGGGCTATAGAAAATATCATATAAAATAAGGTTTCGGGAGAAACCACTCCTCAGATAAATGTGACATTGATTGGCTATGGGAGGAAAAAACATAGAAATATTAACATTATTCAGAATGGATCTGGGGATGAAAAACATGGAGGAAAATGGACTTTTACTAGTGATTCAAAGTTGGAAAAGAGGAAAAGGTTATCCAAAATATTTTTGCTGGAAGTAGAAGTAAATCTAAGAATTTTGATTTGGGAATTTTAGTTTCTCAAGGAAGGCTCAATATTCAAGAATTGATAACTAGAGCCATTGCTAATGATGTGGCTTATGGGAAGCAAAAGATTTTTCCTTTGGGAGGAGGAAAACTTCCTCAACTTGATAGAAAATAAAATTTTTATGTTAGAATATTTGAGGTATGATTTCCCTAGATAAACATCAGGTTCTTCGAGAGTTAATAAAGGATATGAGGGTTGATATTATTTTATTACAATAGACTAAAGTGTATGGTGCAAATTTTTAGAAGGTAAAAATTTTAATTTAGAAAATTGTTCAGGTGGAAATGGCACCTAATAATGGTGCGAGTAGGGGTTTATGGACTTTATGGAATCCGAAGTGGTTGGAGGGACAGTGTTTGTAGATTAATGAAAATTTTATTTCTATTTTATTCACATGATTTGCAATTTAAATTGAATAATTTATTTCTACCAATGAGAAATTATAACTAGCAGTCTAGCAGTTCATTTAGACTATTACTATTTTGGTCATAAAAGGTTGTATTGTTTAGACAATGCAAATTTTTTTTTTTGGTAGATAAGGTACTATAGCATTAATACTAGGTTTTACAGGTTGACCAAAAACCTTTTACAAAAATCAGCCCAGGGCTATTGATGAACATATCCTTACTAAGGATCATACATATGTAAAATATACATGCCGCCAAAGCCATTACATCCGGTAAGGCACATAGCTTGTTATCAAAAATAAATTTCCCATACAACATTTTGGGTATACCCTGAGAAAACACACATGCATCATAATTACAAAAAAGAAACATACACAGATCCCTTCCTTGAGACAATGAAGAAACAAAAAGCTGCAGACACACATTGTAGAGTACTGAAAAAAACTCCCACAAGCTCTGTATTAACAGTTACTCTTAATAATTATTTGGTAATTGCTTTCTTTCGTATATGACATGCTTTGATACCACATACTATCTTGGCCAATAAGCCTTAGAGAAGTGAACTTGTGTTGGCAATTTTGGGTACCTTGAGTACATTGCCTTTGCCTAAGTTTAGTTGTTGTCATTGATGTCAAGGAGCTCTTGGTAGTTGTTGTCTTTGATGTCAAGGAGTTCTTGGAGCAATTTGTTTTTATGTCTAAGTATGTGTTTTGATGAAGGTTTCAGCTGGTCAGTAAGTCTCCTAGAAAATCCAGTTGCAAAAGATCAAGAAAAAGATAAGTTAGTAAAAGTTTGCAGGCGGCTGGAAAAACTGTCGCGATTTCGCGACATGTTTTAGGAGAGAGAAAGTTCAGGCAAAAGTGTCACGATTTCGCGACAAGTTGAGTTGGCAGCGTTGAGTTGCAGAAAGTGTCACGATTTCGCGACAAGTTGAGTTGGCAGAGTTGAGTTGCAGAAAGTGTCGCGATTTCGCGACAAGTTGAGTTGGCAGCATTGAGTTGCAAGAAGTGTCACGATTTCGTGACAAGTTGAGTTGGCAGGGTTGAGTTGTAGAAAGTGTCATGATTTTATGACAGGTTGAGTTGGTAGCTTGTAGTTGGCAAAAGCGTCATGATTTCGTGACAGGTTTCAAAGAAGTTGTATGGATGCAGAAAGTGTCACGATTTCATGACAGGTTGAGTTGGCAGCCTGCAGTTGGCAAAAGCGTCATGATTTCGTGACATGTTCCAGTTTCACGGGCATATGGCAGAAAAGTGCTTAAGGCAGTGAAAGCGTCATGATTTTGTGACATGTTCCAGTTTTGCGAGCAGTTGGCAGAAAAGAGCTTAAGGCAGTGAAAGCGTCACGATTTCGTGACATGCTCCAGTTTCATGAGCAGTTGGCAGAAAAGAGCTTAAGGCAACGAAAGCGTCATGATTTCATGACATGTTCCATTTTTGCTAGTGCAAACCAAGAAAAGGTTGAAGAAGCAAGAAGTGTCATGATTTCATGACAAAGTTGTAGATGACGTCAGCAAGAGGCAAAGGTGTCACGATTTCATGACAAAAGCTGAGAAGAAGGCTTTGAAGTCTAAAGCATCACGATTTCATGATAGAGTTGTTGATGACGTCAACAAGAGGCAAAGGTGTCATGATTTCATGACAGAAGCGGAGAAGAAGGCTTTGAAGTCTAAAGCGTCATGATTTCATGACAGAAGTGAGATGACATCAACGAAAGGCAAAAGTGTCACGATTTCATGATAGAAGTGCCAAGGGAAGCAGACAAAAGCAAAAGCATCACGATATCGCTACAACAAGCTATAGAAGGTGTACGACAGGCAAAGGTGTCGTGATATCATGACATGTTGAAGTTTCGTGCCAGAAGCTACAGGGAGGCGGTTGAGGACAGAGTTAACTTTGAGCCGACAAAGTTAAAATCTGGGCCGATGTAGCACAGGGTTTTGCAGCCGACGTAGTGGAAGTATAATAGCCGACTAAGTTTGGATGTAATGACCATGGATCTTACTCTATAAAAGGAGGGATGTTTGGATAGTTTGGGCATCGATTAAGTGTGCGTTTGAAGTGCGAATTGCGCAGAGAGAGTGCGGGGAGAAGATCGATCGTAGAAGTGCATAAGTAGAAGCCTGAGCGTCTGCTGTGTTTAGACAGAGGTTGCGAAGACAGTGCTATCATGACTTAGACAAAAAGTGAAAAGGAAGTGCTGTTGTATTTGCGAAGATAGTGCTGCTGTATTTTGCGAAGACTGTATTGCTGTGTATACGTAGAATACGCGAAATCTGTGCTACTGTGTTTCTGATCGAGGACTGCAGTATTTGCGTAGATAGTAAAATATTGGTTTCAACCAAGTGCAAAAAAAGAACAGAGGAAGAGGAACAGTATTGTGCCAGACCGAAGGACTGTGTTTGGTGCAGAGAAGAGGACCAGCTTTGCTGTGACAGAATTGAGGACAGAGATCTCCAGCCAGAGCAGGGAAGACAGGTGTCTTCTGTGGATAGAATTCCACTTGCTAAGGGCAGAGGAGGTAGAGGTCTTCTAGAGGATCACCAGCCAAAGCAGAATTAGGGGAAGGTGTCTCCTTTGAGCTGAGGCTCATAAACATTGTAATCGGGAAGGATTCCCAGAGGACTTTGATACAACTTTTAGAAGAAAAGTTTTATCCGTGGAGTAGCCCACCTTGGGTGAACCACGTAAATTGTTGTGTCTCTTTGTGGATTGCATTTTGTGCATTGTTTTACTATTGTTATTACTGCTATCTTTATTCTGCATGTTAATGGTTTGAAAGCTGTATTGATAGATAAAGTTAAAAGTGGTCTTATACTGTTCACCCCCCCCTCTCAGTATAAGCTTGTGTTCTTCAATTGGTATCAGAGCAGGTTCCTTCGAAAAGGTTTTACAGCCGGAAGGAAGAACTGGTTAAGAACACAATGGACTTCTCAGGTGGCAATGCAACACCTATTCTTGATGGATCAGATTTCGGTCTATGGAGTGCAAGAATGAAAGTCTATCTAATGGCTCTTGGTAATGAGGTATGGGAAGTTATTGAAGATGGGTACACCATTCCTGCAAATGGTCCTTATACTAAAGAAGACAGGCTCCTACATCACAACAACTCAAAAGCCATGAATGCAATCCTGAAAGGTTTACAGAAGGCTGATCTTACCAAAGTTATTCACTGCAAGACAACTAGTGAAATGTGGAAACAATTGCAGGTTGTTCATACAGGTGATGCAAATGTCCGAAAGGCCAAATTGAGACATTTTAAAGGTATGTTTGAACAACTCAAGATGAATGATGATGAAAATATTAGTGACTACATGCTTCGGATGGATGAGATTGTGAACTCCATGAAAGACTTAGGTCTTGAACTTGCTGAAAATGATGTGTGTGATAAGATTTTAAGATCTCTTCCTAATAGATTTAGTGAAAATATTTCTGCTATTGAGGAAGCCAAAGATTTAGATAAGTTGAAAAAGGATGAGCTCCATAGTATTCTTGCAGCTTTTGAGCTGAGAACTCAAGTGAATGTTGATATAAAGAAAGAGGCAACTTTCAAAGCTACCAAGAAATCAAAAGGCAAACAGATTCAAGAAAGTGATGAGTCTTCTAGTGAGGAAGAAGCATATTACAGCAAGAAAGGCAAATTCTCTAGAAAGCACAAAAGCAAGAAAAATATAAGATGTTTCAACTGTGGAAAGTATGGTCATTATGCTACTGACTGTAATGTTTCCAAAGATGAAAGTGATGAAGATATACAGGATGTCAAAAGCAAGGATTCTGAAAAGCACAGGTATTACAGAAAGAACAAAGATGATCACAACAATCAAGAAAAGAGGTATTCACACAAGAACAAGAAGAGCTTCTATTTGGACAAAGTAAGTAAGTGTTCTAGCAGTGATAGTGAAAGCTCTTCCAGTGATAATGAAAATGAGATGTTGTTCATTTCAGAAAAAGAGGAAGAACCGAAACATAAATTCACGGTCATGAAATGCTTTAGATGTGGAAATTTTGGGCACCTTGAGGATGATTGCACAAATAATGAATTGGTTGCTAGTATGTATGAGGATGCTTCAGAAAATGATAAGGAAGATGCATGTATGGTTTTTGAAAAGGGTAGCACATCTAGTAATAAGAAATCAGAAAAAGGTCTTGATAATTCAAAGTGCAATCAAATAGAGAATCTTGAATGTGAACTCAATAATGCTCTCAATGTTTTGGAAAAGGAAAGAAAGAAGAATGATAGACTCAAGGTTAAGTTAGATGAATGTTGTATGGAGAGAGACGATCTTATAGAAAGTCTCGACTTCTCTATAGCCAAAACACAGGAACTCAAGGATGAGTTAGAGTCTAAGATTCTTGAGTATAATGAGTTAGAGCAGAAAATGGTTTCTTTGAAAGAAGAAAATAAAGATTACAAGGATAAACTCTACAGATTTTAGGATAGCTCCAAGAAGGTTAAGTCTCTCATCAAAAATCAAAGAAATCCAACAGATAAAATAGGTCTCGGTTTTGTTGAGCCGCACAAGAAACAGGTTGGGGAATCTAGCAAGAGATTTCAAAAAGAAGAAAGTTCTGATGAAGAAAGTACTTCAGATCATGAGTCTATGAGTGATGAATGCGCAGAAATAGAAAACAGATTTTTGAATGTGAAACAGAAGTTCTCGGGACCCAAGAGATCGATTAAAAGAATATTTTTCGATAGATGTTTTGCGTGTTACAGGTTTGGACACATGGCTGCACATTGCATGTCTCAAATGAAGAAGGTTAACAATAATTTCAGAAGTCATAATTTATTTCAAGGGTATTGCTACTCTTGTAATCAGTTCGGGCACAAGGCAATTTTTTGCAATTCAAATAACAGGAACCGGGTTAGTCAGAACAGGCGGATTCAAAGAACAGCTATGCCTGAAAGAAATAATGTTGTTTGTTACAAGTGCAACAATACAGGTCACTCAGCCAGAAAGTGCAGAGCTGATCTTCCAAGGTACAGGAACAAAAATAGTGGTATAAACAGGTCCAAGGATCAAGGTGTGGACAAGAAAAGAGATGAGAACAAGAACAAGAAAAGTGCCAAGAATAGAAACATTAACAAAGAGCTCAAGAAAAGGCCCGACAAAGAAATTGTAGACACTGATGATGATGAGTGTCTAATGGGAGTTTCACTCCCAACTCTATTTTAAATCACCTCTTTAGGAAGTGGGGGAGGGACTAAGCTAAGAGACTCATTCTTAGTCCCAAGCCCCAAAGGTGACCCTTTGCCATTGATGACAAAGGGGGAGAGATATGAGTAAGGGGGAGAGTTTCAAGTGAAGAGGAAAGCTTCAAGTCAGGGGGAGCAAAACTTCAAAGAGATTGATTTCAGTTTTGGCTCTTTAAGATGTGTTTTTAGTAAAGGGTTGCCATCAATGACAAAGGGGGAGATTGTTGGCAATTTTGGGTACCTTGAGTACATTGCCTTTGCCTAAGTTTAGTTGTTGTCATTGATGTCAAGGAGCTCTTGGTAGTTGTTGTCTTTGATGTCAAGGAGTTCTTGGAGCAATTTGTTTTTATGTCTAAGTATGTGTTTTGATGAAGGTTTCAACTGGTCAGTAAGTCTCCTAGAAAATCCAGTTGCAAAAGATCAAGAAAAAGATAAGTTAGTAAAAGTTTGCAGGCGGCTGGAAAAACTATCACGATTTCGCGACATGTTTTAGGAGAGAGAAAGTTTAGGCAAAACTGTCATGATTTCGCGACAAGTTGAGTTGGCAGTGTTGAGTTGCAGAAAGTGTCACGATTTCGTGACAAGTTGAGTTGGCAGCGTTGAGTTGCAGAAAGTGTCACGATTTCGTGACAAGTTGAGTTGGCAGCGTTGAGTTGCAGGAAGTGTCACGATTTCGCGACAAGTTTGAGTAGGCAGGGTTGAGTTGCAGAAAGTGTCACGATTTCATGATAGGTTGAGTTGGCAGCTTGCAGTTGGCAAAAGCATCACGATTTTGTGACAGGTTTCAAAGAAGTTGTACGGATGCAGAAAGTGTCACGATTTCATGATAGGTTGAGTTGGCAGCTTGTAGTTGGCAAAAGCGTCATGATTTCGTGACATGTTCTAGTTTCACGAGCATATGGCAGAAAAGAGCTTAAGGCAACGAAAGCATCACGATTTCGTGACATGTTCCAGTTTCGTGAGCAGTTGCAGAAAAGAGCTTAAGGCAGCGAAAGCGTCACGATTTCGTGACATGCTCCAGTTTCGTGAGCAGTTGGTAGAAAAGAGCTTAAGGCAATGAAAGCGTCACGATTTCGTGACATGTTCCATTTTTGCTAGTGCAAACCAAGAAAAGGTTGAAGAAGCAAGAAGTGTCACGATTTCATGACAAAGTTGTAGATGACGTCAGCAAGAGGCAAAGGTGTCATGATTTCATGACAGAAGCTGAGAAGAAGGCTTTGAAGTCTAAAGCATCATGATTTCATGACAGAGTTGCTGATGACGTCAACAAGAGGCAAAGGTGTCATGATTTCATGATAGAAGCGGAGAAGAAGGCTTTGAAGTCTAAAGCATCATGATTTCATGACAAAAGTGAGATGACGTCAATGAAAGGCAAAAGTGTCACGATTTCATGACAGAAGTGCCAAGGGAAGCAGACAAAAGCAAAAGCATCACGATATCGCTACAACAAGCTATAGAAGGTGTACGATAGGCAAAGGTGTCACGATATCGTGACATGTTGAAGTTTCACGCTAGAAGCTACAGGGAGGCGGTTGAGGACAGAGTTAACTTTGAGCCGACAAAGTTAAAATCTGGGCCGATGCAGCACAGGGTTTTGCAGCCGATGCAGTGGAAGTATAACAACCGACTAAGTTTGGATGTAATGACCATGGATCTTACTCTATAAAAGGAGGGATGTTTGGATAGTTTGGGCATCGATTAAGTGTGCGTTCGAAGTGCGAATTATGTAGAGAGAGTGCGAGGAGAAGATCGATCGTAGAAGTGCATAAGTAGAAGCCTGAGCGTCTGCTGTGTTTAGACAGAGGTTGCGAAGACAGTGCTATCGTGACTTAGACAAAAAGTGAAAAGGAAGTGCTACTGTATTTGTGAAGATAGTGCTGCTGTATTTTGCGAAGACTGTATTGCTGTGTATACGTAGAATACGTGAAATATGTGCTACTGTGTTTCTGATCGAGAACTGCAGTATTTGCACAGACAGTAAAATATTGGTTTCAACCAAGTGCAGAAAAAGAACAGAGGAAGAGGAACAGTATTGTGCCAGACCGAAGGACTGTGTTTGGTGCAGAGAAGAGGACCAGCTTTGCTGTGACAGAATTGAGGACAGAGATCTCCAGCCAGAGCAGGGAAGACAGGTGTCTTCTGTGGACAGAATTCCACTTGCTAAGGGCGAGAGGAGGTAGAGGTCTTCTAGAGGATCACCAGCCAAAGCGAGAATTAGGGGAAGGTGTCTCCTTTGAGCTGAGGCTCATAAACATTGTAATCGGGAAGGATTCCCAGAGGACTTTGATACAACTTTTAGAAGAAAAGTTTTATCCGTGGAGTAGCCCACCTTGGGTGAACCACGTAAATTGTTGTGTCTCTTTGTGGATTGCATTTTGTGCATTGTTTTACTGCTGTTATTACTGCTATCTTTATTCTGCATGTTAATGGTTTGAAAGTTGTATTGATAGATAAAGTTAAAAGTGGTCTTATATTGTTCACCCCCCTCTCAGTATAAGCTTGTGTTCTTCAACTTGTTGGCTAGATTTATGGTGATGGCTATCTGGTGGTCCATGTGGATTTGGTTTGAAGTCTTATATTATCGTTTCTTTCCTTCCCTGTGATTATCAACCAAACTCAAATTACTAAGATGACTAGGAGCCATGTTATCTGATATGTGACTGTCACCATTAGTCTTTGTGGTATTTCCAAGAAGCATCTACGAAGACTAACAGCTCAGATAATTTTTATTTTGAGTCCAATTCAAAAAAGAGATGGGAATACTCCTAGCCTTCAAACTTACAGTGCCTTCCTTGTTGGTAAATTTGACTATAATTCTTGGCATTCTTGTTGAATAAGCTCCTCTAATTCACTTGGGATACCATGTTTCCATTTTAAAAGTTTGTCACCATTGACACCCAAATTGGCTAGCTTATCAGCAATTTTGTTAGCTTCCCGAAAGACATGTTGGGATTTTCTATCCTGTCTTCCCTGGAAAAGGATCCTAGACTCTTCAACAATTGTTTTAATCCTCCAAGGAGGTGTTTTCCAATTATTAAGGAGATTTATAACATGCATAGATTCTCCTTCTATGATCAAATTACCTTCTAAGTATTGAGTCATTTGAAGGCCTCTCCATATAGTTCTATCTTCGGCTTTGTTGTTCGTCCTTGTTCCCAAATATTCAAAAAATGCAAGCATCATATTCCCATTATGATCTCACACAATGCCACCAATGCCAGCTCTAAAAATATTGTCCTTATCTACTTCATAAATATTAAGCTTAAACCAACTCGTAGGAGGTGGAGACCACTTAACATTGGCTCTAGGGTTGACTACCCTAGGCACAGACTCATCTAACAAGGTTAAGCTTAAATATTGAGTAATCTTGGTCTCTTGCAGATGAGGTTTACAACTATAAAAAGGTATAAGGTTCACATTCTCGTTGGCAAAGGATAGGATCCTAGCAATGATAGTTTGATGATCATGGATAGACTCATTAAAGACTCTATGGTTCCTTTCTAACCACACCTTCCAAAGATAGTGATTGAGAAAAATTTTCCACATGTATCTAAGTATTTGGATTGAAAAGGGGCAAGGCCACTAGATGAAAAAATCAAGTATAGTGGTTGGTTTAACCCATGAAATATTGAAGGCTTGAAAAACCCCACTTAGGACAGTCAAGGAAAAATGGCACTCAAGGAAAATGTGATAAATGGTCTCCCAATTAGCCCTACATAGATAACAACTAGTAGTGATACAAATAACTTTACGCATAATTTATCAATGGTTAGAATTCTTCCTTGGATAACTAGCCATGAAAAGACTACAATTTTTGGAATTAATTTTTTTATCCAAACTAAGTCCTTTTGGAGGACAAAATCCTCGTCATCAAGCAGAATCTTGTAAGCTGATTTAACAGTGAACTACCTGTTTTCCATAGGATCCCAGGTCACTTGATCTTCCTTGAGTCTCATGGGGATAAAATGTTGCCCAAGAATTTTACAAAGATCATTTGATTTTTCTTGAAATCCCTAAATTCTTATTTGTTTCCACTTCATTCTACCTCTGTCCTCAACCATATAATCGGAGACTTTTTTGCCAATGAGTTCTTCTGTGATATCTTTGATTTGGGCTAAGTTAGGATATTGCATTAGTGGTTCGTCCTTAGCCCACCTGTCATTCTAGCAATTTATCCTCTCACCATTTCCTAAAACCCATATTAAACCTTTTTTGATGATTTCCTTACAATTAAGAATTGCTTTCCAAAAAGCATAACCTCTGATTGGAACTGAGTCACTTAGAAATTCCATATTTTGAAGATACTTTCATTTGATGATAGTTGTCCATTAATTTTCTTCACCAAAAATGATATGCCACGCCTACTTATCTAGTAAATATAAATTTATATGAGCAATTCTCCTCAGAACTAAGCCTCTATTTTCCCTGGGTCTGCACACTTTGGTCCATCCTACAAGGTGTATCATTTTTCTCCTCTGATCTAGTCCATAAAAATTCTTTTTGGAGTTTCTCAATTTTTTGGAAAACCTTCACAAGGGTTTTGAAAATGGAGAGGAAATAGACTAAAATGCAATGAAGAGAGGCCTTAGTGAGGGTCAGCTTTCCTTCTTGAGATAGAATATGACCTTTCCATCCATCAAGTATTTTTTGAATTCTTTCAATAACCCTGTCCCACATTGACTCTCTCGTAGAACCAATGAAAATAGGGAGACCAAGATATGAAGTGGGGAGGTTTTCTATATCACACCCTAAAATTTTTGTAATCCTTCCTTACCTTTGAATGAGGGTGTTCAAGAAATATAACTTGCTTTTACTAAAATTAACTTTTTGACTAGCAACGTCCTCATAGAGTTGCAGGATGTATTTAATTATTTTGGCCTCAACCACCGATGCCTTAGTCAATATAAGGGTATCATCAAAGAATTGTTGGTGAGAAACAACCCTAGTGAGATATGTTGCCTTGATTCTCGATATTAGCCTTGAACTACAAGAATTTTTTATGGTTTTACCTAAAGCTTCTGCCATAATGATGAATAACATGGGGTTGATAGGGTTCCCCTATCGAATTCCTCTGTGACTTTGAAAGTAACCAATAGTTGTTTTATTAACTAGAATCGAGAACCATGCTTTAGAAATACATTCTTTGATAAAATTAACCCATTGGTGGTGAAAACCAAACTTAAGGAGGACAACAATCAGAAAGTCCCAATTTAGCCTGTCAAATGCTTTGTTAATATCAAGCTTGAGGGCAGAAATGGACCTATTAGTCTTATGAGCAGAGTGCAGAGCTTCATGAACTATGATAAATCCATCCAAGATTGACCTACCCTAGACATAGCTTCCTTGGCATGGATCTATGATGTGGGGTACAATATCTCTCATTCTATTTGGAATGGCTTTAGTTAGGATCTTGTAAGAAAAATTGCACAAACTGATTGGCCTGAAGTCAGCCATAGATTTAGGGGTTTGCTTCTTCAAAATTAGAGAAATAAAAGTAGAGTTGAAACCTTTTGGGATATGATTGCTTTCTTGGAATTATTTGACAACAAAAATTACATCCTGACTTACAATGTCCCAAAAATCTTGATAGAAATGAGGGGGAAAGTCGTCGAGTCCAGGGGCTTTGTCTGGCTCCATGCTAAACAAGGCTTCCTTAATTTCCTCATCAAAAAAGGGAGCTAGAATATTAAGGTTTATATCCTCATTTATTATGCTAGGAATGGATTTCAAGAGAATATATTTGGCCTCCTCATTACACTGCGATTCCTGACCAAGGATAGAATTGAAATAAGTTACTGCCTCCTTTATGATTTCTATTAAGTCTTGAGTAATAGAACCATCTATTTTTTTTTTTTATCTTGTTATTGCTTATGTTTCTAAGCGTGGTGACGTGAAAAAACTTGGAATTTGAATATCCATATTTCAACCAAAGAGCCCTTGATTTTTGCCTCCAATATATTTCCTCATAGACCAAAATGTTATGAAACTCTGCTAGTTTTGTTCATTCCTCCTACCTAGTAGTTTCATCAGCATCACCATGTTGGATCCTCTGATAAATTATCTTCAAAATTTCAACAACCTATTTTTTATTTTCAAAGAGTTTCCCAAAGACCTCTTTGTTCCAAGTTCGAAGCTTTTCCTTAACAAACTTTAATTTTCCAACAAGTTTAAAAGTTGCACTACCCCTGACAGTCGTCGCCACCACTGACTTAAGTTATCTCTAAAACTATAATGTTTGATCCACATAGATTGAAATATGAAAGGTTTCTTGAAGGACAGAGAGTTAGGGATCTCCAACAAAATAGGATTATGATCAAAGGCAATTTTAGGAAGGACTTGCAGGGTAGAATCACTTAGCAAAGTTGTAGCCTCCTTTGATAGAAAAACCCTATCAAGCCTTTCTTGAATGAGATGACACCCTATCCTCCGATTACTCCAGGTATTATTCGATCCTCTAAGTTTCAAATCCATAAATATGTTGGAGTTCACAAAGTCATTGAACTCATCCATGCTCCTGATAGGTGGTCCATTTCCACCCATTTTGTCTGAAGGGTAAAGATGAGTGTTAAAATACCCAGCTAGAATTCAAGGGATATTATGGAATATTTCACTCAGATAGCCTAAGTACTCCCATAGTAGAGCTCTCCCTTGAATTGAAGTTGGGGCATAAATATTTGAAAGGATCCACGACCTATTTCTATTTATTTCATTAAATAAAATACTAAGAACCCTGTCATCTTTTTGAATAATGGTGCCTTCTACTATTTGGGGATCCCACAAAGTCATAAGGCCTCTAGATGCTCCTCTGGATGATTTGCAAACCATATCCCCTTGATTCCAATTTTTTTTGCTATTTTTTTTACTGAATCTCATCAGTTTTTGTTTCTTGCAACATGATAATAGTTGGATTCACTTTATTTATTATTGCACTGACTTCCCTGTGTTTGGGTAGGCCATTGAGGCCTCTCATGTTCCATGAGAGGAATTTCATTTAGATTATTTGGTATTTATTACTCTCCCCTCCCTTGAGGGGGTTTTCCTAATTTGTTTTCTTCAGAACCTAGAATAACCTGTTGAAACAAGGTTCTCTATTTTCCATTGGCAATGTCATTATCAGTTTTAATTTTTTGATGCTCAACATTTGATATTCTTCCTCTTCTTTTTTCACTGCCAAAATCTATAGGAGACTTCACAGTGCTCCTATTTTTTTTAGGACTAAACTGAGGGGAGATAATTTGTTGCAGAACCGAAATGCCATATTCCTTAGTCTAAAGAGTTTCACATATCTCCACCCCTACATCCAAATCTTATCTTTTTTTCCTATATTCCCTTGGTTTGCGGGATGGCCCCTCAATAGGATTCACTTGGCTCCTAGTGATGATGTTAGGGAGATGAGATTTTTTATTTTCTAATGCCTCAAATTTCTTCCTAAGTTCTTCAAAATTAGGGTTTGGATTTGGGATGCCCACTTGGCTTGAAGTATTTCTAGCATTGGGGTTTAAGGATGTTGACTTGGATGGGGATTCTAGAGATCGTGTATTAGGATTTGGATTTGTGATGCCCACGGGGATTATAGTAATTTCAGCATTAGGGTTTGAGAATCCTGAATTGGATGGGGATTCTAGAGAGTCAGAAAGGTTAGCTTGAAGGGATTCCATGTCTTCTGATAATCCTCCTACTTCCATATTGGATAGAATTGAAAATTTATTTGAAACTAGAGGATTGGAACTTACCTAAGTATTTTGGTTTCCAAAAACCTGTTGTTTTCCTTTGTCTCGCTGGGAACCTACACCCTCTCTTTTATTTTTTTGGTAGACATAGTTTTCCTGATTGAAATCGCCTCTTCCAGGTAAACTCCTCAAATTTCCTTTATCTAGCATTCCCTACTTCTGGTTGTCTCTATTCATTGCCAGGTTAGGGCACTGATTGCATAGATGCCCTTAATTTTTATATTCTGCATAGAATGTCAATTTGTTCTCATATTCTAACAACTATTTTCTATAGTATTCTCCATACTCTAGCTCCACAAACCTTGGAAATTCATTATTCAAATTAGAATTTACGTAGATTTGTGCATGAGTCATCCTTGTCCTGGCCAAGATCGCATGGTCAATGGATATTAGGTCCCCTATAGTTTTGGCTATGCCTTGTAGACAATATTCATTGAAGAACTGGGTAGGTAGACTCGGGAGACAAACCCAAATAGGGGAAATGTTAATATTTTGCTTTTTAGGATCAAAATATTCACCCCATCGTCTGAGAAAAAGGCTCCTTTTGCCTAGAAACCAAGGACCTCCTGTTAAAATATGGTTAGCATCCTCCATATTGTTAAAAAAGATAATGAAGAACCCTCAAGTTAGAGCTACCAACTCCAAGATACCTACTAGTCGACATTTACCCATCGCCCAAGCCCTGATGGTCTCCATGTTCGTCCTACCTCCCAAAAACTTGCCTACCATAGAGTATTCTTCCATTAAAAGAAAGGGGCTCATAGAACTTGTCGGGGCTGAAATTTTATTATTTACTGGAACTAGGGGTGGAAGAGAGAGAACCTCCTTTATTTTTCCTCTAAGAGTCTCTACAAAATACAACCACTTCTTGGGCCCCACATTATCCTTCATATATTTTTTTTCGAGATCTTTCTAAGGAGGTTCGGGCCCCTGTGTGATGCTCACATCCAAATCTACTACAACCTGACCGCCTTCTTCTGGATCCTTGCTTGATCCATGCTCGAGGTTCCCACCCACCCCTTCCATACCTGCTCTACCTCTACCACCTTGGCTAAGATTCTTGCCCAAAAAATTCAAACCCTCACTCCCGCCACACCCACTAAACCTCAGCTCACTCATTCCTCTTGCTAAACTTTGGTCTCTCTTTAAAAGTTTTATCATTCTATTTGCAATGGATTTAGTTAGGATCTTATAAGAAACATTGCATAGACTGATTAACCTGAAGTTAACCATATATTTAGGGGTTTTCTTATTAGGAATTAGAAAAATAAAAGTAGATTTGATACCTTTTGGGATATGATTGCTTGCTTGGAATTCTCCAACAGCAAAAATTACATCCTCACGGAGATAAGTTATTTTTTGAGTCTAGATTGATTCATTTATTTTTTTTGGATTTACAATATTTGTAAAAGGTAAGGGTCCCTTTAAAAACCCTATTATTTACCAATAGCAAAAATAAAAGTGTCTACCATCATTAGTTCGATTCTAAACCAACTCATTCTTTTGTGTAAAAATAGAAAAATACAACTCTTGAGTTATCTTTTAAACCTCATTTATAATTTGTTTTAATTTCTATCCTTCAACTATGTTACTAATAAAAAACCATGGTTTGTTGTTGCTCACATTAATATAATATTTAACCTTTGGAACTTTACAAGCTAGACATGTCTAGGCCAATGGTTTCCATTTTGAATCAAAGATAAGGGGATAAGTTTTCAAGAAATCACATAGAAAAATCCAATAAATACTATCATATGCTTTGTTCATATGTAATATCATAATAATACCTAGTTTTCCCATGGAATGAAGAGAATGTATGGTATCATATATGATGAAAATATTTATTTTTCTATAGCATGAAAATATTTGGTGTTTTTATCTCATTCCTTGACCATATTCTCCTTAGAATTTTGTAACGAATATGACACCTCCTTTTTCAATGAATTATGATAATACACATACGAATCCTAGTCCATTCCATTGATTTCTACAATATCTTGTAATTTTTTTAGTTTAGATTCAATTTCCTTTTTTATGTTAAAATATTACAAAAATATTTGGCATTTCAAATGTTCATTTGAACCTTTAGATATATCATATTTTGAATATGCATATACATGATCCTTCAAAATTTACTTTATCCCACTATAACATAACCATCTAGAAGAAAACAGGGTCTTGTAGCCATATATATTGGAAGCAAAATAGATTTGGATGACCATTTATTGAATAAATCACAAATCTAAATAATGGTTTTTTTATACAATCTTACTTATAATAAAATAACAAGAGATTGTATAATCTATTTACAACCATGTTTTAGATAACAAAAATCTATCCAATATTTTGCTATATGAGTTTCCCTAATCCATATATTATCCCATGTATATTGAGAACTTGAAGGAATAGAATCCTAAAGGCCATGTAAAATAACAAATGAAGCAAAATTTTACACTGATTTAGACCATCCATGAGTAACACCCTTCTTTTTAAAAGGAGAAAAAACCATGTTTAAGTCAATCCCAAGAACCCATACATCATAATTATGAATCATCATTGTGTTTAACAAAAATATGCTAAGTCCCTTCCAACATATTTCATGAGGATTTACTATAGTTGTATCATATAAATTTATAACACCAACTTTAACATTTTCTTCTTTCCAAAAAAAATCTCTAGCAACCCAATTATGTTTTGCTTCTAAAAATTGTCCACCTTATTTGTGTTTATCCCATATTATCACAATACTATGGAAGCCCCTCTAGAAGAAACTACTAGGAAATCCCATATTCCAAATATTTTTAAAGGTATACTTACATTTCTCACTACTTAATTTTATTTCTTGTATTGAAAAAAGTTGACTCTAAATTTTTTTTTTGATTGATGGAAAGGGTTTTGAAAGGTCCCTGAACCTTGTACAAGAGAGATTACAATAAAACCAAATCGACCGAGGTGGTCCAAGAAGAAAGGAAAAGAAAGTTGGTCAACCTCCACACTAGGGAAGGTGTCGCGAAATCGCGACCAAAATGGTGATGTCGCGAAATCATGACAAGAAGCGTCGTAGAAGCCAAAGAAAGAAAAGAAGTCACGAAATCACGACAAGAAACACCATCGAAGGTGAAGAAGGGAAGAAGTCATGATATCATGACATGTTGCAAAGTGTCGCGATATCGCGACAAGTTGCAGAGTTGGAGCCGGTCGAGAAAAAGAGTCGTGAAATCGCTACAAGAAGTGAGAACGTTGCCGAAGAGAAAAGGTGTCACGAAATCGTGACAAGAATGAAGACCACAGTCGAAAAAGAAAATGAGCCCCGAAATCATGACTAAAGTGGAAGCCTGCTGCCAAGAAGAAAAAGCGTCGCGATATCGCGACAAAAATGAAGACCGCCTTTGGAGAGAAAAAATGTCGCGATATCGCGACAAGTTTGCGCAAAGGCACCCGAAGAGAAAAAGTGTCGCGATATCACGACAAAAATGAAGACCGCCTTTGGGGAGAAAAAATGTCGCGATATCGCGACAAGTTTGTGCAAAGGCACCCAAAGAGAAAAAGTGTCACGATATCGCGACAGAATGGAAGACCGCCGTTGGAGAGAAAAGGCGTCGCGATATCGCGACCGAATGGAAGACCACCGTTGGAGAGAGAAAAAGCGTCGTGATATCGTGACCAAAATGAAGACCACCGTTGGAGAGAGAAAAGGCGTCGTGATATCGTGACAAAAATGAAGACCGCATTTGGAGAGAAAAACAGTCGCGATATCGCGACAAGTTTGCGCAAAGGCACCCAGAGAGAAAAAGTGTCACGATATCGCGACAAAAAGGAAGACCGCCGTTGGAGAGAAAACTTGTCGCGAAATCGTGACCAAAAGGAAGACCACTGTTGGAGAGAGAAAATGTGTCACGAAATCGCGACAAAAAGCAAGACTGCGCCTGAAGGCCAAAAGTGTCGTGATATCGCGACAAGTTTGCGAAAGAGCACCCGAAGGGAAAAAGTGTCGCGATATCGCGACAAGTATGCAAAAAAGCGCCCGGAGAGAAAAAGTGTCGCAATATCGCGACAAGTTGGAAGACCGTACCAGAGGAAGAGAAAGGTGTTGCGATATCGCGACAAGAAGCACCCTCGCAGCCTGACCAAAAAAGAAGTTTGTGATAGCGCGGGAAGCTGAGATTTGCAACCAACTTAGAAAAATGACACGAAAACGCTCCAAGGTGCCAAAACGTAGTCGAAAAACCCGAATATCAGTAACCCGCTCACATTGTGCAAACATTGGAACTTGAAGAAACGTCCCTTAGGCCGATTGGGAAGGATTCTCTCTAGACCTAAATGTCAGTTGCGTCAACTCCCTTATTAGCAAGCTAGTCCGCAGCTTTGTTTCCTTCCCGGTATTGATGTTGAATGATTAATTCTGGATAAACACCAATAAGAGTCTTGCATTCATCGAAGATGGAAGCCAGGGCCCAGGGAGGCACGGAGGTTCCTTTGAGCCAGTTAATGCACTGCAATGAGTCTCCTTCTATGATGAGTTTATTGATAGTCAAGCCTTCCAAGAGAATCAAACTTTGGAACAAGGCCCGAGCCTCGGCCATATTGTTAGACTGAATTCCTAGGTTCTGAGCGAAGGCTAAAATTATTTCTCCTCTGTGATTTTTGAGAATTCCACCTCCGCCAGTAGCTCCAGGGTTTCCTTTGGCTGTGCCATTGAAGTTAATCTTGTGCCACCCAGAAGGAGGTAAGACCCACTTGATAACAGACCTGTCAACCGAAGTGTGGGGTGTTGCAGAAAAATTAAGAAGATTGAAATGATTTGCTAGATCCAATTCAAGTCCAGGAGGGGGGGGTTTGGACGATGAGATGAGAGAGGCATTCTCCGCAGCAAGGGTCAAGATTTTGGCAACGACAATCTTCTTATCCTTGACTAGGTTTTGAAAAATTTTGGCATTTCTCTCCAGCCAAATCTGCCATAGGAAAATGTGGAGGCAAGCTTGCCACATGAATTTGAGTTGACTGCTTTTGAAAGGTTGGGGCCACTGTTGAAAAATGAGGGGAATGGAATGAGGGAGGGCTATGGATATGGTAAAAGTGTTGAAAACTTGGTTGAGTACTGCAAGGGAGAAGGGACAATCCAAAAAAACATGCTCAGTAGACTCGCAGGCATTTTTGCACAGGATGCACCAATTGGGGATGAGAAGCCCTCTGTTAATCAGATTGTCAGTGGTGAGGATTCTATTTTGGATGGCCAACCAGCAGAAGAATTTGACCTTGGGAATGATCTTGGGAACCCAGACCAGATTAGAGGAGTCACGGCCATCACTTGGAGCTTCTTGGCTATAGTAGGCAGATTTAACAATGAACTGCCCTGAATCTTCAAGGTTCCAGACCATGGAGTCTTCTTTGTGAGAGCTGGGAATTATGCAGCTCCTCAGTAAGTTTTGAAGCCGCCTAAGCACCTCGGTGATATGTCGAGGCCCGTTCAGTTCCAGTTGCTTCCATTCGGGTCTTGTGATCCCTGGGTTGATGAAATGACACACCTTATCTCCAATGGTAGCTTCGGTCACCGGCTTGAGCATAAATTGTTTATTAATTGACTCTAAATTTTTTATTAATTATTTAATAACTTATACTTAGGGGTCTTATATATACCCCTAATAATCCATAATACTATTTTCATCATCACCTTTTATTTTTATAGCTGACTTAGCCCCACTTCTTATTAACACCTATGATAGTTTTATTTGGCTTCTCAAATAGATATTCCTTTGAGTTTTCTTTTCTCTTTGATCATGCTTTGATGACCTCCCTCTCATTTTTCCATTCCCACCAACGCTTTCATCCTCATAAATATTTTCTATATTTTCATATTTTTCATAATGAGACTTGTCTTATAATTTTTTTTGATGTCGAAAAGAATATAAAATGTAGGGAAGAGCCTCATAAACACTTTCTTAGATATGCTTCCCCATAATCCTTAAAGTGCAAGGGTGGTCCTCTATAGTATTTACTTTCTTGTCTTACCTTAGAAACTCTAATTTTCAATGGATATCCTCCATATGTATTTATTTCTTATGTTTTTCTTGAAACCCTAAAGTGTAATGGATAAACTATGCTACATGCATTTTTGTTGTAAGGAGAGCATTTTATGCTACTTGAGGAAAATGAAGATGATTTACCTATATTAACTTTGACCTCCTTCATCTTATTTTCTTTAAAATTTTCCTCCCCATCTTGTTTCACACATTTAACTCCTAAATTTGAACTTGTGCATTATACTTCCTCATACCTTGTATTAATTATTCTTTTAATGGATGATTTAAGTAAATTGTTATGGCATTTGGAATTTGAGGATTTAGATGTTTTTGTTGTTGTTTCCACTTTATTTGAAGCGGAAAATCCTTGTTTTAACCCAACTTTTACTATGACATGATCTTCTTGCTTCATATTGAAGTTTGTCTCACACGCAAAATTTACCATCTCTTTATCCATCATTTCTCTTTGTAATCTCATGATATGTCTGATCTCATAATATTTGTGACATCATAATGATATGATTTTATAATCCACTTGTTGATCTAATTATCTTGATTCAGATTTAATCCTAATGGATTACGGTAATGTTTTTTAAAGATCCATGGCTACACATCTTAGAGTGTATACAACATGCCTTGTCTTGTTAGTAGTTGGTATCTCCTAGATGAACTCGATACTCTTTTAAGCTTCTTATTAATATGTTGACAAGGAATTCCAAATGACCTAATCCATATCAAAATCCTTTTAATAGTCTCTATCTCCACACAAAAATTATCATTCCATGATCTTAAATTTAATGTATTTCCCCTCTTAACCAAGGGCCACCATCCATTATTTTATCTCTCAATTCTAAACTAGATAAGATAATGAGCAAAATCCATTTTGGAAGAAAATTCATGGAAAATTTTGAATTTAATCCCTACTTCCACCTAATCTATTTTAAATCTCTAAAAAACATGGACAATATCCATGGAACTTACATATTAGCCCTTCATTTTTAAGAATAAATATATCATGATCGATCATCTCATCCTTGATAATCACTTATGGTGTAGAATCAATTACCTAGATAGGATTTTCCATAGATTGAATCTCTCTTATTGTTAATTAGGGAATCCGTATTTCTACCTACGGAATCCTTTCTTCTGGTAAGGACTTTCAAAAACAAAATTCCTACCATGTTACCTAGATTTTATTCACATGAATCCTTTAGTTATTGAGTTTCTCCTAATATGTAGAACAAGAAGAAGTGGTGTTCACACCTTGATCACACTTTACTTCCTACTCATACCCACAACACTTGCTTGTTTTCTAAAACAATAAAAAGGTGAGGTTGCTCCCATATAATACTCACTCCTAAATCAAAATCAATAATAACTAATTATTTATTAAATATGCTAATAAAATATTAATTAATTATAATTTTTGAGAAGTAAATATCTTTGGGTGATGTCATTAAATATTATTTAAAATTTATACTAACTTTATCCTTATAGTTTTTTTTAATAATTTATGTGTGGCTTCTATTGGGGGCCACTCCCATAAATTACCAAAATATTACACTTGCTACAACATATTTGTTAACACATTTTTCATTTATTTTTATTAAAAATATATTCTTCAACTTCCTCATGTTAGCTTTTGATGCCACATACAATGGGAGATAGCAATCACAAGATGCATAATAATAAGAAATAAAGTAAATTTACAAGATGACTGAAATATGCTAGAAATAGAAATGATGAAAAATATTACAATAGTAGTTATGGAGGAAATGGGCACTCCATGGTATAAGCTACTGCTCCATGAATGAGCTATGAGCTTATACCTCACACACACTACACTAATTCCTATCTACCATACACTGACTTCAATACACTGAATTTGATATTTTTCTTCTACAACTATGGCCTTTATAGACAAAAATAAGTTCCTTGGCCAACACTCTACCTAGTTGTACAAGTGGACACCTTGCACATTACAACTTGCACATTGACACGTGTGCATTTATTACATTGCATGAAGTAACTAGATAAATTCCCCCTAAAGTAACCTAATTTTCTAAGTATGTACCAAGGAAGGGGCATTTACATGATCCAGATGATGTAATATACTCTATTTCTAACACCCCTCTATATTACAATATTTGGGTATTGAAGACGTTAGTCTTCAATGTAAATATTCTTCCATATGATGGCTTTGAATTGGATATTCTTCTTGGATATAGAATTTTTATTCTTCTTCTCTGATTTCTATAACCTATTTAAGCAAGATGTTAGTATCTTCAAAAACTGTCATTCTTACTAAAAGAGCTTTGATCTCATAATCATTAGTCGGTTCTCCCAGTTCTTCAATTTCTTTTGTCCTCTGAGCTAGATGTCCTTTTTTTTATACTCTAATTGGGGATAATTGGATGGATGCTAAAATTACTACTGACAAGGATTTTGATATTTTCATGGCTAAAATTGACTCCCATTGTTTATTTGATTTCCTTGATTCTGATTCTTGTGGTTGAACCTGCAGTAGCTAGTACTATGGCCTTTTCTCTTGCATATTTGACAATACCTACTATACTATGGTCTTTTTCCTTTTGATGAAGAGGTAATTTTTCATTGTGTATTATCTTTAGATGCCAATGTAATTTTAATGATAACTTATGAATCCCCCTCAATTGAAATATGTTTCCTTCCTTTTTTAATTAAAATTTTAATCCCTATAGGAAATGTCCTACCCTCTATATAGTATTTAGTTGAATTTAAATATGATTCTAAATGAGTTAGGTTAGATTTTCTTTCATTATTTAAAAAAATACCACCTCCACAAATGTTTTTCAAAATTTCTTTGGAACCACCATCAAAATTAATTTTGATAAACCTAATTTCTAGGCATTTCCATTTTATCATAGATCAAACCTAATCCTTTGTTTTAATTTCAGTGTTGCATATGACTCTTTCATGTATATATAAATTCTATAAACAAGTGGCTAGTACCTATTTTTCTGCACTTGAGACATCCCAAGATAAGCACAATTTCTATAAACATTTTGTAAAAGAGGTAATAATATGGTTCTAAACTTGGACATGATTTTAATATTCAAATTTATAAATTATATTAATCCTTTTAAGCCATAAATTCCAACAAATAGTGGCAAAAACAATCATCCATATAATACATAATGTTTTAGCTTTGAAATAATTAATACAATATTCATCAATTCTTTCAATGTTGATGGAGCTACCCAATATATTGTCATATTTATAAAAAAACAAATCCCTAATTGTATGAACAAAGGGACAAAAAATAATTAAATGGTCTAATATATTTAAATCCTTCTTACATAAGGAGAATTTGAAAGGTCCATGATATCCTCTTCTTTATATACTCTCTCTCCTATAAGGATCTTCCTTTGAACCACTAACCAAAAAAATGTTGAGGCCTTGGGAAATACGAAATCTTGATTGATTTAAATCCTCATATTAAAACATGAATAAGTGTCTACCATCATTAAAAAATAGTTGTGAAAAACCTAAGAAACTCTAGGTCTAAAGGATGTTAGTGGAATGCATTGAAGATATGGTAATGGCCACTGTAAATAAGGGAAAATCAATATACGTAAGAAGGTAATACTAAAAGTGATTGTCTTTCGAAGGAAGCCCTAGAGGAGAAAGGATGAGGTATACAAGTATTTTGATGGAGGTGTAGGGATAGGAGGAGTAAGAAATATGATAAGAAAGGGTTCTGTTGTGATAGAATTCCCTAAGGATGTAGATAGGATATATTCTAACACCCTTTAGATCAAAGAGTAATAGATCCAAATTTGACAATAAAAAGGTCAAAGGGAGGTGCTTCTTGGGTACAAGTTCTGAAGAGAGTTCAAAATTTGCATGAAGAGGGATTTGTTATATCTCTGGATCGGGATGAAAAGGATTTTACTCTTAAGGTCCCACTATTTTTGGCTAAAAATGTAATTTAGAAAGAAAAAAAATTCTTTGGTTGATAAATTATTGGGCAACAAACCATATTTAGATACAATAAGTGGGCTCGGATAAATAGAAACTTCTAGGGTTGGAAGCAGTGGTGGATTTATCTAATATTTTTTTGTTGTTTAACTTTGCAAATATAGAGGATATGAAATTTTTTTTATTGAGGGACCCATGATTTTTTAGGAGGAGAGGTTTATTTTTACAAAAATGAAGCCAGGGCTTTAATCCATCCACAACCACTCTTCAATATATGCCCTTATGAGTGAGTCTATTGTGACTTCCAATGGAATTTTAGGATGACAATATTATTATTGGGATAGCCAAAGTGATTGGAAAAATAAATGATTTTGATTCAACTACTAAAACATAGATCATAATGATAGTAGCTCATTTTTTAGTACAAGCAAATCTAGTTGAACCACTACCTAAATCTATTAGGCTAGTTTCATATTATAGGGAATGGAAATAAGAGATTCAATATGAAACTCCTATTCTCTTGTGTAACCTTTGCAAAAGGGTAGGGCATATTTGGAAAACATACCCAAAAAATCCTAAGGAGAAAGCTATGAATAATAGAATTGGACAACCTTTGAGGGTTTGAAGAAAAAAATAAACTACGCAAGAAGTTTTGTGGCAAAAACAAATTGGTGAAAGTAGTAAGGGCCCATATCCAAATAACTTTGATATTCTTGCTACCCCTGATGTGGATGACATTGTTTGAGGGGAATATTTTGTTCTAGAAACTCAACCTGGAGGTATTCATGAATTGATGATTGAGGCTTTGATTGAAAAGAAAAATAATTCTTCGTTGCATGTAGATGACAATATTGATAACAATGCACACTCTCTAGTAGGGCTAAAGGAAAATAGCATAGAAATGAGGGTTTCAAGAGGAATTGACATTGATTGGCTATGGGAGGAAAAAACATACAAATATTAAAATTATTCAGAATGGATCTGAGGATGAAAAATATGGAGGAAAATATACTTCTATTAGTGATTCAGAGCTGAAAAAGAGGAAAAGGTTATCCAAAACAAATTTTTTGGAAGTAGAAGGAAATATAAGAAAGTTGATTTGGGAATTTTAGTTTCTCAAGAAAGGCCTAATCTTCAATATTTTAGAACCATAGCCATTGCTAAGGATGTAGGTGATGGCAGGTAGAGAATTTTTCATTTGGGAGGAGAAAAAATTCCTCAACTTGATAGAAAATGAATTTTTTATCTTGGAATATTTGAGGTATGATTTCCCTGGCTAAACATCAGGTGCTTAGATATTTAAGAAAGGAGAGGAGGGTTGATATTATTTTATTACAAGAGACTAAAGTGGATGATTCAAATTTTTAGAAGGTGAAAATTTTGATTTAGAAAATAGTTCAGGTGGAAATGGTTCCTACTAATGGTGCGGCTAGGGGTTTATGGACTTTATGGAATCTGAAGTGGCTGGAAGGACAATGTTTGTAGATTAATGAAAATTTATTTCTATTTTATTCACATTATTTGTAAATTAAATTTAATAATTTCTTTCTACCAATGAGAAATTCTAACTAGCAGTCCCGCAGTTCTTTTAGACTATTACTATTTTGGTCAAAAAAGGTTGTATTGTTTAGAAAATGTATAATTTGATTTATAAGGAGATAAGTCATTTTTTGATCCTAGATTGATTCATTTATTTTTCTCGGATTTTCAAGATTTCTAAAATGTAAGGGTCCCTTTAAAAACCTTATTATTTACCAATAGCAAAAAAAAAAGTGTCTACCATCATTAGTTAGATTCTAAACCAACTCATTCTTTAGTGTAAAAATAGACAAATACAACTCTTGAATTATATTTTAAATCTCATTTATAATTTGTTTTAATTTCTATCCTTCAACTATGTTACTAATAAAAATCCATGGTTTTTTGTTGCTCACATTAATATAATATTTAACCTTTGGACCTTTACAAGCTAGACATGTCTAGGCCAATGGTTTCCAATTTGAATCAAAGATAGGGGGATAAGTCTTGAAGAAATCACATAGAAAACTCCAAGAAATACTATCATATGCTTTGTTCATATGTAATAGAATAAACATACCTAGTTTTCCCATTGAATGAAGAGAATGCATGGTATCATATATGATGAACATATTTTTTTTCTATAGCATGAAAAGTTTTGGTGTTTTTATCTCCTTCCTTGACCTTATTCCCATTAGAATTGTGTAACCAATATGACACCTCATTTTTCAATGAATTATGATAATAAGAAAATAATTATTTTTCTTACACATACAAATACTAGTCACTTCCATTGATTTATACAATCTCTTGTAAATTTTTTAGTTTGGATACAATTTCCTTTTTTTCTTTAAAAATATTACTAACATATTTGGCATTCCAAATCTTCATTTTATCCCTTAGATATCTCATATTTTGAACATGCATATACATGATCCTTCAAAATTTACTTTATACCACTATAAAATAACCATATAGAAGAAAGTGGAGTCTTGTAGCCATATAGATTGGAAGCAAAATAGCTTTGGATGACTATTATTGAATAAACCACAAGTCTAAATAATGGGTTTTTTATACAATCTTACTTATAATAAAATAACAAGAGATTGTATAATCTATTTACAACCATGTGTTGGATAACAAAAATCTATCCTATATTTTGTTATATGAGTTTTCCTAATCCATCTATCATGTATATTGAGAACTTGAAGGAATAGAATCCTAAAGGCCATGTAAAGTAACAAATGATGCAAAATTTTACATTGATTTAGACCATCAAAGAGTACCACCCTTCTTCTTTAAAGGAGAAAAACCATGTTGAAGTCAATCCCAAGAATCCATATGTCATAATTATGAATCGTCATTGTGTTTAAAAAAAATAAGCTAAGTCCCTTCCAACATCTTTCATGAGGATTAAATATAGTTGGAGCATATAAATTTATAACAACAACTTCAACATTTTCCACTTTTCTAAAAAAAATTCTAGCAACCCAATTATGTTTTTCTTCTAAAAATTATCCACCTTATTTGTGTTTATCCCATATTATCACAATACTATGGAAGCCCCTCTATAAGAAACTACTAGGAAAACCCAACCTCCAAATTTTTTTAAAGGTATAATTACATTTCTCACTACTTCATTTTATTTCTTGTATTAAAAACATTTATGACTCTAATAATTTATTAATTCTTTAATAACTTATACTTAGGGGTCTTATTTATATCCCTAATAATCCATGATACCATTTTCATCATCACCTTTTATTTTAATAGTCGACTTAGTCCCACTTCTTATTAACACCTATGATAGTTTTATTTGGCTTCTCAAATAGATATTCCTGAGTTTTATTTTCTCTTTGATCATGCTTTGATGAAATTCCTCTCCTTTTTCCATTACCACCAACACTTTTTTTTGGTAGATAAGGTACTATAGCATTAATACCGGGTTTTACAGGTTGACCCAAAACCTTTTACAAAAATCAGCCCATGGCTGTTGATGAACATGTCCTTACTAAGGATCCTATATATGTAAAATCTACATGTCGTCAAAGCCATTACATTCGGTAAGGCACATAGAATGTTATCAAAAAGAAAATTCCCTTACAAAATTTTGGGTATACCCTAAGAAAACACACCATAATTACAAAAAAAGAAACCGACAAAGATCCCTTCCTTGAAATAGTGGAGAAACAAAAATTTGTAGACACACATAGCAGAGTACTGAAAAAATTCCCACAAGATTTGTATTGATAGTTACTCTTAATAATTCTTTGGTAATTTATTTCTTTCATATATGACATGCTTGGGACCACATCCCGTCTTGGCCAATCAATCTTGGAGAAGTGAACCTGCTGGCTAGATTTATGGCGGTGGCTATCTGGTGGTCCACGTGGCTCTGGTTTGAAGTCTTATATTGTCATTTATTTCCTGCCCTGTGATTATCAACCAAAATAAAATTACTAAGAGGACTAGGATACATGTTATCTAACATGTGATTGTCCCCATTAGTCTTTGTGTTATTTCCAAGCAACATCCACCAAGACTGATAGCTTGGATAATATTTATTGTGAGTACATTTCAAAAAAGAGACGAGAATACTCATAGCCTTAGAAATTACAGTGCCTTCCATGTTGGTAAATTTGACTATCATTCTTGGCATTCTTGTTGAATAAGCTCCTATGCTTTGCTCAGGACATCGTGTTCCCATTTGAAAAGTTTGTCACCACCGACAACCAAATTGGCTAGCTTATCAGCAACTTTGTTAGATTCCCGAAAGACATGTTGGGTTTTTCTATCCTATCTCTCCTGGAAAAGGATCCTAGCCTTTTCAACAATTGTTTTAATCCTCCAAGGAGGTTTTTTCCAATTATTGAGTAGATTTATAAAATACATAGAGTCTCCTTCTATGATAAAATTGCCTTATAATTCTTGAGTCATTTTAAGGCCTCTCCACATAGCTCTAGTTTCAACTTCATTTTTCGTCCTTGTTCCCAATTATTCAAAAAACACAAGCATCATATTCCCATTATGATATCTCACAATGCTACCAGTACCTATTATTCCAGGATTGTCCTTAGCCTCTCCATCAAAATTAAGCTTAAACCAACCCATAGGAAGTGGAGACCATTTAACATTGGCTCTAGGGTTGACTACCCTAGGCACAGACTCATCTAACAAGGTTAAGCTTAAGTATTGAGAAATCGTGGTCTCCCACAGATGAGGTTTACAACTATTTAAATGGATAAGGTTCACATTCTCGTTAGCAAAGGATAGGATCCTAGAAATGATAGTTTGATGATCATGGATAGACTCATTAAAGACTCTATGGTTCCTTTCTAATTACACCTACAAAAGATAGTGATTGAGACAAATTTTCCACATGTATTTAAGTCTTTGGCTTGAAAAGGGGCAAGGCCACTGGACGAACAAATCAAGTACTGTGGCTGGTTTAACCCAAGAAATATCGAAGGCGTAAAAAAACCCACTCAGGATAGTCAAGGAAAAAGGGAACTCAAGGAAAATGTGATAAATGGTCTCCCAATTAGCCTTGCACAGATAACAACAATTAGTAATACAAATACCTTTACGTATCATTTATCAATGGTTAGAATTCTTCCTTGGATAACCAACCATGAAAAGACTATAATTTTTTGAATTAATTTTTTTATCCAAACTAAGTCCTTTTGGAGGACAAAATCCTCGTTATCAAGCAGAAGCTTGTAATATAATTTAATAGTGAACTATCCATTTTTCATAGGAGCCCATGTCACTTGATCTTAATTTGGTCTCATGGGGATAAAATATTACTCGATAATTTTACAAATATCATTTGATTCTGATTGTAATCCCTGAATCCTTATTTGTTTCCAATTCATTCTACCTCTGTCGTCAACCATATAATCAAAGACTTCTCTACTAATGAGTTCTTCCATGATATATCTAATTTGGGCTATGTTAGGATATTACGTTAGTGGTTCATCCTTAGCCCACCTGTCATTCTAGAAATTTATCCTCTCACCATTGCCTAAAACCCATCTTAAACCTTTTTTGATGATTTCCTTACAATTGAGAATTGCTTTCCAAAAAGCAGAACCTTTGATTGGAACTGAGTCACTTAGAAATTCCATATTTTGAAGATACTTTTATTTTATGATAGCTTTCCATTTATTTTCTTCACCAAAAATGAGGCACCATGCCTCCTTAGCTAGTAAATTTAAATTCATATGAGCAATTCTCCTCAGACCTAAGCCCCCATTTTCCCTAGGTCTACACACTTTGGTCCATCCTACAAGGTGTATCATTTTTTCTCCTCTGATCCAGTACATAAAAATTATTTTTGGAGTTTCTCAATTTTCTAAAAAACCTTCACAAGGGCTTTAAAAATGGAGAGGAAATATATTGGAATGCTTTGAAGAGAGCCCTTAGTGAGGGTCAGCTTTCCTGCTTGATATAGAAGATGACCTTTCCATCCAAAAAGTTTTATTGAATTATTTCAACAACCTTATCCCACATTGACTCACTCAGAGAACCAATGAAAAGAGGGAGACCAAGATACGAAGTGGGGAGGTTTTCTATGTCACACCCTAAAATTTTTGTAATCCTTCCTTGCCTCTGAATGAGGGTGTTCAAGAAATATAACTTGCTTTTACTGAAATTAACTTTCTGACCAAAGAACGTCCTCGTAGAGTTGTAGGATGTATTTAATTTGTTTGGCCTCAACCATCAATGCCTTAGTCAATAGAAGGGTATCATTGATGAATTGTTGGTGAGAAATAGCCCTAGTGAGAGATGTTGCCTTGATTTCTAATATTAGCCTTGAACTGCAAGCATTTTTTATGGTTTTGCCTAAATATTCTGCCATAATGATGAATAACATGGGGTTAATAGGGCCCCCCTGCCAAATTCCTCTATGACTTTGAAAGTAACCAGTAGTTGTTCCATTAACTAGAATCGAGAACCATGCTTTAGAAATACATTATTTGATCAAATTAACCCATTGGTGGTGAAAACCAAACTTAAGGAGGACAACAAATCAGAAAGCCCCAATTTAGCCTATCAAATACTTTTTCTATATCAATATTAAGGGTAAAAATAGACTTGTTAGTCTTATGAGCAGAGTGCAAAGCTTCATGAACTGTGATAACTCCATCCAAGATTGACCTACCATGGATAGAGCTTCATATCTCATTCTATTTGCAATGGCTTTAGTTAGGATCTTGTAATAAATATTGCAAAGACTGATTGGCCTGAAGTCAACCATAGATTCAGGGGTTTGATTCTTAGGAATTAGAGAAATAAATGTAGAGTTGAGACATTTTGGGATATGATTGCTTTCTTGGAATTATTTGATAGCATAAACTACATCCTCACTTACGATGTCCCAAAAATCCTGATAGAAATGAGGGGGAAAGCCATCGGGTCTCGGGGCTTTGTTTAGCTCCATGCTAAACAAGGCTTCCTAAATTTCTTCATAAGAAAAGGGAGCTAGAAGCTTAAGGTTTATATCCTCATTTATTATGCTAGGAATGGATTGCAAGAGAATATCTTTGGCCTCCTCATTGCATTATGATTCCTAACCAATGATAGAATTGAAATAATTTACTGCCTCCTTTCTGATTTCTGTTAAGTCCTGAGTAATAGAACCATCTGCTTTTTAAAAAAAATTATCTTGTTATTGCTTCTGTTTCTAAGCGTGGTGACATAAAAAAACTTGAAATTTGAATATGCATCTTTCAACTAAAGAGCCCTTGATTTTTACCTCCAATATATTTCCTCACAGGCAAAAATGTTATGAAACTCTGCTAGTTTTGTTTGTTCCTCCTGCCTAGTAGTTTCATCAACATCACCATGTTGAATCCTCTAATCAATTATATTCAAAATTTCAACAACATTTTTTTTTTTTTTTCAAAGAGGTTCCCAAATACTTCTTTGTTCCAAGTTCAAAGCTTTTCCTTAACAAACTTTAATTTTCCAGCGAGTTTAAAAGCTACACTACCCCTGACAGGTTGTTGCCACCACTTAATTAAGTTATCTCTGAAACTAGAATGTTTGATCCACATAGATTGAAATTTGAAATGTTTCTTGAAGTACAGAGAGTTAGGGATCTCAAAAAAAATGGGATTATGATCAGAGGTAATTTTAGGAAGGGATTGCAAGGTATAATCACCGAACATAGTTGTAGCCTCCTTTGATAGAAAAAACCTGTCAAATATTTCTTGAATGAGATGACACCCTATTTTTCGATTGCTCTAGTTATAATTCTCTCCTCTAAGTTTTACATCCATCAACATGTTGGAGTTCACAAATTCATTGAAGTCATCCATGCTCCTAATGATGGTCCATTTCCACCCATTTTTTTTGAAGGGTAAAGAAGAGAGTTAAAATCCCTAGCCAGAATCCAGGGGATATTATGGAAGATTTCACTTAGATTGCCTAAGTACTCCCACAGTAGAACTCTTCCTTGAATTGAAGTTGGGGCATAAATATTTGAAAGGATCCATGACCTCTTGTTGTTTATTTCCTTAAATAAAACACTAAGAACCCTATCATATTTCTGAATAATGGTGTCTTCTACTATCCGAGGATCCCACAAAGTAATAAGGCCTCCAGACGCTCCTCTGGCTGATTTGCAAACAATCTCCCCTTGATTCCATATTTTTTTTGCTACTTTTTTTTACTGAATCCCATCAGTTTTTATTTCTTGCAACATGATAGTGGTTGCATTCACTTGATTTATTATTGCACTAACTTCCCTGTGTTTGGGTAGGCCATTGAGGCCTCTCACGTTCCATGAGAGGAAATTCATTTATATTGTTTGGGATTTCTTCCTCTCTCCCTCCCTTGAGGGGGTTTTCCTAATTTTTTGTCTTCAAAACCCGGAATAACCTATTGAAACAAGGTTCTCTATTTTCCATTGGCAATGTCATTATTAGTTTTAATTTTTTTATTCTCAACATTTGATATTCTCCATCTTCTTTTTTCATTGTCAAAATCTATAGGAGACTTCATAGTGCTTCTGGTTTGTTTAGGAATAAAATGGGGGGAGGCAATTTGTTGCAGAACCGAACTTCCATATTCCTCAGTCTGAAGAGTTTCACATATATCCACCTCTACATCCAAATCTTCTCTTTTTTTCTTGTATTTCCCTGGTCTGCGGGATGACCCCTCAGTAGGATTCACTTGGATCCTAGTGATGATGTTAGGGAGATGAGATTTTTTATATTTCAATGCCTCAACTTTCTTCCTAAGTTCTTTACTATTAGGGTTTGGCTTTAGGATGCCCACTAAGCTTGAAATATTTTTAGCATTAGGGTTTAAGGATCCTGACTTGGATGGGGATTCTAGATATCGGGTATTAGGGTTTGGCTTTGTGATGCCCACAGGGCTTACAGTAATTTCAGCATTAGGGTTTGAGGATCGTGACTTGGATGGGGATTCTAGAGAGTCAGAAAGGTTAGCTTGAAGGTTCTAGGCTTCCATGTCTTCTGATAATCCTCCTACTCCCATATTGGATAGAATTGAAAATTTATTTGAAACTAGAGGATTGGAACTTACCTGAGTATTTTGGTTACCAACAACCTGTTGTTTTCCTTTGTCTTGTTGGGACCCTACACCCTCTCTTTTATTTTTTGGTAGACATAGTTTGCCTAATTAAAATCATCTCTACCAGGGAAACTCCTCAAATTTTCTCTATCTAGCATTCCCTGCTTCTTCTTTTCTCTATTAATTTCTAGGTTAGGGCATTGATTACATAGATGTCCTTGATTTTTGCATTTTACATAGAATACCGGTCTATTCTCATATTCTACTAGTATTTTTGATAGTATTCTCCATACTCTAGCTCCACAAACCTTGGTAATTCATTATCCAAATTAGCATTTATGCAGATTTGTGCATGAGTCATCCTTGTCCTGGCCAAGGTCGCATGGTCAATGGAGATCAGGTCCCCTATAGTTTTGGCTATGCCCTACAACCAATATTCATTGAAGAACTAGGTAGGTAGACTCGGGAGACAAACCCAAATAGGAAAAATGTTAATATTTTGCTTTTCAGGGTCAAAATCTTCATCCCATCATCTGAGAAAAAGGCTCCTTTTGCCCAAAAACCAAGGGCCTTCTATTAAAATGTGGTTAGCATCCTCCATATTATTAAAATAGATAATGAATAACCCTCGAGTTAGAGCTACCAACTCCCAGATGTCTACCAGTCGCCATTTACCTGTCGTCCAAGCCCTGATAGTCTCCATGTCTGGCCTACCTCCCAAAGACTTGCCTATGAGGGAGAATTATTCCATTGAAATAAAAGGGCTCATGGAACTTGTCGGGGCCAAAATTTTATTATTTACTGGACCTAGGGGCGGAAGAGAGAGAACCTCCTTTATTTTTCCTCTAAGAGTATTAGCAAAAGACAACCACTTCTTGGGCCCTGCATTGTCCTTTGTATATTTTTTGTTGGGGTCTTTCTGAGGAGGGTCTGGGCCCCATGTGATGCCCGCCTTCAAATCTGCCGCAACCTAACCACCTTCCTCTGGATCCTCGCTTGATACATGCTCGAGGTTCCCACTCGCCCCTTCTGTACCTGCTCTACCTCTGTTGCCTTGGTTGAGATTCTTGCCTAGAAAATTCAAACCCTCACTCCCACTGCACTCGCTAAACCTTAGCTCACTCATTCCTGATGATGCAAATTCAACATTACCACCAAAACTTTCATCCTCATCAATATTTTCTATTTTTTCTTTTTTTTTCATAATGAGACTTGTCTTCTAAATTTTTATGAGAAAAATTCAGATGATTTACCTATATTAGCCTTGACCTCCTTCATATTATTTTCTTTAAAAAATTTCTCCCCATCTTGTTTCACATATTTAACTCCTAAATTTGAACTTGTGCATTGTACTTCCTCATACCTTGTATTAATTATTCTTCTAATGGTTTATTTGATTAAATTGTAATGGCATTTGTCATTTGAGGATGTAGATTTTTTGTTGTTTCCACTTTATTAGAAGTGGAAAATCCTTTTTTTAACCCAACTTTTACTATGACATTATCTTCTTGCTTCATATTCAAGTTTTTCTCACACCCAGAATTTACCATCTCTTTATCCATCATTTCTCTTTGTAATCTCATGATGTGTATGATCTCATAAGATTTGTGACATCATAATAATATTATTTTATAATCAACTTGTTGATCTAATTCTCTTTATTCATATTTAATCCTAATGGATTATGGTAAATATTTTTAAAGATCCATGGCTACACATATTAGAGTGTATACAACATGCCTTATCTTGTTACTAGTTGGTCTCTCCTAGATGAACTTGATATTATTTTAACCCTCTTATTTATAAGTAGACAAGGAAGTCCAAATGGTCTAATCCATATCAAAATCCTTTTAATAGTCTCTATCTCCACACAAAAATTATCATATTATGGTCTTAAATTTGATGCATTTTTTCCCTTAACCAATGGCCACAATCCTTTATTTTATCTCTCAATTCAAAACTAGAGAAAATAATGAGGAAAAATCCATTTCGAAAACAATTCATGGAGTAATTTGAATTTAATCCCTACTTCCACCTAATCTATTTTAAATCTCTAAAAACATGGACAATATCCATGGAACTTACATATTAGCCCTTCATTTTTAAGAACCAATATATCACGATTGATCATCTCATCCCTGATAATCACTTATGGTGTAGTATCAAATACCTAGATAGGGTTTTCCATAGATTGACTCTCTTATTGATAATTAGGGAATTCATATTTCTTCCTAGGGAATCCTTTCTTCTAGTAAGGACTTTGAAAAATAGTTTTCCTACCATGTTACCTAGATTTTATTCACATGAATCCTTTACTTATTGAGTTTCTCCTAAGATCGAGAACAAGAAGAAGGGATGTTCACTCCTTGATCACACTTTACTTCCTACTCATACCCACAACACTTGCTTCATTTCTAAAACAATAAAATGGTGAGGTCGCTCCCATATAATACTCAATCCTAAATCATAATCAAAATATGGTAATAAATTATTAATTAATATTACTTTTTGAGAAGTAAATATATTTGGGTAATGTAGCTGAATATTATTTAGAATTTATACTAAATTTATCCTTATTTTTTTAAATAAGTTATATGTGGCTTCTATTGGGGGCCACTCCCATAAAAATACCAAAATATTACACTTGCTACAACATATTTTTTATTACATGTTTCATTTATTTTTCTATTAAATATAGTATTCAACTTCCTCGTGTTAGATTTTGATACCAGATATAATGGGAGATAGCAATCACAAGATGCAGAATAGCAAGAAATAAAGTAAATTTATGAGATGACTTGAAATATGCTATAAATAAAAATGACAAAAAAGATTACAATAGTAGCTATGGAGGAAATGGACACTCCATGATATAAGCTACTACTCCATGAATGAGCTCTGAGCTTATAGCTCACACACACTACCTACTACCTATCTACCACACATTGAATTCAATACATTGAATTCAATATCTATCTTCCACAACTATGGCCTATATATAGGAAGATAAGTTCCTTGACCAACACTTTACCTAGTTGTATAAGTGGACACCTTGCACATTACAACTTGCACATTGAAACCTGTACATTTATTACATTGCATTAAGTAACTAGATAACTTCACCCTAAAGTAACCTAATATCCTAAGTATGTACCAAGGAAGGTACATTTACATGATCCAAATAATGTAATATACCCTATTTCTAACACTCCCCTGTATTACAATATTTGGGTATTGAAGACATTAGTCTTAAATATGGATATTCTTCCATATTATGGCTTTGAATTGGATCTTCTTCTTGGATCTAGAATTCTGATTCTTCTTCTCTGATTCTATAACCTATTCAAGCAAGAAGTTAGTGTCTTCAAAAACTATCATTCTTACTAAAATAGTTTTGATCTCATAATCATCAATCGCTTCTCCTAGTTCTTAAATTTCTTCTATACTCTGATCTAAATGTCCTTTTTGATTTATTTTTTGACACTCCAATTGGGAATAATTGTATGGATGCTGAAATTGCTACTGACGAGGATTATGATATTGTCATGGCTAAAATTGACTCCCATTGTTCATTTGATTTCCTTGATTCTGATTCTTGGGGTTGAACTTATAGTAGCTAGTATTATGGCCTTTTATTTTGCATATATGACAATATCTATTGTACTATGGTGTTCACCCTTTTGATGAAGATGTAATGTTTCCCTGTGGATTATCTTTAGATGCCAATGCAGTGTTAATGATAATTTATGAATCCCCTACAATTGAAATATGTTTCATTCCTTTTTCAATTAAAATTTTAATCTCTATAGGAAGTGTACTACCCTCTATATAGTCTTTATTTGAAGTTTAATATGATTATAAATGAGTGAGGTAAACTTTTATTTCATTATAAAAATACCACCTCCACCAAATTTTTCAAAATTTTCTTTGGAACCACCATCAAATTTAAATTTGATAAAAATAATTTCTAGGCATTTCCATTTTATCATAGATCAAACCAAATCCTTTTTTTTAATTTTAATGTTGCATATGACTCTTTCATATATATCTAAATTCTATAAACAAGTGGCTAGCACCTGTTTTTATACACTTGAGACTTCCCATGATAAGCACCATTTCTATAAACATTTTGCAAAAGAGGTAATAGTATGGTTCTAAACTTGGGCATAACTTTGAGATTTAAATTTATAATTTATATTATTCCTTTTAAGCTATAAATTCCAACATATAGTGACAAAACCAATACTCCATATAATACATAATGCTTTAGATTTAAAATAATTAATCCAACATTTCATCAATTCTTTCAATTTTGTTGGAGCTACCCAATATATTTTCATATTTATAAAAAAGCAAATCCCTAATGGGATGAACAAAGGGACCAAAAAGACTTAAATGGTCTAATATTTTTAAATCCTTCTCACATATGAAAAATTTGAAAGGTCAATGATATCCTCTTCTTTATAGACTCTCTCTCCTATAAGAATCTTCCTTTGAACCGCTAACCTAAAAAATGTTGAGGCCTTGGGAAGTAGGAAATTTTTATTGATCTAAATCCTCATATTCAAACATAAATGTCTACCATCATTAAAATGTAGTTGTGAAGAGCCTGAGAAACCCTAGGTCTAAGGGATACCGGTGGCATGCATCGATGATATGGTAATGTCCATTGTAAATAAGGGAAAATCCAATCTACATAAGAAGGTAATACTAATACTGATTGTCTACCATAGGAAGCCCTAGAGGAGAAAGGATGAGCTATACAAGTATTTTGAAGGAGGACCAGGGATAGTCGGAGCAAGAAAGATGATAGGCAAGGGTTCTGTTGTGGTAAAATTCCCTAAGGATGCAGATAGGAGATATTATAACCCTTTTATATCCAAGAGCAATAGATAAAAATTTGACAATTAAAAGGTCAAAGGGAGGTGCTTCTTGGGTACAAGTTTTGAAGAGAGGTCAAAATTCGCATAAAGAGGGATTTGTTATATCTCTGGATTGGGATGAAAACAGTTTTACTCTTAAGGTCCCAATATTTTTTGCTAACAAAGTAATTTATAAAGGAAAAAAATCTTTGGTTGAGGAATTTTTAGGCAACAAATAATATTTAGATACAATAAGGAAGTGGGTTTGGGATAAATAGAAACTTTTGGGGCAGGAAGTGGTGGTGGTTTTCTATAATAATTTTTTGTTGTTTAACTTTGCAAATCTAGAGGATATGACAAATGTTTTTCTGAGGGGCCATGGCTTTAATACATCCATAACCACTCTTCAATCGATACCCTTATGGGTGAGTCTATTTTGGCTTCCAATGGAATTTTGGTATGACAATATTATTCTTAGGATAGCCAAAGTTATTGGAAAAATAAAGGATTTTGATTCAACTACTAAATCCTAGATCATAATGATAGTAGCTCATTTTTAGTAAGAGAAAATATGGTTGAGCCATTGCCTAAATCTATTAGGCTAGTTTCATATTATAGGGAATGGAAATAAGAGAGTCAATATGAAACTTATATTCCCTTGTGTAACATTTGCAAAAGAGTAAGGCATATTTGGAAAATATGCCCAAAAAATCCTAAGGAGAAAGTTATGAATAATAGAACTGGACAATATTTGAGGATTTGGAGGAAAAAAGAAACTAAGCAAGAAGTTTTGTGGCAAAAATAAATTGGCAAAAGTAGTAAGGGCACATCTCCAAATAACTTTGAAATTCTTGCTACCCTTGATGGGATGACATTGTTGGAGGGGAAAATTTTGTTCTAGAAACTCAACCTGGAGGTATTAATGACCTGATGACTGAGGCTTTTATTGAAAAGGAAAAGAAATATTCATTGCATGTAGATGAGAATATTGATAACAATACACACTCTCTAGTAGGGCTAAAGGAAAAGAGCATAGAAATGACAGTTTCAGGAGAAACCACCCCTCAGTAGAATGTGACATTGATTGGCTATGAGAGGAAAAAACATAAAAATATAAACATTATTCAGAATAGATTTGAGGATGAAAAATATGGAGGAAAATGGACTTCTACTAGTGATTTAGATTTGGAAATGAAGAAAAGGTTATCCAAAATAATTTTGCTGGAAGTAGAAGGAAATCTAAGAAGGTTGATTTGGAAAATTTAGTTTCTCAAGGAAGGCCCAATCTTCAGGAATTGAGAACTAGAGCCATTGCTAAGGATGTAGATGATGGGAAGAAAATAATTTTGCTTTGGGAAGAGGAAAAAATTTTCAACTTGATAGAAAATAATTTCTTTTATCTTGGAATATTTGGGGTATGATTTCCGAAAGTGGAATTTTTTAATTTTTTTATTTTGTGGAAAACATCCCAGAAGGGATACCACTTTCGGGTAAGACCCAAGGAGGCAGGGATATCTCTTCCACAAACCTGGCCTACCACATTTGACATACTCAAGGATAAAACTTGAAACAACAAAAAATAAGAACACACAAACACAAACACACAATAAGATTTAAAAAAAACATGCTCCTTGATTGTGTCGAAAAGATAAAACACAATCAAACACACACACACACACACACACACACACACAATAAGATAAAAAACCCAACATGAACCACACAAAAAAACACAAGAACAACATAAAAAAAACAACAAATCACTACAAAGACAAAATCAACAAAAATATGAAAAACAAAAGCAACCAAAACCTAAAAATTAAAAATAAAAAAACAAAAAAAAAACAACAAAAACCTAAAAAAAAACAAAAAAAACAACCAACAATAGACAACAAACAAAAATATATTATTTTATTACAAGAGACTAAAGTGGATGATTCAAATTTTTAGAAGGTGAAAATTTTAATTTAGAAAATAGTTCGGGTGGAAATGTTTCCTACTAATGGTGTGGCTAGGGGTTTATGGACATTATGGAATCCGAACTGGCTGGAGGGACAGTGTTTTTAGATTAATGATAATTTTATTTCTATTTTATTCACATGATTTGCAAATTAAATTTAATAATTTCTTTCTACCAATGATAAATTATAACTAGCAGTCTAGCAAGTTTGTTTAGACTATTACTGTTTTGGTCAAAAAAAGTTGTATTGTTTAGAAAATGTAGAATTTGATTTGTAAGGAGATAATTTGTTTTTTGAGCCTGGATTGATTCATTTTTTTTTCTTGGATTTCCAAGATTTTTAAAAGGTAAGGGTCCCTTTCAAAACCCTATTATTTACCAATAGTAAAAAAGAAATTGTCTACCATCATTAGTTAGATTCTAAACCAACTCATTCTTTTGTGTAAAAATAGACAAATGCAACTCTTGAATTATCTTTTAAACCTCATTTATAATTTTTTTTTAAATTTCTCTCCTTCAACTATATTACTAATAAAAATCCATGGTTTGTTGTTACTCATATTAATATAATCTTTAACCTCTGGACCTTTACAAGCTAGACATGTCTAGGCCAATGGTTTCCATTTTGAATCAAATCTAAGGGGAGAAGTCTTGAATAAATCACATAGAAAACTCCAAGAAATACTATCATATGCTTTGTTCATAACCAATATCATAAGCAAACCTAGTTTTCCCATGGAATGAAGAGAATGCATGGTATCATATATGATGATTTTTTTTTTTTTTTTCCTATAGCATTAAATTTTTTGGTGTTTTTATCTCCTTCCTTGACCTTATTCTCCTTAGAATTTTGTAACCAATATGACACCTCCTCTTTCAACAAATTATGATAATAAATAAAATAATAAATTTTCTTACACATACAAATCCTAGTCCATTCCATTGATTTCTAGAATCTCTTGTAAATTTTTTAGTTTGGATTCAATTTCCTTTTTTTCTTTAAAAATATTACTAAAATATTTGGCATTCCAAATATTCATCTGAACCTTTAGATATCTCATATTTTAAACATGCATATACATGATCCTTCAAAATTTACTTTATCCCACTATAAAATAACCATCTAGAAGAAAGCAAGGTATTGTAGCCATATAGATTGGAAGCAAAATAGATTTGGATGGCCATTATTGAATAAACCACAAGTTAAAATAATGGATTTTTTTATATGATAATACTTATAATAAAATAACAAGAGGTTGTATAATCTATTTACAACCATGTTTTGGATAACAAAAATCTATCCGATATTTTGCTATATGAGTTTTCCTAATTCATCCATTATCCCATGTATATTGAGAACTTGAAGGAATAGAATCCTAAAGGCCATGTAAAATAACAAATAAAGCAAAATTTTACATTCATTTAGACCATCCATGAGTACCACCCTTCTTTTTTAAAGGATACAAAACCATGTTGAAGTCAATCCCAAGTACCCATACATCATAATTATGAATCCTCATTGTGTTTAACAAAAATATGCTAAGTCCCTTCCAACATATTTCATAAGGATTAGCTATAGTTGGAGCATATAAATTTATAACACCAACTTTAACAATTTCCTCTTTTCCAAAACAAATTCTAGCAACCCAATTATGTTTTGATTCTAAAAATTGTCCATCTTATTTGTTTTTATCCCATATTATCACAATACTATGGAAGCCCCTTTAGAAGAAACTACCAGGAAACCCCATCCTCCAAATATTTTTAAAGGTATACTTACATTTCTCTCTACTTCATTTTATTTCTTGTATTGAAAAAACTTATGACTCTAATTGTTTATAAATTCTTAAATAAATTATACTTAGGGGTCTTATTTATAACCCTAATAATCCATGATACCATTTTTATCTTCACTTTTTTATTTTAATAGTCGACTTAGCCCCACTTCTTATTAACACCTATGCTAGTTTTATTTGGCTTCTTGAATAGATATACATTTGAGTTTTATTTCTCTTTGATCATGCTTTGATGACCTTCCTCTCCATTTTCTATTCCCACCAACACTTTCATCCTCATCAATCTTTTCTATTTTTTCATATTTTTCATAATGAGACTTGTCTTCTAAATGTTTACGATGTCAAAAAGAAACTAAAATGTATGGAAGAACCTCATAAACACTTTCTTATTTATGCTTCCTCATAAACTCTAAAGTACAAGGATGGTCCTCTATAGTAATTACTTTCTTGTGTTACCTTAGAAACTCTAAGTTTCAATGAATATCCTCCATATGTATTTCTTTATTATGTTGCTCTGGAAACCCTAAAGTATAATGGATAAACTATACTACATGCATTTTTATTGTAAGGAGAACATTTTATGATACTTGAGAAAAATGAAGATGATTTACCTATATTAACCTTGGCCTCCTTCATCTTATTTTCCTTAAAATTTTCCTTCCCATCTTGTTTCACACATTTAACTCCGAAATTTGAACTTGTGTATTGTACTTCCTCATGCCTTATATTAATTTTTACTTTAATGGTTGATTTAAGTAAATTGTAATGGCATTTATCATTTGAGGATGTAGAGTTTTTTTGTTGTTTCCACTTTCTTAGAAGAGGAAAATCCTTGTTTTAACCCAACTTTTACTATGACATGATCTTCTTCCTTCATATTGAAGTTTGTATCGCACCCAAAATCTACCATCTCTTTATCCATAATTTCTATTTGTAATCTCATGATGTGTTTGATCTCATAATATTTGTGACATCATAATGATATGCTTTCATAATCCACTTGTTGATCTAATTCTCTTAATTCAGATTTAATCCTAATGGATTATGGTAAATATTTTTAAATATCCATGGCTACACATCTTAGAGTGTATACAACATGATTTTTCTTGTTAGTAGTTGGTCTCTCTTACATGAACTCAATATTATTTTAACCTTATTATGAATAAGTTAATAAGGAAGTCCAAATGGCCTAATACATATCAAAATCCTTTTAATAGTCTCTATATTCACACTAAAATTATCATTCCATGGTCTTAAATTTAATGTATTTTTTCCCTTAACCAAGGGCCACCATCCTTTATTTTATCTCTCAATTAAAAACTAGAGAATATATTGAGAAAATTTCATTTTGGAAGAAAATTCATGGAGCAATTAGAATTTTATCCCTACTTCCACCTAATCTATTTTAAATCTCTAAAAAACATGGACAATATCCATGGAACTTACATATTAGCCCTTCTTATTTAAGAACCAATATATCATGATCGATCATCTCACTTTTGATAATCACTTATGGTGTAGTATCAACTACCTAGATAGGGTTTTCCATAGATTCCCTATCTCTTATTGCTAATTAGGGAATCCATATTTCTACCTAGGAAATCCTTTCTTCTAGTAAGGACTTTCAAAATTAATTTTCCTACCATATTACCTAGATTTTATTCACATCAATCCTTTAGTTATTGAGTTTCTTCTAAGATCTAGAACAAGGAGAACTGGTGTTCACTCCTTGATCACACTTTACCTCCTACTCATACCCAAAACACTTGTTTGCTTTATAAAACAATAAAATGGCGAGGTCGCTCTCATGTCATACTCACTCCTAAATCATAATAAATTATAACTAATTATTTATTAAATATACTAATAAAATATTAATTTATTATACTTTTTGAGAAGTAAATATCTTTGGGTGATGTCATTAAATATTAGAATTTATGCAAAATTTATCCTTATAGTTTTTTTTTAATAATTTATGTGGCTTCTATTGGGGGCCACTCCCATAAAATTACCAAAATATTACAATTCCTACAACATATTTTTTATCACACTTTTCATTTAATATTCTATAAAATATATTCCTTAACTTTCTTATGTTAGCTTTTGATGTCATATACAATGGGAGATAGCAACCACAAGATGCAGAATAATAAGAAATAAGTTAAATCTGCGAGATCACTATAAATAGAAATGATGTAAAAGATTACAATAGTAGCTATGGAGGAAATTGACACTCAATGATATAAGCTACTTCTCCATGAATGAGATCTAAGCTTATAGCTCACACACAGTACACTACTACATATCTACCACACATTGACTTGGATATCCATCTTCTACATCTATGACCTTTATATAGGAAGATAAGTTCCTTGGACAACACTCTACCTAGTTATACAAGTGGACACCATGCACATTACAACTTGCACATTGGCACTTGTGCATTTATTACATTGAATGAAGTAACTAGATAACTTCCCCCTAAAATAACCTAATATCCTAAGTATGTACCAAGGAAGGTACATTTACATGACCCAAATAATGTAATATATTCTATTTATAACACCCCCTTGTATTACAATATTTGGGTATTAAATATTTTAGTCTTCAATTTGGATCTTATTCCATATGATGGCTTCTCTGATTTCTGTAACCTATTCAAGCAAGATGTTAGTATCTTCAAAAATTATTGTTCTTGCTGAAAGAGCTTTCATCTCATAAACATCATTTGGTTCTCCTAGTTCTTCAATTTCTTCTATCCTTTGAGCTAGATGTCCTTTTTTATTTCTTTTTTGATACTCCAATTGAGGATAATTGAATGGATGCTAAAAAAAATTATGAGGATTTTGATTTTGTTATTTCTAAAATTGGTTTCCATTGTTCATCTGATTTCTTTTATTCTGATTCTTGGGATTGAACCTATAGTAGTTGGTTCTGTAGCCTTTTCTCTTGTATATCTGACAATACCTATTGTACCATGGTATTCATCCTTTTGATGAAGATGTAATGTTTCCCTGTGGATTATCTTTAGATTCCAATACAATGTTAGACATAACATATTTAACTATATTTTATACTTCATATTCCTATAGAATATTGACTAAGCCATCAAAAGAAGTATCTTTACTTAGAAGTTTTAAAGATGTTACCAAATATTTATAGTTGTCTAGAAGTGCTCTCATGGTTACTTGAGTAATAAGTTCATCCTTAACTATTTATCCTAAGGTAAATAGTTTCCTTTAATATCTTCTACCTTTATTAGGAACAGGTCTATGCTTTCTTCATTGTTCATTTTTAATGAATGAAGTTGACTTTGAAGATGGAGAATAGTTGCCTTATTCTTTCCTTCAAAAATTTTCTCTAGGCTTGACCATGCATTTGAGGATGATCTTGTTGAACTAATATAGGGTTGTATATCATTAGTGATAGCAAAGGTTATAATAATTAGGGCCTTTGAATAATTTTATACAAATTTTAGGATTTCACTATCATCTATAGTAGGTATTTGTTTTTTCCCTCTGACAATATCCCAAAGTTTTTCACATACCAAAATAGCTTTCACTTTATTCTTCCAAGATAAATAATCAGGACCCTTAAGTAGCTGATATTCTACTAAGAAAAAAATATTTTAAGCCATTTGAATTCTCTAATATCAATTCTTAGGTTTTGTAGAATGCCTTATAAAGTGCTTTTGTAAGTTATAGTTCAATATTGGTTGATTTTGTAAAGTTTTATAAATGCTAAAATCAACTTCTATTGTCCTTATTTCTCCTATTGAACTAAGCATGTTTTCCTAGATTTCAAGAGGTTTTAATGTTGGATATTTTGTCTCGATTTGAGAAGATTTGAGACAAGTAAATATTATAATTTCCAACCTTTAAATATCTTGATAAACCTCTTATAATGACCCTTTGAGATTTGATTTTAATTTTTCTAATTTCCAATAAATCAATTTGTAGTAGTAGACCTTATGACTCAAATTTTTTTTTTTGTAGATAATATACTATAGCATTAATATCGGTTTTTACAGGTTGACCCAAAACCTTTTACAAAAATCAGCCCAAGGTTGTTGATGAAAATGTCCTTACTAAGGATCCCATATATGTAAAATATACATGCCGCAAAAGCCATTATAGCCTGTTGTAAAAAAGAAATTTCCCATACAACATTTTGGATATACCTCGAGAAAACACACCTGCATCATAATTACAAAAAAGAAACAGACACGGATCCCTTCCTTGAAATAGTGGAGAAACAAAAAGCTGCAAACACACATAGCAGAGTATTGAAAAAAACTCCCACAAGCTCTGTATTGACAATTACTCTTAATAATTATTTGGTAATTGCTTTCTTTCGTATATGACATGATTTAGGATCACATCCTGTCTTGGCAAATCATCCTTGGAGAAGTAAACCTGTTGGCTAGATTTATGGTGGTGGCTATATGGTGGTCCACGTGGCTCTAGTTCGAAGTCTTATATTGTCGTTTCTTTCCTGCCCTGTGATTATCAACCAACCTCAAATTACTAAGAGGACTAGGAGCCATGTTATTTGACATGTGACTATCCCCATTAGTCTTTGTGGTTTTCCAAGTAGCATCCACCAAGACTAACAACTCAAATAATTTTTATTGTGATTCCATTTCAAAAAAGAGACAGGAATACTCATAGCGTTTGAACTTACAGTGCCTTCCCTTTTGGTAAATTTGACTATCATTCTTGGTATTCTTGTTGAATAAGCTCCTCTACTTTGCTCAGGATACAATTTTCTCATTTGAAAAGTCCATCACCATCGACACCCAAATTGGCCAGCTTATCAGCAAATTTTTTAGCTTCTCGAAAGACATGTTGGGATTTTCTGTCCTGTCTTCCCTGGAAAAGGATCCTAGCCTCTTCAACAATTTTTTTAATCCTCCAAAGAGGCATTTTCTAATTATTAAGGATATTTATAACATGCATAGAGTCTCCTTCTACGATCAAATTTCCTTCTAAGTCTTGAGTAATTTGAAGGTCTCTCCACATAGCTCTAGCTTCAACTTCATTGTTCGTCCTTATTCCCAAATATTTAGAAAACACAAGCATCATATTACCATTATGATCTCACAAAATACCACTATTTCCTGCTCTTCCAGGATTGTCCTTAGCCACTCCACAAAAATTAAGCTTAAACCAACCCATAGGATGTGGGGACCACTTAACATTGGCTTTGGGATTGAATACCCAAGGCAAAAAATCATATAACAAGGTTAAGCTTAAATATTGAGCAATCGTGGTCTCCTGCAGATGAGGTTTATGGCTATCAAAAGGGACAAGGTTCACATTCTCATTGGCAAAGGATAGAATCCTAGAAATTATAGTTTGATTATCATGGATAGACTCATTAAATACTCTATGGTTCCTTTCTAACCACACTTGTCAAATATAGTGATTGAGACAAATTTTCCACATGTATCTAAGTATTTGGCTTGAAAAGGGGTAAGGCCATTGGATGAACAAATCAAGTACAATGGCTAGTTTAACCCAAGAAATATTGAAGGCCTAAAAAACCCCACTTAGGACAGTCAAGGAAAAAGGGCACTCAAGGAAAATGTGATAAATGGTCTCCCAATTAGCCCTGCATAGATAACAACGATTAGTGATACAAATACCTTTATGCATTATATTATCAATGGTTAGAATTCTTCCTTGGATAACCAGTGATGAAAATACTATAATATTTGGAATTAAATTTTTTATCCAAACTAAGTCCTTTTGGAGGACAAAAACCTCGTCATCAAGAAGAAGCTTGTAAGCTGATTTAACAGTGAAATACCCATTTTTTGTAGGAGCCCAGGTCACTTGATATTACTTGGGTCTCATGGGGATAAACTGTTGCTCGATAATATTACAAAAATCATTTTATTATGCTTGAAATCCTTGAATCCTTATTTGTTTCCACTTCATTCTACCTCTGTCCTCAACCATATAATCAAAGACTTTTTTGCCAATGATTTCTTCCGTGATATCTCTAATTCGAGCTAAGTTAGGATATTGCATTAGTGGTTCATCCTTAGCCCACCTGTCATTCCAATAATTTATCCTCTCACCATTGCCTAAAACCCATATTAAACCTTTTTTGATGATTTCCTTACAATTGAGAATTGCTTTCCAAAAAGCAGAACCTCTGATTAGAACTAAGTCACTTAGAAATTCCATATTTTGAAGATACTATCATTTGATGATAGTTGTGCATTCATTTTATTCACCATAAATGAGGTGCCATGCCTGCTTAGCTAGTAAATCTATATTCATATGAGCAATTATCCTCAGACCTAAGCCCCCATTTTACCTGGGTTTGCAGACTTTGGTCCATCCTACAAGGTGTATCCTTTTTTCTCCTCTAATACAGTCCATAAAAATTCTTTTTGGAGTTTCTCAATTTTTTGGAAAACTTTCACAGGGGCTTTGAAAATAGAGAGGAAATATACTGGAATTCTCTAGAGAGAGCCCTTAGTGAGGGTCAACTTTCCTTCTTGATATAGAAGATGACCTTTCCATCCAATAAGTTTTTTTGAATTATTTCAATAACCTTATCCCACATTGACTCTCTTGGAGAACCGATGAAAGGAGGGAGACCAAGATACGAAGTGGGGAGGTTTGTTATATCACACCCTAAAATTTTTGCAATCCTTCCTTGCCTTTGAATGGGGGTGTTCAAGAAATATAACTTGCTTTTACTAAAATTAACTTTCTGACCAGCAGTGTCCTCGTAGAGTTGTAGGATGTATTTAATTCTTTTGGCCTCAACCACCGATGCCTTAGTCAATAGAAGAGTATCATCGATGAATTGTTGGTGAGAAACAACCCTAGTGAGAGATGTTGCCTTGATTCCTAGTATTAGCCTTGAACTACAAGTATTTTTGATGGTTCTACATAAATATTTTGACACAATGATGAATAACATGAGATTGATAGGATCACCCTGTTGAATTCCTCTGTGACTTTGAAAGTAACTAGTAGTTATTCCATTAACCAGAATCAAGAACCATGCTTTATAAATGCATTCTTTAATAAAATTAACCCATTGGTGGTGAAAACCAAACTTAAGGAGGACATCAATCAGAAAGTCCCAATTTATCCTGTCAAATGCTTTGTTCATATCAAGATTGAGGGTAAAAATAGAACTGTTAGTCTTATGAGCAGAGTGTAGAGCTTCATGAACTGTGATAACTCCATCCAAGATTGACCTACATGGATAGAGTTTCCCTGAAATGTATCTATGATGTGGGGTAGAACATCTCTCATTATATTTACAATGGCTTTAGTTAGGATCTTGTAAGAAATATTGCAAAGACTGATTGGCTTGAAGTTAACCATAGATTCAAGGGTTTGCGTCTTAAGATTTAGAGAAATAAAAGTAGAGTTGAGACCTTTTGGGATATGATTGCTTTCTTGGAATTTTTTGACAACAAAAATTACATCCTCACTTATGATGTCCAAAAAATCTTGATAGAAACGAAGGGGAAAGCCATCGGGTCTTGGGGCTTTGTATGGATCCATGCTATAATGGGTTCCTTAATTTCCTCATCAGAAAAGGGAGCTAGAAGCTTAAGATTTATATCCTCATTTATTATGCTAGGAATTTTGGAAAATTAGAAAAGATAATAATATCTGCAAAGTATTAAATAGTTCCCCCTAAGTAGAAGGCCTTATATCTCCTAAATTAGCTTACAAATAGTATTTTGATTTTTGGTAAGTCATCTCTTATGTCTTTTGTTTTCTCAACCTTAAATTTTATCCTTGAAATTATAACCTTATATCTCCTATGTTTGAAAGCAATATTATGATATAGTTCTCTTACCTTAGCCCCTTGACTTCATGCTTTAATGACGCTAGTTTTTACTAAAATATAATAGTCTTCTTACGTACCCTTTCTATGGTGCTTGACTTGATGAATTTTAATGGCCAAGTGTGGTATGGTTGAGTGAGAAACAACCAAGCTTACTCTTCAACACTTTGAGAATATATGCTAACCTTATTTTATGGAGCCTTAAATGCTCCTTGCTCTCCTTCCATGTTGCACTTAGGAATGTATTGACTATGTTATTCCTCCTATCCTTTGACTACACTTTGCTCTCCTCTTCATTTTGTAGAATTAAAATGTAAATTCTATTCATTTACTCTCTCTTCACTGCATTTAATGGCATTCAATAATGGAAAATTGGCACCTACATTTCTTAAGAGCATTTCTACTTCTTGTAATGCTATTGCACTGATCATTACTCCTTTGTAATGTATTTAAACTTGATTTGAGCGATTGTAACTCCTCAAAATTCATCTCTTGAGCATTAGATATATGAAATTCGTTAGGGAATATTATGCCAAGTGGAATTCAGTCCTCTTGCATGGGACTTTCCATGTAATGCATCCAAGAAGGAGATTATAACTCCTATTATCTTACTCATTAGTTTGATTTTATTTCTTGAGCAGCAAGCAACATATTTTCTTTTACAAGTAATTTGTGAGTTGCCTTGGAGCTTCTAAAAAGGATGAGGTAGCTATTTTGCTTTACTCTATTGATGTTATTCCCAATGTAGCATTTATTCTTCTCTTTTTTCTTATACCTTTACTATGCTCCCTATTCAGTTGATAAAGGTGAAGCTTGATGCATCTGAACATTGGATGTGCTATATCTTCCTTTTTTATGTAAATAGTTTCTTACCCTTGCTATGGTTTATGTAAATTATTTTGATATAATTCCTTTGGTTTACATAAATAACCTTGGTTGGCTTGCTATAATTTAACTAAAATCTTCCTTTGACTTGAAAATCTATTATTGGAGAGAATGCCCTTTCGTTGTTGGAGAACGCTCGATCCTTTGGCCCTTCTTTTGGCTACCTTATTTTTTTATTTGTTGTGCCTATTCTGGAACCTTTAAATCTACTCCTTTCCTTGCATTTGATGTATTGTATAAGTGCAATACCATGTAATATTTACATGTATATAGAATATTTTTGTTGTACCTTTTCTTGCACTCTTTTGCAGGTCTGATATTCTAATTTTTGTAGGAGATTAGTGAGTGCAAAATGAGATTTTTGAGGATGTATCTTTGGCTATAATCCTTACCCTTTTTTCTTGTATGATTTATGGTGAATCCAAGCCTTTTAAATTTTGTAGAACATAAGCTTTATTTTAGTTGCACTAACCCTAAGTGCTTTGGATTTGAGACTCACCAAGTCTCAATATTTGAAGCTTCTTTTTGGTTAGATTTTATTTTCTTGTACTAACCAATGTTGGTGGATTCTATTAGCCACTATGAGTTCCAATTTTCTATGCTTTAAGAGTCCATTTAGACACTTGATCCAAACTAGATTTTGTAGCCTTTATTTCAAACCACAAACTAATTTATTTTGAGAGTAATAATAGTGCAAATGAATCTAAAATATTCTACTTTTAATGCACTAACAAATTACACCTTATCACTCCAATCTACTCTCAAGAAAATGCACTTAATTAATTCACTATAACTAATCAATAATAATCTGAAGTGAACCTTCATGAATTATCCTATAAATTTCTTATAAGCATGATATTAGGAGATAGTCTTGTTTTGCTTTCCAAAGTAGATAATATGCTAGTTGATAGATTATTGAAATTCTAAAATCTAATCAGCTCCTAATGTGCAAATGAACCTTAAAAAGAACCTTTATTTTTGCACACTTGAATACTGTAATACAAATCTCCTTTTTGCAACTTTAATTAGGATTAAGGTACTTTAATAAATCTGATAAGTAATCCAACTAATGAATCTACTTGCACCAATAGTTTCTTACCTTTTTTTAAATGCTTTTATAGATTATTTTATTCTTTTGTAGAGGATGTAGATCTTGGTTCCTAAGATCACCAGGTTTCTACCTTGAGTAGGATCTTACAGCTCTTTGTAGACTATTTTGAAAAACTTCTTCTTTACCAAATTGATTTTCTCAAACTTTATTTCATGATCCTAGGATTTAGTGACTTTGATTTCCTCTTGTAATCTCCTCCTTCTGCTGTAGATTTGGAGAAGTTTTCATCTCTAAAGTAGTGACCTCTTGTTATAGGAGGTAATCTTCAAATCTATTGAATTTGATAAGCTTCTTCTACCTTAAAGTATTCTTGTCAAATTTTGACTCCAAGTAGGATCTTCATCTCAAAATTTTGAATGTCTTGAGGTCTTCACTGGATTCTTATTCTACTCATATTTGGCACTCTTTACCTAATTCCCTCATCTTTTGGCTTTTTTTCATACGACAACAATTGTCCCAAGTCCATCACTATCATGGGCTTCTCCTTGGTAGTGGATTTCTCCAGTGAGTTATCCTTTGATGATTTCTTTAGCAAGTCTCTCCTAGCCTTTTATTGGATGCTCATCAAGATCTTGTCAAGATATTTGGTCTTGCAGCTTCTTATGGTATTTCTTGAGACCTTATATTCAACCTTTTACTTCTAGAAGTGTTGGTGTTGAGATCGTCTCCTATATATCTAATTTTACTACTTCTAAATTTGAGCAAGACTCTCCTAGTCCTTCTTATTCTTCCTATTTTTAAGTTCTTCAATGATATCTCCTCCTGATATCTTTTTCTTTAGGTGTTGGATTGATTCTGAAGAGAATTTTCATCCTAACTTTCTTTTATGAAGCTCTCCCGACTTACTGGATCTTCTTTACCTATAATAAAAATATTAGTACTAAAATTTGCTTCTAAATTATATACTCTCTTCTAGAGTCTTCTTCAAGATAAAGGCATCTGTGGCCTATTTCAGTATCAAGGCTTCTATGGACTATTCTTCAATATCAAGGCTTCTATGGACTTTTCTTCTGGATCAAGGCTTCTATGGCATTTTTCTTCTTGTGAAGTTATTCAATCTATCAATGGAGATCTCATGTCTCCATACTTCACCATGATTCATTTCTAGAAATGTCTTCTAAAGTATTCTCCTTTCTAAAACAACTAATAGCTGCATTATGAAGGCACTCTGACCTTAAGACAACGAAGTTGAGGTCTCCTAGATTTCTATTGTAGGAGGTATCCCAATAATATGAGTATTAATTCCCTAAAATAAAAGAAACTTTTAGGTAAGTATTTCCAGATCTCTAAGCTTCACTAGTTGATTCATCAACCTAGTGGATCAAATGTTGAGTCCTAGTCTTCATGATTTTTCCTTCAACTCTATGGAAAGACTCTAGCCCTATGCAATATTAGTATTTCTAAAATTGATATTTTAGTCCTCACTTGTAACTCTCCCTAATTATACCACCTAGAATCTTCTAAGAAATTTTGACAATGATTGGTCCAATGGTGCGTTAAGTTCTCAAAAATATTTGGGTTTATGATAAATTTGGTTTCCCTATAGGCCTAGTGTGGCTTGATCTACCGTAGCTCTGATACCACTATTATATTTTGATACCACATACAATGGAAGATAGCAATCACAAGATGCATAATAATAAAAAATAAAGTAAATATGCAAGATGACTGAAATATGCTATAAATAGAAATGACAAAAAAATTACAATAGTAGCTATGGAGGAAATGGACACTCCATGATATAAGCTACTTCTCCGTGAATGAGCTATGTGCTTATAGCTCACACACACTACACTACTACCTATCTACCACACATTGACTTCAATACACTGACTTTGATATCTATCTTCTACATCTATGGCATTTATATGGGAAGATAAGTTCCTTGACCAACACTCAAACTAGTTGTACAAGTGGACACCTTGCACATTACAACTTGCACATTGACACTTGTGCATTTATTACATTGCATGAAGTAACTAGATAACTTCCCCTTAAAGTAACCTAATTTCCTATGTACCAAGGAAGGTACATTTACATGACCCCAATAATGTAATATACTCTATTTCTAACACCTCGAAGTGCTATCTTTCCATAGTCATCTCATTGACATAATTTTGATTAAGAGATAAAATCACTCTTGTTCAATTGCATTCTACATTTTGAATTTCACTAGGATAAAGATCAACACCGCAAATGGCTAAATTATCTGCTACCCAATTTCCTTATCTATAAATAAGCTTACACTCCAAGAGTTTACCTCTAGTAATAAGTGATGGACATCAACACTACTATTATTTTTTATACTTCACATCCATTTTTGTTAAAAAAATGATGATAATTTGTGAATTCCCCCTTAATTGAAATATATTTCCATCCATTTTCTATTGCAATTTTAATCCTTGAAATAAGTGCCCTCGCCTATGCATAGTTGTTAGTTGAATTTCCATATGATTATAAATAAGTGAGGAGAATTTTACCTTTACTATTTTTAAAAACACCACCTCCACTAGCTTTTCTTAGATTTCCTTTAGAAGCACCATCAAAATTAATTTTGATAAACCCAATTTTTGGATAATTCCATTTTACCCTAGATTGAAGTAGATCCTTTGTTTTAATTCCATTGTTGTAGATAACTCCTCCATGTATATTTATATCATGTAGCCAAGTTAGTAGCACATATTTTCTACAATTGAGACTTCCCATGATGAGCACCATACTTGTATATATTTTGAAGATCAACACCGTAATTTGAATTTCACCACTATATATTTATCCAATTTGAATTAAAACTTGGTCAGTTGCCTTCTACAATTTTAATTTCACCAATATTTGAAGCTATGAAGTTATTTGAATCCCTTCTAGGAAAAAAACCTGGTAGATATGAAATAGCTAAATGGAGCTTGATCAATGACATCTTGAACCTAGTCTTTAAGACCATGAATTCCTCTCTTATCATCCCATTTAAATATTATGATATCAGAAGGATAATATTCTTCATGGATAATTTAAATTAAGCCTTGAGCCTTAATGTCTTTTCTCCCATCTTCTTCCAAAATTATTTCTATATTGCGGGGAAGGACATAGGAAATGCTTTGAAGGAGACTCATAGAATTGAATTCATTCCAAGAGACATGAAATCAACATTCTTTATTCTCATCCCCAAAACCCTAATGGCCAAGGACTTCAATAAATTTAGGTCCATTAGCCTTTGTAATACTATCTATAATTTTTTTACCAGAATTTTGGCTAATACTTTACCTATTCTTATTGATCATGCTCAAAGTGGATTTATGGTAGGAAGGCAGATCCTGGATAGTATTATTGTTGTTCATGAGATTATTTACTTGATGGATAAAAGCAAAAGAGTAGGACTTTTCCTCAAGCTAGACATGAAAAAAGCATTTGATAGAGTCTCATGGGGTTTTCTTATAAAAGTGCTACTCAAGTATGGCTTCCATACAAAATGGATAAGTCTGATGAAGAAGTGTTTATCCTTGGCTAGATTATTTGTTATTGTAAATGGGTTTGTTGTTGAGTATTTCAAGAGCTGTATGGGGTTGTGAAAATGAAACCCCCTATATCTCTTTATATTTATACTAATGGTGAAAGCTTTGGTAGAAGTATTAAAGTAGAGCTAGGGTTTGAAGGTATCAAACCTATATTATCCTTGGATTCTATCTCTCATCAACAATTTGTAGATAATACTCTGGTCTCTTCCTTTTCTTCCATACCCTAGGTCATGAACCTAAAATAGATATTGGATTTTTATGAAAGAGCTATGGGTCAAATGATAAATTTCTTGAAGAGTAGAGTTTACTTTCTCATTACCCCCATAGAAGACAAAGAGCAAATACCAATATATTGGATTGTTGTGTGGTGGATTTCCCCTCCATGTACCTTGGTATGTTATTATTCAAAGTGATAATTAAAGAGAGTCTTTAGGATTCAATATTGGAAAGGATTCAAAGAAAACTTGTTGAATGGAAATGGGCTATACTTAGTAAAGCAGGGAAATCCCAACTCATTAAATCTACCCTAAAAAGTATCCCTATCTTATTATTTTCCCTTTTCAAGATTTTGGATAGGATTTATTAGAATATTGAGCATCATAAAAAATCCTTTCTATGGTCTAAATCTAAAGAGAGGAAGAGAGTCCACCTTGTTTTGTGGGAGCAAGTGTGTACTAGTAAATATTCTAGAGGCCTAGGTATCAGAAGGATTAAACCCATGAATAAATCCCTCATAAAAAAGCATACCTGGAAATTATTTAAACAAGATAATATTAGTTGGGTGTGTATCCTCTAATTAAAATACTTACTACATAATATAAAATTCTTGGAAGATCATCTCCTATCATCTAGGTTAGCATTATAGTTTAGTATTAATAAAATAAAATCTATCATCAGAGAAGGTTAGAAATGGAATCTAGAGAATGGAAAGAACATTGACCTCTAGGAGGGCCCTGGATTTAGGAATCCCCTATTTCTCTTCTCCTATATTTAGCCATTGTGAAACTTAAAACATAGGCCACATTTGGGGTAAAAATGGATGATTTTATCTAGATTCATCAAGGAAGGAAAATGTGGAAGTAGTTCAACTTCCCTTTAGTAAACCCATAATAAATAAGGACCTCAAAAATTTTAAATGACCTATTGAGGTTGCAAGTCATCAAAAACTTGGAGGAAGAAGACATGGTATTTTGGAAAGGAGAGAATGATGGGTCCTTCTCATTCAATTCTACCTATAAACACTCTCTGTTATGGAACCAATTGAAGAGCTTCCTTTTAGGAAGATCTGGATAAAGTATTTGATCCTAAAATTGAAGCTCTTTCTATGGTTGGTCATCCAATACAAGATTCTAACGGTTGAAAATTTGTAGAGAAGAGGAAATATTTTTCCAAAAAAATGCCACCTTTGTGGGAGAGATGTTGAAATATCTCTACACCTTATCTTTTAATGCTCATTTTACTTAGAAATACATTCCTTATTTATGAATATCCTTAGGGTTTTTTGGATCATTTCTTAATATCTCCTTGATGTTTTCATTCAATTGTCCTCCCTCTTATTTAACCCCATCCTTTTGGACTTTTAGTATTCCCCATATTCTTTGGAAAATTTAGAAAGAAAGGAATAATAGGGCATTCAAATATTTAAAAAAATGCTTCGCTTGTGTGGTCTAGGACCCTCCTAGCCATTTTGGAGAATTTCATGCTCAACCCCTATGTTCAACAGAGGAAAATTTGCTGAGAATAGCTTAATTATGAGGTTGGAAATATAGGCTATGAGGAGCAGTGTTCCTAATTCTACATGGATTCTAAGAGACTTAACCAAATGGACCCTCCCTCTACCTGATTGGATCAAATTTAACTTTTACAATGTGTCAAAAGAGAACCCTAGAAATGTGAGGGCCAGAGGGCTATTCAACAACCATAAATGGGGGATCTTGCTTATCTTTGTAGAAAATATAGGTATCCAAACATGTCACTTTGAATAGGCCATAGCTCTATTTCAAGGAATAACTTTGATGGCTTCTCTGGATTGCAAAAAAAATATTGTTGAAGGAGACTCAATTAATGTCAACAAGGAATTCTCAAGGTCTCAAAACCCTAGATAAAAAATAGCCAATATGATCGAGGAAACCAAAAAAATGCTCTAGTTACTTGAAGAATTTCAATTAATTCACACATATAGAGAGGGTAATAAAAGCATTGATTTTTTTATCAAACTTGGGTATGCAATAGATAGATCTCTCCATTTGATATAAATAGTTCCCTCATGTAAATAAGCATATTGTTTAAGGTTTTGTTGTTCCATTTCTCTTCTTAGAGTCTTAACTTTTGGTTTTTTATGAAGATATATTCAAACACGATGGTGGTTTTGTTGGTTGTGTGGATTAGTATCTCTAGTGATGCCTAGATGCTTAGGAAGTAGTCCCCATTTCTCATTGTCATTTGGTATTTGAATTTCAAATTTGAATTTGGAGACTGGGGTATCTTTTTGTATGTGGATAATCCTTTCTATAATGGCCAACTCAGTGTCATACAAGGTAAGCATCGATGGTCCTCAATTAATATTGGTAGACCCTATATGATGTGGAAGGGGTCAAAAGGAAATATTTTGGTGAGGTTAAGGATGACATACCATCAAGTTTCTCTTTAGTCTTGGGTGATGCACACAAGTAACTTTAGAACCAATATTAGCTTAGGGGTGATACCTCTAGCTCAAGTTTATGAGATGACATCTATGTGGATGATCAATACTTTTTTGGGTAGTTTTTTGGTTGGTACTCTTCCTAAGAGAACTCCTTTCTATTCCTATAACTAGTGACCATATTTCCAATGGTATTATATAATTCCTAGGATTGATACTCTTTTCATTCCTTGGGTGGCTTGTGTGTGTTTACTTAGCCCCACCTTTTTGACCACTAGATGGTGCTTCCTTTGATCTCAAAGGTTCCTTTTAAATATCGAGGTCCCTATCATTCTCGTGATTACCACTACTATGCAGATTAGTAGGTATGATTTTCTTATGTATGTATCAACTTAGGAATGGCTCCTTTCCCTTAGGTATCCCTATCAAAGTCATAATTGGCATGGCTTGAAGTGTGTCAAAATTGGTTCGTGCTTGTTTAAGCTCCGAAGTGTGACATAAGGACCAATTGTTAAGGATATTATATTTTCCTTTCACCTTCTTAGGGACCCTAGTTCTCATCTTGTCCTTATCCCCATTACCCATTATAATTATACTTTTTCCCTATGAAACATGGACTTCATAGTGGAACCCATTGTTCTAAGTCTAGATTATAATGTTTTGACCATTATGAAAAATGGTGGGTTCTGGAGTTGTCTCAGAAAATTCAATGGCTATGAAAAAAATTTGTCTTGATGACTAGCATAATCCTAGATAAGGGGTATGGTGAAGGTGGTGCAGATTGATTTTGAGATCTCCATCCCTCTCATTGAGGAAGTAACAAGTCTTCCATCTAACGATATTTTTTTTGAATATGAAGAAGCATTCCTTGGCCAAAACAATGAGGAATTTTTTGGATGAGGATAAGGTGGTGGGGAGATTTCAAAATGGTTACTCTCAAAAATCCATTAAGGTATTGTGGAATAGGGTGGTCCTTGTTGTCATGGACAAATTTATGTTGGATAGCAATAGAGATATCATTTGAAGCATTCACTTTGCTTTCCTAAACAAAATTTGCCATGGTAGACTGTTAAACATTCTGACTTTTCTTTATAAATATCTAAAAAAATTGATTTTGAGTGTAAAAAATAGAGATGCCTCAGATCCTCTGCACCAAGGGGTAATTAAGATGATTGTTGATAATGTTATGAAAAAGGTGGTAGCTCTAGAACTCTGCAGGCACCTTTGGTGAATTATCTTCATGACTCATTCTGAAGAGGAACTTTCACCTCAGGGGAACTCTACTAATTCATAGGCTCCTACTAATTTGGAGGTCATCTTGAGTTATAGGTTTACAAAAAAGTATTATACTAAAGGCAACATTCCCCCAAGTGGTTTTGGTGGGATAGATGCTAAGACTAGGTATTCTAAACACCTATCTTCCAAAGTGTCTAAAGTGGAGAAGACCCTTTTTTTTGTTGGAGACTTTTATTTGGATGACTCTGATGCAGAGAAAAAGAAGCTATAACTCTAGAGTGGTACTTCATCAAGAAAAATACCCAAACCAAAGGACATTCCTAGCTCCCCAAGGCTAGAAAGGACATGAAAAAATATATGCTAAGAACCTAGATCAACATCCTTAAAATAGCCATAACCTATGTAGAATACTTACTTTATTTTTTGGATTGATCTCTTTGTGGTTGGTTCGGGGCTATCGTGTTTTTGGTACTCTTAGTTTGTTTTGTTGGTCTTAGTGGCATCTAGTTGGATCTTTTTGTTGTATTGGGTTTCAAGCATTAGAATTTTTGAGTCATATTCTCTTCTGATGTCCTTGTTTTGGTAGCAGGGTTTTCAGGTTTTTAGGACCTTTTTGTTCTACAATATTTCCTCTTACTTTAATTTTAGTTAGCTAGCAGTGGTCCCCCATTGGGTGCCATTCCCATTTTCAATTAATTTGCTCACATGTATTGATGTTTTCCCTTTGTAAAAGGTTCAAATACCCTTTCAAAACCACTTCTTGTATCTAATAAAAAAATTATTTAGAAATTTTAAAAATATTTAATTACCTTGACTCAAAATTGGTGTTAGAGGTGGAAGGAATTATGGAGTAATGAAAGATATAATTGTATGAATGTAAATAGATTTTAATTTCTCACACTATAATGAGCATTCTAATAATAAGGTATGTCATAAGAATACATTTTAATTTATCATAATTTGATGATATCATAGTTCACTAAATAATGTACTCAATTTGTGTAATAGGTGGAGATTATTTAAACCTCATATAACTAATATAAAGGATAATCATGAAAAACATCAATGGATGATCTATGCTACAACCTTACCATACATAAAAAAGGAATTTAATCAAAATATCATGACCAATATATTAGTAGATTAAGTATTTTAAGGATTTAATAAAAATCTTTCATGCATGTACTAAATTTTTCACAAAATATAAAAACACTTGATAATTAAGAATTAGCATGAAATGACCAATGGGTCTAGATTGGGTGGAAAAAAGAGTTTCATATAGAAGACTAAGGTTCAAATATCTTGGGTGAATATTACTACTATGCATGGGTTTTAGATCAAGAAGTTGGGAGTGAAGAGTTTCATATCATAAACTAAGGTTTAAATTTCATGAGTAAACTTTAATATTTTACCCAAGCAATTTAGAACAAATGGTTGGGAGTGAATAATTTCACATCTATGGATGAACCTTAATATTTTTTGTGGTGTTTGGAATAATTTTTGGTATGTGAAGACTTTCACACTTTAATATAAGGTTTGAATCTCATGGGTGAACTGAAGAACATAAGGTTATACTGATAGGGGGGTGAACAGTATAAGATAAAAAATTTCTATTTTATTTCCAAATCAATAACTTAAAATAATATAAATATAGTAATTAAATAATGTATAAATCACCACACACATAAGAGACAAATATTTTATGTGGAAACTCCCTCTTGGGAGAAAACCATGGTAAAGATATTGCTTATATATTTTTCAATAAATTTTGTGGGCACCAACCCATAGGAGACACCAATCCTCTTGCTCAATTTTGTGGACACCAATCCATAGGAGACACCAATCCACTCGATCAAGTTTATGGACACCAATCCCCTTGATCAAGTTTATGGACACCAATCCACATGAGACACCAATTCCTTTTGCTGGTTCATGAGCACCAACTCACAAGAGACACCAATACCTTCTATTCAAGTTCATAAACACCAATCCACAAGAGACACCAATCTCCTTTGCTTAGGTTCATGGACACCAATCCACATGAGATACCAATCCCATCTACTCTGGTTCATGGACACCAATCCACAGGAGACACCAATCCCCTCTGCTCAAGTCTGCTCCAAAGCCTGCTCTCAAATATGCTCCAAAACCTGCTCTCAAATATGCTCCAAAACTTGCTCTCAAAAATTCTCAAATCTGCTCCAATATACTCCAAAACCTTCTCTCAAATATGCTCCAAAAACTTCTCTCAAAACTTCTCCAAAACCTACTCACAAAACCTGCTCAAATCTACTCCAAAACTTACTCTCAAATCTACTGCAAAATTTGTGTGTTGACTTGGAGATGCTAATACCTTGCTCTTCTTCCACTATCATGTGCACCTTTCCTTCTTCTTGAAATGGCTGAATTGTTCTTCTCTGTCAATTGAATGCTTGGGTGAATATGTGTACTTGACACCTTGACTTGTTCTAAATCTGCCTCAATGATGATGATCTTCCTCTTGCATTTGTTTTTCAAAGCTGGACAATAATTCTCTTTTTAATTCTTGATTTAAATATCAAATCAACCACTTTTAAACCCTTATAAATTATTTCAAAACATACACAATAAAGCTTAAAAATATCTCCCTATATCTCCCTTTTTAAACTTACACTATAAAACTTTATTCTAAAAACATCTTCTTTATATCTCTTTTTATGATTTGCAAAAATAGAACTTTATACTAACAACATCTCCCTTGCAAAAATGAAATCACAACATTATACCTTATATCTTCCCTTTTATAATTTACAAAAATTAAATCACAACATTACACCTTATATTTTCCCTTTTATAATTTACAAAAAACAAATCACAATACTATGCTTTATATCTCCACTTTTATAATTTGCAAAAATCAAATACCAATACTATGCCTTATATCTCCATATTTATCAAATTTAATAATGAAAAAATTATAAATACCTTGCACAACCGCGGATGGGATTTGATCCCTTGACCTCTAGAAGCACAGTGCACTAACTTGGGCTAGTGGCCAACTGCACTAATGCAACACATGAAACCAAAAGGTGTGAAACAATATTTAATTCCTTCAATGCTTTATTTTCAATTCTTCAGCAAAATGGCATCGAAGATATTCGACCTCCTAACCTCCTGCATGGTAGAAGTCTATGCAATCTATGAAACCGATTAAGATACCCCAATGGATGGAACCAAAGGTGCAAAAACAATATTTAAATCCTTCGTAGCTCTATCTTAAACACTTCAACAAAATGGTGTTGAAGAGATTTGACCCCTTAACCTCTTGCAACATAGCGCCCTAGTGCGAGCTAGGCTACCGACTAGTCTAACCACTCAATTGAGATAGAAGTGGCATGAACCAATGTTTAAAGTTTTCTTTCCGCTACGATGCTACCAAAACCTATGCTCCTCTCCTCCCTCCTTCTTCTCACTATCATTCTCCACTCGATCGATCTTCTTCGAATTGCTTGGCATTATTCAAAGTGAACTTAGGAGCTCATATTTATATGCTTCTTCATGCATGCCAAACAAAGTCATCCCAACATTTTTGAATATTTGAATTTTAAACCTTTTTCATGGTCGACCCATAATATTTAATTCTCTTTTTCATGGTGCTCTTAATTAAATAAATTGTTTTAAATAGGTTTTACTAAGTGAAACATTTTTTGGCAAACCATTAGCAATTGCTAGCTACATAATCATATACTAGATATGTTTCCATTTATTGATGGCATCCATATTAAATCATGTGTTGTAAGAGGGCACAATTATTCATAAGTATAAATAAATTTACATCTTGGGGAAGAATATAAGAGAAGAAGATACTTTTGGATATGAGGAGGAAGAAGAGACATTTTTAACCTTGGATAGCTTAGATTCTATATGAGATCTATTATATGGTTACCCTTATAATTTATTGCATGCCTTTTTAAAAGGTTAATATTTAAAGAAAATATTTATGGTTGAATATAATTCTGAAAAAATATCTAAAGCTTTTATTTATTATTCTATTTTATGTCTATGGGGTTTGGGGCAAATGGTTAGAAGTGAAAATTTTCACACTCTAAACCAAAGTTCTTATTGATGACCCTTAGCATTTAATCAAATGGAAGGATCTCAAGTGGTTAAATATGTCAAATTTCAATGCATATACTAGGGTGTAAATATGGCCAATTGATATGTATATAATTTCCAAGATGAGATTCTAATCCCATTGAAGAACCTTTGCATTTAATCAAATGGAGGGAGTTCAAGTGATTAAATATGTCAACCTTCAATGCAAAGAGTAGGGTTTAAATCTCACTAATTGATATATGTATTATACTCAAGATGTTTTAATATCATGGTAATGTGGTCATGATGTAATACAAGCAAGACCCATTTCATTACCATATAAAATAATTTAAAAAATCATATTATTTTATGGAAATTTATAAGATATTTTTTATTTATAGTATTATGGATTTATTTTTCAAAGGTTTTCTGAAAATTGAATGGCTAAAACTTGTAATGAGGGTTAAAAATCCTATCAAGACAACGCAATGGTAAAGGTATTGAGTTCTCCTTGTTAAGAACCAAGTTAAATTCATGGGGATGGTGCCCCTCGATGTGCTCCCAGTTGTATGCATTCAATTTTGATATTTTCAAGAATTTAAACATATTCTAAATCTATTAGATAACATAAAGCAACTTACATTAAATTGTATTAAAATAAATTAAAAATTAAGGAAATGTTTTTATTAGCTAAACATGTCTTATATCTAAATTCTAGATGTCAAAATATGTAAATATATATATATATATATAATAAATAAAAATTATAAGTTAATGGTCATATGGAGACCATCATATAAAACCTATATTAATATCTATCATTATTAACATATTATTTCAGAATGCTAAATTAGTATACAAGTCTTCCTTAGAAAAAAAAAATGTTGACATTTTGGTTATCTCTATGGAAAGGAATTTAATAATGTAAGACAAAAATCATACAATTTCCAAGAATCCCAATTTGAAAGACTGCTGATCTAAAACTATTACCTAAATGATGAATTTGGTTGTCTAATTTTTTATAAGCCCAAATCATTGAATGTTTAGATACTTTACAATTTGATTTCTCCAAAAAACTTTTAAAATGAAAGAATTACTTAAATTGAAAATTCATTAGAAATTTAATTATATAAATTTTTTTGTTATTCAAAAAATAGAACCATTAATCCAAAGATTTACCTTAAAATTTGAGCAAATTCTAGCAACTTAGTTAGAATTTGTAGTTTATAAAAGATTACCTAATTTTATAGAAATCTTATTATCCTATTTTGTAACTCAAGACCTAACCTAGAATGTCATAAAAATTTGTATAGAGTATCAAGGGCATATTAGTTCTACCTAAATCATGAGTCCCCTTATTCCTTAATGAGGTGTCACTTAAATTGATGTTTCCATATAAAAATATTCTCCCTCATGAAAAAAGTGCCTCCCTCCAAAATGAACACATCAATATTTAGAAGCTATTAGGTATTCAACCCATGGTTTTATAGATAGATAGATGTGGATTATATTAGGGCCACACCCATCAAAATGCCAAATTATTACATTTGTTATTAGGTCAATTACACCATATCTAGCTTATGCTTTTATCAAACATATTATTCATTTCCTTTTTTATCAAATAAATTCTTCATCTTCCTTAGAGTGTTATATTTCCCCAGTCATCTCTTTGACATAATTTGCATTAAGAGATAAAATATCACTTGGTTGTTTGCCTTCAAAAATTTAAATTTCACGAAACAATTGGTTAAATTATTTACTACCTGATTTTATTCTCTATAGATATGGTCACATTTTCAAGATATTACGTCTAATAATAGATGATGAACATCGACAATAATATTATTTTTATCCAGTCCCCACATCAAGTTTTATTGATAGTGTTAATGGTAATTTCTGAATCCCCCTCAATTGAAATATATTTCCTTCCATTTTCAATTAAAATTTTAATCCCTATAGGAACCGTCCTACCCTTTATATAGAGTTTAGTTGAAGTTCAATATTATTCTAAATGAGTAAGGAAAAATACTATCTCCACCAACTTTTCCCAAATTTTCTTTGGAAGCACCATCAAGATTAATTTTCATAAACCCAATTTCTAGGCATTTTCATTTTATCATAGATCAAACCAAATCCTTTGTTATAATTTCAATGTTGCATATGACTCTTTCACGTATATCTAAATTCTATAAACAAGTTGGTAGAACCTCTTTTCCTACACTTGAGACTTCCCATGATATGCACCATTTTTGTTAACATTTTGCAAAAGAGGTAATAATATGGTTCTAAACTTGGGCATGATTTTGAGATTTAATTTTATAAATTATATTATTCCTTTTAAGTCATAAATTCCAAAAAATAGTGACAAAACCAATCCTCCATATAATACATAATGCTTTAGCTTTGAAATAATTAATCCAAAATTTAATCAATATTTTCAATGTTGATGGAGCTACCCAATGTATTATCATATTTATGAAAAAGCAATCCCTAATGGTATGAACAAAGGAAAAATAAAGAAGTAAATGGTCTAATATTTTTAAATCCTTGTCACATAAGGAATATTTGAAAGTTCCATGATATCCTCTTCTTTATAGACTCTCTCTCCTCTAAGAATATTTATTTGAACCACTAACCAAAGAAATGTTGAGGCCTTGGAAAGTAGAAAATTTTGATTGATCTAAATCCTTATATTCAAACATGATTAAGTATCTACCATCATTAAAAAGTATTTTTGAAGAGCCTAAGAAACCCTAGTTTGAAGGATGTCAATGGTATGCATCGACGATATGGTAATGACCAATGTAAAGAAGGGGAAATCCAATCTATGTAAGAAGGTAATGTTGATAGTTATTTTCTTCTAGAGGAAGCCCTAGAGGAGAAAGGATGAGGTATATTGGTATTTTTAAGGAGGAGCAATAATAGGAGCAAGAAATGCGATAGGCGAGGGTTATTTTAATGTAGAATCTCCTAAGGATGGGATATTCTAACACTTCAAATCTAGGAGCAGTAGATCTAAATTCGACAATAGTATAAAGGTCAAAGGGAGGTGCTTCTTGGGCCAAGTTTTGAAGAGAGGTCAAAAATTGCATGAAGAGGGATTTGTTCTATCTCTATATCGAGATGAAAAGGTTTTACTCTTAAGGTCCCAAAAATTTTGGCTAACAAAGTGATTTAGAAAGGAAATAATTATTTGGTCAAGAAAGTTTTGGGCAACAGACCAGATTTAGATACAATAAGGAAGTGGGTTCAGGTTAAATAAAAACATATGGAGTAGGAAGTAGTGGTGGCTTTCCCTAATGTTATTTAATTTTAAAAATCTAGAGGATATGGAAAATGTTTTATTGAGGAACCCATGGTTTTTTAGGAAGAGGGTTATTTTTACAAAAATATAGCCAAGGCTTTAATCCAACCACAACCACTTTTCAATAAATTCCCTTATGGGTGATGAAGAACACAAGCTTAGACTAAGAGGGGGGCTAAAAAGTATAGCACCCACTTTTTACTTTCTTTCCAAACCAATATCAATTAGTTTCCTTAATTGCAATAACCAAATATAGCAGTGTGCATTAATGACATAGATAACAATAGTAAGCAAGTGCAAAAATAACCACACACAATTGAGACACAAGATTTAATGTGGTTCCCCTAATGTGGGTTAGTCCACAAGATAATATCCTTATAATATTTCACAAAAAAATAGGGATCCTTATCCCAATACAAATGATTACTTTGATCTACTCAAAGCTAGGCTATCCTAATCTACTCATGTAGGCTCCATTGATCTACTTAGCTAGGCTATCGATCGATCTACTCAGTTAGGCAATCCACTGATCTACTCAGCTAGGCTATCCACTAATATTCTTAGTTAGGCAATCCATTGATCTACTCAGTTAGGCAATCTTGATTTGTCAGGTGGGCTCTCCAATGATCTTCTCAGCTAGGCAACTGGTGTTGGTATGTTTTTCTATTTCTGTTCTATATCTTTCACTGCTCATAAATATGCCTCAATGCCTTCTCACAAGGCTCAAAAAATATTGCTCAAATATTGTCCCAAATTTGTACTCAAGGCATTCACAAAAAGGCTCAAACAATCCTGCTCAAATGCTATCCCAAATCTGTACTCAAGGCCTTCACAAAAAAGCTCAAACAATCCTGCTCAAATGTTGTCCCAAATATGTCCACAAATCTATCCCAAAATCCTTCTCAAAGGCTCACTCAATCATGCATAAAATATACCTCACATCTATCCAATAAATTATGTCCCAAAAGCCTTCTCAAAGGCTCATTCAATCATGCACAAAAGTTGCCTCAAATCTGTCCAAAAATTCTGTCCCAAAAGCCTTCTCAAAAGCTCAATCAATCATGCTCAATTAGCACTCAAATATCATCCATGAATCAACTAAAGCAAGGCTAAATGATGAACTCAACAATGAATGGAAATGTACTCTTCAATGGATGACAACAATGATCCAAAATAATCTCAACAATGTATGACAACTACTCTCTCAAATGGATGATAACAATGCTCAAAAATGAAATCTCAACTATATGGAAAATGAGCTCTCTAATGAAAACCTCTCCAAGAAATAAAAATAAGAAATTTATCCAACCAAGGACAATCTCCACAAGTTATAGCAATAGGTTCTCAATAATATCTTCCTCATGCAATTCCAATAAGCTCTCAAGAAACAAGCACAACTCCCTCAAGCAAAGAGCTCTCAAATAGCCAATAATGATCTCCTCAAAAGAAAGACAAATGTATCCACAAGTGACTAGAAAATAATCTCCTCAATGGCCCCAAATAGTAGAAATGTACTCAACAAGTAACCAACAATAATATCCTCTATAAATGGCAAAAAAATCCTCAATAATGACAATACTCTCAATGAAATCCACTAAAGCAATAATGAACAAAAGCATCAATTTTATCCACAAAATTGATTTTCTAATCCATCCACTTCTTCTTAATAGCCAAGGCACATAATCAAGAAATTTGTATTCAAATTCAAACCCTAACTTATGTGCATGTCTTCTAATTCAAGGTACCAATTAACTAGGTCTCAAGTTCCTAGTTTAATTTCATAATTAAATCATGCACTAGAACATATAAGAATTTCAACACTTTTAACCTTATGACTCCCTAATTTTATTAATACATACAACAAACACCTATGATTTTTATTTTTAATTCCACACCTTATAACTCCACATACAATAATCACAAATATTTAACTTCATACCTTATAACTCCCTAAGCACATACAACAATCATTTATATTTACTAAATACCTTATAACTCCCTAATTATAATAGAAATGATTTTTAATGCACCAAAACTTTTGCAATATCAAAATATTACCATGCACTAGAGATAAATACATTTTTAAGAATTGCCTTTGCTAAAATTAGCATGCCTTCACCATCTTCAAAATAGTTAATGCCTTGTCAAAAACAATGTGCCTTCACACCTTTGCGGGAGTCGAACCCTGTTCCTCTCACTTAGCACTGTGAAGTGCTTACCACATGGGCATCAACCCACGTTGGCATTTAATACCAAACACCCAAATTTTCCTATGATCAAATCTGAAAAATCAAATTGCCTTCCTTAGCAAAACACTTTGCCCCTGGAGGTAATTGAACAACGAACCTGCCTTGTGCAAATTTCATGTGCTACCAACTGCACTATAGACTCCTACATGATGTCACTTTCCCGTGATATATCCTTGACCTTGCTCTCAAACAAAATTTATTTTTATCTATTTATTCACTAATCTCCTTCCAACTATTCTCACTCATGCGCAATAACTCCCGATCTCTTATAAACAAAGGTTTTACCTTTTATTTAAATGCACCTCAATGCCTTCGAATGACGTTGGTAAATTTTATTAATCTCCCCAACCATTGCACGTCGGCGAATAATAAAATTCAATTTTAAACATTAGAATTATTAAATAATTTAATAATTCACCTCTTAACTTTGAATTGGGATATCTCCTTCATTATTTTGAATTTTTCCATGAAACATTTTGCACCTAGGTTTTATTTAAAAAACCTTTTCATCCATCATTATTTGGAGAAGTCTTAGCATAGTGGTTTTAAAGAAAAACCCTTTCTAATATTTTTAATAAAAACCATTAATATAATATTTGAAAATTTAATATTATATGCCTCTTGTGCCACAAAACCATGTATACATCCATGCTCTCCAAAATATCATAAATGATTATTTATGAAGTGATTTTGCCACCAAAACTCAATGTGATCCATGTGACATCAATGACAACACAAAATAACTCAAATTGTCAACAGGTGATTCTATTGCAACTTCCAATGGAATTTTGGAATGATAATATTATTCTCAGGATATCTGAAGTGATTGGAAAAATGATTGCTTTTGATTAAACTGCTAAATCCCATACCATAATGATAGTAGCATGTTTTTGTGTATTGGAAAATGTGGTTGAACCATTACCTAAATCTATTAGGCTAGTTTCATATTACATGGAATGGGAATAAGAGATTCAACATGAAACTCCTATTCCCTTGTGTAACCTTTGCAAAAGATTAGGGCATATTTGAAAAACATGCCCAAAAAATCCTAAGGAGAAAGTTATGAATAATAGAACTAGACAACCTTTGAGGGTTTGGAGGAAAAATAAACTAAGCAAGAAGTTCTAGGGAAAAAATAAATTTGTGAAAGTAGTAAGGGCCCATCTCCAAATAACTTTTATATTCTTGTTGCCCTTGATGTGGATGGCATTGTCGAAGGGGGAGAGTTTTTTCTAGAAACTCAAACTAGAGGTATTAATGAACCGATGACTGAGGCTTTTATTGAAAAGGGAAATTATTCTTTATTGCATGTAGATGATAATATTGATATAATTCCACACTCTTTGGTAGGGTTGAAGGAAAAGAGCATATAAATAAGAGTTTCAAGAGAAACCACTTCTTAGTAGAATGTGACATTGATTGGGTATGGGAGGAAAAAAATATTAACATTATTCAGAATGGGGTTGAGGATGAAAAATATGGAGGAAAACAAACTTCTCTTAGTGACTCAAATTTGGAAAAGGAGGAAAAGGTTATCCAAAACATATCTACTAGAAGTAGAAGGAAATCTAAGAAGGTTGATTTGGGAAATTTAGTTTCTCAAGGAAGGTCCAATTATTGGAAATTGAGAACCAAAACCATTTCTAAGGATGTAGTTGATAGGAAGCAAAGGATTTTGTCTTTGGGAGGAGGGAATCTTCTTCAACTTGATACAAAATGAGCTTTCTATCTTGGAATATTTTAGGTATGATTACCCAGGATAAACATAGGGTGCTTAGAGATTTAAGAAAGGAGAGGAGGGTTGATATTATTTTATTATAAGAGACTAAAGTGGATGATTTAAAATTTTAGAAGGTGAAGAATTCAATTTAGAAAATAGCTCAAGTGGAAATGGCTCCTACTAATGGTGCAGCTAAGGGTTTATGAACGTTATGGAATCCAAAGAGGATATAGGGACAATGTTTACAGATTAATGATAAATTTATTTCCATTTTATTCATATGATTTGAAAATTAAATTTAATAATTTCCTACTACCAACAAGAAATTATAACTAGCGCTCAGAATAATAGATAGCTAGACATTTTTCGTAGGACTGCCCAAACTGCCGAACTCGTTTTGGCCATATCTCACTCATCCGAACTCGGATTGAGCTAAAATTTTGAGGGTAGATGCCTGAAAAACCCTAGAACGTCTCCACCAATTTTCATATCATTTGGAGCAACACAGATCCTAGCGCATCCCTATGTGTGAACGATATATTTGGCAAGCGACTATGCGAGGGTTTCATCTGGGTTGAGTGCAAGCAGCTCCAGAGGTTGGTTTTTAGGGCCTTCGGGCCCTAGCGACCAATATTTTTGTGGTTTATGCTCAATATTTTAGCAAGAAATGTTGTAGGGGATACAAGATGGGTTAGAAATTTGTCTTTCAATAGATCATACTGTGAACTTGAGTGACAACGGCTTCCAATTTGCTGCACAAAAGAAAAGTGAAAACCATACCTTTCCATGGCATCTAGGGCAAGGATTAAAGAGACCACGAAATAAGTTTCAAGCAGTTGATCAAAAAATGGCTCATATCTCAAGTGAATCTGGTGCTAAGGTGCACCCACAAAATAATTCTACTGTGAAAACCCCTGTCAAGGGTAAGAATTTTGAAGACTCAGTCCCAAAAATGAATTTTAGGGATGCCCTTCATGGTGGACAGCCTCAACCCAATGCTAATATCAATATTAGGGCTTCTCATAAACCTCTAAGAATGCCTAAGATTGATCCCAGGAAAACGGAGTCGGGATGTCTTAAAGCAATTGATGGAACTCCTATTGTTAAGCTTGATATGGGTAACATTCAGTTCGGCATTGAAGATTTGGAAAAAAGAGGACTAATTTGTCGGTTCGTGGGTTTTCGTCCGAGTCTATCTACTTTCAAAGTTCTGGGCTACAAAATCTGGAAAACTAAAGGTGAGTTACAAATCTCTATTTATCCAAATGGTTATTTTCTTGTTTTATTTGCTAATAATGAAGATAGAGAGAAAACTTTTCAAGGGGGTCCTTGGTTTTTTGGAAGGGTAGGGCTTTTCATGAAGCCCCGGCATACTAAATTTAAAGCCGAAGAAGAGATGCCTTCTATAGCTCCCGTGTGGGTTAGACTCTTTGGCCTCCCTATTGAATTTTGGAATCCTACTATTTTTTCTTCAATTGGAAACTCTTTAGGAACTTTTATGATGACTCGCTGATTGTACTCAAAATTTTGAACATATTATTTATGCTCGAATTTGTGTTTTAATGGATTTTGACAAACCCCTACCTAAAAAGATCACATTACAATTTGGGGAAGACACTTGGGAGCAAGTAGTGGACTATGAGAACATTCCTTTTCGTTGTAGAATTTGCCATGAATATGGTCATTTGGCCAGTGCTTGCCCAAATAAAATTCCTGATCAAAAGAAAGAAGATATAAACTCAGAAGGTTTCCAAATACCTAAGAAGAAGAACACTTAGAAAAACCAAGTAATGAAGGATCAATCAAAGTCATTTGCTAATATGTTTGAAATCCTTTCCACAAATGATGTCCCAAGTGAGGAAGAGGAAATAATGGAAACTGAAATCTTAGAAACACAATTTAAATATGAAGGAAAGAACTCAGAGACAAACCAACAAATCAAAGGTTTTCAACAGAAAAAAAAGGAGAAAATTTACACAAGAAAAACAATATTTCAAATGTCAAAACTTCAAATAATGCAGGTCCCAATATAGACTCCATTGAACCATCTAGTAAAATTTTGGCTGTGTATGAGCATTCTTCAAGGTTAGAAGCCATCTCAGATTCAATTGGAATAAGTCAAGAAACAGGGAAAAAAAATTGAAGATGGATTCTAATCAAAAAGTAGGTCGCAAGACCAATCAATATCATATGGTAAAAGAAGGTGAAAAGCTTGTAGAGGAAGGTAAGATTAATGCCCTTCCCAACATTTTTAGCCCTGGTATTAATGAAGATCATCACTTGGAATATTAGAGGACTCAAAGGGAGTCTTTCAAAACAAAATGAAATTAGAAGAATGATTCAGATAAATCATCCACATCTTGTTTTCCTTCAAGAAACAAAGATGTCAATGGAGGATATGGACTTAATTGCCAGAAAAATTTGGCCAGCTAGAAAAGTGGTTTCCCTCAGCTCCCAAGGGACTTCGGTGGCATTGCTTGTCTTTGGGACCCAAAAGAGGTAGTTATTCACCATATGGTTGGCAGTTGGGGTTTGTTGGCTATAGCTATTCAAAGTAGACATTCCAACTAGATTATGCTCTGCATTATCGTTTATGCCCCGACTTATTTGGAGGAAAAAAGAAGAAAGTGGAAGGATATTACTCATATTATCTCTCATTTTCCTAAAGCTTGGATCTTGATCGGAGGAGATTTCAATACCATCCTCTCTCTGGATGAGAAAATGGGGGGAAATAGAAATTTGGACAAAAGTACTCACCTCATGAGCGAATATATTGCAAACCTCCATCTTGTGGATATCCAACCAGATAATGGCCTTATGACTTGGTCTAACAGAAGGCAAGGCTTAGCTTGTATAATGGAGAGATTGGATAGGTTTTTGCTCTCTGAAAATTTCTTAATCCATGGTCACATTCCTAAAGTGAAGACTCTTAATAATGCTGGTTCGGATCATTGGCCACCATGGTGGAAATGTGGAAAACCAATGTGAGTTTCTCTCCTTTTCATTTTCAATTAATGTGGCTTAGAGACATTTCCTTCAGACCTCATGTGCAACAATGGTGGAAGGAAGGTAAACCTAGGCATGGGACTAAGATGTTCTGTTTTGCCAAAAGACTCCAATACATTAAATCCAAAATCAAGACTTGGAACTGGAAAGAGTTTGGGGATGTTCATAAAAAAAACATGAAGTTATTGCTCATCTTGAAAATTTGAATAAGAAAATCCATTTAGATGGCCTCACAGAGAAGAGAAGTGCAGATGAAATTAAACTCACGACTTAGAGGAATGGGAAAAAAGAGAAGAAATCTTATGGAAGCAAAAATCTAGAATTCAATGGCTCAAAGAAGGAGATCGAAACACAAATTTCTTCCACAAATCTCTTCTAGCTCGAAGATCTCACAACTTTATTTCTTCCTTAAAATCAGATTCTGGAGATGTTGTTTATACTTGGGATGGCATGAACTCTATTGTTGTTGATTACTTTTCCAATATTTTTGCTGCTACTCCTCTTGACTCACCTTCACAACAAAATGTTCTTCAAGCAATCCCTTCTCTTATCACTTCTGAGGAGAACTCTATTTTGACTGCTCCTGTTACTATCAATGAGCTTCAACAAGTAGTTTTTAAAATGCAAAAAGGGAAAACCCTGGGTCCTGATGGTTTTCCTATTGAGTTCTACCAAGAGTTCTGGGATATCCTTCATGTTGATTTATTAGAGGTGGTGGAAGAAGCCAGGAAATCCAAAGAAATTTTGAAGGTTATCAATAAAACTTATATTACTCTTGTTCCAAAAGCTCAAGAGGTTGATCATATCTCAGCTTTTAGACCTATTGCTTTATGTAATGTTCTTCTCAAAATTATTACTAAAATCATGGCAGAAAGGTTGAAGCCTCTTTTGCATAAGATTATTTCCCCAGAGCAAGGGGGATATGTGGAAGGACGTCAAATAGTAGATGAGATAGTTCTTGCTCAGGAAGCCATCCATTCCATGGATATGCAAAATTCTCCTTCTATGTTCATCCGGTTAGACTTATCCAAAGCTTATGACAGAGTGGATTGGCACTTCCTTATCAAAGTTTTGAGGCAATTTGGTTTCTCTAAGGATTGGATGGATTGGATTATGGGATGTATCTCTTCAGTTTCCTACTTAGTTCTTATCAATGGCAGGCCTTCTCAGCCTTTTCCTAGCTTCCAGAGGTATTAGGCAAGGTGACCCGCTATCCCCTTATTTATTCATCATTCTTGTTGAATGCTTGGGTAGGACTATAACCAAAAAGAGGGAAAACAAAACCCTTGAGGGAGTTACCATTGCTCATGGAGCTAGACCTATCTCTCATCTTCAATTTGTGGATGACTCTACCCTTTTAGGTAAAGCTACAGTTAAGGAAGCTTCTAATATTAAGCAAATCATTAGCTATTTTTCTAAGGCTACTAGGCAGTTGATCAATGAAGACAAATCTAAAGTTATTTTCTTTCACCGCTCTACTAGACAGGAATCCATGGTCTTGGATAAATTAAGATATAAGAAGACCTCTCTTCCAATCACTTATTTAGGTATTCCCATAAATATTCAAAGGCAAAAAAATAAATATTGGAATTGGTTGTTGGACAAAGTCAAGAAGAAAATTGGAAAGTGGACCAACAAGTGGCTTTCTTCTGGGGGTAGAATCACCTTGGTAAAATCAGTCCTTCAAGCTATTCCTATTTATGTTTCTTCCGTTTTGAATATCCCAAAGGTCGTTCTTCGAGAATTGGATCAAATCAGTCATCGTTTCCTTTGGAGTGGTACTAAGGAGAAAAGAAAATGGGCCTTGGTGAAATGGGATACTTTATGTCTTCCTAAGAGTGAAGGGGGTTAGGATTCCGGTCTTCAATTAATAACAACAAAGCTTTAGCTGCTAAATTATATTGGAGGATGTTGCATAACCCCAATGCTCTTTGGGCCAATAATCTCCGTGCTAAATATGCTCGAGAACAAAAGTCCTGAAGACCTTGTTCGCTATCAACTTCCTACCAAAGGTTCTCCCATTTTAGCAGCTCTTAAGACTGGTGAGGATTTGATAAAGAAAAAATTATTTTGGATCATTCATAATGGTCAACATGCAAATTTTTGGACAGATTCTTGGGATGGTCACAAGCCTTGGATGGAGGAGCTTCACCGAGCTAATTGGATAAAGGTGGCTAATTACTTGTCGATACCATACTCGGTAATTCAAAGGTTGGTAGATATTGGATCCCTATTGAGGACCGGCCTATTCAAATCCCAGAAAGGCAAAGACAAGATATCCAAGGCATCCTTCATATGAGATCCCTCTCTTGGTCCCATGAAAAAGATTGTTTTGGATGGAACAACACTACTAAGGGTGAGTATTCAGTTGCTCAAGGTTATTTGACCTTATGCCATAATAATCCCAACCATTCTTCTGACATATTTTCTCAATTGTGGGCTCAAAAGCTCTGGCCTAAGGTGAGGTTCTTTAATTGGCTTTTATTGCATCGTAGGGTGCTTATCGGTGAGCAACTTATGAAGCATGGTTTTCATGGCCCTTTTAGATGTGAAATGTGTGAAGAGAATGTAGAAAATATCAACCATATTTTTATTGAGTGTACTTTAGCCTCTGAGCTATGGAGGAGAATGGCAACTTTACTTGGCTTACAAGTGGTCCAATTTTTTCACTTTTGAACAACTTTGGAGGGATTGGCCTAATCAAGAGGGTGTTGATCATTTTATTAGGCAGTTAGTTTGGATGGGTTCTACCATTCTTCTTTGGAATATTTGGAATGAAAGGAACAACCAAATTTTTAATCAAGATAGGAAGGATATTCACTATATTTGGCAAAAGACCATAGCCAACTTAGTTGAATCAGTCCATCAACTCCTTAATCACCCCCAAAACTCCCACCAAAGATGGGATCAAGTGATGCAAAGATTGAAGATTAAACCTTCTAAGGGCAACCAACTTAAAGGGAATGTGAGTATTAGTAAGATGGATAGGACTAGAAATTGGCAACCTCCTCCTAAGGATTTTGGAAAAGTCAATACTGATGGAGCCTCTAGAGGGAACCCTGGAAAAGCCATAGTGGGAGGAATTGGTAGACTTTCAGATGGCTCCCTGGTTTTTACTTTTGCTGAGAATTTGGGTATTCTTTCCAATAACCTTGCTGAGGGGTATGGTATCCTTAGAGGCCTTCAGGAGGCTACTAAGGTTGGATGGGAAAAGGTGTTAGTTGAGTCTGACTCTCAACTTATGATTAATCTCTTGAAGACTCCTTCTAAGAATCATAAGGTGGATTGGAGAATAAAAAGAATTATTGAGAAGATTCAGTTAATCCAGATGGGATTTTTGAAAGTTGATTACAATCATGTGGTCAGAGATCAAAACAAGAGTGCTGATGCTTTAGCTAATTGGGCTTTGGACAAAGGTGATCTTACTTGTTATGGCCACCCTCCTATATGGTGGGCTTCTCAAATTAGGGAAGCTCTTCTTTCTATCATTTCTTTGGATGGCTCCAGCTCTAAAGGTACCTAGTTTCTTCTTGTTTTTTTTTTTTGTTTCTCTTTGGTTCATTCAGTTTTTTTAGTTCCCTAGCTCATTCTATTCTTTATTTTGTTTCCTCCGTTGATTCTTGCATTAATAGTCTTCTGGTCTAGATAGGTCATTGTTTTGTTCATTTTTTTTTCTTTTGTCTTCTTTGTTTTTTTGTTTAGTTTTTTAAGGTGGGTGGGTTCTTTTGTTTTGTTTTGTTTTTGTGTTCTTTGTGTTGTTTTTTGTTGTTCTTGTGTTTTTGTTGTTTTGTTTTTTTTTTATGTTTTTTGTTATTGTTCTTGTGTTTTTTTCGTTCTTGTTCTTGGGTTTCTCTTTGTTTGTGTTATTTCATTTTTTTATGTGTGAGTGTTTTCTATGTTTTTTGTTTTTGTTTATTGTCTGTTGTTGGTTGTTTTTATTTTTTTTTTATTTATTTTATTTTTTAGGTTTTGGTTGTGTTTATTTTTCATGTTTTTTTGGGTTATGTCTTTGTAGTGTTCTGTTGTTTTTGTCTTGTTTGTGTTTTGTTATGTGGTTCTTGTGTTTTTCTATGTGGTTTGTGTTGTGGTTTCTTTTATCTTATTGTGCGTGTTTGGTTGTGCTTTTGGTTTTGACACACTCAAGGAGCATGTTTTTTATTTTATTTTATTATTTTTGTTGTTATTTACTTTTTTTAATTTGGTTTTGTGTGTTTGTTTGCTCCTTGAGTATGTCAAAGGTGGTAGGCCAGGTCCGAGTCCTGGGCATTTTTGGCGGAATGGATACCCCTGCCTCCTTGGGTCTTACTCGAAAGTGGCATCCCTTTTGGGATGTTTTCCACAAATAAAAAAAAAAAAACTATAACTAGCAATCTAGTAGTCTATTTAGACTATTACTATTTTGGTCAAAAACAGTTGTATTGTTTAGAAAATGTAGAATTTGATTTGGAAGAATACAAGTTGTTTTTTGAGCCTAGATTGATTCATTTTTTTCTTGTATTTCCAATAGTTGTAATAGGGAAGGGTCCCTTTCAAAACTCTATTATTTAAAATAGCAAAAAAAGGTGTCTACCATTATTAGTTAGATTCTAAACCAACTCATTCTTTTGTGTAAAAATAGACAAATACAACTCTTGAATTATATTTTAAACCTCATTTATAATTTTTTTGAATTTCTCTCCTTCAACTAGGTTACTAATAAAAATCCATGGTTTGGTGTTGCTCACCTTAATATAATATTTAACCTTTGGATTTTTACAAACTAGACATGTCTAGGTTTCCATTTTGAGTCAAAGATAAGGGGATAAGTCTTCAAGAAATCACAAAAAAATCCAAGAAATACTATCATATGCTTTTTTCATATCTAATATCATAAGCATACCTAGGTTTCCCATGGAATTAAGAGAATGCATGGTCTTATATGCGATGAAAATAATTTTGTTTTCTATAGCACGAAATTTTTTGGTGTTTTTATCTCCTTCCTTGACCTTATTCTCGTTAAAATTTTGTAAACAATATGACACCTTCTTTTTCAATGAATTATGATAATAATAAACTAATTATTTTTCTTATACATATAAATCCTAGTCCATTCCATTGATTTATACAATCTCTTGTAAATGTTTTATTTTGGATTCAATTTCCTTTTTTCCTTAAAAAAATGTTACTAAAATATTTAGCTTTCCAAATATTCATTTGACCCTTTAGATATTTCATATTTTGAACAAAATTTCATATACATGATCCTTCAAATTTTGCTTTATCCCACCATAACATAACCATCTAGAAGAAAGTGGGGTCTTGTAGCCATACAGACTGGAATCAAAATAGATTTGGATGATCATTATATAGTAAACCACAAGTCAAAATAATGGGTTTTTTATATGATCTTACTTGTAATAAAATAAAATAAAAATTGTATAATATATTTACAGCCATGTGTTGGATAACAAAAATCTATCCAATATTTTTCTATATGAGTTTTGTTAATCCATCTATTATACCATGTATACTGATAACTTGAAGGAATAGAATCCTAAAGGCCATGCAAACTAACAAATGAAGAAAAATTTAACATTGATGTAGACCATCCATGAGTACCACCCTTCTTCCTCAAAGGAGACAAAACCATGTTGAAGTCACCCCCAATAATACATAGGTCATAATTATGAATCATCATTGTGTTTAACAAAAATGTGCTAAGTCCCTTCCAACATCTTTCATGAGGAGTAGCTATAGTTGGAGTATATACATTTATAACACCAACTTTAACATTTTCCTCTTTCCAAAAAAATGTTTAGAAACGCAATTAATTTTTGCTTCTAATAATTATCCATCATATTTGTGTTTATCCCATATTATCACAATACTATGGAAGCCCCTCTAGAAGAAACTAGTAGGAAACCCCAATCTCCAAAAAATTGTAAAGGTATACTTACATTTCTCACTACTTTATTTTATTTCTTGTATTGAAAACACTTATGACTTTAATCATTTATTAATTATTTAATAACTTATACTTAGGGGTCTTATTTATACCCCTAATAATCCATGATACCATTTTCATCATCACCTTTTATTTTAATAATTGACTTAGCTCCACTTCTTATTAACACCTATGATAGTTTTATTTGGATTCTCAAATAGATATTCCTTTGAGTTTTCTTTTATCTTTGTTCATGCTTTGATGACCTTCCTCTCCTTTTTCCATTCCCACCAACACTTTCATCCTCATCAATATTTTCTATTTTTTCATATTTTCATAATGAGACTTGTATTCTAAATGTTTATGATGTCAAAAATAATCTAAAATGTAGGGAAGAGCCTCATAAACACTTTCTTATTTATGCTTCCTCATAAACCCTAAAGTGCAAGGATGGTCCTCTATAGTAATTACTTTCTTGAGTTACCTTAGAAAATCTAAGTTTCAATGGATATCCTCCATATGTATCTCTTTATTATGTTGCTCTTGAAAACCTAAAGTGTAATGGATAAACTATGCTACATGCATTTTTATTGTAAGGAGAGAATTTTATAATACTTGAGGAAAAAGGTTCGAGGTTTTGACCAATTGGTTCATCCAAACCCCAACCCCATAAGGGGGGCGGAGGTCCAAGGTTCAAATCTCGGGCCTCATCGGACTGAACGCTTGTCCCTTTCCTGGTGCTTTCAATGACGTAAAAGGTTTAAAATGATTGTGGCATGGTGGTTACAGGTGATATTCTCACAATGACACTGAGAGGGGGGGTGAATCAGTGTAACTATTTAAAATATTGAATCTTCTATTCTTAAAACTTAATACTGCTAGCTTAAAAACAAATAAAGCAAATATAGCACAAGAGCATCACACAACACAGGATTTAACGAGGTTCACCAATGTGGCTACTCCTCAAAAATGACTGTTTGGACTACAATCCAAATCCAGTCTTTGCAAGGATTCTTTCTTTACAAATGATTCTCCAAAACCCACTGGAAGGAGCACCAACCCCTGATTTTTCTGTTGCAACAGATAGGAGCACCAACTCCTTTTACCAAGCACCAACTTGGATTTCAAATTTTAATAAAATATTGACATAGAAATGCCTTCTCTATTGCAAGACCCCGACCGGTCCTTAGCTCATTCAATTTTGTCACGAAGCATAAAAAGAATAGTTACAATCTCAAGATCTTCTTTTTCACAGTCAAAACCTCTCTACTGATTTTTCAATAAAATTGCATTCAAGTTCAGGTTCTTGTTCTTTCACTATGCTTCGAACAACACCCTTTCCACAACCTTCTCTCTTTTATTTATTTTTCATGAATATTCACGGTTGCAGTAACCTCCTACTGTGCTTGTTCGAGTCTTTTTATATGATTTTCTCGAATGACTCAATTTTTAAAACGGCTCGACTTTCCCTCCTAATTTCCATGCATTCTCGGCTACGGTCAATGTGTCAAACCCACTCTGACATGTTCTGCCTTTTAGCCGCTTTCTTTCTGACTCACTCTGACATTCTGACAGCCTTTTTCTCTGCACATTCTGACAGTATTTTTCTCTGCACTTCCTGACAGCCTTATAGCGCATTTCGAAGCTCTCTGATTCTTTTCTTCCAAACTATATGAAACTGCTCTCTTAACGCTTTTGCACTTTCTGATGACACTCTTTTCTATACTCCGTCGATCCTTCTATTCTACCCGAAACCGCCGTATCTCGATATGCACAACCATCGAGAGGATTTCTTGTTTGAAGAGATTATCTCGGAATATCACGCTTATGACAGCTTGCAGCATCAAGACCCTGCAATAGCTGTTCTTTTATTAAATGCATTGCATCGTAACTTCCCTTGTCACTCCAGTTAACAATTGCAGTATTTTCTCTAATATTTCCCCAACACCTATCACTGGGAACTGTAGATCTGACTCTAGTTAACTCTACGTAACTGGCGCTATTTTGACACCTGTCACAGTGCATGCATTTTTGGCCTTTTTCCCGCCAAACTGTTACCTGTCGCGATATCGCGACGTTTTTCGCCTCCTGGACCTTCTCTCTGCATGCACCCGTGAAAATGATACATGTCGCGAAATCGTGACACTTTTCGCTTTCCAGCACCTTGCTCCGCTTCCACCCGCGAAAATGAAACATGTCGTGAAATCGTGACACTTTTCGCTTTTGCTGACGTCATGTTCAAAGTTGTCATGAAATCGCGACGCTTTTGGCTTCCAGCAGCTTCTCTCGCAACTTGTCACGAAATCGTGACACTTTCAGCTATTTCTAACGTCATCACCAATATTGTCGCGAAATCGCGACGCTTCTGGCTTCCAACGACTTTTCTTCCACCTTGTCGCAAAATCGCAACACTTCTCAGTTTTGCTGATGTCATCCTCCGACTTGTCGTGAAATCGCGACGCTTCTGGCCTCCGTACAATTCTTTCTTCATGCAACCGCGAAAACCTTACTTGTAGCGAAATCGCTACACCTTTTGCCTTGCATTTCGAAGCTGTAACGAAATTGCTACACTTCTCCGCCTTGCATTTTGAACTTGTAGCGAAATCGCTACACTTTGCCGCCTTGCATTTTGAACCTGTAGCAAAATCGCTACACTCTTGCATTTTGTATTTTGGACTTGTAGCGAAATCGCTACACTTTCTTGACTTATCACTTTTTCTTTGCTTTTGCCAACGAAATTGCAACATGTAGCGAAATCGCTACGCTTTCTTCACTTTGCTGCTTTGCCTCCAACATGTCACGAAATCGTGACGCTTTTCATGAACTTTCTCTCCTCCTTTTTGTCGCGATGTCGCGACACTTTGCGCCCTTAGTGCTTTTCTTTCGAAACTGTCGCGATATCGCGACACTTTCTCATGCACTTTCTCTCTCATCCTTTTTGTCGCGAAATCGCGACAATTTTGCTTGCGCCTTCTCTCTCCTCAGCCATGTCATGAAATCGTGACAATTTTGCTTGTGCCTTCTCTCTCCTTAGCCATGTCGCGAAATCACGACAATTTTGCATGCATTTTCTCTCTCCTCCGTTATGTCGCGATATCGCGACAATTTGGCATGCATTTTCTCTCTCCTCGGTTTTGTCGCGAAATCACGACAGAAAACATGTCGCGATATCGCGACAATTTTCTTCCTTGTATTTTTTTGCAAATTTCTGGATCTGGGTCCCCTCTGTTTTCCTTGAAATTCACTGCACTTGATCTGACTGACCTCTGAACTGCCTCAACCGCACCATTCTGTCTCGTGTTGACAACAATGACAATACTTTTGCAATGCTTTTGCTGCACCTTGCTCAACAATCTCCCCCTTTGGAATTGTTGGCAACACACCGTAACCTTGCTCAATTTCTTCTCCCCCTTTGCCAATAATACCAAAGGGCTCGCCGCAGACTCCCCTCGAGTCTATGCACAACATTCTCAGGCATAATGCTCCCCCCGAGAATGTGTTCCCCATAGCTAGTCGCTGCTTGGGAAGGGTGACTACTCCCAACTTACCCCTAAGGTATTCAAAAACTTCCTTGGGCAAAGGTTTGGTGAATATGTCTCGCTACTTGCTCCGTAGTTGGAACAAACTCCAATTTGACCTCTCCTTCTCGCAACCTTATCCTTCAAGAAGTGATACCGGATTGCAATATGTTTGGTGCGGGAATGCATGACCGGATTCTTTGAAATGTTGATTGCACTAGTGTTATCACATTTGACCGAAATGGGCTCATGAAGTGAATACCTAGATATTTCAATGTTTGTCTCATCCATAGTATTTGTGTACAGCATGTTGTTGCCGCAATGTATTCTGCCTCGACTGTGGATAGAGAGACTGATTCTTGCTTCTTACTGTGCCATGCTACCAATTTATCTCCAAGAAAAAATGCTCCTCCACTTGTACTTTTTTTGTCATCAATACATCCTGCCCAATCAGCATCATAATAGGCAAAAAGAGTGAAATATTTTCCTTTTGGATACCATAGTCCATACTCCATAGTGCCCTTGAGATACCTGAAGATCCTTTTCACAGCTGTTACATGAGTTTCTTTTGGACTAGCCTGAAATCTTGCAACCATGCAAACTGCCTGTAAGATATCCGGTCTTGTGGCTGTCAAATACAGCAGGCTCCCAATCATAGATCTGTACATTGTTTGATCAACATCTGGAGATTTATCATCCTTGCTCAACTTGCAGCTTGTTGTCATGGGGGTGCTCACCGGCTTACTATCTTCCATGGTGAACTTTTTCAACATTTCTTTCACATATTTAATTTGAGAAATAAAAATCCCTTTTTCGGTTTGATTAACTTGCAATCCAAGGAAATATGAAAGTTCACCTATCATAGACATTTCAAACTCTTTCTCGCATTTTGTTTTCTATGTCTTTGCATGATTCATCATTGCTCGCTCCCAAAAATTATATCATCTACATAAACAACAAGGACAATGAAATTGCCATTTTCAGTTTTCACATATAAATTGCTATCCACCATACCTTTCTTGAATCCTTGCTTAGTGAGATAGCTGTCCAATCTTGCATACCAAGCTCTAGGTGCTTGTTTCAAACCATACAATGCTTTCTTCAGCTTGCAAACAAAGTTAGGATTATCACAAAGTTGAAAACCATCAGTCTGTTCAATATATACTTCTTCTTCAAGATTTCCATTCAGAAATGCTGATTTTACATCCATCTGATAAACCTTGAAATTCTTATGAACAACTAAAGCCAAAAATAGTCTTATTGCTTCAAGTCTGGCCACAGGTGCAAAAGTCTCTTCAAAATCAATCCCCTCAACTTGAGCATATCCTTTGCAAACTAATCTTGCTTTATTCCTTACAACCTGTCCGTCTTCATTCAATTTGTTTCGAAATATCCATTTAGTACCAATTATGTTTTTATTTTCAAGCCTTGGTACTAATTCCTAGGTATTATTTTTCTCAATTTGATCTAGTTCTTCATTTATCGCCTCCATCCAAACTTTCATCTGTGCTTGCTTCAATAATATTTTTGGGCTCAATACTGGATAACAGAGAATAGTTATTTACTACTCTTCTTCTTGTCCGAATGCCAACCGTAGGGTCCCCAATAATCTGCTCTTTGGGATGATTTTTCTGCCAACTGCCTGCTCGAATTTCCTGTTTTCTTCTCTTTCCAAATCATCCGAATCTGATTTCTGTCTCTCTTCCTTTTCTTGATCTTCATCTTCTTCAATAAATTCTTCATAGGTTGGGTAGTTTTCATTATTGCTGATTTCTTGTTTCCTGCCTTCATCAACCTTCACATCCGCACTCTCCACAATTTTCTTTAGTCTTTTGTTGTAGCATGTGTAAGCTTTACTTTTTGTTGAGTAACCAAGAAAGATACCTTCATCAGCTCTATCTTCGAATTTTCCAAGATTGGCTTCAGTCCGTTTAATGTAACACTTGTTGCCGAACACTTTGAAGTATTTTTTTGTAGCCTTTTTGCCAAACCACAGCTCATAAGGTGTTTTGCTTTCATGCGGCCTTAACATACACCTATTCTCGAATATAGACTGCAGTATGAACCGCCTCTTTCCGTAACCTCGTCAGCAATTTTGCTCTCTCGTTAACATGGTCCTTGCCATTTCCCGCACGCTCTGTTCTTTCTTTCAACTACTCCATTCTCGCCGAGGTGTTCTTGCCGCTGAAAACTGTCTTCTTATTCCATGTTTTTCACAGAATTCGGCAAACTCATTTGAAATAAACTCTCCTCCTCTATCAGATCTCAAGCATTTAATTCTTTTTCCATATTGATTCTCAACAAGATTTTTGAAGGTTTTAAACATCTCAAAGGCTTCTGATTTCTGTTTCAGAAAGAGTACCCATGTCATTCTGGAAAAATCATCTATACACAGCATAAAATATTTGTATCCATTTATGCTTTCTGTCCTCATGGGTCCACACAGATCAATGTGAATCAGTTCTAATGGCTTGCTTGTGAAATACTCTTTTGCTTTGAAAGTAGATCTGGTTTGCTTCCCCTTTTGGCATGACTCACAAATGTTGTTTGATGGTTTACCAATAGTGGGTATGTCTCTTATCGCTCTTTTCGAGCTGATTTTTACCAGATTATCAAAGCTTATGTGACCGAGTCTTTTGTGCCACAGCCAATTTTCTTCTTCCTGTCCAACCAAGCAAGTTCCTTCTAAAGTCTCCGAGAGAGTATACAAATTTCTAGAAGTTCTCAGTCCAGTGGCTATTAACTTTCCATTTTTTGTCTTTCTTACTTCACAGCCCTCCTTCTTGAAAATTACTTCATGACCTCTGTCACAAATCTGACTTACACTCAGTAAGTTATGCTTCAGTCCTACCACAAAAAGAACTTCCTTAGAGTTGATTTTACCGTCACTTAACTTAACTGATCCTTTACCCACTATCTTTGCTCCATCATTGTTTTCGAATTTTACGTAACCACCTTCGTATGTCTCGTAGCTTGTCAAACTTCTCGTTTGTCTCCTCGTCATATGACTCGGAGCATCCACCGTCCGTAATCCAAGGTGCAGATTTATTCTGGGCTTTGAGGGCTGTTTGAACGATCAGAGATTCCTTGTCTTTCTTCGGTTGCTCCTTTTCTTTCCACTCGTGATTTGACAACAGATCCGGTCACTTGCTTTACCTTCTCCCTTTCATTGGCTTGTGATACTTTTTCGAGAAATTTTCTGTTCTGTTTTGATCCAGCTTGATTGATACTTTCTTCCCCGGTATTTATTTCCTGCAAAAGAGCTACGACAATTCCTTGCAATATGTCCGAAGTTATGACAGCTTATAACATTCTACAAAGATAATCTATCAAAGGAGAAAAAAATATTTCTACTAGTAAAATTTCTTTGTTTTACATTATATCTACGACTTGAGATTTTATGACCATATGCATTGCATTTAAAACAATAACCAAAAAAGGAACGAGTGTACCCGGGTAATGGTTGTTGCCATGTTGTAGTAGGAGCAATGGGTCTTCTTCTTCTTTGATATGTGACTTTGGTAAATCCATCATTTGCAGATCTCCTTTCAAGCTTGGACTTATTGCTTTCTTTTGCATGATACTGTTTATCTTGATCAACCTTGATCTTGTCTTTATTCCTAATTGGTTCTATAGTTACAGCCTTTGAGTCCTTTGAGGATTCTCCTTCATCAAATCCTAAACCAAATTTGATACCCGTAGGCCTTTGATCATTTAACATTTTATTCAGCTTCGCAGAACTGTCTTCAAATTTATGATGACAACTTCGTTTCCGATTCATCTCTTCTAGCTGCAATCTTAATCCAACTATGTCTTCTTCTAGCTTGTTGCACTCATTTATTTTCACGGTTATATGTGCTTCAAAATCTTTAGACTTTTTCTTATATTTTTCAGTTTGTACTTTCAAACTGATTATTAAATTGCTAGCATCCTCAAATTTCCTTGAAATATTTTTATTTCTTTTCCTTTCTGCACTTAACTCTTCAAGTGCAACAACCAACTCACCTTCCAGATCTATCTCAGCCTCATCCTCTAATTTTTCTTCACATTCCTGGGTTTCTTCTGTTCTCTGTTCTTCAAAAGCCATGAACAAGGCTTCACCAGTTTCTTCTTCTGAGTCCTCACCGGAACTATCTTCGTAAGAGTCAATATTATTTGAAATGAAGCTTTTCTTCTTGAAGTTTCTTTTTCTAAACTGCGGTTTCTTTTTCCAGACTTTTCTTTCTTGGTGTGTCCCTTCATCACTTCTATTTTTCTCATTCATTGGGCATTTTGTTGCAAAGTGCCCGATGCCTCCACAGTTAAAGCACTTGAACGGCAACTTACCTCTCGTACTTTCCTTTTCCCTTTACCAATTTTCTAACAAAATTTGCTTCAGTTTCATCTGTAGATTCTTCTTCCTCATATTCTTGTTTAGATTTTATATTTTTCTGTGCTTGAAAAGTCGCTTCTCTGTCTGAGGGCTTAGTTTGTCCAATCCTCATTTCATATGCTGTTAGAGAACCATGCATTTCATCCATACTGAAAAAATTTAAATCTTTTGCTTCTTCTATGGCAGAAACCTTTGCATCAAACCTTTTATTTAGAGTTCTTAGTACCTTCTTCACAACGACTGCATCTTCCATTTCTTCCCCGAGTCCTCTTATTGCATTGATGATTCCATTTACTCTCAGCAGATAGGCTTCAATGTTCTCATCATCGGTCATCTTTAATGCTTCGAACTGGGCACGATGTGTTTGCAGCTTAGCTTCCTTGATTTTGCTATCTCCTTCATGAATGCTTTGCAGTTTGTCCCATATGTCTTTAGCAGATTTGCAGTTCATGATGCGTATCAACTCACCGTCTACTAATCCACACATAATAGCATTCTTGGCTTTCGAGTTGTTCTCAAAGGAACAGAGGGTATGGTGTATCCATTTTCAACAGATTCCCAAATGTCATAACCCAATGCACATAGATAAGTCTGCATCCTCGGCCTCCGTAAAGAATAATTTGTTCCATCGAACAGAGGAGCTTTGTTAGAAGAAAAACCTTCACCATCGGCCATTGTGTTTATTCCAAGATCACCTTAGCCGATTAAGCTTGTACAGGTGCCTGGCTCTGATACCAATTGATATTCTCACAATGACACCGAGAGGGGGGGTGAATCAGTGGTAACTATTTAAAATATTGAATCTGCTACTCTTAAAACTTAATACCGCTAGCTTAAAAACAAATAAAGCAAATATAGCACAAGAGCATCACACAACACAGGATTTAACGAGGTTCACCAATGTGGCTACTCCTCAAAAATGACTGTTTGGACTACAATCCAAATCCAGTATTTGCAAGGATTCTTTCTTTACAAATAATTCTCCAAAGACCCACTGGAAGGAGCACCAACCCCCGATTTTTTCGTCTGCAATGTATAGGAGCACCAACTCATTTTACCAAGCACCAACTTGGATTTCAAATTTTAATAAAATATTGACATAGAAATGCCTTCTCTATTGCAAGACCCCGACCGGTCCTTAGCTCATTCAATTTTTTCACGGAAGCATAAAAAGAATTGTTACAATCTCAAGATCTTCTTTTTCATAGTCAAAACCTCTCTACCGATTTTTCAATAAAATTGCATTCAAGTTCAGGTTCTTGTTCTTTCACTATGCTTCGAACAACACCCTTTCCACAACCTTCTCTCTTTTATTTATTTTTCATGAATATTCACGGTTGCAGTAACCTCCTACTGTGCTTGTTCGAGTCTTTTTTATATGATTTTCTCGAATGACTCAATTTTTAAAACGGCTCGACTTTCCCTCCTAATTTCCATGCATTCTCGGCTACGGTCAATGTGTCAAACCCACTCTGACATGTTCTGCCTTTTAGCCGCTTTCTTTCTGACTCACTCTGACATTCTGACAGCATTTTTCTCTACACATTCTGATAGTCTTTTTCTCTGCACTTCCTGACAGCCTTATAGCGTGTTTCGAAGCTCTCTGATTCTTTTCTTCCAAACTATATGAAACTGCTCTCTTAACGCTTTTGCACTTTCTGATGACACTCTTTTCTATACTCTGTCGATCCTTCTATTCTACCTGCAACTACCGTATCTGATATGCACAACCATCGAGAGGATTTCTTGTTTGAAGAGATTATCTGGAATACTACGCTTATGACAGCTTGTAGCATCACGGCCCTGCAATAGTTGTTCTTTTATTAAATGCATTGCATCGTAACTTCCCTTGTCACTCCAGTTAACAATTGCAGTATTTTCTCTAATATTTCCCCAACACCTGTCACTAGGAACTGTAGATCTGACTCTAGTTAACTCTACGTAACTGGCGCTATTTTGACACCTGTCACAGTGCATGCATTTTTGGCCTTTTTCCCGCCAAATTGTTACTCGTCGCGATATCGCGATGTTTTTTCCTCCTGGACCTTCTCTCTGCATGCACCCACGAAAATGATACATGTCACGAAATCGCGACACTTTTCGCTTTCCAGCACCTTGCTCCGCTTCCACCCGCGAAAATGAAACATGTCACGAAATCGCGACACTTTTCGCTTTTGCTGACGTCATCTTCAAAGTTGTCGCGAAATCGCGACGCTTCTGGCTTCCAACGGCTTCTCTCGCAACTTGTCGCGAAATCATGACACTTTTAGCTATTTCTGACGTCATCACCAATGTTGTCACGAAATCACGACGCTTCTGGCTTCCAGCAGCTTTTCTTCCACCTTGTCGTGAAATCGCGACACTTCTCAATTTTGCTGACGTCATCCTCTGACTTGTCGCAAAATCGCGACGCTTCTGGCCTCCGTACAATTCTTTCTTCATGCAGCCGCGAAAACCTTACTTGTAGAAAAATCGCTACACCTTCTCGACTTAACATTTTTCTTTGGGTTTCGAAAATCTAACTTTGTTGCCTTGGTTTTTCCTCTTGCTTCAACTTGCTGATCTTAAGACTTGTAGCGAAATCGCTACCCCATTGTGTTCTGTGTTTTGCACTTGTAGCGAAATCGCTACACATATGCCTCTTGCTTTTCAAACTTGTGTCAAAGTCCCCCCTTTGCACCTTTATTTCGAACCCGTAGCGAAATCGCTACACTTTTCGCCTTGCATTTCGAAGTTGTAACGAAATCGCTACACTTCTCCACCTTGCATTTTGAACCTGTAGCGAAATCGCTACACTTTGCTGCCTTGCATTTTGAACCTGTAGCGAAATCGCTACACTTTGCATTTTTATTTCGGACTTGTAGCGAAATCGCTACACTTTCTTGACTTATCACTTTTTCTTTGCTTTTGCCAGCAAAATTGCAACATGTAGCGAAATCGCTACGCTTTCTTCACTTTGTCGCTTTGCCTCCAACATGTCGCGAAATCGTGACGCTTTCATGAACTTTCTCTCTCCTCCTTTTTGTCGCGATATCGCGACACTTTGCGCCCTTAGTGCTTTTTCTTCCGAAACTGTCGCGATATCGCGACACTTTCTCATGCACTTTCTCTCTCATCCTTTTTGTCGTGAAATCATGACAATTTTGCTTGCGCCTTCTCTCTCCTCGCCCATGTCGCGAAATCGTGACAATTTTGCATGCATTTTCTCTCCTCCGTTATGTCGCGATATCGCGACAATTTGGCATGCATTTTCTCTCTCCTCCGTTATGTCGCGAATACGACAGAAAACATGTCGCGATATCGCGACGCTTTTCTTCCTTGTATTTTTCTCGCAAATTTTTGGATCCGGGTCCCCTCTCGTTTTCCTTGAAATTCACCGCACTTGATCTCGACCGACCTCCGAATCGCCTCAACTGCACCATTCTGTCTGTGTTGACAACAATGACAATACTTTTGCAATGCTTTTGCTGCACCTTGCTCAACAATAGGGTCGTACTGCACGAAGATCTATGTGATGGATTCTAGGGTGGACAGCGTAGAATACTATGGCGGCCATAAAAGTCGGATAGCCTACCCGGATTCATGGCGGCTACCGATTCCACCATGTAAATTAAAAAATAATAATAATAATAATAATAATAATAATAATAATAATAATACTTGAGTAAAATTAATATAATTTACCTATATTAACCTTGACCTTCATCTTATTTTCTTTAAAATTTTCCTCTCCATATTGTTTCATATATTTAACTCCTAAATTTGAACTTGTGCATTGTACTTCCTCATACATTGTATTAATTGTTATTTTAATGGTTGATTTAAGTAAATTTTAATAGCATTTGTCATTTGAGGATGTAGATTTTTTGTTGTTGTTTCCACTTTCTTAGAAGTGGAAAATCCTTGTTTTAACCCAACTTTTACTATGACATGATCTTCTTCCTTCATATTGACGATTGTCTCACATACAAATTTGCCATCTCTTTCTCCATCATTTCACTTTGTAATCTCATGTTGTGTCTGATCCCATAATATTTGTGACACCATAATGATATGATTTTTTAATCCACTTGTTGATCTAATTATCTTGATTCAGATTTATTCATAATGGATTACGGTAAATGTTTTTAAATATCCATGGCTACACATCTTAGAGTGTATACAACATGCCTTCTCTTGTTAGTGGTTAGTATCTCCTAGATGAACTCGATATTATTTTAAACTTATTATTAATAAGCTTATAAGGAAGTCCAAAAGGCCTAATCCACACCATAATCCTTTTAATAGTCTCTATCTCCACACAAAAATTCTCATTCCATGGTCTTAAATTTAATGCATTTTCTCCTTAACCAAGGGCCACCATCCATTATTTAATCTCTCAATTCAAAACTAGAGAAGATAATGAGGAAAAATCCTTTTGGAAGAAAGTTCATGGAGCAATTTGAATTTAATCCCTACCTCCACCTAATCTATTTTAAATATCTAAAAAACATGGACAATATCCATGGAACTTGCATATTAACACTTCATTTTTAAGAACCAATATATCATGATCGACCATCTCATCCTTAATAATCACTTATCATGTAGTATCAACTACCTATATAGGGTTTTCCATATATTATCTCTCTTATTGCTAATTAGGGAATGCATATTTCTACCTAGGGAATCCTTTCTTCCAGTAAGAACTTTTAAAAATAATTTTCCTACCATGTTACCTAGATTTTATTCACATGAATCCTTTATTTTTTGAGTTTCTCCTAAGATCTAGAACAAGAAGAAGTGGTGTTCACTCCTTGATCACACTTTACTTCCTAATCATACCTCAAATACTTGCTTGCTTTCTAAAACAATAAAATGGTGAGGTCGCTCCCAAGTCATACTCAATCCTAAATCATAATCAGTTATAACTAATTATTTATTAAATATACTAATAAAATATTAATTTATTATACTTTTTGAGAAGTAAATATCTTTGGGTGATGTCATTAAATATTATTTAAAATTTATACTAACTTTATCCATATAGTTTTTTTTAATAATTTATATGTGGCTTCTATTGGGGGCCACTCCCATAAATTACCAAAATATTACAATTGCTACAACATATTTTTTATCACACTTTTCATTTATTTTTCTATTAAATATATTCTTCAACTTCCTCATGTTAGCTTTTGATGTCACATACAATGGGAGATAACAACCACAAGATGCAGAATAATAAGAAATAAACTAAATCTGTGAGATCACTATAATTAGAAATGATGCAATATATTACAATAGTAGCTATGAGGAAATGGACACTCCATGATATAAGCTATTGATCCATGAATGAGCTCTAAGATTATAGCTCACACACACTACACTATTGCCTATCTACCACAAATTGACTTGGATATCTATCTTCTACATATATGGCCTTTATATAGGAATATAAGTTCCTTGGCCAACACTCTACCTAGTTGTACAAGTGGACACCTTGCACATTATAGCTTGTACATTGACACTTGTGCATTTATTACATTGCATGAAGTAACTAGATAACTTTCCCCTAAAGTCACCTAATGTCCTAAGTATATGATAACATTATTCTATGGAGCTTTAAATTCTCCTTGCTCTCCTTCTTCCACGCTACACTTAGGACTAGATTGACTATGCTATTCCTCCTATCCTTTGATTTCACTTTGCTCTCCACTTCACTTTACAGAATTTGAATGTAAATTCTATCCTTTTGCTCTCTCTTCACTACATTTAATGGTAGTCAATGATGGACAAGTGGCACCTTCATTTCTTGAGAGCATTACCACTTCTTCTTGTAATGCTACTACACTGATCATTACTCCTTTGTAACATATTTAAACTTGCTTTGAGCGCTTCTAACTCCCTAACGTTCATATCTTGAGCATTAGAGAAATGACAGTCATTAGGAAATATTATACCAAGTGGTATGCAATCCTCTTGCATGGGAATTTTGATGTAACACATACAAGAAGGAGATTATAACTCCTTTTATTATCTTCCTCATTAGCTTACTTTGATTTCTTGAGCAACAAGCAACATATTTTCTTTTATAGGTAATTCGTGAGCCACCTTGGAGCTTCAAACAAGGATGAGGTAGCTCTTTTGCCTCCCTCTGTTGATGACATTCCAAATATAGCATCTATTCTTATTTTTGTTCTTATTCCTCCATTGTGCTCCCTGTTCAGTTGATAAAGGTGAAGCTTGATGCATTTGAATGTTGGATGTGCTTTATCTTCCTTTTTTATGTAAATAGTTTCTTACCCTTGCTATGGTTTACATAAATGATTTTGATAGACTTATTTTGACTTACATAAATAACCTTGGTAGGCTTGCTGTCATTTACCTAAAATCTTCCTTTGAATTACAAATTTGTTCCTGGAGAGAATGCCCTTTCATTGTTGGAGAATGCTTGATCCTTTGGCCCTTATTTTGGTTGCCTTTTCTCTATCTATTATTCCTATTGTGGCACATTTAAATCTACTCATTTCATTGTGTTTTATGTGTTGTATAAGTGCAATACCATGTAATATTTACATTTATATAGAACCTTTTTATTGTACCTTTTATTGCAATCTTTTGCAGGTCTGAGATTCTAATTTTTGTAGTAGATTAGTGAGTGCAAAATGAGGTTTTTGAGGACATCTCTTTGGCTATACCTTTTTTGCTTGGATGATTTATGGTGAATCCAAGCCTTTCAAATGTTTTATAATATAAGATTTCTTTTAATTGCACTAACCCTAAGTGCTTTGGATTTTAGACTCACCAAGTCTCAATATTTGAAGCTTCTTTTTGGTTAGATTTTCTTTGCTTGTACTAACCAATTTTGGTGGCTTCTATTGGTTACTATGATTTCCAGGGTTTAGTGCTTTAATAGTGTCTTTAGACACTTGATAAAACTATACTTTTTAGCCTTTATATCAAAGCACAAATCTAATTTATTTTGAGAGTAATAATAGTGCAAATAATTCTAAAAAAAATCTACTTTTAATGTACTAACAAATTACACCTTATCACTCCAATATACTCTCAAGAAAATGCACTTAATTTATTCACTACAACTAATCAAGAATAATATGAAATTAACCTTCAAGAATGATCCTATAAATTTCTTATAAGCAACATATTAATAGATAGTTTTCTTTTGCTTTCCCAAGCAGATAATAGGCTATTTGATAGATTATTGAAATTCTAAAATCTAATCAACTCCTAATGTGTGAATGAACCTTATAAAGAGCCTTTATTTTTGCACACTTGAAGACTATAATACAAATCTACTTTTTGCAACTTTAATCAGGATTAAGGTGCTTTAATAAATTAGATAAGGAATCCAACTAATGAATATAATTGCACCAATAGTGGCTTATATTTTTTTAAACACTTTTGTAGCTCCTTTTCTGCTTTTGTAGAGGATGTAGATCTTGGTGCCTAAGATCACCAAGTTGCTACCTTGAGTAGGATCTTGTAGCTCTTTGTATACAGTTTTGAACAACTCCTTATTCACAAAATTGATGGTGTCAAACTTTCTTTCATGAGCCTAGGATTTGGTGAGTTTGATCTTCTCTTGCAATCTCTTCCTTCTATTGTAAATTTGGATAAGTTTATATCTCTAAAGTAGTGACCTCTTTTTGTAGGAGGTAATATTCAAATCTATTGGATTTGATAAGCTTCTTCTGCCTTCAAGTCTTCTTGTCAAATTCTGACTTCAAGTAGGATCTTCTTCTCAATATTCTGAATATCTTGAGGTCTTCACTGGATTCTTCTTCTCCTCATATTTTTCACTCGTTGCCTAATTCTCCTCTTCTTTGGCTTATTATCGGATGTCAACAATTATCCCAAGTCCTTCACTATCAGGGGCTTCTCCTTGGTAGTGGATTTCTCCAATGAGTTCTCATTTGATGATTTCATTAGAAAGTCTCTCCTAGCCTTTTACTGGATGCTCATCGAGATATTTTCAAGATATTTGATCTTGCAACTTCTTCTAGTTTTCCTTGAGACCCTATCTTCAAACTTCTACTTTTGGAAGTGTTGGCATTGAGATATTCTCCTATATATCTGATTCTACTACTTCTAGATTCGAGAAAGACTCTCCTAGTCCTTTTTCTTCTTCCTATTTTGGAAGTTCTTCAATGATATCTCCTCCTCATCTCTTTTTCTTAAGGTGCTAGATTGATTCTTAAGAGGCTTTTCTTCCTAAATTTCTTGTAGGAAGCTTTTCCAACTTACCAGATCTCATTTACCTACAGTAAAAATATTAGTACTAAAATATTTTTCTAAATTAGATACTCTCTTCTAGAGTCTTCTTCAATATAAATGTATATACATGGCATATTTTAGTATCAAGGCTTCTATGGCCTATTCTTCAATATCAAGGCTTCTACGAACTTTTCTTCTAGATCAAGGCTTCTATGGCCTTTTTCCTCTTGTGAAGTTATTCAATATATCAATGGATATCTCCTGTCTCCAGACTTCACCATGATTCTTTTCTAGAAGTTTCTTCTAAAGTATTCTCCTCTCTACAACAACTAATATCTGCACTATGAAGGCACTCTGACCTTCAAGCAATAAATTTGAGGTATCCTAGATTTCTATTGTAGGAGGTATCCCAATCATCTGAGTATTAATTCCCTAAAATAAAAGAAACTTTTAGGTAAGTATTTCCAGATCTCTGAGCTTCACTAGTTGATTCATCAACCTAGTGGATCAAATTTTGAGTCCTAGTCTTCACGAGTTTTCCTTTAACTCTATGAAAATACTCTAGCCCTATGCAATCTCATTATTTATGAAATTGAGATTTCAATGGATATCCTCCATATGTATTTCTTTATTATGTTGCTATTGAAACCCTAAAGTGTAATGGATAAACTATGCTACATGTATTTTTATTTTAAGGAGAGCATTTTATCCTACTTGCGGAAAATGAATATGATTTACCTATATTAACCTTGACCTCCTTCATCCTATTTGCTTTAAAATTTTCATCCTCATCTTGTTTCACACATTTAAATCCTAAATTTGAACTTGTGCATTGTACTTCGTCATACCTTGTATTAATTTTTCTTTTAATGGTTGAATTAAGTAAATTGTAATGGCCTTTGTCATTTGATGATGTAGAGTTTTTTTGTTGTTTCCACTTTCTTAGAAGTGGAAAATCCTTGTTTTAACCCAAATTTTACTATGGCATGATCTTCTTCCTTCATATTGATGATTGTCTCACATCCAAATTTACCATATCTTTCTCCATTATTTCCCTTTGTAATCTCATGTTGTGTCTGATCTCATAATTAATTGTGACACCATAATGATATGATTTTTTAATCAACTTGTTGATATAATTCTCTTGATTCAGATTTATTCCTAATGGATTACAATAAATATTTTTAAATATCCATGGCTACACATCTTAGAGTGTATACAACATGCCTTCTCTTGTTAGTGGTTGGTCTCTCCTATATGAACTCGATATTATTTTAAACTTCTTATTAATAATCTTATAAGTAAGTCCAAAAGGTCTAATCCACACCATGATCCTTTTAATAGTCTCTATCTCCACACAAAAAGTCTCATTCCATGGTCTTAAATTTAATGCATTTTCCCCTTAACCAAGGGCCACCATCCATTATTTTATCTCTCAATTCAAAACTAGAGAAGATAACGAGGAAAAATCCTTTTCGAATAAAATTCATGGAGCAATTTGAATTTAATCCCTACTTCCACCTAATCTATTTTAAATATCTAAAAAACATGGACAATATCCATGGAAATTACATATTAGCCCTTCATTTTTAAGAACCGATATATCATGATCGATAATCTCATCCTTGATAATCACTTATGGTGTAGTATCAACTACCTAGATAGGGTTTTCCATATATTCTCTCTCTCTATCTCTCTTATTGCTAATTAGGGAATGTATATTTCTTCCTAGGGAATCCTTTCTTCTAGTAAGGACTTTCAAAAATAATTTTCCTACCATGTTACCTAGATTTTATTCATATGAATCCTTTATTTAATGAGTTTCTCCTAATATCTAGAACAAGAAGAAGTGGTGTTCAATACTTGATCACACTTTACTTCCTAATCATACCCAAAATACTTGCTTGCTTTCTAAAACAATAAAATGGTGAGGTCACTCCTATGTCATACTCACTCCTAAATCATAATCAATTATAACTAATTATTTAATAAATATTATAATAAAATATTAATTTATTATACTTTTTGAGAAGTAAATATCTTTGGGTGATTTCATTGAATATTATTTAGAATTTATACTAAATTTATCCTTATAGTTTTTTTAATAATTTATGTGGCTTCTATTGGGGGCCACTCCTATAAAATTACCAAAATATTACACTTGCTACAAAATTTTGTTTATCACACATTTCATTTATTTTTCTATTAAATATATTCTTTAGCTTCCTTGTGTTAGCTTTTGATGTCACATACAATGGGATATAGCAACCACAAGATGCAGAATAATAAGAAATAAAGTAAATCTACGAGATCACTATAAATAGAAATGATGCAAAAGATTACAATAGTAGCTATGAGGAAATGAAAACTCCATGACATAAGCTACTGATCCATGAATGAACTCTAATATTATAGCTCACACACACTACACTATTGCCTATCTACCACACATTGACTTGGATATATATCTTCTACATCTATGGCCTTTATATAGAAAGATAAGTTCCTTGGCCAACACTCTACCTAGTTGTACAAGTGGACACCTTGCATATTACAACTTGCACATTGACACTTGTGCATTAATTACATTACATGAAGTAACTAGATAAATTCCCCCTAAATTAACCTAATGTCCTAAGTATATACCAAGGAAGGTACATTTACATGACCCAAATAATGTAATATACTCTATTTCTAACACCCCCTTGTATTACAATATTTGGGTATTGAAGACTTTAGTCTTCAATATGGATCTTATTCCATCTGATGGCTTTGAATTAGATATTTTTATTTGATCTGTAAATCTTATTCTTCTTCTCTAATTTCTATAACATGTTCAAGCAAGATGTTAGTATCTTAAAAAACTATCATTCTTGCTGAAAGAGCTTTGATCTCATAAACATCAGTCGGTTCTCCCAGTTCTTCAATTTCTTCTATGCTTTGAGCTATATGTCCTTTTTTATTTCTTTTTTATACTCCAATTGGGGATAATTGGATGGATGCTAAAATTGTTGTTGATGAGGATTTTGATATTATCGTGGCTGAAATCGGTTCCCATTATTCATATGATTTTCTTGATTTTGATTCTTGGGGTTGAAACTGAAATAGTTGGTATTGTGGCATTTTCTATTGTATAAATGACAATACCTATTGTACCTTGGTCTTCGTCCTTTTTATGAAGAGGTAAATTTTCCCTATGGATTATCTTTAGATGCCAATACAGTGTTCAACATCTCATATTTAATTGTATTTTACACTTCATATTCCTGTATAATATTGACTAAGCCATCAAAAGAAGTATCTTTACTTAGAAGTTGTAATGTTGTTACCAAATGTTAATAGTTGTCTGTAAGTGCTCTCATGGTTACTTGAGTAAGAATTTCATCCTCAACTATTTATCCTAAGTTAAATAATTTCCCTTTAATATCTTCTACCTTTCTTAGGAATAGTTCTATGCTTTCTTCATTGTTCATTTTTATTGAATGAAGTTGACTTTGAAGATGGAGAATATTCGCCTTATTCTTTCCTTTAAAAATTTTCTCTAGGCTTGACCATGCATTTGAGGATGATTTTGCTTAACTAATATAGGGTTGTATCTCATAAATGATAGCAAAGGTTATAATAATTAGATCCTTTGAATCATTTTCTACAAACTTTAGGATTTCAGTATCATCTATAGTATGTATTTATGTTTTCCCTTTGAAAATATCCCAAAGTTTTTCATATACCAAAATAGCTTTCACTTTATTCTTCTAGGAGAAATATTTAGCACCCTTAAGTTGCTGAGATTCTGCTAAGAAGAATTTATTTGAAGCCACTTGAATTCTCTAATATCAATTCTTAGATTTTTTAGAATGCCTTATGAATCACTAGTATGTTTTGGACAAGATATAAAGTTCTTTTGTAAGTTATAGTTCAATCTTGGTTGATTTTGTAAAATTTTATAAATGCTAAAATCAACTTCTATTGTCCTTATTGCTCCTATTGAACTAATCATGTTTTCCTAGATTTCAGGAGGTTTTAATGTTGGATATTTTGTCTTTATTTGAGAATATTTGAGACAAGTAAATATTATAATTTCCAAACTTTAAATATTTTTGATAAACCTCTTATAATGGCCCTTTGAGATTTGATTTTAATTTTTCTAATTTCCAATAAATCAATTTGTAGTAGTAGAACTTATGACTCCCAAAATTGGAAAATTAGAAAAGATAATAATATCTGCAAATTATTAAATAGTTCCACCTAAGTAGAAGGTCTTATATCTTTGATATTAGCTTACAAATAGTATTTTGATTTTTGGTAAGTTATCTCTTATGTCTTTTGTTTTCTCAACCTTAAAGTTTATCCTTGAAATTATAACCTTATATCTCCTATGTTTGAAAGTAATTTTAATGAGATAGTTCTCTTACCTTAGCCACTTGACTTCACACTTGAATGATGTTGGTTTTGACTAAAATATAATAGACTTCTTACATACCCTTTCTACGGTGCTTGACTTGATGAATATGAATGTCCAAGTGTGGTATGGTCGAGTGAGAAACAACCAAGCTTGCTCTTCAACACTTGGAGAGTATATGCTAACCTTCTTCTATGGAGCCCTAAATTCTCCTTGCTCTCCTTCTTCTATGCTATGTTTAGGACTGGATTGATTGTGCTATTCCTCCTATCCTTTGACTACACTTTGCTCTCCACTTTACTTTGTAGACTTCGAACATAAATTCTATAATTTTTCTCTCTCTTCACTGCATTTAATGGTAGTCAATGATGGAAAAGTGGCACCTACATTTCTTGAGATCATTGCCACTTCTTGTAATACTACTACACTGACCGTTACTCCTTTATAATGTATTTAAATATTCTTTGAGGGCTTGTAACTCCTCAACATTCATCTCTTGAGCATTAGAGATATGATAGTCATTAGGGAATATTATACCAAGTGGCATTTAGTCCTCTTGCATGGGAATTTTGATGTAACACATACAATAAGGAGATTATAACTCCTTTTATTATCTTCCTCATTAGCTTCCTTTGATTTCTTCAGTAGCAAGCAACATATTTTCTTTTACAAGTAATTCGTGAGCTGGCTTGGAGCTTCAAACAAGGATGAGGTAGATCTTTTACCTACCTCTATTTATTATATTCCCGATGTGTAGTATATATTCTTCTCTTTGTTCTTATTCCTTCACTATGCTCCCTATTCATTTGATAAAGGTGAATCTTGATGCATTTGAACGTTGGATGTGCTTTATCTTCCTTTTTTATGTAAATAGTTTCTTACCCTTGCTATGGTTTACATAAATGATTTTGATAGACTTATTTTGACTTATGTAAATAACCTTGGTAGGCTTGCTATAATTTACCTAAAATCTTCCTTTGACTTGCAAATCTATTCTTGGAGATAATGCCCTTTCATTGTTGGAGAATACTCGATCCTTTGGCCCTTATCTTGGTTGCCTTCTTTTTTATCTATTATGCCTATTGTGGCACCTTTAAATCTACTCCTTTTCTTGTGTTTTATGTATTGTATAAGTACCATGTAATATTTACATGTATATAGAACCTTTTTGTTGTACCTTTTCTTGCACTCTTTTGCAGGTCTGATATTCTAATTTTTGTAGTACATTAGTGAATACAAATTGAGGTTTATCAGGATGTCTCTTTGGCTAGGACTTTTTGCTTGCATGATTGATGGTGAATCCAAGACTTTTAAATGTTTTAGAATAGAAGATTTATTTTAGTTGCACTAACCCTAACTGCTTTGGATTTGAGACTCACAAAGTCTCAATCTTTGGATCTTCTTTTTGGTTAGATTGTATTTTCTTGTACTAACCAATTTTGGTGGTTTCTATTGGCAACTATGATTTATAGTTTTTAGTGCTTTAAGAGTGTCTTTAGACACTTGATACAAACTATATTTTGTAGCATTTATATCAAAGCGTAAAATTATTTTCTTTTGATAGTAATAATAGTGCAAATAAATCTAAAAAATTCTACTTTTAATGCACTAACAAATTACACCTTATCACTCCAATCTACTCTCAAGAAAATGCACTTAATTAATTCACTACAACTAATCAAGAATAATCTGAAATAAACCTTCAATAATGATCCTATAAATTTCTTATAAGCAAAATATTAGGATATAGTCTTCTTTTGCTTTCCAAAGTAGATAATAGGCTAGTTGATAGATTATTGAAATTCTGAAATCTAATCAACTCCTAATATGCGAATGAACCTTAAAAAGAGCCTTTCTTTTTGTACACTTGAATATTGTAATACAAATATCCTTTTTGCAAGTTTAATAAGGATTAAGGTGCTTTAATAAATATGATAAGGAATCCAACTAATGAATCTACTTGCACCAAAATTAACTTACATCTTTTTGAATGCTTTGGTAGCTCCTTTTCCAATTTTGTAGAGGATGTAGATCGTGGTGCCTAAGATCACCAAGTTGCTACCTTGAGTAGGATCTTGTAGCTCTTTGTATACGGTTTTGAACAACTCCTTATTCATTAAATTGATGGTCTCAAACTTTATTTTACGAGCCTAGGATTTTGTGACTTTGATTTCCTCTTTTAATCTCCTCCTTCTGTTGTAGATTTGGAGAAGTTTGTATCTCTAAAGTAGTGACCTCTTGTTGTAGGAGGTAATATTCAAATATATTGGATTTTATAGGCTTATTATACCTTCAAGTCTTCTTGTCAAATTCTAACTTCAAGTAGGATCTTCTTCTCAATATTTTGAATATCTTGAGGTCTTCACTGGATTCTTCTTCTACTCGAATTTGACACTCTTTGCCTAATTCTCCTCCTCTTTTGCTTGTTGTTGAAAGGCAATAATTATCCCAAGTCCTTCACTATTAGGGGCTTCTCCTTGGTAGTGTATTTCTCTAGTGAGTTATCCTTTGATAATTTCTTCAGCAAGGCTCTCCTAGCCTTTTATTTGACGCTCATAAAGACATTTTCAAGATATTTGATCTTGTAGCTTCTTCTAGTCTTCCTTGATACCTTATCTTCTACTTCTAGAATTTTTGTAATTGATATCTTCTCCTATATCTCTAATTATACTACTTCTAGATTCAAGAAAGACTCTCCTAGTCCTTCGTCTTCTTCCTAATTTAGAAGTTCTTAAATGATATCTCCTCCTGATCTCTTTTTCTTCAGGTGCTAGATTGATTTTGAAGAGACCTTTCTTCCTAAATTTCTTGTAGGAAGCTTTACTAACTTACTAGATCTCCTTTACCTGCAATAAAAATATTAGTACTGAAATCTGCTTCTAAATTAGATACTCTCTTCTAGAGTCTTCTTCAAGATAAAGGTATTTGTGGCCTGTTTCAGTATCAAGGCTTCTGTGGCCTATTCTTCAATATCAAGGCTTCTATGGAATTTTATTCTATATCAAGGCTTCTATGGCCTTTTTATTCTTGTGAATTTCTTCAATCTATCAATGGAGATATCTTGTCTCCAAAATTCACCATGATTCTTTTCCAAAAGTTTCTTCTAAATTATTCTCCTCTATGCAAAAAATAATCTCTGCACTATGATGGCACTCTTACCTTGAGGTAACTAAGTTGAGGTCTCCTATATTTATATTGTAGGAGGTATCCCAACCATATTAGTATTAATTTCATGCAATAAAATAAACTTTCAGGTGAGTATTTCTAGATCTTTGAGCTTCACTAGTTGATTCATCAACCTAGTGGATCAAATGTTGAGTCCTAGTCTTCACGATTTTTCCTTCAAATATATGGAAATATTCTAGTCCTATGCAATCTCATTATTTATGAAATTGAGATTTCAATGGATACCCTCAATATGTATTTCTTTATTATGTTGCTCTTGAAACCCTAAAGTGTAATTGATAAACTATGCTACATGCATTTTTATTTTAAGGAGAGAATTTTATGCTCTTGAGGAAAATGAATATGATTTACCTATATTAACCTTGACCTCCTTCATCTTATTTGCTTTAAAAATTTCCTCCCCATCTTGTTTCATACATTTAACTCCTAAATTTAAACTTGTGCATTGTACTTCCTCATACCTTGTATTAATTTTTTTTTTAATGGTTGATTTAAGTAAATTGTAATGGCCTTTGTCATTTGATGATGTAAAGTTTTTTGTTGTTATTTCCACTTTGTTAGAAGTGGAAAATATTTATTTTAACCCAAATTTTACTATGACAAGATCTTCTTGCTTCATATTGACGATTGTCTCACACCCAAATTTACCATCTCTTTCTCCATAATTTCCCTTTGTAATCTCATGTTGTGTTTGATCTCATAATATTTTTGACACCATAATGATATGAACTTTTAATCCACTTGTTGATCTAATTCTCTTGATTTAGATTTATTCCTAATGAATTATGGTAAATTTTTTTAAATATCCACGGCTACACATCTTAGAGTGTATACAACATGCCTTCTCTTGTTAGTGGTTGATCTCTCCTAGATGAACTTGATATTATTTTAAACTTATTATTAATAAGCCTATAAGGAATTCCAAAAGGACTAATCCACACCATAATCCCTTTAGTAATCTCTATCTCCACACAAAAATTCTCATTCCATGGTCTTAAATTTAATGCATTTTCCCCTTAACCAAGGGCCACCATCCACTATTTTATCTCTCAATTCAAAACTAGAGAATATAATGAGGAAACATCCTTTTGGAATAAAATTCATGGAGCAATTTGAGTTTAATACTTACTTCCACCTAATCTATTTTAAATATCTAAAAAACATGGACAATATCCATGGAACTTACATATTAGCCCTTCATTTTTAAGAAGTGATATATCATGATTGATAATCTCATCCTTGATATGGTGTAGTATCAACTACCTAGATAGGGTTTTCCTTATATTCTCTCTCTCTCTCTCTCTTATTGCTAATTAGGGAATGCATATTTCTACCTAGGGAATCCTTTCTTCTAGTAAGGACTTTCAAAAATATTTTTCCTACCATGTTACCTAGATTTTATTCACATGAATTCTTTATTTAATGAGTTTTTCCTAATATCTAGAACAAGAAGAAGTGGTGTTCAATCCTTGATCACACTTTACTTCCTAATCATACCCAAAATACTTGCTTGCTTTCTAAAACAATAAAATGGTGAGGTTGCTCCTATGTCATACTCACTCCTAAATCATAATCAGTTATAACTAATTATTTAATAAATATACTAATTAAATATTATTATTTTTTAAAGAGAAAAACCCCTTGTGGGTCCGCCTTGGTCTGAGAGACCACGAATAGGGGGTTCTACACTGTCAAAGTCACCCGGGAGTCACACTTGACCCTACCCACATCAACATTATCAATTGTATTTGGATACCCAATTCAGCTTTTTGGTAGGGTGGAGATTTGAACCTGGGACCTCCCTTGGAAGATTGCCCTCTCCTCTCCAACTCACCTACAACACCTGGGTAATAAAATATTATGAGAAGTAAATATCTTTGGGTGATGTCATTGAATATTATTTAGAATTTATACTAAATTTATCCTTATAGTTTTTTTTAATAATTTATATGTGGCTTCTATTGGGGGCCACTCCCATAAAATTACCAAAATATTACACTTGCTACAACATATTTTTTATCACAATTTTCATTTATTTTTCTATTATATATATTCTTCAACTTCCTCATAGTGCTATGTTTCCATAATCATATCCTTAACATCATTTTTTTTAAGAGATAAAATCACGCTTGATCAGTTGCATTCTATAATTTGAATTTCATGAGGATGAATATCAACACCACAATTGTCTAAATTATCTGCTACCTAATTTTCTTCTCTATATATTTGCCTACACTTCAATATTTTACCTCTAGTAATAGGTGAAGAACACCAACAACAATATTATTTTTTATCCAGACTTCACATCCATTTTTGTTAGTAGCATTGATGATAATTTGTGAATACCCCTCAATTAAAATATATTTCCATCATTTTTCTATTGCAATTTTAATCCCTACAATAAGTTCCCTAGCATTTGTATAGTTAGTTGAAGTTCCATATGATTATGAATAAGTGAGGAGAATTTTGATTTTACTATTTCTAAAAACACCACCTCCACTAGCTTTTTTCAGATTTCCTTTAGAAGCACCATCAAAATTAATTTTGATAAATCCAATTTATGAACATTTCCAGTTTACCCTAGATCGAAGTAGATCCTTTATTTTAATTCCATTGTTGTAGATGACTCTTCCATGTATGTTCAAATACTATAACCAAGTTATTAGAAGCAAGAGGTGTAATAATATGGTTCCAAACTTGGGCATGATTTTGAGATTTATTTTTAAAAATTCTACTATAATTTTGATTAAGAGATAAAATCACACTTGGTCAGTCACCTTCTACAATTTTAATTTCACTAGGATGAATATCAAAACCATAATTGGCTAAATTTTCTGCTACCCAATTTCCTTCTCTATAAATATGCTCACACTCCAAGAGGTTGTCTCTAGTAATAGGTGATGAACATCAACAATAATATTATTTTGTATCTAGAATCCACTTCCGGTAAGGACTTTTAAACACAAATTTCCTACCATATCCTATGTTGATGATCCTTTGGGTAAATTTTTTTCCTAAATAATTTCATTTCATCAAGATAACCTATATATATATATTTTTTTAAATTGAAAAACTTGTATTAATACAAAAGGCAATTACACAAGGGAGAAAACTCATCCCAACTAACAGCAGAGAACTAGACAACAAGTGAAGAGCACAAAGGCAACGCTAACCCCCACAGAGCACAGAAGACAACAAGGCGCGAAAATGCGACATGTCACGAAATCACGACATGTCACGAAATCGCGGTAATCAACCCCGTCGCGGCCGCAGCAGCGCCATTAGTCATGAAAACGTGACATGTCGTGATATCGCGACAGACAAAGCCCTCTGCATCCGATCGCCAAAAAATTCATGAAATCGCGACAAAGAACTCCCTCCGACGGTCTATCATCACAGGCGTCGCGAAATCATGACAAGAACTCCAGGAAGCATCAAATCTCCAAAAGGGTCGCGAAATCGCGACGGAATTTCTCCGAAGCACCCAGCCAGCAAAAGTGTCGCGATATCGTGACATATTCTCATCTTGACTCCCAATCCGCAAAAGTGTCGCGATATCGCGACAATTTTTACCAAAGTCATGAATGTGCCAAAAGTGTCACGAAATCGTGACAAATTTTCCTTTCAGTTCCCAATCTTCAAAACTGTCGCGATATCACGACAAGTTATCCTCATTGCAACTTGTCTTCAAAATTGTTGTGATATCGCGAAAATTAATCCAGATGACGCCAGTTTGCCCCAACTGTCGTGATATCGCGACGATTTTACCATGCAGCTTTCGATCGACAAAAATGTCACGAAATCGCGACGAAATGTGCCCTTTGCTCAAGTTCACCAAAAAAGTCACGATATCGCGATGATAATCCTCATTGCAGCCAGTCTTCAAAATTGTCGCGATATCACGACAAGAAATCCAGATGATGCCAGTGTGCCCCAACTGTCGCGATATCGCGACAGTTTTACCATGCAGCTTCCAATCGACAAAAATGTCATGATATCGCGATGAAATGTGCCTTTTGCTCAAGTTTACCAAAAATGTCGTGATATCACGACGATAATCCTCCTTATCATCCCTGCACCAAAAACGTCGTGATTTCGTGACATGTCGTGATTTCGCGACATGTTCCTTTCTAAGGCTGAGAAGGCAAAACCTGTCGCGATATCACGACAACTTCCAACAAGAGGCCACGACGCCGCTACATGTCGCGAAATCATGACAAAAACCTTCCTTAGCAGAAAAAACTTTGCACATTATCATAGGAAGCATTCAAGGCCTTACCGAATCCCAGCATCCTCCACAGGCATATCACTATGCATCTGCACTCCAACTTCCTTCTCAGCACCTATCTTAGCAAGGAAATCGGCCACCTTGTTGAAATACCTACTCACATAGATGGGAACCACATCATCTAATTCTTTCCAGAGATCCTTTAGCTGAGAGACAAGACTCTGCAACCTCCAGGCTTGCAAATCAAAGTTCCTCATACAATCGAGAGTGCCCACCAGAATTTGGGAGTCGGACTCAAGAATTATCTTTCTATGGCCCTGCTTGACAGCCCAGATAGAAGCAAATTTAACAGCCAAGGCCTCCGCTTCATTATTTGTGGCATGACCCAGACCGTGCAGTTCCCAGTAAATCACGAACCCACCATGATCACGGCACATAACTCCAGTACCAACACTACCCGGATTTCCTTTTGCAGCTCCATCAGTATTGATTTTGATCCAGCCTACTGGGGGAGGGTGCCATCTATCATGAGCCTGTATTTCAAGAGCAACAACTCCATCAACCAGTGGCATAGAAACATACTGATGTTCCTCCTCAACGTAGATGGCAACTTTTTCCACCACTTTGCTCCATATAACCTGCCATATTCCATCAAGTGAAGAGAATGTTTCACAAAAAATGCGAGCATTTCTCTCCAGCCACACCTGCCACCAAATAAAAAGAAATCCCAGATCCCAGCCAATTCGGAGAGCTTTGGATTTAAATCTACCTCTCTTCCATCGGCTCCAAATATTGGTCCGAGTCACCTCATTGTTGGCTTGAATTTTGAAGTGGGAAAACCAGCGCATCCAAATCTACCGTGTGAAGGGGCATTCAAACATCAAATGATCAGCAGTTTCCTCATGCTTGTGGCATAAAACACACTGAGAAGGACCGATGATGCCTCTATGTCTAAGATTGTCAAAGGTGAGAATTCCATTGTGCATAAGTTTCCAGGCAAAAAAATTCACCTTCGGCCAACCCTTGGGGTGCCATATCTTCTTCCAAACATGGACCGAGAAAGAGTGTGGGAGGGGCTCTGGAAGAATCTGGTTAAATCCCGCCTTCACAGTGTAAACCCCAAGGTTCCCAAAGCCCCAGGAAAGTTCATCCTCTTCATCCCGCCCAGTAAGAAACCTAGCTTTCAAATTTTTTTCTAAGATTGGTGCCAGCTCCGGTGGGATTGGAATTGGCCACTCTTCCAACCTCTTGAACTTTTTGAACTTGTACTCCCCAATGTGGCTGGTACTGAAATAACTCTCAATATGAATCCAACCCTTGTCTTCTATGGCTGATTTAATGGGTTGCAATTCTGGAAACACAGTAATGATGGGAGGGTGCTGATCCCAGGAGTCAGTCCAGAAACGAGCCTTCTCCCCTCTCCCAACTTTCCAAAATAATTGATCTTTGATAACTTGAGCTCCCAGCTTGAGAGTCTGCCATACTAAGCATCCATTACCCTCCAAAGGGAAACATCCTAGATCATTGGGGTGAGCATGGCCTAGGTATTTTCTAGAAAGAATTCTGCTAAAGAGGGATGTTGGCTAGGAAATCCACCTCTAGTACAATTTACCAGCCAAAGCTTGATTATTAAGCTTGGAGCTTCTCAGTCCCAGCCCTCCTTTATCCTTGGGCTGGGTGACCTTATCCCATCCAACCAAGGCCCATTTCTTCTTCCCTTTTGCACCCTCCCATAAAAATCTTCTGGCCATTTTGTCAAGCTCTTTCCATATAGAATGTGGGGCAGCCAGGATGGAGAATTTATATATTGGCATTGCCTGAATAACTGATTGTAAGTAAGTTAGTCGGCCTCCATAGCTTAACCATTTATGAGACCAATGATTCATTTTCTCTTTGATGCCATCCAAAAGATCCTTCCAGATATCAATTTTTAGTTTTTTGAAATGCAGTGGAACCCCCAAGTAAACAATAGGTAGAGAAGTCCTAGTAAATCCCAGGATCTCAATAACTCTTTCCTGTAACCTTCGGTCAAGATTGAAGAAGACCACTTTGGATTTTTTATCATTAATGACTTTATTTGAGGCCCGAAGGTAGATGTTTAAAGTATCTCTAATTCCTCTTGCTTCCCTGAGGCTGGCCACTCCAACCAATCTCGTGTCATCCACAAACCGTAAGTGGGTCAAAACTTCGTCCCCACTTTAATACCTGTTATCACACCTAGTTGTCATCTTCTCAGGAAGAGTCTGCCTAATCCTTCTGCTAAGATGAGGAAGAGGTAAGGAGAGCAAGGGTCCCCTTGACGAAGACCCCGAGAGGCTCCAAAAGGAGTCGAGGGGAGCCCATTGATTAGAATAGAGAAAGAAGGTGTGGAGATACAGCTCATGACCCAGTCAATCCAGTCCTGAGAGAAGCCAAAGGCTACCATCATCTTTGCCAGGAAGCCCCACTCCACCCGGTCATAAGCCTTAGACATATCCAACTTTATGAACATTCCTTTGTTGCCTGAAGTTTGCATTGTATGGATTGCCTCCTGAGCAAGGACCACTTCATCCAAGATTTGTCTTCCTTCAACAAAACCCCCTTGCTTAGAGGAAATTATTTTATGGAGAAAAGGTTTTAGCCGTTCAGCCATAATCTTCGTGACTATTTTATAAATAACATTGCATAAGGCAATCGGTCTGAAATCAGAGAGATGAACCCCCACCTCCCCTTTTGGAATTAAAGTGATGAAGGTGTGATTGAGAGCCTTAAGCATTCTTTTATTAGTTCTGGACTCCTCTGCGACAGCCAAAACATCTTTCTCCAGAGTATCCCAGAAGGCCTGAAAGAATTCTATAGGAAAGCCATCTGGACCTGGCGATTTTCCCGTGCTCATCCCAAAGACCACTTTCTTTAGTTCATCACTGTCAATGGGTCTAAGGAGAGTCTGATTCTCTTCGTGAGAGATAATAGAAGGTATGACATTAATAACTTCATTTTGGGCTTCCACATCTTGTTCCCTACTTTCCTTAAAAAGGTTTGAGAAATAATCCATTGAGTGGAAATGCATTCCAGGGAGAGTATCAAAGGAGTGTCCATTATCATCGTGAAGTACTTCCATGTTATGCATTTGTCTCCTTGCACAGGCTGAGTAGTGGAAAAATTTTGTATTTCTATCACCTTCTAGTAACCAAGTGATTCTTGCTCTTTGTTTCCAATAAATTTCCTCTTGATTATCAATGTCCTCAACCGCTTTGCGCAGAGCATCATCCTCAGCTTTAAGGTGCTCAGTAATGGTACCTTCCCTGAAGTGTTTTTGCACCTCCTCCCATCTAGCCATCAAGGGGGCCCTTTGGAGCTGGAAGTCTGACTTATTGTTTTGTCTCCACTGTTTCAATTTACACTTGACAAAATGGAGCTGTTTATGGAATTTGAACATTGCAATCCCCAAGGGTAGGCGGCCTTCTTCCCACCACTGTGGAATTTTCCTTCGGAGATCCTCCTTTTGAAACCAAAAATTTTCAAATTTGAATGGCTTATGGTGTTGACCTGTCATTGGCCCTCCCTCCAACAAAAGGGGATAGTGGTCTGAGACTGGACCTTCCAAAATCTAGAACTTAATATTCCATTTAATAAATGCCTCTTCAGAAACCAAAAACCGGTCTAACTTAACCTTCTTGCTGTGTGGCTCTCTCCTCTTGTTTGTCCAAGTAAAGTAGGTTCCAGGGCCTTTAATATCAACCAGATTAAAGGCCTGGATTTGGGCAATCAAGAACCGGTCCCCAGGATCCAAAACTGGGGCACCACCTTCCTGATCCCTAACAGACAATTTGGCATTAAAATCCCCAGCTATGATCCAGTCAAAAACTTCCCGAGATGACCTCATGTTGTGTACAGCTTGCCATTGGAGCCGCTGGCCATCAAAGCATTGAGCCCCATAGAAGTTTGTAATAAGAACATGTTCAGCTGTGGCATTGTTTCTAAACAGAGAAGTGAGAACACCCCTCCAAGCTATGTGTTCTAAAGTTGTCCATACTTGAGGGTTCCAGAGAGTAACAATCCCCCCCGAGGCACCCTGAGCAGCCACATCCATATAATCAGCACCCCGCCATATTCTGTTAGCAGTCTTGCACATAAGATCTACAGACATTTTTGTCTCCTGGATGAGCAAAAAGTTTGTTTTACATTTTCCTAAAAGTCCTTGAACAGCAGATTGATGGGTTCTACTGTTTAAACCCCTAACATTCTAGGATTGAATAATCATTGAGGACCTTGTGAGCAATAAGACTCAATTGGCCTCACCGATCCTCCATTGATCATCTTGTCTCCTTGTACTGCTAGTAGATCCTTATTGGATTTTCTGCCTACTCCTTGGGAATTACTGTTTTTAGACCTCTTCTCCACCTGGGTAATCCCTAGAACCGGCCTTTCCCTGTTCTTTTTAGAGCTTCCCATATTGACGTCCTTAATAACCGACTGTGCTGGGGAGTGGATTACCAGTGTCCCTGAGTTCTCTGGCTGCCTTGTCCCAGAGGGTTCCATTACCTGTTCTAAGATCGGAGTAGAAGAAGGGGAAGCCTGAGAGTGAATGTTAATATCCTCAACATTCCCATCCACTCCTTCCATAACTTGGTCCTCTTGATCTACTAGGGATTTAAATATTTCATACCGATTGGTTGGTTTAAGTTGTGCCTGCTCCTTGGAATTTTTCTTTTTATTTCTCCTTCGCTTCGGTTGTTCAAAACCATCTTTCTGGAGATCAGAATCCTGAGGAATACTAGATGGATCTTGGATAGGGGTAAACTTGCCCTCTCTGGGGCGATTTGTATTTCCAAGCAGTGCCTCCACTTTTGTGCTCAGAATATTTGGGCGTAACCTCGCCGGATGGCCGTGCTTATGGCGGACTCTGCATCTAAAAGGTAGTGCCTCATAATCTAACTGTTGTATCCAGGAGAGCCCTGTCAACTCAAGTTCCACCTTGACTGGTAGAGGCTGAGCTAATGTCCATTTCAACATAGATCCTAGCAAAGACAACTGTGTTTCCCTCTATAGTGTCTTTGGAGACTCCTATAAATCTGCCTAATGAATTACCAATCATTTCTAAAACTTGCTCACCCCAAAACTCCATCGGGAGAGCATACAGTCGAATCCAGACCAGGACTACCGTGGGTTCGATACGAGGGTCAAAACCCACTCTCCAAGGTTGAACAAATAACCCATTCGGGCCATGGTTCCTCTTCTCTGATTCAAATGCTCTGTTTCTATCTGCTAAAGAAGAGAAACTAATAATGAAATATCCATTACTAATAGGCCATAAGGAGTACTCACCTAGTGGCTCCCAATTTTGTCTAACCCAGGTGTGCAAAAAGTTTAGAGTGGGATGGATACCCATGAATTTGCAAATCAGGTCGTGATGAGCACGATAGGAGATTGTGTCTTCGACCAGTTTCGGTTCTATAATAATCTTTGGTCTGGAAGTTGATTGCGGAATGCAACCATTAACTCGGTGTGTGGAAGCACCCTTGCCAGCGTTCTTGAGTAACGTCTGAAAAGCAGTCCTCTGCACTTCACCATTGGAGGGTGAGGGATTTTCTTTCAGCATCTCAGCGTATGAACTCTTTTTTCCAATAGAAGATACTGGAGGAGACCCCATCGGGCCCTCCCGGAACAGCTTACAAGTCTTCAGAGTAGTGCAGAAACAATCAAACAAAGGCTCTGGGAAGATCTGTCTAGCCAAAGGCCCACGATCAGCGCCCGATGTCGGTTTAGAAGTTTTCCTGCCAAATTGCCAGAGCGCGAAAACTCATCCTCATATCCGATAACCTATATATTTTTGAAGTAGAATATTTACCCAATTCTTTCCTTGATCTCTAAATAATATCAACCCAAGATTTTCTCCTAATATCAAATTCATATGTTTGCAATTTTACAAGCTTGATCCTCTAATATTATTTCCTTTACAAACCCTATCCCACTTATAAAAAGAAAACCTAAATTTTCCGCACAACCTTTCCATACAATGTTGCTTTAAATTTTATCATTTTTTGATGTTATACCTGCTAGCAATATTGAAAGAGACATCATATACATAGGTATGGATTACAATGCAATATTTATGAGTTATAGAATTCTTGCCATGGTTAAGAACTTATATTTCCAACCTGCCAAGCAAGATTTCATTCTATCCAAAAAAAGACACCCAAATTTCTTTTTTATATCCTTTATTAGACAAAGGAATGCCCAAGTAGGTTGATGAAAAGTTTTTAATTTTGAACCCTAAAATATTAACAATAATATATTTTAAATCTAGGGCAATATTACTTTTAAAATCTAGGATTTTGTAGTATTAACCAACTATCCAATGTCTTTCTCATAGCATAATAATATTGGTTTAAAATCCATGGCCTAACTGACTAAGGGATGATCCAAAATAAAAGTATCATCAATAAATTGGAGATGATATTTAGAGGGACCATTTTTTGCAACTTGAATACCTTTGATTTTTCTATTCATATATACCTTTGGAAAAACTCTCCCTAATGCTTCTACAAGAATAATGAATAGATAAGGAGAAAGTGGATCACCTTGACGATGTTGGAATATATTACATTATTTGGTACATGCTAATGTGCCATCATGGGTACATGTTTAGATTAGGATTTTATCCTAGATTAGGATTTAAGTATTTACTTTATGCAATGGAATAAATGCATAATGTGCACTAATGTAAATATCCATGGTGTCCACATGTACATGAGTCCTTAAGACTAGGAAGATGAAGAATCATAGGAATATGGAAGGTCAAGATTCACATATCATTATATATAGGTCTTCTTAGGTGATAGCAAAAAGAGGAATTTATAAATGCATAAGGTAGAGTAGTAATAGATACAATATAGATAATTGGTGTAATATGGAGTGTTAGTGATATTTATTTAATAGCATTGTACTATTTTCATGAGATTTCATCAATGGATTTTTCATGAGTATTTTCTCAAGTTTCTCATGTTATTTATTTGATTATTATATTGTCATTATCATAGTTATACCATAAGAAATATTGAGAGGAGATAGGAAATCTCATTCTCATAATTTCTAAAATTACTATTTGGCCAGAGTATTTCCATAGAGATGCAAAAAATCTTGTGAAGACTAGGACTCAACATTGATTCCACTAGATTGACAAATAAACTAGTGAAGATTCATTATCTCTAGATTTAAATATTTTTCATTATAGTTTTTCTAATACTTTGTTGTAGAAAAATTTGATTCAAATAAAGTTGAGAAGCTTCCTATAATATCTAGAAAGAATATCTTCTTTAAAATCAATACAGTACTTGAAGCAACAAGTTGAAGATTGAATATTTTGGAGGCCTTACAAAAAATGTCCCATTGCAAGATTTGCTAGATTTGCAGATTGAAGACTAAGAAGAGAGAAAAATCCAAAGGAAAATTATTGAAAATTGAAATAATAAGAGAGCAGATCTAGAATGAGGAGACCTAAGAGAAAGATCTCATTGAAGAACTTCCAGATTTCAAAGATTGAATATTGAATATAAAGGACAAGGAAAATTCCTATTGAATATTTTAGAAGCTGCAAAAATTAAAGACCCAAGAGAAGAGGTATCAAGAAAGTTTGGAAGGAGAATGAAGGAGAATACTAGGAAAGCCCATTGGAGAATATTTCTAGCAAGGAGAAGTTCCTGATAAAAGGATTTGGGGCAATTGTCACCATCTGACAATAAGCCTAAACGGGAGAAGGATTTGGCAAGAAGTTTGTCAAATCTTGGAAGAGTTTTTTGAAGTCCTAAAGACATTCAAATTATTGATAAGAAGGGCAACAAATAGGCCAAGGTTAAAATTTTAATTTCACAAGGGGGTTGAAGGATGAAGGAGCTAGAAGAAGCCACTAGATTTGAGATGTCTTAAGATTACCATTAAAGGCTTGAAGGCTGATTTTTGAAGGAGAATATTGATATTTTATAGTAGAAGTTGAAAAGTCATAGGACAACAAGTCAAGGTGACATAGAGTTGCAAGGCAGATAATATTTGGGTAGAATTTGAAGAGTCATTGAACAACCATCTTAAAGGAAGGCTTGAGAGAAAATAAGTAAGCATTCAAAGAGGAAAATATAGCTACAAATTGGATTTTCCTACCAAAGTTGAGAGAGGTAAGGACAACATAGCAAAGGAGAAATTGGCTGCATTAAAATCTAAATTTTTTATAGATTATGATAGCAATAGAGCAGCAACTTGGGAAGCACTAATAACTGTAAATTCCAGGGTCCTAGAACAACAAGATTGAAGGCAAAATAGGCAGCATTAAAAATATATAAAATAAAAGAGTTTTGGATAGGATAGAAGTTGATTCCTAAACAGTATTGAAAGCTACAAATTACATAATTGAAGACAAAAAGAGGGTCTCAATTAGAGCTACAAATTTATAAATTTTAGAGTATAAAAATATGATTTGAAGCTACAAATTTATAAAAACTGGGAAAAAAATAGGTGAATCAAATCACCAAGAAAGCTTGAGGAGGCCAAAATAAGATTTGAAAATTGGTGTTATTAAATTTTTATTATTCAAGTATTATTTAAGTTTTTTAACACCATATTTGAGTAGCAAAAGGAAAAGTTTAAAGTTTATCTTCAAGGGTGCAGAAGATAGCATGTACAAGGAATTAAAAACCTATACAAAAGAAGAAGTTAGATATATTTGTAGAAAAAAATTTCAACACCAAAGCACATACATGAAAATGAACAATTGCAATAAAAAGAATGCTTCTCTTGTATTAAAACAAGGGAGCCTTAATCTCCCAATTTACAATGCTTGATGCCCCAATGTTTGGGGATGGGTATTACAATGCTTTATTTTTATAAAGTACAAATTCTCAAATGATAGTCTCTGGTTCTCCAAGAAATTCAAACTAGTGTCTTTCATTATTCTGCTACAACTCCAAGGGTAAGTGGGCTTTTGGTATCCAACAATAGGACTACTCCAGCTTCAATAGATTTGCAAGAACCTACTTATTGCACACATTAGAAATAAATGAGGGTTCAATATCACCTATTGATAAAGATATAAGATATTACTACATAACCCTAGTTGCAAAAACATGAAATATAGTGCAAAAAGAAATGAAACTTTGAATGCCTTGCTAAAATTCAAGTTACCAATCTATGTTAGTCATGCTAATGCTTTTCTGAGGAATGATGGGTGTGTGGTTGGGGCTAGTTAATCATGGGAGTGTGATTGAGAAACCATGGGAGGGTGGTTGAGACTGTGTAACTACAATCGGGTGGTTGGACCTAAAATACAATAATCCTCAAGATGACAATTTCGGGCTCCAAATGGTTGATCTCTGTAATTGGTGATGATATCCTAAAATAATTTTTGTAGAGTATCGATGTATTTTTTTAAGCCTCCTTTGGTTGATGGGGTGAAGGTGTATTTATAGGCTCCTTGGGATTTTGTATGGAAAAGGGAGGTGGCAAGTCGGGATTACCAAGTGGTAATATAAGGTTGCCAAATGGAAGGGGTAGTTATAGTGAGTCACCTAGGGTGTCTCACTTAACTAGGGTGATGTGGCTAATGGGTTGGTGTAAGTTGAGTGAGTTGTGATGATGTCCAATATGAAGGGACAAGGGTGACATGGGTGTGGGTGATGTGGCCAGGGCACATATCCAATTATTAATAAAGGTATCCTCGCTAGATTTTCGAGATTTATAAAATTTGAAAAATACTTTTACTGTGCAGGATTTATATGCCTAATTTTGGACTTAGGCATATATTTTATTATGTGAATTAAGAATGTGTAATGTGAATGTGGTTTTTCAAATGCCTAGGTTTTGGCTTCTATAGATGCCCCTTTTTGTACCAATTGTGTAATACACAATGCGATGCAAAAACAAGAGACACCTATCCTTATTGGATGGATATATCGACTCAAATCTTCTCAATACACAAGAATGAATAATTTTTGAAAAAAATTATTTGTTTGCTTACCCCCTTAATTGGCAAATGGGTAAAGAATAAAACCCACAAGCCAATTGACCTTATGTGGATGATGAATGGAGGTGGATGTGATGTATGCAAATGTATGACATTAAAGACAAACTTGATGCCCCAAGTTTGGTATGGTTGTTGTTGCAAATTTACCTTTGGTTTTGATGATCCACAATATGACATGGTAAAATAACCAACCACTTTGGAAGTTCAGGTGCCCATGTCACTATAACAATTACTACCAAATGATATGGCATTAAGAACCAGACACTCTGGGAGCTCGAAACTTGTAGTGATTTTGGCAATTATTACTAGATTGTGAGTTCATGTTTTCCTCTTTTGTAACCCAATGAAAAGGTCTTGATGATAACCTTGTGCAAATTAGCTTGAACATATCCACACTCAAATATTAAGGGACCTAGCTAATTCAATGCCACATGTGATGATGTTGGATGATTTTGATTTTGTGTCCTTATGGTGATCTACCCATCCTATAGGATTGCATAGATTACCAGTCATTGCAACTACCAGGTATGTAGTGTAATTCACTAGATACAAGGTTCACTAAATTATAATGATGATTGAATGGTTTTTAGGTTTTTTGTTATTTTTGTTGTTTTTTGTTTTGTATTTTGCAACCACAAGGGCACGTTTGGTTGTGCTTGATAACCACATATGCGTGGTTGGCTCTCCCATACACATATGCACGATTATGCATGCACTGTCAAACATGCACCCATGGTTGTGATCACTTTTTCCATATATAAAAAGGCAAAGGTGGCAATTTTGATTTTATTTCTACGATTGAAGTTTTATTGAGTGGTTGAGAGAAGAAGTGAGCTATGGAGGCAATGGGTGAGATGAGTGGAGCAGTTGGCAAGGTGAATACTATAGGTTCGACTGGAGTAGAAGCAAAAGTGTGATATGCCAAGGTAGGTTTTCGAAACCCTTAGCTTAGTTTTATCATGGTTTTGTTTGTTTTGTTTTGTGTGTTTTTGTTGTTGTGTTTTTTTTTTTGAAAACTAAGGGGGGATGATAATTTTTTTCTTTTTTTTATTATGATAAAGGAGGAGGTGAAAGTTTTTTTTTTTCTAAAACTAGGAGGGGATGGTAATTTTTTTCTGATGTTGATAAAGGGGGAGGTGAAAGTTTTTTTTTTTCTAAATAAAAAAAATGCATGAAATGTTTTTTGTGTTTTTGTTTGTTATTGAATGATAAAATGTGTGAAAATATTTTTGGTGTTTTTTTTTTAATGAAAAGGATGCATTAATTATTTTTGTGTTTTTGTTTGTTTTTGAATGATAAAAGTGCATGAAGATGTTTTTGGTGTTTAATATTTTTTTTATATGGCATGTGCACTTATATGGATTTTTTTGTGTTTATACAGGTTAATTTTATTGAGGCTCGACATTGATGGCCTCGCATCATTTCCCAGGTGCAGAAGGCACTAACAGACAAAGATTGGAAGTGGTTGGCAGTGGTGGAGTTGGATGGTTATGGGTGGTTGGAGACCGTCAGGACATATGAGGAGTACTTGTCTACCTTAATGGAGAGGTGGGACCCTGATAGGGGCTCATATTCTGATGGGGGAGCTTACTATCACCTTGGAGGATGTTTATCGCATCTTTCATATTCCTATCAAGGGCTCACTAGTCTATGTTGGCCATGATAAGGAGCATGAGTTGAGGCCAATTTATGGGAATGACTAGGATGTGGATTGTAGCAAGGGTGACATTCCCTACATTTAGATGTTAGTTGTAATTTCGATATTTGTTATGTATATTGTAGACAACATGTTGTTGCCTAATAGAATGGGGTCTAGGTTCCCTTGGAACTAGGTGAGACTTGTGATGGATATGATTGGTGAGCCTCAGATTTATGTATGGGATCCTGCTCTACTGTGTTAGATGCACGTGGAGCTCTATGAGGTGAATATGCATGAGAAAAAGGGACTTAGATGCAATTTAATTTTTTAGTTATGGACTTGGGAGCATATCATGATTGCTCAACTAGAGGGTCTGCCTTACGAGTGGTATCACTCATTACCTTATGTTCTTCATTGGTGGACCAGCGAGGAGGCTTCATTGAGTAACCCTGTTCATAGTGGACAAGAGTATCAGGATATGTTGGGTGCTCTTACTAAAGGTGACATCTACTGATAGCCATGGTGAGGTCTAACTTGGGATCGTGGTGCATTACAATTTTTATAGATCAAGCAAGGCAGGTTGGTTGTTATGAGGTATGTGTAAGAGATGGATTTCATTTAGTTCTCATGGGTGATGCAACATTTTGGTTTGGTGCAAGGAGTTCTTGATGCTCCATTTGTGTACAAGCATCGAGATGATGAGCTTAGTCTCCTAATCACTCCCAACTTTTGGACATTGGATTATACTTGATATTATGATGTAGTGGGTGTCCCAAATGTAGATGATGCTAGAATGATAACTAAGTACGATGCCTGGTTTACTTCATAGTCTCCATGGGTATTGAGTCAAGCTATTGATGATGTGGCTAGCAAAGATGAGCATGATACTGGTGATCAAGCTTCTCGATAGTAGAAGCACCATCGAGATAGTGGTAGTAGGGGGTGAGCTGGGGTAGATGTTCATCCTATAAACATCGAGGTCAGGGTTGGTGGAGATGGATATGGTGGTGATGGAGGTGCATATGGAGATGATGGGGATGATGGAGGATATGATGTACCTCCACATGTCATGGAGTAGGATTAGGGTATCCTCCAAAATTAATGATATATATTGGGTTAGACTATAGTAGATGAGGTTATAGAGTGTACTAGCTACTAGGGATGTCGAGATAACTTAGTTATGGAGTGAGGTGGATGAGCTACGGAGTGGGTCTAGTGGAGACAAGGATGTTTATATGATTTCAACTCTTCATGCTAATATATCCCATCAAGAGGCACATTAGGGCCTAGATTTGGCTACTTCATAGAGACAAGCTAGGTATGTTGAGTCGCTTGAGGACACTCTTGCTTAGCATCATATTTCACTATCTCTATAGCCTTCATCATCAGTTTTTGGCTCTAGAAGGCAGAGTGAGTCTAGACCTAGTGGTTCACGATCTTAGGTTCCTATTTTCCATGCTTCCTTAGGCTCATAGGTATTAGATCATGGTTCTTCTAGGGGTCATGGTGGTGCTAGCTAGGGGTTTTTATTACCTTTTTTTTATTTTTCATTTTTTCTTATGAGCATCAGTGCTCTGATGTATATACATGGCTTTTATTGTGATAATTCATGTTTGTGCTTTTGCTTTATTGTATGTATATATGAACATTAAATGATGTAGTGATTGAGTGAAATGAATGGTGAATGTTATGTTCTAATGATCATTTGTACTATTTAGACTTTTGCTTGATCAACTTTATTCTCATTGTTTAATTAGGGGCACTAACATTTGGTATTTATAAATGAAATATATTATGAGATATAAAAATGGAAATGATATGGAATGGTCTGGATAAAGGATCTAGGGTCATTTTGCAAATACTAAAACATCCTACTAATCTCAAACAAACTCATCTATGTATCTTACAAATCTTTATGATGCTAAGGTTATCTTGGTAGTTTCATATTTCTCAAGAACCAATTGTGTGTGAAATTATTGTTAATTTATCATTATTAACTAGGTCAAACTAATCAATTGTAACTTATACCAATAAGCTAGCTCATTCGTGAGTTCCCATAGGTCTATAAAAATAAGGTCTCTAATGTGATAGATTTGTCACCACATGTAAGGATATCCCATTGCCAGGTAGGTTTCATTCAACCCATTGATGTAATAAGGATCACCCATGATTTTTGAAACACTAAGAGTTCCAGGTGTTCAATCTTATTTCCCTTCTTTTATTGCATTGAATTTTGGATTTTATTTCTAGGTTTGCTCATTTTTGTGTTGGAGTAAAGTGGATTTTTATTTATTTTGGGTTACTTGATCATTTTGATGAGGAGCAAGGGAATTTTATTGCTTTTGGGATATTTTTGGGGATACTTGCTCATTTTGAGGAAGAGCAAAGGAATTTTATTGCTTTTGGGATGCTATTGGGATACTTGCTCACTTTAAGGAAGATCAAGGGATTTTCTCTTTTTTCTTTGTAGGGTGAATGGGGAGCTTGTCCTTTTATCAACTCTTAGGTTTATAGACCATGCAAATAATTGGATGAGTAGGGGAAACATTTCACTTTATGAAAATAGCAATGTGTGACTTCATTATTCCTAGGATTCATAATTATTTAATGTGTTTTTATGTGCATGGTCCAAGAGGAAACTTTATTGACTAGGAACAACTTGGTGCATCTAAATATTGTTTAATTTTAAATAGAGGTTGCTCAAAACACTAGGAGTGGCTGATTGATTGAAAACACCTAGATTTTTTTTTATGGACTAATGTGCAATGTGATATTTTGTGATACTTTTGCTACAAGATTTTGAAATATTAAAAAGCATACATAATCCACATAATCATTATTTCTAATTATTATATGATATATATCATAGTTTTATGTGAACCCCTTAATCATCAAAATATCATAAGGCAAGTTGTAAATATTATTATTGATGGATTGATGAGTGATGTTTGATATAAGGTGCCCCTGATTAAGGTAACAAGACATAGTGGACTAGCAATCATCCAAATTAACCAAATGGATCCTAACATGATGAATGGTATGTACAAATGTATATCCTTGAAGTGTGTATATGAAATATAGGTAGATGCATGAATGGATGTATGAAATGCAAATTTTCTTTAGCCATGTATATGTGCATATTTACAAATTTCTCTAGGCATATAGCGCCTTTAGGTGTATAATAGTTAATGGCTCAAGTTCCAATGTTCCCTCTAAATTTGCAAGTCTATAAGTTCCTGGAACCAACTTTTGCTTAACAATATATGGACCTAACTAATTAGTCATAAATTTCTCTTAAATGCGGTAATGCATTGGTGTTGATTCTCTTTAAGGATGAGATATCCTACTTGCAATTCGTGAGAATGGAATTTTGTGTTATAAACATGCTTGATAGGATCTTGATATACTCGTAGATTCTCTAAGGTATTGACTCATATTTCATTAAGGAGTGTAAGTTGGTCAAGACGTGCTTATCTAGTTGTATTGTCATCCATGAATTCTTGTAATATAATTTGTAAAGGAGAGATCTCAAGCTCAAGATGCATGATTGCTTAGGCTCCATAGACAAATGAAAATGGAGTTGCCCTTTTCGATGTTCAGATGCTTGTTTGATAAGCCCATAATGCCGAGGGGAGTTGAGTATTAATCTCTATGGTTTTATTTGATAAGTTTCTTAAGAATGGCTATCAAGGTCTTATTGGTCACTTTAGCTTATCCATTTACTTGTGGGTAATAATGAATCAAGAAATTGTGTCGAATATTGTACTTGTTGCATAATGCTCGAACATCCTTATTTTTAAAAGACTTGTCTGTTGAGCAAGGTGCAGCAAAAGTATTGTCATTGTTGTCAACATAGAAATATTGATGCAATTGATGCAGTTCAGAGGACAGTCAGAACATGTACAGTGAATTTCCAAGAAGAAAGAAGTGACCCAGATTCAGAAAATTGAATAAAAAGACAAGTAAGAAAACTGTCGCGATATCGCGACATGTTTTCTATCGTGATTTCGTGACATAACGGAGGAGAGAGAAGGCATAGCCAAAAATGTCATGATTTCATGACATAACGGAGGAGAGAGAAGGCACAGCCAAAAATTTCATGATTTTGCGACATCAAAGGAGAGAGAAAAAGCTGGAGAAACTGTCGCGATTTCGCGACATGCTGGAAGGAAAGAAGCAAAGTTGAAAAACTATCACGATTTCATGACATGTTTGGAGTAAAGGCACAGGCAATGAAAAGTGTCATGATTTCACGACAAGTTCGGTGAAGAAGCGCCAAGGATGGAGTAAAGGCACAGGCAATGAAAAGTGTCATGATTTCATGACAAGTTCGATGAAGAAGCGCCAAGGATGAAAAGTGTCACGATTTTGTGACAAGTTTGGTGAAGAAGCACCAAGGATGAAAAGTGTCGTGATTTCACGATAGGTTCGGAGAAGAAGTGCTAAGGGAAAAAGTGTAGCGATTTCGCTACATGTTGGATTTTCGCTGGTCGAAGCAAAGAGAAAGTGCTAAGGCGAAAAAGTGTAGCGATTTTGCTACATGTTGGATTTTCGCTGGTCGAAGCAAAGAGAAAGTGCTAAGGCAAAAAAGTGTAGCGATTTCGCTACATGTTGGATTTTCGCTGGTCGAAGCAAAGAGAAAGTGCTAAGTTGAAAAGTTGTAGCGATTTCACTACATGTTGGATTTTAGCTGGTCGAAGCAAAGAGAAAGTGCTAAGTTGAAAATTTGTAGCGATTTCCCTACATGTTGGATTTTCGTTGGTCGAAGCAAAGAGAAAGGGCTAAGTCGAAAAGCTGTAGTGATTTTGCTACATGTTGGATTTTTGGAGGCCGCAGCAAAAGAAATTGCAAAGGGAAAAATGTGTAGCGATTTCACTACATGTCTTGATTTCGCCAGTGCATGAAGAGAGAGTTGTACGGATGCGAAAGATGTCACGATTTCGTGACATGTTGCATTTTCATGGGCGAAAGGCAAAGAACAACGCTAAGGCAGAAAAGCGTCGTGATTTCGTGACATGTCCTATTTTCATGGGCAAGAGGCAGAAAAGAACGAGAGGCAGCAAATGAGTCATGATTTCATGAAATGTCCCATTTTCGTGGGCAAGAGGCAGAAAAGAGTGAGAGGCAACGAATGCATCGCGATTTCGTGACATGTCCCGTTTTCGTGGGTAGGAGACAGAAAAGAGCTAGAGGTAGCAAATGCGTCGTGATTTCATGACATGTTCTATTTTCGCGGTTGCATGCCGATATAATGACTAGGAGGCGGAGAACATCATGATATCACGACAGGTCAGGTTTTCGTAATCAACTGTCAAGAAAAGGTCAAATGGGCAGAAATGTCGTGATATCATGACATGTCTTAGTTGCGCAGGTAAAATCCGAGAAGCTTACACAGTGACAGTTATCGGGGAAAGTGCAGAAGAAAATCATGCAACCAGTTATGTTAGAGTTAGCTGGAGTCAGAACTGAAGTTACAGGTGGTAGAACAGTGCATTAAAGACAAGAACGGCTGTTACAGGGTCGTGATGCTACAAGGCTATCAAAAGTGTAGATATACCGAGGATCCTGATAAACAAGAAATCCTCTCGGAGGTTGCATGTGTCAGAAATGGAAGTTGCAGGCAGAAGAGAAAGTTCAACTCAAAATTGAAAAGAGTGCCATCGGATAGTGTAAAGGTGCCGAGAGGGCAGTTACGTAAAGGATAGAAGAAAAGAATGACAAAGCATCAAAACACGTAGAAAAGGCTGTCAAAATGCATAAAAAAAGCTATCAGAGTAAGCAGAGAAGACTGTCAGAATGAGTTAGAAAGAAAGTGGCTAAAATATAGAGCGCATCAGAGAGGGTGTGACAGATTGAACGTAGCCGAGAATGCATGAAAAATTGGAGGGAAAAATAGAGCCATTTTTGAAAGAGTCGTTCGAGTAAGCGAAAGCATAAAGAATCGAAAAGGCACAGTAAGTTAGGTTACTGCAACCGTGTTTTTATCTTGAAAAACAAAAAGTGAGGTTGTGTAAGAGTGTTGTAAGAAAAAAAGCTACAAAACTGAAACCTGGTTTTATTCTTGAAAAATTGAAAGAGAAATTTTAGTATGAAATAGAAGATATTGAGTTTCTAACAATTCTCCTTATGCTTCTATGAGATTGATTTGAATGAGCAATAGACTAGTGAGGGTCTTGTAAAAGAGAAGGCATTTTTATGTCAATCTATTATTCAAAATAGAAATCCAAGTTGGTGCTTGGTATAAGGGGTTGGTGCTCCTATCTGTTGTTATAGATAAATCAGGGGTTGGTGCTCCTTCCAATGGGTGCTGGTAAACTATTTGTAAAGATTGAATCCTTGCAAAGGCTGGATTTGGATTGTAGTCCAAACAGTCATTATTTGATAAGTAGCCAAATTGGTGAACCTCGTTAAATCTTGTGTTGTGTGATGCTCTTCTATTATATTTTCTATATCTGGTTTTAAGCTTGCATTTTTAAGCATTAAGAGTTGGAGATTCAAATTTTAAATAGTTAAACTGATTCACCCCCACTCTCAGTGTCATTATGAGAACATCAATTGGTATCAGAGCAAGGTACCTGAACAAGCTTAATCAGCTAAGGTGATCTTGGAAGATACACAATGGCCGGTGGTGAAGGATTTTCTTCCAACAAAGCTCCTTTGTTCGATGGAAAAAATTACTCTTTCTAGAGACTCAAGATGCAGACATATCTGTGTGCATTGGGATATGACATTTGGGAATATATTGAAAATGGATACATAATACCCTCTACTCCTCCAACAGATGCGGCTGAGAAGAAAAAGTTTGAGAACAACTCTAAAGCTAAGAATGCTATTATGTGTGGGTTAGTAGACAGTGAATTGATAAGGATCATGAGCTGTAAATCGGCAAAAGACATATGGGACAAACTACAGAGCATTCATGAAGGATATGGCAAGATCAAGGAAGCCAAGCTACAAACACATCGAGCCCATTTCGAAGCATTAAAGATGAATGATGATGAGAACATAGAGGCCTATATGCTGAGAGTAAATAGAATCATTAATGCGATTAGAGGACTCGATGAGGAAATAGAAGATGCAGTTGTTGTGAAAAAGGTACTAAGAACTCTCCATAAAAGATTTGATGCTAAAGTTTTTGCTATAGAAGAATCTAAAGATTTAAATACTTTTAGCATGGATGAAATGCATGGTTCTTTAATAGCATATGAAATGAGAATAGGACAAACTAATCCCTCAGACAAAGAAGCTACTTTCCAAGCACAGAAAAATATAAAAGCTAAACAATAATATGGGGAAGAAGAATCTTCAGATGAAACTGAAGCAAACTTTGTTAGGAAACTAATAAAGGGAAAAGGAAAATACAAAGGTAAGTTACCGTTTAAGTGTTTCAACTATGGAGGCATCGGGCACTTTGCAGCTAAATGCCCAATGAATGAGAAAAACAAAAGTGATGAAGGGACACATCAAGAAAGAAGTGACTGGAAGAAGAAACCACATTTTAAAAAAAGGAACTTCAAGAAGAAAAGTTTCATTTCGAAGAATGTCAACTCTTCTGAAGACAGCTCCGGTGAAGATTCTGAGGAAGAAACTGGTGAAGCTTTGTTCATGGCTTTTGAAGAAGAAATAACAGAGGAAACCCAAGAGTGTGATGAAATATTAGAGGATGAAGCTGTGGTAGATTTGGAAGATGAGTTGGTTGTTGCACTTGAAGAGTTAAGTACAGAAAGGAAAAAGAATAAAAATATTTCAAGAAAATTTGAGGATGCCAATGAATTAATAATCAGTTTGAAAGTATAGACTAAAGAATTTAAGAAAAAATCTAAATATTTTGAAGTACAACTAACCGTCAAAATAGATGAGTGCAATAATCTAGAAGAAGACATAGTTGGATTAAGGATGTATCTAGAAGAGATGAATCGAAAATTGAGTTATCATCATAAATTTGAAGACAGTTATGTGAAGCTGAATAGAATGTTAAATAACCAAAGGCCTACAGGCATCAAATTTGGTTTGGGCTTTGATGAAGGAGAATCCTCAAAGGAATGAAAGGCTATAACTGTAGAACCAATAAATAATAAAGATAAGATCAGGGTTGATCAAGAAAAACCGTATCATGCAAAAGAAAACCATAAGGCCAAGCATGAAAGGAGTACTGCCAATGATGGATTCACCAAAGTCACATATCAAATAAGAAGAAGAAGACCCATGGCTCCTACTATAACATGGCAAAAACCATTACCCAGGTACACTCGTTCCTTTTTTGGTTATTTTTTAAAATGCAATGCATATGGTCATAAAATTTCAAATTGTAGATATAATGTAGAACAAAGGAATTTCACTAGTAGAAATGTTTTTTCACCTTTGATAGATTATGCTGTAGAATGTTATAACTATCATAACTTTGGACATATTGCAAGAAATTGTCATAGATCTTTTACAGGAAATAAATATCAGGGAAGAAATTATCAACCAACTGGATTGAAACAAAACAAAAAATTTCCCAAAAAACTGGCACAAGCCAATGAAAGGGAGAAGGTAAAACAAGCGACCAAATCTGCTGTCAAATCAGAGTGGAAAGAAAAAGAGCAACCTAAAAAAGATAAGAAATCTTTGATTGTTCAAATAGCTCTCAAAGCCCAGAACAAATCTGCACCATGGATTTTGGATAGTGGATGCTCCAGTCATATGACAGGAGATAAACAAAAGTTTGATAAGTTACAGACATACGAAGGTGGTTCTATAAAATTTGGAAATAATGATGGAGCCAAGATAGTGGGTAAAGGATCAGTGAAATTAAGTGATAGAAAAATCAACTCTAAATAAGTCCTATTTGTGGTTGGTCTGAAGCATAACTTACTGAGTGTAAGTCAAATTTGTGACAGAGGTCATGAAGTAATTTTCAAGAAGCAGGGCTGTGAAGTAAGAAAGATAAAAAATGGGAAGTTGATAGCTACTGGACTGAGAACTTCTGGAAATATGTATACTCTCTCAGAGACTTCAGAAGGAGCTTGCTTGGTAGGACAGGAAGAAGAAAATTGGCTATGGCATAAGAGACTCGATCATATAAGCTTTGACAATATGATAAAAATCAGCTCAAAAAGGGCAGTAAGAGACATACCCACTATTGGCAAACCTTCAAATAGCATTTGTGCTTCATGCCAAAAATGGAAGCAAACCAGAGCCACTTTCAAAGCAAAAGAGTACTTCACGAGCAAGCCATTAGAACTAATTCACACTGATTTATGTGGACCCATGAGAACAAAAAGCATAAATGGCTACAAATATTTTATGCTGTGTATAGATGACTATTCCAGAATGACATGGGTACCATTTCTAAAACTTAAATCAGAAGCCTTTAAGATGTTCAAAACTTTCAAAAATCTTGTTGAGAATAAATCAGGAAAAATAATTAAATGCTTAAGATCGGATAGAGGAGGAGAGTTTATTTCAGAGGAGTTTGCAGAATACTGTGAAAAACATGGGATTAGAAGACAATTTTCGATAGCAAGAACACCTCAGCATAATGGAGTAGTAGAAAGAAAGAATAGAACTATGCAGGAAATGGCACGGACCATGTTGATAGAGAGCAAAATTGCTGACAGGTTTTGGAAAGAGGCAGTTCATACTGCAGTTTACATCCAAAATAGGTGTATGTTGAGGCCGCATGAAAGCAAAACACCTTATGAATTGTGGTTTGGCAGAAAGGCTACAACAAAATACTTCAAAGTGTTTGGCATCAAGTGTTACATTAAACAGACTGAAAACAATCTTGGCAAGTTCGAAGATAGAGCTGATGAAGGTATCTTTATTGGTTATTCAACAAAAAGCAAAGCCTACACATGCTACAACAAAAAACTAAAGAAAATTGTGGAGAGTGTGGATGTTAAGGTTGATGAAGGTACGAAACAAGAAATCAGCCATAATGAAAACTACCCGACTTATGAAGAATTTATTGAAGATGATGAAGATCAAGAAAAAGAAGAGAGACAGAAATTAGATTCAGATGATTTAGAAATAGAAGAAAATAGGAAATCCAAAACAGGCAGTTGGCAGAAAAATCATCCCAGAGAGCAGATTATTGGGGACCCCACAGTTGATATTCAAACAAGAAGAAGAGTAGTAAAAAACTACTCTCTGTTATCCAACATTGAGCCCAAAAATATTATTGAAGCAAGCACAGATGAAAGCTGGATGGAGGTAGTAAATGAAGAACTAGATCAAATTGAGAAAAAAAAACCTGGGAATTAGTACCAAGGCTTGAAAATAAAAACATAATCGATACTAAATGGATATTTCGAAACAAATTGAATGAAGACGGACAGGTTGTAAGGAATAAAGTAATATTGGTTTGTAAAGGATATGCTCAAGTTGAGGGGATTGATTTTGAAGAAACTTTTGCACCAGTGGCCAGACTTGAAGCAATCAGACTATTTTTGGCTTTAGCAGTTCATAGGAATTTCAAAGTTTATCAGATGGATGTGAAATCAGCATTTCTAAATGGAAATATTGAAGAAGAAGTTTATATTGAATAGCCTGATGGTTTTCAACTCTGTGATAATCCTAACTTTGTTTGCAAGCTGAAGAAAGCATTGTATGGCTTGAAACAAGCACCTAGAGCTTGGTATGCAAGATTGGATAGCTATCTCACTCAGCAAGGATTCAAGAAAGGTATGGTGGATAACAATTTATATATCAAAACTGAGAATGGCAATCTCATTGTCCTTATTGTCTATGTAGATGATATAATATTTGGCAGTAGCAATGATGAGTCATGTAAAGACATAGCAAATAAAATGTAGAAAGAATTTGAAATGTCTATGATTGGTGAGCTTTCATATTTCCTAGGACTGCAAGTTAATCAAACTGAAAAGGGCATTTTTATTTCTCAAGTTAAATATGTGAAAGAAATGTTGAAAAAGTTCACTATGGAGGATAGTAAGCTTGTTAGCACTCCCATGACAATAGGCTGTAAGTTGAACAAGGATGAAAAATCTCCAGATGTTGATCAAACAATGTACAAATCTATGATTGGGAGCCTACTGTATTTGACAGCCACCAGACTAGATATCTTACAGGCAGTTTGCATGGTTGCAAGATTTCAGGCTAGCCCCAAAGAGACTCATGTGACAGCTATGAAAAGGATTTTTAGGTACCTCAAGGGTACTATGGAGTATGGGCTACGGTATCCAAAAAGAAAAGACTTCACTCTTTTTACATATTCTGATGCAGATTGGGCAGGATGTATTGATGACATAAAGAGTACCAGTGGAGGAGCATTTTATCTTGGAGATAAACTAGTAGCATGGCACAACAAGAAACAAGAATCAGTCTCTCTATCCATAGCAGAGGTAGAATACATTGCAGCAAGAACATGTTGTACACAGATATTATGGATGAGACAAACACTGAAAGATCTTGGTATTCACTTCAATGAGCCAATTTTAGTTAAATGTGATAACACTAGTGCAATCAAAATCTCAAAGAATATGGTTATGCATTCCCGCACCAAACATATTGCAATCCGGTATCACTTTTTGAAAGATAAAGTTGTAGAAGGAGAGGTCAAATTGGAGTTTGTTCCAACCACAGAGAAAGTTGCAGATATATTCACAAAACCATTGCCCATGGAAGTTTTTGAGTACCTTCGAAGTAAGCTGGGAGTGGTCACATTATCCAAGCACTGATGAGCTATGGGGAACACATTCTCAGGGGAAGCATTAAATTATTTATGCCTGAGAATGTTGTGTATAGACTCAAGGGGATTCAGCAGCAGCCCTTTGGTATTATTGGCAAAGGGGAAGAAGAATTACTACAGGAAATTGAAATTGCACGTGTTGCCAACAATTCCAAATGGGGAGATTGTTGACCAAGGTGCAGAAAAAGTATTGTCATTGTTGTCAACATAGACAGATTGATGCAATTGATGCAGTTTAGAGGATAGTCAAAACATGTACAGTGAATTTCCAAGAAGAAAGAAGTGACCCAGATTCAAAAAATTGCAAAAAAAGACAAGTAAGAAAACTGTCGCGATATCGCGACATGTTTTCTATCGTGATTTCATGACATAACGGAGGAGAGAGAAGGCACAGCCAAAAATGTCATGATTTCATGACATAACGAAGGAGAGAGAAGGCGCAGCCAAAAATGTCATGATTTCACGACATATCGGAGGAGAGAGAAAAAGCTGGAGAAACTGTCGTGATTTCGCGACATGCTGGAAGGAAAGAAGCAAAGTTGAAAAACTGTCATGATTTCACGACATGTTTGGAGTAAAGGCACAGGCAATGAAAAGTGTCACGATTTCACGACAATTTTGGTGAAGAAGTGCCAAGGATGGAGTAAAGACGCAGGCAATGAAAAGTGTCACGATTTTGCGACAAGTTCGATGAAGAAGCGCCAAGGATGAAAAGTGTCATGATTTCACGACAAGCTCGGTGAAGAAGCGCAAAGGATGAAAAGTGTTGCAATTTCACGAAAAGTTTGGTGAAGAAGCGCCAAGTATGAAAAGTGTCATGATTTCGTGACAGGTTCGGAGAAGAAGTGCTAAGGCAAAAAAGTGTAGTGATTTCGCTACATGTTGGATTTTCGCTGGTCGAAGCAAAGAAAAAGTGCTAAGGCGAAAAAGTGTAGCGATTTCGCTACATGTTGGATTTTCGCTAGTCGAAGCAAAGAGAAAGTGCTAAGGCAAAAAAATGTAGCGATTTTGCTACATGTTGGATTTTCGCTGGTTGAAGCAAAGAGAAACTGCTAAGTTGAAAAGTTGTAGCGATTTTGCTACATGTTGGATTTTCACTGGTTGAAGCAAAGAGAAAGTGCTAAGTTGAAAAGTTGTAGCGATTTTGCTACATGTTGGATTTTTGTTGGTCAAAGCAAAGAGAAAGGGCTAAGTTGAAAATCTATAGCGATTTTGCTACATGTTGGATTTTCGGAGGCCGCAGCAAAAGAAATTGCAAAGGGAAAAATGTGTAGCGATTTCGCTACATGTCTTGATTTTGCCAGTGCATGAAGAGAGAGTTGTATGGATGCGAAAGATGTCACGATTTTGCAACATGTTGCATTTTTGTGCGCGAAAGGCAAAGAACAACGCTAAGGCAGAAAAGAGTCACGATTTCGTGACATGTCCCGTTTTTGTGGGCAAGAGGCAGAAAAGAGCGAGAGGCAGCAAATGCGTCGTGATTTCGCGACATGTCCCATTTTCACGGGCAAGAGGCAGAAAAGAGCGAGAGGCAGCGAATGCATCACGATTTCGTGACATGTCCCATTTTCACGGGTAGGAGACAGAAAAGAGCTAGAGGCAGCAAATGCGTCGCGATTTCGCGACATGTTCTGTTTTCATGGTTGCATGCCGAGATAAGGAATAGGAGGTGGAGAACGTCACGATATCACGACAGGTCAAGTTTTCACGGTCAACTATCAAGAAAAGGTAAAAGGGGCAAAAATGTCACGATATCGTGACATGTCTCAGTTGCGCAGGTAAAATCCAAGAAGCTTACACAGTGACAGTTGTCGAGGAAAGTGTAGAAGAAAATCATGCAGCCAGTTATGTTAGAGTTAGCTAGAGTCAGAACTGAAGTTACAGGTGGCAGAACAGTGCATTAAAGACAAGAACGGCTGTTACAGGGCCGTGATGTTGCAAGGCTGTCAAAAGTGCAGATATACCGAGGATCTCGATAAATAAGAAATCCTCTTAGAGGTTGCATGTGTCAGAAATGGAAGTTGCGGGCAGAAGAGAAAATTCAACTCAGAATTGAAAAGAGTGCCATCAGATAGTGTAAAGGTGCCAAGAGGGCAGTTACGTAAAGGATAGAAGAAAAGAATGACAGAGCATCGAAACACGCAGAAAAGGCTGTCAGAATGCATAGAAAAATCGGTCATAGTAAGCAGAGAAGACTGTCAGAATGAGTCAGAAAGAAAGCGGCTAAAAGACAGAGCTCATCAGAGAGGGTGTGACAGATTGAACGTAGCCGAGAATGCATGAAAAATTGGAGGGAAAAATAGAGCCGTTTCTAAAAGAGCCGTTCGAGTAAGCGAAAGTATAAAGAATAAAAAAAGGCATAGTAAGTTAGGTTACTGCAACCATGTTTTTATCTTGAAAAACAAAAAGTGAGGTTGGGTAAGAGTGTTGTAAGAAAAAGAGCTACAAAACTGAAACCTGGTTTTATTCTTGAAAAATTGAAAGAGAGGTTTTAGTATGAAATAGAAGATATTGAGTTTCTAACAATTCTTCTTATGCTTCTATGAGATTGATTTGAATGAGCAATAGACTAGTCAAGGTCTTGTAAAAGAGAAGGCATTTTTATGTCAATCTATTATTCAAAATAGAAATCTAAGTTGGTGCTTGGGATAAGGGGTTGGTGCTCCTTCTAGTGGGTGCTGGTAAACTATTTGTAAAGATTGAATCCTTGCAAAGGCTGGATTTGGATTGTAGTCCAAACAATCATTATTTGAGGAGTAGCCAAATCGGTGAACCTCATTAAATCTTGTGTTGTGTGATGCTCTTCTGTTATATTTGCTATATTTATTTTTAAGCTTGCATTTTTAAGCATTAAGAGTTGCAGATTCAAATTTTAAATAGTTACACTGATTCACCCCCCCTCTTAGTGTCATTGTGAGAATATCATTGTCATTATCAAAAATTATTTTCAAGGTAATCCCAAAATGATAGATAATATGTTGGAGTATGATATCTGCAATTCGAGGTTCAGTCATAGTGGTCATTGGGATTTTTTCAACTCATTTGGTGAAGTATTGTGTGGTAGTTATGATGAGCTTGTGTTGTCCCAAAGGATTTGAATGGGCTGTAATTCTTGTGATGGTACATGAGTCAAATTGGCATGATGTTGATATTTTTGACATTTCTTCACATATTGAAAACAATAGTTTTCCATGGTGGGCCACTAATAACCCATGAACATAATACACTTTTCAATGGCCATTCCACTAAAGTTGCCACCATAAGTACCATCATGGGCTTCAGTTATGGCTCGGTGTACCTCTACGAGATCTAGGTATGGAAGTAAGACTCCATCATAGCCACATCTATACAACACGTCCCCTAAGAGGTTGTAATGAGTTGTTTTTTTTTTCTTTGTAGTTCACATAAAATCTGATGGGAGGGTCCCAAACTTGAGAAAGTATTTTATTTGACCAAGGCAAGATTCATATGGTTCTACATGGATGAAACAAATACTCTTCTTAGTTTCATATTATGGTCGTGCAATTGCAGATTTGGAAATTGTTATAATAATAAGTGGTTGGACTTCTCCATTTTCATTTTTAGGAATCAATGATCCTAAATAAGTCATCACATTTGCAAACCTATTAGTCGAACAAGGCAAGTTGTCAATCTCATACCACATAGAATTTGCTAGCAATTCCATTGCTACTTCATGGTATTGTTTCAATATTGGTTCTTTACATTGGTAATTTTATTTCACTTGGAAAATGACAAGCTAGGAATCACCAAAGATGCTTATATGCTTAATAACCATAGCTAATGTTGATTGAAGACCCAATATTAAGGATTTGTACTCTGCATTGTTATTTGTGCATGGAAAGTCAAGTTTGAATGATAAAGGAATTGGTATTACTTCGAGTGTATAAAATACAACTCCAACACCTTGTCCTTTTTTGCACTTTGAACCATAAAAGAAGAGAGTGATGTCAACATCATCCTTAGGAGGGACTAGTTCTTCTTGTTCAGTGACAAAAAAGACGGAATCATCTAGAATATTTATAAAAAGAGGTTGATCATTTGGAAGTGGAACTTCTACAAGTTGATCAGATATCACCTAATCCTTGATGGATTTTTAGCTAATGAATTCAAGATCAAATTCCATTAAGAGCATTATCCATTTTACAGTTTGGGTATTGTTGTATGTGCGAGTCATCATATAATGTAGAGGATTTTCTCTAGCTATGACATAGGTAGTATCACTTAGCATATAATGTCTGAGTTTATTAGTGGTAAAAACCACTGCTAAGTACAACTTCTCAACATAAGAATATCTTGTTTCATAACTCACCAATGTTCGACTAATGTAATAGAATGCTTGCTCTCTCTAATTTTTGTTCTTTTGCACAAGCATTATCCCTAATGCAAAATTTGTAGTAGAAATATAAATATGAAAAGGGAATCCTAGATGAGGTAACATTAGTATTGATGGAAAATCTAGATATTTATTAATATCATAAAAAACCTTTTGACATTATTTTATCTAGGAAAATGTGACCCCTTCTATAGCAAGCGATTGAATGGTCTGCATTTGTCTAAAAGTTACGTAATGAATCGATGAATGGATTGAATATTTCCTTGCAAACTATGCAACTCTTTAAGATTTTTTGGAGGAGGAATTTTAATAATGGCCTTGACCTTATTAGGGTCCACTTCAATGCCTCACTTGGAGACAATTAATCCTAGAAGTTTACCTGATGTGACTCTGAATACGTATTTCTTAGGATTTAACCTCACCTTTTGTTCAAGCAATCAATCAAAGTCTTTTTCTAGTAGTTTAATGTGCTCAATATGTGTTTTGCATTTAGTGATTTAATAATCCACATAGTATTAAATGATTTTGTGCATATAGTCATGGAAGATATACATCATGGCATGTTGATAAGTAGCTCTTGTGTTTTTGAGACCAAATAGCATCACCTTGTAATAGAAAGTGTCCCAAGGTATGGTGAATGTTGTTTTGTGTTGGTCCTCAGGATTTTTGAATTTTGTTGTATATTGAAAAATCATCCATTAGAGAAAACATTTCATGGCCTACGCAGGAGTCTACAAGTTGATCGATGTTCAGCAATGGAAAATCATCCTTGGGACATAGTTTTTTTAAGTTGCAAAAATTTGTGCATATGCGTATCCCCCCATTCAGATTACAAAAAAGTACCATGTTCAAGAGAGATTCGAGATAATCGATGGGTTGTATGAAACCCACATCTAGAAAATTTTGTAGCTCTTCTTTGACAATGAGTGTTATGCTAGGATGAAGTTTCCTCAATTTTTTCTTGAATGGTTTAGATTTTGGAGGTAATGTGAGATTTTTGACCACCAAGTTGGGATCAAGACCAGGCATATCTTTGTATGACCATGCAAAAACCTCTTTATTCCTTGTCAATACTTCTAGGATATGCTCTTTCTCTTCTAGGGATTAATATTTTGCTATTTTCATGATTTAAAGATTATCTACATCTTGAATTAGGTTCACATCAATGGATTCTTCAATAATCATGTGAGAACCTTATAATAGCTTATGTGGAGTAGGAATGAGATGAATATCATCCTCTGCATGTTCAAAGGACTTGGGTGACGTTTCTACTTTGGTTTGAAAAATAGAGGTAGGTGAAGGTGAATATTTTCTAGGAATATAAGCATTGGAAGCTCTTGGTAATTATTTGGATAGGATGGAATCAGTTATGAATGGTAGGGATGAAATCCTATCCATGTCAATAAGGCTAGAATTGATTAGAATCAGCTTTGCCAAATCATATGGATTGCGGATTGGGGTGAACAAGTCAACAAAAATCATGTTAAGTTGGTGGAAATGAAGTGGTTGCAATTTGGAGAGAAATATTTTGCTCACTCTCTCTGTGGGTGAATTACATTTTTGCAAATGCAACCAATGTGGTGGTGGTGGATCTGGTTTAGTTTTCTCTCTCGATTTATTGAAGTGAAAGATGGAGTGACCGATAGGAAACATTGTAGTGTAGCACTTATATTTCTCAATAGGTTCTATAAGGGCCACATATTCTTGAGGACCATAAAAAATATGATTGATCATGTCCATGTTTGGTCCCATTTCTTGAAATTCCTCAAAATCATCATTTGAAATGTCATCATAAAAAATGTAATTGATCATAGCTATATGTTGTCTCATTTTTGAAAATAACTCATGTAAATGAGGTGTAAACCTAGGGTCTAAATACTTTTCATCACTATCATCATTGTCATCGCTCTCCTCATCCTCCTCTTCAAACTCTAGGGTGAGCCATTGGAATGTATGCTCAAAGGAGGAGTTCGAGGTTGATGGCCTATATCCTAAGCCCGAGCGATCATGCACTTCTTGATATTAGGACTCAATTACATGATGTAGACTCTACTCATGTTGTTGAAGACCAAATACCTACCAATTAATCCTACAAAAATATCACATGGGGAAATATGGGTTTGACAAATATTCTAAGCTTACACAAAATTCCTGCATGGTGTCTTCATTAGGAGGAGGTGGATTGGACGAATAATCCACTCCCCCATATACAAAATTAATACTATTAGGTTCAAAACCTATTCTATACACTACACCTATAGCCAAAGGTGGGTCGCATGGGTGATTGTAATCTCTAATAGGATGAATAGGTGGTGTTATTGTGACACTCTCAATTATGTACTCACCAATACTTGGATTGGTGATATGGACTAAAACTTGATTTGGCTAGGATGTAGATGATAGGTGTTGATGTTGAGGCTTCAATGGCATCTTGTGGTTTGGATGGAGGTGATGGCTCACTCGATAAGGGTTATTATCTGAGAGGTGATCCTATCTACAAGATAATGGGTAGTGGGATTTGATATGGATTAGGTTGAATGGATTTGTTAATGGTTGGTGGATTTGGTTGGGATGAAAAGCTGAAGGGTGTTTATGAAGTGGGAGGTATAGTTAATGAAGATGATGGTTGGTTAGAGGGATGATTAGTTATGATGGAAAAATGGTATGAAGTGGATGAGGGTTGAATTTAGTTCATGTCTTGAGATGCAAAGGTATGATCAGCTATTGGTAAAGCCTTTGGGATGGGTGATTTGGATGAGGTGTTGTTAGTTGGGGTGGTTCAAACGATGAGGGGCTGAAAGGAAATATGGGTAGATAGAAGGTATGGCTCATATGGATTGGATATCAATATGCAGCACTTGAATGGTTCGGTGCAATGGAATTTTCCCTCATGCATATATTTTAAACATTGATGTAATATCAAGGGAACACACTTCATTTCCTTAATCTAGGGATGTCCACAAAGTATGTTGTATTGCATGGCTTCTTCCAAGATATGGAAAAGTACATGGATTATTTTCACCCCCACCTTCATAGGTAGAATTACATTTCCTACATTGGAGCACAAAGTTTCATTGAAAGCCTGTAGGGTGAAGGTGGATGTGGTGATGTGAAATGATGGTATATTAATATGTTTGATGGATGGGGTCGTGATGATATTTATGGAGTATCTGGTATCAATAAACACTCTTTTAAAGGTTTTTCAATCAATATGAGCTATAATATGTAATGGAGGATTGGGTAACTCTGATGATACACTATTTTATTCAAAATTATAGAATGCTATTAAAGGTTCCATACCGTTCTGAAAACTCCCCACAAAAGTGTTGAAGGCATTAGGATATTCTATTTGAATTTTTACGGATTTTAATATTTCCATCAATGCCTCACGATGTAGGGGATATTGTTGTATGAGATCATATATCAACAAATTGGTTGATGCTATCGTTAGTCTCTACATCAATCAACTTCTCAATGTGATGATTGGCCTAGGTGGATGATTTGGACTATGAATGGGTGGAGGTAGAATGGTTGGGTTTAGTTGTATGGGCACATTTGGTTGTACTACAGGAGCTGATACTTCTTGGGTTGACTCATTTTCTTATGTACAATTTATTTTTCTCTGTCCTTAGGTGACTACATGAATAGCCCTCACAAAACCTTTGTATAGTTATGACACATGATTTATTTGATTTGGAGGAAATGTAGAAGTTGATGCTCCCATTGTTTGTTGATTCACCTCATGATGAGGTAATGATTTTTGATATATTCCAAGGTTTTGGTTTTGATAGGCTAGGGGGTTATCAATCTTGATTTTTCCCTTACAAATCTTGCACAATGTTCTTAAACCCATAACAATTCTCAATATCATGACCTTTCTACTGATGAAAGGTGCAATATAGATGATCCTTATAGTTTCTAGATTTTGGCTTGTTAGGATCTTCAAAATTCATTTTGGCAATGTGAAAGCCTATGCATCATACAAATTTTAGAATATGGATGAATATGGTTAAAGAAATGGGGTGTAGTTACATTTTAACCTGTATTCATGTTGTTGATTTTTTACAAGTTGAGCTTGATTATGCAATTTTTGTGGGGGTGGAACCACCTAATAAGTTTGTTGTTATGGTTGTTGTTGTTGCTATAGGGGTTTTTGTACTTGCACTTGAGATTGTTAGATTTGTTTCAGAGGTTTTCTCAAGACTATTTGATTAACCTATCCAACCTTGGATTGACCTTGGTTATTCCCCTTTTGATTTTTATTCTGCCATTCTTTATTTTTCAATTTCATCTCACCCTCTTGTATTTTGATTTCTTCTATTACTCAGGCTTGGCTGAGTGCTTCTTCGAATGTTTTGTATTGTTGTAGTTGTAATAACAATGAGATTTATTTTTTAATAAATCCTCATGAATATTTGTGTTAATTCTACAATGGGGATGGAGAATGGCAGTTTAGTCATGATTGCCCTCTAGTGGTTGCCAAATTCAAATTGATTCATCGTCATATTATTGTAAATTTAGCAAGTCAATCAATGTTGTCTTCTTTCTAACATTCAGAGAGAATCGCTAAAAGAATTGATCTGCTAGTTGCTCAAAAGTATAAATACTTTGATGTGGTAAATGGTTGTACCAATCTAGGGCATCTCTCCCAAATTTCTAAGGAAAAGTATGGAGCATGAATGCATCATTTTTCTTGATTCTAAAAAATGCATTAATGAATCCACTCATATGCTCTTGAGAGTCCTCATCCCCCTTGAAATTTTCAAACTTTGGTTTTCAAAAGTATACTCGATAGGGTGGTGAAGGTACCGAAGCATGAATTGGATGATTGAGTAGTTGCATTAGAGTAGATTTCTAGTAATGCATACCTGGTGTTTGCATGGCTAGGCTATCAATCTAATTTTGCAAAAACTAAAACTTGGAATCTTCTTAAGGATTAAAACCCTGATTGGTTTGCTGCTGCTAGAAGTAATGTGCATTATTAGTGGGGATTTGATGATGTGGGATGTTAGTGTTGAATGGATTATGGAATGATTTTTGGTGATTATATTTATGAAGATGAGGTGATGGGGGTATGATGGCATGTTTTCATGAAGGGTTAGCATAAATTTGATGAAGTGGATTAATGGGTATGGTTGTGGTTGGGGGGTGCAACACCTAAGATGGATCTTGAGTGAATAAGGTGTGTGGATGAGATGTGGGTGGTTTATTTTGATCTATCCCCTATGACTACCACTATGGTTTAGGATTAATGCTTCTATTAACATTATCCATAATCAATTGTTGTAATTGCAAAAATGCTTGTTGCATAACAATTGTGGAGGAAGATGGTATGGCCATGTAGGTGGTAGATGATTGGGTCGGTTGGGTAGCAACCATGTGGGCGGTATGAGGTGAAAAATGTGAGCACAAAAAAACAACATGCAAAGAAAACAAACAAACAAATTAATTTCTAAGTTTTTGCAAATTTTTTATTTTGTTTTTTATTTCTTTGAATTTTTAAAAGTTTTTTATTTTTGTTTTTTTTTGTAAATGATGTGTAATTTTTGATCCTAAAATGAACCTATGGATTTCACCTAGATGCTCTCACACACTTTGTGATAAAATACAAGTTGTGAAACCCATAAAGACTTGGTGATGAAGCCCAAGTCTGATGAGGGAGCCTAGGTTCTACCAATCCTCACCCAGTTCAATGTGGGCAACAATAAACCCTCTGAAGAGGAATGTGTGCTATTTTCCATGGCTACAATATTTATTGGACCTACCTTGTCCAAACTAATGGGGTAATTATTAGGGATTGGTAATGAAATCTAACCTTACCAACGTTCACATGTAAGTGTGTGAAGGTTTTGTTTATTAGGGTGTAATGCAAACTACCATGCTATTTTTTTATTGCCTAAATGCAGAAATAAAAAATAGAAAAATACAAACAAAATAAATCAGAGACCTAATGGCTAACAAGAAAGATCTACCAAGGTTCTAATACACAAAGTCAACTATCACTGGATTTTTGGGCCTAGTCAATCACCATTGCATGGATAACCAATCGCACATGCACATTTGGTAATTTCCAATTACGGGCCCATGGTTTTAGTCATGTGCCAAAAAACATGGTAAATTTAGCCTAAAACCCTAAATGTGCCTAGATTATTCCTAATAAGGATATGCAAATGCTTTGGTAGCTAATCTAAAATGCAAGATATTTTGAATTTTTTATTTTAGGTATGCCTAGCCTAAGACCTAGATGCAGACAAGGGTAAACAAGGACAAAGACTCCTAGTTAACTTAATGAAATCCTAATGCAAAAGAAAGGGAGAGAAAGTTTTGGATGTACTAACTTGTGATCCTTTTGTTACTCCCTCCTATTTTTTCAACCACAAATCTATGACTCTATAGGGTTCCAACTGCTAGTGCATAGTTCTGGAGAACTCCAACCATTAGTCTATGGTTCATCAGGTCTATAACCACATGCTAATGGTTCCTCGATCAAATGATCGAGTTGAAAAGGGGTCTATATATATTGACTTTAATCCTTAATCTCTACGTGGTTGAGCTCCAAAAACATACAATCATAGATAGACACAGATCAGTAATAGAAACCAACAAGGCAATGACAAATAGAACCCTTATGGGGTCCCATCATGATCACCATTTTTGTAGAAAAATATTCAACACCAAAGCACATACATGAAAGTGAACAATTGCAATAAAAAAAATGCTTCTCTTGTATTAAAATAGGGGAGCCTTAGTCTCCCAATTTACAATGCTTGATGCCCCAATGTTTGGGGATGGATATTACAATGCTTTATTTTTATAAAGTACAAATGCTCAAATGACAGTTTTTGGTTCTCCAAGCAAGTCAAACTAGTGATTTTTGTTCTTTTGCTACAACTCCAAGGGTTAGTGGACCTTTGGTATCCAGTAATGGGACCACTCCAGCTTCAACAACTTTGCAAGCACCTAATTCCTACACACATCAGACATAAATAAGGGTTTAGTAGCATATTTTGATCAAGATATAAGATATTACTCCATAAACCTAGTTGAAAAAACATGAAATATAATGTAAAAAATAAATAAATGAAACTTTAAATGCCTTGCTAAAAATCAAGTTACAAATCTATGTCGATAGTGTTAAAACTTTTCTAAGGAACCGCTAGTGTGTGGTTGGGGCTGGTTAACCATGAGAGTGTAGTTGATAATTCATGATAGTATGGTTGCGACTATGTAACTATGAGCGAGCGGTTGGACCTAAAATACAAAAACCCTCAAGATGATGATCTAGGGCTCCAAATGGTTGATCTCTACAACTGGTGATGATCTCCTAAAATAATTTTGGTAGAGTGTCGATGTATTTTTCCAACCTCCTTTGGTTAATGGGGTGAAGGTGTCTTTATAGGCTCCTTGGAATTTTGGAGGAAAAAGGGAGGTGGCAAGCTAGGATTACCAAGTGGCAATCCAGGGTTGCCAAATGGAAGGGTTACTTATAATGAGTCACCTAGGGTGTCTCACTTAAATGGGGTGATGTGGCTAATGGGTAGGTGTAAGTTGAGTGAGTTGTGAGGGATATCCAATGTGAAGGGACAAGGGTGACATGGGTGTGGGTGATTTGGCTAGGACACATGTCCAATGATTAGGTAGGGTATCCTCGACAAACTTTCCATATTTATAAAATCTGGAAAATACTTTTAATGTGTAGGATTTATATGCCTAAGTTTGGACATAGGCATATATTTTATTATGTAGATTTCTAATGTGCAATGTGAATGTTGTTTTGCAAATACCTAGATTTTGGTTTCTACAATACTATCAAAGAGATAAAATATCAACTTCTATTGAAAGCTAACAGTGGATATTGTCTACCAAAGAAGACATTATTATAAAGAAAATATTGGATATACTAAGCTATACAAAAGGTAAGGTTATGGCATGATTTAGAAGCTTGGAGTCACCATAGAAGAGATCACCAAGCATTGCATCAATAAGCAGAAGTGGTAGAAGAGTATACAAAGGAGAAAAGGTAATGTAGAGGAGAAACCACCATTTCATGATAGTTGAAAGTACAAGGGGGTAAGCATTTAAATCAGTTCATTTTAATATTACAAGAGCACCACATTAGATCCATTAAAGTTAGCAAAATAGAGCTCTAAATTTTAGTGTCTCCAAGGTGATAAAGGAGGCATCTTGAGTATCATTAAACCTGCACATTTCAAACAACATAAAGCAAATCAAATATTTCTTAAAGAAGGAGTCATAAAGGAAGAAAACATCAATTTCAAAATATTGCTTTAGACTCATCAAGGTGCAGATTATTCTAAGGTCTATTGAGCATAGGAAGAACACTCAGTAGTAAAATCTAAAGAGGTGTGTCAAGTATTCAAAGGCATTTTATGAAGGTAACTTAACAAGGCATAGAAGGAACTACCATAAGCAATGTCATATTATTGAATAAGATAGCCACTTGGAAGGCAACACAAAATATTGAGTAACAGTCACTACTCGGCCAACATAAAGCACTTGAAAACTTTCACAAATTGCAAGGATTAAGCCAGCAAGGTTGCACCACCAGTGAGAGAATAATAAGCATATTTTCATAGTCAACACAACATCACATGCCATAGCATATGAATAGTAAACAATTAAGAACAAGCATTGAAAAAAAACACCACTAGCATCTTCAAAATACCATAAAGAAACTGAATAAAATACCACCAAATTAGTTGCAATCTTAGCTACATAGAAACTACTATAGAAGGAGAAGCATTTGAGAAGTAACAGGTTAAAGAACCAAGACAACGAGCATTTGTAAGCACAAAGGATATTTGAGTGATAAGAACAAAAATTAGGGTGCATAAGTTGCATGACAAGGAAATCCAAGTGTTAAGGAGTCATTCGCCACGTGGAGAGAGTTTCATATTCCATTGGAGGGTGTTACATATTCCATTGAGGAGAGCTACATTAAAGAAGACCTAATATATTCACACTCAAGAAGTATAACACTCTTAGAAAGAATTAAGTAAGAAGAGTTGGTTAGAGCACCACAGGAGATGTTAAAAGGAAGTTCAAATATCTATAGTGCCACTTGGCACAAGCATTAAAGTAATAATCATTTGGTAGAGTGCCACAAGAGACGTTAACAGGGAGTGCAAAGACCTTAGTACCACTTGGAACTTGATATGCAACATATTAAAGAGAGAAGCAACATCCACAGGGTATCTATTTAGTGCATAGGCTGAAAATAACCTGAGAGCAATGAATGGAGCACATGAAGACCAGAGTTGAGCACCTTGGAGGAGTTGAAAAGCATTGAGAAGAGTCAAACCTCAAGAGACTACATTGAAAAATCAAGGATACTACATTAAAAAATCAGGGATACTACATTGATTGTAACAAGTTAGAAGTCCTTTACTAAGCATAGGTTGTAGAGTTAACGCACGTCAATATTAGCATGTTGAGAAGGTAAGAATTATTTTTCATAACCTTTGCAAAGTATAAAGGAGATATAAGGCATATTTAAGGATATAATTAATTAAGTTTTTATACTTAAGGTTATTTAAGTAATAGGAGTAATAAGGTGACAAATTATAACCTTGAATATAGTATTGAATGCTTTAGAAGTTACTTGGAGAAAAAAATTGAAATTAGTATATTCAATTCATATTGCATTAAATATTTGTAAATTATTAAACTTGGAGATATAAGGATTTCCACATTGAAACTAAAATTTAAATTGAAATTGCAAATACATTGATTTTCTAAATTTCCAATTAGGGAGTTATAAGGAGTCCAACATCAAATTTAAGTTATTGAAATTTAGAAATTATACTATTGAGAATTGAATATTGAAAGAAGAAAAACCTAGAATTAGTTGAAAGTTGGAAAATTATTATTGATATTAGTCTCTTATACAAATTGAAGGGACATAAATAATCCAACTTAAAGATCCTAAAGATATTGAAAATATTAAATTACATCTTTAGATTTCTACAAGGAGAAAATATGGTGTTTGTATTAAAGGATAATAGTTGAACATCATATTAAAATTGTCATCAAACATTAGGGAGACAAGGTATATTTCAAAAGTTGAAGAAATGAAAGGTAATATTTGATCATATACTCAAAACACTAGGAATTCATAAGGTAGATAACTTCAAAGGTTTTGAAATATAAAATTGTTCTCAATACTAAAAGAGCAAAAATGAAATCTATTTAGAAATTGGGCCATTGATTGATCATATTGAAGGTTAGAATCTAGAAGTTGAAAATTTAGGAGAGAAGGAATAGTACAATTTGTTAAGATTATGGATAAATTAGCAATAGGAACATATCATCACAAGATATACTATAAAAGGATTCAAGATCAAAATCCATACAATATTCCATATCAAAGATGCAAAATTACTTCAAGCACAAACAATCCTATAGGTCAAAATGGAAATGATATTTGGTATATTGATTCTAGTCCAAGTCATCACATGATAGGAAATTTACAATGGTTTGATTGCTTTGAAGTTACTAATAATTTTAGATTGAAAATTGAAGATGGCATTACCTGCCTCATACACTGATATGGGTGTGTAACACCTAGTACAACATTTCCAATTTTTTTTTACAAGATGTAATATATGTTCCTCAATTAACATCAAATCTTATTTCAATTGCTAAGCTAATTGAGAGCAAAATGATGGTAGATTTTAAATACATAAATGGAGTCAGTATGTGTCTCATCATAAATCAAAATGAGATAGAAGCTACATAATCAATCCACAAAGATATATATGCTCTAGATTCAATTGAGATTTCACAAGATATTGTTGTATTCCAAAACAACATTAATGCATTTTCTAAAGAATAGATTGCAGAAAATGGAAAATCTATATATCATAAAAGTCGATGGGAAAATAGAATATTCAGAACTAAAAATATGAGAGGACAAAAAAACTATGGTTTACTTGGTCATCTACAGATTAAATAAGAAGAACCTGATCAAGCTGAAGAATATTTGAAAGATGAAGACCCATATTTAAGACTAAAGTCTCCAATATCTAAATAATATAATATAGGGGGTGTTGGAATATATTACATTATTTTTCACATGCTAATTTCCCATAATGTGTATATTTTTAGATTAGGAATTTGTATTAGATTAGGATTTAAGTATTTACTTTATGCAATGGAATAAATGCACAATATGTAATGATGTAAATGTGCACGGTGTCCACATGTACATGAGTCATTAAGAATATGAAGATGAAGAGTCATAGGAATATGGAAGGCTGAGTTATGTATCATTATATATAGTCCTTATTAGGTGAGAGCAAAGAGAGGAGTTTTGGAGTGCATAAGGTAGAGTAGTAGATACAATGTAGAGCATTGGTGTAATATGGAGTGTTAGTGATCTCCATTTCATAGCATTGTACTATTTTCATGAGCTTTCATTAATGGCTATTTCATGAGTATTTTCTCAATTTTCTCATGTTATTTACTTGCTTATTATATTACCATTATCATAGTTATAACATTGTATACTTATTTTACTACTTGTGGTTGCATTTCCTTTGAGTTTATAGCATCAAAAGCTAATAGACAAAGTCCACAATATGACTTGAAATAACCAGCAAGAAAACCATTGATAAAAATAGAAAATTTTTTAGTGCTATAATAGCATTTAATCCATTCACACCAACTATAAGCAAAACCAAACTTTCTAAGAATATCATTTAGAAAATTATAGGGAACCTTATCATATGCTTTGTTCATATTTAAATTCATAACTAGACTTGGTTTTTTCATGGAATGAAGAAAATGTATGGTCTCTTGTGTAATAACTATACGATAAATAATTTCTTTACCACAAACAAATCCACCTTGTTTCTCTAAGATAACACAACCAAGAATGCCCTTCAACCTGTTTTCCATAATTTTTGAAATGGTCTTATAAATCATAATACAAAGGCTTATTAGATGAAAATTATAAAAATATTTTTTCTCATATTTCTTGTAAAAAACATAATAAAAGTAGCATTTATCTAACTTATTATAGCCTTCCATTTTTAGACCTCTTCAACCGCAACTAACATATCACTCTTTAATAAATCCCAAAAATTTTGAAAGAAAATTGTAGGAAATCCATCAAGGCTAGGTGCCTTGTTAGGATGGAAAGAAAAAAATGCTTCATGGAGCTCCTCTATAAATATCTTCTTCATCAAGATTCCATTTTGTCCCTGTGTGATAATTGATGGAAATATTCATAGAATTTTTCCATGTGCCTCCTTATATTTCCTAGTATCTCACAAAATATTTTTGAAAAAATTAATTGCTTCCTTCCTTATATCTTCTTCATCCTCAATATTTCTTCCATCTGGAGTTAAAATATTTTTGATGTGACAAAAAGAAAAAAATAGTTTCGTTGTAGCATGATTGTTTTTTTTATTTCTATCTCCTTCCTTGATCCATTTCTCTCTAATTTTTTGGAAACAATATGACTCATTTTCAATGCATTATGATAATCATAAAGTAATTATTTTTATTTCACATAAGAATCGTAATCCATTCCATTAATTTCTACAATATCTTGCAATTTTTTGAACTTGGATTAATTTCTTTATTTTATTTAAAAGTGTTACCAAAATATTTGGCATTCTGAATCTTCGTTTGATCCTTTAGATATTTAATTTTTTGAACAAACCTGTACATATACGATCCTTCAAATTTTGATTTTTCTCACCATACCATAATCATCTAAAAAAAATAGGGTCCTAGAGACACATAAAATGGAAGTGAATTGGCTTTGGATGACCATTATTAGGTAACTCACAAGTCAAAAGAATGGGTTTTCAATATGATCTTGCTTGCAATAAAATATCTAAAGAGATTGTATACTTTCTTTGCAACTATTTATTGGATAAAAAGAATATATTAAGTCTTTCTACCATATGATTTTGCCTAATGTATATATTATACCATGTATATTGAAAACTTGAAGGAATAACATCCCAAAGGTCATTTGAATTGATAAATGAAGAAAAATATTGCATTGATTTAGACCATCCTAGAATACCACGCTTCTTTTCTAAAGGAGATAGAATAGTGTTAAAATCATCCCCAAGAATCCATAGATCACAATTAATCATCCTTGTATTTGATAAAAATATGCTAAGATCCTTCCAACATATTTCATGAGAAGTAACTATAGTTGGAGAATTTACATTTATAATCCCAACTTTGATGTTTTCCTCTTTTCCTTAAAATAATTTAGCAACCCAATTATGTTTTGCTTCTAATAATTGCCCATCCCATTTGCATTTGTTTGATCCGTAGAAGAAACTAGTTAACAATCATGCATCTTTTAAATCTTCTTAAAAGCATCCTTACATTCCTCACTGCTTAATTTTTTTATTGTATAAAAATAAACTTAGGACTATAACATCCTATTAATTCCTTATTCACTCTTTTTTTAGGGGTTTTATTCACACCCCTAATATTCCATGATATCATTTTCATCATCAACACTTTTTATTTTTATTAGTGGGCTTAGTCCCACTTCTTGTTAACACCTTTGATGTTTTTATTTGGCTTCCCATATCAATTTCCTTTTGAGTTTATTTTTATATTTATTCTTTATTTGATGGCCTTCCTATCATTTTTCCATTCCCACCAACACTCTCATATTCATCAATATTTTATATTTTTTTCATATTGTTCATAATGAGACTTATCTTCTAAATATTTATGTTGCCCGAAATAATCTAGAGTGCAAGGAATAGCCTCATTAGCATGTTATTATTTATGTTTCAGTAAACTACATAGATGATCCTCCATAGTCATTAATCTCTTATGTTGGCTTGGAAACCCTAAATTTCCATGGATATCCTCCATATAATTTCCTTAATTGTATTGCTCTTGAAACCCTAAAGTGCAAAAAATACACTATGTACTACTTTTATTTTTATTGTAAGGAGAATATTTTATGCTACTTGAGGAAAATAAATATGATTTACTTGGATTAAACTTGACCTTATTCACCTAATTTTCTCTAAATATTACCTCCCCATATTCCTTTGCTTTAAAAATTTTCTTCCCCTCTTCCTTCACACATTTAGCTCCTTCTATATTTGAACTTGTTCATTGTACTTCCTCATCCATCATATCATTTTTTTCTTTTAATGATTTATTTGAGTGAACTATTATCTTTTTTTTATAAGTGAAAAACCCCTTACGAGGCTGCATTTGTCTGAGAGACTACGACCAGGGGGTTCTACACCATCAAAGTCACCCAGGAGTCAAGATCGGCCCTGATCACACCAACATTATCAATTGGATTTTGGGTATCCATTGAACATTTTGGTAGGGTGGAGATACGAACTTGGGATATCCCTTGGATTATTGCCCTCTCCTCTCCAACTCACCTACAACACCTGGGTGACTATTATCATCTTTGCCATTTGATGATGTAGAGGGGTTTTTATTTCCACTTTCATAGGAGTGGAAAAGCCTTGATTTGACCTAGCTTCTCCTATGATATGATCTTCTTGATTCATATTGAAGTTACCCTCATGCCCAAAAATTTGTTAGAATTCTCCAAGAGTAGAACTACAAAGAATTATAAGATTTGAAGGAACAAAATACAACTGATTGATTTATTTTGTGGATCAACTTTGTATAAAAGCAAAGTTGATCATTGAGAGTCATTGGATTACAACAACTCATCAAATCTGATATAGAATATACTGAGAGTTCACCTAAATCATGGAGGAGTGGAAACTCAAGTATGTCTATCCTAGTATAACTTAAGATAATAATTACTTATTCTAACACCCCTCCTTAAGTGATACTATGGGTATATGATACAAATGAGTCCCAGTAACAGGGCTTGATGAGGTACTCATTTACAATATATAGATGGTAAAAAAACCTCTTGGGAAAAACCATTTGTCAGTAAAATAAAGATACAGGTATGTCTTCGGATGGCAAATATTGTCCTCATGAAAAAAAATATTCTAACACCCCCCTTAAGTGATACTAAGGGTGTATGATACAAATGAATCCTAGAAATAGGGCCTGATGAGGTACTCATTTACAATATATAGATGGTGAAAAAACCTCTTGGGAAAAACCATCTGTCAGTGAAATAAATATAGAGGTATGTCTTCGAATGGTGAAGATTGTCCTCATGAAAAAAATAATGAGTCCCAATAACTTGGCCTAATGAGGTACTCATGAAAAATTTATACTTTAGGAGAGATGATAAAAAAACCACATGGGAAAAAACCATCCTCCAAAGAATACAACAATAAGAAGAAAGGAGAGGTGAAAGACCTTTATTGTTTTAATGTAGTTATTTTACTCCAAGTTTCTCTTGCAACTGAATGTAACACGGAGAAGGAAATGACTTGGTGAAGATGTCTGCTATTTGATTTTTAGTGGGAATATAGTCCAAGTATATTTTCCTTCTCTGAATATGCTACCAAATGAAGTGCATGTGAATATCAATGTGCTTGGTGCACTGATGCTCAACTGGATTGTGTGCAATATGAATTATGCTCTAATTGTCACACCAAAGAGTAATAGGTTTGTCATGTGAAAAACCAAATTATCTTAGTATCTTATGAAGCCAAAGAGCTTCATGACTTGCTAAAATTGTTGCCCTGTATTTTGTATCTGTAGATGATGAATCCACTACCTTTGTATTTAGTGAGGACTTCTTTAAATTTGGTGAGAATGTCAACAATATTGTTGAAGTATTTAGGAGATAATGTTATTAATTCTTCCTCTAGCTGCATTGATCTTATTTGATCTACTTTTACAAATAGGTTATTTATTTTTTTCTAACTTTCATTTGGATTTTTATAATCCATAATGTGAAACCATAAGCTTTCATTTATATTGGTGCTTATAATACCCATTGTTTCATACATCTTCCCTTTATGAACAAAAATTTCATATTCTTTTTCAAATTCAGGTTGCTTCTCCTATAGTAGGTGTGTGAGCCCTTTTTGAGAAATGAGATTTTATATTTTAGGTTTCCATGTATGATAATTGTGAGGGGTGAGTGGATCAATTGTATTCATTGTATTCATTTTTTCAAAAAAATTGAAGTGAACCAATAATTCCCCCCTTTAACTTCAATTATATTATTTAGAGAATGCAATGGATTTTATAAAGAAGGAAACAAAAGCCTTTAAGAAATACCAAGCTCCTTAAATTACCCACCCTAATTATAGGGAAACTATAAGTAAATGAGGATTTTTTATAAAGCTAAAAAAGGCCAATAATATAATGCTAGGCCTATATATCTTTTCTTCTCAATTACTCGCCCTTACATGAGGGAAACTATAAGTAAAGAGGATAATTGATACTTGGAACATAGGCTTTTAATCATCCAGATATTAATATCGGATTCGTAATAACCCGCCCTTACGTGAGCGAAACTGTAAGTTATTAGAAGTACAGTACTATGAAGATAGGTGATTAAATTTTTTTTTTAATGATCTTGTTAAGGTTATTAAAATTTTTATTAAGTAATAATATTGAAGTATTAAAAAAAAATTATTAAAAATTTAACTTAAAAGGAATATCCTATTAATTAAAAAGGAATATTTTCTTAATAAAAGGATCCTTTGAAGTTGTTCCTCAATATTTAACTTAACTAGTAATTATATCAAAATAAAAGTAATTAGATTTTAATATTAATTCTATTAAAGAACATAGTAATAGGAATAAGATAAAAATAAAAATTATAGAGGCAATGACCAAAACAACAACAAACCCCCCCTATGAAGCTTTTATAATAGGTGCTAAATATTGCACCTAAAAACCCCTCAAAAAAATATTTTTTATTGAGATTTAATCCTTTTGATTTCTTATAGTGGCAAAGGAAAGGCACTAAAAGAAAAGGATATAAGAATTTTTAGATGGTTACACATTTCTACAATGAGCAGAAGTATTTTTCTCATGAAGAACACAAGCTTATACTGAGAGGGGGGTGAACAATATAGCGCCCACTTTTTACTTTCTTTCCAAACCAATATCAATTAGTGTCCTCAATTGCAATAACCAAATATAGCAAGTGTGCATTAATAACATAGATAGCAATAGTAAGCAAGTGCACAAATCATCACACACAATTGAGACACAAGATTTAACGTGGTTCCCCCAATGTGGGGTAGTCCACAAGATAATCTCCTTATAATATTTCACAAAGAAATAGGGATCCTTATCCCAATACAAATGATTACTTTGATCTGCTCAAAGCTAGGCTATCCTGATCTTCTCAGGTGGGCTCCATTGATCTACTCAGCTAGGCTCTCCACTGATCTGCTCAGCTAGGCTATCCATTGATCTGCTCAGCTAGGCTATCCACTAATCTACTCAGCTAGGCTATCCATTGATCTACTCAACTAGGCTATCCACTAATCTGCTTAGCTAGGCTATCCATTGATCTGCTCAACTAGGCTATCCACTGATCTACTTAGCTAGGCTATCCATTGATCTACTCAACTAGGCTATCCATGATCTGCTAGGCAATTGGTGTTGATGTGTTTTCTATTTTTGTCCTATCTCTTTCATTGCTCACAAATCTACCTCAATGCCTTCTCACAAGGCTCAAAAAATCCTGCTCAAATGTTGTCCCAAATATATCCTCAAAGCCTTCACAAAAGGCTCAAACAATCCTGCTCAAATGCTGTCCCAAATCTGTCCAAAGCCTTCTCAAAGGCTCAAATCTTAAATCTCAAATCTGTCCCAAAAGCCTTCACAAAAGGCTCAACCAATCATGCACAAATGTTGTCCCAAATATGTCCATAAATCTCTCCCAAAAGCCTTCTCAAAGGCTCAACCAATCATGCACAAATGCTATCCCAAATATATTCTCCCAAAAGCCTTCCCAAAGGCTCAACCAATGACTCTCAAGTAGCACTCAAATCTCAACCACAAATCAATGAAGGCAAGGCTCAATGATGAACTCAACAATGGATAACAAATGAATGATGACAATACTCAACAATGTGCTCAATAATGAATGGCAATGTACTCTTCAATGGATGACAACAATGATCCACAATGATCTCAACAATGTATGACAAATGATCTCTCAAATGGATGACAACAATGCTCAATAATGTACTCTCAAATGGATGACAACAATGCTCAACAATGTACTCTCAAATGGATAACAAATGATCTCTCTAATGAAAACCTCTCCAAGCAATAACAATGAGGACTTCAACCAACCAAGGACAATCTCCACAAGTGATAGCAATAGGTTCTCAATAATATCTTCCTCATGCAATGTCAATAAGCTCTCAAGAAACAAGCACAACTCCCTCAAGCAAAGAGCTCTCAAATAGCCAACAATGATCTCCTCAAATGAAAGACAAATGTATCCACAAGTGACTAGCAAATGATCTCCTCAATGGTCTCAAATAGTGGCAATGGACTCAACAAGTAACCAACAATAATCTCCTCAAAGCAATAGCAAAAACCTCCTCAATAATGGCAATACTCTCAATGAACTCCACTAAAGCAATCATGGAACTCAAGCATCAATTTTATCCATAAAATTGATTTTCTAATCCATCCACTTCCTCTCAATAGCCAAGGCACATAATCAAGCAATTTGTCTTCAACTTCAAACCCTAACTCATGTGCATGTCTTCTAACTCAAGGTAGCAATTAACTAGGTCTCAAGTTCCTAGTTTAATTTCATAATTAAATCATGCACTAGGACATATAACAAGTTCAACACTTTTCAACCTTATGACTCCCTAATTTCATTAACATATACAACAAGCACCTATGCTTTTATTTTTAATTCCACACCTTATAACTCCACATACAACAATCACAAATATTTATTTCCACACCTTATATCTCCCTAATCACACACAATAATAACAAATATTTAATTCTACACCTTATAACTCCCTAAGCACATTAACACATACAACAAGCATTTATTTCCCTAAACTCCTTATGACTCCCTAGTTATCATAGAAATAATTTTAATGCACCAAAAATTTGGTAATAACAAATATTACCATGCATTGGAGATAAATACCTTTATATGAAATTCGTTGCCTTCGTAACCTTCGAAATCATCTTTGCCAAAATGCCTTGCCAAAATTAATGCGCCTTCACACCTTCATGGGAGTCGAACTCCGTTCCTCTCACTTAGCGTTGTGAAGCGCTTACCACGTGGGTACTAGCCCACATTGGGATTTTAATCCCAAACACCCAACTTTAACCTATGCTCAAATCTGAAACTCGATTTTACTTTCTTAGCAAAACACTTTGCCCTTGGCGGGATTCGAACAATGAACCTACCTTGTGCAAAGTTCATGTGCTACCAACTGCGCTATAGGCTCCTATGTGACATCACTTTCCCATGTTGTTTACTTGACCTTGCTCTCAAATCAAAAGTTATTTATCCTTCTTTCTTCGTTGCTCCCCTTTCGACGACTCTCTCTCATGCGCTATGTCAAGTCTTCAATAAACAAAGGTTTTTCACCTTTTATTTATATGCACCTCCATCCTTCGAATGACGTCGGTGAATATTTATTAATCTCCCCAACCTTTGCACGTCGACGGATAATATAATACAACTTTAGACCTTAGAATTATTAAATAAAAATTTAATAATTCACCTTTTAACTTTGAATTGGGATATCTCCTTCATTCTTTTGAATTTCGCCATGAAACTTTTTGCACCTAGGTTTTATTGGAAAACCTTTTCATCCATCATAATTTGGAGAAGTCTTAGCATAGTGGTTTTAATGAAAAACCCTTTCCAATGGTTTTAATGAAAACCCTTTCCATTGGTTTTAATAAAAAACCTTTCCATCGATTTTAATAAAAACCCTTGCCATTGGTTTTAATAAAAACCTTTACCATTGGTTTTAATAAAAACCATTAATATAATATTTAAAAAATTAAATATTATATGCCTCTTGTGCCACAAAACCCTGTATATATCCTTGCTCTCCAAAATATCATAAATTATTATTTATGAAGTGCTTTTGCCACCAAAACTCAATGTGATCCATGTGACATCAATGACAACACAAAATAACTCAAATTGCCAACAATCTCCCCCTTTGTCATTGATGGCAACACCTCTAATGCAAATCACCACAATCACTACAAAAGCCATTTCTGAAAATCAAAGCTGCTCCCCTGACTCAATACTCTCTATGGAGGCTGCTCCCCCTATCTCAATGTTCTCTTTGGAGGCTGCTCCCCCTAACTCAATGCTCTCCCCCTTACTCAAATCTCTCCCCCTTTGACATCAATGGCAAAAGGGACACCTATGGGGCTAAAATATATGACTCTTAAGCTTAGCCCCCCACCACCTTCTCTCTTGAGGTGATTAATTTTGGGGTGGGAGTACATTTACTCCCATATTACATTGTTCCTTTCCTTTGTCAACTTCCTTCCACATATTTCTGATATCCTTTTCTTGATGAGTTACTTGATCTTCTTGTCTTGAACCTGTTTGACCTTCTTGCCTTGAACCTGTTTGACCTTCTTGCCTTGAACCTGTTTGGAATTGAGTCCTACACCATCTTGCAATATGTCCAAAGTTATTGCAATTAAAACACTTGATATTGTAGCCTTTGGATGGTGCCCATATCCTGAATTCTTTCTTGAAATCATTTCCATATCCATTCCTTTCTTGAACCCTGTATTGTGAAGCTCTGTTTCCATAATCATTTTGACCATGACCTCTGAATTGTGTAGCTCTATAATCAAAACCATATTGCTCATTTCCTTTGCACTGAGAAGCTCTATGACCAATCCTGTTGCATAAGAAGCAATGTCCCTGAAAACCATACCTTCTTCCTTTGAAGTTCCTTCTAGTAAAATCAAACTTCTTTGATCCATAGACCCTGCAATGTATAGCCCTGTGTCCAAATCCATTACAAGAAAAACAATGTCCTTGAAAAGCCCTTTGTTCATGCCTTGGTTCCTCATACCTTTCTTGACCTTTATCCTTGTGATCATATTTGACTTGTGCATTGTATCCTTGATCCTTCTTTGTGGTATCCAAATCTTCTTCCTTAACTTCTTCCTTGCTTTCTTCTTCAAGAATTTCTTTGCTTCTTGAACTTGATTCACCTATCTCAAAACAAGATCCAAACTGGATATTTGGAGCCATAGGAGCTTTGGAACTTTCTTCATGAATCTTAGGTGCTTCCTTGCTTTCATATTTTAGAACTTCCTTTCCTTTTGAGTGTGACTCCCCAAACCTGAAATATGAGACCTTTGGTGCTTTGGAACCTTCCTCTTCTTTCTCTTCATTTGTGTCAAATAGCAAATTGGCACACATCTCTATAGCCTCTGAAATGCAAGTATCCATTTTTGTTGCTTCCTTTTCTTTGGGAACCGGTTCTTCCTTATATATTTCTGAAACAAAACCTCCTGATACAAATAGAGGTCCTTGTGTGTTTATTTTTTATTTTCCTTCTTCATAACCAAGCCCTGTCTTTATAGATGGATCTCGTTGTAAATCCAAAAAGTTATCCAAAGTTTTTGAATTCCTTTGAAATCATGCTAACTTATTTATGTAGGTCCCCAAACATTTCTGATCTTCTTCTTCTAACTGATTACATCTTTCTTTCTTCTTCTTCAATTGCTCAAAAATAGTGATGCCAAGCTCTTTTGTTTCTTGAAGCTCTTTTTCCAAACCTTGAATGTGTCGATTAAGCATTACTTTGACCTTTTCATTTTCATGAACCTTATTTTCAAGCCTTTTGATTTTCCTTTTCAATCTCTTGATTTTATTTTCTTGTTTTGTGGATTCCTCTTCTTCATCATCATTGCTGCTGGAATTGTCACTAGAACTACTGCTAGAACTATTACTGGAACTGCTGCTTTCTTTTTCCACAAATAAACTTTTCTTGTTGCAATTGTTGTAGTACATGCAATCATCATCTAAATGCCCAAAGTCTCCGCATATGAAGCATTTTAGTATTCTTAGACCCTTCTTGTACATATTTTGCTTGCTCAATGGCTATAGCAAGCTCTTCATGTCATTCTTCGATAGATATATCCTCTTCTTTAACTTCAATACCTAGGAATAGGTGTTCTTGCCTTTCTTCACTTATTCCAAAGAATGTACATTCTTCTTCATCTGACTGGTCTTCATTGTTGTGATCTGAACCATCACTTGCTTCTTCAATGTAGAAATTTTTCTTATTCTTATGAAAACTCTTCTTCTTCTCATGCTTGCTTTGCTTGTACCTGTCCTCTTTGTCATGCTTATGCTTTCCTTCTTCTTTTCTTCTGTGACCCTATTTTTCATCATCACTATTTTCTTCATGTGGACACTTGTTTGCATAGTGACCATAATCACCACACTTGTAGCATTTGACTTTCTTCATATCCCTGTAATTCCTTGAGTCCTTTTTCCTTTTGATGAAGTTAGCTTCCTCATCATTATCTGAATCTCTATCTATCTCTTGGATATTTCCCTTTATTTTTCTCTAAATCTTTGAATGCAATTTCTTTCTTTGGAGCCTGATGCTTATCTATCCTCATCTCATAAGTTGTGAGAGTTCCTTGTAGTTCTTCCATTGTTAGCTTGTCGATATTCATTGTTTCTTCTATCACTGAAACCTTTGCATCATACTTCATGGGAAGTGATCTCAAAACCTTTTGAGTAACATCTGATTCTTTCATCTCAAATCCTAGACCTCTCATGGTGTTAGCAATCTCATCAACTCGAAGCAAGAACTTTGTAATATCTTCAGAATCTTCCATTTTCAATTCTTCGAATCTTTTTCTATGAGTTTGTAGTTTTGCCAACTTTACCTTGGAATCTCCTTCATAGGTATTCCACAACTTGGTCCACATTTCATTAGCTGAATTACATACCATGACCTTTGCAAAATCTATCTCACGAAGCCCACTCAGAATACAATTCATTGCCTTTGCATTGATCTCAACCAATTTCTTGATAGTCTTATCTATCTCGGGATCACCTTCAACCTTATACTCTTTTGCAACCATCTGCCATACCTCATATCCTTGTGATATCAAATAGTTCTTCATTCTCATGCTCCAAAAAGCATAATTGTTACCATCAAATAAGTGGAGCCTTACTTGTAGATGATCCATTCTGTGAAGCCATCTGTGTTCTTGTAGAATCTACCCTCAAGTTGTTAGCCTTTTCGAAGGAACCCACTCTGATACCAATTGAAGAACACAAGCTTATATTGAGAGGGGGGGTGAATAGTATAGCACCCACTTTTTACTTTCTTTCCAAACCAATATCAATTAGTGTCCTCAATTGCAATAACCAAATATAGCAGTGTGCATTAATAACATAGATAGCAATAGTAAGCAAGTGCACAAATCATCACACACAATTGAGACACAAGATTTAACATGGTTCCCCCAATGTGGGGTAGTCCACAAGATAATCTCCTTATAATATTTCACAAAGAAATAGGGATCCTTATCCCAATACAAATGATTACTTTGATCTGCTCAAAGCTAGGTTGTCCTAATCTTCTCAGGTGGGCTCCACTAATCTTCTTAACTAGGCTCTCCATTGATCTGCTCAGCTAGGCTATCCATTGATCTGCTTAGCTAGGCTATCCATTGATCTACTCAGCTAGGCTATCCATTGATCTGCTCAGCTAGGCTATCCATTGATCTGCTCATCTAGGCTATCCATTGATCTACTCAGCTAGGCTATCCATGATCTTCTTAGCTAGGCAATTGGTGTTGATGTGTTTTCTATTTCTGTCCTATCTCTTTCACTGCTCACAAATCTACCTCAATGCCTTCTCACAAGGCTCAAACAATCCTACTCAAATGTTATCCCAAATATATCCTCAAAGCCTTCACAAAAGGCTCAAAAAATCCTGCTCAAATGTTATCCCAAATATTTCTCAAAGCCTTCACAAAAGGCTCAAACAATCATGCTCAAATCTATCTCAAATATGTCCTCAAAGCCTTCCAAAGGCTCAACAATCATGCTCAAAGCTATCTCAAATCTGTTCTCAAAGCCTTCCCAAAGGCTCAACCAATCATGCACAAATGTTGTCCCAAATATGTTCTCCCAAAAGCCTTCCCAAAGGCTCAACCAATGACTCTCAAGTAGCACTCAAATCTCAACCACAAATCAATGAAGGCAAGGCTCAATGATGAACTCAATAATGGATAACAAATGAATGATGACAATACTCAACAATGTGCTCAAAAATGAATGGCAATGTACTCTTCAATGGATGACAACAATGATCCACAATGATCTCAACAATGTATGACAAATGATCTCTCAAATGGATGACAACAATGCTCAATAATGTACTCTCAAATGGATGACAACAATGCTCAACAATGTACTCTCAAATGGATGACAAATGATCTCTCTAATGGAAACCTCTCCAAGAAATAACAATGAGGACTTCAACCAACCAAGGACAATCTCCACAAGTGATAGCAATAGGTTCTCAATAATATCTTCCTCATGCAATGTCAATAAGCTCTCAAGAAACAAGCACAACTCCCTCAAGCAAAGAGCTCTCAAATAGCCAACAATGATCTCCTCAAATGAAAGATAAATGTATCCACAAGTGACTAGAAAATGATCTCCTCAATGGTCTCAAATAGTGGCAATGGACTTAACAAGTAACCAACAATAATCTCCTCAAAGCAATAGCAAAAACCTCCTCAATAATGGCAATACTCTCAATGAACTCCACTAAAGCAATCATGGAACTCAAGCATCAATTTTATCCATAAAATTGATTTTCTAATCCATCCACTTCCTCTCAATAGCCAAGGCACATAATCAAGCAATTTGTCTTCAACTTCAAACCCTAACTCATGTGCATGTCTTCTAACTCAAGGTAGCAATTAACTAGGTCTCAAGTTCCTAGTTTAATTTCATAATTAAATCATGCACTAGGACATATAACAAGTTCAACACTTTTCAACCTTATGACTCCCTAATTTCATTAACATATACAACAAGCACCTATGCTTTTATTTTTAATTCCACACCTTATAACTCCACATACAACAATCACAAATATTTATTTCCACACCTTATATCTCCCTAATCACACACAACAATAACAAATATTTAATTCTACACCTTATAACTCCCTAAGCACATTAACACATACAACAAGCATTTATTTCCCTAAACTCCTTATGACTCCCTAGTTATCACATAAATAATTTTAATGCACCAAAACTTTGGTAATAACAAATATTACCATGCGCTGGAGATAAATACCTTTATATGAAATTCGTTGCCTTCGTAACCTTTGAAATCATCTTTGCCAAAATGCCTTGCCAAAATTAATGCGCCTTCACACCTTCATGGGAGTCGAACTCCGTTCCTCTCGCTTAGCGCTGTGAAGCGCTTACCACGTGGGCGCTAGCCCACATTGGGATTTTAATCCCAAACACCCAACTTTAACCTGCGCTCAAATCTGAAACTCGATTTTACTTTCTTAGCAAAACACTTTGCCCTTGGCGGGATTCGAACAATGAACCTACCTTGTGCAAAGTTCGTGCGCTACCAACTGCGCTATAGGCTCCTGCGTGACGTCACTTTCCCATGTTTACTTGACCTTGCTCTCAAATCAAAAGTTATTTATCCTTCTTTCTTCACTGCTCCCCTTTCGACGACTCTCTCTCATGCGCTATGTCAAGTCTTCAATAAACAAAGGTTTTTACCTTTTATTTATATGCACCTCCATGCCTTCGAATGACGTCGGTGAATATTTATTAATCTCCCCAACCTTTGCACGTCGGTGGATAATGTAATTCAACTTTAGACCTTAGAATTATTAAATAAAAATTTAATAATTCACCTCTTAACTTTGAATTGGGATATCTCCTTCATTCTTTTGAATTTCGCCATGAAACTTTTTGCACCTAGGTTTTATTGGAAAACCTTTTCATCCATCATAATTTGGAGAAGTCTTAGCATAGTGGTTTTAATGAAAAACCCTTTCCAATGGTTTTAATGAAAACCCTTTCCGTTGGTTTTAATAAAAACCCTTGCCATTGGTTTTAATAAAAACCCTTACCATTGGTTTTAATAAAAACCATTAATATAATATTTAAAAAATTAAATATTATATGCCTCTTGTGCCACAAAACCCTGTAAATATCCATGCTCTCCAAAATATCATAAATGATTATTTATGAAGTGCTTTTGCCACCAAAACTCAATGTGATCCATGTGACATCAATGACAACACAAAATAACTCAAATTGCCAACATCTCGCTCGAGAAAAAAATTTGAAACCCTAATATTTGAAACTTAAAGTAAATATAACATTATTTACCAAGGATTTTAGAAAAAGAGACGTCACAAGAGAAGAGGCAGCGAGGTAATATTTTAAAGCCATAAAAGGCTACATCGCTATACCATGGAATGATTAGCTCAAAACTAGGAAAAAATATATTAAAATTTATACCTAATTTAATGAGAAACTTCAGAAGAGGCATCAAGGGGTAGCAAGAAATATTTGAAAGCCTTCAAAGGCTTCGAACTTGTAGGTATTTGGCGCACATGAAAGACGTTAGGGAGGTGCACCACAATCCTAGCTGCTACCAAAGACGATATGAAGGTACACCATAATACCAGTTGTTGCCGAAGACTTTAGGTTTTGGCACACACAAAATACGTCAAGGATGGCACTATGCAACGAGGCTATCGAAAAGACATCAGCGATTGCACCACTTGTTGCTGAAGAAGTCAGGGTTTGGCACACATGGAAGACATTATGAATGGTGCTATGCAGAGAGGCTCTTGGAAAGACATCAGTGAATGCACCACCACCTTTGAAAGTGCAACGAAGGGTGCAAAAGACCTTAGTGAAGGCACCACACCATATACTATCAATATTAATGCTCTATATTGAAGAACCAATATGCAAACACAGGTAAAAAAAGTATTTCAAGTATTCACAAAGGAGAATAATATTTTAAGCATTGACTTGATGAAAAAATATAAAAATAATCGAAACTCTTCTTTGAAGCGCCAAGGGATGAAAAATAGGAGAAGCTTTGAGATAACTTGAGATGGAAAATCGAATCTTTCAATCGTTGATATTTAACTAGGAAATACCCATTGAGAAGACAAAAGTCTCATACGTTATGCACCATATAAAATCATTGGCAAAGATGCCATGTCTTATAAATAATTAATGGACTTTGGTGTTTTTTTAATATAACCAAATTTCCACTTAATTTGGATGCAAGAAATATTGCATTTATTTGTTAAAGATTTCACGAAGTTAAAACATTTTCCAACATAAAAAAACAACGATTTAATTGATCACCAAATATGATATGCCTTTCAAACTTTGTCTCCACTACAGAACGAAATGTAGTGATGGCTAAAAAGGAGCCAAATAAAGTATGCATTCATAGATTAACATTGTCAACGATGTCTATAAGGAGCCAAGCAAGAAATCATTCATTAGGAGAGAGTAGAACAAATAGTCATACGAGGAGAACAATAAAATATGGAAGGCAATTATAAATTTCAAAATCTATATATTTTACAGTGTAAGAGTAACAATTTTAATATTTTTTGAAAAAATAAATTGAAGAGAATATTTGCATAATATGGTAAAATAAATCTAGACAAACTATTTAGATATTACCATAATTTTTTTTTTTAAACAAATTGCAGATATAAAATGAGCAATCTACAATATATATAAAAACCTCTTTCCATTTAAAAAAAAACAAAAGATAAGAGGTAATGAGCCAGTTTGTGAAACTGCCTTCAAGAGAGAATGCCTAGCAGAATCTATCCTACTCTAGTACCATGCTAGAATTTCCCAAGAGTAGAACTACAAAGCATTACAAGATTTGAAGGAACAAAATAGAACCGATTGATTTATTCCATGGATCAACTTTGTATAAATAGCAAAGTTGATCATTGAGAGTCATTGGATTACAACAACTCATCAAATATGATCTAGACTATACTGAGAGTTCACCTGACTCATGGAGGAGTGGAAACTCAAGTATGTCTATCCTAGTAGAACTTAAGAGAATAATTACTTATTCTAACAAAAATTTCATCTTTTTCTCCATAATTTTCACTTTGTAGTCTCTTGTCATGTGCCTGGTTTCATGACATTGATGACATCGAAATGTAATGTTTTCATAATCCAATAATCCACTTGTTGATCCCATTATCATCTCAAATTTATTTCTAATGGATTGTAGTAAATATTTTGAAATATCCATGGCAACACATATTCTAGTATATATAGCATGCCTTCTCTCCTTAGTAGTTAGTCCCTCTTAGATATATTCACCTAGAGTAGTACCAGTATTCTTCAAAACCTCCTTATTGATGAGTTGATAAGGAAGTCTAAAAAGCCTAATTCATATCAAAAGTCTTTTAATAGTTTTATCTCCATAAAAAAATTCTCACTCCAAGTTCTTAAATATAATGCATATTTTCCCCTAAACCAAGGGCCTCTGTCCATTATTTTATCCTATATTTTTGAACTAAATAAAATAACAAGGAAAAAGCCTTTTGGAAGAAACTTCATGGAGTAATTTGAATTCAATCCTCACTTCCATTTGATCCAGTTTGGAATATTAGAAAATCCTAGCCAATATTCATGGAACTTACATACATATATTTTAATACATAAAAGAATCGATAACACCATTGGGTGTTGCTACTATAAACCCTAGCCTGATGGGTTAGATGAAGTCAATGGGATACTCAACCCTTGGGGTATCGAACTAGGGAAGCCAACTGAAAAACACTCGACCACTACCATCCAGCCTATCCCCATCTAGGTATGCCATGGTTTGAACCTTGGACCTTCCAAAGAGAGGCCAAAGCCCTAACCACTACACTATCCTTGTCGGACCATGGAACTTACATATTAACCCTTTGGTTTTAAGAATAATTATATCATGTGAAATTATCTAATCCTTTATAATCACTTTTGGTAAGTATCTTCTACCTAAATAGGATTTGATATAGATTTGTTTTTCCTCTTATTGTTATCTAGGGCATATGTACTTCCAACTAAGACATTCGTACTTCCAAGCTTAGTTATCAAATTCATCAAATTTTTTGGATTAAATTCAAAATTCGTCGAATTAAAAACCCTACCACATAAATTAGATGAACAAACCTTAAATTTGGCAACAAAAAAAAATAGCAAAAAACAGGTGGAAAAATAGAAATGTATATGATATAAGCATTCTCATGCCTGAATTCCACTCCTATATACAAGCTATAAACTAATAATTCTAATAACCCTCTCAAGCTTACAAATCGTGGTGTAAGTGACCCTTTATTATAGAAAGAAATTTAATTAGCGATAACAACAGTAACAAAACATAGCATTGTCTCTTCCCCAATAAGCAATTATGATCTAGAGCAACACCACAAGTGCAAGGTAGAATGCGATGGCCACCATCACATTTTTCATGTACAAATCTCTGGTGCCACTGTGTGAGGTCATGGTGGGTGGAGTTTTGGCATTTCTAGGAGAGTTGGAGCCACTAGGAAAGGTTGTGGAGGGGGTAGTATTGGGTGTACTTGGAGTAAAATACATATATGATATAAGCATGCTCGTGCCTACATCCCACTCGTATATACGATCTATAAACTAATAATTCTAATAATCCTCTCAAGCTTACAAATCGTGGTGTAAGTGACACTATATTATAGTAAGAAAATTAATTAACGATAACAAAAATAGCAAGAAATTTGAGAGTTATAGATAACATTGAAAAAAATATGTACATTTATAATATGTTGTCGACTTTTATTCTGAATTTTTGAACTTACCGAATTTATTTCAAACTTCAAGAGTGTCGAATTCGAACACTAACCCGAACTTGATAACTAAGCTTCCAACTAGGCCATATTTACTTTCAGTAAGGACTTTCAAAAATGACTTTCTTTCCATGTTATCTATATTTTCTTAACACAAATCCTTTAAAGTCTCCTAAGATCTAGAATGATAAGTGGCACTTGTTCCTTGATCAAACTTTGCTTTCTACTTTCCACTTCCTAATCTCACTCTCGACTCGCACTCTAATTTCCTAATTTAATTCTAATTTATCCTTATAGTCAATATAGGACTCATAAAAAAATAGGGTAATGATATATATTAAATTCAACATGTTCAATTAGCTATTAATAACCTAGAAGGGATGATATTTTTCCATGTCATATCTTGGGTGAGACAGTGCAATGGTTTGGGGTTTGGCTCTTATTTAGGAGGTTCAAGTTTCAAACCACATGTGTGTGTGGCTATGTTAATACTCTATTGATAAGTTTAGCTCTTTGCCTTACGAGTCATGGCTATAATGGGAATGCTCAACCTTAAGCGTCAATCATAGGGATTTCTCACACTAACCAAATTAATATAATATATATATATGCATGTCATCCTAAATATAAATATAAAGGATATGATCTTCTAGATTTGATTTCATTTATGATTTTGATATTTATATTTATGTCACTCAACCACTACCATCCAGCCTATCCCCATATAGGTATGCCATGGTTTGAACCTTGGACCTTCCAAAGGGAGGCCAAAGCCCTAACCATTGCACTATCCTTGTTAGACCATGGAACTTACATATTAACCCTTTGGTTTTAAGAATAATTATATCATGTGAAATTATATAATCCTTGATAATCACTTTTGGTAAGTATCTTCTACCTAGATAGGATTTGACATAGATTTTCTCTTCCTCTTATTGTTACTAGGGCATCCGTACTTCCAACTAAGGCATCCATACTTCCAACCTTAGTTATCAAATTCATCAAATTTTTTAGATTAAATTTGAAATTCATCGAATTTAAAACCCTGCCACATGAATTAGATGAACAAACCTTAAATTTGGCAACAAAAAAAATTACCAAAAAACAGGTGGAAAAATGGAAATGTATATGATATAAGCATTGTCATGCCTACATTCCACTCCTATATACGAGATATAAACTAATAATTCTAATAATTCTCTCAAGATTACAAATCGTGGTGTAAGTGACTGTTTATTATAGCAAGAAATTTAATTAATGATAAAAACAATAACAAAACGTAGCATTATCTCTTCCCCGATAAGCAATTCTGATCTAGAGAAACACCACAAGTGCAAGGTAGAATGCGATGGCCACCATCACATCCTTCACGTACAAATATCTGGTTCCACTGTGTGAGGTCATGGTGGGTGGATTTTTGGCATTTCTAGGAGAGTTGGAGCCACTGTATGAGGTTGTGGAGGGGGTAGTATTGGGTGTACTTGGAGTAAGATACATATATGATATAAGCATGCTCGTGCCTACATCCCACTCCTATATACGAGCTATAAACTAATAATTCTAATAATCCTCTCAAGCTTACAAATCATGGTGTAAGTGACACTTTAATACAGTAAGAAAATTAATTAACGATAACATCAAAAGTAGCAAGAAATTCGAGATTTTAGATAACATTGAAAAAAATATATACATTTATAATATGTCAAATTTATATAGAATTTTATTCCGAATTTTTGAACATACCAAATTTATTTCAAGCTTCAAGAGTGTCGAATACAAACACGAACCCGAACTTGATAACTAAGCTTCCAACTAGGCCATATTTACTTTCAGTAAGGACTTTCAAAAATGACTTTCATTCCATGTTATCTAGATTTTCTTAACACAAATCCTTTAAAGTCTCCTAAGATCTAGAATGATAAATGGCACTTTTTCCTTGATCAAACTTTGCTTTCTAATTTTCACTTCCTAGTCTCACTCTCAACTCGCACTCTAAGTTTTTAATTTAATTCTAATTTATCCTTATAGTCAATATAGGACTCATAACAAATAATAAAATAGGGTAATGATATATATTAAATTCAACATGTTCAATTAGCTATTAATAACCTAGAAGGGATGATATTTTTGCATGTCATATCCTGGGTGAGATAGTGCAATGGTTTGGGGTTTGGCTCTTCTTTAGGAGGTTCAAGGTTCAAACCACATGTGTGTGTTGCTATGTTAATCCTCTATCGATAAGTTTAGCTCTTTACCTTACGAATCATGGCTAGAATGAGAATGCTCAACCTTAAGCGTCAATCATAGGTATTTCTCACACTAACCAAATTAATATAATATATTTATGTGCATGTCACCCTAAATATAAATATAAAGGATATGATCTTCTAGATTTGATTTCATTTATGATTTTGATATTTATATTAAAGGAACAAATACTAAATGATGTTAATATGCATGTGAATTACGAATAGTATTTTTAAGGCCTCCAAGGGCTAGGTGGGTTGGTATTTGTTTGTCTAGCTAGACACTTACTAAGAAGAGACTTAGGTTAAAACCTTGGGGGCATTCCTATTGCAAAGGTAGTAGTCTAATCTGAAACCTTTGAGTATCTGTTAGATTGATGATGACAGTGTGAATCTTGAGCAACTAGTGGTCCCACTCACATTGGATGAACAATATCTGGGTGGTATAGGCCTTTTGGGAGCAGCCCTTGCGGTTTGAACACTACACTTGGTAGTCACTAAACCTAGTGTGGATGTATGATGTGGAACAACAATCGCAAGCACAAGGAAAAGTATGACAAACCAAAAACTAAGTATTTATTGATAACACAGGCCTATAAATAGGTAATACATCACATATTTCGGATAAGGTTGCATTCAATGTTTTTGGTGCACCTTATCCATTGCAACAACTACAATTAAAAACACATGATCATTAAAATATAATGGTTTATTACATAGAAAATACCACACCTAACACACCTAATCCCTATCATTCCTCCCCACTATAGAAGCATTGGCCTATAATAATTTCAAAAGGGAAGGAAGATGGTGTGACTCCCGGAGGCTATGGAGATGCTCCAAAATGAGGCTCCATGTAGATGCAATGTGGACTACCAAGATGAACAGGATGAGTATGTATGAATGGTAATTTTGAATATACCACCAAACATTTAAATTCCTCCAATGTGATTAAGGAAGGATGCAAAGTGGTGGAAACCAAATGAAGAAATGGAGTATGAACTACAACTAGAGCAGGAGCAGGATTGGGAGCAACATGAAGAAATGTTGGTGCAAAAATTGGAGTAGGTGCGGGAACCATAGGAACAACTACTATAAGAACTAGAACAACATTAGGTGCAACAGAAATAGGAGTCTAATGTATGTGCTAAGAAGTGGAAAAAATGACTCGTGGTTGAATGTTTGAATGCTATGGTGTGTTGAAAATCAAAGCAATGGGTCGTACCGTCTACAAAGTAGTGCAAGCCCGATGTGTAGTGGGTGGAACACTACAAACAAGAAATGATTTGTTCTCATGCTGCAAAGTGTATGTATTATGATAGGCATCATAAGTGGCATGCTTATCATACTGATATGGCTTACCCAACAATAACCCACAACAATCCATTGGTGTCACATCACAAGTGACCCTATCTTGGAAGTTAGGGCTAAAAGCAAAAGCAATTGAGCATGGGTGGGTGATATTGGAAGTGTTGTTATCATCCTTCCACCCAATAATATATGGAAATGGATGAGGTTTGGTGGGTAGTTTAAGCCTATCAATAATGGACTATACAGTCAATTTTTTTGTGAGTCATTATCAATGATATAGTCGACATCAAAATTATATAGCAAATGTGCACGTGTTAAAAACAAATGATCACAATCACAAGCTATGGAATGATGATGCATCAATGTGACATCATTCAATTTTCCCCTCAACTCCTCATATATCTATACCTTTCCAGTAGCCTTTATGGGGTTATCAAATGTTCCCTCATCAGACTTTACAATGAGATTCTTCTTGTTAGAATTTTGTAACTTGGGACATGTAGATTTTTCATACCCTAATATTTTACAATATCGATAGAATTGCTAAGAAGTAGAAGAAGAATAAAATGTTTTCTTAGAAGCATGGGAATTATTAGAAGTGATATTATTAGAAGAAGTGAAGAAAGAAGAATAGTTCCTTGGTGATTGTTATTTTAATGAGACTCATTTGTGGATCCACCAGACGAGTAGCGAGGACCTCAACATTGTGCAATGAACTTATCCTCTACAATATGAGCATGGTTGAACACATCATCAAGTTTTGTGCATGGAGTATATTTCAAATATTGAAATAAATGTGAAATAATCCCACTCATAAACTTCATAATCATGAAATCGATAGGATTAGCAACGCGTAAAAAAACACGTAACTTGTTGAACTGATACACATAATATTGAACTGATTGATTTTGTCCCTATAAAAGATGAAGCCAATGAATCTATAAATCAACATCATAATGGGATGGATAAAATGTGGCCTTCAAAGCTTTGACCAAGTCATCCCATGTGACAATGTGGTGTTCAGTTACCAGGACTTTAGCCATGCTAGAAAGTTTTAGCTTGGCAAATGGAACTTTGTCATCCTCTGTTGTTTGACAATAGTCAAACTAGATCTCTATATAGAGGATCCAAGTATTTAGAACATTAGTATCTCAGGACCCTTCATAGATGCAAACATCACATTTAACATGGGAAGCAAAAGGGACTGATGACTTGATGGTGAGATTCGTAAGTTTATTTGCAAAATATGTGACTTGGGCTTGGACTGCAGTCTATGTAGCAGCAATTAGGCAAAAACTTGTGAAATTTCAACCAATTTTTTAGCTAAGGCCATATTTTTGGTGTGATCCAAGAATAAAACCGAAAAATGAAGAAATGGCAGTCAAAATGCAAAGATGCAGGCCCAAGAAGAAGCTATGATTTGGGACACAATTCAAAAGACAAAATAGGGGCACATGGAAAAAGTACCACAATAGATGGGTAGATATTGAAATGAGCTTTCCAATGAGCATAATCAAGGGTATACTCAGATAAATAATGGCCCTATAAAAATAAAAAATTGCAAGAGGACTCCCGAAATAAGAAACTGGTAAAAATTCAGTTTTCAATGGTCAATTGAATTGGCAAGTATCCACGACATTAAATAATGGGAATTGGAAAACCTTTAATGAAAACGGTATTAAATATTTTCAATGGCTATCTATGGGCAAAAACATCCAATAGCTATGACATTAATTAGTGGTAGGTCAACGACTATTTTAGAATGACATTAATGATTGGTAACTCCAACGGTGGATAGCAACAATAATGATAATTAATGGTCAAGGAGGAAGTAACGGAGGAGTTAATGCCAACGGTTATGTGTCAGATGAATATTTAATTATGGGCCAATATTTAATTGCAACGACTAGGATTTAATTTTCAATAACAATAAATTCCAATGGTGGCAAGTTGGAATGGTATTGAATGGCAAGCATTTAATAGGTGCAACGACCAAGAGGGATTCTAACAAAAAGTGAATGAAAATAGGTACAATGATTAAAAAATGGAAGAAAAGATGACCAGGATGTGGTTTGGGTGGATCAGATATGGACGAAAAGCTACCACAAAAATAAATGTCATAAAAAAATGAGCATCAAAAAATATTTAAATTTTTTGGTGAAACCTTAGAAAGTGAAATATCGCTCGTCAATAATTATTTGAGATCAAAATTTATTGAGGAAGGTCATAGAGCATGCATCGGAGCTCCTAGGAGAGAGACATGAGACTAAGGAGCTTACAAATCACTGTAGGGAATTCAAAATCACCTAATTGGAGGAGGTAAACTGCCAAAAACACATACCAAGAATTCACGTGGGTGTGTGAGACAGTGAAGTGGTGCCAAAAATGGATGATCACCACCAGAAAATTACCAAATTATCCCCAAAAAAATATAGCAACAAAACAAAAATGGTAGATCTATCCAAACGATGAGAGGCACAAACACCATAAATTAGATGGAGGCCTGAAAAATTCAGATCAATGCTCCAAACAACATGCTGTAAATGAATTTTTCTCTAAAAAAACATGAATCAATGATATAAATGAATTGCTCCAAATCATAAACTTGTATGAAAAATAAAAATGGAGATGATCGAATGTTTTTGGATTTGTCAAAGGTGCACGACCTAGGCGGGATAAAACTACAAACAAATTTGAGACAATTTGTATAGCTGGAAAAATAAGGTACCTAAAACAGAGATAGCTACTCCATATATCTGACTATGAAATCATTCTCATTCCCTGTATGAATCGATCTTAGACTAGGGGAAGAGGATACTAGCCTTGGTTCCGCAAACTAGCTCTAATACCAAATGATGTGGAAAAACAATCACAAGCACAAGGAAAAGTATGACAAACCAAAAACTAAGTATTCATTGACAACACATGCCTATAAATAGGCAATACATCACATATTACATCACATATTTTAGATAAGGTTGCATTCAATGTTTTTGGTGCACCTTATCCATTGCAACAACTACAATTAAAAACACATGACTATTAAAATATAATGGTTTATTACATAGAAAATTCCACACCTAACACACATAATCCCTATCAATGTAACCAACTCCCTTATGTATAAAAAAATAGTTTTTAAATAAATATTGAATTTTAAAAAAATGGTAAATACAATTTAGGTTTAATAATACTATGTGATCTATATATAATATAGTGGGATTCATTTCAATCTCATTTAATAGAATAAATTAAAAAATATATCAACTTTATATTAATTAAACACTACAAAATAATATATAGCATGATATGAATTAAAACTTAATTTAATGGTGAAAAAGCAGGGTTTTGAAAGGTCCCAGAACCTTTTACATTAGAGGAGGCAGAGAAAGAGAAGGCCAATTAAGCACAGGCCAACCTCCAAGGCCAAAAGAACAAAAATTAAACCCAACAACCACCCAAGAGAAAAGAGAAAGATAATGCCATGATACAACATAGACCAACCCACCACCCAGCAGGGCATAAAGGAGAATTTTTTATTCAACTTTCTTTTAGAGGCACCAATGATCCTGCTCTATTTTTGCATAAGACTGGAAGGGCAACAAATACATCAAGATGCAGATAACAAAACCCCAATCCCAGAGAGCAAGGGTGAGGGCAATACACCAAGCATATTCCTTGAGAATGGAAACCACCAGGGAGCAAAAGGACCAACCCCCCAAAAAAGACCCCCTAGAGAGAGGATCACTACAACACAAAGGAGACCTCATCCAAGCAGAAAGACAATAAAAATACCTACTGGATAGGTAGGCCCAATGCTTCCAAAGCAACAATTATCATTAACCATGGAGGAAAATTGTCTTCCCAAATTCTGAATTGGCCACTATCCACCCCCAAATTGGCCATAACATCAACAACCTAGTTACCTTCCCTATAAATATGCTCAATTTTAACTTCTAACATACCTTCCAAAATCTTTGAGGTGTCCTTAATAATATTCAGGATGAAACAATTATCAGTCTTTCCAGCCTACAAATCCTTGAATGATGTTCAAGGAGTCACCTTGTACGAGAAGTCTTCTGAAGCCCCTCTCAAAAACCTGATGAACACCCAAGAAAAGCACCTTAGCTTCAGCTAGGTGGTTGGTTTGAATACCATAATATTCGGCGTAAGCCCAAATGACCTCACCATTATCATTTTTGACAACACCCCTCCACCAACCCTCCCGGGGTTACCTTTGGTAGCCCCATCAAAGTTTAGAATGACCCACCCTTTAGCTGGTTTATGCCATCTAGTAGCCAATATTTTTTGAATAGTGGATACAAAAGTAGAAGACCCTAGATTCAATTTCCAACTAACAACAACCCCTTTCTCCATAACTTTCTCCCTACCATTTCTAGCAATAAAGACAACTAGGTTATTCTCAATAGCAACTTTAATCCTTCTAAAGACAAAGGATTCATCCCTAGCAATATCCTTGAAAGTTATTTTGTTCCTCTCCCACCAGATACCCCATAAAAAATGAGGAAGAACTAGATCCCACACCCTAGTGAGGTTGTGACTGATGAAGGGGGATTTCCATTGAGTGAAAAGTTCCTTGAAAGTTTGAGGTAACATCCACTTGATAGAAAAAGAATCCAGTAAAGCATTGAGCACCTTATTTGAGAAATCATAATGGATGAAAATATGATCCACAGATTCAACATCCTTAGAACACAAGAGACAAATATTGGGAATATGGAAGCCTTTCTTACATAAATTATCAATAGTCAAAATTTTATTTTGCAAACACAACCACAAAAAAATGCAATCTTGGGGATCAAATGAGGATACCAAACCCTTTCCACTAGAAAAGATCCTCCCCTAGATAATGTTTGGGCCTCATATGCAGTCTTGATAGAAAAAGATCCTTTAGGAGAATGAGTCCATAGAAGGAAGTCCCTATCATTCTATTGAGGAAGAAAGTATTATTGCAACAACATGTTCAAATTTACCAAACTCTGAAGGATCTGAAGATCAGTTGTATGTAAATTCATATGCTTCCAAATCCTCTTGCCATTAGTGATGATTATATAATCAATTACTTTTTCTCCATATTTTAGTGACAAAGGAGCCTTCAACTCATAAAACTCAAGACTAAGAAAGAGGGGTTCAGGAAGAATCCAAGTATCCTCCTAGAAGAACACATCCTTGCCATTCCCAATCTACCACCACATCCCCTCCATAACCAAAATTTTAACCCCCAACAAACCATTCCAAATCATAGAGCCCCTAGGAGGAGCAACACTTCTAAAAAAATGAATGTGATTTTCTAGATACTTACCTCTCATAATATCTTTCCATAATTGATCCTCCTCAACACATAATCTCCAGGCTATTTTTACAATCAATACCTTATTGAACAACAACAAATTTCTAATCCCAAGACCACCTTCTTTCTTAGAAGAGTAGACCCTATCCCAAGAGACAAGGGACACCCTCTGTTTATCCTCCACCCTAGCCCATAGAAATCTCCTAAATATCTGATCAATCCTCCTCCTAACTTTGAAGGGCATTCTGAAAAGAGACATATAATAGATGAGAATGCTTTGGAGGGTAGCTTGAAGCAATTGCAACTTACCTGCTTGGCTCAAGAGATTACCTTTCCACCCAACTAACTTATGTTGAATCCTATCCAACATAGGAGACCACAACTCCTCCTTCATCCTACTAGTAAACAATGATATACCTAGATATAAAGAAGGAAGGTTAGCAATGCCACAACCAAAAATCCTTACAATTCTATGTTGAAGTTGCCCTCTAATATTCACAAAAAAATTTGACTTTTATGGAAGTTAATTTGTTGGCTAGAAGCTTTCTCATACAACTACAAAATATTCATGAATTCCTTAGCCTCTCTCACAGTAGCCTCACCAAGAAGTACAATGTCATCTACAAACTATTGATAAGAAACTACCTTCACAATACTAGCAGGCCTAATACCCTTAATCTTAGAGGACAAGGTAGCAACAAGAATCGATCTTCCTAAAGCTTCAACCATCAAAATGAAAATATATGGAGACAAGGGATCACCTTGCCTAATACCTCTTTGACCCCCAAAAAAACCACTCAAAATCCCATTGATGATGATAGAAAATTTAGTAGAGGAAATACAAACTCTAATCCACTTCCTCCATAGATCCCCAAAGCCAAATTTTTGCAACACCTTGTCAAGGAACTCCTAGGAGACCCTGTCATAAGCCTTCTGCATATCAAGTTTAAGAAGCATTCTAGCCAACCTGCTTTTGGACATAAAATGTAAAGTCTCATGAACCATAATGATCCCATCCACAATCTGCCTACCATGAACAAAACCACCTTGAAGAGGAGAAATCAAGATGGGGAGAAGCCTTTTCAACCTATTAGCAAGTGTCTTAGTAAGCAACTTATATAGGGTATTGCATAAGCTGATAGGTCTGAAATCCCTTAGAGAAGAGGCACCATGTTTCTTCAAAACCAAAATAATAAAGGTAGTATTCCATACCTACAACAAAGAGGAAGAAGATTGGAATTCTCTTAAGGCTTCCAAAATATCCAAACCAAGAAGGTGCCAAAACCTCTAAAAAAACCAGCAGGGAACCCATCTAGCCTAGGTGCTTTGTCCTTATTCATACTAAATAGGTTGATCTTGATCTCATCATTAGAAAATGGGGCATTCAAAGCATTATTCATATCAGTCATCACCACCTAGGGAATGTTCTTGAGAAGTTCCTCTAAAGCATCCCCATCTTCCTCCCTATCTCTAGAAAACAAATCCTGAAAGAAGGATACCATGGTAGTAGCAATTTCTTCCTTATATTTAAGGCATTCACTGGAGTCCAATGTAATTTCTCTTATTTTATTAGCACTCCTATGTTTCAAGGTTGAGAGGTGGAAAAACTTGGTATTCCTATCCCCCTCCTTAAGCCACGTAGCTCAAGATTTTTACCTCCAAAAAGACTCCTCATTGGCAAGAATATTATGAAATTCTGCAAGAGTAATTTGCTCTTTGTTGGCTAACTCCTCTGACCAACCTTCACTTTGGCCTTTTTCCTCAATTTCCTACAATTCTTGAAATATTTTTTGCTTCCTATGGAAGAGGTTCCCAAAAACCTCTTGATTCCACCTCTTCAAGTTAGCTTTGATGATTTTTAGCTTCTTGGCCACTTGAAACATCTTAGTGCCATAGACATCCATATTCCACCAAGCCTTAATCAAGCCTTCAAGATCTAGATGAGAAAGCCACATTGTCTCAAACCTGAAAGGATAACCTTTCAAACATTTCTCCTCCATGAATTCTAATAGTAATGGGTTGTGGTCAGAAGTAATTCTCGGTAAAGTCCTCAAAGAGCAATCCTGAACCATGGTAAGCCAACTCATCGAAGCAAGGGCCCTATCAATCCTAGATTGAATCAGACCCCCTCCCCTTCTTCTATTGGACCAAGTGAATTTAGAACCTTGCAAATCAATATCTACTAGTCCCATGGAGGTCAAGAACTCACCAAACTCCTCCATACTATCCAAAAAAATAGTCGAGCCTCCAAGTTTCTCACAAGGGAGCAGAATGGAATTAAAATCACCAACAAGTAGCCATGGAAGGTCAAATAAAGAACCAAGGGATTTTAAGTCAACCCAGAGTTTCCTTCTATCCACAACAACATTGGGAGCATACACATTGGTAGAAATCCAAGAAAATTTAGTCTTTTTATAGCAGAATAAAAAATAAGAGAACCTATCAACTTGATGAATGAGCTTGCCCTCCATAGAATCAAGATTCCAAAGCATCCACAACCCTCTAGAAGAACCATGAGCAACCCTACTCACACCTTCACACCCCTTCCAAACAAACCTTCGTAATCTATCAAAATCCTCATCACCCATCTTAGTTTCTTGTAAGAAAAGAATATCAAGATTGAAATTTTTCTAAAATATTTTAGCACTCTTTGTTTAGTTGGGGTATGTAGACCCCAAATATTCCATGAGATAATCTTCATTACTTCAAGGATTGTAGAGCCTTCCCTCTACTCAAAGGTAATGTAGGTTGGGAGCCATTAGCCACATCTTGAGCCATTTTCTTTAAGAGCACCTCAGATTTTTTGGTCTTCCTGGCCCCTTCCCACTACTTAGATTCATTATTTTTTAGGTGTTTTTGATGGGTTGCATAGAGCCAATCATTCCCTTCTTGCTTGATTCTACTGATTGAGGAAGGAGTTGCTACTATTGAGCTATCTTCTTTAGTTTCATCTTTCACCTATTTAGAACTTCTTGAAAGCCATCTTCCTTCGAGGAAGACCAGACCTCCTCTGATTCCTTTTCCAATGCATTTGTAGAAATCTCTCCTACTTCTACATCCCAAAGAGACTCCATGATAGCTTCATATTTTTCCTTATCAAGAGGGGCAACAACCCTCTTATTATACAAAATAGGGGTAACTGCTCCCAAAAACACCTCAACATGAGCCTCTTGAAGGGGGGACAAAGGAACCTAAGTAGAAGGCAATTGATCCCCTTGACGATCTAGGATCTCAACTCCCTTATCTAGAATAGCATCCAACCTAACCTCAAGACTAGAAGGTAGCAACTCTCCTAATACAACAAATTTATTTGGATTCACCTCTGCACCCTTGGAATGCCCACCAACTTCTGGAAAAACCCCAACAACTTTAGAGTAGTCTTCTTTTTTCTTTCTCTAGATCTGGGCCTCCTACTTTTGAGGAGGTTTCTTCTCAGGACACTTAGTCTATAAATGACCAACCCTTTTATAGTCAATGCAAATGGGCATAGAGGTTTCATATTCTATATCCTGGATCCAAACTCTAGAATCTGAAACCAACTTAATAGAAGAAGGAAGAGGCTTAGAGAGATCAATGTTAACACAAAACCTGGCAAAAACCATCCTTGTTTTTGCTCGAGTGGCTGGATCCATCGCAATCAAGCTGCCCATTGATTTAGCAATACCCTTAAGGATGTCATCATCCTAGAAGACCATAGGTAACCTAGGTAGATGCACCCAAAGGGGTGCCCTATTGACATTCTCGATGGATGGATTGAAGTCTGGGGACCATTTCCTCAAAAAGAGGCCTTTTCGACCAAAGAACCATGGTCCCTTCATAACCACAACCTGCATGTCTTCTGAGGTCTTAAAATTAAAGAGCATAAAGCCTTTGGGCAATGCCACCACTTCCAAATCCCCCTTTGGCCTCCATTTTTTAGCAGTCCATTTTTTGATAGAGTCCAAATCTGGTCGGACCCCAATAAACTTCCCAACCAAGGAGTTTGCTCATTCCACTATCGTTCGATGAAGAATAGGTTGAGGAATCTACAAAGAAGGAATATCAACCTCTAGCTCTAGAACTAGATCAAAGTGAGTCTTAACAATAGGGTCAGCTCCCAATAACACTCGAGACCAAGAATGGTTTGAATTGCCCATAGAGGGTGTTAGGATTAAATAAAAAAACATGAGCAATAATTTAATGCAAAAATAAAATATAGAAGAAATAATGCAATACACAATAGACACAGATTTACGTGGTTCACCCAATATGGGCTACTCCATGAATAAAAATAACCAAGTCTTATATTTTGTCGAGAAAACCTTTTCCCTACATATTCACGCACCAAACATTTCAATCAGATGCCATACAACATCCTCTTATAAAAGTGCATTACAATTTTAGAGAAAAAACTCGTCTAAAATCTATCGTCCGATCTGTGACCTAATAACAAATGGTCCAAATTTACATAGAGGAAAAAATATCTATTTTTGGCTTTGGGGGTGCTACCCCAAACCCCCACTAGAGGGAACTCCAAATAATTGTCACCCCCTTGGACCCCCCCTGGTGAACACTAGTAGGGGGGCTAATGCCCCCCTACACCCCCCTCTTTCGTGTAGTGGGTCCAAGTGCGGCTGAAAACAAGGCCTCTAAATTAATCAGTCTCCACAATCAACAATCTCCCACTTGGAGATTGATCACAGTAACTCCACCACTACTGCACTTCCTAGACTATGCTTCAACTTTGGACCTAGAAATTTTCTCACCTTTTACTGTCATGCTTGAAGACCAACTGAAATTGAGTAGGAACTCAGTTTCTCCCTTGGTTACTACCTTTGTGAACATATCTACAGGATTCTGGCTAGTGTGTATCTTCTCCAATTTTAATTGTCCATCTTCCAACACTGAGCGTATGAAATGGTACTTGGTATGTATGTGTTTAGTCTTGGAATGGAAAGCTGAATTCTTTGCAATATGAATGGCACTCTAACTATCACTATATAATGTGCTATTCTCCTGCTTCTTTCCCAACTCCTCCATAAACCTTTGTAACCAAATCATCTCCTTACTAGCCTTTGTAACAACAACATACTCTGCTTCTATTGTTGACAGTGCAACAACCTTCTATAATTTTGAAATCCAACTTACTATAGTTCCACCTACAGTAAAAACATACCCTATGGTACTCCTCCTACTGTCTATATCACCTACCATATTTGAATCGACATATCCCTGTAAAGTAGTATTAGAACCTCCAAAGCATAATTCCTGAGTGATAGTACCTCTCAAATACCTGAGAATCCACTTCACTGCCTCCCAATGCCTTCTTTCTGGGTTGCTCATAAACCTGCTCACAACTCCCATTGCATGTGCAATATCTGGCCTTGTGCACACCATCACATACATCAAACTACCAACTGCTGATGAATAAGGAACCTTGGACATGTAGTTCATCTCCTCCTATGTCTTAGGACACATCTCTTTGGTCAGTTTGAAATTATTTTCCAAAGGTGTGCTAACAGGTTTTGCATCCTACATACTAAATCTTTCCAACACCTTCTCAATGTACTCACTCTGAGACAATGTTAATTTATGATTTTTCCTATCTCTTGTTATTCTCATACCAAGGATTTGCTTTGTAGCACCCAAATCCTTCATTGCAAATGACTCTACCAATTTTATTTTGAGTACAATTATATCCTGCATGTTAGACCCTGCAACAAGCATGTCATCTACATACAATAATAGGATAATATAGTTACCATTATCCAATCTCTTAAAATAAACACAGTGGTCAGAATAACATCTACTATAACCTTGATCTGACATAAACCTATCAAATTTCATATACCACTACCTTGGAGCTTGCTTCAGGCCATACAAAATCTTTTTCAACTTGCATACTAATTCCTCCTTTCCTTTGACCTCATACCCTTGTGGTTGTTGCATATAAATCTCTTCCTCCAAATCCCCATGGAGAAAAGTTGTTTTTACATCTAACTGTTCAAGATGTAAATCCTCTACAACCACTAAGCTTAAAACAGTTCTAATTGAAGTCATTTTAACAATAGGAGAAAAAATTTCATCATAATCAATACCTTTCTTCTATGCAAACCCCTTTACAACCAGTCTAGCCTTATACCTCTTTTTACCTCCATCTTCTTCTTTCACCTTGTAAACCCATTTATTCTGCAATGCTCTTTTTTATGCAGGAAATCGAACCAGATCCCAAGTCTGATTATTTATCAAGGAGTCCATCTCCTCTTTCATGCCTTGCTCCCACTTCTTCTTGGTTTCTACCTGCATTGCTTCTTCATATGTTTCTGGTTCACTAGAGTCAGACAATAATACATAATATAATGAAGGAGAGTAACGTACAAGAGGTCTACTTATCCTGGTAGATTTTCTAACAATAGTTGTAGGAGTTTGAGGTGCTAGTTGCTATTGTTGTTGATTTTCTAGCACCTTTGGAGTTTCAATTTCATCAAACACTGTGTATTCTGAGTTTACCTTTTCCTATTTCTTTTCTTGCAACTGATCCTTATACATGACCTTCTCATTGAATATTACATCTCTACTCCTAATGATTTTGTGATTTGCATAATCCCAAAAGCGATAACCAAAATTATTAACTCCATATCCAATGAAAAACACTTCTTGGATTTTACCTCAAGTTTAGTTCGATTTTCTTTACTAATATGCATGAATGCTTCACAACCAAAAGTCTTCAAAAATGAGTAGTTAATAGGCTTACCTATCCATGCCTCTTCTGGAATCCCACCATCCAGGGAACTTGAAGGCCCTCTATTTATTAAATAAACTACAGTATCCACAACATCTACCCAAAACTGTAAGGGCAATCCTGCATGTAATCTCATACACCTAGCACATTCCATGATAGTCCTGTTCATCCTTTCTAACACACCATTTTCTTGTGGAGTTCCTAGAACCATCTTCACTCTACGAATCCCATGGTATGAACAATAACTATCAAACTCTTTGCTATAGTACTCACCTCCATTATCAGATCTAAGACACTTTAGCTTATTTCCTGTCTCATTCTCAACCAAAGCTTTCCATTTCTTAAAGGTATCAAAGACATCTGATTTCTTTTGAATACAATAAACCCAAGTTTTTCTAGTTGCATCATCAATAAACATAACATAATAATAAGAGCCACCAAGAGATGATACCTGAGCTGGTCCCCATACATCTGAATGTACAAGCTCTAGCTTTTCACTCTTCTTTTCTTTTCCAACTCTAAGAAATATGACTCTTTTCTATTTTCCATAAATGTAGTTCTCACAAAATTCTAAATCAACCTGCTTCAAACCTTGCAACAAATTCCTTGAGTGGAGAATATGCATCCCCTTCGCACTCATGTGCCCAAGCCTATGATGCCACGAAGTTGTATCCACTCCTGTAGAAGCTAAAGTAATAGAAATATCAGTATTACCAGTACATACATACAATGTACCTTCCTTATTTCCTTTTGCTAATAACATTGATCCTTTAGCAACCTTCCATGAATTTTCTAAGAATGTAACTGTACATCCTTCACTTTCCAACTGCCCTTGGAAATTAGATTTCTTCTTAAATCAAGAATATGCCTTACCTCTTTCAACAACCATTGGTTTCCATTTGGTAACTTTATCTGTATGTTACCCTTTCCAACGATTTTACATGGTCTATCATCACCCAAATAGACCTGTCCAAAATCACCTTGAACATAATCTAGAAAATATTTCCTATGGGGTGTGGCATGATATGATGCACCTGAGTCTAGCACCCAATAATCATTAATATTATCTAGTGAAAGGATTAAAGCATCTTGCAATACATCACCTGCTATGTTTGCTTCTTGATTACCCTATTTTTCTTCTCCCTATTTTTCTTTTTGATTCCAATAGTCTCTTTTTAGGTGTCCTTTCTTCCCGTAATGCCAGCATTCCAACTACTTCCCTTTGGATTTGGATCTACCTTTCTTTGATTTTCCATGATTCCCTTGAGCTTTTTCCTCTCTCCCTTTGTCTCCCCCTATTCTCTACAATCAAAGCATTACTTGATGTCTCACCTGTGCTTTTCCATCGCATTTCCTCGCTAAGGATAACACCAATAACATCATCAAACTTTAAAGTATTTGAACTAGAGATAGAATTACTCACAGCCATTACCAAGCCATTCCAACTTTTTAGTAATGAGCATAAAATCAAGAGAGCCCTAACCTCATCATCAAAGTTTACTCCTATAAAACTTAACTGATTTGTAACCATGTTAAATTCATTTAAATGATTAGTAATAGACCCACCTTCTGACATCTACATATTAAATAAATATTTCATAAGAAATACCTTGTTCAAATCTGAGGGTTTTTCATATAGTTTAGCCAATGCATTCATTAAACCCTCCGTTGTCTTTTCCTTTGAAATATTGAAGGCCACCGATGATGCCAAGCACAACCGTATTGTTCCTAGTGCTTTTCTATCTAGAACTTCCCATTCTTCATCTATTTTCATCATCGGCTTCTTTGCTATTCCACCTAATGGTAGGTAAAGATCTTTTTGATAAAGATAATCCTCCATTTGCATCTTCCATAGCTGGTAATTTTGGCCATTAAACTTCTCAACCCTAAATCTGCCTTCTTTTGCCATTGCTCTCACTCAAACCAAGGAAACCCTCCTTTCAAGTGCATTTTTCAAACCCTAAGCTCTAATACCAGTTGTTAGGATTAAATAATAAAATATGAGCAATAAAATACGAAAATAAAACATAGAAGAAATAATGTAATACACAATAGACACAGATTTACATGGTTCACCCAATATGGGCTACTCCACAGAGAAAAATAACCAAGCCTTTTATTCCATCTAGAAAACCCTTCTCTACACAATCGCACACCAAAACTTTCAATAAACTACCATACAACATCCTCTTATAAAAGTGCATTACAATTTTAGGGTAAAAACCTACCTAAAATCTATCGTCCGATCTGTGACCTAATAACAAATGGTCTATATTTACATAGAGGAAAAAACATCTATTTTTGGCTTCGAGGGTGCTACCCCCAAAACCCCCACCAGGGGGGCTCCAAAGAATTATCGTCGCCCCACCTAGACCCCCTGGCAGATAGTAGTAGGGGGCTAATGCCCCCCTACACCCCCCCTCTTTCACGTAGTGGGTCCAAGTGCGGCTGAAAACAAGGCCTCCAAATTAATCAGGCTCCACAATCAACAATCTCCCACTTGGAGACTGATCACAGTAACTCCACCGCTATTGCACTTGTTGGACTATGCTTCAACTTTGGGCCTAGAAATTTTCTCACCTTTTACTGTCATGCTTGAAGACCAACTGAAATTGAGCAAGAACTCAGTTTCTCCCTGGTTACTGCCTTTGTGAACATATCTGTAGGATTTTGGCTAGTGTGTATCTTCTCCAATTTTAACTGTCCATATTCCAACACTAAGCGTATGAAATGGTACTTGGTATGTATGTGTTTAGTCCTAGAATGGAAAGCTGAATTCTTTGCAAGATGAATGGCACTCTAACTATCACTATATAATGTGCTATTCTCCTACTTCTTTCCCAACTCCTCCATAAACCTTTGTAACCAAATCATCTCCTTACTAGCCTCTGTAACAGCAACATACTCTGCTTCCGTTGTTGATAGTGCAACAACCTTCTATAATTTTGAAATCCAACTTACTGTAGTTCCACCTATAGTAAAAACATACCCTGTGGTACTCCTCCTGCTGTCTATATCACCTACCATATCTGAATCGACATATCCCTATAAAGTAGTATTAGAACCTCCAAAGCATAATGCCTGAGTGACAGTACCTCTCAAATACCTGAGAATCCACTTCACTGCCTCCCAATGCCTTCTTCCTAGATTGCTCATAAACCTGCTCACAACTCCCACTGCATGTGCTATATCTAGCCTTGTGCACACCATCGCATACATCAAACTACCAACTGTTGATGAATAAGGAACCTTGGACATGTAGTTTATCTCCTCCTGTGTCTTAGGACACATCTCTTTGGTCAGTTTGAAATGATTTTCCAAAGGTGTGCTAACAGGTTTTGCATCCTGCATACTAAATCTTTCCAACACCTTCTCAATGTACTCACTCTGAGACAATGTTAATTTGTGATTTTTCTTATCTCTTGTTATTCTCATACCAAGGATTTGCTTTGCAGCACCCAAATCCTTCATTGCAAATGACTCTACCAATTTTATTTTGAGTACAATTATATCCTACATGTTAGACCCTGCAACAAGCATGTCATCTACATACAATAACAGGATAATATAGTTACCATTATCCAATCTCTTAAAATAAACACAATGGTCAGAATAACATCTACTATAACCTTGATCTGACATAAACCTGTCAAATTTCATATACCACTGCCTTGGAGCTTGCTTCAGGCCATACAAGCTCTTTTTCAACCTGCATACTAATTCCTCCTTTCCTTTGACCTCATACCCTTGTGGTTGTTGCATATAAATCTCTTCCTCCAAATCCCCATGGAGAAAAGTTGTTTTTACATCTAACTGTTCAAGATGTAAATCCTCTACAACCACTAAGCTTAAAATAATTCTAATTGAAGTCATTTTAACAACTAGGAGAAAAAATTTCATCATAATCAATACCTTTCTTCTGTACAAACCCCTTTACAACCAGTCTAGCCTTATACCTCTTTTTACCTCCATCTTCTTCTTTCACCCTGTAAACCCATTTATTCTACAATGCTCTTTTTCCTGCAGGCAACTGAACCAGATCCCAAGTCTGATTATTTATCAAGGAGTCCATCTCCTCTTTCATGCCTTGCTCCCACTTCTTCTTGGTTTCTACCTGCATTGCTTCTTCATATGTTTCTGGTTCACTAGAGTCGGACAATAATACATAATATAATGAAGGAGAGTAACGTACAGGAGGTCTACTTATCCTGGTAGATTTTCTAACAACATTTGTAGGAGTTTGAGGTGCTATTTGTTGTTGTTGTTGATTTTCTAGCACCTTTGGAGTTTCAATTTCATCAAGCACTATGTATTCTATGTTTACCTTTTCCTATTTCTTTTCCTGCAACTGATCCTTATACATGACCTTCTCATTGAATATTACATCTCTACTCCTAATGATTTTGTGATTTGCATAATCCCAAAAGTGATAACCAAAATTATTAACTCCATATCCAATGAAAAAACACTTCTTGGATTTTACCTCAAGTTTAGTTCTATTTTCTTTACTAATATGCATGAATGCTTCACAACCGAAAGTCTTCAGAAATGAGTAGTTAATAGGCTTACCTGTCCATGCCTCTTCTGGAATCCCACCATCCAGGGAACTTGAAGGTCCTCTGTTTATTAAATAAACTATAGTATCCACAACATCTACCCAAAATTGTAAGGGTAATCCTGCATGTAATCTCATACACCTAGCACGTTCCATGATAGTCCTGTTCATCCTTTCTGACACACCATTTTCTTGTGGAGTTCCTGGAACCGTCTTCACTCTATGAATCCCATGGTATGAACAATAACTATCAAACTCTTTGCTATAGTACTCACCTCCATTATTAGATCTGAGACACTTTAGCTTATTTCCTATCTCATTCTCAACCAAAGCTTTCCATTTCTTAAAGGTATCAAAGACATCCGATTTCTTTCGAATACAATAAACCCAAGTTTTTCTAGTTGCATCATCAATAAATGTAACATAATAATAAGAGCCACCAAGAGATGATACCTGATCTGGTCCCCATACATCTGAATGTACAAGCTCTAGCTTTTCACTCTTCTTTTCTTTTCCAACTCTGAGAAATCTGACTCTTTTCTATTTTCCATAAACGTAGTTCTCACAAAAGTCTAAATCAACCTACTTCAAACCTGGCAACAAATTCCTTGAGTGGAGAATCTGCATCCCCTTCGCACTCATGTGCCCAAGCCTATGATGCCATGAAGTTGTATCCACTCCTGTAGAAGCTAAAGCAATAGAAAGATCAGTATTACCAGTACATACATACAATGTACCTTCCTTATTTCCTTTTGCTAATAACATTGATCCTTTAGCAACCTTCCATGAATTTGTTGAGAATGTAATTGTACATCCTTCACTATCCAACTGCCCTATGGAAATTAGATTTCTTCTTAAATCAGGAATATGCCTTACCTCTTTCAACAACCATTGGTTTCCATTTTGTAACTTTATCTGTATGTTACCCTTTCCAATGATTTTACATGGTCTATCATCACCCAAATAGACTTGTCCAAAATCACCTTGAACATAATCTAGAAAATATTTCCTATGGGGTGTGGCATGATATGATGCACTAGAGTCTAGCACCCAATAATCATTAATATTATCTAGTGAAAGGATTAAAGCATCTTGTAATACATCACCTGCTACGTTTTCTTCCTGATTACCCTATTTTTCTTCTCCCTATTTTTCTTTTTGATTCCAATAGTCTCTTTTTAGGTGTCCTTTCTTCCTGCAATGCCAACATTCCAACTGCTTCCCTTTGGATTTGGATCTACCTTTCTTTGATTTTCCATGATTCCTTAGGATTTTTCCTCTCTCCCTTTGTCTCCCCCTATTCTCTATAGTCAAAGCATTACTTGATGTCTCACCTGTGCTTTTCCATCGCATTTCTTCGCTAAGGATAACACCAATAACATCATCAAACTTTAAAGTATTTGAACTAGAAATAGAATTACTCACAACCATTACCAAGCCATTCCAACTTTCTAGCAATGAGCATAAAATCAAGAGAGCCCTAACCTCATCATCAAAGTTTACTCCTACAGAACTTAATTGATTGGTAACCATGTTAAATTCATTTAAATGATCAGTAATAGACCCACCTTCTGACATCTGCATATTAAATAAATATTTCATAAGAAATACCTTGTTCAAAGTTGAGGGTTTTTCATACAGTTTAGCCAACGCATTCATTAAACCCTTCGTTGTCTTTTCCTTTGAAATATTGAAGGCCACCGATGATGCCAAGCACAATCGTATTGTTCCTAGTACTTTTCTATCTAGAACTTCCCATTCTTCATCTATTTTCATTGTCGGCTTCTTTGCTATTCCACCTAATGGTAGGTAAAGATCTTTTTGATAAAGATAATCCTCCATTTGCATCTTCCATAGCTTGTAATTTTGGCCATTGAACTTCTCAACCCTAAATCTGCCTTCTTCTGCCATTGCTCCCACTCAAACTAGAAACCCTCCTTTCAAGTGTGTTTTTCAAACCCTAAGCTCTGATACCAGTTGTTAGGATTAAATAATAAAATATGAGCAATAAAATATGGAAATAAAACATAGAAGAAATAATGCAATACACAATAGACACAGATTTACATGGTTCACCCAATATGGGCTACTCCATGGAGAAAATAACCAAGCCCTTTGTATTCCATCTAGAAAACCCTTCTCTACACAGTCACACACACCGAAAATTACAATCAACCACCATACAACATCCTCTTATAAAAGTGCATTACAATTTTAGGGCAAAAACCTACCTAAAATCTATCGTCCAATTTGTGACCTAATAACAATTGGTCCTAATTTACATAGAGGAATAAACATCTATTTTTGGCTTCGAGGGTGCTTCCTCAAAAACCCCCACCAGGGGGGGATCCAAAGAATTATCGTCACCCCCTTGGACCCCCCTGGTAGATACTATTAGGGGGCTAATGCCCCCCTACACCCCCCTATTTCACGTAGTGGATCCAACTGTAGCTGAAACAAAGGCCTCCAAATTAATCAATCTCCATAATCAACAATCTCCCACTTGGAGACTGATCACAGTAACTCCACCACTATTGCACTTGTTGGACTATGCTTCAACTTTGGGCCTGGAAATTTTCTCACCTTTTACTATCATGCTTGAAGACCAACTGAAATTGAGCAGGAACTCAGTTTCTCCTTGGTTACTACCTTTGTGAACATATCTGCAGGATTCTGGCTAGTGTGTATCTTCTCCAATTTTAATTATCCATCTTCCAATACTGAGCGTATGAAATGGTACTTGGTATGTATGTATTTAGTCCTAGAATGGAAAGCTGAATTCTTTGCAAGATGAATGGCACTCTAACTATCACTATATAATATGCTATTCTTCTAATTCTTTCCCAACTCCTCCATAAACCTTTGTAACCAAATCATCTCCTTACTAGCCTCTATAACAACAACATACTCTGCTTCTGTTGTTGACAGTGCAACAACCTTCTATAATTTTGAAATCCATCTTATTGTAGTTCCACCTATAGTAAAAACATACCCTATGGTACTCCTCCTATTGTCTATATCACCTACCATATCTGAATCGACATATCCCTATAAAGTAGTATTAGAACCTCCAAAGCATAATGCTTGAGTGACAGTACCTCTCAAATACCTGAGAATCCACTTCACTGCCTCCCAATGCCTTCTTCCTAGATTGCTCATAAACCTTCTCACAACTCCCACTACATGTGCAATATCTGGCCTTGTGCACACCATCGCATACATCAAACTACCAACTGTTGATGAATAAGGAACCTTGGACATGTAGTTCATCTCCTCTTGTGTCTTAGGACACATCTCTTTGGTCAGTTTGAAATGATTTTCCAAAGGTGTGCTAATAGGTTTTGCATCCTGCATATTGAATCTTTCCAACACCTTCTCAATGTACTCACTCTAAGACAATGTTAATTTATGATTTTTCCTATCTCTTGTTATTCTCATACCAAGGATTTGCTTTGCAGCACCCAAATCCTTCATTGCAAATGACTCTACCAATTTTCTTTTGAGTACAATTATATCCTACATGTTAGACCCTGCAACAAGCATGTCATCTACATACAATAATAGGATAATATAGTTACCATTATCCAATCTCTTAAAATAAACACAATGGTCAGAATAACATCTACTATAACCTTGATCTGACATAAACTTATCAAATTTCATATACCACTACCTTGGAGCTTGCTTCAAGCCATACAAGCTCTTTTTCAACTTGCATACTAATTCCTCCTTTCCTTTGACCTCATACCCTTGTGGTTGCTACATATAAATCTCTTCCTCCAAATCCCCATGGAGAAAAGTTGTTTTTACATCTAATTGTTCAATATGTAAATCCTCTACAACCACTAAGCTTAAAATAGTTCTAATTGAAGTCATTTTAACAATAGGAGAAAAAATTTCATCATAATCAATACCTTTCTTCTATGCAAACCCCTTTACAACCAGTCTAGCCTTATACCTCTTTTTACCTCCATCTTCTTCTTTCACCCTGTAAACCCATTTATTCTACAATGCTCTTTTTCCTATAGGCAACTGAACCAGATCCCAAGTCTGATTATTTATCAAGGATTCCATCTCCTCTTTCATGCCTTGCTCCCACTTCTTCTTGGTTTCTACCTGCATTGCTTCTTCATATGTTTCTGGTTCACTAGAGTCAGACAATAATACATAATATAATGAAGGAGAGTAACGTACAGGAGGTCTACTTATCCTGGTAGATTTTCTAACAATAGTTGTAGGAGTTTGAGGTGCTAGTTGTTGTTGTTGTTGATTTTCTAGCACCTTTGGAGTTTCAATTTCATCAAACACTATGTATTCTGTGTTTACCTTTTCCTATTTCTTTTCCTGCAACTGATCCTTATACATGACCTTCTCATTGAATATTACATCTCTTGTTAGTCTCACAATGACACTACGAGGGGGGGTGAATCAATATAGCTCTTTAAAACTTAAATATTCAACACTAAAATCCAAAACAATCAAAACATAAAACCAAATAAAGCAAGTATAACAAGAGAACACCACATAACACAAGATGTACCGAGGTTCACCGATTTGGCTACATCCAAAAAATGACTGTTTGGACTCCCATCCAAATCCATCATTTGCAAAGCACCAAATTTATAATCAATTTACCAGCACCCACTAGAAGGATAACCAACCCCTATTTTATCTGCACCAACAGAAAGGAGCACCAACCCCTGATTTATCTGCACCAATAGAAAGGAGCACCAACCCCTCTACCAATCACCCACTTGATTTTGATATTGATAATAAAATGACATATATGAATGTCTTCACTAAAACCAAAACCCTCTATGGTCTGTAAGCTCAAAATATAAAACTTTCTATTTCACCCAGTATAACATCCCTCTCTCTGCATTACTAAGAATTTGAATCTTCTCTTCTCACAAAAACAAAATTGATTTTTTTCTTAGCTCATTTTGCCAATTGCTAAACGCTTTCTGGGTGTTGTGCAACACTTTTTCTGTGAACTCCTCTCAAAATTTTAGTCCAAATGGATATCATATGAGAAATTTATACCCAAAATACTGAAGTGAAATTTTTCACCACTCCAAAAATCACAGATTTTCACTCTTTATTTTTCTCCACACACACTTCTATCTTCACAAAATAAAGTCCCCAAATTTCAATAAAATCCCTTGTCACTTAAAAATAACACACTTACATTCTTTTTACCTTTTCAATTTAAAAAAAAAATCTTTAATGAAGCTTTTTAAAAAAATATAACTTCCTTTTTTTTTTATTTTGAGAAGGCATTTCGTCAAACACGTCACATGCAAAGAATTGGCACCTTACTTGTTCTCTTACTTTGGAGCCACGTGACACCTCAAATCAAAAATGAAAGATACTCTATTTGATGTATTGAAGGTGTAAAAACATTGAAATCAAAACTCTAGAAAATTTGCAAGGTCGAAACGGTCAACTAAAGGATTTTGCACAAGGGGAACAAATTGACATAAAAGTGGCATGTACCGTTTTTGCAACAATCATAAATATCACCTCGTAACTTTATTTTCTCTGAAGTTTGAAACGTAGAATATCTGCAATGCTTACTACATATAGTACTAATATCACTATATAAATCCTTACGGTTCGCCTGTACCACCTCCACAAAAACTGATGCTGACATACTTTATCCAAAAAGAACATTTTTGTGACAGTATTGCAACACTTGTAACATTCACCTCGTTTCTTTTTTTTGGTGGAAATTTGGAACACATGTTCTTGAATATAATGACCACCTCCAATTTGAATTTCACTATCAAATTCTTCTCGGTTTGCTCGCATTACTTCTGATAAAACTTCCTTTTTTTGGCCTGTACAACCACTTGCCAAATCATCCACCAAGATACCGAAAACGTCGCCGATCAATACAAACATTGTGCTGAAACCTCCAATGTTATTCTAGACTATTTTATGACATGTTGGCATGTTCCAAACTGATCCATCCTATCCAACTATGCTCGTGATGACTTTTGCAATTTTTTGACAACTTCCTAACAATTTTTTCAACTTTTGCAAATTTGCACGAACAACTTGTAACAACTTCACCCGAACATCAAAAACATCCTCATAAGCATTGAAAATCACTGTACATGCTCTAAAAAACCTTCAAAAAAATATCCACTACATCAACTTGTCCATCTGAGTATGTTGACAACAATGACAATACTATTGTTGCACCTTGCTCAACAATCTCCTCCTTTGGAATTGTTGGCAACACATGCACAATTTCTTGTAACTCTTCTCCCCATTTGACAACAAGACCAAAGGGCTGCTACCAACTCCCCCTGATTCCATGCATAAAATTCTCAGGCTAAAATTATTACACTTAGCAAAAATCACAAACATGAGCAAAAAGATAAATAAATACACAAATGCTCCCCCTGAGAATGTGGCCCCAATAGCTAGTCAATTCTTTGGAAGTGTGACCACTCCCAATTTCTTACGAAGGTACTCAAAGAATTCCTTGAGAAATGGTTTGGTAAAGATATCCACTACTTGCTCTATTTTTGGAACAATATCCAACTTAACCTCACCTTCTACAACTTTCTCCTTCAAAAAATTGATACCAGATAGTAATATGTTTTGTGCGAGAATGCATAACCGGATTCTTTGAGATGTTAATGGCACTGATGTTATTGCACTTAACTAAAATTGTCTCACTAAAATTAATTCCAAGATCCTTCAAATTTTGTTTCATCCATAACACCTGCATACAATACATTGTCGTTGCAATGTATTCTGCCTCTGCTATGGAAAAGGAGATTGACTCATATTTCTTAATGTGCCATGTGACCAACCTATCTCTAAGATAGAATGCACCTCCACTAGTACTCTTCCCATAATATACACATCCTACACAATTTGCATCTGAATACATAATAAGGGTGAAGTCCTTACCTTTCAGATACCATAACCCATACTCCATAGTACCCTGAGGTACCAAAGAATCCTCTTCATTGCTGTCACATGAGTCTCCTTGGTACTAGCATAAAATCATGCTACCATGCATACTCCCTACAAAATATCTAGCCTGGTAGCTATCAAGTACAGTAAGCTCCCAATCATAGATCTATACATAGTTTGATCAACATGTGGAGATTTGTCATCCTTGCTCAACTTGCAACCTGTCATCATGGGAGTGCTAATTGGATTACAATCCTCCATTGTGAAATTTTTTAGCATCTCTTTCACATATTTAATTTGAGAAATAAATATGCCCTTCTCCTTTTGATTAACTTGCAATCCGAGGAAATACGAAAGTTCACCAATCATTGACATTTCAAATTCTTTTTGCATATTATTTACTACATCTTTACACAACTTATCTTTGCTGATGTAAAATATGATATCATCTACGTATACAACAAGAACAATATGATGACCATTTTTTGTTTTGACATACAAATTACTATCCACCATACCTTTCTTGAACCCTTGTTGAGTAATATAATTGTCTAGCCTTGCATACCATGCTCGGGGTGCCTGTTTTAAGCCATATAACACTTTCTTCAACTTGCAAACCAAGTTGGGATCATCACCAAGATGGAAACCATCTAGCTGCTCAATATAAACCTCTTCTTCAAGTTTCCCATTCAAAAATGTTGATTTCACATCCATTTGATAAAATTTGAAATTCTTGTAAACTACTAAAGCCAGAAACATTCTAATTACTTCTAGTCTAGCCATAGGTGCAAAGTTTTCCTCAAAGTCAATACCTTCAACTTGTGCATAGCCTTTGCATATCAATCTTGCTTTGTTCTTGATTACGTATCTGTCTTCATTCAATTTGTTTCGAAATACCCATTTAGTAACGATTACATTTTTATTTGCGGGTCTTGGTACTAACTCCCAAGTCTTGTTTTTATCGATCTAATCTAATTCTTCATTTATTGCCTTTACCCAAATTTCATATTTGCTTGTGTCAGCAATTTTTTTGGGCTCAATTTTGGATAATAAAGAGTAGTTACTTAATAATATTCTTCTTTTCTGAACACCAAATGTGGGGTCTCCAATTATTTGCTCTCTACGATGATCTTTCTGATAGCTGCCTGTTTTGAATTTCTTGTTTTCTTCCACTTCTAAATCACTATTTGAATCCTCTGAGTCAATTTTTGGTTTCTTTTCTGTTTTCTTTTCCTTATCTCCTTCAATGACCTCTTCATAAATTGGGTAGTTCTCTTCATAGCTAATTACTCGTTCCCTTCCTTCATCAACTTTAACATCGACACTATCCACAATTTTTCTTAGCCTCTTGTTGTAGCATTTTTAAGCTTTGCTTTTTTATGAATAGCTAAGAAAAATACCTTCATCCACTCTATCTTCAAACTTACCAAGGTTTTTTTTAGTTCTTTTGATGTAACACTTGTTGCCAAAAACTTTAAAGTATCTTGATGTTGCCTTTTTACCGAACCACAACTCATAAGGAGTTTTGCTTTCATGCATCCTCAACATGCACCTATTTTGGATGTATACCATAGTATGTAATGCCTCTTTCCAAAATCTATCTGCTACTTTGCTCTTAGTCAACATAGTATGTGCCATTTTTTGCACTGTTCTATTCTTTCTTTCTACCACACCATTCTGCTGAGGTGTCCAGGCTACTGAAAACTATCTCCTAATGCCATATTTTTCACAATACTCTGTGAAATCCTCTGAAATGAACTCTTCTCCTCTATCTGACCTTTAACATTCAATCCTTTTTTCTGTTTGATTCTCAACTTGGTTTTTGAAAACCTTAAACATCTCAAAAGATTTTGATTTATGCTTCAAAAATAGTACCCATGTCATCATGGAATAGTTATCTATACATAACATAAAATATTTATCATCATTTATGATTTGCATTCTCATGGGTCCACATAAATCAGTATGTACTAGTTCCAAATGTTTGCTTGTGTAGTACTCTTTTGTTTTAAATGAGACTCTAGTTTGCTTCCCCTTTTGACATGAAGCACAAATGCTATTTGATGGTTTGCCAATGGTGGGAATATCTCTCAATGCTTTCTTTGAGTTGATTTTTACTAGATTGTCAAAACTGATATGACCGAGCCTCTTGTGCCACAACCAATTCTCTTCTTCCTATCCAATCAAGCAAGCTCCTTCTGAAGTCTCTAATAGAGTGTACAGGTTGCTAGATGTTCTTGATCCAGTTTCTATCAACTTCCCATTATTTGCCTTTATGACTTCACAACATTGCTTCTTAAAGATCACTTCATGACCTCTATCACAAATCTGACTTACGCTCAACAAGTTATGCTTCAGACCAACCACAAACAAGACTTCTTTAACCTGATTTTCTCGTCACTAATCTTAACTGAACCTCTACCAACTATCTTAGCTCCATAATTATTTCCAAACTTTACTGAACCACCTTCATATTGCTGCAACTTCTCAAAAAAAATTTGTCACCTGTCATATGACTGGAGCATCCACTATCAAGTATCCATGGTGCAAATTTATTTTATGCTTTAAATGTCATCTGTATGATCAATGATTCCTTTTATTTCTTAGGTCGCTCTTTTTATTTCCACTCAGGTTTGATTACAATTTTGGGCTCTTGTTTTGGATTTTCTTTTTTAGTAGCTTGTGCATGTTTTTCAAAACAATTTCTATTTTTCCTTATTCCTTTTGGCTGAAATTTTCTTCCCTAAAATTGATTTGATGCAAATGTACTTCGACAATTTCTTCCAATATGCCCAAAATTATGACAGTTATAACATTCTACTGCATACTCCATCAAAGGTGAAAAAACATTTCTATTGGTAAAATTCCTTGGTCCTACATTATACTTGCAATCTGAGATCTTATGTCCATAACCATTGCATTTAAAATAGTAACCATAAAAGAGATGATTGAACCTAGGTGGTGGTCTTTTCCATGTTGTCATAGGAGCCATAAATCTTCTTCTTCTTTGATGTGTGACATTGGTGAAGCCATAATTGTCAATTCTCCTTTCGTGCCTTGCATTATTGCTTTCCTTTGAATGATTTGTTTTTGCTTGATCAACCTTTTTCTTATGTTCATTCTTTATGGATTCTTCATTTATGGCCTTTGATCCATTTGATGATTCTCCTTCATTAAAACCCAAAACAAATTTGATACTTGTAGTCTTTTTGGTATTTATGATCTTATCCAGCTTCATAGAACTTTCTTCACGTTTGTGATAACAACTAATTTTATGATTCATCTCTTCTAGCTGCATTCTTAAACCAACAATCTCTTCTTCTAGCTTGTTGCAATAATATATTTTCATGGTTATTTGCACTTTGATATCTTCAGAGATTTTATTGGATTTTTCTATCTGTACTTTCAAATTTGTTATAATTTCATTTGCATCCTCAATATTTCTTGAAATTTTCTTATTCTTTGTTCTTTCTATCTTCAATTCATCTAGAGCTGCAATTAGTTCGTCTTCCAAATTCACTTCTGCGTTAATTTATTCTTCATCACATTCCTATTTTTTTTTTGTTTTCTTATTTGAATGCCATGAAAAGAGCTTCACATGTTTCATTTTTAGAATCCTCACTAGAGCTATCTTTTGATGAGTTGACATTCTTGGAGATGAAACTTTTCTTCTTGAATTTGCCTTTTCTAAAATTTGTTTTTCTTCCAATCACTTCTTTCTTCATGTGATCCTTATCACTTCTGTTCTTCTCATTAAGTGGACATTTAGCAGAAAAATGCCCAACGCCTCCACAGTTGAAACATTTAAATGATAACTTTCCTCTGTATTTTTTTTTTTTTTTTTAGTTTTCAAACAAATTTTGCTTCCATTTCATCTGATGTTTCTTCTTCTTTGGATTCTTGTTTTGCTTTCATATTTTTATGGGCTTTAAAAGTAGCTTCTTTGTTTGTGGGTTTAGATTTTCTTATTCTTATCTCATATGCAATCAAAGAACCATTCATCTCATCCATACTAAAAGAATTTAGATCTTTAGTTTCTTCTATAGCTAAAACTTTAGAATTAAATATTTGGGGAAGGGATCTTAATACCTTTTCCATGATGACAGAAACTTTGATTTCCTCGTTGAGTCCTCTAATCGCATTAATGACTTCATTAAATCTTAGCATATATGCCTCTATATTTTCATCGTCATTCATATTTAATACTTCGAACTAAGCTCGATGTGTTTGTAACTTGGCCTCCTTGATCTTAACATATCCTTCATGAATGCTCTTCAATTTTTTCCATATTTTCTTTGTCGTTTTACAACCCATAATATTTACCAGTTCACTGTCCACTAATCCACACATGATAGCATTCTTTGCTTTTGAGTCATTCTCAAACAGTTTCTTATTGGTAGCATCGGTTGGAGAAGTGGGTATTATGTATTCACTATATACTAAATTCCAAATGTCATATCCCAAAGCACAAAGATATGTCTGCATCCCGAGTCTCCAAAATGTGTAATTAGTTTCCTCAAACAATGGTGCTTTGTTTGATGAGAAGCCTTCACCACTTGCCATTGTGTCACTTCTAAGATCATCCTATCCGGTTAAGCCTATTCAGGAACCTCACTCTGATACCAATTGTTAGTCTCACAATGACACTGAGAGGGGGGTGAATCAGTGTAGCTCTTTAAAACATAAATCTTCAACACTTAAAGCCAAAACAATGAAAACATAAAACCAAATAAAGCAAGTATAACAAGAGAACATCACACAACACTAGATGTACTGAGGTTCACCGATTTTGCTACATCCCTAAAAATGACTGTTTGGACTCCCATCTAAATCTAGCCTTTGCAAAGCACTAACTTTACAATCAATTTACCAGCACCCACTGGAAGGATCACAAACCCCTGATTTATCTGCACCAACAAAAAGGAGCACCAACCCCTCTAATAAGCACCCACTTGATTTTGATATTGATAATAAAATGACATATATGAATTTCTTTACTGAAACCAGAACCCTCTATGGTCTGTAAGCTCAAAATCTAAAACTTTCTATTTCACCCAGTATAACATCCCTCTCTCTGCATTACTCAAAATTTGAATCTTCTCTTCTCACAAACAAAAAGACTAATTTTTCTCTTAGTTCATTTTGCCAATTACTAAATGCTTTCTAGGTATTATGCATCACTTTTTCTGCAAACTCCTCTCAAAATTTCAGCCAAAATGGATATCATATGAGAAATTTATGCCCAAAATACTGAAGTGACATTTTTCACCACTCTCCAAAAATCACGGATTTTCACTCTTTATTTTTCTCCACACACACTTCTATCTTCACAAAATAAAGTCCTCACATTTCAATAAAATCCCTTATCACTTAAAAAACACACACTTGCATTCTTTTTCCTTTTCAATTTAAAAAAAAAATCTTTAATGAAGCTTCTTAAAACAATATAACTTCTTTTTTTTTTTTTTTTTTGAGAAGGCATTTCATCAAACACGTCACATGCAAAGAATTGACACCTTACTCGTTCTCTTATTTTGGAGCCACGTGACACCTCAAACAAAAAATGAAAGATGCTCTATTTGATGCCTTGAAGGTGTAACAACACTGAAAATGAAACTTTGGCAAGGTCGAAACAGCCAACTAAAGGATTTTGCACAAGTGGAACAAATTGACATAAATGTGACATGTACCATTTTTGCAACAATCATAACTCTCACCTCGTAACTCTATTTTCTCTAAATTTTGAAATGTAGAATCTTTATGATGCTAACTACATCCATTCTAAATCTCATTATATAACTTCTTACAGTTCACCTGTACCACCTCCACAAAAACTACTGCTGACACACTTTTTCCAAAAAGAGCATTTTTATGATAGTCTTGCAACGCTTGTAACATCCACCTCGTTTCTTTGTTTTAGTGCAAATTTGGAACACATATTTTTTAAGATAACGACCATCTCCAGTTAAAATTTCACTATCAAATTCTTCTCGGTTTGCTTGTAGTGCTTCTGACAAAACTGCCATTTTTCGGCCTATACAACCACTTACCAAATCATCCACCAAGATACCAAAAACGTCATCGATCAATCCAAATACTGTGCTGACACCTCCAACACTGTTTTGGACTATTTCTTGACATTATGGCATGTTCCAAACTGATCCATCTTGTCCAACTATGCCCGTGATGACTTTTGTAATTTTTTGACAACTTCCTAACGATTTTTTCAACTTTTGCAAATTTGCACGAACAACCTGTAACAACTTCACCCGAACATCAAAAACATCCTCATAAGCATTGAACATCATTGTACATACTCCGAAAAACCTTTGAACAACTGTCCACTACATCAACCTATCGATATGAGTGTGTTGACAACAATGACAATAATGTCATTGCACCTTGCTCAACATCTCTACTCTTAAAGATATTGTGATTTGCATAATCCAAAAAGCGATAACCAAAATCATTAACTCCATATCCAATGGAAAAAAACTTCTTATATTTTACCTCAAGTTTAGTTATATTTTCTTAACTAATATGCACGAATGCTTCACAACTAAAAGTCTTCAAAAATGAGTAGTTAATAGGCTTACATGTCCATGCTCCTTATGGAATCCCACCATCCAGGGAACTTGAAGACCCTTTATTTATTAAATGAAATGTTGTATCCACATTATGTTCCCAAAACTATAAGGATAAGCCTGCATGTAATCTCATACACCTAGCACATTCCATGATAGTCATGTTCATCCTTTCTGACACACCATTTTCTTGTGGAGGTCTAGGTACCATATTTACTCTATGAATCCCATGGTATGAACAATAAATGTCAACTCTTTGTTGCAGTACTCACCTCCATTATCAGATCTTGGACACTTTATCTTATTTTCTATCTCATTCTCAACCAAAGCTTTCCATTTGTTAAAGGTATCAAAGAAATATGATTTCTTTCGAATACAATAAACCCAAGTTTTTCTAGTTGCATCATTAATAAACATAACATAATAATAAGAGCTACCAAGAGATGATACCTAAGCTGGTCCCCATACATCTGAATGTACAAGCTCTAGATTTTCACTCTTCTTTTCTTTTCCAACTTTGAGAAATTTGATACTTTTTTGTTTTCCATAAACACGGTGCTCACAAAAGTCTAAATCAACCTGCTTCAAACCTGGCATCAAATTCAATGATTTGAGAACATTCACACTGATGTGCCCAAGCCTATGATGTCACAAAGTTGTATCTGCTCCTCTAGAAGCTAAAGCAATAGAAATAATGGTATTACCAGTACATACATACAATGTACCTTCCTTATTTCATTTTGCTAATAATAGGTATCCTTTAGCAACCTTCCATGAATTTGCTGAGAATATAACTATACATTCTTCACTTTCCAACTGCCATGTGGAAATTAGATTTCTTCTTAAATAAAAATTATGTCTTACCTATTTCAACAACCATTGGCTTATATTCTGTAACTTTATATGTATGTTACCCTTTTCAATGATTTTGCATGGTCTATCATCACCCAAATAGGCCTGTACAAAATCACCTTGAACATAATCTAGAAAATATTTTCTATGGGGTGTGGCATGATATGATGCACCAAGGTCTAGCATCCAATAATCATTAATATTATCTAGTGAAAGGAATAAAGCATATTGCAATACGTCACTTGCTATGTTTGCTTCCTTATTACCCTATTTTTCTTCTCCCTGTTTTTTTTTTTGAGTCCAACAATCTCTTTTCAGGTGTCCTTTCTTCCCGCAATGCCAGTATTTCAATTTATTCCCTTTGGATTTGTATCTACTTTTCTTTGATTTTCCATGATTCCTTAGGCTTTTTCCTCTCTCCCTTTGTCTCCCCCCATTATCTACATTCAAAGCATTACCTAATGTCTCACCTATAAATTTTCATCGCATTTCCTCACTAAGGATAACACCAATAACATCATCAAAATTTAATGTATTTGAACCAAAGACAAATTACTCACAACCATTACCAAGCCATTCCAACTTTCTAGCAATGAGAAAAAAATCAAGAGAGCCCTAACCTCATCATCAAAGTTTACTCCTACAGAACTTAACTGATTGATAACCATGTTAAATTCATTTCAATGATCAGTAACAGACCCACCTTATGACATCTGCATATTAAATAAATGTTTCATATGAAATACCTTGTTCAAAGTTGAGGTTTTTTCATATAGTTTAGCCAACGCATTCATTGAACCCTCCATTGTCTTTTCCTTTGAAATACTAAAGGCCACCGAAGATGCCAGGCACAACCATATTGTTCTAATGCTTTTCTATCCAGAACTTCCCATTCTTTGCCTATTTTCATCATCAACTTCTTTGCTATTTTACCTAATGGTAGGTAAATATCTTTTTGATAAAATTAATCCTCCATTTGCAAATTCCATGGCTGGTAATTTTGACCATTAAACTTCTCAACCCTAAATCTACCTTCTATAATTGCTCTCACTTGAACTAGAAACCCTCCTTTCAAGTGCATTTTTCAAACCCTAAGCTCTGATATCAGTTGTTAGGATTAAATAATAAAATACAAGCAATAAAATGCATAAATAAAATATAGAAGAAATAATGCAATACACAATAGACACAGATTTATGTGGTTCACCCAATATGGGCTACATCCACTAATAAAAATAACCAGATCTTTTATTTCATCCAAAAAATCCTTCTTTACACAGTCGTGCATCAAACATTTTAATCAACTACCATACAAAATCTTCTTATAAAAGTGTATTACAATTTTAGGGTAAAAACATACCAAAAATCTACCATCCGATCTATGACCTAATAACAAATAGTCCAAATTTACATAGAGAAAAAAACATTTATTTTTTGCTTCGAGGACGTTTCCCCCTGGAACCCCTTGGTGAACACTAGTAGGGGGGATAATTCCCCCCTACACCCCCCCTATTTCACGTAGTGGGTCCAAGTGCGGCTAAAAACAAGGCCTCTGAATTAATCAGTCTCCATAATCAGTAGAGAAAGCAAAAGAAATTGAAGCTTTCGAACCTCCCCAATGCTTGGGTCAAATACATTAGAACCTAGATAGAGCTCCAATGGCCCACCTACCATGTCCCTATTAACCTTATTTCCTGCCTCACTTTGTACATCTTTTATGTTGTCCCTACCCCCTAGGGTCCCTGCACCCCCTTCGCCCATGCAAATTCCATTCAAAATTGATGTCATCTCTTCTATAGTTGCTAGGGCTAGATCTCTTGATGTCGCTGCTTAGATCCTGCTCCTCCCATGGAACCTCCACTTTGTGTACCTCTATCAATGCCCTCCACATTTGTAGTTTTCAAAACCCTAACTTTCCACAATCATAGCTTCAAAAACCCTAGCTCCAAAAAACCTCCATAATTGTATCTTTGAAAACTCTCCATAGTAGTAGCTCCAAAAACCCTAGCTCTAAAAATCCTAGCTCCTAAAAAGCCTCCACAATAGCTCTCCACAATCACAACTCTGAAAGCTCTCCATAATCGTAGCTTTGAAAACCCTAGCTCTAAAAAACCCTCCATAATCGTATCTCTAAAAGCTCTCCATAGTCATAGCTCTAAAAACCTTATCTCTAAAAAAACCTCCACAATCGTAGCTCTAAAATATCTCCACAGTCACAGCTTCGAAAAAACTAGCTCCAAAAAAACCTGCACAACCATAGCTCTGAAAGCTCTCCACAATCACAACTTCAAAAACCCTAGCTCCAAATAACCTTCACAATCGCATCTCTGAAAGCTCTCCATAGTTATAGCTTTGCAACTTCAAAAACCCTAGATCCAAAAAAAAACCTCCACAACCACAACTTTTAAAGCTTTCCACAGTCGCATATTTTTTTTAAAAAAAACTCAAATTTAATAAAACGTTATAATTAAATAAATATAATATAAATATTAGTTAATATTCTTTAATATTATTTAAATCTTATTATGAAATAGATTCCTATAATTACCTCCTCTAAGGACTAATAAGTATCAATCATAAAAAATAAAATTAAATATAGGGCATGGCAGAGTCAATGTTCATGATATTTGATCAAGTGACATTAGGTCAACTGGTTAGATCCTCAATATTTAAAGAGGAGACAAAGGTTCAAATCTTACCAAGCGATACGTAAATAATATCCAAGCTTTGTTATAATACAACTATGTAGTGATGATGTTATATAGGTAGATCCAGTTTCAATCTCATATAACCAATTGAAAAATAAATGTTCATGATATTCTATTTAAAATTCACAAAGTTAATGGTTAAAATAACAAAACTCAATGAACAAAAATAAAAACAATGTGATAAAGCCTCAACAAATTATAAAAATAACTGAATGAATTAAGATGAGTAAAAGTAACATTAAATTAGTTTGATTGGTTAATTCTGGCATTTACTAAGAGGGGGCCCAGATTCAAACCTTCGAAGCAAGCCTTTCTTGGAGTAAAAGTAGTAGACTATCTTGACTCCACTGAGTGCACACCAGCTTGATGGTGATGGTTTTAATCCTAAGTTACCGGTCGTCTCCATCACACTATGTCACTAATAACAAAGTGAGGTAGGGGTTATAAAGACAACTCCAAGGATTTAAACCCAAATTTGATAGTAGAAAATGAAGAGAAGTTTTTTTTTTTATACATAAGGGGAGTTGGTTACATCCATACTATTTTTAGTAGTTTCAAATGCAGGGAGGGTTCAAACCATAGGGGTTGCTCCCAACAAGTCTATACCACTTTGTTGTTGATGATCCAACATAAGGGGGACCACCAATCGTTCATGATTCATACCATCATCATGTGTCGGGTGCGCACTTAGAAGATTCAGATCAGACTACTACCTTTGCAACAAGCATGCCCTAAGGTTTGAACCTAAATCTCTTCTTGGTAAATGCCTGGCCAAGATTTGAACCTAAATCTCTTCTTAATAAATACTTAACCAAACAGATAATTACCTATCCACCTAATCCATTATCTTTCTTTTATATTATTTAAATCAACTTAACTTAATATTAGTGAGGCTAGGTTCAAACCGCGGCGTGGACGAATGTGTGAGAGGGTGGGTATGTGGTGGCTGTGTATTAAATTCTCTATTGATAAGTACAACTTTCTCCTTTACGAGGGTCATGGTTGAGAGAAGACTCCTCAACCTTATGCGTCGGTCATAAAAGTTTCTCACAATAACCAAATAAAAAAAATATTAGTGAGACTATGTATCCAAAAAAAACAAAAAACCGAAATGTTTATTTAAATCAACTTAATATGAGTGAAGAAATCGAATTCTCTCGAAGCGAGATATAATGTCCATTTTGCATTTGCTTTTCATGGATAATGTTGACCAAGTATTATGTAGTTGATTTCTATTTTAAAAAGGGCTGTAGTTCAAACGATAGATCGCTCGCTTTGCATCCGAGACGCATGGAGTTCGATACTCCGCATTTCCAATAATGGGTGGAAATGGTTAGCAAATGATTGGAAGTCATGTGGCCTGCCTTTTCTATTTTATTCAAACTATAGATTTTAATAGATATCTTTTTATTATTTTTATTTTATCCAAACTATAGATTTTAATAAATGTATTTTTATTATTTTTATTTTATCCCTTCTTTATTTACTTTTTTATTTTATTTTTTTATTTTTTCACTTTCTTATTATTTTTATTCCATCCAAATCATAGATTCTAATAAATAGGGAAGAACAAGTTATTCTATCCAATTTTTAATTATTTTATTCTATCCAAACCATAAATTCTAATAAATGCCAGCAAGACCAAGCCTCAAATGTATATAATATTTTAAATTTAATCCAACACATTTTTAATCTTTCAATGTTGATGAAGTTATTTAGTATATAACCTTTCTATCGTTTCTCTTTTATTATTTTTATTCTATCCAAACCATGGATTCTAATAAATACCAAGAAGATATTTTTTTATTATTTTTTTACTTCTTTATTATTTATCCAAACTATAGATTTTAATAAATATTTTTTTATTATTTTTATTTTATCCTTTCTTTGTTTACTTTTTATTTTATTTTATTTTTTGGTTCACTTTTTTATTATTTTTATTCCATCCAAATCATAGATTCTAATAAATACCGAAGAACAAGTTATTCTATCCAATTTTTTATTATTTTATTCTATCCAAACCATAAATTCTAATAAATGCCAGCAAGACCAAGCCTCAAATGTATATAATATTTTAAATTTAATCCAACACATTTTTAATCTTTCAATGTTGATGAAGTTATTTAGTATATAACCTTTCTATCATTTCTCTTTTATTATTTTTATTCTATCCAAACCATGGATTCTAATAAATACCAAGAAGATATTTTTTTACTTCTTTATTATTTTTATTTTATCCAAACTATAGATTTTAATAAATATCTTTTTATTATTTTTATTTTATCCTTTATTTGTTTACTTTTTTATTTTATTTTACTTTTTATTCACTTTTTTATTATTTGTATTCCATCCAAATCATAGATTCTAATAAATACGGAAGAACAAGTTATTCTATTCAATTTTTAATTATTTTATTCTATCCAAACCATATATTCTAATAAATGCCAGCAAGACCAAGCCTCAAATGTATATAATATTTTAAATTTAATCCAACACATTTTTAATCTTTCAATGTTGACGAAGTTATTTAATATATAACCTTTCTATCATTTCTCTTTTATTATTTTTATTCTATCCAAACCATGGATTCTAATAAATACCAAGAAGAACAAGTTATTCTATCCAATATTTTATTATTTTATTCTATCCAGAACATGAATTCTAATAAATACTAGCAAGACCAAGCCTCAAATGTATATAATATTTTAAATTTAATCCAACAGGTTATTAATCTTTCAATGTTGATTGAAGTTATTTAATATATAAGCATTATATCCTTTCTTCACTCTTTTATTATTTTTATTCTATCCAAATCATGGATGCTAATGGAAAAACAAGTTATTCTATCCAATATTTTATTATTTTATTCACTTTATTGTTATTTTATTCTATCCAAACCATGAATTCTAATAAATACTATCAAGACCAAGCCTCCACAAATGTATACAATATTTTAGATTTAATTCAACAAGTTATTAATCTTTCAATGTTGATGAAAATATTTAATATATAATCATGGATTCTAATAAATACTAGCAAGACTAAGCCTTTACAATTGTATATAATATTTTCGATTTAATCTAACATGTTATCAATATTTTAATGTTTATGAAGCTACTTAATATATTTTTATTCTTCTGAAAAAGTATTCTTATTCTTTAAAAGATTCTAATAAATACCACCAAGACCAAGTCTTCACAAATGTGTATAATATTTTTTATTTAATCTAACATGTTATCAATCTTTCAATGTTGATGAAGCTACTTAATATATTCTTATTCTTCTGAAAAAGTATTCTTATTTTTTAGAAGATTCTAATAAATACCAGCAAAATAGAGAATATTGAAAAGCAATATTCAAGCCCAAGAAATAGACATGCAAAGCACCAAAAGAAACTGGAGAGAAGTTCAAGAACTAATTATTCCATGAGAGGGACCTTGCTTAAATAGCGAAGGTGTACAATATGAGCTATCAGATCATAACAAACTGAATAGATATTAGCCACACAAAAAACTAGGAGATAACTCCAAAAAAATAATAAGATAATATCTAGAAAATAAATATCCTAAATATACCTAGTAACAACTTAATATATACTCTAACACCCCCCTTAAGTGGTACTAGGAGGTAGTGAATCAACAAAACCAAAAAAGTGGCATATCCACAGATATGAGTCCCAAAAACAAGGTCTGATAAGGTACTAATGTAAAATATATCCATAAAAACTCTATTGGACAGATGATGAAAAAACATGTGGAAAAAAACCATCTACCAGAAGAGAAAGAATAAATATGAAGAAAGATGTGGAAGGAGGATGGAGAGGAAGATGTCCTACTCAACACCCCAATTCCATAAATAAGGTCCTACAAAGGATCCATGTGATATCCCTAAAATGTATAGATGCCTTGTCGTCGAACTGAATGTCTCCCACGAGGAAGAAAGAAGCCAAGAGGCATACATCAAAAATCTTCCCACTCCAAGAAGGTATGAGGAGGGAACAACAAGAAATTTGGTGCTTGTGATGACGAACAAGGCTGCAAACTATATCGAAGTGAAGAAGTCATCAACAAACCAGTGAGTGTAGAGTCTAAAGACTCAATGTTCTATTGCATAAGGAAAATAAAAATGGAAGCAACAAGAGAAGAAGGTACAAAAGCTACAAAATGGTCTTAGAGATCTCCTAAAGATATTTCAACCAAAGATACCTATGAGAGAGTCTCACAAGACTCCTAATGCAAGACAAAGGAAGCAAAAGAAGGCTCCAAGGCAACAAGAGTAGGAGGACAAGGTGGCTCATCAAAACAAGGAAGGCACACCACAATAAAGTCCTCAAAATGCTCTGCATGAGCAACATATGGAGGGACATAAAACAAGGATGTAAGCTCCTCATGAAAATCAACAACATCCAAAATGTGTGACTCAATGAAAAGAGAAGAAACTCCATATAAAATGTCCTCTTCAAGTGTGGATAAATTAGGACAATCCATAGAAGAATGTAGGGACTCCAAAGTCTTTGAAGTTGTATCAGTATCCTACAAAATATCTTCAACTGGCATATTGACCTCATCCAAAGCATCTTTATGCATCAAGGATTCTTCATCACAAGATAATATATTCTCAAAATATGCACAAAGTATGGAAAAAATTGTATGAGGAGATGCATGTGAATCCCAGTTTATAGGTGGTAAAATATCATCAGAAATAATATGTAGTGTATCTAATAATAGTGCACGCATGATTTAATCTAGCTCGCCAAAAATACCACTGAGGTGTGTAAGGGTGAGGTAGGAGGACAAGGTGGCTCATCAAAAAAAGGAAGGCACACCACAATAAAGTCCTCAAAATGCTCTACATGAGCAACATATGGAGGGACATCAAACAAGGATGTAAGCTCCTCATGAAGATCAACAACATCCAAAATGTGTGACTCAATGAAAAGAGAAGAAACTCCATCCAAAATGTCCTCTTCAAGTGTCGATAAATTAGGACAATCCATAGAAGAATGTAGGGACTCCAAAGTCTCTGAAGTTGTATCAGTATCCTACAAAATATCTTCAATGGAATATTGACATCATCCAAAGAATATTTATGCATCAAGGATTTTTCATCACAAGATAATATATTCTCAAAATATGCACAAAGTATGGAAAAATTTGTATGGGGAGATGCCTATGAATCCCAATTTACAGGTGGTAAAATATCATCAAAAATAATATAAGTAGTGTATCTGATAATAGTGCACACATGATTTAATCTAGCTCACCAAAAATACCACTGAGGTGTGTAAGGGCGAGGCTCAGGAATAAGACCAAGAAGATATGGTAAAATCTCAATTGAGCACAAGTTCTCAACAAGACTATCTCGCCAAGCAAGATATGAATCATGACCAATGCATGGAGTGATGGGAAGTGTTGAAAGATCAAACGAAATATCCAATATGGTAACTTGCAAATACACCAATGTAGTTGTCGAACTATGAAAAAGTCATGAAAGAAAAATCCCTCTTAAACCAAAGTTTCTCACAAAAGGAGAGTGAGAATATAGGATGGTGTAAGAAGCACCACAATCACAATGGTAGTCCAAAATGATTCCACAAGCACAAATATGTGGTTTCCACCTATACGAAAAAAATGGGCTAATAACAAGGTCCAAACTATGTGGATAAACAACCAAACAAGGGTAAAAGGGACTTTATAAATTTAGTCCGTAGGATCAACAAAACCTCCCAAAAAATGCCTTTATAATTCAGGCTTACAACCAATTTTACTGAAAAAAAAAGGCTCATAATCTATTCCAAAATAAAAACATTGTAGTCAAAATGAAAAGAAAAGCCCCCCACTAAAAAAATAGATTTTTTTAAATACATGACAATAAAATAATAATTTTCTAAACAAATATGTCCACTAGATATAAATTATGAATGCACTAGTGTGAAGCCTTCAAAAAATCAGTCAGGATAAAAAAAAAATTAATCCAAAACGGATTCCAAAAGAGGGAGAAATGACCTCCAGAAATTGTTGTTCCAAAAAAATATGGGGTTTGCAGTTATAAAAACTATGGTTTTTTGAAAATCCCATCCACAAAAATGTAGATCGGATTACACCAATGTGAAGCCCTCGAAAAAATCAAGATAAAAAATATTTTGATTGAAAACTGATTCCTGAAGAGAGAGAAACGTCCTTAAGAAGTTGCTTCTCTAGAAAATTATGGGGCTACGGGTTTGTAGTGAAAAAGCCATGGCTTGAGTCTAAAAAAGAGGGACCTACAACAAGGTTTGAAACCACTTTCTGATCACCAAGATCCCCAATAAAAGAGGTGAGGTGAGAGCATACGATGGCCAAACTCTAAAATGTGAGATCCACACTTTCGCAATGTTCCTTCAAATGTCTTCAAACCTGCAAAAAAAATGTAAAAAATTCTTGAATTCTTGCAAAAAAATCTATCCAACTCTGGTACCATGTAGAGAATATTGAAAAGCAATATTCAAGCCCAAGAAAATAGACATGCAAAGCACCACAAGAAATTGGAGAGAAGCTCAAGAACTTATTATTCCATGAGAGGGACCTTGCATTAAATAGCAAAGGTGTACAATATGAGCCATCAGATCATAACAAACTAAATAGATCTTAGCCACACAAAAAACTAGGAGTTTATGAACCTCATGCAAGAGAGATAACTCCAAAAAAGCAATAAGATAATATCTAGAAAATAAATATCCTAAATATATCTAGTAACAACTTAAGATATACTCTAACACCTCCCCTTAAGTGGTACTAGGAGGTAGTGAAAATCAACAAAACCAAATAAGTGGCATATCCACAGATATGAGTCCTAACAACAAGGCCTGATAAGGTACTCATGTACAATATATCCATAAAAACTTTATTGGAGAGATGATGAAAAACCATGTGGGAAAAACCATCTACCATAAGAGAAAGAAGAAATATGAAGAAAGATGTGGAAGGAGGATGGAGAGGAAGATGTCCTCTTCAACACCCCCTAGGACAACTTTCATCAAGAAGGTCCTACAAAGGATCCATGTGATATCCCCAAAATGTATAGATGCCTCATTGTCAAACTGAATGTCTCCCATGAGGAAGAAAGAAGCCAGGAGGCATACATAAAAAATATTCCCACTCCAAGAAGGTATGAGGAGGGAACAACATGAAATCTGGTGCTTGTGATGATGAACAAGGTTGCGAACTATATCGAAGTGAAGAAGTCATCAAAAAACCAGTGAGTGTAGAGTTTGAAGACTCAATGTTCTGTTGCATAAGGAAAATAACAATGGAAGCAACAAGAGAAGAAGGCAAAGAAGCCGTAAAATGGTCTTTGGGATCTCCTAAAGAGATTCCAACCAAAGATACCTGTGAGAGAGTCTCACAAGACTCCTGATGCAAGACAAAGGAAGCAAAAGAAGGCTCCAAGGCAACAAGAGTAGGAGGACAAGGTGGCTCATCAAAACAAGGAAGGCACACCACAATAAAGTCCTCAAAATGCTCTACATGAGCAACATATGGAGGGACATCAAACAAGGATGTAAGCTCCTCATGAAGATCAAAAACATCCAAAATGTGTGACTCAATGAAAAGAGAAGAAACTCCATCCAAAATGTCCTCTTCAAGTGTGGATAAATTAGGACAATCCATAGAAGAATGTAGGGACTCCAAAGTCTTTGAAGCTGTATCAATATCCTGCAAAATATCTTCAACTAGCATAGAAACATTGACCTCATCCAAAGCATATTTATGCATCAAGGATTCTTCATCACAAGATAATATATTCTCAAAATGTGCACAAAGTATGGAAAAATTTGTATGGGGAGATGCCTGTGAATCCTAGTTTACAGGTGGTAAAATATCATCAAAAATAATATCTATAGTGTATCTGATAATAGTGCACACATGATTTAATCTAGCTCACCAAAAATACCATTGAGGTGTGTAAGGGTGAGGCTCAGGAATAAGACCAAGAAGATATGGCAAAAGCTCAATTGAGCACAAGTTCTCAACAAGACTATCTCGCCAAGTAGGATATGAATCATGATCAGTGCATGGAGTGATGGGAAGTGCTGAAAGATCGAATGAAAGATCCAACATGGTAACTTGCAAAGACACCAATGTAGTTGTCGAACTATGAAAAAAGTCACCAAAGAAAACCCTCCCTTAAACCAAAGTGTCTCACAAAAGGAGAGTGAGAATATAGGATGGAGAAAGAAGCACCACAATCGCAAGGGTAGTCCAAAATGACTCCACAAGCACAAATATGTGGTTTCCACCTATACGAACACAATGGGTTGATAACAAGGTCCAAACTATGTGGACAAACAACCAAACAAGGGTAAAAGGAACTTTATAAATGTAGTTCGTAGGATCAAAAAAACCTCCCAAAAAATACCTTTATAATTCAGGCTTACAACCAATTTTACTAAAAAAAATGGCTCGGAATCTACTCCATAATAAAAAAATTACACTCAAAACAAAAGGAAACCCCCCCCCCCCAACTTAAAAAGTAGATTTATTTTTTAGCAAAAAATAATTTCTAAAAAAATATGTCCACTAGATATAAATTATGAATGCACCAACGCAAATCCCTCGAAAAATCATTCAGGATCAAAAACATTTGATCCAAAATAGATTCCAAAAGAGGGAGAAATGACCTCCAAAAATTGCTTCTCCAGAAAATTGCGGGGCCATGGGTTTGCAGTTAAAAAAACTATGGTTTTCTAAAAAACCCATCCACCAAAATGTATATCTGACTACACCAATGCGAAGCCCTCAAAAAATTAGTCAAGATCAAAAATATTTTGATCGAAAACTATTCCAAAAGAGGGATAAATGTCCTCTCGAAGTTTCTTCTCCATAAACTATGGGGTTGCTGGTTTGTAGTGAAAATACCACGGCTTGAGTCTGAAAAAGAGGGACCTACAGTAATTTTTGAAACCACTTTCAGATCACCAAGATCTCCAGTAAAAGAGGCGAGGTGAGATCATATGATGGCCAAACTCTAAAAAGTAAGATCCACACTTTTGCAATTTTCCTTCAAATATCTTCAAACCTACAAAAAAAATGCAAAAATTTCTTGAATGCTTGCAAAAAAAATCTATCCGGCTCTGGTACCATGTAGAGAATATTGAAAAGCAATATTCAAGCCCAAGAAAATAGACATGCAAAGCACCACAAGAAATTGGAGAGAAGCTCAAGAACTGATTATTCCATGAGAGGGACCTTGCATAAATAGCAAAGGTGTACAATATGAGCCATCAGATCATAACAAACTGAATAGATCTTAGCCACACAAAAAACTAGGAGTTTACCAACCTCATGCAAGAGAGATAACTCCAAAAAATAAATAAGATAATATCTAGAAAATAAATATCCTAAATATACCTAGTAACAACTTAAGATATACTCTAACAAGCAAGACTAAGCCTTCACAAATGTATATAATATTTTTAATTTAATCTAACATGTTATCAATATTTCAATTTTGATGAAGCTACGTAATATATTCTTATTCTTTTGAAAAAGTTACCTCAAATGATGCAAGACCAAGCCTCTACAAATGTATACAATTTTTTTGATTTAATCCAACATGTTATCAATCTTTTGATGTTGATGAAGCTACTTAATATATTCTTATTCTTTTGAAAAAGTAGCCTTAAATGGTGTAAGCAAAGGAACAATGGAGTAAATAATCTAATAGTTTTATATCCTTTTTACAAAAGGATCACTTAAAAGGTTTATGATATCTTTTTGTTTGCAAACTCTCATGTGTAAGAATTTTGTTTTAAACTACTAACCAAAGGAACTCGTGTGATTAAACATTTTTTCTAAGGGAAATTATTAGAAGTTAAAAATTTGATTTCCAATGCCCTATATCCCAACTTCACTAATTTACCATGTTTTGATAAATTCCAAACCAACTCATCACTTTGTTTAAAAATTTAAAAATATAACTCTTTGAAGCAACTTATGAAGCTCACTTGCTATTTTTTAGGTCTTTTCCCTCAAACAAATTACTTACAGAACAACATGAATTAGTTTTTTTTTTACATCAATATAATTTTTTACCTTTGAAACTATATGATCTAAAAACATTTGTGCAAGTGGTTATCATTTTGGATAAAAAAATAAAAGGATAAAATTTCAACCAATCATCAGACCAAAATTTTAAAAAATTATCCTTACAAAACTATAATAAACTCACTCATACAAAATGTGAAACAACCCTTAACATTTATTATTATAATATTGTAATAAATCCTCCTCTACAAGATGTACAATGGACCACATGGATATATAAGTGATAATAATACGAAGGTCAACCGTGGCCTCAAGCGAAGATTAACACCACATATTTCAACATACCCACTTAAGCTAAATGAGGGACATGAAGAGAAAAATTTATCAATTATCCTCATTAAGGGACACTATCCTACTCCATGACACTCTTTTAATCACACAAATAACACCTTAAGTGTAAATAGTGAATGCCCATTTGATATGTACGTATGATGTATTGAAATATCTATCTAGCCACTATTGAATCAATCTCATAAGGTGCTTGCACATACATGTAATATTAACTTATAATAAATACAATATTTAGTTGAGTATGGGTGAGATGAAGTCCCTTAATAAATAACTAATATATGATGATATCTACCAATAGTGTAGTACAATCTACTCAATTCTTCAAGCTACAAGCAAAGAGAGTTTTATCAGACTTATGCTCCTCTAATCAAAACCATGTAGAATGTCCAAGGCATACTTGGGATGAGAAGTAGTGATATTAGAGACTATATTATTAATCTAAATCACCAATAAGTAATGAATAAGGTCTAAATATATCATCTCAAAAGTTCCATGAAGTTGTGACTTTATCTCCTAGATCAATGGTGTTGAGATTCCCATGTTGAGAAGACCAATACAAAATACAATCACCAAAATCTATCCATCCTAGTGCTTGATGTAGACATCATGTTCTACACCAACTACTAAATTACACAAATGAGGAAGAAGAAATGAATTCTTTTATACCATTCCTAACTGGAGGTATATATGGCTAGGTGTTTTCTAGTGGTCATATGTTCCATACTCTTGTGATAGCCTTGACTAGTTCTCTGACATCCCAATGACCAACATAAGTGTGCAACAGATGAAGACAAAAGAAGATAATTTTTAACTAGGTATCTTTCAAGGAGAATCATGTGCATTATAAGCAAAGCACATCTAGATACTTCTTAGCCATCCAAGGCAAGGCAGTTACAATAAAGCAACAACCAGTCTCTTGACACCTACAACAACATAAATTGCCACTAATCATGAGTGAAACTCCCTATAAGTTTGATAATTTGTCTCAATAACAAGGTATTATGGAAGAGGTTAAGAATTTTTATGTGGCATAAATCTACCAAATACATGTGGTAACTACACTTAATGAATTGTATCAATCAATAGCATCTAGAAAAATTATAGCAAAAAGTGATAGAGCAAAATGTTGATAGAGCATGAGCTCTAAATAGGGCCAAACTATGCCTATATTGTCAGGCATATGGTAGGCCTTATAATTGTTAACTATGCTAGTATATAAATATATAAATAGTGATATTGCCTCAATATGAGATGAAAATTTTGAGTTTTCACCTGTTGTATATTATATAATCATGCTTTGCAATTTTAATGAGTCAACTTGTTATTTGACATTTGATAGCATTGTGTTGTTGAATTCTTACGTATGGATGCTCTATAGGCCCTATATATTTCTATAAAAGCTCTTTGGGAGGTCTATTAGATTGTTTGTTAGGCCCATGCTATTGGAATATTAGGGATGCTTAGTGTTTGATTGTGTGGTTCTACTTTCTTCTATAAAAGTTGCTTAGGGTGTTAAGAGCTATTGGAGTAGTAAAGGGCATGATCTTAGGCTTGATTCATATTCAATAATATTTTGCCTAGTAAATGGTTTTTTAGGCCCTATATATATTTTAGTCGCAATGTGTGTTACACGGTATATATCAATGTTGATAGCCAATAGTCATACACCTCTAATGCACAATTTTCATCCCAATCCCTCCATTTCTTACTCTAATCTTCCCCATATTTTTATTTTTGTTTTATAATAAAAAATCAACCATCTCCAAAGGTTGGCTAAGGAGAAATCCTGAGCCATCCAATTTTGATCCTATGGTCAAACGATACACTCCCATCCATTAGGCAGATCATAGACCACGATCTTCATTAAAGTTTTGTCAGAGGTTAAGTTTCTTCACCTTCATGCTTGACTAAGAGTGAAGGAAGTAGATCTTTAGAGAGGACACATCAAAATATTTTCTTCCTTCCCGCTTAGTTTTTTTACACTCTTTCCATTTTAATCTAAATGAGAAATATTGGTGTAGTTGTGTTTTATTTTTCATTACCTTTTGCATTATACCAAAGTTGGTTGATACTTCTTACATTATAGAATTACACCATTTTAGAACAAGTTGAAAGTAATTTTGTTGTATGGTAATTTGATTAATAAATTTATCTAAATTTAGAAAGACTATTATATATATATATATATATTCCCTATAAATTTATAATTTCATTTTTGTATTTAGAACCTCAAATCTTATATATTGAATTATTAAAATTCACTTCTCTACCTCAAATATTATATAAAATGCAAAAGATACAAAAGACACCAAAAGTATTTGATAAATTATCATAAACCAAATGTGGTATCATGGAATATAATTTAAAAAAATTATTTTCTTGATGAGGATTGATGTATATTAAAAAAATCAATTAATAAAATATAATCACATTGATTTCAATTATTACTAGACATTCATAAGTTTTTTAAATAGATACCTAGATATTTTAAGGATATGTACTTACAATATCTAAGTGCAAACCTTGCAATATTTATGAGAATCTTCTTAGACTATATTAAAATGGAATATTTAGAACAAAATATAAAGGCATTTTATAATTAAACAAGAATATTAACATGGGTCTGAGTCTGAGGGCTTGGTTCAATGATCAAAACACTTTTGTAGGAGTACGTAGACTAGGGTTCCAATCCCTCAGACCCCATAGTACCGGTGCGCATCGCATCAATGTAGCCAACTGTGTAAAAGGTTTACCCAATACGACTGGAGGTTATATTGGTGACAAGGAGCAAGATTCAAACCTACAAAGAGATAGAAAATTGTAACAAGTTACCGATTCCTCTAATATATAAAAATAATAATAATATGAACATGTATCACACATATATTATTTATTTTTAAAGTCTTTGATATCCCCAAACGATTGGGTAAATAAAAATTGTTAATAAATTCTTGAAAACTTACTTCCATTGTATTACCTCTTAGCATCCAACCCAATGGGTCAAGTGGATTCTCTTTCAAGTGGTGGTACAACACTTCATTTCATATAGCCACTAGACTAAATCCTTTTGAGGAAATTTATGGATACCCACCTCCATCACCTTTTTCATATGTTCTACACAAATCTAAATGTCTAGGTAGTGGATTTAACTCTTCGGGATTGTACCAAATTACTATAACAAATGAAGAAAAATTTGGCTATGGATTAAAACTAGATGTGAACACAAATAGATCGACATCATTTGGATCATAGTTTTGTTGTAGGGACATGATCTTCCTTTGACTACAACCATACAAGCAAATATTAGTGCAATACCATGCTCACACAAATTTTGTAGCAATATTCTATGGACACTATTAAGTGTTTCCACAAATTGGACAACTGGCCTATAAGATTGCTTTACCACCTTCTTCTAAGATCCATCCAATATTCTCTATCTCTTGTCCATATAAGGTACTTGGAAATTCAGGTCTAGTCGACATTTCTTGAGTTGGATGATGAAGTTTTGTTTATGTTGGAGTCTAATAATATTTTGGACCATAGAACCTACACTCATCGACCACACCATCACTAAAGTCTTGGTCTAGTGGTGGGGCTTAAAACTAGATAATACCACATGGGAATATCTTCCACAGCTACAATAACAATTTTCTCATCTCAAGCTTTGAGGACAAATATATTTTTAAGAGGAAGGTCATGTTAGGACCCTATTGTAACATCATTAATAATTTCATAGTCATGTGGTACCTTGGAAACCTAGGCTTATGGGCCCATATAATGTAACCATTATTTATTATAAAGAGACATTATATAAAGATGTAACAATAATTATTTAGTAGTTACTATATCAATCCCCCAATTGCACATGGATGGGAACCCTTGCATGTTAGGGTTAGGGTTATTTAGGGTCTTTAAATAACTAAGGGAGCGAGAGGATGGATCATATTATATTTTCATATTGTAAAAAATATTTGCTTCCAAGGAGGTTTCCCCCTTGAAGTGGCTTGCAATTCTATAATGTGATTTTATTTTCTACAATATAATCTGCTATATTTCCATTTCATGTTGCAATACCATAAATTATTTACATTAATTTTTATTTATTATTGCAATATTGTATGTATACAATTTAATTTACTACAATATTCCTAATGCTCAAGGAGGCTATCAAGGCCACCCTAACTCACCCATCCAAGTCATCCTTATCAATAATCATGTATGGACATCTATGTATATAGAATGAACAACAATTGATTATTTTGTTGTAGACAACTCTATTTCAAGGCAACCCTATAATTACCTTCTAGATATCTAGATGTTTATAATATCCCACATCTACTATCCTTATTGATCCCTTCACCCATGTTCCCTCATCCATCATATATCATAGAGACACATGGACGATGTCATCATCAAATACCTCTATATCACATAATGCGTGATTTCAATATCATTTATACATCCTCAAACAAGTGTTGGATTTTACAATACTTTCCATAAATGAATGGAACCGACGCATTACTCAAAAATTTGAAACAATTCATAGAAATAATATACATGACATGAAGGGTTTCCATAGATACCAAAATAATCTTACTAAAAATAATAATACCACTTCAATCAATGAATAAATTATTTGTAGGAAGGGTATAAATACCCAATTACAAGAGATATTTAGGTCAAGGTTAAGGAACCAACCTTTAGATTAAGTAATAAAATATTATAGTAGACACTCCTATACAAGGTGTACAAGGTATTAAAGCTATATGATAACTATAAGAGGTCATGTACTCTAGTGAATCTTAATACCACATATTCTAACATCCCATTGAAGTTGAACAAAGAATAAAGAGAGATGTGTATCAATCATCCCCCTTGAGAGACACTTTCCTACTCTAAGACACGACAATCATACAAAAGGAAAATTGAGAATTACTTTGGTCATGGTATCCATTGATGACATATATATTAGATCAAACATACTAATAAAGCCAATACACATAGTTTATCCTCAATAGATTTAGTTTATTGATGAAACACTAGATTACAAACAACCTTAATGGAGCTATGATTATTGTAATAGAGGATGATAAAGGTTAGAGGATTTGGCCTATTGGTCAAAGAAATCCCATGGGAGGGTGGAGACCATGGTTTTAATCCCTTAGGCCTCATATAAATGAAGGGCATGTCATGCCAACATCGTCGACTACATTAAAAAATTTACTCGATGCAACTGGAGGTTATAGTAGCAGCAAGGAGCAAGATTCAAACCCATGATGAGGCAATGAAGAAATATAATGAGTTACTAATTCCTTTATTATACACAAAAAAATAAATAATAGAGGATGATAGGATATTGCTAGGGTATATCCACTTGTTTCAAAATTATGAGCATTTATCAAAGATGATTGGTGGCCTCATTAGTAGTACAATATTCAACTTTCATATAAGATTGAGATATGGTGTATTGTAATCTACAACACCAAGAGAGTAGGATAGAGCTAATATAGAGGATAAATCCTATCATGGATCATCATTGGTAAAAAGCATCAACCCAATATACATGAGAGAATATTATTAAAAGTGGAGGTCCTCCAATTAAATAGTGAATACCCATCTCGTATGTACCTTTGATGTATCAAAATATCCACTAAGACACTATATAGATATTCTCATGGGGTGCTTGTATATACCTAGAAAAATAGCTAATAGAAAATGCAATATTTATTAGTGTGTAATATTTTCTCTAGAAGACCCCCAATCAAGGTTATGCATAGTGGCTATTTGTCACCAAATTGGCTAAAATTAGGATTTTCAAATTTTAGAATTGGTTAATATTTGGGACCCTTGACCAAGGCCCATTAGCCAAAAAATTTTGGGTGTAAATTATTTTTGGGTTGATTCACCCCAATTTTATAATAATTTGACCATTTTAAGTTTAAATTTCCAACATTACCCCTAATAATAGTGAACCTTCTACATGTGTTTGGATACTATTTGCTTGGATTTCAAAACTGATTCACTAGATTTTTATAAATACATTTTGGTATCGACCCCTTACGCATAACCCTACCCCAAATAAGCAGCTAGTATAAGATTGCATCCATCAAAGGAGTGGTGAAATATTGGTAGGGTACCTAGGAATAGATATTTGGGGATATATTATTATATTGTATAAGGGTTGGCATGGGCCACACATAACCCAAGGTTGATTGTATTATAATATTATATTATATTTTAATATAATATAATATTAGTAGTAGGCTCTCCAAAGTAGAATAAGAATATGGATATATAAAGAAGAGATATTTGTCATTGTAAGGAGATTCATATCATTGAAGAAGAATCTTATGTAATCGTCGTGCCCACGAAGTGGCCTCTCATCTTGGGAGATCTTGTGGAGTTATTCCTTCCTTAAGGATTATTATTGGTGTTGCCCTACCTTAAGGGTATTATCTATCTCTCTCTCATTTGTGGATTGTTATTGTGGATAATATATTGTGGATGAATGATTTGATATTTTTGCATATTGGTGAATGGTTCATGTTTAATAATAAAAGTTATGCAACAAGTGGTATCAGAGCAACGATTTTGGCAAAGTGGGGATTTTTGTGTGAAACCCTAGAATTAGGGCAATTTTTTTTTGGAAAAACATCTCATCTTTCAGGAGCCATATCTCTCGCGCAAGTTTATCCGATTCAAGCGATTCTTGGATCAGATTGTGCAGAATTTGAAGAGCTTTAAAATGAGTGGTCATATGATGGAATCCGAGTAGTATTGAGGGAGATACGACCTTTTGAAGTTAGTCATCCGAAACAAGGATAGTGACGAATTTCGCAGATTTTTTTTGGAAAAACGTCTCATCTTTTATAAGCCATATCTTTGCGACAGCTAATCCGATTGAGGCGATTCTTGGATCAGATTGTGCAGAATTTGAAGAGCTTTAAAATGAGTGGTCATATGAAGGAATCCGAGCAGTATTGAGGGAGATACGACCTTTTGAATTCAGCCATCTGGAACAAGGAAAGTGACGAATTTTCAAGTCGCGAATTTTTCAAAAGACAATTTGTTTAGTTCGGGTAAGCAAATCAGTTGCACTTTATTTTGTTTGGAAGAAAAATTGCAGATGTAGTTGTCTTTGGGATTTTTAGCTTCAACTTGGTGGGAAGATATTTTTTTTTCCATAAAACCCTAGTTTGCATTAGGGCATGATATTTATTATCAAAAAACCCTAGTTGCATTAGGGCATGAACAATGGTAATCCAACGTTTTTCTGGAGAAGATGATATTGATGCTCGAGAATGGTGGAAAAATTTTAGATCTCGATGTTGTAATGTCTCATGGGGGAAATCCTTGCTTGGTATATGTCTTCAAGGGGAAGCTTTGTTTTGGTTGGATAAGTTTCGTAAAGAAAGGAATAATGAATACACTTGGGATGAAATAGAGCATGCATTCTTGAGTAAATGGGACCCATATTATGTAGATCACCTAAGGGATTTGATCGACGACTATGAAAAAGAAATAAAATTACTCAAGAAGAAAGAGGAAAAGTTCAGGGAAGATAAAAAATATGTCAGTATGCAGACAGAGGAAACCATACCTGTGGTGGAAGATAAATTAGAAAATGGACAAAGGAATTTGTTTAAATCTAAAAAGTCTATTTTGCAGGTTCATGGAAGCATTCAAAAGGAACAAGTTATTATTTCCATTGACCCTGGTAGCAGATATAATTTTATTAATATTGCTTTGGCTAAGAAGTTGCAAGTTCAAGCAACAAAAATTAAGGACATACAAGCTAGAGGGTGAGAATGTTCAGATTTTTAAAGATTTGAAGATCACCATGGATAAATATGTTTTACATTCAGATTTCTATGCTATTGAGATGGATGATGAGGATATTGTTCTTGGTTATCCTTGGTTAGATTCTTTGGGTACTGTTAACATTAATGTGCAAAAGAAGTTTATGAAGTTATGGTACAGAAAAAAAGAAGATAACATTGCAGGATATGTCTCATCTTGAGGAGCAAGGATACAAGGAAAATCAAGAAGCGGTTGTAGAAGAACAAATTGAAGAACATGAAACAGAATCCAAGAAGGCGATAGTAGCAACAGAGTCCATGAAAGAAGTAGCAGTAACTAATTCAATGGAAATAACATTGCAGGATATTTCTCAGCTTGAGGAGCAAGGATACAAGGAAAATCAAGAAGTGGTTGTAGAAGAACAAATTGAAGAACAGGAAACAGAATCCACGAAGGCGATAGCAGCAACAGAGTCCAAGGAATATTTGATAGAAGAGCACAAGGACACACCAAACAAAGATAACATGAAAGAACAAGGTGTAGAAGAATTTATAACAATGAAGCCAAAGGTTGAAAAGTCAAAGAAGGTAGAACATCAAGTAAAGGTTGCACCATATCGCCATCCACACCACCATGAGCGAAAACAATATTGGAGGCATGGTTCAAGGCAACAACATTATGGTTCTACATGTAATCAACAGGGCACCAACTATGGCAATTGTTTGGCAAAGAAAGCATAGTGATCATGGTTTTCAAGGATGGTTCATCAAAGATCAAGGAACAAGTGGACCCATCATTCAAGTTATCAAAATACAACAGCAGAAGCGTGGAGCCAACGAAGCAGATTTGGATACTCAAGTAACAAAATGGCGTACCAAAGATCATCGAGTTTCACTTGGATGGATGGATGATCGAGATTGGTACCAATTGCTAACATTGCTTAGCAAATCATACTATCAAGTTTCTTCATATGTTTCGAGGATGAAACATTTGTAAGGAGGGTGGCATGGTAGGGTACCTAGGAATAGATATTTGGGGATATATTATTATATTGTATAAGGGTTGGCATGGGCCACACATAACCCAAGGTTGATTGTATTATAATATTATATTATATTTTAATATAATATAATATTAGTAGTAGGCTCTCCAAAGTAGAATAAGAATATGGATATATAAAGAAGAGATATTTGTCATTGTAAGGAGATTCATATCATTGAAGAAGAATCTTATGTAATCGTCGTGCCCACGAAGTGGCCTCTCATCTTGGGAGATCTTGTGGAGTTATTCCTTCCTTAAGGATTATTATTGGTGTTGCCCTACCTTAAGGGTATTATCTATCTCTCTCTCATTTGTGGATTGTTATTGTGGATAATATATTGTGGATGAATGATTTGATATTTTTGCATATTGGCGAATGGTTCATGTTTAATAATAATAATAAGTTAATAAGTTATGTAACAAATATACTTATAAAATATAGTCTAGACAAACTTGCAACCCTCCATCCTAAAGCATTATAAAATATCCAAGGTATACTTAGATTGAGAAATAATTACCCCCAAGTATGGTGACTCATCAAAATAAATCCCCAATAATGGTATGTGGTTGAACTAAATTCAAAATAAGCAATACAATATCCTAAATTTATCATCTTAAAAGTGTTATGAATATATGACTTCATCTCTTGGACCAAGGATGTCAAACTACTCGTGACAAAGATATCATCAAAATAAAACCCAATCATCAATTTATGATTATCCTAATTCTTTATGTATACATAATGCTCTACCTTGTAATTCTATAATCCATAATTAATGAAAAATTAATAGATATCATACCAAGAATGAGGATTTTTCTTAAGCCCATACAATGACTTATTCAATCAACACACTAAGGGAATAGGCCCATAAAACTAAAAAATAGATAGATATCTCATATATATCCTCTTGAATATTACTATGAAGAAATGCATGGGTCACATAATTTTGATGTACCTTTCATATATATGAGGTAGTTATAGAGAGAACCATCTAAACAAAGTCCATTTGGACCATTAGAATAAAGGTATTTGAGTAATCAATTTCCTCCTTATGAGAGAACCACTTAAAAACAAGGCATACCTTTTGCTTCTCCTATTGATCATTGGAAGTATACTTGGTCATATAAACCCATTTTCATCCAAAAATATTCTTTCCTTATTAAATATGAATAAGAACTAATTTAGGTAGTGGACAAATTATGGAATACTATATGCTATGGACAGGCATCATTATAAACCTAGACTAAAGAATCTAATCCAATATTACCATCTAAATCAACATCCTTCATCATTGCATAAGGCACACAAGGATCAAACTCATATATTTCTGGATCCAAAACTAAGAAACCACAAAAGAGGAATTGAATCAAAGAAGGATAGAAAACTAGAATAATACCAATGAGAATCTATTAAGAAGTAGTAGAAATGATGGGATAACCAAAATAATAAGAGGGATATAATGAGAAACTAGAATAACTTTATTAAAGATCACATATATCTAACTAAGAATATTTGGACTATTAGGATCATCTAGATGATGAGCCTTAGAGGTATTAGAATACCCCACACAAAAACAATGATGAATCTTTAGCTCTATCATTTTTGTATCTCTTTGGGAATATGGGACCATGCAGTGGATCCAAAGATACAAAAATGAGAAGATTTGGGTTTATCATCTGTCAATATCTCAAGATGAGTCATACCTTCAATAACATAAGTCAAGGTATGATTGATGATATGTGTTGAAAAATTTAGTAATTCACCCCAAAATATGGGATCCATCTACTTGGAATGCAACATACATCTAAGCGTCTTCATGGTAACCTTTTTCTTATGCTTAGCTGCCCCATTTTATTCCAATGTATAATGCATAGTACTAAAAAAATAAATGCCATAAAGAATAAAAAAACTAGTAGCATCATAACTCACATACTCACATCCTCCATTTTTCCTCAAGCACTTTATATTCCTCTTAAATTGGTTCTCCACAAGTGCCTTGAAGTCTTTGAACTTATCAAGGGCCTTTTATTTTGTACAAATGGTGTACAACCATACATGTTGCGAGAAATCAAATATGTTGGAGTATATTACATTATTTGGTACATGCTAATGTAACCCCATGGTACCTTCATGGTACATCTTATAAATATTATATTAGGGTTGAGTCTTAGTTTAGAGTGTGAGTAATATTTTATGTAATGTTGTAATGTGTAGGAAATGCACAAGTGTTATGTAAGTGTGTATGTGCAAGAAATGCACAAGTGTCATGTGAGTATGTGTGCAAGTGTAATGTGAGTCTATGTGCACAAGTGTATTATATGTAATACTACACAAGTGTCTTTATATTAGAGTGCACAAAGTGAAGAGTCATGTCTAGGTGTGCATACAAGATAGATTCATATGTATGAAAGTGTCAAGTAGAGAAGCCAAGAGTCATGAGACTTAGCATATGGAAAGGAATAGTCAAGTATCCAAATATTCATTCTAATATGGCTATATAGTATTATAGACATGTAAAATTGATCCATAAAATGAGTCAATTATTTCTTATATCCCTTGTCAGCCACCCAAACTTGCTAAGTGTAAATTTGGGACACTTTTGCCTTTTTCATTTACCTCTTTTCTTTGCCTTTTTTCCTTAGCTTTACCAAATTCATGTTATGTCCATATGAGGTATGAATTTGGCTTACTATAATCATGCACTATAATTACTAGGCATGAATTTTGTGTTCTAGGGGTTTTTCTCACTTAAATCCCTCTCCTCGTCTACCCATTTTGGAGTCAACCCTTGCCTACAGTGACATTTCATTTTCCCACCTGCTTTGCCCTCTGAATCTATTATAAATAGAGTATTGGATTCCATATTTTCCACCAAGTTTTTACCCAACTAATTCTTTGGAGAATATAATTGTTGACACGCTCATTTGCTCATGTTAACAAGTGCCCTTTTGCTGCAAGTTGTTTTGTTGTTTTGTGCTTTGGTGTAAACTGCTCTTGTGTATTGTTTTGAGGAGTATTTATGATTGGAGACATCAACCATATTGGAGTGATTCTTCCACATATTTATTGCTCCTTACTTTCTCCATAAGCTTAGCAGTTTATGCATTTATATTAGTTGCTTTGCAAGTATTGTTTTGTTGTTTTGCACTTTGTTTTTCACTATTTTAGGGCCCAAAAAGGGCATTTAAATCATATTCACAACTTGACCAAAAAAGGCATGAATTTGGTAAGCCATATTATTGCTACCATTTTACAATGTGTGAATTTGGTAAATTAGGTCTTGGGGGCAAGTTTCACATCCCAAAACCCTGATTTTTCATTTACATTTTAGTGTTCTACCGTGTCCATCCTATCTGCATTTTATTGTTATCTATTTTTTCACTTTGTTTGTGCATATTCCAAAGGTCAAATATAAATTTAATTTTGAATGGTTAACTAAAATTACCAAGGGGTCTTGACTACTATGCATTCACGCTTAGTCTTATAATTTCCTAAGTAGGTCCCCAAATGTTGATTAGATTTTCTAGGGTTTGTGAAGCTATTTTGCATCTTTGAAGTTTTTTGGATATTTTGGATGTAATTTAAAGCTAGGATCAAACAATGGATTAGATAAGTACCCTGAGTAAAGCTTCTAGGTTGTTTTTTGTTTACTTTCTATTCAATTTTATTCAAAACCTAGATCATAAGTAAAAGAAAAATATTTGGTTGAATTTCTAGGCATTTGAAAGAATAAAAGCATATAGTGTGCATCTAGGATTTTAATATTGTTTGTGCATTCCATTGAACCCTTGCTCAAATCCTTTATTTTGTAATATTAGGGCTAGGAATCATTGAATTACAAAATCATACTAGGGTTAGTCCTTGTATTTTTGCATTTTGTGTGTCTTGCACCGTTCTTTAATCCTCATAGCTTAGTTTAGAAAGGTCAAACAATAGGTGTATGCTTAATTTACACATAAAATATTTCCACCTCAAACTTGGAGTGAGTCCTCAAACTATTCCTTGTGAACCTATCCTTTCGTGTCCCTGAGTGTAGAGAATATAACACACCCTCGTGGTTCACCTTAGCTCCCAACAGATCTAGCTTAGAATCATATGTGGCAGGGTAGTTTTCCCCCTCTACATATTTGGTGAACTTGATGTGATCACATGTATTTGTGGCCAAGGTAGGAAGCCTCTTCCTTTGTTTTTTATTGAAAACTTTAAACAAGACCACTAATTCTATTTGTTTAGATTAGAAAACATTTAAAAACATCTTATAAAGAAATTTTGTGTTCACTAGTTTTTAGTTCTCCTTCTTTTCCACTCTATCCTTTCTCTCTCTCCTAATGGCTCCCATTATTAGGAGTGGGCGAAGGATTTTAGATTTCGATGATATTTTTCAAGAAGGTGATCACATACTCACAACCCATACCATAACAATGTCAATACCTCCAAAATGAGCAAAGTACCCTTTCAACAACCTACCTATACCCCTTCCCTAGGGAACCTAAGGGAATTGCACAACAATAATTTTGACGTAAAGGAATTTTACAAGACTCAACATACCTATGACGATGGTACTAAAGCAACTTTTGAAAGTTAACATGATCAAGTTACCACCTATAAGGTAACCTTATACCACAACTAATTGGTATAAATATAGTCAACATTGTGAGTATCACAAAGTGGAGGGGCACATGAAAAATGAATGTAATAGGTTGAAACATGTGGTTCAAGACATAATTGATAAATAATTCCTTGTTATAGAAAGTTCTCGATCCAATAATCCAACAAAAAATTAAGCTTTTACTCAACAAGCACCCACAACTAATCAAGACATGGGGATATTCTAAGATACCATACTTAAGCATGGTTAGCAGGTAGTTAATCAAGTGTCATATCGAAATCCCCCTTTATATGATAATATTGCTGGTATGCTAGCAATAACTACAATGCAAAAAGTACAAAATCAACCAACTCAACACTCTCAATAAGATATGAGCTCTTCATCCAACCCACCTTCAAAACCCACCTTAGTTTTGAAGAATACCCAAAAAATAAGCACAAGAGTAGAAAATAGGGTTACGCATAAGGGGTCAGGCCCAAAATATATTTATAAAAATTAGGCAAATTGGTTTTGAAATTGAGGTGAATTGTGTCCAAACTCATATAGAAGAGATGGTGAATTGCATTTTTTTCTAGAAAAAATTATAAAAATGGGGTGAATCAATTGAATTACACCACTTAAAATAAGGGTTTCTTGAGGATTTTACTAAGATCTATGTGTATATCTCATGAAGCTAGGTGGTTTTAAAAATAAAAATAAAAATGGAGCTTTGGATCAGAAGTTATGCCTACTATAAGGAGAGCCTATAAATTCCAGACAAGAAATGACCCAGGAGAGCCTATATAAAACAAACAAGGGATGATCATGGAGGGTCTATAGGCACCAAAAAAGGGATGACATAGAAGATCCTATAGACACCAAATATACGACAACCTATGAGAGCCTATAGACCACATACATGACACAATCTAGGAGCCATAACTTTGTCTATTATCTATAGTCTTTTGTCTATAGTATTTTTTCTATTTCCAGGGTGAATAAATTGAAAAATATTTACACCACTTAAAATAAAGGTTTATTGAGGATTTTACTAAGTTCTAAGTATACATCTCGTTGATCTAGGTGTTTTAAAAAAAATCTAAAAATGAAGCTCTGGATAAATAGTTATGCCTCCTAGAATGAGAGCCTATAAACACCAGACAAGAGATGAACTAGGAGTACCTATAGACACCAAACAAGGGATGATCATGGAGGGTCTATAGGCACAAAAAATGGATGACTTAGGAGAGCCAATAGACACTAGACACGAGACGACCTATGAGAGCCTATAGACCATAGACATGACACAACACAGGAGCCATAATTTTATTTGTTGTCTATAGTCTTTTGTCTGTTGTCTAGGGTGAATCAATTGAAAAACATTTATACCACTTAAAATAAAGGCTTCTGAATAATTTTACTACGTTCTAAGTGTAGATCTCATCGATCTAGATGGTTTTAAAAAAAAAATGAAAACAGATCTTTGGATCAATAATTATGTATCCTAGGAGAGCCTATAGACACCAAATAAGAGATGATTCAGGAGAGCCTATAGACAACAAAAAATGGATGACCATGGAGGGTCTATAGGCACCAAAAAAGGGATGACCCAAGAGAGCCTATAGATACCATACACAAGATAACCTATGAGAGCCTATATACCACACACATGACACAACCTAGGAGCCATAACTTTGTCTACTATATATAGTCTTTTGTCTATTGTTTGGGGTGAATCAATTAAAAAATATTTACACCACTTAAAATAATGGTTTCTTTAGGATTTTACTAAGTTCTTACTATATATATCATCAAGCTAGGTGGTTTAGAATATAACACTAAAAATAGAGATATGGATCAAAAGTTATGCCTCTTATAAGGAGAGCCTATAGACACAAAACAAGAGATGATCCAAGAGAGCATATAGACACCAAACAAAGGATGAACATGGAGGTTCTACAAGAACCAAAAAAGGGATAACACAAGAGAGCCTATAGACACCAGACATGAGATGACCTATGAGAGCCTATCGACCACAAACATGACAAGACCCAAAAGCCATTTGTCTGTTGTCTATAGTCTTTTGTCTATAGTATTTTATTTGTTGTTTGGGGTGAATAAATTGAAAAATATTTATACCACTTAAAATAAGGGTTTATGAAGGATTATAATAATTTCTAAGTGTATATCTCATTGAGCTAGGTGGTTTTACAAAAAAATTGAAAATGAAGTTATGGATCAATAGTTATACCTCCTAGAAGGAGAGCCTATAGAAACCAAACAAGAGACAAACCAAGAGAACCTATAGAAACCAAATAAGGGATGCTCATGGAGGGTATATAGGCACAAAAAAAGGCATGACCCAAGATAGCCTATAGACACCAGATAAAATATGACCTATGAGATCCTATAGACCACATACATGACATAACCTATGAGTTATAACTTTATATGTTATTCTGTAGTATTTTGTTCAAGTATTTTGTTTGTTGTATGGGGTGAATAAATTGAAAAATATCTACACCACTTAAAATAATATTTTATTGAGTGTAGATCTCATCGATCTAGGTGGTTTTAAGAAACAAACTAAAAAATGGAGCTTTGGATCAATAGTTATACCTCCTAGAAGGAGAGCCTATAGACACTAGACAAGAGATGACCTAGGAGAGCCTATAGACACCAAAAAAGGGATGACCATGGAAGATATATAGGCATAAAAAAGGTATAACCAAGGATGTCCTATAGACACGAGACACGAGATTACTTATGAGAGACTACAGACCACAAACAAGACCTGAACTAGGAGCGATAACTTTATCTATTGCATGTATTATTTTATATATTTTTTGGGGTGAATCAATTGAAAAATATTTACACCACTTAAATTGAGGGTTTCTTAAGGATTTTACTAATCTCTAAGTGTAGATCTCATCGACCTAGGTGGTTCAAAAAAATTTGAAAAAGAAGCTTTGGATCAAAAGTTATACCTCCTATAAGGAAATCTTATAGAAACCAGACAAGAGACAACCTAGGAAAGCCTATAGACACCAAACAAGGGATTACCATGGAGGGTATATAAGAACCAAAAAAGGGATGACCTAAGAGACTTTAGAAACCAAACACGAGATGACCTATGAAAGCCTATAGACCACATATATGACACGACCTAGGAGTCATAACTTTATCTACTATCCGTAGTCTTTTGTCTATTGTTTGGGTGAATCAATTAAAAAATATTTATACCACTTCAAAATAGGGTTTCTTAAGGATTTTACTAAGTTCTAAGTGTATATATCATTGAGCTAGGTGGTTTTATAAAAATAATAAAACTAAAAATAGAATTAAGTATCAATAGTTATACCTCCTAGAAGGAGAGCCTATAGACACCAGACAAGAGGTGAACCAGGAGATCCTATAGACACCAAACAAGGAATGATCATGGAGGGTCTATAGGCACTAAAAATGGGATGACTAGGAATAGTTTATGGGCACCAAATAATATATGACCAAGGAGAGTCTTTAGGAACAAAAAAAGATACAATAGATGAGAGTATATAATTATCAAACAAGGGACGACTAGGGAGGATCTATAGGAAACAAAAAAGGTAGGACCATGGAGAGTTTATAGGAACCAAAGAAAATATGACTAGGGAGAATCTATAGGCAAAATAAGGATGATAGGGGAGAGTCTATAGGTGCCAAATAAGGGATGACCAAGGAAGGTCTATAGGCACCAAAAAAGGGATGATCTTGGAGAGTTTATAGCACCAAAGAAGAGATAACTAAGGAGAGTCTATAGAAACCAAACAAGGGATGACAAAGGAGAGTATATACACACCAAAAAAGGGATGACCAAAGAGGGTCTATCAAATATAGTTTTTTATCTGTGGTCTATAGATAAACACAAGTAATCAAGAAAGGTATGATTTTGTGTCATTATTAAAAAAAATTATGGCAAACAAGTGGAGCATCAAAATAAATTATGGTCTATATATTGATACCCTAGATATGAACCAACCAAGGAGAGTCTACGACCACACTCTACCATCTACTTCTTGTAGTATTTTCTTTGTGATTTATAGTCTTTGGTTTGTAGTCTTTTCTCTACATTCTATAGTCTTCTACTTGTCTTTTCTTTGCATTCTATAGTCTTTTCTCTGTAGTCTATAGTATTTTCCTGTAGTATTTCCTCTATTATCTATAGTCTTTTGTTTGTAGTCTTTCCTCTAAGGTCTATAGTATTTTTTTGTAGTCTTTTGTCTCCTTCTGTTAGTCTTTTCTTTGCGGTCTATAGTATTTGGTCTGTAGTATTTTTTCCACTTCTTGTAGTCTTTTCTATAGGGTCTATAGTATTTTATCTATTGTGTTTTCTCTTTCATCTGTTACCAATAGTTCTTTTTTATGCTTCTCTGTCATTGTTGTCAACACAGTCAAATATATCGGTTGATGTAGTGGACAGGAGTTCAGAGGTTATTTAGAGTATATACAGTGATATTAAATGCTTATGAGGATGTTTTTGATGTTTGGGTGAAGTTGTTACAGGTTGTTTGTGCAAAGTTGAAAAATTCGTCATGTTGTGGCTACTCCACAACGTACCCCAAAATTGGGGACCCACCTTTTTTGCATATTTTCCAAGAAGACCGAAGTGGACCATATGCTAAAGATCAAAGAAAAAGAAAAACACCACAAAGAAAAAAAAGTGTCACGATATTGCGACATGTTGCATTTTCACGGCAAAAAGAGAAGAGAAAGAATAAGAAAGAAAAATTATCATGATATCGCGACATGTTGCATTTTTGCGGCTAAAATAGAAGAGAAAGAACAAGCAATAAAAAGTGTCGCGATATCGCGACATGTAGCATTTTTGCAACTCAAAAAGGGTAGGCAGGCAAAGAAACAAAAGTGTCACGATATCGCGACATGTTGCATTTTTGTGACTCAAAAAGGGCAAGCAGGCAGAGAAAAAAAAGTGTCGTGATGTCGCGACATGTTGCATTTTTTCCAAAGGAACAGAGTAGTTGACAATGCATCTGATATTAGTGATGAACACCAGGATAGTGAAACTGAAGACTGCATGGTGACGTGGACCTATAAGGAATAAATCAAAGATTGAATAAGGTAATTTGTCACATAAGGACAAAATTCAATGAATAAGACAAAACGTTACATAAGGACTCTTTAATTATTTGAAATCATCTAAGATGGTCATTACACATGGAAAGAAGAGGACGCATGCCCATGTGGAGAAAAGGAAACAAAGGGCCATAAAATAGAAATGAAAAGCCTTTTTGGAAACCAAAACACATGCATGCACAAGGGAAGGAGAAAACGAACAGTCATGGAAGGAGAAAATGAACAGTCATGGAAGGAGAAAATGAACAGTCATGGAAGGAGAAACAAAAAAATTTCAAAGGTTTTAAATACGCCATTCAAAGAGGCCATAATAGGTTGGTGCTCCTTTCTGTTGGTGCAGATAAATTAGGGGTTGGTGCTTTTTTTGTTGGTGCAGATAAATCAGGGGTTGGTGCTCCTTCCAGTGGGTGTTGGTAAATTGATTGTAAATTTGGTGCTTTGCAAAGGCTAGATTTGGATGGGAGTCCAAACAGTCATTTTGAGGATGTAGCCAAATTAGTGAACCTCGATACATCTTGTGTTGTGTGATGTTATCTTGTTATACTTGCTTTATTTAGTTTCATGTTTTCATTGTTTCAAATTTAAGAGTTGAAGATTTAAGTTTTAAAAGAGCACTGATTCAACCCCCCTATCAGTATCATTGTGAGACTAACAATTGGTATCAGAGCGAGCTTCCTGAACAATCTTAACCGGATAGGGTGATCTCAAAAGTGACACAATGGCAGGTGGTGAAGGCTTCTCATCAAACAAAGCACCACTGTTTGACATAACTAATTATGCATTTTGGAGACTCAGGATGTAGACATATCTTTGTGCTTTGGGATACAAAATTTGGGATTCAGTAGATAGTGGATACACAATACCCACCACTTCTTCAATCGATGCTGTCGGTAAGAAACTATTTGAGAATGACTCAAAAGCAAAGAATTCTATCATGTGCGGATTAGTGGACAGTGAACTGGTAAATATTATGAGTTGTAAAATAGAAAAAAAATATGAGACAAACTAAGGAGCATTCATGAAGGAGACGTTAAGATCAAGGAGGCCAAGTTACAAACACATCGAGCTCAGTTCAAAGTATTAAATATGAATGATGATGAGAACATAGAGGCATATATGCTAAGAGTTAATGAAGTCATTAATGTGATTAGAGGACTCGACAAGAAAATCAAAGATTCTATCATCGTAAAAAAGGTATTAAGATCTCTTCCCCAAAGATTTGATTCTAAATATTCAGCTATAGAAGAAGCTAAAGATCTAAATTCTTTTAGTATGGATGATATGCATGGTTCTTTGACTGCATATGAAATGAGAATAAGAAGATCTAAACCCACAGATAGAGAAGCTACTTTTAAAGCCCATAAAAATATGAAAGCAAAACAAGAATCCGAGGAAGAAGAGACATCAGATGAAATAGAAGAAAACTTTGTTCGAAAACTAAAAAGGGGAAAAGAAAAATACAGAGGAAAGTTACCGTTTAAATGTTTCAATTATGGAGGCGTTGGGAATTTTGTAGCTAAATGTCCACTTAATGAGAAGAACAAAAGTGATGAAGGATCGCACAAGAAAGAAGTGACTGGAAGAAAAAAATAAATTTTAGAAAAGGCAACTTCAAGAAGAAAAGTTTCATCTCCAAGAATGTCAGTTCATCAAAAGACAGCTGCGGTGAGGATTCTAAAAAGGAAATAGGTGAAGCTCTCTTCATGGCACTCAAAGAAGAAAAAATAGAAAAAGAGCAGGAATGTGATGATGAAGAAATTGATGCAGAAGTAAATTTGGAAGAGGAATTAATTGCAGCTCTGGATGAATTGAAGATAGAAAGAAAAAAAATAAGAAAATTTCAAAAAAGCTTGAGGATGAAAATGAAATCATAACCAGTTTTAAAGTATAGATAGAAGAATCCAAGAAAATATCTGAAGATCTCGAAGTGCAAATAACCATGAAAATAGATTATTGCAACAAGCTAGAAGAAGAGACTGTTGGTTTAAGGATGTAGATAGAAGAGATGAATCGTAAAATTAGTTGTTATCACAAACATGAAGAAAGTTCTATGAAGCTGGATAAGATCATAAATAACCAAAAGACTACAGGCATCAAATTTGTTGAGCAAGGTGTTGCAAGAAGGTTGTCATTGTTGTCAACACAGGCAGTTAGATCCAAGGATGCAGTGGGTAGACAGATCAGAAGTCATTCAGATGCAGAAGATAGAAAAAATTCGAAGAAAAAGACAAGTTAGAAAACTGTCGCGATATCGCGACATGTTTTCTGTCGTGATTTTGCGACAAGTCGGAGGAGAGAGAAAGTGCAATAAGAAATGTCGCGATTTCACGACGAAAGTGAGGAGAGAGAAAGTGCAGCCAGAAATGTCGTGATATCGCGACGAAAATGAGGAGAGAGAAAGTGCAGTCGGAGATGTCGCGATTTCACGACGGAAGTAAGGAGAGAGAAGGCGCAAGTCAAACTGTCACGATTTCACGACAAGTCGGAGGCCAAGAAGTCAAGTTGAGAAACTGTAGCGATTTCGCTACATGTTGACTTTTCGCTAGCAGAAACCGGGAGAAAGTGTTAAGTGAAAAAGTTGTAGCGATTTCGCTACAAGTTACAAAGACCAAGTAAAGGTGTAGCGATTTCGCTACGAGTTGCAAAGGCACAAAGTAAAGGTGTAGCGATTTCGCTACGAGCTGCAAAGGCACAAAGTAAAGGTGTAGCGATTTCGCTACGAGTTGCAAAGAGACGAAGTAAAGGTGTAGCGATTTCGCTACGAGCTGCAAAGGCACAAAGTAAAGGTGTAGCGATTTCGCTACGGGTAAAAGATGCGCAAAACAAAGGTGTAGCGATTTCGCTACAGGTCTAAAGTGCAGACATCAAAGTTGCAGCAATCATACTTCAAGTCGAAAGTGTAAGGCACAAGTCAAAATTTCTCAAGAAGAAGTAAGTTGGAAGCACAAGGCAAAGTTGTAGAAATTTTGCTACTGCATGAAGCTCAATTTGTACGGAAGCCGAAAGCGTCGCGATTTCATGACAAAGATGAAGATGACGTCAGCAAAAGCTGAAAGTGTCACGATTTCGCGATAGGGTGCAAGAAAAGCTACTGGAAGCCGGAAGCGTCGCGATTTTGCGACAAGAATGATGATGACGTCAGCAAAAGCTGAAAGTGTCATGATGTCATGACAGGGTGCAAGGAAAGCTGCTGGAAGCCGAAAGCGTCGCGATTTCGTGACAACATTAAGGATGACGTCAGCAAAAGTTCAAAGTGTCACGATTTCACGACATGAACGGTGGGAAAGCTTTCAAAGGCCAAAAGGGTCGCGATATCGCGACGACAAGGTCAAGGAGGCGTACGGCCACAAAAAGTGTCGCGATATCACGACATGTTGCATTTCATGGAAATAAGCTACAGGAAGATGATGAAGGTGGCAGAAGCAGCTTTGAGGCCGACAAGTTGAATCGAGGCCGATGATTTTTAGGGTTTCGAAGCTGACTTTTTCTAGGGTTTTACAGTGGACGTTTTTAGGGTTTTGAAGCCGACAGTATCAAGGGTTTTATAGCGGACATTTTTAGGGTTTTGAAGCCGACATTTGCTAGGGTTTTTACAGTGAAAGTGTTTAGGGTTTGTAGCTGACAATCACAAAGGTTAAGCAGCAAGAAAAATTCTAGGGTTTCATGTTGACTTCATTAGGGTTTGCAGCCGACGTCTTTGAGTTACAGCCGAAGATGTTTGATATGGTATTCTCTTCTATAAAAAGGGGGTCTGTTGCGAGGTTAAGAAGTGAAATAGATGTGAAAAGTGCGAAACAAGTTCGCGTGAAGCCGAGAGCAAGTCGTTTCGATCCAGAGAGTGAGAAAAGTGTTAGTTCTTTGGAATGGCAGTATAGAGAATATAGCGATGGGATAATGTGTAAGTGCGAGAAGGGTGATTGCATCAAGTTCGGTTGAGGAAAGTGCAGAGTCGTAATTCGCATCTGCAGATCGTGAGTGCATGGATGATAAGAGCGCGATATGCAGAAGTCGTGTTCTAAGTCCGAAGTGACAGTGCGTAGTTTACAGAAGTAATCGATAAACTGAATACGACAGAGAGTGCAAAGAAATATAGAGAAGCTGTCGGATAGTGCGAATCATTTTGCGCAGAAGCAGCAGAATGCAGACATACAGCAGAATGCAAAAAAATGGCAGATCGTGAAAATTAAGGTGAAAGTTTTATTCTGCAATTTTTATTATTGTCTTCCAAGTTGTAGCTTGGCATAAGGGGTTGGTGCCTCTTTCCAGTAGGTGCTGGTAAAATAGGAGTTGGTGCTCCATTCTGTTGTAGCAGATAAAGTTAAGGGGTTGGTGCTCCTTCCAGTTGGTGTTGGTAAAAGATTATGTAAAGTTGTAGCTTTGCATTGACTGGATTTGGATGGTAGTCCAAGCGGTCTTTTTGAGGAGTAGCCACATTGGTGAACCTCGTTAAAATGTTGTGTTATGTGTGATGCTTTCTTGATGCATTTAGTATCTCTTTTATCTCGCTTTAAACTACTGCTGGTTTTAAAATCATATGTTTTAGAAATTTTAAAGAACACACTGATTCACCCCCCCTCTCAGTGTCATTGTGATTACAACAATTGGTATCAGAGCCAAGTACCTGAACAGGCTTAAACAGCTAAGGTGATCTTGGAAGTTATGCAATGGCAAGTGGTGAAGGATTCTCTTCGAACAAAGCACCACTGTTTGATGGGACAAATTATGCATTCTGGAAAATTAGAATGCAGACATATCTCAGTGCTTTGGGCTTTGACATCTGGGGTGCGGTAGTTAATGGTTACAAAGCTCCTGCCACCGCTCCAACGGACACTACAGGTAAAAATGCATTTGAATATGATTCAAAAGCAAGAAATGCTATTATGTGTGGACTAGTTGACAGTGAGCTAGTCAAAGTCATAAATTGTGAATCAGCAAAAGACATCTGGGATAAACTAGAGAAAATTCATGAAGGAGATGATAGGATCAAGGAGGCCAAACTTCAAGCACATCGAGCTCAATACGAATCTTTAAAGATGGACAATGATGAGAACATAGAGACTTTCATGCAAAGAGTCAATGGGATCACGAATTCAATCAGAGGTCTTGGTGAAGAACTAACCGATGCTGCTATCGTGAAAAAGGTATTGAGATCACTTCCTTCTAGATTTGATTCAAAAGTCTCTGCCATAGAAGAAGCCAAAGATTTAAATCATTTTAGTATGGATGAGATGCATGGTTCTTTGACTGCTTTTGAAATGAGAATAGGAAGATCTAATCCCACTGATAGAGAAGCAGCCTTCAAAGCTCTAAAAGGCAAAAGCACAAAACAAGAATCTGAAGAAGAGAATGATTCGGATGAAATGGAAGCAAATTTTGTAAGAAAACTGAAGAAAGGAAAAGGAAAATACAAAGGGAAGCTACCTCTTAAATGTTTCGATTGTGGAGGCATTGGACACTTTGCTACCAAATGTCCTCTCAATAACAAGAACAAAGGTGAAGAAACTCAGCATCAAGAAAGAGGTGAATGGAGGAAGAAAACAAACTTCAGAAAAGGCAATTTCAAAAAGAAAAGCTTTATCTCCCGAAATGCAGAATCTTCAGAGGACAGTTCTAGTGAAAACTCTGAGGAAGGAACAGGTGAGGCTCTATTTATGGCGTTTGAAATAGACGAATCAGAAGAGGCAGAAAACACAGAAAACAGAGAGGGAATGAACTCTGAAGTATCTATTGAAGAAGATGAGGCTGAAGTTGATTTAGAGGGTGAGCTGGTGTCTGCTCTCATGGAATGGAAATCTGAGAAAAAGAAGAATGAAAAACTGTCAAGGAAACTTAAGGATGCAAATGACATTATAGCCAGTCTAAAAACACAGACAGAAGAATACAAGAAAATGTCCGAAGATCTTGAAATACAGGTAACCATGAAGATAGATTACTGCTACAAATTGGAAGAAGAAAATGTTAGTCTCCGAATACAGATACAAGAGCTGGATCGAAAAATCAACTGTCATTTAAAACGTGAAGAAAGTTCGATGAAGCTGGACAAAATTCTAAGCGATCAAAGATCCACAGGTATCAAATTCGGTCTGGGCTTTACTGAAGGAGAATCATCAAGTGGACCAAAGGCAAGCAATGTTGAAAGTGAAAAGAGTAAAGACAAGGAACAGGCTGTGGAAAGAAAAACAAATCAGGCAAAAGAAAGTTGTAATACCAGTCCTGAAATAGCAGCTGACAATGATGGCTTTACCAAGGTCATACATCAAAAGAAAAGAAGATCTAAGGCTCCTGCAACAACTTGGCCAAGACCATATTTCAGGTTCAATCATTATTTCTATGGTTTTTGTTTTAAATGTAATGGTTATGGGCATAAAATTGTTGACTGCAAATACAATATAGGTCCAAGAAGTTTCACTAGTAAAAATGCTTTTGCTCCTCTAATGAGTTATGCAGTAGAATGTTTTAAGTGTCACAACTTCGGGCATATTGCCAGAAACTGTCGTAGTATTTCTGTTCCATATCAATCTCAGAAAAGAAGAACTCAACCATATAAGGCAAAACACAATAGAATTTCTTCTGAAGGATATGTGCAAAATTCTGAAAAGGGGAAATCCCAGCTAGAACCCAACACCACAGTTAAGACAGAATGGAAACAAAAGGAACAGCTCAGGAAAGAACAGGAATCTTTAATAGTGCAGACAACTTTTAGAGCTCAGAATAAATATGTACCGTGGATTCTTGACAGTGGTTGCTCAAGTCATATGACAGGTGATAAACAAAAATTTGAAAATCTACAGAAATATGAGGGTGGTTCTGTGAAGTTCGGCAATAATGATGGAGCCAAAATAATAGGTAAAGGATCGGTCAAAATTAGTGAAGGGAAAATCAAGTCAGAAGAAGTTTTATATGTGGATGGTTTGAAACATAATCTGTTAAGTGTGAGTCAAATCTGTGATAAAGGACATGAAGTGGTTTTCAAGAAGCAGGGTTGTGAAGTCAAAAAAATAAACAGCGGGAAATTGATAGCAACCGGCTCAAGGACGTCTGGCAACCTATACACACTCTCAAAATTTTTAGAAGGTATGTGCTTCATGGGACAAGAAGAAGAGAACTGGTTGTGGCATAAGAGGCTTGGACACATAAGTTTTGATAATCTGGTAAGAATCAGCTCTAAACAAGCAGTGAGAGATATTCCAACCATTAAGAAACCTGCAAACAGTGTGTGTGCTTCATGTCAGAAGGGAAAGCAGACCAGAGTTTCATTTAAAACAAAAGAATACCATACTAGCAGGCCTTTGGAACTCATTCACACAGACTTATGCGGACCCATGAGGACTCAAAGCATAAACGACGACAAATACTTTATGCTGTGTATTGATGATTTTTCCAGAATGACATGGATATTCTTCCTAAAAGATAAAACAAAAGCTTTTGAAATGTTCAGAACCTTCAAACAGCTAGTCGAGAATGAAACAGGGAAAAGGATTAAATGCTTGCGATCAGACAGAGGAGGAGAATTCATTTCGAATGAATTTTTAGAATACTATGAAAAATATGGTATCAGGAGACAATATTCAGCAGCCAGAACTCCTCAACAGAATGGTGTAGTAGAAAGGAAGAACAGAACAATTCAGGAAATGGCACGCACCATGCTGGCAGAAAGCAAAATAGCAGATAGATTCTGGAAAGAAGCAGTTCACACAGCAGTATACATTCAAAACAGGTATATGTTAAGAACTCATGAATGCAAAACACCGTATGAGTTGTGGTTTGGTAGAAAAGCAACAACAAAACATCTCAAAGTATTTGGCTATAAATGCTACATCAGAAAAACTGATGACAACCTTGGAAAGTTTGAAGATAGAGCAGATGAAGGTGTGTTTGTTGGTTATTCTCCACATAGCAAAGCTTACAAATGCTACAACAAGAGACTCAAGAAAATTGTGGACAGTGCAGATGTTAAATTCGATGAAGGGAGGAAACAAATAGTTAATTTTCAAGAAAACTACCCAATCTACGAAGAAGTAATTGAAGTTGATGAAGTACATGGCACAAAAAATACATCTACGGCTGATACAGATGACTTATCAGATGACTCAGAGATGCAAGAAAACAAAAAATTCAAAACGGGCAGCTGGCAGAAAAATCATCCTAGAGACCAAATAATTGGAGATCCCACAGCTGGCATTCAGACAAGAAAGAAAGTAATAAGTAATTACTCTCTTTTATCCAGCATTGAGCCCAAAAACATAGATGAAGCAAGCAAAGATGACAGTTGGATGAAGGCAATAAATGAAGAGTTAGATCAGATAGAAAAGAACAGAACTTGGGAGTTAGTACCTAGACCTGCAAACAAGAATGTAATCGGCACCAAGTGGATATTTCGAAACAAATTAAATGAAGACGGACAGGTCATTAGGAACAAAGCAAGACTGGTTTGTAAAGGATATGCACAGGTCGAAGGCATTGATTTTGAAGAGACATTTGCTCCAGTGGCCAGATTAGAAGCAATTAGAATGTTTTTGGCCTTAGCAGTTCACAAAAACTTCAGGGTATATCAGATGGACGTAAAATCTGCCTTCTTAAATGGGAAACTCGAAGAGGAGGTATATATTGAACAACCAGATGGTTTTCAAATCAGTGAAGATCCCAACCTTGTCTGCAAATTAAAGAAAGCACTGTATGGATTAAAACAAGCACCACGGGCATGGTATGCTAGGCTAGATAATTATCTCTCTCAACAAGGATTCAAGAAAGGATTAGTGGACAGTAATCTGTATGTGAAATCAGAAGATGGGCATCTCATTGTTCTTGTTGTCTATGTGGATGATATCATATTTGGCAGCAACAAAGATGAATCATGTAAAGACTTAGCAAACAAGATGCAGAATGAATTTGAAATGTCAATGATTGGTGAACTGTCTTACTTTCTGGGGTTACAAGTTAATCAGAATGAGAAAGGTATATTCATTTCTCAAATCAAATATGTGAAAGAAATGCTAAAGAGGTTCACTATGGAGGACAGTAAGCCAGTCAGCACGCCCATGACAACAGACTCGCAAGTTGAGTAAAGAAGACAAATCTCCACCTGTAGATCAAACCATGTATAGATCAATGATAGGAAGCTTACTATATTTAACTGCAACCAGACCTGATATTCTGCAGGCGGTTGCATGGTAGCCGATTTCAGGCCAGTCCCAAAGAGACTCATGTAACAATAGTTAAAAGGATTTTTCGGTATCTCAAAGGCACCATGGAGTATGGGTTGTGGTATCCAAAAGGCAAAGATTTCACTCTTATATCATATTCAGATGCAGATTGGGCTGGATGTGTTGATGACAGAAAGAGTACCAGTGGAGGAGCATTCTATTTGGGGGACAGATTGGTTGCATGGCATAGTAAGAAGCAAGAGTCAGTGTCTTTATCTACAGCTGAGGCAGAATATATTGCAGCAGCAACATGTTGCACACAAGTTTTGTGGATGAAACAAACCTTGAAAGATCTAGGTATTAATTTTAGTGAACCAATATCAGTAAAGTGTGACAACACCAGTGCAATCAATATTTCTAAGAATCCAGTAATGCACTCACGGACAAAGCACATTGCTATAAGGTATCATTTCTTGAAAGAAAAAGTTGCAGAAGGAGAAGTTAAATTGGACTATGTCCCAACTACAGAATAGGTAGCAGATATTTTTACAAAACCTTTGCCCAAGGAAGTATTTGAGTATCTTCGGAGCAAATTAGGAGTAGTCACACTTCCTAAGAAGTGACTAGCTACAGGGATCACTTTCTCAGGGGGAGCACTTGAGTGCGTGAGGATGAACTCAGGGGGAGTCAAATTGTGCCTGAGAAGTGTGAGGATGGACACAGGGAGAGTCTGCAACAGCCCTTTGGTATTATTGACAAAGGGGGAGAAGAGTTACAGGAATGTATACAGGTGTTGCCAACAATTCCAAAGGGGGAGATTGTTGAGCAAGGTGTTGCAAGAAGGTTGTCATTGTTGTCAACACAGGCAGTTAGATCCAAGGATGCAGTGGGTAGACAGATCAGAAGTCATTCAGATGCAGAAGATAGAAAAATTTGAAGAAAAAGACAAGTTAGAAAACTGTCGCGATATCGCGACATGTTTTCTGTCGCGATTTCGCGACAAGTCGGAGGAGAGAGAAAGTGCAATAAGAAATGTCGCGATTTCACGACGAAAGTGAGGAGAGAGAAAGTGCAGCCAGAAATGTCGTGATATCACGACGAAAATGAGGAGAGAGAAAGTGCAACCGAAGATGTCGCGATTTCACGACGGAAGTAAGGAGAGAGAAGGCGCAAGTCAAACTGTCACGATTTCGTGACAAGTCGGAGGCCAAGAAGTCAAGTTGAGAAACTGTAGCGATTTTGCTACATGTTGACTTTTCGCTGGCAGAAACCGGGAGAAAGTGTTAAGTGAAAAAGTTGTAGCGATTTCGCTACAAGTTACAAAGACAAAGTAAAGGTGTAGCGATTTCGCTACGAGTTGCAAAGAGACGAAGTAAAGGTGTAGCGATTTCGCTACGAGCTGCAAAGGCACAAAGTAAAGGTGTAGCGATTTCGCTACGAGTTGCAAAGAGACGAAGTAAAGGTGTAGCGATTTCGCTACGAGCTGCAAAGGCACAAAGTAAAGGTGTAGCGATTTCGCTACGGGTAAAAGATGCGCAAAACAAAGGTGTAGCGATTTCGCTACAGGTCTAAAGTGCAGACATCAAAGTTGCAGCAATCATACTTCAAGTCGAAAGTGTAAGGCACAAGTCAAAATTTCTCAAGAAGAAGTAAGTTGGAAGCACAAGGCAAAGTTGTAGAAATTTCGCTACTGCATGAAGCTCAAATTGTACGAAAGCCGAAAGCGTCGCGATTTCGCGACAAAGATGAAGATGACGTCAGCAAAAGCTGAAAGTGTCACGATTTCACGACAAGGTGCAAGAAAAGCTGCTGGAAGTCGAAAGCGTCGTGATTTCACGACAAGAATGATGATGACGTCAAATAAATTCACATTCCACATTCAAAAATAAAGCATCGCGATTTCACACAAGAATGATGATGACGTCAACAAAAGCTGAAAGTGTCACGATTTCGCGACAGGGTGCAAGGAAAGCCGCTGGAAGCCGGAAGCGTCACGATTTCGCGACAACATTGAGGATGACGTCAGCAATGATTCTGAAGTGTCGCGATTTCGCGACATGAACGGTGGGAAAGCTTTCAAAGGCCAAAACAGTCGCGATATCGCGACGACAAGGTCAAGGAGGCGTACGGCCACAAAAAGTGTCACGATATCGTGACATGTTAGTTTCGTGGAAATAAGCTACAGGAAGGCGATGAAGGTGGCGAAAAAGTTTGAGGCCGACAAGTTTGAATCGAGGCCGACGATTTTTAGGGTTTCGAAGCCGACTTTTTCTAGGGTTTTACAATGGACGTTTTTAGGGTTTCAAAGTCGACAATTTCTAGGGTTTTACAACGGACATCTTTGAGGTTTTGAAGTCGACAGTTGCTAGGGTTTTACAACGAACGTCTTTAGGGTTTCAAAGCCAACATTTGCTAGGGTTTTAACAGTGGAAGTGTTTAGGGTTTGCAGCCGACAATCACAAAGGTTAAGCAGCCAGAAAAATTCTAGGGTTTCATGTTGACTTCATTAGGGTTTGCAGTCGACGTCTTTGAGTTACAGCCGAAGATGTTTGATATGGTATTCTCTTCTATAAAAATGGGGTCTGTTGCGAGGTTAAGATAAGGCATAGATGTGAAAAGTGCGAAACAAGTTCGCGTGAAGCCGAGAGCAAGTCGTTTCGATCCGAGAGAGTGAGAAAAGTGTTAGTTCTTTGGAATGGCAGTATAGAGAATATAGCGATGGGATAATGTGTAAGTGCGAGAAGGGTGATTGCATCAAGTTCGGTTGAGGAAAGTGCAGAGTCGTAATTTGCATCTGTAGATCGTGAGTGCATGGATGATAAGAGCGCGATATGCAGAAGTCGTGTTCTAAGTCCGAAGTGACAGTGCACAGTTTACAGAAGTAATCGATAAACTGAATACAACAGAGAGTGCAAAGAAATATAGAGAAGCTGTCGGATAGTGCGAATCATTTTGTGCAGAAGCAGTAGAATGCAGACATACAATAGAATGCAAAAAAATGGCAGATCATGAAAATTAAGGTGAAAGTTTTATTCTGCAATTTTTATTATTGTCTTCCAAGTTGTAGCTTGGCATAAGGGGTTGGTGCCTCTTTCCAGTAGGTGCTCTGGTAAAATAGGAGTTGGTGCTCCATTCTGTTGTAGCAGATAAAGTTAAGGGGTTGGTGCTCCTTCCAGTTGGTGTTGGTAAAAGATTATGTAAAGTTGTAGCTTTGCATTGACTGGATTTGGATGGTAGTCCAAGCAGTATTTTTGAGGAGTAGCCACATTGGTGAACCTCGTTAAAATGTTGTGTTATGTGTGATGCTTTCTTGATGCATTTAGTATCTCTTTTATCTGCTTTAAACTACTGCTGGTTTTAAAATCATATGTTTTAGAAATTTTAAAGAACACACTGATTCACCCCCCCCTCTCAGTGTCATTGTGATTACAACAAAATTTGTTTTGGGCTTTGAAGAAGGAGAATCATCAAATGGATCAAAGGCCATAAATGAATAATCCATAAAGAATGAAGATAAGAAACAGGTTGATCAAGAAAAATTGACTCATGCAAAAGAAAGCAATAATGCAAGGCATGAAAGGAGAATTGACAATGATGGATTCACCAATGTCACACATCAAAGAAGAAGAAGATTTATGTCTCCTACGAAAACATGGCAAAGACCATCACCCAGGTTCAATCATCTATTTTCTGGTTACTATTTTAAATCCAATGGTTATGGACATAAGATTTCAGATTGCAAGTATAATGTAGGACCAAGGAATTTTACCAGTAGAAATGTTTTTTCACCTTTGATGGATTATGTAGTAGAATGTTATAACTGTCATAATTTTGGGTACATTGCAAGAAATTGTCGAAGTACATTTGCATCAAATCAATTTTAGGAAAGAAAATTTCAACCAAATAGAATGAGACAAAATAGAAAATTTCTCGAAAAACATGCATAAGCTACTGAAAAATAAAAGTCAAAACAAGAGCCCAAAACTGTAATCAAACTAGAGTGGAAAGAAAAAGAGCGATCTAAGGAAGAAAAGGAATCCCTAATCGTACAAACAATATTTAAAACATAGAATAAATCTACACCATGGATAATTGATAGTGGATGCTCTAGTCATATGACAGGTGACAAACAAAAATTTGAGAAGTTACATCAATATGAAGGTGGTTCAGTAAAATTTGGAAATAATGATGGAGCTAAAATAGTTGGCAAAGGTTCATTTAAGATCAGTGATGGAAAAATAAATTCAAAAGAAGTCTTGTTTGTGGTTGGTCTAAAGCATAACTTGTTGAGCATAAGTCAGATTTGTGATAGACATCATGAAGTGATTTTTAAGAAGAAAGGTTGTGAAGTCAGAAAAGCAAATAGTGGAAAGTTGATAGCAACTGGATCGAGGACATCTGGAAACCTATACAGTCTCTCAGATAATTTAGAAGGAGATTTCTTGATTGGATAGGAAGAAAAAAATTTGTTGTGGCACAAGAGGCTCGGTCATATCAGTTTTGAAAATCTAGTAAAAATCAGCTCAAAAAAGGTAGTGAGATATATTCCCACCATTGGAAAAACATCAAATAGAATTTGTGCTTCATGCAAAAAGGGGAAGCAAACTAGAGTCTCATTTAAAACAAAAAAGTACTACACAAGAAAACCTTTGGAACTAATACATACTGATTTATGTGGACCCATGAGAACGCAAAGCATAAATGGTGACACATATTTTATGTTGTGTACAGATGACTATTCCAGGATGACATGGGTACTATTTTTGAAGCATAAATTAGAAGCTTTTGAGATGTTCAAGGTTTTCAAAAACCAAGTTGAGAATCAAACAAGAAAAATGATTAAATGTTTAAGATCAGATAGAGGAGGAGATTTCATTTTAGAGGATTTTACAGAGTACTGTGAAGAATATGGTATTAGGAGATATTTTTCAACAACCAGGACACCTCAGTAGAATGGTGTGGTAGAAAGAAAGAACATGACAGTGTAGGAAATGGCACGGACTATGTTGACTGAGAGTAAAGTAGCAGACAAATTTTGGAAAGAGGCAGTCCATACTGTCGATATACATCCAAAATAGGTGCATGTTGAGGACGCATGAAAGCAAAACTCCTTATGAGTTGTGGTTTGGTAAAAAGGCAACAATAAGATACTTTAAAGTTTTTGGCAGCAAGTGTTACATCAAAAGAACTAAAGAAAACCTTGGTAAGTTTGAAGATAGAGCGGATGAAGGTATTTTTCTTTGCTATTCATCAAAAAGCAAAGCTTACAAATGCTACAAAAAGAGGCTAAGGAAAATTGTGGATAGTGCCAATGTTAAATTTGATGAAGGTAGGGAACGAGTAATTAGCTATGAAGAGAACTACCCAATTTATGAAGAGGTTATTGAAGGAGATGAGGAAAAGGAAACGAAAAAGAAACAAAAAATTGACTCAGATGATTCAAACAATGATTCAAAAGTGGAAGAAAATAAGAAATTCAAAACAGGCAACTGGCAGAAAGATCATCCTAGAGAGAAAATAATTGGAGACCACATAGTTGGTGTTCAGACAAGAAGAAGAGTAGTAAGTAACTACTCTCTATTATACAACATTAAGCCAAAAAATGTTGCTGATACAAGCAAATATGAAAGTTGGATGAAGGTAATAAATGAAGAATTAGATCAAATCAAGAAAAACAAAACTTGGGAGTTAGTAGCAAGACCTACAAATAAAAATATAATCGATACTAAATGGGTCATTCAAAACAAATTGAATGAAGACGGATAGGTATTCAGGAACAAAGCAAGATTGTTATGTAAAGGCTATGCACAAGTTGAAGGTATTGAATTTGAGGAAACCTTTGCACCTGTGGCTAGACTAGAGGCAATTAGAATGTTTTTGGCTTTAGCAGTTTACAAGAATTTCAAAGTTTATCAAATGGATGTGAAATTAGCATTTTTGAATGGGAAACTTGAAGAAGAGGTTTATATTGAGCAACCAGATGGTTTCCAACTTGTTGATGATCCCAAATTGGTTTGCAAGTTGAAGAAAGCATTATATGGCTTAAAATAGGCACCCCGAGCATGGTATGCAAGGCTAGACAACTATCTTACTCAACAAGGGTTCAAGAAAGGTATGGTGGATAGTAATTTGTATGTCAAAACATAAAAATGACCATAAAAATGACCATATTATTGTTCTTGTTGTACACGTAGATGATATCATATTTGGCAACAACAAAGATGAGTCGTGTAAAGATTAAGCAAATAAGATGCAGAAAGAATTTGAAATGTCAATTATTGGTGAACTTTCGTATTTCCTTGGGTTGCAAGTTAATAAAAATGAGAAGGGCATATTTATTTCTCAAATTAAATATGTGAAAGAGATGCTAAACAAATTCACAATGGAGGATTGTAAGCCAGTTAGCACTCCCATGATGACAGGTTGCAAGTTGAGCAAGGATGAAAAATCTCCACATGTTGATCAAACCATGTACAGATCTATGATTGGGAGCTTACTATACTTGATAGCTACCAAACTAGATATTTTGTAGGCAGTATGCATGGTAGCACGATTTCAGGCTAGTCCCAAGGAGACTCATGTGACAGTAGTGAAGAGGATTCTTCGGTACGTCAAGGGTACTATGGATTATGGGTTATGGTATCTAAAATGTAAGTATTTCACCCTTATTGCGTATTAAGATGCAGATTGGGCAAAATGTGTAGATGACAAAAAGAGTACTAGTGGAGGTGCATTCTATCTTGGAGATAAGTTGGTCACGAGACACAGTAAGAAATAAGATTCAGTCTCCTTATCCACAATAGAGGCAGAATATATTGTAGCAACAACATGTTGTACACAGGTATTATGGATGAAACAAACCCTGAAATATCTTGGTATTAACTTCAATGAGCCAATTTTAGTTAAGTCCGATAACACTAGTGCCATTAACATCTCAAAGAATCTGGTTATGCATTCTTTCACAAAACATATTGCTATCCGGTATCACTTTTTGAAGGAGAAAGTTGCGGAAGGTGAGGTTAAGTTGGATTTTGTTCCAACAACAAAGCAAGTAGCAGATATCTTCACAAATCTATTGACCAAGGAAGTCTTTGAGTACCTTCGCAATAAATAGGGATTGGTCACACTTCCCAAGGATTGACTAGCTATCGAGACCACATTCTCAGGAGGAGAATTTGTGTATTTTTTTATCTTTTTGCTCATGTTTGTGATATTTTCTAAGTATAATAATTTTTTCCTAAGAATGTTGTGCATGGACTCCAGGGGAGTTTACAGTAGCCCTTTGGTATTGTTGTTAAAGGGGGAGAAGAGTTACAGGAAATTACACGTGTGTTGCCAACAATTCCAAAAGGGGAGATTATTGAGCAAGGTGCAACGACAGTATTGTCATTGTTGTCAACACAGTTATATAGATCGGTTGATGCAGCGGATAGGAGTTTAGAGGTTATTCAAAGTATGTACAGTGATGCTAAATGCTAATGAGGATGTTTTTGATGTTTGGGTGAAGTTGTTATAGGTTGTTTGTGCAAAGTTGAAAAAATTGTCATGTTGTGGCTGCTCCACAACGTACCCCAAAATTGGGGACCCACATTTTTACATATTTTCCAAGAAGACTAAAGTGGCCCATATGCTAAAGATCAAAGAAAAAGCAAAACATCGCAAAGAAAAAAAGTGTCGCGATATCGCGACATGTTGCATTTTTATGGCCAAAATAGAAGAGAAAGAACAAGAAAGAAAAAGTGTCGCGATATCGCGACATGTTGCATTTTTGTGGCCAAAAGAGAAGAGAAATAACAAGAAAGAAAAAGTGTTGCGATATCGCGACATGTAGCATTTTCGTGACTCAAAAAGGGTAGGTAGGCAGAGAAAGAAAAGTGTCGCGATACCGCGACATGTTGCATTTTTGTGACTCAAAAAGGGCAGGTAGGCAGAGAAACAAAAGTCTTGCGATATCGCGACATGTTGCATTTTTGCCAAAGGAACAGAGTATTTGACAGTGCGTCTGATATTAGTGATGAACACCAGGATAGTGAAACTAAAGACTACATAGTGACGTGGATCTATAAGGAATAAATCAAAGATTGAATAAGGTAATATGTCACATAAGGACAAAATTCAATGAATAAGACAAAACGTTACATAAAGAATCTTTAATGATTTGAAATCATCTAAGATGGTCGTTACACATGGAAAGAAGCAGACGGATGCCCATGTGGAGAAAAGGAAACGAAGGGCCACAAAATAGAAACGAAAAGCCTTTTTGTAAACCAAAACACATTCATGCACAAGGGAAGGAGAAAACGAACAGTCATGGAAGGAAAAAATGAACAGTTATGGAAGGAGAAAATGAACAGTCATGAAAGGAGAAACAATTTTTTTTTAGAGGTTTTAAATACACCATTCAAAGAGGCCATAATAGGTTGGTGCTCCTTTCTGTTGGTGCAGATAAATTAGGGGTTGGTGCTCCTTTCTGTTGGTGCAAATAAATCAGGGGTTGGTGCTCCTTCTAGTGGGTGCTGGTAAATTGATTGTAAAGTTGGTGCTTTGCAAAGGATGGATTTAGATGGGAGTCCAAACATTCATTTTGAAGATGTATCCAAATCGATGAAACTTGGTATATCTTGTGTTGTATGTTGTTCTCTTGTTATACTTACTTTATTTGGTTTCAATTTTTCATTATTTTGGTTTTAAGAGCTGAAGATTTAAGTTTTAAAAGAGCTACACTGATTCACCCCCCTCTCAATATCATTGTGATACTAATAATTGGTATCAGAGCGAGGTTCTTGAACAAGCTTAATCGGCTAGGGTGATCTCGAAAGTGACACAATGGCAGGTGGTGAAGGCTTCTCATCAAATAAAGCACCATTGTTTGATGAAACTAATTACGCATTTTGGAGACTCAGGATGCAGACATATCTTTGTGCTTTGGGATACGACATTTGGGATTCAGTAGATAGTGGATACACAATACCCACCACTTCTCCAACCGATGCTACCGATAAGAAACTATTTGAGAATGACTTAAAAGCAAAGAATGCTATTATGTGCGGATTAGTGGACAATGAACTGGTAAAGATTATGAGTTGTAAAATGACAAAAGAAATATGGGATAAACTGAGGAGCATTCATGAAGGAGACGTTAAGATCAAGGAGGCCAAGTTACAAACACATCGAGCTTAGTTTGAAGTATTAAAGATGAATAATGATGAGAACATAGAGGCATATATGCTAAGAGTTAATGAAGTCATTAATGTGATTAGAGGACTCGACGAGGAAATCAAATATTCTGTCATCGTGAAAAAGGTATTAAGATCTCTTCCCCAAAGATTTGATTCTAAATTTTTAGCTATAGAAGAAGCTAAAGATCTAAATTCTTTTAGTATGGATGAGATGCATGGTTCTTTTACTGCATATGAGATGAGAATAGGAAAATCTAAACCCACAGACAGAGAAGCTACTTTTAAAGCCCATAAAAATATGAAAGTAAAACAAGAATCCAAGGAAGAAGAGACATCAGATGAAATGGAAGCAAACTTTGTTCAAAAACTAAAAAGGGGAAAAAGAAAATACAAAGGAAGGTTACCGTTTAAATGTTTCAATTGTCGAGGCATTGGGCATTTTGCATCTAAATGTCCACTTAATGAGAAGAACAAAAGTGATGAAGGATCGCACCAAGAAAGAAGTGACTGGAAGAAAAAAACAAATTTTAGAAAAGGCAACTTCAAGAAGAAAATTTTCATCTCCAGGAATGTCAGTTCATCAGAAGACAACTGCGGTGAGGATTCTAAAAAGGAAATAGGTGAAGCTCTTTTCATGGCACTCAAAGAAGAAAAAAAAAAATAATAGGAATGTGATGAAGAAGAAATTAATGCAAAAGTAAATTTGGAAGAGGAACTAATTGTAGCTCTGGATGAATTAAAGATAGAAAGAAAAAAAATAAGAAAATTTCAAGAAAGCTTGAGGATGCAAATGAAATCATAACCAGTTTGAAAGTACATATAGAAGAATCCAAGAAAATATCTGAAGATATCAAAGTGCAAATAACCATGAAAATAGATTATTGCAGCAAGCTAGAAGAAGATATTGTTGGTTTAAGGATGCAGATAGAAGAGATGAATCGTAAAATTAGTTGCTATCACAAACGTGAAGAAAGTTATATGAAGCTGGATAAGATCATAAATAACCATAAGACTATAGGCATAAAATTTGGTTTGGGATTTGAAGAAGGAGAATCATCAAATGGATCAAAGGCCATAAATGAAGAATCCATAAAGAATGAAGATAAGAAACAGGTTGATCAAGAAAAAATGACTCATGCAAAAGAAAGCAATAATGCAAGGCACGAAAGGAGAATTGACAATGATGGATTCACCAATGTCATACATCAAAGAAGAAGAAGATTTATGGCTCCTACGACAACATGGCAAAGACCATCACCTAGGTTCAATCATGTCTTTTCTGGTTACTATTTTAAATGCAATGGTTATGGACATAAGATTTCAGATTGCAAGTATAATGTAGGACTAAGGAATTTTACCAGTAGAAATGTTTTTTCACCTTTGATGGATTATGCAGTAGAATGTTATAACTGTCATGATTTTGGGCACATTGCAAGAAATTGTCGAAGTATATTTGCATCAAATCAATTTTAGGGAAGAAAATTTCAACCAAATGGAATGAGACAAAATAGAAAATTTCTTGAAAAACATGCACAAGCTACTGAAAAAGAAAAGTCAAAACAAGAGCCCAAAACTGTAATCAAACTAGAGTGGAAAGAAAAAGAGCGATCTAAGGAAGAAAATGAATCCCTGATCGTACAAATAGCATTTAAAGCATATAATAAATCTACACCATGGATACTTGATAGTGGATGCTCTAGTCATATGACAGGTGACAAACAAAAATTTGAGAAGCCACAGCAATATGAAGGTGGTTCAATAAAATTTGGAAATAATGATGGAGCTAAGATAGTTGGCAAAGGTTCATTTAAGATCAGTGATGGAAAATCAAGTCAAAATAAGTCTTGTTTGTGGTTGGTCTGAAGCATAACTTGTTGAGCATAAGTCAGATTTGTGATAGAGGTCATGAAGTGATTTTTAAGAAGCAAGGTTGTGAATTCAAAAAAGTAAACTGTGGAAAGTTGATAGCAACTGGATCGAGGACATCTAAAAACCTATACACTCTCTCAAAGACTTCAGAAGGAGCTTGATTTATTGGATAGGAAGAAGAAAATTGGTTGTGTCACAAGAGGCTCGGTCATATCAGTTTTGAAAATCTAGTAAAAATCAGCTCAAAAAAGGCAATGAGAGATATTCCCACCATTGGAAAACCATCAAATAGAATTTGTGCTTCATGCCAAAAGGGGAAGCAAACTAGAGTATCATTTAAAAAAAAAGAGTACTACATAAGAAAACCTTTGGAACTAATACATATTGATTTATGTGGACCCATGAGAACGCAAAGCATAAATGGTGACGCATATTTTATGTTGTGTATAGATGACTATTCCAGGATGACATGGGTACTATTTTTGAAGCATAAATAAGAAGCTTTTGAGATGTTCAAGGTTTTCAAAAACCAAGTTGAGAATAAAACAGGAAAAAGGATTAAATGTTTAAGATCAGATAGAGGAGAGTTCATTTCAGAGGATTTTACAAAGTACTATGAAAAATATGGTATTAGGAGACAGTTTTCAGCAGCCAAGACACCTCAACAAAATGGTGTGGTAGAAAGAAATAAAAAGACAATATAGAAAATGGCACGGACTATGTTGACTGAGAGCAAAGTAGCAGACATATTTTAGAAAGAGGCAGTCCATACTGTGATATACATCCAAAATAGGTGCATGTTGAGGATGCATGAAAGCAAAACTCCTTATGAGTTGTGGTTCGGTAAAAATGCAATAGTAAGATACTTTAAAGTTTTTGACAGCAAGTGTTACATCAAAAGAACTGAAGAAAACCTTGGTAAGTTTGAAGATAGAGCGGATGAAGGTATTTTTCTTTGCTATTCATCAAAAAGCAAAGCTTACAAATGCTACAACAAGAGGCTAAGGAAAATTGTGGATAGTGTCGATGTTAAAGTTGATGAAGGTAGGGAACGAGTAATTAGCTATGAAGAGAACTACCCAATTTATGAAGAGGTTATTGAAGGAGATGAGAAAAAAGGAAACATAAAAGAAACAAAAAATTAACTCAGATGATTCAAACAATGATTCAGAAGTGGAAGAAAATAAGAAATTCAAAACAGGCAACTAACAGAAAGATCATCCTAGAGAGCAAATAATTGGAGACCCCATAGTTGGTGTTTAGAAAAGAAGAAGAGTAGCAAGTAACTAATATCTATTATCCAACATTGAGCCCAAAAATGTTGCTGACACAACAAATATGAAAGTTGGATGAAGGCAATAAATGAAAAATTAGATCAAATCGAGAAAAAAAAAACTTGGGAGTTAGTACCAAGACCTGCAAATAAAAATATAATCAGTATTAAATGGGTCTTTCGAAACAAATTGAATGAATACGAATAGGTAGTTAGGAAAAAAGCAAGATTGGTATGTAAAGGCTATGCACAAGTTGAAGGTATTGACTTTGAGGAAAACTTTGCACCTGTGGCTATACTAGAGGCAATTAGAATATTTCTGGCTTTAGCAGTTTACAAGAATTTCAAATTTTATCAAATGGATGTGAAATCAGCATTTTTGAATGGAAAACTTGAAGAAGAGGTTTATATTGAGCAGCCATATGGTTTCCAACTTGGTGATGATCCCAACTTGGTTTGCAAGTTGAAGAAAGCATTATATGGCTTAAAACAGGCACCTCGAGCATGGTATGCAAGGCTAGACAACTATCTTACTCAACAAGGGTTCAAGAAAGGTATGGTGGATAGTAATTTGTATGTCAAAACAGAAAATGGCCATCCTATTGTTATTGTTGTATACGCAGATGATATCATATTTGGTAGCAGCAAAGATGAGTCGTGTAAATATTTAGCAAATAAGATGGAGAAAGAATTTGAAATGTCAATTATTGGTGAACTTTTGTATTTCATCGGGTTGCAAGTTAATCAAAATGAGAAGGGCATATTTATTTCTCAAATTAAATAAATATTTACATTTAGGTCGATACTGTGATGATGTTCTAGTGTTACTTGGTATATTTTCTTTAGATATCAAAGCATTATTAGTCATCTCATGTTTGAATAAATTTTCCACTTCATACTCTTGAAAAACATTGACTAATTCATTAAAGTTTGTAGTCTTATTTAAAACTTGAAGTGAAGTGACTTAATATTTGTAACTTTTTGGAAGTGCTATTAATTTAACTTGGACAAGAAGTGTGTCTTCTACTTTTTCTCCTAGAGTTAATAGCTTAGACTTTAAATTTATTATCCTTCAAAGAAAGAGTTCTATACTCTCTCCACTATTAACATTTAATGAATACAATTGTGATTGCAAATGTAATATGGTTGCTTTGTTATTTTCTTCAAATATTTTGCATAATTTCTCCCAAGCAACTATTGAAGTCTTTGCTTCACTTATGTATGGTTTAATTTCATCAATTATCCCAAATGTAACTAACATAAGGGATTTTGTATCATTTTATTCAATTTTTTATTTTTCTCTTTCTTCTTCTAACTTGTCCTTTGTTACATTCCCTAATCCCAAAGTTTCTCAAGAATGATAATTGATTTCTTTTTATTTTCCTATGATGCAAAATTTTGTTCTTTCAGAAGTTGTGATTTAGAAATAAAATTCTTACTATTTGATATAATGGAACTCATTTAAATTTCAATTAATAGTCAATGATCTACTTATAACTCCCAAATTATCAATTTTAAACTTAAATCAAGCAAGTTTCAAATTCAATCTTCTTATAACTCCTAAATTTAATTTTTAATTTCAATATTTGATCAATTTAATTAATCAAATTTAATTAATTTCTTAATCCTCCAATTTTTGTATTCACCTTTAAATATTATCTTCACTCTATTTCATTCTAATTCAATATCTTATGCCCTTATGACTCCAAATTATTAAAATAGCTCTTATAATAAAATAGTATAACTCAACGGGTCTGAGGGCATGCAACTATCATTCAAGGGATAAGAGTAGAAGTTAGGATTAGATTTGGTATGTTGAGGTGGAAGAATGAGTTTTCAAGGTTAGATTTGACACCAATGGACGGTGAAAGGGAGTTTAAAGTTGGGAATCTTAGATATTGGTGGAGATAAGACAAAAGCTTTGGAAGGTAGAAGCACTACCAATACTACTAAGGTAGCGTAAATGCTAGATGGTCATTAGAGGTCCAAATAGGTTTGAAATGATAAAATTTGAAATATTTTTCCAAGGCACCCAAGCAAAAGTCTCACTAGCGTTATCACTCCCTCGATGCTATCGACTTTGCAATATCATTGGAAGGTGTTGTTTTCTCATAGTTAAAGATATTGATTGTTATATGAGTATAGGCTTATATATACTCATTGAAAAGCTCTTTTCAAGTCCATTCTATTAGAATTATTTGTTTATAGTTTTTTGAAGACTCATAATGGATATTAATGTCCCAAATATTCTATTACCTAAATATCATTTGTTGAAAGGTGACAACTACCTGATGTTATTGCTTTTGGAGTAATAAATGATTCAAATTTGGGAATTCAAAAGGTTGATTCAATTTGGCTAAATAGAAGGTTGATTTATGAAGGGAATTGTAGCATAGATGATTAGCCCTATATAAAATTAGGTGTCTATAAGATGCATAGGATCATATTCTCAAATACAAATAGAACAAGGTTGTTGCAAAGAGTCATCATTGTGTTCATATAGAGCATTCAAATAATTTTACAGATTGTCATCTTTATGATCTAGACAAGTGTCATATCATTATTCGACATGATGTGATATCTAATAAGGTAATTTAATTAGATCCTTTTAGCCCACTTCCCATCCTTTTGGAAAATTAGTGCATCCTAACTTCATGTTCTTATATTCCATTAGAGGTTCCTATTTTTTGTAATTTTTTATATGGGATTAAAATAACCCTTATCTATTGTACATCATGATCACATGGTGGTATTACAAAAACTTGGCTAATATGCATGTATCACTTGGCCAGATTCAAACTTGGTTCTCCTCCTTGAAAGTATAGGAATTTAACTAGTTGAGATAATGTTATTTGATCCTTTAGAGGTTATTTTTGCTTCTTCTTATCCTTTAGATGCTCTTATTGATTCTACTATAATATTTTAATTCTTAGCCAATCAATTCTTGTCCTTTAGTAGGTCCTCGTAATATGGTAATTTTAATTCTAGAATTTCCATAAATATATGTTCTAGCTATGGACCCTGATTTTATGAGCTTGGTCCTCTTATGCATTATGTGATGGTGCTAGATGTGAAAATTGATGGTGAGAATGTGTTGGATGCTTTAGTTTCTTCTTTTTATAATTTTTTCATCTATGATGTACCATAGTCTTCGATGGACCATTTTATACCCAAGTGGGCTTAGACCATACTTTAGGATGATTAGCCCACTCTCTCTTAGGATTATCATCAAAATTTCCCATCTTGAGCCTTAGTATTGAATATTGATAATTCTAGAGATTAAATCACTTATTCCTAGGTTAAGGGGTGTATGAAGTGGGATGATGACATGTTGATAGTGTATGATTCATTGACAAAGAATCCACAATTGAATCTTATTCGTTTGTTAGATGACAAGGACATTGATGTATGTAATTAGATCCACAAGACCAATTATATATCTAGTGGTTAGGTGGATAAGCATATGGAATGCCTTTTTGGTAAGGGGTTCTCTCAGGTGGAGGGAATATCTTTTTCAAAGGCTTAATATTATTGCATATATGGACTATGTTAGGATTACTATCTATTTTCATTTTCTATGGATGGAAAGTACATTAGATGGATATACAAGTTTATTTCATCATAGGGATATTCAAGAGATTTGTATGTGAAAAGCACATTGTGATAACATTGATGGATATTATCCCTTGGTTTTCCATCTTTAAAAGACCTTATATGGTTTTAAGTGAACTACTTTTTTCTGGTATAAAAGAATTCATTCCTTATTCCTCATTTGTGCAATTTAGTAGCTGTTGTAGAACATGATGTCTACATCAACCACTAGGATGGATAGATTTTGGTGATTGTATTTTGTATTGATGGTCTTCTCAACATGGGAATCTCAACACCATTGATCTACGAGATGAAGTCACAACTTCATGGAACTTTTGAGATGATATATTTAGACCTTCTTAATTACTTTTGGTGATTTAGCTTAATCAAATAGTCTATAATATCACTATTTATCATACCAAGTATACCTTGGACATTCTACATGGTTTTTGTTAGAGAAGCATAAACCTGATAGGAATCTCTTTGCTTATAGCTTGAAGAATCAAGTGATTGTACTACACTAGTGGTAGATGACATCCTATACTAGTTATTTGTTAAGGGATTTCATCTCACCCATACTTGACCAAAAATTGTATTTATTGTAAGTTAATATTCCATGTATATGAAAGCACCTTATGAGAGAGACTCAATAGTGGCTGGATAGATATTGCAATACATCATAGGTCACTACACCAGAAAAGGGATTTAATGGTGGTTGAATTAAGGCAGTTTTTTACGATTGTAAAAAACCACCCTAATAGACCCTAAGAGGGCGGTTATAAACCACTATCTTAGGTTAATCATCCTCTTAGGACTAAGATGATGGTTATAAACCACCATCATAGGGATAAACATTCCTTTGATTAGTAGTTTAAAATAAAATTCTTACAAATGAGAGTTTGCAAACAAAAGGATATCATAAAGCTTTTAAGTGCATATTTTATAAAAAGGATATAAAATTTTTAGATTATTACTTCATTGTCCCTTTGCTTACACCATTTAGGGCTAAATTTTTAAAAGAATAAGAATATATTAAGTAGCTTCATGAACATTAAAAGATTGAAATTATCAATAACATATTGGATTAAATCTAAAATATTATATACATCTGTGGAGGCTCGGTCTTTCTAGTTTGAATAGAATAAAATAATAGAGTGATGAAAGGCCACATGATTTCTAGTCATGTGTTATAACTATTTCTACCAATTCTTGGAGATGCAGGGTATCGAACCTTGTACCTCTTGCATGCAAAGTGAGCGCTCTACCATTTGAGCTACAACTACTTTGAGTATCGTAATCAACTAGATAAATACTTGTTCACTATTACCCATGAAAATAAAATGCAAAATAAACATTGTAGCTCACTTCAAGAGAATTTGATTTCCTCACTCATATTAAGTTGATTTAAATAAATCGTTCAATTTAATATTTTTTTAGGATACATAGCTTTACTAATATTAAGTCGATTTAAATAATATAGGGTAATTAATAACTTCTCTTCATTTTTTACTATCAGAATTGGGTTCAAATCCTTGGAGCTACCTCTATAATCCCTACCTCACCTCATTATTAGAAACCTGACATGAGGGAGACCACTGATGACTTAGGAATGAAATTGTCATTGTTAGGTTGGTGTGCACTCAATGAAGTTAGGATAGTCTACTACCTTTACCCCAAGAAAGGTTTTCCTCGAAGGTTTGAGCCTGGTTTTCCTCTTGGTGAATACCAAAACTTACCAATCCACCAACCTTAGGAACTAGAAAAGCTTTTTTTGGGAAGGTGGTGTAGGGTACCTCTAAAATCTCACTCACTAAGGAGTGAAAAACTCTAACTATATCATAATTTTCCTCTTACGAGGATATGGCATATGTTTTATTGAAAGGTCCTTGGTTTTTTGGGAAGAAGGTTTTTTTTAGGAAATGGTAGCGAGGGTTTAATACAAAATCTAAAAATATCAATCTTACCCCTATTTGGGTGCACCTTTTGGGCTTACCTATCAAGTACTAGGATGAGGACATAATAAAGGGTATATCCAAATCTATGGGTCAATTTATTAGTTTTGACTTGGCTACAAAATCTTGGAGCAAAATGATCTATGCATGTTTCTAAAATACAAATTTGGAGAAACCTCTTCCTTCATCTATACTATTAAAATCCAAGGTGAGAACTTGGACTCAAAATATTGAGTACAATAACTTTGGCCCTATGTAGAAATTGTAACCAAGCGATTCATATCTAGAGTAGTTATCTGGTTAAGTAATCCAAAGTCATGAATGTGTGGGAAAGGCTAGATCCTCTTGAGAAGAACAATGGAACAGAGGGTCAAACTATTATCTCATCATTTTCTAATAAGGGATAACCATCGACTCAAAGATCAATAGTGGAAATGAATAGCTTCCAAGTGTTAGCCAAGCTTGAGGAAGGAGAGATTATGGAAAATGAAGGCTTGCAAAGGGAAGATTTTGAGGTAAAAAAGGGAGATAAAGAGATGGGTTCTCTGCTCTAGGTGAATGGCACGAGTTTGAACATGACCAATCAAGAAGAGCTCCACAATATCATAGAGGAAGAAATTCTAGAACAAAGAGCTAAGGTGGAAATGAGGCTCCCTTTGGGATGTGGAGAAGACTATTTTACAACAGGGGGAGAAGTTGAACCAAATAGAAATAGTGACCCCGGGAGCTAGTTTAGGGGGTTGTCTTTAGAAGGAAAAGAAAGGGAGGAGTGCCAATGATGGTAAGATGGAGGTAGTTGAAGTCCCCCAAAATTATTTGACCATGGATAATGGGGAGGAGCTTAGGGATCAAGATATTGGGTTGACAAAGAAAGGAAAAGAGAAAGTCCCAAGAATGAGACTAAAGTGATAAGCTAAAAAGGCAATCGATGTTGAGAAAGAAAATAAAGTGGGTAGACCCTCAAACCATGAATTACAACAAGAGATGAAAAGGGGTGGCAGATGGCACCCAAGAAACTCTAAATCTTGGTGGGGTTAAAACCTCCAATAGGTCTAAAAAATGAAGTTGATATCATGGAATGCCAGGGGAATGAAAGCCCCTGCAACTCAATGGGTGATTAAGGACCTTAGGCATAATAATCGTCCAAAAAATTTATTGTTTCAAGAAACTAATTTTTTTGAGAAAAACATGCAATCTACAATGAAATTTATTTGGAATAATGCAGAGTGGGTAGCAAATGAAGCTACAAGATCCTCTAGGGGTATTTGGACCCTTTGGAATCCAAACACTTTATCAGGTGACTATATTAAGAAGAATGATAGGTTCATTTCAATTTTGTTCTATTCTACTATTTTTTATTTCTCTTAGATTATTACAAATGTTTAGAAGAAGAGTCTGGGAGGGGTTGTTGGACCTTAGAAGGAGTTTATTGATAGCATGGAGGATTTTTCCCAAGTTGTTTCTTCTAGTGGTATGATGGATGTTGATTTAAAAGGGCAAAAATATATGTGGTCGAACAAAAGATTGGGCAAGGCTCTTATTCAAATTTGCCTTGATAGAGTGCTGGTCTCTTAGGATTGGTTTGCTAAATTTAGTAATGAATATTTTTGAAATTACTATATTCCCTTTGATTTCGCATTTTTGCTTTGAAGTTTGGGTTGTGCAATGCTATTAGTGTTATCTTGTGTTTTTCGGATCCTAGCTTTCCGATATTTAAGACTGTTTTGACCTTCTATATTATCTTGGCATTATCTTCTCTTTGTTTTGTTTTGTTGGCCTACTTCTCTGGTTGTTTTATGTTGGGCCTTTGGTTTTTCTTAGTTTTTTCATGCTCGGTTAAGGTAGCTTCCTTGTAAAAGGGTCGAGGCCCTTTCAAAACCCTATTTTTCACGTTATAAAATAAAGAGAGGGATAACGGAATATAGTTGATAATCTTGTTAGACATGAACACCTACCAATTACAAAATTTTCTATAAAGCATAGTGTACAATGTGCTAGTTCCAAATTCATCATCACATGTTTGAAATGGATGGGCATCTAGCATAGGCATTATGTTCCTTATTGTGTGGTCATTCTCCTGAAACGCTTGCAAACATCTTCTACATTTTATTCTAAAAATCTCAAACTATTAGTGCTAAATGAAACCTATACAACATTCACCAACATTTCATGTAGGGTGTCCTCATCTAAAATAGTAGATGTAGAATTGATTATATTATTGATTTCTTTTTATTTGTCCATCAAACTAGGTTCTTGAAATAATAAAGGGAAGAGATTATGAATATTCAAAAATAAGTATGAGTTAAAGGTCATTAGGATAGGTGCCTCATGACCTCCTCAACAATATTTTCATTTACTCTAACCCTGAGCGGCCGGTATTCTCCATCTCACAATAAGCTATTAAGAGCAGTTCTTATGGTTTGAACCTTACGCTTGCCACTTACTAAAAGCAGTGGTTGTAACCAACTCCCCTATATAACCAAAAAAAAATCACAGTTAGTAAGAAACAAATTATGATTTCTAAAATTTTACTAAAATAAATAAAAAAATTGTGTATATTATATAAATATGCAAGACATGTACCTCTTTTAAGGTGTCAATTGTGTGATGGACGCTCAAACTTCATTGAACATTTGATTTAGGTTAGTTCTTCTGGTTTAAATTTTTTAATTAAGATTAAAAAAAAAAAAAACGATGGTTTAAACTGTCAATACAAACTAAGGTTTTTTTTAACGAATCTCTTGTACCGTACAGCTATTACGAATGATCTAAATGCGCTGCCTTCGGTCACAAAACACTACACGGAACTTTGATGTGCTTGCTCGCATTTGCTCCGTTATCGAAGCGTTGTTTTAGACAAGGAATCTTTCATTTTTCGTATTATTTTCTTTCGCCTAAATTTTCGGCTTATCGGAATCTACGTTAATAGTGCATGAACTTGAATCGTAAAGTAACCCGTTAGATTCTCTCACGTGTGATAATTCATAACGAAAATCACTAATTTAGCTATTAAAGGAAATAATCAGAAACGTGTGGTTGTCGTCTTTTCTAATATCATAGGTTTAACGTATTGGAGCTACTGTCAAGAATATATATATGAATGATAATTTAAGTTTGAAATCCGGCCTTGTCTCATATGGGTCGTTGCTTATTGCTTGTTACGCTAGTATTCATTTTATAAGAAGAAAAGAAGGGTAAATCCGGCCTTGTCTCATATGGGTGGTTGCTTATTGCTTGTTACGCTAGTATTTATTTTATAAGAAGAAAAGAAGGGTAAAAGAACATGTACATTGCCGTTTTATTATTATTATTATTATTTTTATTTTAGATGATGGAATTGGTAACCTTCAAGATTTTGTTCATTTTTTTTTTATGATTGCGCATTAAAATTTGGGTAAAAAGAAGAGGTTTACAATGAACTAGCACTTTCTTCCTATTGTTAATAGTATTTCTGGTAACTTATAACATAAGTTTTGAGAAATATTCTATTGAAAGTTAATTTTTAGACAGTGGAAGAAAATTTTACAATAGATAAATTTGATGTCTTTTTAAGATGATCATGTTGTTATATAACTTGGTTAACAAATGGTAAGGTTTAAATCCTAATTCTATATGATAGTTTTTTGTGGTAGCTTTAGTATGATAATTTTAGATAAAATTTGTTTATAGTAGTTTTACAAGACAACTCAAAACAATAGCTTTAGACGGTAGTTCTAGCTAAAAACTTTAGATGATAGGTCTAGATGGCAAATCTAAATGATTGCTCCAAATAACAACTTTAGATGACAAATTTAAATGTAGCTTCAGATAGATAGTAGTTCTGGATGATAACTCCATATGATAACTCTAGACAATAGCTTTAGACAAAATTTCTAAATGACAACTTCATATGTAACTTTAGACAAAAACTCTAGGCACTAACTTTAGATGACTCAATATATTTTCATATGATACATTTCTTGTACCAAACAATAACATTTTTTTAATTTTATTTTTATTTTTTTAGAGTGGTAACAATCAATTTTGTTATAACAACTCTTCTAGCATAACTCTACATCTCAATGCTTACAACACCTACAAATCTTTTTTCTTCTTTAATTGGTAAAGTTTTCTCTTCTCCTCCTTTTTGGACTCCCTAGGAGTAACACATATATAGTCTTCACTCACATTATAAACATGGAAACACACTATTATAAGCAACTCTCGTGTGAACATAAATACACATGATCATTCATAGGTACATACATAAATAAGAACACACTATGCTATCCATACATAATACCATGAAGGAGATAACTCACATAGCTAAACGGGGTCTATGTCCAATCATATATTCTTTTATAATTACAATTCACAGTGAGAAAATGGATCCAGCGGAAATGCTAACATATAGTAACTGCGAGGGTGTGAGAAAGATGGGTCCTTGGGCAGCCATTCCCACCTCTTGCTCACCAAATTAAATCTCAACACACGAGGATTTAAGTGACTCGTTATGCACACCCAATCCCCCACACCACAACATATAATTCGATCTCTTGCACAGTGTAGTTGTTTTGCATGATCCAAGTGCGCCGCCGGCGGTCAGAAAATAGAAGTTGAAGCAAATTATTACACGGAACTCCTGTGTATTTTCACATGTTTTGTTCCATTAGTAATTTATTTATTATTAAATTAACTAATAAATTATTATCAGTAGTTTTATGGTTAAGTTATATGAAAAATAATAGTATTGTTTATTTAATATATGGTTTTCAATAACCTTTATCAAAATTTAAATTTAACATATTTATTTAAAATTTTAAAATCTCCAATATTAATTTTTAAAAAATAAATTAATTATTAATATATTGATCACTCTCTAAAAATATATACTTTTATATTAAAAGATCTAAACTTAATTTTAAAATAAAATTAATATAAATTAATAAATATATATTAAATAAATAATAATTTCTTATAAATAATTTTATATTATATTTAAAAAATATCCTTATAAATTAATTGTAAATATTAATTTAACTTTTATTTTATTCTTATTAAATCTACAACCTCATAAACCTTGAAGAAAACTTTTTTTTATTACCTAATAATCTTCCATTTTTCATTTCCTTTGGCTCTTCGGAATCTAAGTTCAAGTGCATGCACTTGAGTCGTGATAGATATAACCCTGTGCATTACGTGACATTCTATAATGGTAGTTGAGCGTTACCTTCTGAAAATCGCTATTAAAATTTGGCGTTCTCTTCTGAATGTCTTTTAACGTATTGTCGCCTGATTTATTCGTCGCTATTGGCAGCCTGTCACAGCGAAGGACCGTCCAATTCTCTCTTAATCGATGGGAAAATTTACAAGCGGTATAATCTTAATTATTTTTATTTTTATTTTATTTTTTATTTTTTAAAGAATTCATGTTTGAATCTTACTAAAGGATACATAAAAAAAATATTCAAGTAAGTTTTATTGTAATATTATTATGTGATGATGCTTAATACAAGTGGAACCTATTCCAATTTCATAACCTATTAAAAAAATCTCAAATCTTAATGAAAATTACCTTTACAATCTAAAATATAACATACAATTTTCAAATATTTTCATATATAAATTCACTACGAAAAAAACATAAAAATCCATTTCAATCTCATATAACCTATTAAAATAAATCTCAAACTTTAATTAAAATTATAACAAAGAAATTTCAAATATTTTCATATATAAGTCCACTATGAAAATACAATCATTGTTTTGAATGGAGAGATACACAATTGTTTTGTCCAATTATTAGGCAGTTATGGAGTCCTTTAAAAATATTTTATATACTATATAGTTTATTATTTAATTATTAACTATTTTCATTCTTTCTTCCTTGGAGCTTTTATTGTTTAATTATTAGTTATTTTATTGCATCCCTTCTTCGTTGGAGCTCTGGAAGAGAAAACTATGACATGAGTAGACGAAGTGCTTTTTGGTTGCTACAGAATTGAAGATAAGATTGTTGTCCCAAGAGAGCCCAATGGAAATACCTTTGGATCCTTTTTTAGAAAGATTGAGTTTTGTTTCAAATTTATTGAAGGAAAAATATCACACAGAGACTAAAGAAGCACAAAAAACTAATGGGAACACCTTCGGATCCTCTTTTAGAAAGATAGAATTTTGTTTCAAATTTGTTGAAGGAAAAATCTCCAACAAAGACTGAAGAAGAACACAAAAATGTATTAAAAATACTTTTTACAACTGTTGGAAAAGATCAACATCTCAAAGAGTCAATGGATGTTTACCACAGTCAAAATCAAGGCCAAATATTATCATTGAGTAGATGATGGTAGAAGAAACAGTCTTATATAGAGCTAATCATGATCTGATATGTAAATTCATGGGTATTCACTCTACCTTGAATTTTTTGCATTCTTAGGTTTGACAAAACTAGGAGCCTCTTGGTGAGTATTCTTTGTGGTTTATTCGTAATGGATATTTTATTGTTAGTTTTCCTCACTTGCCAAGAGAAAAAGGGCTTTCGAATCGAAAAAGAGGAATCATGGTCTAACAGGATTATTTGTTTAGCTCTAGAGAGTGGGATTTGAACCCAATGCTATCTCAGTTTGAATCCATTTCTATGCACTTCCAATGGAGTTCTGGAGTGAGCAAGTATTGGAAATCGTTAATAATTCCCTTGGAATATATTTGGATGTTTCTAAAGATACAATGGAAGGAAGCACAACCATTTATGCTAGATTATGCATGGGAATGGATCTCAGCTAGCCTTTGCCAATAAAGGTTGAACTTGAAATTGCAGGATTCGATAATTGGATTATGAGGCATTGCCCTTCAGATGTAGAGTTTACCACAAATATTGGCATTTGGCCCGGTCCTTCCCAAATAATATGAACACAAAAATGGAGGCTTCTATAGAAATATCAAATCTTCCTAAGGAGGGTAAGTCAAAAGTCAATAAAGAAACAACCAATATTTCTTAGGGTGAAGAAGCACAGAGATATGATTTTGAAAAACCCAAAAGAAGGAGAAGGAAAAAGAAAAAATATGACAAAGAGCAAACCCCCAACTCAAGTCCTCAAATAGGTATGAGATCTTCAAGATACTAGTGGACTAGGAAGAAGAAAAATTCATGGAAGGAGCGTATGGGAATAATAAAAATAGTAATTACCTTGTTCAAGCCCCTCTTTCACCTCCTCGTATCCTAGAGTAGGTAATAGAGTGCAGTGAGTTACCACAACCAAATATTACAAGGGAATTGATAGTGCATAACCAAGGGTAGTCGATAATAAAGTATGTCATCATGGGTATAGCAGAAAAGAATAGACAAAAGCCAACTCTAGGGATAAATCAGGTGGAAAAGAGATAAGCTCTCAAGAAGTGGGTAGAAAGTAAAATAAGGAATTGATAGCAATTTAAGGAGACAAACTGATCACTAGGAAATTGGTGGTGCCAATAGACTCTTACTGGTCTCAAGGTAATCAATGATTATGTAATCATGGAATATTAGGGGTTTAAATAGTAGAACTAAGGTTATGCATAAGGGTTTGGCCCTAAAATGTATTTATAAAAATGGAGCGAATTAGTTTCAAAATCCAAAATTCTTTATAATTTCAAGGTAAAAAGGTCCCCTATTATTAGGGGTAATATTGGAGATTTAAATGTAAAATGGTATAATTATATAAAATTAGGGCGAATCTATCCCAAAAAAATTACACCCAAAATTTTTGGGCTAATGGGCCTTGGTCAAGGTCCCCAATAGTAGCCATTTCTAAATTTCAAAAATATAAATATTCATTAATTAATGATGATTAGTCATTATGCATAACCATGAGTAGAACCTATCAATCTAATGTTAAAGACTCTTAGAAAAAGTAAAACATTTTTTTTTCTTATTCAAGAGATAAAAATATCTTTGGATCTTATGTGTAAATTACTCAATAGAATTTAGAGGGATTTTGGTCATATGGAATGGCTTCCCAAGGGGTCTCGGGGGAGATAGTTACCTTTTGGAACTCTCTTGAATTGACGATAATAGAACATATAGCTTGGAGGGCGTCCTCACATCACATTTTAAGAAAAATGTGATAGCTAAGTAGGTTTTAATCACAAATTTTTATGGGGCTCAAAACCTAGATGGTCAAATTCATCAATGGAAAGTAGTGCATAGTATGAGAGTCTCGATGGAGGAATTAGACTGGATTATTGCTAGGGATTTTAATGCTAAATTATCATCTAGAGATCATGAAGAGGGAATCCCAATTTTGGATCTAGGGGATCAACTTATGATTGCCCAATTACATGCATTACACTTGGTGGATATTAAATATCCTAGAATGAACTATACTTGGACTAATAAGAAGAGGGAGTCACATAGTAGGAAGGTGAAGTTAGATCATTTTTTGGTTTTAGAGGAGGCATTTGTGAAATGGAATCTAAAATTTTAGATTTTGGAGGGTCCAATTTTGGATCACTTCCTCATTCTTTTGGAAGGGGGGGTCAAGATAGGGCAACATCACAAACCATTCAAATTTGAATTTTTTGTTGCTACAAAAAGAGGAACTTCAAAAGAAAATTCCATAGTGGTGGGAAGAGGGACGTTTGGCATATAAGACACCAATGTTTAGATTCCATAAGCAACTTCATTATGTCAAGGACCAACTGAAACAATGGAGGTGATCTAACAAGACAAACTTCCAGGTACAAAGAGACCCATTGGTGGCTAGATGGGATGAATTTCAAAAACACTCTAGGGAAGGAACAATTATAGAGAAAATCAAATTATTAGAGTTATAAGGTTGATTTATAATATTTTATTATAAGGTTATTTTAATAATTTGGAGTCATAAGGGCATAAGACATTAAATTTGAATGAAAAAAGAGTGAGAATTTTTTAAAGATTAATTAAAAAATTGGAGGGAAAAGGAATTAAATGAATTGATCGAAGATTGAAATTACAAATTAATTTGGGATTTATAAGTAGATAATTGATTATTGATTGAAATTTGAACTTTAAATGAGTTCCATTATGTCAAATAGTAAGAATTTTCTTTCTGAATCACAAATTTTGAAAGAAAAAAAATTTGCATCATGGAAAAGAAAAATTAAATCAATTCTCATTGTTGAGAAACTTTGGGATATAGTGAATGAAACAAAGGATAAGCTAGAAGAAGAAAGAGAAAAACAAAAATTTGAAGAAAATGATGCAAAATCCCTTATGTTAATTACATTTGGGATAATTTATGAAATTCAACCATACATAAGTCAAACAAAAACATCAACAGTTGCTTGGGAGAAATTATGCAAAATATTTGAAAGAAAGAACAAATAAATCATCTTAAATTTGCAATCACAATTGTATTCATTAAAGGTTAATAATGGAGAGAGTATACAACTCTTTCTTCAAAGGATAGTTAATTTAAAGGCTAAGCTATTAACTTTGGAAGAAAAAGTAGAAGACAAGTTTCTTGTCCAAGTTACATTAAGAGCACTTCTAAAAAGTTACAAACATTTAATCACTTCACTTCAAGTTCTAAATAAGACTATAACCTTTGATGAATTCGTCAATATTATTCAAAAGTATGAAGTGGAGAATTTAGTCCAATATGAGATGACTAATAATGCTTTGATATTTAAAAAAATGTACCAAGTAACACTACAACATCATCACAATATTAGTCTAAATGAAAATAGAGATATTGTTGCATATGCAATAAAAAATATCATAATACAAAGATTTGTAGATACTATTCTTTGAATCAAGGAAATCAAATGAGTAGACCTTTTTAAAAAAGTAAACCAAGACAAGATTAGCCTATGTACCAATATGAACAACAATAACAACAACAATGATCAAGAGAAGAGAATCAAAAGGGTAATTTAGTCCAAGAAGTTCAAGAGGTTCAAGAGACAAAAGAAGCTAAAGAAGGAAATGAAATTAGAGCCCTTACAATAAGAATTTTAGTTGAATATCAAATTGAACATAATTGTGAAAAGGATGAAAATGAAGATCATCCAAAAATTATTAATGGCACTAAAGTTTCAAGTAACAAAATAAAAGTAGCAAAGAACAAGATTATATATATAAGAAAGAACACTTAGAGACAAAAAAATATGATCAACACCAAGACAAAGAAGAATAGATCAAAGAAAAAAAAGAATAAGATCAAAAAGGGAAAAATAAAGATAGTTGAAGACAAGGAAAGTCTAAATACAATGAAATATAGATTAGCAGGTCAGACCTAGAATCTCAAGCAATGCCAAAGCTAGAGGAGAAAAACAAAGACAAGAATAAAAGATTGAAGACGAAAGTCTTCAAAAACCAAATAAAGTAATATAGGATGTGTTGGATAATATCACATTATTTGGTAGATGCTAAAGTGCCTCCATGGTACCATTGTACATTTGTAGATATTATATTAGGGTGTGAGTTATTGGACTAGAGATTGTGATTTATATTTTCCCTAAAGTATGTGTCAATGTGTAGGATGAGTCCAAGTATCATGTAATAAAGTGTGCAGGTGTGTAATATGTGAGAGAGTGCAACATGTCATAAGAGTCATATGTAGGTGTCAATTATACAAGTGAAAAGTCACATAATATGTGATAAGATATAAATTCAAGAGACATGAGGGGGTTTTCATATGTGAGGAATAGGAAAGGGTGCATCTCTCGGATATGTAAGGAGAGCAATAGTCAAAGTATTGAAAGGTAACTTTAAGGTTATATTATAAAGAGAAAGCTCCATGTATTGTATCTAAAAATTATAACAAATATCTTGTATATTTGATCAATATTATTGTAAGTTTCTATAATGTAATATTGTTACTATTTTATAAATGATATATTAATTCATGTTGATCAAATATTTGTATGCATTAATATTTTGATTTATTAAGATATTGGGTATTGGGATTTGTGATTAAATCTAGCTAAAAATCCATCAGTGGTATTAGAGCCAAAGTGGCTAAAAGCTAGCATCAAAAGTTCTAGTATGAATTTGAATATTTGTGGAGAAATCTTAAAATACTGAAGAATAAATTTAGATATAGAGGCTCCAATTGATTTGGATACTGTTGATTATTGAGGGTGAGTTAAATAAGAGAAATTCTATATTTTGAATACAAATATTTGTTGCTTGGTTGAGATAATGAGGATTTTATCAGAATTTTTTTTGAAAGCTTGTTTTTATTTAATTATTGAAGAAAATCAAAAGGGCAATTTAGTCCAAGAAGTTCAAAATATTCAATAGGCAAAATAAGCTAAAGAAGGAAATGAAATTAAGTCCCTTACATCAATAATTTTAGTTGAAGATCAAATTGAATATAATTGTGAAAAGGATGAAAATGAAGATCATCCAAAAATTTCTAATGGCACTAATGTTTCAAGTAACAAAATAAAAGTAGAAAAAAACAAGACCATAGAAATAGGAAATACACTGAGAGACAATAGAAATGATCGAGACTAAAACACAGAAGAATAGAGAAAAGAAATAAAAGAAGATAAATAAGGAACAAAGAAAAAAATTGAAGACAAAGAAAGTCTAAATACTGTGAAAAATATGTTAGCAGGTTAAAGCCAAAACCTCAAGCAGTGATAGAGCTAGAGCAAAAAAACAAAAACAAGAATCAAAGATTGAAGACTAAAGTCTTCAAATACCAAATAATGTAATAAAAGTGGGTGTTGGAGAATATTACACTATTTTTTGGTAAATGCTAAAGTACCCCCATGGTACCATTGTACATTAGTAGATATTTTATTAGGGTGTAAGTAATTAAATTAGGGAGTGTGATTTATATTATCCTAAAGTATGTATAAATGTGTAGGATGATTCCAAGTGTCAAGTAATAAAGTGTGTAAGTGTGTAGAGTGTGAGTTTGCAAGTTCATGTAATAAAGTGTGCAAGTGTGTAATGTGTGAGAGAGTGTAATGTGTCATGTAATTAAGTCAAGAGTCACATGTAGTTGTTGAGTATACAAGTGAAGAGTTGCATAATATGTGGTAAGATGTAAAATAAAAGGACATAAAAGGTTTGTCATATGTGAGAAATAGGAAAGGATGCATCACCTGAATATGTGAGGAGAGCAATAGTCAAAGTATTAAAATATCACTTATAAGGTTATATTATGGATACAAAGCTCCACATGTCATATCTAAAAATTGTAACAGAGATCTTGTATATTTGATCAATGTTATTGTGAGTTTCTCTATTGAAATATTATTATTATTTAATGAATGATATATTGATTCATATTGATCAAATATTTGTATGCATTAATATTTTGATTGATTAAGATCATAGATATTGGGGCCTATGATTAAATTTGGCTAAAAAACCATCACCTGACAATTATGTATGTATCATTTAGTAAAATTCCAACTTGGATATCCTCCTAAAAAGTTGATGAATTTAAACATTTAAGCTCATGTCATCTAATGTTTTATTTTCTATTAATATAATTTTTTTTACATAGATATGTGTGTTCTTTTTCATTTATTTTCCCATGATTCCTATTTGCTTAACCTTGGCATGAAGATATAAAATGGCTTGTTATTAAGAGTTTATACTTTGCTCTATGTGATAAATAGAAATGGAATTTTGGGTTGCTTAAATACTTTAAGATTATTGGATTTCTCTTAGAAGTAATCAGATAATATCTTATATTCCTTGTGAAATATGGAAAATATAATTTTTATATCATTTTTTGGGTTTCTCATAGCTTTAGCTTGGATATACTTAAATATTTATTTTTGTTTGGATTTACTCATTATAGTGATAAGTTATATAAATGGAAGTGTGGGTATAATTTTTTTCTTCTACACCCACATCCTTTTTTGTAAAATATGATGCTTTTAAAGGAGTGTACCAAATTTTAAATGACATTGATGGTTGGGTAGAAGATATCAAGTAGCAGCAACAACAGTCATGGCTGAACCAAAGTAGTGGGTGGATAGTGTATGGAAGCAGGGTGAGTGATAAAGTGGGTGGACGATTTATCCTTGGACTTGAATGAAACTCTCCTAAAAGCCTGCCCACTTCTCAGGAAAAAAATTTCAAAAGGCCTGCCCACTTGTGGGGCAGACCTTTCAAGCGGATAGTGAGGGCAAAAAAATAATACAACCCCATCCTTAGGGAATATAGAAGCTCTTGCCCATCCATACGGGAGATGCAAAGCATAAAGTAGGTAGAATTTTGGAGAAATATCTACCCTCTTCCCCAGTACCCCCATAGGTAGAAATATTGATGAAGAAAATGTTTGACCATCACGCAAAGCTCCTACCATTACCCGTAATTAAAAAATGAAGATGTACACACTGCAAATTAGTCCAGGTACCTAACATCATATGTGGAAGTGGTTGGTTTGAGGTGTGTTGCTCCCAAGGTACTCCAATACTTGTCATGCACCACCCAACCAAAGGATCATTAGTCGAGGAAGAGAACAAGGTAGTTGAGAATTTATGAACTGGGCAAAAATATCAGAGGATCCAAAGAACCAGATCGAGTGATATGCATCTACCTCCTTCTAGAAGATTGATGCTATCCCAAGGAGCACTGTACTAGTGCAACACTTGTCAGCTATAAGAGTTGTCTTCCTACCTACCGCCATTAATGTCCAAATTTGAAATCAATGTAAATATACCTATAAATAGTGGAATGTTGGTTAATCCTGGGGTGGATATTTAGCCATTATAATGCATATATAAGATTTCACCACTGTGTAAATATAGACTTAGCACTGTTTTGTCTCCAATTTTTGCCTTCTTGTTTATGTTCATTGTGTGAATGTGCATTTTTGTTTTAGTTATTTGGGTGGGCTCATGTTATTTTTCTATTTGAATTTTGTGGGATTCCTTGAGTGACACAGGAATGTGTATTCATAAATATGGGTTTGGGATAATTTTTTTAAATCTGGTAGGATAGGGGTGCTCTAATTTTGTATATTGGATTTCATGCACCTAGCCTCTGGTTATGAAATTCACCCCCCACCCACCACTTAGTAGAGCTTGATGAAGGTATTGTTGGATAATTTGTTAGATGTTGTCTCTATGTTTTTTCTCGTGGTGCACAATTGCATAGGTCTTGATGCAGGTATACTCATCCTTATGATTTTTGGCTATCGCTATTTTTCCATTTCTTTCTCTCTTTCCCTTTTTCCCTTTCCCTACTTTATGATGTAGATAGATGAAACCACCCCAAGGAACCCACCTCCTCCGGAGATCATTCATCCTATACCAACATGATGGTTATTCTATGTTGTGTCATTGGTCTGCCCCCATCCTAGTGCATGGTGCTAGATTGACGACCAATAGTTTTTGGTGACTCCGCTAGGGAACTCATTGAGTTTTTGTGTTTTATAAAATTAGAGCTTGGTGACTCTCTCATTTGCCCATATCTGCTCAAAATAACCTAGTGACTTGGACTTCATGGCATGTCTAAATCATGAGATCAGTCATCTATTTGCACTAAAGATCCAAACATCATGAAGGACTTAAAGTATGATGAATAGTCTTGACATCGCTAATGGAGGTAGCATGTTAATATAGCAAATTTGTATCCATATATGATAAAAGAATTGGGACCTATGAATATTGGTGCCATGATGACTCAACCATGTTTTCCCCAATGGAATTACTTCAATCCATTGAACCTCCAATGTTGGCATGAGATTCCCAAGGGTACCTTGAAGTCCCTGATCAAATATAATGGCACCTTGGTAATTACTCAAGAACATATAGAATATGTCATTACACTAGCGCTCATTCATGGTATTATCCATGAAGATGTCATGGTCAAAATCTTGATCATATCTCTAGAAGGGATGGCATTTCTATGGTACCAAACCCTTGGTTAGAAGACTATCTGCTCATGGGTAAACTTGGTGGGAGCTCTGATCGATACATTTTAAGGCTCCATGGATCCCTTCCAAATCTTGATGCACCTCTCATTCATCAAGAGGGCACCTATAGAATCCATATTAGACTTCAATATTCAATTCGAGAAGAGCTAGATGAGGATTCCCTATCAGTATCAGGCATCACCTACCCAAGCTCACATGTACTATGTTCGAGGCCCTAAGCTTGAATATAGACCTCCTACTTATACAATCTAGGGAAAGGAGATTCGCTAAAATATTTTAGGAGGTCGTATGGGTAGAGCGACTCCTACTTCAAGCAAGAAAGACATATTCAATGAATCCACCCTCCCATTTACTTTTCCAACCACTATTGCTTCCCTCCCAACTGCACACTACCCACTATGGATGCCATCTTAAGTTGTGCAAGAGCTAGGGCTATATTTTACCAAAACACAAGGGGTGGATTCCATCTCGATCTCATGTGGGAGAAGTGCAAGCACCAACCTTGAAAATGATAACTTCAATGATTGCACCTTATTTTAGAAGATAGAGGATCCAAACCTAGGTAAAAATTCCACCACAAAGAGGAGGTATTTGTGCACCCTTTTTGTGTCTAGGGACATGACGAGGAGGAGCCAAGTCATCTCCATGATGGCTTAGCTGATCAACACCCAATTCTTAAGGATATCCCATTAGTAGTAGGTTAAATTAATGAATCTTGCATAAACAAGTGTGTAAGGATGGTGGAGGCGTATGAGGCTAGGATTTCATAGCAGGTGAATCCTAATGACTAGCAACATTGAAGTCCATTGCCAGAAAAACTAGTACGAAAGGATGGCTTCCACATGGCAAAATTCATTGCCACCCTAATCATCAATTGCATAGGTATTGGTTTGCATGATGATCTACCAATCCGTGAACACTTCATGGCTTGGATGGTATGGTAGTATCAACAAAACTACAAAAGACACCTCAAGTATAATGTAATATGGTTATATCACTACAGATTCATTGGATGATCTCCAAAGCAAATTGATGGTTGTGGCGTACCACTCACATCATAATTTTGTGTACATATGTCAACTGGTAAATAAAATTGATTAAGGAACTTTTATGGGTGACATCATCTTGTGCTTGGAATCTAGGAGAGGATCATTATAATGCTTTATTTTAAAATTCACTCATATTTTTATTGATTTTCATCATGATCCCACGCCCAATGGATCTAAGGCTCGAGATTCAGGCATATTTGCATGCAATCCCGTAAAATATATCCATTTTCTTTTTGAAAGCAACATCCACTCATATAATGGGGAAAATAGACTATAAAAGGCACCCTAAGGGGTAAAAGTAGCGTGACTTAAAAAAAACATGAAGCTAAAAATGGTGTTGTGACTGAAGATTCCTAGGAAGAGTGGAAATGAGCAAACGGGGTTCTTATGAGATTGCATCAAAAAGAGGTGTTGTGCCAGAACTAGAAAATGCCCTTGGAATTTTGTCTATTCTTGAATCCACCATGATCCTTTATGGGGTATGTTAACAAGAATGCAATCTATGAGGCGTCCCATGGATCACTTTCCCTTTTGTTTCTCTTTTTTTGTGCATCCTTTGCTTCCTTATCTTTCCTTAGTTTTATTTTGTTGCCAACCGATCAATTTGATGGTAGCTATCCTCTTACTTCTGCTACTTCCTGTGTTTCCCTCCCTCCCATAATTCCCTCTTGTTCTCTTTTCCTGGTTTTGCTTGTTGTTTCATCTTGCTGTCTCCCTTATTTTCTTCTCTTTCATCCTCTTTCCTCTCATTTCCCATTCACCTTTGTCCTTCTTCCTCCATTGTCTTGCAACTTTCCTTAGTTGTTTTTTTTGTGTCCTCACTATCACCTTTCCTCCTTTTATTGGATTTGTTTTAAGATGTAGTTTTCTAGGTCCTCCTTTCCTGTGAGGGAAAAGTTCCTGTGAGTCACCAAGGGTGTGGGTAAAATTTTATTCCTCTACACCCACATCCATTTTTTGTAAAAGGTGATGCTTCTAAATGAGTGCACCAAATTTTGAATAAAATTGATGGTCGAGTAGAAGATATCAAGTAGCATCAAAAATAGTCATGGGTGAACCAAAGTAGTGAGTGGATGGTGTATGGAAGTAGGGTGGGTGATAAATTGGGTGAAGGATATATCCTTGGCCTGGGTAGAACTCTCCTAAATCTTATCCATTTCTTGGGAAAAAAATTTCAAAAGGCCCATCCACTTGTGGGGTAAACCTTTCAAGCAAATAGCGAGGGCAAAAAAATCGTACCCTGCCCTTGGGGAAGATAGAAGCTCCTGCCCACCCTGGGTGAGATATGTAAAGCATAAATTAGGTGGAAGTCCAAAGAAATATCTTCCCTCTTCCCCAGTACCCCCATGGACGAAAATAGTGATGAAGAAAATGTCCACCCAACATGCAAAGCTCCTGCCATTGCTTGAAATTCAAAAATGAAGAAGTACACACTACTTCAGCAGTCTAGGTACATGAAATCATACATGGAAGTGGATGGTTTGAGGCACATTTATCCCAAGGTACTCCAATGCCTATCAAGAACCACCAAACCAGAGGATCGTTAATTGAGGAAGAGGATGAGGTAGTTGAGAATTTATGAACTGGGTAGAAATATTAGAGGATCCAAAGACCTAGATCAAGCAAGATGCATCTAATTCCTTATAGAATATTGACGCTATCCCAAGGGACATTGTACCAGTGTGGTGCTTGTTAGTTGCAAGAGTTGTCTTCCTTCCTAACACCATTAATGTCCAAATTTAAAATCAATATAAATATGCCTCTAAATAGTGGAATGTTGGTCATTCTTGGGGTGGCTCTTTAGCCATTATAATTCATATGTAAGGTTTCACCACTATGTAAATATAGACTCAACACTATTTGGTCTTTGATTTTTATCTTCTTGTTTTTGTTCATTGTGTGAATGTTTATTTCTATTTTAGTTATCTAGGTTGGCTCATCTTATTTTGCTATCTAGATTTGGTGGGATTCACTGAGTGATACAAGAGTGTGTACTCATAAATACAAGTTTAGGGCTTATTTCTATTAAAGTTGATAGGATAGGAGCACTCTAATTTTGTATCCTAGATTTCATGCACCTAGCCTCTGGTTCTAGAATTCACTCCCTGCCCACCGCTTAGTAGAGCTTTATGAAGATAATATTGGCTGATCTGTTAGGTGTTGTCTTTGTGTTTCTACCTGTGGTGTACTTCCTCCATAGTTCTTTACATGGCTATACCTATCCTTGTGAGTTCTGGATACAACCATTTTTCCATTTCTTTCCCTCTATTTTTCTTTTTCCCTTTCCCTACTCTATGATGTAGATAGATGAAACCATCTTGAGTAACCATCCTCCTACAAATATCATCTGCTCCATCAGGATGTGTTGACCATTCTATGTTGTGTCGTTGTTCTGTCCCCTGCCTTTGTGTGTGGTGTTGGATTGGCGATCAATAGGAAGGTTTCACTAATTTGCAATAATAATTTTGTTTAGAGGAGTATGACCATTATGTTCTAAATTTAATGTTTGGACCCTTTGCCATTAGCCATTATAATTAAAACTTAAAATTTCTACATTACCTCTCATATCTTTAGAATTTTGAAGCATAATAAATGGATGAGAACATATTCCTAAGTTTCCAATTATTTCCACATTCATATTAGAGCATTTGCCCTGGTAATACCTTCCAAAAGGAATAATTATAAATATTTTAGCTTGTATTACAACATTGATATAGAAAAATATTACTACTTAGAAAGATTTGATAAATTTTTTCTATATAACTTCTCAAACTATTTTTGTGGAGTCTTAACTATCAAGACAATTACTAATCCAAAGACTAGAATATGAAACAAAATAATTATGCAATGGTAATACTTATCACTAATTGTCTCACTTAGACCAATAATATATGAAATGACATTATATTACTATCCATGAATGACCAAAATTGATCAATATGTCAATGGGACTTACAATTTTCAAGCAACTAAGCATTTTATAGGATGGATATAGGCATTGTGATTTTTGTGGTATGTATGGGAAGGTATTTGGCTTGCCCTCCTACTTAATCCACTCAAATTTTCATCATAGGTATCTTCTTGTCCTGATAAATCATATTACACTTTGTATTCCAAACTACTTTTAGGGTATACTATTACGGTTTTGGGAATTAGGTATTTTAAGAGTTGAGATTAAAATATTAGTTTACTGGATTTGAAACTTTTAGTAAATTGTGCTTTTGGGAATTATGGGGATCATGTGGCTTTGCCATATTTCCCTCCTACTACAAATGTTTCACTTAAATTTTTCATACTGATCTAAAAGCAACTTTCAAATAAGTTTTATATGATATGTTAAAAATAAATTCAATAACTTCCATGTTGTTGTTCCATAGGTGTCTAAATCCTTATAGTTGTATAAAATGAGGTAGGCATAGTATTTTATGTGGCCTTTGTGACAAGGCATGTGACGCTATACATCTATCATAAATAATAGCATACACATCCTAGGTGGTAAGTGTCCATATAGTGCCAATCAATAATTCATACCTCACAAAATCATATCTTATTTTACTTTGAATTTGTCAAGTTAAATTATGCAAACCTAAGTAATTTAAAATAAAATAATATTGATAACAATGGTTAGCTAAATATTAATATAAATATTTATAATATTAATTATTAAATGCAATATCAACTAATCTAAATGTAATATCATCTATGATAGCAAAATAAATTATTCCTAGAGAACACAATTTAAACTATGGATCATTAACTTAGTGAGGTGCAAGGTCTTACCTTAAAGACATTGCAATATATTCAAGAATCACATCTTGGAAGGTTTTCTCAATATAAAAATAAACATGTAGAAGTGCAACTAATAATGATAAATATAAAATCATTGATCCAAATAATCTACATATTGAAAGGCAAATTTGCTTTAGAAAAAATGTTTAAGCCAATTGTTTTCATATTTATAATATTAGGAATAAGAATGTCCAAATTCAACATTATGTCACAAAGGCACACTTGAAAAATGAACTTTATGTTGAAAATATGTCATCGATGTGGTTGGAATTAAGATGTCATCATCTACTTGCATAAACAAAACAATAAAATTTGGGTAGTTAGTTATGTTTTTAAATAATTAAATATCTATCTAATACAAATGTGAATCAATGCAAACTAATGAAAAATATGGAAAATCACATGAAATAATGTCATAAAATACAATAAAGATGGTATTGATTTGAAAAATATACATAATTGTGCACAATGTGGTTAAATATAATTTAGGGGAGCCACCAATTAAGTAACCAATTATTATATGCAACCAACATTTGTATTACATAGGGAAGGGAAACCATGTCACATTTATGGGTTCATGAAATTTGGACAAGATGAAGGATGCATGACACACACTTTTCTAAGGGGTGTTTAAGGATCCTTGAAAATTTATCAAACATTGAGTGTATACTTACCGCTTGGAAGTTGTATGTTACTACAAAGAATAGATGTGTTGTCACATATTTTATTGCATAGGCCATACAAAAATACATCCTAGCTCCATTCATAAATAATGTAGAATGTTGAATTTTAAAGGGTTATTTCGGAATTATAGTGGATCAAAAATACTTAACAAATCTATGAGACATTGATTTGCATGATCAATTTGAAGGGGGTAATCTTGGCTCTAGTAACTATGAACATGATATCTATAGCAACTACAATTTTCAAATTTGTGTCTCTAAATTTGTGTATAAAATGTGAAAGTATGGCCATTACAAGCTAAAGAAAGGATACAAAACTACTAGAAGAATCAAATCCATGACACTACAAATATAAATAACCCTTACATAAATGGGAGCTTGTTAAATGTAATAAACATGGAATAAAATCAACTACTCATGAAGAGGGTATTTAAATCATGAATGTTTTATTTTTTAATAATCCCCTATGTTGATTGAGAATCTATAAGATCTTATTTGAAGTAAGAATATGGTAGATTCAATATATATCAACCCTCTAATACAAATATGTAGAAAATTACATATACAATAATCATCATTCCATTTAGAAATATTAGGACTTATTACATTATAGCCCATGTGAAGTGGCATGTGGTATAACCACCCTTCACAAAACAAAACATGTATTATAGTATAATGTAGTTACAAGTTTTTTTAAAGGATTGTTATACCTCAAATAGGCATTCTATGTACTTAAATACTCATTTTTATATAATGCAAATCAATTGAAGCAGGGTTATGCATAAGGGGTTGGACTTGAAATGTATTTGTAAAAAAAATGGTGAATCCTAATCTAAATAAAGGCGAATCATGGTGAATCATAAGAAAATAAAATCAATCATCTTCACTTCAAAAATTTGGGGCATTTGAATTCCTAAAAATTAAGGTCATATTTGGGGTAAATTTTGACCTATTAAATCACCTTATAAATTTATAAAAACACCACCATTAGATCAGGCTCAAAAAGAGCTTTCCAACAAGTACAAATATGCCTATGTTTGGATATATATTGTGGTAAATTGACCCTAATAATAAATTGATCTTGAAAATTTTAGTCGAATGGGATGACATCGAGGGTCATCATATTCACCAATTTTCAATTTTGGAAATCCTAATATTCACCCAATTTGTAAAAATTTACCACTGTGCATAACCCTAAATCAAAGCATTGAGTTCTAACATGTGGTATCAGAGCAAGTTGAAGGGAGAAGAACTCTCCTTTTGATCCTCCTCTAGCTTCAACACAAAGAAGCCTAGAAAAGAGCACTTTGTTTGATAAAATAATTTTCAAGGGTAAAATTACCCTATAAAATATTGTTTAAAATAAACCTCAAAAGAGAGGTAAGTATCTCTGAAGAAAAAAATCCATGGTGAATTCAAAGGTCTAAGGTGAAAAACCCCTACGAAAGAAAAAAAGAGGTAAAAGCCTTCAAGCATTTCAAAAGGGTTTCAATCTCTTCTAATACCAATAAAGGTCACAAGCCTAAAAGTAACAATAAGGTCAAGTTTAGCAAGAAATAAAGAATTGTCATTTCAAAAGGCATTGAGGAATCCTAGAAATACTTAAAATTTCAAGAAAGGAAGCTATATAAGATCCTTATATATTAGAAGAAAAGAAGCCATTGAAGCTTCACAAAGAGTATTAAAGTAGAGCCAGGGTTTGAATTTATCAAACGTACATTGTCCTTAGAGTCTATCTCTCATAAAAAATTTATGGATGATACTTTGGTCTATCTGCTTCCATCCCCTAGGTCATGAAGCTAAAAGATATAATCTCATTTTATGAAAGAGCTAACAAGTCAAATGATAAATTTCCTTAAGATTAGAGTTTATTTTATCAATACCCCCTAGAAGACAAAGAGTTATTACCAAGATATTGGGTTGTGGTGTGGCAGAGTTCCCCTCCATGTACCTTGGGTGCCACTATTCAAAGGGACAATGAAGGAGAGTCTTTTAAATTCAATCTTAGAAAGGATTCAAAGGAAACTTTCTAAGGGGACTTACTCAGTCAAGTAATGAAAGCCCAATTTGTTAAATCTACCCTTCAAAGTGTCCCCATATACTTTCTTTACCTTTTCAATATTTTGGATAGGATTTCCCAAAATATTGAGTATCATCAAAAATCCTTTCTATGCCTTGTTTCATGGGAGCAAGTGTGTACTAATAAATATTCTAGAGACCTAGGTCTCAGAAGGATTAAACCCATGAAAAAATCCCTCATAGCCAAGCGTGCATAGAAGTTGTTTAAATAATATAATATTAGTTAGGTGCATATCCTCTTAGCCAAATACTTACTACATTATAGAAACTTCTTGGAATATTAGCTCCCATCAACTAGGTTAGCAAAATGGGTAAGTATTAATAAAATAAAATAGATCACCAAGAAGGTCACAAATGGAATTTGAAGAATGGAATAACATTGGATTTTAGGAGGACCCCTAGATTTAGGAATCCCCTCTTTCTCTTATCCTAGATTTAGCCATTGTGAAACTTAAAACACATGCCATATTTAGGATAAAAATGGTTGATTTTATCTAGGTTCATCAAGGAAGAAAAATGTGGAAGTATTTCAACTTCCCTTCAGTAAACCCACAAGAAAGAAAGGCCTTAAAAATTTTAGAGGACCTATTGAGGTTACAAGTCATAAAAAACTTAGAGGAAGAAGACTTGGTATTTTGGAAAGGAGAGAACAATGGGTTATTCTCAGTCAAGTCCACTTAAAATCTCTCTATTGTGGAATCAATTTAAGATATTCCTTTTAGGAAAATCTATATAAAGTCTTTGACCCTAAAGTGAAGCTCTTTCTATGGATGGAAATCGAATACAAGATTATAATGGTTGAAAATCTACAAAGAAGATGAATGATTTTTTCAAACAGATGCTACCTTTGTGGGAGAGATGTTGAAACCTTTCTCCACCTTTTCTTTTAATGCTTCTTTTCCTTAGATATCCTTTCCTTCCTTTTGAATATCCTCGGGTTCGACTGGGTCATTCCTCAATGTATCCCTAATTTTTTTATTCAATGGTTATCCCTCTTATTTAACCCCATCCTTCAATCCTTCTAGGCTTTCAGTATTCCCCATATGCTTTAGAGAATCTAAAAATAATGGAATAATAGGTCATTCAAAGATTAAAAAATGTGTTGGTTGTGTGGTCTAGGATCCTCCTAGCCATTGTGGAGAATTTCATGTTCAACCCCTAAGTTTAGTAGAGGAAAATTGGATGAGAATAGCTTAATTATTATGTTTGGGATACAAGCTACAAGGAGCAGTGTTCCTAATTCTATGGCGATTCTAAGATCCTTAACCAAATGGACCCTCCTCTACCTGATTGGATCAAATTTAACTTTTACAGTGCATAAAAAGGGAACCCTAGAAATGTGAGGGCTAGAGGGCTATTCAAAAACCATAAAGGGGAGATCTTGCTTGCATTTGCAAAAAATATAGGCACCCAGACATGTCACTTTGTAGAGGCCAAAGCCCTCTTTCAAGGAATAACTTTGATAGCTTCTCTAGAATGCAAAAAAAATATTATTGAAGGAGACTCACTTAATGTCATCAAGGTGGTCTTAGGGTCTCAAACCCCTAGCTTGAAAATAGCCAATATGATCAAGGAAACCAAAAGGATGCTCCAGTCCTTAGAAGAATTTTAATTAATTCACACATATAGAGAGGGTAATAAAAGCATCTATTTTTTGGTAAAATTAGGCCTACAATAGATAGATCTCTTCATTTGGCATGAATATTTCCCCCATAGAATTGAGAAGCTCATTTAAGGTGGTGTGGTTCTTTTTACCTTCTTGGAGGTATGGCCTTTGGTTTGTTATGAAGATCTATTTAAACAAGAAGGTGGTTTTTCTAGTTATATGGATTAATATCTCTCATGATGGTTGGATGCTTGGTAAGGTGTCCCCATTACTTAGTATAAATTGGTATTTTAATTTCAAATTTAAATTTTGGGATTGGAGCATCTTATTGTATGCAAATAATATATTGTGTAATGGTCAACTCAGTGTCATACAAGGTAAGCACTGATGGTCCTCAATTAATATTGATAATCCCCAACTGATGTGAAAGGGGTCAAAAGAGAATATTTTGGTGAGGCTAAGGATGTCACACCATCACGATTCTCTTCAATCTTGGGTGATGTACACAAGTAAATTTGGAACCAATAGTAGCTTAGGGGTGATGCCTTCGACTCAAGTTGATGAGATGACTTCTAGGTGGATGATCAACATTTTTTTGGGAAATTTATTGGTTGGAACTCTTCCTAAGAGTTATTTTTTCTATTCATGCAACTAGTGACCATATTTCCAATGGTATTATCTGATTTTCAAGATTGACACTCTTTTCATTCCTCAAGTGGCTCATGTGTGTTTACTTGGACCCTCTTGTTTGGCCACCAAGTGGCATGTCCTTAGATCTTGAAGATTCCTTTTAAATATCAAGGCCCCTATAATTCTCATGATCACCACTACTAGTAGGCATGGTTTTCTTCTATATGGATTATGTTGGCCATGGTTATTTTCCTTGAGGTGTCCCTCTCAAGGTCATAGTCAGAACTAGTTTGTGCATGCTTAAGCTCTAGAGTGTGACAAAAGGATAAATTATTGAGGATATTGTCTTTCTCTTTCATATTTATAGGGGCCCTAGTTCTCATCTTGTCCACTACAATTATGTTTTTTCCTTGTGAAACATGGAATTCATAGTGGAACCCACTATCCTAAGTCTGGATGACGAGATTTTGACCATTATGAAAAATGGTGGGTTGTTGGGTTGTCTTAGAAAATTTAATGGCTATGACAAAAAGTTGGCTCGATGACTAGCATACTCCTGGAGGAGCATTGTGAAGGTAGAGGATATTGAATTTGAGATCTCCATTCCTCTCTTTGAGGAAGTAACGAGGTTGTCATTTGACGATGTTTTTATGAATAGGGAGAAGCACTCCTTGGCTGAAAAATGAGGAGTTTTGTAGGTGAGGACAAGGTGGTGGAGAGATTTTAGAATAGATACTCTAAAAAATCCATTAAGGTGTCATGGAATAGGATGGTCCTTGTTGTCATGGACTACTTTATGCTAGATAAAAATAGAGATATCATCTGAAGCTTTCACTTCACTTCCTTGAACCAACTTCACCATGGTAGATTGTTAATTAACATTTTGACTTTTCTTTATAAATATTTGGAGAAATTGATTATGAGTGTAAAAAATAGAGATGCCTCAGATCCTCTGCACCAAGGGGTGATTATATTATTATGAAAAATTCGGTATTTGGGGAACTCTACATGCACCTTTGGTGAATTATCATGATGAATCTCATTCTAAGGAGGACCTTTCACCTTAGGGGAACTCTACTAATTTTTAGGCCTCTACTAATTTAGTGGTCATCCTAGTTGATAGGGTTATCAAAAAGGATTAGACTAAAGACAAAATTCACCCAAGTGGTTCTGGAGGGATAGATGGTAAGACTAAGTGTTCTAAATGCCTATCTTCCAAAGTTGCTAAAGTGGAGAAGACCCCATTTTTTTTTAGACTCCAATTTGGATGACTCTGATATAAATAAAAAGAATTTAGAACTCCATATTGGGAATTCATCAAGGAAAAGACCTAAACCAGAGGAGACTCCCATCTCCCCTAATACTAGTAAGGATATGCAAAAAGATATCCTAAGAAACCAAAACAAAATTCTTAAAATTATCATATCCTACATAGAAGAATCACTTTCTTTGTTGGACTGAGCTCTTTGTGGTCAGTATAGGGCTATCATGTTGTTGGTCCTCTTAGTTTGGTGTGTTGGAATTAGTGGTATCTTTTGATATTTTTTGTTGTAGTTGATTTTCAAGCATTGGATTTGTTGAGTTGGATTCTCTTTTGATATCCTTGTTTTTTTAGCGGGGTCTCTGGCTTCTTTGGACCTTTTTGTTCTAAAATATCTCCTCTTGCTTTATTTTAGCTAGCTATAAGTGGTCCCATTTTGGTTGCCATTCTCATTTTCATTGAGTTGGTTCACAATAATTTGTGTTTCCCCTTTGTAAGAGGTTTAGGGACCCTTTCAAAACCCCTTCTTGTATCTAATAAAAAAAAATACAAATTTTAAAAATATTTAAATATCTTGACTTAAAATTGGTGTTAGAGGTAGAAGGCATTATGGAGTAACAGTAGACACAGTTCTATGAGCATAACTAGAGTTTAATTTCTCGCACTATAATGACCACTCTTGTAATAAGGTAGATCATAAGAATACGTTTTGATTTATCATAATTTGATGATATTATAGGTTAGTAAATAATGTACTCAAAATGTATAATAGGTGGAGCTTATTTCACCATCATATAACTAATATAAAAGATAATCATGGGAAATATATATGGATGATATATGCTACCACCTAACCATCCATAAAAGGGACTTCAATCAACACACCATAACCAAGATATTGGTAGATTAAGGATTTAATTATAACCTTTCATGGATGTACTAAATTTTTCACAAAATATAAAAACACTTGAGAGTTAATAATTAGCATGAAATGACCAAGGGATAAAAAGTGGGAGGAACAAAGAGTTTTAGATAGTAGACCAAGGTTCAAATATCTTAGGTGAATATTACTATCATGCATGGATTTTAGAGCAAGTAGTTGGGAGTGAAGATTTTCATATCATAAACTAATATTTAAATTACATGAGTTAACTTTAACATTTTACCCAAGTGATTTGTTAGGATCCTATCCTAACACCATTTTGTAATTCTTATTTACTTATGTAGTGATCCACTTTCAATGTGGGGGATCCCATTATGATATTATTTTGTAATACTTTGTAATGTATGTGGCAAGTAGGATTTCTAGCCAAGTGGCGCCATCTCATGTAACCGTTTTTATCAAGATTGTAACCGATGGTAGGTAGGAGATTCTAGCTCGAGTGGAATTTTGCATGTAAGCCAACTCTTAAGCCTTTAGGTAGGGTTGCATGAAGTTTTTCTTTAATATATATGAAGCCATGTACAAATTCATCCTTTTGCAAGCTAGTGAAATATTGGAGGTTGCCCCCTCAAAGAGGCCTATGATTTTGTGTTATTGTGAGATCATTCCATTTTTGCATTTGATTTCTACATAGTATTATTGAGTTATTGATGTATTTGAGTTATTTTTCAATATTTTATGTGAGTGTGCTTATTTTTAATAATGAGATCCTAACAAGTGGTATCAGAGCGCTTTCTAGGGCCGAGTTCTACTGTGATTGAGATGAATTTTGCCAGTTATTTCATCGGTTAGGTATAATTTTTTGTGTTTTTTTGTTTATTTTTTTCCTTTCAAAAAAAAATCCAAAAAATATAGTCCTTTTTTTCAACCAAAAATCCAGAAAACACAAAAAAAATTAGTTTTTGTTTTAGTAGTTGTGTAGGTTAGAAACCCTATGTTGGAGGTTTTAAAATATCCTGAAGAAGCTATCGATATTGGCTAAGATAGATAGCCCATAAATCATCTAGTGAAGTGAGGGGTGATTAGGCTCTAATACCCAGGTCTTAGACAATACTTGCGCATGGAATTGAGATCCCCATGCATCTTTGAATGTATCAGGACACAATCCAGGTTTAAACAAAATTTTATTCATTAGGAAGCTTTTTTGCCTTGTATTATCCATAGTCCATGGGACATAGCATCCTGGATGATTACCCTCTCATACTATCAGATATGCAGATAGTGTGCTTAAGGGTATGTGTGGAATCCTCCTTGGGTAGTGGCCTAAAATATTAGTCCGAGCACTATTGTTCACCACTATGGTATAACAAAGGTCATATGGGTATTACATACTCCCTTACTTAGCATACCTTGGTTCTGCAAAACTTAACTTCCACCTACAAATCAACACCATCCCTGTTCTGCTAACTTGCATTCATAACCTCAAAAGTGAGCATACGGAGAAAACATTCCTTATCATAGAAAAAAACTTGCGTGCACCAATAGTTAGGATAGATTTTGCAAGTGTTTGCAACAACCTATGGTCAAAAATAGAATAGTCAGGATAGTGACAGAAATAGTTAGGTCAGTAACAGAGATAGTCAGGTCAATAGTAACAACCCTTTGTAATAGTCCAAAATTATAGGCTTTCAATGTTAGAAACATTACTTTCAATCTCAGAGAATCCCCAGAGTTAGTGACAGGAATCGTGTCAGTAACCATAATACAGGTGACAAAGGAAGGAATAGGATAGTGATAGGGTGGTCAGGGTGCAAACTAGAGATCAGAGACAGTTGATCCCAGACCCCAAATTTTGAACCGTAACTCCAAATCAGAAATCGACAACACCAGTAGCACAATAAAAAAAAAAAATTACAGGGATATCTCCAAGGCATTGAAATTTTATTAAAATAGGGATATCTCTTAATAGAAAGATCAGATTAACTCAAAAATTTAGTAGATAATTCTACACTCTATTCTAGACAAAATTATTCTTAAAAGCCTTTGGTCAAATTTTGCACCAATTTTCCAAAAATATCCATTTTTTATTTTTCTTGCCAAGGCCATAACTTTTCAACGGTCAATCAAATTGATCCAAATTTTTGGGAATATAAGTTACTTGTTATTTTGCACCAAATATCCTCAAGGAATCACTGGTGAAATTTTAAGTCCAAGTGGAAGAAATTACCTTGACATTGACTTACAACCAATAGGAGATCACAAAAAGTCAAGAAATTTAGTATATCTCCTCATTGAGCGATCAGATAAAACAACCACCGAAGTGGAACCTATTCTAAAATCAGTGTTGCAATCCATTTCCCAAATTAAATTTTGGACCCTTACTAAAAATAGTAACTCTTAAAATCCCACATCTATTTTTAGTCACTAAGTAAAAGAGGGCTCACAATGGCAAGCAGTACCCGTGGACAAAAGGATCTAGAAATTACCACAATGTTGGCCGATATGCAAAAAGCCCTTGACTATTTTACCACTACAAACCACACCATAAGAGAATATATTCAAGAGCTTCGGACGGATCAGGATACCACTAGAATCCGCTTAGAAAAACAACTTACAGCGATGGAGACACAATTGCAAGGTACTCTCACATCTGAACACCAAGATGAAAACTTTGAACAAGGTCGAAGAAGGGAAACAGAATACTGAAGAAGGGGAACTGAAGACACTCACTATGACCATGATCTAACCTTCAAAATGCCTAAATTAGAATTTCCTAATTTTAGTGAAAAGGATGTCGATGGGTGGTTATGTCAGGTTGATCAATTCCTAACTCTACAATTTCCCTATATATCATTGGGTTTAGATGACTTCCTTCAACTTAGAATCTGAATCCTTACATTGGTTCCAATGGCTATGAGCTGCTACCCCTGATCTATCTTAGGAGGACTTTGACTCCCAAATACTCACCCAATTTGGCCCTAATTACTATGAAGACTTTACAGGATCATTTACAAAGATGAAACAAACTACCACAGTTCGTGATTACCAGAAACAATTCAAGAAATTGGCCAATTTAACAAGGGGTTTGAATGAGGGACTTTTTATGAGTTATTTTGTGAATGGGTTGAAATATGATCTACAGGTTGAATTTAGGATGTTTAAACCATTAACCATGATGGAGGCTATCAGTTTAGCCCGATTGGCTGAATCTAAAATCTCAGCTCAACGACGAACACCATGATTTCCTTAAGCTCGCCCTCCCTTTCCTCATTGGTTCCAAAATAATACTGACAATAAACCTCCTGATCCTAAGTGACTGACTATAGCTGAGATGGATGCACATCATGCCCAAGGGCTATGTTATAATTATGATGAAATTTTTTTGAGGGGGCATAGATGTGCAAATAAGATATTATTCTTAATAGATGCAGAGGAACCCGATAGTAGTGACCATAGTGATGAGGAGAGTGATATAGCTGAAGACACAACTGAAGCACCAACTCAATAGGAAGAGGAAACCCAAGACCCTCAAGCAAAAATTTCCATCCATTCTCTTCTTGGGGTTACCACTCCACAAACCATGAGAGTTGTGGGTTTTTTCAAAGGCCAACGCCTTACTATTCTTATTGATTCAGGTTGTACACACAAATTTATTGATCCTAAAGTTGCTAAGAAGTCCAATTGCTATATACACATGCAATTCCTTTGAATTCATGGTGGCAAATGGAGGCACTTTACCTTGTAAAGGTAAATGTCGCAATGTTAAAATAAATATGGAGGATTATGAACTCAAACAAGACATGTTACCCTTCAATTGAGAGGATGTGACATTATGTTGAGTTCCAAATGGTTGAGCACCTTGGGTACTATCAACTAGAACTTTTCATAACTATGGATGCAATTTTCACAACATGGACAAACACACACCCTCTGTTGTGCCAAAATAGTCCCTTCCCAAATTGTCAGTTCCAATCATATGGAGAAATTATTGAAAAAGTCATCCCACGGGGTCATTGCACAAATATTTTCAATTCAACCAAGCACTTCCATAGTGGATCAAATTCCAGAAGATTTACAACTTGTTATCTAAACAAGCACAATTGTATTTTTCAGAACCGACTACGCTGCCACCTCGTCGCTCACATGACCATGCTATTCCACTACTACCAGGTCATGCACCACCCAAAATCAAACTATATCGGTATCCTCATGACCCCAAGTCTTAAATTTAGTAGATGGTACAAGAATTGCTCAAAGCTGGTGTCATTAGATCAAGTATCAGCCCTTACTCTTCTCCATTTTTACTAGTTTGCAAGATGGATGGCTCATGGCGATTATGTATAGACTATCGTGAGCTCAAAAAAATTACCATCAAGGATAAATTCCCCATTCTAGTAGTGGATGAATTACTGGATGAATTACATGGATCTATGTACTTTTCCAAGTTAGACCTTCATTTAGGCTACCATAAAATTAGGATCAAGGATGAGGATATCCCCAAAATTGTATTGCATACTCATGATGGTCACTATGCGTTCTTGGTAATGCCATTTGGTCTGACAAATGCTCCTTTCACATTTCAGAGCCTGACGATCAACATCTTTCGCCCTCTCCTATGGAAGTTCATCCTGGTTTTCTTTGATGACATCTTGGTTCATAGAAGCTCGTGGGAAGAATACCTTATCCATGTGGATTAGACATTACAACTGTTGGCACAACATCAAATTTTTGCTAAGCGGTCCAAGTGTTCCTTTGGTCTAAATGAAGTGGAGTATCTAGGACACATTGTCTCCAAATATGGTGTCAAGGTTGATCCCAAGAATATTCAAGCAGTTTAGGACTAGCCAAAACCTCGCACTCTCAAGGGGCTTTGAGGATTCTTAGGGCTTACAGGTTACTACCACAAATTTATTCGTAATTATGGTAAAATAGTAGCCCCCATCGTAATTATAACCACAACACTAGTTTTAGCTATGCCAGATTTTTCCAAATATTTTGTCATTAAAAGTGATGCTTTTGATCGTGGTATCGGGGCCATGTTGATGCTGGAAGGGAGACCTTTGGCTTTCACTAGTAAGGCACTCTCTGATCATAACTTGGAAAATATACATATGCCAAGGAGATGTTGGCCATATTACATGTTGTAACTCATTGGATATCATATCTCATTGGGCACCATTTATCCATTAAAACATACCATCAAAGTCTCAAATACTTCTTGGAATAACGAACAACAAAAATGGATTTCTAAACTCATGGGATATGATTATGATATCACCTATAAAAAGGGCAAAGAGAATCTTATGGTTGATGCTCTCTCTCACCAATTTGAGGCCCTTGATATGTTATATGTCATTTTCTCACATGTTCCTCAATGGATATATTCCTTATGATAAGAGGTACTTCAGGATGCAGATTTAAAACCTATGGTGGCATCACTCCGTAATGATCCTACTTCATTTTTGGGATACAATTGGGATGGCCATGACCTACGTTATCGCCAACGCCTTGTTATTCCTTGAATGTCCCCACTTCATGAGATTTTCATGAAGGAACTACATAATGCTCCCTCTGCAGGCCATTCAGGATTTCTTAAAACATATGAATGCCTCAAGCACACATTATTCTGGAAAGGTATGAAACAAGACATCCATGATTTTGTAGTAGCTTGTGATACTTGCCAATGGATGAAAGGTGAAACGGTATATTCTTTGGGTACTCTTCAACCCTTGTCCATTCCATATCAGTTTTGGACTAATATTTCTATGGATTTTATAGAAGGGTTACCTAAATTTTGAGGTAAATATGTTATTATTGTGATGGGGGATCGCCTTTCGAAGTATGCTCATTTTTGTTCCCTTGGCCATCCTTACACAACCTCCATTATTGCCCAAATATTTTTGGATTCTATCTTTCACCTTCATGGTATGCCCACCTCCATTGTGTCCGATCGAGACCCAACATTAACTGGTCATTTATGGCAATAATTTTTTAAGTTGAGAGGAACTTAGCTCAAAATGAGTTCAATCTATCATCCACAAATAGATGGTCAAACTAAGATTGTCAACAAATGTATGGAGATCTATCTTCGTTTCTTTGCATTAGATCATCCTACTCAATGGGCGAAGTGGCTTCCTTTTACCGAATGGTGGTACAACACTTCTTATCATACAATAACCAAACTCACCCCTTTTGAGGTTTTTTATAGGTGCCCTCAACTCACACCTTCTTCATACATCCCAGGAAGCTCCAAGGTCTAGGTAGTCGATACCACTCTCAATCAACATACTGATGTTCTCTATCAACTAAAGCGAAATTTGGACATGGTCCAGAATTGGATGTGGCAATAGGCTGAACAACATCGTTCTGAGTGTAGCTTTGATTTGGGTGACATGGTCTTCCTTCGATTTTAGCCATAAAAAAATCATCTCTACAACTTCGTTGATGCCAAAAACTTACTACAAAATACTATGGACCCTACCAAGTTCTCCAACGGATTGGTTCCACTGCTTAAAAATTGGCTCTTCCGCACACCTCCAAGCTCCATCATGTTTTCCATGTTTCCTCTCTCAAAAAATTTGTGGGCACACAGGTACAGGTTCAGTCAACATTACCAAAATTAGATGAAGGGTCCATATTACTTGAATTTGAACAATTGTTGGATCATCGAACTCGCTCTCTCTGTAACCGTACCATCACATAAGTTCTTGTTTAGTGGTGCAAGCTCTAGCCAGAATATGCTACATGGGAGTATCTCCATCAGCTCCAGTAACAGTTTCCTCATTTTTAGCTTTGAGGATAAAGCTTTTCGAAGGGGAAGGACATGTTAAGGTCCTATCCTAACACCATTTTGTAATTCTTATTTACTTATGTAATGACCCACTTCGAACGTGGGGATCCCATAATGATATTATTTTGTAATACTTTATAATGTATGTGGCAATTAGGATTTATAGCCAAGTGGCGCCATCTCATGTAATCATTTTTATCAAGATTGTAACCTATGGTAGGTAGGAGATTCTAGCTTGAGTGGCATTTTGCATGTAAGCCAACTCTTGAGCCTTTAGGTAGGGTTGCATGAAGTTTTTATTTAAAAAAAATATGATGACATGTACAAATTAATCCTTTTGCAAGCTAATGAAATATTGAAGGAGGTTGCCCCCTCGAAGAGGCCTACGATTCTGTTTTATTGTGAGATTGTTCCATTTTTGCATTTGATTTCTACATAGTGTTATTGAGTTATTTATGTATTTGAGTTATTTTTCAGTATTTTATGTGAGTGTGCTTATTTTTAATAGTGAGATCCTAACACGATTTAGAACAAGTGGTTGGGAGTGAAGAATTTCACATATATGGATGAACCTTATTTTTTTGTGGTGTTTGGAATAATTGGTGGTAGGTGAAGTCTTTCACACTTTAAGACAAGGTTTGACTCTCATGGGTGAACCTTAACATGAATTAAATAATATGAGTTCAACCTTGTAAATAACTTTATTTGGATGTGAGGAAAAATTTAGGTTTCCTCTTTGTAAGTGGGATAGGGATTGCAAGAAAAAGAATATTGGAGGAGCATGCATGCATAATTATGAGTTTGGACTTAGGGACAACGCTTGGTGGAGATTATTTAGAGATCAAGGAAATAATTAGGAAAAAATATTACTTCAAAAATATATAGGTCCTTTTAATGCAATAAAATTATTTAGGAAAAAGCCCTATGCAAAGGATCACCAACATCGAAATTCATATTAGATAGTTTGCAATTGATAAAGAAACATATTATATGGTCAATCAATGAGGGGCATTATGTAAGTTTTTTTGTCTAATTAATGGTTGAAGCATTATCCTCTTATCTTTGGATCAAAATGGCAACCATTGGCTGAAGCATGCCTAATTTGTAAAGGTCCAAAGGTCAAAGACTATATTAATATGAGAAACAAATATAGATCATATATTTCTATTAGTAACCTATTTGAAGGAAAGGAACTTAAAAAAATTAAGAATAAGCTTCAAAAAATGCTTCAAAAGTTTTATTTACCTATTTTTACATGAAAGGATGTGTTGGTTTGCAATCTATCAAAATATGGTGGATACTAAGTCAAGTTGAGATATGAGGATTTAGAGCAATTAAATTTCCTACTCCCAGAAATTTACTTGGAAGAATGTTTGGTCATTAGAGGCTCACCCTAAGACCTTAACATTCCTTTGGTTAGAAGTTTAAAGTAATATTATTTCAAGAGAGATTCTACAAATAAGAGGATATCATGGACCTTTCAGATGTACCTTGTGTGAGATAGATTTAGAAATATTAGACTATTTAATTCTTCATTATCCCTTTGCCCATAACATTTGGGGTTAATTGTTTTTTATATGAAAATATATTGGCTAGCTCCATCAACATTGAAAGAGCTTATGCATTGGTGTACTGACTATTTCAATATAAATCATTATGCATTCTATGGAGGATTGGCCCTAAAATTTTTTGTTGGAATATGACCTAAAATTAATAATAGAATTTTAAAATAAATCTCAAAATCATGCCCAAGTGTGGAACCATATCATTCTCTCTCTTGTAGAATGTTCACAAATATGGTGCTCATCATGTAAAGTCTCAAGTTTATAAAAAGAGGTGGTAAAAACTTGGTTACAATATTTGAACATAAATGGAAGATTCATTTGAAATAATTATATTAAAACAAAGGATCTATTTCGATCCATGGTAAAATACAAATACCCAAAAATTGGGTTTATCAAAATTTATTTTGATGGTGCTATTAAAGTAAATTTGGGAAAATTTGGTGGAGGTGGTGTTTCTTGAAATAATGAAGGAAACATTATCCTCACTTACTGAGAATCATATGGAAATTCAACTAACAACTATGTAGATACTAGGGCACTTCTTATAGAGATTAAAATTACAAAATAAAAAGGATATAAATATATTTCACTTGAGGGGAATTCACAAATGATCATTAATGCTACGAATAAAAATGGATGTGGAGACTAGATAAAAAATAATATTATTGTTGATATTCATCATCTATTATTGTAGGCAATCTCTTGGAGTTGTGAGCATATTTATAGAAAAGTATATCAAGTAGAAAATAATTTAGCCAATTGTAACATTGCCTATTTGCATCTCAGAGTAATAAAAAAAAAAATCTGACAACATGAGTGGCACAAATGATAGGAAGCATATGTAAATTTTCGAGCCTTTGAACATTTCGATGTCCCTAGAGATTTTGATACCTATATACAACCCTAGAACATTGCATGATTCTAGATATTTTGGTGTTTCAAGTTTTCTTGGTGATTATGGTACCCTTTGCATCTCTGGCACCCTTGGTATATCATCGCATTTTTTGAATTTTTTGAATTTGCTTTGTTGTTTGTTACTCCTTTTGGACAACAATATTATGATCTTCAAATTACTTGTTGGATAATTGTTCTTTACAAATTTGAATATCAATATATAATTTATTTTCTTAAAAAATAAAATCAATTGTGGCGTTGATCTTCATCTTAGTGAAATTTAAATTTTAGAAGGAAACTGACCAACTAAGATTTTATCTCTTAATTAGAATGGTGTCAAGGAGCTAATTGTTGAAATATAACACTTCAATTAAGTTGAAGAATACATTTGATAGAAAAAAATGAAAAATATTTGTGATAAATAGGCATGTTGGGTATGGTTTACTTGACCTAACAACAAATGTAATATTTTTTACATTTTTATGAGAGTGGCCCCTAAGAGAAGCTACATATACCTTATTTAAAAAATACCTTAATTTTCAAGGAGATAACCCAAGTTTGAATTTTATCGAATGATATAAGCGTGATTGCCAGAATGTTGTTTTAATAGCATTGTTTTTTACCAAAATATTATCGTAACATCATGGTAATATATGGATGGGACCCATTTATGTCTCATATAACTAATTTAAAAATAAAAACACAATAGAGGGGATGATTAAGAAGGTTAATTTGAATATATCAATGTGCAACTTGTCATATATTAGTGTTATATATCATGGTCAAGTCACTTATAACTTTGTGTCATTCCTAGCCTTCCCTCCAAGGATGTGATCATGTGGGCTCCCACCACAAATGACCTTTTCACTATCAAGTCTGCCTACACCCTCACTAAGAACTCTTCCCCTCCTTAGTTTCCTTCTTTTTTTGGTTGGTAGTTTAGGAAAGTATCCTCACCATACCAAACCTCCATTGTCATGGATTTTCCTTACCCATTAACTTTTACCTGTGTCTCCAGGATTGCAATTCTACCCACCATCTCTTCGTATATTGCCCCTTCTCCCATTCCATTATGTCATCCTTGTTCTGATTTTTTGGCATTGTCTGGGTCTCACTCACCTTCCTCAGTGATCTATGTGTTCAGTGGACCAATCCTTTCAAAGGCTCTCACCTCAAAATTTTTTGGTCCTTATGTCTTCCCCATTTCCTCTGGGAGGTTTGGCATGAGCATAATTCCCACACTTTTAATGATTCAAAACATGATGCCCATTACATGGTTGCTAGAATCATCCATGTTGTTGCTGAGAATTGCTCCATTACTCATGATGACAGTGGATTTGAAACCAATGCTAAAGTTCTATTGGCTTGTTCTCTTAATATTCCCAACTGTAGTATTTATTCCTAGCCCCCTGAGGTTGATCGATCTTAGGGCATTTGGTATCCTCATCCTATAGATTTTCTCAGATTGAATTTTGATGGAGCTTCCAAAGGAAATCCTGGGCCTACTGGAGTTGGAAGAATCATTAGAGATCATATAGGTAATATCATGATGGCCTTTGCTAATAATATAGGATACTCATCCAATCATTTCATGGAATCTCGAGCTCTTCACCAAGGCATTGTCCTTCTTCACAACATGCAGTTTTCTAATGTACTAAGTGAAGGTGACTCCAAAAATATCATTTAGTGTTTTCTCTTGGATTTCCAGTCTATTTCTTGGAACATCACAAACATGATATTTGAAATCAAGTGGCTTATGCAATCCTTCATGAGTGTTACTTTCAACCATGTTTACCGTGAAGGCAATCATGCAACCGATCTCCTAGCTAATATGGGAATTTTTGAGCAAAGTCTCACCGTCTAGAAGTGAGATTTTCCTCTGACTCTTATCAACATCAATGCTATTGAAGTCCATGAACAATAATACTAAGGGGTTTTGGTGTTGGAATTCCACATGGATTAATGCACACCTTCATTTTTTGACTAGTCACACTAAGGGGAGCCACATTTCTAGGAATGCTCACATGCTTATCATCCTTACTATTGTTGTGGTAGTGCACAAAGGTGTTGAAGTAATTCATAGGGTGATATTTTTCATGGAAGATATAGATAAATTTAGGGGTGACAGGTTCCCTAAGACGAGCCATGTGTCTAGACATGTCACCTACCACTATCCCATCAAAGAGGAGGTTGGTGGGACCTTGTGGCACGCCCATGGTTAGGTGATGATGAGGTAAATTTGGCTCTCTAGTTTTCCTCATTAGAAACATGATGTTCCTTCAAATCATTCACAAGTGGCAACCATTGTGGTGTTTCAGTCCTCATTCTTCGTCCTCATTTGTAGTGTTTTTACCAACCCCCCACTGTTTTTATCCTTGTGCCTTGAGGTTTGGTAATGACCACCTGGTGAACTTGCGTAACTATATTTCCAACCCTCAAAACTATCAATGGAATCCTCCTTCAAAGGTGTTGATAATATTTACCTCTGAATCTGGTGTCGATCCATCGAATGAAGGTTTTTCTTTGCCTAGAGCTTTCTATTTTTTGGTCTTACCTTCCCATTTGGTCTCTATTGCAAGTGTCAATCCATTCGTTTCATTCACTTCCACTTTATATTCAATCATGTTTCATGATTTTTTGGAGTATGGCATGAGTTTTTTGTACCATCGCTTGTGGAGTTGGGCCAAGGCAAGGTCCCCAATATTTTTATTCATTGTTTATTGGTACATTGTGATGTTATATTCCTTATTTCATACAAATTTTTTGGTCCATTCCCCTTCTTTATCCTCCCTCTAGTATGGCTCTATTTTGATGGTTGAAGTCAAATTTGTTGACCTCCATTTGACTACCTTGGTAAAGGATATTTTTCATGATCATGGCTTATTAAATTTCCTCCAATTGTTCCAAAGCCATGACCTTGACCTATCCCTTGAGTTTTTTCATTCATGGGATGAAGGCCATGTTGACATCCATGGCTTAAGCTTTACTATCATTGTGGATCCTCTTACTAAAATAATGGGGATTCCAAATGAAGTAGAGATCATATATTGTGAGAAGCACTCGCTTCAGGGTGAGTTGGCCCTCTTTTGAGACCACGATGAATCCCTAGCTAGGGATAAATGTGGCATCCTTCATGACTCTCTCTCGAAGTCGTGGGATGTTGTAATGATGACTATCCTCCAATTTTTTAGTTTAGACAGTCCTAGTGCAGTGCTGCAAAGTTTTTACCTCGCTTTCTCAACCATTTTTAAAGAGACTATTAATATTTTACAGTATCTCTTCCAATATGTTGAACATTCGATTCTCAAAATCAAGCAAGGAGTTTATTCTCTCCCTCTACATCAAGGTTTGCACCTACTATTGTACCACTACATTCTAGAGTGTCAAACTTGGAGGGTTGTGGGAGCGGTGGTTTTGGGACCTACCATTGATACTGGAGTAGCTGGTGGCAACACCTTTACATCCCCAAGAACTCAATAGACATTGTATGTTGATACCAGGATGGATGGTACACTGGGCACCTCATGCTACACTAGAGTCAAATCCAATAGTGGTAAGAACAAGGCACCTATTGTTGTTGATAATGATACCTCTAATGAATTTCTATATTTTCAAGTAAAGCAGGATACTACCCCCAAGAAAATCCATCCTCTTGAGGGCACCTCCACCAAAATGCCTCCCCTTTTGGCTTCTAAGATTTCCTACTGGTCCAATTTGTATGAAAAAGACCACCTCCAAAACCTCCACAACATAATGAAGGTCCTAGGGAGAGTTTCCAAGATAACGTCTTCCCTGCTTTATCAGTATGAGACCCTCCTGGATGAGTACAAGGATTAATTTGAAATCCTAGAGGATTTCAAGAGTTTTGTGGGGGTTAATGGTCATGATGCTACCGACCAAATGAATATCTAGTCTTTTTCTAGTCCTAGTTTTACCTGTGTGATATTTTATCTTCTATTTTCTATTTTTTCTACCCTTGTGAGGGTCTTTTATTGTTTTCCTTAGTTTTTTCTCCTACATGATATTTTGAGTTTATTTCTCCTCCATGGCCCTATGGAGGCTACATTTTTTGTTTTTGGAGGTTTTTGGTTTTTACCATGGCCTCTACATAGGTTTCTGAGAAGTCCTTTGTCTCTAGCCCTTGCATGGGCCTCTTATCCTCCCTAGTGGCCCAGATAGGGCTTCCTTTTTGGTCTCAGTAGGGCTACATTTTTTGAGTTTTTATTTTTTTGGAGTGTTCCTCGGTTTGCCTCCATAATTGTAAAAGGTTACGGGATCCTTTCAAAACCCTTATACCAATAAAAAAGTAATGGTAAATACATTTGAGAGTATATATTGAGTAATTTTTATAGTTTTTAAACTCATAAATTGATAAAAATATGGGTGATATCATAAAAAGATATCCAAAATTTTAAAAGACTACTAAAAAATGTATAAAATAGGGATAAAATTTAGATACTTATGAAATAAATTGTTTAAAATAAGTCTTACTAAGTGAACCATTTGTTGGCAAACCATTAGCAATTGCTAGCTACATAATAATATACCAAATATGTTCCTATTTATTGATGGATCCATCTTAAATCATGTGTTGTAAGAGGGCACAATTATTCACAAGTATAAATAAATTTACATCTTGGTGAAGAATAGAAGAGAAGAAGATACTTTTGTATATGACGAGGAAGAAGAGCCATTTTCAACCTTGGATAGTTTAGATTCTACATGGGATATATTCTATGGTTACCCTTACAATACATTGCATGCCTTTTAAAGAGGCTAAAATTTTAATAAAATATTTATGGTTGAATATAATTTTGAAAAATTATCTAAAGCTTTTATTAATTATTCTATTTTATGTCTATGGGGTTTGGGGCAATTGGTTAGGAGTGAAAATTTTCACACTCTAAACCAAGGTTCTTAAATATGAACCTTAGAATTTAATCAAATGGAAGGATATCAAGTGATTAAATATATCAACCTTCAAGGCAAAGAGTAGGGTTTAATCTTAGTAATTGATATATGTATATAATTTCCAAGATGAGGTTCCAATCCCATTGATGAACCTTAGCATTTAATCAAATGGAAGGAGCTCTAGTGGTTAAATATTTCAACCTTCAAGGCAAAGAGTAGGGTTTAAATCTCACTAATTGATATATGTATAATTCTCAAGATGTTGTAATATCATGGTAAAGTGGTCATGATGTAATACAAACAAGACCCATTTCACTCCCATATAAACTAATTTAAAAAATCATATTATTTTATGGAAATTTATAAGATATTTATTATTTTAGTATTATGGATTTATTTTTCAAAGGTTTTATGAAAATTTAATTACTAAAACTTATAATGAGGGTTTGAAATTTTTTATTATGAAAATATATGTTGGATACTTACAAGCATGCTTTATGAAATAAAAATCCTGTCAAGACACCACAATGGTAAAGGTATTGGGTTCTCCTAGTGAATACCCAAGTTTAATTCATGGGGAGGGTGGCCCTCGATGTGCTCTGAGTTGTATGCTTTGGATGTTGATGTTTTCAACAAAAAACAAAAATAAATGAATTGAGAATTTACACATATTCTATATCTATTAGATAACTTACAAAAACTTACATTACATTGTATTAAAATAAATTAAAAATTAAAGAAATTTTTTTATTAGCCAAACATGTATTATATCTAAATTTTAGTTATCAAAATATGTAAAAAAAAATATTTATCGTATATATTTTCTAATAAATAAAAATAATAAGTTAATGTTCATAATAAGACCATCATATAAAACCTACATTAATCTTTATCATTATTAACATATTAATTCAGAATGCTAAGTTAGTATACAAGTCTTCCTTAGAAAAACAAAATAATGTAGACATTTTGGTTATCTCTATGGAATGGAATTTAATAATGTGAGACACAATTCATACAATTGCCAAGAATCCCAATTTGAAAGAGTTTTGATCTAAAACTATTACCTAGATGATGAATATGGTTGTCTATTTTTTATAAGCCCAAATCATTAAATGTTTAGACATTTGACAATTTGATTTCTCCAAAAACCATTTAAAAGGAAAGCAATGCTTAAATTAAAAATTCATTAGAAATTTGATTATGTCAATTGTTTTGTTAGTCAGATTATAGAACCATTAATCCAAAGATTTGCCTTCAAATTTGAGCAGCTTCTAGCAACTTAGCTAGAAATTGTAGTTTATCTTATCATCCTATTTTGTAACTCTAGACCTAACCTAGAATGTCATAAAGAGTTGCATAGAGGATCAGGGGCATATTGGTTCTACCTAAATCATGAGTCCCCTTATTCCTTAATGAGGTGTTGCTTAAATTGATGTTCCCATCTAATTATTCTCCCTTGTGACAAAAGTGCCTCCCTAAAAAATGAACACGTTAGTCTTTAGAATTTATTAGGTCTTCAACCCATAGTTTGATAGATAGATAGATGTGGATTCTATTAGGGCCACACCCATAAAAACACCAAATTATTATATTTTATATTAAATCAATTACACCATATCTAGCTTATGCTTTTATCAAATATATTATTCATTTCCTTTTTTATCAAATATATTCTTCATATTTCTCAAAGTGTTATATTTCCCCAGTCATCCCCTTGACATAATATACATTAAGAGATAAAATATCACTTCGTTGTTTGTCTTCTAAAATATAAATTTCATGAAAATAAAGATCAATACCACAATTGGCTAAATTATTTGCTAACCGATTTTCTTCTCTATAGATATGGTCACATATTCAAGAGATTACCTCTAATAATAGATGATGAACATTGAAAATAATATTTTTTTTATCCAATTTCCACATCAAGTTTTATTGATAGTGTTAATGATAATTTATGAATCCCCCTCAATTGAAATATAATTCATTTCTCTTTCAATTAAAATTTTAATCCCTATAGAAAGTGTCCTACCCTCTATATAGTTTTTAGTTGAATTTCAATATGATTCTAAATGAGTGAGTAAAACTATTATTTCATTATTTAAAAAAATACCACCTCCACCATTTTTTTCCAAATTTTCTTTGGAAGCACCATCAAAATTAATTTTGATAAACCCAATTTCTAGGCATTTCTATTTTATCATAGATCAGACCAATCCTTTGTTTTAATTTCAATGTTACATAGGACTCTTTCATGTATGTCTAAATTCTATAAACACATGGCTAGCACCTATTTTTATACACTTGAGACTTCCCATGATAAGTACCATTATTGTAAACATTTTGCAAAAGAGGTAATAATATGGTTCTAAACTTGGGCATGATTTTGAGATTTAGTTTTATATTATATATTCCTTTTAAGCCATAAATTCCAAAAAATAGTGACTAACCAATCCTCCATATAATACATAATGCTTTAGCTTTGAAATTATTAATCCAAAATTTCATCAATTCTTTCAATGTTGATGGAGCTACCCAAAATATTATCATATTTATGAAAAAGCAATCCCTAATGGTATGAACAAAGGGACAACAAAAAATTAAATGGTCTCACATTTTTAAATCCTTCTCACATAAGGAAAATTTGAAAGGTACATGATATCCTCTTCTTTATAGAATCTCCTAAAAGAATCTTCCTTTGAACCACTAACCAAAGAAATGTTGAGACCTTGGGAAGTAGGAAATTTTGATTGATCTAAATCCTCATATTCAAACATGATTAAGTGTCTACCGTCATTAAAAAGTAGTTGTGAAGATCCTAATAAACCCTAGGTCTGAAGGATGTCAGTGGCATGCATTGATGATATGGTAATGGTAATTATAAGGAAGGGGAAATCCAATCTATGTAAGAAGGTATTGCCAACAGTGATTGTCTACTAGAGGAAGTCCTAGAGGAGAAAGGATGAGGTATATAGGTATTTTTAAGGAGAAGTAGGGATAGGAGGAGCAAGAAAGGTGATAGGCGAGGGTTATATTGTGGTATAATCCCCTAAGGATGCAGATAGGAGATATTATAATCCTTAAGATCTAGAAGTAGTAGATACAAATTTGACAACAACAAAAAGATCAAAGGGAGGTACTTCTTGGGTGCAAGTTTTGAAGAGAGGTCAAAATTTGCATGAAGATGTATTTATTCTATCTCTAGATCAATATGAAGAGGGTTTTACTCTTAAGGTCCCAAAATTTTTGGCTAACACAGTGACTCAAAAAGGAAAAATTTCTTTGGTTGAGATATTTTTGGGCAACAAACCAGATTTAGAGACAATAAGGAAGTGGGTTTAGGATAAATAGAAAATTTTAGAGCAAGAACCAGTGGTGGCTTTGCCTAATTTTTTGTTGTTGTTTAACTTTACAAATCTAGAGGATATGGCAAATGTTTTGTTGAGGGGCCCATGGTTTTTTAGGATAAGTTTTTTTTTATAAAAATTGAGCCAAGGCTTTAATCCAGCCACAACCACTCTTCAATCAGTGCCTTTATGGGTGAGTCTATTGTAGCTTCCAATGGAAATTTGGGATGATAATATTATTCTCCAAATAGCTAAAGTGATTGGAAAAATAACTGATTTTGGTTCAACTACTAAATCCTAGACCATAATGATAGCAACCCATTTTTATGTATAGGAAAATCTGGCTGAGCCACTACCTAAATCTGTTAGGCCAGTATCATATTACATGGAATGAGAATAAGATATTCAGTATAATACTCATATTCCCTTGTGTAACCTTTTTAAAAGGTTAGGGCATATTTGGAAAACATGCCCAAAAAATCCTAATGATAAAGTTATGAATAATAGAATTGGACAACCTTTGAGGGTTTGGAGGAAAATAGAAACTAAGCAAGAAGTTCTGGGGCAAAAAGAAATTGGTGAAAGTAGTAAGGGTCCATCTTCAAATAACTTTGAGATTATTGCTACCCTTGATGGGGAAGGCATTGTTGGAGGGGAACATTTTGTTCTAGAAACTCAACCTAGAGGTATTTATGAACCTATGACTAAGGCTTTGATTGAAAAGGAAAAGAATTCTTCATTGCATGTAAATGATAATATTGGTAAAAATCCATACTCTCTAGTAGGGTTAAAGGAAAAGAGCATAGAAATGAGGGTTTCGAGAGAAACCACTCCTTAGCAAAATGTGACATTGATTGGCTATGGGAGGAAAATAATAAAAATATTAAAATTATTTAGAATAGATCTGAGTATGAAAAATATGGAGGAAAATGGACTTCTACTAGTGATTTAGAGTTGGAAAAGGAGGAAAAGGTTATCCAAAAAAATTCTTTTGAAAGCAGAATAAAATCTAAGAAGACTGATTTGGGAATTTTAGTTTCTCAAGGATGGCTCAATCTTCGAGAATTGAGAACCAGAGTCATTTCTAAGGACTTAATTGATGGGAAGCAAAGAATTTTATTTTTGGGAGGAGGAAAACTTCCTCAACTTGATAGCAAATGAGTTTTCTATATTGGAATATTCAGGGTATGATTTCCCTAGCTAAACATAGGGTGCTTAGAGAGTTACGAAAGGAGAGGAGAATTGATATTATTTTATTACAAGAGACTAAAGTGGATGGTCCAAATTTTTAGAAGGTGAAGAATTCAATTTAGAAGACAACTCAGGTAGAAATTGCTCCTGCTAATGGTGCGACTAGGGGTTTATGGACTTTATAAAATTTGAAGCAGTCAAAGGAATAGTGTTTGAAGATTAATGACAAATTTGTTTTCATTTTATTCACATTATTTGCAAATTACTTTTAATAATTTGCTATTACTGATGAGAAATTATAACTAGTAGTCTAGTACTCCGTTTAGACTATTACTATTTTTGTCAAAAAAGGTTGTGTTGTTTAGAAAATGCAAAATTTTATTTGTAAGAAGATAAGTTGTTTTTTTAGCCTAGAATGATTCATTTGTTTTTCTTGGATTTCCAAGATTTGTAATAGGGAGGGGTCCCTTTCAAAACCCTATAATTTACCAATAGCAAAAAAATGTTGTCTACCATCATTAGTTAGATTCTAAACCAACTCACTCTTTTGTGTAAAAATAGACAAATACAACTCTTGAATTATCTTTTAAACCTCATTTATAATTTTTTTGAATTTCTCTCCTTCAAATAGGTTGCTAATAAAAATTCATGGTTTTTTGTTGCTCACATTAATATAAATCTTTGACCTTTGGACCTTTACAAGCTAGACATGTCTAGGCCAATAGTTTCCATATTTAATTAAATATAAGGGGATAAGTCTTCAAGAAATCACATAGAAAACTCCAAGAAATACTATAATATGCTTTTTTCATATCTAATATCATAAGCATACCTAATTTTCCCATGGAATAAATAGAATGCATGGTCTCATATGCGATGAAAATATTTTTTTCTATAGCATGAAAAGTTTTGGTGTTTTTATCTCCTCCCTTGACCTTATTCTCCTTCGAATTTTGTAATTAATATGACACCTCATTTTTCAATGAATTATGATTATAAGAAGATAATGATTTTTATTACACATATAAATCCTATTCCATTCAATTAATTTCCACAATCTCTTGTAATTTTTTTAGTTTGGATTCAATTTTCTTTTTTTCTTTAAAAATGCTACTAAAATATTTGGCATTCCAAATATTCTTTTGACCCTTTAGATATTTCATATTTTGAATAAAATTTTATATACACGATCCTTCAAATTTTGCTTTATCCCACCATAACATAACAGTTTAGAAAAAAGTCAGGTCTTGTAGCCGTATAGATTGGAAGCAAAATAGCTTTGGATGACCATTATTGAATAAACCACAAGTCAAAATAATGGGTTTTTATATGATCTTACTTGTAATAAAATAACAAGAGATTGTATAATATATTTACAACCATGTGTTGGATAATAAAAATCTATCCAATATTTTGCTATATGAATTTCCCTAATCCATCTATTATTCCATGTATATTGAGAACTTGAAGGAATAGAATTTCAAAGGCCATGTAAACTAACAAATGAAGAAATTTTTTAAATTGATTTAGACCATCCATGAGTACCACCCTTCTTTTTCAAAATAGAAAAAACCATGTTGAAGTCACCCCCAACAATCCATAGGTCATAATTATGAGTCATCATTGTGTTTAACAAAAATATGCTAAGTCCCTTCCAACATTTTTCATGAGGAGTAATTATATTTGGAGCATATAAATTTATAACACCAACTTTCATGTTTTCCTCTTTTGCAAAAAAAATTCTAGCAACCGAATTACGTTTTTCTTCTAACAATTGTCCACCTTATTTGTGTTTATCCCATATTATCACAATACTATGGAAACCCCTCTAGAAGAAACTACTAGGAAACCCCATATTCCAAATATTTTTAAAGGTATCCTTACATTTCTCACTACTTAATTTTATTTCTTGTATTGAAAAAAATTATGACTCTAATTGCTTTTAAATTTTTTATTAATTTATATTTAGGGATCTTATTTATACCCCTAATATTACATGATACCTTTTTCATCATCACATTTTATTTTTATAGTCAGCTTTGCCCCACTTCTTATTAACACTTATGATAGTTTTATTCGGCTTCTCAAATAGATGTTCCTTTGAGTTTTATTTTCTCTTTTATCATGCTTTGGCAACCTTCATCTCCTTTTTCCATTCCCACCAACACTTTCATCCTCATCAATATTTTCTATTTTTCATATTTTTCATAATGATACTTGTCTTCTAAATATTTATGTTGTTCTAAAAAATCTAAAATGTAGGAAAGAGCCTCATAAACACTTTCTTATTTATGCTTCCCCATAAAACCTAAAGTGCAAGGATGATCCTCTATAGTAATTACTTTCTTGTATTACCTTAGAAACTCTAAGTTTCAATGGATATCCTCCATATGTATTTATTTATTATGTTGCCCTTCAAACCTTAAAGTGTAATGGATAAACTATGCTACATGCATATTTTAATGTAAGGAGACCATTTTATGCACTTGATGAAAATGAAGATGATTTATCTATATTAACCTTGACCTCCTTCATATTATTTGCTTTAAAATTTTCCTCCCCATATTCTTTCACACATTTAACTCCTAAATTTGAACTTGTGCATTGTACTTCCTCATACCTAGTATTAATTTTTCTTTTAATGGTTGATTTAAGTAAATTGTAATGGTCTTTGTCATTTGATGATGTACAGTTTTTTTTTTCCACTTTCTTAGAAGTGGATAATCCTTGTTTTAACCCAACTTTTACCATGATAGGATCTTCTTGCTTCATATTGAAGTTTTTCTTACACCCAAAATTTACCATCTCTTTCTCCATAATTTATCTTTGTAATCACATGATGTGTCTAATCTCATAATAAATGTGACATCATAATGATATGCTTTTATAATCCACTTGTTGATCTAATTCTCTTGATTCATATTTAACTATAATGGATTACAGTAAATGCTTTTAAATATCCATGGCTATACATCTTAGAGTGTATACAACATGTTTTATCTTGTTAGTAGTTGGTCTCTCCTAGATGAACTCGATATTATTTTAACCTTATTATTAGTAAGTTGATAAGTCCAAAAGGCCTAATCCACATCATAATTTTCACAAACCCACCACTTGCAATTATTTTATTTGAAGAAATATGATTATGCATCAAGTTTTTGTAATGGAGGTGCAGGTTCACGAGCAGTGGCAGAGGAGAACACTCATTCCTTGATGGAGACAGAGTTGGAAAGTGTCAGGTGAGTGGGATATGATATCGTGCCTCGTGCACCTTGGATCGTGGGTACATGGAAACCCACCGTAGGGTTTTGCACTTGCGTTTGCATTCTTCCTATCATTGCATTTGAAAATTTGTGTAAAATCAATTTGCATATGTTTCCTTTCGCAAGTTGTTTGTTCTTGTTTTTTTTGCTGCATGTAAATTGTTGCTATCTTGTAATATCAATTTTTTTGTGAAGAAAAATAAAAACAATAATAATAAAATAATAAATAATAAAATTACAAATAACAATAATATATGAATCAAAAACTAAAATTTAAAAAAATAATTAATAAAAAACTAAAATAAAAATAATATTTTTATAAATATATAAAAGTACTTACCACTACCAATTTAGAAGGGAGCTCATTTTAACTTACTGGAGCCTTATACTCTATAAATATAAAGGTACACCGAATATATATAAGGGATCATGATATTGAGCAGTGTGATTAAAAAATAATTAAACCATACATATTAAAAGAAAAGAGGAATAAAGTATTTTATTAAAAATAATAGGAATTTAAGACCAAAGAATGTTTAAATAATAATTTAATCACACCTCTAACCACTCAGAAGAGGGGAATTACACCACCTGGCCATATAAGACACTAGTTGGCAAAAAGGAAGGTGATTGGTGTCACTCTATTATTTCAAAAGTTTCCCTATATAAGATGAGTAGATTATCATGAAAATGGTATGAATTTGATATGTGGGTGTGTGCTCCAGAGACTGAAGAGAATAGTGTTCAAGTCACTTCTTCTAGCAACGATAGAAAACATAGGTCAAGACCTTGTGGGAATAGTATTATGTGTAATAATTGAATTGCTTTTATTTTTCAAAATATTTTTATATTATGTTGTCTCTGTGAATGTCCAGTTTGAAGTGATTAGAAAATATAACCAGCTACTTGTTGAATTAATGAATTTATTTGGTGTTGAGCCATTCAAAAATATATACCATAAGTTGAATGCATGGCTATGAATGTATATATGTAATGTTGGCCATGTTGATTTTTAGTATGCTAGTATTGCTATTTCTGAAAGAAATTATAGCTACATTCTTGTAATTGTACCTATGCATGTTTGCTTGCTTCATGTAGTATGTGTAGTGGGCCAAGTTGATATTAAAAACCTTGAATTCTCCCACACACGTCTCCATCAGTGCATATGTTGGTGGGAAGGGCAGGAATTTTGTAGCCAAGAAACATTGATGGGGAGCGACATTGGCACAATCCTAAGTTGTAGTGTACACATGACATCTGTGAAATGCTATAGTTTAAATATATTATCATGGACACATATATAGTTGTATTATAGATTGAACAAGGGTGTAGAAAGCCATTTTAATTTTATAGCATTGTTGTAGGATGACCAAAATAAATTATGAGACCATTTATTATTATAGATTGAACAAGGGTGTAGAAAGCCATTTTAATTTTATAGCATTGTTGTAGGATGACCAAAATAAATTATGAGACCATTTATTGAAGGAAAAATTGTAGAAAATTTTGAATAATATGTGTTTATAACGTTGTGTAAAGAATGTATGGCTCTTTCCCTTTAAGTTGTGTTAAAATTATTTGTAATACTTAAATATGAGTAGCTGATTTTTTATTGAAACTCTCTTGTATTTTTAGCTAGGAGACGAAACAATTTTAAAGAAGTTAAATATTAGTATCCATAACTAAAATGTGAAAATATCATTGTTGTTAACAAATCCGGCATCCAGAGTCCTATATTTTGATGTGAACTTATGAGAATGAAACTCTTTTGGTTTTGTCTAAAATATGTACCAAGCAGTATATGGTTTAGAAGGGAGAATATTTTATTTTGTTAAGCTTGTATAGACACGGGTAGACGTCCTTTCATAAGGGACTTTAGAAATCACAAAATATCAAGTAGCGCATAGGTTAGAGGCATAAAGAAAATATTAGAAAAAACATTTTGTGTTTTTAAAATTTAAAGTACAGTCAGATTGACTTTAGGGTTACTAAAAATCAGTTATAAGAATTCGTTCGTGTTTTCATTAAAAAAATTGAAGGTTTTCAAACGTAAAGATATGTTCATCTCAATTGCTTTGTTATGGTAGAATTCTAGGATTGGCCATTAAAATATTATTAACTGATATGCTGACTTTCAAAGATAGATTAAGTTGACTAAATTTCATTTTAGATTTGTTTTCGAAGTATTTATGTAAAGTACATATGTTTCTTGAAAAAAAAAACATTATCAAAGAAGTTTAAAATATAGAAGTGTTTTTAGAAAGGAAAATTCTTTTATATTTAAATTCAAAGTATTTTTTTTATTTGGAATGTTTTTATAACCGATAAGGTAAAATAAATAAATAGAACTCATACCTTTCAAACTCCTAAATACTTCTATGATATATATTAAAAACCAAATGGATGGTAAATATTTTAAAATAAAATAGGTCCAAAATAATAAGGAGAGCTAGATTATCATTTTGCCTAGCAAATTTTTAAATGAAAGCACCAAGTAAGGGTACTTGTCCATATTTGTATCATGACGTCGAGTCAGGGCTAACTACAAGAGCCGAGTAGGGCAACATACCCATCATCGTTAGCTATGGTGGCGACTAACATAAGAGGCATTATCCGTTCTCCAGCTCATAAGGCAGAGGCCTTGGTTGTGGAGAGTATGGATGGTGGTATGGGACGTCACCCTAGGATAATAGCCAACTAGTATGTGAGGATGCTCACTATTCCACTTAGGTTATGGATAAACCAACTTAAGCCATGGTTAAGGGGTTAACCATGCAGTTGAACACTTCGACGGTAGATGGTATGGGCAGCATTACTGTTAACCAAGGTGGGAAGTGAGAAATATGGTCCATGAAACCATGCGATGGTGGACCCTGGTTATTCCTTAGAGGAAGGTTATGATGGGGTACTAGTATAATAACACTAAATCCAAAGCTACTTGGCTTAAAAATGCCATAAGAGAAGGATTGTGAATCCACATGCTTTGGATGGGGAAACTCAACATTCACCCTTTCAGGTGATATGGGCCCTAGAAGGACAACCCCCTACCAGGATCAGGTTAGGCTCGAGTAGGAGAATAGATCCTATTTGGCAATATTTACAGGAAATGGCCGATCTCGAGCACTTAAGACACCAACTATAGTGGTGATTATTCTTGAAGTGTGATTGATTATGCCATGTACTAAAATCAAGATGGGTGTATTCATGATAAAAAGTAATAGTTCTTGGAAGCTCTCATCAAAATTTTAAATTTTGTGTTGTGGTAAAACCGGTAGTAGAACCGGGTTGTGATAGTTGGTATCAGAGCCTAGGTTGTGCAACCTTGGATAATAACATGAAAATTATTTTTGACATAACTCTTTTGATTCTAGGTATGGCAGGTACCTCGTAGAGGACCAGTGTCAATCTGCAAGAGGATATTGTAGAAGTGCCTAGGAAAGGTTTAATATGACTCGTAAGAGAGTCAGAGAAGGTGCAAGCTACTAGAAGTACCATGACGAGTGGTCAAAAAGGAAAAAGAACCTGTAGCTACAAGAGCTACCCATAATGATGAGAATATGGCTCGTATGATTCAGGCTCATGCAAGAACAACTAAACCAACAACGTGAGCATATGGAGATCCATAAAGCTCAACTGAGTGAGCATATGGATCAACAATAGGCACAGATGGCCCAACAGCAGGAACTGATCACCCAACAACAGAAAGTCATTGAAAACTTAACCCATAAGAATGCAACTAGAAATGTAAGTGAATTACCAGAAGGTTCCTTGAGGAGGAAGGTGGGTGAGGAGTTGCAAAAGGAGATAAAGAAATTAGATATCTCTAAATTTTATGGAAGTGGTGATGGTGAAGCTGCTATTAATTGGTTGAGTGAAGCCGAAGAGTATTTTGCAATTCAATCCCTCTATTCTGAATCTAAAACTACTTGGGCGGTAGCATATTTAGAGGGTGCTACAAGAGATTGGTGGACCACGTACAAGAAAATTACTCAGAAAGAAGCATCAGATATACCATGGGAAGAATTTGTAAGAGAATTCAAAAATCGCTTTCTTACTGAACAATTCTATATTGAGAAGCATGGGGAGTTCACCAACTTACGATAGGGCAATATGTCAGTAATTGAGTATTACCAGAGGTTTGTGCAACTTCTTAAGTATGCCCCAGAATTTTATGGGTAGGAGAAGTTCAAAGCACATAAGTTTGTTATGGGACTACACCCAAAGTATAGTCAACCCATGGGTAGAAAAGTACCCCAAACACTGTCAGTTGCATATGATGTCACCCGATATGAGGAATCAAGTCAAAAAGAAGTAAAAGCCTACTATCAACAAGTTGAAAAAGATAACTCAAGGAAAAGAAGGTATCCTAAGAAAAATAAAGGTAGAGATCAGTACAGGAGATTCAGATATGGAGGGCATAATAGGAATGACAATAAGAGTAAAGGAAAATGCCAGGGGTACAAAGGCCAGCCAGAACGGAGGAATTTTCAAGAGAAGAAAAACAACAAAGAATAGGGTAAAAATGGCAATCAGATTAAGGAAGGTGGTAAACAAAATAATGATGGACCGAATGCATGCTATGCATGTGGGGCACTAGACCATTTCGCCAGACAATGCCCAAATAGAGCGGATCATAAAAATCCCACTGAGGAAACCACGCACAAGATTTTTTTTGCCATAGGTAATCCTAACCTTTTGGGACAAGCTACTCCATTTTTTATTAAAAGAAGACTAGGTAAAAAGGATGTACACATTTTAATTTATAGTGGTGCTACTGATAGTTTCATATCAAACAATATTTTGAGGGATATATCTGTTAAACTTGGGGTTATGGCAAAAGGGTGGCAAGTCGAGTATGGCTCGGGATAAACTTATTTAGTCAACCAGTGTCTATTTGACCCACAAATAGAGATACCTCAGGGAAAAATCAATTGGCACCTGTATGTGGCACCATTACATGCATTTGATATTGTCTTAGGAGTAGATTGGCTAAAAGCTCATAAGGCCTTGCTAAAATTTGAGGAAAGGTGGTTGGATTATACGGATGACGCTAATCAGCGAATCCGTATCCACTACAATCGAACTTCTTTTGAGCCCCATTTAATGACCACTATGCAAGCTAAGAGAGCTATAAGGAAGGGATGCAAGTTGTATGTGGTTAAAATGAATAAGAAGGAAGAAATTGACTCCAGTTCCACAATATTTCAACAATATCCAGTGTTAAACGAGTTTAGGGATGTCTTTCCTGAAGATTTTCCTGGACTACCCCCAAAAAGGGAGTTTGATTTTTCAATTGAGCTTATGCCAGGAGCAACTCCAGTAGTCCAAACTCCTTACCGTATGACACCACTTGAGTTGCAGGAACTTAAAACTCAACTTTAGGATTTATTGAAAAAAGGGCACATTAAACCCAGTGTGTCACCATGGGGAGCACCGGTCTTATTTGTCAAGAAAAAGGATGGCTCCCTGAGATTATGCATCGACTATAGGATGCTTAACAAAATGACTATCAAGAATAAATATCCTTTGCCCCGAATTGATGACTTATTTTATCAGCTTAAGGGAGCTACAATTTTTTCTAAGATTGACCTCAGGTCGGGATATCACCAGTTAAGAATCTGGGAAGAAGACACTTATAAAACAACCTTCAAAACCCGATATGGACATTATGAGTTTACGGTATTACCATTCGGGTTAACCAATGCTCCAGCTGCATTTATGAACTTGATGAACAACGTGTTTCGAGAATAGTTGGACCGATTCGTGTTAATATTTCTGGATGATATTTTGATTTATTCCCGTAATAGAGAAGAACATGATGAACATATGAGGATTGTGCTAGAAGTCCTTAGGAAGAATCAATTATATGGAAAATTGTCCAAATGTGAGTTTTATACATCACAGGTTCAGTACTTGGGATACATCATCTTGGTTGAAGGAATAGTCGTAGATCCTAAAAATATTGAAGCCATAAACAATTGGCTAGCTCCAACCAATGTGTCAAAAGTAAGAAGTTTTATGGGAATGGTTGGGTACTATCGGCATTTTGTGAAGGGATTTTCAAAAGTTGCTTTTCCCATTACAAATCTACAAAGAAAAGGAAAGCCATTTAGATGGACAACACAATGTGAAGAAGATTTTAGAATTCTCAAAGAAAATTTGACGACTGCTCCTATACTAAAAATACCAAATCTAAATAAATAGTTTACAGTATGTACGGATACCTCATTGGAAGGACTGGGTGGTGTTTTAATGCAAGATGAGGCTATAGTAGCATATGAGTCTAGAAAAATTAAGAAACATGAGGTGAACTATGCTACACATGATTTGGAACTGGTAGCGGTGGTTCATGCTCTTAAAATTTGGAGGCATTACCTATTAGGAAAGTCATTTGAACTTAAAATAGATCATCAAAGTTTGAGATATATTTTTACTCAACCTCTATTAAATGCCCGACAATGAAGATGGATGGAGTTTTTGGTTGAATATGACTTTGGTATTGAATACATCAAAGGAAAGGAAAATAAATTGGTAGATGCTCTCAGTAGGAGAAGGCATGTAATAGCTCTTACAAGATGCCAGTATGAGCTAAAAGAGCAGATCATGAAATTGCAAAAGGATGATGCATTTTGTAAACAATGTCAAAATAAGATTGAATTGGGGTCAAATCATCACAGGGATTATAGTATCAAGGAAAATCTGATGTATTTCCAGAACAAAATAATAGTACCCAATAATGAAGAACTTAAGAGGACTATCCTACAGGAAGCTCATTATGATCCATACTCCGCTCATCCAGGGGTAATTAAGATGAGGGAAAACTTGAAAAGAGACTACTTCTGGCTTGGAATGAAAAAATATGTGGTACAATTTGTTGCAAGATGCCTAGAATTCCAGAAAGTTAAGGCAAAGCATCAACACCCTGGAGGAAAGTTGCATCTGTTTGAAGTACCAGAATATAAGTGGCAGGTGATAACCATGGATTTTATCGTGGGTCTTCCTAAGACTCATTTCTAGCATGATGTGATATTTGTGGTGGTAGACAAGTTAACCAAAGTAGCACATTTTATACCAGGTAGTATACGTGATGATGCAATGACTATAGCACAAAAATTTGCTCGTGAAATTGTAAGATTACATGGATTTCCTAAAATAATCATCTCGGATAGAGATTCGAGATTCACCTCTGAATTTTGGTAAGCTTTGCACCGAGCTTGGGGAACAAAGCTCAACATTAGCACTGCATATCATCCTAAGATGGATGGACAGACCGAGCGAGTCAATCAAGTGCTTGAGGATATGCTACGCATGTATTGCATGGATCACCAGAATAAATGGGAAGATTATCTTTTCTTGGTGGAATTTTCTTATAACAACAACTATCATACCACATTGGGCATGGCCCCTTTTGAGGCTCTATATGGGTGTAGGTGCAGGACACCTTTAACGTGGGATAATCTGGATGATCGAGAAGTGATCGGTCTTGATGCTATTAAACAAATGGAGAATCAGCTTAAAGAAATTTACCAGTGGCTTTGTGAAGCTACTGATCATCAGAAGAGTTATGTTGACCTCAAATGAACACCCCAAGAGTTTTTTGTAGGTGATAAAGTTTTCCTTAGAGTCAATCCAACCAAAATTTCCATTAAATCCACCAAATTGAGTCCAAGATTTGTTGGCCCATTTGACATTATTGCTAAAATCAGCCCCATTGCCTACCAGCTCGCACTGCCACCAAACTTGTCAAAAATCCACAGTGTTTTCCATATATCTCTCCTTCACAAATATATAGCTGATCCATCTCACATCCTGGATGTATCCCATTTGCAGACATCGGACCCGCAACTCATTGAGGTTCGACCAGTTAATATTTTGGGCTTCATAACTAAACAACTAAGGAAAAGAACTATGGAGCAGTGTAGAGTCCAGTGGGACCACTATTCTGAGAAAAATACCACCTGGGAGGATGTCATTGCCATGAGAAACCAATTTCCTTATTTGTTTGATACTTAATGGCCAAAAGACAATTCATATATTTGTATATGGGATGAATTATGTGTAATGTTTTTGTTATATATATATATATCTATGTTCGGATGATATTATATGATTATGTAATATTGACGATTAGTGTGAAAAAAAACTGCATTTGTATTTTCTAGCTAACATAGGGACTGTGTTAATTCCTAGAGGGGGAGTATGTCACAACCCCGCCACTTGCAATTATTTTATTTGAAGGAATATGATTCTACGTCAAGTTTTTTGTAATGCAGGTGCAGGTTCACGAGCAGTGGCAAAAGAGAACACCCATTCCCTGATGGAGATGGAGTTGGGAAGCATCAGGTGAGTGGGATATGATGTCGTGCCTCGTGCACCTTGGCCCATGGGTACATGGAAGCCCACCATAGGGTTTTGCACTTGCATTTGCATTTTTCCTGTCATTACATTTGAAAATTTGTGTAAAATCAATTTGCGTATGTTTCCTTTCACAAGTTGTTTGTTCTTGTTTTGTCTATTGCATGTGAATTGTTGCTATCTTGTAATATCAATTTTCTATGAAGAAAAATAAAAACAATAATAGTAAAATAATAAAAATACAAATAACAATAATATATGAATAAAAAACTAAAATTTAAAAAAAATATTAATAAAAAACTAAAATAATAATAATATTTTTATAAATATATAAAAGTACCTACCACTACCAATTTAAAAGGGAGCTCATTTTAACTTACTAGAGCCTTGTACTCTATAAATATAAAGGTACACCGAATATATATAAGGGATCATGATATTGAGCAGTATGATTAAGAAATAATTAAACCATACATGTTAAAAGAAAATGGGAAGTAAAATATTTTATTAAGATTAGGAATTTAAGACCAAAGAATGTTTAAATAAAAATTCAATCACCTCTCTAACCACTCGGAAGAGGGGAATTACACCACTTGGCCATGTTTATAAGACACTAGCTGGCAAAAAGGAAGGTGATTGGTGTCACTCTATTATTTCGAAAGTTTCCCTATATAAGATGGGAAGATTGTCATGAAAATATATGAATTTGATATGCGGGTGTGTGCTCCAGAGACTGAAGATAATAGTGTTCAAGTCGCTTCTTCTAGCAACAATAGCAAATACAGGTCAGGACCTTATGAGAATAGTATTATGTGGAACAATTCAATTGCTTTTATTTTTCAAAATATTTTTAATATTATGTTCTCTCTGTGAACATCCAATTTGAAGTGATTAGAAAATATAACCAGCTACTTGTTGAATTAATGAATTTATTTGTATTGTGTTGAGATATTCAAAAATGTATACCATAAGTTGAATGCATGGCTATGAATGTATCTATGTAATGTTGGCCATGTTGATTTTCAGTATGCTGGTATTGCTATTTCTGAAAGAAATTATAGCTGCATTCTTGTAATTGTACCTATACACGTTTGCTTTCTTCATGTAGTATGTGTAGTGGGCAAAGCTGATCTGAAAAACCTTGAATTCTCCCACACACGTCTCTGTAAGTGTGTATATTGGTGTGAAGGGCAAGAATTTAGTAGTCAAGAAACATTGTTGGGGAGTTGTGTTGGCACAATCCTAAGTTGTAGTGTACAAATGACGTCTAAAGAATACTACAATTTAAATATACTATCTTGGATGCAGATATAGTTGTATTATAGATTAAAAAAGGGTGTAGAAAGCCATTTTCATTTTATAGCATTGCTTTAGGATGACCACAATAAATTATGAGACCATTGATTGGAGGAAAAATTGTAGAAAAGTTCTTAAGAATATGTGTTTATAACGTTGTGTAAACAATGTATGGCTATTTCTCTTTAAGCTATGTTAAAATGATTTGTAATACATATAATATGATTAGTTGAGTTTTTATTGAAACTCTTGTATTTTTAGCCATGAGACAAAACGATTTTAAAGAAGTTAAATATTAGTAGCCATAACTAAAATGTGGAAATATCATTTTTGTTATCAAAGCTGACATCCAGAGTCCTATGTTTTGATGTGAACTTGTGAGAATGAAAGATCCTTGGTTTTGTCTAAACTCTGTACCAGGCAGTAGATGGATTGGTAGGGAGAATCCATTGTTTGAAGCTTGTGAAGACACTGGTAGACGTCCTTTCTTAAGGGACTTTAACAATATCGAGTAGCGCATAGGTTAGAGGCATTAAGAAAATATTAGGAAAAAGTTAAATTATGTCTTATTTATATTTTAAATATATAGTCATATTGACTATAGGGTTATTTAAATAAGTTTTTAGAATTCATTTATGCTTTTATTTTAGGGTTCAAATATTAAGAATGATATGCTCAACTCAATTGCTTTGTTATGATAGAAATAGGAATTATTAATAAAATATTATTAACAATTATGTTGATTTTTAAGTTAGGTTGAATAAATTTCTTTTTAAATTTGCTTTCGAAGTACCTATGTAAGGCATATATGTTTATTTTATTTTTAAAATAATATATTATCATAGAAGTATAAAAGATAGGAATGTTAGTAGAAAGAGAAATGCTTTTATATTTAAATTCAAAAAAAATTTATATTTGGAATATTTTTATAATCGATAAGGTAAAATAAATAAATAGAACTCATACCTTTCAAACTCCTAAATACTTCTTGAACCAAAATGTGAAAAAAGAAGAAATCTAAATGGATGGCAAATATTTTAAAACAAATAAGCCTAATTAAATAAGGAGAGCTAGATTGTCATTTTGCCTAGCAAAGGTTAAAAGGAAAGCACCAAGTAAGGGTACTTGTCCATATTTGTATCGTGACGTTGAGTCAGGGCTAACTAGAAGAGTCGAGTAGGGCAACATACCCATCATCGTTAGTTGCGATGGCGACTAACAAAGAGGCATTATCCGTTCTCTAGCTCATAAGGTAGAGGCCTTGGTTGTGGAGAGTATGGATGGTGGTATGGGATGTCACCCTAGGATAAGAGCCTACTAGTATGTGAGGATGCTCACTATTCCACTTAGGTTATGGATAAACCAACTTAAGCCATGGTTAAAGGGGTTAACCATGCAGTTGTATACTTTGGTGGTAGATGGTATGGGCAACATGACTGTTAACCAAGGTGGGAAGTGAGAAATCAAATCTATGAAACCATGTGATGGTGGACCCCGATTATTCCTTAGAGGAAGGTTATAATCGGTCACTGGCATAATAATGCTAAATCCAAAGAAAATTGGCTTAAAAATGCCACAAGAGAGAGATTGTGAATCCACATGTTTTGGATGGGGAAACTCAGCGTTCACCCTTTCAGGTGATATGGGCCCTGGAAGGACAACCCCCTACCAGGATCAGGTTAGGCTCAAGTAAGAGAACAGATCGTATTTGGCAACATTTACAGGAAATGGCCAATCCCGAGCACTTAGGACACCAGCTGCAGTGGTGATTATTATTGAAGTGTTATTTATTATACCATGTACTAAAGTCAATATGGGTGTATTCATGATAAAAAGTACAGGTTTTTGGAAGATCTCGTCGAAATTTTAAATTTTGTGTTGTGGGAAAACCAGTAGTAGAACCGGGTTGTGACAATAATCCTTTTAATAGTCTTTATCTCCATACAAAAATTCTCATTTTATGGTCTTAAATTTAATGTATTTCCCCCCTTAACCAAGGGCCACCATCCATTATTTTATCTCTCAATTCAAAACTAGAAAAGATAATGAGGAAAAATCATTTTGGAAGAATATTCATGAAGTAATTTGAGTTTAATCCCCACTTCCACCTTATTTATTTTATCTCTAAAAAACATGGATAATATCCATGGAACTTATATATTAGCCCTTCATTTAAAATAACCAATATATCATGATCGATCATCTCATCCTTGATAATCACTTATGGTGTAGTATCGACTACCTAGATAGGGTTTTCGGTAGATTTACTCTCTCTTACTGCTAATTAGGAAATCCATATTTCTACTTAGGTAATCCTTCCTTCTGGTAAGGACTTTTAAAACTAAATTTCCTACCATGTTCCCTAGATTTTCTTCACATGAATCCTTTACTTATTGAGTTTCTCCTAAGATCTAGAACAAGAAGTGGTGTTAACTCCTTGACCATACTTTACTTCCTACTCACACCCATAACACTTGCTTGCTTTCTAAAATAATAAAAATTTGAGGTCACTCCCATATCATACTCACTCCTAAATCATAATCAGTTATAACTAATTATTTTTTAGATATGCTAATAAAATATTAATTAATTATACTTTTTGAGAAGTAAATATCTTTGGGTGATGTAATTGAATATTATTTAGATTTTATACTAAATTTATCCTTATAGTTTTTATTAATAAGTTATATGTGGCTTCTATTGGGGGCCACTCCCATTAAAATACAAAAATATTACACTGGCTACAACGTATTTTTTATCAAAAATTTCATTTATTTTTCTATTAAATATATTCTTCAACTTCCTCGAAGTGCTATGTTTCCATAATCATCTCATTGACATCATTTTTATTAAGATATAAAATCACACTTGGTCAGTTGCCTTCTACAATTTGAATTTTACCATGATGAAGATCAACACCACAATTGGCTAAATTATCTGCTACCCAATTTCCTTCTCTATAAATATATTTACACTCCAAGAGGTACCTCTAGTAATAGGTGATGAACATCAACAATAATATTATTTTTTATCTAGACTCCACATCCATTTTTGTTAATAGCAATGATGATAATTTGTGAATCCCCATCAATTGAAATATATTTCCATTCTTTTTCTATTGTAATTTTAATCCTTGTAATAAGTGCTCTAGCCTCTCCATAGTTGTTAGTTGAAGTTCCATATGATTCTGAATAAGTGAGGATAATTTTACCTTCATTTTTCTAAAAACACCACCTCCACTAGCTTTTCTCGGATTTCCTTTAGAAGCACCATAAAAATTAATTTTGATAAACCCAATTTTTGGACATTTCTATTTTACCCTAGATCGAAGTAGATCCTTTGTTTTAATTTCATTGTTGCAAATGACTCTTCCATGTATGCTCAAATATTGTAGCCAGTTTATTAGCACATCTTTTCTATAATTAAGACTGCCCATGATGAGTACCATAATTGTAGATATTTTTCAAGAGAAGTAATAATATGGTCCCAAACTTGGGCATGATTTTGAGATTTAATTTTAAAAATTCTGCTATAATTTTGGTTAAGAGATAAAACCACACTTGGTTAGTTTCCTTCTACAATTTGAATTTCACCAGGAAAAATATAAACACCATAATTGGCTAAATTATCTGCTACCCAATTTCTTTCTCTATAAATATGCTTACACTCCAAGAGCTTACCTCTAGTAATAGGTGATGAATATCAACAATAATATTATTTTTTATCCAGACTCCACTTCTGGTAAGGAATTTCAAAAATAAATTTCCTCCCATACTCCATGTTGATGATCCTTTGGGTAGAGTTCTTTCCCTAATTAATTTAATTGCATCAAGAGAACCTATATATATTTTTGAAGTAATATTTTTTCCCAATTCTTTCCTTGATCTCTGAATAATCTCCTCCCAAGATTTTCTCCTAATGCAAAATTTATAAGTTTGTAATTTTGCAATCCTGCTTCTCCAATATTTTTCCTTTACAAACCCTATCCCATTTACAAAGAGGAAACCTAAATTTTTACTCACAACATTTCCATAGAATGTTACTTTGAATTTTATCAATTTTGGATGCTATACCTGCTAACAATCTTGAAAGATACATCATATATATTAGGATGGATTACAATGCAATATTTATGAGTTATAGCCTTCCTGCCATGGATAAGAACTTATCTTTCCAAACTACCAAGAAATATTTCATTCTATCCAAAAAATATATCCAACGCTCTTTTTTAAATCCTTTATTAGACAAAGGAATGCCTAAGGAGGTTGATGGAAAATTTTCAATTTTAAACCCTAAAATATTCACAATAATTTGTTGTAAATCTAGAGGAATATTACTTTTAAAATCAAGGATTTTGTAGTACTAACCAACTATCAAATAGCCTTCTCATAGCATTATAATATTGGTTTAAACTCCATGGCCTCACTGACTAAGGGATTACCCAAAAGAAAAGTATCATCAAAAAATTGGATATGACATTTAGAGTGACCAGTTTTTGCAACATGAATACCTTTGATTTTTCATTCCATTTTTACCTTTGAAAAATGAAATGAAATACGCATTAACTTGTTTATTATTCAGCAGGATTTAAATAAGGTTTACAATTTCAGGAATAGCACCGGCGTAACCAAAGCTGTTACAGAACTGTTACAACTCCTGTAACAGTATGCTTAACAATATAATAGAGACAAAACAATAGTACGCTAACATCCCCCTTTATTACATTATTTGGGTAATGTAATAACTAATAGCTATACTAGACTACTAACATCCCCTTACATTATTTTGCAATACAAAGTGAGCTGCGAAACAATTCAAATTTGACACGTCCAAGTGCCTTAGTGAAAATGTCTGCAACTTGAGCATCGGTGGGAATGTGTTGAAGCTGAATTCGGTGCTTTGGAACTTCATCTCGAATGAAATGACATTGTGTGTCAATGTGCTTTGTTCTTTCATGATGGACTGGATTCTTGACGAGGTTCAAAACACCCTGATTGTCACAGAACAAGTGTATTGGAGATTTTGATGGATGGCCCATACTTGTCAGAATGCGACGTAACCATATCACTTCGCACATAGCTTCACGTGCGGCGCGATATTCTGCCTCTGTTGATGAAATAGCAACCACCTGTTGCTTCTTGCTATGCCAAGAGACAGGACCGGATCCCAAATGAAAAATGTATCCAGAAGTTGACTTGCGATCATCAAATGATCCGGCATAGTCGGAGTCCGTGTATCCTTGCAAGAAGAATTTGTTGTTCCTCTTGTATTCTAGGCCATATTCCATAGTACCACGGACATAGTGAAGAACACGTTTTGTTGCTTTCCAATGAGTGGTCTTAGGCTCCCGCATGAACCTCGAAAGATAGTTGATAGCAAATACGATATCCGGCCTAGTATTGGTCAGATATATGAGACTCCCAATCAATCGTCGATAGAGAGTACCATCTACCCGAGGTGAATCATCATATCGTGATAACCGAAGTCCATTCTCCATCGGAGTTGCCATTGGCTTGCAATCGATCATGCAATATTTTTCCAGCAATGTCTTGGCATATTTTTTCTGAGACACTTTGATGGAGTGCTCCTTCTGGCTGAATTCCAGACCAAGACAGTAATGGAGAAGTCCGAGATCTGTCATCTCAAAATATTTGCACAAGTTTCTTTTGACAGTAGAGATCATAGTTTCTGAACTCCCTGTAATGAGCAGATCATCCACATAGAGTACAAGCAACACTATCTCAGAACCCTATTTCTTGAAATAGAGGTTTGCATCTAACGGACATCTCTTAAATCCATGCTGCATAAGGTGATTGTCCATTTTTATATACCAAGCTCGAGGAGCTTGTTTCAGACCATACAAGGATTTGACCAATTTGCAAACCTTCTACTATTGGCCTTCCACTTCAAATCCTTCGAGCTGAGTCATATAGACTTCTTCTTGGAGATCACCATTTAGAAAGGCACTTTTGACATCCATCTGGTGAACTTTCCACCCATATTGTGCTTCCATAGCACACATAACCCGAATTGTGGTCATCCGAGCAGCAGGTGCAAAAGTTTCCTCATAGTCGATGCCTTCCTTTTGAGCATAGCCCTTTGCAAAAAGTTGGGCCTTATGCTTATCAATTGTTCCATCTGCCTTGTACTTGACTTTATATACCCATTTGCAGCCAATGGGTTTCTTTCCATGCGGCAGATCAACAATCTTCCAAGTTTTATTTTTCATCAAAGACTCATACTCTGTATCCATAGCGGCCTTCCACTGAGGCTCACTAAGAGCATCTTGCACTGATGCAGGTTCAAGATCATCTATGGTAGACATGAACGCCCTGTCATCATCAATATCCATATCCTCTACTTCTGTACTTGGAGTCACAGAAAGTTCCTTAAAAGATTGACAAAGATCATCAACCTCACCAGTTTCTCTGGCTTCTTTTTCCTTTTGAGCCATACTGCGTGTACGAGGTCTATCCAAATTCATATTGGGAGGAGTGGATAAATTTGCATCTCTGATTGTATTTGTACACCATTTTGGATTCTTCTTCGGTGGTGGTGAAGAAGATGTAGAAGGACCTCCCGTCTCGTGTTGATGAAGGAATCTTCTCTTCCTTAGATTCCACAATATCTTGGTGTACTTTAGATGTGCTCTGTGATGTGAAAGCTTCATCAAAGACAACATCTCTGCTGATATGAATTTTCTTGGTCAAAGGATCTATCAAACGATATCCTTTAGAGTGCTCAGAATAACCAAGAAAAATACATCTCAGTGTTTTCTCATCTAGCTTCTTCCTTTTCTCTTTCGGTATGTGCATGAAAGCGTGACATCCGAAAATACGTAGATGAGATATGGAGGGTTTTCGACCACTCCATGCTTCCTATGGAGTCATTCCTTTTAGGGCCTTTGTGGGTGCCCTATTCAACAGATACACTGCAATGGTGACAACTTCTGCCCAATATTGTTGCCTAAGAGTAGCTCCTGTGAGCATACAACGAACCATTTCCATGATAGAACGGTTCCTTCTCTCAGCAACTCCATTTTGCTGAGGAGTATAGGCAGTTGTTAACTGTCTCTTGATTCCATGCTTATCTAGGAATGCAGAAAATTCATTAGAGGTAAACTCTCCCCCTCGATCTGAGTGAAGGGTTTTAATAGAAGCTCCTGACTCCTTCTCAATGGATTTCTTGAACTGCTGGAAGAATGCGAAAGCTTCAGATTTCAGTTGGAGAAAGAAAACCCACATCTTTCGTGAGTAGTCATCTACGAATAACTGAAAATACCTCTTCCCTCCATAACTGTTGGGTGTGAAAGGACCACACAGATCAGTGTGAATTAACTCCAGAGGTTTTCGTGCTCTTGTTGAGCTCTTCTCAAATGGTACTCTATGTCGCTTTCTCGCCAAGCAGTCGAGCACACCGACAATGTGGCGTAAAGGGAAGGAAGACCCTTTACCATCTCATACTTGCCGAGCTCAAGTAAGTAGCCGAACTAAGATGCCCATATATCTTGTGCCATAGGGAAGTTGCCTCCTTGGTAGAGACCAGTCATGGCAACATGTGGAGTAGAGATAGCATCTAGTGCAAATAAGCCGTGCTTATATGAAGTTGTTGCAATCTGCTTACCCTTCCTGGTAATAGTACAACACTTCTTTCCATTCTCAACACGAAAGTTGACAACCATATTTCTATCCAGGATTTGTGTCACTGACAAAAAATTGTTGGCCAATCCCGGAACATAGAGGACTTTGTCAATCTGACACTTGCCATCAGGAAGAGTGACTGAAACTGTACCCTCTCCCTGAACCCTGTAGGTTTTATCATCAACAATGGTGACAGGTTTGCCCTCTTTGGCCACAAATGATTCAAACCATGATTTGTCGCCAGTCATATGTTTGCTAGCTCCAGAATCGACATACCAAATAGGATCCCTCTGTGTGGAATCTATGGTAGTCATGAGCACCTTGTGTGCCCATTCAGAATCTGAGTCAGATTCTTCAACAACAACATTCACTTGGGGTTGCTTGTTTTTATTTTGTGGTTTGTTTTGGCCTTTCTGCTTGTTCTTATGCCAACACCTGTTGGTGTCATGGTTGTCTTTCTCACAGATCTTGCACCACCTCTTCTTCTGTTGAGGTTGTTTGCCTTTTCCTTTCGTATCCTATTGAGAATTTTTAATTTTAATTTTTTTAATATAGTTTTAAACTTTATAAATTAAAATTTAATTTTTAATTTATTTTTCCTAAGTTTTAAAACTATATAAATTAAAATTATTTATTTTAATTTTAAATATATAATAATTATTAAAATGCTTTGTTAAAGAGATTTTTAAGGGGGGATATTTTTTCAAAAAATCAAAGGGGGATTGTGAGTAATTTTTTGAAAAGGCAATTTGGCAAATTGTAATAGGTGCATTTTCGGCTGCGCCCGACACCTAGTGGGTTATTCTTGTGGGCATTTTTTTTTGTTGTATGTTGCATATTTCATTTTTGCACTATAACATTAAAAATTAAAATCAAACACTCCCTAAGTCCCCAGAATAATTAAAACCCATCCGTGCAATTTATTGCACTGCAGCGTTCGGTATTTGTGATACCTCTGGCCAGCACTTACAGGTAAAGCTGTCGTGATTTGGCTACTGTATCCACCGCCTAATATAGCTGCTACAACGACGTCTGAGCTTGTTCTCTATAAATCGTCGGGGAGAGATAAGTTAGCCATTTTTGCATTTTTTTTACTCCATCCACTACCCTTTATCGCACTTGTGTTTAGGCATAAATCCTGACGAAGTATTCTTCATAGTGTTTAGGGGAAGTTACGCCCCACGCATGAGAAGAATATTCTATGGTAGGTGCCATCAACAAGGCGATTCCCTTTCAGTACCGCTTATGTTCCACGTATCGTATGATCTCTAAAACTCACCTATAGTCTCCCTCACGTAAGGGCGGGTGATTTTTGTTGATGTTTCTAAATACCTATAGTTTCCCTCACGTAAGGGCGGGTATTTTATATGATATAACGGCCTAACAAAAGGTATATATAAAGGGGGACCAATTGGTGATATAAGGAACCTTCACTATGGCCGCTGTTGCAAAGTTAATGACTAATCCGCATCAGTTATTGAATGGTCCAAATTATACACCATGGAAACATAAGATAAAGGCAGTTCTCCAAATGGAAGATTTGTGGGATATTTTTACTGGAGTAGCAACTAGGCCTTCACCAACAGCAGGATCCACAGGTCCTTCCGCAGATCAGATAGCTTTTGACAAGAAAGACAGTCGAGCAAAGGTGCTCATCTTGTTTGCTATTTCAGATGAAGTGCAACCTCATATAGCTGACAAAGCAAGTGGTAAAGAGGCATGGGATGCCCTTCAAACCATCTATGAGGGAAAGAATGATTCCACCATTCTTCATCTTCAACAACTTCATAACCTGAGTTTGAGACAGGGTGAAACAGTTGAACTCTTTCTGTGCAGAGTGTCTGAATTGAAAGAGAAATTGAATTCTTTGGGAGATACTGTGGACGAAAAGCTTCTCATTTCACTTGTGATGAGAGCTTTACCTTCTTCATTTGATATGTTGATAACCTCCATCCAGGTGTCTCAACGACAAATTACCTACATCGAGTTGGTCAATCTGCTTCAACAACAGGAGGCACGCCAACTTCACAAGGATGATTCTTCCAATGCAGCCCTATACACCAACAGGCAGGGTTCTAGGAAGAAAGGTAATGGGCAAAAAGGAGGAAACTTTTAGAAAGGAGAAAATTCCTGTCGGGGGGGGGGGGTCTCGGGGAGCGCGCGTGCAAATTACACGTTGTGCGAGAGGGGGGGGTGGCGTTGGGCCACCAATGCAGGGGGGGCTTCCGTCCCATTGCATCCTATTTGGACGCGTGGGCCTCCTCCCGCGTCACCCGTGTGGCTGGACGCTCCTGCGTCGTAGCCTCTGCACGTAGTGCGGAGACGTCTGCGATGCGCAGGGCTCCTCCTGCGTGGCTGGACGCTCCTGCGTCGCAGAGACGTTTGCGACGCGCAGGGCCCCGCATGTCTGAACGCTCCTGTGTCGCATAGACATCTGCGCACAGCGGATTCTCTGCGTGCATCGCGGAGACATCTGTGTCTGCGCGTGGACTCGTCTGCACGTCCTCTGCGCATAGCGGACTTCTGCATTTTTTTTTTTTTATTAATCATGATTGCGTGATTAGAGATAATTCGCTCTCAAAAAAAAAAATCCTTCTCCCAGCTCAAAAACGTAGCAACCTCCAGCCTCTCCCTTCTCGTCGCTGGCTCTGATGCCATGAAATGAAATACGCATTAACTTGTTTATTATTCAACAGGCTTTAAATAAGGTTTACAATTTCGGGAATAGCACCGGCGTAACCAAAGCTGTTACAGAACTGTTACAACTCCTGTAACAGTATGCTTAACAATATAATAGAGACAAAACAATAGTACGCTAACAAAAAATCTCTCCATAATGCTTCTGCAAGAATAATGAATAGATAAGGAGAAAGGATCGCCTTGACGAAGTCTAGAAGATGACTTGAAATAACCAGAAAGAGAACCGTTGACCAAAATATAAAAATTTATAGTGCTATAATAGCATTTAATCCATTCACACCAACTATAATCAAAGCCAAACTTTTTGATAATATCATGTAGAAAATTCTAGGGAACCTTATCATATGCTTTTTTCATTTCTAAATTCATAACTATAATTGGTTTTTTCATGGAATGAAGAGAATGTATGGCCTCTTGTGTGATAATTATACCATCAAGAATTTCTTGACTATGAACAAATCCACCTTGTTCCTATAAGATAACACAACCTAGAATTTCCTTCAACATGTTTGCCATAATTTTTGAAATGATCTTATAAGTCATATTACAAAGGCTTATTAGATGAAAATTATCAAAATATTTTTCTCGTCTTTCTTGAAATCAACATAATAAAAGTATCATTGATCTCACTTATTATAGCATTCCTTTTTTAGGCCTCTTCAACCACAACTAACATATCACTCTTTAATAAATCTTAAAATTTTTGAAAGAAAAATGTAGGAAATCCATCAAGGCTAGGTTCCTTGTTAGGATGTAAAGAAAAAAATGTTTCATGGAGCTCCTCCATAGATATCTTCTTCATCAAGCTTTCATTTTGTCCCTGTGTGATGATTGATGGAAATATTCATATAATTTTTTCATGTGCCTCCTTATCTTGCCTAGTATCTAACAAAATATTTTTGAAAAAAATAATTGCGTCCTTAAATCTTCTTCATTCTCAATATTTCTTCCATCTAGAGTTAAAATATTTTTATGTGACAAAAAAAAAAATATTTTCATTGTAGCATGAATTTTTTTTTATTTCTATCTCCTTATTGAGCCATTTATCTCTAATTTTTTTCAACCAATATGACACCTTTTTCAATGCATTATGATAATAATAAAGTAATTGTTTTTAATTTCAAATAAGAATCCTAATCCATTCCATTAATATCTACTATATCTTGCAAATTTTTGAGCTTGGATTAATTTCTTTATTTTCTTTAAAAATGTTACCAAAATATTTGGCATTCTGAATCTTCATTTTCTCCTTTAAATATTTCAAATTTTGAACAAACCTGTACATACATGATCCTTCAAATTTTGATTTTTCTCACCATACCATAACCATTTAGAAAAAATAAGGTCTTGGATCCACATAGAATGGAAGTGAAGTGGCTTTGGATGACCATTATTAGGTAAATCACAAGTCAAAGGAATGGGTTTGTGATTTGATCTTTCTTGCAATAAAATATCTAAAGAGATTGTATACTTTGTTTACAACCATTTATTGGATAACAAAAATCTATCCAGTCTTTCTACTATATGATTTTGCTCAATGCATCTATTATCCTATGTATATTGAAAAATTGAAGGACTAACATCCCAAAGATCATTTGAATTGATAAATGAAGTAAAATCTTACATTGATTTAGACCATCCTAGAATACCATCCTTATTTTCTAAAGGATATAGAATAGTGTTAAAATCATCCCCAAGAATTCATATATCACAATGAATAATCATTGTATTTGACAAAATTATACTAAGGTCCTTCAAATATCTTTCATGAGAAGTAACTATAGTTGGAGAATATACATTTATAATCCCAACTTTGATGTTTTCCTCTTTTTTGTAAAATAATTCAGCAACACAATTTTTTTTGATTCTAATAATTATCCATCCCATTTGCATTTATTTGATATTATTGCAATACCGCCTAAAGCTCCTGTAGAAGAAACTGGTAAATAAACATGAATCTTTCAAATCTTCTTAAAAGCATCCTTACATTCCTCACTGCTTAATTTTGTTTATTGTATTAAAATAAACTTAGGACTATAACAAACTATTAATTCCTTATTCGCTCTTTTTTTAAGGGTTTTATTCACACCCCTAATATTCCATGATATCATTTTCATCATCAACACTTTTTATTTTTATTAGTGGTCTTAGTCCCACTTCTTGTTAACACCTATGAAATTTTGATTTGGCTTCCCATATCAATTTCCTTCTGAGTTTATTTCTATCTTTATTCCTGCTTTGATGGCCTTCCTCTCCTTTTTCCATTCCCACAAACACTCTTGTATTCATCAATATCTTCTATTTTTTTAATTATTTATTCATGTTGTTCATAATGAGACTTATCTTCTACAGATTTATGTTGCCCTAAATAATCTAAAGTGCAAGAAATAACCTCTATTAGCATGTTCTTCTTTATGTTGTTCTAAAAACTTTAAATAGCATAGATTATCCTCCATAGTCATTACTTTCTTATGTTGTCTTAGAAACCCTAAATTTCCTTGGATATCCTCCATATAAGTTTCTTTATTGTATTTCTCTTGAAACCCTAAAGTGTAAAAAATATACTATGAACTACTTTCATTTTTATTGTAAGGGAAATATTGTATGCTACATGAGAAAAATAAAAACGATTTACCTTGATTAAGCTTGACCTTCTTCATCTCATTTTCTTTAAAAAATTCCTCCCCATATTCATTTGCTTTAAAATTTTCCTTCACCTCTTCCTTCGCACCTTTAGCTCCTTTTATATTTGAACTTGTGCATTGTACTCATCCCTCATATCATTTTTTTCCTCTAATGGTTGATTTGAGTGAACTGTAATCACCTTTGTAATTTGATGATGTAGAGAGGTTTTTATTGCCACTTTCATAGAAGTGGAAAATCCTTGATTTGACCTAGCTTCTCCTATGATATGATCTCCTTGATTCATATTGAAAGTACCCTCATACCCAAAAAATTTCATCTTTTTATCCATCATTTTTACTTTGTAGTCTCTTGCCATGTGTCTGGTTTTATCACATTTGTGACATCAAAATGTAATATTTTCATAATCCACTTGTTGATCGCATTCTCTTCTCAAATTTTATCATAATGGATTATAGTAAAGGTTTTGAAATATCCATGGCTACACATATTTAAGTATATACAACATGCCTTTTCTCCTTAGTAGTTGGTCCATCCTAGATGAATTCACCTAGAGTATTACCAATATTATTTAAAATATCCTTATTGATGAGTTGATAAGGAAGTCTAAAAATACCAATCCATACCAGAAGCCTTTTAATATTTTCTATCTATATAAAAAATTCCCACTCCAAGGTCTTAAATATAATGCATCTTTTCTTCTAAACCAAGAGCCTCCATCCATTATTTTATCCCGTATTTTTGAACTAAAGAAAATAACAAGGAAAAAACCTTTTGGAAGAAAAGTCATGGAAATTTTTGAATTCAATCCCCTCTTCCACTTGATCCAATTTGGAATCTTAGAAAAACTTGGCCAATATCCATGGAATTTATATACATATTTTAATACATAGGAAAATTGGTAACACCATTAGGTGTTGCCACTATAAACCCTGGCCTGTTGGGTTAGACGAAGTCAACGAGACCCTAAACCCTTGGGGCACCGAACTAGGGCAACCAACTAAAAAATACTCGACCACTACCATCTAGCCTATCCCCATATGGGTACACCATAGTTTGAATCTTGGACCTTCCAAAGAGAGGCCAAAGCCCTAAACACTACATTATCCTTGTCAGATCATGGAACTTACATATTAACCCTTTGGTTTTAAGAACCATTATGTCATGCTCAATAATCTCATCCTTGATAATCACTTTTGGTATAGTATCTTCTACCTGGATATAGTTTGGCATAGATTTTCTCTTCCTCTTATTGTTAGCTAGGGCATCCATACTTCCAACTAAGGTATCCTTAATTTCAACTAGGTCATCTTTACTTTCAATAAGGACTTCCAAAAATAAATTTATTTTGATGTTACCTAGATTTTCTTAACATAAATCTTGTAAAGTCTCCTAAGATCTAGAATAAGAAGTGGAACTTGTTCCTTGATCGGACTTTGCTTTCTACTTTCCACTTCCTGCTCTCACTCCTAACTCACAATCTAAGTTTTTAATTTATTATTAATTTATCCTTATAATCAAATATAATACTAATAACAAATAATAACATAAGGTGATGAGATATATTAAAGTCAACATATTCAATTAGTTATTAATAACCCACAAGGGATAATATTTTTGCATGTCATGTCCTAGGGGAGACAATGCAATGATTCAGGGTTTGTATCTTATTTGGAAGGTTCAAGGTTCAAACCACATATGTGTGTGGTAGTGTGTTAATCCTCTATTGATAAATTTAGATCTCGGTCTTACGAAGGGTCATGGATAGAATGGGAATGCTCATCCCTAAGCTTTAGTCATAGGGTTTTCTCACACTAATGAAATCAATATATATATATATATATATTGCATGTCATCTTAAATATAAATATATAGGGTATGATATTTTAACTTTGATTTCATTTATGATTTTGATATTTATATTAAATTAACAAATACTAAATGATGTTAAATTATGCATATGAATTAATAGGTGGATTGGTAATTATCTATCTAGTCAGACACTTATTAAGAAGAGACCTAGGTTCAAACCTTGGGGGTATGCATGTTGCAAAGGTAGTAGTCTGATCTGAGACCTCTAAGTGCATGCCAGATCGACAATGATGGTACAAATCCTAAGCAATCAATGGTTCCCCTCACATTGGGTCAATAATAACTAAGTTGTATATGCTTATTGGGAGCAGCCCCTATGGTTGGAACCCTACACTTGGCAATTACTAAAACTAGTGTGGATGTAACCAACTCCTTTATGTATCCAAAAACTAAAACTTTTTTAAGTAAATATTAAATTTAAAATAAATGGTAAATAGAATTTAGGTTTAATAATACTATGTGATCTATATATAATATGATGGGATTCATTTTAATCTCATTTAATCAAATAAATTAAAAAATATATCAACTCTATATTAATTAAACACTACAAAATAATATATAACATGATATAAATTAAAACTTAAATTTATTTTTTTATTAATGGTGAAAAAGCAAGGTTTTAAAAGGTCCCATAAACTTTTACAATAGATGAGGCATAGAAGGAGAAGACCAATTAAGCATAGGCCAACCTCCAAGGGAAAAAGAACATAAATTAAACCCAACAACCACCCAAGAGCATAGACCAACCCATAACCCAATGGGACATAAAGGATAATTTTGTATTCAACTTTATTTTAGAGGCATCAATGATCCTACTATATTTTTGCATGAGACTAGATGGAAAAAAAATACATCAAGATGAAGATAACAAAATCCCAATCCTAGAGAGCAAGGGTAAGGGCAATACACCAAGAATATTATTTAAGAATGGAAACCAATAAGGAGCAACTGGACCAGCACCCCAAAAAATATCTCCTAGAGAGAGGATCACTACAACACAATGGAGACCTCATATAAACAAAAAGATAATAAAAAGTCCTACTGGATAGGTAGGCCCAATGCTTCTAAAACAACAATTGTCATTTACCATGGAGGTAAATTGTCTTCCTGAATTCTAAATTGGCCACTATCCACCCCCAAATTGATCATAACATCAACAACCTGGTTACCTTCCCTATAAAATATGCTCAATTTTTTGTAACATACCTTCAAGAATATTTGAGGTGTCCTTAATAATATTCATGATGAAAAAATCATTAGTCTTTCCAGCATACAAATCTCGAATGATGTTCAAGGAGTCACCTTGTACGAGAAGTCTTATGAAGCCCCTCTCAAAAACCTGATGAACACCCATGAAAAGAGCCTTAGATTTGGCTAGGTGGTTGGTTTGAATACCATAATCTTTGGCGTAATCCCAAATAACCTCACCATTATTATTTATGACAACACCCCCTCCACCTAACTTCCTAGGGTTACCTTTGATAGCCCCATCAAAGTTCAAAATAATCCACCCTTTAGCTAGTTTATGCTATCTAGTAGCCAATATTTTTTAAATAATGGATAAAAAAGCAAAATACCCTAGATTCAATTTCCAAATAGTAGCCACCTTTTCTCCACAACTTTCTCCCTACCATTTCCAAAAACAAAGATAGTCAGGCTATTCTCAATAGAAACTATAATTCTTCTAAAGATAAAGGATTCATTCCTAGAAATATCCTTGAAATTTATTTTGTTTCTCTCCCACGAGATACTCCATAAAAATGAGTAATAACTAGATCCCACACCCTAGTGAGGTTGTGATTGATGAAGGGGGATTTCCATTGAGTGAAAAGTTCCTTGAAAGTTCGATGCAACGTATACTTGATAGAAAAAATCTAGTAAAGCATTGAGCACCTTATTTGAGAATCACAATGGATGAAAATATGATCCGCATATTCAAAATCCTTAGAACACAAGAGATAAATATGGGAAGATGGAAGACTTTCTCACATAAATTATCAATAGTAAAAATTTTGTTTTGCAAACACAGCCATAAAAAATGTAATCTTGGGGATCAAATGAGGATACCAAATGCTTTCTACTAGAAAATATCCTTCCCTAGACAATTTTTGGACCTCATATGCATTCTTGATAGGAAATGACCTTTAGAATAATGATTCCATAGAAGGAAGTCCCTACCATTCTATGAAGAACACAAGCTTATACTGAGAGGGGGGTGAACAGTATAAGACCACTTTTTACTTTTCTTTCCCAATCAATATTATGCAATGTATAGATAGCAATATCAAAAGAAGTAATCAAAGCAATGCACAAATCACCACACACAATAGAGACACCAAATTTACGTGGTTCACCCAATGTGGGCTACTCCACGGAGAAAATATTTCACTAAAATTTTCTCAATCAATCTCTTGGGAATCCTTTCCCTATTACAATGTTTATGGATCTCTATCCAAAGGAGACACCAATCCCCTAATCAAGTTCATGGATCTCTATCCATAGGAGAACTCCTTTCTCCTTAGCTCTGATTGGTGATCTTCTAGAAGAACTACTACCCCCACTACTCTGGCTAATGGATCTCTATCCACTGAAGACTCCTGTCCTCACTACCCTGGCTAATGGATCTCTATCCACTGGAGACTATCATCCTCTATACTCTATCACCTTCAAATCTCTATCTCAAATCTGCACTAAACATAGTCCTTCGGTCTAGCACAAATCTATCCTCAATATCTATCTACACAAATTCATCCTCAATATCTATCCTTGATCTGCACTAAACATAGTCCTTCGATCTAGCACAAATCTATCCTCAATATCTATCCTCTGATCTACACTAAACATAGTCCTTCGATCTAGCACAAATCTATCCTCAATCTCTATCCTCAAGCCTTAACACAAAGCTTGACTCAATCTCAAATCAACTCTATTGGATCTGCCCCAAACCTTAACTCAAGGTTTGAACAAATCAATCAATCAACTCTGCACTCAAGTCTTCTCAAAGACTTGTCTCAAATCTGCCTTGTAAGCTTCCATAAAATCTCACACTAATCTATCCACAAGTCCTCTCTAGAACTTGTCCAATCTACTCAATAAGTCCTCACTAGAACTTATCCAAATCTGCTCTCAATCTATATTGTAAGCTTTCACAAAATCTCACACAAATCTATCCACAAGTCTTCTCAAAGACTTACCTCAAATCTTCTCAACAAGTCCTCACTAGAACTTGTCCAATCTCATAGAAACATAAAGAGAATTGTTAGAGACTCAATATGCTCTACATTCATCACAATGCTCAATCACTTTCAATCACTCTCTTAGAAACATATAGAGAATTGTTAGAGACTCAATATGCTTCACATTCACCTCAATACTCAATCACTTTCAATCACTCTCTTAGAAACATATAGAGAATTGTTAGAGACTCAATATGCTTCACATTCACCTCAATACTCAATCACTTTCTCAACTCAATTCAGAATATAGAATAATTTGTTTCATAGAACTTGAACAATCACTTCAACACATTCACTTGACTAGGCTCAACCAACTCTACTCAACCAATCACTCAATGAAATAATCCTTGCTCACAAACCCTAGTCCAATCATATGAATACTCACTCAATGTTCCCAACAATGCTTATCAATCAATTCTCACATAACAATGATACTCATGTTCTTTCCAAACCCTAGTTCAAGTTCTTCACTCAACTTAATCACTTCAACAACAATGCTTATAAAACAAGGTTTTATCAACAACTCTTTTTATTCCAGAAAACCTTGAAGCATTAAATCAAAACACTCTCAACAATGCTAACCAAACAATCCTTTTCACTCCAACTTTTCATACACAACTTTCAACAATCACTCACTAGGAAGAATATGCCCATACCTTTTGTTGGATGTAAAAGTGCCTTTGGAAAAACCTGTCTTAATCACAATTTCCTTCTTTCCAATTTCAATGGTTAAACACAACAATATCACTTCAATACTTTCTCAAAAATATTCCCTTAGACACAAAATAATCACAACTCAATTTATGCCTTATTGCTCCCTTTTAAAAATAACACTCATCATAACATACATAAAGATAATTTCTTTGATACACCTTATAAACTCCAACTTAAAATAATATCCAACACCATAAAATATCAACCAAACACCTTACAATCCTTTCAAAACCTTTGAGCAAATAACATTAAAAATTTAATTTTGCAAAACCCTTATAACTCCCTTTGCAACCTTAGAACCAATAAAAAATATGCAAAAATTAATTTTTAAATGCCCAAACTATATTCCCAAAATTTTTGATGACCAATATTAAAGCATACCTCTTTCTTCCCCAAAAAGGGATTCAGCGAGATTCGATCCACCGTCTCCTCTATCCTAAGCGCCTTAGCACTTGGGAGCCCACCATGTGGGCTACTAATGCCCACGTGAAGGAAGGAAGAGTCCCTTCCTCTTATGCCTCCGTCATCATTTGACTTTCCACAAATTTGCACGTTCTTTCTTCCTTGGATGCAATGCAAATTATAAGGCTCACAATTTATTTCAAAGGCATGGTAAGGTTTGGTAAAGTGGGAGTTCCCCCTTATATACATGTTTTTAAACTTCTCCTCACGTCGATGCTTTGTCATTCAAAATCGAATTTTAAATTTTAATTTTAATAACCCACCTTAGGGTTATTTAACCTTAGCTTAAATTATAATTTAATAATTAATAATTAATTTAAATAACTTTATAAGTTAAGTAAATTAACTAATAAATTAATTTATAATTAATTTTAAACTTCCTTTGTATAATATTATAAAATAATATTATAATATTATTCACTTGGGCTTCTTTTTGCACTTTGGACCAAATCTGACTTCCTGGAATCGGGTCTTGAAACTAAAACGAAATATTGAGAAAAAGATGTTGCCAACTCGAAACTCCACTAGGTGCTTGAAAGCTTGACATCAATGACCACTCACTCTTGACATCAATGACAACTTATCACTCAAAATGTCCAACAATCTCCCCCTTTGTCATTGATGGCAACCCAAATTCTTTTTACCAAAACTTGACCTTTTTCCTATTCTGCTCCCCTTGGGAAACTGCTCCCCCTGACTCAATGCTCTCTCCTTAAACCAAATATCTCCCCCTTACTCAAATCTCTCCCCCTTTGACATCAATGGCAAAGGGTCACCTTTGGGGCTCGAGGCTAAGAATGAATCTCTTAGCTTAGCCCCTCCCCCACCTCCTCTTGAGGTGGTTAATTCTAGGGTGGGAGTATTTCTACTCCCAACAAGCACTGGTATTTACCTTTATCCTCTTTCCTTCTCATCTGATCCTTCTGATTTCTTTGACTATTCCTGTTCCTGTTCCTATCCATGTCCATATTCCTATTCCTATTTATATCCATATCCATATTCATGTTCCTATTCCTGTTCATACCCATATTCTTGTTCCTGTTCCTGTTCATGCTTGATTTTGGAATGTCTGCTCTACACCATTTTGTTGTATGTCCATCATTATTGCACTTATAACACTTAATGTTATTATTCCTTGGAGGTGCAAATATCTTAGGATTTCTCCTAGTGAAGCCATATCCTTTTCTATCATGAACCCTGCAATCCATTGCCTTGTGACCAAACTGATTACATGAGTAGCAATACCCATGGAAAAGTTGCCTGTTTCTGAAATTCCCATTTTCCTGTCTTTCATGTGTCCTGCACTATGAAGCCATGTGTCCAAACTTGTGACATGAGAAACACCTTCCATTGAAATTTCCTTGTCTTGACCTCATTGGTCTCTTAGTCTCTCTTAACCTATTCTGATTGTTGTTCCATCTATTTCTTCTTTGTGCATTGTTCCTTTCCTTGTTGAACTTTCTGTTATCCAACTCATCCTCAGATGTCTCACTTTCTCTTACACTGTCTTCTTCTAAAGTTTCTTCTTCTTCAGAACTTGAGGTTGACTCTTCTTCTTGTTTCTTTTGAGCCTGTTCAAAACCAAGACCTATTTTGTTTGTTGACCTTCTTTGTACCTTGATCATCTTATCCACAATCTTTGAGCTCTTTCCAAACTTGTGTAGCTTATCCTTAGATTTTTCTAAATCTTCCCTTAGTAGAGCTACTTCTTGTTCTAACCTTTCACATTCTAAGACCTTTGCTTCTAACTTATCCTTGAACTTCTTTGTCTTAGCCATTGACTTGTTTAGATCCTCTATAAGCTTTCTTCTCTCTTCATCACATTCTTGAAACTGAAACTCAAGTTTAGAGTTTTGCTTTCTTACCTTCTTTACTATGTCAAGAGCATAAATAAGTTCTACCTTAAGATCAAATCCTTCTTTATCTGATTCTTCCTCTATTTGTTTGCCTTTGTCTACATCTTCATTTTCTTTTGACTTGTCTACTATAGGATCACCTTCTTCTTCTTCTAGTGCCATTAGAAGATTTTCTTCTGGTCCTTCAAGTGCATCCTCATATTCATCATCACTGAAACTATAACCATTCCTTGTACAACTATCTTCAAGATGTCCAAAGTTACCACATCTAAAACACTTGAGAATTATTGGTGACCTTTTCTTGACTTCTTTTTCTTCAATCATAAATAGGACTTCATCTCTATCATTATCTGAAAAACTAGCATCACTATCACTTGAGTACTTACTTGCCTTATCTGCATAGTAGCTCCTCTTTTGTCTTTGAAAGAACTTCTTCCCTTGTCTGCTTTGTCCATCCTTACCTTTCTTTTGGTACCTGTATTTTTTGATTCCCTGTTCCTGTGATCCTATTTTTCTTCATCATTGTTATTTTTAGCTTCTTGAAAATCAGTTGCATAGTGACCATACTTTCCACAATTGAAACATCTAACAGATTTTGCATCTTTGAATCTTCTTGAATCCTTGTTCCTTCTGCCATAATTTGCTTCTTCATCACTGGATGACTCATTGCTTGATTCTGACTTCTTACCCTTTGTCTTCTTAATTGCTTTGAAGGTTGCTTCCTTCTTGGGATTAGGTTATTTTGTTCTTAACTCAAAAGCTATAAGAATACCAAGCAACATATCTCTTGTCAAAGAATCACCATCCTTTGCTTCTTCTATAGCTGAAATATTTTCACTAAACCTTGTTGGAAGAGACCTTAAGATCTTATCACAAACATCCGATTCATCCACATTAAGTCCAAGTCCTTGCATAGCATTAACAACCTCATCTACCCAAAGTAGATAAGAACTAATGTCTTCCTCATTCTTCATTCTTAATTCTTCAAATTGTCCTTTGAGATTTTGTATCTTTGCCTTTTTGACACTTTTATCTCCTTCATATATGCTTTGCAACTTATCCCAAATTCCTTTTGCATATTTACAATGCATAACTTTTATTGATTCTGTTCTATGCAAACCTCTCAAAAGTGCATTCATTGCTTTTGAATTGTAATGTTGTAGAAGCTTACCTTCCTTATCTGTAGGTGGATCAACTTGGTGGTATGTATCCATTTTCAACTGCTTCCCAAATTTCATTGCCAAGTGCCATCAGGTGAACCTTCATTCTCATACTCCAATATATATAGTCACTTCCATCAAATATTGGTGTTGAATTATCTGAGGACACATTCTTAGAATCCATTGTGTTCTTGAAAGCTTTTCCTTCAAGTTGTTAAACTCTTTTGAAGGAACCCACTCTGATACCAATTGAAGAACACAAGCTTATATTGAGAGGGGGGTGAACAATATAAGACCACTTTTTACTTTTCTTTCCCAATCAATATTATGCAATGTATAGATAGCAATATCAATAATAGTAATCAAAGCAATGCATAAATCACCACACACAATAGAGACACCAAATTTATATGGTTCACCCAATGTGGGCTACTCCACGAAGAAAATATTTCACTAAAATTTTCTCAATCAATCTCTTGGGAATCCTTTCCCTATTACAATGTTTATGGATCTCTATCCAAAGGAGACACCAATCCCCTAATCAAGTTTATGGATCTCTATCCATAGGAGAACTCCTTTCTCCTTAGCTCTAACTGGTGATCTTCTAGAAGAACTATTGCCCCCACTACTCTGGCTAATGGATCTCTATCCACTAAAGACTCCTATCCTCACTACCCTAGCTAATGGATCTCTATCCACTAGATACTATCATCCTCTATACTCTATCACCTTCAAATATCTATCTCAAATCTACACTAAACACAGTCCTTTGATCTAGCACAAATCTATCCTCAATATCTGTCCTCTGATCTACACTAAACATAGTCCTTCGATCTAGCACAAATATATCCTCAATATCTATCCTCTGATCTGCACTAAACATAGTCCTTCGGTCTAGCACAAATCTATCCTCAATATCTATCCTCAAGCCTTAACACAAAGCTTGACTCAATCTCAAATCAACTCTGTTGGATCTGCCCCAAACCTTAACTCAAGGTTTGAACAAATCAATCAATCAACTCTGCACTCAAGTCTTCTCAAAGACTTATCTCAAATCTACCTTGTAAGCTTCCATAAAATCTCACACTAATCTATCCACAAGTCCTCTCTAGAACTTGTCCAATCTGCTCAATAAGTCCTCACTAGAACTTATCCAAATCTGCTCTCAATCTGTATTGTAAGCTTTCATAAAATCTCACACAAATATATCCACAAGTCTTCTCAAAGACTTACCTCAAATCTGCTCAACAAGTCCTCACTAGAACTTGTCCAATCTCATAGAAACATAAAGAGAATTGTTAGAGACTCAATATGCTCTACATTCATCACAATGCTCAATCACTTTCAATCACTCTCTTAGAAACATATAGAGAATTTTTAGAGACTCAATATGCTTCACATTCACCTCAATACTCAATCACTTTCAATCACTCTCTTAGAAACATATAGAGAATTGTTAGAGACTCAATATGCTTCACATTCACCTCAATACTCAATCACTTTCTCAACTCAATTCAGAATATAGAATAATTTGTTTCATAGAACTTGAACAATCACTTCAACACATTCACTTGACTAGGCTCAACCAACTCTACTCAACCAATCACTCAATGAAATAATCCTTGCTCACAAACCCTAGTCCAATCATATGAATACTCACTCAAATATTTCCAACAATGCTTATCAATCACTCTCACATAACAATGATACTCATGTTCTTTTCAAACCCTAGTTCAAGTTCTTCACTCAACAACTCACTTCAACAACAATGCTTATAAAACAAGGTTTTATCAACAACTCTTTTATTCCAGAAAACCTTGAAGCATTAAATCAAAACACTCTCAACAATGCTAACCAAACAATCCTTTTCACTCCAACTTTTCATACACAACTTTCAACAATCACTCACTAGGAAGAATATGCCCATACCTTTTGTTGGATGTAAAAGTGCCTTTGGAAAAACCTGTCTTAATCACAATTTCCTTCTTTCCAATTTCAATGGTTAAACACAACAATATCACTTCAATACTTTCTCAAAAATATTCCCTTAGACACAAAATAATCACAACTCAATTTATGCCTTATTTCTCCCTTTTAAAAATAACACTCATCATAACATACATAAAGATAATTTCTTTGATACACCTTATAAACTCCAACTTAAAATAATATCCAACACCATAAAATATCAACCAAACACCTTACAATCCTTTCAAAACATTTGAGCAAATAACATTAAAAATTTAATTTTGCAAAACCCTTATAACTCCCTTTGCAACCTTAGAACCAATAAAAAATATGCAAAAATTAATTTTTAAATGCCCAAACTATATTCCCAAAATTTTTAGATGACCAATATCAAAGCATACCTCTTTCTTCCCCAAAAAGGGGATTCGGCGAGATTCGATCCGCCGTCTCCTCTATCCTAAGCGCCTTAGCGCTTGGGAGCCCACCGCATGGGCTACTAATGCCCACGTGAAGGAAGGAAGAGTCCCTTCCTCTTATGCCTCCATCGTCGTTTGACTTTCCACAAATTCACACGTTCTTTCTTCCTTGGACGCAATGCAAATTACAAGGCTCACAATTTATTTCAAAGGCATGGTAATGTTTGGTAAAGTGGGAGTTCCCCCTTATATACACGTTTTTAAACTTCTCCTCACGTCGGTGCTTTGTCATTCGAAATCGAATTTCAAATTTTAATTTTAATAACCCACCTTAGGGTTATTTAACCTTAGCTTAAATTAATTTATAATTAATAATTAATTTAAATAACTTTATAAGTTAAGTAAATTAACTAATAAATTAATTTAAAATTAATTTATAATTAATTTTAAACTTCCTTTGTATAATATTATAATATTATTCACTTGGGCTTCTTTTTGCACTTTGGACCAAATCTGACTTCCTAGAACCGGGTCTTGAAACTGAAACCGAATTATCCTTTTGCATTTATTGGAGAACCAGAAACTGATGTTGCCAACTGAAACTGCCATTGACTGGTGCTGAAAGCTTGACATCAATGACCACTCACTCTTGACATCAATGACAACTTATCACTCAAAATGTCCAACATTCTGTTGAGGAAGAAAGTATTGTTGCAACAATATGTTCAAATTTTACAAACTCTAAAGGATACAAAGATCAATTGTATGTAAAGTTAGATGATTCCAAATCCTCTTGCCATTAGTGATGATTATATAATCAATTTTTTTTCTCCATATTATAGTGACAAAGAAGCCTTCAACTCATAAAAATCAGGACTAAGAAAGAGGGATTCAATAAGAATCCAAGTATCTTCTCAAAATAACACATCCTTGTCATTCCAAATATACCATCACATCCCCTCCATAGCCAAACTTCTAACCCCTAGCAAACCATTCCAAATCACAGAGCCCCTAGGAGGAGTAGCATTTCTTAACAACAAAAAAAAGTGATATTCTAGGTACTTATCTCTCATAATATCTTTCCACTGTTGATCATCCTCAACACATAATATATAGGCTATTTTTACAATCAATGCCTTATTGAATAACATTAAATTTCTAATCCCAATACCACATTATTTCTTAGAATAACAGACCCTATTCCAAGAGACAAGGGACATCCTTTTTTTTATCCTCCACCCCAATCTACACAAATCTCCTAAATATATGATCAATCCTCCTCCTTACTTTGAAGGACATTCTGAAAAGAGACATATAATAGACATGAATGCTTTGGAGAGTAGATTGAAGCAATTGCAACTTACCTACTTGGCTCTAGAGATTACCTTTCCATCCAGTTAACTTACGTTGAATCATATCCAACATAGGAGATCACAACTCCTTCATCCTACTAGTAAACAATGGCATATCTAAATATAAATAAGGGACGTTAGCAATTCTACAACCAAAAATCCCTGCAATTCTATGCTAAAGCTACCCCCTATTATTCACAAAAAATATTTTACTTTTATGGAAGTTAATTTTTTGGATGGAAGCTTTCTCATACAATTGCAAAATATTCATGAATTTCTTAGCCTCTCTCATAGTAGCCTCACCAAGAAGTATAGTGTCATCTACAAATTATTGACAAGAAATTACCTTTGTAATACCAGTAAATCTAATACCTTAATCTTAGAGGACAAGGTAGCAGCAAGAATCAATCTTCCTAAAGCTTCAGCCATCAAAATGAAAAGATATGGAGAAAATGGATCACCTTGCCTAATACCTCATTGAACCCTTAAAAAACCACTTGATATCCCATTTATGATGATAAAAAATTTAGTAGAGGAAATACAAACTCTAATCCACTTCCTCCATAGATCCCCAAAGCCAGATTTTTGCAACACCTTGTTAAGGAAACCCTAGGAGACCTTGTCATAAGCCTTTGGCATATCAATTTTAAGAAGCTTTCTAGCCAACCTGCTTTTGGACATAAAATTTAAAGTCTCATGAACCGTAATGATACCATCCATAATTTTCCTACCATGAACAAAACCACCTTGAAGAGGAGAAATCAATATGGGGAGAAGCCTTTTCAACCTATTAGCAAGTGTCTTAGTAAGAAACTTATATAGGGTATTGCATAAGTTGATAGGTCTAAAATACCTTAGAGAAGAGGCACCATGTTTCTTTGGAACCAAAACAATAAAGGTAGTATTACATACCTGCAATAAAGAGGAAGAAGATTGGAATTATCTTAAGGCTTCTAAAATATCTAAACCAAGAAGGTGCCAAAACCTCTCAAATAACTAACAAGGAAACCATCCGGCCTAGGTGCTTTGTTCTTATTAATAATAAATAGGTTGATCATGATCTCATCATTAGAAAAGAGGGCATAATAATTATTCATATCAATTATCACCATCTAGAGAATGTTCCTGAGAAGTTCCTTCGAAGCATCCTCATCTTCCTCCCTATCTTTGGAAAACAAATCCTGGAAGAAGGATATTACTTTCTAATTCACTAAGGTTGGTATTTGCTTATATCTCCAATGCAATAATAAATAAACTCAACCTTATATAATGCACCTTATAACTCCTTTTCTACTTTAATGAAAGTAAATATTAAATTATATAAAACTATACCTTCCTTGTAATGTTGTATGCTACGATATGATTGGATTTTATTTTGACTCCTCTATCCGAGCTTTGGGTATTGTATTTGTTGGTCTTCAACATATGACAATTAGAATTCAATGCTCTATGTCCACTGGGCACCTTATGATAGTCTTATCCTCCTTCAATGAACTTTGACCTCTCTACATTGGATAGTCATGATCCAAGGCTATTAATATACTTCTCTACATTTGAAACGCATGACACTTGGCACTTTATGTTGCACTAGAATGTAGGACTTCTTGCTATATGGTATTGGAAGGTTACGTCCTTTGAAGGTGTTAATTTATGTGGTACATGCCTCATAATATGCTTTGAGAATTGCACTAATAATTGTTATTTATTTTTGGATTTGAATTGAGCGTTACTCCAACATAGGCACTTTTTCTCCTTTGTACAAGTGTTACTTCAATGAGGATACGTAAGTATTATACTTCCCTTGTGCCAAATGACACAATATTACTTTGGTTGGTGTTGCAAGTGGAGGCTCCTTCCCATGCATGCAACCAAACCCTTCAATGTATCTTATATTTGTTCTTGCCAAATTTCTTTGTAAGTTAATTTGCTTCCCTTGAAATAGCAAGCATTCTTGATGCTCAACGCATGGTGGCTCCTCTTCGGTGAAGATGGCCATTTTTTCAAGCTATTATCTACTTTCACTTGGGTAACACTTTACTTGTATTCTGTGATATTTGCACCTTGTCTTACATTATTCACTTTATGCTATTTTTATTGCAACTTGTATCTTCGTTGTCCTAGCTTATTTTGCTTCTTGCTATAGGTTCTTTTCATTGTAATAGGTGTCTTTTACTGTGGCACTACTATTATGGGACTATGGAACCAAACATGGTTTCTTTAGACACCTTGAATAGGATGGTATTAATCCCTTATATGGCTCTATCTCCTTAGCACCATAGATTGTAATTTAATTTTGATAAAAACTTCTACTTATCAACTGTAATTTGTGCCACGTTGGTGTCTTAATATACTCAGGATTTGTCTATCTTTTGGTGTTGTTTAAAACCTGAAATAAATCAATAATTAACTAAAATAAAATACCTTAGTTGCACCTAGATTTTGAGACCTCTTAGTCTCCTCTTTGTAGCTTTGTTCCTTCATTTAGTATGGTGGCTTCTTCTTTAATCCTTGGTGTTTATAATACTCTTTTTTGGTGGCTTCTCTTCACCAAGATTTGTTGCTATTCACCTATACTCAATGGTATCTTTTGACACTCCAACTCAAACCTGTTTTGTGCACTAATCTATATTCGTAAATTAAAACTTAATGCATTTTTAATAGCTCCTAAAAAATCAACTTATACGATGCACTATTAATTTATCTTTATTTATCCTTTTAATGAATTCTTAAAAATAACTTGTACTATGTACTATAGTCTATGCAACCTCCACTTTTAGAATAATGTCTTCTTTACTTCTAATATATAATAGGAAGTTGATATTTTTCTTTCTCTTAAAATATATCTAACTCCTATTTTTATGTGTAGGTTCTAACCTTGTAAAAACTATCTTTTGCACTTCCTTGAAGACATAGAACTTTGAAACTTACTCCTTGCAACTTTAAAACTCTAATTTGGTGCTTATGAAACTTAATAATGAACCAATTAATGAATGTTCAAATAATGAACCTTTTGCACCAAATTTTCTTACCTTTATGACCTTTGTTTGATGATGGATTTCTTATTGATTAGATTCACCTAAATGCTGCCCTATGTTGGGTGAAAATGCAACTCTTTATTTGTTTTTCAAAACAGCCTTTAAAATCACTAATTTGCAGCTTTGAAACTCCTCTTACTTGTTGTTCAAAAATATAGTTTGGTGGATTCAAATATCCTTGTCGAATTCTGACTTTTACCTTGGCCTACTAGTGGCCTTCTTCTCAAGAATCCTCTTCCTTTTTGGGCTTGTTGTCGGATGGCGATAATTATCCTAAATTCTTCTTTCAGGAGTTTCTCCTCCTTGCAATATTCTCCCTTAAGCTTTCCTCAACCTTTCTGTAGGTCCCCTCATAGCTCTGATACCAATTATGGTTTTTGCACTATTCTTTCTACTCAAGAAATATAATTAATAAGAAGAAGATGAGAAAGTAAACGAGCTATAAAAAAGAATAAGTATATCTTCATATTACATGAATAAAATTGTACAATGAAGAATGGAACTAAGATTCCATTATATAGGTTTTACAAAATGACCCTTGGTCTTCCTCAAGTGACACTTGGTCTAACTTACATGACACTTGGAATGAATAACAAATAATATAATATACTCTAACACAGTCTTATTTTTTCTTTCTCTAGATCTGGGCCTCCTAATTTTGAGGAGGTTTATTCTTAGGACACTTAGTCCATAAATGACAAACCCTTTTACAATCAAGGCAAATGGGCATAGAGGTTTAATATTCTATATCCTGGATCCAAACTCCAAAATATAAAACCAATTTAATAGAAGAAGGAAGAGGCTTAGAGAAATGAGTATTAACACAAAACCTTAAAAAAAATCATCCTTATTTTTTCTCGAGTGGCCAAATTCACCACAATCAAGATGCCCATTGATTTATGAATACCCTTAAGGATGTAATCATCCTAGAAGACCACATGTAACCCAGGTAGACACACCCAAATGAGTTCCCTATTGAAATTCTCGATGGATGGATTGAAGTTTGGGGACCATTTCCTCAAAAAGAGATCTTTTTGACCAAATAACCATGGTCCCTTCATAACCACAACCTGCATGTATTTTGAGGTCTTAAAATTAAAGAGAATAAAGCCTTTGGGCAATGCCACCACTTCCAAATCCCCCTTTGGCATCCATTTTTTAGTAGTTCATTTTTTGATAGATTCCAAATCTGATCAGACCCTAATAAACTTCTAAACCAAGGATTTTACCCATTCAACTATCATTCAATGAAGAATAGATTGAGGAATCCATAAAGAATGAATATCAACCTCTATATTTGGAACCAGATCAAAGTGAGTCTTAACAATAGGGTTAGCTCCCAATAACACTTGAGACCAGGAATGGTTTGAATTTTCTACAGAGGGAGCAAAAGACATCAAAGCTTTTGGACCCCACCAATGCTTAGGTCAAAAAAATTAGAACCTAGACAGATCCCCAAGGGCCCACCTACCACATCCTCCTTGTCACTAATGCCTACCTGACATTGCACATATTTCATGTTGCCCCTGCCCCTTGGGCCCCTGCACCCCCTTTGCCCATGCAAATTCCTTTTGAAATTAATGTCATCTCCTCTATAGTTGCTAGGGTTGGATATTTCAATGTTGCTTCTTAGATCCTGCTCCTCCCATGGAACCTCCACTTCATGTACCTCTATCAACATCCTCCATAATTATAGCTTTGAAAACCCTAACTTTCCATAATCATAGCTTCAAAAACCCTAAATCCCAAAAAACCTCCACATTTGTATATTTGAAAACTCTCCATAGTAGCAGCTCTAAAATTCCTAGCTCCTAAAAAACCTCCACAATAGCTCTCCACAGTCACAGCTTTGAAAATACTAGCTCTAAAAAAACATCCACAGTCATAGCTCTAAAATCCTTAGCTCCAAAAAACCTCCACAATCGCAACTCTAAAATCTCTCCACAGTTGCATCTTCATAGCTTTGAAAACCCTAGTTCCAAGAAAACCTCCATAGCCACAACTTTGAAAACTCTCCACAGTCACAGCTTCAAAAACCCTAGCTCCAAAAAACCTCCATAGTTGTAGCTCTAAAAAATCTCCATAGTTGTAGCTTCGCAACTCCAAAAACCCTAACTCCAAAGAAATACCGCCACATCTGCAACTTTGAAAGCTCTCCACAATCATCTATTGACTTATTCAAATTTTATATAAAAATTAATTAATATTCTTTAATATTATTTAAATGTTATTTTCAAATAGATTCCTAGAATTGCCTCCTCTAAGGATTAATAAGTATCAATCATCAAAAACAAAATTAAATATAGCTCTAAGATCTAATACTTATCAATCATAAAAAATAAAATTAAATATAGGGCATGATGAAGTCAATGTTCATGATATTCGATCAAAGGTCTAATACTTATAAATCATAAAAAACAAAATTAAATATAGGGCATGATTTGGATGGCTCGGATGGAGATGGAGGAGGAAGGGAGGCCGTCGGGAGGCAGTTTGTATGTTGGGGGTGTCGTCGGAGATGGTAGTATGAGGGAGATGTTGAGCAATGATTCTCAGAATGGTGAAATCACGGGGTCTGCAGAGGTACGGAGGCCATCATTTGGCGGTGTTGTTGTTGGGGTTGCTGACAATGTCGTGCCGGGAGTGGATAAAGATGCTAATAGTCAAAGAGATATGATGAAAGATGGTGGTCGCGCTAAGTCTTTCAAAGATGTTGTTGAAAGTGGGGTACAGAAGGGGATTCTTGCCGACGCCATGTTCTCGGTCAGAGGCAAGGATGCTTTGGCCGCCTCTGGTAAAGTACATTTGGTGCCTAATGCTACAATGATTAGTGCATTATGCTCGGAGCAATTAAGGTTAAAAATTGTTTCAATTTTTTTTGTGGCTTTAAATGAGGAAGTGTTGCCTTCTCGCCGGTATTTTGATGAGTGGCTTAACAATGTATGGGGTAAAAGGTTGGGGATTTCTGTTTCTATGTGTCGTATGATGCAAAAGGGGCTATTTTTGGTTATGTTTAAAATGCCTGATATGCAAAAGAAAGTTGTTGCTAAACAGTTCTGGAATGTTGGTAAAACCATTTTTCGTGCCATTGCGTGGTCACCGAAAGCTTTAACAGAGGAAGTTTTTTTTGTTTCGTACCCGAGATGGGTTATTGTTAGGGATGTTCCTCCGGTTTTATGGGCTTTTTTGCCTCAGGTCTTGAAGCCTTTCGGCTGTGTGTTAAGGGTTGAGGAAACAAGCAGTGTTTTACCTCATATGCATGCTAGGGTTTTAATTTCTATGTACCCAGGAGTGGATTTTCCTAAGGAGATTGTGATCGACTGTGGGGAATTTTCTCTGTCTTGTAAACTAGAGCTCTTAGGAGGTGTTAATGCATGTTTTATTTGCAAAAAAGAGGGCCATGTTCGGAGGAACTGTCCTGTTTTGGCAAGCAAACGAAAAGTTTTTTCTGGGGCTTCTGTCCCCTCTAATTCTAATAATGTTTCAAACAATGGTAAAGGTAATGTAAATAATCTGGGCAGTACCGGGGGTAATGCTTCGAGGGCTTCAGGGAAAGCTCATTCTTCTGAGGTTAATAATAATGGGGTGAATGAGCAAATGGCTTTGGGTGAGGACATGGTTATTGAATCTGATGTAAGCAGCGCAAGCCATCTAACATGCTTGGTTGAACCAGGTAGGTTACAGGCCTCTCCTGCCCCTACGGCTAATGAAAAAGAGGACACTAATTTTAATATTAACATGGCCAAAATTGATAGTCTTAGTCCTTCTGTGGATGGTGGTACCCTGGCTAGTAGTAGGGCTGAGCACAGTAACAGTTTGGTGCCTAGTCCTACTACTAGGGAGGGTAGTACTTCCTTGCAATTGGATATTGGTGGTTGTAATAAACAAAATGCTCAGCAGCTAGCTTTGACATCCATTCGTAGTAGAGCTTTAGAGAGGCATAAAAATATTCAGGATAATATTAATGGAGAAGAGGGATCTGTGGTTGATGTTTCAGATTCTGAAACCATCCCTAGCAGTGAATATTCAGATTCATTAGATGATAATGTTTCAAATGACAGACTAGATCTGGGGGATAATACATGGTCTAAGGTTACTAAAAAGAAGAGGAAAAGAATTAATGCTAAGGACAATAAAGGTAAATCTCTAAAAAGTGTTAAGGATTTAGCCAGAGCTGGCTCTTCCCTTCCTAAATCTGACAATGTTGTTTAGATGCATGAGCTGGAATGTCAGGGGATTAGCGTCCCCTGGTAGAAAGTATTTTGTCAAGAATCATATCAGAAGTATGGGTTGTTTTGATTGCATTCTGTTGCAAGAAATCAAAGTTGTTGGCTTTCATCTTCAATCTGCTTTGCATGTCATTTGGCGTGATGCTATATGTTACTATACTAATCATACTGATGGGAGGGGGGAGCTGCTTTGCTGCTTTCCCCTTCATGGGCTTCTAAAGTAGTTGATTTTGGTCTTTCTCCATGTAATACTGTGGTCTGGGTGGTCTTAGAACACAATGGTGTTCAGTTTGGTGTTTGTTCAATTTATGCTGCTAATGATTACAGAGATAGATGTTTTTTATGGCATTGGCTGTTAAACTTACCTGATATTCCATGGTTATTTGGTGGGGATTTTAATATGATAGAAGAACAACATGATAAGGTTGGTGGTGCTAATTTTGACTGGAAGGGGGATGAGAAAATATGGTGGACTAGATTCAAATCTCATTTTAATATTTTTGATCCTTTACAAGGTCATAGAAGTTACCATAAGGATCTGTGGTTTACATGGTGTAACATGCAGCAAGGCCACAATAGGATATATAGCAGGTTGGATAGGTTCTATGCTTCTCACTCCTTCAATTTTGATCATTTGAATAATGGCAACAAAGTTGCAGTTTATCCTTCTGTTTGCTCTGACCATTGTTCTATTGTGGCTCATTTGAGATTCCTTGAGGATAGACTTGAGAATAAACATCTGAATTGGAAATTTAATTTGAATGTCTCTCTTCTGGATCTTCCTGATTGTTTGCAAGCTATCTTTACTCTCAGGGAAATCAATAGGTTTAAACTTCGACATGAGAGTGCTATTGATAGGTGGCTTTGTAATATCAAAGGATGGAAAATTTTGTTTAAATCCATTGGTAAGAAGAGGGCTTCTGAGTTCAGATGTTATGAGAATTCCTTGAGGCAGAGGATGTGGTTGCTTGAACATAATATTCAGTGGCAGCCTGATAATTTGGAACTATTATCTGAGTTGGTGGAGGTTAAAAATGAGCTTAGCTAGCTGGAGAATAAAAATATTCAAGGACAGAGGGTTCGTGCTAGGCTAAATTGGTTAAATTTTGGTGATAAGGGCTCTAAGTTTTTCTTTAATATTTTGAGAGAGAAGGTTGTTAAAGAAAATATTGTTAGCATTTCAGATGGAACTACTTTGGTTTCTGATGACAATAAGATTATGGAATTGTTTCACCAGTTTTATAAAAAATTGTTTACTTCAGAGGATAACAGTGATAGAAGGAAAGAAAGAGAGGTTTGTTGTAAGTTAGTGCCTAAAAAAATTTCTCAATCTGAGGCTGAAATGTTGGGTCAACCAATTTCGAAAGATGAAATTGCTAAAGCTATATTGGCCATCAATAGTGATAAAGCTCCGGGTCCTGATGGTATACCCATTGAATTTTATAAAAAGAACTTGGATTGGGTTTGTGAGGACCTTAGACAGGTGTATGATGAAGCCATTAATAGAGGATCATTGGGTTGTGACATCAACTCAGGCATCATTCGGCTGCTGCCCAAAGGAGGTGATAAAACTTTAATTAAAAATTGGAGGCCTATAACTTTATTGAATGTCTCTTACAAAATCATGGCTAAGGTGCTTGCGTTAAGATTGGTTCATTTGCTGCCTAAGTTTATCAATCCTACTCAAACTGGGTTTGTTAAAGGCAGATATATTTTAGAGAATCTTATCACTGGCTGGGAATCTATGCATTGGGCCAGAGTCTCAGGTCAGAACATTGGTATGATCCTTCTTGATTTCGAGAAGGCTTATGATCGTGTGGAATGGAATTATATCATCAGTGTTTTGCTAGCCTTTGGTTTTCCTATTGAATTTTGTAACATGGTTAAAACTCTTTTGGTTGATGCTAATGCTTGCATAGAGATTAACGGTGCCATCTCTGATCCTATTTACCTGCAAAGATCTATAAGACAGGGTTGTCCCTTGGCTCCTTCGTTATTTGTGATTGCTAATGATCTTCTATTTTATCTCCTAAGGGATAATACCCTGAGTCCTAATGTTAGAGGTGTTATGCTACCTAATGGTATGGAGCTTATAAATATGCATTTTGTTGATGACACTTCCTTGTTTGTGAAGTTGGATGAGGACAATTTTGTTTCTTTGTTCTCTAAACTTTCACTATTTTGTAATGCTTCGGGTGCTAAGGTCTCTGCTGCTAAATCAATGATTTTGGGTTGGGATCACTGTCCTCCTAGGTGGCTTGGCAGATTTGATTTGCAATGGCATGGCCCTTCTGTGCAAGTCAGGTATCTGGGCATTCCGTTTGTTGTTAAACCTGATTTAAAAAACATGTGGTTGTGGGTAAAAGATAAGATTATTGTCAAGCTTGATAAGTGGCAGAAAAGGAATCTTTCCTTGGCTGGTCGCTTCCAGGTCTGTCAAAATATTTTGTCTACTTTCACTATTTATTTCTCCTCGGTTTGGCTTTTCAGTTTGTATCAGATTAATTTGATTCAAAAATATATAAAACAGTTCCTTTGGGCTGGCAATTTTGTTGATAGAAGATTACACTCAGTTAAATGGAATTGGTGTGTTGTGAATAAGGCAATGGGAGGTATGGGTCTTATCAATTTAAGATTACAGGGTGTTGCTCTTGCATCCAAATGGATAACTAAATGTATTGCTGGAAATGAACCATGGAAAGTTCTTATCAGGCATAACATTTGTAATTCAGTCCCTAAAAGGGCTCAGTTCTGGAAAAAGCTATCCTTTTTTGATATTTTGTTTGGCTCATTTGAATCAACGCCTTCTGGTTCGACGGTTTTTCATAGCATTTGGAAGGCATGGATTAATGTCAGGGATAAAATCTGTATAAAATCTGATAACAATCAGTCTAGAAGGCTGTAGTTATTAAATGGTTCCTGCTGGTGGAACTTGTCTCTTAACAACACTATGCTTGCTAGAATGCGGGGCTGCTCAGCTAGGGCCTGGTCTGTGAAGGGTGTCAATACTTTTAATGACATTCTCAGTAATGGGGTGCTTAAACCTTGGGAGCAACTCAGTGTTGAATTTGGTTTATCTTGTTCTCATAAGAGAACATATACTATGTTGTCTGCTGCCTTCAATGGTTTGAATAATCCTGAATTTGTGGCCTCTGAACAGTCTTATTTGGATAATCTATATTGGACTGATGGTACTAAATTTTTTGCTACTAAATCCAAGATATTATATCGGCTTCTCATGGACACGACTGACATTTTTGACCATGTTAATAATAAATGGCAGCTCTCTCTTTCATCAGAGCAGGTGCAGAAAAGGATGCAAAATATCTGGTCCAGTCTTCTTGAGCCAAAAAAAGCGTGTTTTAGATGGCTTTTGCTGCTCCAAAGATTGCCCTTATCTTCTAATCCCCAGGCTGATATCTATTGTTCCATTTGCAGGACTCCTGAGACTGTGAAGCATATATTTTTTGACTGTCTTTATGCTAAAGAGTTGTGGTTATCCTTTTTTCATATTCTACAGGGCTGGAATATTCAGTTGGATCATATAAAACAACAAATTTTGTTTGGTTATATTCCGCATATGAATTACTATTTCAATATGTTTTGGCTAATAATTTCTACAGAAATTTTATGGATGATTTGGAAGGCTAGGAATGATGATTGTTTTCAAAACAGGCCAAGGCACCTTACTGGGTCTCTTAGGAGACTCACACAGCTTGCTATTTTGTTTCAGGTTGGAAGAAATCTGCAGGTTTCTAGGAACAAGTTGGCTCGTCTTTTCAAAGCTATTCAGGATCGGGAGTTGATGGATGATGACACAGGCAACGTGGATATGTATAGCTACTATTATATTCTTGCACAAAAATGTTATTATATGTTTGTAAAAAGATACAATGATACAGTTACACTCATATGATGTATAGTATTTTTGTTTCCTCCTTGCATGGAGATGTTTAGCTTAGTTTGATTTTTGAGGCTTGGACCTTCTTTGATGTATATTTGTTGTTGGTTATTTAATATGACAGTTATATATTTCAATTAAAAAAAATATAGGGCATGGCGAAGTCAATGTTTATGATATTCGATCAAGTGGATTCCTCAATATTTAAAGAGGAGATCAAGGTTAAAATCTTGGCAAGTGATACATGGATAATATCCAAGTGTTGTTGTAATACATGTGGTGATGATGTAATACGATAGGGCCCATTTCAATCCCCTATAACCAATTAAAAAATAAATGTTCATGATATTCTATTTTAAATTTACAAAGTTAATGGTTAAAATAACGAAACTCAATGAACATTATTAAATATTTATAAAAGAAAATAAAAATAAAAAATAATGTGATAAATCTTAAGCAAATTATAAAAAGAATTGAATGAGTTAAGATGACTATGAGAAAAATTAACATTAAATTAGTTTTATTGGTAAGTTTTGGGGTTTATCAAAAGAAGATCCAGGTTCAAATCTTCGAAAAGGGTAAAGGTAGTAGATTGTCTTGGCTCCACTGACTGCATGCTAGCTTGACAACGTTGGTTTCAATCCAGAGTTACGAGTTGTATCCTTCACACTATGCCACTAATAACAAGGATGTCACTAATAACAATGTGAGGTAGGGGTTATAATGACAACTCCAAGGATGTGAACCCAAGTCTGATAGTAGAAAATGAAGAGAAGTTTTTTTTTGGATACATACAAAAGTTGGTTACATCCATACTATTTTTAGTAAAAGTAAGTGCAGAGTTCAAACCATAAGGGCTGCTCCCACTAAGCCTATACCACTTCCTTGTTAGTGACTCAACGTGAGGGGATCATCGGTCACTCGGGATTCATACTATTATCTTATGTTTGGCGTGCACTCTGAAAATTTAGATCAGACTACTACCTTTACAACAGACATACCCCTAAAGTTTGAACCTAGATTTCTTCTTGGTAAGTGTTTGGCTAGACAAACAATTACCAATCCACTTAACCCAAACAAAAATAAAGAGAAGTTACCAATTCTCCTATATTATTTAAATCAACTTAATATTAATAAGGCCATGTTTCGTGAGAAAAAAAAAAACATTATATTGAACTGTTTATTTAAATCAACTAAATATGAGTGAGGAAATCGAATTCTCTCGAAACGAGGTACAACGTTCATTTTGCATTTGCTTTTCGTGGATAATAGTGAACAAGTAACGTTCTAGTTGATTACCGTACTCGAAGGGGATGTAGCTCAAACGGTAGAGCGCTCGCTTTGCATGCGAGAGGTACGGGGTTCGATACCCCGCATCTCCAAGAATTGGTTGAAATTATTACAGTACATTATTTTTATCTAAACTATTTTTTTTTTTTTTTTAGGTCCAAACTATGGATTCTTATTTTTTATTATTTTTCAATTTTTTTTTATTATTATTTTTTATTTAAATTATTTATTTTTTTATTATTTTAGGTCCAAATTATGGATTCTTCATTTTTTTATTATTTTATTCTATCCAAACCATTCACTTTTTTATTATTTTAGATCTTTAGTCACTTTTTTATTATTTTATTTTATCCAAACCATGGATTCTTCACACTTTTATTATTTTATTCTATCCAAACCATAGATTCTAATAAATACCAACAAGTTCTATGCAAACCATGGATTCTTCACTTTTTTATTATTTTATTCTATCGTGGATTATAATAAATACCTTAAGACTAAGCCTCCATAAATGTATATAATATTTTAGATTTAATCCAACATGTTATCGATCATTCAATGTTGATGAAGCTACTTAATATATAATCATAGATTCTAATAAATACCAGTAAGCAAGACCAAGCCTCCACAAATGTATATAATATTTTTGATTTAATCCAACATGTTATCAAGCCCTATTGTTCTTATTCCCCTCAAATGGTGTAAGCAAAGGGACAATGAAGTAAATAATCTAATATTTTTATATCCTATTTACAAAAGACACACTTAAAAGCTATGATATCTCTTTGTTGGCGAACTCTAATTTGTAAGAATTTTGTTTTAAACTATTAACCAAAGGAATGTTTAGGGACTAGAGAGGGACTCGTAGGGACTAGAGAGTGACGTGTGTGACTAAACATTTTTCTAAAGGATACTAATAAGAGTGAAAATTTTGATTTCCAAAGCCTTATATCCCAACTTCACTAATTTACCATGTTTTGATAGATTCCAAACCAACTCGTCATTTTGTATAAAAATTAAAAATATAACTCTTTGAAGCATCTTATGAAGCTCATTTGCTATTTTTTTAGGTCTTTCCCCTCAACCACACTAATTATAGAAATCTATGAATTAGTTTTTGTGTACATCAATAAAATGTTTGACCTTTGAAACTATATGATCTAAACAAGCTTGTGCAACTGGCTACCATTTTGGATAAAAAATAAAAGAATAAAATTTCAACCAAGCATGAGACCAAAATTTTAAAAATTTATCCTTACAAAATTATAATAAAACCATCCATACAAAGTATGCAACAACCCTTAACATTTATATTACAATATTGTAATAAACCCTCCTCTACAAAATTTACAATAGACCACATCACATGGATATATAAGTGATAATAATACAAGTCAACTGTGGCCTCAAGTGAATATTAACACTACATATTTCAACATCCCCACTTAAGCTAAATGAGGGACATGAAGAGAAACCTTTATCAATTATCCCTCTTAAGGGACACTCTCCTACTCCATGACACTCCTGCAATCACACAAATAACACCTCGAGTATAAATGGTGAATACCCATTTTATATGTACCTATGATATATTGAAATATCTATCTAGCCACTATTGAGTCACTCTCATAAGGTGCTTGCATATACATGGAATATCAACTTACAACAAATACAATGTTTGGTTGGGTATGGATGAGATGAAGTCCCTTAACAAATAACTAGTATAGGATGACACCTACCAATAGTGTAGTACAATCTACTCGGTTCTTCAAGCTGCAAGCAAAGAGAGTCTTATTAGGCTTATTCTCCTCTAATCAAAACCATGTAGAATTTCCAAGGTATACTTGGGATGAGAAGTAGTGATATTAGAGACTATCAGATTAGTCTAAATCACCAATAAATAATGAAGAAGGTCTAAATATATTATCTCAAAAGTTCCATGAAGTTGTAATTTCATCTCCTAGATCAATGGTGTTGAGATTCCCATGTTGAGAAGACCATCAATACAAAATACAATCACCAAAATATATCCATCCTAGTGCTTGATTTAGACATCATGTTCTACACCAACTACTAGATTGCACACTTGAGGAAGAAGAAATAAATTATTTTATACTAGTCCTAACTAGAGGTATATATGACTAGGTGTTTTCTAGTGGCTGGATGTTCCATACTCTTGTGATAGCCTTACCTAGTTCTCTAACATCCCAATGACCAATATAAGTGTGCAAAAGATGAACACAAAAGAATAATGTTTTTAACTAGGTCTCTTTCAAGGGGAATCATGTGCATTATAAGCAAAGGACATCTAGACACTTCTTAGCAATCCAAGGCAAGGCAATTACAAGAAAGCGACAACTAGTATCTTGGCACTTGCAACAACATCAATTACCACTAATCATGAGTGAAACTCCCTATACATTTGATAATTTGACTCAATAACAAGGCATTATAGGAGAGGTTGAGCATGTTTAGGTGGCATAAATATACCAAAGACATGTAGCAACTACATATAGTGAATGATATCGATCAATAACAACTAGAAAAATCATAACAAAAAGTGACATCCACTCTTTCTCAGCATGTTCATAGAGCACGAGCTCTAAATAGAGCTAGACTATGCCTATATTGTTAGGCCTATGGTAGGCCTTCCTTATAATCGTTAGCTAGGATAGTATATAAATCTATAAATAGTGACATTTACCTCAATACGAGGGAGGAAATTTGAAATTTTACCTATTGTATATTATTTAATTTTATTTTTAATTTTAACGAGTCAGTTTGTCGTTTGACCTTTGATAGCATTGTGTTGTTGAATTCTTACGTATGTGGATGCTCTATAGATCCTAGATATTTCTATAAAAGTTCTTTGGGAGATCTGGTAGACTCTCTGTTAGGCCCATGCTATTTAAATATTAGGGATGCTTAGTGTCTAATTGTGTGATTTTGCTTTCTTCTGTAAATGTTTCTTAGGGTGCTAAGAGCTATTGGAGTAGTAAAAGGTATGATCTCAGGATCAATTCATATTCAATGATACTTTACCTAGTAAATGGTATATTAGGCCCTATATATAGTTTATTTATAGTATGTGTTACATGGTATATAGCAATGTTAATAGCCAAATGTCATCCACATCTAATGCATAGTTTTCATCGCATTCCTTCCATTTCTTACTCTAATATTCCCCATATTTTTATTTTTGTTTTATAACAAAAAATCATTGGTTAATGATAATTTGTCAAATAACTTTGGTGTCTTTGTATATTTTGAATTTTATATAATATTTGAGGTAGAGAAATGATTTCTAACTGAAGTGAGCCTAGGAATTGTCATCAATACATATGATAAATGTCAAAAAGGTAAACTGTTTATAGTAAATACAAGGATTTACACCTAAGAAACTAATTCAAGACTTTTGGGTGAAAACTTCACATGGAATATAGAACATTTTAAATTTCATTTTAAGTAGATAATGATGCAATACATAGTATTTGAGGATCTAAATACAAAAACCAATTTAAAACTTTATAGGGAATATAACAATCTTTCTAAATTTAGATAAATTTATTAATAAAATTACCATACAACAAAATTACTTTCAACTTATTCTAAAATGGTGTAATTCTATAATGTAATAAGTTTCAACCAACTTTGGTATATTACAAAAGATAATGAAAAATAAAACACAACTACACCAATATTTCTCATTTAGATTAAAATGGAAAGAGTGTAAAAAACTAAGAGGGAAGGAAGAAAATATTTTGATGTGTCCTATCTAAGGATATACTTCCTTCACTCTTAGTCAAGCATGAATGTGAAGAAACTTAATCTCTAACAACACTTTAATGAAGGTCTTGGTCTATGATATTGCCTAATGAATGGGAGTGCATTGTTTGTCTATAGGGTTAAAATTGGATGGATCAAGATTTCTCCTTATTCAACCTCTAGAGATGGTTGATTTTTTGTTATAAAACAAAAATACCAAAGTTGGTTGAAAATTATTACATTATAGAACTACACCATTTTAGAATAGTTGAAAGTAATTTTGTTGAATGGTAATTTTATTAATAAATTTATCTAAATTTAGAAATATTGTTATATTCCCTATAAAGTTTTAAATTGGTTTTTGTATTTAGATCCTCAAATCTTATGTATTGCATCATTATCTACTTAAAATGAAATTCAAAGTGTTCTATATTCCATTTGAATTTTTCACCTAAAAGTCTTGAATTAGTTTCTTAGTTGTAAATCCTTGTATTTACTATAAAATGTTTACCTTTTTGACATTTATCATATGTATTGATGACAATTCCTAGGCTCACTTCAGTTAGAAATCACTTTTCTACCTCAAATATTATATAAAATGCAAATATACAAAGACACCAAAGTTATTTGACAAATTATCATTAACCAAACATGGTATCATGGAATATAATTTAGATAATGGTTTTCTTGATGAATATTGATGTAAGAAACCTTCATTAAAGTGTTGTTAGAGGTTAAGTTTCTTCACATTCATGCTTGACTAAGACTGAAGGAAGTAGATCCTTAGATAGGACACATCAAAATATTTTCTTCCTTCCCTCTTAGTTTTTTACACTCTTTCCATTTTAATCTAAATGAGAAATATTGGTGTAGTTGTGTTTTATTTTTCATTGTATTTTGTAATATACCAAAGTTGGTTGAAACTTATTACATTATAGAATTACACCATTTTAGAATAAGTTGAAAGTAATTTTGTTGTATGGTAATTTTATTAATAAATTTATCTAAATTTAGAAATATTGTTATATTCCCTATAAATTTTTAAAATGGTTTTTGTATTTAGATCCTCAAATCTTATGTATTGCATCATTATCTACTTAAAATGAAATTTAAAGTGTTCTATATTCCATTTGAAGTTTTCACCCAAAAGTCTTGAATTAGTTTCTTAGGTGTAAATCCTTGTATTTACTATAAAATGTTTACCTTTTTGACATTTATCATATGTATTGATGACAATTCCTAGGCTCACTTCAGTTAGAAATCACTTCTCTACCTCAAATATTATATAAAATGCAAAATATACAAAGACACCAAAGTTATTTGAAAAATTATCATTAACCAAACATGGTATCATGGAATATAATTTAGAAAATGGTTTTCTTGATGAATATTGATGTATATCAAAAACCAATTAATAAAATATAATCACGTTGATTTCAATGATCACTAGACATTCGCAATTTTTTTTAATAAAAACCTAGATATTTTAAGGAAATGTACTTACAACTTATAAGTGCAAACCTTGCAATATTTATGAGAATTTTCTTAGACTATATTAAAATGGTATAGTTAGAACAAAATATAAATGCCTCTTATAATTAAACAAGAGAATAAATATGTAGCTCACATATATTATTTATTTTTAAAGTCTTTGATATCCCAAAAAGACAGGTAAATAGAAATTGTTAATAAATGCTTGGAAATTTACTTCCATGTATTACCTCTGAGCAACCAACCCAATGGGCCAAGTGTTTTCCCTTGGTCAAGTGGTGGTACAATACTTCATTCCAAATAGCCACCAGACTAACTCCTTTTGATAAAATTTATGGATACCCACCTCTATCACCTTTATCATATTTTATACATAAATCTAAATGTCTAGGTAGTGGATTTGACTCTTCAAAATTGTACCAAATTATTATAACAAATTAAGGAAAATTTGGCTATGGATTAGAACTATATGTGACAAAAAATAGATCAACATCATTTGGAGAATAGTTTTTATGTAGGGGTATGGTCTTCCTTTGACTACAACCATACAAGCAAACGTTAGTGTAATACCATGCTCACCAATAGCTTGTAGCAAGATACTATGGACACTATGAAGTGTTTCCACAAAATGGACAAGTGGAATATAAGCTCGCTTTATCACCTTCTTCCAAGATCCATCCAATCTTCCATATCTCTTGTTTATATAAGGTACTTGGAAACTGCATTCAAGTCTGGTTGACACTTCTTGATTTGGATGATGAAGGATTTATCATGTTGGATTCTAATAATATTTTTGACCATAGAACATGTACTCTCTGACCAAATCATAACTAAAGTCTTGGTATAGTGGTGGGGCTTACAACTAGATGATACCACATGGGAATATCTTCCACAACTCCAACAATAATTTTCTCATCTCAAGCTTTGAGGATAAAATATTTTTTGAAGGGTAAAGGTATGTTAGGACCCTATTTTAATATCATTAATAATTGCTTATTCATGTGGTACCTTTGAAACCTAAGGTTATGGGACCATATAATGTAACCATTATTTATTATAAAGAGACATTATATAAATATGTAATGGTTGTTATTTAGGAGTTACTAGCTCAAGCCCCCAATTACACATGGATGGGAACCCTTGCATGTTAGGGCTACGGTTAGTTAGGGTCTTCAAATAACTAAGAGAGCAAGAGGATGAATCATCTTATATTTTCATATTGTAACAAATATTTGTTTCCAAGGATGTTGCCCCCTCATAGTAGCTTACAATTTTGTATTGAGATTTTGGTTTCTATAATATAATCTGCTATATTTCCATTTCATGTTGCAATACCATTAATTATTTACATTAATTTCTATTTATTATTGCAATATGTGTGTATAAAATTTAATTTACTACAAGGTTCCTAACACTCAAGGAGGCTATAAAGGTCACCCTAACTCACCCATCCAAGTCATCCTTATCAAAAAATTATGTATGCACATCTACCTATATAGAGTGAACAACAATTGATTATTTTGTTATAGAAAATTCTATTTCTATAATTACCTCTTAGATATCTAACAGTTCATAAGATCCCATATCTACTAGTGTTATCGATCCCTTCATCCATGTTCCCTCATCCATCATATACCATAGAGAAACATGGATGAGGTCATCATAAAATATCTCTATATCACATAATGAGTGCTTTCAATATCATTTATACATCCTCAAGGAAATATTGGATTTAATAATAATTTCTATAAATTAATGGAACCAACACATTACTCAAAAAATTGAAATAGGTCATAGAAATAATATACTTGACATGAAGGGTGTCCATGGATACCAAAATAATATTACTAAAGAATAGAATACCACTTCAATCAATGAATAAATGATTTGTAGTAAGGGTATAAATACCTAATTACAAGAGACCTTTAGGTCAAGGTTAAAGAACCAACGTCTAGGTTAAGTAATAAAATATTATAGTAGACCCATCTATACAAGGTGTACAAGGGCTTAAAGCTATATGATAACTATAATAGGTCATGTCCTCTAGTGAAGTTTAATACCACACATTCTAAAATCCCATTGAATTTGAAAAAAGAACACAAAGAGACATGTATCAATCATCCCTCTTGAAAGACACTTCCTAATCTAAGACACTACAATCATACAAAATAAACCTTGAGCATGACCTTGGTAAGGGTATCCATTGATGGCACATAGACTAGATCAAACATCCTAATAAATCCATTACACAATTTATCCAAACTTCAATAGGTTCAGTATGTTGATTAAATACTAGATTACAAACAACCTTAATGGAACTATGATTGTCATAATAGAGGATGATAGGGGTCGGAGGATTTGGCCCATTGGTCAAAGTGCTCCCTTGGGAGGGTGGATACTATGGTTCAAATCCCTTAGGTCTCATAGAACTAAAGGGCATGTCATGTGAACATCGCCAACTAAATTAAAAAGTTAAAGTTTACTCGATTCAACTAGAGGTTATAGTGGCAGAAAGGAGTAGGATTCAAACCCATGATGAGGTGATGAAAAAATGTAATGAGTAACTGATTCCTCAAGTATACACAAAAAAATAAATAATAGAGGATGATAGGATATTTTTAGGGTATATCCACTTGTTTCAAAATTATGAGCATCTATAAAAGGTGATTGGTGGCCTCATTAATAGTACAATATTAAAATTTAATGTAATATTGAGATATGGTGCATTGTCATCTACAACACCAAAAGACTAGGATAGAGCTAAGATAGAGGATAAATCCTATCATGGATCATCATTGGTCCAAAGCATCAGCCCAATGTACATGAGAGAATATTATTAAAATTGGAGGTGCTCCAACTAAATAGTGAATACCCATCTAGTATGTACCTTTGATGTACCAAAATATCCACTAAGCCACTATCTAGATATTATCATGGGATGTTTGTATAAACCTATAAAAATAGCTAATAAAATATAAAATATTCTTTAGTGTGTAATATTTTCTCTAGAAGACCCCCTATAAGTAGCTAGTACAATATTGCATCCACCAAGGAGTAGTTCAATCTACTTATAAATCCAAACCAGAAGCAAAGGGGGTCTAAACAGACTTGTAATCCTCCATCTAAAAGCATTATAAAAGATCCAAGGTATATTTGGATTGATAAATAGTGATCCAAGTATGGTGACTAATCAAACTAAATCCCCAAGAATGATATATGGTTGAACTAATTTCCAAAGAACAATGCAATTTCCTAAATCTATCATATCAAAAGCATTATAAATCTATGACTTCATCTCATGGACCAAGGATGTAAAAATACTCCTGACAAGGAGATCATCAACATAAAACACAATCATCAATTTATGATCATCCTAATGATTTATGTAAACATCATGCTCTACCTTGTAATGTTATAATCCATAGCTAAGAAAGAATGAATAGATATCATACCAAGAATGAGGTATCTTATTAAGCTCATACAAGTACTTATTTGATCAACACACCAAGGGAATAGGCCCATCAAGCTCAAACCTAGATAGATATCTCATATATTTCCTCTTGAATCTTACTATTAAGAAAGGTATTGGTCACATCCTTTTGATGTACCTTTCATCCATATGAGGTAGTTATAGAGAGAATCATCTTAAAATCCATTTGGACCACTGTGATAAATGTCTCTAAGTAATAAATTTCCTCCTTATGAGAGAACCACTTAACAACAAGGCATGTATTTTGATTCTCCTCTTGATCATTGAAAGTATACTTGGTATTATAGACCCATTTGTATTTAAATAATATTATTTATTTCTTAAATATGAATAAGAACTAATTTAGGTAGTGGAAAAATCATGGAAGATCATAGTACATGCTATGGGGAGGCATCATTATAAATCTACAATAAAGAATCTAATCCAATATCACAATATACCTCAACATCCATCATCATTGCATAAGGTATACAAGGATAAAACACATCTATTTCTATATCCAAAACTAAAAATCCACAAAAAGAGGAGTTGAATCAAAGAAGGCTAGAAAAACTAGAATAACACCAATGAGAATCTATTATGAAGTACTAGAAATGATTGGATAAGATATGGTAAAAGTATCATCAAACAAAATAATAAGATAGATAGAATGAGAAACTAAAATAACTTTATTAAAGATAACAAATATCTAACTAAGAATCTTTGGACTATTAGCATCATATAGATGATGAGCCTTAGAGGTATTAGAATACCCAAAAAAAATAGAATAATTAATATTTAGCTCTATATTTCTTGTATATCTTTGGGAATGTGGGACCATGCAGTGGATCCAAAGATACAAAAATGACAAAATTTGGATTTATCATCTGTCAATCTCTCAAGAGGAGTCATAACTTAAATAACTCAAGTCAGGGTATGATTTATGATATGTGTTGAAAAAGTTAGTACTTCAACTCAAAACATGGGATCCATTTGCTTGGCATGCAACATATATATAACCATCTTCATGGTAACCTTTTTATTATGCTTAGCTACACCATTTTGTTCCAATGTAAAATGCATAGTCCTAAAAAAGTGATGCCATAAAGAATTAAAAAATTAATAACATCATAACTCATGTACTCACATCCTCTATTTTCCTCAAGCACTTTATCTTCCTCTCAAATTGGTTCTCCACAAGTGCCTTGAAGTCTTTGAACTTCTCAAGAGCATTTTATTTTGAACAAATGGTGTACAAACATACAAGTTGGGAGAAATCATCAATATGTTGGAGTATATTACATTATTTGATACATGCTAATGTACCCCCATGGTACCTTCATGGTACATCTTGTAAATATTATATTAGGGTTGAGTCTTAGTTTAGAGTATGAGTAATATTTTATGTAATGTTTTAATGTGTAGGAAATGCACAAGTGTTATGTAAGTATGTGTGTAGGAAATGCACAAGTATCATGTGAGTTAATGTGCAAGTGTAATGTGAGTCTGTGCACAAGTGTTTTATATGTAAGACTGGACAAGTGTCTTTAGATTAGAGTGTACAAAGTGAAGATGCATGTCTAGGTGTGCATACAAGATAGATTCATGTGTATGCAAGTGTCAAATAGAGAATCCAAGAATCATAAGACTTGGCATATGGAAAGGAATAGTCAAGTATATAAAGAGTCATTCTACTATGGCTATATAGTACTCCATAGAGAAATAACAAACAATCAAGTGTCATATCCAAATATCCAATCATCAAGTATCAAGTATCATATTTGTAAGAGAAAGATAAGTAATAAAGATTGCATACATTTTAAGTAATTAATATTATAAGTTGTGCTACATGTTTTGGACATGTATGATTCAGGCTATTTACATTCATATTTATGTTTATTAATGAATGTTGTTTGATATATTATAAGACTTGATTTACATATTAATTTGCTCATATTATTCTTCTGACATAATTATATTAATATTACTATATTGTGGCTATATTATATTTGATCATGTGGAATTTATCCTATGAGTTTGATGTTTGTATTAAGGCCTAAAAAACCATATACTATATCAGAGCTACTATGAGTAGTTTCTTGCACAAGATGAATTTATTTAGCTACATACAAAAATTGATTTTGTCTAGTTTAATAATATTAGTTTAGATTTTATCTACTTTAAAGGAAGTTAGACCTCGACTCTATTATGATTTCATAATAAGTAGAAAGCCTAGAGTATTTCCATAGTTGGAGGAACAACTAGTGAATACCAGGACTTAGCTATAAAGTCTTCCACAATTGAAGAAAAACTAGAGAATAATAGGAATCAACTATAAAGTCTTTCTATGGTTGAAGTATAACCAGTGAAGACAAGGACTCACATCTATATTGGAAGGTGAATCAACTTTAATATAGTTGATCATTTCAAGAAAATAGCCAACCCTTGATATTGATTTCAGAGATAGAAATATTTTAGGAACATAGATAATCTTTGGTACTATTTTTTGTCAACTTAGAAGGAAGTTGAAGAATTTGGGATAGTCAAGTCATCTTGAATTTGATTGTGACATCAAGGAAATCTGAGTTACCTTGAATTTATTTCTTGAGTTCTTAGGTGTGACCTAAGACATTTAAAATAGATATTGATCATCATAAGTGTGAGAATATTCCTACAAAATATAGAAAATAATCATCATAAGTGTAAGCATAAAAGGAGAAGGATATATCAAGTATTGATATATCTATGTAAATGTAAGCTTTCATCAAGCAAATATTAATCAAGATTGCAAGATATTTAAGTTTTAGGTCACAAAGAAATTGACCTTGACAAAATTTTTAGGTCTTGAAGACAAACCTTGACATAAGTAAAGGAAAATTTTATGTCTTAAAGAGGGACCTTGATATTGAAGATTTAGAAGCAACAAAATATCAAGGTTATATATTCTAAAGAACTATTTAAAATAGAGGTTGTCTAAGAGAATAAAAGGTCTTGAAAAGATACCTTGATATAAAAGGAGAGTTTTAGAAAGATTCAGGTTATTGAACTTAAAAAAAACTTGATAGAGGAAGCTATTTAATTTTAAATATTGAAGAATATTTGAAAAGGATAGATTTGACTCTAGATTCTAAAGTGAAGAAGGAAAGAATCATGATAAAAAATCTAAAGATCTTTGGATACAAGTATACAACCATACGAGTGATAGAATACAACAAAAAAGATCAAGTTTAAGCACCAAAGCAGCAAGCATAAGGACAAACTAATATTCAATAATTTCTATACAGAGGAAAATCCAAGCAGTCAACACAAAGAAGACTATGCAAGCATCATGGCCATCTAGAAATGTAAGTAAGAAACAATAAGCAGAGTGTTGAAGCAACACCACTATCAAAAATGACATACAAATATAACATGCATCAACAAAATCGAGATGCGAGAGCACTACTACATTAGAAAGGGTGCAACCACATATAAAAGGAGTCATCCACGGTTCCATATCATGTCCAATGAGGATTAAAAGTATTCAAGCCTTCCTATGGAAGACCTTGAGTACACCTAAGGATATTGAGAAGACTAAGGACACAATAAAGAAGATTAGAAAGCATTCTAAAATACTTAAAGAGTAGTAAGAAGAGCAATACAACATCAAGAATTACCTAAGGATAAATAAGGAAGAGCATAATGTCTAAAATTTCCAAAGTATTAGTGTGACGTCACATTAGACTCATTGGTCTGAGATAACTAGCAAAGCATACCAAGCATCTAGCAACAAATTCAAGTTGGAATATTGAATGTTAGTCACAGATAAGGAGAAGACCAAAGTAACGTAAGGTTGGTAAATTCCTTTGCCATATTGCAAAAGGAGTAAATTCTAAAAAGGAATTCTCCTTAATTGAAACTTTCACTAGGTACTTAGCACATAATAGTGTACGTCTCACCTGAAGGTGAATTCTATGCATGCCGCTTGTATGCAAATCTCTTACATTATATTTGGAAATGAATCATTCAGGAGCTATAAAAAAGTGTAAAACTTGATAACATGTTGGAATACTTGTTAAAACTAGTTCATAAAATCTTACATGATACAATATTCATTTCAGCTATAGCATTGAAAAGAGGAAAAGTCATGCACAAAATTTCAAAGGTAAATTCAAGTTTATTAGGGTTTTTCAAAATTTAAACTTTAGGAGTGATAAGGTAGAGATTTATTAAAGTGTTTTTTTACTAAGGTTTAATTTGAAGTGATAATATTAGAGAAAATTTAGGAGTAATAAGGGTTACCTAGTTTATTTGATTTGAAGAATAATAAGCTTCTAGGAGTTATAAAGTTTATTTGGTTTATTAAGTTGAGTGATAAGGTAGAGGTTTGTTAAAGTGCTTTATTAAGGTTGAATAAGGAATAATTAGTGATAATAAGTTTGTCATTAATTATTAGATTTGATTAATGGAGGGATAAGTAGGATGATAGTCTAATTTCTTATAAGTTTGGAGTTATAAGGTTTTTTTAATAGTTTTTTATTTGTTAGATAAATTTAAAATTATTTGATTTAATAGTTTTTTGAAAATAGAAGACTATTGAATTCATGCAAATTAGTTATTTTGGAGTTAAAAGGTATTCAACATCAAACTTAGGAAAATAAAATTTGCAAAATTCATTTGTTCTTAGTTTCTAAAAATTAGGGAGATATAAGGATTACTACTTCATAGGATTTAATTTAGAAACTTTAAATTATTTAAACCTAGGGAGTTATAAGGTTGCCTACATCAAAGAAAATATATTCTTAACATTGTTTGCATATCATGGAAGAAATTATTAAGAATGCATTCAATAAGGATGGTGAAGAAATATTGCACATACTTAAGTTTTATTCTCAAAATTTAATAGATGAATTTGATGGAAAGAAACAAATGCCTAATGATTTAAAAGGAAAATTGTCTTTATTTCTCAAGGAGGCAAAAGAGAAAATTTTACAACACTTATAAGTTATCTTCATGGAAAACTCTCCATAAAGTGGTGGAATTCTCAAAACACTATTATATTTTCTTTAGAAGAATGCTTAATGATGTATTTATCATTAATTAGCTTTGAGTTCTTTCAAGGGAAGAAACAAGAAAAATGAAAAGTCACATATAACTTGAATGAAGCTTATGTTAGTTTCAATAAGGAATCATTGAAATTAGGACAATATTATTGTGATGATTTACTAACTCAATGCTTAGAAGATATATCATTAGATATATCTCAAATGAAGATGCAAAAATAAAGAAGAAGAAACAAGAAGAGAAGAAATCACTTCAAGAAGGGCAATAGAAAATATGAATTCAAATACAAAGAAGAATCTCATATTGAAGGTTCATATATTGATCTAAACGAGGTAGATTGAAGCTGAAGAATGCAAAATAAATTCTACAATAAACAAATAATGTAATACAGGAGGGTGTTGGAGTATATTACATTATTTGGTGCATGCTAATGTAAACCTGTGGTACCTTCATGGTTCATATTGTAAATATTAGATTAGGGCTGAGTCTTAGTTTAGGGTATGAGTACTATTTTATGTAATATTGTAATGTACAGGAAATGCACAAGTGTTATGTAAGTGTGTATGTGTAGGAAATCACAAGTGTCATGTAATTTTATATGTAAGTGTAATGTGAGTCTATGTGTATAAGTGTATTTAGATTAGATTGTACAAAGTGAAGAGTCATGTCTAGGTGTGCATACAAGATAGATTCATGTGTATGCAAGTGTCAATTAGAGAAACCAAGAGTAATGAGATTGGCATATGGAAAGGAATAGTCAAGTATCCAAAGAGTCAGTTTACTATAACTATATAGTACTCCATAGAGAAATAACAAACAATCAAGTGTCATATCCAAATATCCAATCATCAAGTATCAAGTATCATATTTGTAATAAAAAGAGGAGTAACAAATATTGCATACATTTTGAGCAATTAATATTGTAAATTGTGCTACATTTTCTGTACATGTATGATTCAAACTATTTTATTCATATTTTTGTTTATTAATGAATGTTATTTGATATATTATAATCCTTAATTTACATATTAATTTTCTCATATTATTCTACTTACATCATTATCTTGATCTTACTATATTGTGGCTATATTATATTTGATCCTGTGGAATTTATCTTGTGAGTTTTATGTTAGTATTAAGGCTTAAAAATCCATCACAATGAAAGTAATAAAGTATTATGCCTAGGATGCAATTGTACCTCTATGGATCCACAAATATCATTAATAATGAGCTTAAAGGGCTAGGTAGCACACCTAGAAGTACCTTTTAGAATGAATCTCGATGATGCTTCCCTAAAATACAACCCTTAAAAATACCACTAGGAGGAGAGATACGAGGAATCATCATAGCCAATTGATGTTGAGTCATGTACTTCAAGGATTCGTAGCTATGTATTCCCAAGTTTGTGTTTCCATCACTAAATAACATCATCTAAGTATACCACCATATCCATAAAGTCTTTCCTATTATAGGAGGATGGCGATGAAGCCAAAGAATCACCAAGTTTGTACATCTAATTCAATTAATATAGGAAACCATATTTAAACCATCATTTATATCCTTAATCACCCATATATAGAAAAAAATATTAGTCCAATGCTAGAAACATGAAAGACCTCATCAAATAAAAAAGAACTAGCTTTTACTTCACCACATCAAGCCACCCATAATGTAGAATCATACCCAATGACAACACACTCTCCACAATATTATTTTCTATAGTCATGTATGAAATGATGATGCTTGGTCATGTGTTGAGCTTCCTCTAAATATGAACTCCGTTATTCAAAATAGGTGGATGTCCAATGTGCAAAATGAATAGATTCATATACTTTCAAGGTGTCATCATCATGGTCATTTTCACCTTAAGCATATAAGAGAGTAGCATCAAAACCTCTTTTTTTGGTCTCTTCTTTGATCTTCTTAATTTAATTTATATCCAATAAAATTTGCGTTGTGTCCTTCCATCTTACAATAAGTACAAATTGGCTTCTTGAAGGACTTCTTCGATAGCTTCTTGTAAACTTAGATTATAATTACCTCCTTTGTATGCATCTAAATAGTGATATAATTACTATAATGACTCTATTATTGAGCCTAATGGTAAAAAATATACTCAGACACATCATGAAGAGTAGACTCAAATCATCTCATATGTTTTAGAAGTATTGTTAAACACAATATCAATATCACTATTCTTCTTTTTATTGTTTTTAATGATCTTATTTCCAATCTCACCTCCTCTATCAATATGGATATATTCTTCCAATTTCATGAATTGACCAATGTACTCACTTATAGTTTTAATATTCTCCATATTCAAGGTAGCAAGTTCTACCTCCACTATATTGATTTTTATAGAGTCAATGAAATCACATAAATTTAAAAGCTTACCCAATAGCTCCTTATGATGTAAGGTATTCTTGGCATGGGTTCTTAGATCTTATAAATATAAAGAGAAATCACACCAAGATCCTCATCCTTATTATCCTTAAGTATCTACTTTCTAGCATTAGAATTAATGACTAGAGGAACCATAGTTACATATTTGAGTAATCCCTTGCTTCAAAGCAACACTTCAATCTTGATCTTCTAAATGACATAATTTTATCCATTGAATAAGGAAACATGCTAATCCATGAAATCATTATCAAATTACATTCTCTTGTATGTAGTTGTGATTAAAAATAATATTGACAATTGAAAGAGCTAAAAAAGTCAAGTCATTTGTAAAATAAGGCTAAAAAATTTTAGTATGCATAAGTTATTGACTTAGACTTTTAGCCCAAAATACACACAAATACCACCAAGACCTTTTAAAAATTAAAAATAATAATATGTATCTTCAATAAATATGATGAAATGACATCTTGCTATTTGGACAAATATGTGAATGCCAATTGTGCATTGATTGTGTAGTATTTTAGTGAATTTATTATTGCCACTTCTCATTAAACTATGAAGGGGTTCCCACTTAGATGTTGATTGGATAGGCCACTAGTCAAGAAATAGATAAATTTGGTGCCACCATGTATCATATTTTCTATAAAATTGGTGTACCAAATATACAAATGACTAGGCATACCACTAGATGAAAAACAAATCTATATTTTCAAGATGTCAAAATGTGATTAGAAAGATAACTTTTTATATGTAAATTATTAAGTTGGTCATGCCATGTCAAACCCTATGTCAACAAAAAGGTGTGGGCATTTAAACTCGATACTTCTTCCAAGATACCAAGGCTTAAGCTCTAATTGCCTAGCCACCAAGGCATCTAGTTACTTTAGGCCTATGAGCTTTGAACCTCATCATAAAAGTGAAATTGGGGTTTGAGCCCATACAATATGAGCACTAATGCCTTAGCCATTGGTCCTCTAGCTAAAAAACCAACCATCCTTTGGTGCATGAAGGAAGAAACTTATATGAGACATGGTCTAGATGGAAACAGGGTATGTGTTCCCCATAAATTTATATTCCCTACTAAAAAATTCACATCCTCCCACACTTTTAAACCTATGACTAGTCATATCTAAAACACTAAAACCAATCATAAAGTAAAAGCATCTATTGGGATTGGGGTATGGAAGAACCATTTAACTTTCCAAAAAGAACATCTCCACACTATCCACCACTTTTCTCCAAAGACAAAAAAATTCAAGAATAATCCTTATTCAAAATTCAAACAATTAAAAAACTGAGGTAAAAGAGCTTCCTTTTAATAAAAAGCGATATAATTGGAGGAAAATAGCAAAAAATATTGAACTAGGATACCCCTTAAAACATGCAAAGAAATTAGAAATGCTTATGTTTTTCCAAATATAGCATGGTTTGTCATATATATCATTTTTCAAAATAACTAATAAAGACATTCTCTCTTGCCGATATAGTGAAAAAAATTATCAAAATATTAACAATATCATGAAGTAGCTAAAAGGTATTTGCCATGCATGTAGGTATGCCCATGTATTGTTTGGTATACAAGAGATACCAAAATTATTTAGTTTTTTTTTATCTTCTTAGGCAATCATGTAGTCAATCCTCTCATTTTTTTGCATCAATACTACCAAAATTGAAGTAGAAAAGGAAATGGATCTTTTTGAAAAATCCATAAAATATGACTAAGGGTTCTGTGCACCCTTAAAAAATTCAGCCCCACAACTAGGGCATTCATCTGGTCAAAGAAATATTAGCTTGAATTAAATTTCAAAGAGGAATAAGAACCTATTGGTGAATTTTTCTCCTATAGAAACCAAGAATTATCAAAACATAAAGAGATCTTCAAAATCCAAGCTCACTTAGGATTTTTTTCAAACACCAACAACACATAAGACTTCCATAAAGTACTTCGAAAATTTTTACTTCTTAGAATGATATTAGAAGAGAAATTGTTAATGGAAAACAATTGAGTAATGGATTTTCACACCCACTCTGATACCATGTTGGATTTCACACTATTTTCTAGGGACAAATAGAATCAACATATTGCTTAGAAAATGCATATAGCTCTGTTGATCACGAATCTGCCTAAGTACAAAATACATGTGCACCCTAGACCTGACCAACTTTGAAATACCAAAGGAAAGAGATGTCCTTCGGGCCAATATCTAGAGAGGGTTGGTTCTTGTACTAATCTAAAAGTCAGTGTTAAGCTTAGGGAGAGAAATTGATAGAAAGAGATGGAAAATATGGTTGTAAGCCAGAATCATAAATTGGGGATAAACTAGTAGCTAAAATCCAAATCAAGTTTTAATTAGCATTTAATAGAAAAAATACAAGAACCATTCACAGCTCGTAGATATAACTTCTAATAAAAATTTGAACATTCATTTCTTTATCAAGAATTAAATTCAAATGGAGAATTTAAACTTATCTAAAAAAGACCATGAACATAACAAAAATGATAGGTAGAAAGTAATTGCATACACCACTGATCCAGGAACCAGAGCCAACAATATTTTAATTGATGCAGAGCATTAAACTTAAAGATTTTTTTTGGAAAATGTCTATCCTCCTATTTTACATCAAGTTTCTTAGTTTTTATAAAGGATTTCTCCTCCAAAATTAAATGCTTATTAAATAAAATGTTGGCTAGTCAAAAAATGATCAGCATCAATTCCTCCTTGGTACTAGCAATGAACAAATCAACAAACACATTGGGAAATGTCCAACAATTTTGTCACATGGTGTATTAGGACTTTGGCAAAAATCATCGGTCTGATTTCAATCTTCATGACGGTGCCTTGGAAATGAATATACATTAATGTGGAAAATGCTTCAAAAATGAACAAGATTACACTGGAGTCAAGGATGCAATACTTAAACTCATCAGTTCTTCGATAATGATCTTGGACATATCAATTGCATCATCGCAAGAATTAAATTTACTAGCTTTGATCATTTCCCAAAGAAGATATTCACTGAAAAGTTGGGGCGATGGCGTTTGCCTCTAAAATGAGATTTTTCTCAAAGTTATGCCTGAAATGGACCTTCGTCATAATTTCACCCAATTTGTGCCCAAAATAGACTTTCACCTGAAACATGCTTTTGCCAATAGTTTTGCCCGAGAAGCGCTCAAAAGTATTTTTCGTTGAAAAACTAGGAAAAATGGTGTTTCGTTTGAAAGTTGGATGAAATGGTGTTTCATTTGAAAGCTGGAAAAATGGAGTTTCACTTGAAATCTAGGCAAAATGGATTTTGATCCAAACTTTGGTGAAATGGAAGTTTCACCCCAACCTTGGGTGAAATGGGAGTTTTGCCCCAACATGCCTCTTTGCTACAACTTCGCTTGGGAGGAGCTTGTGCTGCACAAAAGTAGAGGTCATATTGGAAATGTGATTTCATTGTGACTAATGCTCGAATTTCACTAAGAAATGAAATGAAAAGGAGTTTCACTATAAATGGGAGCGAAACTACCAAAAAAGTGATTTCACAAGTGAAATTCCTAGGAAGTGATTCAATGTGAACTTATGTGAAAAAGATATTCACTGTGCCTGGGGGTGAAAAGGAATTTTGCTACACTTGGGAAAAAAAATGGATTTCACTTGTATTTTTCCCGAAACTGCACCCATTAAACACTTAGAAAAATTTCAACAAACTTTTTTAGTGTGGTGAAATTGCTCAAAATGTATTTTGCTAATAAAATTGTTTACATATGTGGGAAATTTTTTAATGTGGCAAAAATGTCAACATTTATAGTGGCTCGCAGGGTATTCAACTCACCTGAATGCAATCGATCCCAAGCCTTTATTCATTGGGCTCAAAGTCTCCTTTACCAACTGCATCTAATTACCTGTTGCTTGCACTAGCGTATTCTTGCTTTCTGAGATGCAAAGTTGTAGCTTCATACACTGCAACTACTTCAGCCTAGTTATCCATGCTAATCAACTCATGAGAATTGAGCGTATCCATAATGTATCAAAAAGCATCAACCTAATCCAGATCAATATAGTTGGACCTCTAGCTGAGTTCTAGCAATCTTGACTCAATGCAGGTGAATTTTCATATTAATAGTAGCATGTGCTCTATAGTGATGGGCTCCTCCAAATCATTAATCTTTGAAGCATCATCTATGAAAATAGCCCATACTGCATCCAGGTCCTTCTTTGTCAAAATATTCCCCTGATCATCAATGAAACTAGGTGAAGAGACAAAAATGCAACACCAAACAATGCTAGATAAATTGAATACAAAGAATCCATAATTGCACAATAGATGATCTTATATTAATGGGGGGAGCCTAAAAACTCCATTGTTACAATGTGGATCTTTGAATCCTTTTGATACAGATTTACAATGGCTAGGGTTATCTAAAACCCTAGAAAACAAGGTTGGTGGTGTCTTCAAGCGTATCCTTACTTCCAACAAAAGTGAGTGGGATTTTAGTTATTCGATGTCAGGCCACTCTAGCTTAAGCAGATTTCCAATGCTAATGTCACACATCCAAATATACACACACTAAAACAACAAATAATTTAATAGCATCTAGAAGAGCTCCACGGTATGAGGCCCTCTATAAGCAATGATAAAACCCTAACTATTTTTTGTAAATAAAATAGATAGAATAGAAGTGCATAAAATTAAATAACAAACAAATGGATTTACCTTACGTATTGTTGTATTTTAATCTGATTAAGTTGGTTGCAATGAATCGATATGGTGATGCCCTAGTGTTACCTAGAGGCTAGAGGGACTTCAGGATCTTTGACATAAAATACCCACGGGTGCTTGGCGATTATAGGAAACACCCATGGGTGCTTGGTGATGGCAGAAGGTGCCTAGAGGCTCTTGGTAGCAAGGAAGGAAGTGCCTAGAGATGCTCATGAGTAACATGAAGAGCTTGAAGGTGTTTGGTGACTAAGGGGGAGGTCTACAAAGGTAGATATGGTTGGGCAAGGGATGTGACAATGGATACAAAGGCTATGGTAGATATGGATAAAATGCGAGGGTTCTCGGATGCTCCAAGGGACTCAGGAATGATTGGATGAGGACTCAGGTTCTTTGAAATCAAGGTACGAATGGCTTAGAATTTTTCTAGGGGTTGATCCATCAAAATGAATCCTATTTTTAATCCTACCTAGGGCATACTTAGGGTTTCAATGACACTAATCATGTGGCTGAGATACAAGCACAATGAAGGGTGGATATTAAATCTAGGGTGTGGCATGGATTGATGAAGATGGATGGATAGGATTAAATGAAATCGGATGGTTGGTATTAATTCATTTATATAAATATATTTATTAAATATATATAATATATAATATATAAAATAAATATATATAAATATATGTAAATAGTGGATGGAAAGTGGTGAGAAAGCATGGATGGAGGACAAATGGCTAGGTTTTGGTGTCTACAGATACCCATTTTTGTATTGCGTTGCGTGAAACACAATGTAGTGCAAAAATACGAGACACCTATTTTGGTTAGGTGTAGAAGCAACTTCTCTTAGGATGTGGAACATGAGCTTGAAGATAAAAGAATTTGAGTTTTTGCATAGCTTACCCCCTCAATTGGCGAATGAGTTTGCAGATGAATCTCATGAGCCAATTCAAAAATCTATGCAAATAAATTATGCAAATGTGATACCATTTTTTCCCAATGGTATGAAGAGGATTGGTGAAAAATGTGAAATGGTGCGTTTGTTTTTGCCTCAACAGATGAAGGGTTATGTGAAGATGTGTGATGGAAAATGTTTCTATTTTTGCCCCAACAAATGAAGGGATTTTTTTCCAAGTTTAGATGTCATGATCATGTAAGATGTATCCCATTGTGGGAAGGTCAAAATCAAATATGATTTTTCCAAATTTGGGGTGATTTGATGTTATTGAAGAATGTGCCTTCTAGCATCATTGATATGCAAAGATGAAAATGCAAAGATAAAAGTAGTCAACTTAAGAGGGCAAACTATGGACTGTCAGATAATTTCTATTATTGAAATCAATCACCCCAGCTAAATTTAGTCACCATGATGACTGTCAAGGAAATATGTGATGATGAAATGTGATATTATCCATGTTTTAAGCCCCACAAACTAGGCCATCAATGATAATTTTTTGTGCAAATTATTCTTGGCAATGTTTCACTCAAAATGTGAAGAACCAAATATGATTGTGATTTAGAACACCGAGACATGGAATAATGAATATGACCAAGTGTACTTATGGCAAGCTCTTCAAATTACCAAATTACATGGATGTAAATCATTGCAATCGCCAAGTATATAGAATAACCCACTAGATACAAGGTTCACTTGAATGTTGTTTGACTTGGAAAATATGCAAATGATGATATGGAATGATGTGAAAATGATGTATGAATGATGATATTGATGATTGTGGTTGTTTTGTGAAGATTTGGACCATTTTGGAGTGCTTTTGTAACTTGTTAGGCGAATTTGCAATTTGTGGTTGTAAATGAAAATTTTACATCTAAATCAATTGGATTCTTAACAAACCTAATAAAATGATGGAATAGATGCCTAGATACAATATGGATTGATTTGGTGAGGATAAGCCATATTTTTGTGCAATTTGATGCCAAATGCCCGTTGGCACTTTTGGCCTATAGAAATGTACACTAGTGTTTGGGAATTCTACAAATACCCATGGGAACTTTACTGCACAAAGAAATTTCCATGGGCATATAAAGGTGCCTGAAGAAGCTATAAATAGCTACCAGGATGAGAAACCAAACTCATTTGTGCATTTGAGATTTTGAGGAGTTGCGTATCGGAGAGTGGAGTGAAGTGGGGTAAAGTGATTTGAGCATGGAACCTATGTAAGTAGAGGGAGTGGGTGTGGAGATCAAGGCTGATGCTAGAGTACAGGCTATTGAGTTAACTCCCCTTGTTTGTTATTGTGCAAAATTTTGTGTTTTTGTTTTTTTGATAAAATTATTGACAAATATTTTGTGTTGTGTTGTAGCTTAGAATTTTGGAGGCTCAACATCGGTTCTCACCATACATTCTTGGGATAATAAAGGTGGTTTTTGATGAGGAGTGTATGTTTTTAGAGGGTGTGGGGCTAGCTGAGGTAGCCCACACTAATGTGGTGAGGGCTGATGAGGGATACCTCTCTACCTTGGCGGAGAGGTGGGATGCATATAGGGGGATATTTTGGCTCCCCACAGGAGAGGTGACCATGACCTTAGAGGACGTATATCACATCTTCAAGGTTCCAATAGAGGGTATCCAGGTTGAGGTTGAACTTAGCCAAAATATGGAGATGATGAGGATGTTTGGAGATGCATGGTAGGGTGTGAGGGTGGAGAGTGGGGGTATAATATATTTTTCCATGTATGTGGATAAGGATTTAGATGCCCTTTGTACCTTGGTTATGTTCGTGTTGTCCAACATCGTGGCCTCAAACAACACAAGGGGTAGTTTTCCTTGTAACCTGATAGTGGTAGTGAGAAATATGCTCACTAGGTGATATATGTACGCGTGGGCTCCTACATTGTTGGCTCAGGTATACCTAGAGTGATATGAGGTGAAGAGGTGGGGGAAGAAGGGATTAAGTTGTAGTTTTTTGTTGTAGTGCTGGGTATGGGAGTATTTTAGCATTGCTCGATCGAAGGGCTTACCTATAGGAGGCTTGAGTAGGGAGCAACCCTATGCTAGGAGATGGATAGTGGCTAAGGAGGTATAGTCGAGTCAGCCAATATAGATGAGTCAGTGGTACTAGGAACTATGTTCTAGATTGAAATCCACCCAAGTGATATGGAGACTGTGGTAGGCTTATAGGTGGATTAGGGATGGAGAGCATTTATGATGAGTGTAGAAGGCTCGATGGGTGGTTGGGAGACATCGGAGTGAGGTTGATTACTTTTAGTTCTTATGAGTACTTTGATAGTTTAGACTGAGGTAGGATGTCCCAGATGAGCCAGTGAACTATAGGAGACATTGGTAGGAGATAGGGCTACAATGCATGGAGTCATGGAGGGTGGCCTTCAAGGATGATGAGGAGGTGGATCTCCCAAATGTGGATGACATGGGGACTACCACATAGTATGAGGTATAGTTCAGTACATAACCAGTATGGCCACTACCTCGAGGGATGGCTGATGGAGGTAGGAGCATAGTTGAGTATGATGATGAGGGGACTAGGGATGAGGGGATCCATAAGGCCACCAAGCAACAACAACACCTTCAATTAGATAGTCGAAGGAGGAATACAAAGGGGGTGACTAGGTTGACTCCCTAGAGTAGGGGAGATGGTGGAGATGGAGAGGATGTTGATGAGGTTCCATATAGACCTCCAAATTAGAGTCATGAGGTTTGGGTATGGCTAGAAAAACATGTGGTAGAGCGAGATGCGAGGATCATGAGGATCCAATAAAAGCTAGTAGAGAGGTAGCATCAACATAATGTTAACATAGCACATATTCGATCTTGGCATAGATATATCAATGCATTGGAGGATAGGTTGATGCAACATCATATTCCACTTCTAGATCCTCCAATATAATCTATATCCGAGGGTACTAGGTGTAGTGAGTCTAGGCATAACTCTAGATTTAGGGCTCCTACTAGGTCATTGGAGGGTGTAGCTTAGTGTATAGATGCACTTTTTGTATATGATACTTGGTGCTCCATTGTATGTAGCCTTTTGGAATTCTTTGTACATGCAATATATATATATATATATATATATATATATACATACATGGATTTTACCTTTTGTGTTATATTTTTGTGTGAATTCTTTTATGGAATGTATGTTTATATGGATGATTAATGCAGAGTAGGATGTATGGATGTTTAATACAAGGTGGAATGCAAAAATACTAATAATAATTTATAGTTTAGATTTTTTCTTAGCCATGTTTCTAGCATTGTTGTTTAATTAGGTGCACCAAACTTGGTCGCATATCGGATTGATGACTCATTAAATGACATGGATGTTGAACATGGAAGAAGATATGGATGTTGATATGGAAGAAGATATAGATGTTGATATGGAAAACTACTTGTTTTACAAAGACTCAGACATACTAGTGGTAGCAAACAAACTAAAAACTACCTAATCCCTCTAGGACCAAATTTGTGTGTGATGAATTTATTTATAAAATCATGAGCATGGTAATGACTCAAGGCAATCAATAACAAATGTGTGTGCAAGTGATTTCATTAACTCATATTGAGTAAATTGGATAAAGCTATTATGGATGAGACCAAGATGTTAGCTTATCTGTATGAGTGGTTAGAGGTCTCTTTGAAAAATACATGTCACCATGCATGAGCATACTCCACTTCCAATCAAGCATCTATAGCTCCGGTGGAGGCTAACTCCATAGTCCATGATTTATGTTTTTGATCTCTTAAGTTTTGGGAATGACTACCTAACCGTCTGACTGGAAATGTAGTATGATCCTTACAACCCAATGATTAGTGGTGTGTGATGTAAAATATTTAGAGTTTTTGTTAAGGAATTTTTTCTACTCTATTTTATTTTTGGAATTATGATAGTGGTGAGAACCACTATTTTTATGGACTATGTTGCATTATGGGACTAGAAAGGATGATGCGTTTCACTTCGAGGTTCATACCAAGTATGGTGTTATCCCTATTTGACACAAGATGTTTTAATAAGTGAAATTGTATTTGGTTCAAGAATGTTTTGGAGTCAATTCCCAAAACTCAATATTTTCTTAGTGAAGATGTGTAATGGTCCTAAAAAGAACTCAACATGTATTTTGGAGTTTACTTAAAACACTAGGAGTGGATGAGTGACCGAAAACACCTAGAAATAATGGACATGTGGCTTTGCTAGTGGTAATTTGACTTGGTGGTCTCATGCGGATGACATTATGAAGGTACCCCTGATTAAGGCAACATGACTTTTGTTGGACAAATTAAGACCTTGAACTTAATAGATAATATCTATATAAAATATGAAAATATGGATGTAAATGCAATGAATGATATTCAATTTATGAAATGCAATATGATATGTGGGCAAATGCATTGTTTTTAGAATGTAGATGTAAGTGAAATGCAATCTTATGAATGAAATGTATGCAATTTTTTTTGTGTATTAGCCATGTATATATACATATATAGAAATCAAATCATGTATAGAATGCTCATGGGACCCCGAACGAGGAGGCACAAAAACTGGTGGAGAAGCTAGATATTGCTTAATGTCATAGAAGACCTTTTGATACTCATATATCCAAGAGAATGTAACCCCATTTTGTAGTAGGTGATTGAGTGGCCTACATTTTTTAGAAAGTTACACAATAAAATGACAGATTGATTGGATATTTCCTTGTAAACCACGCAATTCCATTAAGTTAGTTAGGGGAGATATCTCCATGATGGCCTTGACCTTGTTAGGGTCCACCTCAATGCATCTTATGGAGACAATGAATCCTAGAAGTTTGCCCGAGGTAACACCAAAGACACATTTTTTGGGGTTCAACCTTACATTATGCTCTAGGAGTCTATCAAAAACTTTCTCCAATACATCAATGTGTTCTTGTTGAGTTTTAGATTTAGCCAAGATATCGTCATTATAGTCTTCGATAATATTATGCGTAATCATGGAAAATATATGTCATGGCATGTTGATAAGTGGTACTTATATTTTTGAGGCCAAAGATCATCACCTTGTAACAAAAATTTCCCCAAGGTGTAGTGAATGTTATTTTATGTTGGTCATTAGGATTTATTCAAATTTGGTTGTATCCTAAAAAACCATCCATGAGTGAAAGCATTTCATGGCCAACGTAAGTTTTGACAAGAGTATCGATGTTTGGGAGAGGAAATTCATCCTTAGGACACACTTTGTTAAGGTCTCAAAAGTCAGTGTAAACTAGTATTTCTCCGTTAGGTTTTTGAACGGGAACCATGTTTGAAATCCACTCAGGATAGTCAATAGGAACTAAGAAGTTTACGTCTAAGAGTTTTTCAAACTTTATTTTTACCAAGAGGGCCATGATAGGATGCATTCTCCTAAGTTTTTGTTTGATTGACTTAGCATCAGTATGTAAGGTCATATTATGGATAACCAAAATAGGATCAAGATCAAGCATATCCTTGTAGGGCCATGCAAAAATTCCCTTCTTCCTCTTGAGGATAGCAATTAATTACTCTTGTTCATTGGGTGATAAAAATTTTCCAAGCTTGATAATTTGGGGATTGTCCTTGTCTGAACTAAGGTCCACATTGATAGTATCTTCAATAGACATGTGGGAACCTTCCTCAATTTGATTGGGCATAGGGTTCAGATGAATGTCATCTAAGATGTCATCAAACTCTTTTGGCTATCCTTATCTATATCTTCCTGGAAAACCTCAGGATCCAAAGGTGAGAGTGAAGGTGAAGGCGAAGGGGGTGGAGGAATCTAGTTGGCAAAAGCCATTAAATTTTTTTCAGATAAGACAAACTTGGAAAAGGAAGGGGGTGATGAAATTTGGTCCATATCGATAAGGCTTATGTCAATTGAAATTGGTTTAGCTAGATCATATGGATTACAAAGCAGGGTAAATAAATCAATAAGATTCATGTTGAATTATGGTTAAGGTGGCTAAGGTTGGATGGAATGGATGGAACCTAAGAACCGGTGCTAGGATCTTGGTTAACCTGAACAACAGAAACACAAATAAATGCCTTTAACTAGATGATATATACATGTAATGCAAAGAAAGAAAATTTGTTTTGTTGATTTTTGATTTTTTTATTTTTGGTAGTGGTGAAAACCACTACTTTTAGCCTTAGGAATGGTGAGGGACGTGGTGGTGATGTCTTTGACCACATATTCACTAATACCAAGATTAGTGAGGTGGAACTCAACTTGGTATGACATGGAAGGACTATGGTTGGGGAATGGTGAAGATGAAGATGCTTCACAATCTGTTAACTCAACTTGTGAAACATAAGGTGATGACAATGGATTAGCTTGGTAAGGTTTTTGAATAGATGAGGATGATGAAGTGGATGGCAATGATACTGATGATTTGGATTGACTGTGACCACATGTGCATGTAGTCAATAATGAAGATGATGAGGTCGTGGAAGCTTGATGAGGGTTGGTGATAGGGAGCTCCTTAATAATGGGATCCTTTGATGAAGATATTGGTGAAGTGGTAGATGGATTGGATGATGGTGAAAGGAATAAATGGGTGGAAGGAAGCATGGATTCATAAGGATTTGAAATTAAATTGTAATACTTAAACAATTCAACGTCTGCTGGTATGTAATGTACTTTTCCCTCATGAATGTATTTCAAACATTCATGTAAATGGAAGAGACACATCTCAATTTCCTCATCCAAGGTCTTCCAAGGAGTATATTGTGCGCCATGGGTCTTTCCAATATGTGAAACATGGTGTGTAAAAATTTGACCTCTACTTCTATGGGTAAAACAATAGTGCCAAATGTGGAACATAAAGCATCATTGAATGATTTTAGGTTAAATGATGACTTGGAGATATGATATGGAGGAATGCTCAAATGATGAAGGGTAGATGAGGTGATGATATTGATGGAGGAACTGATATCAATTAGGATTATTTTAAAATGTTTCTTATCAATTAGAGCCATGATATGCAATGGAGGATCTACTGAGTCCGATGAGATTGGATTGATCTCAAAGTCATAGAATATGATGGAAGGCTCCATGCATGTTTAGATGCTCCATACAAATTTTTTAAAGGCATTAGGATCTTGTTATTGTAGTTCAATGGATTTGAGAATATTCATTAATACCTCACAATGTGGGGGAGATTGTTGAATTAACTCATAAATTGACAATTTGGCGGAAGCTATTTTTAGGCTTGTGGTTAACTAGCTACTCAATGAGATGATTGGTCATGGTGGATGATTGATGGGTGGAATTAGGAGATTTTATTGGCTAGATATGTGGATAGGTGATGAAGTATTAGGGGAAATTTGAATGGGTGGAGATGTAGGAGGTTGTGACACACTTGCTCGAGGTGGTTGCCTTACATTTTGTTGATTGTTTATTTGAACTCTAGTGACCACATGGATGGACCCTACAAACCCTTGGTATTGTTGGACATGATTGACTTGATTAGGAGTTTTTGTGTTAGCCCCTCCTATATTTGGTTGCACCTCCTCATGATGAGGAAGTGGTGTTTGAAAAATACCAAGGTTTTAATTTTTTTGAGCAAGGGGGCTGTCAAGCTTGATTTCCCCCAAGTCAATAAGGTTTTGCACTATGTCTTTAAATGAATGACAATTGTTAATTCCATGCCCATTTTGCCTATGATAAGGACAAAATAGATGTTTTTTATAGTTTTTACTAGGTTTTACGGGAACATCAGGTTTGATTTTAGGTAGATCAAGTTTGTTTGTGTCATACAAACATTGAAAAAGGAAAGCATATGACTTGGTTAATGGGGTGTATTGGTGATTTTGCTAGATATATTATCATCGAGGATGTTTTTCCATAGTTGGAAATATATTTTGCATGGCTTGAGTTGTTGAGGGTACTGCATGATAAGCAATTTGTTGTGGCGATTGTTGCATTGGTTGTTGTTGAGCCATTACCGACTAGCTCATGACCACTTTATTAATTTGATTGGGCTGATTGGCTAGTGTATCCTGTGTTGATTTTGGTTGGCCATAATAGTTGCTTTTATATTAGCCCTTATTTTTCCATTCTTTCTTCTTAGGTTTTTTTTTAAGCAAAAAACCCCTTGCGGAGCTGCCTTGGTCTGAGAGACCACGAACATGAGGTTCTACACCGTCAAAGTCACCCGGGATTCGCACCTAATTCTACTTGCACAAACATTATCAATTAGATTTTGGATACCCAATTTAGCTTTTTGGTAGGGTGGAGATTTGAACCTGGGACCTCCCTTGAAGGATTTCCCTCTCCTCTCCAACTCACCTACAACACCTAGGTAAAAAAACCAATTTATAGTGGAAAACACCCCTTTTGAGGTGCCACTTTCAACAGGTTGGGCATAGGAGGAATGGAGCCTTTTCGGCCTCTACCAGCACATAGGAAATTCCTAACTATACCATATATCTACAGGATGGAGACAAGGGGAATGGAACCTGGGTCGGCCTCTACTAGCACCCAAGGCATTTACGACTACACCAAAATGAGTAGATGAAACTAATTTAGAGTGGAAAGCACCCCTTTCGAGGTACCACTTTCAATAGGTTGGGCATAGGAGGAATGGAGCTTTGTTAGCTTCTACCAACACATAGGACATTCCTAACTATACCATATATCTACAGGATGGAGACAAGGGGAATGGAACCTGGGTCGACCTCTACCAGCACCTAGGGTATTTACCACTGCACCACAACAAGCAAATAAAAATTAATTTATAGTGGAAAACACCCCTTTCGAGGTGCCACTTTCAATAGTTTAAGCATAGGAGGAATGGAGCCTTGTTGGCCTCTACCATCACATAGGACATTCCTAACTATACCATATATGTGCAGGATGGATACAAGGGGAATGGAACCTGGGTCGGCCTCTACCAGCACCTAGGGCATTTACCACTGCACCACAACAAGCAAATAAAACTAATTTATAGTGGAAAACACCCATTTTGAGGTGCCACTTTCAATAGGTTGGGCATAAGAGGAATGGAACCTTGTCGGCCTCTACCAGCACATAGGACATTCCTAACTATACCATATATCTGCAAGATGGATACAAGGGGAATGGAACCTGGGTCGACCTCTACCAGCACCTAGGATATTTACCACTGCACCACAACAAGTAGATTAAAACTAATTTATAGTGGAAAACACCCATTTTGAGGTGCCACTTTCAATAGGTTGGACATAGGGGGAATGGATTCTTGTCGGCCTCTACCAGCATATAGGACATTCCTAACTATACCATATATCTATAGGATGGATACAAGGGGAATGGAACCTGGGTCGGCCTCTACCAGCACCCAGGGAATTTACCACTACACCACAACAAGCAGATCTTTCCCCTAGTGTGGGCTACCTCCACAAAGAAAATATTTCTCAAATAATATCTTGGGAATATTTCCCAAATTACAATGTTTATGGACTTCTATCCAAAGGAGATGTTGATCCCCTAATCTCAAGTTCGTGGATCTCTTCCACAGGAGAACTCTTTCCCCTTCTGCTCTGGCTAGTGATCTTCTAGAAGACTTTGTCTCTATGCTGCATTGACTGGTGGATCTCTTTCCACTTGAAGACTCCTCACTCAGATCTATCTTCAATTGTCTTGGTTGCTGGATCTCTATCCACTGAGACTCTATCCTCTATACTCTATCACCTCCAAAGATCTATCTCAATATTGTACCAAACACAGTTCAGTCGGTCTAGCATAGTTCTACTCAATCTCTTGTACTAAACATAGTATAGTCGATCTAGTACAATTTTTCTCAATAGGTTCACACAAAACCTGCTCAATAGGTTCACACAGAACCTACTCAAATCTTCTCAATAGGTCCACATAGAACCTGCTCAAATATGCTCAATAGGTCCACACAGAACCTTCTCAAATCTGCTCAATAGGTCCACATAGAACCTGCTCAAATATGCTCAATAGGTCCACATAGAACTTGCTCAAATCTGCTCAATAGGTCCACACAGAACCTTCTCAAATCTGCTCAACAGGTCCACATAGAACCTACTCAAATCTTCTCAATAGGTCCACATAGAACCTGCTCAAATATGCTCAATAAGTCCTCTCTAGGACTTGCTCAAATCTGCTCAATAAGTCCTCTCTAGGACTTGCTCAAATCTCTCAATAAGTCCTCTCTAGGACTTGCTCAAATCTGCTCAATAAGTCCTCTCTAGGACTTGCTCAAATCTGCATAGTAAGCTTTCACAAAAGCTTAACTCAAATCAGTCCACAAGCCTTCTCAAAGACTTGTCTCAAATCACATAGAATCATAAAGAGAATTGTTAGAGACTCAATATGTTCTAAGCTCAATGTTCAATCAATATCTCAATTCAATCTCATAGAAGCATAAAGAGAATTGTTAGAGACTCAATATGTTCTATACTCAAATCCCAATCTCAACTCAAATCAATCTCATAGAAGCATAAAGAGAATTGTTAGAGACTCTATATGTTCTATACTCAAATCCCAATCTCAACTCAATAGAAGCATAAAGAGAATTGTTAGAGACTCAATATGTTCTATACTCAAATCCTAATCTCAACTCAACTCAATCTCATCTCAAATCAGAATATGAAATAGTTTGTTTCTAGGAACTTGAACAACCACATGCATCCACTTGACTAGGCTTAAATCAACTCAACTCAACCAATCACCTCAAGGAACAATCCTTTCTCACAAACCCTAGTCCAAGCATGTATTTAACCAACTCAAAATGTTTCCAACAATGCTCAATCACAAATCTCACATAACAATTATACTCATGTTCTTCTCTAACTCAAGTTCAAGTTCATTTCACAATCAATGGGCTTCAACAACAATGCTTCTAAAACAAGGTTTAATTACAACTCACAAACCAGAAAACCTTGAAGCATTAAACCAACAACTCTCAAAAATGGAAACCACAATCAATCCTTTTCTCTCCAAAGATATTTCAGAAATCAACCACCATAAACAATCAATAGGAGAATGTGCCCATACCTTTTTGATGCCAAGGAGTTGTCCACAAAATCTGCCACACTTAAACACAACTTTCCTTTCCAATCTCAATAAGGGTTAGTGGACTTCAAATAATCACAATATAAAGCATAACTCAATTTACACCCTTTTTACTCCAACTAAATAAACACATCCACCAAAGTCCCTTTTTAATAAAACCCTTATCAAAATAACAATCAATAAGCCTTTCAAAAATACTTTAAAACAACTCCTTATTTCTCCTAAATTCAATTCTTAATAACCATCAAATAAATCATTAAACCCCTCAAGTTTTGCAATAATCAATACAACCCAAATAACAAAGCTTAATTAAAACTTTAATTTCCACTAACCACCTTATAACTCCAACCTTAGGGCTAAATAAAATTAAATTAATGCAAAACGTAATTACCTCCTCAAGGGGATTCGAACCCCCGACTTGCCCACACCGTGAGTGTCTTAGCCATGGCTAAGATTCCACATGAGCTAGCCGCTCATTGGAAAGGGAAAGGCACAACGTGCCTTATGCCCGTCTCCACCTTTCGCAAAACCAAAGGCATCGAAGCGCTTCTCTCACGCTTTCCAAAAAATGTAGTCAAGGGGATTCGATCCTCGATGTTTTCATCTACCCCATGCCTTAGCCAAGGCCCACTTGCCAATGCGCCATGCTGCCACATGATGTTTGTTTCTCCGAATGCAGTCTGTGTTATTCGTTGCCACACTTTTCAAGAATTTCACACGAGCTCATAAACGATTCGATAGCCAACACTTTTATTACACGAGCAAGGATGAAATAATAATCAATTGAAGCCCCCTTTATATAGTCCTTTAATCATATCGAAGACGTCGACGGAAATATGACTTTTTATTTGCTTGATGACGTCGACGGAAATCTTGCATATTTAGTTTTAAATTTGAATTCAAATTTTAAATAATTAAAATTTAAACCAAATATTAAAACTTAAATATCTCCATCACCGGGGCACCTTTTTCGATGAAACGAAAGCCCAACTTGGGTTTTAAGAAAAACCCAGATCAAATATGTTGTCCATGGTTTTAAATAAAACCTTTTATTTTTCCTATCTTGGTTTTCACAAAAACCCTTCATTGATCCTTTTGACATTAAATGATCTTTTGACATCAATGACAACATATTAGCTTAGGGACTCAAAATGTCCAACAATCTCCCCCTTTGTCATTGATGGCAACCCAAATCCTTTTACTGAAATCTGACCTTCTTTTCTGCTCCCCCTAGGACTTTGCTCCCCCTGGCTCAATGCTCTCTCAGATATCAAAACTCTCCTCATATCAAAAACTCTCCCCAAAATACACAAATCTCTCCCCCTTTGACATCAATGGCAAAGGGTCACCTTTGGGGCTCGGGGCTAAGAATTAAGCCTCTTAGCTTAGCCCCTCCCCCACCTCCACATGAGGTGGTTAATTCTGGGGTGGGAGTATTTCTACTCCCCGAAAGCACTATTCTCTACCTTTGTCTTTTCCTCTTTCTTTTTGTTGAATCCTCTCACTATTTCTTTCCAAGTCATCATCCATGTTCCTGTTCCTGTTCTTGTTCTCATCCATGTTCTTGTTCTTGTTTTTATCCATGTTCTTGTTCTTGTACCTGCTCTTGTCCTCATTATTTTTTGAGTCTCTTTTCTTTTTTGAGTCTGTGTTCCTGTTCATCTTCTTGTTTCTGTTCATGTTCTTGTTCCTGCCCATGTTCCTATTCCTGTTCATATTTTTGTTCCTGTTCACATTCCTGTTCCTGTTCATGCTTGATTTTGGAATATTTTCTCTACACCATCTTGCTATGTGACCATCATTATTGCACTTATAACACTTAATGTTATTATTCCTTGGATGTGCAATTGTCTTAGGATTTCTCCTAGTGAAGCCATATCCTCTTCTATCATGAATCCTACAATTCATTGCCTTGTGACCAAACTCATTACATGAATAGCAATATCCTTGGAAAAGTTGTTCTCTTCCATATACCTGTCTTTCATGTGACCTGCACTGTGAAGCCATGTGCCCAAACCTATGACATGAGAAGCATCTCCCATTGAAGCTTCCTTGTCTAGACCTCATTGGTCTCCTATTCTGATTGTTGTTCCATCTGAATCTTCTTTGCCCATTGTCCCTATTGGACTCACTGCAATCTGACTCATCCTTAGAAGTTTCACTTTCACTTCCACTTTCATCTGAGAATCCCTCTTCTGAAGTGTCTTCTTCTAAAGTTCCTTCTTCTTCAAGACTTGAAGTAGACTTTTCTTTTTCTTGTTTCTTTCCAAAGCCAAGACCTGTTGAACATGATGTTCTTTGTTGTCCACAAATGAACTTATCCAAGTTCTTAGAGCTATTTGTGAAACTCTTCATCTTGATCTTGGAGTCCTTTAAATATTCCTTTAGAGTAGCCACTTCTTGTGCTAACTTCTCACATTCCAAAATCTTTGCTTCTAAATTTTCTTTGAACTTACTTGCCTTAGCCTTGGACTTCTCTAAGTCCTCTATGAGCAATAATATTTCTTCATCACATTCTTGAAACTGACTTTCAAGCTTAGAGTGTTGCTTTCTTACCTTCTTTATTGTGTCAAGAGCATAGATGAGTTCTCCCTTGAGATCATAACCATTCTCTATTGAATAGTCCTCTATTTGTTTTCCTTTGTCCATGTCATTTCTTTCTTTTGACTTGTCTTCTATAGGATCACTCAATTCTTCATCTTCTAATGCCATTAGAAGATTCTCATCTGGTCCACCAAGTGCATCTTCAAAATCATCATCACTAAAACTATAGCCATCCCTTGTGCAATCATCTTCAAGATGTCCAAATTTACCACATCTAAAACACTTGAGAATAACTAGAGTCTTTTTCTTAACTGGATATTTTTCTTCAACCATGAACAAGACTTCATCTCTATCATTGTCTGAAAGACTAGCATCACTATCAATTGAGTACTTACTTGCATTATCCGCATAGTAGCTTGGCTCTCCTTTTTCTACTTCTTGTCTCCCTTGTTCTTCTTTAGAACTAAGTCCTGTTATGGTGACTAATGATCTTTGTGCATTGATAGTCCTTTCCAAGGTCCTTGAATTTTCCTCAGACTTGTGTAGCTTATCCTTAGAGCCTTTTACTTCCATACTTAGTGAAACTATCTCATGCTCTAATATTTCACACTCTAGATCTTTTGTCTTTAATTTTTCAACCATACCTTCTTCAATTTTCCTTGTCTCTTCAACTTTGATTTTGAAGTTGGTGAGTTCCTGTAAAAACCTTGCTTTTACCTTTTCATCTTCTTGAGCTTGGACCCTTAATCCTGAGTTCTCCCTTTTTAATTCTTCAATAGTAACCATAAGCCTTTCACATTCTATCTCTTTTACCTTTGACTATTCAGCCATGCCTTTTCAACTCTTCTTGTTTTTTCAACCTTATCTCTCAAGTCAGATATATCCTATGGAAGCTTTGTCTTACATTTCTCATCTTCTTGTATTTGAGCCTTCAATTCTGAATTTTCTCTTTTCAATTCAACAAGTTCCTTAAGAGTGTCTTCCTCCTTTTATTTATCTGAATCTTCCTCTTCTTCAATTTCTTCTATTGTCCAAAGTGGAGTTTCTTCTTGATACCTGCTTCGACTATTCTTATTATCATTTTTTGACTCATTATTTAGAACTTCAAATATAAGAGAATCATCTTCATATTCACTGCTATCAAACCCATTGAAATAATTTGCATCATGATCGAGTTGACCACAGACAAAATATTCTTCACCTTCTTGTGAACAATAAGCTGCATGATGACCTGTCTTTCCACAACTGGTACAAAAATTTATCAGTCTAGATATTTCTCCATTACTTGATTCATCTCTTGAATCTATTTCCATGTGTCCTCCCAACACAACAATATTAAACTCATCTTCCTTTTATTTCATGACCATAGGTGTTCTTTTCTTCTTGTGTCTCATGCTTTTACTCTTGCCTTTCTTTGTCATTTGTGTTCTTGCAAGATCTTCCTTCAAGTTGTTAAACCCTTTCTGAAGGAACCAGCTCTGATACCAATTGAAGAACACAAGCTTATACTGAGAGAGGGGGTGAATAGTATAAGACCACTTTTTACTTTTCTTTCCCAAATAATATTAATCAATATAATCAATGTCAATATCAATAGCAATAACCAAAGCAATGCACCAATCATCACACACAATAGAGACACAAATTTTAACATGGTTCACCCAATGTGGGCTACCTCCACAGAGAAAATATTTCTTCTAAATATTTCTCAAATAATCTCTTAGGAATATTTCCCAAATTACAATGTTTATGGACTTCTGTCCAAAGGAGATGTTGATCCCCTAATCTCAAGTTCGTGGATCTCTTCCACAGGAGAACTCTTTCCCCTTCTTCTCTGGCTAGTGATCTTCTAGAAGACTCTATCTCTATGTTGCACTAACTGGTGGATCTCTTTCCACTTGAAGACTCCTCACTCAGATCTATCTTCAATTGTCCTTGCTGCTGGATCTCTATCCACTGAGACTCTATCCTCTATACTCTATCACCTCCAAAGCTCTGTCTCAATACTGTACCAAACATAGTTTAGTCGGTCTAGCACAGTTTTGCTCAATCTCTTGTACTAAACACAATACAATCAGTCTAGTACAATTTTTCTCAATAGGTTCACATAGAACCTTCTCAAATCTTCTCAATAGGTTCAAATAGAACCTGCTCAAATCTACTCAATAGGTCTATACATAACTTGCTCAAATCTGCTCAACAGGTCCACACAGAACCTACTCAAATATGATCAATAGGTCCACACAGAACCTGCTCAAATCTTCTCAATAGGTCCACACAGAACTTTCTCAAATATACTCAATAGGTCCACATAGAACCTGCTCAAATCTGCTCAACAGGTCCACATAGAACCTATCCAAATATGCTCAATAGGTCCACACAAAACCTTCTCAAATCTGCTCAATAAGTCCTCTCTAGGACTTGCTCAAATAAGCTCAATAATTCCTCTCTAGGACTTGCTCAAATCTGCTCAATAAGTCCTCTCTAGGACTTGCTCAAATCTGCATAGTAAGCTTTCACAAAATCTTAACTCAAATCAGTCCACAAGCCTTCTCAAAGACTTGTCTCAAATCACATAGAATCATAAAGAGAATTTTTAGAGACTCAATATGTTCTAAGCTCAATGTTCAATCAATATCTCAATTCAATCTCATAGAAGCATAAAGAGAATTGTTAGAGACTCAATATGTTCTATACTCAAATCCCAATCTCAACTCAAATCAATCTCATAGAAGCATAAAGAGAATTTTTAGAGACTCTATATGTTCTATACTCAAATCCCAATCTCAACTCAATAGAAGCATAAAGAGAATTGTTAGAGACTCAATATGTTCTATACTCAAATCCCAATCTCAACTCAACTCAATCTCATCTCAAATCATAATATGAAATAGTTTGTTTCTAGGAACTTGAACAACCACATGCATCCACTTGACTAGGCTTAAATCAACTCAACTCAACCAATCACCTCAAGGAACAATCCTTTCTCACAAACCCTAGTCCAATCATGTATTTAACCAACTCAAAATGTTTCCAACAATGCTCAATCACAAATCTCACATAACAATTATACTCATGTTCTTCTCTAACTCAAGTTCAAGTTCATTTCACAATCAATGGGCTTCAACAACAATGCTTCTAAAACAAGGTTTAATTACAACTCACAAACCAGAAAACCTTGAAGCATTAAACCAACAACTCTCAAAAATAGAAACCACAATCAATCATTTTCTCTCCAAAGATATTTTAGAAATCAACCACCATAAACAATCAATAGGAGAATGTGCCCATACCTTTTTGATGCCAAGGAGTTGTCCACAAAATCTACCACACTTAAACACAACTTTCCTTTCCAATCTCAATAAGGGTTAGTGGACTTCAAATAATCACAATATAAAGCATAACTCAATTTACACCCTTTTTACTCCAACTAAATAAACACATCCACCAAAGTCTCTTTTTATTAAAACCCTTATCAAAATAACAATCAATAAGCATTTCAAAAGTACTTTAAAAACAACTACTTATTTATCCTAAATTCAATTCTTTTTTTTTGATAGATAAGATACTATAGCATTAATATTGGGTTTTACAGGTTGACCCAAAACCTTTTACAAAAATCATCCCAGGGCTGTTGATGAACACGTCCTTACTAAGGATCCTATACATGTAAAATCTACATGCCATCAAATCCATTACATACGATAAGGCACATAGCCTGTTATCAAAAAGAAACTTCCCATACAACATTTTGGATATACCCCAAGAAAACACACCTGCATCATAATTACAAAAAAATAAACAGACACATATCCCTTCATTGAAACAATGGAGAAACAAAAAGCTATAGACATTCATAGCAGAGTACTAAAAAAAAATTACCACAAGCTTTGTATTGACAATTACTCTTAATAATTCTTTGGTAATTTCTTTCTTTCGTATATGACATGCTTTGGGACCACATCCCGTCTTGGCCAATCAGCCTTGGAGAACTAAACCTGCTGGCTAGATTTATGGCGGTGGCTATCTGGTGGTCCACGTGGGTCTGGTTTGAACTCTTATTTTGTCGTTTCTTTCTTACCCTGTGATTATCAACCAACCTCAAATTACTAAGATGACTAGGAGCCATATTATCTAACATGTGACTATCCCCATTAGTCTTTGTGGTATTTCCAAGCAACATCCACCAAGACTAATAGCTTAGATAAATTTTATTGTGAGTCCATTTCAAAAAAGAGATGAGAATACTCATAGCCTTCGAACTTACAGTGCCTTCCCTATTGGTAAATTTGACTATCATTCTTGGAATTCTTATTGAATAAGCTCCTCTACTTCACTTGGGACATTGTTTTCCCATTTGAAAATTCTATCACCATCGACGCCCAAATTTGCCATATTATCAGCAACTTTGTTAGCTTCCCGAAAGACATGTTGGGCTTTTATGTCCTGTATTCCCTGGAAAAGGATCCAAGCCTCTTCAACAATTATTTTAATTCTTCAAGGAGGTGTTTTCCAATTATTGAGGAGATTTATAACATGCATAGAGTCTCCTAAGATCAAATTGCCTTCTAATTCTTAAGTCATTTGAAGGCCTCTCCACATAGCTCTAACTTCAGCTTCATTTTTCGTCCTTGTTCCCAAATATTAGAAAATGCAAGCATCATATTACCATTATGATCTCACACAATACCACCAGTTTCTACTCTGCCAGGATTGTCCTTAGTCATTCCATAAAAATTAAGCTTAAACCAACTTGTAGGATGTGGGGACCACTTAACATTGACTCTGGGGTTGACTACCCTAGGCACAGACTCATATAAAAAGGTTAAGCTTAAATATTGAACAATCATGATCTCTTGTAAATGATGTTTATGGCTATCAAAAGGGATAAGGTTCACATTCTCACTGGCAAAGGATAGGATCCTGGCAATGATAGTTTGATGATCGTGGATAGACTCATTAAAGACTCTATGGTTCCTTTCTAACCACACCTGCCAAAGATAGTGATTGAGACAAATTTTCCACATGTATCTAAGTCTTTGGCTTGAAAAGGGGCAAGGCCACTAGATGAAAAAATCAAGTATGGTGTATCGTTTAACCCAAGAAATATTGAAGGCCTAAAAAACCCCACTTAGGACAGTCAAGGAAAAAGGAAACTCAAGGAAAATGTGATAAATGCTCTCCCAATTACCCCTGCACAGATAACAATGATTAGTGATACAAATACCTTTACGTATCATATTATCAATGGTTAGAATTCTTCTTTGGATAACCAACCATGAAAAGACTGCAAATTTTGGAATTAATTTTTTTATCCAAACTAAGTCCTTTTGGAGGACAAACTCCTTGTCATCAAGTAGAAGCTTGTAAGCTAATTTAACAGTGAAGTACCCATTTTTCGTATGAGCCTAGGTCACTTGATCTTCCTTGGGTATCATGGGGATAAACTATTTCCTGAGAATGTTACAAATATCATTTAATTTCGCTTGAAATACCTAAATCCTTATTTGTTTCCACTTCATTCTACCTCTATACTCAACCATATAATCGAAGACTTTTCTTCCAATGAGTTCTTCCGTGATATCTCTGATTCGGGCTAAGTTAGGATATTGCATCAATGGTTCATCCTTAGCCCACCTATAATTCTAGCAATTTATCCTCTCACAATTGCCTAAAACCCATATTAAACCTTTTTTGATGATTTACTTACAATTGAGAATTGCTTTCCAAAAAGCAAAATCTCTGATTGGAACTGAGTCACTTAGAAATTCCATATTTTGAAGATACTTTCATTTGATGATAGTTGTCCATTCATTTTCTTCACTAGAAATGAGGCACCATGCCTTCTTAGCTAGTAAAGCTAAATTCATATGAGCAATTCTCCTTAGACCTAAGCCCCCATTTTCCCTGGGTCTACACACTTTGGTCCATCCTACAAGGTGTATCTTTTTTTTCTCCTCTGATCCAGTCCATAAAAATTCTTTTTCGAGTTTCTCAATTTTTTGGAAAACTTGCATAGGGGCTTTGAAAATGAAGAGTAAATAGACTGGAATGTTTTCAAGAGAGGCCTTAGTGAGGGTTAGCTTTCCTACTTGAGATAGAAGATGACCTTTCCATCCAAAAAGTTTTTTTTGAATTATTTCAATAACCCTATTCCACATTGACTCTCTCGGAGAACCAATGAAAAGAGGGAGACCAAGCTACAAAGTGGGGAGGTTTGCTATATCACACCCTAAATTTTTTGCAATCCTTCCTTGCATCTGAATGGGGGTGTTCAAGAAATATAACTTGATTTTACTAAAATTAACTTTCTGACTAGCAACGTCCTCGTAGAGTTGCAGGATGTATTTAATTATTTTAGCCTCAACCACCGAAACCTTAGTCAATAGAAGGGTATCATCGATGAATTATTGGTGAGAAATAGCCCTAGTGAGAGATGTTGCCTTGATTCCTGATATTAGCCTTGAAATACAAGCATTTTTGATGGTTTTGCCTAAATATTATGCCATAATGATGAATAACATGGGGTTGATAGGGTCCCCCTACCAAATTCTTCTTTGACTTTAAAAGTAACCAGTAGTTGTTCCATTAACCAAAATCAATAACCATGCTTTAGAAATACATTATTTGATAAAATTAACTAATCTATGGTGAAAACCAAACTTAAGGAGAACAACAATCAGAAAGTCCTAATTTAGCCTATCAAATGCTTTGTTCATATCAAGCTTGAGGGTAAAAATAGACATGTTAGTCTTATGAGCAGAGTGTAGAGCTTCATGAACTGTGATAACTCCATCCAAGATTGCCTTACCTTGGACAAATATTCCTTGGCATGGATCTATGATGCAGGGTAGAACATATCTCATTCTATTTGTAATGGCTTTAGTTAGGATCTTGTAAAAAACATTGCACAGACTGATTAGCCTGAAGTTAGCCATAGATTCAAGGGTTTGCTTCTTAGGGATTAGAGAAATAAAAGTAGAGTTGAGACCTTTTGGGATATGATTGCTTGCTTGTAATTCTCTAACAGTAGAAATTACATCCTCACTTATGATGTCCTAAAAATCTTGATAGAAACAAGAGGAAAAACAATTGGGTCCTGGGAATTCGTCTAGATCCATGCTAAACAAGGCTTCCTTAATTTCCTCATCAAAAAAGGGAGCTAGAAGCTTAAGTTTTATATCCTCATTTATTATGCTAGGAATTGATTGTAAGAGAATATCTTTGACCTCCTCATTGCACTGTGATTCCTGACCAAGGATAAAATTGAAATAAGTTACTGCCTCCTTTCTGATTTCTGTTAAGTCCTGAGTAATAGAACCATCTACTTTTTTTAAAATTTTTATCTTGTTATTGCTTCTGTTTATAAGCGTGGTGACATGAAAAAAATTGGAATTTTAATCTCCATATTTCAACCAAAGAGCCCTTAATTTTTGCCTCCAATATATTTCCTCACAGGCCAAAATATTATGAAACTCTGCTAGCTTTGTTCGTTCCTCTTGCCTAGGAGTTTCATTAGCATCACCATGTTGAATCCTCTGATTAATTATCTTCAAAATTTCAACAACCTATTTTTTATTTTCAAAGAGGTTCCTAAAAACCTCTTTTTTCCAAGTTTGAAGCTTTTCCTTAAAAAACTTTAATTTTCCAGTAAGTTTAAAAGTTGCACTACCCCTGACAGGCTGCTGCCACCATTGAATTAAGTTATCTCTAAAACTGGAATGTTTGATCCACATAGATTGAAATCTGAAAGGTTTCTTGAAGGACAAAGATTTAGGGATCTCCAAAAAATAGGATTATAATTAGAGAAAATTTTAGGAAGGGCTTACAGGGTAGAATCACCGAACAGAGTTGTAGCTTCCTTTGATAGAAAAAACCTGTGAAGCCTTTCTTGAATGAGATGACACCCTATCCGTCAATTGCTCCAAGTATAATTCACTCCTCTAAGTTTTACATTCATCAACATGTTAGAGTTCACAAAGTCATTGAACTCATCCATGCTCCTGATAGGTGGTCCATTTCCACCCATTTTGTCTGAAGGTTAAAGAGAAGTGTTAAAATCCCCAACCATAATCGAGGGGACATTATGGAAGATTTCACTCAGATTTTCTAAGTACTCCCACAGTAGAGCTCTCCCTTGAATTGAAGTTGGGGCATAAATATTTCAAAGGATCCATGACCTGTTGTTGTTTATTTCCTTAAATAAAACACTAAAAACCCTATCATATTTCTGAATAATGGTGCCTTCTACTATCTAGGGATCCCACAAAGTCATAAGGCCTCTAGAAACTCCTCTGGATGATTTGAAAACCATCTCCCCTTGATTCCATTTTTTTTTTGCTACTTTTTTGACTGAATCTCATCAATTTTTATTTCTTGCAACATGATAATAGTTGGATTCACTTGATTTCTTATTGCACTGACTTCCCTATGTTTGGGCAGGCCATTGAGGCCTCTCACGTTCCATGAGAGGAACTTCATTTAGATTGTTTGGGATTTCTTCCTCTCCCCTTCCCTTGAGGGGGTTTTCCTAATTTGTTGTCTTTAGAGGCCAAAATAACCTATTGAAACAAGGTTCTTTGCTTTCCATTAGCAATTTCATTATTAGTTTTAATTTTTTGATGCTCAGCATTTGATATTCTCCCTCTTATTTTTTCACTACCAAAATCTATAGAAGACTTCACAGTGCTCTTGGTTTATTTAGGACTAAACTAGGGGGAGGCAATTTATTGTATAACCGGACTACCATATTCCTTAGTCTGAAGAGTTTCACATATCTCCACCTCTAAATCCAAATATTCTCCTTTTTTCCTGTATTCCCTTGGTCTATGAGATGACCCCTCAGTAAGATTCACCCGGATCCTAGTGATGATGTTAGGGAGATGAGATTTTTTATTTTACAATACCTCAACTTTCTTCCTAAGTTCTTCAACATTAGGGTTTGGCTTTGGGATGCCCACTGGGCTTGAAGTATTTTCAGCATTGGGGTTTAAGGATCCCGACTTGGATGGGGATTCTAGAGATCGGGCATTAGGGTTTGGCTTTGTGATGCCCACAAGGCTTACAGTAATTTCAACATTAGGGTTTGAGGATCCTAACTTGGATGGGGATTCTAGAGAGTCAGAAAGGTTAGCCTGAAGGTTTTGTGCTTCCATGTCTTTCGATAATCCTCCTACTCCCATATTGGATAGAATTGAAAATTTATTTGAAACTAGAGGATTGGAACTTACTTGAGTATTTTGGTTGCCAAAAACCTGTTGTTTTCCTTTGTCTTATTGGGACCCTGCACCCTCTCTTTTATTTTTTTGGTAGACATAGTTTTCTTGATTGAAATCAACTCTGCTAGGGAAACTCATCAAATTTCTTCTGTCTAGCATTCCTTGCTTTTTCTTTTCTCTATTCATTTCCAGGTTAGGACACTAATTGCATAGATGTCCTTAATTTTTAAATTTTGCATAGAATGCTAGTCTATTCTCATATTCTACCAGCTATTTTTGATAGTATTCTCCATACTCTAGCTCCACAAACCTTGGAAATTCATTATCCAAATTAGCATTTACACAGATTCGTGCATGAGTCATCCTTGTCCTGGCCAAGGTCGCATGGTCAATGGAGATCAGGTCCCCTATAGTTTTGGCTATGCCCTACAACCAATATTCATTGAAGAACTAGGCAGGTAGACTCGGGAGACGAACCCAAATAGGGGTAATGTTAATATTTTGCTTTTCAAGGTCAAAATCTTCACCCCATCATCTAAGAAAAAGTCTCCTTTTACCCAAAAACCAATGACCTCCTATTAAAATACGGTTAGCATCCTCCATATTGTTAAAACAAAAAATGAAGAGCCCCCGAGTTAGAGCTACCAACTCTAAGCTATCTACTGGTCACCATTTACCCATCACCCAAGCCCTGATAGTCTCCATGTCTGGCCTACCTCTCAAAAACTTGCCTACCAGGGAGAATTCTTCAATTGAAATAAAAGGGCTCATGGAACTTATCGAGGCCAAAATTTTATTATTTACTGGAACTAGGGTGGAAGAGAGAGAACCTCCTTTATTTTTACTCTAAGAGTCTCATCAAAAGACAACCACTTCTTGGTCTCCACATTGTCCTTTGTATCTTTTTTGTCGGGGTCTTTATAAGGAGGGTCAGGGCCCCGCGTGATTCCTACCTCTAAATTTGCCACAGCCTAACCGCCTTCATCTAGATCCTTGTTTGATCCATGCTTGAGGTTCCCACCCACCCCTTCCATACCTGCTTTACCTTTGCTGCCTTTGTTGAGATTCCTGCCCAAAAAATTCAAATCCTCACTCCCACTGCAACCGCTAAACCTCAGCTCACTCATTCCTGATCTAATTGAAGTTTGAATTACCTAGAAATGGTAATATTAAGAAGTGTGGGTTTTGACAGGGAATCCACCAACCTATTCCAACAACTCCACCAGGAAGTTTTTCTTTGGGTTTTAATCTAATTGTATATCCCCTTTGTATTGTCGAGGTTCAATAGGGTCAAGCTGACCTTATCCTCACCACTTATGCTACAAATGCAGATTCCTAAATTCAATTCTTAATAATAATCAAATAAATAATTAGACCCCTCAATTTTTGCAATAATCAATACAACCCAAATAACAAATCTTAATTAAAACTTTAATTTCTACTAACCACCTTATAACTCCAACCTTAGGGCTAAATAAAATAAAATTAATGCAAAATGTAATTACCTCCTCAAGGGGATTCAAACCCTCGACTTTCCCACACCACGAGCATCTTAGCCATGACTAATATTCCACATGATCTAGTCACTCGTTGGAAATGGAAAGGCACAACGTGCCTTATGCCTGTCTCCACCTTCTGCAAAACCAAAGGCGCTGAAGCGCTTCTCTCACGCTTTCCAAAACAACATAGTCAAGGGGATTCGATCCTTGGTATTTTTTTCTACCCCACACCTTAGCCAAGGCCCACTTGCCAATGCACCATGTTGGCCATGATGTTTGTTTCTCTAAATGCAGTTTGTATTATTCACAACCACACTTTTCAAGAATTTTGCACGAGCTCATAAACGATTCGATAGCCAACACTTTTATTACACAAGCAAGGATAGTATATTAATAAATTGAAGCCCCCTTTATATAGTCCTTTAACCATATTGAAGACGTCAGTAGAAATACCTTTTTTATTTTCTTGATGATGTCGGCAGGAAACTTGCACGTTTAGTTTTAAATTTTGAATTCAAATTTTAAATAATTAAAATTTAAACCAAATATTAAAACTTAAATATCTCCATCATCGGGGCACCTTTTTTGATGAAACGAAAGCCCAACTTGGGTTTTAAGAAAAACCAAATCAAATTTATTATCCATGGTTTTAAATAAAACCTTTTATTTTTCCTGTATTGGTTTTCACAAAAACCCTTCATTGATCATTTTGACATTAAATGATCTTTAGACATCAATGACAACATATTAGCTTAGGGACTCAAAATGTCCAATAGATCTTAATTTGAGGGTCTTCCTTAGGAATGTGGAATCCCTGAATTACCTAATTATTTTGAGGTGGAGTATAAATAATATTATGGAATGACTAAATGATGATGAGATTGGTAATGATGACTAGGCAAATTGATGAAAATTGATGAATGGGAGACTGATGATGAAAATATGGAGAATTATGAAATGAGATTGATGTATAAGGGTTATGGCTAGGTTTTACAAGGGTAATAGGATGGATAATGGTATAAATTGGTGGGAGAATAGGGATAGAAACCACAATAGAATGTGGTGTCCATGATGGACCATGGTTAACAAGTACAGTTTGAGTAGAGTTTGGTAAAGGCTTAGGGTTCACCTGTACTTGTTGTTGAGCATTTTGACATTCTCTAAGAAAAATTTTCAAGTGTTACCATGCTTCATTAATATCTCTATTAGAATATGAGGGTATAGAAGCATATGGTATGGAAGATTTGGTTTGGGGACAAGTTACACTTGGTATGGTAACTTGTGAGGCTGAAATTTGTGAAGCAACATTTACATGTGCTTCATACAAGGGGTTGGTGTATGTGTATGTGTATGATTTGCTAGGATAACATGAGGGTTGGGGAATGGAAACATAGGAGGAAGGTGCAAATGATAACTCAAAAATAGGGTTAGTGTACACCTGGGTAAGGCTAGATAGTGGCTGGGAATAAACAGGTTCTTGTTGTAAAGTAGGATCTTATCTAGGTGAGGTGGGGACTGACTCTAAGGCATAGTTAGAATATTTCATGAGATATTCTACTTAGGCCATGTCTATGTGGGTAATATGATCATCAATGGTTGGTGAGGTTGAATCTTCTTGGGGCATAGACATATGAAAGGTTATGGATGGCAAATAATGTGAGGAACCTGTAGATAAATATGCTTGTGTCACATTCAGGGAATCTACCACAAAAGTGGTGGGGAAGGTGGATGAGGATTCCATTGAATTATATTGATTTAATGCTTTATTTTGTTTTCTAGTTAATACCATAAAGCAAATAAACCAAAATATAGATTACGTAGTAAAATGAAACACAAAATTTAAATTTCACAAGAAAAATAAGCATTCAATGCTATGTTTTTTTAACATATGTGTCTTGCCTTGTTAATTGATTATCTCCTTTTAATGTGAATTCATTTCCTTAGGTTTCAATCTTGTGTGTTTCAAATGTGCTAATCTAAATTAATCCAAAGAAAGGTAAAAACTATGGCTAAACTAGGACAAAGATATTCTCACTAGATATGAAATCCAACAAGTTTGCTCGAGGGTGATCTAGGATTTCTAAGGGTAGAGATTGGTGGATGGAGATGATAGCCACCATCACAAAATCTTAATCAATGGCTGATGATGAAATCCAACCACTACTATTAAATGTGAATTGTGCAATGTGTGGTTCTTTTTAAAAATTTTGATTTGCTATGGTGTTCATAAAATGTTAGAAATATAACCACTTTTGATGGTCTAAATCAGAAGCCACCATTCACAATACCAATTTTTCCAAAGGATGTAGAGTACACCACTTAAGACCCACTCTAGATAGCTGGGGGGTTTGTCTACTCCTCTGTATGGAATCACCCAAGTATGGGGATACTCTTGGTATATGAACAATGTTCCTACTTAGACCTAAAAAAATAGGAATACCTAACCCTATAATGCAAACTAATTATGCAATTTCAATTCACATGAAATCATAATGCACTATATTTTTTTACACACAACAAAAAATAGAAACTTAAAATAGAAGATGTGGATCGATGCAAATGATTAATATAAAACCTAAGATGCAAGCTACTATGAATGTTCTTTTCTAGAATAATTAATGATGGTATTTTTATCTTAAAACCTAAAAAAACATAAACTGCCCAAAATACGTAAAATAGAAAAGCTAGGGTTTTGTTTATAGACTTACAAAACAACCTATGCTTCTACTCCAACTATTTGTAAAATACCCTTGGGTATTTTTGAAACACACTTGGGTATTTTTGGATAGCCCTCAAGCACCTCTGGATGTTTGTGCACCTTCTGCAACTTACATAAACCCTAGATCCAAAAAAATATGCGAAATCTATTCTTCTGAAAACCCTACAAGATGATAGAAAACAACAAATAAATTAGTAAGGCAAATCATAAAAATAAACTCTTAGGGGTCCCACCGTGATCGCAATTTGAAGAAAAAAAATACAACACCTAACAATGCTACTTAATTTGAACACAAAGAACTCAAAATTACACAATAGATGATCTTATATTAACGAGGGGAGCCTAAAAATTTCATTGTTACAATGTGGATATTTGAATCCTTTTGATACAAATTTAAAATAGCTAGGGTTCCATGAAACCCTAACAAACAAGGTTGGTGGTGTCTTCAAGTGCATCCTTGCTCCCAATAGAAGTGAGTGGGCTTTTAGTTATCCGATGTTGGGCCACTCCAGCTTAAGCAGTTGTCCAATGCTAATGTCACACTTCCAAATCTGCACACACTAAAACAATAAATAAGTTAGTAGCATCTAGGAGGGATCCATAGTGTGAGGCACTTAATAAGCAATGATAAAACCCTAACTATCTATTGTAAATAAAATAGAAAAAAATAGAAGTGCATAAAATGAAATAAGAAACAAATGGATTTACCTTACGTATTGCTATATTTTGATCTTATGAAGTCGGTTGCAATGAATCGATGTGGTAATGCCCTAGATTTTCTCAAAGGCTAGAGGGACTTCAAGTTCTTTGATGTAAAATACCCGTAGGTGCTTGGAGGTTGTAGGAAATGCTCGTGGGAACTTGGTGATGACGAAAGGCATCCATTGGCACTTGGACGTAGGGAAGGAAGTGTCTAGAGGTGCTTGAGAGTAATAAGAAGTGCTCGAATGTGTTTGAATATTGAGTGGGAAGTCTGTAGAAGCAGACATGGCTAGGTGAGGGATGTGATTATGGATGCAAATTCTATGGAAGATATGGACAGAATGTGAGGGTGCTAGGATACTCCAAGGGAATCAGAAACAAATGGTTGAGGACTCAGGTTCTCTGAACTCAAGGTCTAAATGGCTTAGGATTTTTCTAGGGGTTGATCCATCAAAATGACTCCTATTAATAATCCAACCTAGGGCATACTTAGGGTTTCAATGAGACTAATCATGTGGCTGAGATAAAAGCATATCGAAAGGTGGATATTAAATATAGGGTGTGGCATGGATTGATGATGGATATGATTAAATAAAATTAGATGGCTAGGATTCATTCACTTATATAAATATATATATATATATATAATATATATAATATTAATATTAAATATATGTAAATAGTGGGTGGAAAGTGGTGGGAAAGCATGGGTGGAGGACAAATGGTTAGGTTTTGGTGTCTACACTAGGGAAACCATTAGCTACTATTGTATCAAAGTAAACCAACGAAATGCACATCTCATGCTCATATATCTCTAGCAGCTTGCAGGCTTCTTTAACTAGATACATCTTGGAGAAATAACTATGTAGCGTGATTTTGGAACTTGCCAAAGTGCGGGCCATTTCTCTCAGTGGGAAGAATCTAAGATCAATTTGAGCTATTACCTGAATATTCATTACCATCTCTAGTTTTAGCTTCAAATTTTCTTTTGAATACTCCACTATATCTTTTTTGTATGAAATGACCATTCATACTTCCTAAAGGAACATGAGGACCAATGTTGCCTTCATCACCATTGTAGAACAATCAATCAACATCTCACTATGAGCCTCCTTAATTTTATCCTTTTTTAGGGTCACTGACTGCATCGCCTTTGCTATCAACTGATTCTACAAATTCTAGAGTTGGTTCTACAAGGTTTGGATCTACTGTTGCACTTCCTTCTATGTTGCTTGATGTTGTTTGGCTATTTTTTTGTCCCTTAATTTCACCCTCCAAGCACATTGTCTTCTACTACCACTACTGAGATTCAGACTACGCAGTTTCTAGTTGGGCTTTCTATGCTACCAAATCATCTTGTAATGCTCACCGTGCAAGTAGATCAAACTCATCTACACCTATATATTATCTATATTCTCCTCTGCATATATCTTTATGAGGTCCTCAATGATGAATTGGTATGAATAATCACTGGGCACCATATTTCCTTGAGGTTTCTGGACTTGAGGGACCATCCTCATAGTGTGCACCTCCATAGCCTTTGGGTCCAAAGTCACCTTCTTTACTGGTTTCATTGGGGCTTGTACATCCTTTTGCTTGTGATAATTCAACCAATGTGAGGAATTTTGCTACGCTTTGCTGATATTTTCTATTATGGAGTGCTCTAGTAGTAGCTCCATCTTGAAAACTAGTGGCTTCTATACTGTAAAAACTGCTAAGGGTTTGACTCCACAATGAGAGAAAAAGTGGAAGGCACTATAGTTACACTTACTTTGGGAGGGAATTGTATACTTATAGTGGTAATTGGGTTGGAAGGTATGGAATATAGAATAGAGGACAATGGAAGGGAAAATGGGTTTAGGGCGGATGCGAATGAACTGAAAGAAAGAGAAATGGAGGGAAATAATGAAACTAGAGGAGTTTTGGTGACCTATGACTGTGAAATAGAGATGGGAATGGAAGGGATGGGTATGAAAACTAAGGGTAAAGTGGAAATGGGTATTGCATATAGGGAGATAGTGGTCACCAATTGCTTATTAGTGAGAGAAGAGGAAAGAAAATTTGTACCTATAGGATCTGACACCATTTGATCCAGTGATGAAGATTATTGCACTACAGACTCTTTCTTTTCCTTTGATTTTTCCTCCTCTGCTTCTAGATCTACTATTGTCATAATTGGGTTTGATTTTTCCTATTGAGCCAAAGAGATTATCTCTTGAAAACTAGTCTTCTCAACCATAAGTAAAGGAGGTGGATTTGTGCTAAGTGCAAAGACTACACCACTTCTAGGCTTCTTTACCATATTAGGGAATGACACCTTTATACCCGTGCTCCTTTTTTTGAGAAAAAGTTGTTCCTCGGGCGATGGTTGATACTCTTCTTCTTATTCAATAACTTCCCTATCTTTAATCGACACCTCCTTTTCTCTTACCACACCTTCTTCCTTGTCAGGGCTATGGATACTTCAATGTACCGGGTTAGCGAAATAGAGGGGCTGGTACTTTTCACAATGGTCATCATAAATTAGTGAAAATACCTTGTCCATAACCAATATATAACTTGACCCAAGATTTCCTCGATGGACCCTCATGACCCAATAGTTGGAAATATTTTCATCAGATCAATCAAGTAATTTCGCTTTCATTTGATTGAACAAACCAGGAGGAGGAACTTGCTCTAGATGATTCATGGTATTATACTCAACCTCCATATTATAAAAATCATTCCAAGGATAGAGCGACATCATATTCTCAACATGCCATTCAAGGTTGCACCCCTTGGAATTATTCCTCTACTACAAGATATCTTCTCGAGGGTAGCAATGAAACTCTCAAAAACACCCGAAGGATTGTACCACCATCATTGAGGAATCTCAACCAACCCGTGGTCATATAGTATCTCAGCAATCAATCCATTTTGCTCATATTGAGTCACCTTTATATCACCAAACTAGAAAGGCATAGTGCATGTAGCCCTCTTTTCCCTATCAATCCCATATGTATCATTTGTAAAATCACTCTGTCGGGCTACTTACAGGGTGAAAAGTTGTTTGGTGGTAAAATACAGCAACAAAAAATATTTTCTAGTGAAGCCAAAAAGTTTTGACCACCACTTCTTGGGTTAGTAAAAAGATCACATTTTTTCTTTTCAACTACCTCTGATTTCATTGCTCTAGGTACTCTATTGCACACCTCATAAATCAACTCAAGGGAAAGCCCCAAAAACATTCTATTAAAATTATAATATGAATTTTTTTCTCGAAAAAAGTTGAGTCCATGAATAAAATGGTAGTGTTATCCATGTTTCATCTATATTCCTTACTACTATGAAAGCAAAGTGGGAATGCATGTGATAGAAAAATTACCATACTAGAAGGGAGTAGTGTTTGAAAGTAATGTCTTCCCCACTTTGTACCTTCTTCAAATGTGAGTGTATTCTTCATGCAATGAATTATTCCCAATTGAAGAGAATCATATTTGTGGTTGTTGTCATGGTAGTCAGGGCATAAAACTCCACCTATAAAACGCATTGCACCAATGATGCTTGCCACTTATACACTATGGAATATGAAGACAGTTGTACCATCCATGCCAACATTGAATATAAATCTAGGCTCTTGAAATCTCTTAGTGGTACCAAAAATTTTGGCAACTCCCAAAAATGTGGCACCTTCAACAACTGGTTCTCCATAAACTACGACATATGAAATGTAGATTGGTACCTTTCCTCCTGCTTCGTAAGATTTATATTTTTAAACATGATGTTGAGTGGAGGTCTCACACCACAATTTAAGGTATCCTTGATCGAGCTAGCTGAAATACTAAACAACTTATCTCCTTAGGTATTTTGAATAGCTATCATAGCAAGATTATAACATTGTGCAATCATCCATACCAGTTCAAGACATGAGTGCATGGGCGTACACAGGTACCAAAAGATATGGGAGTAAAATGCCATGGCACCACGATCTTTTAGAAGACACCTTCTGCAAAGTGAACTCAACATCCTGGTGCAATTTCTCCATGCCCTTGTTCATAATTACACAATCCCTAATTTGCGTCAAGAGATTGTAATAAGGTGCCAACTCAATTTCTTCCACCTCCTCTCTAAATTTTCACTACTTTTTTGGATCAGCCTTCTTTTGAGCTTTCTCCTTCTTAGATTTTGAGGTTCTCTTCCCCATATTTGGCTTCCTTCGAGTAGATAGCAAATCACTTCAAACCTTGGAGCAAAAGTGATTCACAACAATTCTACAACCAGGAACTTTGCAAATATTGAATTCTTTACCTGCAATGTTCACCCTTTTATAATTTTTGAATCACACCTACTGAATTTAATGCCTACATTGCACCAACTAATTTCAGGGATACACCACACTTTACAATGATCTATCAGTTTTGCCCTCCTCTTCTCCAAGTGCTCTGATTGGTTGTTTTAATTTTTTAATTACTTTTTCCTTCTTGGGGGCACAACTTGCCATTAATAGTTAATTCTATAAAATACCCCTTGCTACTTTTTCACCTTTAACTACATGATGAGCACCTTGTTTTTCTAGTGTGGAACACTGATAAGGAATTTTGTTGGTTTTATCGGTGAAATGTCATGCATTCTAGGGATTCATCAAAAAAAGGAGGGTGAAAAGGCATTTCTCTCCCTTTCACTCTGAAAATGACTTTTGCCACACTTTCACCCAAAAAAGCATGCAACTGGGGGTTTATTGTTGCCAACTTGAGTTTCACCCTAAAAATCCAAATATGCATGGGTGAAATTGACATCTCGGGTGAAATTGATGTCTTGGGCGAAATCAATTCTTTTTCTCTCTTTTTATTTTTCTTTTTTTTTTCCCTTTTCGTTTTTCTTTTTTTTTCTTTTTTGAGTGCTTTTACTAACTTGGGCATCCAAATTTTAAAATTGGCATGAGTTTACTTTCCTTTGCTTGGAAAACAAAAATAAAGCATGGATGCTTTTGACGTTTTTGGTGCACCTGTGGGTGAAATGCCAAAAAATATAGTAAAGAAAAAGACTTTCACTCATAAAATTATTTTCTCTAGAAAAAATACCTTTCACATCAGTGAAAAGGAATTTTGCTCTTTGATTTTTTTTATCTAGGAGGGATGAAGAAGGTTTTTCATTGGTGAAAATGGTTTTCGCTAGCAAAAACACCCCTTCACAGTGAAAAGGGATTTTTCTCCTATCCTTAGCCATTTTTCAAACAAAATAAACATTAAACAAAAACTATATACATATTTACATTTGTAATCCTGCATTTTCTCATTGGTACTAGGCCTTCAAATGAAGACCATTGACTAGAATTGGCAACAAATGGTTGTTCATATCTTGCAAATAAATGAGTTAACTTGATTCATACTAAAAATATGGAATGGGTCTTTCCAAATTACCTCGAACTTGTGATGCTTTCCTAGCTTCACCTTGTTCTTGTTCCACTTTGATACCAGATCTCCTACCTTAAATGCCTTCTCAAAAGTCTTCTTTCTAAACCACTTCTTTGTCATTTGGGCATGTTCCATGAAGGCATTGTACAATTTCTCCCTTTCTTGATCAAGCCATAAAATCTAATCAAACCTTGCACTCATGGGGTCGAATTCATCATCTTCACCATAAAGTAATTGCAAGTATTAAAGGGCTAGCAATTCAATGTGAATGGGCAAGACTACTTCTTTACCATACACCAAGTACTAGGGAGAAGTTTTGATAGAATTTTTCATTGAGATGCAATCAACCCATAAAGCTTGGTTTAGGAGTAAGTTCCAACTTCACTTGTTATCACCAAGAGTCTTCTTCAAAATTCTAAGCAGATTCTTGTTCGTGGATTTAGCCAAACCATTTCCCTGTGGATAGTAATTTGATGAGATTTTTTAATAAATATCATACTTACGCACGAACTCATTGATTTTGGTACTGATAAATGGAGTTCCATTATCTGTTATAATTTCATCTGGGATACCTAAGCGAGTAATAAAATCTTGAAGGAATGTGATGACCACCTCCTGGTTTGCCTTCTTGGTTGGGATTACCTCGGCCCATTGGGTGAAATAATCAGTTGCAATCATAATGTATTTATGCCCAATAGATAAATTAGGATCAATGACCCCAATAAAATCTAAACCCCATTATTGAAATGGTTCTTCTACTTGAATCATATGAAGAGGTAAATATGCACTTTTGCTTCTGGTGATATATATTTGGTATTTATCCCAACTTTGATTTACTTTGAAAGCATTTGTAAAAATAGTGGGCAAGAAATAACCTGCTTTGATAATTTTCAATGCCATGGTTCTCCTTGCATATTGGCCTCCTGACAATCTGGAATGGAACTCTTCTAGGATTTTTTGCTTTTTTTATTCTTTTATACACCTAAGGAGAACTCCATCAATGTTATTATGAAAAAATCCACTTGGTGACATCACATACCTAAGGGCCTATAGTATAAATCTCCTTCTCTGTGAAGCATTGAGATGTGGACACCTTCTTGAATTGAAATATTCAACCAGGTCCTCTATCCAATCATGATCATTTGGAAAATTATTTGCAAGATTATACTCACTTACTGACTCTTTATGTTGGCCAATCATGGATTCGAAGGTAGCGCTCTTCGTAAGCTCCTAACATATTGCTCGGTCTTGAACTAGCTTGGTTGGTCATATTTCAGCATCATATTCTTGAATTTTGGAAACCCAACCAACTCTCTTATCTCCAAGCTCACCTTGGATGATGAAACTTTGAACATATAGATAAACAACATAAATTATTATTTTTCTTTGGAAAAAAATTCCAAAACTTCTTCAAGGACTTCATCACTACATATACTTGTTTCTCTATGAAATTGTATTTCTCCTCATTCGGTTAAATGAATTGACTCAAAAATGCAATAGGGAATTCATCTCCATCATATCCATTCTATGTGAGCATGGTTGCATAACTCTCTTATTCACAAACAATATAAAGGATAAAATCCTTTGAATAGTCAAGTTTTACCAAAATAAGAGCTTCAGTGATTCTATATTTTATTTCCTAGAATGATTGCTTTCTTTGCTCAGTCTGTTTGTACTCAACATCCTTATTTAAAATCTTCATCATTGGTTTCACAACTTGGGAGAAATCTACAATAAAATTTTGAATGAAATTAATCTGCTCAAAAAATGACTACAACCCTTTTTTATTGGCTAGTAGTGGAAGCTTCAAGAGAGCCTTAGCTCTAGCCGGATCAATAGCTAAACCTTTTTTCTAAAATAACATTTCCCAGGAGCTTTCCTTCATCACGAAGATAGAATTCTTTGAGTTGATGGATATTCTAAACTCTCAATATTTCTTGAACACTTGTCTTAAATACAAACTATGCTCCTCCTTGTTATGAGAGAAGAAAATCATATCATACAAATAAATAACAATGACTCTATTTAATAGCTCATCGAAAGCTGCATCCATCACTCTAAAAATTTTCTCCAGTATTTGAGAGACCAAACGACATTCGTTGATAAGCAAATGTACCCTAGTTTATGGTAAATGTCATTTTGTACTGGTCTTCATCCTTGATCCAAATCTGATTATAGCCAGAATCCATCTAATAGAGAAAATATCTGAGCTCCTGCAACTATGTGGAGAATCTGATCAATCTATGGCAAAGGATAATGACCCTTCAGAGATACCTAATTCAAATTCAAAAAATCAACACACAAGCAAATATCTCCATTCTTTTTTCTCACAGGGACCAAATTTGCTACCCAAGTAGAATGCTTGATTAGATAAATAATTTTGGCTTCTAGCATTTTTAGGAGTTCTTCTTTCATCAAGACTTTGATTTTGGGATTTATTGGTCTCTACTTTTGCCTAAATAGTTTCACTCCTTCCTTCAGCTCAATGGTATGTTGGATCAAATCCTTGTTGTAGCCTTTTAAATCTTGGTAGCTCCAAGTGATAATGGTTAGGAACTCATGGCATAGCTCTTTGATATGCTCAAGTTCTTTTGGAGTGCAATAAATGCCAACCTTGATTGACTTCTCAGGTCCCAACTGTAGCTCAGTGTACTCTTTCTCATCCACTTTGATCTTATGTTTTTTATCTCTATCATTCTGATCAAAGAGACTTTTGAGTGTAATCAAATATTTTGGGATATGATTATTCCTTAGCTGGATCAATCCTTCAACTTCTTCTTCATCAAGTGTTCTTTATTCCATTGTACTAGCCTCTCTTATCATGAATTTCACAATCTACTCATCACTATCGAACACTTCCCATTAGATATTCTTATCAAGAACAGAAGGCCTGCAAACCAACCTTACGATCTTTGGTTTCTTCACCACATGCTCAACTAGAGAAAAATTGACACCAATGGATGACAAAATATCAACATGTTTTGATCTCATGAGATTGCTTGGATGCTCAATGCTGTGTAAGCTTCAAACAGGTCCTAAATTTTGTTGTAGTACACCTTTAGATAGTGTTGCTTGGAGACACATTTGTTAGTTACTTGATTTACAATTATTTTTGAATGTCTAAAAATCTGCAGTTGTTTGATCCCAAGATTCTTTGCTTTCCTCAAGCCTAGGCACAATGCTTCATACTCGGTAGCATTTTTGGTACAACTTTAGGTCAATTGGTATGAATAAGTATTTTATATTCCAGAAGGAGAAATAGGAATAATTCCATATCCTATGTCATTATTGCATCTTGCACCATCAAAGTAGAGCTTCCACAACTGATCTGGAACAAGATATTAATTATCAGACACATTTGCTTCAACCTTTTAAAGGCTTAGTAATGGAGTAATAACCAATCTCAATTTCCATCATGGAATTAAAATCAAGCATTGAAAATTCATCTTCTATACAAATTTCATCCAAACTTCTTCCATTAAATCCAATTCTTCTAATTCTCCAGTCATAATTTTAATAGAATTCATGGAATTTTCTTCTTCCTAAATCTTCTCTATATGAAAAGTAGAAGGCTTCTAATTGTAGTAATAGATTCTTTTACCTTTGAAAGGAATCTTCAGATGGGAATAGTATAGATAAAGATAGCCTCCCAAATTGGTAATGAACTCTCTTGAGAGGCACATACTGAAATATGACTTCAAATCAGCCATAACCACCTCTTGGATTACAGTGATCTAGGGTATTTTATGTAATATAACAGGATATCTTTGATGACCCATATTGTTCTTACAAGGGTTCCATATAACTACAATATGCTAGGGCTACTTCTAGTATATTACATACCCATAACATCACAGACCGCCTTTGCCATTATAGTTGTCGTAGCACCAGAGTCGATCATGCAGTTGTGCACAATCCAACCCTCCATCATAAGAGACAAGTAGAAAGAGGGTGGCCTATTCTTTCCAGTAGCTGAAGTGGTTAATTTTTGAGCAAATATAATTTTATTAGGATTATTTCCCTTATATTTAATAAAATTTAGTGATTCTTTCAACAAGTTGACTTGTCCAAGCAATTGCAATGCATCATAGAGACTAATCTTGGTAGGAATCTTCTTTAGCTCCTCAAAAATGTTGTATGTAGATGCTTTGAACTCTCTTCCTTCATTGTAAATATCATACTTGCTTTGATATTACTGTGTGGCTTCTACCCTCTGATGCTTGGTCAAGGATGGGTATTTGAGCCTTTCTTTTACCTGTTCTTTTTTCTCAGCTTACACTTTCAAAGTTGAAGCTTTTTATTACAATATTTCTTTCACTCATAGAGGTAAGAAATATTTTAAGAGGATAGGTGCATCTGGCTTGGGTGTTGGAACCGACACTTTTGCTTGTGCTTTTTTTTTCTCATTCTGCACTTTTAGGTCAATCGATACCTTCAATGGATCCATTTCAACTGGATCCACTATGACTAGATTTTTTCTAGCCCTCATGAGAACTAAAAAAAATTATTTAGAAGGGACCATAAAATTATGATCGACTTCTATAATCATGTTGATATGATTGTTGAGAGAGCTATCTACTAAATTTTGCACATAGTTCAGATGAACCATGCAAGTTTCTTCACCATGCAAATCATTGTAGGTAGAGCATCAATACAACTTATCCGATGTGCCAACTTCTTCATTTGTCAATATAGTTGGATTCCTCTCAGGAACCTTGCTGGTATAAGCTGCTTGCTCTCTGTTAATTGGAAAAGGTTAAAATCTCCTAGGTTGGAAATCTCTCTTAGTTTGCTTCTTCTTAATCACTTATGGTTGAGTTCATTGATTGCATCTCTTTTAGTAAATTATCTTAGGGATCAGGATTTGAGGGTGTTGGAGGAGCTGGTAATGGAAGCGGTATAGGTGAATATGGTAGTGCTAGGAGTGGAACCAAAGTGCACAACTATGGAATAGAGGGAGTAGGTAGTTGTGGGATAGAAATTGTCATCATGGTTTGAGGTGAAATCAAATTCCATAAAGGGACTAGATACATGGGATACATTAGCAAGGACTAAGAAGATACGTTGGAATAAAAATACCATGGGAGATCAGGAAATATAGGCATCGTCATATTTAGTGGAAGCTTACCTAAAGCAATCAGATCAGCCTCAACCTTTTGTGTGATAGAGTATAATTCCAAGAATGTATCAACGTTGGACTGATGGATGGCCATACTAATATCAAAATTAAATAATTAGAGGTAATGAAATATAGCTTGTTCAGGAGTCGATCGAAGATCATTGAGGACTCTTTGCCAAGTTGGAGTGAACCTAACATTGAAGTCAACAATGTCCTTCTATGGATGCCTTTGAATGGTAGTAAATTGATGCAATACAGAAAAATGATCCACTTGTTTGTTGAAACCTATTATAAATAAATCAACCAACTGGTCCAATGTGGTAATAGTGGTAGGCTATAAATACTGGTACCAGTAAAGTAGCTTCCCTCTAAGAGAGAGCATGAGCAATATTACCATGACATATTCGTTCGTGATGCTATGGGTAGTTTCCAAAGAAGCCACATATTGGACATGCTCATAAGTTATTTTTCCTGTACCATCGTAAGTAGGCAAAGCCTTCAATGCTACTTGTGGGATTAGGTTCTGAGCTTGTATATTTAAAGCTTTAGAGTGGTTCCAAGCTAGGAACTATCTTAGTGGTGGTAGCAGATTTTGAGCCATTTGAACCAGAGTGTTTTCTTGAGGAGGAAAGCTAGTAGCAATGCTAGCAAGACTTGAAGGAATAGAAAACACACTAGCTACTTGTGAGCTTGACTATCTTAGGTTATTCACTATGACTATCCATAAGTTGCAACTTATGGAATAGTCATAGTGAATAACCTAAGATGCTATCCTAAAATTTGGGTGTCAAGCTCAAAGAACTCAATGGGGTTTTTGGAATTTTTGGCCTTCGATCTTGTGATCATGAAGTAAATATTTTTCCAACTTCACATTCGAAGGCTTCTAGGTAAAACTGAGTTGCCATATGTTCTAAATAGATAGTAATAGATGAACATAAAATCTTATTACTTATTAAATTGGAACTTTTAGTTTGCTACTAGGTGTGCCAAAAAAAATTGGTCATGAATCTACCTAAGTATAAAATACATGTGCGCCCTAGACCCGGTCAACATTGAAAGACTGAAGGAAAGAGATGTCCTTTAGGCCAATATCCAGAGAGGGTTGGTTCCTATACTAATCTAAAAGTTGGTGTTAATATTAGGGAGAGAAATTGATAGAAATATATGGGAAATATGGTTGTAATCTAGAAATATAAAGTGGAATAAACTAGTAGCTAAAATCCAAATCAATTTTTAATCAACATGTAATAGAAAGAAAAACACAAGAACCTGGTAGGGTACCTAGGAATAGATATTTGGGCATAAATTATTATATTTATAAGGGTTGGCATGGGCCACCCTTAACCCAAGGTTGATTGTATTATGATATAATATTATACTATAATATTATATTATATTAGTAGTAGGCTCCCCAAAGTATAATAAGAATATGGATATATAAAGAAGAGATATTTGTCATTGAAATCATCATTGAAGAAGAATAATATGTAATCATCATGCCCACGAAGTGGCTTATGGGACTTTGCCATCCTTAAGAGGCATCTCTCATCTTAGGAGATCTTGTGGAGTTGTTCCTTCGTTAAGGAGTATTATTGGTGTTTACTTACCTTATGGGTATTATATATCTCTCTCATTTGTGGATTGTTATTGTGGATAATTATTTGTGGATGAATGATTTGATATTTCTACATATTGGTGAATGGTTTGTGTTTAATAATAATAAGTTCTGCAATAGAACCACTCATAGCTTGTAGATATAACTTCCAATAAATATTTTAGCATTCATTTCTTTATTAAGAATTAAATTCAAATGCATAATTTAAAATTCTTTAAAAAATACCATGAACATAATAGAAATGATAGGTAGAAATTAATTGCATACACCATTGATCCAGGAACCAAAGCCAATAATATTTCAATTGATGCAAAGAATTAAACTTAAAGAGTTTTTTGGCAAAATGTCTATCCTCCTATTTTACATCAAGTTTCTTAGTTTTTATAGAGTATTTTGCCTCCAAAATTAAATTCTTATTAAATGAAATGTTGGCTAGTCAAAAATTGATTAGTAGCAATTCATCCTTGGTACCAGCAATGAACAAATCAGCAAACCCATTGGGAAATATCCATCAATTTCTTCACATGGCGTATCAAGACTTTGGAAAAAATTATCAGTCTCATTTCAATATCATGACGGTGCCTTGGAAATGAATATCTATTAAAGTGGAGGGTGCTTTAAAAATGAATAAGATTGCAATGGAGTCATGGACTCAATACTCAAACTCAGTAGTTATTTGGCAGTAATCTTGGACATATCAATTATGTCGTCGCAAGAATTAATTTTACCAACTTTGATCCTTTCCCAAAGAAGATATTTATTGAAAACATTGGGGCGATGGTGTTTGCTTCTAAAATGAGATTTATCTCAAAGTTACACCCAAAATGTACCTTCATCATAATTTCACCCAAGTTGTGCCTGAAATAGACTTTCACCTAGAACATGCTCTTGCCAACAGTTTCACCCGGGAAGCACTCAAAAATGATTTTTGTTGAAAAATTGGACAAAATAGAGTTTTGCTTGAAATCTGGGTGAAATGGAGTTTCACTTGAAAGCTGGGAAAATTTGAGTTTTTATCCAACCTTGGGCGAAATGGGAGTTTTGCCCCAACCTTGGGTGAAATGGGAGTTTCACCCCAACATGCCTCTTTGCTACGACTTCACCTAGGAGGAGCTTGCACTGCCAAAAGTGGAGCTCATCTTGAAAACATGATTTCATTGTGACTACTGCCCGGATGTCGCTGAGAAATGAAGTGAAAAGAAATTTCACTATAAATGGGAGCAAAATAGCCAATAAAGTGATTTCGCAAGCAAAACTCCTAGGAAGTGATTTTGCAAAAAAAAATCCTAGGAAGTGATTCGCTTTGAACTTACCCAAAAAATATATTCGTTGTGCTTGGGGGCCAAAAGGTATTTCACTACACTTACGAGAAAATGAATTTTGCTTGGATTTTTCCTAAAAATGTATCCATCAAACACCTAGAAAAATTTCAACAATTTTTTTAATGTGGCAAAATGGCTCAAAATGGATTTTGCTAGCAAAATTGTTTACATATGTGGGAAAAATTTTACAAAATTTTAATGTGGCAAAAATGCCAACAAGATCATTCAACGAATAAACATGATATGAATGGTTTTTGTGGACACTAATAGAAAATAATTATACTCCAATTTGTGAATAAATGGTTTGTATGAAGGGCTTAAATACCTAAGCACAAGAGACATTTTGGTCAATATTAAAGAGCCAACCTTTAGGTTAAATTATAAAAAATTACAATAAACCCACCTATATAAGGTGTATAAGGGCCCAAATGACTATACAATAAATATAATACAAAATTTGGTGATGGCCTTGAGTGAATCTTAGCATCATATATGCCAAAAACAATATGTCTATCTAATGAGTAACACCTCAAAATACACATCTAAAGGAATTCTATCAAGGCTATAATTACTCATGTTAGCACATTACTATGTAGCCTCACATAATACATTTACATGATATCTCCCAATTCGTAGTCCTGCAATTTTCAACAATACTCATTCAATATCCTCTTATAATCCATGTGATATCCCCATATCTCCATGGTATCATCTCTAGCGTCTCACCCTCTCCCTCATATCTATTGTTTATATACTCACTAAAGAACACAAGCTAATACTGAGAGGGGGGGCGAACAATATAGCATCCAATTTTTACTTTCTTTCCAAACCAATATCAATTAGTGTCCTCAATTGCAATAACCAAATATAGCAGTGTGCATAAAATAACATAGATAGCAATAGTAATCAAGTGCACAAATAATCACACACAATTGAGACACAAGATTTAATGTGGTTCCCCAAATATGGGGTAGTCCACAAGATATTCTCCTTATAATATTTCATAAAGAAATAGGGATCCTTATCCTAATACAAATGATTACTTTGATCTACTCAAGGCTAGGCTATCCTAATATGCTCAGGTGGGATCCACTAATTTGATCAGCTAGGCTCTCCACTGATTTGCTCAGCTAGGCTATCCACTGATGTGCTCAGTTAGGCTATCCACTGATCTCCTCAACTAGGATCTCCAGTGATCTGCTCAACTAGGCTATCTACTTATCTGCTCAGCTAGGCTATCCACTGATCTGCTTAGCTAGGTTATCCACTAATCTACTTAGCTAGGTAATTGGTTTTGATGTGTTTTTAGTTTCTATCCTATCTCTTTCACTACTCACAAATCGTCCTCAATGCCTTCTCACAAGGCTCAAACAATATTGCTCAAATGTTGTCCCAAATTTGTCCTCAAATCCTTCACAAAAGGCTCAAAAAATCTTGCTCAAATTTTGTCCCAAATATATTCTCAAAGCCTTCACAAAAGGCTCAAACAATCATGCACAAAAGTTGTCTCAAATCTGTCCAAAAATTCTATCCCAAAAGCCTTCCCAAAGGCTCAACCAATCATGCATAAAATTTGTCTCAAATCTATCTAGAAATTTTGTCCCAAAAGCCTTCCCAAAGGCTCAACCAATCATGCACAAAAGCTGTCTCAAATTTATTCAAAAATTTTGTCACAAAAGCCTTCCCAAAGGCTCCACCAATGACTCTCAAGTAGCACTCAAATATCAACCACAAATTAACGAAGGCAAGGCTCAATGATGAACTCAATAATGGATAACAGATTAATGATGACAATAATCAATAATGTGCTCAAAAATAAATGGTAATGTGCTCTTTAATGGATGATAACAATGATCCACAATGATCTCAACAATGTATGACAAATGATCTCTCAAATGGATGACAAAAATGATCCACAATGATCTCAACAATGTATGACAAATGATCTCTCAAATGGATAACAACAATTCTCAACAATGTGCTCTCAAAAGGATGAAAAAAAAGCTCAACAATGTACTCTCAAATAGATGACAACAATGCTCAATAATGTACTCTAAAATGGATAACAGAAAATGAGCTCTCTAATGAAAACCTCTCCAAGAAATAAAAATGAGGACTTCAACCAACCAAGGACAATCTCCATAAGTGATAGCAATAGGTTCTCAATAATATCTTCCTCATGCAATGTCAATAAGCTCTCAAGAAAAAAGCACAACTCCCTCAAGCAAAGAGCTCTCAAATAGCCAACAATGATCTCCTCAAATGAAAGGCAAATTTATCCACAAGTGACTAGCAAATGATCTCCTCAATGGTCTCAAATAGTGGCAATGTGCTCAACAAGTAACCAACAATAATCTCCTCAAAGCAATAGCAAAAACCTCCTCAATAATTGCAATACTCTCAATGAACTCCAATAAAGCAATCATGGAACTCAAGTATCAATTTTATCCATAAAATTGATTTTCTAATCCATCCACTTCCTTTCAATAACCAAGGCACATAATCAAGAAATTTGTCTTCAACTTCAAATCCTAACTCATGTGCATGTCTTCTAACTCAAGGTAGCAATTAACTAGGTCTCAAGTTCCTAGTTTAATTTCATAATTAAATCATGCACTAGGACATATAACAAGTTCAACACTTCTCAACCTTATGACTCCCTAATTTCATTAACACATACAACAAGCACCTATGCTTTAATTTTTAATTCCACACCTTATAACTCCCTAAGCACATTAACACATACAACAAGAATTTATTTCCCTAAACTCCTTATGACTCCCTAGTTATCACAAAAATAATTTTAATGCACCAAAAATTTGGTAATAACAAATATTACCATGCGTTGGAGATAAATACCTTTATATGAAATTTGCTACCTTCGTAACCTTCAAAATCGTCTTTGCCAAAATGCCTTGCCAAAATTAATGTGCCTTCACACCTTTACGGGAGTCAAAATCTGTTCCTCTCGCTTAGTGTTGTGAAGTGCTTACCACATGGGCGCTAGCCCACATTGGTATTTTAATCCCAAACACCCAACTTTAACCTACGCTCAAATCTGAAACTTGATTTTACTTTCTTAGAAAAACACTTTGCCCTTTGCAGGATTCGAATAGCGAACCTGCCTTGTGTAAAGTTTGTTCACCACCAACTACGCTAAGGAGTCATTCGTGATGTCACTTTCCCACACTATTTACTTGACCTTGCTCTCAAATCGAAAGTTATTTATCCTTCTTTCTTCGTTGTTCCCCTTTCAATGACTCTCTCTCATGCGCTATGTCCAGTATTCTATAAACAAAGGTTTTAACCTTTTATTTATATGCACCTCCATGCCTTTGAATCACGTTGGCAAAATTTATTAATCTCCCCAACCTTTGCACATCGGTAGATAATGTAATTCAACTTTAGACCTTAGAATTATTAAATAAAAATTTAATAATTCATCTCTTAACTTTGAATTGGGATATCTTATTCATTCTTTTGATTTTCACAATGAAACTTTTTGCACCTAGGTTTTATTGGAAAACATTTTCATCCATCATAATTTGGAGAAGTCTTAGCATAGTGGTTTTAATAAAAAACCCTTTGCAATGGTTTTAATAAAAACCCTTTCCGTTGGTTTTAATAAAAAACTTTTTTGTTGGTTTTAATAAAAACCCTTGTCGTTGGTTTTAATAAAAACCTTTACCATTGGTTTTAATAAAAACCATTAATATAATATTTTAAAAATTAAATATTATATTCCTCTTATGCCACAAAACCCTATATATATATCCTTGCTCTCTAAAATATCATAAATGATTATTTATGAAGTGCTTTTGCCACCAAAACTCAATGTGATCCATGTGACATCAATGACAACACAAAATAACTCAAATTGTTAAATATTATATGCCTCTTGTGCACAAAATCCTGTATATATCCTTGCTCTCCAAAATATCATAAATGATTATTTATGAAATTCTTTTGCCACCAAAACTCAATGTGATCCATGTGACATCAATGACAACACAAAATAACTCAAATTACCAACAATCTCTCCCTTTGTCATTAATGGCAACACCTCTAATGCAAATCACCACAAGCACTGCAAAAGCCATTTATGAAAATCAAAGTTGCTTCCATTGACTCAATACTCTCTATGGAGGCTACTCCCCCTATCTTAATGTTATCTTTGGAGGCTACTCTCTCTATCTCAATGCTCTCTTTGGAGTCTGCTCCCCCTAACTCAATATTCTCTCCCTTACTCAAATATCTCCCCCTTTGACATCAATGGCAAAAGGGACACCTATGGGGCTAAAATATATGAATCTTAAGCTTAGAACCCCTACCACATTTTATCTTGAGGTGATTAATTTTCTGGTGGGAGTACATTTACTCCCATATTACATTGTTCCTTTCCTTTGTCAACTTCCTTCCACATCTTTTTGATATCATTTTCTTGATGAGTTACTTGATCTTCTTATCTTGAACCTGTTTGACCTTCTTGCCTTGAGAATGATTGACCTTCTTGCCTTGAACATATTCGTAATTGAGTCCTACACCATCTTACAATATGTCAAAATTTATTGCAATTAAAACACTTGATATTGTAGCCTTTGGATGGTGCCCATATCCTAAATTCTTTCTTGAAATCATTTCCATATCCATTCCTTTCCTGAACCCTATATTGTGAATCTTTGTTTCCATAATCATTTTGACCATGACCTCTGAATTATGCAGCTCTATAATCAAAACCATATTGCTCATTTCATTTGCACTGAGAAGCTCTATGACCAATCATGTTTCATAAGAAGCAATGTCCCTGAAAACCATACCTTCTTCCTTTGAAGTTCCTTCTAGCAAAATTAAACTTCTTTGATCCATAGACCCTGTAGTGTATAGCCTTGTGTCCAAATCCATTACAAGACAAGCAATGTCCTTGAAAATCCCTTTCTTCATGCCTTTGTTCCTCATACCTTTCTTGACCATTATCCTTGTGATTATATTTGACTTATGCATTGTATCCTTGATCCTTATTTGTGGTATCCAAATCTTCTTCCTTAACTTCTTCCTTGTTTTCTTCTTCAAGAATTTATTTACCTTTTGAACTTGATTCACCTATCTCAAAATAAGATCCAAATTGGATATTTGGAGCCATAGGAGCTTTGGAACTTTCTTCATATTTCTATTCATTTGTGTCCAATAGCAAACTGGCATCCATATCTATTGTCTCTAAATACATGTTTCCTTCTCAATGAAAATATCTTGACCTTTTGAGTCATGGGATGGATCAAACTTCTCAAGTATGGAACATCTCAATTATTTTAGATTCTCCGTAATTTCTTGTAGTTTCTCATGGATATCATTGAAGTCTTCTTTTAGATCAACTGAGACATTTGTCTTTCTTGAAATATTCTCTTGTTTAACTTCTTATATTTGGAATGGAAGTTATTCTTCTACTTATTTTATCCCATAGAAAAACCTTCTTCATCTTCACTGTCACTAAGATCATTATCTTATTCTATAGAAAAAAAACTCTCATGAATCCTTTGTCTTTGCATGTTTCCTTGGTATGTCATTTCATATTCACTATCACTGAAGCCATTGCAATATCCTAATTTGTGATCTCATTGACCACACACAAAGCATTGCTCTCTTTCACCTTCTATTCCTAAGAATAGATGATCTTCCTTTTCATCATCTGAGTGATCTCTATAACTGTGATTTGAGACATAATTTGGCTTCCTTAATGTAGAAAGTTTTCTTAGTCTTATGAAAAAATTTCTTCTTCTCATGCTTGCTTTGCTTGTACCTGTCATATTTGTCATGCTTATGCTTTCATTCTTCTTTTCTTTTGTGATCCTATTTTTCATCATCATTGTTTTCTTCATGTGGAAACTTGTTTGCATAGTGACCATAATCACCACACTTGTAGCATTTGAATTTCTTCATATCCCTATAATTCCTTGAGTCCTTTTTCCTTCTGATGAAGTTAGCTTCCTCATCATTATCTATATCTCTATCTATCTCTATATCTTTCCATTTATTTTTCTCTAAATATTTGAATGCAATTTCTTTCTTTAGAGCCTGATGCTTATCTATCCTCATCTCATAAGTTGTGAGAGTTCCTTGTAGTTCTTCCATTGTTAGCTTGTTGATATTCATTGTTTCTTCTATTATTGAAACCTTTGCATCATACTTCATGGGAAGTGATCTCAAAACCTTTTGAGTAACATATGATTATTTCATCTCAAATACTAGGCCTCTCATGGTGTTAACAATCTCATCAACTCGAAGTAAAAACTTTGCAATGTCTTCAAAATATTCCATTTTCAATTATTTGAATATTTTTCTATGAGTTTGTAGTTTTTCCAACTTTACCTTGGAATCTCCTTCCTAGGTATTCCACAACTTGGTCCACATTTCATTATTTGAATTACATAATCTAACCTTTGTAAAATCTATCTCACGAAGCCCACTCAGAATACAATTCATTGCCTTTGCATTGATCTCAACCAATTTCTTAATAGTCTTATCTATCTCAGGATCACATTAAACCTTATACTCTTTTGAAACCATATTCCATACCTCATATACTTGTGATATCAAATAGTTCTTCATTCTCATGCTTGAAAAAGCATAATTATTATCGTCAAACAGTTGAGCCTTACTTGTAGATGATCCATTCTGTGAAGCCATCTGTGTTCTTGCAGAATCTACCCTCAAGTTGTTAGCCTTTTTGAAGGAACCTACTCTGATATGAATTGAATAACACAAGATTATACTGATAGAGGGGTGAATAGTATAGCACCCACTTTTTACTCTTTCCAAATCAATATCAATTAGTGTCCTCAATTGTAATAACCAAATATAGTTGTATGCATTAATAACATAGATAGCAATAGTAAGCAAGTGCACAAATCATAACACACAATTGAGACACAAGATTTAACGTGGTTTCCCCAATGTGGGGTAGTCCACAAGATATTATCCTTATAATATTTCACAAAGAAATAGGGATCCTTATCCCAATACAAATGATTACTTTGATTTGCTCAAAGCTAGGATGTCCTGATTTGCTCATGTGGGCTCCACTGATTAGCTTAGATAGGATCTCCATTGATCTACTCATCTAGGCTATCCATTAATTTTCTCAACTAGGTTATCCACTGATCTACTCATTTAGGCTCTTCACTAATCTGCTCAACCAATCATGCATAAAATTTGTCTCAAATATGTCCAAAAATTCTATCCCAAAAGCCTTCCCAAAGGCTCAATCAATTATAAACAAAAGTTGTCTCAAATCTGTCCCAAAAGCCTTCCCAAAGGCTCAACCAATGACTCTCAAGTAGCAATCAAATATCAACCACAAATCAACAAAGGCAAGGCTCAATGATGAACTCAACAATGGATACCCAATGAATTATGACAATACTCAACAATGTGCTCAACAATGAATGGCAATGTACTCTTAAATGGATGAAAACAATGATCCACAATGATCTCAACAATGTATGACAAATGATCTCTCAAATGGATGACAACAATGATCCACAATGATCTCAACAATGTATGACAAATGATATCTCAAATGGATGACAATAATGCTCAACAATGTACTCTCAAATGGATGACAATAATGCTCAACAATGTACTCTCAAATGGATGACAACAATTCTCAACAATGTACTCTCAAATGGATAACAACAAATGAGCTCTCTAATGAAAACCTCTCTAAGCAATAACAATGAAGACTTCAACCAACAAAGGACAATATCCACAAGTGATAGCAATAGGTTCTCAATAATATCTTACTCATGCAATGTCAATAAGCTCTCAAGAAACAAGCACAACTCCCTCAAGCAAAGAGCTCTCAAATATCCAACAATGATCTCCTCAAATGAAAGGCAAATGTATCCACAAGTGACTAGAAAATGATCTCCTCAATGGTCTCAAATAGTGGCAATGTACTCAACAAGTAACCAACAATAATATCCTCAAATCAATAGCAAAAACCTCCTCAATAATGGCAATACTCTCAATGAACTCCACTAAAGCAATAATGGAACTCAAGTATCAATTTTATCCATAAAATTGATTTTTTAATCCATCCACTTCCTCTCAATAGCCAAGGCACATAATCAAGCAATTTGTCTTCAACTTCAAATCCTAACTCATGTGCATGTCTTCTAACTCAAGGTAGCAATTAACTAGGTCTCAAGTTCCTAGTTTAATTTTATAATTAAATCATGCACTAGGACATATAACAATTTCAACACTTATCAACCTTATGACTCCCTAATTTCATTAACACATACAACAAGCACCTATGCTTTTATTTTTAATTCCACATCTTATAACTCCCTAAGCACATTAACACATACAACAAGCATTTATTTCCCTAAAATCCTTGACTCCCTAGTTATCACAAAAATAATTTTAATGCACCAAAACTTTGGTAATAACAAATATTACCATGCGCTAGAGATAAATACCTTTATATGAAATTTGCTACCTTCGTAACCTTCAAAATTGTCTTTGCCAAAATGCCTTGCCAAAATTAATGCACCTTCACACCTTCGTGGGAGTCGAACTCCGTTCCTCTTGCTTAGCGCTATGAAGCACTTACCACATGGGCACTAGCCCACATTGGGATTTTAATCCCAAACACCCAACTTTAACCTGCGCTCAAATCTGAAACTTGATTTTACTTTCTTAGCAAAACACTTTGCCCTTGGCATGATTCAAATAGTGAACCTACCTTGTGCAAAGTTAATGCGCTACAAACTGTGCTAAGGAGTCCTCTGTGATGTCACTTTCCTATGTTTTTTACTTTACCTTGCTCTCAAATAAAAAGTTATTTATCCTTCTTTCTTCGTTGCTCCCCTTTTGACGACTCTCTCTCATGCGCTATGTCCAGTATTCTATAAACAAAGGTTTTAACCTTTTATTTATATGCACCTCCATGCATTAGAATGACGTCGACAAAATTTATTAATCTCCCCAACCTTTGCATGTCGGCGGATAATGTAATTCAACTTTAGACCTTAGAATTATTAAATAAAAATTTAATAATTCACCTCTTAACTTTGAATTGGGATATCTCCTTCATTCTTTTGAATTTCGCCATGAAAATTTTTGCACCTAGGTTTTATTGGAAAACCTTTTTATCCATCATAATTTAGAGAATTCTTAGCATAGTGGTTTTAATGAAAAAACCTTTCCAATGGTTTTAATGAAAACCCTTTCCATTTGTTTTAATAAAAAACCTTTTCGTCGGTTTTAATAAAAACCCTTGCCGTTGGTTTTGATAAAAACCTTTACCATTGGTTTTGATAAAAACCATTAATATAATATTTAAAAAATTAAATATTATATGCCTCTTGTGCCACAAAACCCTGTATATATCCTTGCTCTCCAAAATATCATAAATGATTATTTATGAAGTGCTTTTGCCACCAAAACTCAATGTGATCCATGTGGCATCAATGACAACACAAAATAACTCAAATTGCCAAGAGTCACCTATGGCATAGCCCAAATATAAGGCATTAATCTAAAATATATAACAAAGTATCAAATATTTCAGTAATTATTTTATTTCATACATTCTTGGAAAGGGTACCTTTGAATACACATGATATGAAGGGTGTCCATGGACACTAAAATAATCTCACTAAAGAAAAAATTTATATTCCAATAAATGAATAAATGGTTGGTAGGAAGGGTGTATATATCCAAGTACAAGATGCCTTTTGGTCAATATTAAAGAAACAACCTTTACATTAAATAATAGAATATTACAATAAACCCATCTATATAAGGTGCATAAGGGCCCAAATGGCTATACACTAAATATAATATAAAATCTATTCATAGCATTGAGTGAATCTTAGCACCACACATGCCAACAACAATATGCCTATATATGAGTAACACCTCAAAATATACATCTAAAAGTATTTGATAAAGGATTTCAATACCCCTATCAACACATTGTTATATGGCCTCACATAAAGCATTTACATGATATCTCCTAATCCATAGTCCTCCAATACCCCCAATACTCATTACAGATCCTCTTATAAGCCATATGAGATCCATATATCTCCATGGTCTCATATCTAGTCTATAAACATCTCCCTCACCTCTATCTTGTCATCTAGTCACCTATAACATAGTACAAATCCAAGGTATTAATCTAAAATATATAACAAAGTTTCAAATTTAAATACTTCAATAATTATTTTATTTCATAAATTCTTAGCATGGGTGCCTTTTTATCATAGTGAGAGTGTCATTCAAGAGTGTAATGCCAATTATGACATCACTATAATTGGTAGAGTATTGACAAATCATAGTCAATGAGAGTATCATTTGTCATAAGATGATTCTCTTGTCAAAAATAAGACAACAAATAATTTTGTTTTTCCTAAACAAGCAAAAACCTTAAAAATAAGCACATAGACTACTCCTACTCAACAAAAGAGCTTTACTTATGTAACTATAAATTTAAGAAAAAAATAGCATTTCTAAGACTAACATTAGGTTCTAGAGGAATCTAGAGCTCACACACTTGCACTATTTCTAGGCCTAAACTTAGTTCTAATTTTGTAGAATTCTTGAAATTCAATTTTATGGTTACCTAGTAAATTGAAATTCATAATTAAACTTCAAAATATTATTGTTATCTCATAACTTCCTTTGTATGGCTAGGTAAAATTGGGTAGTACAACTACCCTTACCTCTATCCATCCATGTTAGTATGATCAACATGATTATATCTACCACTCTATCTAGCCATATACACAATCCGGTTGGGTGGATTTCTCTCTTAGATCATTTACAACTAAAAATTACAAAATTTAAATTACAAATTAGGGTTTCACTCCTCCCTAACTAATACTTTTATATCCTAGAGATAAAATATCAAACTTGGGGTACATTAAATTTTTTTTTATACCATGATCTATTTTATCCACCCACTTTATCCTACAAGTTTGTATACAATTAAATTTTTGACTAACCCATGGTGGCCTCCAAACCCTATGATGATTTTAATTTGCTTTATTTTTTCTTTTTTGTAAGTTCAATTTCTTGCTTCTTTTTGGGGTTTTCCATTCTCACTACACTTCATGGTAAATTAGGCACCTCATGAGGGCAAGATGTATTTGGAGAAACAAAATTACTATCAACATTGATAGAATATTTGAGAATAGGTGCACTTATGGGTCAACTAAGTAGACCTTGAGGTTAGAACCATAGCAAACCTATTAATACAAACTAGGACTACTATTTTTCACATCCTTGGTATATCATAGGTTCATCTATATTTTCTAGGACATTCCCATCCATCCTTAGATCCCATCAATATTTTTTATTTACATTATAAGTGAGTGCATCCTATTGAACCTAAGTATTGCCCTAGGGAACTACTCTAAAGTGTCACCTATCATAAGTTAGTGCCCTTGTTGAAAATAGAGATTTTTTCCTCCCAAAACCAACTCCTTAGAGTGTCTTAAAATTTTATTTTATCATCAATTCAACCTTAGTTTTGACTAACCAATGATGGTGCATCCCATTAAGAAATGTTCTAGTCAAGATGACCTTAGGTATTAAAGCTTTATAAACAGGGTACTTTATTCCATTTCCAATGAGATATAAACAATATGATCTTGCACACTAGTGATTATTTTGATGAATTCTCCTTCTTCTCAAGAATAAGATAATATACTCGTAGGGTCTTCTCTTTCATCCTCCTTCTAAGGCATGATATCTAAGACCCTTCAAACTTCTATTCCTCTCACTATAGAAATAATATTACACCACTTGGATTATAAAAACCTTTTTCTTCTTCCCCCTAGTAGTAAGCTATCATCTGGTAAGGAGTCTTTTCCTCAAGGCCACCTTGTTTGGGCCTCTACATAAATCAATTTAGTGATAAGAAAGAGTTTTTGACTCCCAAGGATATCCTTAGGCATAAAATTACATTATCATTAAGAAAATAAAGAACACAATCCAATGACAATACTCTCTCTCTCTCTCTCTCTCTCTCTCTCTCTCTCCACCCCTTCTATATTGTACTTTATTAAATTTGGGGTAAAATAAGGTATTCTAGCACAATTTTAGTCCATATTATGGCACCCACTTTTTCAAAAGTATTGTATGCTCAATTTCATCAAGGAATAAATGATATATTGGTTAAGAATTAGATATATTAAATTATGAATTTTATTAGAGATTGTCTTTATTTTTAAAAGCTTTATTAGGATATACTCAGTGATATGCATGGATAATTCCATATAATATGAGTAGTTTAATAAATTACTTTATGAATAAGAATTCTACATAAGTAGAACTGGTGCAAGATATCATTTTCATAAATTTGTTGTCAATATTTCAATGATTATTTATTTTCAAATCAAGAAATTTAAAATTATTGATAAGTTGTTGAGAGGATATATGTTGGGAAACCAAAAATTATTTAACTTTTACAAATTTTAAATAAAATTAAAGTAGAAAAATAGGTCTAACACAAAGATATGATCTATAATTTGTTTATATATTTTTTAAATTTTTTTGCTTGCCTAAAGATAAGAATTTTTTATGCTTTCATACATACCTTAAATATTTAACAAATAAAAAATGTAACTATAATAAAACTAAATAAAATTTATATGCTTAGAATCTACATTCTTACACCTATTCTTACATAAATTTTATTGTAAAGTGACCTGATTTAATCCATATGAAACCTCTAAAGTTGTGTTAGTGACCTTATTAACAGAAAAATGATAAAATAGAAATATATAATTATGTAACTATAATAAAAATAAATAAAACTATCATTTCAAATGGTATGAGATTAAATGGTTAAATTATTCAAATTTCAAGGAGGGAACCTAAGTTCAAATCTTATCAAGTGATACATGCATGATTTTCAAGCTTGTTGTGATGCCACAATATGGTCATAATGTAATGTGGGTAGGCATATCTCAAAATCATATAACTAATTAAAAATACTAAACAAAGTTTATATATTTTAAATTTATATTATAATACCTACCGCTCCATAATTTTTATTACAAAATGATATGATTTGACCTCATTTTCAGGCCTTTAAATTTATATTAGTGAGTTTCTAACTATGAGATTCATCTATGAATTAATACGAATATACAAGAACTAAGATCTAGGTGAAGGAATCAAGTTACATAAGTAAAATTATAAGCTTATTCTAGTATAAAATGGAATATGCAAAATTACAACTAAAAAATTCATTCATTATCCCATTCTTCCATATTACCATCTGCATAAGTGTACGCACAAGATAGGTATTTATAGGAACATTGCAATAAGGAATGAGTGATGAAAAGGTTTTATACAATGTGAGAGATCATGATACGTGTGTGAGTGACAAAAAAGTCAACACAATATGAGATATCATGACACATGTATGTGAGTGACAAAAAATTCAACACAATGTGAGAGATAATGACACATGCGTGTGATGGACAAATAATTCAACATAATGTGAGAGATCATGACATGTGTGTGAGGGATAAAGAAATCAACACAATGTGAGAGATCATGACACATGTGTGTAAGGGATGAAGAATTCAACAAAATGTGAGAGACTATGATACATGACATCTATGAGAGACAAATAAGTAAACACCTACCTAAGCAAGCTTATCCTAAGTTCTAGGATAACTAATGCATAAAATATTAAAATGCACTAACACCCCCCATAAGCATAGCTTAGGTGGGTATGGATAGATGGGTATTGATAAATGTGTAGCCATATTAGGTACCCATGTACAAAATTATCTCTCATAAGTGGGAAAAAAAAGAAAATTGATAGGAAAAATTTCCTTCTGAAAGAGAAAATAGATATAACTTTATTTGATGTAGGATAATACTGTAAACTAAGAACTTGCTCCTGGATTCTAGGTAAAGGTGTAGTGTAGTTGATGCCTTTTTCCACAAGTTGTGATTTGAACTTATCATAGATCCATCAACAACATATTTTGTTTGGTAAATCTACTTGAATATAACTTGTGTATTTCCCTTAGGAAGGAGGATCAAATCCTATTTATAATTCCTTATAAAGTAATTTTATTATTCCTCCATTATTGAATAAAGAAAGCCCTCTATAAATAATATTTGACACTTTATAAATAGTGTGATTACAATTTGTGACCAAATTTTCAACAAATGGATGTACTTGAAAATATTGGCCTGATACAATAACTACAACAAGGAAATTTCAAATATAATCATAGTTATTAAAAAAAACTAAAAACACAATATGAAATACTTTTTTTTTCTTTTTGTTTTAACAAGGGTTTTTGGGAGGCATTAATGGACACTTTGGTCTGCAAAAATAGAGGTTGTAAGGCCTATAATTTGGGCATGGGGATTTGTAGGGGTAGGGCAAAAAAATATTTGAAAGATATTAGAAGGTTGTAATATCTAATATGACCTTGAGATTTGAGATGGTTGCAAGATCTAAGATGACTTCAAGATCTAAGATGACTACAATATCTGGAATGGCCTTGAGATCTGATATGCCCATAATACTATGATGGTTTTAATATTTGGGATGGCCTCAATATTTGAGATGGCTATGAGAGTCTACAATTGGGAAGTGTGTAATATGGTATGCCTCCATAAAAAAATTGTTTCTACAAAATAGTAGACTCCAAAATTTTTGAATGAGGTTTTCAAATAGAAAGTAATTCATGAAGCCTATGACGACCTAAACAAAAATGAACAAGCTCCTTCTCTCTCTAAATATCTGATACCATGTGATATTCATCTATGGATTGAGATAAAGATACAATACCTAATATCTAGGTGAAGAAAGCAAGTTATTTAAGCAAAATTACAAGTTTACTTTAGTATAGAAGGCAATATGCAGAATTAGAATTAAAAATTTTATTAATTCTCTCATTCTTCCATTTTACCATCTACTTAAGTGTAAGCATAAGATGGGTATTTATAGGGAAATACCAATAAGGAATAAGTGATAAAAAAGTCAACACAATTTGAGAGATCTTGACACTTGTGTGAGTGATAAAAAAGTCAACAGAATATGAGAGATTATGACACATGTGTGTAAGGTATGAAGAAGTCAACACAATGTGAGAGATCATGATACATGGAATATATGAGAGAAAAATAAGTAAATGCCTACCTAATCAAGCATATCCAAATGCTAGGATAATTAATGCATAAAATATTAAAATGCACTAACACTAACAATAAAACTAAGTGTCACTGTTGGACATTGTAACACTTTCTAAGAACCTTTTGAAATATAAAATTCACCACATTCATGTACAAATGAGTAGAATAATTAAATAAGAGAGCATATAGAAAAAATAAATATAAGAGATAATCAAAATAAGAATAAGGAGTGGGTGCCCATAGGTACCACCACAATATCATGTCATAAATTGATATAATGGACTAGTTATTGGAGTGTCTTTATAGTGATATTTGATTCTCAATTTATTAAAAATATTAAACTACCATTATTTGAATTAAAGGTTACATTATATATTATATATATTAAAACCATAGTTTATTTGAACCATACAGTGGTTTAACCAATATCGTTCAGGGTGAATACATCAATATTACTCATAGGCTTGCATAAAGAATGTTTGTAGGCTTACATATAGACTTTTTATAGTCTTATATATTAGAACACATAGCCTTACATAGAGAATATCCATAGGATTAAAATACACATTATTGTAAGCTTGTATCAAGATCACCTATAAGCACTTAACAATATCATCCTTGGCCAATAAGGTCAACTTAAAGATATTCCAACAACCCCATAATATTATCTAAGGATCTAACGAGAGAAGACATTGGAGATGGTAATATCTACCCCCATAATAAAATATTGAATGGGCAAATGAATATTTATTATAAATTATATTATATTCTCTTAGAAAAAGGTATATTAACCATGTCAAACCTTTTTTGAATAAAGTTGTAACTCCACCTTCTGGATTAAATATGTTTATATTTTATGAGATCTTCAACATGCAATATGGTGATTATAATCTATTCTCCAAAATTAAAAAATTAATTGAATCATCAAGCAATGAAATCAAGTTTTTGAATAATTAGCCCCGATCATTTAAAAGGGACCTATAGAAATAAAGTGTAACTTATGAACATCCAAAAAAAAATTATTTTATAACCTTAAATTCTTCTACATCACTCTATGTGTCCTTAAAATATTGTCAAAAATGCATAGAGCTCAAAAAACCATACGATCTAAAAAAAGAGTCCAAAACACTTTTGTATCTAAAATTTATGGCCTTTGAAGGTTAGGTATATTAGTAGGGTAAGAAATAAAATTTTAAGCCTCCATATTAGGAGGTAAATAGACAATCATACCTTGTCATGTGACATATGATAATGTGAGTCATCTATCAACCAATGTTGGAAATTTTGAGTAATTGTGTTGTCATTGATGTCAAAGGTTGATGTCATTAATTGTCATTGATGCCAAAGATAGTTTGGTATGACAATAAGATAAGTTTTATAATATGTAAGACAAAGTTCATCCCAATACAAGGAAATTAATAAAAAGGAAAGGTTATAATATTTTATATTATACACCAAAGAGGTTTGGAACAAAGTTCTAAGTAATGGGTTAAAATGTTGAAGGCCCAAGTTTTAAGCCCATGGTTTAAGAGAAAATAAATAATATTATAATATTTTGGCCAAAAAAAATTATTAAAAGGAGGATTGAAAGTGCATTGGACAAAGGTCTCAAAAAGAAATTAAATTGACGAAATACTACAAGCAAAAATATTATTTAACACTAAGGTATAATATAATAAATAATGTTTAACACCAAGCACAAAAATAAAAATTAAATTTGAAATTACCAAAGGCGCAAAAATTTGAAATTAGAAAAGGTGGCAATAAAGGGTGAGCCGACGTCATAGCAAAACCATTGAATGCATATTAAAGGAGGACAATAATTGTGTTTTGATGTCTAAGTTGATTTGCACATGATTTAATAAATTTTGTGGAGCGCAGCGCCATTCATTGAAGGGAAAGAGCAAGGGAAAATATAACGTACACATTTCTAGCAAAAGACGACAAACTATAAGGGAAAGTACATGTTTTGGATTTAGCCAGGGCTGGTAGCTCAAGTGGTAGGTGGGTCCTACGTAAGGTGTGGTAGAGGATAGGTCATGGTTTTAAATCCCTATGGTAGTAATTTTTTGCGAATAACTTTAGAAAGAGAGGAAGGCATAAAGATTTTTGGTGCATGTTTTGTTCCAATCGTGGGGCCATTCTATCTAGCACTCTAGCTCGTGCTAGAGTGTGGGAACCGTGAGGTCTAGTGTTCAAATCCTGATGGTGGCGGTGGTAGATGCAGTGAGGGAAGAATTTTTATTTGAATGTTGAGGTTTGATTAGCGCTTAACAAGGGAGGCATAAGGTTTTTATTTTTGGTAATTAAAAGTGCATATTATATAGTTTAGGGAGAAATAAGGTCAATGGTTTGAATTTTTATGTTTTGAGGATAAAATGATATGTTAGAATCTGGTTATGTTTTTGGAATACTTTTTTTGGAATAAAGGAGCCATAAGGTGTTTGAAAATAAATTGATGTATGACATGCACTTAGATTATTAAATTGTAATATTGTAAGTGGATTTTGCAAGTAGGATTGATAAGGTATGATTATTGTTTAATTTGTGTATTTGTAATTTGTGATAAAATGAAATACTAAGAGGGCTTGATAATGGTCAAAACTTTATCTTAATATTAAACATTTTTATAAGTAAATTTTGAGAAAAGATGTTATGGTTTCTTTGAAAAGTGTTATTATAACTAACCCTTGAAAGTGGCATAAGAAATACATATTGAGATAGGTTTTTGAGAGAGCTCCTTCATCAAAGAGGTATGGTTATATCACTCTTTCTTTAAGGTGTTTGGTTGAAATATTTTAGAATTGTAAGGTGGAGATAAAAGGATTTATTAGTGTGTATTGTTGGAAATATTTGAGCTAGGGGTGTGAAACAAGTTGTGTTTTCATTGTTGAAAGAGATTGAAACATTTGTGCTAGAAATTGTGAACTACTTGTTAGTGCATCATTGTGAAACCTTTGAGCATTGGTTTGAGAAATATTGAAGGCAATTGTGAAAGTTTTTGAGATCAATCTTGTAAGGGAAATTTATGCATTGGTGTGATTGATCTTTGAGAGAAAATTAGCAATAAAGATATAACATTTTTGTGAAACTAGTTATACACGGTTTTGATTTTATTTGAAAGGTTTTTTTTTCAAATGATAGAGATTGGATTAATTGAATGTAATATTTATGAATGTGAAGAACATATTGGGTTTTTGATAGAGCATATCATTCTCTATATGTTCTAGAGGTTAAACGAATTCTAAATAGAATTTGTCTATTTGAAAAAAAAAAAATTGAAAGAGATTTAAGCTGTATTTGTATGCAAGATTTGGAAATATTTAGCAGGTTTATGAACAACATTGAAGGCAGATTTGAGCAAGTATTTTGAGAAGGCTTGAAGGCAGATTTGAGCAAGTATTTTGAGAAGGCTTGAAGGAAAATTTGAGCAAGTATTTTGAGAAGGCTTGAAGGTAGATTTGAGCAAGTATTTTGAGAAGGCTTGAAGGTAAATTTGAGAAAGTCTTGTAAAGACTTGAAGCATCATTGAGAAATATTTGAGCAAGTCTTGTGAGAAAGCTTAGGATAGTTTTTAAGGTTTATTTGTGAGTATAATTAGAGTATATTTGTGCTATACTTGTGATAGGGTTTGGTATAAATTTGTGATAGAATTGAGAGTAGAATTTGGAGGTGATAATAGCATAGAGGATAGATTTATCTAGTGTATAGAGGTCCATCAACCAGTGCAATGTGGACAGAGGTCTCCGGTGGATAGAGGTCCACTAGAAAAAGTAGTGGGAACAAAGATATTTTGTGAATAGAAGTTCACCAACTAGAGTAGAGGGGATAGAGTTCTCTTGTGGAGAGAGATGCATGAACCAGAGCAAAGGGAAAAGAGTTATCCTATGTATAGATATCCATAAACTAAAGCAAAGGGAAATATTTCTTGTGGAGAGAGTTCTAGGAACCATAGCAAAGGGGAAAGAGTTCTCTTGTGGAGAGATATCCATAAACTAGAGAAAATTGGAAAGAGTTCTCCTATGGAGAGATATCCATGAACTAGAGCAAGGAGATAGAGTTCTCCTGTGGAGAGAGATCCACAAATCAAAGCATAGGGGATTGGTGTATCCTTTGAACAAAGATCCATAAACATTGTAATAGAGAATTGATTCCCAAGATATTTATTGAGAAAATTTAGAAGAAATATTTTCTCTGTGGACATAACCCGCGTTGTGTTAACCACATTAAATTTGTGTCTCTTATGTGTGTGATGATTTGTGCATTTATTTAATTACTGCTATTGATATTATCCTTGATAATATTGTATAATATTGTTTGAAAAAGAAAAGTAAAAGTTGATCTTATATTGTTCACCCCCATCTCAATATAATTTTGTGTTCTTCAATTGGTACTAGAGTGGGTTCCTTCAAAAAAGTGTAATAGCTTGAAGGAAGATATTATAGGAACACATATGACATATCAAAATGGATCCTCATAAAATAAGGCACCATTGTTCGATGGAAATAATTATACCTTATAGAGTATAAGAATAAATACTTACTTTATGGCACAAGGATATGAGACATGGCAATTCATTGAGTATGGATTCACACCTACAACTACTCCTCCCACAAATAAAGATGGTAAGATATTACATGTGAATAATTCGGCTATGAATGGAATATTAAGTGGATTACATGAAGCAGAATTTGTGAAAGTTATGCACTACAAATCAGTAAAAGATATATGGGAAAAATTAAAGCAAACATATGAGGGAGATAAAAAGGTCAAAATGGCAAAACTACAAAACCACAAGAAAAGGTTTGAATATTTGAATATATAAGATGAGGAAGATTTTGCTACATACTTACTTCATTTGGATGAGGTTGTTAATACCATGCATGGATTTAGATTCAAAATTAAAGACTCCAGTGTTGCTCAAAAAGTATTAAGGTCACTTCCAATGAGGTATGATGGAAAGGTTTTAGCTATAGAAGAAATGAGAGATATTGATAAGTTGACTGTGGATGAGTTACATGGAATTCTCTTAGCTTATGAGATGAGAATAGTAAAGGATACCAAATCCAAGAAAGAGACAACTTTCAAAGCTTAAAAGAAGACAAAATATAAGAAACCAGAATCAAGTAGTGTGTCAAGCAATGATGAAGAAGCTAACTATGTGAAAAGAAACAAGAAGAAAGCACAAAGACATGAAGACTGTGAAATGTTTTAATTGTGGTGATTTTGGTCACTATGCAACTAATTGTTCAAAATTCAAAAGCAACAGCAATGAAGAGAAATAGGATCATGAGAAAAAGGAAGGAGGAAAATCCAGGTATGAAAATAAAAACTGGTATGGTCAAGGCAATCATGAAAAGAAGTTTTTTCAAAGGCACAAGAAGAGCTTCTATGTTAACAAGGAAAACAAGACTTCAAGTGATAGTGATGAAAGACTCTCAGATAATGAAGAAGAAGAGATTCTATTTTTGGTAATATAAGAGGAATAAAATACTCCTATTGAATATAAATTCAAAAAGTATGAAGATGCTCTTGAAGACCAAGAAGTAGAGAAATATTTAGAAAATGAAGAGGAAGACACATTTTATCTAGAAGAAGAACTAAATGTTGCTCTCAAAGAATTGAAAAAGGTTAGAAAGCAGAATTCAAGACTAAAGGCTCAAGTTCAGGAACATGAAGAAGAAAAATAAAAGCTTCTACAAGACCTAACAAACTCAAAGACTAAGGCAAGGAGATTTAAAGAGGTTATGGTTGAAAATTTAGAGGTAAAAGAGTTAGAATGTAAAAGATTAGAACATGAGGTAGTTTCTCTAAGTATGGAAGTGAAATATTCTAAGGACAAGCTACACAGGTTTGGGAAAAGTTCTAATACTTTGGATAAGATTATCAATGCATAAAGATCTTCATCTATCAAAACATGACTTGGTTTTGAAGAAAGACAAGGAAAACAAGAAGAAGGATCAAGCTCAAGCTCAAAAGAAGAGGAAGTTTCAGAGGAAGAGAGTGAATAATAAATTGAGACTTATGCAAATAATTTGAAGAATAGAAGATTCACTAAGGAAACAATGCACAAATAAGAAACAGTGATCATCATAGAGAAGGCAAGAAAAATACTAAGAGACCAGGGGGTTCAAGACAAGATTTATTCAAAGGACATTGTTTTTTATGTAATCTGTTTGGTCACAAGGCTATGCATTACAGGGTTCATGGAAAGAAAGAGTATGGCCTCACTAAAAGGAATGATAAATTTTTCAAAGATGGATATTTATTCCAAGGGTATTGCTACTCTTGTAATCACTTTGGCCATAAAGCAATCCACTGCAAGGTTCATGATAGAAATTATTATGGCTTCACCAGGAGGAACTTCAAAACATTTGCACCTTCCAATAACTACAATAGTAAGTGTTACAAGTACAATAATCTTGGGCATAATGCCAAGTGGTGTAGAACAAAGTTTCCAAAACTTCCAGAGACAAGCAAGAATAGGGACACTCAAAAGGATCAAAAGGGTATGTTGAAAAAGAAGGTTGACAAAGAAAAAGAGCATTGTATACTTGGGAGTAGAGATACTCCCACCCAAAAATTAATCTCCTCAAGGAGAGGAGGTGGGGAGGGGGTTGATATAAGATTCTTATATTTAGCCCCAAAGGAATCCCTTTTCCATTGATGTCAAAGGGGGGGAGATTTAAGTTAGGGGGAGAGCATTCAGTCAGGGGGAGCAGTTTCTTAGGGGGAGTAGATTTGGAATCCAGTGGTTGGAAAAAAGGATTTTTAGAAAGGGTTGCCATCAATAACAAAGGGGGATATTGTTGGAAATTTTGAGTAATTTTGTTTTCATTGATGATTGTCATTGATGCCAAAGATATTTTGGTATGGAAATAAGATGACATTTATAATATGCAAGGCAAAGTTCATCCCAATGCAAGGAAATTGATAAAAAAGAAAGGTTATAATATTTTATATTATACGCCAAATAGGTTTGGGATAAATTTCTAAGTAATGGGTTAAAAGGTTGAAGGCCCAAGTTTTAAGCCCATGGTTTAAGAGAAAATAAATAATATTTTAATATTTTAATATTATAATATTTAGGCCAAAAATAATTTATTAAAAGGAGGATTGGAAGTGCATTGGACAAAGGTCTCAAAAAGAAATAAAATTGACGAAGGACTACCAGCAAAAATGTTATTTAACACCACGATTAAATAATATAATAAATAATATTTAACACCAAGGTTAAATATTATGGTAAAAATAAAAATTAAATTGGAATTACCAAAGGTGCAAAAAATTGAAATTAGAAAATAAGGCAATAAAGGGTGAGCTGACATCATAGCAAAACCATTGAATGCATATTAAAGGAGGACAAAAACCATGTTTCGATGTCTAATTTTATTTGCATATGATTTAATCGATTTTGTGGAGTGCAATGCCATTCGTCGAAAGGAAAGAGCAAGGGAAAAGACAGCGCACAAATTTCTAGCAAAAGATGGCAAACTATAAGGGAAAGTGCAAGTTTTGGGTTCAACCAGGGCTGGTATCCCAAGTGGTAGGTGGGTCATACATAAGGCATGGCAAAGGATAGGTCATGCTTTTGAATCCCCATGGCAATAAAGTTTTGCGAATCGCTTTAGATAGAGAGGAAGGAATAAAGGCTTTTGGTGCACATTTTGTTCAAACCGTGGGGCCAGCCCAGTTGGCACTTTAGCTCATGCTAGAGTGTGGGTACCGTGAGGTCTAGTGTTTGAATCCCGATGGTGGTGGTGGTAGATGCGGGTAAGGGAAGAATTTTTGTTTGGATGTTGAGGTTTTATTAGTGCTTAACAAGGGAGGCATAAGGTTTTTATTTTTGGTAATTAAAAGTGCATATTATATAGTTTAGGGAGAAATAAGGGCAATGGTTTGAATTTTAATGTTTTGAGAACAAAATGATATGTTAGAATCTAGTTATATTTTTGGAATATATTTTTTGAAAGAAAGGAGCAATAAGGTGTTTGAAAATAAATTGATGTATGGCATGCACTTAGGGTATTAAATTATAATATTGTAAGTGGATTTTGCAAGTAGGAGTGATAAGGTATGATTATGGTTTAATTTGTGTATGTGTAATTTGTGATAAAAGGAAATATTAAGAGGGCTTGATTATGGTCAAAACTTTGTCTTAATATTAAACATTTTTATGAGCAAATTTTGAGGAAAGATGTTATGTTTACTTTTAAAAGTATTATGATAACTAACCCTTGAAAGTGGCATAAGAAAGACATCTTGAGACATATTTTTGAGAGAGATCCTTCATCAAAGAGGTATGGTTATACCACTCTTCCTTTAAGGTGTTTGGTTTAAATATTTCATAATTTTAAGGTGGAGATAAAAGGATTTATTAGTGTGTATTGTTGGAAATATTTGAGCTAGGTGTGTGAAACAAGTTGTGTTTCCATTTTTGAAAGAGATTGAAACATTTGTGCTAGAAATTGTGAACTACTTGTTAGTGCATCATTGTGAAACCTTTGAGAATTGGTTTGAGAAATATTGAAGGCAATTGTGAAAGTGTTTGAGATCAATCTTGTGAGGTAATTTTTTGCATTAGTGTGATTGATATTTGAGAGAAAATTAGCAAGAAAGATAGACCAGTTTTGTGAAACAAGTTATACACAATTTTGATTTGATTTGAAAGGGTTTTTTTCAAATGATATAGATTGGATTAATTGAATGTAAGATTTGTGAATGTGAAGAACATATTGGATTTTTTATAGAGAAAATAATTCTCTATATGTTCTAGAGGTTAAAATAATTCTAAATAGAATTTATTTGTTTGAAGAAAGCTTTTCTGAAAGAGATTTAAGCTTTGTTTGTATGCAATATTCAAAAATATTTGAGCAGGTTTTTGAATAGCATTGAAGGAAGATTTGAGCAAGTCTTTTGAGAAGGCTTGAAGGTAGATTTGAGCAAGTATTTTAAGAAGGCTTTAAGGAATATTTGAGCAAGTCTTTTGAGAAGGCTTGAAGGAATATTTGAGCAAGTATTTTGAGAAGGCTTGAAGGTATATTTGAGAAATTTTTTTGAGAAGGCTTGAAGGTAGATTTGAGCAAGTATTTTAAGAAGGCTTTAAGGAAGATTTGAGCAAGTCGTTTGAGAAGGCTTGAGGGCATATTTGAGCAAGTATTTTGATAAGGCTTGAAGGTAGATTTGAGCAAGTTTTTTGAGAAGGCTTGAAGGTAGATTTGAGCAAGTCTTGTGAAGACTTGAAGCAACATTGAGACATATTTGAGCAAGTCTTGTGAGAAGACTTGGGATAGTTTTGAAGGTAGACTTATGAGTAGAATTAGAGAATATTTGTGCTAGAATTATGATGGGGTTTTGTGCAAATTTGATATAGAATTGAGAGTAGAATTTGGAGGTGACAAGAGCAAAGAGGACAAAGGTCTCTAGTGGATAGAGGTCCATCATCCAATATAGTGGGGACAAAGGCCTTTAGTGGATAGAGGTCCACTAGCCAGAGAAATGGGGATAGAGGTCTTTTATTAATAGAAGTTCACCAGCTATAGCAGAGGGGATAGAGTTATCCTATGGAGAGAGATCCATAAATTAGAGCAAAGGGGAAAGAGTTCTCCTATGGAGAGATATCCATAAACCAAAGTAATAAGAAAGAGTTATCCCATGGAGAGAGATCCATGAACCAGAGCAAAGGGGAAAGAGTTCTCCTTTGGAGAGGTATCCACAAACCAAAGCAAAGGGGAAAGAGTTCTCCTATGGAGAGAGATCCATGAACTAAAGAAAGTGGATAGAGTTATCCTATGGAGAGAGATCCACAAATCAGAGCATAGAGGATCGATGTCTCCTTTAGACAAATATCCATAAGCATTGTAATAGGGAATTGATTCTCAAGAGATTTTTTGAGAAAATTTAGAAGAAATATTTTCTCCGTGGACGTAACCCACATTGGGTGAACCACATTAAATTTGTGTCTCTTATGTGTGTGATGATTTGTTCATTACTTTGAATACTACTATTGATATTGCCATTGATAATATTAGATAATATTGTTTGGGAAAGAAAATTAAAAGTTGATCTTATACTGTTCACTCCCCCTCTCATTATAAGCATGTGTTCCTCAACCATGTCATTATTAGGAGGGAAAATATGGTCTTGGATGACGTTTGAATAAGTAACCTTATACCTATAAAAAATCTTACAAACCACCATTCTAGTGAGCATTGTTTGGAAGAAAGCGTGCACCATGTATTAGACATGGAAGAAAATATAAGTGCACTCTAAAAAAATGAAATATACAAGATAGACTTCTATCATGATAAATTAAACATGAGACCTCATAGGTGTGGATGGCTTTATCAACTACTATTAAATGGGCTTGTGGAGTCAAATTCACAATATAATATAGAAATTATGTTAGCTTTTGATTCAGTACGCAATGGGAGATAGCAATCACAAGATGCAAATAATATGAAAGAAAGTAAATCCGTGAGATGACTGAAATATGCTATAAATAGAAGTGAAAAAAATGAATACGATGTAGCTATGGAGGAAATTAACACTCCATGAATAATGCTACCAGAATACATTGCACCCATATCTAATATGGGTGACTATATCTAAGCTATGCTCTATGATGTTGTATGTGATGCTCTATGTTCTATGACAATGAGGCCATTGTGTCAGAAGATAACTTCCTTGGTTGACACTCTATCTAGTTGTGCAAGAGACAAATTGCACATGTACAACTTGCACATTGACACTTGTGCATTTATTACATTGCATGAAGAAACTAGGTAACTTCCTCCTAAAGTAATCTAATGTCCTAAGTATGTACCTTGGTAGGTATATTTACATGATCCAAATGATGTAATCTAATATATTTATAATACCCCCTGTATTATATTATTTGGTTATTAAAGACTTTAGTCTTCAATTTGGATATTCTTCCATTGGATGATCTTTGGCTTGTTTAGGTCCATCTTCCTTGTCTTCTATCTAGCCACCTTTCTTGTAGTCTTTGTGAGTATCTTCATTTGGTTTTTATTTTCAATGATTGAGTAGAGCATGGTGCAATTGTTCTCTCATATTTTTTACTCTTCTATGCTTAACTTTGTGGTGTATTGTTACTTCATTTTCTTCAACATATTCCTTTGAAAAATGCTAGTATCATTTTGAAACACCACAATATCTTGTGAAATTTCCATCGAATCCAAGATATATGTATTTCCATGGGTTGAAACTGTTGCTTTTATTTCACCTTGATTCATGATGATACATGTATTGAATCCATCCATATATCCAAAGTTGATCTTATAGTTATATTATACTAATTTTCTCATATGATATTGAATGTTAAACCTAGAACATACAATACTTTTTTATAGTAGAATATTTGAAGATGATTTGTTGGGTGTTACACATCCATATCCATGTATGGGATAAGTTTGACTATTTGCAATTCTTAGTCTGTAGCCTTTAGCACCTTCAAGAAAATCAAACCATTGTATATTTCCTATCATATGATGACTAGATTCTAAGTTAATGGACCACATATTTTCATGTTTTATGGATTGGTTGAAGCAAATTTCACATTCATTGTGTGACATTCCTTTTCCCATTTGAATAAGTAGAATTGAAAAAATGAGAGAAGACTTAGAAATTTGAAGTATATAAGCTTGATTTTGATAAAACCTTTACTGATCCTCAGGTTGGTAGGCTTCCTTATGTCTCCCTAGTAATGAGAGTGCATACACCTAATGAAATTTTAGGTTTTGTAAAAAGCTTGTATTTTCTTAATGGATTTGAAACTTGATAATCTATGATAATAGTTGATATTACCATGTTTTTTAGAATCCCTTATGACTCCCTAGGGATATAATTTAGTGCTATTGAAATGATAGTTCAATTTTTGTGGATCTTGTAAGGTTTTGGAAATATAAAAAATCAACTTTTATTATCCCTTATTGCTCCTATTGAACTAATCACTTTTCCAATCTGAAGAGGTTTTAATGTTATATTTCTTTAGTAATTTTTTTGATGTTTTTGAGACAAGAATATAAATTTTCAACCTTAGAAAAATGCTTAAATAACCTCTTAAATATCCCTTATGGATTTTAATTGTAGTGTGTCTAATTTCCAATAAGTCAATTTGATGTAGTAACCCTTATAACTCCCAAATTTTGGAAAAATTAAACCACAATAATATTTACAAATATTTTATACGTAATTTTTAGTAGAAATCCTTAATTCTCCTATGTTTAATATTGCAAATTTTATATTGATATGGTATATTATTCCCATTTAAGATATATCTTTCAATATAATTATATTCCTCTAATTTTAACCTTATAACTCCCAAGAAATGAAAGCATATTATAGTGGGAATAAACCTTACCTTATATCATTCAATATTTGATGTTGTTTTTGTTGTGCATGGGCTGCAATATAGACATTGCTTCTTTGGTTGTTCCTCCAATGATATTGCTTGGAACCTTCACGAAATTTGATGTTCCAAATGTGGCACTGTTAATGTCTACCTTTTACCTTCCTTGACTAGACCATTGAAGGCTTTTTCTCACCTTACTTCCACATTGTCTCTCAACCCTGTGTGTTCAAACCCCAAATGTAAATGCTTCCTAAATACCTTGGTCATTGACACTCTTAAATGGAGGAGAATCTTGGTTTGAGTGCCAAGTGGCACGTCCATTTTCTTCTTGAGCGCTTGAGGAGTAGAGGGTGCTAGAAAACACTCATTTCTCTATTTTAAGTAACATATGGATGTTACGTTCTTTAATGGAGCACTTGGATTTCCTTCGAATAAGTGTTCCTCATATATTTATTGCACCAACTTGTAGCTTGTAATTCCTTTGGTAATGAAGATGAGCGCTTGCATGAGGAAAGTTAGGGTATTGTCTCAAGTGACAGATGTCACTTCCTCCTTGTGCATGGCCATCTTCTATAACGCTTCTTCAATGTATTATTTTTGGAGGTTCTTTAAACCTTGTAATATTCATATGTCCTTTTTTGATCAATTGCACTTGCTTGTAGATTATTTCAAACTTAGTTGAGGTGTGTCGATATGGAGTTTTGAGCACCAATTTTTAGCTTTGAAGATGTGGAGATTGAAATGCTCCAATGGTGCTTTTATATTTCTCTATTCTCACCTATTATATGTTGTCATTGTAGAAAGCGTTGCTCTTAATTATAACACCATTTTATCCCTATGATTTTTTATCTTGTCTCTTCCAAGTTTAGCCATCTAAGATGAGGGATTAAGAGCCCTTAGAGTGGCTCCTTTTCTATACATGAAATGACACTAGTGAATGACCACCTTTGGCTGGTTTTTCCATTGGATGTTGTGCCTGTGAGACACCTTCAAATATGCCTTTTTTTTTGTATAAATAAGATTAGAATAGTGTGATGCAATGTAATATATTCACGTATAAAATAGCCTTTATTGCACCTTCTTTTGCACCCCTTTTTCAAGTCTGAATTTATTTTTTTTTGGCAGAATTTTGAATGCAATATAAGGGATTTTGAGGTTGTATCTTTAATTAGACACCTTCCCCTTTTTTCTTGGATGTTTTACAAATGAATCCAAGCTTGTAACCACTTCATAGAAGCTCTCTTTTTGTTGTATTTTTTTGCACTATTTCTTTGTAAAAAACTTGTTGTGCTTTGAACTTGAGACTCACCAAGTCTCGTTCAAGGCTTCCTTTGCTGATATTTGGTGGCTACTTTCTTGTACAATACTTTGAGGATTGATTTGATTTTGTGGGTTCCCCAGGACACTCAATTTTGCATATCTCTGAGCACTAATAGTGTCTTTTGACACTCTGACAAGTTCTATTTTTGTGCCTTTCTCAAGAACACAAATAACAATATTTTGAGACCAATAGAATAGTGCAAATGAATCTAATAAAATTTAATTTTATAATGCACTAAAAATTTTACCTTATCACTCCAATTAACTCTCAAAATTAATGCACTTAATAAATTTAGTGCAATTGATCAAAAATAATCTGAAATGAATCTTTAGAAATTATTCTATAATTTCCTTACAAACAAAGTTGTAGAAACTTAGTCTTCTTTTTCTTTCCAAAGTAGATTATAGATAGTTGTAACACATAAATATAATCAAATCCTAATGTATAAATTAAACTTAAAAGGAATTGTTCTTTTTTTCACTTTTGAATACTGTAATCCAATGTTTATTTTTACAACTTTGATCCAAATTAAGGTGCTTTAATAAATTTGATAAGTAAACCAATTAATAAATCTATTTGCACCAATAGTTGCATACCTTTTTGAAATATTTTATAGCTCTTTTACCACTTCTATGGAGGATATTGATTTTGCTACTTTCTGTAAATTATCCTAAATAGTTTCTTCTTCACCAATAGGTCCTAAAATTTTCCTTAATAAGCCTATGATTTGGTGGCTTTTTCGCCTTTTGTAGTCTCCTCCTTTTGTTGTAGGTTTGAATAAGTCTTTGTATCTAAAATTATGTCTTATTATTTTAAGAGGTAATCTTCAAATCACTTGGATCTTGTGGGCTTCTCCTATGTTCAAGTCTTCTTTTTGAATTTTGGCTTCAAGCGAGATCTTCTTCTCAAGATTTTGAATGTCTTGAGGTCTTCACCAGATTATTCTTCTGGAATTTGGTACTCCTTGCTAAATTTTTCTTCTCTTGGGCTTGTTGTTGGATGGTGATAATTGTCCCAAGTCCTTCACTATCAGGGGATTCTCCTTGGTAGTGTATTTCTCCAATGAGTTCTTCATTGATAATTTTTTCAATAAGTCTCTCCAAGCCTTTTAATGGATGCTTGTTGAGACCTCCCCAAGGTCTTTGATATTGCAACTTATTTTGGTCTTCCTTGAGACCTTTTCTTCAACCTTCTACTCTTGGAAGTGTTGGTGGTGAGATCTTCCTCTGGATCTTCGATTATGTTGCTTCTAGATTCAAGCAAGACTCTCCTAGTCCTTATTCTTCCAATATTGGAAGTTCTTCAATGAGATATTCTCTTGATCTCTTTGAATTTAATTGTTCTTTAGGTTTTGGATTGATTCTAAAGAAGATAATCTTCCTAACTTTCTTGTATGAAGTTTCCCATATCACTGAATCTTTTGTCCCTGCAATAAAGTATTAGTACTGAAATATTAATATCCTTCTAAATCAGATACTCAATTATAGATTCTTCTTCAAGATCAAGGTTTCTATTGCCTTATTTCAGTATCAATCAGTATCAAGGCTTCTGTCACCTTTTTCTTCAATATCAAGGCTTCTATGGCCTTTTTTAGGGTCAAGGTTGCTATGGCTTTTTTCTTCTAGATCAAGGCTTATATGGTATTTTCTTCTTGATCAAGGCTACTATGGCCTTTTATTCTTGTGTGAAGTTCTCAATTTAGTAATGGAGATCTCCTATCTCCTAACTTCACCACAACCGTTCTCCCAAAGTCTTGTAGTATTATTTTCTTGTCCAAAGAACTAATATATGCACTATGAAGATACACTGACCTTCGAGCAATCAAATTGAAATCTTCTAGATTTTTATTGTAGGAGGAGTCTCAATATTATAAGAATTAGATTTCTACAATAACAGAAACTTTGATCAATAGTTAAGAAATTCTATATATATTGAAATATCTTCATTAGTTGATTTGTCAATCTAGTGGATATGTTGAGTCCTAGTCTTCACGATTTTTTATCAACTATGTAGAAATACTCTAGCCAGATGCAATCTTAGTATTTCTAAAACTAAGATTTCTTTCAGTCCTTACTTTTGGCTTTTCGTAATTCTATCACCTGTACTCTTTTGATATTTTTTGATAGTGACTGGTCCAAAGGCATGTTAGGTTGACAAAAAACTTAGGCTCATTTATAATGGTGGTTTTCTTATGGCTAGTTCTACCATAGCTCTAATACCACTATTATATTTTAATGCAATACACAATAGGAGATAGCACTCACAAGATGCAAAAATAATATGAAAGAACGTAAATATGTAAACGTGCATAAGGTTGATAAAAAAACTTAGGCTCATTGATAATGGTGGTTTTCTTATTACTAGATCTATCGTAGCTCTGATACCACTATTATATTTTTATGTAGTATGCAATGGGATATAGAAATCACAAGATGTAGAAATAATATGAAAGAAAGTAAATCTACGAGATGACTGAAATATGTTATAAATAGAAATGATGAAATTAAATACAATGTATCTATGGAGGAAATGAACACTCCATGAATAATACTACCAGACTACATTGCACCCATATCCAATATGGGTGACTGAATCTAAGCTATGCTCTATGATGTTTTATGTGAGATGTTCCCTATTCTATGACAATGAGACCATTATATAGGAAGATAAGTTCCTTGGTCAACACTCTATCTAGTTATGCAAAGGAAAAATTGCACATGTATATCTTGCACATTGACACTTATGCATTTATTACATTGCATGAAGAAACTAATTAACTTCCTCCTAAGTAATGTAATGTACTAAGTATGTACCTTGGTAGGTACATTTACATAATCCAAATGATGTAATATAATATATTTCTAAAAAATTATAGGTTGTATGCTAAAGAAGGTAAAAAAAATCCAAGTATATTTGAACTCATGATCTCTCAAATGAAACAACTACACTGCCTTGAATAAGCCACCCAAACTATCTATACTAGTAGGAATAGGAAGAACATCCTTCTATAAGAAAAATACACCTCACCCTAATATAGTGAGGGTTTCAAACCTTTAACCTCATCCCAAGAGGAATGTTATGCTAAATAGGAGTACTATAGGTCTTATTAAAAATAAAAGCACTATGGTCTAACCATGGGATAGTAAGTTGAATCTATAAAATACCATTAGGATTTGAACTTTGGATATCTTATATGAAAAAATTAAATATCCTCCAACTATCCAACACATCCAATAATACTATCAAGGAGGGAAATACAAGTCAAAATAAATGATATGTATTTGGGACAAGAGAGGATAAATAAATATGTATTGCCTTGATAGTTCAGAGGATTTGAGCTTATGACCCCTAAATCAAATGTGATGCAGGAGCATCCACGTGGAGATTCGACAAGAGATATTGATGCAAAAACTAGAAGGCCAACCATCAGGAGTATGAAATACCTAATGAAATTTGAAGAGTATTGTCTTTCTAAGCCTATAAATTGGAAGTAGTATTTGAGGAGAAAGGGATGGCTAGAGTGTAGGAGAGTTAGACGAGAGACCAGAGAATTGGTTTCTAGGTAGGAGAGACCTGAACAAGAAGAGAGAGATGTGAGAGAAATAATTATGATGGATCCTTACATCTGAGCGCTCAATTGTAAACTAGTTTCCTTAAGGGTAGTATTTGGAATAAAATTCAATTCCTTCCATGAGTGAGTGTGATTTTTGTTAGAGCTATGTATTTGTATTACCAGTTTCTTTAATTGCAGGTGAGAAAAACATAATTAAAAATTACAGGTTAGAAGATGTCATCTAGAATTCTAAACATATGTCATCTAGGAAAGTAGGCCACCATCTTGTGGAGAATTATGTTGGGATTACTGAAGAGGTAAACACACAATCGAGAAGTGGACCTAGAGCTACCACTTTATGGAGAGCTAGAGTGGATCTGTGGTGAGTGAGAGTACCTCCAATAAAATTATCATCTTTAAATGAATAGCATCTGAGCTCATGTAAGCTGCCACCAACTACTAACTTGGATAAGATGTGAGGATACCATCTTAATTATGTAGAGGGACCATATAATGTAGAACACCTGATGAAGCTTATCGACCAGGTCAAATTTGATTGTCATAAAATATTTTTTAACTTGCAGACATAAGTTTCATTTGTCGTCCCAACTGACCATCCATATTGCTAAGAGAAATTTTTGTCCCAGTTGATCACCCATCGTACCAAACTCATCTTGGGAAAACCACCTCAGTGGAGTATACATCACCCATCTTAGAGTAAAGGAATCCATCTAGATTGAAGCACCCATCTAGATAGAAGCACCCATCTAAGAAAAAAACACCCGTCTAGACTAGAGCATCCATCTTGGTTGAAATATCCATCATCATGCTACACCCATCTAGGGCTATTAATTTTTTTTATCATCCATCTAATAAAAGGTATCCCTAATTCATCTAGAGAGGATATCACCCATATAAAGTTGGTTTTTGTCTTTGTTCCAAGAATTATCAAGCTTCAACAATCAGACCTCAAACTTACCCATCTTAGCCATTGCATCATTTAGTATTAGAGAAATATAATATTTTGGAGAGGATATGAGGAAAGATGACACAAATATGATGAAGAGGATCATGAGGCCCTCAAGCTAAAGGTATAGCTAAAATGTTGAGAATAATTATTGCTAGGTTGTATGAGATAGAGACTATCGAGAGAATATTCATTCATATTAAGGAGGTTAGTGACATAGAAGAGAAGAATATTGGACACCCACAAGTTTAATATGAAGATAAAAAGGAATAAAAAGGATGAAAATATCTTATTATGGCAATGGTATTGTTAAAACCTGCTAAGGAAGCATATGAGCCTATTCAAAGGAGGAGTTTGTTTAGGATAGTTTACAAATCAAGGTGTAAGTGGTGTAAGGTGATCATGGATAACAGAAGCACTGAAAACCTAGTAGCAATAGATATGGTAAAGAAACTTGTATTGAAGAGTATGAAGAATTCAAAACACATACAAGGTATAATGGTTGCAAAAGGGGCATTAAAGTTTGGTGATAAAATAATGTATGGTACACCTCCAAATTGGTTCTTACAAAGATGACATACTGTGTGATGTTATGCAGATAGATGTGTGTCATGTCTTGTTGGGAAGATCATGGTAGTTTGATAAAAAGGTAGTGCTGACGATAGGGATAACACCTACAATATTGATAAGGATGGCAAGAAGTGCACATTAATTCCATTTAAGGACAAAGAGAAAGAAGTGGAAAATAGTCCTAAAGTGTGCCAAGGTACAAAAAAATAATCCTTGAAGCAAAATAAGAAGGAAGCTTGTTTTTATTTCATTTTTGAACCCACTAAAAAAGGTATAGTGCAAAAGATCAATGAAATCCCATATGGGGTGAAGTATTTTTTGGGAGAATATAAAAATATTATTTCAAAATATGGGTTGCCATCGATAAGAGGCATTGGTCATCACATACATTCTAATCTCGGATCAAGCTCTAATGATAAGCTAACAACAATTCAAATTGATAAGAAAAGGATAAAGGTAAGCAAAATAAAAGCCATTGGGAAGAGGCAGATAATCTAAGTCACTAGTAGTTATGGTTTTGAGACCAAGTTTAAGGGATAAGAGCCAATGTTTAAAGAGGTTGTGGAACAAGTGGAGGAAAAGGTGGGAACATGTAAGAGGCTAGGTATGGAAAATAGGTTGATGGTCCAAGTCACCAATAGTAGTGATGACAAAGAAGACAATGCAATGACTCCTACAACACATAAGGAGAAAAAGGAAGAGATATAAAATGGTAAAGAGATAGTAGAATATGACTTTCATCAGGTCATTTTTGGTCATGACAAGGGCCATGTTGTCAGAGTTGATAGGGACAATGGTACTTCAGAGTGTGGTGAAGGACATTTTATTGATGATTGAGGTCAGATTTATGATGGAGAATTTGGATACTTTGAGAAGCACACAAGAGGTATTGGCTCCAATTTTATGAGAAGAATAGGGTACAATGATGAATGATTGGGAAGATATGGGTAAGTCATGAAAATACCCATAATACTAGAGATGAGGCCAAAGAATGAAGACCTTGGGTATGCAGGTTCGACAAGAAAAAGTGGAAGAAAATTCATAAGAATAGAGTGCAATACAAGAAATCTAGGTTCAAGAGTAGGTTGTTGCAGTCAGTATGAAAGATCTCAATATGAAACAACTAGTTAATGGAACCTACATCCTTGTGGGAATTATGGTGGACAAAATAACTCCATACATGAGTGTTGGCACCGAGAGGAAGATGCCAACAAAGTGTATGTTGATTGTGGTTGGATGGATATGTTGCAATGGGATAAGGTGAAGAGAATATTGAGTGCATTCTATGTGAGGAGGTTTGATCCTCAAAGAGAGGCCAAAAAAAGAGAACATAGTGGCCTTGTGAATATGACCAAGATAAAATAATGATAGCTTGGGAGAACATGAGCAGTATATCATGAAATATTTTTTTATCCAATGAGTTTGATGTAGGAGCATACACATGGAGATTCGGCAAGAGAAATTGACACAAAAACTAGAAGGTCAATAGTCATAAATATTAAATGCATAATGAAAGTTAAAAAATATTGTCTTTCTAAGATTCTAAATTGGAAGCAATTCAAGAGGAGAAAGGGATGGCTAGAGTGTAGAAGAGGTAGATGAGAGACCAGAGAATTGATTTCCAGGTTGGAGAGACCTGTGCAAGAATGGAGATATATGAGGGAAAGCATTCAGATAAATTCCTACATCTGAATGCTCAATTGTAATCTAGATATCTTAAGAGAAGTATTTGGAATAAAATTCAATTTCCTTCCATGAGTGAGTGTGATTTTTGTTAGAGTTGTGTATATGTTTTACCATTTGCTTTGATTGCAGGTGAGAAAAGCACAATAAAAAATTTTAGGTTAGAAGATATCATCTGGAATTCTAGGTAGATGTCATCCAGGAAAGTAGGCCACCATCTTATGGATAATTTATGTGAGGATCAACGAAGAGAGAAACACGTAGTAGAAAAGTGGACCTAGAGCTACCACATTATGGAGAGCTAGAGTGGATTTGTGGTGAATGAGAGTACCTCCAGTAAAATTATCATCTTTTAATGAATGTCATCTAAGTTCATGTAAGATGTCACCACCTGCTAAACTTGGAGAAGTTGTGAGGATGTCATCTAAATTATGTGGAGGGACCATCTGACATAGAACACTCAACAAAGCTTATTGATAAATTTTAAGTTTATTATCGTCAAAAATTTGCCAACTTGCAGATATAATTTTCACTTGCCATCCCAATTGACCATTTATCTTGCTAAGAGAACTTGTCATCCTATTTGATCACCCATTGTGCCACACTCATATTGGAAAAACTACCTTAGTGGATTATATGTCACCCATATCAGAGAAAAGGAATCCATATAGACTAAAGCACCTATTTATATAGAAGCACCCATCTAAGACAAAATAACCTATCTAGATAGAAGCACCCATCTAGACTAGAGCACCCATCTTGGCTGAAGTACCCATCATCCCATAGCACCCATCTAGGGCTATCAAAATATTTTGTCATCCATATAATAAAAGGCATCCCTCATCCATCTAGAGAGGAGATCACCTATCTAGATTTGTTTTTTGTCTTTGTTCTAAGCATTATTCAACCTTCGACAATCAGGCTCCAAAATTACCCGTTTTAGTTGTTGCTTCAAAAGGAAACTATGAAAGTTTCCTTGTTGATCAAACAATCATAAAAAAGTATATCTAAGTATAATTATAAATAAATTAAAATATAAAAAAGGATAAGGTGGGTATTCAATGCATGACCTATCCTCCAAAATACCTTTCTACATATCCTACTACTCATATATCTTGCAATGTTGACGAAAAAGATAATATTGTTAATATTTGTAGGCCTATTCCAAACTAAACAATGAGAAAATACACCTTTTCTAATGATTCTCCTGTGTTATTATGCCTTTGTATACAACACAATCTATGAAATAAAAAGTTTCACCATGGACCTCAAGGTGTACCAATTAAACCACATCTCTAATGGGAACAAATGATTTCAATACATTCATGAGCCCAATAATTATGAAAAAGAGAAACAAGGAATTCTTGTTGAAACAAATTGTGATGAATAACACGAGGTATAGAACAAGATAAAATTTATCCTAGTGAGTTGGAAGAAACAAATCCTATATAAAATACTAAGAGGTGCTTCACCTTCTTCAAGACCTTGCTCACTTCTAACAAGTGGTAAAAGCATCCAATTAAATATATAAGATGATGGACAGGTATAATGACATGGATGGATTGTCGATCAACCAAAGTGAAAATTTGGTTGATACACTAGTGCGAGTCGAGCTCCAACTCTTCCACTTCATAGATGCTTTCACACAATACTCTAGTGCCATTATGCCATGATTGTTGAGTGGACATGAAACCATGTCATAAAAACAAATACGATTCCAAGGTATCAAAATTCATGTATGAACTTCCTATTGATGCCAAATATTTACCTATTATTGTATTTTATTACCACCAAATAGAATATTACATTTTGAAAATTCAAAATTTTGAATTTTGGAGGGATATTTCCAAACACAAAAATAGGTCATTAAATTATGAAATCATAAAAAATTCTAAATTGAGACCCCAAATTTTCAAAAGGAATAAAAAAAATTGATGGTTCATCTATATCTACCATAATTTTTCTTGTACATCCCTATTGCATGATTGAGTGAAGTTGCTTCACTTTGGATCTGATAACACGTTGAATTTCATAACACTTTCCAAGAACATTCTGAAACATAGCATTCACCATAATCATATACAAAAGAGTAAAAAAATAAAATAAGAGAGCATAAAGATAAAATAAATACAAGAGATCATTGAAATAAGAATAAGGAGTGGGTTCCCTAAGCTTACTGCAGTGGTAAGGGCTTTGGACTCTCTTTGAGAGGTTCAAGGTTCAAACCCCACTTAGTATGAGGGGACTAGGACCCCTCATAAAAACCCGTGTAAACTTAAAATTTTAATCAAGTGGCATTAGCTCAACCGATTAAATTCCTCAACATTTCAAGGAGGATATCTAGGTTTGAATCTTGCCAAATGATACATGGATAATGTCCAATATTTTTTGTAATTCCACTATGCAGTGATGATGTACTATAGGTGGGGCTTGTTTCAATCCAATATAATCCATTAAAATAATGATGAGTGGGTTACCATAGGTACTCGCACAGTATCATATCACAAATTGATACAATGGATTAGTCATTGGGGGTAATTATAGTGATACCTAATCCCTAATATATCACAAATTGTAAGTAGACATAACTTGGCTTAAAAGTTGAATTATAATATATTAAATATATTGAAAATTTAATTAAGGTTAACCATATGATATTGCTTAACCGATATTTCTAAAGGTGAATAAATCAATATTGTCCATAGGCTTACATATAGAACACATAAAGGTCTATATATAATACCTATAGGCTTACATAAAAAATGCTCATAGGCTTACATTCTATATGTTTGTAGGCTTACATCAAGAGTACCCGTAGGCACTTTAACATTATCGACCTTGGCCAATAATATTATATTACTAATATTTCAATATAGAGTACTTTGTTTTCATCCTATTACTCTTGCACATTAGATATCTTGCATTTGCTATTACTTTTTTTTTTACTTTATACTACATAGTTGAGTGAATTGCTTGCACTATCCTAATCCTTCCTCTCATATCTACCAATTTGCTTGTCTTTTACCCTTATCCTTATTCCCTAAAATTTATCTATTTCTTAGCTTTGACTTGACCATCCCTATTCTTAATCTTATTTGCACCTTACTATAACTACATCCTTTTGGAGTTTCACCCTAATTTTGGTTGACCTATAAGCTTATCCACATATTAGTAAAATACAAAGATATATTCTATTTATCCTAAAATTACTCTCTTCATAGGTTAAAATATCAGTTTTAATGTTAAAATTATTTTAGAAAATATAAATAAATTTATATAACCTAATTTCAATGTATAACCTTTTCTATTTAGACAATAGATGTGCATATTCATCCATACTACACCTAACAAAAGAATATAAACTTCATTAACTCAAAGCATTAAAGATAAATAAATTTAACATACCAACAATAAATATCTAAAGCACACTTCTTCATGAACTTCAAATAAACAAAATAGAATTTTCTTTCTATGAACACACTTATTATGAACATAGATGATCATACCTTTTCACAATATCAACCCCAATTAAATTTATATTACTAAAAATAGGAATCATATAACTTCATTGCCCCATGTTTGTTGAGTTTCCATTTGCACCATAACCCTACTACCTAGATAGGATTAGTTGTTTTCAAAACAAATTATATTAAGATATGGGAAAATATGATTCTCTAACTAAGATCAATTAAGGACCTTATCTATGTTTGTAGCACTGAGGAACCTTTGTAATAGACCTAATATTATATCTATTTAGATGTATATGACTTTCAAGGCACTGCTACTCTACCAAAGGGAAAAGGAATGTGAGAAAGTAAGCAAAGTCAAAAAATAAAAGGAAAAAGGGGCAATACGCTACTTGAATGCTATGTGCTACTGGTGAATACTTCCTCTCCTTGACATAGTGAAGAGCAATCAAGATCTACCAGTTACATGTATATATGATCAAGTAGGTCCCATAGGAGAGCCAAGCTAATAAGTGAGTTAGTTCAAAAATAGATGTAGGCCCCGCACACACATACACTTAGCAAAATTGATATTCACATAAAATATCACATCCACACACACATAAAGATCCATGGGTCTGTAGGTATAGGAAAAAATAGACACACACTTTTATGTATATATAAATGCAGATAAAATTTTACATAGATTATGCCAAAAGTGGGGGTTCAAAATTGCCCACAAGCCACTTAGGAACCACAACTATTTTTACAAAGAGAAATAAAAGGAAAGCCTACGAATACATGGAATTGCAAATTTATTGATCCTTTACAAAGCTAATACTACTAATATATATAGATTTAAATGGGAGGTTTTTCCCTCCAAAACTCATGTAGAGATCTCTAGGTGGTTGTCATTTCAGATACTAAGTCATGTTCTTTTCTGATTGTTTATCCCTTTAGGATTTTCTAGATCTAAATATATGATTGTCAATTGATCCTGGCCCTTGGATGAGCAGCTACTATAAATTTTAACTACCCTTTTTAAAGTTATTCCCATCGCCTAGGTGTAGAAGGTTGATTTAATTTAATGTTTTGAATCTTTGAGCAACTTCTATCATGGATCTATGTTGTTGTTGTCCTTTCTCAGAGATACGGGATATATTTTGTAGGAAGGACAATATTCCTTAAATAATGTGTACTTTATTGATTTAACCTTTGAGGCATTGATATTTTCTTCTTCAGAAGTTTTTCTTCATCCTTAAATATCACCTATCTTAAGATCTTTGAGACATTTTACCTTCAGTTTCTTGACGAGACTTTTTGTTATCACCTTTTTATCCACAAATTAAAAACTTCTGACATTAAAACTTTTCTTGCTCATGTGTTATAGACTCTATTTTATTGGGTATTATTGATCTTGCATTTCTTCATGTGCTTATCAGATACTCAGACTTTCGCTTTCAAAAGGTGTAGTAATTTATCACTATAGTAAATAGACAAATCATCCCTCCAAAGATTGATAAATGAGGGTATTTTTTTATGGGGCTAGATAGGGGGTCCTTGGATTTTGTTGAGTAGGAGGATTACTATATATTTTTAACTCATTATTTTAAATTTAAGGTTTAATTGGAGAAGGTTATAATAATTTTTTTGAAATTATGGCTCTCAAATTGGTAGTTTAGTTGGCAAAATTAAAAGGAGTACAAAAAATTTAAATTTATGAAGACTCACAAGTGGTAATAAATTGGATGCTTGGTGTTTTTAGGATGGACAAAATGATTCTACAACAAATAAAAGAATATGTGGATCGAATTGAAGCTTTTAATTTTTAGCATATTTATAGAGAACTAAATAAGGAAGTAGATGAAATCTCAATAGAAGCATTTTAAATTGAACCAGGTACATGCTTAGTATAAGAATTCAATGACGAAAATGCAATGCATATGGTCTATATCTCTATCTAGGGGATTAATTCAATCTAGTTAAGGCAAACATAACTAAAGCAAAATTTTCAAAAAACTTAGAAGCAAATTATTTAAAGGATACTGGTTGACAAATTGGTTAGGTTTCTAAGGATAAAAATTAGCCTGAAAAAGATAGCTATTTATGATGTATAAGCAACTTGAATCTTAAGTCATTATTAAAATTTTAAAAAATATCAAAGAGACATCTAAAAAATGTAATTTCATATTTACTTAACATGAAATCATAACTTAGCTGAGAGTAATTACAATAGCGAATGTGAGCATGAGTTGGAAGTAAGTGTAGCAGTGAGTTGCAAGTGTGAGATGAAAGTAAGTGTAAGTGGTAGTAACTACAACAATGATTGCAAGTGTGAGCGTGAGCCAAAAGTAAGTGTAGCAATGAGTGTGTGTGCAAGTCAAGAGTAAGTGTAGTCAGTAGTGACTGCAATAGTGAGTGTAAGTTTAAGTGCAAGTGCAAGTTGGGACTAAGTTTAGTAGCTAGTCTGAGAATGAACTTGTTGGACATTTTGAGTCCCAAAGCTAAGAGTTGTCAGTGTTGTCAAAAGGATCTATGTAAGTAAGCACTATGTTTGTGTTTCACAAAGAGTTTCATGAGAAGCAAAGGTTTTTGATCAAATTTTCAAGAAGGGATGCATGGAATTTGGTTCCAAAAGGAGCTTCAAGGGAAGATTTGCAAAAGGTTTTTATTTAAAACCATGGATGGCATATTTGAAATGGGTTTTTCTTAAAACCCAAGTTGGGTTTTCATTTCATAGAAAAAGGTGCCCCGGTGATGGAGAAATTTAATTTTAAAGGTTTTATTTAAAACCATGGATGGCATATTTGAAATGGGTTTTTCTTAAAACCCAAGTTGGCTTTTTGTTTCATCGAAAAAGATGTCGCAGTGATGGAGATATTTAATTTTAAAGATTTAGTTTAAATTTTAATTTATTTAAAATTTCAATTTAAATTTTAAAATTAAACTTAAAAGTTTATCCACAGACATCATGAATAAAGTTTAAAAAAGGTCGATTTTTCCAAAGCAAAGGGAATGCATATAAATATGCCATTGAATTTTTTAATTCAATCATCCTTGCTCGTTGATATTTGCGCTTGGTATTTGCGAAGAAAAAGACCTCATGTTTTCATTTAAGTGACACAATGAACATTAAAGGGAGACAACAACCACTTCCCAGAACACATTGGGCAACATGGCCTAGTGGCAGATTGGATTGTGCAAAGGTGTTGGTGACAAGGAGGTTGTGCATTTGATTTTTGAAAGCATCATTTTTGGCTTTGTTCTGTTGAGGTGCCCAAGGCGCATACTTTTTTCTTGGCGTAAGAGGGTGAAGGCTAAGAAGCAGGTGGCACTTCTTTTTCACCAATGATCCCACAGATCGTGCGACAACTTGGACATAGCTAGGGCATTCGTGTTGGGGCAAGACGAGGGTTCGATTCCCCTCGAGGCAGGTATTAACGTTTTTATTAATCGTTTGTTTGGATTGCCTAAGGTGGAGTGATAAGGGGTAAAGGTGCTTCGTTATTTGATTTGTTGATTAACCTTAGGGAATAAGGTCATGGTGGCTATTTGAGTTGTGAATTATTTTTAATTATGATTTTTGAAATTGTTAGAAGTAGTAAGGGTTTTTGATAAAGTTATTTTTAGTGAGTTATTTTTAGTAAGGGTTTTCTTAAAAAAAGAACTTTGGTGGATGTTAAAATAAAGGAGTAATAAGGTGTTATTTGGATATTATTTTTGTGTTATTACTCAAGATATCTAATCCTTGTTAAGAGTTGAAAAAAAAAGTGTGTTGAGTGTGACAGATTTAGTGGACAACTCATAAGGCATCAAAAAGGTATATGTATTACTCTCCATTGATTTTATTTGGTGGTTGATTTTTGAAATATCATTGGAGTGAAAAGGATTGATTGTGGTTTCCTTTTCGAAAGTGGTTGAGTTAATGCTTCAAGGTTTTCTAGATTGTGAGTTGTGATTAAACCTTATTTGATAAGCATTGTTGTTTATACCATTGGTTGAGTGAAGTACTTTGAGTTTATGCTTCAAGGTTTTCTGGATTGTGAGTTGTGATTAAACCTTGTTTGATAAGCATTGTTGTTTAGACCATTGGTTGAGTGAAGTACTTTGAGTTTATGCTTCAAGGTTTTATGAATTGAGAGTTGTGATTAAAACCTTGTCTTATTAGCATTGTTGTTGAAGCCAGTGGGTGATGAAAAGAACTTGAACTTGAGTTAGAAAAGAACATGAGTATCATTTTTATGTAAGATTTGTTGTTGAGAATTGTTGGAAACATTCTTATTTAGTTTATTCATGCTTGGACTAGGTTTTTTGAGAAAGAGTTGTTTCTTGAAGTGATTGGTTGAGTAGAGTTGATTGAGCCTATTCAAGTGGTTGCTCAAGTTCCATGAAACAAACTATTCTATATTCTGATTGATTTGATATTGAGCCTTGAGAATAGAACATATTGAGTCTCTAACAATTCTATTTATGATTCTATGAGATTGAGTTAATATTGAGCTGAGTTGAAATTACTTTGAGTTGATATTGGGATTTGAGTATAGAACATATTGATTCTCTAAAAATTCTCTTTATGCTTCTATAATATTGAGCTGAGTTGAGATTTCTTTGACTTGAGATTAGGATTTGAGTATAGAACATATTGAGTCTCTAATAATTCTCTTTATGCTTCTATGAGATTGATTTTATATAGTGAGCCTATTGAGCATATTTGAGCAGGTTTTGAGTGAGCCTATTGAGCAGATTTGAGCAGGTTCTGAATGAGCCTATTGAGTAGATTTGAGCAGGTTATGAGTGAGCCTATTGAGCATATTTGAGAAGGTTCTAAGTGATCTTATTGAGTATATTTGAGGAGGTTCTGAGTGAACCTATTGGCAGAGCTTTGGAGGTGATAGAGTACAGAGGAAAAATTCTCAGTGGATAGAGATCTAGTAGCTAGGACAATTGAAGATAAATATGAGTGAGGAGTCTTCAAGTGGAGAGAGATCCACCAATCAGTGTAACAGAGAGATAGAGTCTTCTAGAAGATCACTAGTCGTAGCAGAAGAGGAAAGAGTTCTTTTGTGGAAGAGATCCACAAAATTGAGATTAGGGGATCAACATATCCTTTGGACAGAGGTTCATAAACATTGTAATTGGGAAGTATTTCCATGAGATTATTTGAGAAATATTTAGAAGAAATATTTTCTCCGTGGAGGTAGCCCACACTGGGTGAACCACGTTAAAATTGGTGTCTCTATTGTGTGTGATGATTTGTGCATCACTTTGGTTATTGCTATTGATATTACCATTGATTATATTGATTAATACTATTTGGGAAAGAAAAGTAAAAAGTGGTCTTATACTGTTCACCTCCCCTCTCAGTATAAGCTTGTGTTCTTCAGAACTAGGAGTAAATGTAGCAATGAGTGAGAGTGTGAGCTGGGTGTAAGTGCAATAGTGAGTGAGAGCACAAGCTGAGAGTAAGCATAGTAGTGAGTGTGATTGCAATTTGGGAGTAAGTGTAGTAACAAGTTTGAGAGTAATGTAGGAGTAAGGACAATAGAGAGTACAAACATGAGTTAAGAGTGAGTGCAACCAAAAGAAAATGTGATTAATGCAACCTAAAGTGAGTGTGAGTGAGTGCAACCAAAACTGAGTAAAAGTGTGAGCTAGATAAGTGTAGCAGCAAGTGCAAGTGCGAGTTGGGAGTTAGTGTGCATGTCAAGGTCAAATGAGATCATAGAGGGAGTGTGAACCAAGAGGAACAATCAAATATTCAGTCATGGAAAAAGAGTGATATATTCATCTAGAGTGCATCAATGCTTCAAATACTTACCATGAATGCGTGGAATATTATTTCCAAAAATTATTGAAGCTAAGGAACATTGACAAAAAGAAGATACAAGGGAAATTATGAACCAGGAGTAAGTGCAAGGTGTGAGTGAGTATAAGGAAGGAGAGAATGCAAGCCAAGGGCAAGTGTGAACCAAAAGGAAGTGTAAACTAAGAGTGAGTGCAAGACAATATTCAGTCATGGCAAAAGAGCGATAAGTTCATCTAGAGTGCATCAATGATTCAAACCCTTATCATGAATGCATGAAACATTATTTCCAAAAAATTGTTGAAGCAAAGGAATTTTGAGGAAAAGAAGAGACGCGGGTAGTTTTGAGGCAGGAGAGAGTGCAAACCAGGAGCAAGTGTAAGGTAAAAGAGAGTGCAAGCTAGGAGTAGCAATGAGTGCAAGCAAAGACGGAGTGTAAACCAAGAGGAAGTGCAAGCCAAGAGCGAGTACCATTAGCTATTATGGAAGGAAATTCATATTTGAAATCCCTAATGGGAAGTCAGATTGCCCTAGATAGAAATAAAAATGTCTTAATTGGAAGTATGGAGGCCCAAGTTGGAGATAAGCAAAAGAGAAAATAAATGGTAAATCGATCTAGGTAGAAAATGTTACACCAAAAGTAAGTATCAAGGATGAGATAATTTAGCATGATATAATGGTTATTAAAATTAGAGGGTTAATATGTAATTTCCATAGATCATGTCTAGGGTTTTTGGAGATTCAAAATTAGATCAAGTGGAAGAGGAGATTGAGTTCAAATTATTCTGTGACTTTTCTTCCTAAAGGTTTTTTCCTCACCATATTTTCTAGTTCAACAATTAGGGATAAAGTAATGGTTGGTAGCCCATGGTTTAAGGGAAGAGATGCACTTTATTTGAGACCATGGAATGAAATTTTTTCTGTTGAGATAGAAACTTTTAAGAAGCTTCCATTATGGGTTAGGATTTTTGGACTTCCATATCACCTTATAAATAAGGATATTTTGAAGAATATTGGAAATAACCTATGGGAATTCATCAAGGAAGGGCCAACAATTGAGGAGCGAAATCATTCTATATATACTTGAATATGTGTTGCTATGGATATTTTAAAAACCTTTGCAATAATCCATTAAGATTAAATATGAATCAAGGGAATGGGATCAAGTAGATTATGAAAATATTGCATTTCGTTGCCACAATTATTTTAATATTGGACATATGGCAAGAGTTTACAAAGTAAAAACTGTGAAGAAAGAGATAAAAAATTCTAGCCATGATATAAACTTCAATATGAAGCAAGGAAATCATACAATAATAGAAGTTAGATCAGATCAAGGATATTCCACTCCAAAATAAGAGGTAAATAAAGCCTATCTACAATATCATTTGGCAAGTTCAAAAGGAATTAAATATGCAAAAGAAGATGTGGAGATAAAACCTAAAACAAAGACAACAAAAGAGGTCAAGTTTATTCTAGGTAAATCATCTTTATTTTTCTCAAGTAGTATAGAATCTTCTTTAGGTAATAAAAGTGAAAGTGGTGAAGATGTTATCCCTTGCACTTTAAGGTTTCAAGAGAAACATAATATAGAAATGAGGTTGGAGAAAACTAATAACAATTTAGGGTTTTTAGGACAAAATAAGAAGGTAATTGCTATAGAAGAGCATCCTTGCACTTTAGGGTTTCCAGGGCAACATAAAGAATATTGTGCTTTTGAGGTTATTCCTTGCACTTTAGATCCTTCAAAACAAGGCAAACCTAAAGATGATAAGTCTTACTATGAGCAATGCGAGAATATTGAAGATATTTATGAAGAGGAAAGTATGGCTGAGAATGAAAAAAAAAATGAAGACCTAAGAATAAAAAACAAAGAGGAAAATAAACACAAAAGGATATTGATACGAGAAAACAAAAGCAAATATCACAAGTGTTAACAAGAAGTGGGGAACAACCCACAAATATATAAAAAAAAAAATCAAAATAATATCTTAGAATATTAGGGAATGAATAAGAACCCTAAAAAAGTATTAAGATATTGTGAGGTTGTTATAGACAAGATATATTTTGGATATAAAAGGAGTTGATTGTGGAAACTCAGTAGTTTGAGAAAGATGAAAATTATCTTTCATAGAAAGGTAAATGAAGAATATATCTTATTGAAAGAAAAAGTTGGATATGATTTAATTAACTTGCTAGAAATGTAATGAAAAGAATGTAATATTTTGTTTCCATAATAGGTGTAGCCTCCAATAAAAACCATGTATAGCTTAAAAATAAAAAACAAGTAAATATGAAATTACAACTTAAATAAAAATATATATAAAATTCATTAATCAAAAACATTAAAAATAACGTTATACCTTGGCCTCCATCTCCATTATTCATAGGCAGAAGAGTTAATTATTGAATAATTTTGTGAAGGTATATTTTTGTGTGACAACGTCGAACTCTATTAAAAACATTGGTATTTAGCAGGTAGAGTTAATTTTAGATTCTTGTGTGATTGTGCTTTAGAGTTGATCGATGTATTTTAATTTTACTAGAGAACTCATGATTTTAGCTTCGAGAGACCATTCGACTTCCACCGATGAATATTTTAAAGATTGGAAAAAAGGGAACTCTTGTGTTAATTATTAGGGTTTTACCCTAGGAGTTGAGATTTTCAAATGAACTATGCATACTATGAATATTTCAAAGTCATTGTCCTTCCATTGGTAAACATCCAAGAATTTCAAATATTTATAAAAAATAAATTAGGGCACTCATATGCTATTTTAGGATTTTTACCCCTCTTTGGAGTTTATAGAAGGTTGTGCATCTTATAGGACTTAGAGTGAAGAATTGGGACAATCATTGCCATCCGACGACAAGCCCAAATTTGTAGTGGAGAAGTACATAAAAATAGTTTTCATGGGATGTGAGGTTTATATGATGGAAAAAACTCCATTCCTCAATGATATTGAATTTCAGGTTCCCTTGAATCCTCTTAGAAACCTTGAAAATAATTCCATGAAGAAGCCTGTAAATTTAGAGAGTGATAGGAGCTTACCAGAGGGTTACATTGTTGATCCATAAATCCCTAATCTAGAAACACCTCAACCACATGCATAGTAAGGTAATCCCCTTTAATATTTTCTTACTGATTCCTTTGTTGAAGTAGCTAATGACTTGTCTGAATGTATTGATATATTTTTTTACGCGGGATACCACTTGAGGATGAATTTCTAAAATGGGTCAGGGGGGTTTGGAAATATACTAGAGGTTGGATAGTTGAGGCTATTAGAGGGTTGGAAATGGGGTACATAATAGTCTCCTTTGTGAATATTGAACATGCCAAAAAAGCCCTCCAATATGGAACTTGGGTTATCTATGGGAAAACTTGTTATCTGCAAGGTTGATCTTTGGATTTTCATCCAAAGGGTCCCTCCAGGGTAAAATACCCTTTGTAGATAGAGTTTATCTTTTTATCTCTTTCATGTCGCTCATTTCCCAATAAAATTGATGTTGTTCTTGGTAAGGTTTTGTAGTATCACCTGATGTCATAAACAATATCTAATTATAGAATGCACCCTCATATTTGTGTAGAAATAGACATATCCAAGCCATTGCCCCCTCCCTTGAACTCAATGGGCTAGGTTTCCAAGTTAGTCAACCTCTTGTCTATCTAAAATTACCTAATGCGTGCTTTTACTATAGAGAAGTTGGGTACTTGATCAAAATGTGTTCAAAAAAATTAACTAAAAAGGAACAAATGGAAGCAAGTACTAAAAAATTGTAGAAAAAATACCAACTAATGGCCCTCATATAGAAATTGTTACTAAAATTTAGCCAATAAATTCCCTATCGATGGTCCTCAACACCCCTCTATTCCTAAACAAACTTCTACTTCTCAAGTCGTTTCTCCCAAGAACCCTCTTACCTCTTCCATGGCTCAAACTAAGTACTCAGACACTCCTATTAATCCTCAAGCCCTACCAATTTTAACCATGAGTCTTGAGCTAGCTCTCATTCCTTCATCGCAACTCTTGAAAGATAGTCTTATGATATATGGGTGGAGAATGGTATGCAAGTGACAACGTTCATCAACCCCCCAATATCACTACATCCATCAGAGGAAAAAACCCTTTGTTAAAGATCTTGCTAGATCCTTATCTCAAGTGTCTCAAATTAAGGTTCATGCTCAACAAACCCATCTGGAAAATACTCAATTGTTTCCAATCAGTAAAAATATTTTCTAGGATCTAATTCATGAGGTAAATCAACCTTTAAATCACCCCTTATGAATTTAAGTCTTCTATCCTAGAATGTTAGTGGGCTCTCCCTCCCTTACCGTATGTTTCATGTTTAAAAAATTGTTGCTGAAAATCATATTTTTGTTCTTTTCCTTCAAGAACTGAATGTCACTGGTCACACTCTCACCCATTGTATGGATATAATTAGTGGTGGATATGCATATTCCTTTACTACTTCTCATGTTAATGGTAAAGGAATTTTTGCCCTTTCCATATCCAAGTCTCTTTGTTATGTTATTCTAGACCATGGTGAAGACCCTACTCATCATTGTGTGTGGGTTAGATTGGCTCTTAACTCTTAGGTTATTGTATTTTGTTCTATCTATGCTCCTAATGACCCTCCTAGTCATATAACCCTTTGGTAATGGTTATATATTTTTCTCTCTCCTGTAGAATGGATCCTTAAAGGTGATTTTAATATGATTGATAATCCTAGTGACAAAATTTGGTCTTGTAGTAGACCCCTTTCTAATTCTGAATTTGGTAGTTGGTTGTTTTATCATAATAATTTAGGTGTACATGACCCTATCTTTGGTAAAGCATCCTATAATAGATATAATTGGTTTAACTGGTCCAACTATCATCAAGGTTCTGGTAGGAAGCTTGTTTGTCTGGATAGATTTTATTTCAATAATTATTTCCTAGATAAATTCTCCATCCATAAGCAAGTTCGCACACTTTATCACACTACTTTGTCTAATCACCTTCCTATCTTGTATTCTATCAAAACTTCCTCTATATCTCTTAATTCTATATGGATTCCTTTCAAAGTAAATGTGTCCCACATTGACAATCCTTACTGTTGTTACCTTGTAGAGCATGTATGGAATATATTTCCTAGACCAAATGGTAATACTGGCTAGATTAAATGGTTATAAACATCGATTTCCAATACGATTTCATCCCTTATATGGTATAGGCACTTTGTTTCTAGGAGGAAAAAGATTCAAGAGATTCACCTTCATAAGAATATTTCTCATCTTCATTCCTTTCTTATGAATGACCCTACTAACATTGTTATTCAATGCAATCTAGCTAATATTGAAAATCAGGCTAGAGTTTATGAGTATTACTATGATAGAGGGATACATGTAAGGTCTCACCCCAATTAGATCTCCCAAGGAGACAAGGAAACTAATTTTTTTTAAAACTACCTCAGACATAAGAATATTTCAAAAAGGATCACTGAGTTGGAGGACCCTTCAGGTCATTCTCTTTTCAACTCTAAAGAGATCATGAATATTTTTGTAGCTCATTTCTCTCAAATTTTTATAGTGGATCCAAGGGATGAAATCCAATGTATCTTAATGGAATATGTGCAAGAACATATTCCCACCCTAGTAGACCCCATTATTTAGGATCAACTTGAATATCCTCTTTCTGTGAATAATCTACAAACCACTCTTTTTTCTATGAAGAATGTCAAAGCTCCTGGCTTGGATGGGCTTCTAGTGGAGTTTTATAAAAAATTTAGCACATTATTTCCTCTAATATTCATCACATTTATTTTTAAGCTCTTCATAACAGTTCCCTTGGAGATTATATCAATGCAAGGCTTATCAAGCTTATTCCTAAAGGTACTACTCATAACCAAATATTCAATTGGAGACCTATTCCTCTCCTCAATATTTTGAAGAATACAAGCTTATACTAAGAGGGGGGTGAACAGTATAAGATAAAAAATTTCTCTTTTCTTTACATGGAAATAACTTCAAATAATATCAATGTAATAATGAAACAATGCACAAATCACCATACACATAAGAGACAAATATTTTACATGGAAAAACCTCTCCGGAGAAAACCATGGTAAAATATTGCTTATAAATTTCTTCAATAAATTTCATGGGCACCAACCCACAGGAGACACCAATCCCCTATACACGTTCATGGACACCAATCCCCTATACAAGTTCATGGACACCAATTCATAGGAGACACCAATCCCCTATATAAATTTATGGACACAAATCCATAGGAGACACCAATACCCTATACAATTTCATGTACACAAATCCATAGGATACATCAATCCCCTTGCTCGAGTTTGTGGACACCAATCCACAAGAGACACTAATCCCCTTGCTCAAGTGTAGGCAACAAATCCACCTCCCAAAAGAAGAAGTGATAAGAGGATTTGCCCAAGTTTGACGATTTTGACAAGTTTTGCAAACCATACAGGTAGGAGTAAACTATACAACCTAAAGGTAAAACCGTACAAGGTGAAGATAAACTGTACAATGTATAATGAAATAAAATTAAATGTATGGGAAATGTAATTTAAGTTGTAATTATGCATGATTTTGATAATTAAGGTGTTAGACTTAGTAAAAGCCTTAATTAATGTATTCCATTATGCATGGTAGTTGTAAATAATGAATTACCTTAGGAACTACTTTGGAATGGCCTAGGAAATATTATGTAAGCCCCATTTTAAATTTTGATGGTCTGGTGATATTCTGGTTACATTTTGGTTAGTCTGGGAATGCTATGATTTTTGGCTATGAAGTGTTGTTGCATATCCGTGATTGTTGGATGATATTTTTGAACAATAATAAAGCATGAGTATAGTTCATAGTTTCTCTCACATATTGTACAATCTTGGAATGGTATAATAGTATTTGATAGTTGATCTCTATTGCGTGTACTTCTTTCTAGTTATTGTTATTTAATGCATTACTATGGAAGAATTGGATTAAACCAGTACTGGTGTGGCTCTAAGGAATGATCTATGAGGATTATGATATCAAGTAAGACATATTGAAGGCTGTTGTATGATTTCTATAGTTTGCCACTGGATATAGAACTCTCTCGATCCTGATAAAGTAACTTGCATGTTGGTCAAATTAGGATTAATTTCCATATTAAATCCTTACAAAACTTATATGAGAGATATTTTTCTAGGATAATATCTAATTTAGCACTTGTTTTTACCTTTGTTTCATAAAAATCATAAACCAAGGTGCTTTAAAATCGTACAAAAGGTAGTTACCTGATTTGGCAATTTATGCGATTGAAGGGAATTTACCCGATTTGGTAGCATTGGTAAATCGAACAATTTAGTTACAAAAAGGTGTATGATGGCTTAAAAAATAAAATTTAAAGGATTTTCTAAGTTTTAAATCATATAAGCTCCATAACTGTATGGTTTAGGATCTTACAATGGTACGATTGGGGTTTCGTACCAGTTGTTTAGTTATCACACATTGCTAGTTGTAGAGACTGTACAGTTGTATGATTTGGTCCATCGATTAGGAATAGCAAGTTGATCATTCTAAATCTTGGAAACCACATCTCCACTAGAAATACTACACCCCTATGCTAAATTTGGTGTCTTTTTCTTATCGAACTTGACATTTTTGTTAAAACGGGTCAAATTAACAAGTAAAGAATACTACAAAATTGGAGGTGAAAGATAGACACCAGTGTGTAAAGGCGTAGGAGATGAGAAGTATGAGAGAAAAGTCTAGTAAGAAGGAGCACGAGAATTTATCTAAGAGAGAATGCAAGTAACTCAAACCATAGTACACATAAAATATAAATAGAGTAAGTTTGGGCATCTAAAGAAGGAGATTTTGAGATACTACTGATAGAGACAGAAGAGGAGGTACCAAAACCACATTGTGTAGAGGAAAAAGTTGACAAAGAAGTAGTGCACAAGGAAGAAGAGTGGATGGTGACACCTAAGAAAGTGATAGAAGGGTTGCAAGGGATTGCAGAGGATGGAATTCAAGCACATAAGCAATAGGGTGTGAGGTCTCAAGAGGAAGGACCAAGACCATCTCCCTCACATCAGCAAAGGAAGTCACTAAGTGAAGATGCATGTGAGTTTGTTCAATGATTTGATGCACCTTTTCAGAGCCATAACTTGTGAACCGTACGCCCGTTTTCCTTGAAATTTAACAGGTGGTTCCGCATATATGTTCTACATCAGGCCCATCTCAGATGCATTGAACCATCCAAAAAATATATTTTCGGGACCTAAATCCTCCATCTAGTGTCCCAAAATTAGCTTTTAGAATAGGTTCCTAGGTTTTTTGGGTTTTTTTTAATGTTAGAAGTTTATTATCTTTTGTTATACCTTAATTTGAGACCTAATATTTTAAATTAAGGTTATTTATTGTAAGAGGGATTTGTGCACCGAATTTGGGCGTAATCTGACTCATTTCTATTTTTAGCAGTTTTTAGAAAAAAATATGTTTTTAGGGTTTTATTTGTTTTTCGGTTTCTATATGATGGATTGTATTATTTTGGATAAGGGGTGTGAATTCAATAATGAGAAGAATATCAATTTTTAGGTTTCTTCCATTATATTGCATTTGTGTTATGTGATTGGAGTCCATTTTGTTGGTCTCTTGTAGATGAGTTTACACAATTTGGTATCAGAGCAGGTGTGATCTTGCTAGTGAGGGGAAGATGCCACCTATAAGATATACCCAGATGAATAGGTAGATTGACAATATGAATGTAGAAATAGCATAGTTGATTGGTGTGATTGATTTCATGGGAGAGAGACATCCTAGGGCATGTGCAGATCAAGGATCTGATGATGAAAACATACCTGAGGAACGTGGATCTGAGGTCCATGCAAAATAAGAACCAGAGGGCCCAGAGTAAGAAGGGCATGATTTTAAAAATCTACTAATACAATATCTAGAGGGGTTTAAGGGGAATCAAGATAGGATCAAGATCGAGGTTCCTGAATATGCTGGTGGGTTGAAACCAGAAGAGTTGATCAATTGGATCAATAGCCTAGAAAAATATTTTGAATGGAGTAACCTTGCTGAAGAGAAGAAGTTTAAGATCACATGCACAAATTTGAAGGGACATGCATTGATTTGGTGGGATCATTTACAAACTACATGATAGAGGAAAGAAAAGTAAAATATCAGGGATTGGACAATGATGAAGAAGTTACAGGAAAAATTTATACCTGTAGACTACTCCCAAAACCTACTTTGTAGATTTCAAAATCTCTGACAGAAGGATCAAAGCATTGAGGACTATACTAATAAATTCTACAAGATATCCATTCGAGTGGAGCACAATGATACAGAGGACCAAAAGGCTTCTAGGTGTGTAAATGGCCTAAGTTTTGTTGTTCAAGATGAGATGAGCATCCATCACACTCTTACAATGGGCAATACATATCAAATGGTCCTTAAGGCAGAGGAGAAATTGAAAAGGGTTAATAGAATAGGTAAGAATGGATTCACACCCTCTTTAATTTGGGATCAAAGTGGATCTAATTTTCTCAAGGAAGAATCCATAATACTAGCTAAACAAGAAGAAGATGGGCAGAATCTGAGAGGAAGAGGATACCAACAAGGTAGAGGTTATGATGGTGGACGAAATGGGAATGATACAAGAAGGTCGTATACCTATTATGGATGTGGTTAGGAGGGGCATAAAGTATTTGAGTATCCCCAATGTGATGTCCAAGAAAGGGGTCAATGAGGACAAGGAAGAATCTGGTTGATATGGAAGAGCGGGATGAGGATGAAGTTATTGCTGATATAGGGGAAGCACTTATGATAAGGAGGATGTTGATTGTTCCTAATAACGAGAATATGCAGAGCAAAGTGAAGGAGTAGAACATAGATGGTGATGATTATGGGATGTGAACGAACATATTTTGAACAAGGTGTACATCAGGAGGGAAGGTATGTAACATTGTCATTGATGGTGGTAGCTATGAGAATATGGTGTCAAATGTCATGGTTGATAAAATGAACCTGGAATGCAAAAAGCATCCTCATACATATCGCATCTCATGGGTTAATAAGGGAATGAGGTTACAGTAGATCAAAGATGTTTAATTAAATTTTCAATTGGCAGCACTTACAATGATGAAGTGTGGTGTGATGTGATCCCTATGGATGCATGTCATATTATTTTAGGAAGACCTTGGCAGTACGACAGGGATACTAACAATAATGAAATAAATAATACCTACACATTATGGAAGGATGGTGTAAAGGTAGTTCTTGTACCTCTGAAGGAGGATGGGTTGAGTGAGAGATTTTTGACGATGAAAGAGTTTCTTGTAGAGATCAAGGATGCTAGATTTTGTTATGCCTTAACAACTAGGAAGCTAGAAACAGAGGAAGTGGTTATGCCTACAACAATAGCTAAGTTGCTAAGTGAATATAAAGATGTTACACCAGAGGAGTTACCAAATGGGCTACCATAAAAGAGGGATATCTAGCATTACATGGATTTGATTCCAGGATCAACACTCCCAAATAAGGTAGCTTATTGGTTGAACCCAATACAGAATGCACAGTTGAGTAGGCAAGTGATAGAGTTGATAAATAAGGGATTAATTAGGGAGAGTATGAGTCCATGTGTGACTTCAAAATTGCTACCCCAAATAAATATGGTGACTTGAGGATGTGTGTGGTAGTAGATCCATAAAAAATATCACAATAAAGTATCGGTATCCTATGCCAAGAGTGGATGACATGATGGATGTATTGGCTGGAGCTAAATACTTTATTAAAATTGATCTACGGAGTGGCTACTACCAGATCAGAATTAGAGAATGGGATGAATGGAAGACAACTTTTAAGATAAAATATGGTTTGTACGAGTGGATGGTGATGCCATTTGGGTTTTCTAATGCACCCAGTACATTTATGTGGTTGACAAAAAGAGTAGTGCGGGAATATAATGGTAAGTTTATGGTTGTGTATTTTGATGATATTTTGATTTATAGTAAAAGATAAGAAGACTATTTGTTACACCTGAAATTAGTGTTAGATGTGCTCAGGAAGGAGAAATTGTATGTCAACCTGAAGAAATGTAGATTTCTTCAGGACAGTTTAGTGCTTTTAGGATTTGTGATCTCAAGATATGGCATGAGGATGGATGACAAGAAAGTGAAGTCAGTTTTGGAATGACCTCTTCTATGAACTATAATAGAAGTAAGGAGATTTCATGGCCTAGCTACCTTTTACAAAAATTTCATCAGGAACTTTAATAGTATAGCTGCCCCTATAATTGAGTGCATGAAGGGAAAAAAGTTTGTATGGACTATAGCAGCAACAAAGAGTTCTGAACTCTTGAAGAAGAAGGTGTCAGAAGACCCTATTATAGTGTTACCATATTTCAGTAAGGTGTTTGAGGTTGATTGTGATGCCTCATTTGTTGGAATTGGTGGTGTCTTAAGTCAAGAGGGCCGACCTATAGCATTTTTAGTGAGAATTTGAATGACATAAGGAAGAATTATTCTACATATGATGTGGAATTTTATGCAATTGTGCAAGAATTGCAATATTGGAGGCACTACTTACTCTTAAAAGAGTTTGTGTTGTTTACTGATCATGAAGCATTGAGGTATGTCAACACTCAAAAAATTTAAATAGTAGGCATGCCAAATGGGTTTCATTTTTGCAACAATATACATTTGTCCTGAAGCACAAATCAAGTAAACAAAATAAGGCTGATGATGCATTGAGTAGGAGAGTCTTGTTGTTGACCACTATGGAGAAGAAAGTGGTAGGATTTGAGGGGATTAAATATCTGTATGAATATAATGTAGATTTTGGGAATATTGTGCAATGGTGTAAAAGTGCAGTAGAGGGTTAGTCTTGTACTATTTTTGAAGAGTATTTTTTACAAAATGGTTACTTGTTTAAGGGTAATCGATTATGCATTCCCAATTGCTCTATGAGAGAGAACATCTTGAGGGAATTACATAGTGGGGGTTTGGCTAGTCATTTTGGAGTAGCCAAAACTACCACTCTTGTAGAGGAGAAGTACTATTGGCCAAAAATGAAGAGAGACATAATAAAGTTTGTATCTAGATGTAGAGTATGTCAAATGTCTAAGAGCCATGCACAAAATACAGGGTTGTATATGCCACTGCCAGTTCCTACAGGACCATGAACCAATATGAGTATGGATTTCATGTTGGGGTTACCCAAGACATAGAGGGGTAAGGATTCAATTTTTGTTGTGGTAGATAGATTTTCAAAAATGGTGCATTTCATTACTTTCCAGAAAACTAATTATGTAACTAGGATTGCAATATTATTCTTTGATGAGATTGTGTGGTTGCATGGTGTTCCAAAGACTATTACTTCTGATCGAGATACTAAGTTCTTGAGTCACTTTTGGAGGAAGTTGTGGAAGAATTTGAACACTAGGTTGTATTTCAATAGTGCTTACCACCCATAGAATGATGGACAAACAGAGGTAGTGAACAAAAGCTTGGGAAACCTCTTAGGGTGCATAGTTGAAGAAAAATCAAAATAATAGGATTTAGCCTTGTTTGCATACAACATTTTAGTGAACAGGTCGACAGGTAAATCTCCTTTTAAAATTATTTATGGTCAAAATCCTAGAGGTGTATTATATTTGATTGAGTTACCAATTGGGGAACAAGTTAGTGATGATGCAGAAGAATTTGCTAAGCATATCCAGAAAGTGCAAAATTCAGTGAGGGAAAAATTGTAGAGTAGTAATTCTCACTACAAAGAGTCTGCTAATGCACATAGAAGGATGAAAGTGTTTGAAGATGGTGATATGGTCATGGTTCATATTAGGAAAGAAATATTTCCTAAGGGGACGTATAACAAATTGAAACTTAAGAAAATTGAGCCATGCAGGATTTTGAATAAGATCAATGGTAATGCCTATAAAGTGGAGCTACCCGATGAATTTCATATTTCACCCATTTTTAATGTTTTTGATTTATTTCAGTATCCTAGTGCTACTGAGTATGGTAAATTATAGGATATAGTAAATTGGGCACAATAGATGCCTAAAAATAAAAAATATAGAGTTGCACAGGTGCTTGATAAGAAGGTTATCACCACCAGACATAAGAGATACAACAAATACCTAGTTTAGTGGGAAGGATTACCATAGTCGGATTACACTTGGTTTTTAGAGTCAAAGCTAAAGAAATTTGATAACCAGAAGCTACAAGATTTCAATTCAGTTGAACTCATAGGAGCTGAGGTCTTTTTCACAAGACGAGAATGATGCACCTTACTAGAGCCATAACTTGTGAACCGTATGCCCGTTTGCCTTGAAATTTAATAGGTGGTTCCACATGCATGTTCTCCACCATCTATGATGTGCTTGACCCTCCAAAAAACATAATTTTGGGACCTAAATCCTCTATCTAGTGTCCCAAAATTAGCTTTTAGAATGGGTTCCTAGGTTTTTTGGGTTTTTCTAAATGTTAGGAGTTTATTATATTTTGTTATACCTTAATTTGAGACATAATATTTTAAATTGAGGTTCGTTATTTTAAGAGGAATGTGTGCACTGAATTTGGGCGCAATCCTACTCATTTCTATTTTTAACAGTTTTTAGAAAAAAAGACGTTTTTAAGGTTTCTTTGGTTTTTGATGGCTATATGATGGATTGTATTCTTTTTTAGAAAGGGTGTGAATTCAGGAATGAGAAGAATATCAATTTGCAGGTTTCTTCCATTATATTGCATTTGTGTTATGTGATTGGAGTCCATTTTTTTGGTCTCTTGTAGTTGAGTTTACATCATGATTGGTGGGACAAAATAAGATACCTCATATAGAAACTTCTAACAATGATTATAGTAAAACACCCTCAAGGAGGAATCAGACAGAGATTCAATGGGAGACCTCAAGTGATGAGGATGATTCTTTGAATATGGCTAACAGGTTAGCCAAATAGAGATGTCCACCTTTTATAGGTGAGGGTAAGGAAGACCCCAAAAGATATATTGGAACTTGTATAACCATTTGGAGAGCAAATGGTGTAGACCAACCAGATTATTGGGTAACTTTATTTCTTGCTATCTTGAGAGGATTGGTGATAGATTGGTATCTGAAGATAGAAAATACAATAGATATTCAGACTTGGAATCAAGTTAAGGAGAAATTCATTGATGAATTTTGACCTTTAAAGGATGATGGAGGCATTGTTACAAAACTTTGTATGACAAAGCAAAAGCCTAACGAAATGTAAAATCATACAATCGTAGCCTAAAGTAGTTAGTAGATAATATGCAGATGCCTTTGATAGATGTATCAGTGAAGCGGTGGTTTGTATATGGATTACTATCAAAATATAAGAAAAATATGAGGGAGCTATAAAGCATGCAAAGAATTTTGAGAGTGAATCAAAATAGATGTACACAAGAATTTTGTCTTATCCCAAGTTTAATGATTTAGATAGTGGATAAGATGACACTATACAGAGGATAGTAGCATTGTTTCATTAGGAGTTCGACAAGATCATGAAAGAGCAAAGAAGCAATCCTTACAAGAATGATATTTGGTGTATAGAATACAAGACAAAAGGTCATATAAATATGAAGTGTCTATGGAATGACTACTATAAAATCTGTAATGTGATGGGACACGAGGTGATGCTATGTTCGTATAATGCAATAGTATGTCCATAGGTCCTGAAAATCCAGGAGTAGGAAGAGAAACAAAAGACCCTAGGAAGTGGGCAACAAGCAATAAGTAGTGGTTATAAAAATAGTCGGTGAGGTGGAAGGCCAAACTATGGTAATTGATAAGTAGGATAGAGCCGTTTGTAGGACTCAAAAGGAATGTCAATCATACAATGTCACAATTGCCAAGAATGAAGGTATTTCATGAAAAATTATCCTTCACCTCAGAGACAAGAAATGTAGCAAGAAAATACTACATATATGTGTAGGTGGTGTGGTCCGAGTAACCACAAGGAAGCAAATTGCCCCAAGCAGGCGAGCTAAAGTAACCCATAGAATGTAAATTATTTAGATATTGAGGTTCCTCAAGTTAAGGAGGAAACCCATGAAGTTTTAGCCATGATAAGAAATATGGATAAAAATGATAAGTATCCAAAGCCAACAAAGAAAAAGCAGTGCTATCAAGTAGTAAAGAAAATACTATAGGATGAAGCTCAAAAATCTAAAAAAGTGAAGTTAGCAAAAGAAAAGGAACTGAAACAACCATCAAAAGGAAAGGAAATTGTGCAAAGTTTGGCAACACAATTTCTGGACACCATAGTAGAGATCAAAGTGGCTAACCTATTGGAAGTTATTCCATCATTACAGAAAGTGATGGTGGAAGAGATACGATCATATAAGGTGATGGAAGTGTAGAGTCAACTGATTTATGAAAAGAAAAAAAAATACTTTATGGATCCTACTATATTTATTATTGATGTGAGAAAGAAACCTACATTAGTGCATATGGAGATCCTAAGGCACAAATTGACACAAGTTATTATGGGTGGAGGATCCAGCATCAATGTGCTACCTAAAAGGACCTGGCTAGAATTGGGTGCTCCATATCTATGGGCACCAAGATTTCAATTATATGGTGTTGACCAGTATGGTATCGAGACAAAGGGAGTCTTGCTAGCACAACAAGTGGTGATAGTTGACCAAGAGTTTGTCTTAGATTTTGTTGTGATTACTATGTAGAAGCTTGCATACGACACTCTCTTGGGGAGAGGATGGCTATGAGTAGCCAAAGTTAATCACAACCAGGGAAAGAATTAGATCACTTTCAAGAAGGTACAACACAAATATATGATCAATCTGACTAATCAAAAGGTCATTGAGGATGTAGCTATGACCAATGAATAAAAAAATTCCTCAAGTGATTAATGATATGAACCAGATGGAGAAGGAATGTTGTAATTAGATGAATGTAGTAAATATGAAGCTAGATATGATAGTGGGCTTCTTCATTAGCAAAGGAAGGAGTACAAAAATTTTTAGCCCAACTGCCTCTGTATTGACTTAGAGGTGATCAAGAAAAAATAAAACGAAACCAAAATCAACCATGAACCTAAGAAGGAGACGAAATAGAAATGGATATTTCCAAAGATTTTTGCAGAGTATACAATAGGAAATGCAAAAATTGATGCAATATTGGTACACCCAAAGAATGTGAAGAAATTAGCAAGTGAGACAAAGAAAATCAAATATGAAGGATCTTGTATAGTGGACATCAATCTAGGGATGGAGGATGAACCTAAGATGATTCACTGTGGCAATGATTAGAACCCTGTATTGAAAGCGGTAGCTTTTAAGATATTCTTAGAATATAAACATGTATTTGTATGGACATACAAGGACTTGAAGGGATTACCACCTGAGTTATGTGTCCACAAGATTACACTAATGCCTAGAGTACAATCTGTAAGGAGGAGACCATATATAATAAACCCAAAATATGTTGCATTAGTGAATGCAGATATAGAGAAGATGTTGGAGGTAGGAATTATCTTCAAGGTTACAACCAGTGAATGGGTATCACATATAGTGATCACATTGAAGAAGGAAGTGGAAAAAATCAAAATATGTGTGGAATTTAGGAGTCTAAATGCAGTAAATATCAAGGATCCCTTCTCTATTCCCTTGATAGATTCTATTTTGGAAGAAGTCACAAGACATGAGATCTATTCATTTTTGGATGTATTTTTGGGTTACAATCAAATAAGTATAGTCGAGGAGGATAATATGAAGACCACATTTATTGTGAAGAATTGCATCTATGCATACAATCGAATGTTATTGGGGCTCTGTAATGCACCAGCTACATTTCAGTGCATCATACTATAAGTAATTGATCAGTTGGAAATAGGGAACTTCAAAGCACTTTTGGATGATTGGTCCATGATTAGAAGAACCTTATGATGTGAGTTCACTTAAAACCTTCCTTGGATTGATGGGGTATTATAAAAGGTTCATCAGGAACTATGCACATGTATCCCATCCATTAGATTCATTGATGAAGAAGAATGTTCCTTTCAGATGGATAGAGGAGCACCAAGGAGCCTTTGAGGAGTTGAAGGCCAAGCTTGTGAGTAGATCTATTTTGGTGTTCCCAAACCGGGATAAATAATTCTATCTCCATGTTGATGCTTTAAATTTTACAATCATATGTGCTTTGGTACAAGAAGGACAGTTTAGGTTGGATCAACCTATTTTATTTACTATTTGCCTATTGTCAAGGGTGGAGAGAAATTATAGTATAAAAAAAAGAGAAGATCTGGGAATGGTATATGTGATCCAAAATTTTAGGTATTACCTACTAGAGAATCCCTTTGTTTTTATGTAGATCACCTAGCCCTTTTATACTTGATAAAAAAACTGGTGATACAAGGATGGGTTAGCAAGTGGCTCATCACCCTACAAGAGTTTGTATTCTGAGTAGTAGTGAGACCTGGTAAGAAGCATGCCATTGTAGATTAGTTGTCTTGGAAACGATTAGGAGAGCCTACAAGAACACATATTCTAGATGAATTCCTTGATGCACAGATATTTTCCATCAATGTTGTTCCATCGTGGTACAAGTTTATTGACCATCACCTTTCCATAGGATAGTTTCCATAGGAAATAATGACAACCAAGAAAAAGAAAGTGATTATAAATTCAGCACTATTCCAGTTAATAGTAGAATTGTTGTATAAAATGAGAAGTGATAGTATCTTATGAAGATGTGTGATGAAGGAAGAAGTCAAAGTGATATTGAAAGAAGCTCATGAGGGCTTATCACGAGGGCACATGGGACCAGATGCAACCGCTATAAAAATATTACTAGCAGGAGTATGGTGGCCCATATTGTATAATGATGCAAAAGAGTATGTGAAAGAATACGACACTTGCTAAAGGGCAAGAAAGCTAGTAAAGAGGGACTTTATGCCATTGCATCCATCACAATCCCAAGAATTATTTGAAATATGGGGATTGAACTTTATTGGACCTTTGAAAAAATATCATAGAAGGAAGTACAAGTATATTGTATTAGTAATGGAATACTTGACAAAGTGGGTCAAAGAAAGAGCATTACCTAAAAACTTAGCTAAAAGTATAGTGAGATTCTTGCATAAGCAGGTAATTACAAGATTTGTTATTCTACTATAAATCATGAGTGATCGAGGAGGACACTTTTTCAATGAAATCATCAAGATGCTAACAACAGAATTCAGTATTTTGCACTCATTGCCTAGCCTGTACTATCCTAGAGCAAATGGGTAGGCGAAAGGAATAAATAAAGTCTTGGTATCTACTTTGTATAAAACCTATGGAATAGAAGGAGAAGATTGGGAGGAAAGGCTACCATCGGTTTTATGGGCATATAGAACAAATTTTAAATAAAAAATAGAGCATACACCTTTCCATTTGATGTATGTACAAGAGGCACTAGTGCTAGTTGAATTATTGATACCAAATTTGAGATTCATGGTGGAGCATCGCTTGGGTGATCAAGAAATTTTGGAAGGTGATTGATAGTATTGATCAAGTTAGATGAAATAAGAGTCATGGCATAATGGGTGATTGAGGTAGCTCAGAAAAGAAGGAAGTCATGGCATGACAAACACTTGAGGAAATTAGAACCCAATATGGGTGACTTGGTTCTAAAGTTTAATGGGAAGTGGGAATACAAGCCCGGTAAGTTGAAGATATTATGTCTTGGTCCTTACAAAGTGGTAGAAGTAATAAATAATTGAGCAGTCAAGTTGTAAAACTTGAACAAGATGGAGGTACCCGACACTGTAAATATCTCAAATTTGAAGCCTTACAAAGTACAATGCTTACTCATTTCTTTAGAAGAGTCTAGAGAAAATAAGAATCATCATCTCAAATTTGCAATGGGAGGAAGTTCGAATCATAATAATCAGAGTGATGCACAGGAATAACATGTTGAAAAAGTCACAACAATGGAAACACAGTAGAATCAAGAAGAACAAGTGATAGAAGAACAACAAGTAGATTTGACTGAACAAAAAGAAGCCCAAGAATCTACAGAGCAATAGTAATATCAATAGGATATTGCTAATATAGAAGAAGATATGGAGGTTGAGAGGACTATAGAACCGACTCCACCATGGTAAAGATAAACATAGAGAGAGGACTACTAGATCTTAGGGGAAGCTCTAGCCACCACATGGAAGAGGAGGAAGAGTGAAATCCTTTAGATGAGGAACCGTGGAGGTTGTAAACCAGTTATCTCTTAGAGTTACTATAGTTTGCAAATATTTAAACTAAGGAGGATGTGTAAGGAGTATAAGATAAGGTGAAACATTTCTTCTCTCAAATAGGCAATGCCATAGCTAGCATCAAATTATAGTTTTGTATTGGATGCGTGGGAGATTTGAAGTTGTGGTAAGAACAAGTATTTCTCGAGTTGGAGAAAATAATAAAATGGATGAGCAGTGAGGAGTGTACAAGGAGAATTGTAGACTTTCATGTACAACACCCATGGAAGTTACCTAGGGAAGAGGTAACAACGATGTTGGGAAGATATGACTTTCCAGACAGAGTGGGAACCAATTACAAGAAGTATTAGAGGTTGTACCTAGATAAATCTAATTACCTGACTTGTCCCATGAATATAGTAGAATTGAAGCATATGAGGGTCATTGTAGGATTAGCTATCACTTTAAGGAAGTTAAACTTCCTAAAACATTAGATAGAGTGGTTGAGCATAATATTGGAGCAGATCTATAAGCTCAAGGAAGCTTAGAATGAGGAGATAGAAGCTACTCAAAAAGAAATGATTGAAATGGAAGAATAATTACAAAAGAGTAAGGTTGCAGTAGAGGAGAAAATAAAGAAATTAGAAGAATACTGCTAAGTACAAGGGTTTATTTTGAGGCTAAAATTAGTTTTCTTGAAGAGGAGAAGCGATAGGTCTCAGAAATGGTAGAAGACAAGATTAAGGAGTTCGAAGCTCAACTCAGAGCAAAATATGAACAACTAAAATGTAGTTGGCTGAGAAAGATGAGTAACTTAAAAGATGGGCTACGAAGATAGAAGAGCGCATGGAGGATATTAAAATATATAATGAGATAGTCCTGGATAAGCAAGCGCAGTTGAGTGCTAAGGAGGATATTGTTCGTGCATTGGAGGTAAATATTTATCACCATCTGTAGACCATTACAGATAAGAATGAAGAATTACGAGCAACAACTTGAATAGAAGCACATTTGTAGGAGAATCTGAAGAAGAGTACCATTGATCATGAAAAGCTATTAAGGGAACTAAATACTGCCAAAGAGAAAGCTAATCACCATGGGTTGAAAGTAGTAGAAATGGGTAACTACACAACCAAGTTGAAGAATCAACGCATAATTCTTCAAACCCAAGTGGAAGATCTGAAAGTTGTAGTTGCAGATTATGAGGTGTAGCTGAAACAAAAATATGATTGGTGAGGACACTGAATAAAGTAAAGGAGAGGATAGATGTAGGCAACAGATCCACCTACTAGAAAAAGAAGAAGTGATAAAAGGATTTGCCCAAGTTTGACAATTTTGACAAGTTTTGTAAAATGTACATGTAGGAGTAAATCGTAAAACCTAAAGGGTAAACTATATAAGGTGAAGGAAACCATACAATGTGTAATTAAATGAAATGAAATGCATGGGAAATGTAATTTAAGTAGTAATTGCGCATAATTTTGATAATTAAGGTGTTAGAATTAGTAAAATTATTAATTAATGTATTTTGTTATGCATGGGCAGTTGTAAATAATGAATTGCCTCAGAAACCGCTTTGGAATGGCCTGGGAAACATTATATAAGGCCTCGTTTTCAATTTTGATGGTCTGGCGATATTCTTGTTACATTTTAGTTAGTTTGGGAATGCTATAAGTTTTGACTATGAAGTGTTGTTGTATATCTATGATTGTTGGATGATATTGTTGAAAAATAATAAAGCATAAGAATAGTTCATATTTTCTCTCATGTATTATATGATATTGGAATGGTAGAATAGTATTTTACAGTTCATCTCTATTACATGTACTTATTTTTTGTTGTTATTGTTATTTAATGCATTGCTATGGAAGAATTGGATTAAACCAATACTGGTGTGGATTTAAGGAATTATCTATGAGGATTATGATATAAAGGGAGACGTATTGAAGGTTGTTGTACAATTTTTGGATGTCACCATTGGATATAGAACTCTCTCAATCCTAATAAAGTAACTTGCATATTGTTTGAATTAGGATTAATTACCATATTAAATCCTTACAAAACTTAAATGAGAGAGATTGTTCCAGGATAATATCCAATTTAGCACTTGTATGTACCTTCATTTCATACAAATCGTACACTAGGGTTCTTACAAATCATATAGAAGGCACTTACTTGATTTGGTAGTTTATGTGATTGAAGGGAATTTACCCAATTTGGTAGCAATGGCAAATCGATTAGTTTAGTTACAAAATTGTGTATGGTGACTTGCAAAACCAAATATGAAGGATTAGATAAGTGTGAAATCATACAATCTCCATTACTGTATGATTTGAAATTGTACATTGGTACGATTTGGGTTTGTACAAGTTTAATTGTCATAAATTGCTAGTTGTAGAGACTGTACGATTGTATGATTTGGTCCATAGCTTGGGAATAGCAAGTTGATTTTAAACCTTGGAAATCACCTTCCCAATAGGAATACTACACCCCTATGCTACATAAAATTCATGGAATCCAATCCACAGGAGACACCAGTCCCCTCTCATAAATATAGTCCAAAAATCTGCTCACTAACACTACTCAAATCTGCTCCAAAACTTGCTCACAAACACTACTCATTTTTACTCCAAAATATTCTTACAAACACTGCTCAAATCTACTCCAAAACCTACTCATAAAACCTAATCAAATCTACTCTAAAATCTACTTATAAAACCTACTCAAATCTGCTCCAAAATCTGATCAATAATGGCATCAAGTTCTTCACCTTTTCTTCAGCTTGCTTTTCACTACTAAAATGTATTCTACCCAGAATTCGTTTATCCTTATGAACATATAGAGGATGATATTCTGGTGTTGGAAGCTTTACTTCTTCTTGTAGATGGCTGAATTGTCCTTCTTTGTCACTTGGATGCTTGGGTGAAGTTATGCACTAATATTCATACTCTATATTTGCTTTTTCTCAACCTCCAATTGACCATGCAATAGATGGAAAATGTACGAAACAAAAAGCCTCCAAAATATTCTCAACAATGGCATCAAGTTCTATTCTCAAATCTGACATATAATTTTATTTTTGCTTCTTTATTTAAATATAAAATCAAAACACTTCCATTATAACTTACTACTCCTTTAAAAATAATACATGGTAAAGCTTATTTAAGAGATAAAATAGCTCCTTATAATACCAATAATTATAATAATACCACAAAAAGAAAATATCTTACTATACCTCCATGACTGCCAACATAAAATGAACCTTCCACCTTTGAAATCTTTATTGCCACTCTTTTCAAAAATCATGCACGAGACTCGAGCTTAATCTCTCAAATCCAAAATTTACCAACGCAAAGAAAAACACCTCGAATACACTATCCAATGATAAAAATATTCTACCACCTTCAACTTGAAGTAGCACTATCAATGTTACACAATCAAATCAATGCTTGTCTTTACATGATTCTTTAGCTCCTTTCCACATGCGAATTCAAGATGAAAATACAAACAATTTCCAATCTATTTATGGCATTCACAATCTATTTTTCAATGATGTATTACAACTAATGCAAACTCTTCAATTCCAAAAATGTTCAACAAAATCTTCTTTTCAAATAACACAGCTCAGAAACAAATTTTTTTCCATAAATACCTTTTCACTTGACGATTCATTATTGAGCAAACTAATACTGCATCTGCATTCTGTTATCTGAGAACACAAAATATAACTCACCAGAGACTCATGCGAAGGCTACCAATAAATCGATTTTATTTCTCACAACTTTTCTTGGGCTTCACTTTTTTAATATTCAAATTCTATGATTGCTAGATTCACAATTTCCTCTAAGTTTTAATGTTCACTGGTTTCAAAATTTCCTTTAGGCTTCAAATTTTCTCAATGTTTGTTTACTTCAATATTTCCTTTGGCTTCAATATTTCCTCTGGCTTCAATATTTATCGCTGGCTTCACAAATTCTGCTAGCTTTAATCTATTCTCAATGGTTTACCAACTTCACAAATTTTTCTAGATTCAATCTATTCTCAATCATTCATTGGCTTCACAACAATATTGATAATATATTTTTTCTCACACTTTTTGCAATCACTTTCGACAATTGTGCACTGCCTCCTTCCATAAATCAAAATATTTTATCATGTATTGTCTCCAGGGATAGTGTGCTTCCTCTGTCTATAGATCCAAATACTTTCTCAAGTGTTGTTTCGATGATACCTTTGGCGCTCGTGCATTGACTCTACTCCGAAATTTGTGTGCTTCATCTTCTTCGACATTCATGAATTACCTCTTCTTCGGTGTTCATGCACTACCTCTACTCTAGCGTTCATGAACTACCTTTGATAGGCAACAATTTTATTCTTCATTCGTTGCAGGCTCAAGTCTCCATTCACTCTCAAACTCTTCTTATATATTGTAAGCTTAAGATTTTTGTTCGTTGCTCCATTAGTATTGTGCTTGTATATTGAAGGCATCAACCAAAAACTCTACCAAAGTAAAATTTACTCTTATATTTATATGCAAACGTTTCACTTGCTTATGGTGCCCAAGGTCGACCCACTTTTCTTTTTAATAATATTTATATTTAAATATTTTTATTTAAATATATCATATATCAAACCTTTATTACTTTAATATTTAAATATTTAATTTAAATATTAAAGAATACATCACCACCTTATATTTAAATGTACAATGGTGCTTCTGAGATCAATGACAACTCAATATTTCTAACATATTTCTTACAAGATCATAGTTAAAGCTATAGCTTTAAAAATAAAAAATGTTGCTCAAGTGATCATGCACCCTGAAAATATACTTTTCTTAAAGGTCGTTATATTTTAGATAATCTTATGATGGCTTGGGAAACTTTGCAATGGGCTATCGATTCTAATCAAGATGCCCTCTTGGTTAAGTTATATTTTGACAAAGCTTATGATAGAATCATATGGGATTTTATTCTTAGTATGCTTTCTTAGCTTGGTTTCGGTTCAAAATTTTGTAATCAAATTGGTATGCTCTTTGGTGATACTTAATGGAGCTCTTTCCCCCTCCTTCCCTCTTCATCGAACTATCAAACAAGGTTGTCCTCTTGCTCCTTTTTTGTATGTTTTAGATGTCGATGCTCTTGGTTATCTTCTTCATAAGGCTCATTCTAATGGCCTCATTTAGGTTGTTAATCTTCCTAGGGATAAGCATGCTCTTAACTATAATTTTTCTGATGATTCCCTTATTTTTCTTCAAAATACCCAACAAGAGGTGGAAACAGCTAAATATATTGTTCAATAATTTTATGATATATTTGGTTCTCGTATTAACAATTCTAAAATTGAAGTCTTCTATACCTCTTCCTCTTCCTGTGGATGCAACTCCTTAATTGAGTGGAAGATCATCCCTCATGCTATGATTGTGAGTTATTTGAGAATTCCCTTTGAGATTTAGTATCTCTCCTAAGGATATGTGGAACTGGGTTATGGAAAGACTTCAAAAAAATTTTAATGCTTGGCCAACTCGGTTTCTTTCCGTAGTAGGAAGAATTCAAGTTACGAATAAAATTATGCTAGCCTCTCATGTTTATTACTCCTCTTGTTGGATGAATCCCAAGGTAGCCTATAATAAATTAACTCAGGACATTTGTAAATTTTTATGGACTAAATAGGATGGGGAGGTGTATATGACACCCATATCTTGGAAAAATTATACTCAACCTAAGGCTTTAGGAGGTCAAGGTATCATTGATCCTCTTACCCAGAGTAAAATATTGGCTGCAAAATGGGTTGCTAGAGCCATTATTGGTGATGAAAATTGGAAACACCTATTTCATTATAAAATCTTTCTAGCTACTCAAAAATATAAATGAAAATAAATCCCTTAGGAGTATAAGGTCCTTAATGCACCTTATTTTATAGTCAAAGGATCTATTCCAGTTACCCAAAACTGGAAATCTTGGTAATTAGTTTCTCATTTATTGACTTGGAAGTATGACTCCTTGAGACATGGTCTGAGCATCAATCTAAATAGTCTTTGGTGGAATAAACTTATCCTCAATAATGATAAACCTTTAGCTTTATGCAATACTATTCATGGTCTAGCTTTTTTGAAGAAAGAAATTAATAGAATTAGAGATATATGGGATCCGAGTAGTTGCTCAATTCTTACCTAGAACCAGATCTACAATTATTGCTCCCTTCCCTCTAGGTTCAAAGAGTCTTATGGCTTAGTTGTGGCTTCCATCCCTTGTGAGATCCTTATGAAGTTGGGAATAACTATCCATAATATTTGAATGACTAGAGATGGCTTAATGGTCATAAAATCTCTTCCATTACTTCTAGTTAGTTATACAAAAAATTTCTATGTTCCCCTTCTTTAGACTCTAAGTTCAATGTCAAGTAGCAGAATAAAAAATTCAACTTCTTGGATGGCAAATTTAGCATCAAAAATTTTGAACTACTAAAAGTTTGGCTACGATTTTACACATTCTCCCTCAATGCAATTTTTGTAATGCTTTAGAAACTCTTATTCACTTGTTTTGGTTTTGTGGCATGACTAAACATATTTGGTATGTCTTCTACTCTTTTCTTTTTCCCTCTTTCACTAGATCTTGAAAGCTTTCTCTGCTTATTTTTTCTCAACTGGATTAGTGCCCCAAACTCTGGGATGTTTGTAGACTCATCTTTTTCAAGCACATTTGAAAGTGCAAATGCAAAAAGATGTTTACTGGATATGATCCTTCGTGGATATAGTTTTAGTAGACTTAACCTTTGATATTTTGTTACATGAACACATTCATTCCCAATTATATAGACCTTCTAGCACACCTTGAGATGTTATTGACAGACTTCATCAATTTTCTCATATGATTCAAGATCTTTAGAAGGTCCAACAGGAAACTAAGAAGGCAATTAACAATGATGAGTAGGTTCAGGTTTTGATTACTTTTATTTCTTCTTTAAAGACTTGGAATATCACAGAAGACATGCCCAGAATTTATCCATATAAAAGACTCTCCCACACATAAATGTTGATATCTACTGTATTGTAACAAGATATAACTATAGTCTTTTTTTTTTTTTTTGTTGATATTAACTTCTATTTTTATATATATTTAATTATGGATGCTTCATTTGTGATCCACCTCATTTTATTTTTTTAACCGTAGACAATATTAACACCAAAATATTGTAATATTTCGACTAATAAATTAATATAATCTAACTTTTAAAAAAAAAAATTTAACATACAACAATAAATATTTAAAGTACAACAATTCATAAAATCCAAACAAACAAAATAATAATAATATTTTCTTTCTATAAACAAGCTTATTATAAAGTTATACGAGCATAACTTTCAACATAATCAACCCCAATCTCTATCCATAATTCATTTTTCCTCTCACAAAGGAAAGAAAGCAAAAGCTACGACCATAAAATTAAATTAATATTCCTGAAGCTTAGGAATCATATTCATATAACTTCACTGCCCTAAGTTTGTTGAGTTGTCATATGCACCATAAGACCTACTACTTAAAGACCTACTACTTAAAATAGGATTAGTTGTTTCCAAAACAAATTATATTAAGATATGACTAAGATCAATTAGGGTCCTCCTCAATGTTTGTAGCTGAGGAACCTTCATGATAGGCCTAGTATTATATTTATTTAGATGTATTTGACTTTAAATATTTATTTGTTTAATGTATAAGGCTATGTTTAAGAAAAAAAAAATATTGATGATAATATACATTTAAAAACCATTAAAAAAACTAACCCTAAGTTTATATATATAATCAGAAGGGTTTATGTGAAACTCAATTGACAAGCCTCTAAAGTTTGATGTAATTGTGCGCACTACAGATGAGACGTGGATAAATTAATTTTATATTGAAGTGGAGTTCCGGGTAACATTTTGCTTTTAACTTTTATTGCTGGACAGCTGGGCTCCCGGCTCACATCAGACTAAAATCTGCACTGCATCGATGGTTGAGGCTTCCCTTCAATGAAATGAAAAGATCTCGGACCTCTGTTCGGCTGCATTTTGGACGTCAGACATCCTTTCTTTATTTTGGACAGGAGGAGAACTTCAAACTTTCTTTATTTTGTTCTATGTTGAATCGAGTCCACACTGGATCTCTTTACCAGAAAATAAAAGTCCTGTGCATGCAATTTGGGCTTTTCAAGGTAAAGATGAAGGCTTCCCGAGATGAGATGAAATTGGACGTCTGTTGAATTTTTGTGGATCATTTGATTATTTGAACCACATTTATGTTTGTCCCCATCTTCGACTTGCCTCCTACTTCACCTACTCGGATCTGTCGTCGCAGGTATCTTCTTGTCCTAAAACATTATGTTAGGTTTTGTACCCTAAACTACATTTTGGTATACTTTTTAGGGTTTCGAAAGTTGGATGTTTCAAGGAATTGGGTGTTCTCGGATCTGTCATCGCAGGTATCTTCTTGTCCTAAAACATTATGTTAGGTTTTGTACCCTAAACTACATTTTGGTATACTTTTTAGGGTTTTGAAAGTTGGATGTTTCAAGGAATTGGGTGTTTTAGGGAAGTGGGGTCTGAGGAATTTTATTATTTTAAGAATAATGATTTGTTGAATTTTTACTAATAATTTGATTATTTTAGCTACTTTGATGTTTATAATTATGGGGATTATGTGGCTTCAACAACTTGCCATTTTACTTCATCCACTTGACTCTATTATAGCATGTATCTTCTTGTCTTAAAAATTATGTTAAGTTTTTTTTTTTAAGTGACATTTAGGTATGTTTTTAGGAATTTGAAAGTTGTTTTTTAAAATAATTAAGTGTTTTGGGAAGTTGGTGTTTTGGAAATTTTATATTTTAAAGGTTTTAGAAAATTGTTTAGTTTGTATTTAGGTGATTTTTGTTGCTAGATATATATTTTGTTATATTTTGGTTAGAACACAATGCTTCGATTGATTTAGAACATAATATTTAGATTGATAGGTTAGAATATATTGATTTTTGTTGTTAGATATTTAATATTTTTGCTTTCTTTGATCTTTAGTGTAATGTGCTATGTGCTATCATGCACTCTTTTGATCATTGAATTGATTGGTTTCCAATACTTTTTATGTTGTCATATCTTTTGCTTGAACTAGTTTCTATTTCATCTTTTGACTGTCTCTTGATGTAGTGAGATAAATCATCTTTTGCTTCTTCTTAGCATTGTTCATTTGAAGAATACATTGTTTGTGAAAAGCTATGTGTTTATGCTTCCTTTGGTGTGCTATTTATGGTTGAACTTGTTGCATTGATTTCTCATTCTCTTTGTTGTCTTCTACATAAAAATTTTCTATGGATGGTGAGGAATCAGATTCTAAGTGTATATCTTCACTCTTAGGTGCTTGGCTCTTGATGTCCTTGGTTGCATTTGAATGGAACCAATTTTATTGATTTATCATTTATTTGGAGTTATACCAAATATTATTATGTTGTCTCAATCGTGCTTGTGCATTATACACATGTTATTCTTTTTTATTTCTTCTTCTTCTTTAACTTGATTTTTCTCAACTACGTTATTTTGTTCTACCTTTCTCCAAATTTGATTTTGCTTATTTGAATATGACCAGTCTTGTTGTTGGTTCATCTCTTATGAAGGTGATCTATTTTTAATGATTTATGCCAATGTTCCCTTATGGTGTGATCCCTTTACCATAATGTTCACACGTATTTTGTGTGTGGAAAGTATTTCTTTGAGAATCATCTCTTATTTTTATATCTTTGAAAATTATTTCTATGTTGGAAGCAGTGTAGAGATCTCATACCTCTTTTGAATGGTTGCTTCCTCATTTTATTTGTGAGTAATTGTTCTTCTTAATATGCTATATATGAGCCCTATACTTTTTGAAGTAGGTTCAGTGGATTTTCAAAGCTTAGTGTTTGCTCAGTAATATTTAATGTTACAAAAATATTATATTTTGATAGAAGTGATCTCAAAATAATTGGAACAATAGTTTCATTGGATACCTTTTATTTTGATGCTTGTAATGATGATCATTACTCTATGATTCTCCTCATGAATGATTTTAGTTTCTCTCCATATTTCATCTTCAAACAATGGAGTTAGCTCTAGAGGAATATAATTTGGTTTTGATTCTTTTCTTAAAAAACTATTTTTAGCTTCTCCCATGCATCTTTGGTTGTGGTTGCATCTTGAATGTATGCTTGGACCTCATCTTTCATATTTGGTTGTGGTTGCCTTTATTTTTGCCTTACCAAACTTTATTTGGTCTTCATTTGCTTCTTCAAAATGGGTAATGGTCTTGTCTACTACTTGCTATACTTTCTCAAACTCAAGCTGCATTTTGAGTTTGGTTTTTCAAGCAACATAAATGTTTTCCGTTAGAATTTGGGACTCTGGTATCAAGAACTTTGGTGCTCCATTGGCCATAGTAAACTTTCACAAAAATTAAATAATTTTCTTTTGGTGAATCTGCCTTGAAATTTTTTTTTTTTGACAAGTATATATAAGCATATATTCACATTTTTGTTGATATTTCAAATTGTGAGAAAATTGTCTTGCTAAACGAATAAATATTTTTCTTATATTTTCACTTGGAATTTTCTTTTTCCAAAAAATATAAATATCTCTTATTTCACTTTTAATTAAAGTGACTATTCACTTTGTAATATAAGTACCTTTTTTCTCTCCACTATAAATGTGGGATTTTGAATTTTCAAGGCCTCTTGTCTTCTTGGCCTTTGCACTTTTCAAATTGTTATCTACTTTGATTATTACCCTTCCTTTTCTTCTTATGGGCTATATCTCTTTGTAATTTTTCTCAAAACCTTTTTATAATAGAATTTTATCCTTGATATGAAGCATCTATATCAATGGTGACTCTTTTGATTAATTTACAAACACTACTTTTTGTTGTCCTAAGAACATAGGTTGACATACTTTTACTATACTATGTTTATTTGGATCTTTCTACTTCTCATTTTTAATTATTCTTTGATAGAGTTACTATGCATAAATACTTTCAATGTCCAAATAATCCCCTATGATGTCTAGGTGAGATTTGTTTGGCAACGTTTGGTGTGCATCTAGGTGACTTCCTAGTGAATTGTTTGGGTTAATATCCAAGTAAACATCTGGTTTAGCTTCTATGTGAGCATTCATATTGATGTCTAGGTGAGCATCTAGATTAACATCTAGATGAGAGGATTTGTAGACTGATATAGTGAGGGATCCTTTGATAATGGTTTGTGGTTCTAGTTATAGAATGGGTGCTTGATATGGATGTCTTGAACATGATTTCCTTCGAGTATTGCGAACAATATTAACTTCTATGTCATCCAACTTTGTGATATTCTAGATTATCTAAAATGATGCACTTATAAAAGGTCCTATCAATTGTAATAGTCCTTCATTTGTGTTCTTTTTTTGTGCTTCTTTGCTTATATACATATATCTTTGTCTTTGAAGGTGTTTATTCCATTGATGCATGGGAGCTCTATCGATAGACTATTTTGAATGCTCACTATTTTTAAAATCCTCATGGGATGTTTACAATTTTTAGTTCAAATGTTCATGAGTTTAACACTTGATTTCTCCTTCTTCATATGGTGCTTCTTGTTGTTATTTGGTGCAAGTAGAGACAAAATTTGCTAAACTTAGATGCTTTGTTTAAGTGCTCTATTTTCATGAAAGTCTATTGCACGTTCTTTGTCTATCTTTGCTCAAAACTAGTATCTTTGTCTTTATTCTTTCAAGCATGCTCTAGATAAATTTTCTCCTACTCTTCATATTGTTCATTTTTGGAATATTTATCTCTTGGGATATGATTATTTCAAAAATATATAATGTTGTTTATTTTGAGTGAAAACTCCTTACAATTTTTGGAAAGGTTTCAATAACCTTTTAATGTTTCAAATATGTTTAGAGTTGCTTGGAAGAAATTTTATCCTTCACCATTGGCTTCTCTATCCTTTGTGAGCTCTAAATACTCTTTGATTCAGTTGCTTGCAAATATCTTGCAATTATTTGTGAAGCTTCAGTGGCTTCTTTCATGTAATATTTAAGAATCTTATATGGCTTCCTTTATTGCAATTGTAAGTATGTTCTAGGATTATTTAATGGCTTTTGAAATGACAATTCTTTCTTTCATGCTAAACTTGTCCTTGTTGTTACTTGTAGGCTTATGACCTTTACTGGTATTAGAAGAGATTGCAACCCTTTTTGAAATGCTTAAAATCTTTTGCCTTTTTTGTCTTTGGTAGGGGTTTTTCACCCTAAGACCTTTGAAATCACCATGGATTTTTTTCTTCAAAAATACTTACCTCTCTTCGGAGGTTTCTTTGAAACAATATTTTATAGGGTAATTTTACCCTTGAAACTTATTTAGTCAAACAAAGTGCTTTTTTTAGGTTTCTTTGTATTGAATCTAGAGGAAGATAAAAAGGAGAGTTCTTATCCGTTCAACCTACTCCGAGACCAGATGTTAGAACTCAATGCTTTGATTCATTTACATTATATAAAAATGGGTACTTAAGTACATAGAATACCTATTTGAGGCATAACAATCTTCTAACCAAAGTTGTAACTACCTTATCCTAACCTGCATGCATATGCTTTGTTAGGGGTGGTTATAGCACTTGCCACTTCATATGAGCTATGACGTAATCACTCTTAACAATTCTAAATGGAATGATGACTATTGTATATATACTTGTCTATATATTTGTATTAAAAGCTTGATATAGATTGAATCTCTCATACCCTTACTTCAGATAAGATCCTATAGATTCTCAATCGACATAGGGGATTATAAAAGAAATAAAATATTCATGATTTAAATACCCTTTTCATGAGTAGTTGAGTTTCTTTCATGTTTATTACATTTAACAAGCTCCCATTTCTATAAGGGTCCTTTAGATTTGTATTTTCATGGATTTGATTCTTCTAGTAGTTTTGTATCCTTTCTCTAACTTGTAGTGGCTATACTTTTACATTTTATACACAGGTGTATGACCTGACGTATACAAATTTAGAGGCACACAAATTTGAATTCTATAGTTTCTATAGAGATTATGTTCATAATTACTAGAGCCAAGATGACCCCCTTAAAATTGATCATGCAAATCAATGTCTCATAGGTTTGTTAAGTATTTTTACTCCATTATAATTCCCAAATAACCCTTTTAAATTCAACATTCTACGTTATTTATGAACGGAGGTGGGATGGATTTTTACATGACCTATACAATAAAATATGTGACACAACACATCTATTATTTGTAGTAACATACAAGTTCGAAGCAGTAAGTATGCACTCAATGTTTGAAAAATTTTCAAGGAGCCTTAAACACCCCTTAGAAAAGTGTGTGTCATGTGTCCTTCCTCTTGTCCAAATTTATGAACCAATAAATGTGAGATGGCTTCCTTCCCCTATGTAATGCAAATGTTGGCTGCTTATATAATAATTGGTTACTTAATTGGTGGCCCCTCTAAATTATATTTAACCATATTGTGTACAATTATGTTTATTTGTCAAATAAATACCATATTTATTGTATTGTATGACATTCTTTCATGCGATTTTCCATATTTTTTATTAGTTTAAACTGATTCATATTTGTATTAGATAGATATTCAATTATCTAAAAACATAATTAACTAACCAAATTTTATTGTTTTTTTTATGCAAGTAGATGATGACATATTAATCCCAACCATATTGATGACATATTTTCAACATAAAATTCATTTTTCAAGTGTGTCTTTGTGACATAATGTTGAATTTGGACATTCCTATTCCTCATATTATAAAGTTGAAAACAATTGGCTTAAACATTTTTTCTAATGCAAATTTTACTTTCAATATGTAGATTATTTGGATCAATGATTTTATATTTATTATCTTTATCAATTGCACTTATACATGTTTCTTTTTATATTGAGAAAACCTTCCAAGTTGCATTTCTTGAATATATTGCAATGTATTTTAGGTGAGACCTTGCACCTCACTAATTCAATGATCCATAGTTTAAATTTTGTTCTCTAGGAATAATTTATTTTCGCTATCATAGATGATATTGCATTTTTATTAGTTGATGTTGGATTTAATTATCAGTATTAGCAATCATTATATTAATATTTAGCTAATAATTGTTATCAATATTGTTTCATTTTAAATTACTTATGTTTGCATTATTTAACTTGGCAAATTCAAAGCAAAATAAGATATGATTTTGTGAGGTGTGAATCATTTATTGGCACTATATAGGCACTTACCACCTAGGATGTGTATGCTATTGCTTATGATAGATATATAGTGTCACATGCATTCTCACAAAGGCCGCATAAAATACTATGGCTACCTCATTTTATGCAACTATAAGGGTGTAGACACCTATGGAACAACAACATGGAAGTTATTGAATTTCTTTTTAACATGTCATATAAACATTGTCCAAAAGTTGCTTTTAGATCAATATGAAAAATTAAAGTGAAACATTGGCATTAGGAGGGAAATATGTCAAAGCCACACAATACCCATAATTAACAAAAGCACTATTTCCTAAAGGTTCTAAATCCACTAAATTAATATTTTAATCTCAACTCTTAAAATACCTAAATTACAAAACCATATTAGTATACCCTAAAAGTAGTTTGGAATACGAAGTGTAAGATGATTTATCAGGACAAGAAGATATTATTATGACAAAGTTGAGTGGGTGAAGTAGGAGGGAAACCCGCATACCTTCTCATATATACCACAAAAAGCACAACATCTATATCCATCCTATAAAATGCTTAGTTGATTGAAAATTGTAAGTCTCATTGTCCTATTGATCTATTTTGGTCATTCATGGATAGTAACATAATGTCATTTCATCTCTTATTAGTCTAAGTGAAATAAATAGTGATAAGTATTGCCATAGCAAAATTATTTTGTTTCATATCCAATATTTGAATTAGTAATTGTCTTGATAGTTAGGACTCCATAAGCATATTTTGAGAAGTTATATAGAGATAATTTATAAAATCTTTCTAAGTAGTAATATGTTTCTATATCAATGTATGCTTCCAAATTCTAAAGATATGAGTGATCATGTAGATATTATAATTTTGAAGTATAATGGCTAATAGCAAGGGGATCCAAATATTAACTTTAGAACATAATGATAATACTCCTCTAATTTTCTAAATAAACTTCTTATTGCAAATTAGTGAAACCTTCCCTTCATCAAACTTGTCAATAGTTATTGGTAAATCCAAACAAAAATAAAGATTTGAGTATATCCAAGCTAAAGCTATGAGAAGCCCCAAAAAGGGTTTAAAATTTGTCTTTTCCATATTTCACAAGGAATATAAGATATTCTTTGATTACTTCTAAGAGAAATTCAATAATCCTAAAGTATTTTAGCAACCCAAAAGTCCATTTCTATTTATCAAATAAAGCAAAGTATAAAATCATAATAACAAGCCATTTTATATCTTCATGCCAAGGTTAGGTAGATAAGAATCATGGGAAAATAAATGAAAAAAACACACTTATCTATGTAAAAATATTATATATTAATAGGAAATAAAACATTAGATGGCATGAGCTTAAATGGTTAAATTCCTCAACTTTTGAGGAGACCCAAGTTGGAATCTTATTAAACTATACATACATAATTGTCAAAATATGGATTTTTAGCCAAATTTAATCACAAGTCCCAAGGATCTTAATCAATCAAAATATTAATGCATACAAATATTTGATCAATATATCATTCATGAAATAATAAAAATATTTCAATATAAAGACTCATAATAATATTGATCAAATATACAAGATATCTAATACAATTTTCAAATACAACGCATGGAGCTTTGTCTCCATAATATAATCTTATAAGTGACCTTTCAATACTTTTACTATTTATCCCCTCACATATTCAGGTGATGCATCCTTTCCTATTTATCACATATGACAAACCTCTCATGTCTCTTGATATTAAATCTTGCCATTTATTATACGACTCTTCACTTGTATACTTGCAACTACACATGACTCTTGACTAACTTACATGACACATTACACTCTCACACATTACAAACTTGCACACTTTATTACATGAAACTTGCAATTTTACACTCTACACACTTACACACTTTATTGCATGACACTCGGACTCATCCTACACATTGACACATACTTTTGGGGAAATACAAATCACACTCCCTAATTTAATTAATCACACTCTAATCTAATATCTACTAATGTACAATGGTACCATGGGGGTACTTCAGCATCTACCAAATAATGTAATATTCTCCATGATCCCCTTGTATTACATTATGTAGTTTCTGAATACTTTAGTCTTTAATCTTTGATTCTTGTTTTTGTCTTTTTTACTCTAGCTCTGGCACTACTTGAGGTTCTAGCTCTGACCTGCTAACCTATTTTTCATAGCATTTAGACTTTGTCTGTCTTCAAATTTATTTTTTTATCTCTTTTTTATCTTCTTTTGTTTCTTTGGTCTATTCTTATTTATCTTGGTCTCAATCATTTTTGTTGTCTCTCAGCGTTCTTTCCTATTTCTATGGTCTTGTTTTTTGCTACTTTTATTTTGTTACTTGAAACATTAGTGCCATTAGAAATTTTTGGATGATATTCATTTCATCCTTTTCACAATTATATTCAATTTGATCTTCAACTAGAATTCTTGATGTAAGGGCCTTAATTTCATTTTCTTCTTCAACTCCTTTTGTCTCTTGAACCTTTTGAAATTCTTGGACTAAATTGTCCTTTTGATTCTCTTCAATAATTCATAGAAAATAAAAAATGTTTCTGATAACAAACTTAATATCTCGACCAAGAAACAAATCCTTATATTCAAAAATCTTCAAATTCCCTCTTTTAAGATTTCTCCAAAAATATTTAAATTAACACCAAAACTTTTGATGCTAGCTTTCAGCCACTTTGGCTCCAATACCATTGATGGATTTTTAGCTAGATTTAATCACAAATCCTAATATCCAAGATCTTAATCAATCAAAATATTAATGCATACAAATCTTTGATCAACATGCATCAATATATCATTTAGAAAATAATAACAATATTTTATTATAGAATAATATTGATCAAATATACAAGATATTTGTTATAATTTTTAGATATAATACATGGAGCTTTGTCTCTATAATATCAAATTAAAAGGGACCATTCAATACTTTGACTATTGCTCTTCTTACATATACAAGAGATGCATCATTTCCTATTCCTCACATATGACAAACGTCTGGTCTTTCTTGACTTTATTTCTTGCCACATATTATGTGACTCTTCACTTGTATACTTGACACCTACATATGACTCTTGACTTACTTACATGACACATTGCACTCTCACATATTATATACTTGCACACTTTATTACATGACACTCACACTCTCACATTTTACACACTTGCATAGTTTATTACATGACACTTTGACTCATCCTACACATTGACACATGCTTTAGGGAAAATATAAATCACACTCCCTAATAAAATAAATTACACCCTAATCTAATAGCTACAAATGTACAATGGTACCATGGGGATACTTTAGAATCTATCAAATAATACAATATTCTTCAACATCCTCATGTATTACATTATTTGTTTTTTGAAGACTTTAATATTCAATGTTTGATTCTTGTTTTTATTTTTATGGTTTGGCTCTAGCACACACTATTTGATATTTTGGCTTTGACCTGATAACCTATTTTTCATAGTATTTAGAATTTCTTTGTCTTCAACTATCTTTCTTTGGCCCTTTCATATCTTCTTAATTTATTTCTTTGATCTGTTCTTCTTTGTATTGGTCCTCATCATACTTGTTGTCTCTCAGTGTTCTTTTGTGTTTCTATAGTCTTGTTTTTTTCTACTTTTATTTTTTTACTTGAAGCATTAGTGCCATTAGGAATTTTTGAATGATCTTCATTTTCATACTTTTCACAATTATATTCACTTTGGTATTCAACTAGAATTCTTGCTATAACGACTCCATGTTCATTTTCTTATTCAACTTCTTATGTCTCTTGAACCTCTTGAAATTTTTGGACTAAATTATCCTTTTGATTCTCTTCTCTTGATCATTGTTTTTGTTATTATTGTCCATATTGGTACGGAGGTTGATACTACCTTGGTTGAAATTTCAAAAAGGTCTATTCATTTGATTTCCTTGATTCAAAGAATTATATCTATAAATCTTTGTATTATGACATTTTTTTATTGCATGTGACAATATCTCTATTTTCATTTAGGTTGAGATTATGATGATGTTCTAGTGTTACTTGGTACATTTTCTTTTGATACCAAAGAATTATTATTCATCTCATCTTTGAATAAATTTTCCACTTCATACTCTTGAAGAACATTGACTAATTCATCAAAGGTTGTTGTATTATTTAGCACTTGAAGTGAAGTGACTAAATGTTTGTAACTTTTTGTAAGTGCTCTTAATATAACTTGGACAAGAATCTTGTCTTCTAACCTTTTCTCCCATAGTTAATAGCTTAGAATTTAAATTGATTATCCTTAAAAGAAAGAGTTCTACACACTCTCTACTATTAACCTTTAATGAATACAATTGTTATTGTAAATGTAAGATGTTTGCTTTTTTATTTTCTTCAAATATTTTACATAATTTCTCCCAAGAAACTATTGAAGTTTCTTAACTTATGTAAGGTTGAATGTATCAATTATCCCAAATGTAACTAACATAAGGGATTTTGTATCATGTTTTTTCAAATTTTTATTTTTCTCTTTCTTCTTCTAACATGTCCTTTGTTCCATTCACTATATCCCAAAATTTCTCAATAATGATAAGTGATTTCATTTTGTTTTTCTATAATGCAAAAATTGGTTCTTTCAAAAGTGATTCAGAAAGAAAATTCTTACTATTTGACATAATGGAACTCATTTAAATTTAAATTTTCAATCAATAATCAATAATTAATGATCTACTTATAATTCCTAAATTATCAATTTCAAAATTTTAATCAATTTTAAACTTTAATCAAGCAAGTTTCAAATTCAATCTTCTTATAACTCCTAAATTTAATTTTTAATTTCAATCTTTGATCAATTAAAATAATCAGATTTAATTGATTTCTTATCCCTTCAACTTTTTAATTCACCTTTAAATATTATCTTCACTCCATTTAATTAAAATTCAATATCTTATGCCCTTATGACTCCAAATTATTAAAATAGCTCTTATAATAAAATATTATAACTTAACCTTATAACTCCAAGAATTTAGGCACTAAAATATTAAGTTCTCTTACCTTTATTTGTGTTACCACTTTGAAATTATTCTATTCCACATCTTCAAATTTTGTGCTAGCTCTTTCGACATTACTCTTTGAAAAGCAAAATGCTCCTAACACCTCTACTCACCTTTAGGTTCTCTAGTCACAAAAAATAAATTATTCTAACCAAAATTGCATTGTTTCAAATGTAAATTTCACTCTCATGTGGTTCTTTTTACATTTTTAGGTGGTCCTTGCTCTCAGGAAGTCTTTTCATGCTCACAGGTAGTTCTTCGTCGCTCTTAAATAGTTCTACTTGGGTCATAGACGATTCTACTTCATAGAATGTTCTCTCCTCAAGTATTGTTTGAACATTATCATTTTTTTTTTTCTGCTTTAACTTGTAGGAACTTAAGGTTGACGTCTCCATATTGTTTCTATTATCTTCAATTTTTTTGGTTCAACTTAGGGCTTTCTCATTTCTTCTTTTGCTCTATGCATTATTTTATATATCCAGTCTTTTTAATGTGCTAGTATCTTCAAAGTTTTATCTTCTATTTCACCAATCTTGGATTCCTTAGATTAATTTTCTTTTTGTTGTGTGTACCCATCAAACTATAATATAGACATCCTCCAGCTCTTCGAGCTCATATTTTACAACTAGGTTTTATCCATTTTGCTATGTGTGTGCCCACTAGACTACCATATTGACATCCTTCCAAGATGTTTACTCTCAACAATCCTCATCAATAATTCACACAAAATAAAGCTTTCAAAAATGCTTATGATAACAACCTCAATATCTCAACCAACCTACAAATCCTTGTATTCAAAATATAGAATTTCTCTTATTCAACTCACATTCAATAATCAACAGTCTTCAAATCAATTTGAGCCTCAACTCTATTTTTCTTCTTCACTCTTTTAATATTTCTCCACAAATATTCAAATTCACACCAGAACTTTTGTTGCTAGCTTTTAGCCACTTTGGCTCTGATACCACTAATGGATTTTTAAATAGATTTAATCATATGTCCCAATATCCAATATCTTAATCAATATAAATATTAACATATACAAATATTTGATCAATATGAATCAATATATCTTTTTTTTGGTAGATAAGATACTATAGCATTAATACCGGGTTTTACAGGCTGACCCAAAATCTTTTACAACAATCAGTCGAGGGCTATTGATGAACATGTCCTTACTAAGGATCCTATATATGTAAAATCTACATGTCGCCAAAGCCATTACATCCGGTAAGGCACATAGCTTGTTATCAAAAAGAAACTTCCCATACAACATTTTGGGTATACCCCAAGAAAACACACCTGCATCATAATTACAAAAAAAGAAACAAACATAGATCCCTTCCTTGAAATAGTGGAGAAACAAAAAGTTGCATACACACATAGTAGAGTACTAAAAAAAACTCCCACAAGCTCTGTATTGATAGTTACTCTTAATAATTCTTTGGTAATTGCTTTCTTTCGTATATGACATGCTTTGGGACCACATCCCGTCTTGGCCAATCAGCCTTGGAGAAGTGAACCTGCTAGCTAGATTTATGGTGATGGCTATTTGGTGGTCCATGTGGCTCTGGTTCAAAGTCTTATATTGTCATTTCTTTCCTGCCATGTGATTATCAACCAACCTCAGATTACTAATATGACTAGGAGCCATGTTATCTGACATGTGACTGTCCCCATTAGTCTTTGTGGTATTTCCAAGCAACATCCACCAAGACTGACAACTCGGATAATTTTTATTGTGAGTCCATTTCAAAAAAGAGATGGGAATACTCATAGCATTTGAACTTATAGTGCCTTCCCTATTGGTAAATTTGACTATCATTCTTGGAATTCTTGTTGAATAAGCTCCTCTACTTCACTCGGGACACCGTGTTCCCATTTGAAAAGTCCATCACCATCGACACCCAAATTGACCAGCTTATCAACAACTTTGTTAGCTTCCCGAAAGATATGTTGGGCTTTCTTGTCCTGTCTTCCCTAAGAAAGGAACCTAGCATCTTCAACAATTGTTTTAATCCTCCAAGGAGGTATTTTCCAATTATTGAGGAGATTTATAACATGCATAGAGTCTCCTTCTACGATCAAATTTCCTTCTAAGTCTTGAGTCATTTGAAGACCTCTCCATATAGCTCTAGCTTCAGCTTCATTGTTCATCCTTGTTCCCAAATATTCAAAAAATGCAAGCATCATATTCCCATTATGATCTAGCACAATGCCTCTAGCGCCTACTCTACCAAGATTTTTGTTAGCTGCTGCATAAAAATTAAGCTTAAACCAACTCATAGGAGGTGGGGACCACTTAACATTGGCTCTAGGGTTGACTGCACTAGGAAAAGACTCATCTAACAAGGTTAAGCTTAAATATTGAGGAATCGTGGTCTCCTACAGATGAGGTTTATGACTATCAAAAGGGATAAGGTTCACATTCTCATTGGCAAAGGATAGGATCCTGGCAATGATAGTTTGATGATCATGGATAGACTCATTAAAGACTCTATGGTTCCTTTCTAACCACACCTGCAAAAGATAGTGATTGAGACAAATTTTCCACATGTATTTAAGTATTTCTTGAAATATGGTAAGGTCACTAGATGAACAAATCAAGTATGGTGGCTGGTTTAACCCAAAAAATATTGAAGGCCTGAAAAACCCCACTTAGGACAGTCAAGGAAAAAGCGCACTCAAAGAAAAATATGATAAATAGTCTCCCAATTAGCCCTGCATAGATAACAACGACCAGTGATACAAATACCTTTATGCATCATATTATCAATGGTTAGAATTATTCCTTGGATAACCAACCATGAAAAGACTACAATTTTTGGAATTAAATTTTTTATCCAAACTAAGTCCTTTTGGAGGACAAAATCCTTGTCATCAAGCAGAAGCTTGTAAGCTGATTTAACAGTGAACAACCTATTTTTCGTAGGATCCCCTTGGGTCTCTCGAGAATGTTACAAAGATTATTTGATTTCGCATGAAATCCCTGAATCCTTATTTGTTTCCACTTCATTCTGCCTCTTTCCTCAACCATATAATCAGAGACTTTTCTGCCAATGAGTTCTTCTATGATATCTTTGATTTGTGCTAAGTTAGGATATTGTGTCAGTGGTTCATCCATAGCCCACCTATCATTACAACAATTTATCCTCTCACCATTGCCTAAAACTCATCTTAAACATTTTTTGATGATTTCCATACATTTGAGAATTGCTTTCCAAAAAGCAGAACCTCTGATTGGAATTGAGTCACTTAGAAATTCCATATTTTGAAGATACTTTCGTTTGATGATAGCTTTCCATTCATTTTCTTCACCAGAAATAAGGCACCATGCATACTTAGCTAGTAAATCTAAATTCATATAAGCAATTCTCCTCAGATTTAAGCCCCCATTTTCCCTAGGTCTACACACTTTGGTCCATCCTACAAGGTGTATCCTTTTTTTCTCCTCTGATCTAGTCCATACAAATTCTTTTTGGAGTTTCTCAATTTTTTGGAAAACCTTCATAGGGGCTTTGAAAACAGAGAGGAAATATACTGGAATGCTCTGAAGAGAGGCCTTAGTGAGGGTCAGCTTTCCTGCTTGAGATAGAAGATGAAATTTCCATCCAACAAGTTTTTTTTGAATTCTTTCAATAACCCTATCCCACATTGACTCTCTTGGAGAACCAATGAAAATAGGGAGACCAAGATACGAAGTGGGGAGGTTTGCTATATCACACCCTAGAATTTATGCAATCCTTACTTCCTACTGAATGGGGGTGTTCAAGAAATATAACTTACTTTTACTGAAATTAATTTTCTGACCAACAACATCCTCGTAGAGTTGCAGGATGTATTTAATTGTTTTGGCCTCAACCACCGATGCCTTAGTCAATAGAAGGGTATCATCAACAAATTATTGGTGAGAAACAACCCTAGTGAGAGATGTTGCCTTGATTCTTGATATTAGCCTTGAACTGCAAGAATTTTTTATGGTTCTGCCTAAAGCTTCTACCACAATGATGAATAACATGGGGCTGATAGGGTCCCCCTGCCAAATTCCTCTACGACTTTGAAAGTAACCAGCAGTTGTTCCATTAACTAGAATCAAGAACCATGCTTTATAAATGCATTCTTTGATCAAATTAACCCATTGGTGGTGAAAATAAAACTTAAGGAGGACAACAATCAAAAAGTCCCAATTTAGCTTGTCAAATTCTTTGTTCATATCAAGCTTGAGGGTAAAAAAATACCTGTTAGTATTATGAGCAGAGTGCAGAGCTTCATGAACTATGATAACTCCATACAAGATTTAACTGCCCTAGACAGAGCTTCCCTGGTACAAATCTATGATGCGGGGAAAAAAATCTCTCATTCTATTTGCAATGGCTTTAGTTAGGATCTTGTAAGAAACATTGCATAGACTAATTGGCCTGAAGTCAGCCATAGATTCAAGGTTTTGATTCTTAGAAATTAGAGAAATAAAAGTAAAGTTGAGACCTTTCAGGATATGATTGCTTGCTTGGAATTATTTGAGAGCAAAAATTATATCCTCACTTACAATGTCCCAAAAATCTTGATAGAAATGAGGGGGAAAGCCATCGGGTCCCGGGGCTTTGTCTAGCTCCATGCTAAACAAGGCTTCCTTAATTTCCTCATCAAAAAAGGGAGCTAGAAGCTTAAGGTTTATATCCTAATTTATTATTCTAGGAATAGATTGCAAGAGAATATCTTTGGCCTCCTCATTGCACTGTGATTCCTGACCAAGGATAGAATTGAAACAAGTTACTGTCTCCTTTCTGATTTTTGTTAAGTCCTGAGTAATAGAACCATCTACTTTTTAAAAAAAAATTATCTTGTTATTGCTTATGTTTCTAAGTGTGGTGATGTGAAAAAACTTGGAATTTGAATCTCCATATTTCAACCAAAGAGCCCTTGATTTTTGCCTCCAATAGATTTCCTCATAGGCCAAAATGTTATGAAACTCTACTAGTTTTATCCGTTCCTCCTGCCTAGTAGTTTCATCAGCATCACCATGTTGAATCCTCTGATCAATTATCTTCAAAATTTCAACAATTTTTTTTTTTTTTAAAGAGGTTCCCAAAGACCTCTTTGTTCCAAGTTCGAATCTTTTCCTTAACAAACTTTAATTTTCTAGCAAGTTTAAAAGTTGCACTACCCTTGACAGGCTGCTGCCACCACTGAATTAAGTTATCTCTGAAACTGGAATGTTTGATCCACATATATTGAAATCTAAAAGGTTTCTTGAAGGACAAAGAGTTAGGGATCTCCAACAAAATGGGATTATGATCAGAGGCAATTTTAGAAAGGTCTTGCAGGGTAGAATCACCGAACAGATTTGTAGCCTCCTTTGATAGAAAAAACTTGTCAAGCCTTTCTTGAATGAGATGACACCCTATTTGCTGATTTCTCCAGGTATAATTTGCTCCTCTAAGTTTTACATCCATCAACATGTTGGAGTTCACAAAGTCATTAAACTCATCCATGCTCCTGATAGGTGGTCCATTTCCACCCATTTTATCTGAAGGGTAAAGAGGAGTGTTAAAATCCCTAGCTAGAATCCAAGGGACATTATGGAAGATTTCACTCAGATTTCCTAAGTACTCCCACAGTAGAGCTCTCCCTTTAATTGAAGTTGGGGTATAAATATTTGAAAGGATCCATGACCTGTTGTTGTTTATTTCCTTAAATAAAACACTAAGAACCTTGTCATATTTCTGAATAATGGTGCCTTCTACTATCTAGGGATCCCATAAAGTCATAAGGCCTCCAGATGCTCCTCTGGATGATTTGCAAACCATATCCCCTTGATTCTAGAATTTTTTTGCTACTTTTTTTACTGAACCTCATCAGTTTTTGTTTCTTGCAACATGATAATAGTTGGATTCACTTGATTTCTTATTGCACTGACTTCCCTGTGTTTGGGCAAGCCATTAAGCCCTCTCACATTCTATGAGAGGAACTTCATTTAGATTTTTTGGGATTTCTTCCTCTCCCCCTCCCTTGAGGGGGTTTTCCTAATTTGTTGTCTTCAGAACCTGGAATAACCTGTTGAAACAAGGTTCTCTATTTTCCATTGGCAATTTCATTATCAGTTTTAATTTTTTGATGCTCAACATTTGATATTCTCCATTTTCTTTTTGACTACCAAAATCTATAGGAGACTTCATAGTTCTCCTGGTTTGTTTAGGATTAAACTAGGGGAGGCAATTTGTTGCAGAACCGGACTACCATATTCCTCAGTCTGAAAAGTTTCACATATCTCCACCCCTACATCCAAATATTCTCTTTTTTTTATTGTATTTCCTTGGTCTGTGGGACGACCCCTTAGTAGGATTCACCTTGATTCTAGTAATGATGTTAGGAAGATGATATTTTTTATTTTCCAATGCCTCAACTTTCTTCCTAAGTTCTTCAAAGATTAGGGTTTGGCTTTGGGATGCCCACTGGGCTTGAAGTATTTTTAGCATTGGGATTTAAGGATCCTAATTTGGATGGGGATTCTAGAGATCGGGCATTAGGGTTTGGCTTTGTGATACCCACGGGGCTTACAGTAATTTCAGCATTATGGTTTGAGGATCCTAACTTGGATGGGGATTCTTGAGAGTCAGAAAGGTTAGCCTGAAGGTTCTGAGATTCCATGTCTTTCAATAATCCTCCTACTCCCATATTGGATAGAATTGAAAATTTATTTTAAACTAGAGGATTGGAACTTATCTGAGTATTTTGGTTGCCAATAACCTATTATTTTCCTTTGTCTTGTTGGGACCCTACACCCTCTCTTTTCTTTTTTTGGTAGACATAGTTTGCCTGATTGAAATCGACTCTGCCAGGGAAACTCCTCAAATTTCCTCTATGTAGAATTCCTTGCTTCTGCTTTTCTCTATTCATTGCTCGGTTAGGGCACTTATTGCATAGATGTCCTTGATTTTTACATTCTGCATAGAATATCGATTTGTTCTCGTATTATACCAATTGTTTTCAATAGTATTCTCCATACTCTAGCTCCACAAACCTTGGCAATTCATTATCCAAATTAGCATTTATGCAGATTTGTGCATGAGTCATCCTTGTCCTTTCCAAGGTCGCATGGTTAATGGATATCAGGTCCCCTACAGTTTTGGCTATGCCCTAAAGCCAATATTCATTGAAGAATTGGGCAGGTAGACTCGAGAGACGAACCCAAATAGGGGCAATGTTAATATTTTGCTTTTTAGGGTCAAAATATTCACCCCATCATTTGAGAAAAAGGCTCCTTTTGCCCAAAAACCAAGGACCTCCTGTTAAAATGTAGTTAGCATCCTCCATATTGTTAAAATGGATAATGAATCAATATATCATTCATGAAATAATAATATTATTTTAATATAGAAACCCACAATAATACTGATCATATATACAATATCTATGTTACAATTTTTAGATGCAATACATGGAGCTCTATCTCCCTAATATAGCCTTACAAATGATCTTTCAGTACTTTGACTATTGCTCTCCTTACATACCTGGGATATGCATCCTTTCCTATACCTTACATCAGACAAACCTCTCATGTCTCTTGACTTTATATCTTGTCACCTATTATGTGACTCTTCACTCGTGTACTTGAAACCTACACATGATTCTTGACTTACATACATGACACATTGCACTCCCTCACATATTACACAGTTGTAAACTTTATTACATGACACTTGCACACTCTCAAACTCTACACACTTGCACACTTTATTACATGACACTTGGAATCATATTACACATTGATACATACTTTAGGAAAAATTCAAATCACAATCCCTAATCTAATAACTCACACCCTAATCTAATATCTACAAATGTACAATGGTACCATTGGGGTAGTTTAGCATCTATCAAATAATGTGATATTCTTCAACATCCCCCTGTATTACATTATTTGGTTTTTGAATACTTTAGTCTTCAATATTTGATTCTTGTCTTTGTTTTTATGCTCTAGCTCTAGCATTGCTTGAGATTCTGGGTTTGACTTGCTAACCTATATTTCGTAGTATATTTTAGACTTTCATTATCTTCAATTCAACTATATTTCTTTTGCTTTTTTTGATTTTATTCTTTTGTTTCTTTGCTCCATTCTTCTTTGCCTTAGTCTTGATCATGTTTTGTTGTCTCTCAGTGTTCTTTCTTGTTTATATAGTCTTGTTTTTTGCTACTTTTATTTTATTACTTGAAACATTAGTGTCATTAGGAATTTTTGGATGATCTTCATTTTCATCCTTTCACAATTATATTCAATTTGATCTTCAACTAAAATTCGTGTTGTAAATGCTCTAATTTCATTTTCTTCTTTAGCTTCTTCTGTCTCTTGAATATCTTGAACTTCTTGGACTAAATTATCCTTTTGATTCTCTTCTATTAATCATTATTGTTATTATTATCCATATTTGTATGGAGGCTAATATTATCTTGGGTAATTTTTTTTAAAAATACCTATTCACTTTATTTCCTTGATTCAAAGAATTGTATCCACAAATATTTGTATTATGACCTTTTTTTATTGCATATGTGACAATATCTCTATTTCCATTTAGACTAATATTGTGATGATGTTGATGTTAGCATTCCATCCTCAAGTTATTTTGTAATTCTCATTGCTTATGTAATGACCCACTTCTAATGTGGGGGATCTCATCTATAATATTATATTATAATATTTTGTAATGTATGTGACAAGTTAGGCTCCTATCCAAGTGGGTCATTTTATATAATAGTTATCAAGATTGTAACCAATGTTTGGTAGAAGATTTTAGCTTGAGTGGCATTTTACATGTAAGCCAACTCTTGAGCTTAGGGTTAGGGTTCCATGAAGTCTTTCTTTAAAAGCTATGAATCCATGTACAAATGTATCTTTTTACAAGTTAATGAAATATTGAAGGAGTTTGCCCCCTCAAAGAGGCCTGCGATTCTGAGTTATTTGTGATATTGTTTCAATATTGCAATTACTTTCTATATAGTGTTATTCTGTTATTTGATGTATTTCAGTTATTTATTAGTATTTTGTATGAGTGAGTTTTATTTTAATAGTAGGTTTCTAACAAGTGTTATCAGAGCACTTTATAGGGCCATGTTCTACTACGATTGCAATAATTCTTGCTCAACCATTTTTGTCTATTAGCTATAATTTTTCTGTGTTTTTTATTTTTTTTCTTTTATTTAAAAAAAAAAAAATCAACAAAAACCAGATTAAGCCAAAAAATACAATCTTTTTTAGTAGTTGAGTAGGCTAGAAATCATGTGTTAGGGGTTTTAAAATATCGTGAAGGAGCTATCGTCAAGGTTATGCACAATGGTGAATATTCATAAATTAGGTGAATATTAGGATTTCCAAAATTTGAAACTAGTGAATATGAGGACCCTCTATGTTGGCCCATTCACCTAAATTTTTAAGTTTCAATTTTTTCTTAGGGTCAATTTGCCACAATATATATCTAAACATAGGCATATTTGTACTCGTTGGAAATATCTTTTCAATCTTGATATAATGGTAGTATTTTTATGAAGTTATATGATGATTTAATAAGAAAACATATACCCCAAAGATGACCTTACTTTTTAGGACTTCAAATGCCCCAAATTTTTGTGTGAAGATGATTTATTTGATTTGCTTAGGATTCACCTTGATATCGATTAGGGCTCACCATTTTTTTACAAGTACATTTGGAGTCCAACCCCTTATGCATAACCATGGCTATCATTATTGGTTGAGCTAGATAGCCCATAAAGTGTCTGGTGAAGTGAGGGATGATTAGGCTCCAATACCTAGGCCTCAAAAAATACTCATGCATGAAATTAATCTCCTACACATCTTCGGGTGTATCAGGAGACCACTTTAGTCTTAAACAATATTTTATCTAGTAGGAAGCTTTTTGACCTTGTATCATCCATAGTCCATGAGAAACAACATCTTGAACGATTACCCTCTCGTACTATTAGACAGATAGATAGTGTGCTCAAGGTTATTTGTGGAATACTCCTTGGGTAGTGGCTTGAAATATTGGTCCAACCATTATTGTTCATCATTACAGTATAACAGAAGGCCTATGAGTGTTACATACTCCTATACCTAGCATACCCTAGTTCTATTAAAAACTTTAACTTACAAAAACAACATCTCATTGTTCTATTGAACCTGCATTCATGGACCCCAAAAAATTGAGCATATAGAGAAGGACTTCCCTATCACATAAGAATAAAATTGCATGCACTAAATAGTCAGGATAGATTTTGCAAGTATCTATCATAGTTTGAAATATTATAGTACCATCCAGGTCAGTGGTAGTAACAGTCGAGTCAATGATAATCATAGTTAGGTCAATGATAGGTAATATTTGGGTCAGTGATAGTAACATTCATCTATAAAAATAAAAAATTATAGGTGATTAGGATAAAAAAAAAACTATTAGTGTCAGTAATTACACAGTATAAAGAATCCTAGGATTAGTGATGTGAATAGTGTTAGTAACTGCAGTACATGTGATAGGAACAGAGACATGATGGTGACAAGATGGTTAGTCGATAAAACATACAAGTCAAAGATAGTTGATCTATTATCCAACTTTTGAACTGTATCTTCGAATAAAAAACCAACCACGCTAGTAGACTTGTCAAAATAGAGGATTAAAAAAAAAATTACGATGCCCAAAATACGTGTTCTGGGAGATAGCTCATTGTGAAAATCTTTTCAAGTTGAACATTTTGATATAAAACACCCAATCACTTTTTTAGAATCCTTACTAAAAATAGCAACTCCTAAAACCACACTTCTATTTTTAGTAGTTCAGTAAAAGAGGTTCAATACTATCCAAAATGGTTTTTGGTACTCATGGACATCAAAAAGAGATAGATCAAACACCTCATTGTTGTAAACCCTAAAAATCACCATTGATAACATGCAAATAGCAAATAAAGCCATGTTGATAGAGCTTAAAATTTTTAGATATGATTACGATACCTCTAGAATTTGCCTAGAAGAACAACTTGCAAATGTTGAGTCCAAATTGCAAGGTGGTCCAATAAAGTTTGAGTTTCGTATTGACTAATCACATTCTGATAGATGTAAAGGAAGGGCAATAGATGACTCTCACCCTTGCTATGATTGTGGTTCTACCTTTAATATGCCTAAATTAGTCTTTCTTAAGTTCAATGGGAAGGATGTGGATGGATGGTTATGTCATGTTGCTCAATTTTTTAAACTCCACGAGGTCCCTATATATTACCGAGTTCAAATGACTTCCTTCAACTTGGAATCTGAAGCTTTATAGTGGTACTAATGTTTGTAGAACACTAACCTTGATCTTTCTTGGGAAGACATTGAGTCTCAATTACTCACTCATTTTAGTCCTAGTGAGTATGATTATTTTACAGGAGCATTGAAAAGTTGAAACAAACTTCAATAGTTCAAGATTGAATACAATTTGAGAAATTGTCCAACAAAACTAAGGGATTGAATGAAAGGTTCCTTATGAGTTGTTTCATTAGTAGTTTAAGGGAATTTCTACAAGCTGAGGTCACGATGTTTAAACCACAATCCATGATGCAATCTATCAAGTTGGTTTTTTTGGCCAAATCCAAATTTTTAGCTCAGATTTGGATATCTAAATTTCCATAGGTTCAACCCTCCTTCCCTCCTAGATTCCAAAATTAGAATGAATAGAAAACTATTGCACCCAAAATTTTGACTACCGTAGAAATGGATGCGCAACGCACCCAAGGGTTGTGCTACAATTATGATGAAAAGTTTACTCACGGGTATAGGTGCACCCAAAAGTTATTCCTCATAGATTTTGATGATCCCGACACCAGCAAATATAGTGATGATGACACAGAACCAGTAGAGGAACCACCTCAATTGGAGGAAGAAAGCCAAGAAGAACCATAGGCTAAATTTTGTGTTCATGCTCTTGCTAGCATTACTATAGATACCAAAATCTAGTCACTCACAACACTATATTTGTCACCCCACATCAAATCTTGCATAATAAATTTATATGCATAATTTTAGACCTAGGAATATAAATCTTACACCATTATCTTATTTTCCAAACATTAAATTTGAAAAATTAGCCTAGGATGCCCTGCCTACCCACTAGACATGTGTCCTAGCCACATCAACCCAACATATTTACCACCTCTCATGCACCCTTGTCCCATTTTTACCTTCACATGGGGAAAAATCCCACACATCACCCCAGTTAAGTGAGACACACTAGGTGACTCACTATAACTACCCCCTCCATTTATCATCCTAGGATTGTCACTTAGCAGTCTAGGCTTGCCACCTCTCATTCCCTCCAAAACCCTAAGGAGCCTATAAAGGAACCTTCACCCCACCAAATTAAATAAGCTAAACATTGACACCACTAGGCTACAAAAATAGAATCAAACTCCTACATGTATCCCAAGGAGAAGCTATATTTCAAGCTCAAAGGTCTTGTTTTGAGGTATTCTTTCATTCAACTCAAACCACTCATCTGCGATTTCATAGTCATAAATGCACGTCTACAATTTAACTATCGTGCATCTATGGTTTTCATTCCATAACCACACATTCATGATTTTATAGATCTGAGAGCCCGACGTAGATCCAAGACATGAAAATGATCAGTAAGGTTATATGCAGCAAGGCTTATGTTTTTATTTTTTTATGTTTCCTATGCTATATGATTATCTGGTTAGGGTTTTATAGCATCATATTTATATTGTGATTTATAGGTGCTACTAATATCTTTGTTGGTTTTCATGTGTGCAGGTGATAGGTATTTTGCAGGAGCTGTTGGAGCTAGAGTGGTCCTATGTTGGATACCAAAGCCCACTCACCCTTTTGAAGTTGTAGCCGGAGAGTGAAGAGCACTGTATTTTGTTGAAGATCTAGAAGACCCCCCATTATTTATTGAAAGCATTCTGCTAATACAGATAAGAGCATTGTAACATTACCCCAGACACACCTGGGGTAATTCAAAAATTTATTTTGTAATCATTGTATCAAAAATCAATACAAAAGAAATAATTTTTGGTAATCAGTATTTCGTGTTATTTGATGCTTAGTTATTTTGCTATAATTACTACTCACCAAGCCATTAAAGTTATGGGTTATTTCAAAGGCCTACGTCTTACCATCCTAATTGATTCTAGAAGTACACAACTTTATTGATCCCCGCATTGCCAAGCAGGCAAATTGTTACATACATACATATAATTCCTTTGAGGTTATGGTAGCTAATGGTGGAACCTTACCTTGCAAAGGTAAATGTGTAATGTTAAGGTAAAAATTAGGGACTATGAGTTCAAACAAGATATGTTTGCGCTTCAACTAGGGGGATGTGACATCGTGTTGGGAGATCAATGGTTGGGTACATTAGGAACCATATCATGGAACTTTGTCAAGCTTTGGATGCAATTTTCACAAAATGGATAGTCCCACACTCTCCATGGCTCAAAATCAGGGCCTTCATAGATTATTAGTTCAAGCCAAGGGGAGAAGTTAAAAAAATTATATCGAGGTGTCATAGCTCAGATATTTGTGATCCAACCTCACCCTTTTGAGGAGGATTCTGTTCCTGCATATTTATAACTTATTTTGGCCAAGCATAGTTCTATTTTTGTTGAACCATTAGAATTACTACCTCATCACTCTCATGGCAATGCACCACCCAAAATTAGACTATACCAACATCCTCATGCTCTAAAGTCAAAAATAAATAAGTTAGTACAAGAATTATTAAAAATCAATATCATTCAACCAAGCAATAGTCCTTACTCTTCTCTAATTTTACTGGTGCGCAAGAAAGATGGGTCCTAGTAGTTGTGTATTTATTATCGTGAACTCAATAAACTCACCATTAAGGATAATTTTTCTATTTTGGTTGTGGATGAATTATTGGATGAACTACATGGGACTATGTACTTTTTCAAACTAGACCTTTGCTCTAGGTACCATCAAATCAGGCTCAAGTATGAAGATATTCCCAAGACTGCTTTTCGTACTCATGAAGGTCACTATAAGTTTTTGGTTATGCCATTTGGATTTACTAATACTCCTTCCACTTTTCAAATCCTCATGAACAACATTTTTTACCATTCCTTTGAATTTTTATCCTAGTTTTCTTTGATGATATTTTGGTGTATAGTTGCTGATGGGAGGAGCATCTTGTTCATGTGGATTAGAATCTATAGCTATTGGTACAACATCAAATCTCAGCTAAGCGGTCCAAGTGTTCTTTTGGGTTGATAGAAGTGGAGTATTTAGAATACATTGTCACCAAGGATGGTGTCAAAGTTGACCAAAAGAAGATCCAAGCGATTCAAGAATGGTTGAAACCTCACACTCTCAAGGGTCTTCAAGGATTTTTAGTGCTTACAATTTATTACCATACATTTATTCATAATTATGGTAAAGTTGCATCTCCCATCACTACCATATTAAATAACTCTTTTACTTGGATGAGACCCACTGAATAGGATTTCTTAGAATTGAAGCATGCTATAACCACTACGCTAGTTTTAGCCATGCTAGATTTCTCCAAAAACTTTGTCATTGAAAGCAATGATTCTAGTCATGGTATTGGTGTAGTATTGATGCAATAAGGGAGACCCTTGACTTTCACTAGTAAAGCACTCTAGTCAAAATATGGGAAAATCCATGTATACTAAGGAAATATTAGCAATTTTGCATACTGTAACCATTGGTGACTGTATCTCATTTGGCATCATTTCTCCATTAAAACTAATCATCAAAGTCCTAAATACTTTTTGGAACAACGGGTTGCCGACCTCAAACAAAAAAAATAGATTTCTAAGCTCATGAGATATGATTATGATATTACTTATAAGAAGGGCAAGGAGAACATTGTGGTTGATTCTCTCTCTTTACAATTTGAGGATCCTAGTATGCTATGCTCCATTTCATCATCCATTCCATAATGGATTGATTCCTTATGATAAGAGGTACTTCAATATTTAGGCTTGCAAACTTTGATTTCCTCTCTACACACTGAATCTACTTCATGTTCTAGCTATGCTTGGAATATATATGATTTACATTACCACCAACACCTTATTCTCCACACATAATCCATCGAAGAACTTCTCATGAGGGAACTACATGCCGCCCCATATACAAACCATTTAGGATTCCTCAAAACATATGAACGACTTAAGCACACGTTTTTTTGGAAGGGCATGAAAAGGGATATTCAAAATTTTGTGATAGATTATGATACCTATCAATAGATGTGCATTCTCTAGGTACTCTCCAACCATTTCCCATTCTTGACCATGTTTGGACCGATAATTCCATGGATTTTATTGAAGGATTATCTAAGTATGGAGGTCAATCCATTTATTTTGTAGTAGTGGATCATCTTTTCAAGTATGCTCACTTTTATTCTCTCTCCCATCCTTACATAGCTTCCATTGTTGTCTAAATTTTCCTCTATTCTATATTTTTCCTTCACGGTATGCCCACCTCCATCGTATTTGATCATGACCCAACCTTTACTGGTAAATTCTGGCAATAATTATTTAAGTTGCAGGGAACTTAGCTCAAAATGAGTTTAGCTTATCATCTCCATATGTATTGCCAGATGGATATTGTCAATAAATGTTTGGAGATCTACCTTCGCTACTTTACCTATGATCATCCTACATAATGGACGAAGTGGCTTTCTTTGATCTAGTGGTGGTACAACACTTCCTATCACACAATAACCAAGGTTACCCCTTTTGAGGTAGTTTGTGGGTGCCCTCCACTCATGCCTTCCTCCTACATTCCAGGTAGCTCCAAGGTCCATGCAGTTGAAACTACTCTAATCCAGCATATTGATATTCTCCATGAATTGAAGATGAATTTGGATGTGGCCCAAAATCAAATGTGCCAATAGGTTGACCAACACCATTCTGAGCATAGCTTTGATGTGGGTGATATGGATTTTCTTCACTTGTAATCGTACAAACAGTTGTCCCTATGACTTCATAAGTGCCAAAAACTTGTTGCAAAATACTATGGACCCTTCCAGGTTTTACAGCATATTGGTGCCATAGCCTAAAAATTGGCCCTTCCACCTACATATAATATCCATCCTATTTTTCATATTTCCTCTCTCAAAAATGTGGTGGGTACTCAGGTACATGTTCAATCTACACTCCCAAAGTTAGATGAAGAAGGTTCTATCTTGCTTGAGCCTAAATAGTTGTTAGTTCATCGGACTCACACTCTCTGCAACCACACCATTACTAAGATCCTTGTTCAATGGTATGAAATCCAACTAGAAGATGCTACATGGGAATCTCTCCATAAGCTCTAGCATCAGTTTCCTCATCTTCAACTTTGAGGACAAAGTTTTTTGAAGGGGAAGGACATGTTAGGATCCCATCCTAACATTATGTTATAATTATCATTGCTTATATAATGACCCACTTTCAACGTGAGGGATTCCATATATAATGTTATTTTGTAATATTTTTTAATTTATGTGGCAATTTAGGCTCCTAGTCAAGTGGGGCCAATTTATGTAACTGTTATAAATATTGTAACCAATGTTTGGTAGAAGATTCTAGCTCGAGTGGAATTTTGCATGTAAGCCAAATCTTGAGCTTAGGGTTAGGGTTGCATGAAGTCTTTATTTAAAAGCTATGAATCCATGTACAAATGTATCTTTTTGCAAGTTAATGAAATATTTAAGGAGGTTTCCCCCTTAAAGAGACCTACAATTTTGAGTTATTTGTAAGATTGTTTCAATACTGCAATTACTTTCTGCATAGTGTTATTCTGTTATTCGATGTATTTCAGTTATTTCTCAGTATTTTGTGTGAGTGAGCTTTATTTTAATAGTAGATTCCTAATAGTTGCAATGTTACTTGGTACATTTGTTTTTATATCAAAGCATTATTAGTCATCTCATCTTTGACTAAATTCTTCACTCCATACTTTTGAATAATATTGACTAATTAATCAAAGGTTGTAGTTTTATGTGACATTTGAAGTGAAGTGACTAAAGGTTTCTAACATTTTAGAAGTGATCTTAATGTAACTTGGACAAGAAACTGATCTTCTACCTTTTTTCTAGATTTAATAGCCTTTAAATCGATTATCCTTCAAAGAAAGAGTTATATACTCTCTTCACTATTAACCTTTAGTGAATACAATTGTGATTGTAAATATAAGATGGTTTCTTTGTTCTTTCCTTCAAATATTTTACATAATTTCTCCCAAGCAACTATTGAATTTTTTGCTTCACTTATGTATGGTTGAATTTCATCAATTATCCTAAATGTAATTAACATAAGGGCTTTTGCATCATTTTCTTCAATTTTTTTTTTCTCTTTCTTATTCTGGCTTGTCTTTTGTTCCATTCATTATATCCCAAATTTTCTCAACAATGAGAATTGATTTAATTTTGCTTTTCCATGATGTAAAATTTGGTTCTTTCAAAAGTTGTGATTTAGAAAGAAAAATATTACTATTTGACATAATGCAACTCATTTAAATTTTAATTTTCAATCAATAATCAATGATCTAATTATAACTCCTAAATTATCAATTTCAAGATTTTGTCAAGCAATTTTCAAATTCAATCTTCTTATAACTGCCAAATTAATTTGTAATTTCAATCTTTGATCAATTCAAATAATCAAATTCAATTAATTCCTTTTCCCTCCAATTTTTTATTTCAAATTTAAATATTATAATCACTCTATTTTCATTCAAATTAAGCGTCTTATGCCATTATGACTCCAAATTATTAAAATAGCCCTTATAATAAAATATTATAGCTCAACCTTATAACTCCAATAATTTGAGTTGCTCTATAATTGTTCCTTCCTTGAAGTGTGTTTGAACCTCATCCCATCTAGCCATCAATGGAGCTCTTTGGACCTAGAAATATGTCTTGTTAGATCACATCCATTGTTTTAGTTGCTTCATGACATAATGAAGTTGCTTGTGGAATCTAAACATTGTTGTCCCATATGCCAGATGTTCGTATTCCCACCACTATGGAATTTTATTTCAAAGTTCCTCTTTTTGTAACCAAGACTTTTCAAATCTGAATGGTTTGTGATGCTGCCCTATCTTGATTCTCCATTACAATATAATGAAGAAGTGATCCAAAAATAGACCCTCCAAAGTATAAAATTTTAGATTCTATTTCACAAAAACTTCCTCTGAAACCGAAAAATGATCTAACTTCACCTTTCTACTATGTGGCTCCCTCTTATTAGTCCAAGTATAGTTTGTTCTAGGAAATTTAATATCCAAAAAGTGTAATGCATGGATTTGGGAAATCATAAGTTGATCCCCAAGATCCAAAATTGGGATTCCCATTTCCTGATCTCTAGATGATAATTTAGCATTAATATCCCTAGCAACAATCCAACCTAACTCCTCCCTCGAGACTTTCATATTATGGAATGCTTTCCATTGATGAATCTAACCATATGGGTTTTGAGTCCCATAAAAATTTATGATTAGAACTTCTTCAGCTATCACATTATTCCTAGAATGTGATGTGAGAACACCCTCCAAGCTATATGTTCTATTATTGTCCATTCAAGATAGTTGCAAAAGGTAACTATCTCCCTTGAGGCATGCTAGAAATATAGTATATTACATAATTTGGGTCATGTAAATATATCTTCCAAGGTACATACTTAGGACATTAGATTAATTTAGGGGGAATTTATGTAGTTACTTCAGGCAATGTAATAAATGCACAAGTATCAATGTGCAATTTGTATATGTGCAAGTTGTCCCTTGCAAAACTAGGTAGAGTGTTGGCCAAGGTTTCTATTTTAGCTATATAAGAAAGACCTAATTGTTAGATAGATATATAAGTAGAGAGAGTCAGGGACATAGTAGCTTAGAGGTTAGTACAATTCTATGTGGATCACCATCCAGTGTTGATGGGTGTAATGTAGTTCGGTAGCTTTATTAATGGAGTGTTCATTTTTTGTATAGATACATTGTATTCATTTATATCATTTCTATTTATTGCATATCTTAGTCATCTACTAGATTTACTTTCTTTCATATTATTTTGTATATCGTGATTGTTATCTCATTGTGGCCATTACATCAAAATCTAATAGTGGTATCAAAGATAGTGAGCCACGGTAGATCTAGTCTAAGTAGATCAATAGGGAAACCATCATTATAATTGAGTATCAATGTTTTATCAACCTGACACATTGCTAAATTAGTCACTATCAAAAAATATCAGAAGAATATATGTGGTAGAATTAAGGAGAATCACAAGTGAGGACTGAAAGAAATCTTAGTTCCAAAAAATACTAAGATTACATTTGACTAGAGTCTTTCTATAGAGTTACAGGAAAAAATCATGAAGACCAGGACTTAGCATTCAATCCACTAGATTGATAGATCATCTAGTGAATATCATCCAAGATATGTGGAACTTTCTAACCATTGCCCAAAGTTTCTTTTGTAGTAGATAATTAATTCTCATAATATTGGTACTCCTACAACAGAAATCTAGGAGACTCCAACTTTGTTACCTAAAGATCAGTGTGCCCTCATAGTGTATATGTTAGTTCCTTGTGCAAGAGAAGAACACTATGGAATAAGACTTCTGGAAGAGATCCATGGTGAAGTTAGGAGATCGAAGATATCCATTGCTATATTGAATAACTTCACACTTGAATAAAAGGCCATAGAAGCCTTAAAGAAGCCATAGAAGTCTTGATATTGAAAAGGCCATAGAAGCCTTGATATTAAAAAGGCCATAGACGCCTTGATACTAAAAGAAAGGCCACAACAAACTTGATCCTAAAGAAGAATTTAGAAGAGAATATCTAATTTAGAAGTAGATTAATATTTTAGTAATATTTTTTATTGCAAGTAAAGAATATTCAGTGAGTTGGGAAACTTCCTACACGAAAGTTAGAAAGAGCATCTTCTTCAGAATCAATTCAGTACCTGAAGCAAAATATATGAGGATAAGATCTCATTGAAGGACTTCTAGAGTTGTATTAAGAAGGACTAGGAGAGTCTTGCTCGAATCCAAAAGCAACTAAATAAAATATCTAGAAGAAGATATCACCGCCAACACTTCCAAGAGTAGAAGGTTAAAGAGATCTCAAGGAAAGACCAACAAAAGTTGTAAGATCAAATACCTTAGGAAGGTCCCATCAAGAATCTAGTAAAAGGCTATGAGAGCCTTACTAAATAAACCATCAAAGGAGAAATCAATGGAGAAATCCACTACCAAGGAGAAGCTCTTGATAGTGAAGGACTTGGGATAATTGTTGACATCTAACAACAAACCCAAGAGAAGGAGAATTTTACAAGGAGTGCCAAATATGAGAAGAAGAATTTTGCAAGGAGTTCCAAATACAAAAAGAAGAATCCAATGAAAGACCTCAAGACATTCAAAATTTTGAGAAGAAGATCCTACTTGAAGTTAGAATTCGACAAGAAGACTTGAAGACATAAGAAGCTCACCAAATCTAGGAGATTTGAAGATTACCTCTCATAGCAAGAAGGTACCAATTTAGAGACAAATAATTCTCCAAATATACAGTAGGAGGAGAACACAAGAGGAGAACAAGCAACTAAATCTTAGGCTCATGGAAAAAAGTTCAAGATTTTTTTTTGTGAAGAAGGATTTGTTCAAGACAATATACAAAAAGCTGCAAAATCCTACTCGAAGCAGTAACTTGGTGATCTTAGAAACCAATATCCACATCCTCTATTAAAGTGGAAAAAGAGTTACAAAATGTTTTAAAAAGGTATGCAACTATTTTTGCTAGCTTTCTCATTAATTAAATTACTTATCAGATTCATTGGAGCACCTTATTTAGATTAAAGTTGGAAGAAGGGAAAGCATAATTACAATATTCAAAAGTGCAAAAAGAAAAAGTTTCATTTGCACATTAGGGGTTGATTATATTTCAGAGTTATCTATCAACTACCTATCTTCTACTTTGAAAAAAAGAAGAGAAAAAAATACTTGATCCTACAACTATGTTTGTAGTGAAATATTCATGGGTTCATTCCATATTATGCTTGAAAGGTTGCAGTGAAATTATTAAGTGCATTTTTAAGATAATAGTGGAGCAATAATGTGAGATTATTGTTACCATTTAAAATATTCATTATTAAGTACTATACTAGTTGATTTTTTTAACTAGTTATATCAATTAATTTATGTTCTTGAAAGCATAAAAATTAGCACAAAATATGCAGCACTTTCGTGGCCTATAGAAGCCACCATTGGAAGCAATAGGTGAAGATAAAAACCACCATTGAAGTCCTTGAAGGAATCCTCAAAGCAAGATCTTAGAAGTCTCAAGATTCAAGGAAATTATAAAGGGTTCATTTCAGTGCAAAAAGCAGGAATTCCTATTCAAAATCAACATTAGCTTGGATCATCTATCATCCAAGAAAAAGAAAAAAGATTACGTAAAAAAATGGTCATTGGTGCAAAAAATATATATTATAGAAGCACCACTTTTATTCTTTTGAAAGGAGAAAAGTATTATCTACAGGGATTTAGCAAGGAAATTTTATCCATAAAAAGGAAGTAGCCACCGAAGTGCCCCTACGTCCAAGGAGTCAAGGTGTTTACAAACATTAGTTTTCAATATTCAAATCAAAGCCTAAAAGAGTGCACATCACTTGTAGCATTGGAAGTATAACAAGGAGTCAAAAATCATCTGAATATGACATAGAAGGGCAACCTACAAGGAATAAATTACCTATGTAAAAGGAGCATTATAAGAAGTAGAAGACTACTTTCCAGCCATACTATTTTTCAAAGATGTAAGAAGTGCATTTAAAGCACTGTCATAAACCAATGCTAGAATTTAGGATACAACGCATTTCAAGACGAAGGAGTGCCATACAAGGGAGAATAAACTGAAGGTCAAAGTATAATTTGACTCCCAAATCATCTACCTTCCAGCATGGAAGACAAGAAATTCTAAATCATCTCCATTAGCACCAAAAGGTAACCTTAATTTTGTTTTTATTGTGAAGACGAAAATAGGACACTAAAAATAATAAAGAAATCAAATAACCCAAGGAAACACAAGATTGCACAAATAGATAAATTTAGACCAAATAAATAGGGGGGAGCTAATAAACTCCTTTTGATACAATTTTTATTCAGTGAGCCTTTGATACAAAGATTTACAATATGCTAGGGTTCTCCAAAACCCTAGCTACAACAATGAAGTGTCTTCAAATAATGTGTCCTCACTTCCAAAGGAATGAGTGGGCTTCAGGTATCCGATGCTGGACCACTTCAGCTTCAAAAACCATTCAACAATATGTAGAGTATATAGATAAGCATACACAAAAATAGAGAAAGGGACTAATAACACATGTGAGGGCTCCACAATGTGAGACCCTCAGACATCAGTAAACCCTAACTAAAAATTGATCAAATGGTATGTGAAATCTAAAAATCATGTAACATAATAAAACCAATAAAGATATACCTTGCTTTTGATGATTCCTCATTTTGTTGTTGCAATTTTGACAGTAGATGGCGTAACACAGTAGGCTTTGATTTGCATTTTTGTGGTTGTAGCAGGCTCAGACGTGCATTTGGTAGGCTCTATTGTAAACTTTGCAGGCTTTGGAATGAGCCTGCAATGCAGCAGGTGCAGGTGTGCACTTGTAAATCTCTACACCGACCTTGGCAAGCTCGAGAGGGCACCTATGATGAGGATTAAATCTGCAGAAGCAAATCATGGGGGATGCAATGAATGCAATGAATGGGTAGAAGTGGTGATGACAAAAATGGAGGAAGACAAGGTGGAAAGGATGGATATGGGGATGGCTAGAACAACATAAGTCCTATTGGCTAGCTAGGGCTTTGGATTTTCAAGGCTCTATCTCTTTCTACTTCACTAGGGCTTCACCAATGATCTCCTCAAGATGCAAATTCTAATATCAGGGTTCCAGGGTTTGGGCATTTGCAAATGCCCTTACTTATAATCCAACCTTATGGTTTCTTAGGGTTTTAGCTCAACACTTTAGATCATGTGGCTAAGATTAAATCAAATCCTAGGGTTGAGATTATACTTTAAGTGTGGCATGGATTAATGAATATGGACGACAAAGATTAGATTGGATCGGATGACTGTGGTTAATTGGGTTTATAAATATATATTTTATAATAAATATATTATATTATAATATAAAATATTATATTAAATATAAAATAATATTAAAATAAGCCCAATTGGGTTAGGAAATAGATGGAAAGGTGGAATTGGGTCAAATAATTGGTGGGAAAGGTGTATGGTGGACAAGTGCGTGGTGGGATGGTTAGGATAGAGGATTAATGGCTGCAATTTGGTGTCTATAGTTATATCTAGCTGAAAATAGTGTTGTACAATGAAGAGATTTAGCATCTAAAGGTAAGGTTATATCCCATTTTATTATTGCTTTTATTTTTGGAGATATAAGGGTTATAAGCTAAGGTTGAAACTTATATTTTGAAAGTAAAATCTATAAGGGATAAATTATCAAATTGAAATAATTTTTTGCAATTTAACCTAGGAGAAATAAGGAATTCTATGTGGATTAAATTCTTTAATATTTTACAAAATTATTAATTTTCTATTTTTCAAAATTTGGGAGTGATAAGGGTTACAACACCAAACTAGGTTATTGGTGTTAGCATAGCTTATTCATTTTATTAAATTATAATTACACCTTGTTAGCGCATCTACAAATATGGTTAATTGGTTGGGAAATTAGTTATACGAGATGTATGTTCATTGCACAAAATCATTTTGTATATATTTCTACCTTTATGAATTCAATGGAGCAATGCTCATGCTAATTCGACATGGTATTAGAGTAGTGAGTTCGTCTGGGTGTAGTAGAGGCAAAGAGAAGGATGTGGATTTTTACACGTTTCTTGAGATGATGTTAGGGAACAACTCTTGAGCAAGGAACCCCTAAAATGAATGCTTCTACATGTAGAATGAGATGGAATTCATACATGGACTGAGGAATCTCTACACATATGCATACCAAGGAATATTTGCACTCATATCGATGTGGTTGACAACAGGCTGATGTGACATTCAACTATGTAGGATGACTAATGTGGTAGATGACAGGGTGATGATATGGCATCCATTGGCTGGTTGATGTGGCATCTATCACTTGTATGTGGCATATGATAATTTGTTGTGGTAGAGTGGTAAAAGGTGTGTGAAAGGACTTGATTTCCTGAAGGTAATCGATAAGCAATAGTCACCAAATAGTTTTTAAACCATCTCAAAGCACTATCATAGTGAATGTGGGATAAATAGTCCCATAATTTTTTTATTAATCCTAGTCGAGGGCATAGGATAAATGGAAGGTGTTTCCCTCCCATTATCGTTAGGCACTATAGCCTGACTGGATAGCAGGCACGTGATAAGACTTTCCCAGTGGAGGTTGCAAGTTTGAATCTTTGCAAAGCACCCACAAAGCAAGAAAGTATTTTTTTTATTTTTTTCTCTTCAAACCATGATAAATATCATGTGTTGCTTGTCTGATCTCATCAGTGGTTTTAGCCTAGTGGGTCATGTGGCCTTTGTTAATGTGCTTGGTGGCAAGTGCGGTTTCAAACCCAACCAACTTAATTTTTAAAAGAGAAGGGCAAAACAAAAATAGAGGTATTTTGCTTCCATACCTTGCTCATTTTTTTGCAATCAAAGCACATTTTTTTTCAAAGAAGATCCAAAGCACAATTTTTCGAAGCATACATTTTTGTTTTGAGCAAGAAGGCAACAAATTTTTTTTGCACCTAAAACCAAGAACATGAACCTTAGTGTGTTTTTTCCATGGAGGGATAAGAAAACCATCTTGCACATTTTTTCTTTTGCACATTGGAAGGGTACCTCCAAAAAAAATTCACACCTTGTTTATTTTGCAACAAAAAGGGGGGATAAAAACATTATTTTCTTCTTGCAAAATTCTAAGACAAAGGGGGAGAAATTTGTGGATTTGAATATCATTTTTTTGCAAACAAAACCTCAAATATTTTGCAAAAATCATTGTAACAAAGATGCATTTTCGGTGGAAACCAACATCTTAAACAAAACTAGCATTGTAAATAGGTGCATTTTTGATGGGAACCAACACCTATAGTTAAAATTTATGGGCACTTGTGATTTTTTATTGCATTTAATTTCCTATTTTTTGCATTTCAATCATAAGTTAAAATTAAAAAGAAAGCAAAGAAAAGATCCCAAATTTTAAACCTATTTGTGCAATTTATTGCACCACAGTGTTCGGTATATACGGTACCTCTGGCCCACACTTACAGGTAATGCTGTCATGCTTTGGGCTATTGTATCTAATGCCTAACATAGCTACAATAATGATATATGAGCTATTGTTCTCTATAAATCATCGAGGAGAAATAAGGAAAGCTAGTTTTGATATTCACTCCATTTTATACCCTAATTCATTCTGATTGTTTGGCTTAAACTCCTCCAACTCATCATCCTTTTTCGAAAGGGTTTTGAGGTAGGTGCCATCAATTTGATTGAATTCCCTTTCACGTACTCTTTGTAAGTATAAATAAAGGGGGACCATTTGGTGATATAAGGAACCTTCACAATGGCCACTGTTCACAAATATCTATCAGATTCACAGTTGCTCAAAGGTTCTAATTTTGCACCATGGAAAACAAATATGAGAGCTATCCTTTAGGTTGAAGATTTGTGGGATGTAGTGACTAGCACTACAAAATCATCCTACAACAACAGGGCCAGATCAAGAGGCATTTGATAAGAAGGATAGAAGGTATCTCATGTTTATCCTGCTTGCTACTATAGATGAGGTACAACCTCATATTTGTGATGCAAAAATTGGTAAAGAAGCTTGGGATGCTTTGATTACCATTTATGAAGGGAAGAATCAGTCCACTATTCTTAACCTTCAATCTCAACTACATACACTCAGTATGAAATCTGGTGAGATAGTTGAACTGTTCCTATGTAGAGTGGCAGAATTGAAAGCCAAATTGAATGCTATGGGAGAAGTAGTGGCAGATACTCTCTTGACTTTAGTTATTTTGAGAGCTTTTCTAGAATCCTACAAGGTGTTGATCACATCTCTACAAGTGTCTGGTAGACAAGTTACTTTTGTGGAGTTGGTAAATTTACTTCAAACTGAGGAGGCAAATCAACTTCAAAGAGATGAAGTGCTAGATAATGCACTTTACTCAAAACAAGGGGGAAAGAAGCAAGGTAAATTTTAGAAGGGAGGATATTCATCCAAAGGAAAAGGGAAACAACCTCAACAGAAAGAAAATAAATATTGCAAAATCTGTGATATGGATAACCATGACACCAACAGGTGTTGGTTTAAGAATAAACAACCCAATGACCAAGATCACAAGAAAAAGGGAAAGGGGAAATACAAACCACATAAGAAGAATAAGCAACCCAAGGGACATGTTGCTTATGAGGAATCAGACTCAGAATCTGAGAGAGCACACAAGGTGCTCATGACCCACACATCTTCTCAGTAGAAGGATCCTATGTGGTATATTGATTTTGGTGCCAACAAACACATGACTGGTGATAGATCGTGGTTTGAGACTTTTGAGGCAAAGGAAGGCAAACCAGTGACAATTGTTGATGATAAGACCTACCGAGTCCAAGGTGAAGGAGATGTTTTAGTCACTCTTCCAGATGGACATTGTCAGATTGAGAAAGTTCTCTATGTTCCTGGATTGGCAAACAATTTGTTGTCAGTCCCTCAGATCTTGGATAAAAACATGGATGTTGTTTTTAGAGTTGAGGATGGTAGGAAGTGATGCTTCATCACCAGAAAGGGAAAGCATGTAGCAACAGGTTCATACAAGCATGGCTTGTTTATCTTAGATGCCATTTCTACGCCTCATGTTGCCATGGTGGCAAACACAAAGGAGGCCACTTCTCTTTGGCACAAGAGATATGGGCATCTGAGTTCAGGATATTTGCTCGAGTTGAGTAAATATGAGATGGTGAAAGGTCTTCCCAACCTTTCATCCACTTTTCTAGTTTGCTCGGATTGCTTAGTAGGGAAGCAACATCGAGTACCATTTGAGGTGAGCTCTTCATGAGCTAAGAAACCTTTGGAGTTGGTACACACCAATATGTGCGGTCCTATGCCAAACAATTATGGTGGAAAGAGGTATTTTTAGTTGTTTGTTGATGATTACTCATGAAAGATGTGGGTTTTATTTTTACAATTGAAATCAAAGGTATTTTTGTACTTTTAGCAGTTCAAGAAGAGTGTTGAGAAGGAGTCAGGATGTTCCATCAAGACCCTCCACTCAGATCGAGGGAGGGAATATACCTCCAAATAATTTTCATCATTTCTAAATTCACATGGGATTAAGAGATAGCTGACAATAGCCTATACTCCACAGAAAAATGGAGTTGTTGAGAGGAGGAACCATTCCATCATGGAAATGGTTCATTGTATGCTTAAGGGGGCACATCTTGAGCAACAGTATTGGGTAGAAGTAGTGAATACAACAATGTACCTCCTGAATAGAGCACCCACAAAATCTCTACAGGGCATGACTCCACAAGAAGCATGGAGTGGTAGGAAACCCTCCATTTCTCATCTAAGGATTTTTGGGTGTAAGGCATTCATGCACATTCCAAAATAGAAGAGAAAGAAGTTAGATGAGAAAACCTTACAGTGTATTTTTCTTGGTTATGATGAGCATTCAAAGGGATATTGGTTGATAGATCCTAAGACCAAGAAAACACACACTAGTAGAGATGTGGTATTTGATGAAGCTTTCACATCAGATAACACATCTACAACTATATACCTGGATGAAGAGGAGCCTAAGAAAGAGACTCCACCCCCATAAAACAAGGTTCCAAAATGGTATACTAGCACATTGAGAGATTCAAAGTTGACTTCACTTCCAGATCTAACTCTAGATTGACCTTGCACATGCAACATGACTCAATAGATGAGAGTAGAGGCATCAAATTCAGAGGTTGACGAGCTTTACCAACAGTTTTATGAACTATCTGTAGATGTAGAGGAAGACATAGAAGTAGATATGGATGATGAAAGGGTTTATATGTTTGCATTGGATGAGAATGAACCCACAATAGTTCAATATACCCTTAGTGAGCCTCAGTGGAAGGTTGCTATGGATGTTGAACATACATCTCTCATGAAAAATAACACATGGAAGCTAGTTGATCTACCTTCTAGAAAGAAGCCCATTGGCTACAAATGGGTGTTCAAAGTGAAGTATAAGGTAGATGGAACTATTGATAAGCATAAGGCCCATCTTGTTGCAAAGGGCTATGCTCAAAAAGAAGGAATAGATTATGAAGAGACTTTTGCACCCACTGCAAGAATGACTACCATTTGAGTACTTTGTGCCATGGTAGCTCAGTTTGGGTGGAAGTTACATCAGATGGATGTCAAAAGTGCCTTCTTGAATGGTGACTTGTAAGAAGAAGTGTATATGACCCAACCAGAAGGATTTGTGGTTGAAGGCCAAGAGCAAAAAGTTTACAAGTTGGTTAAATCCTTGTATGGGTTAAAACAAGCTCCATGAGCTTGGTACATAAAAATAGATAGTCACCTATTGCAACATGGATTCAAAATAAGTCCTTCAGATGCTAATCTCTATATCAAGAACAATGGTTCTAACATAGTGATTTTAGTACTCTATGTGGATGATCTGATCATCACTAGCAGTTTAGAGAAAATGATAGATGCAATGAAATATGACTTGAAATAATCATTTGAGATGATAGATCTAGGACTTCTTCACTATTGTCTTGGTTTAGAAGTGACTCAAAAAAGAATCATATTAGAGTGACACAAAAGAAGTATGCCAAGACATTGATTGAAAAATATTGCATGACTGATTGCAAGCCAAAAGCAACTCCAATGGAACTAGGGCTTCAGTTATCATGATATGATACTTCTCCATAGGTATATGGTACTCTCTATCACCAACTAATTGGGAGTCTCATATATCTAACAAACACCAGGCCAGATCTTAGTTTTATTGTGGGTTATCTTTCAAGGTTCATGCAGGAACCTAAGGTGAGTCATTAGAAAGTAGCAAAATGGGTTCTTCATTATGTCCATGGTAGTATAGAATATGGCCTAGAGTACAAGAAGAATGAAAATTTCTTCTTATAGGGATACATGAACTCAGACTATACCGGATCCATTGATGATCGAAAATCAACTTTTGGATACATTTTCCATCTTGGATCTTGTAGACACCAAAATCCAGCCACTTGCAAGTCATCTATACCTTCCTGTCGACCACGTGTCGGTCATCCACCTTCCCCGCCATTATTTGGCCCAAATCCACACTTTCCCGCCATTATTTGGCCCAATTTCACCTTTCCCGCCATTTTTCATCCCCAAATTTATTTAAATTAATATTTATATATATATATATATATTTTAATATTTTAATATATATATTTAAATAATAGTTTAAGTGATTTAATCTGAGCCGTCCATCCTTCATTTAATCTCATCCGTCCATCCATCTTAATCCATTTCACAACCTAGATTTATTCTCTACCCTTGGATCCACTTTAATCTTAGCCACACGTTCAAAGTGTCGTTAAAACCCTAAAGTGTGCCCTAAGAGTAGATTATAAATTGAGTCACCTTGATGGCTCAAACCCTATGTCTTTTGCTACTTCTATCTCCTATGCGCTATCTATGATTCTAATTCTTCTACTGCTATCTCCTCTATCTCTCTTCTGCTACCCATCCATCGCCGCTTCCATCGCCGCTTTCGCCGCCATCTCTTCTGCAACATTCTGCAGAATCCCCCATTCTTGTCGCAAGTGCCCGCGGGCGTTTACCCCTTTACCAAGTGCCCACGGGCGTTTACCAAGTGCCCACGGGCGTTTACCAAGTGCCCGCGGGCGTTTACCTACGACCACAGACTCAGACCGGCGTCCGAAACCTTAATCCAGAAGCACGCGGGCGTTCGGCGAGTGCACCGGGGCGCCTTCCGTAGCTGATTTGATGGCCACATTACTTCCAGGTGTCGCCTGGTCTAGCTGCGTTAACAGAGAACAGGTATAAATTAGTTTAAAGCAAGTAACTTCTTTTCTTTTATTGATCTGTTATTGAATTCCTGCATTTCATTTTTCTAGGGTTTTAGATTGTTTTCGAGGGCTCACACAGTGGAGCCCTCTTATTAATTTCTAACTCCTTGATAGTGTTAATGTGTGCAGGTTTTTGACGGTAGATCCGGTTTATTGATGGCAGTGATTAAGGTTGGAGTGGTCCAAGCAAGGGATACAACAAAGCCCACTCACTCTGTTGGGATTGAAGATACATTCTTCGGAAGCGCCACCATTTGTGCCAGCTAGGGTTTCGGAGAACCCTAGCATAACTTGTAATTGTGTATCACAAATAAAGGGTTACAGGCCCAGTTGTATTCAAAAAGGAGTTTTTAAACTCCATCGATTAATAGAAATCGTTTGTTTTGTGCAACTATTACGTACTTCTGTCATTGTGATTTTATTTATTTTTGTTTGGCGTGTATTTTTAATCTACAAATGGCGATCACGGTGGGACCCCCTAGGGTTTCATATTTTTAATACTTGCTTTACTAATTTGTTCTCGTTTTTGTTTTATTTTGCGGGTTCCAGAAATCGTGAAATTTCGTTGTTCCAGCGAACTAGGGTTTTCGAGTTTGCAGAAAACGCAGCGAGACGCGAGAGGGCGTCTGGAAGTCCAATACGAAACGCGAGAGGTGCGTTTCAGCCTGTGCAAACTCCCGTGGGCGTTTGAAGTCGGTTTTACAGAAAAGCGTAGGCTTCCAAGTAAGTCTTGTACTTTTTACGTTTTTGGTTTTTCTGCCATATTTTGTTTCTTTTTCCAGATCATTACTTTAAAATGAACAAAAACTAAGTAATCTGGAAAAGAACAGTTATTTTTAATTACATTTTTCTTTGCATTGCATTATTGATTGTTGCTTGCATTAAAAAAAAAAAAAAATTTGCATACCTAGCTGCATATTAGAATAGCTACGAATTATTTGTTTTAATTATCTAAGTAGGACTATTGATTGGATGTCAATAGTACTCCTGCCATTGGGTGATTCCAAGCAGAGAAGTGGACGAACCTTCCGGTTGCTCCTTTGATATCCGATATCATTGGTAGGCGGGGGGTTTTAAACGGTGTACTCCACTTCTTCAGAGGAAATGACATGTTTTCAGTAGCCTCTTGCTTAGATCATTAGAACTTTTGATTTATAGCCTTGTATGTACACATTAGATAACTAAAACATTTAAAAAAAAAAAAATTCATTGCATTTTCATATTGCATTTAAAACAGTGATATCTGGATTTCATCACCAGGTATTGCTTGAAGTTTAGTGACGGTGGAATTCATCTCCATCCATTAAACTTCTGCCTTAGACACCATAGGTCACCCCCGAGCAAACTTGTCTGGATTTCATCACCGGTAAGAATCTCGTTGTCCTTTCCTAGCCATAGTTTTTACCTTTTTTTTGTGAATAATTCAAGATTAGATCACATGCAAAACTCATAAACCGGACACTTAAAATTTACTACAGATTAAGATCAAGAAAATAATTAATTAACCGCAAGGTAAGACACATTGGTTGAAACCTAGGTTGTGACTGTTTTCTGATAATTTTTGTAGTGTAAATTTATCATTCTAGTTTTGCATTCTTCTTTTCCGAATTTGTTTAGATTTATTGCTCTATGGTCTTAACAAGGAATCAATCTAAAATGTTAAATCTAAATAATCAAATGGGAAATTCAGAGAACATCCCCACCACCAACATAGCCACTTATCCTAGTGAATTTCAGGCAAGTTCGCCTGCAGGACTTTCACGTCCTTCTACCATCTACCACATGGCCATGCCCATGGAGGAAGACAATTCCTCTCATATTACCCACATTGATATGGCCCAAGTGCAAACTCACTTAAGAGATGGCACTGGCTATGTCCTTGAGCCAATCCAAGATTCCCCTATGCAAGATTCTATTTTTCAGCTAGGATATTGCATCAACCATACCCGTTGGTTTCACTCAGGTCTACACTAACCCTTTTTTTGAGGCTAATGTGGTATCTGTTCAGCCGGCTTCATCTCCAACATCTTCCCAGATGCTCAATTGTCCTCCTTTGGAGACAAATGTAGTGTCTTCCCGACCACCTTCTCCTCCATGTACCCGGGTGTACACCAATTCTCTTTATGAAGTTGGTGGAAACTCTTCTAGCCATAACCAATTTCAACCCTCTTCTTCCCAAACCATTTATGGTTTCACCCTACCTGGGACACAGTCTACTGTTCCTTCCCAGGTATCGCCTACTTCAGCCACCTTCATTGCTCCTGCTGTGCAGTCCCCTGTGACTACCATGGCAGCCTGCCCTCCCAACTTCATCGCCCCTGCTATGCAGTCTTCTGTGACTACCATGGCAGCCTGCCCTCCACCTTCATCCAATCATCCCACCTCCCTTGGGTTAGAGATTAATAAGGTTAAGGAGTATCTCGACAAATTGATTTTGCAACAACAACAACAAAATGCTCAACCACCTGTCGTAGTAAATCCTACACCCCAACCAATTTCTACCCGACCCGACTTTTATTAGCTCAGGCCCCACCTAGGTACCCCAATCTTCGGTGGTGTCCATTCCTACCCCACCTTTCTCCCAACCTAGTCCAGTTCATCATCTACCCCAATCACCTTCTTTTCGGTATCATCCATACCAACAACCTGTCCATTCCACACCGCCTAATCCAGGCAATTTCATCCCATCTCATCAATTTTCCACTCTTCCATTACATCATCATAATCATCAAACGAGTCAAAATTTTCATGAAGATTCTCGACTCCATGCTATGCAACAACAGATTGACAACCTTATGCTCAACATGCCTGGCTCATCTAGTCGAAACCTACGCTAAGGTCATTGATCAATCAACCAATTCATCCTTCGGTACCTTCACCACCATATCCGATTGATTTCACATTACCGAAGTTTGACAAATTTCGAGGAACTGAGGATCCTCATGAACATGTGAGCTCATTCATGCATGCTTGCTTTAGAATCCAAAATAATGATGCTCTTATGCTCAGAACTTTTCCTCAGACATTAGGAGGAGATGTTGTACAGTGGTATAATCATTTAGCTCACCATAGCATTTATGCTTACGAGCAATTGATTAATCTGTTTTTAGAACGATTCTCCCTGAATGTACAAAAGAGAGTTTCATTGTCCGACTTATACAAGCTCAAGCAACATGACGATGAGACTGTTTTATGACTTTGGAAACCGTTGGAGGGCTATCATTAATAAACTGCCATTCTCCCTACCAATGGAGGAGTTAACCAAAATGTTCACCCGAGTTGTCTAAAACCTATCTCTTGGTTACTCCAATTACAACAATACGGGACTTTTGAAGAGGCTTTGGCCCAAGCAAGTATCATAGAAGACATTAAAGTCCAAGAGGGTGTTTTAAAACCCCGTAGAAAAGAATGGCAACAAAAGGGCCAACAACGAAATAATAATTATGGCCAAAACAAACAAGCACGAGGCTAGTACGACCTCAAATGTTAACCAAGTTAATCAAGTGGTGGCGAGCCAGCCCGTAATGGCTCAACAACAACAAGTAATGCAAAGTCAACCGCAACCAATTGCTTATCATGCGGTACCCGCCCCTACTCAACCAGACTCCCAATACTTGGGCCAACCATGGAAACTCGACCTTGGCAAAACAATCGTCCCAAGCGACAATTCACACCTTTAGATGAACCATATGCGGTCATATTCAACAAGTTATATAGCACAAATCAATTAACTTTACCTGAGTTTAAACCTTTAGACCCATCTAGAAGGGGGAAGTATTACAAGGAGTACCTATTTTGTCCTTATCATAGGCAAAATGGGCACGATATCAATAATTGTACAGCTTTCAAACATGTGATCCAAGATCTTATTGAGATTGGAGCCATTAAATTGGATAGCCCCTTAGCCCAACAAAATCAAAATCTTGGTATATTTCAAACACCCCTTCCACATCGGGAGGAAGCTCCAACAACTTCCGGGGGAGTAACTCAGGTAACTCCTCCTAATCAAGTCAACCATGTACAACAATACCAAGGTTTTGTGGGTACTATTAACGTAGTAACCCGGGGTCAAAGGGCGAACCAACCAAATCGAGGCTGAACCACGACCACCTGTACAAACCCCGAGTCCACCTCGGGTAACGGTGACCCAACGACGTGCTAGTACTTCTCAACAACCGCTAAATCATTCTACTCAACGCCAACGACCCATCATGTCATTGAGTAGCCGGTTAACTACCGGTTTAAAAATGGCTTCCGCCAAGTTATCGATCTATGACCTCATTCAACAATCTCCCCCGCATAGAGAGGCATTAATGGAAATATTAAAGTCAATCGAGCTTCAAACTCAAGATACTAATGCCTTCAACAACTTTGTGGGGAGTATTCAAACATGCATGGAGCCCTCCATCACTTTCTATGATTTTGAAATCAAACCTATGTCAACAGAAAGTATAGATCCTCCACTACATATCATGGCCAAGATCGATAACAAGCCATTCAAGAGAGTCTTAATTGACACCGGTTCCTCAATCAATATCATTACAACATCGGCGTTGAGTCATCTAAAGTTGTCGCCATCCCTTATCACAAAGTCGACTTTTACTCTTAAAGCATTCAATGATGCTTTATCTTCCACGGTTGGCACGGTTATCTTGCCCATTGAGGTAGGGGCCCGAACTTTGCATACCTTGTTTCACATCTTGGAAGGGACCATGGCATACAATGTATTGCTTGGACGGCCTTGGCTTAGGGAGATGAGATGTGTCCCTTCTATCTTGCATCAATGTCTGAAGTATGTATATGAGGGACAGGTTCATTGTGTACTGCTGACATTGGAACCCTTCAAACATTGCAACTATGTCTCAAATCCTTATGAGATTGTGTTGCCATCCACTCATCTTTTCTTGACCCCATCTATTTCTTCTATACCATCTTCTTCTAAAGCTCCCATTCCTGAGGAGCTACCCATCATATCGCAACCATCTTCCTCTTCCGCTATTCCATCTCATTCACCACTTTCTTCATCAACTAATCTTCCTTCTTCTTCATCAGTGACCACATGCACATGTGGCCATGACCAATCATCTCTTTCCACGTCATTACCCCCTTCTTCTACACCTTCTTCAACATCACCTATTATTCCTCCATCTTCCCAACCATCACCAGGTGATGTTTCACAAGTTAGTGAAGCATCAACCCAACCAAATCCTTCCAATTCTTCTATCCCACATTCTTCTATTCCATCATCTAGTCCATCTCCCTCCCAAGTCAAGGTCCATCTCATCGATGCGGGTATTGGTGAGTATGCCATCCAAGATGTCCACATCACACCGTTCAATGTGCAAAGAGTTAAAGATTTTGGTCGTCCACATGACCAACATTTATCCATTGGATCGGTTTATAACATGGGTTCTATGCCAAATTCCATTAATTTTGTATATGGGGGAATAGAGTCATCTTCTAGTCCTACCACCATACTAGAACCTAAGCATCCGAGTCCCTGCCAATATCGAAAGGATGGAGGGTTTTCCCTCTCGCTATTTCCACGAGACATAATTGGCGGCAATTTGGCCTAGGTCGATACGAGCAAGGGGTAACCGAACGCATCGATATGCCATATCAGAGACCCACTGAGCGTTTTGGTCTGGGCTACCAACCACTTCCATCCCTTTCTTCTTTTGAGCAAGCTTTTCAAAGCATTAATCTTAATTCGGAAGAAGAAATCCTCCACCCCGACGAATCCGAAGATGAAGCCTATGAAGAATTTGACGTCATGTCAAATGGTGATGAATATGAAGAAGAGTCGGCGCCCATTGTTCCCCTCACTAAACAAGACGAGTTTTATCTCCAATTGTTCCCTCTCCAAGAGGCCATCTTTCGCTTGCTTCTTCCACAAGAACGAGGTGAACCACCCCCTCCGCCACATCCATAAGCCATAATCCAAACTTGTATTATATGTATATACTAAAATAGTGGTTTTCACCACTACCAAAAAAAAAAAAAATCAGAAAATTCCAAAAAAAAAAAAATCAAAATATATAAAAATATTTATTGCTTTATGTATGTGTGTAATAGTGGTTTTCACCACTACAAAAAAAAAAAAAAAAAAAAACTCAAACTAAAAAAAAAAAAACTGAAAAACTATGTTGTTTTGCACTTCAGGTCTTCCGAGGTCTTCACCGGTTTTCCCTTCCATTCCGCCCATCCTTTCTTCCATAAGTCGACAATGAATTTTGAAGACTTATTCACCCAACTCCATAATCCATATGATCCGGATAAGCCAATCTCGATCAACCCAAGCCTGATTGACATGGATTGGATTTCATCCCCTCCATCTATTTCAGAGTTCATCCTTTTCGAGGAATTGTTAAAGGCTTCCGCCAACTACATTCCTCCTTCACCTCCACATTCACCTTCATCTTCTAAGCCAGAAGTCTTCCAGGCAGACATAGACGAGAGCAAGGTCGTTATACACTTAAGAGCATTCTACGCATAGTTTGAATTTTATATGTACATATATACATGGCTTGTACAACAAAAAAAAAAAAAAACAAATAAAATAAAAAGAATTTGCATTTCATTGTTAGTTGCATACATCTCATTCAAAAACATTGCATTTCATGTGCATACATCTCATTGAAAACCATAACATTTCATTTTCAGCCATAGTTGCATATCATGTTAGAGACCATTCTATCTTTTGGATATAAAATTTGGTCAAGCAAAAGTCATGTTGCCTTAATCGGGGGCACCTTCATAAAATCCATCAAACCGAATTGTCATTCGTACACCCATTTTCCATTTGCACATATTTACATTGCCAAAATGTTTTCGAGTCACTCGGCCATTCCTAGTGTTTTAAGCAAACTTTGAAATGCATGTCAAAGTTCTCTAGGGCCATATCACAAATTACACTAAATAAAATCTTGAGTATTGGGAAATGATTTCAAAAGCGGTCTTGAACCTATCACATTTTCACATCTTAAAAAACATCTTGTGTCAAAGAGAGATAACACCATCCTTGGGTTGTGCCTTGAAGTGAAAAGGGTAATCCTCGTTTGTCCTATCATGCAAACATAGTCCATAAAATAGTGGTTCTTACCACTATCACAAGCAAATAACAAAATATAAATATAAACAGAGTAGTAAGGATAGGGTAAAATTCTCATCATACTTCGGTTGAGAATCCGATTCCCCAAAGCTCTAAGGAAATGAACATTTTTCACACACCACTGATCCCAAATAAGTTGTAAGGATCGTACTACTTGTCCAGTCAGACGGATAGGTAGTCATCCCCAAGGCTTACAAAGGTCAAAAACAACATGGACTATGGAGTTAACCTTCACCGGGGCTATAGACGCTTGATTGGCAGTGGAGTATACTCATTGCGTGGCGACATGTCTCTCCTCAAAAAGAGACCTCTGAATGCTCATACGGACAAACTAGCTTCGGGGTCTTATCCATAACAGGGTTACTTAATTTATGCAAGATGAGGTTAATGAACACACTTGCACACACACAGGTTTTTGATTGCCTAGAGTCACTACCATGCTTTCGATTTGGTTAATGAACTCACATGCACACACATTTGGTCCTAGTTGAATTAGGCGGTATTAGTAAGTTTGTTTGATACCACTAGCATGTTTGAGTCTTTGTAAAACAGTCTTCCTCCATATTTTCTTCCATATCAACCTCCATATCTTCTTCCATATTCATGTCATTCCATACGTCATCCATTCACAAGCCACCAAGTTCGGTGCCCCCGATTAAACAATTATGATAACTAGTTGGCTAAATCTAACTATCTAAAAGTATGAGTGCTTCTTAGTGCATATTTCATTTACTTAGTCTCGCATTAATCATCTATAACTTTGCATTCCATTCCATCACATATGCATTAAAACATATAAAAACATGCATCACAAAAACATAGGCATTCACACAAAAGAAAGTAAAACACTAAAAATAAAAGCCATGTATATATATATGTGTATAAAGGTCAAACTGTACAATGAATGCCAAAAGGCTACAATATACAATAGAGCACCAAGGCTCATAAAGAGTGCATCTAAGCACTAAGCTAACCATCAAAAGAGGACCCCTGTGACCTAGTAGGAGCCCTAGACCTAGTGGTGTGCCTAGACTCACTACGCCTAGAGACGAAGAGGATGGAGGATCGGGCAACACAATGTGATGCCTAAACAATGTGTCCTCCGAGCCTCAATGTAACGAGTCCTAGACCTAAGCCTAGCTATGTCTATCCCGTGTCGTCGCTCCCGCTCTGCTAGCTCTGCCTGGAGTCTCGTCACCCTGTCATCCTGGGGCACCCTAGTCGCTCCATCCAAGTCCGCCTGCAGCTGGGCCATCCTCTCCTTCTGAGCAGCTAACAGGGCATCCCGCTCTGCTGCCTACTGCTCCAGTCGAGCTATCCTCTCGTCCCGAGCAGCTAGCATAGCATCGCGCTCTGCTATCTGCTGCTGCGGCTGTGCCAGCTCGTCCTCGAGCCCGCTAGGGGGTACCTCCCTAGCCTCTCCTGTGGCCTCTCCTAGGCCCTCTCCGCCATCATCTCCGTCATCTTCGCTCCCCGAAGCCTGCCGTGCCATTTTCCCCTTTCGCCTTCGATTGTCAGATCGAAGGCGGGGACCCTCCCTGCGCTTGGGAACCTCCGCGGTTCCCTCGCCCTCGCTAGCCCCACTCGCCTCCAATATCTCCCGAGTCTGCCTGGGACAATGACCTCCTCATCCCCGGAATGATAGGGGAGAATCGGTGTCGCGCCTCTAACACCCTAAGCTGCAAAACAACAAAACAAAATTTTGTTACAAATTTTTTTCAAAAAAAAAAAAAATAAATATTACAGTTTCGCAAAAATCCCTTTTCCGTTGGGGCAGAAAACGGTCAATCTTTCATATTTTTTTCTGGTTTGTACACCAACCCCTTTTCCGTTGGGGCAAAAAATGGTCAATCTTTCATATTTTTTTTTGGTTTGTACACCAACCCCTTTTCCGTTGGGGCAGAAAACGGTCAATCTTTCATATTTTTTTCTGGTTCGTACACCAATCCCTTTTCCGTTGGGGCAGAAAACGGTCAATCTTTCATATTTTTTTCTGGTTTGTACACCAACCCCTTTTCTGTTGGGACATAAAACGGTCAATATTTCATATTTTTTTGGTTTGTACACCAACCCCTTTTCCGTTGGGACATAAAATGGTTTCATATGGTTTGTACACCAACCCCTTTTCTGTTGGGACATAAACAGGATGGTTTGTACACCAACCCCTTTTCTGTTGGGACATAAACAGATGGTTCATACACCAACCCTTTTTCTGTTGGGACATAAACAGATGGTTTGTAAACAAATCCCTTTTCTATTGGGACATAAACAGATGGTTTGTACACCAACCCCTTTTTTTTTGGGACATAAATAGATGGTTCATACACCAACCCCTTTTTACCGTTGGGGCAAAAACGGTTCATTATATTCCAAATTTCTTCCAATTGGCTTGTGAGAACCATTCTCACTCGCCAATTGAGGGGGTAAGCTGATAAATCTTAAATATTCTTTTTTTTTTTTTGGTCTTCAAAGTTGTGCTTTAATCTTGAGAGAGAGTTGCGTCTGATCCAGCTTTTCAGGTGTCTTAAGTTTTTTGTGCTGCATTGTGTCTTCACACAAAGCAACTCAAAAAGGGGCATCTGTAGACACCAAAATCCAGCCACTTGCAAGTCATCTATACCTTCCTGTCAGCCACGTGTCGGTCATCCACCTTCCCGCCATTATTTGGCCCAAATCCACACTTTCCCGCCATTATTTGGCCCAATTTCACCTTTCCCGCCATTTTTCATCCCCAAATTTATTTAAATTAATATTTATATATATATTTTAATATTTTAATATTTTAATATATATATTTAAATAATAGTTTAAGTGATTTAATCCGAGCCGTCCATCCTTCATTTAATCTCATCCGTCCATCCATCTTAATCCATTTCACAACCTAGATTTATTCTCTACCCTTAGATCCACTTTAATCTTAGCCACACGTTCAAAGTGTCGTTAAAACCCTAAAGTGTGCCCTAAGAGTAGATTATAAATTGAGTCACCTTGATGGCTCAAACCCTATGTCTTTTGCTACTTCTATCTCCTATCTTTTCTATCTCCTTAACTTCTTCTATCTCTTCTATCTCCTCTATCTCTCTTACGCTTACCTTGTCGCATCCATCGTCGCATCCATCGTCGCTTTCGCCGCCATCTCTTCTGCGACATTCTGCAGAATCCCCCATTCTTGTCGCAAGTGCCCGCGGGCGTTTACCCCTTTACCAAGTGCCCACGGGCGTTTACCAAGTGCCCACGGGCGTTTACCAAGTGCCGCGGGCGTTTACCTGACCACGGACTCGGACCGGCGTCCGAAACCTTAATCCGGAAGCACGCGGGCGTTCGAGCGAGTGCACCGGGGCGCCTTCCGCGGCCGATTTGACAGCCACATTACTTCCAGGTGTCGCCTGGTCTAGCTGCGTTAACAGAGAACAGGTATAAATTAGTTTAAAGCAAGTAACTTCTTTTCTTTTATTGATCTGTTATTGAATTCCTGCATTTCATTTTTCTAGGGTTTTAGATTGTTTTCGAGGGCTCACACAGTGGAGCCCTCTTATTAATTTCTAACTCCTTGATAGTGTTAATGTGTGCAGGTTTTTGACAGCAGATCCGGTTTATTGATGGCAGCTGATTAAGCTGGAGTGGTCCAAGCAAGGGATACAACAAAGCCCACTCACTCTGTTGGGATTGAAGATACATTCTTCGGAAGCGCCACCATTTGTGCCAGCTAGGGTTTCGGAGAACCCTAGCATAACTTGTAACTGTGTATCACAAATAAAGGGTTACGAGCCCAGTTGTATTCAAAAAGGAGTTTTTAAACTCCATCGATTAATAGAAATCGTTTGTTTTGTGCAACTATTCTGTACTCTATCATTGTGATTTTATTTATTTTTGTTTGGCGTGTATTTTTAATCTACAGATCTAAACATATCTCTTGACACAATAATAAGCAACATGTGGTTTCTTTATCTTCTACAGGGGCAGAATATCACACAACATGTGGAGCAGTCTATGAGGTGATATGGTTGAGTCATAATCTTTCAAGTATGGGTCTTTCAAAGAAACTTCCTATTCACTTATTTTCCAACAACCAAGGTGTTTTGAAGCTTGTCAAGAATCTGGTGTTTCATGAACACACAAAACACATTGACACCCAATGTCATTCCATTCAATATGAAGTTCCAAGACACAAGATACAACTCTAGTACATTCCAACCAATGAACATGTTGCAAATATTTTCACTAAGGTACTTGCATGTGTCAAATTTGAGTTGTTTTACAACACACTTTGTATTTCCAAATAATGTAATAAGGGGGGATGTTAACATAGCTTATTCATTTTATTATATTATAATTACACCTTGTTAGCTCATCTACAAAGGTGTTTAATTGGTTGGGGAATTAGTTATAAGAACTATATGTTCGTTGCACCAAATCATTATGTATATATTTCCACATTTATGAATTCAATGGACTAATGCTCATGCTAATTAAACAATTGGAAATTAGAAATATTTAATAAAATCCTAGGGGTTACAAAATATGTTATTAAAGATTTTTTTGTAAGGTTGGAAATTTATAATTTACTTGTCTCAAAATTTATAAAAGGGGCAAAAGAAAACCAACATTGAAACCTCTTCAAAATTGGAAAACTGCTTAGTTCAATTAGGAATAATAAGGTGTTATAAAATTTGATTTTTTATCTTTACAAAACCGTACAAAATAAACCCTAAATTGAACTTTATTTTAAAAAAGCACTATATCATATTCCAAAATCATTAAGGAGTCATAAGGAATTCTACAAAACTTGATAATAATATCTATCAAATATTATCAAGTTGGGATGATATAAGATTTCTTCAAAACCTAGAATTAGGTGTTCATACTCTCATTACTAGGGATATGTAAGGAAGCTTACAAATCTAAGGATTAACAAAGGTTTCATCAAATCAAGCTTATATACTTCAATTAAAGATCATATATCCTAAAACTAGGGAGCTATAAGGATGTCTACTTCTCAAAATACCAATAAGTGCTTCAAAAAGGAAAAAACCAATGCCATAAAACTTGGGATCATGAATCTACTCAAGAAATAGGAAGGAAGGTTAGATCTAGCTTCAAAAGTAATCCATAGTGAAGCCTTAGAAGATAATTTTGATACTATGGAATTTTATCTTCAAACCCATCTCAATGAAGCAATTGACAATGGAAAAAGTGACATTTATATTTCCTTAGACTTTGTGAGCATATTATACATGGCTCTACTCACATATAAACACTACAAGGCAAAAAATAAAGAAAAAAAATATTGATAGAATTACTAAAAAAGAAAGCAGAATTTGATGAATCATATCTAGAAAAGTTTTTCAATCCTCATGCTACATCAACACTTCTTGTTCTACTAACTCAAAATCGTATCATGATGCCTTAAGTGGTATTTGTAAACTTCTGTACAGATTAAATATAAGAAATGAGAATATTCCTCACAAGAACCATGTAGTAGTTCAACCTCCTATGAGAGTACAAAAACTAGAATCAAAGGCAAAGCTAGATATGAAGAAGAAGACATCGTACATAAAGGAGGAATACAATACAAAGTTAATTGAAATAATAATATTAAGCTACAACTTACTCTGAATCGTACGAAGACACAAATTACCTACTGAACCTAGTTACAAAGAATGTAGAAGAAGAGTACAAATCTCAAGATGAAGAAGATCCATATTGAAGACTAAAGTCTTCAATACCCAAATAATGTAATACAGGGGGATGTTAGAAATAGTGTATATTACATAATTTTGGTCATGTAAATGTATCTTCCAAGGTACATACTTAGGACATTAGATTAATCAGGGGGAAGTTACCTAGTTACTTAATACAATGTAATAAATGCACAAGTTTCAATGTGCAAGTTGTATATGTACAAGTTGTCCCTTGCACATCTAGGTTGAGTGTTGGACAAGGTTTCTATTTTACCTATATAAGAAAAGCCTAATTTTTATATAGATATAGAAGTAGAGAGAGTCAGGGACATAGTAGATTAGAGGTTAGTATAATTTTGTGTGGATCACCATCCAATGGTAATGGGTGCAATGTAGTTCAGTAGCTTTATTAATGGAGTGTTCATTTCCTCCATAGCTACATTGTATTCATTTATATCATTTCTATTTATTGCATATCTTAATCATATAGAATATTTACTTTCTTTCATATTATTTTGCATGTTGTGATTGTTATCTTCCTGTGTCCATTACATAAAAATCTAACAAGACCCCTTGGGCATCCACTTCCATATGATCAACACCCCTCTAAAGTCTATTTATTGTTTTACACATAAGATCCAATGATATTTTTGTCTCCTAGATAAGCAACAAATCTATTTTAATTTTTTCTAAGAGTATTTGATCAATAAATTGATGGGTTCTACTATTTAAACTCCTAATATTCTATGATTGTATAATAATTGGTTACCTTGAGACAAGTAAGAGTCTATTGGCCTCACCAATACCCTAGTGATCAATTTATCTCCTTGAATTGCTATCAATTTATTATTTTATTTTCTACCCACTCCTTGAGAGTTGATATTCTTTGATATCTTTTCCACCTGAGCTATCTCTAGAGTTGGATTTTCTCTATTCTTTTCTGTTATACCCATGATGACATCATTTATTATCGATCGCTCTTGGTTATGTACTATCAATACCCTTGTAATCTCTAATTGTGGTAACTCACTGCACTCTATTACCGAATTTAGGATAGGAGGAGGTGAAAGAGGAGCTTGAATATAGATGTTATTGTTTTCATTATTCCCATCCACTCCTTTAATGATTTGTTTTTCTTCCTAGTCCACTAGTGTCTTGAAGATCTCATACCTATTTTAGGGCTTGAGTTGGGTTTGCTTTATACCATTTTTTTCTTTTGCCTTATCCTTTTAAGTTGTTCAAAACCATCTCCGTGTGCCTCTACACATTGAGAAATATTGGTTGTTTCTTTATTTATTTTTGACTTACCCTCCTTAGAAAGATTCAACATTCCTAGAGTTGCCTCCATTTTTGTGTTCATATTCTTTGGGTAGGATCAAGCCAAATATGCATATTTTTGGAAAACGTTACACCTAAGGGGTAATGCCTCATAATACAATTGTTGGATCCAAGAAAGTATTGCAAGTTCAAGTTCAACCTATATCGATAAAGGTTGGCTGAGATCTATTCCCACACATAATCTAACATAAACGATAATGTTTCCTTCCATTGTGTCTCTATAAATATCCAAATATATTCCAAGGAAATTACTAATAATTTCTAATACCTCCTCACTCCAAAACTTCATTAGAAGTGCATACACACAAATCCAAACCGATATAGCAATGGGTTTAAATCCCACTCTCTAGGGCTAAACAAATAATCCTGCTGGACCATGATTCCTCTTTTTTGATTTGAAAGCCCTATTTTTTTCAACAAGTGATGGAAAACTAACAATAAAATATACATTACTAATAAACCACAAAGAGTACTCACCAAGAGGTTCCTAGTTTTGTCAAACCCAAGAATGTAAAAATGCGGGGTAAGATGAATATCCATGAATTTATAGATTAGATCAATGATTGGATCTATATAATATTATTTCTTCTACCATACTCTACTCAATAACAATATTTGGCCTTTATTATAGCTGTGGTAAGCATCCATTGACTCTTTGAGATGATCTTTTTCTATAAATCATATAGAGCATTTTTTATGTAGTTGTTTGTGCTTCTTTAGTCTCTACTAGAGATTTTTTCTTCAACCAATCTGCAAAAGAACTTTGTTTCTCTAAAAGAGGATTAAGAGGTTTCCCAATTGAACACAAATGGGGTAGCAATCTTGTCTTTAATTCCATAGCAACCAGAAAGCACTTCGTCTACCCAAATTATGTCCCTAATTTTGTCATCCAAAGCTCCAAGGAGGAAGGGATGCAATAAAATAATTAATAATTAAATAATAAGAGCTCCAAGGATGAAAGGATGCAATAAAATAGTTAGTATTTAAACAATAAACATGATCCAAAAAAAAATATGTTTTAAAACTAAATATTTTTCAAATTTATTTAATGAAATAAAATAATTTTAATTTAATTATTATTATTTTTATTAATATTTTGAATAAGTTATATAAAATTAAGACTAAACCCATCTATACAATATTGTGGCCATATAGTATATAAAATATTTTTAAGGGACTCCATATTTGATTGCCTAATAATTGGAAAAAACAATTGTGTATATATCGGTTTAGCAACTTGATTGTTTTTCATAGTGGAATATTTTCTTTTTTTAAATAATTTGAAAAAATTTGTATTAAAACAAATATCATTTACAAGTTGGTATGAGACTTCTCCTAGCCTTAGCCAAAGAGAACACATGTTTATAATAGTAAAATAATATTGGCATTGGAGCCAAATCTCTTAAATCATATTTCTACAATGGTTATTCACTTGTTTACAACTATAAAGGAAGATCTACATTGGAGCACAAAACTCCTAAACCGTATTTCTGGAATGGTTGTCCAAATTAGCTAATAATGAAGAAAAAATCATGCTGGACCATGATTCCTCTTTTTTATTCAAAATCTCTATTTATATTGACAAGTGAAGAAAAAATAACAATAAAATATCCATTGTTAAGAAACCACAAAGAATACTCACCAAGAGACTCCCAGTTTAGCCAGACCCAGGAATGCAAAAAAATCAGGGTAGGGTGAATACCCATGAATTTATAGATCAAATAATGATTGTATCTATATAAAACTATTTCTTTGACCATCCTTTAATCAATGAAAATCTTTGTCCTTGATTCTGACTATGGCAAGCATCCATTAACTCGTTGAGATGTTGGTCTATTTATGGTAGTCGTAAAGAGCATTTTTAATGCAATTTTTTGTGCTTCTTTAGTATCTGATGGAGATTAGTACTTTAAAAAATATACAAAAGAACTATGTATCTTTAAAAGAGGATCTGGAGGTGTCCCCATCGGGCCCTCTTGGGGCATCAATCTTGTCTTCAAGTCCACAATAACCAAAAATCTCTTCAGCTACCCAATTGATGCCCTAGTTTTCTCTTCCAGAGCTCTCTATTTCATTATGGACTTATATATGAAAATATTTGACATTTGTATGTTACATTTTAAATTTTAGAGCATAATTTTAATATTTTTTTTATAATTTTAATTAAATCTTGAGAATTATATTATACTAGTGGGATAATTTTTCTACTGCTTGTAAATTTTCCCATCCATTATGAGAGAATTTGGTGGTCCTTCTCTATGATATGATGTCATTAGTGACGGATAAATCAGGTGAGAAAGATATTAATAAGAAAAAGATAAATTTTGATAGTATACCCAACTACCATTATAAAATACCACGTAAGCACTGGGTTATATTACGACTCAAGTGCATGCACTTGAACTCAAGTGACACATTATGATAATAAGATATGAGAGAAAAATAGGTGATAAATGGCATGGTCAAATAAGTCAAATGGATTGTAATTTTTGAGCACAAGAAGTAATGAGAAAGACTTGTAGTCAAAGGTTATAAATGACTAGGACTACAAAATGATTTTTTTGCTACTAAAAGGATTAGACAAACATAATTTATAGCAATCAATATGTAGTGAAAAATAGTCTATTGTATTTATATATTGTAAAATACATGGAATGAATGATCATGGTATTGGAAATATTACCATTGAGTTACCCAGAGGCAATGAAATGGTGTTAATTATACTATCTGGAATTTGTAGTATAGTATAAAATCATAGGGGCTAAAAAAGAGGTTATTAAATATTTTTTCTTAAGGTTGAAAATTTATAATTTACTTGTCTCAAAATTTCTAAAAAGGGACAAACAAAATCCAACATTAAAACCTTTTCATAATTGGAAAAGTGCTTAGTTCAATTAGGAGTAATAAGGTGTTATAAAACTTGATTTTTTATCTTTACAAAATTGTACAAAATCAACCATCAATTGAACTTTATTTTACAAAAGCACTATATCATATTCTAAAATTATTAGGGAGTCATAAGGAATTCTACAAAACTTGATAATAATATCTATCAAATATTATCAAGTGGGATGATATAATATTTCTTCAAAACCTAAAATTAGGTGTTCATACTCTTATTACTAGGGAGATGCAAGAAAGCTTACAAATATAAGGATTAATAAAGGTTTCATCAAATCAAGCTTATATACTTCAATTAAGGATCATATATCCTAAAATTACGGAGCTATAAGGATGTCTACTTCTCAAAATACTAATAAGTGTTTCAAAAAGGAAAAAGCCAATGTCATAAACTTGGGAGCATGAATATACTCAAGAAATCAAAAGGAAGGTTAGATATAGCTTCAAAAGAAATCCACAGTAAATCCTTAGAAGATAATTTTGATACTATGGAATGCTATCTTCAAATCCATCTCAATGAAGCAATTGATAATGGAAAAAGTAACATTTCTCTTTCCTTAGACTTTATGAGCATATTATACATGGCACTACTCACATATAAACACTACAAGGCAGAAAATGAAGAACAAAAATGATTGATAGAATTACTCAAAAAGAAAGCAGAACTTGATGATTCATATCTAGAAACGTTTTTCAATCCTCATGCTACATCAACACTTCCTCTTCTACTAACTCAAAATAATATCATGATGCCTTAAGTGGTTTTTGTAAACTTATGTATAGATTAAAGATAATAAAGGAGAATCTTACTCACAAGAACGAAGTAGCAGCTCAACATCCTATGAGAGCACATAAACCAGAATCAAAGGCAAATATAGATATGACGAATAAGACATCGTAGATAAAGGATGAATACAATACAAAGTTAATTGAAAGAAGAATATTAAGCTACAACTTACTCTGCATCATATGAAGACACATATTACCTGCTAAACTTGGTTACAAAGAATGTATAAGAAGAGTACAAATCTCAAGATGAAGAAGATCCATATTGAAGATTAAAGTCTTCAATACCCAAATAATGTAATACAGAGGGGTGTTAGAAATAGAGTATATTACATAATTTGGGTCATGTAAATGTATCTTCCAAGGTACATACTTAGGAAATTATATTACTTAGGGGGAATTTATCTAGTTACTTCATGCAATGTAATAAATGTACAATTGTAAATGTGCAAGTTGTATATGTGCAAGTTGTCCCTTGCACAACTAGGATGAGTGTTGGACAAGATTTATATTTTACCTATATAATAAATGCCTCATTTGAAGTAGAGAGAGTCGGGGACATAGTAGCTTAGAGGTTAGTATAGTTATATGTGGATCACCATCCAATGGTGATGGGTGCAACGTAGTTCGGTAGCTTTATTAATGGAGTCTTCATTTCCTCCATATCTACATTGTATTCATTTATATCATTTCTATTTATTGCATATCTCAATCATCTAGAAGAATTTACTTTCTTTCATATTATTTTGCATGTCATGATTTTTATCTCCCTGTGTCCATTACATAAAAATCTAACAAGGCCCCTTGGGCATCCACTTCCATATGATCAACACCCCTATAAAGTCTATTTATTGTTTTACACATAAGATCCAATGATATTTTTATCTCCTAGATAAGAAAAAATCTATTTTAATTTTTTCTAAGAGTATTTGAACAATATATTGATGGGTTCTACTGTTCAGAATCCTAATATTCTATGATTGTATAATCATTGGTTACCTTGACACTAGTAAGAGTCTATTGGCCTCACCAATACCCTAGTGATCAATTTATCTCTTTGAATTGCTATCAATTCCTTATTTTATTTTCTACCCACTCCTTGAGAGTTGATATTATTTGATATCTTTTCCACCTGAGCTATCTCTAGAGTTGGATTTTCTCTTTTCTTTTCTGTTATACCCATGATGATATCATTTATTATTGACCGCTCTTAGTTATGCACTATCAATACCTTTGTAATATCTGATTATGGTAACTCACTACACTCTATTACCTAATTTAGGATAGGAGGAGGTTAAATAGGAGCTTGAATATAGATGTTATTATTTTCATTATTCCCATCCACTTCTTCAATGAATTTTTCTTCTTCCTAGTCCACTAGTGTCTTGAAGATCTCATACCTATTTGATGGCTTGAGTTGGGTTTGCTTTATACCATTTTTTTATTTTCCTTCTCCTTTTAAGTTGTTCAAAATCATTTGTGTGTGTTTCTCTACCTTGAGAAATATTCGTTGTTTCTTTATTGATTGTTGACTTACCCTCCTTAGAAATATTTGACATTCCTAGAGGAGCCTCCACTTTTGTGTTCATATTATTTGGGTAGGATCAAGCCAAATACCCATATTTGTGGAAAATGTTACACCTAAAGGGAAATACCTCATAATCCAATTGTTGAATCCAAGAAAGTATTACAAGTTCAAGTTCAACCTCTATCGACAAAGGTTGGCTGAGATCCATTCCCACACATAATCTAGCATAAACGACTATGTTTCCTTCCATTATGTCTCTATAAACATCCAAATATATTCCAAGGAAATTACTAATGATTTCCAATACCTCATCACTCCAGAACTTCAATGGAAGTGCATACAAACAAATCCAAACCGAGATAGTAGTGGGTTTAAATATCGCTCTCTAGGGCTGAATAAATAATCCTACCAGACCATGATTCCTCTTTCTTGATTTGAACGCCCTATTTTGTTCAGCAAGTGAGGGAAAACTAACAATAAAATATACATTACTAATAAACCACAAAGAATACTCACCAAGAGGCTCCTAGTTTTTTCAAACCCAAGAATGTAAAACTATAGGGTAGGACGAATATCCATGAATTTATAGATTAGATCAATGATTGGATCTATATAAGATTATTTATTCTAGCATAATCTTCTCAATGAAAATATTTGGCCTTTATTATAACTGTGGCAAGCATCCATTGACTCTTTGAGATGATCTTTTTCTAGCAATCATATAGAGCATTTTTAATGTAGTTGTTTGTGCTTCTTTAGTCTCTACTAGAGATTTTTCCTTCAACCAATATGCAAAAGAACTTTGTTTCTCTAAAATAGGATTCATAGGTGTCCCCATTGAACCCAAATGGGGTAGCAATATTGTCTTTAATTCCATATCAACCAGAAAGCATTTCGTCTACCCAAATGATGTCCCCAATTTTGTCATCCAAAGCTCCAAGGAGGAAGGGATGCAATAAAATAATTAATAATTAAATAATAAGAGCTCCAAGGATGAAAGGATGCAATAAAATAGTTAGTATTTAAACAATAAACATGATCCAAAAAAAATTATGTTTTAAAACTAAATATTTTTCAAATTTATTTAATGAAATAAAATAATTTTATTTTATTTATTTATTATTTTTTTTAATATTTTGAATAAGTTATATAAAATTAAGACTAAACCCATCTATAAAATATTATGGCCATATAGTATATAAAATATTTTTAAGGGACTCCATATTTGACTGCCTAATAATTGGAAAAAACAATTGTGTATATACCGGTTTAGAAACTTGATTGTTTTTCATAGTGGACTTTTTTTTTTGAAAAATAATTTGAAAAAACTTGTATTAAAATAAAGATCATTTACAAGTTGGGATGAGACTTCTCCCAACCTTAGCCAAAGAGAACAAATGTTTATAATAGTAAAATAAGATTGGCATTGGAGCCAAATATCTTAAACCATATTTCTACAGTGGTTTTTCACATGTTTACAACTATAAAGGAAGATCTACATTTGAGCACAAATCTCCTAAACCATATTTTTGGAATGGTTGTCCAAATTAGCTAATAATGAAGAAAAAATACTGCTGGACCATGATTCCTCTTTTTTGATTCAAAAGCTCTATTTCTATCGACAAGTGAAGAAAAAATAATAATAAAATATCCATTGCTAATAAACCACAAAGAATACTCACCAAGAGGCTCCCAATTTTGCTAGACCTAGGAATGCAAAAAAATTAGGGTAGGGTGAATACCCATGAATTTATAGATCAAATCATGATTGGATCTATATAAAACTGTTTCTTTGACCATCCTTTTCTCAATGACAATCTTTGGCCTTGATTATGATTGTGGTAATCATCCATTAACTCCTTGAGATTTTGATCTATTTACAATAGCCGTAAAGAGCATTTTTAATGTAATTTTTTGTGCTTCTTCAGTCTCTGATGGATATTAAGCCTTTAATAAATCTACAAAAGAACTACGTATTTCTAAAAGAGGATTTTGAGGTGTCCCCATTGGGTCCTCCTGGGGCATCAATCTTGTCTTTAAGAACACAATAACCAAAAATTTCTTCAGCTACCCAATTGATGCCCTAGTTTCCTCTTCTAGAGCTCTCTCTTTCATAGTGGACTTATATATGAAAATATTTGACATTTATATGTTACATTTTAAATTTTAGAGCATAATTTTAATATTTTGTTTATAATTTTAATTAAATCTTGAGAATTATATTATACTAGTGGGATAATTTTCTACTTCTTGTAAATTTTCCCATCCAATATGAGAGAATTTGGTGGTCCTTCCCTATGACAGGAGGTCATTAGTGATGGATAAATTTTGATATGATACCCAACTACCATTATAAAATACCACATAAGCACTGGGTTATATCACAACTCAAGTGCATGCACTTGAACTCAAGTGACACATTATGATAATAAGATATGAGAGAAAAATAGGTGATAGCTGGCATGGTCAAATAGGTCAAATGGATTGTAAGTTTTGAGCACAATAAGTAATGAGAAAGACTTGTAGTCAAAGGTTATAAATGACTAGGACTACGAAATGAATTTGTTGCTACAAAAAGGATTAGAAAAACATAATTTATAGCAATCAATGTGTAGTGAAAAATAGTCTATTGTATCTATATATTGTAAAATACGTGGAATGAATGATCATGGTATTGTAAATATTACCATTGAGTTACCCATAGGTAATGAAATAGTGTTAATTATGGTATCTAGCATTTTTAATATAGTATAAAATCCTAGGGTTTGCAAAAGAGGTTATTAAAGATTTTTTCTTAAGGTTGGAAATTTATAATTTACTTGTCTCAAAATTTCTAAAAAGGGATAAAATAAATCCAACATTAAAACCTCTTCAAATTTTTAAAAGTGCTTAGTTCAATTAGGAGTAATAAGGTGTTATAAAACTTCATTTTTTATCTTTACAAAACCGTACAAAATCAACCAGAAATTGAACTTTATTTTACAAAAGTACTATATCATATTCCAAAATCATTAGGGAGTCATAAGGAATTATACAAAACTTGATAATAATATCTATAAAATATTATCAAGTTGGGATGATATAAGATTTCTTCAAAACCTAAAATTAGGTGTTCATACTCTCATTACTAGGGAGATGTAAGAAAGCTTATAAATCTAAGAATTAATAAAGGTTTCATCAAATCAAGCTTATATACTTGAATTAAGGATCATATATCCTAAAATTAGGGAGCTATAAGGATGTCTACTTACCAAAATACTAATAAGTGCTTCAAAAAGGAAAAAGCCAATGCCATAAAACTTGGGAGCATAAATCTACTCAAGAAGTTGGAAGTAAGGTTAGATCTAGCTTCAATAATAATCCATAGTGAAGCCTTAGAAAATAATTTTGATATTGTGGAATGTTATCTTCAAACCCATCTCAATGAAGCAATTGAAAATGGAAAAATTCACATTTATCTTTCCTCAGACTTTTTGATCATATTATACATGGCACTACTCACATATGAACACTACAAGGCAGAAAATGAAGAACAAAAAGGATTGATAGAATTAATAAAAAAGAAAGCAGAACTTGATGATTCATATCTAGAAAAGTTTTTCAATCCTCATGCTACATCAACACTTCCTGTTCTACTAACTCAAAATTGTATCGTGATGCCTTAAGTGGTTTTCATAAAATTCTATACAAATTTAAATATAAGAAAGGAGAATCTTCCTCACAAGAACCAAGTAGAATCTCAACCGCCTATGAGATAACAAAAACTAGAATCAAAGGCAAAGTTAGATATGAATAAGAATACATCGTAGATAAAGGAGGAATACAATACAAAGTTAATTGAAAGAAGAATATTAAGCTACAACTTAATCTGCATCATATGAATATACATATTACCTACTAAACCTGGTTATAAATAATGTAGAAGAAGAGTACAAATCTCAAGATGAAGAAGATCCATATTGAAGACTAAAGTCTTCAATACCCAAATAATGTAATACATGGGGGTGTTAGAAATAGAGTATATTACATCATTTGGATCATGTAAATGTATCTTCCAAGGTACATACTTAGGACATTATATTACTTTAGGGGGAAGTTATCTAGTTACTTCATGCAATGTAATAAATGCACAAGTGTCAATGTGCAAGTTGTCCCTTTCACAACTAGGTTGAGTGCTGAACAAGGTTTGTATTTTACCTATATAAGAAAGGCCTCATTGTTAGATAGATATAGAAGTAGAGAGAGTCTGGGACATAGTATCTTAGAGGTTAGTATAGTTCTATGTGGATCACCATCCAATGGTGATGGGTGCAACGTAGTTCGATAGCTTTATTAATGGAGTGTTCATTTCCTCCTTAGCTACTTTTTATTCATTTATATCATTTCTATTTATTGCATATCTCAATAATCTAGCAGATTTACTTTCTTTCATATTATTTTGCATGTCGTGATTGTTATCTCCCTGTGGCCATTACATCAAAAGCTAACAAGGCCCCTTGGGCATCCACTTCCATATGATGAACACCCCTCTAAAGTCTATTTATTGTTTTACACATAAGATCCAATGATATTTTTGTCTCCTAGATAAGAAAAAAATCTATTTTAGTTTTTTCTAAGAGTATTTGAACAATAAATTGATGGGTTCTACTGTTTAAACTCCTAATATTCTATGATTGTATAATCATTGTTTACTTTGAGACTAGTAAGAGTCTATTAACCTCACCAATCCCCTAGTGATCAATTTATCTCCTTGAATTGCTACCAATTCCTCAATTTATTTTCTACCCACTCCTTGAGAGTTGATATTCTTTGATATCTTTTACAACTGAGCTATATCTAGAGTTGTGTTTTCTTTGTTATTTTATGTTATACCCATGATGAAATCATTTATTATCAACCACTATTGGTTATGAACTATCAATACCATTTTAATATCTGATTATGGTAACTCATTGCACTTTATTACCTACTTTAGGATAGGAGGATGTGAAAGAGGGGCTTGAACATAGATTTTATTGTTTTCATTATTCCCATCCACTCCTTCCATGAATTTTTCTTCTTCCTAGTCCACTAGTGTCTTGAATATCTCATACCTATTTGAGGGCTTGAGTAGGGTTTGCTCTTTACCACTTTTTCTTTTACCTAATCCTTTTGGAATGTTCAAAACCATCTCCATGTGCTTCTCCACATTGAGAAATATTGGTTGTTTCTTTATTGATTGTTGACTTACCCTCGTTAGGAATATTCGACATTCCTAGAGGAGCTTCCATTTTTGTGTTCATATTATTTGGGTATGACCAAGCCAAATACCTATATTTGTTAAAAATGTTACACCTAAAGGGCAATGCCTCATAATCCAATTGTTGAATCCAAGAAAATCTTGCAAGTTCAAGTTCAACCTCTATCGACAAAGGTTGGTTGAGATCCATTTCCACACATAATCTAGCATAAACGACTATGTTTCCTTCCATTGTGTCTCTAGAAACATCCAAATATCTTCCAAGGGAATTACTAATGATTTCCAATACCTACTTACTCTAGAACTCCATTGGAAGTGCATACAAATAAATCCAAACCGAGATAGCATTGGGTTTAAATTCCACTCTCTAGGGCTAAACAAATAATCCTATCAGACCATGATTCCTCTTTTTCGATTTGAAAGCCCTATTTTTATCAGCAAGTGGTGGAAAACTAACAATAAAATATACATTACTAATAAACCACAAAGAATACTCACCAAGAGGCTCCTAATTTTTTCAAACCCAAGAATGTTAAAAATGTAGGGTAGGACAAATATCCATGAATTTATAGATTAGATCAATGATTGGATATATATAAGATTGTTTCTTCTACCATCCTCTTCTCAATGATAATCTTTGGCCTTGATTATAACTGTGGCAAGCATCCATTGACTCTTTGAGATGATATGTTTCTAGAAATCATATAGAGCATTTTTAATTAGTTGTTTGTGTTTCTTTAGTATCTACTAGAGATATTGCCTTCCAAAAATCTGCAAAAGAACTTTGTTTCTCTAAAAGAGGATTCATAGGTGTCCCCATTCAACCCTAATGGGGTAGCAATCTTGTCTTCAATTCCATAGCAACTAGAAAGCACTTCGTCTAATGTCCAAATTTTCTCTTCCAAAGCTCCAAGGAGGAAGAAATGCAATAAAATAATTAATAATGAAATAATAAGAGCTCAAAGGAAGAAGGGATGCAATAAAATAGTTAGTATTTAAATAATAAACATGATCCAACAAAAATTTGTGTTTTAAAACTAAATATTTTTCAAATTTATTTAATGAAATAAAATAATTTGTGAGGGAAGACCCTTGATTAAAACTAAGTATGTCGGAGTAGAAACACAACTCATGACCCATTCTATCCAATCCTGAGAGAAACCAAAGGCTGCCATCATATTTGACAAGAAGATCCACTCCACCCTATCATAAGCCTTTGACATATCCAATTTTATGAATATTCATCTATTACCAGATGTTTGCATTGAATGGATTGCCTCCTGAGATAGAACCACACCATCCAATATCTACCTACCCTCTACAAAACCCCCTTGCTCTGAGTGGATAATGTTATGTAGAAGAGGTTTTAACCGCTTATACATTACCTTTGTGATTATTTTATGTATTGCATTGCATAAGGCAATAGATATATAATCTGAAATATGCACCTTCTCCTCCCATTTTGGAATTAAGGTAATGAAAGTATGATTTAATTCTTTAAGAATTATTTTACTACCTTTGGATTCCTCTATAACAGCCATTACATCCTCCTCCAAGTTGTCCCATAAGGCCTAAAAAACTCAATTGGAAAGCCATTTGGACCTAGTGTTTTTTTAGTGCTCATTACAAAGACTACATTATTTAGTTCCTCTCTATCAATGGGTTTAAGTAGGACCTGATTTTCTTCTTTAGATATAAAAGATGGTATGATAGCAAGAACTTCTTTTTGAGACTCTTCATCTTGCACCATACTTTCCTTAAATAGTTTAGAAAATAATCCATTGAATGGAAATGCATACTTGGAATTGTTTCAAAGGAGTGTATGTTCTCATATTGAAGACCTTCCATGTTTTTTGTATGTCTCCTAGCATAGGTATCTCGATGGAAAATTTTGGTATTTTTATCACCTTATAATAACCAAGTGGTTCTTGCTCTTTGTTCCAGTAATTCTCCTCTTGGTTTTCAATGTCCTCAATCACTTTACACAATGCATCATCCTCTTCTTTGAGCTTCTCTATAATTGTTCCTTCCCTAAAGTAATTTGAACCTCATCCCATTTGGCCACCAATAGAGATCTTAGGACTTGTAAGTCTATCTTGTTAGCTCACCTCCATTATTTTAGTTGATCTATGACATAATGAAGTTGTTTGTGGAATCTAAACATTATTGTCCCATATGCTAGGCAGACTTCTTCCCACCACTATGGAATTTTCTTTGAAGTTCCTTTTTTGTAACCAAAAGTTTTCAAATTTAAATGGTTTGTGTTGTTGCACTGTCTTGATCCCCCCTTCCAACAAATAGGAAAGTGATATGAAACTAGACCCTCCAAAATCTGAAATTTTATATTCCATTTTACAAATGCCTCCTCTAAAACCAAAAAATTATCTAACTTCACCTTCCTCCTATGTGTCTCCCTCCTCTTATTAGTCCAAGTATAGTTTGTTCTATGGAATTTAATATCCATCAAGTGTAATGCCTAGACTTGGGCAATCAAAAGTCGATCCCTTGGGTCCAAAATTGGGGTTCCCCATTCCTAATCTCTAGAGGATAATTTAGCATTAAAATACCTAGCAATAATCCCCTCTAACTCTTCCCTTGATACTCTCATGTTATGCACAACATTCCATTAATGCATCTGACCATCTAGGTTTTGAGCCCCATAAAAATTTGTGATTAAAATATGTTTAGATGTGATATTGTTCCTAAAATGTGATGTGAGGACACCCCTCCAAGCTATATTTTCTATTGCAGTTCATTCAAGAGAGATCCAAAAAGTAACTATCCCCATGAGACCCCTTGGGTAGACACTTCCATATGACCAACACCCCTCCAAATTCTATTTATTGTTTTACACATAAGATCCAATGATAATTTTGTCTCCTAATAAGCAAAAAAATTATTTTACATTTTTATAAGAGTCTTCAAGTAACATATTGATGGTTATACTACTTAAACCCCTAACTTTTCATGATCGTATAATCTTTGGTTACCTTGAGAGCAATAAAAATCTATTGGCCTCACCGATCCTCCAGTGATCAGTTTGTCTCCTTGAACTGCTATCAATTCCTTATTTTATTTTCTACCCACTCCTTGAGAGCTGTTATTTTTTTCTCTTTTCCACCTGAGTTATCCCTAGAGTTGGCATTTCTCTATTATTTTCTGCTATGCCCATGATTAAATCCTTAATTATCAATTTCTCTTGGTTATACACTATCAATGTCCCTGCACTCTCTGATTGCGGTAACTCACTGCACTCAATTACCTACTCTATGATGGGAGGAGATGAAAGAGGACTTTGAACATGGTTGTTATTGTTTTCATTATTCCCGTCCACTCCTTCCATGAATTGTTCTTTTTCTTGGTCCATTAGTGTCTTAAAGATCTCATACCAATTGGAGGTCTTGAGTTGGGTTTGCTTTTTACCATATTTTTATTTTGCCTTCTTATTTTGGGTTGTTCAAAATCATCTTCCTGTGCTTATTTACCCCAAGAAATATTGGTTGCTTCTTTATTGATTGTTGAATTAACCTCCTTAGGAATATTTGAAATTCCTAGAGGAGCCTCCATTTTTATGTTCATATTATTTGGGCAATATCATACCAAATACCCATATTTATGGTAAAATCTGCATCTGAAGGGTAATGCCTCATAATCTAGTTTTTGAATCCAAGATAGTCCTACAAGTTCGAGTTCCACCTCTACTAACAAAGGTTGGTTAAGATCCATTTCCACACATAATCTTGCATAAACAATTGTTTTTCCTTCCATTGTATCTTTGGAAACACCCAAATGTCTTCCAAGGTAATTATTGATAATTTCCAATACCTACTCACTCCAAAAATCCATTGGAAGTGCATACAAATGGATCCAAATTGGGACAATAGTGGGTTCAATTCGAGGATCAAATCCCACTCTCAAGGGTTGAACAAATAATCTTGTTGGACCATGATTTCTCTTTTCTAATTCAAAAGCCCTATTTCTATCGACAAGTGAAGAAAAACTAACAATAAAATATCCATTGCTAATAAACCACAAAGAATACTCACCAAGAGGCTCCCAATTTTTCCAGACCTAGGAATGCAAAAAAATTAGGGTAGGATGAATACCCATGAATTTACATATCAAATCATGATTGGATCTATATAAAATTGTTTCTTTTACCATCCTTTGCTCAATGACAATCTTTGGACTTGATTTTTACTGTGGTAAGCATCCATTAACTCATTGAGATGTTGATCTATTTACAACAGTCGTAAAGAGAATTTCTAATGCAATTTTTTATGCTTCTTTAGTATCTGATGGAGATTAATCCTTTAACAAATCTATAAAATAACTATGTCTCTCTAAAATAGGATCTGGAGGTGTCCCCATTAGGCCCTCCTAGGGCATCAATCTTGTCTTCAAGTCCACAGTAACCAGAAATCTCTTCGACTACCCAATTGATGCCCTAGTTTTCACTTCTAGAGCTCTATCTTTCATAATGGAATTATATATGAAAATATTTGACATTTGTATGTTACATTTTAAATTGTAGATCATAATTTTAATATTTTTTTTATAATTTTAATTAAAGCTTGAAATTTATATTATACTAGTGGGATAATTTTTCTACCACTTTTAAATTTTCCCATCCATTATGAGATAATTTGGTGGTCCTTCCCTATGACAGGAGGTCATTAGTGACAGATAAATTAAGAAGAGAAAGATAATGTTTTATAGGATACCCAACTACCATTATAAAATACCACGTAAGCACTGGGTTATATCACGACTCAAGTGCATGCACTTGAACTCAAGTGACACATTATGATAATAAGATATCAGAGGAAAATAGGTGACAACTGGTATGGTCAAAAAGGTCAAATGGATTGTAAGTTTTGAGCACATGAAGTAATGAGAAATATTTGTAGTCAAAAGTTAAATAACTAGGACTATGAAATGAATTTGTTGCTACTAAAAGGATTAGATAAACATAATTTATAGCAATCAATGTGTAGTGAAAAATAGTCTATTGTATCTATATATTGTAAAATACGTGGATTGAATGATCATGATATTTGAAATATTACCATTGAGTTATCTATAGGAAATGAAATGGTGTTAATTATGGTATCTAGCATTTGTAGTATCTAGAATGAACATCATTTGGAAGAGTGTTGCTATTGAATTGGTTGTTGTACTAAAAAATCACACACATTTAATTTTATAGAGAAGTTTACCTAGAAATTTGGTTTTTTGAACCTCTTATTTTTTTGAGATATTCAGCTAAAATTTTGGTTTTTTGAATTCTTGTTTCTCTTTTTACTATTTATTTTGATGTGCAGTCAAGAAAAGCTCAATTATTTCTTATAGAGGAAGGAATTTACTCCTATTCTAGGGCAAGGTGATATTGGGATGCAATGTGCTTGATAAACTCTTCTTTTTTCAATTACTTCTTATATAATCATAGTCAATGACCATTGGCCATAAGGGGAATTCACTTCTCATCGATGTTTTGTACCTTCATAGCTCCATTGTAGAATATCATGTTGACTTCATAGGGTCCCAATCACCATTGTTGAATCTTCCCTTTGAAATCCATATATCTTAAATCATATAATAATTCCCAATCTCCTTTTTTGAATTCCTTCCTCTTGATAAATATGTTATGTCATGTGACCCTCTAATTTTGAACCATATTTATATAGAGAATTACTTGTCATTGTAGCTCATATAAGACATTAAGTTGTTTCATCCATTGTTTCTATGCCTCAAGGAGATCCATATCCAGATCGAATGTAGTCTTAAGAATTTTGATTTCAAACTCTATAGGTAACATTGTAGTTTTTCCATAAACAAACTCATAAGAGTAAGCTCTATTGTAGTTTTCCATGTAGGCTTATAAGTCCAAACAAAATTGGCAAGGTAATTTTCCCAATCCCTTCAGTGGATTCAAACTTTCTTTGTCAAGATAATTTTTAATTCTCTATTAGTTACCTCCACTTGTCCATTTGCTTGAAGATGATAAGGAGTATATTGAACTATGTATTTCTTGGCATCTAAATGATGTAGGTCAATAGTACCTTGCTTTTAAAATCTTGGTAGTTGTTCTTTTACATTTGAAATTCCCTTCATAGCGCTCGTAGTGGTAAGCCTATAGAATTTCAATTAACTCTTCTTATCAAATGTGCTTGCTCATGATGTAATTTGGTCTTATTTTGTAAAGATATCATCTAATCCAGCTATTTGGGACACTTTGGTTGATTAAGCTATGAATTTCCCTTGGAGAAATATGTTGTGGTTTCTTCACTATAAAAATATAGTTATCAATATCTACAAACAATGGAAATTTAGTAGACACCACAAGAAGATGTTCATATAGAAATATATCTTCAATATGGGAGTCATTTGTATCTATAGGCAACTTGAACAAAAAATCAATGTTATTTTTCCTTTTGAGATTTATCAATTATTATAATATCAAACTCTTGTAGTAATAATAATCAATGAGTAATTCATTCATTTAAATTTGGTTTAAATATTTGATTGCAACATGATTTTTATGAATAAAAATTGAATATCCAATGATGTAATATTATAATTTGTTGATAACAAATACTATTGCAAGAAATTATTTTTCTATTATATTATAATTCAACTTGACTTTCAATAATTTTTTGTTGATGCAATATATGGCACATGTTTATTTATTTACTTTATCCTAAAACTACTCTTAATGTTGTATCAAAGGCATCTATATAAATATAGAATGATAATTCCCAATATGGTCTCATCAAGACTAGTGTTGAAATCAGCTTCTACTTCAAAGTATTACAAGATTTTTGATATTTGATGTCCATAAAAATTTAGTTTCCTTGGATAGCATGGAAAAAAATGGGTGTGTAATTTTGCTAAAATATTGTTAAACTTTTATACTACTCAACATGTCCAAGGAAACTACGAACTTCTTTCTACTTTTTTATTTAAAAAATACATCATATTAATGAATAGTCAATGAGGTACATCAACATTAGGCAATAAACAAGCCTTCCAAACTTACATAAGCTTGCACAAAAGCAGCAAGTAGTTTACTCTAAACCCCTTGTCAATTCTAAGGTAATATTTCAAGATATTAGACCTAAAAATTTTCAACTGCTCAGTAATTAAAGTATGGGCCCAAATTACAGTGAGAGCAACAACAGAGTCTTCATTATTGAAGACCAAATTACATTTATCCTTCCATAAGATGAAAAAAATAGAGAGTCTAATAGTATGCTAAAAAATCCTTCTAAAAGCCACACAATTGGGCTGGTCCCCAAACAAAATCACCTTCCACCTAAGTTGTTCCTGAATCACCGGACTATATATCCACTTTGCCTCTTTCCACACCTTCCTTGCTCTTGGGAAATCCCAAAAAATATGTTTAATGGTTTCACTTCATCCACAACTAGAGCATTTATCCAAAGAAATTAGCCATTTAGTGCAAGATATTTGTAATCCTATCAATGAACCTGTTACAAATAAGCAGATAGATACAGTTTGAAAGGGATAACGGCGAGAAGGAATCACTTTTTATTATTGATGGTAAACAAATCAATAAGAATATATGTAATTTGTATCTGATTTGATGCTTATTACATCAAATTGATTGGATATAAATATAAATAATGTGATATAAATGAAGGGACACATTGGTCCCTAAATTAAATTAATAGTGAATTAACAGTATGATGTGTTAGGAATAGGATCCTAACATGCCACCCCACTTAAAAGAAGCTTTGTCCTCAAAGCTAGAATTGATAGAATTAATGTTGAATATGATGAAGGGTCTCCCAAGTGGCATCTTTTGAAGGTACATATTTCCATTAAATTTACACTTTAGTGATGGAATAATTGTGGAGGTGGTGAACACGACGATCTAGGACAACTTCAAGTTCAACCATGAGTGCTACATCTTCAGTAAACTTAGGGAGTTGAGTTTGTGTGGTGATGTGTGTTCTGACTATGGGTTTAAGGTAAGAAATATGGAATACGGGGTGAATTTTAGATGACTTGGTCAATTCAAGCTTATAAGCCACAGATCCAATACGTTGTATAACTTGATATGGTACATAGAATTTGGGGGCTAACTTTTGAGAGCCTTTTATTTTTAGAGACGTTTGGTGATATGGTTGTAGGCAAAGAAATACCATATCCACTTCTTGAAAATTGTGTTCTATTCTATGTTGGTCGACAAACTGCTTCATACAATGTTGGGCGGATTGTAAATTTTCCTTGAGAGTGCGAAGGATGTTATCGCGAGTAAAAAGTTCTATCTATATTGCTGGTATGTTAGTACTTCTTGGAATATAAGAGGTAAGTTAGGGTGGTAATTGGCCATATAAGGCTTCATATGGAGTCATATTAATGGCAATATGATATGTGGTGTTATACCACCACTCTGCTAAAGGAAGCCATTTAACCCAGTGAAGGGGTTGAGTAGAAGTAAAGCAACGGAGGTAATTTTCCAAGAATTTATTAACTTCTATTTGGCCATATGTTTAGGGATGGTAGGCAGAACTCATACGGAGTTGAGTGGACTAAATTCTAAAAAATTCTCTCTAGAATTTGCTAGTGAAGGTGGGATCACGATCACTAACTATCATGGACAACATGCCATGTAATTTGAATATGTTATCAAGGAAAACTTGGGTAATGGTACTAGCTATATATGGGTGAGTTACTGTACAAAAATGGGAGTATTTGGATAAGCGATCCACCAAAAATAGAATGGTAGTTTTTTTATTATTATTTTATAAAAATAAATAAAAATAATAAAAAAAACAAAAAAAACTACCATAATAAAAGATAAAAAATAAAAAAATATTTACAATCCTGTCAAAAAACCTGTTAAAAATAAGAAGATAGATATAGTTTGAAAGTAATCATGGTGAGAAGGAATCACTTTTGATTATTGACGAAAAACCAGTCAATAAGAATATATGTAAGTTGTATTTGATTTGATGCTTATTACATCAAATTGATTGGATATAAATATAAATAAAGTGATGTAAATGAAGGGACACGTGGTCCCTAAATTAAATTAATAGTGAAATAACAGTATTATGTGTTAGGAATAGGATCCTAACATTTAGCAAGCCTAGCCTTACTTTTCAAGCCCTGCATAATGACCAACCAAGCAAACACCTTTAACTGCATAGAGACTTGGAACCTCCATACTCCTGCCAACAATTTCCTCCATTTCTTGAAATTATAAGTAATACCCCATATAGAATTAAAAACATCCCCTAAGGGAATAGGAGTCATAAAATGGTAAAGCTTAGACAATTTGAAGCACCAAATTGACTTACCATAAAGCCATCTCCAGTCTCTCCAGATTGGACCAGGAAGACCATTTGTAAGCTTATAAAGTTGCTCAAACAATAAAAGACCCCGAATTTGTTGCATCACAAATTTATCTAAAGTCTTCAGTTTAAACTTAACAAGAAATTGCTGCCACAAAATCCATTGACCAAAATTCTCATCCCAGAGATCAACCCATCTAAAAATTCCTTTCTTACTCAATATTTTACACTAAATATTGGGAATATTTGAAGTATAAATTCCATTCATCTTCCAAAGGCAAATTACCTTCGAAGAGAGTGTACATCCTCTTCTGTTATCCAAATAGTCCCAATTAATCCCTTTAAACACCACTTTCCAGGCTTCCCTAATTCTTTTAATCAAAATGCATCCAATAATTTTGAATTTTTTAGGATGTCCCATAATGTCCTCAAAGCTAAACTACCCATAGAAGCCATCATAACTCACACAATTTTGTATCTTGTACCTGAGCATACATTACCATCCAATATCACCATCTAAGCATCTGATGATCCACTTCAAAGCAATAATCTTACCTTGAAACTGAATGTGTAATAGGTTAAGACCTCCACCCACCTTAGGAATAGTATAATATTTCCACACTATAAGAGGGACCCTCCTAGTACCATCCATATTGGACCATAAAAAATTCCTAATTCATATCTCTAGATTCCTATATTGAGTGGAATTGGACAACCAATAAGACGAATAATACATATGGTAAGACTAAAGAATTTTTCTTACCACTGTAAGATTTCTAGCAAAGGAGATCATCTTGTGCTTCCATCTCTGAATCTTCTTCTCAAATTTGTCCATGCACCAGTCCCACATGGACTTAAGAGAAACACTTTTGCCAAATGGAATGCCTAGGTACCTTACAATCTCTCCATCCCCAATTCTCCTCCATCCAGCACTAATTCCTCTAGGAAGAGATTCAGCTCCAACAAGCCAAAAATTAGACTTTGCTTCACTAAAAACTACACTAGAGGTAAGACAAAACTATTGAAGACAATCCTACATACCTAAAATTGAGTTCTTATCTAGTTGGACAGTAAGAAAGGAATCATCAGTAAAATGACTATTCAACAAATATCCCTCGGTAAGAGAGATCCATCTAATACATCCAACCATACTTTTGTGTTCCAACATGTAGCCCAATGTATCAGTAGAGAGAACGAATAGTAGATGAGCCAAAGGGCAACCCTATCTGATGGATCTAAAAAATTGGATAGCCTCAGATAATTTACCATTAACCACTACCTTGGCTAAATTTGAAGAAAAGAGAATTTTGATTTTTTGAACCGCAGCACCATTACATCCAAGCCATTCCAGCATATTAAAAATTAAAGTCCAGTCCACCCTATCATAAGCCTTATCACAATCAATTTTAAAAAAAGAGAGCCTATTATCCAGTCTCCTCAACCCATTCCATAGCTTCTTAAATGGAAAAAATTGTATCAAGGATAAATTTACCTTTTACAAAACTAGTTTGCTCCTCTCTCACAATTCTAGAAGCAATATTATTCATTCTTAGAGCAAGAGCTTTAGCTACAATTTTGTAAGAGAAATTCAAGAGAGTAATTGGATGCCAACCACCAATATTATCTTTATTGCTACCTTTAGGAATCAACCTAATGACCCCTTGATTTAACCATGGTGAGAAACCAGATCCATCAAAAACTTCTTTAATCAACTTAGTATAATCATCTCAAATACAATCCCACATATTGTAAAACTCGTCTGGTAAACCATCATGGCTAGGTGACTTACCATTTTTCATTTTAGAGAGAACATTGAAGAGCTCCTCTTTAGAAAAATTAGAAGATAAAGGATCATTCTCATAGCTGGCAATATTCTTAGGTACACTTTCTTTGACCATCTCTCGAGCATGCTAGATAGAAATAAAATCTTCATAGGTAGAAGAAATAGAATCTTTAGTATGAGTACCATCTTCTTTCTATACAACAATAAATTTCTCAGTAGCATTTTCACTTCGAATATGATTGATGAAAAATTATGTCGGGGCATCACCTTCCTTCAGCCATTGTAGCCTACTTCTCACTCTAGCTCCTCTACCTATGTAATCCTCCAAATTTATGATTTCCCCTTTTAGAGCTAAAATTTTCCCTTGTAAATTCACATTGAAGGGATCAAGTTCCAATTTTTTCCTGTCTGTCTCCAAATTCTAACGAAGAGATCTCATATTTCTTCTTCTACCCCATGCCAAAATTTTACCCCATCCTCTTAGAAATTTGACCACTCTTTTTATAGCTACATCCCACCAAGAAATCCATCCTTTCTCAAAGGGTATGGGCTCAATATTCTAGACACATCTAATCAACTCTCTATAATCACCAGATTCTAGATGAGATACATTCAATTTAAAAGGTAATTTTTTTTCCACCATCATTGCATCAACATGAATACAAGAGTGAATGGGGGCATGATCAGAACCAGTTGCTCCAATATCCATATCAAATGATCTTGTTCATATACCAACACAAGTTAATAGACTATCAACATACAACCTGTCTAATATAGCAAACATCGTGTCTGTTCCTGCTCTTCTATTGGACTATGTGAACCAACCTCCTAACTCCAAGTTCTTTTGTTTAAATTTAGGATCAAAAACCTGAAGAGTAGCCTTAAGTCTGGACCAAGAATATTTTTCAAATATAGCAACACAACTGCACGAGCCACCCTCCCTATCACCTTCCCATTCAATCATGTTGAAGTCACCCACAAGAATCCAACATGCATCAGGAAGATTTTGCATGCATCCAATCCTATAAAATTGCCCTATCCCTAGCCAAATTAGGACCATACACTAAACATATACCAATAACCTACCCGTACATAGCAAAAGTTGCCCAGATAATATGACCTTCTGGATATTCACCCCAATTGAGTAAAAAAGAAGCAAACCATTGTCTAACAATCAAAAGAACTCCTCTTGAGCTCTATCGATGAGAAGAACTCCACCAAACTCATTTCCAAGAATTACTTAAATAATTTTGAAGCTCAAAACCAGATATCTTGACTTCCTGAAGGCACACCACATCAGCAAAAATAGTTCTAAGATAACTGCTAACCAAATTCCTATGAGTAGGGAGTGTCATCCCCCTAACATTCCATGAAACTATGTCGAAATTCATTTATTAACTAGGGATTTGAGGACCTGGAACATATTGCTTCCACTATTAGCACTATCACTACCTCCTTGCACCATAGGCAAAATAGGAGTGTTTCATTGTGGAGTCCCAAAATCGTCCCCTACAATAGGTATACCCAAAATTATATCTCCTTCTGAAGCACCACCTTGCACAAGAATGTTATTCCCTTATGAAGCCCAACCTTTCCTTGAATTATTTGGTCTGAAATGGGAACTCCTTAACTCACTTCTCTTTTGGATAATTTTCCATTTCTATTGATCAGAAGCAGGGCCCATATCCTGTGAGTGTTTCCATTTCTCTAGATCCATGGATGCCTTCTTCTTTCCTTCTTGTTCCACTGAATTGGAAGTCTCTTTTGCTTCATTATTTTCCTTTATATTCTTTGATTGCTGATTTTTTTGAAGTGGGTATTCCCTAATCATATGATCCAAGTACTGACATCTAAAGTAAGAATTGGGTAGGTTGAGATAATACACCTCTTGTAATATTGGACCATATAGAGTGAGAATCTTTAAATGCTTGGGCAACTTGCGATGCATATCTACCTCAACACACACCAGTAGGCTGAATCTGAGAGACATATTTCTAGAAGTATCCAGTAGAATCCTTAGAAACCTTTGATCCATTGATCACAGCATGCATATAAGCTCTATTTTTATGGCAATAAATTTTATCCATAAAGGATAACAGGCCTGAGAACCATTTTTTGGATCAAAATTAGGTCGCCATGTCTGAAAAAATGTTTTGGATCCTGCAATATTCCAAGTACCAAATTTTAAAACATGTCTGGCAGCATTTTCCCTTTCAAAAAGAACCAAAACTTTCTTTCTATTTTTGTGGAGTAGGTAGATTTTTTATGGTTTCAATCTTAGGTAGATATATCTTGATTCCTTGAGAAGAAATATAATGCATTAAATATTAAATGGAAAGAATAATTCCACTTCACATTGATAAATAGCATACCTTTGCAACTAGTTCCATTCTAATACCCATCTCCCTAGTAACCACTACTGCATTTGTATACATATCCCCACAACAAATCTTTACATTGTGTATTTGGAGTGCATTGGTAAAAACTTTTTCTTTTAGTGGAGTCACATGTATCATTCAAAATGACCCAATATAGGTGCATGGAATAGTTTCCATCCTTGAAGTTTGATTTACCTAATCTTAAAATCATGTCCCAACTATTCTCTTCAAAATTTCCATCTTCATGCTTCCTACGCATCTAAAAAGTTAAAATTTCCACTTTACGCTCATCTAAAAAATTAAAATTCTTGGTTCTCGCTTCTCGCACATCCTTCTAGGTTGATTTTTAAGGTCTAAGAGGGTGGTTATAAACTACCCTTTTATACCCACCCTAAGAGGGTGGTTTAAAACTGCCCTCTTAGGGTTACCTAAGAGGGAAATATTAAACCACCATATTAGGGTGACCCTAAGAGGGCGGTTTTAAATTACCATATTAGGATGACCTAAGATGGAAGTTTAAAACCACCCTCTTAGGGTCTAAGAGGGTGGTTTTAAATCACCCTCTTAGGTCATCCTAAGATGGTAGTTTAAAATTGCCCTCTTAGGATCACTCTAAGATGGCGGTTTAAAATTGCCCTAGGGTCACCCTAAGAGGGAAATTTTTTAACTATCATCTTAGGTCTAAGAGGATGATTTAAAACCACCCTTTTAGGTCACCCTAATAGGGAAATTTAAAACCACCCTGTTAGGTCACCCTAAGAAGGCGGTTTTAAACCACCCTCTTATCCCTAAGAGGGAGGTTTTAAATTGCCCTCTTAGGGTGACCCTAAGAGGATGGTTACCCTAAGGATCTATTAGGGTGGTTTTTTACCATTGTAAAAAACCACCTTATTTTAACCATCATTAAAGTTCTTTTTTGGTGTCATGGAAATATGTGACTAATCAAGTGTCATATCATAATGTGCCACCTCCCTATAATAATATGGTTGGTATGATAGTAATAACTACAAGGCAACAAGAACAAATTCAACCAACTCAATATTCTTAGTAGGATATGAGTTCTTCATCCAACCCACCTTCAAAATCCACCTTAGTTTTGAAGAATACCTAAAAAAATAGCACAAGAATAGAAAACCCACATTTAGTTTTGAAGCTAAAACCTAGTCTTCTTTGATATTAAACAACAATTAGCTAGTACCCCAAATAAGATCTCTCTTAGAACTTTTGCAATTGTTGAGCAAGTTGCAACAAAAGTATTGTCATTGTTGTCAACACAGTCAGACAGATCAGTTGATGAAGTGGACAGGAGTTAAGAGGTTCTTCAGAGTATGTATAGTGATTATCCAAAAGATCGAAGTGGCCCAAATTCTAAAAATCAAAAGAAAATCACAAGGAAGAAAACTATCGCAATATCGCGACATGTTGAGCAAGAAAGAAAAAATGTCGCGATATCGCGACATGTTGAGAAGCAAGCAAAACTATCACGATTTCGTGACATGTTCGGAGAGAAAGAGCAAGCAAGCAAAACTATCACGATTTCATGACATGTTCGGAGAGAAAAAGCAAGCAAGCAAAGGATTTGCATACACGATTTCGTGACATGTTGGAAGAGAAAAAGGCAAGTAGGAAAAGTGTCACGATTTCGTGACATATTGCAAGAGAGATAGTACGGAAGAAAAAGTGTCACGATTTCGTGACATGTTGGAAGAGAAAAAGGCAAGTAGAAAAAGTGTCACGATTTCGCGACATATTGCAAGAGAGATTGTACGGAAGAAAAAGTGTCACGATTTCGCGACATGTTGGAAGAGCTTCAAGAGAGATAGTACGAAGAAAAAGTGTCACGATTTCGATGACATGTTGGAAGAGAAAAAGGAAAGTAGAAAAAGTGTCGCGATTTCGTGACATATTGCAAGAGAAATTGTACGGAAGGAAAAGTGTCACGATTTCGCGACATGTCGCATTTTCGTGACTTGAAAAGTGCAGGAAGGTAGAAAGGGAAAAGTGTCACGATTTCATGACATGTTGCATTTTCACGACTTGAAAAGTGCAGGAAGGCATAAAAGGAAAAGTGTCACGATTTCGCGACATGTCGCATTTTCGCGACTTGAAAAGTGCAGGAAGGCAGAAAAGGAAAAGTGTCACGATTTCGCGACATGTCGCATTTTCGCGACTTGAAAAGAACAGGAAGGCAGAGAAAGAGAAGTGTCACGATTTCATGACATGTCGCATTTTCGCGACTTGAAAAGAGTAGGAAGGCCAAGAAGAAAAAGTGTCGCGATATCGTGACATGTCACATTTTCGTGACCCGAAGGCAAGAGAAAGAGCAAAGGAGAAAAAGTGTCGCGATATCGTGACATGTCACATTTTCACGACTAACAGAGGAGAGAGAAAGTAAGAAGGCAAAAGTGTCACGATATCGCGACAAAAGTAAAGAGAAAGAGTATGGAGGTGAAAGTGTCACGATATCGCGACATGTTGTTTTCGCGGGTACATGCCAAGAAAAGTAGCAAGGAGGCAAAAGTGTCACGATATCGCGACATGTTATGTTTTCATGGGTATGAACCAAGTAAAGCAGCAAGGAGGCGAAAGTGTCACGATATCGCGACATGTGTTTTTGCGGGTACAAGCCAAGAAGAGGACAAAGAGGCAGAAGTGTCACGATTTCGTGACAGGTCGCTTTGGCGCGAGCTAAGAAGAGAACCCAGCCGAAAGAAGATATGTGACAGTTAACTGAAGTCGGTATGACAGTTACAGGTGCAGTTATAGAAGAAGTCGATACGACGATTCTGAGTGCGGTTACGAGAAGAAGTCGGTATGATAGTTACAGGTGCAGTTCTGAGAGAAAAGGTTATAAAAGGAGATCTACGTGGAGAATTATATTGCTAGAAAAATGTTGAAGAGTGCGTGTCGTAAGAGAGCGTTAAGCAGAGCCGAGAGAGCAATAGACCAGATAGGGTCTTGTATAAGCGAAGGCATTTTTATGTCAATCTTATAGTTTCAAAATTGTAGTCTGAGTTGGTGCTTGGAATCAGGGGTTGGTGCTCCTTTCTGTTGGTGTAGATAAATCAGGGGTTGGTGCTCCTTTCTGTTGGTGCAGATAAATCAGGGGTTGGTGCTCCTTCCAGTGGGTGCTGGTAAATTGATTGTAAAATTGTTATTTTGCAAAGACTGGATTTGGACGGGAGTCCAAGCAGTCATTTTTGAGGAGTAGCCAAATTGGTGAACCTCGTTACATCGTGTGTTGTGGAATGCTCTCTTGTTATACTTGCTTTATCTGATTTTAAGTTTTCATTGTTTCGGCATTAAGAGTTGTAGATTTGAATTTAAATAGCTACACTGATTCACCCCCCCCTCTCAGTGTCATTGTGAAACTATCAATTGGTATCAGAGCCAAGTTCTTGAATAAGCTTAATCGGCTAAGGTGATCTTGGAAGTGAGACAATGGCAGGTGGTGAAGGATTCTCATCAAACAAAGCACCATTATTTAATGAAACTAATTACGCATTTTGGAGACTCAAGATGCAGACATATCTATGCACCTTGGGATACGACATTTGGGAGTCAGTAGATAGTGGATACGCAATATCCATCACTCCTCCAACCGATGTTGTCGGTAAGAAATTGTTTGAGAATAACTCTAAAGCAAAAAATGCTATCATGTGCGGTTTAGTGGACAGTGAACTGATAAATATTATGAGTTGTAAAATGGCAAAAGACATGTGGGATAAACTAAGGAGCATTCATGAAGGAGACGGCAAGATCAAGGAGGCCAAGTTACAAATGCATCGAGCCCAGTTCAAAGCATTAAAAATGAATGACGATGAGAACATAGAGGCATACATGCTGAGAGTTAATGGAATCATTAATGCGATTAGAGGACTCGACGAGGAAATGGAAGATGTTGTCATAGTGAAAAAGGTACTAAGATCTCTTCCCCAAAGATTTGATTCTAAAGTTTCAGCAATAGAAGAAGCTAAAGATCTAAATATTTTTAGTATGGATGAGATGCATGGTTCTCTGACTGCATATGAGATGAGAATAGGAAAAACTAAACCCACAGACAGAGAAGCTGCTTTTAAAGCACATAAAAATATAAAAGCAAAACAAGAATCCGAGGAAGAAGAGACATCAGATGAAACGGAAGCAAACTTTGTTCGGAAACTAATAAGGGGAAAAGGAAAATATAGAGGAAAGCTACCATTTAAGTGTTTCAACTATGGAGGCATTGGGCACTTTGCAGCTAAATGTCCACTCAATGAGAAAAACAAAAGTGATGAAGGTTCACACCAAGAAAGAAGTGACTGGAAGAAGAAATCAAATTTTAGAAAAGGCAACTTCAAGAAGAAAAGTTTCATATCCAAGAATGTCAGTCATTTAGAAGACAGCTCCGGTGAGGATTCTGAAGAAGAAACCGGTGAAGCTCTTTTCATGGCATTCAAAGAAGAAAAAATAGAAGAAAAACTTGAGGCTGAGGCTGAAGTAGATCTGGAAGGTGAGCTGATCGCTGCACTTAAAGAGCTGAGTATAGAAAGAAAAAAGAATAAGAAAGTTTCAAGAAAATTTGAGGATGCCAATGAAATCATAACCAGCTTGAAAGTATAGATAGATGAATCTAAGAAAATATCTGAAGATATCGAAGTACAATTAACCATGAAAATAGATGAGTGCAACAAGTTAGAAGAAGAGATTGTTGGATTAAAGATGCAGCTAGAAGAGATGAATCGAAAAGTGAGATGTTATCACAAAATTGAAGAAAGTTATGTAAAGTTGGACAAGATTATAAATAGCCAAAGGACTACAGGCATCAAATTTGGTTTGGGCTTCATTGAAGGAGAATCATCAAATGGATCAAAGGCCATAATTGTAGATCCCATAAAGAATGAAGATAAGATCAAGATTGATCAAGAAAAAATGAATCATGCTAAAGAAAGCAATAATGCCAGGCACGAGAGGAGTATTGACAATGATGAATTCACCAATGTCACTCATCAAAGGAGAAGAAGATTTGTGGCTCCTACTACAAAATGGCAAAAACCATCACCCGGGTTCACTCATTTCTTTTTTGGTTATTGTTTTAAATGCAATGGTTATGGACATAAGATTGCAGATTGCAAGTATAATGTAGGACAAAGGAATTTTGTCAGTAGAAATGTTTTTTCACCATTGATGGATTATGCAGTAGAATGTTATAACTGTCATAATTTTGGGCACATTGCAAGAAATTGTCGAAGTACATTTGCAACAAATAAACATCAGGGAAGACAATTTCAATCAAATGGTTTGAGACAAAATAGAAGATTTCTCGAAAAACATGCACAGGCTACTGACAAAGAAAAGTCAAAACAAGTGACCAAAATTGTAATCAAACCAGAGTGGAAAGAAAAGGAGCGACTCAAGGAAGAAAAGGAATCCTTGATTGTACAGACAACATTTAAAGCACAGAACAAATCTACACCATGGATACTTGATAGTGGGTGCTCCAGTCATATGACAGGTGACAAACAAAAATTTGAGAAGTTACAGAAGTATGAAGGTGGTTCTGTAAAATTTGGAAATAATGATGGAGCGAAGATAGTTGGCAAAGGATCAGTTAAGATCAGTGATGGAAAAATAAAGTCAAAAGAAGTCTTGTTTGTGATTGGTCTGAAGCATAACTTGTTAAGCGTAAGTCAGATTTGTGACAGAGGTCATGAAGTAATTTTCAAGAAGCAAGGGTTGTGAAGTCGAACAACAAACTATGGAAAGTTGATAGCAACTGGATCAAGAACATCTAGCAACCTGTATACTCTCTCAGAGACTTCAGAAGGAGCGTGCTTGATTGGACATGAAGAAGAAAATTGGTTGTGGCACAAGAGGCTCGGTCATATCAGTTTTGACAATCTAGTAAAAATTAGCTCAAAAGGGGCAGTGAGAGATATTCCTACCATTGGCAAACCATTAAATAGCATTTGTGCTTCATGCCAAAAGGGGAAGCAAACTAGAGCCACATTTAAAACAAAAGAGTACTTCACAAGCAAACCTTTAGAACTAATACATACTGATTTATGTGGACCCATGAGAACGCAAAGCATAAATGGTGACAAATACTTTATGTTGTGCATAGATGACTATTCCAGGATGACATGGGTACTATTTTTGAAGCTTAAATCGGATGCCTGTGAGATGTTCAAGATTTTCAAAAAACAAGTTGAGAATCAAATAGGAAAAAGGATTAAATGTTTAAGATTAGATAGAGGAGGAAAGTTCATTTCAGAGGAGTTTGCAGAGTACTATGAAAAGTATGGGATTAAGAGACATTTTTCAGCAACAAGGACACCTCAGTAGAATGGTGTGGTAGAAAGAAAGAACAGGACAGTGCAGGAAATGGCAAGGACTATGTTGACTGAGAGCAAAATAGCAGATAGATTTTGGAAAGAGGCAGTCCATACTGTGGTATACATCCAAAATAGGTGCATGTTGAGGACACATGAAAGCAAAACTCCGTATGAGTTGTGGTTCGGTAAAAAGGCAACAGCAAGATACTTTAAAGTTTTTGGCAGCAAGTGTTACATCAAAAGAACTGAAGATAATCTTGGTAAGTTTGAAGATAGAGCTGATGAAGGTATCTTTCTTGGCTATTCGACAAAAAGCAAAGCCTATACATGCTACAACAAGAGGCTAAAGAAAATTGTGGAGAGTGCTGATGTTAAAGTTGATGAAGGTAGGGAACGAGAAATTAGTTATGAAGAAAACTACCCAATTTATGAAGAGGTTATTGAAGCAGATGAGGAAGAGGAAACGGAAAAGAAACAGAAAATTGACTCAGATGATTTAAGTAGTGTTTCGAGAAGAGGAAGAAAACAAGAAATTCAAAACAGGCAATTGGTGAGAAAAATCATCCTAGAGAGCAAATAATTGGAGATCCCACAGTTGGTGTTCAAACAAGAAGAAGAGTAGTAAGTAACTACTCTCTATTATCTAGCATTGAGCCCAAAAATGTTGTTGAAGCAAGCAAATATGAAAGTTGGATGACGGAAATAAATGAAGAATTAGATCAGATTGAGAAAAACAAAACCCAGGAGTTAGTACCAAGACCTGCAAATAAAAATATAATCGGTACTAAATGGGTTTTTTGAAACAAATTGAATGAATATGGACATATAGTCAGGAATAAAGCAAGATTGGTCTATAAAGGCTATGCACAAGTTGAAGGTATTGACTTTGAAGAAACCTTTGCACCAGTGGCTAGACTTGAGGCAATTAGAATGTTTCTAGCTTTAGCAGTTCACAAGAATTTCAAAGTTTATCAAATGGACGTGAAATCAGCATTTTTGAATGGAAAACTTGAAGAAGAGGTCTATATTGAGCAGCCAGATGGCTTCCAACTCGGTGATAATCCCAACTTCATCTGCAAGTTGAAAAAAGCACTGTATGGTTTGAAACAGGCACCCAGAGCATGGTATGCAAGGCTAGACAACTATCTTACTGAACAAGGGTTCAAAAAGGGTATGGTGGATAGCAATTTGTATGTCAAAATAGAGAATGGCCATCTCATTGTCCTTGTTGTATACGTAGATGATATCATTTTTGGCAGCAGCAATGATGAGTCGTGTAAAGATTTAGCAAATAAGATGCAGAAAGAATTTGAAATGTCTATGATTGGTGAACTTGCATATTTCCTCGGACTGCAAGTTAATCAAAATGAGAAGGGCATATTTATTTCTCAAATTAAATATGTGAAGGAGATGCTAAAGAAATTCACAATGGAGGATTGTAAGCCTGTTAGCACTCCCATGACGACAGGTTGCAAGTTGAGCAAGGATGACAAATCTCCAGATGTTGATCAAACCATGTACAGATCTATGATTGGGAGCCTACTGTATTTGATAGCTACCAGACTAGATATCTTGCAGGCAGTTTGCATGGTCGCACGATTTCAGGCTAGTCCCAAGGAGACTCATGTGACAGCCATGAAGAGGATTCTTCGATATCTGAAGGGTACTATGGAGTATGGGTTGTGGTATCCGAAAGGTAAGGATTTCACCCTTATTGCGTATTTAGATGCAGATTGGGCAGGATGTGTCGATGATAGAAAGAGTACCAGTGGAGGTGCATTCTATCTTGGAGATAGGTTGGTCGCATGGCACAGTAAGAAACAAGAGTCAGTTTCCTTATCCACAGTAGAGGCAGAATATATTGCAGCATCAACGTGTTGTACGCAGGTTTTATGGATGAAACAAACCCTGAAATATCTTGGCATTAACTTCAGAGAGCCAATTTCAGTTAAGTGTGATAACACCAGTGCCATTAACATCTCAAAGAATCCGGTTATGCATTCCCGCACAAAACATATTGCTATCCGATATCACTTTCTAAAGGAGAAAGTTGCGGAAGGTGAGGTTAAGTTGGATTTTGTCCCAACTACAGAGCAAGTAGCAGATATCTTCACAAAATCATTGCCCAAAGAAATTTTTGAGTACCTTCGCAATAAGTTGGGAGTGGTCACGCTTCCCAAGCATTGACTAGCAATCGGGACCACATTCTCAGGGGGAGCATTTATATATTTCATTATCTTTTTGCTCATGTTTGTAATTTTTGCTAACTGTAATAATTTGTGCTTGAGAATGTTGTGCATGGACTCAGGGGGAGTCTGCAGTAGCCCTTTGGTATTATTGTCAAAGGGGGAGAAGAATTACAGGAATTACAGGAAATTGCATGAGTGTTGCCAACAATTCCAAAGGGGGAGATTGTTGAGCAAGTTGCAACAAAAGTATTGTCATTGTTGTCAACACAGTCAGACAGATCAGTTGATGAAGTGGACAGGAGTTAAGAGGTTCTTCAGAGTATGTATGGTGATTATCTAAAAGATCGAAGTGGCCCATATTCTAAAAATCAAAAGAAAATCACAAGGAAGAAAACTGTCACGATATCGCGACATGTTGAGCAAGAAAGAAAAACTATGCAGATATCGCGACATGTTGAGAAGCAAGCAAAACTGTCATGATTTCATGACATGTTCGAAGAGAAAGAGCAAGCAAGAAAAACTGTCACGATTTCGTGACATGTTCGGAGAGAAAGAGCAAGCAAGCAAAACTGTCACGATTTCGCGACATATTGCAAGAGAGATAGTACGAAAGAAAAAGTGTCACGATTTCGTGACATGTTGGAAGAGAAAAAGGCAAGTAGAAAAAGTGTCACGATTTCGTGACATATTGCAAGAGAGATAGTACGGAAGAAAAAGTGTCACGATTTCGTGACATGTTGGAAGAGAAAATGACAAGTAGAAAAAGTGTCACGATTTCGCGACATATTGCAAGAGAGATTGTACGGAAGGAAAAGTGTCACGATTTCATGACATGTCGCATTTTCGCGACTTGAAAAGTGCAGGAAGGAAGAGAAGGAAAAGTGTCACGATTTCGTGACATGTCGCATTTTCGCGACTTGAAAAGTGCAGGAAGGCAGAAAGGGAAAAGTGTCGCGATTTCGCGACATGTCGCATTTTCACGACTTGAAAAGTGCAGGAAGGCAGAAAAAGAAAAGTGTCACGATTTCGCGACATGTCGCATTTTCGCGACTTGAAAAGTGCAAGAAGGCAGAAAAGGAAAAGTGTCGCGATTTCGTGACATGTCGCATTTTCGCGACTTGAAAAGAACAGGAAGGCAGAGAAAGAGAAGTGTCACGATTTCGCGACATGTCACATTTTCGCGACTTGAAAAGAGCAAGAATGCCGAGAAGAAAAAGTGTCGCGATATCGCGACATGTCACGTTTTCGCGACCCGAAGGCAAGAGAAAGAGCAAAGGAGAAAAAGTGTCGCGATATCGCGACATGTCGCATTTTTGCGACTAACGAAGGAGAGAGAAAGTAAGAAGGCAGAAGTGTCACGATATCGTGACAAAAGTAAAGAGGAAGAGTATGGAGGTGAAAGTGTCGCGATATCGTGACATGTTGTGTTTTCGTGGGTACATGCCAAGAAAAGCAGCAAGGAGGCAAAAGTGTCACGATATCGCGACATGTGTTTTCATGGGTATGAACCAAGTAAAGCAGCAAGGAGGTGAAAGTGTCACGATATCGTGACATGTTGTGTTTTTGCGGGTACAAGCTGAGAAGAGGACAAAGAGGCAGAAGTGTCACGATTTTGTGATAGGTCACTTTGGCATGAGCTAAGAAGAGAACCCAGCCAAAAGAAGATATGTGACAGTTAACTAAATTCGGTACGATAGTTATAGGTGCAGTTACAGAAGAAGTCGATACGACAGTTACAAGTGCAGTTACAGAAGAAGTCGGTACGACAATTATAGGTGTAGTTACAGAGAAAAGGTTATAAAAGGAGATCTACATGGAGAATTATATTGCTGAAAAAAGGTTGAAGAGTGCGTGCCGTAAGAGAGCGTTAAGCAGATCCGAGAGAGTAATAGACCAGACAGGGTCTTGTATAAGCGAAGGCATTTTTATGTCAATCTTATAGTTTCAAAATTGCAGTCGAGTTGGTGCTTGGAATCAGGGGTTGGTGCTCCTTTCTGTTGGTGCAGATAAATCAAGGGTTGGTGCTCCTTTTCGTTGGTGCAGATAAATCAGGGGTTGGTGCTCCTTCCAGTGGGTGCTGGTAAATTGATTGTAAAATTGTTATTTTGCAAAGACTGGATTTGGACGGGAGTCCAAGCAATCATTTTTGAGGAGTAGCCAAATTGGTGAACCTCGTTACATCGTGTGTTGTGGAATGCTCTCTTGTTATACTTGCTTTATCTGATTTTAAGTTTTCATTGTTTCGGCATTAAGAGTTGTAGATTTGAATTTAAATAGCTACACTGATTCACCCCCCCTCTCAGTGTCATTATGAAACTATCAGCAAACATCTCCTATTCATAGCGAAGCCTTGTTAAAGCTTATAAGAAACTAATTTGTTCCTCAAGACATTTCCCCTAGTGCTATAGCTAATTTTGTAAGTTCTCTTTGGATACATCATATCACATTATCAAATGATGATATGCCTTATTCATATATATGAGGGAATTCTTCCCTTTACATCACTGTATTTATTGGAAAAATGTTTATCAAACAAAATTCGATTGACAATGGTTCCTCCCTCAATTTATGCACTTATTAATTTTTCCAAAAGTTTGGATTAAAATAGGAAGAATTAACTAAATCTAATATCATCATCAAATATTTCAATAATAAAACCCAATAGGCTTCTCTCCCCCTTAGGGTCAGACCTAAGATCTTAAATACCTTGTTCTATGTGGTGTCTTTTCCCACATTTTCAATCTTCTCCTTGGATGCCCTTGGATTCATGCAATGAGGGTGGAACCTTCTACTTTTCATTAATGTTTGAATTTTGAATCTAATATTTCCATTATAGACAATCCTCACCCATTCAAATATTATTTGATGGTCGACCAAGCTCATTTTGATCTCAATTTATGGCCATCAGTATCCTCATCTCACATAACTAAAAAAGTTGAAAATCCAAAAGTGAGTGAGGAACCTCTAATCAATGTTTCATCTTGGGATAAAGTTAATCATTTTATTCGAGAGCCTCTTCTAGATATTTCCAAGCTAGCACCTTCACCAAGGACTATGGTTTTACCCTATAAGAAGGGTAAAATAGTACACATTGGCAAGTGTATATTTATCTTCATGGGAGTCTCCCTTGAAGAAAATATTTGTGGTAGCAACCCTCTTCCCGTAGAGTGTTCTTTTGCTCAATTTTACCTATCCAATGATTACCCACTTCCCAAGAAAATATTATCTAGTATTGGATATAGAGGTAAAGGTTTGGGGCAATGATATAAAGGTATTAAAGAGCCCTTTTAAGTGGATATTTGTCCTAGGAGATGTGGCATAGGTTACATCCTTAATAAAAACCAAACTTTACCCTTTTCTAATGATGATCAACTTGTTACTTATGCTGAATATTTAGATTACCAAATCTCAAAGTGGAGTGATGAGGATGAGGACCCCATTATCCCTCAGACATTATTTTTTACAATATGGTAACTTTGGTACATTTGGAGCAAAGTGTGACCCCAAGGAGTTTGCTAGAAGGAATACCCCTTGTAACATAGCTCATGAGGATATACTTTGAAGTAGCCTCTCCTTTTATGACTATCCCTTGTGTTGTGCATGTTGAGTCTCCTCATTCTTGAGGGGACCCTATTCCTCTATCTCATAGAGACCTTGAAAAATATTGAATCCTTCCCCCTTAATCAAAAAGGATGAAAGTCCAAGTTTCCATGACTTTTTGTATATCAAATCCTTAATAATATGCTATGGATGATCCTCTTTGTGGTGAGAATAATGAAGGTATCCTCCATAATAGCCCTTTCTTTGATGGGTCGGTTCCTTGAATTACCATCTTGTTTGTTAAAATAGGTGGCACAATTAGTATTTATGTTGACTTTAAAAACTTGAAGAATCAATGCATCTAATCATCTAAAAAAAGATGAGAAAAATATTCAAAACAATAAAAATCAATAAAATACTACGCATGGCATTACATTTTAATTTAATCTAGTTTACATCCAATTTGCTTGATTTATACTCCATGATTGCCTATCATACTTTTGCATGTTTTCTACTGATATTTTGTTTCACCTTGCATTTTGGTTGTCACACAATTGTATTGATGCTTGTTCATACTTGCATGTCTGCTTGATCATATAGATTCTTTAGGATTTTGTGATAACGACAAGTGATGACACCTAGTTATGTCATAGCTCACATGCATTGCATTCACACTAGAGCTCTGATGCCTAGAAAATCCCCAACCTAGGGCCCACTTTTTGCATTTTCATCATTGCATTCACCCATCCCATCATCATCTCATCTTCTCTCTTCTCTTATATTCCTTGACCTTGAAAGTTTTCATTGCTTATATCTCTCCAAGTCAAGAAATATAGTTATTATTTAATATGTCCTTATCCTTTGCATGTTTTTCTTTATTCCTTTTGTCAAGACAAGGATATACATTATTCTTCTATCTGCTCATCCATGCTTTCGCACTTTTTCCTTAATATTTCAATGGATAAGCGGTCCTCATGAGATAGGATAGATACCACATGAATATTCTTTATGATATTCATACAATCACTGACTATATTACACACACATCTTAACCATTGAAACTTAAATATAAATACACACACTCACCTCTTGTTCTACTTTATTGGCTTTGTTCATACACCTTATTGCATACACCACACCCCTATCAGGTAGTTCTCACTTTGGCACATCATTCACACACTACACACTCTATATAGGATCCACTTCATGGTCACAAGTGAGGGGAGCCTCCATTAGATCATTTGTGAGCATATATCCTAGCAGTTATATTTCTTTATCTCTAGCCATCTTAGCAGGAACTACACCCTTAGAAGGTAATTGCTCCACACTTGTCCATATTTTTTCAAGCATATCACACTTACAAGATAACTTCATGGCCACACACGAGGGGCAGCCTCCATCTTGGTCATTTGCAAGCATCCATCCTTACATGATTTTACTCTTTTTTATTTTCTTTTGCTTAGCCTTTTGGATCTTTGTTTTCATCTCCTTATTCACCATATATTTTTCTTCATTTTCCCTCTTCTTCTTTCCATATGTTCAACGACACATTCATGTTGCATATCATTTTAGTCTTGTACTTAGATTGTTGAATTTAGTTAGATTTATTTCATTTCATTCATTTAGTTACATTCATTATGTTTATCATCATGATGCATAAAATAAAAATTAACACTAATGCACACATATTTCTATGCCATAACATAATAAAAATTGTAGCATGATATTCATTGATAAGGAGTGAATACATGTCAATTGGATCGATACACCACAGTCAAACCTGATGCACGCAATCCTCCTCAGGAATGCATGCCACAATCTAAAATTGGCATGTCACCCTAATCCCAACCCTCGATCCATGAGTATGTATCCTCTGCTCTATGTTCATAGATCACAAATTTATCCATGATTGAGACCATAATTGACTCTCAAACTGAAGGGAGGTTGGTGGTTGCATCCTCTAATCCACTAACATCACCTAGAAGTATAGAGTCTGGTAGAAGGTCTCCCTCTATATTGTTATGTTCTACCTCTCCTTTTCCCTCTATAGTTGCTCTTGTAGAAGATGGATTCCATCACCTAGTTAGCTACTTATCACAATAACCATCCCCTTAATCTAGGTCCACTAACAATCCTGCTCTAGCCATCCCATCTACCCTCTAATGTGGCTCATCTTATTCTTCATTACATATCTCTTTGTCATGACTTGGACTAGCTATGCCTAAAGAGTTCCTATCTCCCTATACATGGTGATTGCATTATCTATCGACCCCTTTGTTGCTCTCATTGGATATCCTAGACCTATGGTATCTCTCGATCCTAACTGTATTGTTATAGAGATACCTCTTGTTATCCTCCCTACCTTTGACCTAAAGAGAGTGATGGTGTTCCTCATGGTTGTCACAACCTCTAACCTAACATATACCCTATCTTGCCTAGGAGGCCATGTCATATAATCCCATTTCTTTGATGCACATCAGTTAGCCTCTCATAGTATTAGCTGGACTCATCGGCCCATGACTTGGTCCCTCTATGTTGGCACTAATGGGGAGATCCTTGGGGACATAATATCCTATATCATATCCTATATCTGAGGGCTACCCCAACATCATATACTATAGGATAGACATAGAGGGGATCATCTAGGTCCTTCTTTGTGAACCTAGCCACATCAAGGTCCCATTTGACCTCTAATGGATCCCTTATCATCCTTCCATACCAGTAGTCCACTAGGTCTGATATATTCAATAGAATCCCAAAATATTATTGTACTTAAATGAATAGATATATCTCTAGCTTACCCTTCTCCATGGTGATACATCAAACCCTCCTAACTTGAGCCAAATCCTCCACATCCTCATCCCACCTATGGTGTAGATACCATGATTTCCATGTGATCTGATGATCTTGTAGCTCATCTATGATCCATATCCCTAGTCATATATTACCTATGTACAACCTCTATGTACACTACAGGTCTCGAGACCACCTATATCCTATTGGTCTCTCTAGGTTAGGTAGTGGCCTTGGTAGTGCATCTAGTTTCCTAATTTCTATGTGCTCCCAACACCACACCTAGAGAAATCTTGTACAAACTAATCCTATATGTTGTTTGTACATGACATTGTACAATATGTTGGATAAATATTCTAGCATACATAGCCTCCATGTGAAACACAACTACTAGTCTTGCATGTTTGTCACTACTCTCACCAATGCCCATGGTAGGTGTTTTCAACTCGTATGGTACACTATAAATCCTACCACCACCCCATAGATCATAGTTGTCAATGCCCCAATCCCATGTCATCATAGCATATCATCAACATGAAATCTTCTTTTGTATAACTCATGTGATGGGTCACTCATAAATCTCTCTAATAATGCCTTTGGAACTTGTGCCCTATAAATCATCCTCCCCTTTATGGGGATCCTCAAGATGCACCACACATCCTCCAGTGTGATGTTCATCTCTCTCATTAAAAATATGAATGTGGATGATTTTGGGTATCACTGCTCTACCAATGTTAGTAACGCTCTATCTACCTCCACCCAAGGCATATTTACCAAATGCAGAAGCCCCACTACACCTAGTGTACATATCTCTACTATCATGAGCTCTAATAGTGCCTCCTCAAGAGTACTTAGCTACCACTCCCTACTCTTAAGGACATCATGCTATACAAAAAAGAGCAAAACAAACCATGATTTTTTATTAATAAACACACTAAGAGCAATCTTCCCTTTTATGTTTTCATTAAAGTTATATCACATGTCCTCTAGGGTACAAATTCATGAATCTATGCCTTATATGGCATGGGATGCAAATTCAATCGCCATTAGGTCTGGTCAAATTCATAAGTGATCATCGGATCTGACACGGGTCTCGTACGATAAATTTCACATGAAAACATCAAAAAATAAATAAAATTCATAAAAAATTCTAAAACAACATAAAATCTAATTTCTAGATGGGATTTTGTCTCTTGTATGTACCTAATCTACTATTGTGTCGACCTTGCCCCTTGCAACTTCCACTCGATGTGTAGGAAGAGTTATTTTCTCATTTTCTCTAAAGCCCCTTTCTTATTTTCTCATGTAGTGAAAATGAGTTAGGTTTTCCTATATTTTTTTCTTTTGTTTCTCCCTTTTATATTTTTATCTCTCCTATTTTCTCCTTTTGGTGCCTTTTTCATTGTCTATCACTCTCTTTTCTTCTAAGTCTACCATTTCCAGTTTCCTTAGGAATTTTACATTCCTATCAAAACTCAAGGGGGCACCCTAGCCTGAGAGGAATTAATGTCTCTAATGCCTTATTTTGCATGCCAAATATTCAAAGTGTCCAAAATGACACTATTTGTGCACCACTCCTTTCTTATAAACTGGCCACCCTTTTTTGTTTTTTGCTATATTTTTTTCCATAGGTGTCTACATATTTATTTGACATATTTATTAGGCTATAAATACATCAAAGAGGATACAAAATGTAGAGACACAAAATTGACCCATCCATATGAGTCATTTTTCCTTGGGTTCCTTTGAGAGGTTCTCAAACTTTCTAGGAGCAATTTTGGTCCCTTTTTATTTCATTTTATCTCGCTTTTCTTGACCTTGACCTAATCTACACCTAGTAATTTACTGGGTGTAAATTTGGTAAATTTAGGGTTTTTCTTCAAAAACCTAAATTTTAAGTCAATCCTTTTAGGGCATCAACCTAATAAAGGTTAAGTTTTGTTTTTTCTCACCTTTTAGCCCTCCAAGACCTTTATAAATAAAGGTAATGTATCCTCTTTTTATCCTCAAGTTCTCCAATAGGTCAAGCTAGAAATTTGAGAAAGATCATGTGAAATAATAGTTCTTTGGCTTCTCGTGAACTTTTTTGGTGCTTTGGTGTTCTACTATTTGTGTGTTCCTTGTGATTTTTCAAGTGGAGAAAGCCTTGATGATAATTTTTCTTCTTGAGGAAAGAGAGGTTTTCCACCTTTGCTCTTGTTTCTTCCACGATATCACTAGGTTGTTTCATTGCATTATTAGTTCACATATTCATTCTTGTTTACATTTTTTTGTGTTTTGGTCTCTAATTTAGGGTTTTAAACCCTCTTGTGTGAATCTATGCCCTATCTACTACAAGGTACCAATTCAATGAAAACCTTGCTTTTGTCTATTAGGTGTTCTATGTCTATTTCAGATTTTTCATCAAATTCGGGCTCGTTATCCTACATGGCATAAATTTAGTCTAGTTAGGTTTTAGGGTGACTATTTGTCCCAAAACCCTAGGGTTTCATTTTTTGTACCATCTACATTTTATTTTTGGATCTATTTATGTTTTGTTTTGATTGTTATCATTATGTTTCACTTGCATTTCATATCATATTAGCTTGGGGGAAATTATTTGTTCACAAACCCTAGATTTTGAAATTGCATTCTTGTTGAAGATTTGTGTTTATTCTATTTGCACTTCATTTGTTGTTCAGTGTTATTATATTATGTTGTGTTTGTTCCAAAGGTTAAATTTTATTTTATTACGAATGGTCAACTAGAAGGACCTAGGGAGCTTGACTATTGCACCTCCAAAATCAATATTATAGTGGCCGAAGTAGGCCCTCAAACATTGACCATATTTTATAGAGTTTTATGAAGCTATTTTGTAAATTTAAAGCTATTGGATATGTTGGATGTAATTTTGAGCAAGGTGCAGCAACAATATTGTCATTGTTGTCAACACAGTTAGATAAATCTATTGATTCAGTGGAAAGGAGTTCAAAGGTTATTCAGAGTATATACAATGATTTTCCAAGAAGACCGAAGTGGCCCATATGCAAAAAATCAAATAAAAATACAAGTAAGAAAAGTGTCACGATATCGCGACATATCTAGCAGGCAAGAAAAACTTTCATGATTTCGTGACATGTTGGAAGAGAGAGAAAAAGCAAGTGAAAAACTGTCATGATTTCGTGACATGTTGGAAGAGAAAAAGGCAAGTGGAAAAACTGTCATGATTTCGCGACATGTTGGAAGAGAAATAGAAAGCAAGAAAAAGTGTCATGATTTCGTGACAAGTTCGAAGAAAGAGAACAAGTAAGAAAAGTGTCACGATTTCGTGACATGTCGCATTTTCACGACTAAAATAGGAGAGAGAAAGTAAGTTGGAAAAGTGTCATGATTTTGTGACATGTCACATTTTCATGACTAAAACAGGAGAGAGAAAGTAAGTTTGAAAAGTGTCACGATTTCACATGTCGCATTTTTGCGACTAAAATAGGAGAGAGAAAGTATGTTTGAAAAGTGTCACGATTTCGTGACATGTCGCATTTTTGCGAAAAAAGAAAGAGATGAAGTGTACGAAAGCAGAACTATCACGATTTCATGACAAAAGCAGAAAGCAAGACTTCGAAAGCAGAACTATCACGATTTCATGACAAAAGAAAAGAAGTAAAGTATGGAAGCAGAAGTGTCATGATTTCATGACAAAAGCAGAGAAGAAGAATTCGAAGGCAGAAGTGTCACAATTTCATGACAAAAGCAAAGAAGCAATGAACGAAAGAGAAGTGTCACGATTTCGTGACAAAAGCTAAGAAGAAGACTTCGGAGGCAAAAGTGTCACGATTTCGTAACAAAAGCAAAGTCAAAGTCTATGGAAGCAGAAGTGTCGTGATATCACGACAAAAGCAAAGATGAAGTATACAGAGGTGAAAGTGTCACGATATCGTGACATGTTGTATTTTTGTGGGCCTAAGCAAAGAAAAAGAGCAAGGAGAAAAAGTGTCATGATATCGCGACATGTTGCATTTTCGTAGGCCAAGGCAAAGAGAAAGAGGAGAGAGAAAAAAGTGTCGCGATATCGCGACATGTATTTTTATAGTAATAGCAACAAAAGAAGCTACAGAGGTAGAAATGTCACGATTTCATGATAGGTCGTAAATGCGCAAGTCAAGAAGGAGAACTTGACTGAAATGAGAAGTATGACAATCGACTAAAATTAGGGTTTATAGTTGTTATGAAAGCCGACCAAGATTAGGGTTTACAACCGACTAATATTAGGATCTTCATCATAAAAAATATTGTTATAAAAGGAGGGCCGTTTGCAGAATTGAGTGATAGAGTGGAATGTGTGTGAAATACGATCATGGTGCATAGAGAGCAAGTCGTGTCGAATCATGCTAAGTGCGAAATTCGCAAAGAGAGCAGAGTGCACAAAAGGGAGAAGACGATCATGAAGTTCGACTTTAACAAAGCAGAGTGTGCGAAGTGATTGCATAGAGAGAGCAGAGTGCGTAGAGATCACAAAGGTGAAGAAGACCAATTAGGGTCTTGCAAAAGCAAAGGTATCTTACTATCAAACTTATAGATTCAAATTGAAGTCTAGGTTGTAGCTTGGCATCAGGGGTTGTTGATCCTTCCAGTTGGTGCTTGTAAATTAGGGGTTGGTGCTCCTTCCAGTTGGTGCTGGTAAATCAGGAGTTGGTGCTCCTTCCAATTGGTGCTAGTAAATCAGGGGTTGGTGCTCCTTCCAGTTGGTGCTGGTAAATTGATTGTAAGGTTGGTGCTTTACAAAGGATGGATTTGGATGGTAGTCCAATCAATCAGTTTTTGAGGAGTAGCCACATTGGTGAACCTCGTTAAATCTTGTGTTATGTGATGCTCTTTTATTATACTTGTTGTATCTAGTAATAAGTTTTAATTGCTATGATATTAAGAGCTATAAATTCAAGTTTAAAGAGCTACACTGATTCACCCCCCCTCTCAGTGTCATTGTAAGACTAACAATTGGTATTAGATCTAAGTTCCTGTACAAGCTTAACCGGCTAGGGTTATCTTGGAAGTAACACAATGGCATTTGGAGAAGTAAAATAAAAAAAGGAAGAAGGAGTGAACTCTGAAGTATGTGGTGAAAACCCTGAGGCTGAAGTAGATCTAGAAGGTGAGTTGATCTCTGCACTTGAAGAGTGGAAAATAGAGAGGAAAAAAATAAGAAAATTTCAAAAAGTCTTGAGGATGCAAACAAAATCATAACCAGTCTAAAAGTACAGATAGAAGAATACAAGAAAATATCTGAAGATCTCAAAGTACAAATTACCATGAAAATAGATTATTGTTGCAAACTAGAAGAAGAGAATGTTGGTTTATGGACGTAGATAGAAGAGATGAATCACAAAATTAGTTTCTATCACAAATGCGAAGAAAGTTCTATGAAGCTGGATAAGATTATAAATGACCAAAGACCTATAGGCATCAAATTTGGTTTGGGTTTCGTCGAAGGAGAATCATCAAATGGATCAAAGGCCAGAAATGTAGAATCCATAAAGAATGAAGATAAGAAACAGGTTGATCAAGGAAAAACGTCTCATGCAAAATAAATCAATAATGCCAGGCACAAAAGGAGAATTGACAATGATGGATTCACCAATGTTACACATCAAAGAAGAAGAAGACCTATGGCTCCTACGATAACATGGCAAAGACCATCACCCAGGTTCAATTATCCCTTTCTTGGTTTCTATTTTAAATGCAATGGCTATGGACATAAAATCTCAGGCTACAAATATAATGTAAGACCAAGGAATTTCACCAGTAGAAATGCTTTATCTTCTCTGATGAATTATACAGTAGAATGTTATAACTGTCATGATTTTGGGCACATTGCAAGAAAATGTAGAAGTACACTTGCATCAAATCAATTTCAGGGAAGAAAATTTCAACCAAATATGATGAGACAAAATAGAAAACTTCCCAAAAAACATGCACAAGCTATTGATAAGGGAAAGACAAAACAAGAGCCCAAAACGATAATCAAACCAGAGTGGAGAAAGAAATAAGAAAGGAAATCGTGTCTCCTTGGACTGAAGGAGACTACTCCTCTATTGCACTAAGCAACTCCAGGTAGCACATCCTCAGGGGGAGCAATCTTAAAGTTTTATTTTAATGCTCCTATGTATTTGTTTGGTTATCTAAGAATGAAAGGCAAGTAGTCATGGGGAGTTGTCGTATAGTTGTCAAAGTGTGTTTCGAGTTCATGTAGTTGTTTATGGAGGTACCGTGAAGGGATGGTGATGTAAATTGAGATTTGTTTCCTGTGTTGGTAGTGTATTGCTATATGTCAATGTTGTACTTTTTTATGGTTCTTACTACCATTGTTCAAAGTTATGGATTATAATAGTTTTGATTTCGAAATTTGGTTTAGTGAAAGAGATGTTAAAAAGGTTCACAATGGAGGATTGTAAGCCAGTTAGCACTCCCATGACGATAGGTTGCAAGTTGAGCAAGGATGACAAATCTCCACCTATTGATCAAACCATGTAAAGATCTATGATTGGGAGCTTACTGTACTTGACAGCTACTAGACTTGATATTTTGCAGGCAGTATGCATGGTAGCATGATTTTAGGCTAATCCCAAGGAGACTCATGTGACAACAGTGAAGAGGATTCTTCGGTACCTCAAGGGTACTATGGAGTATGGGTTATGGTATCCGAAAGGTAAATACTTCACCCTTATTTCATATTCAGATGTAGATTGGGCAGGAGGTGTCGATGACAGAAAGAGTACCAGTGGAGGTGCATTCTATCTTGGAGATAGATTGGTCGCGTGGCACAGTAAGAAACAAGAGTCAGTTTCTTTATCGACAATAGAGGTAGAATATATTACAGCGACAACATGTTGTACGTAGGTATTGTGGATGAAAAAAACCCTAAAATATCTTGGTATTAGCTTCAGTGAGCCAATATCAGTTAAGTGTGATAACACTAGTGCCATTAACATCTCCAAGAATCTGGTTATGCATTCATGCACAAAACACATTGCTATCAGGTATCACTTTTTGAAGGAGAAAGTTGCGGAAGGTGAGGTTAAGTTGGATTTTGTTCCAACTACAGAGAAAGTAGAAGATATCTTCACAAAACCATTGCCCAAGGAATTTTTTGAGTACCTTCGCAATAAATTAGGAGTGGTCACACTTCCCAAGAATTGACTAGCTACAGGGATCACATTCTCGGGGGAGCATTTAAGTATTTGATTATCTTTTTGCTCATGTTCATGATTTTTGCTAAGTGTAATAAATTTTGCCTGAGAATGTTGTGCATTGACTCGGGGGAGTCTACAGTAGCCCTTTGGTATTATTGTCAAAGGGGGAGAAGAGTTACAAGAAATTGCACATGTGTTGCCAACAATTCCAAAGGGGGAGATTGTTGAGCAAGGTGCAAGCAACAATATTGTCATTGTTGTCAACATAGTCAGATAGATCTATTGATGCAGTGGATAGGAAGTTCAAAGGGGAGAATGGTTAAGGTTATTCAGAGTATGTACAATTATTTTCCAAGAAGACCGAAGTGGCCCATATGCAAAAGATCAAAGAAAAAGACAAGTAAGAAAAGTGTCACAATATCGTGACATATCCAACAGGCAAGAAAAACTATCGTGATTTCGCGACATGTAGGAAGAGAGAGAAAAAACAAGAAAAACTATAACGATTTCATGACATGTTGGAAGAGAGAAAAAACATGAAAAACTGTCATGATTTCATGACATGTTGGAAGAGAAAGAGAAAACAGGAAAAAGTGTCACGATTTCGTGACATGTTGGAAGAAAGAGAAAAAGTAGGAAAAGTGTCACGATTTCATGACATGTTGGAAGAGAAAAAGAAACACATTTTCGTGACTAATATAGGAGAGAGAAAGTAAGTTGGAAAAGTGTCATGATTTCGTGACATGTCGCATTTTCGCGACTAAAATAGGAGAGAGAAAGTAAGTTTGAAAAGTGTCACGATTTCGTGACATGTCGCATTTTCACGACTAAAATAGGAGAGAGAAAGTAAGTTTGAAAAGTGTCACGATTTCGCGACATGTCACATTTTCACGACTAAAATAGGAGAGAGAAAGTAAGTTTGAAAAGTGTCACGATTTCATGACATGTCACATTTTCATGACAAAAGAAAGAGAGGAAGCGTACGGAAGCAGAACTATCACGATTTCATGACAAAAGCAGAAAGCAAGACTTCGGAAGCAGAAGTGTCACGATTTCATGACAAAAGCAAAGAAGTAAAGTACGGAAGCAAAAGTGTCACGATTTCGTGACAAAAGCAGAGAAGAAGACTTCGAAGGTAGAAGTGTCACGATTTCGTGACAAAAGCAAAGAAGCTAAGTACGAAAGCAGAAGTGTCACGATTTCATGACAAAAGCTAAGTTGAAGACTACAAAGGCAGAAGTGTCATGATTTCGTGACAAAAGCAAAGTCGAAGTCTATGGAAGCAGAAGTGTCACGATATCATGACAAAAGCAAAGACGAAGTATACGGAGGTGAAAGTGTCACGATATCGTGACATGTATTTTTGTGGGCCTAAGCAAAGAAAAAGAGCAAGGAGAAAAAGTGTCATGATATCGCGACATGTTGCATTTTTGTGGGCCAAGGCAAAGAGAAAGAGGAGAGAGAAAAAAGTGTCACGATATCGCGACATGTATTTTCGTAGCAACAACAACAAAAGAAGCTACAGAGGCAGAGATGTCATGATTTCATGATAGGTCGTAAATGCGCAAGTCAAGAAGGAGAACCCAACTGAAATGAGAAGTATGACAGCCGACTAAAATTAGGGTTTACAGTTGTTATGAAAGTCGACCAAGATTAGGGTTTACAACCGACTAAGATTAGGATCTTCATCATAAAAAATATTGTTATAAAAGGAGGGTTGTTTGGAGAATTGAGTGAGAGAGTGGAATGTGTGTGAAATACGGTCATGGTGCGTAGAGAGAAAGTCATGTCGAATCGTGCTAAGTGCAAAATTTGCAAAGAGAGCAGAGTGTGCAAAAGGGAGAAGACGATCGTGAAGTTTGACTATAACGAAGCAGAGTGTGCGAAGTGATTGCACAGAGAGCGAGAGTGCGCAAAGATCGCAAAGGTGAAGAATACCAATCAGGGTCTTGCAAAAGCAAAGGTATCTTACTGTCAAACTTATAGATTCAAATTGAAGTCCAGGTTGCATCTTGGCATCAGGGGTTGGTGCTCCTTCTAGTTGGTGCTGGTAAATCAGGGGATGGTTCTCCTTCCAGTTAGTGCGGTAAATCTGGGTTGGTGCTCCTTTTTGTTGGATAAATCAGGGGTTGGTGCTCCTTCCAGTGGGTGCTGGTAAATTGATTGTAAAGTTGGTGCTTTGCAAAGGTTGGATTTGGATGGTAGTCCAAGCAGTCAATTTTTGAGGAGTAGCCACATTGGTGAACCTCGTTAAATCTTGTGTTGTGTGATGCTTTTTTGTTATACTTTTTGTATCTAGTAATAAGTTTTAATTGTTGCGATATTAAGAGCTGTAAATTCAAGTTTAAAGAGCTACACTGATTCACCCCCCCTCTCAGTGCCATTGTAATACTAACATGTAAGACAAATATTTGATCAAACACTGAATCAGATGAGTTTCCTAAGTAAAACTATTAGGTTGTGTGTTGTTTTCTTTAACCTTTTCTATTCACAACCTAGGTTATAAATAAAAAGTAAAAACATTTGATTGCTTTATAGGCATTTAAAAAGGAAAAAGACATATAGTTTTGCATCTAGGTTTTTAGTCTTGTTTGTTCATTCCCTTGGTCCCTTGATCAAATAAAAAGGATTTCATTTATTACAACCTAGGTTTAGAGATAATTGAATCAAAGAATAATACTAGGGTTAGATATTGTCTTCTTGCATCTTATGTATTTTGCATTGTTCTTTCATTTTCATATTTTAGCATAGAAAAACCAAACATATGTGATTGCTTAATTGATACATTAAACATTTCCACCCCAGAATTAGAGCGAGTCCTACAAATATTCTTGGTAAACTAATTCCTTTTTTTCCTTGAGTGTAGAGAATATAATACACCCTCACGGTCACCTTGGATCCTAGCGTATCCAACCGAGAATTGTATGTGATAGGGTATTTTTACCCCTCTACAACCTAATAGATATATTTAGAAGGAAACAACATTTTTAAGACTTGACCTTACACTTTAATGGATCATAATGGATAAAATATGCTATGTGTATCATACGAAGCAATCAAATAACCATACCATATTCTAAAGACATCCACCAAGGCAGATTGTATAATTCAATTTATATTTTATTCTAGAATATCTTATTACCCAAGAAATCAATTGATATTATTCTAACTCATTAAAAGGATATATGATAAATACTCTGATAGTCTACGTTCATTATGATTCAATCTATTTTATTTTCTTTTATTTCATTATGCAATCCACTCTTGTGATCATTACTTGAACTTGTTTACCCTCATGTCCTTATGAACCCTTAAGGAGGGTGAGCTTTGTTACTCTACTACATTTCAAGCACATGAATTCCTAAAAATCCTCCAAATACTAAGTAGAGAATACCCACTCTTTGATGGTACATAAGGATATCAGGATAAACTCATCCCATCACCAGTTTTGAAAAAATAATTATGAATCATGTAATTATGTGCCTTTTGCTAGGTTGATCACATATCTTTTAAAGTACCCTAGGCTCCTATCTATTATTAATGCTAAGAGGTCACTACCTAGTGGTGATTCATTATGTGATTTAATTCACCACCTTATCATTATGTGTGATTAAATTCATCATCTTATCATTATGTGTGATTAAATTTGACATATTATCATTATGTGTGATTAAATTTGTTGTATTATCTTTTTGTGTGATTAAATTTGTTGCCTTATCATTATGTGAGATTCAACTCATAATATTATCATTATGTATGATTCCATTCATTGCCTTATCATTATATGCAATTAAATTCACTACCTTATCATTATGTGTGATTGAATTTACCATCTTTTAATTATGTGTGATTAAATTTATTACCTTATCATTATGTGCAATTAAATTTGCCACCTTATCATTATGTGTGATTAAGTTAACCACCTTATATCATTATGTATGATTCGCAACCTTGCATTAATATGTGGATTTAAATATGTTGCTTATATTTTTAAGTTTCCTAGGTGCTTATCCATTATTTAGGCTAGGAGGTCATTGCCTAGGGGTGAATATTTTATGTTCATTTAAATATGCCACATTATATCATAAATCATAACTATGTATTTAAATATGACATTTTTTAAATATAATAGATCATAATTATGTGTTTAGATACACTATTTTGTACACAACAAATCATAACTATGCACTTAAATACACTATTTTTACATATAGAATATCATAATTGTGCATATAAGAGGGTCCAATTGTGTTATTTAATTTTTTGCTTTGTATATATAGTAGGATTAAAATTTATTTTTAAATGTGTCATCTTATAAAATAGATCATCAAATTTTGCATTGAAATATGTTGCTTTGTAAGATAGATAATCAAATTTGTTCATTTAAATATGCCACCTTGTAGCATAGATCATTATTTGCACATATGATATTTTATGCCTTTAAAATGAGTTGTTATACATATATTAGGATGATTTAATCAGACCATTAACTGTAATACATGTCATAAGAAATCACTTGACTTAATATATTTGAAACTAATTTGAACACCAACCAACTATTAAAAAAATTAGTTTTCTTTAATCAATCAATTTTATATGCTTGCTTAATAACAAATACACAAATTCCTACCAAAACCTATCTTGGCATTAATTTTCTCAATCTAGAATAAATTTATGATCACTTAATCCATAACTATTTGTTCTTTTTCCAATTATCTCAACTTAACTCACTGACTTGGTATCTATAATAATCATATTTACTCAAATTTTTAATTTTTTAATTCACATTAATTATATAATTAATTAATTAGTCATAAATTAATTATATTCACATATTTCCATCTATATCATCATAACTCATTAACTGGTGCATAATCAATTGTATAACACAAAATTAAAATTTATTACACCAAATACATTCATAATGAGATCAATAAAGATGTCAAAATATAGTCCTCGCATAATACATAAATAATCACAAGACATCACTCATGACAAGAGATATAAGCAAAATATTTCATATATATTAACAAACTATTTTAGTATACATCTCAACTTATACAATGTATAATCTAGTTTATGAGTCCAAACTTGGTACACACTAATCAAATGAATCATACAATTATACAATGACCAATATCCTATAAAACTATATCTATCTCTATAAAACTAGCTCAATGCCTCTAAAACTAGACTATGGATCCAAAATGACAAGACATTAGCCTTGTGAACTAGTGTCTCTTGTCTCCCCTCCTCTTGTAGGTGGTGATAGTGGTGGCTGCATCTAGATTAATGTCTATGAGGATCTCAATATGGACCTCAACTGAGATCATGATCTAGATCTAGTGGAGGATGGTTGTCTTTGATATGTCAACATGGTTGTATCATACAAGCCTTGATAGAACTTGACATGCGATAGCTATGCCTATGTATTGGTCTAGGCTCAGTCTAACTAATCCATCTTCTAACAAATCATAATATCCTAACTCTTCCATACCCCAACAAGTGCAACCTATGCCCATGCATTATATCTCTCCCTCCTAATATGTACCATATCATTCTCCAGTCGATCAACTCAAGCTCTAGCCACATCCCTCTTTGAGATCACACTAATCAGTTTGACTTGAGGAGTATATACATCTTAGTTGGTATGATTTCCACCTAGCCCTATAGTCTATCCCTCTCTACCATGACCTACCCTACCTTTTATCTCAATACTACCACTCATCTAACTTGGTTTACCTAAATCCCATATTTTTTACTAACACTTGGGCTAATCGTGTCTACACCTTTACCATATCTTCCTAGTGGGCCTACTACTCCACCTCTCTTATGGCCTCAAGGTTTGTCACCTAAACCTCCAAATTCCTAACCCTTTATAAAAGTATAGTTATTTTAGCTACTCCAACCTCCTCGTATGTCCTACTTGGACCAACCTTTCCTCATACCCCTGCGTTAGGTAGCATCACTATAAATGACATCATGTCTAGTGCCCTCTCATTTTATGCACCCAATGCTCCTTCCTCATACCTAATCCTCTATCTTCATAGGTATTCCCTCTAATGCCTCAATAAAACCTCGGCCTCTTGGTGTCATGCACTAGGTCTCACCTTAGCTATAATCCCATGTGATCAAAATAATTTGTACTAATATGTATATGGTTGTGGATGCTACATCATCAACCCTTGGTTCGATCACTAATGCATCATTTATGTCGTTCCAAAAAATATCTAGGTTGAGGGCCTCCAAAAACTCTCTGGTCATGCATATATACTATATGTCTCCATGAGAGGGTACATCCTATGTGAGACCAAAATACCTCAATACTCCATCCACATGGTGGAGCTCTCTATGCCTATGTTTGATAAACCATATGATCCTCAAAATCTTAGCCAGATAATATATATCTTAGGCTAGCCTTGGTGATGGTGCTATGGTCTTGAAATAATTTTTCTAGGCCTCAAGTCATCCATCACTCATTAAGAAGGCCCTAAAGTGATTTAAAATTGTATTTCCTCTCTCTCATAATCATGTACCCACATAAACATTACTAACACATTGGTATCATCTAGTTAAAATACTAGGAGAGTCACTAGATATTGGATGACAATGTGATTACATGCTCACACTTGAAAGAGTGTGCAATAAGCTAGACTATGATCACTCCTGTAAACCACCTTGTGTAGCATCCTATAGATACTATTTAGGATGATAGGTCCCTGGGCATACTGAACCTACTCATCTTACATCCAGGTTACTATCTTGTCTCAGTCCCATGGGAGCAACCTCTTACTCATATGCCCTATTAATAGACCAACTGTGATGATATACAATATTTTTATCACTCTATCCAAGTTACCACCCTACAACATGTGATTAATGTCAATGCCTCATTACACCAAGGGAAATAACCTATCCTTTGTCAGTATCCTTAGGACATGAGATTTATCTTGATTGGTATGCACTAGCACCCCCCATATCAATACCCTTAGAATCCTCCAAATATATTTTAGTATAATGGACATATTACCCATGAGAAGATGAAAGGTACTCATTTTTTAGTACCATCTCTTAGCCAATGTTCTCAAAGGTATCTGGTCAAACTCAATCCTTGGTATTTGGGTTATATATCGTAGCCTAATAATAATGAGCAATGCCTCCTATGTTGACGTGAATATATCCAATGTTGTATCTAAAATATAAAGTTGATGTTCTCTGCACTCTAGAATCCCATGTTGCACATCCCAAAACCTATATATTAGATTAAATAGTCTACATAAAACCCTAAAACTTGCTTATCTCACTAAGCCTAGAAAAATTTCTCCTAGCTTGGTAAAATTACTACATGGTAAAATCATCATCATTGCATGAAATCATCTCCATGTGAAACCACAACATAAAAAAAAAATAGAGCATGAAATTATGATCAATGGATAAGTTGGTAGTGATTTTTATCTGTACAAAGTCACTCCTCATGCATGAAATTTTGACAAGTATAATCATTGTTGCCATGCAAAATTACTACTAAAAATGTAAAATTAAATTTTAAGCAACAAATTCAAAATTTTAAAATTAGATTTCAAAACATACCTATTGGTCTTGTTAGTCCTCAAACAATGTCCACATGATAAATGAGTCATCCCTGATGATCCATGGAAGATCATAGCAAAATTTTCTTCTAGAGCTCCAAATCGCTATTGTGCACAATAAAAATGACTAGTTTTTAAGCCTCTCCATCCCAAAATTACTTGAATAAGCTTCCACATTTCCCCCTCAACTACCCTCCCTAGCCTAATTGAGTTTCATTGATAATTTTAGTTTTCTATTATAAATTCAACGGGGCACCCAGGATGGGGGCATAAGTGTAATTAATGTTTCCAAAAAGTGACAATTTTTTAAGTTGCTTGTAAAAGTGAATTTTTTACACCATACCTCCTCCATTAGTATTCCAACAATCTGGAACTGTCCTTTTCTAATAATTAGGTCATTTACTACTAATTTTGACAAATTTATTATACAATAAATGTATCAAAATGGGGTCAAATATGGACATCCAATTTTAGAATTCCAAACTTGCAACAGTCCACCAAGTAACCAAATTGACCTAACTAGCAACCTTGACTCAAGATCTAAGCATTCTCTCTCAATATTAAAATCGTTGATACATATGCAAAATTACTTGCTACAAAATCACTTGTCCTAATAATTTCTCTTTCTCAAATTTGATCTCTCCCACCTAGATGGGATTGATTATGATTCATGCAAGAGTGGTGACTAAAAGTAGAATAACTCAAACAAATATTCAAAACACTTGATTCTTCAATTATTTAAAATACTATGATCCACACTAATGACTAGTTTGCAAAACATAAACTAGAAGGTATAGTTTGTTTAGATTTGTTATAATATTTATTTAATGACTTAACTCTTTTCCACTCTTTGATGCAATAATTTTTTTAATGGTTTGATCCTCACAACATAAAATTTCCTTGCTCTTTTTGTTTCCCTTTTATAAATTGACTCATGTCACCTTATTTCATGATTGTATATTATAGTTTAACATTTTAAAATGATTGACATTTGTCTCCTTGGGCAGACTATCTCCAGAAAGAAGACAACCCAAAATATTTACCTATGGTCCTTTAAAATAGGCCTAATAGTTTGCATAGAAGAAGAATAGCAGTGTCATGTCTTATAGAGAATCACCAAAATTACTCAACTACCAAAAAAAAAACAACAAAGTTCATAAACCTGTATTTTATACACTATTACAACTCAAATAATTTTAGTTTAGCTCATTGTACTATATCCAATCGTATTGAATTAGATAAATAGTTAGGACTAAATCCTCGAAGGTTGCATTAAAACCACTCTTATCAATAGTAAAGAAAATATACATAACCACCTAAAGAATATTTTTTTAATAGATAAATATATTTGACCTCCTACAAATATGGTATTGAATATTAATGCAATTTTGGTGATAGCATTTTGGCATTCTCTAAATTAGAGAACTTCTATTGATTGTTTAAAACAAAAATTATTCTAGTGGAGGAGGTAGAATGGGAAGCCTTAGCACCTAACTAGCTAAGCACTTGTACAAAGCTTCTAAAATTATCTAAGTTTTATGTGGTTACTAAAAAGTAGCTCCCATGATAGGCATAGTGTCACCTTAGCTTATATCAAGACAAAGTTTACTCTTATATTTCTAAGTGCCCACAAATTTGAGAGGCTTATTCCTATATAAATGTTTTTAATATTTTTAAGGCATTAAACCACCAAGAGAGTTGGCATGTCTTTTCTTCACTCCTACAAATAACCTACTCTCACAAACATAAAATAACCCAAAATTTCTTCTTCCAAAGCAACAACCACTGCCTCAAACACTACCCACTTGCACAAAGCACCAAATCCTTAGTAATTTTAGAAAAAAATTACAACTTGTTCCTAGGTAAATTAAATTTAGAGTTTTAGGCCTTGATAGAAAGTAATTATGATGCAAATTTATCTTTAAGGTCCCAAAGTCACTACAGTATAAACAACACCAAACACTTGACTACTTACAATATTTTACTACTTTTCTCTTAGACAAATGCTCCCTTCAAATAACCCTTCTATGATTAAAATCCCAACAATGGATGGTTCAAACTAAAATACAAGGCTTACCAACTATCTCATCTCCACCAAGATGCATAATACCTCTTTGCATGTAACATAGATAAAGTATTCCATGCCACCATCATTCATGTCTCTAATACCATGTCGAAAGACATAATTGGATTATCTTATGACATTGCACAAACATGTATACATAGGATTACATATAGCTTACATTGAAATTTTGTATAATTATCTATCTACTCGATGATTAGTGCATTGGTCAATGTATTAATTTACCATCAAGATTAATTTATCTTCCACAAAAATCCCTAATTTTGAGGGTATCATTGATAGAAAAAAATTCTATAACAACAAATTAATGATTAATAAAAAAACATATACAAGTTTATGTGGTTTGATGGAGATAGGAAAAACTATTGGAGTGATGAATATTTTACAAGCATCAAATGTATTATTGTTGCCACTAATTCCACTATATTGTCCTCCATTTGAGTAGTTTATATTGTAGACAAGAATACCACCTTTGCGGATATCGAAATGGAGGTGGAGAAATAACAATATTAAGATAATAACTTAAAATTCACCTTTGGGTTGTTACATTTTTGGCTATGTAATATTTACTAATTCATATATGATTGTGTCTACAAGTGGATTTTCAATTTATAGATAAAAAAAAAAGTCAATGGATTGTATGGTATTGTATGTGGAAAATGGACCACGATGAAAGAACCAATTGTTATAAGTATGATCCATTTGACATGGAAGATGAAAATGATTCCTTTTGAGTTTGAATTTATAGGAGATGTTATTAGACTCCACAATAATGAAAGTTCTACATTTTTCTATGCCATAGAGATATACATATTATCATCCTCTTCATGTAAATACACACCAATTGGAAATTATGTAGGGTAGAAAACAAATATATATATATAGTTTTCTGAGTCATCATGTTGTATCAATTTTGAATGAATGAGTAGCTTATATATTTTATTAATTTTCATTCCACATGTAACAAAGGTTTTCTCCTACACATAACTTTTAACCAACACTTAATCTTTTGGATTAACCTCAATCTATCCATGATAGATTAAGCTTTGGTTTGATGTTTCTCATGATTTTGGGTATTGACACTTAGAAATAGGAGATAAACCTATTATAAGTGCACTATAGTCAAGTGTGAAAGTACCATATTCTATAAGAAATATAGTATAAGTATCATGATCCATATTACGCATTATTGTCAATAGTATAAGGTGTCAATTTTTGGAGATATTACATTATTTGATAGCATGTGGTACATTTATAAATATTAGATTTAGATTGTGTTTATATTTTGTCTAATGTATGTGTAAATGTGTGAGAAGTGTTTATGTGATAAGGGTTTTAGCCTCTCTTTGAGAGATTAAATGTTCAAACCCCACTCAGTATGAGGGGACTGAGACCACTCATTAAAATCTTGTGTAAACTCATATATTCTTTTGGAGGTCCAAGGTTCAAACCACGTGTGTGTGTGGATGTATGTTAAATTTTGTTGATAAGCTCAACTCTTCCCTTATGAAAAGAGGAGATATTTTGCAAGTTTATGAGTGGAAACCAAAGAAGAGAGTAGGGAATGTTCAAGGAGACCAAAACTTATGAATTTCAGGTTTCGTTAGTACTAGGTTGTTGGGAGGTCTTTGCCAACTGAAGCAAATCCATAGCCTAAGATCTATCAGATGAAACTATGGACCATAAATGAAGTGTGTGTTAAGTCGAATTTCTAGTAATTTTTAAGGAAGTTGAAGAAGGTGAAGAAAATCAATGGATAAATACTTGCCATAAATGAGATATTTGAGAAGAATCCAACAAAGATCAAGAATTATGGTATTTGGATTCATTACCAAGGTAGAAATGATTATCATAACATGTACACATAATATTAGGACACAAATTTAAATGGTATTGCTGGACAAATGTATGTTGAGATGGATTCTCATCATAGGGTGTGAAAACCCTACATATATATTATCAAGACAACTACTATTCTTGCAAAACTTTGCAAGCATGAGAATACCAAGAAATTCCATGACCCAAAAATCAAGTTTTTATTAGTTTATCACAAATTTAGGCCACCAAAAATAAAGTTGAAAACAAATCTAAAGGCATCCAGACCCAACTTATTTATGTAAGGGGTTCATTTGGAGCAAAGTAGAGCTTTGATTTATTTTTCTAAGAGATATCTTTTGTTTAAATTTTTTTTATTTAATTCTACAACTACAAAGTTCTAGAATAAAATTAAGAGGAGGACTATGTTCAGTTTAGATTGTTTCTAATTGATGATTTTGATATGGTTTACAAATATTATTTTTTGAAATAGGATAAAGAAAATTTTGAGAGGTACTTCATTTTATTTTATTCCTTGATATGGTCATCATGAAACTTGGCATGTTTTTTTAAGTGTGCAAGTGTGAAAAGTGTCATGTAAATAATTCAAAATTCATAAATGTTAGGTGTCAAATATGAAAATTAAGAGTCATGAGAGTTTTGTCATATGTGAGGAATATGAAAGGATGCATCTCTCGGATGTTTGAGGAGAGCAATAGTTGAGTATTGAAGAGTCATCTTATAAGGCTATACTATGGAGATAAAGCTCCATGTAGTGTAATCAAAGCTCAAACATGGACAAGAGATTGTATATTTGATTATGAATAATAATGTGTTTGATTATTGAGAAATATTGTTGTTGAAAATGCTAAAAAAGAGTCTCAGTACACCTATGCAATGAAATAAAGAACCAACTAGATAGCAAATTATGTAACCATAATGACAAAACAAGAAATGCAATAATGGTGTCCTTTTATTAATATCAATTCTTGTTCCTTCAAGAGAGGTTACAATGGATCCCGTTGAGGGATTTGCTACCAATTTGATACAAATTTACAATAATAAAGGTATTCCAAGGTGTATCTCGTAGGATCTCTTTTGCATCTCACAAATTGATTATTGACAGGTTATTGGCAACTATCACGATGTAGCATGATGTGGTGTGAATATTTATGCCATTTACTCTATTATAAATACCTGTAATCTACACACAAGAAAATTTAAAGAGCATCAAAAGTATATGAAGAGCCTTTCAAAATAAGGTCCATATCCATGAGATATAAAGCAAAAAAGAATGAATTAGGGGCAAAAATTGACATCAAATCAAAGATGTTGAATGGCACAAGAAGCACAAATTCGATCTTCAACCTTTGAGATGGTCCATTGGCATGCTTGAAATCTCCATGGTTGAATTTTGATAGCACTTCGTTGCTTTGGAAATAAGGGCTCTTTTACTCTCCAATCCAATAACACTTCATTATCTCAAAATTGCTATATTATTCATGAAGGCTAGGTGCCTTTTTATAGACTTTCCAAATGGGAATCCAAGCTTGTAAGGGAAGCCAAGAATCAAGAAGTAGTTAGATTCAAGAAAGGCAACCACCCATTCTAGAACCTTCCTACAACTGATTATGCATGCTTAGCTATCTCGTGTAACCATTTTTCCTCAGCTCGGGAGTCAAAACTTGTTACAAGCACGACCATCCTGGGGTGGGATGGCTATGATTGCTGATCATCTTGAGGTAGGATGACCTCTGGAGACCGTCTCTTGGTGGGATGACCCAGGCTGAAAAGGGAAATTCCTCCCTATTTGAGTGGTAAAAACCATTGTTAGGCCCTGGGGGTGCCCAAGGTGGGTCATATGGCCTAAAAAGGTGTCCATATAGGTAGTCTCCTCAATATGACATGTTTTAGGTGTCTACATATGCCCTTTTTGGGATGTGTTGTGTGAAAGCACAACGTAGAGAAAAAATAGATGACCTAAAGTCAAATTGAGGGTTGATGGTGTTCATTGATCTAATCAATGTTAGATGCCCCAATCATGGAAAGAGCATGCATCTTTGAATCATTACTTCCAACTCATTAAAGAAATTGGTCTTGGTTTCTCTTCAGCTTCCAAGTAGGCTTAGGGGACTTACAACCCTAGGCTTTGGAGAGTACCAAGTATTTTTGGTAGAAACCATAGAGGTATACCAAATAGGCATAGGTTGCCTGTTGTGTGTTTAATTTAAATTTTTGCTTATTGTCTACCCCAAGCAAGAAAGGTGTATGATTGTCTTTGGAAATGATTCTTGAATGAATGTAATTTGCATGATTGAGTGTTTGATTATTGATTTGATTATGAATTCTGTGATGTATGACTACCCCCTCAAGCGATGAGTCGATGAGGATATGGAAAATGATGAAAGTGATGAGTCGCTTGACCAAGATGACTTGTTTTGGATTTTGTAGGACTTTTACGAATGTGAAAGGGGAAAATACCGTTACAACTATGATTTCAACCATTATTGGTAATTGTACATCGCTATCCCTTGGAGCAATCCAACCGCATGGCTTTCTTAGGGAATTGAGGTGATAACAATTTGATTTTTTTGGGAAGTAAATCACTGTATACGAGGATCTATTGAGGTTGAATGGATGAAGAAAATGTATATCTCTATCCCATGGAGTAGTCCAACTACATGGATTTCTTAGGGAATTGAGATAATACCATTTTGATTCTAGTTGGAGCTATTTTTGGTTCAAGTGGCCTTATGGTAACCTACCCATCCGATCGGATTGCATGGATAATTAGTCGTTGCAACCACCAGGTGTATAGGGTAAATCACTAGGTATGAGGATCACTTGAGAGTTTTGATCAAAATATTTTGGGTATTTTTGGAGTTTTTTGATTAAGATGGACCATTAGGTGTTGTTGAGTGCCCCAGTTGGTGTTGAAAATGTTTATGGGATGCTTGCAATTTTTGTGATTTTGAGGCCATCCTAGGGTAGGATGGTTGCATTCTATAAATTGTGGGGTCATCTCAGGGTAGGATGGTCACATCGAATGCGATCGCCTCACACAGGGATGGTCTCAAAATTTGAAAAATATAAAAGCAAAATTTCCAAATTTTTGACGTCATTTGCACTGTTGGTAGTTGGAGAAAAGGAGAGGTGAGGAGGAGGAGAGCATTTTTTGACGCGAAGTGCTACCATATTATCTACCCATTTCTACCATGGACCAACCTAAGGCATCGACGAGTGGAGGAGCCAGAGCAAGAAAGGTATGCACTCAAGTTCTCTTCTTTGTTAATTTGTAATTTTAAAATGAACCTCACTAAGTAATGTGGAAAATGAACCACACTAAAATTTAAGGCAACAAACCTCATTTTAGTTGTAGCATGTAGTGTAGGTTGCTTGGTTTTATTTTTTGTTTGTTTGTTTGTTTTTTTTTTTACATGTTTTTAATATGCTTTTGTCCCTATTTCAGAGTCATCTCAGGTAGATACGGTTCCCTTTTGGGGTTTTGGGGGTCATCCTAGGGTGGGACGACTACATTTTGAAAAACAATGATTAAATTTGGACCATTGTGGTGACCATCCCGAGGTGAGACGGTCTCACTTGTAGACCATCTCGAGCCAAGACAGTGGCATGATTTTGTGAATTTTTTTTTGAAATTTTGATTGCCTAATTGGTTGATTATTTGTATTCAAATTTTGAAGGCCCATTATAGAGTTCCCACACTTTTTGAGATGGTGCGAGGACTCCTCATTGATGATGAGTGGACATGGCTTGAGGTGATTGGCCTCAAGCAAGTGACTCAACTAGAGGTGATGATGGTAGATCAAGCCTATTTGACTACCTTAGTTGATCGATGGGATAGCCAGACTAACACTTTTCACCTCTCGACTGGTGAGATGATAGTCACCTTGGAGGATGTGTATCAAATTCTTCGTGTTTCGATTGAGGGATGCTTGATCACCTCCACTCCCCTTATTTAGTAGGGTAGAGTATTGTAGAGGGTATTCGATGCAGAGGCAAAGGTTGTAAGGCAACACATGGATAGAGATGGAGTGCTAGTTGAGGTATGGTATACTACATGGGTGTTTACTCGGAGGTATGTAGTATTGATGTCCATTATGTCAAACATCTTACTACCTGACTCCTCAGGGGTGAGGTTCCCATGGAACCTCCTTGATTTGGTACAAGATCTGATAGAGTGCAGTATTTAGGAGCTAGTGATCATGGCGTGGGGGAGCACTTTACTTGCTCATCTATATGATGAGTTATATGAGATCCGATAGTGGGGTCAATGCAGGATTAGGTTGCAGCTTCCTTCTTCAGGTTTGGGTATGGGAGCATATCTGAGTGGATTGACCAAAGGGGCTTCCATGGTCACCATGAGTAGATATGGATGATGTTGACATAGGATATGCAACTTGATGGAGGTGATATCAGGAGATAGGTCAGGGTCGACCTCATTCAGGTAGGCTTACCCATTATGCAGGGTCCCTTGAGGGACTGAGACCAGGGTAGGTGATTTGGAGGCCCTATATGGATTTTCCACCTTGGACAAAGGTGGTGACATAGCTAGGGCATGTGAGGCATGGATGGTGGTTGATTGGGTAGCATGGTACAGAGTGGGAGTACTTCCAGTACTCTTGCATTACTCATCAGTTTGGGATATGCCAGGGTGTTCTTGAGGAGCCCATTATTTACCATTATCGAGGGGTAGAGATATAGTTGGAGTGGCCTCGAGTGGAGCCACTAGGGGATGAGGAGGATGAGCCACTAGCCTTTCTAGGTTTGGAGGACCTAGGTATGATAGTGGAGTATGACACATGGTGGGTTACTCGGCTATGGTAGGGAGGTGGGCCTATGGGTAGGCCGGTTGGGGTTGAGGTAGGTGAGGGCTTAGGAGATGAGGTAGGCAAGGGAGGGCAATGAGTGCATCATTGAATGGAGGGAGAGTGGGGCCAACCTATAGAGGGGGTGGAGGAGCCATAGGATGAGGGTGGAGATGAGGAGGATCCCAAGGATGAGGTTTCTTAGTTTAGGGCATAAGTGTAATCCCTATAGGTACAGTTGGTAGAGTGAGATACCACTATCATAGTACTGTAGAGCCATCTAGGTAGGAGGAGGCAATAGTGGAGGGGATTATTGGAGGAGAGGGACCTACTTAAGGCCCAGGTGGATAGCTCACAAGTGAAGATAGATAGGGTGACATCATAGAAGGATACTCTACAAACATAAATGGCTACAAGGATAGCAAAGCATGATACTCTACAAGAATAGGTAGCGGTGAGGATAGTAGAGCAGGATGCTCTGTAGGCTTAGTTGGTAGCCTTGATTGTAGGTCAGGGATAGGTGGGAGCTAGTAGTAAGGCCATAAGGGATGTGGTAGGGTTACAGGCCAAGGTGGCTAGATTGTGGACCCTATTGAGCGACTATGATGCTCGATGTTGATCTAACAAAGTTTACATCATGGATTTGGAGGGTCGGATAGGGCTACTTGGTGGTCATCTACTTGAGCAATCTTTGATAGGAGGATCCCAATGGAGCTAGTGCAATGAGTTAGGATAATCATCAGTGAGGCACAGTCACAGGTCGATAGCTAGGCCAGAGAGATCAGTGGCCAGTAGATCAGGGTAGCCTCATAGAGATGAGGTAGAGGGTGGAGGTGACTCTAGGGGAGCAGGCCCCACATGACTTGTATTTATGCATTGATTTATTTTTGGGTGTAAGGTCTGAGGACCTACATGATTGTAGCCTATGGGTAATTTTGTATTATGATGTACTAGATTTCCATATATATATATGATATCTCTTATTTATGGCCCATCATGTGTTTATGTCATGTTTTGATTTTATGTATGGATGCAATGATGGATGTAATGCCTAGATGATGGATGTGTACTTAGACATTGTAGTATAGATGCATAGATGTATGCCTAGATATGTGTATGTATGGATGTGATATCTAATGTTAGATGCATGTTTTAGATTTGTTTATTTGATTATGAATGTGAATTCATGTTGTTGTTATGACAAATCTAATGTGTATGAGATGCATTAAATTTTATATGGATGTTCTAATGCAAATTGTGGATGTATATTTTAATTGCTTAAAACATAATAAATGAATCTAAATGTGTTTAACAAACTAATGGTAGACACCATAGAATGTATAAAAATCATGAATTAAAATGTTAACCTTATCACAAAAGTTATACATTTGGATGTGAATGTGTGAGATGAGATATGTGAGATGTGGGGGTTTTCCCTATAAGATTTTGTAAACTAAAAGGTGTGCATAAAATAGTCAATGGCCATCTAAATATCATTTTTGATATTCATCTGATATCTATCCTATCTTATGAGGACCCCTTAATAAGAAAAATCTCATAAGGAAAACTATAAATGATGATGAGATAGTTAAGTGTTATGAGGGAATTTTAAGGTTTTCCATGGGACTCAAACACCCTAGTTGATTGATCAAAAGTTGTATACTAGCTACACAAGACTCTGAAAGATATAAGTCTATTATGAAGACCCAAATATTCAATATCCCTGTGTGTGCAAAGTGAATGCATTAGATGATGCATAAGACTACCTCATTGCCATGCGGGTTTCATGCAACCCATTATTGTAATGAGGATCACCCTATGGTCATCTTATCCTAAGTTTGGACGTAGTTGGACTAGACTACTAGGCAATACAAGCCACCAAAAGCTAGCTCAACCATAATCCGACATTGGTTTGTACAAAATAAGGTTGCTAATGTGATAGACATATCACCACATGTAAGGCTACTCCATTGCTAGGCAGGTTTCATTCAACCCATTGTTGTAATGGAGATTGCCCCATGGATTTTGAATAACTGAGGATTCCAAGGATTCAAGCTCATTACCCCCTTATTTTCTTTTGATTTCTTGGGATACTTGCTCATTTTAGTTTTTTTTTTAATTAGTGGTGAAAACCACTCTTTTTGGAGCAAGGGATTTTATTAGTGGTGAAAACCATTGTTTATTTTTTTTGGGAACTTGCTTGTTTTGTGGAAGAGCAAGGGGATTGCTTGGGTAGGGAGGAGCTTGTCCTTTTGTCAATTCTTAGCATCCTAGACCATGCGCATAATAGGATGAGCAAGGGAAACCTTTCGCTCAAGGTGGCAAGGACTACTTTGTAGTGTCATCCTTCCTTGTTCAAAACTTAGATTTTAATGTGTGAAATTGTGTTGGGATTTTGACATATGCAAGGTACTATCAAAGCAAGACCTTACTTTCTAGAAGCCAAGATAGATTTCTACAAAATATGAAAAGAGAACTAGGGATGGTTGAATGATCGAAAACCCTAGTGAACACCCTATAGCAACTTATTGGTTGTGTTGAAAAACACAATTACTCACAAAGGGGAATATGGATGGTAGTGATATGTGGTATGTGGGGGTTTTCCCTATGCTCTTTTGTAAACTAAAAGGTGTGCATAAAATAGTTAGTGGTCGTCTAAACATCATTGTTGATATTTATCTGGTATCTAACCTATCTTACGAGGACCCCTTAATAAGCAAAATATCATAAGGAAAACTACAAATGATGATGATGGATAAGGTTGATTTAAGATTCATGATTGGCATACAAACATGGTGTCATTTGTAAGAATGCAAACACAACTTGTCCTAGTGCAAGTGCAATGGATGAATATGCCTAATGCAACTAATCAATGCATGCAACAAAATGCATAATGATGTAATGCAAATGTTTTTGTATTTTTGATGTTTTGTATTGTTTTTGTGTTTTTATGTTTTCTAATTTTTTTTGAAAATTTTGATGATTTTTTTGTTGTTTTGTAATTTTGTGATTTTTAATTTTTTTAAGCATTATGTGTTATACCTGAAATGCCCATAGATAGAGAATGTTAAGTGGTTTAGATTTCTCAACAGCCTCAAGAGAAGCAAGACAATAAGTACTGGGTCCTATCTTTGACATGATGATAAAAAGGCCTAACCAATTTATCATGAATTTGTCTCACAAGTGTGGTGGTAAGTTGGAGTTTTGTTGATTTTATTTGAGCATAAGATCTCCAAATTTGAACTCCCTTAGGCGGACTTTTATATTATAATATTGTTTAATATGATCTTCATAAACATGAAGGTGCTCGAGAGCATTAACTCATCGTTCATCAAGAAGGGTCAATTGGTCAAGGTGAGCTTGTTGTGCAGTGTCATCATCGATGAAATCTTGCAATGATATGCACAACGAAGGGATTTCCAACTCAAAGGGTATAATGGCCTCAATGCCAAAGACTAGCGAAAATGGGCTTGACCTAGTGGGTGTCCGAATGCTAGTGCAATAAGCTCATAATGCTAGAGACAGTTGAAGATGCCAATCTTTGTGATTTTCCTTGATGGTTTTCTTGAGGACGAGAACTATAGTTGCATTGGATGCCTCTACTTATCCGTTTTCTTGTGGATACTAGGGTATGGAAAAATTGTACTAAATATTGTACTTTGAATTTAAAGCATGCATATATTTGTTTTTGAATGGAGCCCCATTATCCAAGATAATCTTGGATGGAATACCAAAATGACATATAATATTATGGAATATGAACTCTGCAATGCGATTGCAGTCGTTGTGGTAAGAGGGATAGATTCCATCCACTTGGTGAAGTATTTTGTGGTCATTAAGATAAACGTGTGATGACCTATAGATGGGGGTAAGATTTTCCCAATTAAATCAAAACCCCACTATGAAAAAATGCCATACTGATTGAATTAGTTGTAAGGCCTAAGAAGGTAAGTGCAAAATATTAGCATGGTTCTAGCATTTGACACACTTATTAATGTAACCACAATGGTATTTATCCATAGTGGGCCAATAATAACCCATTCAAAGGATACACTTAGTGATGGCCATATCATTTAAATGGCCATCACAAGTACCATTGTGAGCTTGTGATAGGATTATGCATAGCGGCAAAAATTCACCATTTGGGCAAAAAGTAGCATTTTCAAAAATTCAAATTTGCAAAATTTGGGGGACCCGAACGTCGGCCATTTAGCCAAAAATTTTGGGACAAATAAATTTTAGGTGTCGGTTCACCGTGCTTTGATAAGAGTATCATGGTTATTTTTAAAAATTGCAAAGCAATCCCGCCTAAATAGAGTACCCTTTTCGCCCTAAAATTTTAAAATTTCTAAATTATCCCACCCAACTCGCCAAGTATACCTCTATATATAATTAACACCCCAGGGATACATTTTCATTTTTGGACCTTGTTCTACACCCGATGAATATACCGACACAGTTCTGCACAAGACCAAAACCTATTTTGCAACTAGCCGTCACCAGTTCTACAACCAAAAAAAACCTCTTCTGCAATCGATCGAAACCACTTCTATAGTCGATTCTTCTCAGCAACCGATCAAAACCACTTCTACAACTGGATCCTATTCTACAACCATCTAGAACCATTTCTATAGTCGAACCCTATTCTGCAACTGTCCAGAACCACCTCTACAGTTGAAACTTGTTATGCAATTGGATGGAACCACTTTTATAGTTAGACCCTATTTTATAACCGAACGAAACCATTTTACAAGTGGGTCATGTTCTACAACCAAGAAACCACTTTAACCAAAAACTTTTACAATAAAACCATTACTACAATCGAAACCTATTCTTCAATCAGTCAAAACCATTTCTACAATTAAAATATTTTTTAACTGGATCTTGTTCCACATTGGACCTCTTTCTACACTAGGTTCTCTGTCACTACTCTACTTGCCATGTTTTTCTCTATTTTGCCATGTTCTGCATGTTATCCCCTATTTTCTCTCTTTTTGTTAAAACTCTTTGATTCTTTATGAATAGGTGAACCGAAGACATTGTGATTCTCTATTTCTAGTCCATTTTGTACCATAATATTATATTTTTTGACATGTATATTTAATGATTTTTCAATCATGTTCTGCACCACACCAATATCTGAGCCCTCTTCTACATCCGGATGGTCATTGCTCTGTTCCCATGTTTTCTCTATTTTGCCCTATTCTGAATGTTTTAAAACTCTTTGATTCTTAGTTTCTATTCAGATATTTTTTCCTTGCTAAGATTATACATGTGTAAATGCTTTGGTTCTCTAAAGATATATTGATGCTCTGTTTCTCCGAACACATTTTGATTCTCTATTTCTAGACCATTTTGTGCTATAATATGATATTTTTTGACATACGTATCACCAATTATTTTTTGCATAAAGAATATTTTTCTTAAATTGATTTCAATTTGAATGTTAATTACCTTTGTGCTCTTGTCAGTTAAAGTGCTTTCACTAGAAAATGAACCAGTGGCATAAACTGATAAAATCACAATAAAGAATGGCAGGAAACAAGTATGTATAATCTACCACCCAAACATTTGTTTATTCTATTTACAATATGTATCTTAAGGCCTATAGAAATTACACCCTCTTCAACATTTTATTACTCTACTAAATTGAAAAACATTTTTTCTTACAAGTAAAATGTCACCCAGTGATGGAAAGAAGGGGGCCAAATCTTCTGCTGAAAAGAGTATCCTCAAATATTTTAGCCAAACTTCGAAATGCAACGAGCCAATGACATCCATGCAAATTCAAGGTACAAATGATTTTTGACTTCCCAGTATGTGCTTGATTGATGATATGAATATTTTTTTTGTATATTTTTTTATCCAAGAATGATAAAAAATATTATGGTATGCTACTATGCAGAATACCCTGTCGATCCTGATATGCCTCCACTTGAAGATATTCCCCAACAAGAGATGCCTTCTAATGAAAATCCCCTTGATAATGACATCCAACAAACACTTGAAGACAACCCTCAAAATGACATCACAATTGAAAATGAAAGTGATAAATCAAAATCATTACAAGCTTCATATGAATCTTCAAGCAAAAAGTCCAAAAAAAGAAAAGCATCTAACTGGATACTTGGAAGGGGATTTAAGAATGAATGGGCAGAAATATTTCCCTGGCTTGAGCCTGTCTTGACTGAGGATAACCAAATCGATGAAAAAGAATGTAGATGCAAAATTTGTAGTTGGAGACTTGGTAAGGATCATAGGCTACAAAACAAGATTGATACAATTGAAAAACATGTTGGCAAAGCTTATGTAAAAGTTATAAAAAGTAATGGTGAAGTTAGTAAAGAAGTTAAGTGGAAGGATGCATCAGAATGTATGCATTTAAGATATGCTATAGAATATGACAATCACTTAAAGCAACAACAATCTCTTGTTGAGAAAGGTGGAACAATTGCAGCTCAATTTCATAAAATTCAGAAGACTATTTTAGCTTCAAAAAGTATGCAGTTTGTCATTGTTTATAATATTCTCAAGAAAGGTAGACCAATGTCTGATTTTATTGATTATAAGTAGCTATTACACCTATTTAATGTGCAAAACCTTCCTAGTTCTCATTGGTCAGACCAAAGTGGTTGGGAAATGGTAAAATGTCTAGCTTTGGTTGAGAAAGAAGACCTAAGGGAGCAAGTAAAACTTGCCAGATTCATTTCACTTTCTATTGATGAGGTAACAAATTGTGGACAACACATCTTGGATTTGCATGCATGTGTACACATTTCAAAATCATATTAGAAGGCCTATTTTGTTGGGAATACATAAGATGTTGGAAAGTTCAAATGCAAAAAATATTTATAATGTTGTTGTCAATAGTTTAAATAATATTGTGGGAATGAATGATATAGACATAGCAACAAAGTTAATTTGCGTTGGAGCTGATGGAGCTGCTATTATGCAAGGTCACAGGTCTGGTCTTTGTGTTCGACTCCAAACCACAGTTGCCCCATATATGATTCCCATTCATTGTATGGCTCATAGAGTGAATCTTGCATATAAAATCGTGAGCACATTTTCAAATGTTGCTAATGTGGAAAACCTTATTCATGAAATTCATTCTTATTTCTCATTAAGTCCAAAAAGGTTTGCAGAGTTTCAACAGTTTGCACTAGGAGTTATAGAAGGAAAAAAATTGTTAAAAGATGTTGATACAAGATGGATTTCATTGTATCAACCTGCTCAGAGAGTTTTTGTAGAATATCAATCATTGATGGGGTTTATGCATGCAAATCATAGGATAGTTGATAAGGCAAAAGATATGTTGTTCCGTTTGACTGACTTGGAAACACTTTTGACCTTATGTGGTATTCTTCCAATGTTACAAGAAATGAACAGATTAATTAATCTTGCACAAGAGAGATCCATCTATATCATTGATTTTATGAGGATGAGAAAACAAATATGCATGCTTATTGATACATTATATGTGTCTAAAGCAGATTTTATAGAACCTTTGTTTGATAGTTGGAATACATTGATAAACGTGAACAATCCAAAAAGCTTTTTGAAGTTTGACATCAATGATCATCTTTGTATTAATGTTCATGGAAAGATGGTACCTATTTATTGTTTTGAAAGGCAATCAAGTATAGTTGTGGAAGATTTTGAAGAAGTTCCTGTAACACACAATAGATTTCATGTTATTATACAGAAAACAAAGTGTAATTTGTCAAAAATAGCAAAATATTTGATAGGTGAGATAAGAGATCGATTTTAGAGAGATGAGTTGCTCGAGGCCATGGGTGTGGTTAACCCCATGTTTTGGGGACCTTGTACTGAATACAATTCTACAAATGAGCTATTTATTAAATATATGGGTAACCTCATTAACCATTTTAGTAAGAGTGTGGAAGTCAATGGTGTTGAAATAAAAGGTATACTCAATAGTGATCTTTTGAAAGAACAATCATCGCATTTTGGAAGAACAATGGTTGTGCAAACATCACTTATGATAGGTGTCCATGAGATTGGTTCCACTACACGTTTGTGGTAAAAATTGTATCCAAGCACAATCTTACAAGATACAATAAGTGAATACTTTCGTTTATATGAATTATGTGAAACAATGATTTTGGGGTCAGTCAAAGATGAAAGAGTTTTTAGTGCACTTTCTTTTGTTAAATCTAAACTCCGCAACAGACTCAACAAAAATTTAGAAAATTGTTTAAGAATTTATGTGTCTTCATATCAGTTGGATAAATTTTCGTATGACAAAGCTTTGGCACACTGGAGTTCCCTGGCAGACAGAAGAGGAACGTCGAATACGATCGATAACTATGATGATGATGCTTTCAGTGATCAGATGGTGGAGACATAAATTTTTGCTATGCTTCATAATGATTCTGGATAAGCTGATATGTTTCAGCTACCATAATGATAATTATTCCATGATTTCATTGACATTGATAAACACAATATTGTATTGATTTCACAAATTTCATAGAAGATTTCACAATATTGTTCTAGATTTATAAGATTTCATAGAATTGTTGTTTTATATCACATTATTGTTTTAAAAATTACATGTCTTATATCTTTTTGTGGTTTTTAAAATTGTATGTTTATGTCTTGGTGTCTCAACTCTCTTCATTGATAAATATTTATGTTTCATGTTTTAAATTTTATTATTGGTATATTAATGTTGATCTATAATGTTATCTATAATGCTTTTGTTGTTTGAGATGAACATAGTGAACAATATTAGCTAGAAATAAACTAAAATTGCAACACAAATTTATAAATGCAAGCAAACTATGAATGATGGAAAACACAAAATGAGAAAATTTCATTATCATTAGTTCGAATAGAAACATATTACATTGTACAAAATTGTTGACTATAGTCAACTTGATAGCATATTACATTTTCAAACATTTGATTGGTGCTTTGTTGCTTCACTATCGGTTGGAGTTGTCATTTCTTTTCCTTTATCTGCATTTGTGACACTCTCTTCTGGCAGTGCTCCAACTCTGACCAGGTTTTCACGTACTTTCACAATACTCGACACCAATGCTGCTTCTTCTTTGTTTGGATCTTCAAGTATTGTTGGAAGCATTTCCTTTGTTTTCTCAAGCACCATTTTTGGATCTTCTTTGAGCCTCTCCTTGATGTATTTTTTTAAACGATTATTTTTTGATATTTTTGCTTGCATTTTCTTTTTCATTTCCATTGCATTATTCAAAAATGTCTTCACCCTATTAATATTGACGTCCATGCTCTTAACTTGTGTTTTTAAGTGTTCAAAATTTGACTACAAAAACAAATTGAAAACATAATTCAAAAGGGTTATATTGAAATTATTACATATTTTCAAGAAATATAAAAATTTCACTACAATAGAAAATTGAAACATAAAAAGTTTTCTTACCTCAGCCATATCCCTTGCAACCTCAACAACTGCAACTTTATCCTTATCAGAAGCCCACTGGTTATAAAATGCTTGGGCTTCAACATTAATGTTCTCCAATCTACCAACAACAACATTCAAAACATCATCATCATAAATAAAATCAGACTTAATTGATCCTGATGTGGCCTATTTTAGCAGGCCATCAAGCTTTTCGGTTCAAATTGAACCAAAGAATAAAGAGAATCTCTTTTTACATAATTTTTATATCAGGTATTAATTTCCCTTATAAGGACCTTTTCTCGATATTCCCATTCCTTCATTTCCTGTAAATCTCTTAGCACAACCTGCTTAATAGTAGCTTCTGTATTTTCAGTTATTAAAATATTTTCATTAAAATCTACAATATCATCCTCAGTTTGAGGACCCTGAGGATGAGGGTTGGCTCCTTGAGTTGATGGTAATGATGTCTGCTCAATTGTAGGGTCAGGGGCTTCTCCTTGTTCTACTTCACCTCTAAGCACATATGTTGCCTTGAAGCCTACAATGTTGCCCTACAAAATATAATCCTCATCAAGTGGAATATTATCCAATCCCTCTATAGAAACTTCTAGTGCCTATGAATTTGTTGTAAATGTAAATTATGACCATCCATACCCAGAACTTGGTGTTGGCATGTGTGATCTCTGTGAGTGTGAAAACCCATACCCAAAACTTTGTGCAGTGCCCTGTGATCTCTATGAAAATAATCATTTTCCAACATGGATTTGCCCTCGCATTGGCATAGGTTGTGCGGGTGCCTGTCATTAATGTGGTGGAAGCGGTGGCTATGGTGCAACCAGTGAGTGTGATGCAACTGGTGGTTGTAATGGAGGTGGTGGTGGCATATGGCCTCTAACTTGTGATGTTTGTACTTGTCATTGATTTTGAGAATCAACTAAAAATAGTCAAAAATATTTTGTTACAATTCTTCTAAAAATAAAAAAGATCTTAATTTAAATTAACTACATATATATTTACCTGAAGATGATGAAACATGTTGAATTTGTGTTGCAATGGGGGAGGGGTTGGCCACACTAGATTCAACCTACACATTTTGTGCATACCTAGGTGTATGAGAACCCCTAGGAGTAGTGGCTTGCTTGGAACATTTGTACGACCTCTGCAATGGTGTTGCTTCAGAGCTCGTGTCTTCAGAATCACCAGTTTGTTCTAGCCTGTGACCCCTATTGGCAGCAATCTGTTTACTCCTTGTATTTTCTGCCTTATCCTACATATAGATGAAAAGAAAAATTAAAAAAAAGGAATGTGATAAAATATAAAATAGTATGTCAAGGTCAAAGATGCAGTTATTACCTTCAATTCCTCTACTGACATAGCAATAGCCTGTAGTGTTGCATGCACTACAGTTGGTACAGGAGTAGTCTGCAAATTATGAAAACACTCATAATATAGTGCTAAAAGAAAATTAACAGTGCCCACAATGGGTTGTGTCTTGTTGGTTGCCATTTGCACGGTGTGCAACTCGGACCTGATTCGATCCGAAATATACGTGCACCAATCAAACTTTTGATTGTGCTCAGATTGAACAATATAAGCAAGTGCCCAAAATAGAATTTTTGGTCTTCCCATCAAAATTAGTCTAGCCTGGAAGAACTCGATAATGGCCTTCAGAGTTTGATGGTTAACATCATTGATTGATAAACCTCTTTTTGACTTGGTGGCAGAAGTTGCATAAATAAAATTAGATGTCAATTTAAAAATTTGAAACATTGAACATTAATAAAATATAATTAACAAGATTTATACCTACCAAATCTTCTGATGAGAGACCGTACTTGCTTTTGAGGTGTGCTTTGTCATCTGGAGATAGTTGCAACCTCATCGACACTTGAGGAAAATCAATGAAAGGAAGACCTATCAATCTATTAATATCTATAGGGGTGATGGTGAAAAGCATATTTCTATTTCATACTTTAATTCTCATCGTAGCCCTATCATGGTCATAACTAGATATTATATGTTGTAGGAGGACTTTATCTATTCTAAATTATGGCATTGAAACAAGGGTTGTCAAACCTACATTATTGAGCCACTTAAAGTCCATCCCTAGGGTTGTCATCAAATCTGAAATCAAAGAGCAAGAAAAATTCTTGAATTTTGGTGCAGGGGTGGAAGGGGTGGCCATCGCAAGAAGTTGGAAGTCAAAGAAAAAGGATTGGGAATCAAAAGGTTGATTGGAAAGGTTAGCTCTAGTTGTTGTAGTCATAGAAATAAAATGGAAAAAAATGATAGTTGATGCCCTTTTATAGATTGAAGAAATAGGGTTGACACATGGCAACATTGTATTGGATATGCAATGTTGTTGAATGAACGTGTGACACATGGCAGCTAAACTGGACCTTATTTTGCATGAGGCCCACCACCTTGAAACCAAATATTTTATGGCTTCCATTACAATTTCGGACCATATTATGCATTTGATCTTGGATTGGATCACATTATGCATCCGATGTAGGATCGGATCCTATTCTACATCCGATCGATGATCGGATCATATTCTACATCCGATAAATGATCGAGGATCATATTGTGCACTCGATCCGAGATCGGGTCATAATATGCACTCGATGGGTGATCGGATCATATTATGCATCCGATCGGTGGTCGAATCATGTTATGCTTTTGATCTGAAACTGGATCATATTATGCATTCGATTTGAGACTAGATCATATTATGCATTCGTTCAGTGATCATATTATGCATCTGATCCGAGATCGGATCATATTATGCATCCAGTCTAAGATCGGATCATATTATGCATTCGATCAGAGATCGAAACATATTATGCTTTTGATCCGAGACTAGATCATATTATGCATCCGATCCATGATCGGATCATATTATGCTTCCGATCCGAGACCGGATCTTATTATGCATCCAATCCATGACCGGACCATATTATGCATCCGATCCGAGATCGGATCAAGATTTGTAAAGTGGTCGATGTCGCCAAACTCCTTTTTCACCTGGTCCGGTCAGAACTTTGAAATTCACCATTTTTTGCCATTTTTTTTGAAAAATTAAGGTCATTCACCATGCCATCATACATGCAGTTGGCCAGGATTCGTCGGGTTTTTGCAATAGATTCACCATTTTTTTACAAGTACCTTTTGGGTCCTACCTCTTATGCATAACCCTGGATTGTGAGATTACCCAAGAATATTCTTGGGGCTGTAGACAACGAAGGAGAAGACCATCATAACTTTTATAATAAAGGATATCTCCTAACAAGACATTTTTGATCACTTTTTGCTTGAACATTCATTTTGTGGCATGCAACAATCTTGAAGGGATACTACCAATTTTTAGAAAATATTTTAGATGAATGGGGTAATATTTATAGTCATGGGTTCTGATTGAGTGAACAACTTGCTCCCAATGTGGCTCATCATGTACAAATGCAGATTGAGAGAAAACCTTAAGATGAATGGTCGAGCTAATATCTTAAGGACCCTATGGGATTAAGGACACCCAGGATGCTTGTTTTAGAAATTCATGTACCTAAGAGAACTAATATTGGTTCGATTCAATCTAGATCATGTGGAAAACTTCTTCATCATTTGAAGCTTCATGAAAAATCACTAATTGAAAAATCATTTTGACCCGAATATTTGTGATATTGTCATAAGGTTTCTACAAAATTAAAGACCCCAAAGAGGCCATTATATCCATGAAATGATTAGGCGACCAAGGGACTACCTTGATGTCGTACCATTCCAATTTGGTCAATAGCTTATCCACAATATTTTTGTACGATTTCAAGATAGGAAATTAGCATTGATATATTTCCTTGACTTGGTTGACTATGAGCAAGGATTCCCCAAAGATATTTAGCTTCTTAATTTTCATGGTTATGGTTGTTTGAAGATCCTAAAGAAGAGCCTCATATTCAACATTATTATTGGTGCATGGGAAATCAAGTTTAAATGATAGGGATATAGGAGCTCCTTGTGGTGTGAAAAACATAACTCCTACACCACCCCCTTGCTCGCATTTAGAACCATCAAAGAACAAATTCATGTCAACTTTATTTTCAAGCTCTTCAGGTTCTAGCTAGTCGGATAATGCAAAGACTACATCATGAGGCAACTTGATAGTGAGAGGCTTATCATCCTGGAGAGGAACCTCTACTAGCTAATCTACAATAACTTGATCCTTCATAGATTTTTGACTTATGAATTCAAGGTCAAATCTATTCAACATAACCCATATTTTGGTATGGCTATTATGGTACATGTGACTCATCATATACCACAAAGGATTCTCTTTGGAAATGATATACATTGTATGATTCGACATGTAATGTCAAAGCTTCTTGGTGGTGAATACCACTACTAGACAAAGCTTCTCAATGTATGTGTATTTGAGCTCGTAGCACACCAAGGTGCAACAATGTAATATATAGCTTGTTCCTTATTTACCTCATTATTTTGGGCCAACATGGTCCCTAAGGAAAACTTAGTGGCTATAGAAAAAATGGCACACCTGGTTGGGGTGGGGCTAAAACTAGCGATGATTCCAGGTATTGTTTTATCTCATAAAATGCCTTTTGGCATTCCTCGTCCCAATGGAATGGGACCCCCTTTTGTAGCAGCAATTCATGGGTCAAAATTTATCTGAAAGTTGCGCTATGAAGAATAGGATAGATGCTACCTTCCCTTGTAAGCTACGAAGCTGCTTAAGGTTGGTAGTTGGGAGCATATCAAGTATTTGTGGGATCAACTTCGATCCCTCACTTGGAGACTATAAAACCCAAAAAAATTCCATATGTAAATACAAAGACACTTTTTGGGATTAAGTCTGACATTATGCTCAATAAGGTGATCGAAGACCTTCCTTAAAACATCAACATGCAACTGACACAATAAATATTTGGGTAGCAAATCATCTATGTAATCCTCAAGGATTTTATACATGTAGTTATGGAATATATATGTCATGGTTCAATGATATGTAGCACCAAAATTTTTAAGGCCAAATGGCATTACTATGTAACAATAGTTCCCTAGGGGATGGTAAAGGTTGTCTTTGGTTGATCTTCGGGTTTGAATTGAATTTGATTATAGCCTGAAAAACCATCCATGAGGGACAACATCTCATGACCTGTGATGGTGTCAACTAGCACTTCAAATTCATCCTTGGGAGTCACTTTGTTAAGATCTTAAAATTTTGTACATATGTGAATCCTCCCATTAGGTTTTCCTATGGGTACCATATTGGAAAACCATTCTAGATAATCTATGGGTTGGATTAATCCATCATCCAACAATTTTTGTAACTCAATTTCATAATTAAGGTGGTTTTTGGATGTATTTTATGTAGTTTTTCCTTGATTCAGTTTTATGTGTGGATCTAGCGTAAGGTTATGCATGACCAACTTTGGGTCCAGACCCAACATGTCTTTGTATGACCAAGCAAAAATTTCTATCTACTATGTCAATAGAGATGTGTAAATGGCTCGCTCTTCAAGGGATAAACTATCCTAAGTTCACATTTTTTAAAGCCTCTAGATCAGAGCCAATGTTAACATCAATTATTTTCTCCATTGACATGTGATATCCATCAATCTGATGAGGCGTAGGGATCAAGTGGATATTTTCAACTCAATTTGGAGAATCAATCATATTTGGCTTAATCTCAACTTGACAAACATCCTTGTGTGGATCTTGGGGGAAGTGAAATGGTTGTATAATTTCCTCACAAGAGAAGAACTCTTCCGATGATGGTGGTGATGCAACACGATCAAAATCAATGGCCTTGCGATTGAGGTATAATTTTTTTGAAGGGTCACTAGGATTGTGGAGCAATGTGGTTAAATCAATGGAAACCATGTTAATGGATGGATAGTTTCCATTCGTGGGTGGAGAAAACATGTCAAAAATGGTTGGCCCTAGATATTTCAGGGACAACTGATATGGTAGTGGTATGAAAGGGTGTAGCCTAGGAGGGGCTATGATGAATGGGTCTTCTAGAAGTATAAGGTCCCTCCAAGTGGGATTTCCTATAGGAAAAGCCCTATGATAAAGCTCATATAGGTTTGAGGTCAAATTATATTATCTCATTATTAGCTCACTAAAGGTGGCAAGGACCTAGATATGCTAGTTTAATTTTATCCTCATATTATTTTTGTGCCTCATTGATTGGATCAGGAGCGGTCGCATATGGTGAGGGTCGAGGTAAGTGAGTTCTATGTCTCACTTATGAAGTTAGGTTGTCTACTATGGTGAGGATCGAGGTATGCTATTTTTATCTCATCCTCATTATCTTATGATGTCTCATTAAGGGAGTCAAAAGGTTTGATAAAAATCATCATAATTGGGATATGATCTCTCAAAATATGAAAATATCAAGGATTAGCATAATCATTCTCATCAATTTCCTCACCAAAGCCTATGATCAGGCATTAGAGGGAATCTACGAGGATTTCATCTGGCATACATGTGGAATACCCTAAGCCAAATTTATTTATCAAAAGCTAGTATTGTGGCTAGAAGGGTGTGTAGAGACCTTGCTCATATTAGCTAGACCATTATCGTACCAATGTCAATGGTAAAAGTATTTCAAGGAAAACTTTGGGTTTGATATATACCCAATGTTTCTCAAGAAAGGTTTATCGTCATGTCTTATCATGGGAAACTAATCCATAGAATTATTGAAGCCCCATAAACAAATTTTGTTTGATTCGAGGGGACCCCCAAGGGTACAATGGTACCAATGGGTAAATACGACACACGAGGTCTACCCATGTCATGAATGGACTCGATGAGTGGCATGAATGTGACATTATGTACCAAGTACTCAATGAGACTAGGGTTAGCCAAGTGGATCGTGACTTATGGTGAATATGGTGGGGAGGATGAAGGTGAAGGAGGTGTGGCATGAGGTGGCTCATATATTGTAGAAGATAATGCTTCTTCCTCCATGGGAATTGGAATATTTATAGTAGATACAATGGGGATGAATGATTGAATTTCATTGATTGGCACTGATGAGCACCAAAAATGCTCATTTTTATACATAGATTTCTAACATATTATGTGGTATTATTATTATAGAATGTATGTTTTATGGAAGTTATATATATATATATATTTAATAGTAAATTATGTATATTATCTAATATTTATTTTTAAGTGAATTGTGTGCAGATTTAGTGGTTTTTATGGTATTTTAGCATGTTTACATCAAGGTCCCACTTAGACCTAGCACTGTCAATTTGATGAAGGTAAAACATCCACAGTACATCGATGAAAAGTGCTAAGTCAAGCACTCAATTCCCTTTGAAGTGCTCGACTTACGTTTTATGCTTAACTTATGGGCATTTGTTTCCCGTTAGGTACTTGCTTTCCATATAAAATAAGGTGCCTGCTTCCCATACAAAATAAGGTGTCTTCTTCCCATACAAAATAAGGTGCCTATTTCCCATATAAAATAAAGTGCCCGACTTCCATTGACGTAAAATGATAGCACGACTCATGTGGACGACAGAACAAAACAAATATTTCAGTGATGGATGCAGATGATATTTTAGCAAGGATGAAGATGAAAGACAATATCAAAGACTGTGTGTTTTCTATTTGTTAGAAAATACATAAACAACAATGTAAATAAATAAAGTAGAATATTAAACATATTCTGTTATGATAAAAATAGAATACGTTAAATCAGTCCATAATTAAATGCATTTGCTTTATCTCCATTATTCTTGTGTATTGTTGTAACCATAAAATTAGGAATTTATTTACTCTCAATTGTAACAGGGCATGGATACATATCTTATAAATATGCAGGCCACCCATGATAAAGATATCCTGGATTTCATATTTGCTATAATTTTAAAAAACTATAATATATCTATTTGAGTATTTTTATTAATCTCAACTAGCATCCAGTGAACGAATTTATCGAGCGGAAGACTGCTAGGGCCTGGGCCCACTCTAAAAAACACTCCTCCAATTTTTCCTTGCTTTCTTAGTTAATTTTTTTAGTATTTTTTTAGATTATTTAAATTTTGCAATTTCCTATATTTTTTGTAATTTCCAGCAAAGTGTAGTTTTAATTTCTGTATGTAATTTAGGCATGTTTTTTAGATTATTGGTTTGAATCAAAACTTCAACGAATATTAAACACACCCAAACCAATAGGCACATAGGGACTCATTCCTCACACTACAGGCATATATTGTGCTGTGATACTCACAAGTCTACGAGCTACCCCAGGTTGACAATTAACTAGAGGTAATTAATTAAACTGTAGAAAAACTAGCCAATTTTTTACCCAATATCCAGGCAGTGTCAAAATTGTAGTGTATGGTCCATAGGTCAGTAAGTTTGAAAATTAAATTCAAATTATCTTGCCTATAGATCATTTACCTGCGAAGCATTTGCATGAGTCCACCAAGAGCCTAAAAAAATCCAACAGATCATTTATTGACAAAAATAGAAAACACCTCAAGTTTAGGATATTCTAGAAATATTTATTAAAGAGAAAAACCCATCTAGTTGAGTCATATTATCACAAAAAAATCATTTTATAGAATTAGTGACTAGGATGGGGAAAATTCAACAATTATTTTAGAAGTATTTCAACAAAAAATAAAAACTGTCAATATGAGGAATAGCCTCCACAATTAAAACAAGAATAGGAACATTGTTTAATGGTGTTAAGAGTGAAATTTTATATCTTGATTTATAGTCAAACACATTACAGAAGAAAAAGAAAGAATTTGAAACAATGTTCATCTTTTTTTTTTAAAGGTGTAAAGAAAATCATAAAAAAAAAAAAATGTTCGGAGAATACACTAGAAGTCTTTGAAAACTGTCACCTGGATCATCAGACTAGGTTGTGTCCACAAATTATAAAATAAAATCTAGAAGAAGAAGAAACTTACTTCATGGATTTACCTCCACAAACACAACTATCTAAAAATCCCAACTTACCAGTTTCACTTTCTACCAGGCCAAAATAGTTGCTAGACCACCAGAGTCGAATCCCAGTAGCAATTGTTTAAATTCACTAGCTAATCAGGGAGTAATGGGAATAAACCCACTATGCCATAATAGTGTAGAAATAAATTGTGCTACTAAACAATCAAGTAATGAAGGACTTCCACCGTATCCCAAAAGGTTATGGAAAACCAGAGAAATGACACCACCTAAGTTTGATATTATGAATCAGTTGAGAAATCTTACCGATATCATTCCTCAAACTATCAGATATGTGTTTATTTATACTTAATACATTAGGGATATATGCCTTAAGAGACCCGAAAATATGATAAAAACTATAAATTTAACATTTCCCAACACTTTGGTACATTTTAATGTTGATATTAGTTGCAGAGTAAGAAAAATGATAGTTAATGAAAAAACTATAAAAATAATTGTCATCCACTTGCTTGCACAATCTGCCAATAAGTTGGATAAGTCTAGTTTTGAGGTTATATAGGAAGATTCTCTTCCCATGCTATAATGTATTATAGAACTGGATAAAGAAGGGGGTGGAACAAATGAAGTCTTAATTGTATCAAATTTTAGACATAAATTAAGATCTTATCACAAGCCCAAAGTTCTAGAGGCTTGTTTGATTGTAAGCATGGGGAAGACCCCACCTTCAATGGTATTACCCACATCACGATGAACGTTATGAAAATGTTCAATAAAAATAATAATAATTAGAATTTTCTTTAACGTTATTAGTTTAGGTTTTTATTTTGTTATATTTTGGAGACAACAGGAAGCTCATCACATATTGTAGGCATCCAAGATAATTCGACCTACCAGAATGTGTTGTTCCATTCTATTTTCCAAAGAACATCCTAGTTCTACTCCATGCCATAATGCTTAAATTTTGAGTTTTTATAGGATTTGTTACCAAGCGCTCAATGAAACACATTTGTTGCATGTGATTTGGAACCACGGGTAGATTGCAACACTCAACCATGTCAACATCAACTATAGTGAATAAAAGCTGAGCTCATATGGTTCACAGAAATTTGTTGAACACATATTTGCTCTCAAAAAAAAATTGGCTATGAAGATTTCACAAAGTGAGGGGTTTTACGAGGAGTTCGTAATAACACACGTTGAAACAATATGAGTAACAATCACTGGGATCTATTTACAGCCTTGCCATTCACCTCATATTTGTGATATGGAATCAAACACAAGCATGAGGGAGACTCCATATTTTTAAATCCATAGCATCCATTTGACAAATGTTCATGTATTCATCATATAAAAAAAAAGAGGAAAGACGACATGGACCTATTTTTCTTAACACAATTTTATTTATTTATTTATGTTTTTATTTTGCAGGAACAATGCCCTTTGTGCAATCCTTAGGCAGCTTGGGAAACCTAGGCCTGATGGGAACAGGATCCATGAACCTGCACATTTTCAGCTTTCTAGGAGTAGGAGTAGCTCATCCCTTAGAAGGGGAATACTAAACCTGAATCTGCACATGACTGTTTTGGATTGGTATTTATGGACAATAAAACACTCAACTGTTGGTTCAGGGGTGAATGCTAATTTTATCTTGTTCATCAAGTAGAAGTACTAAAGGGCATGATCAACCTGATAGCGCATATCCGACAAAAAATCAACACTTGTTGAATAAATATAAGCGAATGTTTTCCGTTTTCTAATGGTAAACAACGCCTTACTCCAAGCATGTTAAGAATATGGTGCCCAAATCTCGAATTTTGGTAGATCAATGCCAGATTCTTGGATTCTCCAAAAAGGCACCCGACGTTCAATTTTTACCGAAAAAAACCGACACCAAGTCTTCCGAACATGTATATATAAAAAAAAGAGCTTGTATAAATTTTGTGTCCTGTTTTAGCAAGAACTTGTGTCCTATGAACCAAAAGAAGGTACATGATTCCCATGTAAAAGGCACATTATTTATAATTCAATGGACGCTTATTCCATGTGTGAATAATATTCAGCATTGGGAAGTGGCACGTGCCATGTCAAAAGCTCATCCATGTGCATAAAGTCAAAACCTCTCATGGATAAAATTATCTTAATTTTTCCATTAGAGATTTATGCACGTTCCAAGATCATCAATGAACAAATTTCGAGGAAGGGATGTGTGTCATCCCATGAAGACATGTTTTTTCTAATATTTTCTTGAATTTGTGCAAGAAACCTCAAATGAATAAATTGCAGTAATCAAGAACTAGTCATATGGAGAAAATTTTTCCACATGGGAAATAAGCATGTTGTTCTTTATTTCAATACACATGGTCATCATCAAACAACCAATACAAGTGCACCATGAATGTCTATGCATTTTACATGTATAAAACATAATATAGGTGTGTACTTAATTTTTCTATTTTGTATATATATAGTTTTCATAGAAATATATTTTTATAAAATAGTGCCAACACAATCCCCATTAACTTGTCCATCCAGCCATTTAACCCCATTTGGTATTTTGTTCACATGCAAATATTTTGTTGGGAGAACACTCATGGTCATCATATTAAAAATAACATACATGCACCTGTTTCCCATATACAGGCTTGCTTTCCATATACATGCCTTCTTCCCATATACAGGCCTGATTTCCATATACAGGCACCTGCTTCCCATATACATGTATGTTTTCCATATACAGGCACCTGCTTCCCATATATAGGCCATATACAGGCGCCTGACTCCCATATAAAAAAAAAAAAAATGACCACAAGGGAAATCCACAAATCATTTGCTGAAAAAGAATGAGTTGCCACAACCATAAAGAGGAGAATAAAAAATAGAGCTTATTGGAAAACCATTGCTAAAACTGAAAATTATAAGCACCGAGTGTCACAAGGGTACGTCACTATTTAAGCAAGGGGGGTGTCATGAGGATGCACCACTCTTTTAAGCATGGGGGGATGATGATCACCAAAAATGCTCATTTTTATACGTAGATTTCTAATATATTATGCGACATTATTATTATAGAATGCATGTTTTATGGAAGTTTTATATATATTTAATAGTAAATTATGTATATTATCTAATATTTGTTTTAAGTGAATTGTGTGCAAATTTAGTGGTTTTTATGGTATTTTAGTATGTTTACGTCAAGGTCCCACTCAGACCTGGAACTATCAATTTGATGAAGGAAAAACATCTGTTGTACATCGGTGAAAAGTGCTAATTCAAGCGCATATTTCCCTTTGAAGCACCGACTTCCATTTTACACTTAACTTACGGGCGTCTGTTTCCCGTTAGGCACCTGCTTCCCATTAGGTGCCTGCTTCCCATATAAAATAAGGTGTCTGCTTCCCATATAAAATAAGGTGCCTTTTTCCCATACAAAATAAGGTGCTTTATTCCCATACAAAATAAGGCACCTACTTCCCATACAAAATAAGGCACCTACTTCCCATACAAAATAAAGTGCCCGACTTCCGTTGACGTAAAATGAAAGTGCAACTCCTGTGGACAGTGAAACAAAACAAATATTTCAGCGATGGATGCAGATGATATTTTAGCAAGGATGAAGAAGGACAATATCAAAGACCATGTATTTTCTATTTTCCATCAAATACCTAAACAACAATGTAAATAAATATAGCAGAATATTAAACATATTCTATTTTGATAAAAAAAAAATAAGTTAAATTAGTCCAGAATTAAATGTATTTGCTTTATCTCCATTATTCCTGCGTATTGTTATAACCAAAAAATCAAGAATTTATTTGCTCTCAATTGTAATAGGGCATGGCTGCATATCTTATAAATATGTAGGCCACCCCTGATAAAGATATCCTAGATTTCAAATTTGCTATAGTTTTCAAAAATTGTAATATATCTATTTGAGTGTTTTTATTAATCTCAACTAGCATCTAGTAAATGAATTGATCGTGCGGAAGATTGCTAGAGCCTGGGCCCACTCTAAATAGTACTCCCCTTTTACATTACTTTCTTAGTAAATTTATTTACTATTTTTTTATATTATTTAAATTATGCAATTTCCCCTATTTTTTGTAATTTCTAGCAAAGTGCAATTTTAATTTCTGTATGTAATTTAGGCACATTTTTTAGATTATTGGTTTGAATCAAAAATTCAATGAATATCAAACAACCCAAAACCAATAGGGACATGGGGACTCATTCCTCGCACTACAGGAATATATTGTGTTGTGATACTCACAAGTCTACGAGCTACCCTAGGTTGACAATTAAATGAAGGCAATTAATTAAACAGTAGAAAAACTAACCAATGTTTTGCCCAACAGACACCTTCAACTCCTCATGTGAGGGAACCGATGATGAGGAAGGAACGTCCAATGAGGCCAATGATGAGTGCTGATATGGAGGTGATTGTGTGGATGGATTGGTGTATAAGGATGATGGTTTTGATGAGGGTTCTAGACATTTAATAAGGCCATCAAGCTGAATGTCCAGATGTGTGGAAGGTAAGACCAATTCTTGTTGATAACTGATCAGGTTAATGTATTTAAAATATTTGGAGTCTAAAGGGATTACGTGAACTTGTCACTTATGGATGTATTTGATGCACTAGTGTATTATTGATGGGACACACTTCATATTTTAATCTAGGGTCGTCCGATCAATATGTTGTATTGCATTGTAACTTCTATAATGTGGCACAATACTAGAATCATATTTAGTCCAACCTATATAGGAAGGACTATGGTGCCAACTGTAGAGCAAAGAGTATCGTTGAATGCTTGCAAAGTGAATATGGATGCCACAATATGTAATGATGAAATATTGAGATGGTTTAGTGTAGTTTTGGTGATGATGTTTATGAAGGAACCTGTGTCAATCAACACCCGTTTATAAGAAATCATATTTATGCATGCAATGATGTGCAATGGAGGATCAGCTATGTTGGAAGGTACTAGTTTGATCTCATGATCTTAGAAGGTTATAATGGGATCCCTACATGTTTGGATATGCCCCACAAAATTGGAAAAAGCATTAGGATCTTGGGGTTGTAATTCAATTGATATCAAAATTTCCATCAAAGCTTCTTTATGTCTTGGTGATTGTTGTGTTAGCTCGTAGATGGATATTTTAGCTGACGTCATACATAGGCTTTGAGTAAACCTACTTCTGATTGTTATCATCAATTGAGGTGGTGGACCTTGGACATGGTTTTAAGACAACAAGGGTTTTGATGTAGAAGGTTGTTAACGAAAGCTATAGGTGGTGCAACTTGCTCACATCTTTGGTTTTGCATCACAATTTTAATCATTCCAACAGACCCCTAATCAGGTGGTGTTGTATGGACTTAGTTTACCTATCTTATTTGATCCTCCTTAAACTTGTGAGTAGGTAAGGGGTCTTTGAAGATGCCCATTTGTTGGTTATTGATGGTAAGAGGGTTATAAATTTATAATTGATTTTTATCTAACATGTATTGTACTATGTTTTTGAATGCATAATAGGACTGGATATCATGGTCATTCTATCGATGATATATGTAGTACAAGTCCTCTCTATTCCACTTAGATTTTGTGTGATTAGGATATAGGAGGTGAATCTTTGACAAGCTGATAGCCTTTTATTTACACAATCGATTAAAAAGCATAGTAAAAGACCCAAACAATGGCTTGTAAGTGCGAGGTAGCAATTTTTATCAATTTTATGCCTAAGTTCACTAATTTTGGTTGTATTGTATGGTAGGGGGTTGAGCCTAATAGTTAGGCTATTGGGGCACCTCTTGCTTTTTAGACCTAGGAACACTTGGGACAACTTGATTGATCGAAGTCGGTCTTTGCTTTGTGTTGTTACCTCTAGGGTTTTTGTTCCACTCCTTTTGAATTTTAATGTCCCCCTCTTAGAATTTAATGTCCTCTATGACCTTGGATTGTGCCAAAGCCTCCTCGAATGTTTGATATTATTGCAATTGTAGGAGAAGCAACATATGCTTTGAAAAAATTATCATGAACATTTGAGTTAATTCTATTATAGGTAGAGTGAAAGATAATTTCGACATCACCTTTATCCACCTGTTGTTATAGTCTATGACTAGTTCATTGTCAAATTATCTAAGGTTAGAGAAGTCAATTATATTGGATTTCTTCTTAACATCGAATGAAAAACGTTCTAGGAAGGCATTTGCGAGCTGCTCAAAACTACATATGCTATGCCTTGGTAAATGGTTGTACCACTCTAAGGTTGGGATAAAGAGTGTTATCAAGGAAGTTCTTAACAACAAGGCATTATCATATTGAAGCTGGAAATAAAGGTTCATGAAGCTAGTCACATGTTCTTATGCATCCTCATCCCCTTTGAATTTATCCAATCTTGGCATTTTGAAATGCTTAGGATATGGAGGATACGGTACTGAAGTATGCAGTGGTTGGTTGCACAATTGAAATAATGTGGTCTTTTGATAACCCATCCCTTATTTATCCAATGAATTTATGCACTATGTGAGCACATTGTAGGTTTGAGATGATATTATCTTGTTTTCTTGTATTGGTGCCCACAGAGGGGGAGGTAGAAGATTTCTGTTATGATGATATGTTTGCACAAATCATCATCTATACCCTCACAAAGCATCTCAGGATACCTTGGGTCCTGATATTCTAGTCCTAGGTCTTCGTAGGCCTCGTACTCAAGTTAACAACTTTGACATTGTTGAGATCAATGAGTTTGTGTGTGCACACAAGGGGGAGATTAGGCCTAGGAGGTAGGTCATGGTGTTGTGCAAAACATATTTGGTAGATTTCTTGCCTATAGGTGCTCGATGTGAGAACTTCCTCATGAGATTTATATTGTATTCTTTCTTAATGAAAATTTTGCTAATGCAATCATTGTTGGTGCACCCTATGTTGTTTGAATTTGACATGATCTAGGCAATCTTAATTCTTTTGTAAATTATCTAGTCATAGTCGGTTTATGTTTAGCCTAGATAGTGGATTAGTCGTGTGAGTCCTGCGAGCCCTTGCATCAATGCAAAGGGACTTTGCTTGTTCTACGATCCCAATAGGGTTGGCTAGAAATTTTCCTCGATTGAGGAAAGCCATCTAAACCTAGTGTTCATGTTTGAAGGTTAAGTCTTCATACTAAGATTGCATAAAGGCACAATGTGCTTGCATGGAACAATCCCCATAGTGAAAAGTAGGATGACTTATGCCTTCCTCTTCCTCATATTCAAGATAAAGGTGAGTGGATGAGGCTACGTTCCTCTCTTGATTATAAGGGTCATATATATCTAGGTGAGAAAATTTTTGGCTCATCCATGGTATATCAAGTGGAGTGTCCTACTCGTCTAGGCTAGGTGCTAGTGTATAATCTTGCTCATACTCAGCATGGTGTATGGATCGGGTTGAGATGTGAATCTATGACATTGCTCTAGTGGGCCCCTCAATAGGTAGGTTGTCTAGTGGTGGTATGAGATCAATTTTGACCAAGAATTTCATATTATCAATCATATCGGGGATCTAAAGATACCTCCTAGATTGGAATATATTGAAGGTCTGACTCTCTATAGGTTGTTTTAACATTACGATGGATACCAGGATGCCATATAGGAATGACCAAGTCCTTGAGACTAAATTGGAGGTAGTATGGACCTCCTTGTAATTTTTTTGCATTTTCGGATCACAATTGAGCTTTATTGCATGTAGTTACCACGATATTGATTATGTAAATAGTATAAAATAAAGTATACAATGTGATTATCCCTATACTATTTTGCGCATTTTGATCTTGAAAAACCCCTATCTTCTATGAAACTAAGGTTAAAGAAACTAGAAAACCACCGTAGGGTAATTTGAGCACACCTATTGATGGAGAATGTAACCCAAATGAAAAATAATGGTTTCCTATTAGATTATGGATCAAGGTAATCTAAGGAATTAAATTTACCCCACTATGGAGGCCACATTGTTTGAGTCCTGCTACAAGCCTAACAAGGAGTTCGCTTCAAAACTTGAGCGTGTCTTGGATAAAAATGACAATTGTGTTCCATTGATTATTTTACCCCATGGTAAAAGGGCATTACTAAAACTTCCTACTCTAGGTGTACCCAAGAGTAGAGGACCTTCTATTGATGAAGTCTAAAAAAGCCACTCACTTTGGAAAACTAGGTGTCTAGGGTGCGAGCCAAAGGATAGAGATGAAGCCCACCATCACTAGTCTCGATTAACAATTGGGGATGAAGTCCAACTCATTAATGTTAAAGTAGTACATGGTGTGTGGGGTTATTTTTATTTTATGCAAAAGTAATTAAAAGCATAGATAATTCTATGTTCTTTCACTAATGCATATAAATGATGTTTCAAATTTAGATTTCTAAATAAATGAACGTTTTAATTTCAAAAACCTATTAGATGTAGAACCTTACATGAATAGCCTTTCAGTAGACAATAAACAATTAGGCACAACAATAATCAAATAGAGTCCATCTCTATGAGGGATGGTCTATAGCAAAGGTCATCTAACACAGGGAGGATCAACAATAGGGGCCATCTAGGATAGGAATGACCATAGAAAGAGGCCATATGACCGAGAGATAGTCACATAAAAACACTTTTAAAACTACAAGATCTTCTGTAATTCCTCTACTTAAGCATGAAACAAGCAAGGATAGAATAACTAATAGGTGTAGCCTAAGTCTACTGTAGATGTTGTTTCTAACTTTTTTAGACTTTTTCTCTAATATCATCTCTAGTAGGAATGGTGGTGCCTTCTGGTCATCTTAGGGTGAGATGATTGCATCTACTAATCATCTCTGTAAATTATGATGGTACCTACAATTCAAAAACACCATGAAAGATAATAATTATCAATGAATTTGTGAAATGTGGATAAAGTCTGACTATGCTCACCATTGAAAACATTGAAAAAGAGACTGTACACTTATGCAATGAAATAAAGAACTAACTAGATAACATATTATGTAGCCATAATGACAAAATAAGAAATGCAATAATGGTGCTCTTTTATTCATATCAAATTTTGTTCCTTCAAGAGAGGTTACAATGGGATATTATTGAGGGATTTGCTACCACTTTGATATAAATATACAATAATAAATTTAATCCAAGGTGTATCTCATAGGATCTTTTTTACATCTCACAAACTGATTATTGATAGGTTCTTTTAAATTGTCATGATGTAGGATGATGTGGTGTGAATCTTCATGATATTTACTCCATTTTCAAAATAAGGCCAATATCCATGAGAATGAAAGCAAAAAAGAAGCTAAAATATGGTAAGCAAATGCATGAAAATGAAGAAAACAAGATTATACTAAGAGGGAGGTGAAAATTATAAGATAAACTTTTACTTTTCTTTACCAAATAATATTATCCAATGTTATCAATTGCAATACCTTTTCTTATTAGTATTAACCAATCTCATTAATAGCAGTAACAAAGCAATGCACAAATCATCATACCCATGAGAGACGCAAATTTAACGTGGTTCACCCAATGTGGGTTACGTCCACGAAGAAAATATTTCTTCTAAATTTTCTTAATAAATATCTTGGGAACCAATTCCATATTACAATGTTTATGTACCTCTATCCAAATGAGATCTCAATCCCCTATGCTTAGGTTTATGGACCTCTATCCATAGGATAAATCTATCCTCTTAACTATGGTTCATGGATCTCTATCCATAGGAGAACTATATCCCATTTTTGGTCTGGTTCATGGAACTCTAACTACAGGAGGACTCTATCCCTTTAACTCTGGTTCATGGAACTCTATCCATAGGATAACTCTATCCCCTTGCTGGTCTGGTTCATGGAAATCTATCCATAAGATACTCCTCTCCTTTTCTTTGGTTTGTGGAACTCTATCCATAGGATAACTATATCTCCTTGTTGATCTGGTTTGTATAACTCTATCCATAGGAGAACTCTATCCCCTTGCTAGTCTACTTTGTGGAAATCTATCCACAGGAGAACTCTATCCCCTTACTGTTCTAGTTTGTGGAACTCTATCCATAGGAGACACATCTCCTTTGTTGTGGTTCCTCCAAAGTTGGTAGACACCTCTACTCTAACTTTTCTATAAATATACACATATTATATGCATATATCTATCTCAACTATGTCCCAAATCTACACACATTATATGCATAAAATTTATCTGAAATCTGTCCCAAATATGCACACATTACATGCATAAATTTTTCTCAGCTTTCTCCCAAATCTACACACATTACATGCACAAATATATATCAACTCTGTCTCAAATATATACACATTACATGCATAAATATGTCTCAATTATATCCTAAATATGCATACATTACATGCACAAATCTGTCTCAACTCTATCCCAAATCTGCACACATTACATGCACAAATCTATCTCAACTTTGTCCCAAATATGCACACATCACATGCACAAATCTATCTCAAACCTGTCCCAAATCTACACACATTACATACACTAATCCATCTCAACTCTATCCCAAATCTACACACATTACATGCAAAATTTTATCTTAATTCTATCCCAAATTTGCTTGAAGTCTTCTCACGAGACTTGCTCAAATCTGCTTACTATCTTTGCACAAATCTACTCACAAGCCTTCTCAAAAGGTCTGCTAAAATTAGCTCACAAACCTGTTCTCAACTCTACTCAAGACTCACTCACAACTCATAAATATATTCTCAATTCTGCTCAAGACTACTCATCACTCATGCTCAAAATAGCTCACAAAAAAATCTCAAAATAACTCATAACACATTCTCAACCAATACCAAATGTTGCACATAAATGATGTTCTAAATAATGCATATCTCTTTCAAAAATATTTTCTCCAACTAGGCAATTCAAACATATTCTACCCAGAATTATTTCTAGAACATATAGAGAATAATATGCAATGCAAATGCTCAATATGTTCTCTTCCAAAGTAAATCAAGACCTAATGCACAAATTGCTTCACAAAACTTGATTTCAAACACTTTCACAATCACTTTCAATGCCACTCAAATCAATGCCCAAATGCTTCACAAATTCATTTAAACAATGAAACACAATTTTTTCACAAACTCTAGCACATATGTTTCCAATATCATTCAACAAATATACACAATTTTATTCATAAACCCTAGCTCAAATATTTCCAACAATGCACATATATAATCCTTATTTCTCCACCTTATGATTCAGAAATATTTGCTCAACCAAACACCTTAAAGAAGGAATAATGTCACCATACCTCTTAGCTTGCTTTGATGAAAATATACCTTCAAAAATCTGTCTCAAAAGAATTTCCTCTTCAAAGTGCCACTTCAAAACTGGTTAGTAGATTTCTCTTTCAAACCATCAACATTAACTTTCTTCTCAAAAATATGTGCTCAATGAAATCTGAAAATGATGTTCAATGACTCTCCTTTTTTTCTCAAAATATAGTACATTAATAATTATCAAAACCCCTCAAAATTAATTTTCACCATACAAAAATTTCAACCAAAAATCAAACCACAATAACACCTTATAACTCATACTTGTAAAAGACACAAATAATTTTCAATATCAATAATATACCTTATAATCATCCAAAACCCTTATTAGAGTACTATTACCTTATTTGGTAATAGGTTATTTCTCCTAGGGTAGGTAGTTTATTTCATTATTTATGCAACTTTATTGTTAGTTGTTAGACCTAACTATGCCTAAATTATTTCAGGCTCTAATTTATTTCTTAGATCTGATAACTGCGAGTATATTTAGGGTTATGTTGTATTATTTATTTGGCTATGCTAAATAGAATATTATCTCTTGCTTACCTAATCCAATATGACATCAGAGTCGAGAGGTTATCGGCTTGAATGGGAATTTTTAATTTGAAGTTCTTCAAATTTTAAATCTATTTTTACCATTTTGTTAATTTGCTGGTAGGCCCAAACCCTGGATCTGACAGGCAGACACTTGTGGACTGATTTTTATGAGTGATCCAATCCAAATATGGATCAATTCCAATGAGCGATCTGACTCAGATGTCGATGGATTCTTGTGGGTGATTTTGGACACCTAATACCTAGGTCTAGCAAACACACTGACTGATAGTGCATGGAAAAAGGTGGTGGTCCAGCGTCTGCTATTAGCATGAACACACAACCTAAGCTAGGGGTAACCTAGATCTCTAGACGACTATGCAACTACATTGGACCTTACTCAAAGGTGATACGGGTGACATGTAGATGCTTGAGGAGGTAGGATTCGATGACTATGTGACTACATTGGACCTGACTCAAAGGTGATATAGGTGACATGTAGATGCTTGAGGAGTAGACAGACTCCTACCTGGATGCGAGGATGAACCCTACTAGATGCAAGGTGACCTATTGACTATTATCTATGATAGAACTATATGGTAGACACAACCTAGTGAAGAGGATATGACTTGGCAGGTAACAAAAGGAGCATTGAAATGGCTTGACCATCGTATGGTGGTCAAACACAAAAGGGCCCGATTTTATTTTTATTCCTTGTTACTTTCCATGGTGTCCCACATGTGGGACTAAATTTTTTTGGTTTTAATATTCTACAAATTGACATGAAAAAAAAACTTAGTAGATTGTACATCAGATCACAATCATTTGAAGAAGGATGATTGGACAACACTGGATCACAAGCGCTAGCAAGGAGTTCATGCAAGGTTGTCAAAGCTAAGGTTTGATTTGTGAGCGGATCTAATTGTAGGTTCTATTGAAATGGGCAAATGTTAGAATCTAGTCAACATCCATAATTGCAGACTATGTAGACATAGTAGCACCATCCACAGTGTGAGGCAGAGGATCGAAGAAACTTGGTGGTGACAGGGGATGAAATCCAGTGCGATCCTTGCAGTTATAATACATAATCTGCTACTATGATGATTGTTGTGATCAAAATTATGGAGCGTCCTTGATTTTTTTTATGCGGATATAAATACAAATATTAATGTGTAGAGGAGCAGTGTATGCCCTAGATAGCACTATCACAGATGCTTTGTACGGATGCGATAAGATATTGAAAATGTCAAGAGAAGCGCTACCACTGTTAGGTAGTCGCAACACTGCCTGCAAGAACACAGTCAAAAATCGCTCATCGAGCAGCAGTAGCACTGCCAATGGTGGAATTCGTGTGCTACCGCAGTGCTTCCGATCAGAGGAGCTCCATAAGTTTCACTTTGTGCTCTTCAAACTACACCGATAGTGGTAGCCAGTGTGGTCGGTGGCCAAAATATAAGGCGCTTGCCAACCGCGAGGTTGGGAGTTCAACTCCCTTGGGCGCTAACAAGAATGGTATATTTTATATTTTTTTGAATGTTGATTTTTAGTTTTTTTTAATGATTTCAAAAAAAAATTAATTAAATATTTTTTCTTTTCTTAAAATTATTTTCTTTGAAAATTTTATTAAGAAAAAAATATTTAATTAAACTTTGTTTTGTTTCATTAAAACAAATAATTATCACTTCAAAATTAAAACTACCTTTCATCCAAAGTTTATTTTGCAAACTTAAAGGGGGTATTTTTTATGTCTATTTTTTGCATCATTGTGCATTTTTTGCAAATTTTATGCAAATCATTGTCATCACTCAATTTGAGTGCATTTGACAAATTGTCAAGCAAACAACAGTTATACCAAAATAAACCTTTTTTTTGATTTCATAAATAGCACATCTTTGTGTTTGGAGTTTTTTGAAATAAGAGGGGGGATTTTTTTTTACTGTTGGAACTTTTTGACATTTGTCTAAGAAGACATGCTTTGTAAAAGTTTTTTTGAAGCTTCATAGTTGCATTTTTTTGCACTAAAGGGGGGGATAATTTTTTTTTCTCCACCATATACTATCTTGCACACAGGGGAGATATGATTTTACAAAACCAAGGGGGGAAGACTTATAAGGGTGCATTTTCGACAGTGACCGACACCTTAGTCAAATTATTTTTGTAAAAATTCATTGTAAAAGGTGCATTTTTGGTAGAGACCGACACCTTAAGAATGGGCAGATCAAAGAAGAAAACTATCCCAAAATCAACTGATGTTGCTAAATCAGTTAAAGACCCATACTTTTTCCCACACATGGACGGGATGGATTTTTATGAAGATGACACATTTCTCACACTACGAAATGGTGTAGATGCCATAATCAATGATTTTGTGTCTTGTGAAGACATGTAGAAAAATGGTGTTCTAATCTCTATTGGCATTGTAATGGCAATATTCATGTCATTTTTTGCTCTTGACATTGCTTAAAGTAAATTGAAAAGGGACATTAGTGAGGAAACAGAGGTCAAACCCTAATGGTCGATGCTTGTAGTGACACAAGTGACCTTTAGCCCATAGTGGTGAATACTTGTTATGACACATGTGACCTTGAGCCCACGATGAGCAATGCTTGTTGTGATACATGTGACCTCATGTCTATGATGACAGATATCAGTTGTAGCATTGGTGATCTCATCACAATAGCAGATTTTGCTTGTGACACTAGTGATGAGGATTGATGTTTGATCACTCATATGACCCCTCTAGTAATTCTTAGCTAGGTTTGCATAGTTTATTTCTTGCAAATTAATAATTGTAAGTGAGTCTCCTTCTCACATGCACTTGTGGGCACTAGTTATCTTCTAGTTGTCATTTAGGAGTGTTAGTTAGGAAGTGTGAACTCAAAGTAGAAGTGTGTACTTCAAGATAGCTAAAATGGATCTTATAGTTAGCAATATTCCTTTTCTCTTAACTTAGAAGTTATGTGCATTCTCCTTTGCACTTTTTTAGCTTATGGTTACGCATATTGGATCAAATCCATGATTTGATGGGTTTGGTTATGTATTTTAGGCCATTAGAGCCTATATAATGAGTTTGTAAATAATATGAAGTTAGTTGGATTTTCAATCATTTTCATTGGTATCAAAGCCTAATTCAAGTTTGCACTAGGGCTTGTGAGGTGAGAGGAAAGGAGTTAATTTTCTTATGAGAAACTCTTTCTCATTGAGGACTCGGTTCAAGCTCAAGGGGAGCTTGAAGACCATTCGCAGAAGAAAGTTTCTTCGACGTCAAAATCCTCATTCCAACTTTCTTCGTATGCTCAAGGAGTATAGGAGAAGTTTACACCAATTTTTGTCTTACAAAAATCCCTTGGCAGGTTTGGATTTTTCCTACGATGAAATGTGAATTAGGGAGCCTTTTGTTCCTGATGTTTTTGCCATTGAGGAGTCTTGAATACTGAGGAGCATCTATACCGGGTCGTGTGTCAACTTGGGTCTGGTTGCCTTTCAAATGCTGGTCGTGTATTGACTGGATCTTGAAAAGAGAGCTATTGAAGGGGTCTTGCTAGTTTGAAAAGAAATTACAAATTTCTTGAAATTCTTAGGGGTGTCGTCTCCGTCCATTTTGCAATCTGCTCCTCGTGAATTGCAACTGCTCGATTTTGGCCCTAAAATAGATGCCTCGGGATCCGTGAACTGCAGAGTTCCACTTTGCATGCTTTCCTTCCACTTGCAGTTGCACTCAGTTAACTTTGGCATGCATGGGTAATAATTGTAATTTTTTTAATTTTACTATTCTAAGGTTTTGCATGTAATTTTTATTTTTTATTAATTTAATTTTTAATAACTTAATTAAATTAATTAATCTTTAATTAATTAAAATTTAATTTTTAATTAAGTTATTTTTAAATTAATAAAATATAAACTTTAAACCTTAGGTTAGTTTAAATTTTAAAATTTTGAGCCTTAGGAGTATTTTTCAATTCAGGGCACAACATTGTAACAAGGAACCTCCAATTTTTCCTTGATTTTTTTCAGTGCTTTTCCCTTTTACTCCTGGCTTATACTCGATTTCACATGGCTTCTGACTTGGTTGCCCAAGTGGCAGAACTTGCACATGTTGTAAATGCTTTAGCAGATAAAGCTAATGATACTACCATGGCAGAAGTTCTTGGTAACCTTGCAATTAAGGTAAATGATATTTCTCTCCACAATGCTTCAACTTCTACTCAGGATTCTTGCCTGAGAGTTTGTTGTGAAGTACCACTTTATGATGGATCCCAGAACCATGAAGTATTGAATAGTTGGATTCTTGACATGAGTTCTTGGTTTTCTTACACTCAGCTTTCAGATGATGATATGGTTCCATATACTAAGCTAAAAATTTCTGGTTTAGCTAAAGTACTTGTTGAAAGAAAAAGAGGTCATGATGAACTCACCTCTTGGGATGAGCTTGTAGACTGTCTTAAGACCAATTTTTATCCTTCCAATTATTCTAAGGAATTGGTAATTAAGTGGTTTTGATTTCGACAAGGTACTAATATGACTGTGTAGGAATATATCTTTCAATTCAACAGGTACAAGATACTTTTGAATGTGCAGGAAGATATTAAAGCTTTGATTCTCAAATTTTAAAGTGGTTTGTTGGAACATTTGTATAGGGAAATTATGTTTGTTTCTATGGAAACATTGGATTTAGTTTTCAACTAGGCGCAACTTGTGAAGGACAAGTTCAAAGAACATTCGCAGGCATTCCGTGCACCTGCTACTCAAGTGGTTGCAAACTCATCAAAAGGGAATAGTTATTTCTCACAAAAGAAGAATTTTGCTCAAAAGAAGAATGTTTCTTCTCCATATCCTTCTTCTCCTTCTCCTTTCGCTTCTACTCCTCCTCCTTCTTCTTCTTCTTCCAAATATTCTTCTTCTTCTAAAAATTTTTGTAACTATTGTAAGAAAAAAGGTCATGAAAAGAGTTTACTCATCACTACTCAAGAGGAGGATGCTTCCAGAGGTCCACTTGAGTCAATAGGAGAAAGTAGAGTATACATGAAATTACAAGGTAAGCTCAATGAGGTTACCTTGGTAAATTTAAGTTCATCAGGGAGCGCTCATAATGCTTTATTCATCACTCGAGCTCATTTGCTCCATAATTTTGCAACAGATTGTATAGTGGATAATGGCTCACAGAAAAATCTAATTGCAAGGTCCATTTTCGAGAGATTGAAGTTACCTATGGAGCCTCATCCTCAACCTTATTCTTTGGGTTGGAAGGATAGTGGAAGGGGCTCAGAAATCACTCACACTTGCACATTAAAATTTGCACTTGGCCCACATTTCATAGATCAAGTCACTTGTGATGTGACTCCTATGGATTGTTGTGGGATTTTTCTTGGACAACCTTTTTGATATGATCGGAGAGCTGTTTATGATGCTTTCAAAAGAACCTACACACTTCAAAAATATGGTAAGTTCTTTCTCATTAAAAGCACCAACACTCCTAACATCATTCTAAATGCCAAGCAAACAAAAAGGGCAATTAAAAAAGGTGGTGACGTTGGTCTAATTTTCATTCACTCTCAAAACACTCCTACATCCACATCCATTCCAAAGAAACACTCTTCAATGGATAAAATATTGCAAAATTACTCACACATATTTCAGGATCCAAAGTCTCTTTCTCCAATTCGCACAATTAATCACAACATTGAAATCATTCCTGGTTCTTCACTACCTAATGCTCCCATGTATAGACAATCTATTTTGCAAAATGAATAAATAAAAATGCAAATAGAAGATTTGTTGTCTAAGGGTTTCATTAAGGAAATTACTTATGCTTGTGCCTCACCTATTTTGTTGGTTCTTAAAAAATATGGCACTTGGCGATTGTGTATTGATTTTCGTGCTTTGAACAGAATTTTTGTAAAGAATAGATATCCACTACCATGCATTGATGATTTATTAAATCAGCTCCAAGGAGCTAAGTTCTTTTCAAAAATAGATCTCAAAAGTGGATATCATCAAGTGCGTATCCAAGCTAAGGATTCATGGAAGACAACTTTTAAAATGAAGATGGACCTCTTTGAATGGTTGGTCATGCCCTTCGGTCTTACTAATGCTCCTGCAACCTTCATGAGGTTGATGAATGATGTATTTCATGATGTACTTGAAAAAATTGTAATAATATATCTTGATGATATATTAATATTCTCAAAAACTTGGGAGGAACACATTAGGCATATCCATCATACACTTAATCTTCTTGCGAAGAATCAATTATATGCCAATTCTTCCAAGTGTCCTTTTGGCAATACTTCAGTTTCTTACCTTGGTTATGTGATTAGTGAAAGTGGAATTCAGGTAGATCCCACAAAAGTTGATGTTTTACTTACGTGGTCCCCTCCTTCAACTCTCACTGAGTTAAGGAGTTTCCTAGGACTTGCGAATTTTTATCACAAGTTCATTCCTCAATATTCCACCCTTGCATTTCCATTGCATTGTCTCACTAAGTCTAAAGTTCCATTTCATTTGGAGAAAATCCAAGAGATTGCCTTTGAGAAACTCAAAAAGAAACTTTGTACAACACCTGTGTTAACTTTACCTGACCTCTCTCAACCTTTTGAGATTGAAACGGATGCCTCTAAAGTTGCCTTAGGAGTTGTACTCAAACAGAATGGTCATCCAGTTGCTTATCATTCAAAAAAAAATTCATCTGCTAAGTTGAACTATTCTATATATGACAAGGAGTTGTATGCTTTAGTTCAAGCTATCAAGTACTGGAGATATTATATTTTGGGAAAAGATACAGTAGTACACACTGATCATATTCCTCTCAAGTTTTTACAATCTCAAAGTAAAATTGAAGAATCAAGACATATGAAGTGGGCCTCTTACCTCCAACAATTTCACTTGGTGATCAAGTACAAAAAGGGGAAGAGTAATATTGTTGTTGATTGTTTGAGTAGGCCTCCTGCCGCTCTTGCCTTAACAGTTATGTCCAATTCACACTTGGGATTTTAGACTTGGCCTAATCAGTATTCATAGGATCCTGATTTTGGAAAAATATTTGAGCAAGTGAGTAAGCCTTCCTCTTCCAATTTGCATCCATTCCAAGACTTCTACATCAAAGAAGGACTTCTTTACAAATTGGACAAGGTTTGTGTTCCTTGTGAGCCTAGAGTTTCACTTATTAAGGAAGCTCATTCTACACTTTATGGTGATCAATTTGGGAAGCACAAAACACTTCATCACTTGCAAAGATTTTTCTACTGGCCTAAAATGCAGAGGGATGTGTTGAGATTTCTCAAACAGTGTGCAGTTCGTTGTCGCTCAAAACAATCTAACAGGAATTTTGGCTTAGGCATGCCTTTGCCCATTCCTTCCCTTCCTTGGGAAATCATTTCCATGGATTTGGTTAGTGGTTTTCCCATGACAGTGCAACAACATGATTGTGTGTTCGTGGTGGTTGACAGATTCAGTAAGATGGCTAAGTTTATTCCATGCTACAAGATAAGTTCTGCAGCAGACTTAGCCCAATTGTTCTTTGACAACATTTGGTGTTCCTTTGGTCTACCTACCAGCATTATATCGGATCGTGATTCACACTTTATGGGTCACTTTTGGCATTCTTTGTGGAAAATTTTGGGAGTTTCCCTTAAATTTTCCACCGCCTATCATCCGCAGTCCGATGGGCAGACTGAAGTGGTAATCGTACCCTTGTGCAAAGTTTACGAATCTATCATCATGCTTCACCAACAAAGTGGGACTTGAGTCTCACTCATATTGAACATGCCTACAATAGGGCCCTACATTCTTCTACATGTCACTCACCTTTTGAGGTTTGTATGGGATTTTAGCCCTTGGCACCTTATGAGTTACCTTTGTCTTTGCCTTCTCCTATCACTTCACATCTTCAAAAGGAGCAAGACAAGGCACACTCATTTATTCAACACTTGCACAATATTTAATCAAAGGTGATTGAGATTTTGCAAAAGACACAGTAGCAACAGAAAAAGGCCATGGATCAACATCGCATTCCTCATCCATTTCAGGTTGGTGACAAATTTTGGCTGCATCTTGACAAGCGGCATTTTACTGATAAGACTCATAGTAAAATCAAACCGATTCGCTATGGGCCTTATACTATTCTTCAACAGGTGTCCGAGAATGCTTTCCACCTTGATTGATCTTCCCGCACACTTGGGAATTCATGACATCGTCAATGTAGATATTTTGAAGTTGTACTTTGACTCTACATTGGAGACCGCACCAACTATCAATCATCTTATGGACGTGGTTTTTGATTCTTAGATACCATTGGATTCTGATCAGATCTATGATACGAAGACTCGACAAACTCACCAGGGGTCTACCACCTCATATCTTATGGCTCGACGAGGACAGCTATCGCATCAGGCTCGTTGGATTTCTTTTCATCAGATGTCCCATGACTTTCCTACTCTTCTAAAAGCATTTGGAGGCCAATGCTTCTATTTTGGGGAGGCATGATGAGGATTGATGTTTGATCACTCATATGACCCATCTAGTAATTCCTAGCTAGGTTTGCATAGTTAATTTCTTACAAATTAATAATTGTAAGTGAATCTCCTTCTCACATGTACTTGTGGGCACTAGTTATCTTCTAGTTGTCATTTAGGAGTGTTATTTAGGAAGTGTGAACTAAAAGTATGAAGTGTGTACTTCAAGATAGCTAAAATGGATCTTATAGTTAGCAATATTCCTTTCCTCTTAACTTAGAAGTTATGTGCATTCTCCTTTACACTTTTGTAGCTTATGGTTAAGCATATTGGATCAAATCCATGATTTTATGGGTTCGGTTATGTATTTTGGGCCATTAGAGCCTATATAATGAGTTTGTAAATAATATGAAGTTAGTTGGATTTTCAATCCTTTTCATGTCTATGTTTATTGTGACACATGTGACCTTGAGCCCACAATGAGCAATGCTTGTTGTGATACATGTGACCTCATGTCTATGATGACAGATATTAGTTGTAGCACAGGTGATCTCATCACAATAGCATATTTTGCTTGTGACACTAGTGACTTAAAAACTGAACCTCCTCAAAAAGAGCACCATAATATCATCAATAGTGACAAATGCCATATTGTTAAAAACATTTATGAAGATGATGAAATTGGGTGTTTTGAAAAACACACCAAAGGATATAGATCCAAACTGATGAATAAAATGGGATTCAATGGTGAGAGATTAGGTAAACATGAATAAGGCATTAAAACTCTAATAATGCTAAATGTTAAGGCAAATAATGAAGGCCTTGGCTATTCTAGACAAGAAAGTACCAGTAATACCATGTTTGTAAATCCTAAATCTCCTACAACTCCTAAAAAGCATTGTTGCAATCATTGTGGAAAAATAGGACATGTTGCAGCTAAGTGTTGGAGATTACATCCTTGTGATTCTTGTGGATGTACGAATCACTCTTCTTCAAGATGTTGGTACAAAGTGAAAATGGCCAACAAGGTTCATATTTATTGTGGATGGAAAAATCTCACACAATGGACCATGATGAAAGAAATGTTGTATGGCTTCTATCGAAAAGGTAAAAGCTATGGTAGACCCCGAGGCAAATCCAGTGACAGACCGAGTGGCAGTCCTAGAGATAATGACCTAAATACAGACCTAGAGACAAAGTTCTAGAGGCAGATCTATAGGTAGATCCAGAGGTAGATTCATAGGTAGATCCTAAGATAGACCCAGAGGTACAAATCTAGAGGTACGCTTAGAGCCATGAGCCAAATCCAGAGCCGAAGACAAAGCATGAGCCACCATTCTTTCATTTCTCTTCTTCTTCACTGTATTGGGACAGTTATATTATTACCCAAATAATGTAATAAGGAGGGATGTTAGAGTACTATTACCTTATTTGGTAATAGGTTATTTCTCTTAAGGTAGTTAGTTTATTTCATTATTTATGCAACTTTAATGTTAGTTGTTAGACCTAACTACACCTAAGTTATTTTGGGCTCTAATTTGTTTCTTAGATCTAATTTGATAACTATGGGTATGTTTAGGGTTATGTTGTATTATTTATTTGGCTATGCTAAATGGAATATTATCGCTTGCTTACCTAATCCAATAACCCTAAGTGTAGAATAATTTTAATTTCCCTTTCATAAACCTTATACATCATATTCTCACATGCAAAAATATCCCCTTTGTATTTTCTAGTTATGCTATTTGCAAAATAAAAATTTTATAAAACACCTTTATAATTTATATTTGCAAAATATAAAGCTTTTATAACACATCATTATAACTCCTCATTTGTAAAATAAAACTTTATTAACTCACACCCTTATGACTCCCTAATTGCAAAAATAAAACTTTATTAACTCACACCCTTATGACTCCCTAATTGCCAAACAAAACTTTATAACAAAATTTAATGCCCTTACCACTTTGTCGTCGAAGAGAGTTAAACACGAAACCTCATAGAGCCTATGCTCTAGTGTGAGCTAGAGTGCTAGCTAGGTTGGCCCACTTGTTGGAACCAAATGCATCCAATCAAAATTTATTAATATTTTATTTCGACCAAATGTAGTCTAAAAATCAACTACTGCTGTGACTCAAACTTGAAACCTTCTCAATGTCAACGTCTTGCGCATAGTCTTCCTACCACCTGATCTAGCTGCCCAATTGGAACCAATCAAGAACTACCTCTTATCTTGAGGTTCATGTGCCATCCTCCTTGATTTATAATCCGTGCACTCTCCTTACTCCTATCTACACTTGCATTCAACTTTATGCGCTCTCCTTACTTCTGCCCTCACAAATGGAACGCATGAGACTTATATCTTCATCTCTAAAAAACATTGCAAATAATTTTTATTTTCCTCCTTATATATGCAATTCAAAACTTAGTAAGATGTCGGATCTCTTGCCACCATTTGAATTTTAAATTTTGGTGCCATTTAAAATTCAAATTTATTTTTATTATAATATTTAAACCTTGATTTAAATATTATAATTTATCTTTTAATATTTTATCTTTTGCTCTTGAAATATTTTTCAACCTTGCAATAAATAAAACTTTTTCAATGGAGCCTTGTCTACCTTATCTTTTTCTTGCTAACATAACCATAGAGAACCTTACCTTTTTCTTGCATACATAACCATGGAGAACCTTGTCTTTTTCTTGCAAACACAATAATGGACAAAGTGTTATTTGGTTAAAAAGGATCTCCATAACAATGGAGAACCTTTTTAACCAAATAACACTTTATCCTTTTCTTGTACACACAACCATGAATAATTATTTTACCTTGATAATTACTGTACCCTTGAAGATATTTGTCTTGCACATTAATATTTCAACCTTGAAGATGATTTTCAATCACTTTTGATATCAATTAAAACTAATATACTCAATATTTTCAACAATCTCCCCCTTTGTCATTGATGAAAACCCTTTCTAAAAAAATCTTTTACAACCACCGTATTCCAAATTTTCTCCCTTGAGAAGCTGCTCTCCCTTACTGAAACTCTCTCCCTTTAATATCAATGGCAAAGGGACACCTTTGGGGATAAAAAATAAGTCTCTTAGCTCAGCCCCCTCACCACCTCATCTCCTTGAGGTGATTAATTCTGGGGTGGGAGTAAATATACTCCCAACTTATAGTACTCTTCTTCCTTTTCAACCTTCTTTTTCAACACCTTTGTAATCATACCCTTTTGATCCTTTTGAGTGTCCATATTCTTGCTTGACTCTAGAAGTTTCAAAAACTCTGTTCTACACCACTTAACCTTATGCCCAATATTATTGCAATTTTAATGCCTAATGTTGTAGTTCTTGGAAGGTGCAAATGACTTGAAGTTCCCCTTGGTGAAGCTATAATCATTTCTATCATGAACTCTGTAGTGTATAGCTTTATGACCAAGGCGATTACATGAGTAGCAATAGCCTTGAAATAAATATCCATCTTCGAATGAGTTGAAGTTCCTCTTAGTGAAGCCATACTCCTTTCCATGAACCTTGCAATGCATAGTTTTGTGACCAAAATGATTACATAAAAAACAATGCCCTTGGAAGAGATATTCATATTGTCTTGAAACATTTGATCTCTTGGTCCTTTTTACCTTCTTTATGATGATCCCTGTTTCTTTTTTATGCATTATTTTATTTCTTAGTCAATCTTCCACTCTTCAACTTATCAGAATAGGTCTTAGGTTCTTCTTCAATCTCTTCCTCTGAAACTTCCTTTTCTTTTGAGCTTGACTCCTCTTTTTGTACCTCTTGAACCTCTTCAAAACCAAGTTTTTTTTTTTTTTATAAATGAATATATTGGTGCATAGATAATATTATCCAAAGCTTTTGAACTTTTCCTAAACCTATGCAACTTATCCTTAAAATATTTCACTTCCATCCTTAGAGAGACCACTTCATGTTCTAATATTTCACATTCTAACTTTTTTACCTCTAACTTTTCAACCATAACTTCTTTAAATTTCCTTGCCTTAACTTTTAAATTTTTGAGATCTTGTAGAAGCTTTTCCTTTATTTGTGCATCTTCTTGAACTTGAGCCTTCAGTCTTGATTTCTACTTTCTAACTCTTTGTAATTATTTGAGAGCAACAATAAGTTCCTCTTCTAGATCAACTGTGGCCTATTCTTATTTTTTTGAACCTTCCTCTAGGAGCATCTTCTTTTTCTTCTACTTGGTCTTCAATAGGAGCATCTTCTTCCTCTTCTATTGCTAAAAATAGAATCTCTTCTTTTTCACTATTTGAGAAACTTTCATCATTGTCACTTGAAGCACTACTTGCTTCTTCCACATAGAAACTCTTCTTGTGCTTTTGAAAATTCTTCTTTTCATTCTTGCCTTGACCATACCTATTTTTATTTTCATACCCGAGTTTTCTTTCTTCCTTTTTCTTTTAATCATGTTTCTCTTCACTGCTACTACTTCCAGCTTGTGGAAAATTAGATGCAGAGTGACCAAAGTTACCACAATTGAAATATTTCAGAGTATTTATATCTTTGTGTTTTTTTGAGTCCTTATTTATTCTCACATAGTTAGCTTCTTCATCATTGCTTGACTCATTACTTGATTATGGTTTCTTGTATTTTGTCTTCTTTGAAACTTTGAATGCTACATATCTCTTAAAATTTTGATCTTTTTATGTCGTCATCCAATAAGTTTTGATAATTCCATGTAACTCATCCATTGTGAACTTATCAAGATCCTTCATCTCTTCTATTTTTGAAACCTTTGCATCATACCTCATAGGAAGTAATCTTAATACTTTTTGAGCAACACTAGAGTCCTCAATATCCATTCCAAGTCCACACATGGTATTAAAAACCTCATCAACATGGAGTAAGTGCTTAGAAATGTCTTCTTCATCTTTCATATTCAACTCTTCAAGCCTCCTCTTATGAGTTCAAAGTTTTGCCAACTTGACCTTGCTATCTCCTTCATATTTTTGCTTCAATTTGTCCCATATTTATTTTGCTGATTTGTATTTCTTAACTTTAAAAAATTCTGATTCACGTAATCCACTTAATATTCTATTCATAGCCTTAGCATTATTCACATATAATTGCTTGTCATCCTTATCTATGGAAGGAGTAGTTGTAGGTGTGAAAGCATCCTCAATAGATTACCATGTTTCATATCCTTGTGCCATAAAATAAGTCTTGATCCTTATTCTCCAAAAAGCATAATAATTCCCATAAAACATTGGAGCCTTATTTGTTGAAGATCCATTCTGAGAAGCCATTTGTGTTCTTGTAATATCTTCCTTCAAGAAATTAGACTTTTTTTGAAGGAACTCGCTCTGATACCAATTGAATAACACAAGCTTATACTAAGAGGGGGTGAAAAGTATAAGATAAAATTTTACTTTTCTTTCTCAAACAATATTATCCAATGTTATCAATTGTAATATCTTTTCTCAGTAGTATTAACCAATCTCATAAATGGCAATAACAAAGTAATGCACAAATCATCACACACATGAGAGACATAAATTTAATGTAGTTCACCCAATGTGGGTTACGTCCACAAAGAAAATATTTCTTCTAATTTTTCTCTTGGGAAGCAATTCCTTATTACAATGTTTATGGACCTTTGTCCAAAGGAGATCTCAATCCCCTATGCTCAGGCTTGTGGACCTTTATCCATAGGAGAAATATATCCCCTTAACTCTAGTTCATGGATATCTATCCATAGGAGAACTCTGTCCCCTTGTTGGTATGGTTTGTGGAACTCTATCTATATGAGAACTCTATCTCCTTAACTCTTATTCATGAAACTCTATTCACAGGAGAACTCTATCACCTTGATGGTCTGGTTCATGGAACTCTATCCATAGGAGACTCCTCTCCTTTGATCTTTTTTATGGAACTCTATCCACAGGAGAACTCTATCCCATTGTTGGTCTAGTTCATGGAAATCTATCCATAGGAGAACTCTATCCCCTTGCTGTTATGGTTCATGGAACTCTATCCATAGGAGACACCTTTCTTTTGCTCTGGTTCCTCCAAAACTGGTACACACCTCTGCTCTAACTCTACTCCAAATCTACACACATTATATGCATAGATCTATCTCAACTCTATCCCAAATCTGCACATATTACATACACAAATATATCTCAACTCTGTCCCAAATTTGCACATAGTAATTAAGTTTGCAAGTGTTCAAAGTGAGGTGTGAGTTTTGAGTGTGCAAAGTGTCATGTAAGTAAGTCAAAAGTCATAGATGATAGGTGTCAAATATGCAAGTGAAGAGTCACATGATATGTGGCAAGATGTAAACTAAATAACCATGAGAGTTTTATCATATGTGAGGAATATAAAAGGATGCATATCCCAAATGTTTGAGGAGATCAATAGTTAAGTATTGAAAAGTTATCTTGTAAGGCTATATTATGGAGATAAAGTTCCACGTATTGTAATCAAAGATTAATTACAGATAAGCGATTGTATATTTGATGATTAATGAATAATATTGTGATTTTGATTATTGAGAAACATTGTTGTTATTATATGAATAAGAATTGTTGATATTATCTATTATTATGAATACATTTTATATAATTTATATTTGATCTTGGTTAGAGACATGTGAGATAATCTAGAAAAATTACCATCATCAATTTAACAATCAAGATATCAAATAAAAAATTTCAAAGAACCATTTTAAACAAAATAAATAATTTTATTGTTGTAATAGTTTTTTCCTATTAATTTTGGAAAATAATTAAAACTTAAACTTTAAAATTAAATGTCACTCTTAACATTTTTTAAAAATCATTAATAAAAATTCATAACAAAATAAAATGATAACACAATCATAAAAATTATTTTTATCACAAGATATATTATAATCATGAAACCATATATATGTTTTTTTTTTTAATTTAGCAAAAAACTCCTTGTAGGGTTGCCTTGGTTTGAGGAGTTCTACACCGTCAAAATCACCTGAGATTCACACCCGATCCTTGATCGCACCAACATTATCAACTGGATTTTGGGTACCCATGTGCATTTGGTAGGGTTAAGATTCGAACTAAGGACATTCCTTGGAGGATTGCCCTACCCTCTCCAACTCACCAAAGGGTTATGCATAAAGGGGTTGGACTCGAAATGTACTTGTAAAAAAATGGTAAATCCTAATTGAAATTAAGGAAAATCCTAAGCAAATCAAATCAATAATCTTCACATCAAAATTTGGGGTATTTGAAGCCTTAAAAATTAAGGTCATCTTTGGGGTAACTTTTGACCTATTAAATCACCATATAACTTAATAAAAACACCACCATTAGATCAAACTTGAAAAGAGCTTTCCAAAAACTACAAATATGTCTATATTTGGATATATTGTGGCAAAATGACCCTAAGAAAAAATTGATTCCGAAAATTTTAGACAAACAAACTGACATCAAAGATCATCATATTCATCAATTTTTAATTTTGGAAATCCTAATATTCATCTGTAAATATTTGCCACTATGCATAACCCGACTCACCTACAACACGTGGAATAAAACCTTATAAAATTTAATACGCTTACAAATGCCTTTTTTAAATAATTAAAAATATATATATTTAAATTTAGCAAACTAGACTTATAAATATAAACAATCCCAAAAAATTCAATGTTATATATATATATATATATATATATATATATATATATATATATATATACTACTTATCTTATACACATTCATCGTAGGGGTTGAACCTGGGTCTCATGTGATGTCTTTGTTAATAGACCACATACACAAATCAATGTTATATTTTTAATAAAACTATTAAAAAAATTGCTCAAATCAAAATTTAAGATAAAACTACTTCTCTAATTTTTCATTCTTGATAAATATATTTTAAAAGACAATTCTAAAAATAATTTTATCTTCCAAAATTTTTTATTTTAATATAAATATATAATATATTTTCATATATATATATATATATATATATATATATATATATTTATTTATATTTATATTTATTATTATTTTTTTATTATTTTGTAGATAAATGCAAGATCTACACAACTAGGATCGGGAGGAACTTAGCTCTCGGATTGATAAGTGTTTGTTTGGTCAAACATTTACTAAGAAAACACCCAAGTTTAAACCTTGGGGACAATTTATTTGCATATGTAGTAAAAGACCCAAGTTTAAACCTTGGGGACAATTTATTTGCATATGTAGTAGTGTGTTTGGTCAAACATTTATTAAGAAGACATCCAGGTTTAAACCTTGGGGACAGTCTATTTGCAAAGGTAGAAGTCTGATCTGAATCCTATGAGTGATAAGTGTTTGTTTGGTCAAACATTTACTAAGAAGACACCCAAGTTTAAACCTTGGGGATAGTTTATTTGCATATGTAGTAGTGTGTTTGGTCAAACATTTACTAAGAAGACATCCAGGTTTAAACCTTGGGGACAGTCTATTTGCAAAGGTAGAATTCTGATCTGAATCCTATGAGTGTGTGCTAGATCGACATTTACTAAGAAGCCACCCAAGTTTAAGGTTTAAACTTTGGGAATAGCCTTGCAAAGGTAATAGTCTGATCTGAATCTTATGAGTGTGTTAGACCGACGATGATGTAAGAATCCAAAATGACCGATGGTTGGACAGAATAATGAGTGTGTATCATATCGACAATAACACTACGAACTGGCATAATAAATTTGGTGGAGGCAACCCTTGTAGTTTAAACCGTGAACTTGTCTGTTTTTTAAAATGTAGTTGCAACCAACTCACCTATGTAACCAAAAACAACTTTACAAGTTTAATTTTTGGTGGATTGTTTCTGTGATTGGAAATTATAGAAGTTTAAAAAAAAAAATCTATGAAATCACTTGGTGAAAATTTGCAGACATTTAACTTTTTAGAATAAGGAATTGGTGAAAATTGCAAACATTTAACTTTTTAAAATAAGGTATTTTTGGTGGATTGTTTCCGTGATTGGAAACTATAGAAGTCATTTAAAAAAATAAAATTCTTCACAAGTTGAAGAGGCCCAGGTTCAAATATCTCCCCTCACAATGTTATGGATATGTAATAGGTTATGTCCATCTAATAAATTCAAAATAAATAAATAAAAATAAAAATAAAAAAAGTGAATCATTTAAAAAAATAAAAAATATCTATGAAATCACTTGGTGAAAATTTAGAGAGTGAAAGCAACAGAAGAACACGCTGTTGATCGGAAATTCCAGCAAAAAGACTTGTAAAGCATGCAAATTTCCCGATTCTTTTCACCCACCAACTTATGATAAGTGCGAGTACGACAAACACTTTGTGGGTCTAGGTCAAGTATCCACCGACCATTTTTTCCCGGTAACCCTACCCTTTTACCTGTAAATTTCATTTCGTAAATCCTACGTAAGGTTTTTGGCTTCACATTAATCCGCATTCTATGTTTCCACATGCCAATTTAACTCCCCTTGTATTAGCATTGCCCATCTACCCTTTGCCGTCTATTCGCTTTTCTCTCCAAGAAACCAAGCCTCAAAGCCCTTTTGTTTCTTTATTTTCCCCAATTCATTTCAGTTGCGTGTGATTCAAATGAATTCCAGGCATTTGAGGGTATTCTCCCACAACCACTGCTCCCATATGCATCCTCCTCCTCATCTATGGCCTATGATGTATTTTTGAATCATCGCGGCGGGTGTGATGTCAAAGAGGGTCTTGCCTAAAATATCTACCATGCGCTCAATCGCGCGGGACTGCGAGACAAAGTACTTGAATATGGAGCTTCAATACCAAGAGAGATAGAGGATGCAATGCGTAGTGCTTCACTGTGTATTGCCATTTTCTCTACAAGTATGGAGAGTCTTCTTGTTGTTTAAATGAGTGTTGAGCCTTCTCATCTTCAATCGGTGGCTCAAGGAAAGCTTGAGGAGTGGAAAACAGCTCTTTACAATGTTTCATTTCTTTATGGCCATGAGCTGAAGAATAAGGAGTAAGTATAAAATACTCTTATCTTCTAGATCTATTAAATTTTTTAGCTTACTTTGATTACTTATAAACGTATTATATGATTTTTTTAATTTTATTTTTTCAGAGATGAAGGTAGGTTGTTGAAAAGAATTGTCAATTATGTGCTTAGAGATATGCGCCTTTAAAGATAGCCGCACATCTTGTGGGATTGTATGAGATTTTAGAGGACTTTAAAAAAAGTGCATTTAAATCTTTGGGCAGCATGTAAACATTGTGAGGATCAGGGATGAGAGGGAGTGAGAAAACCACACTTGCTAAAGAATTGTACAATAGAGAATGTCTCAATATTGACAGGCACAGCTTTATTCTTTAAGTGAGAGATGTTGCAACACCCTACATAAGTTGCAGGAAAAAATTCTGCAAGACCTCCTGTCTGAAAGGTTCAACTTGCATTCACAATATAACCTAAGGGGACAGAATTTTGAGAACATGCTTGAGGTCTCTACGCGTTCTCATTGTTCTGGACGATGTAGATGATGTGGATCAGATTGATGCTCTCTTACCAGAAAAGGGCTGCATCTTTGCCGCGGGTAGTTTGATTATTGTGACAACAAGGGAGTCAGATGTTCTTCAATCCTCCAACATCTCTTGTATTTATAGAATGAAAGCCCTCATGCCAAGCAGCTTTTCTGTTGGCATGCTTTCATGCAATCCGATCCAGTTCAGGAATTTGAAGACGTGGTCCAGATGGTTGTGAATGCTGGGCTTCCATTATCCCTTAAGGTCTTGGGACGACAGCTTTATGAAAAGCCAAAGGATTATTGGGTTTCTCAGTTGGATAAAATCTCTAAAATATTGCCAGAAAATATTACAGAGATTAAAAATAAGCTTCGATGCCTTGGACAGAGAGGAGAAAGAGATGTTCTTGAATTCAGCCTATTTTCTCCTCGGAGAATCAAAAATCGTAGCCATTGAAGTATGGAATGGCTCAGGTTGGAGCGGCCTACATGGTTGGGAAACGCTTCTTAGTAAGTGTCTTGTTGAACTCGACCAGCAGAACCGCATACGTATGCATGATCACCTACGTGATATGGGAAGACAGATTGCAATGGAACGGCCACCCTATCGTCTCTTTCCATCACCAAATTTGGGTATCTGGAGACAGGCGCAGGTGAGTTCAATACTTTCTTTTGTCAGCTTTCATTAACCAAGCAAATGGAAACTTGTTTTGACAGCTTTATTGATTTTGCTTTTCCATTCAGGAAAGAATGGGGCTAATAGAAACTTCAACAGGTCGTTCTTATTGGTGGTAGATGCCCGATTTATCCGATAGGCCGTTGTTCAAAGAGTACATAAAGCTTAAACCTTCCAGTTGTGGAGTACAACTTCTTGTTGCTGTCAACACTGAATTTTAAGAATGTGCAACGCTGTTAAAAGAACTACGGTGGCTTCTCTTGTTTAATTTTCAGCATTTATGTCGTTGTTTTTTATTACATAAAAGAAGTGGTTTTTAAAGACTCTAAACCTTTTATAAGAGAGGTTTTTATAAGAGAGGTTTTTAAAGGCTCCCAACTAGATAAACAAGCTGCCCTCATGGCTTTCATTAGAAAATCTGAGAGTTTTAGAGCTTTATGATGCTCCCAATTTAGAAGAATTGTGGCAGGATAATATGCAAGTAAGTAATTTGTTTTGCTCTCCAGGTCTGTAAATAGTATATTTCCGAGCAGCATTGGTCAGCTCGAGAGATTGAAAGTGCTGAGAATAGATTCGAAGGAGATGGAGTCATTGCCATATTCTCTGGGAAATTTGTCTAGCTTGACTGATCTTGAAGTCGGATCTTGCGAAAAGTTGGAGTCATTGCCATATTCTCTTGGAAATTTGTCTAGCTTGACTCATCTTGCAATCCGGTTATGTGAGAAGTTGGATTCATTGCCAGATAGACTCAACTTCTCACAAGACCCAATTTTAAGATCAATCAAGCTAGACATATTTCCCAAAGAATCTGGAAATAACTGCAACCTCTCACAAGATCCGATTTCAAGATGAGTTAAGCTAGATAAATTTCCCAGAAAATCTGACAATGACTCCAACTTCTGAAACTCGATTCGAAGATGAGTCAAGCTAAACAATATATCAGAGAAACTGGGAACGACTCCAACATCTCACAATACCCAGCAGATTCGGGAATTTAACAAACCTAAGGCATCTAAATCTTGCAAAATGTCGTCAGTTGAAGATCTTGCCAGGTGAAACACTTGCAAGATCTTTACTTACAAGATTGTTGGATCCTCACATTTACGGAGCATAACAAGGATATTTTGGAAAACATCACAAAGCTAGAGTACTTGAGCTTTTATGGATGCAAGGGGTTGCAAGTGTTGCCTCATCACATCACAAAGCAGGCGTTCTTGAGAGAACTGGATTTGAGAGAAACAAGCTTTAGCGAGCTTCCGAGCAGCATTGGTCAGCTCGAGAGATTGGAAGTGCTGAGAATAGGCTCGAAGGAGTTGGAGTCATTGCCAGATTCTCTGGGAAATTTGTCTAGCTTGATTGATCTTGAAGTCGGGTCTCGTGAAAAGTTGGAGTCATTGCCAGATTCTCTTGGAAATTTGTCTAGCTTGACTCATCTTGCAATCTGGTTATGTGAGAGGTTGGATTCATTGCCAGATAGACTCAACTTCTCACAAGACCCAATTTTAAGATCAGTCTTGGAAATTTGTCTAGCTTGACTCATTTTGCAATCCGGTTTTGTGAGAAGTTCGATTCATTGCCAGACAGACTCAACTTCTCACAAGACCCAATTTTAAGACCAGTCAAGCTAGACAAAATTTCCCAAAGAATCTGGGAATAACTACAACCTCTCACAAGATCCGATTTCATGATGAGTTAAGCTAGACAAATTTCTACTGTGCACCGTGTTATTTAGGAATTCGGTATCTTGAAGATATATTTTTTTAATTATGGCAATCCACTCAAATTTGGGTCTTGTGAGAAGTTGAGTCTGTCTGGCAATGAATCGAACTTCTCACAAAACCAGATTGCAAAACGAGTCAAGCTAGACAAAATTTCCCAAAGAATCTGGGAATAACTGCAACCTCTCACAAGATCCGATTTCATGATGAGTTAAGCTAGACAAATTTCCTATAAAATCAGACAATGACTCCAACATCTCAAACTCGATTCGAAGATGAGTCAAGCTAAACAATTTTCCCACAGATGGGAATGACTCCAACATCTCACAATACCCAGCAGATTCGGGGATTTAACAGACCTAAGGCATCTAAATCTTGCAAAATGCCGTCAGTTGAAGATGTTGCCTGATTCATCCAAACAGCTGAAACACTTGCAAGATCTTAACTTACAAGATCCTCACATATATTGAGCATAACAAGGATGTTTTAGAAAACATCACAAAGCTAAAGTACTTGAGTTTTTATGGATGTAAGAGGTTGCAAGTGTTGCCTCATCACATCACAAATCAGGCGTTCTTAAGAGAACTGGATTTGAGAGAAACAAACTTAAGCGAGCTTCCGAGCAGCATTAGTCAGTTCGAGAGATTAAAAGTGTTGAGAATAGACTCGAAGGAGTTGGAGTCATTGTCATATTCTCTAGGAAATTTGTCTAGCTTGACTGATCTTGAAGTCGGGTCTCGTGAAAAGTTGGAGTCATTGCCAGATTCTCTTGGAAATATGTCTACTTTGACTTGCAATCAGGTTTTGTGAGAAGTTGGATTCATTGTCAGATAAACTCAACTTCTTACAAGACCCAATTTTAAGATCAATCAAGCTAAACAAATTTCCCAAAGAATTTGTGAATAACTGCAACCTCATATCCGATTTCAAGATGAGTTAAGCTAAACAAATTTCCCAAAAAATCTAATAATGACTCCAACTCCTCAAACTTGATTAGAAGATGAGTCAAGCTAAACAAATTTTGCAGAGAAACTGTGAATGACTCCACAATGTCACAATACCGGATTTCAAAATGAGTCAAGCTAGACTTGTGAGAAGTTGGAGTCATTGCCAGATTCTCTGTCTAGCTTGACTTATCTTGAAATCGGGTTTTGTGAAAAGTTGGCAGGAAATCGGGTTTTGTGAAATGTTGGAGTCATTGCTAGATTTTCTGGGAAATTTGTCTAGCAAATCTTAGTTTCAAATCGGATCTTGTAAGAAGTTGGAGTCATTACCAGGTTCTTTGGGAAATTTGTCTAGCTTGACTCATCTTGAAATGGGGTATTGTGAGAAGTTAGAGCCACTGCCATATTCTCTAGGAAATTTGTCTACCTTGACTCATCTTGAAATCCGGTCTTGTGAGAAGTTGGAGTCATTCCCAGACTCTTACTCATCTTGAAATCTGGTCTTGTGAGAAGTTGGATTCATTGCCATATTTTATAGGAAATTTGTCTAACTTAGTCATCTTGAAATCCGGTATTGTGAGAAGTAATCATTCCCAATTTCTCTGAGAAATTTGTCTAACCTACTCATCTTGAAATCCGGTCTTGCAAGAAGTTAGAGTCATTGTCAAATTCTCTGAGAAATTTATCTAATCTACTCATCTTGAAAGTCGGTCTTACAAGAAGTTAGAGTCATTGTCAGATTCTCTTTGTCTAGCTTGACTCATATTGAAATCTGTTTTAGGATTCACTGCATAAATATAAAATATAGAAGAGCAATAATAAACAAGCAAGACAAGAGAAAACACGACATATAATGTGGTTCACCCAGTGTGGGTTACATCCACCAAGAAATACCAGTCTTTTGCATTAACACCAATACAATCTCTGAAGGGAGTAATCCTGCAACACAACCAGTTGCAAATTCCTCTTCAAAACACCAACATCTCCACATAATTACTCTGACAGTAATTAAACATGCAAACACCCTTGCATCAAGCTCTACACCAAGCTTTCTGATCTCTCTACAAGATATGCACAATCCTATGCACTTCCCATAAACAAGATACAATCCTCTCTACTAGAGGTATTACATAAATAGGGAAACCCAGTTACATGCATGCTAAAACAAGCATCCTATAATTAACCCAATCCCCACTTAAGTCCTAGTTCAAACTTACAATCCTCTCTATCGAAGGTATTACATAAATAAGGAAACCAATTACATACATGCTAAAACAAGCATCTTATAATTAAACCAATCCCCACTTAAGGCCTACTTCAAACTTAGAAAGTTTACAATTAGAAAAAGGTTGATTTTAGTCAATCCTAAAATTAACTTTTCCTTTTTCACCTCTAGTTCGGGATTGGTCATCTACAGTCCAGTTAAGGAATAGATAACTGTTTTATCCATATTTAGCCGATATCGGACTCCACAACCTAACAATATCCCACTTGGAGACTGATCCACAACAACTCTATCACTGCTACATCCGCCAAAGAATATCTTCAAGCCAAACAAGGAATGTCAACTCCTCCAAATTGTTGTAACCATGCTTTGCACCGCCACTAGTGTCAACCATGTGCACTTTCACCTGTGACCAACAAGCAACACACAATCTCTCTACCACAAATCAGTGATAATAACAACATCCTCAGAATTACTTTGTATCATGGTGAATCAAACATCACCACCAGGGCAAGATCTACATACTATGGATAACCCATAGCATGCACACACACAATATGACTTTGCCACTAGCTTTGAAAGCACACTCCTCGAGTGTGGAATTACCTTCCAACTTAGGGACTTGGGGTCGCAATGATCCAAAGCTATAACCATATTATGTGTTCCATCCTGAAAAATCATACAATAAATCCTAAGCCATGTCCATCTTCCTGGACATGTCTTCCAGTTCCCACTGCTTGAGAATTCTCTGGTCCTCCAACATCAATGTCAAGACCAGCCATATCAGAAAGTGTTAGAATTTTACTCATTAGATTCACATCTGACCTTTCTCCTCCATCTCTATCCCAAGACCAGCAATCCTTTTTCAGGTGTCATTTCTTGCCACAATGGTGAGAAACTAGGGCCCTTCCGCTCTTGCTACATAACGCCTGGAAATTATTTACCATCTTCTGCGTCACACCGAACAGCTCCATCACAGTCCTTCGCGAAAGAGCTTCGTAGTTACTTTATGCCAAATGGAACAAACACCCTGAACTTCTCTTCTGCCATAGCTCCCACTCAAGTCAAACTCCCACTCAATCCTGAATCCCAATCCTCTCTACCAGAGGTATTACATAATTAGGGAAACCCAGTTACATGCATGCTAAAACAAGCATCCTATAATTAACCCAATCCTCACTTAAGTCCTTGTTCAAACTTACAATCCTCTCTACCAAAGGTATTACATAAATAAGGAAACCAATTACATGCATGATAAAACAAACATTCTATAATTAACCCAATCCCCAATTAAAGCTTACTTCAAACTTAGAAAGTTTACAATTAGAAAAAGGTTAATTTTAGCCAATCCTAAAATTAACTTTTCATTTTCCACCTCTAGTTCAGGATTGGTCATCTACAGTCCAATTAAGGAACAGATAACTATTTTATCCATATTTAGCTGAGATCGGACTCCACAACCTAACAATCCGATCTTGTGAGAAGTTGGAGTCATTTTTCTAGTTAATCCATTCTTGCTCTTTTAGATCTTTGCCGGAGTCTCTAAGGGCGTCTTGCTGCTCCTTTAGAGTCCATAGATATGTCTCGCACAAGAGTGGAGTCTTTTCCCAAAGTAGGGTCTCCAATCAGAGAATTATTTTTTGAGTTCGAAGAGTCTTCTTCATTGCCCAGGCTCAAAAGTATGTATCTTGGATATACTAGCATGTCAACCATGTCAATTCCCGAAGACTTTTGTCCCAGCCTTGAAACTAACTCTGGATCTTGTGACATGATGGTTTTTTTTAGAGGATATCAGAACCCTACCGAGAACAGTCAAGACTATAACCTTGGAGGATTGTAAAAGGTTGATATAGCGGTCATTGGTAGTCTGCGAAACCTTCAACATCTGATCATAAAGTGGTGTCGGAAGTTAGCTGAGCTCCCAAGTGTTGCAGAGTCCGCTCTCGTCGAAGCAATTAGCATCACAGAATGTCAACGTCTGAAGGACATAGCGGGTCGGTGGTAGTCTGCGGAAACCTTCAACGTCTGAGCATACGGAGGTGTCCGGAGTTAGCTGAGCTCCCAAGTTTTGCAGAGTTCACTTCCATGAAGGAAATTGAAATCAGAGGATGCCAAATTTCAGGAAAAATGGAAGGATTAGAGCAGCTGACGTCATTGGAGTCACTGGACCTCAACACTAGTTTGGAGGACGCCCACGGACTCAGGGGATTACGACTTTCAGCCGACAACATAGGGGCTCTTGAACCTTGCATAAAGACATTACAGGTAACAAATGTTTTTTTAAATTTGAAACTGTTATTATTTATTTTTATTTTTTTTATATATAGGATAATTTGTTATATCTATGGTAAATCTTAGATTGTTTTTTATAACTTTTATGCCATCTAGTTGTTATTGAGTTTCGAGTGACTTGTATCACTGTTGTCAAGATTCATACTGTCATTGTCGATTTAACGTACACTCAGAAACAGATAAGACTACTGCTTCTCATGATTTAGATCTAAATCTCTTCTTAATAAATACCCACATCCGAACATTTATAGAAATGGCCAGGCGAAGTGATAATATGCGCAAGGGCATTGGGTGGTGTGGAGTCACTTGTCAAAGCTTTCACCTCTTCCAATCTTATTGTCGTTGAAGCAAGTGCTGAGGGCGATGAGGGGGCTTACAGGAATGACGAGAGTGACAAGGATAGGGGGCTGAGGACACGGAGAAATGACGGAGCTGATGAGTATGACGAGGTCGACGAAGATGACGGGGAAGCTCACGCTGATGAGGATAGGTACAGATTAAAATATAGGAAGACGTATTGGTCCGTCCAGTCATTGCTGTCGGGTGAGCGGTGTACGTGGAGAGGAGGAGGAGATCCCAAGACTTGTTTGTCCCATGAGGGGACTACTGTATGTTTTGTCATAAATTGTCTTTCTCAAGAAGATGCATCGGCCTGGGCGGAGATGGGGACGCAAGGAGAAAATGCTTGTACGAGTTACGCGATAAAGATGCCTGAAGGGAAAAAGGTATATATATACCTGTCGTTTCCCAGAGGACAGTTGCCAAATCTGATGGCAAGCCGGGATTCACACAGACACATTCACAGTAATTTCACAGAATTTTCATTAATTTGCTTAATACAGTTCTGTTACAGCAGCCTTTCCAGCATACCAGACTTCACCCCTCGATCCCGAACTTCACCATCTCCTCCATTACAAATTTTCGGGTTTTTATCGAGGCCCCCGTTCCTCCAGGCCATTAATGCCCCGCCAAATCAAATTTTCAATTCGAATTTTCCCCCTCCTTCCGGGTTTTCAAAATTCTGACATAAATGGGCCACCTGCCCGATCTACCCGGAGCTTGCATTGATGGCCCTGCACCGCCCGCTTTGCTCAGACCGTACTCTGCACTGTCGTCTCCTCCATACCGGCCATGCCCTGCAACAGTTGTTTTTCGAAAAATCCTTCTGAAAGGTTGTTCTCCCCCTTTAATGCACGCGACTGTAAATTTTAACTCCCGATACGTGGCCTTCATCTTTAATTTCTTACACGTTTGCTCCTGCGTGCCAATTCCAACCCCTCCTCCAAATGTCACGCCACTCGTAACACACGTGGCAGCCACGTGTGCATTACTGCTTTGCCCAGCCGCCCATGCGTAAACTTTGTTTGCTTTCTCTTTGGCCGCGATATCGTGACCCAATTTACTCTTCTGCCTCGGTCTGCCAAACCGTCGCGATATCGTGACCACAACTGCCTTCGTGCCTTGCCTCTCGCAACAAGTCGCGATATCGCGATGGAAAACCTCCCTCCGCTCCAGCTGCCACAAATGTCGCGATATCGCGACGTCGCGATATCGCGACCCAACTTACTCTTCTGCCTCAGTCTGCCAAACCGTCGTGATATCGCGACGTCGCGATATCGTGACCACAACTGCCTTCGTGCCTTGCCTCTCGCAACAAGTCGCGATATCGCGACGTCGCGATATCGCAACGGAAAACCTCCCTCCGCTCCAACTGCCACAAATGTCGCGATATCGCGACGCCGCAATATCGCGACCAAACCGGTCCCTGCCCAAATCGGAGCCTTTGAGGTCGCGATTTCGCGACCCCAACCCAACTTTGCTCCAAACTTTACAAACTTCTCTCTTTTGCCCTGCACAACTTCCCCTTCCGGGAAAGAATTAAAATAATTCAAAATACAAGTATTTAAAGAAAAATTTGAAGGATGCAAGATTGCCCGTACTACCACCGGATGCTCCTGCATCAAAATCGCATTTGGAAATCAAGTTAAAGAGAGGGAATAGCGTCGAGAAGGGGCTTCCAGTGACGAGCGAAGAGAGAGGAGTCAAGGATGTCTTTTATCAAAGTGTTGGACGCATTAAAAATGTAATATTATTGTAAAAGAGGTTAAAAACAAGTCAATGATAAGGATGCCACTTGTATTATTGGTGATGTAATCCACATTCTATTTCATGGTGGATGTGTATAAGAAGTATTATTTAAAAAAAAATAAAAATAAAAATAAAGTAAAAAAAAAAAATTAAAAAGAGTTGCGCTTTTTGTTGGTTTGTTATTTTTTTTTTTTTTATAAAATTAATGTTGTTAACGTTTTAAGGAAAAAAAAAAAAAAAATGTTTAAATTAAATTATGTTGAAATTAATCTTTTTTTTTGATTGGTTGAAAGGGTGTTGAAAGGTCCCTGAACCTTGTACAAGTATTTTTTACATGTTTTCTAAATCGATTGAGGAGGCCCAAGAGCTAAAGATCAAAGAAAAACAAAACACCATAAGAAGAAAGGTGTCGCAATATCGCGACCAGTTGCATTTTCGTAGTCCAAAGCATAGGGAAAATGCAAGGAGGAAAAGATGTCGCAATATCGCGACATGTTGCACCGTCGCGGCCAAAGGAGGAAGAGATGTCGTGAAATCATGACAAGAAGCATCATCGCAGCTGAATGAGAGAAAGTGTCGCGATATCGTGACATGTTGCAACGTCGCTGCCAGAAGAGAAGAAGTGTCGCGATATCGCGACAAGTTGCGTCGTCGCGGCCAGAGGAGGAAAGGTGTCGCGATATCGCGACATGTTGCATCGTCGAGGCCAAAGAAGAAAATATGTCACGATATCGTGACATGTTGCATTGTCGCAACCAAGGGAAAAAAGGTGTCGCGAAATCGCGACATGTTGCATCACCGCGGCCACAAGAGAAAAGGTGTCGTGAAATCGTGACATGTTGCATCGCCACGGCCAAAGGAGGAAAAGTGTCACGATATCGCGACATGTTGCAATGTCGCGGCTAGAAGAGAAAAGGTGTCACGATATCGCGACAAGTTGTATCAGCGTGGCCTAAGGAGAAAAAATGTCGCGATATCGTGACATGTTGCATCGTCGCGGCCAGAGGAAAAAAGGTGTCGCGATATCGCGACATGTTGCAGCATCGTGGCCAAAGGAGAGAAAGTGTCGCGAAATCGTGACATGTTACATCGTCTCGACAAATGGATAAAAGATGTCATGAAATCCTGACATGTTGCATTACCACGGCCAAAGAAGGAAAAGGTGTCGCGATATCGCGACATGTTGCATCATCGTGTCCAAAGAGAGAAAGTGTCGCGATATCGCGACATGTTGCATTATCGCGGTCGAAGAGAAAAGGTGTCGCGATATCGCGACATGTTGCATCATCGCGGCCAAAGAGAAAAAGTGTCACGATATCGCAACATGTTGCATCATTGCGGCCAAGAAGAAAAAGTGTCACGATATCGCAACAAGTTGCATTATTGCGGCCAAGGAGAAAAAGTGTCGTGATATCACGACATGTTGCATTATCGCGACCGAAGAGAAAAGGTGTCGCGATATCGCGACAAGTTGCATCATCGCGGCCAAAGAGAAAAAGTGTCACAATATCACGACATGTTGCATTATCGCGGCCGAAGAGAGAAGCTGCCGCGATATCGTGACATGTTGCATCATTGCGGTCAAAGAGAAAAAGTGTAGCAATATCGCGACGTGTTGCATTATTGCGGCCAAGGAGAAAAGGTGTCGCGATATCGCGACATGTTGCATTATCGCGGTCGAAGAGAAAAAGTGTCGTGATATCACGACAAGTTGCATCATCGCAGCCAAAGAGAAAAAGTGTCACGATATCGCGACATGTTGCATTATCGCGGCCAAAGAGAAAAAGTGTCGCGATATCGCGACATGTTGCATTATGGCGGCCAAGGAGAAAAAGTGTCGCGATATCGCGACATGTTGCAACATCGCGGCCAAGGAGAAAAAGTGTCACGATATCGCAACATGTTGCATCATCGCGGTCGAAGAGAAAAAGTGTCACGATATTGCGACAAGTTGCATCATCGCGGCCGAAGAGAAAAAATGTCGCGATATCACGACATGTTGCATCATCGCGATCGAAGAGAAAAGGTGTCGCGATATCGCGACAAGTTGCATCATCACGGCCAAAAGAGAAAAAGTGTCGCGAAATCGCGACATGATGTAATGCCACGACCAAAGGAGAAAAAAGTGTCGCGATATCGCGACAAGTTGCAACCTCATGGCCAAAGGAGAAAGAAATGTCGCGATATCATGACATGTTGCATTTTCGTGGCCAAAGGTGAAAAGTGTCGCAAAATCGTGACATGTTGTATTTTCATTGTCGAAGGAGAGGAAGGAAGAAGTGTCGTGATATCGCGACAAGTTTCATCAGCATACCAAACCAATCCCCTGGCAACATCTCACATTGTGCAAACATTGAAACTTGTAGAATCGTTCCTTAGGCCAATGGGGAAGGAGTCTCTCCACACTTGAATGTCAGATTCGCCAACTCCCTTGTTAGCAAGCCAGTTTTCAACTTTGTTTCCTTCCCGGTATTGATGCTTAATGACTAATTCTGGGTAATTGCCAATTAGGGCCTTACATTCTTGGAAAATCGAAGCAAGGGCCTAGGGAGGCATAGCAGTACCATTGAGCCAGTTGATACAGTGCAGCGAGTCTCCTTCGATGATGAGTTTGTTGATGGTCAACCCTTCCAAGAGGATCAAACTTTGGAATAGAGCCCGTGCCTCTGCCATATTGTTGGATTGAATTCCCAGATTCTAGGCAAAGGCCAAAATTATTTCTCCTCTGTGGTTTCTGAGAATTCCTCCTCTGCCAGCCGCTTCTGGGTTTCCTTTGGCCACACCATCGAAATTGAGCTTGTGCTACCCAATAGGTGGTAAGACCCACTTGATGACAGACCTGTCAAAAAAAATACAGGGCATGGCAGAGATGTTAGATAGATTGAAAAGTTTGGTTAGGTCCGATTCTAGGCCAGGAGGGGGGGTTTTGAAGACGAAAAAAGAGAGGCATTTTCTACAGCTAGGGCCAAGATTTTGACAACGATAATCTTCTTATTAGTGGCTTGATTTGTGAAAATTCTAGCGTTTCTCTCGAGCCATATCTGCCACAGGAAAATGTGGAGGCAAGCTTGCCACATGAATTTAAGTTGGTTGCTCTTGAAAGGCCGGGGCCATTGCTTAATAAGGAGGGGAATGGAATGTGGGAGGGATGTGGAGATGTCGAAGGTGTTAAGAACCTGGTTGAGAACTGCTAGAGAAAAGGGACATTCCAAAAAAACATGCGAAGATGACTCACAAGCGTTTTTGCACAGGATACACCAATTGGGAATGAGTAGCCCTCTGATTATCAAGTTGTCAATGGTGAGGATTCTATTTTGGATGGCCAACCAGCAAAAGAATTTGACCTTGGGAATGATCTTGGGAACCCAAACCTGATTTGATAAGTCCCAACCATCTATGGGAGTTTCTTGACTGTAGTAAGCTGATTTGACAGTGAAATTTCCAAAATCTTCAAGGTTCCAGACCATGGAATCATCTTTGTGAGAGCTCGAGATGATGCAAGTCCTCAACAAGTTTTGTAACCGCCTGAGAGCCTCGATGATGTGCCTTGGCCCGTTAAGAGCCAGGTGTTTCCATTCAGGTCTTGTAGGACCTGGGTTAATGAATTGACACACCTTATCAGTATAAATATTAATATAAATATTATTAATGTTGAAATTAGTTTTATCAATATAAATATTATAGTATTAATTTATATTAAAATATTATATATTTTAAAAGAGAATATAAATTATAATTTTTTGTATGAATGTTTTATTATTATTGTTTTTTGGTTGAAAAGGAAGCTTATATTAACACTAAGGCCTTTAGGCCTTAGAAATCAATTTCCTCTCAATTCACTACGAATCAAATCACAACAAAAACATAAAGTATTTAAGTCTATACACAAAATGGGTTAGTATAGGGCATAACCTAGCTAGATCCCTCAAGGTAATAGTTTATCATATAATATACTCAATTAAATAAACACATAAGAACATCAAAGGTGGTTGTCAAGTAAAACAATAGCCAACATATAACCAACTCTCCATACAATAGTCTAATAATAATCATAATGAATTTAGATTTCAGGCCACCACCTCATCAAATAGTACATCATGATACCACTTTTCTGGAGTAAGCATCTTGCAACCAGAAATGGATCTTTATGGTAGCATTGCCTTCATTATGTGTTCTTAGTTCAACTCTACAATTCTAAGCTTGCCATGGATCTTCCTGATGAGATGTCTAAGAACCTAGTTTTGATTGTGAACCCTCTTCACCTACAAAAGGATGTTATGCATGAGGGAGCTACATCTAGATCAAGGAGATAAAGCCCCTAGTAAAAACACGTGCACCATACTTTACAAATAGATCATATAACAATGACACAAAAATCCTTAGCTCATATTATAAGGATCACAATCAATTGAGAGACTAATGAGGCAAATTTTTATTTAACATAAGTGAATAAGGATACAATAAGATCAACAAACACTTCCCAGTATCCTTTGATAGAAGAAATCAAAATAAGTGTTTGATAGACTCCACTTGTCCATAGGCAATACATAAGGGTTGGGTTGGTTGAGCTTTGCTAGGTGTTGAAGAGAAGGGATTTTGCACTAAAGGACTCTTTAGGCAAACAATAGATTGTGGGTAGAAAATGACACTTCCATAGTCTATTGATGAGAAAAAACCATTGTTGTTTGAAAATATGGTTCCACTTCTTGTTAAGTTGAGGAGAGAAGTCAAAGGAAGGGATTAGGTGAGAATATATTTGTTTAGAATGGATGGCTTGTAAGGGGTAGTTGTTCCACCATCTCCAATCAAACTAGGAGGACAAAATAGAGCAGTTCATTTTGATAGTAACTAGGCTAGGAATAGACTTGATAACCTTCTCAAACACCACTCTATAATGGGGAGGAAGGAGATATTAAAACCTTTCTTGCTACCAAGATAACCACTTCCCTAAAGACTCATCCCAAATATTTGAGAGTAGTAATAAACCCTTGGTTGCTAAGAACAAAGGCTTGCATTCCTTGGAAAGGGCTAAGGGGATATCATGTCTCTAGATTATAAGGTTCTACCATATTGTGTGAGTGGCTATGGAAACACCACCTCACAAGGAGTAAGCCTTCCATTGAATCAAAGAGCTACATGCTTATGAAGTTATCCAATTCCTATAAAGAGGCAACAAACCATTGATAAAAAAGTAATGACATGAGAATTTTATCCTACTAAGGAATATAGATCCATTTGTGTTTATAGGTAGTTGTAGAGATCCTAGATCTGATGAGAACCTTCCAAGGTTCACCGCCATTAATGGTTTAGTTTACCACTTTGGGACAAGTCATTTACCTTGAGTAGTACGATCAGTAATGCCAAGCCTGCCTTGGGCCTTAGGGGTGATGCAAAGCTTTCAAGGGATAATTGGTAAGGAATGAGTCCCATTCTATTTTCTCCATAGGATTTATCTCATTATAGAGGTGAACTTATGGTAGCCAATTTTAGTTGGAATCCAACAAGAGGAGTAATAAACATGTGAGGCTATAAGATCTTGTTGAGAAAAAATACTTTACCTACCAATGACAGAAATCTAGAAGTCCAAGTAGAAAGTTTTCTTTGCACCATATTGAGGACCCAATCATGACCTTTGTGGAAGCATCAATCCCGGGGATCCCTAATTTTTTTATGATAGACCCAAGGGTAACAAATTTCCAATTAAGAGGAACATAGGTACAAGACTAATTTTTAAAGTAGAATTAATTTGATCTTTCCATCATTGATTTTGGAACCAAAAACATCAAAATAAAGTTGGAGTACCTCTATCACTGTATCCATCTCCTCTTGACTGCTATGGAGGAAAAAAAAGGATTCATTAGTAACGTGGGATTTTATAGCAACTTGTTGGTTGGGTATATCAATTCATTTGAGAAGCCTTCTCGATGATTGATCTCCAAAATGTATCTTAAGGCATCAACATTGATAGCATATAGGAAGGGGCAATAGGAAAACCTTGGTGAATTGAACACTAGAGGGGGATAAGATGGGATAAGCTACCATTAACCACCACTATAGAGGAAGCAAATTGAAATAGAAGCTAGATGTGAGAGTAGAAATTATTATCAAACCCCAACCAAGAAAGCATATTCAATATGTATCTCCAGCAAATATAGTCAAAGGCCTTGTCAAAATCAATCTTCAACAAAATGGCATCCTACTTAGAATCCTTGGCCCATTGGGAAGTTTCCTAAGCAAAAATCGAGTTGTCAAGAATAAACGTTCCTTTAAGGAATCCTGATTGTTCTTTTGATAATTTTAGAGCTTGCATGGCTCAAATTATGACAAGGGCCTTAGCAATAATCTTGAATGCAACATTAAGCAGGGTGATAGGACTCCAACCAAAGATAGATGTAGGATATGTGCCTTTTAAAATAAGTTTGATCATGCCCTAATTTAGGAAGGTACCAATAAATCTAGAGGTAATGGATTCATAATAGACAACATATAGGTCTTAACTAATCAAATGCCACAAGATCTTGTACAAATTCACAAGAATACCATTATGACTTGGGGATTTACCATATTTCATAAAAGAAACAACTTGCCGCAAATTTGGCAATGTGATGTTAAGATCAAGTCTATCCCAAATTTCATGGGGTACCTTTTAATATTAAAAAGTACTCTATGTTAAAACATTTTCAAGATAGTTGTAATGTTGTCCTATGTAGTAAATGTCTTTCTTTTATTATTATTTTCAAGGAAACTAAGTTCAAAAATTAACATTAAAAGTTAAACTTATATCAACACATATCAAGTAGAAAGATAGACAAACAACTAGTTCACAAAGTAAGAAGACTATAAATAAGTAATTCCTCTTTCCAAACATACAATTTATGTTGTATTTGGTACAAACAATAAATTAAAAAAAAATTAAATATAATTTAAAATGACACATATGATTAAAAATAAAATTTAAGATGACACATATGTACTACCTTGACAAACAAAAAGAAACATTTATGATAGAATATTGGCCATAAAAAATAGGTCCCTTACCTTTAATCTCCTTCAAGATTGATACTCTATGTTGAATCAAATGTTGATGACTTTTTTATTTAATTTTTAAAATATACTTCTTGATTTTTATGATGGCATATATGAGAAATAAAAAGCTTTAGGATCTAGAAAAATTATATTTCAATTTAGTTTAGTGATTTCAAGAGGGAGAGCTTTAGATTGTTTGATATTATAACTTGTAAATCATCAATTTAAAATATAACTTTAGATAAAATGTTTAAAGATCAAAGTCATAATTTTTTTTATTTATGGAGTTTAGGGTGTTTAGATGATGGGAATATTTGGTTGGCCTACTTTGATGTTCTATTATCATTGATAGATGCAATATTTCTTCATGTTGGCTAGAGGTTACATTAAGCCCAAGTAGGATTATGGTTTTAGAAATGGATTTGCAAAGTTTGTTGTTGTTCCAACCTATTTCACTACTATATTTTTTGTTTGTAATGTCACAATTTGCAAGAAGTTAGCATTGATAGTTTGATTTCTTATTTTTAATGAATGTAAAATTTTACATTTTCATATGACCATGATAGCATCAAGAAGTGTATGCGATACTTTTTAGGTTGTAATTCAATGCTACATATTGGATACTATAGTGGCAGTAGATTTGTGATTTGTATCACCACCCTAGGACTAGTGATCATTGTTCTAAGTCACATTATGTGTAAGTTGATTACTAATAAGGTTTGTTTGGTCAATTTTATCAATTTAGAAAAATTTGATGAAGGAAACCATGCACCAAAATTGTATTATTTGTTGTTTGAAAAAAAATCTAAATGTCACCCTTTTTATATTTAATTATTTTTCTTTTGGTCAAGGATTAATTATTACTAGCCAATTTCAATTAGTCCATTGTATTCTTCCATAATTATGATAAATATTTTACCTTTATTAATTCACTTAAATTTTTAGATCTAGGTAAATTGAACAATGTTATTAGAGATAGCATAAAGATATCCATGTTTTGTTAACTAATTGGCCCTAATCTCATAAGCAATAGGATAAAAGCATGTTACACATATAATAATAAACTTAAATTTAGTGAAGGATATCATGAATGTGGAGACCTTATTAATATTTGAGTTGTCAAACACTATAAACTATAATGACCATGTAAATATCATTTCAACTCATCCTAAACTAATCAAGGATTTATATCTTGGTATGTGATTGTACTTTGTGATCTCAAATGACTAACTTAGTGATGTAGGATACTTGGTTTTTTATGTGCTTCATAAGTAGAATTTTTTATTTTTCTTCCATCATTCCATGCCCCAACCCTCCATACTAAAGTCAATCTATTAAAGTTGATAATCTCCTTGCCACCTAAATTTTTTTTCTAATAAGTTATGTGTGGCTTCTATTGAGGTTTATTCTCATAAAAATAATAAAACATTACATTGTTTTCAGTTCATTTAAACCATACTCAACTTGTCCTTTTATCAAATGTATTCTTCATTGTCCTTTTTATTAAATATATTCTTCATTTTTCTCAAAATGTTTTGTTTTTGCAATAAGATCCTTGATATCATCTTCAGAGAGGAGTAATAGAGGATTAATACAAAATTCAATACAATAATTCACTCTGTTCAAATGATGTAATAGAGGAGTTTTAACCCTTCATCCTAAAAGTAGTGATAAAGAACCTCCAATCTCTGATTCAACTACTAGAAATGATCTCAGTTGGCTAAATACATCCTCTAGAAGTCCTACACAATGGAGGGGAAGAGATAAGAATGGAACAAAGAAAAGATACACTAGGAAATACAACTATCCAAAAATATAGGGCACTCAAGTATACCTCTTGTAGAATTTTTGCTATGCAATTCTTGATCCTAATTCTGGCTATGGCTATCCTTCTTGTAGCTTTGGCAGCTCTGTAACTATCAAAACTACCTCAATCTAGACCTTTCACTTGTCACCATAGTTTGCCATTTTACTAGTCAGGTGTATTACAGTATGGTATTAGCTATCTCAAAATTGAAATTATTGTTAATTGCTCAAAATTGGATCCAACTATCAAACACTTGGATTTCATTATTGGCATGTCCCTGTATCTTTTTCTTTCTTTAATTTCCTTTTTCGTTCCTGTAGTGGACCTCTTGCTTACTGGGTGTTGATACCTTCATCCTAAATAGTTTTATGGTTTTGACTCTGAGATTTATCATGAAACGAACGTTGAGGTGACTATGTGCTTTGCAGTTGTCCACCTTATCTCTTAAATATGCAATTTATCTCCTTTAGTCTTTCACCTAAAAATTATACTGAACTCAAATGACTTTTCTTAAATGCTAGTTTATATATATATTTGAACTAAAATAGAGGATTAATCAATGCAATGGGAAGGATACAAGGGTTCATTACAAAAATTGTATGAAGGAATATGTGGTATCTTTATAAGCGAGTGAGAAGAAGCAACACTATTGTGTTGAGGAATAGGAGACTAAAAATGGGAATTGGAGGTATACAAAATAAGTGAACCATCGATAATAAAGTACCTCCATAACTATATTCCATTAGGGTGGTGTCTCCATAGCTATATTCCATTAGGGCACAGGTAAATTTCCAGGTTAATCGAACTGCCAACTTAGACAATCATTTGTTTGACCTACGTTTCTTGCATTTCCTAACACTAGCAAATAAGTACTCCTTGAGTTGCTCATGTTAGGGTAAAATAAGGTAGTTTATTGCATTACAACTATCGTGCCACAACTCATATATTTTCCTGCAACTACCTGCTTGTGTACTTTGATCCATCTTTGATGCTAAAATATTTTCCTTGATCTTGAATGGATGTCTCTCTATATATAGGACTGAACTGATGATAAATGTTTTGTCAACTAAAAACTATAGAATTATCTTTCTTTGATCCAAAAGTATTTAGCTTGCTTGACTGGTAGTCATGTGTCACCTTAATCCTTTACTCGTGTTATTTGACTTATGAGTTGGTCTTACCCTGTACAACTCATGATGTTTTATCTTACTCATTGATCTTATCTGTGTGATTCAAAAATATTCTCCTAATACTTGAAGTTGTTTGCCCTACAAATTTCCAAATTGCACAAACTCTCCTGGCTCTATCTTGGCTCACTTATTTAGCTTTTTAGCTTGACAACAAGATAACTTATCACTATATGTTTGGGTTTTCTATCGTAGGATTGAGCACAAATTTAAATACTAATCATTGGTAAATTTATGTTGTCTTAAATCATGAACCCAGCTAGATACGAGAAAAAAATTACATTTTGGTCTATGTGCTTGTAAATATTTTGATTGGTCTCTATCTAAGTAAGCAATATCCTCATTAAATCATGTGTCTTTATATTGTTAGTATTATATTTCTTAGAGGTCCCAAATAATACTTGCTATTTATGTGGCACTACTCCATGCATGTCATCGAATGAATATTTTCCATCGTCTATTCGAAACAGGTCAAACATCTTCAGCCATCGATCTTCAATCTATCAATTGGATTTCAATTTTATTTTCCCATTGAAATATTTCAGATGAAAACCCTTTCATTATAGCACATGAATCAGTCAAAGTCTTTTCATCTATTAGTTAAGGTTCAACCAATCATTCATGATCATTCATCATCTTAATGAGCCCTACCTTTGACCTTCACCCTTGTTGACTTTGCCTCGGTCGATAATCTTCGCTTTGGTCGAAAGACCTTCAATTTATATAATTTGCACCATTACCACCATTTGACTAAATGGATTTTATTCCTCTTCCTTCGATCGACCAAAAATATTGGGCCGCAAACCTCTTTCGGTCAAAAATATCTTAGCCATGACTTGTCAACCTTGGTATGACTTATGAAACTTTCAACTTTAGGAAAGGAATGGGAATGGGGGTAGACGTGATGGTGATCCTCGAGAATTTTTTTTTATGATCAGTTTTAACCTTAGGCCAATATCTTAATGCATGAGTATATTGACCTAGGCTTATATTGATAAAGTTTAATGTGACAAAAGGGGGCAATGCTCATAGATCCTCACATGACCCTTTAGCCGAACCTCTACGACTTAAGGAAAAAATATTCATTTAGGAATTGTGAGTGTACAACTTAATCTTAGACCTTCCTCTACAAATTTAAAGTGACTAAAAATCAGCTTGAGAGGGTGAGTATGGATGGATCCTAGGGAAATCTTCTTATGCTCATGGGAGGCAAGCTTCAAGTACCTTAAGCTTAAGATGAGAACACTTAACAATAATAAGGGTTAGCAATAAAGAAGTTACATAAATGAATTTACATATAAATCAAAACCTTAGATATTTTGAAACATAATCATACTTTTGCCTTGATAAATGATATTAAAATGATTGTTTCCTTTGAATGGTTTCACTTGAATTCGGTCGAATAATCCTAGATGCTCGTCCTTGTTTGGGCAAAAAATTTTAAACCATACATCATCTTTTTGCCATGACATTTTGGTCATCTATCCAATTTCTAGCTATGTATTATTACTTTATCAATAAATCCCTTAGTCTTCGTAGAGTTCAGTTGATCGATTTAAGGTAGTTGATATGGGTTTGAACGATTAGCCTAGATTATTTGATGCACTTTTGGCTGATCACTTAATTCAATCCCCTTTATCGAATTTTAACACAGGCCAATGGATCTCCCTTTCGGGAAAAAATATCTTAAGTGCCAAAATTAAAAAAAAAAATGAACATGGGTGACCTTAGGTTGATGGAATATTGACTTAGGGAAATAATCGATGAAACTTGTTAGGTTGAAAAAAAATCACAAGTTTATGTCTCTTAGGTAGATGAGAAAATTTTTTAGGACAAATGAAGGTGGACAACAAATAAAACATGGGGATGAGCTAAGGTTCCAAGACTTATGACAAATATTAAGTTGGGCTTTGGACGAGACTTGATGTATGGCAACCATGGACATGGACCTTAGGGGTATTTTCAGCTAGAGACTGAGGTAACAATGCCCAAAATTAGAATTATGTAATATGAGAAAGGGAGTGATAGCTAATGAATAACCTATGACTTAAGTACTTATGGATGGATGACCTTAGGAATATTCATGGCGACCTTAGACTTTGATTAATACCTTAAAATATATTTAGAATAAACTAAACCTAGTGAAAGGAGGGAGGAAAAAATGTGTATGGACGATTATGGAACCTTTCGATCAAAATTTTTATACACCTTAGATGTTGACATTTGGGCATCGATTTTGATCGGGGTGTTTGATTTTTTTTCGGTCGATTCATCTTTTATTGTTGATATTCTATCAGTTTAATTGATCCTGGTCATCAATCTACTTTTTATCGACCACCTTAGGCCTTTAGTTTCATTGAATTCACTTTCAGTCGGTCATTCTGATCTCTTAATTAGATCAAGACTTAGTTTTTGGTAAAAATGCTTCATGGTATTGGACTTATGAAAATAACCAATAAACCTTTTAGGTCAAGAAATGACACATGAAACCTTAGACCTAGCTTGTGGAAACACAATTTTTTTTTTTTGGAGAAATGTTGTGTGGAAAAAATCTTAGAGGGAACTTTAGTCTTAAAACCTTGACATATTTGATAAATGATTACTTTGAAGGCTTAAAAGACTAAGACCTTGGCTTATGATTAATGTAGGGGAAAAAAGTGATATGGACTCAAATTTTAGGAATTTTTGTGAAACAAAGTGGGACCTTTTTAAAGTAAACCTTTTGTGGTGTTAATGAATGATACTTTTATGGTCTTTGGAGTTTAGGAAGCTTTGTGAAGGGTGATTAATATGATTTCAAAAACTTCTTGAGAATGAATGCTTTAGACCCTTGAGGAATTTTATTAAGGACTAAAACCAAGGTCAATTTTGTAATATTTTTGAATAGCCTTATTCCAAAAAAACTTGAGACTATCTTTGTTCTTTTAACAACAAAAACCAAAAACCTAGGACTTCACATGACCTTTCAAAATTTGAAAATTAGGGATCATTTTTAAGTTGGATTTGTGGATCCAAAAAGGACCTAAGATATTATTTTATGATCATGGAGGGGTGTCCTAGTATTAGAGGAGGAGGCTATGTAGCTATGTTGGGTGTAGTGAGTGAGATGATTGATTGGCCATAAGGCCACTCAAGTGGAGTACTTCCAATTAACTTGAGTGTTGCAATAGTTTGGGCTTACATAGGGAGTACCGGACCCAACTATGATATATTTGAGGAGGATGGATGAGGCTAGGCTTACACATTAGGGAGTTCCTATGGAGGATAATATGGATGATATGGTACTAGTTCCATATGGAGATGTCATTAGCACTACATTGAAGTATGATAGGTTGTGGGCCTCACAACAATGACAAGGATGGAGTATTATGGATGAGGTGGGGTTAGATGCGGGAGAGGGTCATGATGGTGATGAGGAGTAGGTGAAACTCAAGTGACACATATGCTGACAAGTAGATGAGAGAGTGGGACCATTAGGGGTAATAGGTGTGGATAAAATAATAACAAATTTTAAGATTGAAGGACACCTATATTTGATTATAAAGTAGATCTGAGTGAGTTGGCCTCAGCAACTGGGGAGATAGATATTTGGATGGAGTAGGAATAGCGGTTGGATGTCTAGTTGGTAGGGTAATAGGTAGCATGGGTCGTATAAAGGATAGGGCTATAGGGGTAGCTTAATATGGCGACCACAAAGAGGGATGCCTTGGTTGTAGAGTAGGACATGGATATTGCAAAGAGGGACACCTTGGTGGTGGAGAAAGATGGGTTGAGGATAGAGAGAGATGGTTATAGATAGGAGTGAGATGTAGTGACAGTGGAGATGGATGCCTTGTAGAGGGAGAGATATGATGACAATAAAGTGAGATATATTTTAAAAGCGGATTAAGCAGCTATCTCAGTAGTTACAAAAATTGAAGGTGCATCCACAAATAATAGTGAGCATAGGAGATGGAGGTGATATGGTGACCTTACGAACTAATATCATGAAGCTACAACATGATAGGGATGGATACAGGGCTATTTTTATGAGTGAGAGAGACAAATCTAAATTATACGAGGATAGGATGATGATCGAGGTATGGTTATTCTATCATACTCAGGTTCCCAATCTTGATAGAGTTTTAGGAGCACACCATTAATGTTCTCATTAATACCCCAATTTTTGGATATAACATCATCATAGATAGTAGGACTAGCCACTTCTCAAGTTAGTGAGAGGAACTAGAGTAGGAGGGAGGATAAGCAAGGAGAGAGAGGACTGGATGATAAATATGGTAGACAGGAGGGGAGTGGAGAGACTCCAAGATATTAATAATAGTGAGTATGTTTTTGGTATGGAAAATTGACCACAATTGTATAATATTTTTGATGAGGTGATGATGATGTAGTTATTGTGATATGTGTAGATATAGATATATTATGATGGAACCCTAGGTGTAGTTCTGATGTATCACAATTTTTGTATTTACAAATATTGAAGATGACTTGTATGTATACAGACACTTAATGGACTTCATGGGTTGTACTTATTCTTTCATGCTATATACACATGATGATGATTCGATGGTTGACATGGTATGATGTTATGGATGGATGATGTGATGCATATTTTTAGGTTTTTGTTTTATTTGTATGATGAATGTATCTATGTGATGAGATAGACATGACATGTTAGATGATATGGATGTGATATGCTTATGTGATGTATGATTGTTCCTATATTTATTTACATGGTTTAGACCCACATGTGTTTGTTTAATCACTTTTTGGATGCTTGTGTATGAGGTTCACAATAAAAATGGCTTAATTAATCAATGATAATTTAACAATCACAATAAACACATTAACATAATGCATGAATACATAAGACAATATAACAAAAATGAACACAATGTTAATAATAACAATTGGTAGACTTGTAGGGACAATGAATTAACAATGAACCTAATAACAATAAACAATGGACATAAGGAACAAGACGAATGAACATTGTGAATACATAGACATTAAGATAAAATATGATGGATAATTCACTAACTAGATAAACAATGGATAATGACTAATGATTAATGACATGGATCAATACTTAGGATATATTTACATTGAATGGTGGCTAGCCAAGATGTGGTTTGTCCATATATCCTAGGGTTTTTGGATGCTAGAAGAATATCAAGAAAGTCAAACACCCTAGTTGCAACAATCAAACTCATCTAATGGTCAGTCAATATTCCATAAAAATCTAGACCATCCCGAATAAGATCAAGCCTATCATAGATCAAAATGTGTGTAATGAAGTTCATTTTCTATCTTGAATAAGGTTGGACTAACCAATAATGAACTCAAGCCAATATAAGCTAGCTCACTCGCAAGAATTTATAGGTCTATACAAAATAAGTTCGCTAATGTGACATACATGTTGCCACTCGAAAGGCATACTCCACTACCAATTAGGCATCTATAGCCCCAATGGAGGTTAGCCCCATAATCCTTAGATGTAGCTCCATTTCTAGGTAGGTTTCTATAGCCTCGATGGAGTCATCGTTAATGCTTGAGGGGACCAAGGAGAAGTATGCTTGGGAGCTATCCTTATTCTTTTATTTTTTATTTTTATTTTAAAATTGCAATTAGATCCTCAAGTTACCATTATGCGAATGATAGGATGAGCAAGAAAAATTTTTGCTTTATGGCAAGACTACTCATGGTGTCATATTCCCTAAACTCAAGATTTAATTAAAGTGTGATATGTGATTGGTCCAAGAAAGAACTCAAGTCAATCGAGGGAAGCCTAAAATTTCCTTAGAATGTGACGACATTTGACAAAGGTTGATTGGAACAACTAGGAATGGTTGAATGATAGAAAATACTTCTATTTCCAAGTAACCTAAGAACATGATTGAACAAGACATCATGATAGAGGTGACAACTAATGGATGCTTACTAACAATTTGTGAAAGATAAATAAAATTTGTATGCAACATGGTTCACAATAAAACATGACATAAGACAAAACAATACATTTAGACAAAGGACAATAAGACATGAAACAAGCAAAAATGCAATACATACAAATGAGAACAATATACACAGCATGTATATGTCATTGATTAAGTATACCAATATGATTGGGGAATGCATATTTGTGCATCCAAAAGGTGACCAAATTAGCATGTTATGAGTTTTGAATTTATTTATGTAAAATTGGATTAGTCAAAAGGGTAAGCATCGACAATGAAAATTAAACACGTGGGAGATTAGATTCACAAAAAAAAAGCAACACAAGATTATTCACATTAAATTACACGTGCACATCAATTATTTTGTGATTATATTGTGATTCAATTAGTTTTCAAAGTCGATTTCACTTGTAATTTAGACAAGATTTATTACAATGGTAAATACACTGAAGGGGTGCCCTTAATTGTTTTTTATTTCAAATAAAATTAATTAGGCATCAAAATGGGAAAATAAAAGCGAACAAAAGGGTCCATGTGATTACTTAGATATCTAATATTGCTAGAAAAATGATGAATTGACATTTGGAAGTGATTGGGGATTTTTTCTGAATTTATTTCATTTGAAAATTTTTGAGGGTCAAATTTTTAGGGACACCCTTTATTTGACAATTTAAAAATTTTGTTTCAAAAGGGCCTAGATTTTGATGATGTCAATGTGAAAAATGATGAGAGATGAGTCCAAATGATTGGTGGAATCAACATGAATAGATTAGAAGTGACAAAATTTAATTCAAATGCCTTGAAGCATTTTTAGAAAAATTATTTGGGTGGCAATTAAGGTGGTATTAGATTTTTTTTTAGTCCAAGAAAGTACAATAATAAAGAGCCTATTGGATGTCATTATACACAGAAGGCACAAATATGAAGGATATTTATGGGTTTGGGTTCCTCAATACCTTCAAGAGTAGCCAACTTATAGGTGTCAGAACCATACTTATGTTTGATGATGTAAGGATCCAACCAATTGGGAATAAACTTGTGTATGGTTGGTTTGGGTTCTATTGATTTTATTTGAGCACGAGGCCTCCTACTTGAAATTCTTGTTCATGGACTTTTTTGTCATATACAAACTTAACACGATATTGGTAAACACAAATATGCTCAAGATCATTGATCCAACATTCATAAAGAAGGGTAAATTGGTCTAAATAAACTTTATGAGTAGAGTCATCATCAATGAACTCTTCTAACGAGATTCATAAATATGGAATTTCAAGCTTGAGGGGCATAATGGCTTTAATGCCATAAACTAGGGAAAATGGAGTTACCCTAGTAGATGTGCAAATGCTTGTTAGATAGGCCCAAAGTGTTAAAGGTATTTGAGTATGCCAATATCAATGGGCTTTTGCCATGGTATTACATTATATTGTGCCAATGGTTTTGTTTATGGATTTAGCTTGGCCATTGCCTTAAGGATAATAAGTATTAGAGCAGTTATGCTATATGTGATACTTGTAACACAATGCTCAAACGTACTTATTCTTGAAGGATAAACCATTATTGAAAATGATTTTATATGGGATCCAAAATGACAAATGATATGGTGCAAGATGAACTCAATAATTTTGGGCTCAATCATTTTGATGAGAAGAGCAACTTTGACCCTGCTAGTGAAGTATTCAGTAGTCATTATGATGAAGGTATGTCTCCTAGATGAATTTAGGGAGATCTTGCCCATAAGTTCAAGACCCCATTGTGAAAAGGGCCACAATGATTGGATAGGTTGCAAATCTTGTGAGGGAAAGTGGGTTAGATTGGCATGATGTTGGTATTTGAGATATTTCTTGACATATGCACAACAATAATTTTCCATGGTGGGCCAATAATAACCCATGTGCAAGATGCACTTCATGATGGCAATTCCACTAAAATGGCCACCACAAGTGCCATCATGAGTTGTGGATATGACAAAGTTGGCTTTGTGTGGTTTGAGATAATAAAGGATAATACCATCATAGCTTCATCAATAGAGGATGTCCCCCAAGAGGGTGTACCTCATGACTCACTACTTAAAATTTTACTTCCCAAAATGAGGTAAATCATGGGGAAGAACACCAAGTTTAAGATAATCCTTGACTTGTGAAAACCAAGAATTATAAGGCTCTTCTTGGACAAAATGGATGTCCACTTCATCCGAAGAAGTATTCTTGGAAATAGAATATTTGTGGAGAGTGGTAACATGTACATGGGTGACTTTATCATGTGAGTTTTGGGGAATGAGAGAGCCGAGAGAGGCCATCATGTATGCAAAATTATTTGTAGACCTTGGGGAGGCTTCTATATCATACCACTTAAAGTATGAAAATAACTCTTCTACAATTTGTTTATATGTCTTCAAGACTTGTAATTTACATTGATATATGCCATTTACTTGGTTAACAATGAGAAGGGAATCACCAATAATTTTTATTCACTTGATGTATATGGAAATTGCAGTTTTTAGGCCAAGGATGAGGGCTTTGTATTCAAAATTGTTTTTGGTGTAGGGGAAGACAATTTTAAATGATAAGGGGATGGGAGCCCCTTGTGGAATGAAGAAAAAAACTCTAGCACCTATCCCTTTTTTACACTTGGAACCATAAAAATACAATTTAAGGTCAACTTGGTCTTCAGGTTTGACATACTCTTCAAGTTTAGTAATATTGAAGATGGAGTCATAAGGAAGCTCAATGACAAGAGGTTTATCATCTACAAGTGGAGCTTCCACAAGTTGGTTAATGATGACTTGATCTTTGATGGATTTTTGGCTGATGAATTTGAGGTCAAATTCTATTAAAAGCATAATCCATTTGGTGGTTTGGTTGTTATTGTATGTTCAACCCATCATGTATCATAGGGGGTTTTCCTTAGAAATAACATAGGTGGTATGATTAAGCATGTAATGGAAAAGTTTCCTAGTGGCAAAAACTACCGCTAAGCACAACTTCTCCATATAGGTATATCTAGTTTCATAGCTCACCAAAGTGTGGCTAATGTAATAGATGGCTTGCTCTCGATTGGTCTCATTCTTTTGGGCCAACATGGTTCCTAAGGTGAATTCAATGGCAAAAATATACAAATGGAATGGGATACATAACCTAGGTGGGGATAAAATTAGTGGGGACATGAGGTACTTATTTATAGACTCAAAAGCATCCTGATATTCTTGGGTCTATTTAAATGTGACCCCATTTTGCAAAAGGTGATTAAATGGCTTGCATTTGTCTGATAGTTGTGCGATGAAGCAACAAATCACTTGAATTTTTCCTTGCAAGCTTCGTAATTTCTTGATATTATTAGGGGAGGCATTTTAGTTATGGCCTTAACTTTATTTAGGTCCACTTTGATACCCCATTGAGAGACAATAAATCCTAGAAGTTTGCCTAAGGTGACACCAAAGACACACTTCTTAGGGTTTAGTCTAACATTATGCTTGAGAAGCCAATCAAAGACTTTACATAAAACATCGACATGTTGCTCACACTTATTTATATTTAGCTAAGAGATCATCCACGTAATCTTCCATAATGTCATGCATATAATCATGAAAGATATAGGTCATAGTGCATTGATATGTAGTGCATGCATTTTTAAAACTAAAGGTCATGACCTTGTAACAAAATGTCCCCCATGGTGTGGTGAAATATGTTTTATGTTGATCATTAGGATTAAATCTAATTTGGTTGTATCTTGAAAAACCATCCATTAGGGAAAGCATTTTGTGATCTATTGTGGAGTCGACTAAGGTGTCAATGTTAGGAAGGAAAAAATTATCTTTTGTTCATGCTTTGTTTATATCTCTAAAGTCTATGCATATGTGTATCCCCCATTTTGGTTTTTGATGAGCACCATGTTTGAGACCCACTCAAGATAGTTGATGGGTTGAATGAATCCCACATCTAAGAGTTTTTATAACTCTTCTTTAACCATTAACACAATGGTGGGATGCATCTTCTTGAGGTTTTTCTTGATCGGCTTGGCATTGTTATCAAGGGTGAGGTTGTGGACTACTAAGTTGGTATTAAGGCTAGGCATGTTATTATATGACCATGCACAACTTTATTATACTGTATAAAGAGTGTGGTGAAGCACTCTCTCTCCATTGTAGATAGGTTCTTGCCAATTCGAATGATTTAGGGATTGGTGGGATTGGTGCTTAAATCGATGTTGATGGTTTCTTCCACAAGCATATGATATACATCCTCTAACTATCCAGTAGTGGGTATGAGATGTAGATAATTTTCTTCCCTCTTATCAAATAATTTATCATTATCAATTATATCATTTTGGAACATAGAAGAAGGATGAGAAGGAGACGGTGGAAGATAGGTGTTTGATTGGTTGACTATCTGTTATGTTGGAGTAAATCAATAGGAGAAGGATTAGAAATAATTTTCTTAAATTAAATGGAACTTGGGTCAATGTTGAGAGTTTGGTTGGGACCAACCACATAGTGAAGAGGCGTGAAAATATTGATGAAAATCATATTAACGGTGGGAGGATCATGGGGTGGATGGGTAGGTGATCTAGAGGATGGGTTTGATGTTGAGGGCTCTTATGGATGGGGGAGGAGCTGTTGAAGGATGCATGGATGAGAATTGGATTAAGTAAACGGTCATTGAGGTAAGATGAGATGGGGAGGTGGCATGGGTTGACCATTAGGATGTGATTGTGGAAGAATTGTAGGAAGGATAGGGGTTTGTAATGGAATGAGGTAGGGGTAACCATAACCCTATTTAGGATGCTTAGTATGGGAATGATACAAGATGACACATATTCAAAGATATAAAAAGTAATCGAGAGGTTTCTAAATTGTTCATTGATGTCATCATTAAAAGTGCTGAATGGGCTTATGCATATCATCAAAAATTGGAATAAGTCCATAGGGATATCCACCATGGAATATGGAGAGGGAGATTCATCTATCAAGGAGTGATCACTCTCAATATGAGCATAAAAACTATCCTTTTCAATTTTAAGGTTAAAAATTTGGAAAGCTTCCTCAAGGAGGGTGGTTGTGTGGTTCTCACAATATCCCAATCTATATTTATATTTAAGTATTTGATAAGGCAGATCAAGGATGTATCACGAACCATGTTCATAGTAACCTATGTCAAATCCTTACCATTGAAGATATTGAAAATAGCATATGGTGATGGAAGGGTTATACATATAATTAACGTTCCCACAAAATTTCTCTTCGGGCTGTTTAGAACCAAGTTTATTGGAAGGAGTGTAAACTCCCCAATACACAAAATTGGTTTATCAAGTGAAGAGCCAATGTAAATAACAACACCTATACTTAGGGGTACATCCTGAGGATGACCAAAATTTGTATTGGAATTGATATGAGGAGGGGAGAAAGTAACATTATGTACAACCTACTCCCCCAGACTAGGACTAGATAAATGTATAGACACATAGGGTATCCCTTGACTTACTTGTATTTTGGGAGACCCTTAATTTTTTGGATTGGGATGGGAATATGAAATGGTCGAAGAAGAAGAAGGAATGTATTGGGAGGATAGAATGGAAGGATAAGAGGAGGATAGTCATGGTTGAGACTCAATATTTTACATGACGATAGGGGAAGAAGTGTATGAAGAGGGACATATGAGTTAGGAGTCCAACCTAACAACTCTTTGCTCCTAATAGTGACTCTCTTAAGGAGTAGTCAAGGGAACATATGGAGAAGGAGGAGGTTGTGATGTAGGAATAGAAGGTGGATAAGGAGTGGGAGGATGAGGATTGGATGACATAGGGAGAGGATGTGGATGAGGTACAACATGGGAAGGAGTATGAAGAAGGGGTAAAAATAGGAGGAAGCATAAACACTGGCAATATGAGGAAGGGGAAACTAAGGTGAAAGATGAGATGAATATGGGGTAGGAAGGAAAATAGAAGGAAAGGATGGAGGATACACATTAGTGAAAGGGCAAAGGTTGAAGGGAGGTAGATATAGGATGGGTCATGGGTAATTGGTTGTATGGGATGGAGGATGTGTCAAATGGATATGAGGAGGATGGTTAGTCACCATGAGGATGTGCAAAACTAAAGGTTGGGGTGTTTGTTGTATAGGTTGAGTGGTTTGGACACATGTAAGAGCAATACAGATGGAATGGAAAGTGGGACCTTGGAAAATGTTGATTGCAATACTTGTAAGGTTCTATGTTAGAGAAGATGTAATGCACCTATCTCTCATGGACATATTTCAAGCACTAGTGGAGGGTAGAAGCAACACACTACATTTCATTAATCTATGGTGATCCCAATAGTAGGTTATATTGCATATCCACATCAATGACATGACATAGAGTAGGTATGGTCTTCATGCTAACCTAAATTAGAAATATGATTGTACCAAGAGTGGAACACAAGGTGTCATTGAAGGCCCACAAGTTAAGGGTAGGATTGGCAATTTGGTTGGAGGGAAGATTGAGGTGATGTGAGGTAGCTATGAAGATGATATTAAGGGATGAGCCATTATTGATTAGGATGCACTTGAAGATCATACCAATGATGCATGCCATTATGTGCATAAGGGTATCTCACCCCATAGCTTCCTCTTAAGCATTTATATCATGATAATAAAACACAATGGAAGGTGACATGCCTATCCTCACACTACCCACAAATTTGGAAAAGGTATTTGGATCATGGGATTCTAGATCTATAGACCTTGAGATGTCATTCATATCCTCCTGATGAGGTTGATATTGTTGAAGGAGGCCATAGATTGATAATTTATCCATTTTTATTTTTAGTTGGTGGTTAAGGCTACTCCTCAATGTTATGATAGGTCATGAAGGAGGAGGAGCTCCTTGCATGGAAAAATCATTAAATTATGGGGCTACCAAAGAAGGGTCACATTTTTGGGATGTTTGACCTTGATACCTTTGATTCCTGGTAGCGATATTGATCGTACCCACAAAACCATAGTTAGACATGTTCAAGATATACTGACTACCATAGTTTCCCACCATTTCCTTTTATTTTCGAGAGAGTGGAATTTTTTTAAGGGAAACTCTTCCAAAATTGCTCCAAAATATACTTGTGTGCATTTGTGAGTAGTCATCTTGCTTAAAGTGCTAACACTATGGATAGCATGGTGTTCTCATTTTGTATTTTTGTTTTACGAACTAGTTGTAGGTCTAGGATCCAAAATTCACTAAATTTAGAGAATAGCTACCTAACAACATATCAAATATCTCTATTGATTTTTTTTTTACCAAAGTCAACATGATAGAAATTATCTGGACAAGGACAATTTACAACCAAAATTGTCCTAACTATAACAGCTCCTATCAAAACCAAGTTTTCTCTAGGTAGAACACAATAGAACATTCATAAAGGTGAGCAATAAGGTATATTATGTTTTTAGCCCATTTTGAGCTTTGTTTACTATAGTAATTAAATTTATATTGTCTGCACCTTTTGATAAGTTTGGGTCCCACCATGATCATCAAAATGTGAACAAAAAAATGTGTCATTTCAGTAAACTTATTGATATTACAACTTTGATATTTATAAATCCCTTTTTAAAATGCAATATTTGGCACTAATTTATCTCTTTCACTACCTCAAGAGGGGTTGTCTTATGTACCACCATTTATTATGTAGAGTCTCCAAGCCTACAAAACTAATCACTAGTTAGTAGCACTCATTGGGATCCATCCTCTAACTATCCAAGATTGGGGATGAGATGTAGATCATATGGTTCCCTCTTATAAAAGGCTTTATCATTATCAATGATATCAAAAGTATGAGAAGGAGAGAGGGGAAGATAGGTGTTTGATTGATTTATTATCTGTTATTTTGAAGGAAATCAAGAGGAGAAGGATTAGAAATAATTTTCTCAATTTCAATGGAACTTGGGTCAATGTTGAGAGTTTTGTTGGGACCAACCACATAGCAAAGAGGTGTGAAAATATTGATGAAAATCATATTAAAAGTGGGAGGATCATGGGGTGGATGGGTGGGTGATCTAGAGTATGGGTTTGATGTTGAGGTCTCTTATGGATGGGGGAGGATCTGTTGAAGGATGCATGGATGAGGATTGGATTAAGTCAAGGGTAATTGATGCAAGATGAGATGGGGAGGTGTAATGGGTTGACCATTATAATGCAATTGTGGAAGGAGTGTGGGAAGGATAGGGGTTTGGAATGGAATGAGGCAGGGGTAACCATCACCCTCTTTAAGATGCTTAATGATGAGGATGATACAAGATGACACATATTCAAAGATATCATATGTAATAAAGAGGTTTTTAAATTGATTATTGATGTCATCCATAGAAGTGTTGAATGGGATTATGTGGATCATCAAAAATTGGAAGAAGTCCATAGGTATATCCACCATAGAATATGGAGAGGGAGATTCATCTATCAAGGACTACTCACTTTCAATATGAGCATAAAAACTATCCCCCTCAAGGTTAAGGTTAAAACATTGGAAATCTTCATCAAGGATGGTGGTTGTGTGGTTCTCGAGATAGCCCAATCTATATTTATCATTAAGTAGTTCATAAGGTGGATCAAGTATGTATCACGAACCCTTTTCATAGTGACCTATGTCAAATCCTTACCATTGAAGATATTGAAAATAGCGTTTGGTGAAAGAAGGATTAGACATATAAGTAACGTTCCCACAAAATTTCTCTTTTGGATCTTTAGACTCAAGTTTCTTGGAAGGAGTGTAAACTCCCCCATACACAAAATTGATTTGATCAGGTGAATAGCCAATGTGAATAACAACACCTATACTTAGGGGCACATCTTGAGGATGACTAAAATCTCTACTAGACTTGATATGAGGAGGGGAGAAAGTAACATTATGTACAACCTACTCACCTAGACTAGGACCAGACAAATGTATAGACACATGGGGTATCCCTTGACTTCCTTGTCTTTTGGGAGACCCTTAATTTTTTGGATTGGGAGGGGAAGATGAAATAGTCTAATAATAATAAGTAATGGATTGGGAGGATAGAATGGAAGGATAAGAGGAAGATAGTGGTGGTTGAGACTCAATGTTTTACATGATGGGAGTGGAAGAAGTGGATGAATATGGACCTATGAGTTAGGAGTCCAACCTAATGACTCTTTGCTCCTAATAGTGACTCTCTTAAGAAGTAGGCTAGGGAACATATGGAGTAGGAGGAGGTTGTGATGTAGGACTAGAATGTGGATAAGAAGTGGTAGGATGAGGATTGGATGACCTAGGGAGAGGATATGGATGAGGTGCAACACGGGAAATATTAGAAATAAGGGGGTGAAAATGGGAGGAAGAATGAACACTAGAAATATGAGAAAGGGGAAACTAAGGTGAAATATGAGATGAATATGGGGTAGGAATTTTGATAGAAGGAAAGGGTGGAGGATGCACATTAGTGAAAGGGGAGAGATTGGAGGGAGGTAAATATAGGATGGATCATGGGTAATTGGTTGGATGGGATGGAGGATGTGTCGAACGGGTAGGAGGAGGATGGTTAGTCATCATGAGGATGTGCAAAACTAAAGGTTGGGGTGTCGGTTGGATAGGTGGAGTGGTTTTGACACATGTAGGAGCAAGATGGATGGAATGGAAAGTGTGACCTTGGGAAATTTTGATTGTAATACTTGTAAGGTTCTATGTTAGAGAAGATGTAATGCACCTATCCCTCATTGATATATTTCAATCACTAGTGGAGGGTAGAAGCAACACACTACATTTCCTTAATCTATGGTCATCCCAATAGTAGGTTATATTGCATCTCCACCTCAATGACATGATATAGGGGAGGTATGGTCTTCATTCTAACTTGAATTAGAAATTTGATCGTACTAATATTAGAACACAAGGTGTCATTGAAGGCCCGCAAGGTAAGGGTAGGATTTGAAATATGGTTGGAGGGAATATTGAGGTGATGCAATGTATCTATGAAGATGATGTTTATGGATGAGCCATTATTGATTAGGATGCGCTTGAATATCATACCATTGATGCATACCATTATGTGCATAGGGGGATCTTGCCCCATAGCTCCCTCTTGAGCCTTTATCTCATGATCATAAAACACAATGGAGGGTGACATGCATATCCTCACACTACCCATAAAGTTGGAAAAGGTATTTGGATCATGGTTTTCTAGATCTATAGACCTTAAGATATCGTTCATATCCTCCCGATGAGGTTGATATTGTTGAAGTAGGTCATAGATTGATAATTTAGCCATTGTAATTTTTAGTTGGTGGTTAAGGCTACTCCTCAATATTACGATAGGTCATGAAGGAGGAGGAGCTCCTTGCATGGAAAGATCATTCAATTATTGGGCTACCAAAGAAGGGTCACATTTTTGGGATGTTTGACCTTGATATCTTTTATTCCTGGTAGCGATATTGATCATACCCACAAAACCATAGTTTTTGAAATGAATGCTAGACATGTTCAAGATATAATGAATACCATAGTTTCGCACGATTTCCTTTTATTTTAGATAGAGTGGAATTTTTCTTAGGGAAACTCTTCCAAAATTGCTCCAGAATATACTTGGGTGCATTTCTGAGAATTCATATTTCTTAAAGTTCTAACATGATGGATAACATGGTGTTCTTGTTTTGTATTTTTGTTTTACAAACTAGTTGTAGGTCTAGGCTCCAAAAGTCACTAGATTTAGAAAATAGCTACCTAAAAACATATCAAATATCTCTATTGAAAAAAAATCTACCAAATTCAACATGATATAAATTATCTAGACAAGGACAATTTACAACTAAAATGGTCCTGACCATGATGGTTCCTATCAAAACCAAGTTTGCTCTAGGTAGAACACAATAGAACATTCATAAAGATGAGAAATAAGGTATATTATGTTTTTAGCCCATTTTGAGCTTTGTTTACTACAATAATTAAATTTATATTGTTTTCACCTTTTGATAAGTTTGGGCCCCACCATGATCATCAAAATATGGATAAAAAAATGTGTCATTTCATTAAACTTATTGATATTACAACTTTGATATTTATAAATGCCTCTTAGGCTACAAAATGGTTTTCCAATGAGGAATCCCTTTTACAATGCAATCTTTGGCACTCCTTTATCTCCTTGACCACCTCAATATGGGTGGTATTATGTACCACCACTAGTTAGGTAGAGTCTCTAAGCCTACAAAACCAATCACTAGTTAGTAGCACCCATTGATTCCACCCAAGTTGGACCCAAAGTTATCAAAATGGGTTAAATAATATCACTTAAATTACTATAGTAAAAAAGTTCAAAATGGGCTAAAAAAAAAATATACCTTGTTGCTCACCTTTATAAATGTTTTGTTGTGTTTTACCTAGTGCAAACTTGGTTCCAACAAGAACTTTATCGATCAAGATAGTTTTGGCTATAAATCATCCCTGTTTAGACGATTTTTCCAGGTCAAATTTGGTGGAATTTCCTTTGGCAAAGACCTTTGATATGTTGTCAAGTAACTATTCTTTGAATCTGGTGACTGTTGGAGCTCGAACCTACAACTAGTTCATAAAAAAAAACATAAAATAAGAGGCACATAATGTTGTCCATGGTGTTAGCACTCAAGCAAGATGCCCTCTCACAAAAACACACATGTAGGTTTTGGAGAAATTTTAGTAGAGTTTCCTTAAGCATGTTTTCCCTCTCTAAAATGAAAGGTAATGGGGGTCTATTTTTAGATTTTATCAAGAGTGAGGGGGTGGTGAAGTAGAGTTGAGGTGGAGGTGACATGGCATCAAGTGGGTTGAGTGAGGGGAGGGAAAAATATGGGTTTTTACTTTGGATGGGTTTTTCCTTTGAGTGAGGTACATTGCCTACAATTTAATGAGGTTCCTTGTGGCCATTAATTAGTGAGGTTAATTTTTAATTTCATAATTTACAAGAAAAGTATTGAGAGTCTACCTTAGGAGCTCTGGCTCCTCCGCTTGTAGATGCTTCTATCTAGTCTGTCATAGTGGTCTATCATAAATTTGCTAGCATTTCGGGTCAAAATTTCTCTCCTCCACCTCATAAATCACTTTTCTCTCACTGTCAACTATCACAATGACATTAAAGACTGAAATATTTACTTTTAAATTTTCCATATTTTGTGACCGTCCTGGGGTGGAACGATCGCATTTTGGTGTGACAGCTGTACCCTGGGATGACCCCAAAATTTGTAGATCGCAGTCACTGTACCCCAAGATGGCTCCCAAATAGCAATACATACATTTATTTTTTTAGCATCATGAGCTTTAATTTGGACAATTAATCACATATAATGGTCCATATTCATCAAAAATTGCAAAAATGAACAAAAAAATCAAATAAACAAAATCTCAAAAGTGCCTCATACCTAGTAATTTACCCTATATACTTGGCGATTGTAGTGACATGCTATCCATGCAATCTGATAAGATGATTAAATTACCATAAGACCATTTGAACCAAATCATCCATCGAAGAATCGAAATGTCTTCACTTCAATCCCCAAGAAGACCATGTAGCCGAACTGCTCCATGAGAACAAGGTACACATTTCATTCTTCTATGAAGTTTCATAAAATGATTGAATATAGTGATTCACATCAAGATTTAAGTGAATTGCTATCATCTTGATTCCCTAAGAAAGCCATGTGGTTGGACTGCTCCACAAGATAGAGATATACAATTACTAATAATGGTTGAAATTGTAGTTGTAATAGGACTTTTCATTTTACCATATTGCACTACTCAAGTAAGTCATATTGGTCAAGCAACTTGTCGCTCTCATCACTTGCCATTTCCTCATCGACTCGTTGCTTGAGGGGATAGTCATAATCATAACCAAAATCAATAATTAACACTTAATCTTGTAAATTGCATTCATCCAAGAGTCATTTCTAAAAACTATCATAAGCTTCCCTATTTGTTGGGGTAAAAATAAAAAATGATAACTAAACCTTTGTTAGTATGACTAACAAAACATGCAACTTGACAATGCTACCTGATTACCTTGATATTCGTCAAAGTTTTACTCAAATTAAACCTACCAATTTGTTGGAGGTAAATATTTGAAGATGTATTATCTTTCCATGATTGGGGCATCTAAAGTTTACTAGATCAATAAACATCAATCAACCTACAACGTGATGTTAGGTTGTCTATTTTTTCTCAGTGTTGTGCTTTCACACAATGCATCTCAAAAAGAGGTATCTATAGATACTTAAAATACGTCATGTTGAGGAGGCTACATATATAAATACATTTTTAGACCATATGACTCACCTTGGGCCTTTCTAAGACCTAATAGTGGTTTTGACCACTCAAACAGGGTAATATGTCTCTTTGCATCCTGGTAAGTCATACCTAGGAGTAGCCTCGAGTGTTTGCTGGACCCTATGATAGCCCCCAAGCCTAGAATTTCCACCTTGGGATGGCCTCTCCTATAACAAACTTAGGCTCCCTAAATTGAGCCAAATTAGTTACAGGATAACTTGCGCATAATGACTAACCATGATAAACTTCTAGAAGTGATGCTTGGGATACATAGATCCTAATTGAATCTTGATATTGGATTCCCTTTCAAACTAATATGGCAATTTGGAAATCTTGTAAAAGGTGCCCAAAAACTTCACAAATAAGAGAGAATTGATCCCAATATTATGCAACAAAGTGCTGCCAATTTGAGGAATAAAGAGAACAATATATCATAAACAATGGAGTGTTGCTCAAATCTAGCCATGAAGATTTCATGCCTATCAATGGAGTTTTTAGGAGTTTGAAGGTCAAATATCACCATTGTGCATCCTAATTCACCCCAAATTCGAGTCAATTTCCATGATTCAATTATGCTTCAAAGTACACGATCCTTGAACATAAATTTGAAAGATAATTCAGATGTCATCCCACATCGAGCATGAAGAACAAGCTCTCTATTCAACGGATGCTTCACTCCAAAGTGGCCTACAAGTGTAACTGTTGGACCCCCTGATGGCTAACAGAGCAAACCATTGTACCTTATGATGACCTCTCAGTGACATTTGATTTTCTATATTTTCTTAGTTATATTTTCTTTAGTAGAATTCAATTTGGTTTCTAACACAGTTTAGCATATTTTCATTTAGTTTTACATGCATTTCTTTATTATTTTCAACATTTCCTTTCAAATATTAATGAAAAGGGCACCATGTTTTGTATATTTCTTTGTCATTATGGTTACATGCTATTTATTTTCAATTTGATTTCATATTACATGTTTAGGTGTATGGTGTTTGATACTCTACAGATACATGTATGGTTTATCAATATCAATTCTAGTTAGTTGCAACTCAAAATGCTGAAAGGTAATCAGAAGGGCTAGTTGGAATGCTTACAGATCTAGATCAAGAACTTATGGTAGAAGAGGCTTCATGTTCTAACATTGTTCATATACTAACCAAAACAAAAAAAATACCCTTATATCAGATCCTTGGAGATTTTATGGTTTATAGGTTTCTTATTAGCCTCAAAAGCAACAAAGAAAAGAGCTATCAAACAAGCAAATCAATCTACAAGAATGTAAGGTCATTCATGAAGAATCCAAAGTGCAAGTTAGGAGAAATTTTTGGTACCCCTATATAACAAAAAATAAAAGAAAAGAAGCCACACAACAATATTAGATATTAGATGAGCCAATCTAGAAGGAAGAAAAACTACCAGAAGTTGTTGGATACAACATTGTTGAAGAGCTTAAAAGAACACCTTAAAATGTTAGCATGTATGATTTCTTAATGATTATCAAATAGATTGATTTACTTAGAGTAGCACTAAAAACTAGTTCCATAAGTAGGTATGGTTGTGGGGACATAAATTTAGCTCAGGATTAGCAAAATCCTAGGATGGGTAAGAATAAACCTCCCCCATACATGTTCCTAAATGTGAAGGGATTAATTCTGCATAATTGTATGGTGGACTTCAAAGTAGCAATAACAATCATGATAAATGTTTTTTGTGATGTTATGGTTATGGAATACACTCGAACTAGTTCCCATATGATCCAAATAGATGGAACCCCAATTTGTATACTAGGAATAGTCAAAAACATACCCATGATGCTACATAAAATCCTAGAAGTAGCTATAATTAAAGAGGTGATAGTGGTTGATCTAACTCCTCTATTTAGGCTACATTTATAAAGGGAATTCATAGCCAAGATTGAAGGATGCCTATCCATGGATTACAAGCACATGTTAATTCCTTACAAGGTAAGAAAGGTGAGGATGTATGTGGAAAATCCAAGTCTCTATCACATAGAAAATATCCAAGAAGATAGCACTGATCTAATAGAATATGGTCCAAAAATCCTTGAAGGATTGATTAAAAAACTATAGGCAAAAGATGAGTTCTCTCTAAGTAATTTTAATGCAATAATTAAAATAAGGCTAGGAACTTATTGCATGATGGAGTCAAACAATTATCAAATTTTAGCCATCACAAATTAGATGCTCCAAAAAATAGAAACATGGAATCTACTCTTTAATGGGCCAAGATGTAAAAATGAAGCTAGAGTAGAAGTAGTCCTCAAATCCTCTTCTAAAGGGATTAAAAATTTCCCATACAAGATGATTTGGAGTTTTTCAAATAATAATGCAGAGTATGAAGCATTATGCTTAGGTTTGATGAAAATAAATAAAATGGGAATAAAATATATTTTAATCTATGATGACTCTAAATTGATAGTAAACCAAGTTACTAAAAAACACAATAGTAAGCTTCATTACCTCAAATCTTACCAAAATAGAGTCTGGGATATCTTAGAGAGCTTTGATGCTATTAATATAAAATGCATCCCTAGAAATAAAATGTATGAGGAGATGAGCTAGCTTCACAAGGAATAGATTTCAACCCAATTCTAAAATATAGGAAAGCAGAAAATGGAGTCAAGATAGTTTTCAGGCCATCAGTCCCAAACAAGTACAACTTATAGGAAATATTTGATAATAATGAGCAAATAATAACATTCCTTACTCAAGATGCTATATGTGTTGTACTTTAGGAAGAATAAATGCAAATTTATTTTGATGAGGAGGATATCATTCAAATAAATAATAATTATACTATAAAAGGTCTAATCACTTTAGAGAGCCTTGTATATAACAATAATCAACTAAAAAGTTAAAAAATATATGTTGATGAAAAGGAATTTAAGGAGGTCCAAATGGAGCAAGAAAAAATAATTAAGGTTGGAACAAAATGCTCTCAAAAGGAAATAGATGACCTTATTACACTTTGCAAGGATTTTGGATATGTGATAGCATGGAGTTATGAGGATCTAAAGGTTTATGATAAGAATATCATACAACACACAATTGAGCTACTTCCAAACACCAAGCCTTTTTTTTTAGAAACAAAGAGCTATAAATCCTAATATTGAATCTCTAATGAAGTAGGAGTTATTAAAGTTTCTAGATGCTAAGATAATATATCCCATTAAGCATTTGACTTGGGTAGCTAACTTAGTTTTGGCCTAAAAGAAGAATAATGAAATTTGACTATGTGTTGATTTCCAAAACCTGAATAGAGCTTCAATGAAATATCACTATCCCCTACCTTAGATAAGATATTGCAAATAGTGTCTAGATTGGAGAGATTCTCTCCATTAGATGGATTTTTAAGCTTTAATAAAATCTTGGTTAAGGATGAAGACTAGTATAAAATGGGGTTCACCATAAAATGGGGAATATTTGCTTATTAGAGGATGTCATTTGTTTATCCAATGATAGAGCTACCTTTTAGATAACTATGGACCTTACCTTTGGGTAATTGGTAAGCAAGGTGATTCTCATTTACTTGGATGACATGACAATCTTCTTCCATGATAAAATTTATCGTTTGGATCATGTAAAGCTAGTCTTTGAAAGGTTCCAAGAGGTTGAAATTTCCATAAATACAATAAATATATCCTTACAATCTAGGAAGGAAAATTTTTGGGTCATGTTGTCTCAAAAAAAGGACTATCCATTGATTCAAATAGTATAAAAGTGATATTATCACTACCTCTTCCAATTAATAAGAATGATTTTCAATCTATCTTTGGATAAATTAGCTTTGTTCAAAAGTTTATATCAAATTTCACTTTTATTGTAAAGGTTATGACTATGGTGGTAAACAATAAAGTACTTTTCACCTAGACAAAAGAAAGGAAATAATATTTTACATGAATAAAGCAAGTTTTTTTTGAAGCTCCGATATTAGCAAATTTAGACTATTAGAAAGATTATAGGGTGCTGAAAAACCTATAACCATGGTGCTTACACAAAAGGATAAAGATCAAAATGAGTGCCCCATTGCTTTCCTTAATAAAACATTGTACAACTATGAAGAGTGATACAACTTTATTGAAAAATAGGTGTTTGCTCTCATGAACTCCTTAAAACAATTAAGGCATTATATCTCACAAAGAGAGACCAGTATACATGTTGTGCATTCAAATATTCAAAACTTTATTTTACAAAGGGATCTTGGTCAAAAGAGAGCAGGCTAGATCACTAAGATTCAATAATATCATATAGATATTGGACCAACCAATCTAATTAGAGGGAGATATTTATGTGAAAAACTTACTAATTCTATAACATCTAGTAAAAAACTACTTCTAAAAGAGTTCCATGAGGTAAAATGGGAGAACAACTCAAAAGGAAGGAGTAATTGGATCTTAGATCTAATTAAATACTTCAAAATAGGTATGTATCTAGAGAATCTTACTTCTTCACAAATAAGGTGATATAGGCTTTAGGCTCTAAATTTTGTCGTGATTAACAATAGTTTGTACCAAAATAACTTTGATGGAGTTCTTCATTGTATCCATCCAGAGAATGCAAAACAACTGCTAAATGAATTTCATTTAGGCTTCTCTAGAGGGTATTATTCTTGTTAAACAACAAAAAATATACTATAGGAAAAAAATTATTGGCCTACTCTCCTTCAAGATGCTTTTAAATATGAAAAATCCTTTAAAGCTTGCCAAATATTTTTTGGAAGAAGAAGAAATGTAGAACTACCTCTCCAATCGGTAATAGCAGATGAGCCTTTTCAACAATGGGATATTGATTTCATTAGGGCCATCACTCTTAACTCCTCTACTAGACATAAATTTATCCTTATTGCAATATATTATTTCATAAGGTGGTATAAAGAAGTAGCTGCATAGAAATTAGACCAAAATATTATGATGAAATTTTTTGAGAAGTTGATTATCAAGTTTGGGATTCCTAAGACAATCAAAATAGATAATGGACCTACATTTCTAGGTACTAAGCTTCTTAATTTTACTTCCAAATATGGCATCTACTTTAAAACTTCTTCCAATTACTATCCATAGGATAACGGTTTACCTAAGTCAATAAATAAAAAATTGCTATAGATTATAAAGAGAACTATTGAAAAAAAACTAAAGAAAATGGAATTTTATGCTATATCAAGCACTCTAAGAAGATCAAAATACTCTAAAAGGATCATTAAAAACATACCTATACTCAAGTGTATGGCAAAATAGTTATGCATCCATTACATGTAGAGCTTTCAACAATAAGGCTCTTACGTTATTTTCTAGAAATAGAACATCTAGAAGCAAGAATGGTTGAATTGTTGCTCTTATAAGAGCAAAGAAAAGATGCTTATAACAAATTTTGACATCAAAAAATAGTTAAACATTTGTTTAATAAGAATATCTCTCCTAAAGATTTTAAAATTTGGATATTTGGTGATAAAATGGGATGAGGACAGAGCTAAGACTGGAAAAAATCAAAATTTTGACTCACTCTAGTCTGGTCCATATCAAATAACTGGAGCAAGAGAGTTTAACTCTTTTGAATGACTATACCTGGAGGCTAAAAATTACCAATTTTGGTGAATGGGAAATATTTGAAACATCTAGAATAGAAACATGTGCTAAGCCATGTAATATTATAAATAGTAGTTTTTAAATTTAATTTTCCATTTCAATAAAAATAAAAAATTGTAAAAAAATATTGTTTAAAATAGGCAGTAATAGTTAGTGGGAAGTAGACCTAAGTGCTTGCGCAAACCACAACCATGAGAAAATAATTTGAGTTAAAACATAATGCATGCATGCATTAATGCACTTTAGAAATCAACTATTGGAAAATATCTATAAAAACACCAACCCATTGTATACTCTGTATAGTGAGCATTGTAGCACTTAGTAGTTTGTAAGTAGAAGCCAAGAATAAGCACAAGTTCTCTCTAGCCAAGAAATTGTTGCAAGTGTAATCATTGAGTCTAAAAAGCTTATCAATCACATAGGGAATTTTTTAATACATCCATTACTATCAAGGCAAAACATATTAGACATACAATGGAGCAAAAGGCTACGATAAAAACCATAGTAACTCATCCACCTGACACTCTTGCTTCATATAATTCATTCTAAGAAGAATGTATCCCTCCATAGAACTACTGGAAGTAGTTACTGAGTATTATGATGTAGGATCAAGGATGGTAAGGGATGCTCAAGGGTAGGTACCTTTCCCTATCCTATCTAAAAGTTTTAAAAATTCCTTTGTTAGAGCATTTCCCCCTTGCATGCCTAAATAATTTGGCAAGGAATGTCAAGGTACTTATTATACAAAGAAAGTAGAATCCTAGCTAAGTAAACAACTAGATAAAATAGTACATGATTATAAAATAGCCATGGCGTATGCCATCACTAGTCCCCTACCTATTTATTTTAAATAGGCCAAATTTCTTAGCAACCAAATCTAGAATAGTTAGTAGGGTTTGTTCAACGGGGGAGTTTTTCAATATCCATCTTACCTGGATTGGTTTTTTATTTATTTAAGATAAATATCTTCCTTGGCCTTCAAATTAAAAAGGGTGTTGAGGATGGACGAGCTTTGTCTATAGTATATTGGATGTTAATCCTTTGGACGTCCAACTCATTTTATGATTTTAATCATGTTTTTTTTTGTCCCATGTTGTCATGCATAAAGGGATAAATTTTCTAGTTGAGTAAAGGAACTAAAGATCACCTGTGCATTCTTGGTATGAAAACTATATATTGGTACTTTGTACCAAAAGGTACAATAATAAGGGTATATGGCTTTGACGCTAAGCCATTTTTGTCACCCCATTTTGTCATAGATTGCTTTTTGCTCAAGAATTTTAACACTAGATGGACCATGCTCATGCAATTTTTTATGGTGGAGATAACAAACATGTTTTGTATCATTTACCTTTGGGTTATCGGCCAATAAATATCAAGGCCTAAAAATTAGTTAAAGTTTTAAGCATAGGATACTAAAATGAAACTTGAAATAATAGTAAATAGGTGGATCTAAAACCCAAAAGGTATTCTAAAGGCCCATCTTACTAAAAAATAGAAAGCCTCCAGTTTTTTAGCATACCTTGAGGCCAATGATAAAAACACTTAGAAATATAGCAAACGAGGAGATAGTTGAGGAAGAACTAAACTAAAAAAAAAGAATATAATCATCCTTATTGGAGAAGAATTTGTAAGAAATTATGTGAATATGACCATGAGTGTTATCCAAATAATGTGCTTAAGATCAAAAGAAGAAAAAATATGGTGAACAAGAAATGACTTAACAAAAATATCCTAAAATGGTGGATGTATAGTTGTAAAAATAACATGCAAAAAGCTAGATTTTTTACAAACATGGATAAAGAGTTTGAAAATGTCTTTGATGAGGAGAATCTAGATGAAGCAAGAACTCATTTGAAAGAAAAAATAAATTATTCTAAGGACCCTCATATTTTATAATAATGTTATAAAGAAGATTCTAGTTTCCTAAAATAGGAAGAGCAAACTCTAGAGGTTGAAAGTACAGGTGGGCAACAAGTTTTGGATGTGACTATTTTAGATTGGCAACAAGCTCCATAATCACCTTCACCTGAGTAAAAATGTTGGAAAATGTATACTATTGGAATGGATATAATAGAGAATATGGGCTACATTGATGATAGACTAGGACCAATAGTAGTTGGACTAGTAAATCCTCTTTTTATAGCACTCAACAAGGGTAAACTAGGATTGGGTATTGATGTGCTAAATTTTTTTCCTATGAAAGTACTAGTTTCAAAGGGTCCAAAGCCTCATGAATAGCATCCTAAATCAAGTATTAAGACAAAAATACCAGGGTCTCCTTAGAAGTAGAAATATCCATATGCAAAAAGAACCAAGGTGATGACACTCCTAAGGGTTAGATAGCAGTAAAAAACCATAGCACAAGAATTAGGTATGTCATATCAACCTTATTATTCTCATTCTTTATCTTCCACTCATTTTTTAAAAAACCTTATTCTTTTCCACCTTCTTCTCCACCTCACTCACTTCTGCCACTAAAGGCATGTTCTAGATTACCTCCTAAAACCATTGCTCCTTCCCCTCCTCCACTCACTTGCCAAGCTCCATACCTCTCAAATTATCTTATCCTTTGGAGATATACAAACCATCTCTCCTGCATCTACAATACCTTCCACATATTATCATCATCTCTTATACTCTTCTTTCAATCATTTTCCAATATTTTCAATTCAAAATTAATTTTAACAAGTACAAGCTAGTACTCAATTTTGGATTACTAGAAAGAAGTAGAAGATAGAACCAAATACTACCCTAATAAGAGCATTAAATATGCTATATCCTAAGCAAAGGTAGTATACTTTGACAACCATGAATCCCAATGTATCTAATCTAGTTTCTCAATTGATTGAATTTGACTATCAAATTGCTACCCATATTATAGAAAAATACTAGCTTGCAATGGAAGATAAAGCTTAGTTGGCACATACATAAGTTGATTTTCTATACATTGATGGATTCTGGACAATGGATAAATTATGCAAAGAAAAATAAAAGTTAATTAGTTGGTGAAAGCTCTTAAAATAGATAAGACATGGGTAAAGGCATTAAAAAATCAAGTCCAATAATTGCAGCGAAGTCTATAGGCAAAAGAGACTAAAAAAAAGCTTTGTAGAAAATGTACAAGACATCTAGTTTGAGCTTAATACTATGAAGCAACAAGTCCAAGCCTCTCAAATTTCTGTAGATGCATGCTAGAGGATAAAAAAGAAATTTTGTTATTAAATTTTTGAAGCTGCTAAGATCCTATGCCTGGTTGTTGAATTTATTGATTATTATTGGATAATTACTAAATAAATAGGGGATGACTTTGTTTCCATGCAAAATATTTATCCTTGGAAAGGGTAAAGGAGCCCAAGAAATCATTAATCCACTAAATTAGGTATTTGGCCAGTAGATGTCTTCAATTAGAAAAAGGGTATCAATATACATAATGGCAATAGAAGTTATAGAATGTGAGAAAACAATAAAAAAATGTAATATCAAGTCCTTAATTCACTCATCACCACTAGCAACAAAGCCCTAAATAGAACGAATGAAGTTGTCAAAAATGGAGTCTCACCTTTCAAAACAAATGATGGTCATACTTTTATGTTTGATGATCTAAAAATCATTTATTATGGAATAGCTTAAGATCCAACTAAGTTTTCAAATTGGCTAGAGAATTTTGATGAAGAAAAATTATTTGAGTTTTCAAATAAGCTGGTTGTATTGCACACTAAGGTGATAGTATTAGGAAAGCATTATCAAACCATTTGATACAAAAAATCATATGACCTAGTGTTACTTTTTGAAATGGATAAAAGGTTCAAGATCCCAACACAATAGGAATCAAATGCAATCAAGAAAATCCTAGACTTACAAGGTCAAAAATTTATAACTAGCAATAAAAAATAACGTTGAATATATTACATTATTTTTTCCTCTTGTAATATTAGTTTGGTAAATGATTTATATTTGTATGATGCATGTGTCATTATGAGATAAATTTCAAAGTGTTAAAAGAGAATGAAAACTCACATGATATCTGGAAATAGGAGAAATTTATCTTTATTAGAGGAATATGAAAGGTTGCATCTCCTAGATGAAAGAGGAGAGAAATAGTTAGAGAACTAAAAATTCATGCAAAATGATATATTGGAGGTAAAGCTCTTTTCAATGTAATAAATCTATATCATTAATGTAATCTTTGTATATTGTGTGCATCTGAGTTATATTCTATGAGATATTATTTATAAAATATTGTTGTAATTTCATTATTGACTTTCATTGTTAGTAACACTTATTTGATTTATTTTTAGATCCTAGATAGAGCTTTCTGTGAGTTAACCTATTCAAAAATATAACCATGGTATTGGATCCACAAGGGAGAGATTGAAGAGATAAGAAAGAAAGAAGCTAGAGAAGCCCTAATCAATATTGAGAAAAATGAGACCCAATAAAAGAGGTCTCATTGAATATTTATGAAATGATATAGGAGATTTTAGAGAGAAGATTGAGGAGGCCTAGGAAAAATATCCCATTAAAATTTTGAAGAAGAAAGGAGGAGAATAAATAAGCCCTATTGAAAATTTGAATAAGTGGCCATTGTAGGAGATTTGAAGAAATTTTGAGGTAGAATATTGCAAGAAGAAGAAACTCCTGAAAATAGGTAACCAGATTTGGAACGACCGTTGCCATCTAACATTAAGACCAAAAGGATTTGTGAAACTGATTGAAGGTGGAAGGATTCAGTAAAGAGTGTCATATTTTGAGAAATTATTTTTGAAGACTTCAAGACATTGAGAATCTTGAAGAATAACCCAAAAAAAGAGACCAAAGTTGAAGATAAAAATCAGAAATTTAGGAGAAGAAATTTAAGATAGAAGAGACCACAATTTGACCTTTTTTGAAGGAATCCATTAAGATTTTAGAAGGCTATTTTTGAAGGAGGAAATTTAGATTTTTTGGGAAGCATTATGAGAAGAGGAAAAGCTACAAAATTTCAGAGTTTGGATAGCAATTTTGGACAAAAAAATGAGCAAGAAAGAAAAATAGAAAGGAGGCAAGGAAAAAAATTGCAAATTGATATTAAAAGAGGTATTTTGTTAAGGTATTAAAAGTTGATTAATATCAAGTTTTTTTAAGGATTATTTCAAGGTAAAAATTGACAAGTAAGGAGGCTAAAAAAACAACAAGGAGCACTCTAATATTGTGCAGAATTTATATTGTTTTGAAAGAGGTTAAGTTTAAGCTTTTGAAGGTATAATAACATCTTTAAACCTACACATATTTTAGATAGAAAAGTAAAAAAAGTGAGTGCAAAAGTAAGCATTAAGAAGGAGTATAAGCATTAAAAAACAAAGTACTAAAGCAAGCTAACATAAACATAAAACCAAGTCTCAGAAAGAAGCTCCCAATTCAATAAACTAACTCACACATTGAATCCAAACCATGGAGAAGCCAAGTTGCATCTAAGTTAAAACTTGCTAGAAAAGTGAGCCACATAGGATAAAAGAAACATCATGGTGGAAGCTATGTGATAGGACAAGTGTTGTAGGTCTGAGAGTAGCGACCAAAGAAGAAAGGAGAAAGATAAGCATTGAGGAGGGAGTCAAACGTCAAGGAGCCAAAGTGTTAAAGAACCAAGCACCAAATATAACTGTTGCATAGTGAATTTTTGAATTATCATGCAAATTGGTGAAGATCCATGTGCCATGTAAAATGCTTAGGAAGCTAAGTGTCATGTTTGGAAAAAATCTAACATTTTTGAGATTTCAAAATTAGTTTTAATGGAAATCAAAAATCCAAGTGTCGATTTAGAATGTAGGTAAAAGTGTAACATCACTTGTTTGAGTGTATAATAAAACCACCAATAGTGGTATTCAACACCCAAGAGCAAAAGTCCTAGTGGTAGAGTCCAAATAAATACACACTCGATTATGGACTGGATGTGGAGAAATATGAATTCATTAATGTTGTTATCATTGGATAACAAGTGATAAGATATTCATTACCAAAGCATAGCTAAAACTTGACCATAAAAAGTATGGATAGAGATCCATAAACTTGATTAAAGGGATTGGTATCTCCTTTGGACATAGGTCCATAAACGTTGTAATTGGGAAAGGATTCCCAAGAGATTGATTGAGAAAATTTTAGTGAAATATATTCTCTGTGGAGTAGCCCACATTGGGTGAACCATGTAAATCGTGGTGTCTCTATTGTGTGTGGCTATTTATGCATTGCGTTGATTACTGCTATTGATATTGCTATCTTTACATTGCATAATATTGATTGAGAAAGAAAAAGTACAAAGTGGTCTTATAATATTCACCCCCCTATCATTATAAGTGTGCGTTCTTCAATTGGTATCAGAGTGGGTTCCTTCGAAAGAGTTTAAAAACTTGAAGAAAAATCTAATAAGAACACAATGGATTCTAGGAATGGACCTTCAGATAATTCAAGTACCAGTATTTTAATAAAGTGATTATGTATATTGGAGTTTGAGAATGAAGATATATTTGAAGGCACTTGGCAATGAAGTTTGGGAAGCAATTGAAAATGGATATGACCCCTTAGTTGATCCACCTATAGATAAGGAAGGTAAGCTTCTACAACATTACAATTCAAAAGCAATGAATGCACTTTTGAGAGGTTTGCATAGAACAAAATCAATAAAAGTTATGCATTTTCAAGATAAAAAAAGAATGTGGGATAATTTGCAAAATATATATGAAGGAGATAAAGGTGTCAAGAAAGCAAAGATACGAAATCTCAAAGGACAACTTGAATAGTTAAGAATGAATAATGAGGAAAGATTAGCACGTATCTACTTCAATTTGATGAGGTTGTTAATGCTATGCAAGGAATTGGAATGAAGGTTTATGAATCAGATATTTGTGATAAGATCTTAAGGTCTCTTCCAACAAGGTTTAGTGAAAATATTTTAGTTATAGAAGAATCAAAGGATGGTGATTCTTTGACAAGAGATATGTTGCTTGGTATTCTTATAGCTTTTGAGATGAGAACAAAAGAACCTATTCCCCAGAAGGAAGCAACCTTCAAAGAAATAAAAAATACAAAGGGTAAGAAGTCATAATCAAGCAATGAGTCATCCAGTGATTAAGAAGCTAATTATGGTAGAAGGGATAAGGATTCTAGAAGATATAGAAATCTAAAATCTGTTAAGATTTTAAATTATGGAAAGTATGGTCATTATGCAACAGATTGTCAATAAGCTAAGAACAACAATGGTGAAGAGAAACATGATCATAGAAATAGGGAATCAGAAAGATATAGGAACCAAAATAAAAGCAAGGATGGACAAAGCAGACAAGGAAAGAAGTTCTTTCAAATGCAAAAGAGGAGCTACTATGTGGATAAGGCAAGTAAGTACTCAAGTGATAGTGATGCTAGTTTTTTAGATAATGATAGAGATGAAGTACTATTTATGATTGAAGTAAAGGAAGTTCAAAAAGGGTCACCAATGATTCTCAAGTGTTTTATATGTGGTAACTTTGGACATCTTGAAGATATTTGTATAAGGAATTATTATAGTTTTAGTGATGATGAATATGAGGATGCATTGAAGGACTAGAAGAGAATATTCTAATGGCACTAGAAGAAGAAGAAAATGACCCTATAGAAGATAAGCCAAAAGAAAATTATGATATGTACAAAGGCAAATAAATAGAGGAATATTTAGATAAAGATGGATATGATCTCAAGGGAGAACTTATCTATGCCCTTGACACAATGAAGAAGGTAAGAAAGTAAAACTCTAAGCTTGAAATTCAGTTGCAAGAATGTGATTAAGAGATAATGAGGATTATAGAGGATCTAGAAAAATCAAATGCTAAGACAAAGAAGTTCAAGGATAAGTTAGAAGTAAAGATCTTAGAATGTGAAAATTTAGCACAAGAAGTGACACTACTAAGGGAATATTTACAAGACTCCAAAGTCAAGCTAAAAGGGTTCAAAAGTAGCTCAAAGAACTTGGATAAGTTCATAAAGATACAAAAGCCTACATCAAGAAAAATAGGTCTTGGATTTGAACAAGGATAGAAGAAATGGGAAGGAAAGTCAACCTCAAGTTCTGGAGGAGAAGAAAATTTATATGAAGATACTACAGAAGAAGACAGTGTAAGAGAAAGTGAGACATCTGAGGATGAATTGGACAATAGAGAGTTCAACAAGAATAAGAACAATGCACAAAGAAAAAAACAGATGGAACAAAAATCATAATAGGTCAAGAGAGACTAAGAGACCAATGAGGTCAAGATAAGAAAACTTCAATGGAAGATTTTTTTCATGTCATAGGTTTGGGCACATGGCTTCACAGTGCAGGACACATGAAAGACATGAATATGGGAACAAACAACTTTTCTATGGGTATTGCTACTCATGTAATCAGTTTGGTCACAAGGCAATGAATTGTAGGGTTCATGACAAAAGAGGATATGGATTCACTAGGAGAAATCCTAAGACATTTGCACCTCCAAGAAATAATAACATTAAGTGTTATAAGTGCAATAATGATGGTCACACAACAAAGTGGTGTAGAGTAGACATTCCAAAATCAAGTATGAACAAGAACAAGAATAGGAACAATAACATGGATATGTACAAGAATAGGAATAAGAAAAATAATAGGAACATGGATATGAACAGGAAAAGGAACATGGATATGAACATGAATAGGAATACAAATAGGAATGTGGACATGGATGATAACATGAGCATGGAAAGGAACAATCAAAGGAATCAGAAGGATCATATAAGAAGGAAAGATGATAAAGATAAAGAAATATGCTTTCTGGGAGTAGAAATACTCCCACTCTAGAATTAACCACCTCAATAGGAGGTGGGGGAGGTGCTAAGCTAAGAGGCTCATTATTAGCCCCGAGACCCAAAGGTGACCCTTTTCCATTAATGTCAAATGAGGAGATATTTGAGTAAGGGGGAGATATTTGGTATTTGAGTATAGAAGAAATATTTGAAGAGAGGATTGAGCCAGGGGGAGCAATGTTCCAGGGGGAGCTGAACAAAGGAAAGATCAAGTTTTTGGTAAAAATAATTTGGGTTACCATCAATGACAAAGGGGGAGATTGTTGGATATTTTGAGTCAAAGTTGTCATTGATGTCAAGAAATGAAGTTGTCATTAATGAGCTATCGATAATGTCAAAATTTCAAGAGGAACAATGCAAAGGTTAAAGGCAAAAGGGCTTCATAATATTTTTAATATTATGTGGAAGCATAAGTTAAAATGTTTTTCATTAAAACCCAAGGAAGCTTATTGTAAAGCTAAAGGAATGTTTAATATTTATTTTATAAAACATTTAAATTCAAATTGAATTTAAATTTTATAAATAAATATTATTTATACAAAGTTGTACAATGAGAGAAGGCCTTAATAAAACCAAAGGGTTTTAAAGAATTAATTTATAAAATTTAAATTCAAGAGAATTTAAATAATTTATAAATTAATAAGTTTAAAGGAAAATCATAGTGTCGACATCTAAATTTTGAAGGAAATTCGAAGCGTCGACGTATATGTGTGAAGGAGGAAATTGATATAAAACCCATACCTTAGAGGCATTGAAATAATCCTTTTGCTCGATCATTAATGTGTGCAATTGTGTTGAGAACTTGTGCGAAAAAAGAGAAGTGAATTTCTTGTTTTATGTTCCAGTGAATAGAGACAAAAAATAAAAGTGCCAAAAGTTGAAATCCATATAGGCAGCGTGGCCTAGTGGCAAGAGGGTGGCGGAAATGTGTTTTTGTGGTTGTGTTTGTGTTGGAAGTTCCAAAGGAAACAACACACGTTTTGCTAGGCAAAGCAGGGATCTTTATAGAGCACGTGGTGCTCTTTACTCCCCAAGTGAGCTCCTAGCTCGCACAGTGGTTGGAGTCGCGGCTAGAGTACTAGTTGGGACTGCGTCATGAGTTTGAAACCCACCAAGGCAAAGGTAATAAATTTTTATTATTATTTTGTGTTGCCTAAAGTTTGACATGAGGTCTTAGGGAGTTAAAAGGGTTGCTTAAAAGGATTTTTTTATTATTATTTTTGGTAAATTGGAGGAATAAGGGGTTAGCTTTATTTTTGAATAAAGTGTTTGTGTCACATTGATTTGTTGAATTTTTAAAAGGATAAAGGTAACTTCTTGTATTGATTTATTATGAAAATAAGAGTGCATTGAATATTATTTTAATTGGGAGATTATAAGGTGTAAGTGGTGAATTATTTTTGTAAATGCTCATGAATTTTTTCTTAAATATGGAGTGATAAGGTGTATGTGTGTCTTGATATTTATATTGTACTTTTGATGGATTTTATCATATTATAACTTCTTTGATCTTGGAAAAGAAGTGTTTGTGGTTTTGGAAGATTTATGAGATTCCTTCATCATCAAGAAAAAAATATGAGCACATTCTTCCATAGTTAAGTTGATTGGTTGTTTTTCTAGAAAATAAGTTTATATTGAAAATGACTTTAGGGTTTCCTTTTGAGTGTGTTGAGTTAATACTTCAAGGTTTTCTAGAATAAAGAGTTGTGTTTTAAAACTTACAAGACATATTTGAGATAAGTATTTGAGAAGGCTTGAGAGTAGAGTTGATTGATTGATTTGTTCAAACTTTGAGTTAAGGTTTGGGGTAGATCGAAAAGAGTTGATTTGATATTGATTCAAGCTTTGAGTTAAGGATTGAGGATAGAGATTAAGGAATGATTTGTCCTAGACCTAAGGACTGTGTTTAGTACAGATTCGAGGAGAGAGTGGTGCATATTTGAGGACAGATTTGTGCCAAACCAAAAATAGAGATTGAGGACATATTTGTGCTAGATCGATAGATTATGTTTAGTGTAAATTTTAGATAGAGCTGAGTGCAATATTTAGAGGTGACAAAGTATAGAGGACGATAGTATCTAGTGGATAGAGATCCATTAGCCATGGTAGAGTGGACAAGTCTTATGAGTGTGGACAAGAGTCTTCAGTGGATAGAGATCCATTAGCCAATATAGTAGAGGCAACAGTTCTAAAAGATCACCAGCTAGAGCAAGAGGAGAAAGGAGTTCTCCTATGGATAGAGATCCATAAAATTGATTAAGGGGATTGGTATCTCCTTTGGACAGAGTTCCATAAACATTGTAATAGGGAAAGGATTCCCAAGAGATTGATTGAGAAAATTTTCTCCATGGAGTACCCCACATTGGGTGAACCATGTAAATCATGGTGTCTCTATTGTGTGTGGTGATTTGTGCATTACTTTTATTATTTCTATTTATATTGCTATCTTTACATTGTATAATATTGATTGAGAAAGAAAAAGTAAAAAGTGGTCTTATACTATTCACCCTCCTCTCATTATAAGCATGTGTTCTTCAATTGGTATTAGAGTGGGTTCCTTTGGAAGAGTTTAACAGCTTGAAGGAAAAACTAATAAGAACACAATGTATTCTAAGAATGGACCTTCAGATAATTCAGTACCAGTATTTTATGGAAGTGATTATGTATATTGGAGTTTGAGAATGAAGATATACTTGAAGGCACTTGGCAATGAAGTTTAGGAAGTAGTTGAAAATGGATATGACCCCTCAGTTGATCCACCTATAGATAAGGAAGGTAATATTCTATAACATTACAATTCACAATCAATGAATGCAGTTTTGACAGGTTTGCATAGAACAAAATCAATAAAATTTATGCATTGTCAAGATACAAAATGAATGTGGGTTAGATTTATTCAAAAATAAAGCTAACCCCTCATTATTTTTGGTAAATTGGAGGAATAAGGGGTTATATTTATTTTTGAATAAAGTGTTTATGTCACATTTATTTTTTGAAGTTTTAAAATGATAAAGGGAACTTCTTGCATCGAGTTATTTTTAAAATAAGAGTGCATTGAATATTATTTTCATTGGGAGATTATAAGGTGTAAGTGGTGAATTATTTTTGTAAATTTTGATGAATGTTTTCTTAAATATGGAGTGATAAGGTGTATGTGTGTCTTGATATTTATATTGTATTTTTAGGGAGTTTATCATCTTATAACTTCTTTGAGATTGGCAAAGAAGTGTTTTTGGTTTTGGTAGATTTATGAGATTCCTTCATCAACAAGAAAAAGGTATGAGAACATTCTTCCACAGTTAAGTTGATTGGTTGTTTTTCTGGAAAATAAGTTTGAAGTGAAAATGACTTGATTAGGGTTTCCTTTTGAGTGTGTTGATTTAATGCTTCAAGGTTTTTTGGAATAAAGAGTTGTGTTTAAAACCTTTTTTTATAAGCATTGTTGTTGAAGCCATTGGTTGAGCAAAGAACTAGGGTTTGAAAAGAACATGAGTATCATTGTTATGTGAGAGTTGTTTTGTGAGCATTGTTGTTGAAGTGAGTTATTGAGCAAAGAACTTGAACTAGGGTTATCATTGTTATGTGAGATTTGTTGTTGAGCATTGTTGGAAATATTTTGAGTTGGTTTTTATATACTTGGACTAGGGTTTTTAAGGAAGGATTGTTTCATTGAGTGATTAGTTGAGTAGAGTTGGTTGAGCCTAGTAAAGTGGATGTGTAAAGTGATTTTTAAAGTTCCATAAAACAAACTATTCTATATTCTAAATTGATTTGAGAAAGTTATTGAGCATTGAGGTGCATGTGAAGCATATTGAGTCTCTAACAATTCTCTGTATGTTTCTGAAAGAGTGATTGAAATTGTTTGAGCATTGTGATGAGTATAGAGCATATTGAGTATCTAACAATTCTATTTATGTTTCTATGATATTGGACAAGTTCTAGTGTAGAATTGTTGAGAATATTTGAGGCAAGTCTATGAGAATACTTGTGGATAAATTTGAGTAAGATTTTTTGAAAGCTTACAATACTTATTGAGAGCAGATTTGGTTAAGTTCTTTAGAGGACTTATTGAGCAGATTTGGTTAAGTTATTGAGAAAACTTATTGAGCAGATTGGACAAGTTCTAGAGAGGACTTGTAGACTAATTGGTGTAATATTTTGTGAAATCTTAAAAGGAAGATTTTAGACAAGTCTTTGAGAAGGCTTGAGAGCAGAGTTGATTGATTTATTTGTTCAAACCTTGAGTTAAGGTTTGGGGTAGATCTAGCAGATTTGATTTGAGATTGAGTTGAGATTTGATTTAAGGCTTGAGGATAGATATTGAGGACTGATTTGTGCTACACCGAAGGACTATGTTTAGTACATATTCGAGGATAGAGTGTGGTGCATATTTGAGGATAGATTTATGCCAGACCATAGATAGGGATTGAGGATATATTTGTGCTAGACCGATAGATTATGTTTAGTAAATATTTAAGATAGATCTAAGTGCAATATTTGGAGGTGAAAGAGTATATAGGATGATAGTCTCAAGTGGATAGTGATCCATTATCTAGGGTAAAGTGGATAGGTCTTCTAAGCGAGTACAAGAGTCTTCAGTGGATAGATATCCATTAGCCAGTGTAGTAGAGGTAGCAGTTATTATAAAATATCACCAAAAAGAGCAAGAGGAGAAAGGTGTTCTCCTATGGATAGATATCCATGAAATTGATTAAGGGAATTGATATATCCTTTGTACAGAGGTCCACAAACATTGTAATAGGGAAAGGATTCCCAAGATACTGATTGAGAAAATTTTAGTGAAATATTTTCTCCATGGAGTAGCCCACACCGGGTGAACAACGTAAACTGTGGTGTCTCTATTATGTGTGGTGATTTATGAATTGCTTTGATTACTGCTATTTAAATTGCTATCTTTACATTGCATAATATTTATTGGAAAAGAAAAAGTAAAAAGTGGTCTTATACTATTCACCCCACCTCTCAGTATAAGCTTGTGTTCTTCAATTGGTATCAGAGCGGGTTCCTTTGAAAGAGTTTAATAGCTTGAAGGAAAAGATAACAAGAACACAACGGATTCTAAGAATGGACCTTCAGATAATTCAGTACCGGTATTTTATGGAAGTGATTATGTATATTAGATTTCAAGAATGAAGATATACTTGAAGGCACTTGGAAATGAAGTTTGGGAAGTAGTTGAAAATGGATACGAACCCTTAGTTGATCCACATATAGATAAGGAAAGTAAGCTTATAAAGAATTACAATTCAAAAGTAATGAATGTACTTTTGAGAGGTTTACATAGAACATAATCAATAAAAGTTATGCATTGTCAAGATGCAAAAGGAATGTGGGATAAGTTGCAAAATATATATGAAGGAGATAATTGTGTCAAGAAAGCAAAGATACGAAATCTCAAAGGAAAAATTGAAGAGTTAGGAATGAATAATGAGGAAAACATTAGCACTTATCTACTTCGAGTTGATGAGGTTGTTAATGCTATGCAAGGACTTGGAATGAAGGTTGATGAATCAGATATTTACGATAATATCTTAAGGTCTCTTCCAACAAGGTTTAGTAAAAATATTTTAGCTATAGAAGAATCAAAGGATGGTGATTCTTTAACAAGAGATATTTTGCTTGGTATTCTTATAGCTTTTAAGATGAGAACAAAATAACCTATTCCCCAGAAGGAAGCAGCCTTCAAAACATTAAAAAATATAAAGGTTAAGTAGTCATAATCAAGCAATGAGTCATCCAATGATGAAGAAGCTAATTATGGTAGAAGGGATAAGGATTCTATAATATCTAAAGATCTAAAATCTTTTAAATTTTTCAACTGTGGAAAGTATGGTCATTATGCAATAGATTTTCAAGAAGCTAAGAACAACAATGGTGAAGAGAAACATGATCACAAAAATAGGGAATCAAAAAAATACAACTACCAAAATAAAAGCAAGGATGGACAAAGCATACAAGGAAAGAAGTTCTTTCAAAGGCAAAAGAGGAGCTACTATGTGGATAAGGCAAGTGAGTACTCAAGTGATAGTGATGCTAGTTTTTCAGATAATGATTGAGATGAAGTACTATTTATGATTGAAGAAAATGAAGTTCAAAAAAGGGCACCAATTATTCTAAAGTGTTTTAGATGTGGTAACTTTGGACATATTGAAGATAGTTGTACAAGGAATGGTTATAGTTTTAGTGATGATGAATATGAGGATGCACTTGAAGGACTAAAAGAGAATATTATAATGGCACTAAAAGAATAAGAAAATGACCCTATATAAGATAAGCCAAAATAAAATGATGATATGGACAAATAAAAACAAATAGAGGAATATTCAGATAAATATGGATATGATCTCAAGGGAGAACTTATCTATGCCCTTGACATAGTGAAGAAGGTAAGAAAGAAAAACTCTAAACTTGAAATTTAGTTTCAAGAATGTGATGAAGAGAGAAGGATGCTTATAGAGGATCTAGAAAAATCAAAGGCTAATAAAAAGAATTTCAAGGATAAGTTAGAAGCAAATATCTTAGAATGTGAAAAGTTAGCACAAGAAGTGGCACTAATAAGGGAAGATTTAGAAGACTCCAAATTCAAGATAAAAGGGTTCAAAAGCAGCTCAAAGAACTTGGATAAGTTCATCAAGATACAAAAGCCTACATCAAGCAAAATAGGTCTTGGATGTGAACAAGGATAGAATAAATGGGAAGGAAAGTGAACGTCAAGTTCTGGTGGATAAGAAACATTAGATGAATATACTATAGAAGAAGATAGTGTAAGAGAAAGTGAGACATTTGGGGATGATTTGGACAATAGAGAGTTCAACAAAAATAAGAACAATGCACAAAGAAGAAACAAATGGAACAATCAGAATAGGTCAAGAGAGACTAAGATACCAATGAGGCCAAGATAAGAAAAATTCAATGGAAGATATTTTTTATGTCACAGGTTTGGGCACATGCCTTCATAGTGTAGGACACATGAAAGATATGAATATGGGAATATACAGCTTTTCCATGGGTATTTCTACTCATGTAATCAGTTTGGTCACAAGGCAAAGAATTGTAGGGTTCATGACTAAAGAGGATATGGCTTCACTAGGAGAAATCCTAAGATATTTGCACCTCCAAGGAATAATAACATTAGGCATTATAAGTGTTAGTCTCATAATGACACTGAGAGGGGGGTGAATCAGTGTAGCTCTTTAAACCTTAAATATTCAACTCTTAAAGCCGAAACAATGAAAAATTGAAACCAAATAAAGCAAGTATAACAAGAGAACATCACACAACACAAGATGTATCGAGGTTCACCGATTTGGCTACATCCTCAAAATGACTTTTTGGACTCCCATCCAAATCCAGCCTTTGCAAAGCACCAACTTTACAATCAATTTACCAGCACCCACTGGAAGGAGCACCAACCCTTGATTTATCTGCACCAATAGAAAGGAGCACCAACCCCTAATTTATCTACACCAATAGAAAGAAGCACCAACCACATATGGCCTCTTTGAATGGCATATTTAAAACCTCTAAAAAAAAAATTGTTTCTCCTACCATGACTATTCATTTTCTCCTTCCATGATTGTTTGTTTTCTCCTTCCATGACTGTTCGTTTTCTCCTTCCCTTGTGCATGCATGTGTTTTTGGTTTCCAAAAAGGCTTTTCATTTCTATTTTGTGGCCTTTCGTTTCCTTTTCTCCACATGGGCATGCGTCCGCTTCTTTCCATGTGTAATGACCATCTTAGATGATTTTAAATTATTAAAGATTCCTTATGTAACATTTTGTCTTATTCATTGAATTTTGTCCTTATGTGACAAATTACCTTATTCAATCTTTGATTTATTCCTTATAGGTCCACGTCACTATGCAGTATTCAGTTTCACTATCCTGGTGTTCATCACTAATATCAGACGCACTGTCAACTATTTTGTTCCTTTGGCGAAAATGCAACATGTCACGATATCATGACACTTTTGTTTCTCTACCTTCCTGCCCTTTTTGAGTCACGAAAATGCTACATGTCGTGATATCACGACACTTTTTCCTTCTTGCTCTTTCTCTTTGCTTTGGACCGCAAAAATGCAACATGTTGCGATATCACGAAACTTTTTTCTCCTTGCTCTTTCTCTTTTCTTTGGACCGCGAAAATGCAACATGTCGCGATATCACAACACTTTTTTCTCCTTTCTCTTTCTCTTTGCTTTGGACCGCAAAAATGCAACATGTCGCGATATCGCGACACTTTTTTCTCCTTGTTCTTTCTCTTTGCTTTGGACCACGAAAATGCAACAGTCGCGATATCGCGACACTTTTTTTTTTATCTTTAGCATATGGGCCACTTCGTTCTTCTTGGAAAATATATAAAAAGGTGGGTCCCCAATTTTGGGGTACGTTGTGGAGCAGCCACAACATGACGAATTTTTCAATTTTGCAAAAAAAACTATAACAACTTCACCCAAACATCAAAAACATCCTCATAAGCATTTAACATCATTGTACATACTCTGAATAACCTCTGAACTCCTATCCACTGCATCAATTGATCTATCTGACTATGTTGACAACAATGACAATACTATTGCTGCACCTTCCTCAACAATCTCCCCCTTTGAAATTGTTGGCAACACACGTGCAATTTCCTGTAACTCTTCTCCCCCTTTGACAACAATACCAAAGGGCTGTTGCAAACTCCCCCTGAGTCCATGCACAACATTCTTAGGCAAAAATTATTACACTTAGCAAAAATCACAAAGATGAGCAAAAAGATAAACAAATACACAAATGCTCCCCCTAAGAATGTGGTCTCGATAGCTAGTCAATTCTTGGGAAGCGTGACCACTCCTAATTTATTGTGAAGGTACTCAAAGACTTCCTTGGGCAACGATTTTGTGAAGATATCCTCTACTTGCTCTATTGTTGGAACAAAATCCAACTTAACCTCACCTTTCGCAACTTTTTCCTTCAAAAAGTGATATCAAATAGCAATATGTTTTGTGCGAGAATGCATAACCGGATTCTTTGAGATGTTAATGGCACTGGTGTTATCACACTTAACTAAAATTGGCTCATTGAAGTTAATACCAAGATATTTTAGGGTTTGTTTCATCCATAATACCTACATACAACATGTTGTCGTTGCAATATATTCTGCCTCTACTGTGGATAAGGAGACTAACTCTTGTTTCTTACTATGCCACACGACCAACCTATCTCCAAGATAGAATGCACCTCCACTGGTACTCTTTCTATCATTTACACATCCTACCCAATCTGCATCTGAATACGTAATAAGGGTGAAGTCCTTATCTTTCGAATACCATAACCCATACTCCATAGTACCCTTAAGGTACCAAAGAATCCTCTTCACTACTGTCACATGAGTCTTCTTGGGACTAGTCTAAAATCGTGCTACCATGCATACTGCCTGCAAAATATCTGGTCTAGTAGCTGTCAAGTACAGTAAGCTCCCAATCATAGATTTTTACATGGTTTGATCAACATGTGGAGATTTGTCATCCTTGATCAACTTGCAACTTGTTCTCATGGGAGTGCTAACTGGCTTACAATCCTCCATTGTGAACTTTTTTAGCATCTCTTTCACATATTTAATTTGAGAAATAAATATGCCCTTCTCATTTTGATTAACTTGCAACTCAAGGAAATACAAAATTTCACCAATCATTAACATTTCAAATTCTTTCTACATCTTATTTTCTAAATCTTTACATGACTCATCTTTGCTGCTGCCAAATATGATATCATCTATGTATACAACAAGAACAATAAGATGGCCATTTTCTATTTTGACATACAAATTACTATCCACCATACCTTTCTTGAACCCTTTTTGAGTAAGATAGTTGTCTAGCCTTGCATACCATGCTCAGGGTGCCTATTTTAAGCCATATAATGTTTTCTTCAACTTGCAAACCAATTTGGGATCATCACCAAGTTGGAAACCATCTAGTTGCTCAATATAAACCTCTTCAAGTTTTCCATTCAAAAAAGCTGATTTCACATCCATTTGATAAAATTTGAAATTCTTGTAAACTGCTAAAGCCAAAAACATTCTAATTGCCTCTAGTCTAGCCACAGGTGCAAAGGTTTCCTCAAAGTCAATACCTTCAACTTGTGCATAGCCTTTACATACCAATCTTGCTTTATTCTTGACTACCTGTCCGTCTTCATTCAATTTTTTTTGAAAGACCCGTTTAGTACCGATTATATTTTTATTTGCAGGTCTTGGTACTAACTCTCAAGTTTTGTTTTTCTTGATTTGATCTAATTCTTCATTTATTACCTTCATCCAAATTTCATATTTGCTTGCGTCAGCAACATTTTTGGGCTCAATGCTGGATAATATAGAGTAGTTACTTACTACTCTTCTTCTTGTCTAAACACCAACTGTGGGATCTCTAATTATTTGCTCTCTAGGATGATCTTTCTGCCAACTGCCTGTTTTGAATTTCTTATTTTCTTCCACTTTTGAATCACTATTTGAATCATCTGAGTCAATTTTTTGTTTCTTTTTCGTTTCCTTTTCCTCATCTCCTTCAATAACCTCTTCATAAATTGGGTAGTTCTCTTCATAGCTAATTACTCATTCCCTACCTTCATCAACTTTAACATCGACACTATCCATAATTTTCCTTAGACTCTTGTTGTAGCATTTGTAAGCTTTGATTTTTGATGAATAGCCAAGAAAAATACCTTCATCTGCTCTATCTTCAAACTTACCAAGGTTTTCTTCAGTTCTTTTGATGTAACACTTGCTGCCAAAAACTTTAAAGTATCTTATTGTTGCCTTTTTACCAAACCACAACTCATAAGGATTTTTTCTTTCATGCGTCCTCAACATGCACCTATTTTGGATGTATATCGCAGTATGGACTACCTCTTTCCAAAATATATCTGCTACTTTGCTCTCCATCAACATAGTCCATGTCATTTCTTGCATTGATCTATTCTTTATTTCTACCACACCATTCTGCTGAGGTGTCCTGGCTGCTAAAAACTATCTCCTAATACCATATTTTTCACAGTGCTCTATAAAATCCTCTGAAATGAACTCTCCTCCTCTATCTAATCTTAAACATTTAATCCTTTTTCCTGTTTGATTCTCAATTTTGTTTTTGAAAACCTTGAACATCTCAAAACCTTCTGATTTATGCTTCAAAAATAGTACCCATGTCATCCTGGAATAGTCATCTATACACAACATAAAATATTTGTCACCATTTATGCTTTGCATTCTCATGGGTCCACATAAATCAGTATGTATTAGTTCCAAAGGTTTGCTTGTGTAGTACTCTTTTATTTTAAATGAGACTGTAGTTTGCTTCCCCTTTTGGCATGAAGCACAAATGCTATTTGATGATTTTCCAATGTTGGGAATATCTCTCACTACCTTTTTTGAGCTGATTTTTACTAGATTGTCAAAACTGATATGACCGAGCCTCTTGTGCCACAACCAATTTTCTTCTTCCTATCCAATCAAGCAAGCTTCTTCTGAAGTCTCTAAGAGAGTGTACAGGTTGCCAGATGTCCTCGATCTAGTTGCTATCAACTTTCCACTGTTTTCTTTTTTGACTTCACAACCTTGCTTCTTAAAAATCACTTCATGACCTCTATCACAAATCTGACTTACACTCAACAAGTTATGCTTTAGACCAACCACAAACAAGACTTATTTTGACTCAATTTTTTTGTCACTGATCTTAACTGAACCTTTGCCAACTATCTTAGCTCCATCATTATTTCCAAATTTTACTAAACCACCTTCATATTGCTGTAGCTTCTCAAATTTTTGTTTGTCGCCTGTCATATGACTAGAGCATCCACTATCAAGTATCCATGGTGCATATTTATTCTATGCTTTAAATGTTTTTTGTACGATCAAGGATTCCTTTACTTCCTTAGATCGCTTTTTTTATTTCCACTCTGGTTTGATTACAGTTTTGGGATCTTGTTTTGACTTTTCTTTTTCAGTAGCTTGTGCATATTTTTTGGGAAATTTTATATTTTGTCTCATTCCATTTGGTTGAAATTTTCTTCCCTAAAATTGATTTTATGCAAATGTACTTTGACAATTTCTTGCAATGTGCCCAAAATTATGATAGTTATAACATTCTACTGCATAATCCATCAAAGGTGAAAAAACATTTCTAATGGTAAAATTCCTTGGTCCTACATTATACTTGCAATCTGAAATCTTATGTCCATAACCATTGCATTTAAAACAGTAACCAAAAAAGAGATGATTGAACCTAGGTGATGGTCTTTGCCATGTTGTCGTAGGAGCCATAAATCTTCTTCTTTGATGTGTGACATTGGTGAATCCATCATTGTCAATTCTCCTTTCGTGCCTTGCATTATTGCTTTCTTTTGCATGAGTCAATTTTTCTTGATCAACCTGTTTCTTATCTTCATTCTTTATGGATTCTTCATTTATGGCCTTTGATCCATTTGATGATTCTCCTTCATCAAAGCCCAAACCAAATTTGATGCATGTAGTCTTTTGGTTTTTTATGATCTTATCCAGATTCATAGAACTTTCTTCACGTTTGTGATAACAACTAATTTTACGATTCATCTCTTCTATCCGCATCCTTAAACCAACAGTCTCTTCTTCTAGCTTGCTGCAAGAATCTATTTTCATGGTTATTTGCACTATGAGATCTTTAGATATTTTCTTGGATTCTTCTATCTGTACTTTCAAATTGGTTATAATTTCATTTGCATCCTCAAGCTTTCTTGAAATTTTCTTATTCTTTTTCCTTTCTATCTTCAATTCATCCATAGCTGCAATTAGTTCCTCTTCCAAATTTACTTTTGCATCAATTTATTCTTCATCACATTCCTATTATTTTTCTATTTTTCTTCTTTGAGTGCCATGAAAAGAGGTTCACCTGTTTCCTTTTCAGAATCCTCACCGCAGCTGTCTACTGATGAACTGACATTCTTGGAGATGAAACTTTTCTTCTTGAAGTTGTTTTTTTTTAAATTTGTTTTTTTCTTCCAGTCACTTCTTTCTTGGTGCGATCCTTCATCACTTTTGTTCTTCTCATTAAGTGGACATTTAGCTGCAAAATGCCCAATGCCTCCATAATTGAAACATTTAAACGATAACTTTTCTCTGTATTTTTTTTCCCCTTTTTTAGTTTTTGAACAAATTTTGCTTCCATTTCATTTGATGTCTCTTCTTCCTCAGATTCTTGTTTTGTTTTCATATTTTTATGGGCTTTAAAATTAACTTCTCTGTCTATGGGTTTAGATTTTTCTATTCTCATCTCATATGCAATCAAAGAACCATGCATCTCATCCATACTAAAAAAATTTAGATCTTTAGCTTCTTCTATAGCTAAAACTTTAGAATCAAATATTTGGGGAAGAGATCTTAATACCTTTTTCATGATGACAAAATCTTTGATTTCCTCGTCGAGTCCTCTAATCGCATTAATGACTTCATTAACTCTTAGCATATATGCCTCTATGTTCTCATCGTCATTCATATTTAATACTTTGAACTGAGCTCAATGTGTTTGTAACTTGGCCTCCTTGATCTTAACATCTCCTTCATGAATGCTCCTCAGTTTGTTCCATACTTCTTTTTTCGTTTTACAACTCATAATATTTACCAGTTCACTGTCCACTAATCTGCACATGATAGCATTATTTGCTTTTGAGTCATTCTCAAACAATTTTTTACCGATAGCATCGGTTGGAGAAGTAGTGGGTATTGTGTATCCACTATCTACTGAATCCCAAATATCATATCTCAAAGCACAAAGATATGTCTGCATCCTGAGTCTCTAAAATTCATAATTAGTTCCATCAAACAATGGTGCTTTTTTTGATGAGAAGCCTTCACCACCTACCATTGTGTCACTTCCAAGATAACCCTAGCCGGTTAAGCTTGTTCAGGAACCTTGCTCTGATACCAATTGTTAGTCTCACAATGACACTAAGAGGGGGAGTGAATCAGTGTAGCTCTTTAAACCTTAAATCTTCAACTCTTAAAGCCGAAACAATGAAAACTTGAAACCAAATAAAGCAAGTATAACAAGAGAACATCACACAACACAAGATGTATCGAGGTTCATCAATTTGGCTACATTCTCAAAATGACTATTTGGACTCCCATCAAAATCCAGCCTTTGCAAAGAACCAACTTTATAATCAATTTACTAGCACCCACTGGAAGGAGCACCAACCCCTTATTTATCTGCACCAATAGAAAGGAGCACCAACCCCTAATTTATCTGCACCAACAGAAAGAAGCACCAACCACATATAGCCTCTTTGAATGGCATATTTAAAACCTCTGAAAAAAATTGTTTCTCCTACCATGACTGTTCATTTTATCCTTCCATGACTATTTGTTTTCTCCTTCCCTTGTGCATGCATGTGTTTTTGGTTTCCAAAAAGGCTTTTCATTTCTATTTTGTGGCCCTTCGTTTCCTTTTCTCCACATGGGCATGCATCTGCTTATTTCCATGTGTAACGACCATCTTAAATGATTTTAAATCATTAAATATTCCTTATGTAACGTTTTGTCTTATTCATTGAATTTTTTCCTTATGTGACAAATTACCTTATTCAATCTTCAATTTATTCCTTATAGGTCCACGTCACTATGTAGTCTTCAGTTTCACTATCCTAGTGTTCATCACTAATATTAGATGCACTGTCAACTACTCTGTTCCTTTGGAAAAAATGCAACATGTCGTGATATCGTGACACTTTTGTTTCTTTGCCTTCCTACCCTTTTTGAGTCACAAAAATGCTACATGTCACGATATCATGACACTTTTTCCTTCTTTGTGTTGGACCGCAAAAATGTAACATGTCGTGATATCGCGACACTTTTGTCTCCTTGCTCTTTCTCTTTGCTTTGGACCGTGAAAATGCAACATGTCGCGATATCACGACACTTTTTTCTCCTTGCTCTTTCTCTTTGCTTTGGACCGTGAAAATGCAACATGTCGCGATATCGCGACACTTTTTTCTCCTTGCTCTTTCTATTTTCTTTGGACCGTGAAAATGCAACATGTCACGATATCACAACACTTTTTATCCTTGCTCTTTCTCTTTGCTTTGGACTGCGAAAATGCAACATGTCGTGATATCGTGACACTTTTTCTTTGATATTTAGCATATGGGCCACTTCGGTCTTCTTGGAAAATATGCAAAAAGGTGGGTCCCTAATTTTGGGGTACATAGTGGAGTAGCCACAACATGACGATTTTTTCAACTTTGCACAAACAACCTGTAACAACTTCACCCAAACATCAAAAACATCCTCATAAGCATTTAACATCACTGTACATACTCTGAATAACCTCTAAACTCCTATCCACTGCATCAACCGATCTATCTGATTGTGTTGACAACAATGACAATATTGTCACTGCACTTTGCTCAACAATAAGTGCAATAATGATGGTCACACAACAAGGTGGTGTAGAGAAGACATTCCAAAATCAAGTATGAACAAGAACAGGAATAGGAACAGGAACAAAAACATGGATATGAACAAGAACAGGAATAGGAACAAGAATAGAACATAGATATGAATAGGAATAGATACATGGATATGAAGAGGAATATGAACAAGAACATAAATGTGGACATGGACAAGAACATTGACATGGAAAGGAACAGTCAAAGGAATCAGAAGGATCATATAAGAAGGAAAGAAGATAAAGGTAAAGAATAGTGTGTTCTAGGAGTAGAAATACTCCCACTCAAAAATTAACCCCCTCAAGAGGAGGTGGTGGAAGGGCTAAGCTAAGAGGCTCATTCTTAGCCATGAGCCCCAAAGGTGACCCTTTTCCATTGATGTCAAAGGGGTAGAGATTTGAGTAAGGGGGAGAGATTTGGTATTTGAGTAAAGAAGAAATATTTGAAGAGAGCATTGAGCCAGGGGGAGCAATGTTCTAGGGGGAGCTGAACAAAGGAAAGATCAAGTTTTTGGTAAAAATAATTTGGGTTGCCATCAATGACAAAGGGGGAGATTGTTGGACATTTTGAGTCAAAGTTGTCATTGATGTCAAGGAACGAAGTTGTCATTAATGAGCTACCGATGATGTCAAAAGGTCAAGAGGAACAATGCAGAGGTTAAAGGCAAAAGGGCTTCATAATATTTTTAATATTATGTGGAAGCATAAGTTAGAAGGTTTTTCATAAAAACCCAAGGAAGCTTATTGCAAAGCTAAAGGAAGGTTTAATATTTATTTTATAAAATATTTAAATTCAAATTGAATTTAAATTTTATAAATAAATATTATTTATACAAAGTTGTACAATGAGAGAAGGCCTTAATAAAACCAAAGGGTTTTAAAGAATTAATTTATAAAATTTAAATTCAAAAGAATTTAAATAATTTATAAATTAATAAGTTTAAAGGAAAATCATAGTGTCGACGTCTAAAGTTTGAAGGAAATTCGAAGCACCGACGTATATGTGTGAAGGAGGAAATTGATATAAAAACCCATACCTTAGAGGCATTAAAATTATCCTTTTGCTCGAACGTTAATGCGTGCAATTGTGTTGAGAACTCGTGCGAAAAAAGAGAAGCAAATTTCTTGTGTTATGTGCCAGTGAATAGAGACAAAAATGAAAAGCATCGAAAGTTGAAAGCCATCTGGGCAGCATGGCCTAGTGGCAAGAGGGCAGCGGTTAGAGTGTTTGGGCGCTAGGTGACCTGCATTCGAAATGCGACATGTTTTGGTGGTTGTGTTTGTGTTGGAAGCGCCAAAGGAAATGGTGCACATTTTGCTAGGCAAAGCGGGGAGCTTTATAGAGCACGTGGTGCTCTTTACTCCCCAAGCGAGCGCCTAGCTCACGCGATGGTTGGAGCCATGGCTAGGGCGCTGGTTGAGGCTGCGTCGTGAGTTCGAAACCCACCAAGGCAAAGGTAATAAATTTTGATTATTATTTTGTGTTGCCTAAAGTTTGACATGAGGTCTTAGGGAGTTAAAAGGGTTGCTTAAAAGGATTTTTATTTGATTATTATTTTTGGTAAATTGGAGGAATAAGGGGTTAGCTTTATTTTTGAATAAAGTGTTTGTGTCACATTGATTTGTTGAAGTTTTAAAAGGATAAAGGGAACTTCTTGCATTGAGTTATTTTGAAAAGAAGAGTGCATTGAATATTATTTTAATTGGGAGATTATAAGGTGTAAGTGGTGAATTATTTTTGTAAATGTTGATGAATGTTTTCTTAAATATGGAGTGATAAGGTGTATGTGTGTCTTGATATTTATATTGTATTTTTGAGGGAGTTTATCATCTTATAACTTCTTTGAGCTTGGCAAAGAAGTGTTTGTGGTTTTGGCAGATTTATGAGATTCCTTCATCATCAAGAAAAAGGTATGAGCACATTCTTCCATAGTTAAGTTGATTGGTTGGTTTTCTAGAAAATAAGTTTGGAGTGAAAAGGACTTGATTAGGGTTTCCTTTTGAGTGTGTTGAGTTAATGCTTCAAGGTTTTCTGGAATAAAGAGTTGTGTTTAAAACCTTGTTTTATAAGCATTGTTGTTGAAGTCATTGGTTGAGCAAAGAACTAGGGTTTGAAAAGAACATGAGTATCATTGTTATGTGAGAGTTGTTTTGTAAGCATTGTTGTTGAAGTGAGTTGTTGAGTCAAGAACTTGAACTAGGGTTTGAAAGATCATTGTTATGTGAGATTTGTTGTTGAGCATTGTTGGAAATATTTTGAGTTGGTGTTTATATACTTGGACTAGGGTTTGTAAGGAAGGATTGTTTCATTGAGTGATTGGTTGAGTAGAGTTGGTTGAGCCTAGTCAAGTGGATGTGTGAAGTGATTGTTCAAGTTCCATAAAACAAACTATTCTATATTCTGAATTGATTTGATAAAGTGATTGAGTTGAAGCATATTGAGTCTCTAACAATTCTTTGTATGTTTTTGAAAGAGTGATTGAAATTGTTTGAGCATTGTGATGAGTATAGAGCATATTGAGTCTCTAACAATTCTCTTTATGTTTCTATGAGATTGGACAAGTTCTAGTGTGGACTTGTTGAGCAGATTTGAGGTAAGTCTTTGAGAAGACTTGTGGACAGATTTGAGTAAGCTTTTGTGGAAGCTTACAATACATATTGAGAGCATATTTGGTTAAGTTCTTGAGAGGACTTATTGAGTAGATTTGGTTAAGTTCTTGAGAGGACTTATTGAGAGATTGGACAAGTTCTAGAGAGGACTTGTAGACTGATTGGTGTGAGATTTTGTGAAAGCTTACAAGGTATATTTGAGATAAGTCTTTGAGAAGGCTTGAGAGCAGAGTTGATTGATTGATTTGTTCAAACCTTGAGTTAAGGTTTGGGGTAGATCTAGTAGAGTTGATTTGAGATTGAGTCAAGCTTTGAGTTAAGGCTTGAGGACAGATATTGAGGACTGATTTGTGCTAGACTGAAGGATTATGTTTAGTATAGATTCGAGGATAGATTTTGGTGTAGATTTGAGGATAGATTTGTGCTAGACTAGAGATAGATATTGAGGATAGATTTGTGCTAGATCGATGGATTATGTTTAGTACAGATTTGAGATAGAGTTGAGTGTAAGATTTGGAGGTGATAGAGTATAGAGGATGACAGTCTCTAGTGGATAGAGATCCATTAGCTAGGGTAGTGAGGACATGTCTTCTGAGTGAGGACAAGAGTCTTCAGTGGATAGAGATCCATTAGCTAGTGTAGTAGAGGCAGTAGTTCTTCTAGAAGATCACCAACTAGAGCAAGAGGAGAAAGGAGTTCTCCTATGGATAGAGATCCACGAACTTGATTAAGGGGATTGGTATCTCCTTTGGATAGAGGTCCATAAACATTGTAATAGGGAAAGGATTCCCAAGAGATTGATTGAGAAAATTTTAGTGAAATATTTTCTTCGTGGAGTAGCCCACATTGGGTGAACCACGTAAATTGTGGTGTCTCTATTGTGTGTGATGATTTATGCATTGCTTTGAATACTGCTATTGATATTGCTATATTTACATTGCATAATATTGATTGGGAAAGAAAAGTAAAAAGTGGTCTTATATTGTTCACCCCCTCTCAGTATAAGCTTGTGTTCTTCAATTGGTATCAGAGTGGGTTCCTTCGAAAGAGTTTAACAACTTGAAGGAAAAGCTAACAAGAACACAATGGATTCTAAGAATGGACCTTCAGATAATTCAGTACCAGTATTTTATGGAAGTGATTATGTATATTGGAGTTTGAGAATGAAGATCTACTTGAAGGCACTTGGCAATGAAGTTTGGGAAGCAGTTGAAAATGGATATGACCCCTAAGTTGATCCACCTATAGATAAGGAAGGTAAGCTTCTACAACATTACAATTCAAAAGCAATGAATGCACTTTTGAGAGGTTTGCATAGAACATAATCAATAAAAGTTATGCATTGTGAAGATGCAAAAGGAATGTGGGATAAGTTGCAAAATATATATGAAGGAGATAAAGGTGTCAAGAAAGCAAAGATATGAAATCTCAAAGGACAATTTGAAGAGTTAAGAATGAAGGATGAGGAAAACATTAGTACTTATCTACTTCGAGTTGATGAGGTTGTTAATGCTATGCAAGGACTTGGAATGAAGGTTGATGAATCAGATATTTGTGATAAGATCTTAAGATCTCTTCCAACAAGGTTTAGTGAAAATATTTTAGCTATAGAAGAATCAAAGGATGGTGATTCTTTGACAAGAGATATGTTGCTTGGTATTCTTATAGATTTTGAGTTGAGAACAAAAGAACCTATTCCCCAGAAGGAAGCAACCTTCAAAGCAATCAAGAAGACAAAGGGTAAGAAGTCAGAATCAAGCAATGAGTCATCTAGTGATGAAGAAGCTAATTATGGTAGAAGGGATAAGGATTCTAGAAGATCTAGAGATATAAAATCTGTTAAATGTTTCAATTGTGGAAAGTATGGTCATTATGCAACAAATTTTCAAGAAGCTAAGAATAACAATGGTGAAGAGAAATAGGATCATAGAAATAGGGAATCAAAAATATACATGCATCAAAATAAAAGCAAGGATGGACAAAGCAGACAAGGAAAGAAGTTCTTTCAAAGGCAAAAGAGGAGCTACTATGCGGATAAGGCAAGTAAGTACTCAAGTGATAGTGATGCTAGTTTTTCAGATAATGATAGAGATGAAGTCCTATTTATGATTGAAGAAAAAGAACAAGTTAAGAAAAGGGCACCAATGATTCTCAAGTGTTTTAGATGTGGTAACTTTGGACATCTTGAAGATAGTTGTACAAGGAATGGTTATAGTTTCAGTGATGATGAATATGAGGATGCACTTGAAGGACTAGATGAAAATCTTCTAATGGCATTAGAAGAAGAAGTAAATGATCCTATAGAAGATAAGCCAATAGAAAATGAAGATATGGACAAAGGTAAACAAATAGAGGAATATTCAAAAAAAGTATGGATATGATCTCAAGGGAGAACTTATCTATGCTCTTGAAATAGTGAAGAAGGTAAGAAAGCAAAAACTCTAAACTTGAAATTCAGTTTCAAGAATGTGATGAAGAGAGAAGGATGCTTATAGAGGATCTAGAAAAATCAAAGGCTAAGACAAAGAAGTTCAAGGATAAGTTAGAAGCAAAGATCTTAGAATGTGAAAAGTTAGCACAAGAAGTGGCACTACTAAGGGAAGATTTAGAAGACTCCAAAGTCAAGCTAAAAGGGTTCAAAAAGAGCTCAAAGAACTTGGATAAGTTCATCAAGATACAAAAGCCTACATCAAGCAAAACAGGTCTTGGATTTGAACAAGGATAAAAGAAATGGGAAGGAAATTCAACCTCAAGTTCTGGAGGAGAAGAAACTTCAGATGAAGAAACTACAGAAGAAGACAGTGTAAGAGAAAGTGAGACATCTGAGGATGAGTTGGACAATAGAGAGTTCAACAAGAACAGGAACAATGCACAAAGAAGATACAGATGGAACAACAATCAGAATAGGTCAAGAGAGACTAAGAGACCAATGAGGTCAAGACAAGGAAACTTCAATGGAAGATGTTTTTCATGTCACAGGTTTGGGCACATGGCTTCACAGTGCAGGACACATGAAAGACAGGAATATGGGAACAAATAACTTTTCCATGGGTATTGCTACTCATGTAATCAGTTTGGTCACAAGGCAATGAATTGCAGGGTTCATGACAAAAGAGGATATGGCTTCACTAGGAGAAATCCTAAGATATTTGCACCTCCAAGGAATAATAACATTAAGTGTTATAAGTGCAATAATGATGGTCACACAACAAAGTGGTGTAGAGCAGACATTCCAGAATCAAGTATGAATAGAAACAGAATAGGAACATGGATATGAACAGAAAGAAGAAGGAACAGAAGAGATATGAACATGAATAGGATATGAACAAGAGAAAGGAATGTGGACATGGATAGGAACATGGACATGGAAAGGAATAGTCAGAGGAATCAGAAGGATCAGATAAGAAGGAAAGAGGATAAAGGTAAAGAATAGTGCTTTCTAGGAGTAGAAATACTCCCACCCCAGAATTAACCACCTCAAGAGGAGGTGGGGGAGGGGCTAAGCTAAGAGGCTCATTCTTAGCCCCGAGCCCCAAAGGTGACCCTTTGCCATTGATGTCAAAGGGGGAGAGATTTGAGTAAGGGGAGAGATTTGGTATTTGAGTAAAGAAGAAATATTTGAAGAGAGCATTGAGCTGGGGGAGCAATGTCCCAAGGGGAGCTAAACAAAGGAAAGTTCAAGTTTTTGGTAAAAATAATTTGGGTTGCCATCAATGACAAAGGGGGAGATTGTTGGACATTTTGAGTCAAAGTTGTCATTGATGTCAAGGAATGAAGTTGTCATTAATGAGCTACCGATAATGTCAAAATGTCAAGAGGAACAATGCAGAGGTTAAAGGCAAAAGGGCTTCATAATATTTTTAATATTATGTGGAAGCATAAGTTAAAAGGTTTTTCATAAAAACCCAAGGAAGCTTATTGCAAAGCTAAAGGAAGGTTTAATATTTATTTTATAAAACATTTAAATTCAAATTGAATTTAAATTTTATAAATAAATATTATTTATACAAAGTTGTACAATGAGAGAAGGCCTTAATAAAACCAAAGGGTTTTAAAGAATTAATTTATAAAATTTAAATTCAAAAGAATTTAAATAATTTATAAATTAATAAGTTTAAAGGAAAATCATAGTGCCGACGTCTAAAGTTTGAAGGAAATTTGAAGCATCGACGTATATGTGTGAAGGAGGAAATTGATATAAAAACCCATGCCTTAGAGGCATTAAAATTATCCTTTTGCTCGAACGTTAATGCATGCAATTGTGTTGAGAACTCGTGCGAAAAAGAGAAGCAAATTTTTGTGTTATGTGCTAGTGAATAGAGATAAAAATGAAAAGCACCGAAATTTGAAAGCCATCTAGGCAGCGTGGCCTAGTGGCAAGAGGGCAGTGGTTAGAGTGTTTGGGCGCTAGGTGACCTGCGTTCGAAATGTGATGGTAGTGTGTTTTGGTGGTTGTGTTTGTGTTGGAAGCACCAAAGGAAATGGTGCACATTTTTCTAGGCAAAGCGGGGAGCTTTATAGAGCACGTGGTGCTCTTTACTCCCCAAGCGAGCGCCTAGCTCGTGCGATGGTTGGAGCCACGGCTAGGGCATTGGTTGAGGCTGCATCGTGAGTTCGAAACCCACCAAGGCAAAGGTAATAAATTTTGATTATTATTTTGTGTTGCCTAAAGTTTGACATGAGGTCTTAGGGAGTTAAAAGGGTTGCTTAAAAGGATTTTTATTTGATTATTATTTTTGGTAAATTGGAGGAATAAGGGGTTAGCTTTATTTTTGAATAAAGTGTTTGTGTCACATTGATTTGTTGAAGTTTTAAAAGGATAAAGGGAACTTCTTGCATTGAGTTATTTTGAAAATAAGAGTGCATTGAATATTATTTTAATTGGGAGATTATAAGGTGTAAGTGGTGAATTATTTTTGTAAATGTTGATGAATGTTTTCTTAAATATGGAGTGATAAGGTGTATGTGTGTCTTGATATTTATATTGTATTTTTGAGGGAGTTTATCATCTTATAACTTCTTTGAGCTTGGAAAAGAAGTGTTTGTGGTTTTGGCAGATTTATGAGATTCCTTCATCATCAAGAAAAAGGTATGAGCACATTCTTCCATAGTTAAGTTGATTGGTTGGTTTTCTGGAAAATAAGTTTGGAGTGAAAAGGACTTGATTAGGGTTTCCTTTTGAGTGTGTTGAGTTAATGCTTCAAGGTTTTCTGGAATAAAGAGTTGTGTTTAAAACCTTGTTTTATAAGCATTGTTGTTGAAGTCATTGGTTGAGCAAAGAACTAGGGTTTGAAAAGAACATGAGTATCATTGTTATGTGAGAGTTGTTTTGTGAGCATTGTTGTTGAAGTGAGTTGTTGAGAAAGAACTTGAACTAGGGTTATCATTGTTATGTGAGATTGTTGTTGAGCATTGTTGGAAATATTTTGAGTTGGTGTTTATATACTTGGACTAGGGTTTGTAAGGAAGGATTGTTTCATTGAGTGATTGGTTGAGTAGAGTTGGTTGAGCCTAGTCAAGTGGATGTGTGAAGTGATTGTTCAAGTTCCATAAAACAAACTATTCTATATTCTGAATTGAATTGAGAAAGTGATTGAGATAAAGCATATTGAGTCTCTAACAATTCTTTGTATGTTTCTGAAAGAGTGATTGAAATTGATTGAGCATTGTGATGAGTATAGAGCATATTGAGTCTCTAACAATTCTCTTTATGTTTCTATGAGATTGGACAAGTTCTAGTGTGGACTTGTTGAGCAGATTTGAGGTAAGTCTTTGAGAAGACTTGTGGATAGATTTGAGTAAGCTTTTGTGGAAGCTTACAATACATATTGAGAGTATATTTGGTTAAGTTCTTGAGAGGACTTATTGAGCATATTTGGTTAAGTTCTTGAGAGGACTTATTGAGCATATTGGACAAGTTCTAGAGAGGACTTGTAGACTGATTGGTGTGAGCTTTTGTGAAAGCTTACAAGGCATATTTGAGACAAGTCTTTGAGAAGGCTTGAGAGCAGAGTTGATTGATTGATTTGTTCAAACCTTGAGTTAAGGTTTGGGGCAGATCCAACAGAGTTGATTTGAGATTGAGTCAAGCTTTGAGTTAAGGCTTGAGGATAGATATTGAGGACTGATTTGTGCTAGACCGAAGGACTATGTTTAGTATAGATTTGAGGATAGATTTTGGTGTATATTTGAGGATAGATTTGTGCTAGACCAGAGATAGATATTGAGGATAGATTTGTGCTAGACCGACGGACTATGTTTAGTATAGATTTGAGATAGAGCTGAGTGTAAGCTTTGGAGGTGATAGAGTATAGAGGATGATAGTCTCTAGTGGATAGAGATCCATTATCTAGGGTAGTGAGGACAGGTCTTCTGAGTGAGGACAAGAGTCTTTAGTGGATAGAGATCCATTAGCTAGTGTAGTAGAGGCAACAGTTCTTCTAGAAGATCACCAACCAGAGCAAGAGGAGAAAGGAGTTCTCCTATGGATAGAGATCCATGAACTTGATTAAGGGGATTGGTATCTCCTTTGGACAGAGGTCCATAAACATTGTAATAGGGAAAGGATTCCCAAGAGATTGATTGAGAAAATTTTAGTGAAATATTTTCTCCGTGGAGTAGCCCACATTGGGTGAACCACGTAAATTGTGGTGTCTCTATTGTGTGTGGTGATTTGTGCATTGCTTTGAATACTGCTATTGATATTGCTATCTTTACATTGCATAATATTGATTGGGAAAGAAAAAGTAAAAAGTGGTCTTATACTGTTCACCCCCTCTCAGTATAAGCTTGTGTTCTTCAATTGGTATCAGAGTGGGTTCCTTCGAAAGAGTTTAACAGCTTGAAGGAAAATCTAACAAGAACACAATGGATTCTAATAATGGACCTTCAGATAATTTAGTACCAGTATTTTATGGAAGTGATTATGTATATTGGAGTTTGAGAATGAAGATCTACTTGAAGGCACTTGGCAATGAAGTTTGGGAAGCAGTTGAAAATGGATACGACCTCTCGGTTGATCCACCTATAGATAAGGAAGGTAAGCTTCTACAACATTACAATTCAAAAGCAATGAATGCACTTTTGAGAGGTTTGCATAGAACATAATCAATAAAAGTTATGCATTGTCAAGATGCAAAAGGAATGTGGGATAAGTTGCAAAATATATATGAAGGAGATAAAGGTGTCAAGAAAGAAAAGATACAAAATCTCAAAGGACAAATTGAAGAGTTAAGAATGAAGGATGAGGAAAACATTAGCACTTATCTACTTTGAGTTGATGAGGTTGTTAATGCTATGCAAGGACTTGGAATGAAGGTTGATGAATCAGATATTTGTGATAAGATCTTAAGGTCTCTTCCAACAAGGTTTAGTGAAAATATTTTAGCTATAGAAGAATCAAAGGATGGTGATTCTTTGACAAGAGATATGTTGCTTGGTATTCTTACAACTTTTGAGATCAGAACAAAAGAACCTATTCCCTAGAAGGAAGCAGCCTTCAAAGCAATAAAAAAGACAAAGGGTAAGAAGTTAGAATCAAGAAATGAGTCATCCAGTGATGAAGAAGCTAATTATGGTAGAAGGGATAAGGATTCTAGAATATCTAGAGATCTAAAATCTGTTAAATGTTTCAATTGTGGAAAGTATGGTCATTATGCAACAGATTGTCAAGAAGCTAAGAACAACAATGGTGAAGAGAAACATGATCACAGAAACATGGAATCATAAATATACAAGCACAAAAAGAAAAGCAAGGATGGACAAAGTAGACAAGGAAAGAAGTTCTTTCAAAGGCAAAAGAGGAGCTACTATGTGGATAAGGCAAGTAAGTACTCAAGTGATAGTGATGCTAGTTTTTCATATAATGATAGAGATGAAGTCCTATTTATGATTGAAGAAAAGGAAGTTCAAAAAATGGCACCAATGATTCTCAAGTGTTTTAGATGTGGTAACTTTGGACATCTTGAAGATATTTGTACAAGGAATGGTTATAGTTTTAGTGATGATGAATATGAGGATGCACTTGAAGGACTAGAAGAGAATATTCTAATGGCACTAGAAGAAGAAGAAAATGACCCTATAGAAGACAAGCCAAAATAAAATGATGATATGGACAAAGGCAAACAAATAGAGGAATATTTAGAAAAATATGGATATGATCTCAAGGGAGAACTTATCTATGCCCTTGACACGGTGAAGAAGGTAAGAAAGAAAAACTCTAAGCTTTAAATTTAGTTTCAAGAATGTGATGAGGAGATAAGGATGCTTATAGAGGATCTAGAAAAATCAAAGGCTAAGACAAATAAGTTCAAGGATAAGTTAGAAGCAAAGATATTAGAATGTTAAAAGTTAGCACAAGAAGTGGCACTACTAAGGCAATATTTAGAAGACTCCAATGTCAAGATAAAAGGGTTCAAGAACAACTCAAAAGAACTTGGATAAGTTCATCAAGATACAAAAGCCTACATCAAGCAAAATAGGTCTTGGATTTGAAAAAGGATAGAAGAAATGGGAAGGAAAGTCAACCTCAAGTTATGGAGGAGAAGAAACTTCAGATGAAGATACTACAAAAGAAGATAGTGTAATAGAAAGTGAGACATCTGAGGATGAATTTGAAAATAGAGAGTTCAACAAGAAAAAGAACAATGCACAAAGAATAAATATATGGAACAACAATTAGAATAGGTCAACGGAGACTAAGATACCAATGAGGTCAAGAACAATGCACAAAGAAGAAAAAAATGGAACAACAATCATAATAGGTTAAGAGAGACTAAGAGACATATGAGGTAAAAAAGTAAAAAGTGGTCTTATACTATTCACCCCCCTCTTAGTATAATATTGTGTTCTTCATTTTGTGCTTTTGAAGACTATAATCTAATTTTCTTCTTGCAATTTTAATCTAAATTCAAGTGCTCTAACAAATCTAACAAGTAATCCAATTAATGAATCTAATTGCACCAAAAGTTTCTTATCTTTTTTGTAGATCTTTTATCACTTTTTTAGAGGTATAGATCTTGGTGTCTAGGATCACCAAGTTGTTGCTTCGAGTAGGATCCTACAACTCTTTTGGGACTGCCCTGAACAAATCCTTCATCGAATCACAATTTTGAACTTTCTTTCATGTGCCTAGGATTTGGTGGCTTATTCTAGGATTTGGCACTCCTTGCAAAATTATTCTTCACATATTTGGCACTCCTTTCTAAATTATTTTCTTGGGCTTATTTTCAGATGGTGAAAATTGTCCCAAGTCCATCACTATCAGGGGCTTCTCATTAGTAGTGAATTTCTCCAATGAGTTCTCCTAAGAACTCTTTTGATGATCTTCAAAAAGTCTCTCCTAGTCTTTTTCTGGATGCCCTATGAGACCTTTCCAAGGTCTTTGATATTACAAATTTTGTGCTTGAAATATTTGCATGTAGTGGTACACAATGGCAGATCTAGTTTGCAAATACATACGTAAACAAAAACAATTATAGCTTTCTCTATTTCTCTCTTGATTCACCGTGTGCTCTGATACCACTGATGACTTTAAAACCATTCAATCCTGAGGTAAAGAGAAAGAGATAAAAATAAACATTTATTATTGATAATGAAAAATTGATACATTTGAGTAAGGGTATGAGACCCTTTATGTAGGAAGATAGGTTCCTTGGCTAACACTCTACCTAACTGTACAAAGGAAAACTTGCACATATACAACTTGCATATTGATACTTGTGCATTTACTATGTTGCATGAAGTATCTAGGTAAATTCCCCCTAAATGAATTTGACATAACCAAATTATGTAATGTATTCTAATAGATCAAGCCACCAAACCCAAGGTTCAAGATATAAAATTCAAGACCACAGTTTGGTGATGCAAGAAGCTATTTTGGATAAAAAACAAGAAGATATGAATTCATCCATTACAAGGCAACAACTTGGTGAATCAAAACATCAATATCTACATCTACTATAGAAGCCATTAAAGGTAAGAAACTAGGGTGTAATTAGTTGAACTTTAGATTAAGGTTCATTATCAAATTCCATTAAGCACTGTATTTAAATTAAAGTTGCAAGGAGAAGGGCTCATATTATAGTCTTAAAGAAAGTGTAAAAGGAGAGTTGATTTTAAGATATATTTCCACATTAAATAGGAGTTGGATATTTTTTCAAAGAAATAAAATTATCACCTACCTATTATCTATCTAGAAAGTAAGAAGAATACATCCTACAAAATTGATTGTAGTGAAAATTGTGCTTATTCATTAAAGGTTCTTTATATATTACTCTTAAAAGTTTTAGATATTATCAAGTGCATTAGAATTCATTTTGAGAGTTTATTTACAAGAGCAATAAGGTGATATTATTGTTACAATTAAAAGTGTATTATTAATCCATTAAGAACTATACTAGTTGATATTTAACTAGTTACTCTCATTTAGTTTGTGTTGTCAAAGGCACAAAACTCGCACAAACTATGGAACATTTCATGGCCAAAAGAAGCCACCAATACAAGTAAAAATGTGTAGAAAAAATCCACCATTAAATTCCTTTAAGGAAGCCTCAAATCGAGACTTGGCGACTCTCAAGATTCAAGGAAAACATAAGGATTTCATTTAAGTGCAAAGTGCAGAAATACTTACTTTAAAATTGGCATTAGCTTGATTAGCTCTCATTAAATTATCCAAGGAAGAAATGAGTTGCCTCATAAAAATAAAATAAAAAAGGATTTCAAAAAGTTCCTTCATATTGGTGAAAATATAACTATTACAAGACACCTCTTTTGTTCTTTTAAAAGGATAAAAGTATTTCTCTTTATAGGGAGAAGCACGACCATCATATTCAATAGGTTATAGGGTAGAGTTAGAGCAAGAGGAAAGAGCCACTGAAGAGCTCATACTTCACAAAAATTAATGTGTTTAAAAGCACCATCTCTCCACATCCTTTCTAACTCTAGAAGCAACCGTGTCACCTATAATATTGGAGCCATTGCAAGAGGCTATTATCATCCAAACTTAAGTTGAGAAAGGATGACATACAAAAGGAGATCATCTACACTGGATAGTACTATTGAGATAAGAACATGAGGCTATTATAAAATCTACAAAACAACACCATAAATTTATTGTTACAAAGGATACATAGATAACATACTACAAGCATCGGGGTATAATGGAAAAGTGTTACACCCAAGGTCTTTACTTGGAGAGAACAACCACCAAAAATAAGCACAAGAAGCTACCATAGGACCACCATCAGGAGTGCCATAGAACCATGGAATATTACAACTGGAGCCACCAATTATCCTCATAAAGACAACATGTAAAAGGAGAAAATAAAATGCTTCCACTCCAAGAAACATATACAGCTCATGAACAATACAAAGATATAGGCAAAGATAGGATTACAATGCTCATCCTTGGAGCATTAGAATAAAGGCTTACATGCACAAGCCTTGAGTTCCACTTGGCACAAGAGTTCTAAGTGCCCCAATGTTCATGAATAATCCAACGAAAGGAGTTAAAAAACTTTGGGAGGTTACCACCAAACTTATCTTTGCATAAAGATACGTTGGAATATCAACATCTATTTAGTAACACTCAAGAGACACTTGTCTATAATCAGCAAGGAAACAATCCTATTTAAGGTTCCCAATTTGGAGGAGTTAGAACGAGTTAAAAATGGAAGTCAATCATTGAATGGTGTGAAGCACGATCATAGGGAGAAGGCTAATTCAAGCTTGTGCACCATTCAAATGTGTAAGCCTACATTAAAGCGGTTATTATAGACTAGCCATAATAGTGTTATATTTTGGAGGATATTAAACCAAATCCAAGCATTAATCAAGGAGAAAATAAGAACCATTCATGAAGGAGAGAAGCACTACTCAAGGGAGAAATCGATGCTGGTTAAAGAGGGCATTGACTGCCCATAAGTACCACATACAAGAAGGTTTCAATCGACCACCTCACAACATCAAAGGGAGATAATCCAAAGATATTATTAAGGTAAATTTTTATATTACTTATTGCTTGCTATAAACCAAGGTACATTGGATTTATAAGGGTACATTATATTTACTATTGCAATTATATGTTTAAGCATTAGTAATATATTAAGCAAGATAATTTCAAGAGTATTTATATTTGCAAATAATAAAGTAGGAGGAATAAGGATTTTAACTTGGAGATTAAATATCTATTATTGCAAATATTATTGTTTTTTAATATTCCAAATTAGAGAGTTATAAGGAATACTACACCAAAAAATGGAATTTAGAAACATTAAATTTCAAATATCAAAGGCTATAAAAGGAAGTTAATTAAGGAATATCAAAAGTTGGAAATTAATTGGCATACTTGTCTCAAAAAAAAATTAAAGGGACAAAAGAAATCCAACCATTAGGACCTCATCTAATTATAAAGTTATTAAGTTCAATAGGAGTAATAAGGTGTAATAGAAGTTGATTTTTGCTATTTACAAAACATTACAAAATCAACCCAAAATTGAACTACTATTCTCAAAAATCACTTTATTGATCATATAGCATATCAAAAAATACTAGGGATTCATAAGGCATTCTACAAAACTTGATAATAGCATTCATCAAATTTTATCAAGTACTTAATCCATTTAGGATTCATAAGGTTTCTATAAAATATAATTTCTACAAAGATTTTATCAAATCAAATTCACATACTAGGGAGTCATAAGGTAGACTACTTCAAAGATTCAATTTAGAGCATTTAAAATATTCCTATCAAATCCATATTATAAGGAATAACTAGAAACACTATCTCAAATAAAAAACTATCAAAAAGAAATATGGATGAAATAATAAGAAATACTTTTATTAATGAAGAATTATTTTATGAAATGGAATTGTATTCTCAAATTTTGATAGATACCCTTGCAGGATATGAGAATCTATCAACTAGTGATAAGGAGAGATTCTCCTTGTTTCTTAAAGAATCAAAGGAAGGCATCTTTGAAACATTAATTTGTTATCTTCATGAAAACCTCTTCAAGGCATGGTGGAACTCATAAAAATTAGTTATATTCATATCCGAGGAATGTTTGATGATTTACCTATCATTAATTTTGTTTGTACTCACTCAACACATTAAGCAAACTAGCAATACAAATCAATATTATTACTATTATAGAAAAACTTCTCATGACGTAGAAATTCCACTAGTATCAATGCAGAATTGTAGGAGAAGGAGGAAAAGGAAAAAAGACATGCTAAAAGAGATCATAGCAAAGAAGACATGAATAAAAAAGAAACCATAAACACTAAACCAGATAGGCATCATCAAAAGAATGAAGAATCCTCAGCTACAGTTCTCTTTGCATCACATGAAGACACTAACTATTTATTTGATTATATTATAGTAAGCAATGAAGAAGAGTACAAATTCTAGTTTTGAATCCACTAAAGAAGAAGAAGGTCCAATTCAAGGAGGTGTACAATGAAATTTGAATTAAAGAAGAAAAAAAAGGACCACATAAATATGAAGAACATCTAAAGATAAATATCTATATTGAATATTGAAATCTTCAATACCCAAATAATGTAATACAAGGGAATGTTAGAGTTAGAGCATATTACATCATTTGGGTCATGTAAATGTACCACCTTTGGTACATAGTTAGAGTAGGATATTACTTTAGGGGGAAGTTAGCTACTTACTTCAAGCAATGTAATAAATTCACAAGTGTCAATGTTCAAGTTGTAATGTACAAGGTGTCCCCTTGTACAACTAGGTAGAGTGTTGGCCAAGGAATGTCTCTTCCTATATAAATGGCCTCATAGTGATAGGTCATAAAGCAACTACATATCAAGAATATCAAGTGTATTATAGCATATAGTGGTAGAACTCTTGTATGGAGTACAATGTAGTTCTTTAACTTATATTAATGGAGTGACCATCACCTCCATACCGCATTGTTTTTTTGCCACTTTCTATTTATAGTATATTTTAGTCATATTGTAGAATTAATTTCCTTTATATTTTTTGCAACTCATTAGGACCTGTTATAGATCTCTCCCACTATAGATATCCTCAAAATATAACATAGAGTTATACTATTTTTTCCATTTATTGTGCCATTAGTTTATAGTTATCTTAGATTAGTTATCTTGCATCTTGTGGTTGTATTCCTTGTACTACAGTCCCATCAAAAGCTAACAATGGTATCAGAGCACATGGTAGATCAATAAAAAATAGGGAGAGCCACAAAGAGAGATTGAGAGAAATCCAAAAATCCCATTTAAAAAATTTATAAGATTACATTTGGCTAGTATTTCCACAAGGTTGCAAAAAAACTCGTGAAGACTAGGACTCAATAAAAATTCCAATAGATTGAAAAATCATATAATGAAGTTCACTATCTCAAGAATTATAAGTTATTCCATTCCAGTTTCTAACATCTTGTTACAGGAAAAGGAAATTCAAAGAAATTTCGGAAGCTTCCTACATAGAGCTAGGAACAATATCTTTATTAGAATCATTCTAGCACTTGCAACAACAAGTAGAAGACTAAATAGTTTAGAGACCTAATAAAATGTCCCATTACAAAATCTGCAAACTTGTAGATTGTAGAAGAGAGGAAAAGGCCATAGTAGCCTTACTATAGACTCGACGAAGAAGAAATTCCACAGATGAGTCCAAGAGGAGATTGGATATTGGCGATCTCATTGAAGATCAAAACTTGTAGAGTGCAAAAGAAGAAAAGGACATAATATCCTTACTGCTAATTTAAAAGACTCTAGAGAATATTTCAGAAGAATATTAGAGATTGGTGATATCCATTGAATACTGTAGATAGAAGATTGAATAAATCAACCTAAAGTATTTGAAGAGACCCTTAGAATTTTTCAGTTGAAGAAATCCCAATTTTGGAAGATTAGAGGTTGGTGATCTCCATTGAATATTATAAATTACAAAGTAAATAATGACTAGCAAGGTCTCATTCTAGATTCTATAAGTAGAATATTATAGAGATTCAAGAGGAATATCTCATTATGAACCCTTCCATAGTAGAAGGTTGAAGGAAAGGTTTCATTTGGAAGACCATAAGAGCTACGAGATTGAAGAGCTTGGTGAGGTCTCAAGGAGAAGGCTTGGAGAGCCTTATATTAGAATTAGAAGAAGGCCATTAAAGGAGTTCCTAGGAGAACTAATTGGATAAATTCACTACCAAGGAGAAGTTCTTGATAGTGAAGAAATTGGGATAGTTGTCGCCATTCGACAAGCATAAGAGAGAAATATTTGGTAAGGAATTAGCCAAAATTTAGAATACCTCAAGACTTTTAGATTCTTGAGAAGAAGTCCTAGATTGAATTTAGAATTCAACAAGGAGACTGAAGGATAAAAGAAGCCAAAAATTACTACCAAACCTATAATATTTTAAGATTATATTTGAATGCTAGAAGGCTCATTCAGAGATAGGGTTTGCTAAATATTCAACAAAATATTGAAGGGTTCTTAAAGAAAAACTCAGCTATAATTTAGGGGAATTCCCTACCAAAATTTATTTTCAAAGGGGAAATGTAGGGGACATCCCACGTGATGTCTCGATCTACTTCCCTCCTTCCCCCTCCCCTGGTTCTGTCCCATTCCCTAGGAAATTTCTTGTCACTTCCTTCTTGGTTGGCTATTGTTGTAGACAATCTCCTTGGGGTGGGAGGTCACTTTTCCATTTGTTTACCCCTATTCCAGTCTAATTAAGGGTTTCTTTCATATGCCTCTATTTTGGGACATCCTTGGGACCTTCCCTAGATTTTGTATGGTGCTTCAGGGATATTTTTTCCCTAGTGATCTCAGATCTATCCTAGGTTTGTTGCAGGTTTCCACTTGGAGCTAGGTTATAGTGCTTTTCTAGTTGTACTGCATCACGACTTTGGGAGTGGGGCTTGAATCCATCTTAGTGCTTCTTGAGCAATTTTTTACAGCATATTTTTGGTTTGGAGGGACCATGTGCTTCTTTCCTATGGATATACTCTTCGAGTTCCTAGATTTAGTTTACATGGTGGGTTCTTAGTGTATATTTCTTATCTTGGGTGTGGCATCTACTTTACTTACTGCTATCCTATTGGTATTCCTTTTCTAGTTCCCAAACGCCATTCTATGGTGGATTTGGAGGTTGTCTAGGGTTTCTTACTACATATTTTGGTCTTGGGTAGGACCTGTGCTTATTGCCTACAACCTATTAACCCTATGGATCCTTCAGTTTGGGTTCCCTAGGACCTTCCTACCCTATTTCCCATGTCTTATGGTTCTGCCTCTACTTCTTCCTTTGTTTCCTCTGGTTTTCATGTAGCTCAACCTCCTGTGCAAGGGGATTTCATGGCCTATGGAGATCCTTAGATTTTCTACTCCATTTTCCAAGCCCTGTGTGGGATGCCATTATGGTCCTATTTTCCTATGTCCTTATGTTTATCCTGGCCCTCCCTGGGTGCAGCGATCCTTCATGGTGGTTCCTTTGCTCCATATGGTTGTTTACGTGGTTTTATTACTTGGTAGTTTTGTTTTCAGTTTTTCCTTGGTAGGATACCATTTTATGGTTTTTCCCCTAAGCAAAATTTTTCAAATTGTATTATTCCCTCAGAGGTGGGATTTTCCAAATTTCCTGCTTTGGGAAGGATTTTCAAATTTTTATAGTTTAATTTTCTCGCTTGGGCGGGCTTATTTTTTTATTCCTACTTTGGGCATATTTTTTTTGTACTTTTTCATTGGCTTTCCTTATGGCCTTCCTTGTGGAATTTTCTTTGGTCCTTGAACCTATTGTAAAAAGGTTTTGGGGCCCCTTTCAAAACCCACTTCAATGAAATTTTAACTTATCAAAAAAAAATCCCTACCATATTTTTGAGTTCCAAGGATAGCTTTTTAGTGCAAAAATTAATTTGTGAAAGGGTAGAAATTAAGATAACATTACTAGCTACAAAAATTCAGATTTCCAGGATACATCTTGAAGGAGAATAGAAACCATCATCTACTATAGTTAAATGGCATCAAGTTAGAGGGGTTTTGGAGCTACAAAAAGGTGAATTAGAGAGCTATTTTGGACATCCAAAAAGAGCTACAAATCCATCCAATAAAATATAGCAATAAGATGAATCTAATAACCTAGAAATCCTTCATCTTCATAGATCTTAAAGGTAAGCAACTTAGGTGCAAAGGGTTCATTTTATAAATAATTATATCCAGTTCATTATTTAGTTTCATTGAGCACCTTATTAGAGTTTAAAATTTGCAAGGAATAAGGTTGCATTATAGTTTTCAACAGAGTGTAGAAGGAAGTTTCTTTTAAGTTTTATACCTGCATATTAAATAGGAGTTGGATATATTTCAATGGAAATAAAAATATCATCTTACTATTAACTAGTTACAACAAAGAAGATATTACTCCTAGGAGAAAGTTGCTGAGATTATTAGTGCATTTGAGAGTTATTTAAGAGTTACTATTAGTGCATTTTACAAGTTACTTTGAAGGAGAAATAAGGTGAGATTACTATTGCACTATTTTAGTTATTCATAACTACATTAAACTTATTACTCTTAAAGGATTATTATGTGCATTGGTTGTTAAGTTAGAGTGAATAACCAAAGTGCACAAATCAACATACTATCAAAGTGTCTAGAGACACTATTCAGTGCATAAAACTTGCAATATTTTTTGGCCTAGAGAAGCCACCTAATAGGTTAATATTCCTCCAAGGAGTGGAGAAGAAATCCACCATCAAAACCAATAGAAGGAGCTACAAAATAAGACTAGGAGAGTCTCAAATTTTAGGTGCAAATAAGGGCATATTACAAGGTTATACAAGCACAAAATTTGTCTCTACTATTACATCAAAAGGAGACAAAAGATAAGTATCTTAAGGAAACCCTACGTAGCTCTTGATCCTATCTACAAGTGGTTGCTAGTAGCACTAGAAAAAGTGCTTGAAGAGGAGCCATTCTAGAAGGGGCTCAACATCTTCTAGTAGAGAGATGAAATTAAACTTGAGGTTATTGAGAATAGAGATGATACTAGAGAGATCGATATTTGCATCACCAAGGTAAAACAATACACCAAGTCAGCATCTACACAACAAACAACAATAATACTACATAAGAAACTAGCACTTATTGCAATATGGACAAATATATATCCTATGTAAACAAGGAGCATCTTACCAAAGCTCCAACATGGAAGAAATGCCAGCCAAGAGGGAGCACCATTGCAACACTTGAGAATATTCATAGCTAGAGCCAACCTTATTGGAATACATCATTCATATTCATTTGAGAAAAGGAGGATCCATCTCTCTTTGTTGTGACAAAGGAGGCAAATAAAGTGTGCAAATAGTTGGAAAGAATAAGCATTGAGGAGTTTTAAGGAATTGGTACATTGAAGGTAAGTGTGCATGCAAGGAAGGCATGAACACTTGTCTTAAAAAGGGATAAATATTGTGCCACTTGGCACAAAGGTGTAAGATAATCCTCATGTCCTAATTTCCACATTCAAGAAGGAATAGCACTCATCAAAGTAACTCTCATCATTATTATTCCTAACATTAAATAAGGGCATCACACTTGAGAATTATAGCTAGGCTTACACCATGTTGCATAATATCTTTCGAAGATCCATATTGTGAGTTGTGCTACCTAAGGAGGAGATCAAGAATTTTGGGAACACCTAGTACCACTTAGAACTCGTTTGAGGATAAGGAAAGCATATTTTTAGCCACCGTATTACTAGTGATCATAGGGAGAAACACATAACAATAGACATGCATTCAGAGCAAACATTAACATAGATAAGTCAAAGCACATCTAAGCAATATTAACAATAAGATCAAGAAGTGTTTAAGAGCTAAAATCTAGCGTATATCCAATGAGTCAAAGGAGCATTGAAGTCTGAATACATACACACTGCAATTGATGTCATATGTCTACCATCAAAGGATTACAGTGCTCATTCATTAAGGAGGATACAACATTATAAGGTAAGGTCCTACATTAATTAAAATTGCTTTCATTAAAGGAGTAATAAGGTGCATGACTTAAGGTTGAAACTATTCATTGCATGTTGAAAATTGAAAGCATATAAAGGAATTCATAGTATTTTAAATCATTTAGTTGAAATACAAATACTTTAATATTTTCAATTAAACATCATAGGAGATATAGGGGTTACTACTTGGAAACCAATATTATTATTGCAATTATTATTAATATCTAATATTTCAAATTAGGGAGTTATACGAAATACTACATCAAATATAGATTATTGGAATTTAAAAATAGTAAACTATTGGATATTAAGGAGTATAAAAGGAAGTTCATTACTTACTTAAAGGAGTTGGAATTATATACTTACACTTGTATCATACTCATACTAAAGCGATAAAATAAATCCAACCAAAGAGAAATTTAAATTGATAAGTGCATAGTTCATTAGGAAAGATAAGGTGAAATAGGAGTTGATTATTGTTAATTACAAAACATTAAAAAATCAATCCAAAAGGTGTACTATTATTTACTAAGCACTTTATCACTAGGTATATAAGGATTCTACAAAACCTAAAGATCTTTATCAAAATAGGGTCATATACTTTAAACTAGGGAGTCATAAGATAGACAACTTCAAAGTATCTATCTAAAGTATTAAAATAACCCTATCATATGCTCCAATGGATAAAATAGAAAGAGAGACATTTCATCATAATACACACTACAAAAGGACTCAATATCAGAATCCATCCAATATAGCATATCATATATGCAAAATCACTTCAAGTAATTCCACAAATCAAAATGAATAGGACATTTGGTATATTGATTCAGGCGTAAGCCACCACATGATAGGAAATATACATTGGTTTTATTGTCTTGAATTCACTAATAGCTACAAGTTGAAAATTGTAGATGACAATAACTATCATATACATGGATATGGGTGTGTGTCACCTAGTAAATTGTTTCCAAACTTTCTACTACATAATGTAATGTATGTTCCTAGATTAACATCTAATCTCATTTCAATATCCAAGTTAGTAGAAAGTAAAAGGGTGGTTGAATTTAGATACATAAATGGAGCTAATGTGTGTCTTATTATACATCAAAACAAGATTCAAGCTACTAGATATATACATAGAAATATATGGTTTAAATTCTATCAAAACTTCACAAGATATTGTTATGTTTCAAAATAATACTAATGTAGTTCTTGAGGAACATAATGAAGAACCTATATATCATAAAAACAAAAGAAGAAATGGAAGACTCAAAATTTAACAGGATGAGGGGACAACAACATTATGCTTTACTTGCTCATTTACAACCTAGAAAAGAAGAAGAATCTAAACAATACGAAGACACTAATCAAAATTCAAACAAATAAGACAATGAAGGAGGATAGAGAAAAGTGCTCAATTTCCAAAACCAAGATAAAGATCCATATTGAATACCAAAGTCTTCAATACTAAAATAATGTAATATAGGAGGGTGCTAGAGTATATTACATCATTTGGGTCATGTAATGTACCACCTTTGGTACATAACTAGAGTAGAAGTTTACTTTAGAGTAAATTTAGTTAGTTACTTCAAGTATTGTAATAAATGCACAATTGTAAATGTGCATGTTGTAAATGTACAAGGAGTCCACTTGTACATCAAGAATATAGGTAGAGCATGGGGCAAGGAATCTATTTTCCTATATAAAGATCTCATAGTAAGTGTTTTCAAGGTAGTAGTAAATATAGAGTGTGTGGTATAGTTTAGTAGTATGGTACAATATAGTCCTTTCATATTTGTTCACAGAGTGTTCATGTCCTTGATTATATAGCATTGTACTCTTTTTTCCACTTTTATTAATGGTATATTTTTGAGTTATTTGCAGATGTTCATATTAATATTTTCTTGCATATTTTTGTGCCATTAGTTTATAGTTATCTCAAATTAGTTATCTTGCATCTTTTGGTTGTATTCCCTATACTACAATCTCATCAAAAGCTAACATTGCTTGTATTATCCCATGACAAGAGTAAACATGTTAAGCACCTCTGGATGGTGTTTGATAAATGAAGAGAATTTGGGGTCTCATTGAATCCCAAGAAATTAATCTTTGCAATATATAAAATAAAATTATTAGGACATGCGATACAAAAATCATGATTGGAAATTGATCCAAATAGAGTAAAAGCTATTATATCTCTCCCTCTCCCACTAAAAAAAAAAGGACTTCAGTTATTCTTCGAAAAAATCAATTTTATCCATAAATTTATTTCAAACTTTTCTCAAATAGTTAAACTAATGACTAAGATGCTTAAGCAGGAAGTGGAGTTCAAATGGATAGATGTATGAAAATATGCCTACAAGGAAATCAAGGAAGAAATATCTCAATATCTCATCCTCATTAATATGAATTACTCCAAAGACTTCATTATATATGCATTTGGAGCAGAGGGAAGTTATGCTACTATTCTTACTCAAAAAAAAAAAAGGACAATGAAATACCAACAACCTTCTTAAGTCAAACATTCTAGGATCAAGAAGAAAGGTACATTTCCATTGAAAAAACAATTCTTTGTTGTCATGAAATTGCTAAATAAATTTAGGTATTTTGTTTCTCAAATAAATACTCTAATATATGTAGTACATCCAGATGTGTGGAACTTCATGATTTAGGGAGAACTTGCTAACAAGAGAATCAGCTAGGTGATTAATATTTAAGAGTATGATGTTGAAATGAGGCCAATAAAATTAATAAGATATCAGGCCTTATGTCAAAACTTAGTAGAGTTTACATGTCAAAATGCCAATATGTTAAATTGAGATGAACAAAATACTGAGTCAAAAATGGAAATAATGTATCCAGACTCCTAGATTGAGTAGTTACGATATTATTTCACTATAGGGAGATGTTTGAAGATCTTTAATGTATCTCAGAGACACATATATAGATTACAATCTAGAAAATATATTTTGGTTGAAGATATCTTATACCATAGAAACTTTTATGGGGTACTTTTAAGATGCCTACATTTAGAGAGAACCGAAGAAGTGCTCAAGGAGTTCCACAATGGTTTTTTAGGTGGTCACTATTCTGGATAAACTACTGCAGCAAAAATCCTAAGGTCCAGATACTACTGGTCATCCATTTTTTAGATGCATTTAAGTTGGCCAAAGCTTGTGATAAGTGTAAAAATTTATAGGTAAAAGTAAGCACCCAACAATCTTTTTGCAACTAGTAAATGTAGAAGAACCTTTGTAGCAATGGAGATTGGAATTTCTCTCTATTGGTAACCCCAACTCCTCTGTTGAACATAAGTAAATTTTTATAGCAATGGATTACTTCACCAAATATATGAAAGTGGAAGCTTCAAAATATGTTGATCAGGATACTATCATTAATTTCTTGGAAAGATTTTGAATTTTGGCTACCATTGTTTCAGATAATGCCAGATGCTTCATATGAGATAAAACTATTAATTTTTCAAGAAAGTATGAAATATACTAGAATGATTCATTAAATTACTACCCTTAAGGGAATAGTCTTGTAGAATCCACCAACAAGAATTTGTTTAAAATAATCAAAAGGAGTATTGAAAACAATCCCAAAATTTGGTATCTATTTCTAGATCAAACACTATGGGTTGACTGAATCATTGTAAAGAAGTCTCTTAGAAATTCACCTTATGCTCTAGTATATGAAAATGAAGTTATGCTACCAATTAGCCTAGAGCTTTTGATGTTGATAATCATAACTGAGAATTATTCAGATGCTTTGCAGCCTATGGAGAAAAATATGGCAAATATGGTTTAGCTAGAAGAAAATATGAATAGGCATATAACAATTTCTGCCACCACCAAAAATCTATAAAAAATTGGTGTTATAAAAAGGTCACATAAAAATAATTTAAATAAGGTGACTTAGTGCTTCAATGGGATGTGGAAAAGGCAAATTCTAAATCACATGAAAGGTTTAATTCAATGTGGTTTGAACCATACATAATTGAGAAAAAGAAGGATCTGAATGAATTCCAATTGCACCACCCAAAAAACTGCATATATAAAGTATTATGCTTAGTACAAGTGACATCCACCATGTATATATAAATACAACACATGTACACTTCTTGTAAATATTGCATTTTATATTTTCTAAAATAGGGGAGTTTCCTATGTGATTAATGATCAAAATTAAAAGATCATCCATAAATCTCTTACCTTGGGATACACACCTCCTTCATTGCATTCCAACTGGACCATCAATAAGTAGGTTTGGAAAATGATTAAAATTCCCAAGCATGCCTTACAAAGTATTTTTGAGCTAAATTATTGTCAAAATATATAGGTCACCCATGATTGGCAAATTTTGTAATCCCATTGGTTAGATGAACTCTCAAATGTAATGTGAAACATTAATGTTACAATTATTGGTAATATTGGGAATATTTTCTTTGATTAACACAAAATCACAGGTGACCAGGTCTACAAAATTATGAAACCTCAACTAATCTATCGAAAGCAGTTATTTTGGAACATGCTTTGAACAACAAACCAAATTACTACCAACCTATAGTTTTTGAATCATGATAGAATGTTATTGGGTGGTGATGTAATTTCCATTCATATGTGTTAGATTTATAAAAAAAAACAACTAATCCTAAGGCAAATCTTCCTAGGCATGCATAATCCATCACACAAAGATGATAACATCGCCAAGCCAAAAAATATTACAACCAAATAACATAAATTGAATGCCACCCTCAAACATCCTTTTCCTTACAAAATTTCTAAATATGAGTTGCAAAAAAGAGCTCTAAATATTTTAGAGGAATTATTTGCTAGCAACAAAGGTAGAATTAGAAAAATGGATAGAGCAAATAAGAGTGCTATTGTACAAAAATCTATAAATGAATTGCAAGATGATATGGTGGGTATCCATGACACAGTGCTTATGATCAAATCTAGGTTAAAAAAAATTTGGTAGCCTCCAAAGAAAAATAGAAAAATGTCTTAGAATAACCCAGTCGAAGTAAATTATCACTCAGGACTCAAAAAGTTTATTCCTGTGATAGTGCACCCATGTCTAGAGCTTATTGATGTAGTGGTGAAGTTCTATAACCTTAGTACAACCACCATGTGCAATTCCAATTTTGAGGTAATGATTACTATCAGTAGGGAAATCATAATGGAAGAATTTGCAATTTAGGATGCCCTAGATATTAGGACAAATAAAATAGAGTTTAAATATCAGAGACTATACCTATAGAATTATTCAATTCAAAATGGCTCATCGAGATAGAAGGAAAATTGCCAAAGAATTTTATGACTAAGAACAAAAGGCTTAGATAATTCAGTGATGAAGTGCAACCAATCTTCTCCATGTTGTTGATAATACTAGACCTAAGTATTGACATAGTGGTTTACCCATATCAAATGGGTATGGCAAATGTAGTTATGGTAGCTTCCTCCTATGTTACACTAGATTGGGCTAGATTTTTTGCCATCAACATACATGAACAATTGAAGTCTATGAAGAATAAACATTGTGATATATTCACATACCCATCCTATGTAGCCTGGTTGTTTCTATTCTATATGACCTCAGTAGGCAAACATAATATTCAGGTGTAGAAGATATATGAGCATGGTGTAATTCATCTAGTAGTATAGTGGACTCATGTTTTGACTAATAGTAACTCATACCTGGAACTCAACAGGTAGTTTCTAGGACTAGCCCTAGCAACAATCTATGGGAAATGCCCTTGCATAATTCTAGAATATGATGACATGTTGAGAGAAAAAATGTGAGAGAAATGGGATTGGTATTTCCTAGAGCAAGATACTATAATAAGAATTTTTAGCTTCTCCAAGTACCCTTATCTAATACCATATTATGTCACCAATTAGGTGTTTGGACTCAAATATTGTAGGTAAATATATGTTATAGAGTAGATTTTTGGCCCAGGAGTAAAAACACTACAATTTTTAAGATGCCCATCAAGTTTGAATGCATCAATATGTCAAAAATGGAACTAGAGTAGTGTAAGGACCTAGAAGCCAAGTTGGCCACCTTAAAGCTACCAATAGTGTTGCATATGTGGCACTATGATCCAAATGATATCCTATTTCAAATATTATCAACAATAAACAACAAAGTGCCCTCATTAAAGTGAAGAACACAAGCTTATACTGAGAGGGGGGTGAACAGTATAAGACCACTTTTTACTTTTGCTTTAAATCAACTTTCAAATCAGTATTATGCAGTGTATAGATAGCAGTATCAATAGCAGCAATTAAAGCAATGCACAACACACCATCCACAAAGAGACACAACAATTTACGTGGTTCACCCAATGCGGGCTACTCCACGGATAAAATTTCTCACTAAATTTTATCACCTCAAATTTTGGGAAAACCTTTCCCGATTACAAAGTTTATGGGCACCAACCCAAAGGAGACACCAATCCCCAATATCTGTTCTGGCTGGTGATCCTCTAGAAGACCTCTGCCTCTTCTGCCCTTAGCAAATGGAAATCTATCCATAGAAGACACCTGTCTTCCCTGCTCTAGTTGGAGACCTCTGTCCTCAACTCTATCACCCTAAAGATGGTCCTCGAATTTGCACAAAACGTAGTCCTTCGGTCTAGTGCAAATGTCCTCTTCCTCTTCCTCAGGTCTGCACCAAACACAATCCTTCGGTCTAGCACAAGTCTGTCCTCTTCCTCTATAAAACACAGTCCTTTGCTTTTATTGTGCAATCACAACTGCACTTGATCAACCTTTGACATTTACACCTCTATGCAATTACAGCCTCATAATCTTCATGCACTATACTTCCTTGCGATTTGTCTCACTTGGAAGATTTGGCAGAATGCACTCTTTTCTCGACGATCAAATCAAACTTCTTCTCTTTGCATAGTCTGTAAACCCGCTCTTCGAATGCACACATCGATCGATCATCATTCTCTTCAAATAGCCCTCCATTTATACTAACATAATTTCAAGATCAAAACACTCAATCTTAGTCGGTTGTAACCCTTACACTACGTCAGCTACAAAACCCTACGCTATGTCGACCCAGATTTAACTTTGTCGGCTCAAAGTTAACTCTATCCTTCAACCGCCTCTGGTTTTGTAGCTTTTCCTACGAAACTACAACATGTCACGATATCATGACACCTTTGCCTGTCGTACACCTTTTTGCTGTTGTCGCAAAATCGTGACACTTTTTGCCTTTGTCTACCAAGACTACGTTCTTGTCGCGAAATCATGACACTTCTGTATTTTGCTGACGTCATATTCACTCCTATTATGAAATCATGACACTTTAGTCTCCATTGCCTTCTTCTCTACTTTTGTCGCGAAATTGTGACACATCTACTTCTGTTGATGTCATCTTCAACTCTATCGCGAAATCGTGACCCTTTTGACTTCATGGACTTCTTCTCTGCTTGCACTAGCGAAAATGAAACATGTCACAAAATTGCAACACTTTCGCTGCCAAGAGCTACTCTCTGCCTTACACCCACAAAATTGGAACATGTCATGAAATCGCAATGCTTTCACCTTCATAGCCTTCCTCTCTGCTTCTGTCGTGAAATCATGACACTTCTCCTATAGAGGACCTGCTTCCAGTTTTTGTCGCAAAATCGTGACACTCTCTCCATCCGTATGCTTTTCTTTCATCCTATCGCAAAATCGCTACAACTTCATCTACTGGCTTCTTCACCTCTGCCTGTCATGAAATCGTGCAACTTTCTACATCCGTACGATTTTCTTTCATCCTGTCGCAAAATCATGACGCTTTCAGCTTCCGAAAGCTTTCTTTGCAACCTATCACGAAATCGTGATGCTTCTCATTTCAAACTCTTCTCTTTGCTACATGTCACAAAATCGCTACCGTTCTCTCTTTGAGCTTTTTAGCATGTCAAGAAATCACGACAGTCCTCACTTACTTTTTTTTAGCATGTCTCGAAAACATGACTGTTCTTACTTCGAACTCTGTAGTATGTCACGAAATAACGACACTTTTCAAGATACTTTATATTTATTCGAACTTGTCGTGAAATCGTGATAGTTTCATTTTACAGACTCTCCCTTCAGCATCATGTCGCAAAATCGTGACTCTTTTTCGTCCGTACAACTTTCCTGGCAATGTGTCGCGAAATCGTGACACTTTTCCTTCTCTACCTTCCTGCACTTTTTGAGTCGCGAAAATGCGACATGTTGCGAAATCATGACACTTTCCATCTTGCTCTCCTTCTCTGCCAACATGTCACGAAATCGTGACAGTTTTGCTAGCTTCTTCTCTCTCCTCAAACATGTCACGAAATTGTGACAGTTTTGCCAGCACTTTCTTTTTCTTCTAGCATGTCGCGAAATCGTGATAGTTTTGCTAGAACTTTCTCTCTCCTCAAACATGTTGCGAAATCGCGATAGTTTTCCAGCTTGCTGCATACTTTTTCTTACTTGTCTTTTTCTTGATCTTTTGCAAATGGGCTACTAAGAACTTCCTAGAAACTCACTGTCCATGCCCTGAATAATCTTTAACACAACAAATTCCTTGACATCAAAACAAATTGCTTCAATAACTTCTTGACATCAATGACAACATCAATACTTGAGCAAAGGCAATGTACCCAAGGTACCCAAAATTGCCAACAATCTCCCCCTTTGTCATTGATGGCAACCCTTTACTAAAAACACGTCTTCTCAGGAGCTAAAACTGAAACCAACTATGCTAACATCTGAGAGTTACCTTTTGAAGTTTTGATCCCCCTGACTTGAAGCTTTCCTCTTCACATTGAATCTCTTCCTCTTACTCATATCTCTCCCCCTTACTCAAATCTCTCCCCCTTTGTCATCAATGGCAAAGGGTCAACTTTGGGGGTTGGGACTAAGAATGAGCTTCTTATCTTAGTCCCTCCCCCACCTCCTGATGAGGTGATTAAAACAAGGGTGGGAGTAAAACTCCCATTAGGCACTCATCATCATCAATGTCTATAATTTCCTTGTCGGGCCTTCTCTTGTATTCTTTGTCTGTATTTTTGTTCTTGTCACTGTTTTTGTTCTTGTTCTCATCCCTGTTCTTGTGCACGCCTTGATCCTTGGGCCTGTTTATACCACTGTTTCTATTCCTGTTCCTGTACTTTGGAAGATTAGCTCTGCAATGTCTAGCTATGTGGCCTGCATTGTTGCACTTATAACAAGTAACAATGTTATTTCTATTTGGCATACCTGTTCTTTGATTCTGCATGTTATGACTAACCGTTTTCCTATAATTAGCTTTGCAAAAAATTGCCTTATGCCCAAACTGATTACAAGAGTAGCAATACCCTTGAAATAATTTGCCACCTCTGAAACTGTCATTTACTTTTCTTACTTGAGTCATGCAATGTACAACCATATGACCAAACTTGTGACACGCAAAACAATTACCATAAAATTTTCTTTTATTCGACCTCTTGGGTCCCGAAACCTTCTTCTTCTCAATCTAAATTTCATTTTCTATTTCTGTGCATCTGTCACTCACGGACTCATGATCTAAAGTACTTTCTTCATCAGAACTCTCTTCCTTCTGAAATATCTTGCTAGATTCCCCAACTTGTTTCTTGTGTGGCTCAACAAAATCGAGACCCGTTTTATCTGTTGGTTTTCTTTGACCTTTGAAGAGAGACTTAACCCTTTTGGAGCTATCTTGAAACTTGTATAGCTTTTCCTTGTATTTTTTAGTTTCCATTTCCAAAGAAGACATTTTCTATTCCAACTCATTATACTGAAGAATCTTAGATTCTAACTCGTCCTTGAGTTCTTGTGTCTTAGCCATAGAGAAGTCAAGACTTTCTGTAATGTCAGCTCTCTCCATACAACATTCATCTAACTTATCCTTCATTCTGGCATTATTTTTTCTTTCCTTTTTCAAAGCACTAAGGGCACTAATAAGTTCACCTTTAAGATCTACTTCTCCTTCCTCTATATGTTTGCTTTTTGAGTCATCAAAGCCTTTTTCAGATTTCTTATCACTAGAGGTGCTACCCTTTTCAAAATCCATACATGCATATTCCTTGTAGTTTTCTGAAGCATCCTCATACATACTAGCAACCAATTCATTATTTGTGCAATCATCCTCAAGGTGACCAAAATTTCCACATCTAAAACATTTCATGATAGTGAATCTGTGTTTCGGTTCTTCCTCTTTTTTTGAAATGAACAGCATCTCATTTTCAACATCACTTGAAGAACTTTCATTATCACTACTAGACCACTTACTTGCTTTGTCTAGATAGAAACTCTTCTTGTGCTTGTTAGAGTACCTCCTTTCTTGATTGTTGTGCTCATATTTGTATTTCCTGTGATGCTTGTGCTTTTTAGAATCCTTGCTCATAGAATCTTGTATATCTTTGAAACAGTACAATCAGTAGCATAATGACCATACTTTCCATAGTTGAAACATATTATATTTTTCTTGATTTTGTGCTTTCTAGAGAACTTGCCTTTCTTGCTGTAATATGCCTCTTCATCACTAGAAGACTCATCACTCTCTTGAATCTGTTTGCCCTTTTATTTCTTGATAGCTTTGAAAGTTGCCTCTTTCTTGACATCAACTTTCACTTGAGTTCTCAACTCAAATGCTGCAAGTATACTATGGAGCTCATAATTTTTCAATTTATCCAAATCTTTAGCTTCATCAATAGCAGATATCTTTTCACTAAATCTATTAGGAAGAGATCTTAAAATCTTATCACATACATCATTTTCAGCAAGCTCAAGACCTAGGTCTTTCATGGAGTTAACTACCTCATCCATACGAAGCATGTAGTCACTAATTTTTTCATCATCATTCATTTTGAGTTGTTCAAACATACCTTTGAAGTGTCTCAACTTGGCCTTTCTGACATTTGCATCACCTGTGTGAACAACCTGCAACTGTTTCCACATTTCACTAGCGATTTTGTAGTGAATCACCTTGGTAAGATCAGCCTTCTATAAACCTTTCAAGATTGCATTCATTTCTTTTGAATTGTTGTGGTGTAGGAGCTTGTCTTCTTTAGTATAAGGACCATGTTCAGGAATAGTGTACCCATCTTCAATTACTTCCCATACTTCATTACCAAGAGCCATTAGATAAACCTTCATTCTAGCACTCCATAGACCGAAATTTGATCCATCAATAATAGGTGCTGCATTGCCACTTGAATAAACCATTGTGTTCTTAATCAGTTCTTCCTTCCAGTTGTTAAACCTTTCCAAAGGAACTGGATTTGATACCAATTGAAGAACACAAGCTTATATTGAGAGGGGGGGTGAACAGTATAAGACCACTTTTTACTTTTGCTTTAAATCAGTATTATGCAGTGTATAGATAGCAGTATCAATAGCAACAATTAAAGAAATGCACAACACACCATCCACAAAGAGACATAGTAATTTACGTGGTTCACCCAATGCGGGCTACTCCACGGATAAAATTTCTCACTAAATTTTATCACCTCAAATTCTAGGAAACCTTTCCCGATTACAAAGTTTATGGGCACTAACCCAAAGGAGACACCAATACCCAATTTCTGTTCTGGCTGGTGATCCTCTAGAAGACCTCTGCCTCTTCTGCCCTTAGTAAATGGAAATATGTCCATAGAAGACACCTGTCTTCCCTGCTCTGGCTGGAGACCTCTGTCCTCAACTCTATCACCCTAAAGCTGGTCCTCAAATTTGCACAAAATGCAGTCCTTTGGTCTAGCACAAATGTCCTCTTCCTCTTCCTCAGGTCTGCATCAAACACAGTCCTTCGGTTTGGCACAGTTTGTCCTCTTCCTCTATAAAACATAGTCCTTTGCTTTTATTGCGTAATCACAGCTGCACTTGATCAACCTTCAACCTTTGCACCTCTACACAATTATAGCCTCATAATATTCGTGCACTCTACTTCCTTGTGATCTGTCTCACTTGGAAGATTCGATAGAATGCACTCTTTTCTTAATGATCGAATCAAACTTGTTCTCTTCACATAGTCTACAAACCCGCTCTTCGAACGCACACATCGATTGATCATCATTCTCTTCAAACAGCCCTCCTTTTATACTAACATAATTTCAAGATCAAAAAACTCAATCTTAGTTGGTTGTAACCCTTACACTACGTCGGCTGCAAAACCCTATGCTGCGTCAGCCCAGATTTAACTTTGTTAGCTCAAAGTTAAATTTGTCCTTCAACTGCCTCTGGTTCTATAGATTTTCCTACGAAACTACAACATGTCATGATGTCACGACACCTTTGCCTGTCGTACACCTTCTTTTGCCTGCTGTCATAAAATCGGTTCACTTTTTGCCTTTGTCTGCCAAGACTACGTTCTTGTCGCGAAATCATGACACTTCTGTATTTTGTTGACGTCATCTTCACTCCTATCGTGAAATCATGACACTTTAGTCTCCATTGCCTTTTTCACTACTTTTGTCATGAAATCATGACACATCTGCTTCTACTAACGTCATCTTCAACTCTATCATGAAATCATGACCCTTTTGACTTCATGGTCTTCTTCTCTGCTTGCACTAGCAAAAACAGAACATGTCACGAAATCGTGACACTTTCGCTACCAAGAGCTACTCTCTACCTTACACCCGTGAAACTAAAACATGTCATGAAATCGTGATGCTTTCACCTTCATAGCCTTCCTCTCTGCTTCTGTCGTGAAATCATGACACTTCTCCTATAGAGGACCTGCTTCCAATTTTTGTCGTGAAATCGCGACACTCTCTCCATCTGTACGCTTTTATTTCATCCTGTCGTGAAATTGCTACAACTTCATCTACTGGCTTCTTCACATCTGCCTATCATGAAATCATGACACTTTCTACATCTGTACAATTTTCTTTCATCCTGTCACAAAATCGTGATGCTTTCAGCTTTTGAAAGCTTTCTTTGCAACCTGTCACAAAATCGTGATGCTTCTCATTTCAAACTCTTCTCTTTGCTGCATGTCGCAAAATCATGACCGTTCTCTCTTTGAGATTTTTAGCATGTCGTGAAATCGTGACAGTCCTCACTTAGTCTTTTTCAGCATGTCCCAAAAATGCAACTATTCTTACTTCAAACTCTACAGTATGTCATGAAATTGTGACACTTTTCGAGATACTTTATCTTTCTTCAAACTTGTCATGAAATCATGACAGTTTCATTCTGCGGACTCTCCCTTCAGCATCATGTCACAAAATCGTGACTCTTTTTCATCTGTACAACTTTCCTGGAAATGTGTCACGAAATCGCAAAACTTTTCCTTCTCTGCCTTCCTACATTGTTCGAGTTGCAAAAATCTGACATGTCATGAAATCATGACACTTTCCATCTTGCTCAGCTTCTTTGCCAACATGTCACGAAATCATGACAGTTTTCCCAGCTTCTTCTCTCTCCTCAAACATGTCGCGAAATCATGACAGTTTTGCTAGCACTTTCTTTTTCTTCCAGCATGTCGCAAAATTGTGATAGTTTTGCCAGAACTTTCTCTCTCCTCAAACATGTCACAAAATCGTGACAGTTTTTCTAGCCTATTGCATACTTTTTCTTACTTGTCTTTTTCTTGATCTTTTGCAAATGGGCTACTAAGAACTTCTTGGAAACTCACTGTCCATGCCCTGAATAATCTTTAACACAACAAATTCCTTGACTTCAAAACAAATTGCTTCAAGAACTTCTTGACATCAATGACAACATCAATACTTGAGCAAAGGCAATGTACCCAAGGTACCCAAAATTGCCAACATAAAGCATATGTCATGCATATACATTGAGAATTTTAGGAACCTAGCTAAAGATTAGGTGACATCATTTGATTACATGGCGATGCAAGAAAGACCACCATGAAGAAAATGCTACAAGTTCGAGTGGGTCTTTGACCCTAAAAGGAATGAGTATCAATTTATTGATCTGGATCTCATCAATATAATTAAGGATGACAAGGGATGAAAGGAATAAAAAATTAAATATTTGTGGGTAACTTAGTGTGAACGTGACTTGATAAAAAAGCCAAACCAAATGACAAAATTGATGGATTGTTCAATGCAAATTTTAATGTCGAGTATATTAGTTGGAAATAGGTACATAAAAGAGAAATATTTTCAAAAGTCCTAAAGTTATTTAAGAATGAAGGATATGATGGTGGTGAAGAATCATAAATATAATTCTAACAATGACCACAAATCCCTCTAACTACTAGTGATGACAAAGCATAAGAAGAATCACTACCTCAACATTCACCTCTAGTCTACACTAGAAGATTATCTAATCCTAAAATAATTGAAGCATCTTCAAAAGCACAACCTAAATCTTCTGGTTAGAGATTCAAGTCCAAAAAAAATGAAAAAACCACCTGAATCTAGGAAGTTTGGATAATAAGAAGGTTGCCAAGGCTACTAGAAGACAAATATTATCAGAAGAAAAAGAGCGACAAACATAGAAGAGGCAACAATTATAACAAGAAATATAGAGATGAAAAACACTAGTCGTCTAGGTAGAAGCTAAACAATTAAGAGAAAGGGAGCTTAGAGTAAAATTAGTTGAAGTCATCTAGATGAAATATCTGAAGCTGGGAGCATAAGAAAAAGGTATATTTTATAAACCCTCCTCACCTCAAAGCCCTTCATTAATTGAAATTTTACCATCTCCATCCTGCTAGGTTCATCCATCTTCAAAAATGATCCTTACCATTATAGATTTTAAGTTTAAAGTAGAACCCTCTCCACTATTTTTTCCTACCATATCACTTACTTTGCTAGTTCAATCATCTTTTTTATCATTCCTCGCATCCATCCCATTGTTCCAATCCTACACTCTACAAGATTATTCACCTTACCCTCCATATTTCACTCCTCCACCCCCAAATCAAAAGTAATAGGTTTTATAGGAAAATATATCCACTAAAAAATATGTGATTTCTTATCCCCTCACTCTGTTGCTAGCATTCTTGGATAGCCTGATTCTCCCATTGGAAACTGAAGAACCACTATCAAATATTTTTTCTACCATCGAGACTGTAGAGAATTAATGAATATGGAGGTAGAACGAAGAACAACTTGAATTTCTACAAGATAAAGAGGAAGAGGTTGTCACCATGGGTTATGACACATTAGACCCAATCAAACTAATAAGGATTAAGGTGAGAGCCAAACCAAAATTCTATAAGCCTATCTCCTGAATGAGACTAGAAGATTGGTGAATAGAAGAGCACATCAAAGACATTTCCAAAATTTAAAATTTTGAAACCCTTCGAGCCATCCATATGGAGGTAGACACATTATTTTTTAAGTCCAAAGAGATGGAAAAAAAAATTGGCAACTTCTAAAAAGAAAATTGAAACCCTAGAGATCAAGCTTACCAAGAAAAACTAGATAAGGGTGCCCTAAAAAATGAAGTGAGCAAATTGAAAGACATTATTGATAAAGCTCCTTTTGAGAAAGTTGTGTAGTAAAAATATGAAAAAATCAAGCAACAAGATGTGAAGCTGTGAGATCTTAGGGAGAAGCTGCAACAATAGGAATAAGCCCTATCCATCACCATGAATGAGTTGCAGTAGGAAAAGGATAAGCTTTATGGTGCAAAATTTTTTAAGGATTGTCTTAGACAAGTCAGGAACCATTACTAGAAAAATATAAAGGGAGCAATTTCACATGGCTTCCCTCCCTTTTATATCAAACTACAATAAATTATTGTCGTATTTATAGAATTAAAGAAAGAAATCAAAAATGGAGAAAGTACCCTGATGGCCAAGTTTCAAGAAGCATAAAAATTGATGAAAATGCTAAGATATCCTAAAAAATATCCTATCCTACAAAGAAAACCTAGAAAAGATATAGAGGAATGAATACTTTGGGATCACCAGATATATTGTGAAAATTAGGTCATCGATCTAGGATGTGAAATATTTGTTGCTCTTAGAAAAGAAGTTGAATAAATAAGCACTATTTCTAAAGAGATCAAGGACCTTGGAGAACTAATTTTTAAGATGACAATGCACTCTTTCACAAAGCTAAAGTGATCAACTAGATACTTGACTAGTATACCCAATATGAAAGTGAGATTGAATTACTACCAGAGTCACTGGAGGTAGAAAATGTCTTCACACTTTTCTACAAGCTTTTTTAGATCCTAAAAAAAGAAAAGCATATGGATGAAAGGTATAAAAATCATCCTTATGACAATATCTGCAAACTAAAATATATTATGGTTGAGCTCAAGGGAATTCTAAAACCCTCCTTGAAGGCTTGGAATAAAATGCACCAGGAACTTCAGATCCTCATACCATATCAGGTCATTTCACAACATGGTGAATCTTTAGAAGTTGCTTCACACAAACACCCCCAAAAGGAAGGAGTCTCAGCATCTATTGACACCAAGGGATGATTAATATTTTTTGAAAGCAATGCTTTCTTGTAATATATTTTACTTGTATAGTTGTATCATAATATATTTTTAGAAATAATGAATCTGAAGCCCAATGGACTAGCTCAAAAAAATTGAATGACAGTAATAAAGACCATACTGATACAAAAAATAATAAGGTAGAAATAGTACATGTCATCAAGCTATCAGTGTTTGGAATAAAATTCACATCAAATAAAGTACTAAATCCACATAAAATTAGTGGTGCTTACAAGATCTACCTAGATCACAAATTATGATGAAAGTATCAGTTGGCACAATTGAGCTCAAGACTAGATCTATTTAAAAGCCTCCCTTGGAGAATGCCTTTCAACATTGACAAGTAGCAGGATGTGTAAAATAAGGAAGAATTGGATGCTTGAAGGTGACTCAATGAAGGATTTCTTACTCGACTAGGTCAATAAAAGAAGAGAAGATAGGAGGCACAGTGAGAAAAATAATGGTGATTTCCTAAGTCACTTGACCTGGACCTGAGTCAGCCACTAGATACAACCAAATTTACTTAGAGATTCTGAATTTTGTGGGAATAGCCCATTTTTAGGGAATCCTTGTTTATCTTGTATGCTTTCCTTTTTTGACTTTATCCGTATTTATGCCCAATAGTTTTGTCATAGAGTCCATTTTGTGAGTCCTTGCCTGAGGTGTATGGGGGTGTCCTACCCTCCAAGTATCCTCATCCATCCTTTTGATCCATCATCTATGTTTTTCCATATTCTATCGCTTGTAAAATTTACATCTAGCCTCATCACCCAACTTTTTGTCATCCTCATTTCTTCTTTTTTATAGATGTTATTTAGGTAAAAAATACCATCCTTATGCCTCCATGTTGTATTTCCCATTTTATTTGTCTTATTAGTACCAATTTTTGTATCCCTACAACATGTATCCAGTCATTCTGAGTTCTTTTTTCAAGAAAAAAAAGTCCTTGTGAGTCGCCAACAATGTGGGTATTTTAAAGCATCATCCACATGCACTTTGGAATAAAGTACAAAGGAATATAGTATAAAAAATAAAGAAGAAATCAAACATTTTTGTGGATACATTCTAATAAGGATAATCCTTCAAAACCTAAGATCAAAAATATGAAGGAAAGGCAAGGAATTGCCTAAGTCCCAGATCTACCAAAATATATGTACCCAATCAAATCCTGTCAAGGTACCAAAAGTATATTGCATGATCGAAGGATTAAAAATAGCTAAAATGGCTAAGTATGGGATGCATTGGAAGACCTGCACTCGGTTGAAACCTGTTAGGGTACCAAATCTCCCTCACACTGCTAAAATATTATAGATAGCTAAAAAAACTAAGTATGGGATGCATCAGAAGAGTTAAACCCAGTCGAAGCCAGTCAGGGTACCCAATATTTGCCACACTATTGAATGATATCAATGCATAAAATATCCTATCCCAATTTTGCTAGAAAATCTATACATGACCAAATATTTTTAAGGTACCAAAATCCTATCGCATGATCAAAGGATTGAAAAAAATTGAAATGGCCAAGTATGGGATGCATCAAAATATCTACATCCAATCAAAGCCCATTAGGGTACCAAATCTTTGTCACACTATTAAAATATTATAGATAGGTAAAACAAATGACTATAGGATGCATCAAAAGATATGCACCTAATCAAATCCCATGAGGGTAAACAATATCTATCGCCTTACCAAATCATATGAATGTGAAAATATATGTTAGCACCCTTCCTAGGTACCCGATAATCATGAATGAGCAAGTCAAAATTGCAATCCGGTATTAAATTATCAATAAGCAGGTGGTCATTATCCCATCACTCCTATAGGGCAAGATCACTTGTCAAAATATCTTAATAGCATAACCACCATCAAGGCCATCATGCAGGTAATAGGATGACTCAACTGAAAAGGTCAGTAAGGATCAATGAATTATATGTAAGCAATAGGGGCAACATGACTCAATATGACCCAGATCCTAGCTAGGTTAGCAATCCATGATTGAGTGACTAGAACAACCATACCTCCATGTATTTTATCAAGATAGCAAATATTCTAACATAATAGTAATCTATTTTTAAGGTAATGATGCCTTGCTAACTGAATACATTGTAAAAGACTATATATACTAGAATATAGAATGTAAAAAAGGTCAACTCTTAGGCTTTTACAATTTGCATGTAAGAAGAAGTTTTGCATACTAATACAAAGGGATTATTGTTTGGCCTCTGGTTCAATTCAATTGTAAAATGTGTATGTATGAATGATTACCTATTTCTAATTTAAGCTTGTTGAATGCTCATGGTGTTTATTCTACTTTTTAGATTTATGCTTATGATACATTCACTTGTTTTGGAATTTGTAATATGTTAAGCTACATTGTAATGAGACTAAATATTCTATGATTGATATTAAAACTAGCTAGTCTATTAGGTATTTCACTTATATTTTTGCATGATATTCATCTACACATGTGTCTTGATGTGGCTTAATTTGCACCACTATAAGTTCTAGGTTCAACTTCTTTTACTTATTTTAGCACTCTTTTCTCCCCCATACTTTAGGAAAAGTTAGCTTGAACTTCAAAGAAATTGGCCTCTTCTGGATATTGACCACCAAAGCCTCACAAATTTTAGGTCATTCAATTTTATTCAAGATCTATGGGCGCAAAACATTTCCTTAGACAAATTTATAGACCAAAATATATATTGTGTGCATCTAAGTTATATTCTTTGATATATTATCTATAAAATATTTTTGTGCTTTCATTATTGAGTTTCATTGTTAACATCATTTATTTGATTTATTTTTAGATCTTGGATAGAGCTTTCTTTGAGTTAACCTATTTATAAAGATAACAAATAACAACACCCTAAAAAAGAAAAAAGAAGGTTCTAGATTGGCAAAGCAAGACTCTACAACCCAAAAACAAGGCCATATGGGTCCAAAATTTTGTCAAGAAAAATCTCTAGGAGGCACCAAGAATATAGTTAAAATCCTTTGAATACATTCACAAGTCTAAAAATACAAACTAAACTTATTAATTTTTTTCCTTCCAAATCTTGAATGTCCTTACAAAATCATCATTCTTGCAATTTTCTATTTCCATACTAATAATACCTTGAGATTATTTATTCTAGATTTTGAAGGAGTACTTATAGGCTCAAACCTTTAGCTATAAATTTTCCTTTAGGTTAGGATTATAAAATTTGGAAAGATAAAACATTTTTGTATGAAGATAAGCAAGGAAATTCATGATCTTTGGCAAAGTGAGGGGCTCATAAGGAAAAAATATCTAAGACTAGGCACTCTAAAATATAGCAAGTCAGAACTTTTTGAAGTGATGTTAGCTTAGCTTTCCAAAACTTATGCCAAGTGTAAAATCAAATACAAGGATCTAGTCAATAACCTTCTACCTTTACAAATCTAAAAAACCAAGCTAAGTAAAGGAAGTGTGCCAAAAAAATTTCCTTGCTAATTTGGCATAGTGTAAAGAGTATGAGGTAGATGGTATCTATTTTCAAAGACAATGAGTTTGAACCTTTTGACAAGTGATATTTTCCAATATTTTAAGAGTTTTGGCATAGTTAAAATAATGCAAGGGGAAAAAAAGGGAGCCCAAAAATCAAAGCAACAACATGAACCATAAATTTTTAGCATGATAAATTAGTTTAGCTTCCAAAATTTTTGGCATCCTTGTAATAGCAAGGAACGTATCTTGGAAAGCAACAAAAACAATAGCAACATCTTAGATTTGAATATCTCAGCATGAAAGACACTTAGCACCTCAAAAAGGAGTACTTAGACCATGTGGTATTTGTTAAAGTTGAAAAAAACAACCACTTGAATGGAGCATAATTGAGGATCTTGAAATCATGACCAACTAGGGTTTGACAAGAAAATGCAGAGTGGTACCAACTCAGCCCAAGATCGTGTCTGATCAATTTTGGCCAATTATTGTTGTTAGTTTCATTTTTAGTTTAGTAAATATATAAAAGAGGTAACACTCCTCATTGTAAAGGGTCAAATATTTAGAGTTTATCTTTTTGTAAGCTATGTTTTCTAAGCTATTCAAAATAAATCTAGAGTTTTTGTATATCTTACATTCAAAGTGAATAAGAATGTGTTGTGTAGGTTGTGTAGGTTTATTATTTATGATTATGTTTTAGCTAAAGTGAATTCTATTACGGTAAATGGTATTTGAGTTATTTCAGTTGCAACACTTGGAATACTGAATTTTTCTTACTATATAATATTTGAATAAGAGTGTTTGTTAGGCTTTGCTTGCAATGATTAGTCTATGTTCATCTAGCTAAATATTTTTCCTATTATCTAAAGTTCCCATATAGAATCAATAATGTTTCTATACATGTTTATCTTTTTTACTTTTAACTTATTCTATCTTTAATTTTTTTAATAGCATCAAGGAATCATCTTTCTCCAAAGGTTGATCTAGGAGTATTTCTAGGTCATCCAATCTTGACTTTGGTCTAGGCACATTTTTCATACTTAGGTAGATTGAAGCCTCAAGAGCAGACAAATAGGTTTTATACCTACAAGTCAAATATCTTGCATTCGGTATGGAAGAAAGAGAAGACCATTTAAAAGGAGAGGATTTTGGATTGGAAAAGAAAGACTCCACAACCCAAGAATAAGACCATATGGGGTCAATTTTTTTCCAAGAAAATTTCCCTTGAAGATACCAATAATGTAGCCAAATTCTTTGCCAACATCCAAAATTTCAAACATGCAATACCAAACTTATATGTTTTTCTCTAAAAATTCTTTATTTTTCAAGATTTAAAAGCTATTCTAAACTTATCATTCTTTCCATTTTTTTTATTTAAGAGCCTAAGGAAGCAATCCCAGACTTGATATTACTTAACATTTACTTAATATTTGAATTAAAAAGCTTTTGTCCAAATTAGCTCCACATTCTTTAGAGTTAGACTTGCAAAGTCTCAGTGGCCAAAATTTTTCCATAGTAACATCAGTAGGGCTCTCAAAAATATTTGGCCTAGCAAGAGATTTTTTAAGAAGAGTATTCATCCTCGAAGGAAGTAAGCCAAACATTTTTTAGAGTGACATTAGCAAAGTGCTTCAAAATCACTAACCCAATGCAAAGCTTATAGAATGAAGAGTATTCAATCCAAAAGGTAGCAAATTAAAAATTTTGAACAGTGATGTCATCCTGACCTCCAAAAAGGGTTTGTAATAAGCAAGAGGATCAGCTTGAAAGTCCAGACAAAGAAAAGTAACATCTTGGACCAATTTTTTTAGCAATAAGGATGACATCAACATAAAAAATATATGGAATTCTTTCAAATTAACATTGCTTTCAGAAGGTGTATGACATACTTGGACTAAAGAAATTAGCCCCATGATGTGCTTTTCAGAGCATGAAAGAGACAACCACTCCAAAAAATTATAAATAATCGTAAGAGGGCTGACAAAAGACGTGCTAAATGTGATAAAGATGTCGAGTGGTGCTAACTCATCCTAGGTCATGCAAGAATAATATGCTTCTAATTGTACATAGTAGTTAGCTTTATTCTTAGCTAGGCAAAAGCTATAAATAGAGTAATGCTCCCCATTATAAACAATCAAATGATTCAATGTTTTATTTTTGTAAGTTTTTTGTCCATGCTATTATAATGCAATCAAGGGTTGTTTGACCTATCTCAATTATAGTATGAAGAATTATTGAATACAGAGATATTTACACTTTTAGCATTATTGTTTATGCTTTACTAGAAGTAGGATTTGTTAGGATTAAAGTTTTTTGATATAGTTCAATTGATAACTCAAGTAAGATCTATTTGGCTTGTTTTTATTAGAGTTCTTAGAATGTTGAATGATGTATTTGATCTTATTGCATTTTCTGCATAACTTTAATTGAACGGTATATTAGGCATTTCTTGTAGAAGATGACCAATGCTCATTCAGTTGAAAGCAATGTTATTATTTGAGCTTCAACTATATTTAATAAATTTATCTAACCCTACCTTTCTCTCTCAACCTTACCTTTTCTCTCAACCCTACCCCTTATCTATATTTTATCTTTCATAAATTAGGATTTAAATAAAGGATCAACCTTCTCCAAAGGTTGATTTAGAAGTAATTCTAACTCATCCAATCTTGACCTCAGTCTAGATGCATATTTCATATTAAGTAGATCAAAGGATTAAGGGTTACCATTCTTGAATTTTCTCAATGAATATAAGAAAGCAATTGATTGATATCACTTGATTTCTTAGGATATGATTGATCAACTTGTAAATATCTTGATAAATAGGTTATTTTATGTGACTAGATATTTAACATATATTCATTTGAAGTTTGTCCCTGATGGGGAAATTTAAGAGTAAAAAAATGATTATAGACTTCCAATACCCCAATATTACCCATCATTTCATGTAATCAACTAGAATAATAAGGGGTATTTTATCCATGATAACTTCCTATGACACATTTTTTAAATTCTATATAAAGATAAAAAAATAAGACTATTAGAGGAAGGAATGAAAGTAACACACCTATATGTAGTATGTTTAGTATGCAATACACTCATACATTAGAATATTTAGAGAAGTGAGTAATCTAGTGGTGCTTCAAATTAGGACCAGTGTTAACCTCATGCTTAGGAAATTATTTGTATAGATCCTTTATTTTCATAATAATATTACTGGAAATAACTTTAAGTACCTAAGAGAATTTCCATTCACCCTTGGATAGTATAACACCAAGTCCTCTAGGAACATGAGTAACTTGGAAGGAGAAACTGAACAATTCTCTTTCTCAACCATTATATAAATAAGGAAATCTGACCAAAGGGGTGTCATAAAATCCTCTTATACAAAAATAATGGATGTCGTGTTTGACCATGAACCTAAGGATAAGGAATTTTGGGCCAATTGCAACTAAGAAAAAGGAGTTTATGAAAAAATTTTAGGTAAATAAGGTCTTCTAATATGAATAAAGATTGATAATGGTGAAGAACTAGTTGACAATTAAAGGTTAAATCGATCTAAAAATTCCTTAAGCATAGAAGAAATTGAAGAATTCATTTGACAAATTTGCATAGGAGGCACAAAATGCCTCTAAGTGTGAGATGGCAATCCCTATAGAAGAAGCTTCCAAAGAGGAATATTTCTCTTAAGAATATATGGAAGTTGATGTGGGGGTTCAAGTAATGAGAGTTGTTATTGTAGGATATGATTCATCCAAAGGATCACCCATTCCACAACAATATTGGATTTTATAATTGTTTATAGAAATGAATAGTACTAAGCACTACCCAATATTTTTTTAACAAATGGAATACATAGCAAAAAATAATACAGAATATGATGGGGTGTCTGTAGACTCCAAATAATATTCATTAAAAGAAAATAATATTACACTCCAACCAATAGCAAAAAATATTGGAACAAATACATGATGCCTTCAGGTCAAGGTTGTGAGACTAGTTCTAAGGAATAAAATATTATAAAAATTACAAAAGCATATTTTGCAAGGTTTACATGGTCCCAAAGGATGAATGTAACAAATACAATTACAAGTAGTTATATGTGGCCTCAAGATAATATTAACCACCACATATTTCAATATACACCTTTAAGATAAATAAGGTTAATGAAGAGAGACCCTTACTTTTTCCCCCCCTTAAGGGACACTCTCCAACTCGAAGAAGCTCCTACATGTGCATAAAATTTATCTTGGAATAACCTTCATCAAAATACTATTACATGCTCAAATTAAGGTACAAATACTACACCTAGCATACCACAATCATGAATCCATCTCACAAAGTGCATCTGTAACAACCCCCTTGGTAGGACTTATTCTTGATGTAGATTAAAAATACACGCCAAACAGAAAGATAAAACCACAATAATGGAATACAGGAAAGTTGCACAAAACAGACGATTTATATTAATCGATGGAGTTTAAAAACTCCTTTTTGAATACAATTGGGCCTGTAACCCTTTATGTGATACAAAAATTACAAATTATGCTAGGGTTCTCCGAAACCCTAGCTGGCACGAATGGTGGCGCTTCCGAAGAACGTATCTTCAATCCCAACAGAGTGAGTGGGCTTTGTCGTATCCCTTGCTTGGACCACTCCAGCTTAATCAGCTGCCATCAATAAACTGGATCTGTTATCAAAAACCTGCACACATTAACACTATCAAGGAGTTAGAAATTAATGAGAGGGCTCCACTGCGTGAGCCCTCAGAAACAATCTAAAACCCTATAAAAATGGAATGCAGGAAATCAATAACAGATTAATACATAAAATACGGCTACTTGCTTTAAACTAATTTATACCTGTTCTCTGTTAACGCAGCTAGACCAGGCGACACCTGGAAGTAATGTTGTTGTCAGAATAGGCTACGGAAGGCGCCCTGGTGCACTCGCCGAATGCCCGCGTGCTTCTGGATCTGGATTACAGACGTCGGTCTGAGTCTGTGGCTGAAGGTAAACGCCCGTGGGCACTTGTTAAACGCCCATGGGCACTTGGTAAATGCCCGTGGGCACTTGGTGAAGGGGTAAACGCCCGTGGGCACTTGCGACAGGAATGGGAGATTCTTTCGAGTGCTGCAGAAGGAATGGCGGCGAAAGCGGCGACGAAAACGACGATAGATGCGGCGAAAAGGGTAGCAGAAGAAAGGAGATAGCCGTAGAAGAATTAGAATCAGAGATAGAAGTAGCAAAAGACATAGGCGAAGAAGATAGGTAGAAGACATAGATAGGGTTTGAGCCATCAAAGTGACTCAATTTATAATCCACTCTTAGGGCACACTTTAGGGTTTTAACGACACTTTGAACGTGTGGCTAAGATTAAAGCGGATCCAAGGGTAGAGAATAAATCTTGGTTGTGGAATGGATTAAGATGGATGGACGGATGAGATTAAATGAAGGATGGACGGCTCGGATTAAATCACTTAAACTATTATTTAAATATATATATTAAAATATTAAAATATATATATAAATATATATAAATATTAATTTAAATAAATTTGGGGATGAAAAATGGCGGGAAAGGTGAAATTGGGCCAAATAATGGCGGGAAAAGGTGAAATTGGGCCAAATAATGGCGGGAAGGTGGATGACCGACATGTGGCTGACAGGAAGGTATAGATGACTTGCAAGTGGCTGGATTTTGGTGTCTACAGATGCCCCTTTTTGAGCTGCTTTGTGTGAAGACACAATGCAGCACAAAAACTTAGGACACCTGAAAAGCTGGATCAGACGCAACTCTCTCTCAAGACTAAAGCACAACTTTGAAGACCAAAGAATAAAAGAATGTTTAAAATTTATCAGCTTACCCCCTCAATTGGCGAGCGAGAATGGTTCTCACAAGCCAATTGGAAGAAATTCGAAAGAAAATGAACCGTTTTTGCCCCAACGGTGAAAAAGGGGTTGGTGTATGAACCATCTGTTTATGTCCCAACGAGAAAAGGGGTTGGTGTACAAACCAGAAAAGAATATGATTGAAGACGATATGAGTGATGTGAAAGATGAACCGTTTTCTGCCCCAATGGTTATAAAGGGATTTTCGCCAAATTTTAAATTCCATGATCATGTAAGATGAATTCTACTATTAGGAAAGTTAAAAATTGATAACGGATGCCCCAACTCCTGTGGGTGAATCCATACTGTTGATGAAATTGCCTTGTTGGCGCCATTGATATGCAGAGATGCAATATGAAAGAGTCCAGAACTTCAGAGATGCTCCTAGTGACTGTATGGATAATTCCTCGGGTCGGAACCAATCAACCTAGGTAGCCTTAATCTCTAGCAAGACTCAAAATAATGATGATATTGAAGATTTGTCCACGTTTAAGGCCCCATGAACTAGGCCATCAATGACAACTGTTGAGCAAATTGATCTTGGTATGAGGTCACTTGAAAAGTAGGATACCCAAAATTGATTTCCAATTTTTAAACAAGTGAAATAATTGATGATGATAAATGGTAAGTGTCCTTATGGTGGTTTAATCCTCTTACCGAATTGCATGGATGCAAATCGCTGCAATCGCCAAGGTGATAGAATATACCACTAGATACGAGGTTTACTTTAATTTAATTTGGCAAAAATATGCATGATGAAAGAAGAATGAATGAAATTAACGATAGATCAGAAGAATTGATGAATGTGGTTAATTTTGTGAAGGTTTTGAACATTTTTAACCCAATTTGTAAATCAATGATGAATGATGCGCTTTTTGAGAAAAATGACAAAATTTGTTTCCAAAACTGTTGTAACCTTCACAAAATGTTTTATTATGATAAGAAGAATGGATGGATGCAATTTGATGAAATTTGGAGGAGGTAAGCTTCAATTTTGTAAGTTTTGTTCTTTTATTCCATACTGACATCAAACGCCGGTATGCATTTGGAGGTGGCAAAAATGCCCGTCGGTGTTTGAATGCATCATGAAATGCCCCACTACGTCTGAATGCGCCATGAAATGCCCCACTACGTTTCAGGGCGCCAAAACCAGCTATTTAAACAGTTTCAGCGAGAATTTCGCTCATTTGTGCGTTCAAGCTTGAGAGAAGTGCGTCTGAGGGAGTGAAATGAAGTGAAGTGAAGTGAAAGGTTGTGTAGGAGAGTGAAGCACGCGGGAGCTATGGCGGAGATGGGAGCGGACGCACCAGTGCAGCCAGCTGAGGTATTTGTTTATTTAAGCAAGTGCTTTTATTTGTTTTTTTTTTTTTTTTTTTTTGAAAAAAATTTGTAACCAATTTTTGTTTTGTTGTTTTGCAGCTTAGGGTGTTAGAGGCACGACACCGATTCTCCCCTATCATTCCGGGGATGAGGAGGTCATTGTCCCAGGAAGACTGGGAGATATTGGAGGCAGTGGGGCTAGCGGAGGTAGCCTAGTTGGAGGTAGTTCTCTTTTGATGGTTAGCTTAGTGCTTAGATGCACTCTTTATGAGCCTTGGTGCTCTATTGTATATTGTAGCCTTTTGGCATTCATCGTACAGTTTGTCCTTTATACATATATATATACATGGCTTTTATTTTTAGTGTTTTACTTTCTTTTGTGTGAATGCCTATGTTTTTGTGATGCATGTTTTTATATGTTTTAATGCATATGTGATGGAATGGAATGCAAACTTATAGATGATTAATGCGAGACTAAGTAAATGAAATATGCACTAAGAAGCACTCATACTTTTAGATAGTTAGATTTAGCCAACTGTTATCATAATTGTTTAATCAGGGGCACCGAACTTGGTGGCTTGTGAATGAATGACGTATGGAATGACATGAATATGGAAGAAGATATGGAGGTTGATATGGAAGAGAATATGGAAGACTGTTTTACAAAGACTCAAACATGCTAGTGGTATCAAACAAACTTACTAATACTGCCTAATTCAACTAGGACCAAATGTGTGTGCATGTGAGTTCATTAACCAAATCAGAAGCATGGTAGTGACTCTAGGCAATCAAAAACCTGTGTGTGTGCAAGTGTGTTCATTAACCTCATCTTGCATAAATTAGGTAACCCTGTTATGGAGAAGACCCCAAAGCTAGTTTGTCCGTATGAGCATTCAGAGGTCTCTCTTTGAGGAGAGACATGTCGCCACGCAATGAGTATACTCCACTGCCAGTCAAGCGTCTATAGCCCCGGTGAAGGTTAACTCCATAGTCCATGTTGTTTTTGACCTTTGTAAGCCTTGGGGATGACTACCTATCCGTCTGACTGGACAAGTAGTACGATCCTTACAACTTATTTGGGATCAGTGGTGTGTGAAAAAAATGTTCATTTCCTTAGAGCTTTGGGGAATCGGATTCTCAACCGAAGTATGATGAGAATTTTACCCTATCCTTACTACTCTGTTTATATTTATATTTTGTTATTTGCTTGTGATAGTGGTAAGAACCACTATTTTATGGACTATGTTTGCATGATAGGACAAACGAGGATTACCCTGTTCACTTCGAGGCACAACCCAAGGATGGTGTTATCTCTCTTTGACACAAGATGTTTTTAAGATGTGAAAATGTGATAGGTTCAAGACCGCTTTTGAAATCATTTCCCAATACTCAAGATTTTATTTAGTGTAATTTGTGATATGGCCCTAGAGAATTTTGACATGCATTTCGAAGTTTGCTTAAAACACTAGAAATGGCTGAGTGACTGAAAACATTTTGGCAATGTAAATATGTGCAAATGGAAAATGGGTGTACGAATGACAATTCGGTTTGATGGATTTTATGAAGGTGCCCCTGATTAAGGCAACATGACTTTTGCTTGACCAAATTTTATATCCAAAAGATAGAATGGTCTCTAACATGATATGCAACTATGGCTGAAAATGAAATGTTATGGTTTTCAATGAGATGTATGCACATGAAATGCAATGTTTTTGAATGAGATGTATGCAACTAACAATGAAATGCAAATTCTTTTTGTTTTTGTTTTTTTTTTTTTTACAAGCCATGTATATATGTACATATAAAATTCAAACTATGCGTAGAATGCCCTCAAGTGTATAACATTAAGTGGTTCGGGTTCTTCCTCTCCCTCTAAACCGGCAAGTCTATAAGTTCCATTACCCACTCTTTCGGTGACCATATATGGACCTAACCAATTAGCCGCGAATTTATCTCGAAGATGCGGCAATGCATTGGTGTTTTGTTGATTCTCTTTAAGGACAAGATCTCCTACTTGAAATTCTCTTAGATGAACTTTGGCATTGTAAGCACGTTTCAATCGGTCTTGATAAACTCGCAAATGCTCTAAAGCATTGATTCATTTTTCATCTATGAGTGTGAGTTGATCAAGACGTGCTTGTCTAGCAATATCATCATCGATAAATTCCTGCAAAGAAATTCGCAAGGAAGGGATCTCGAGCTCAAGAGGCATGATTGCTTCAGCTCCATAGACCAAAGAAAATGGCGTTGCCCCAATGGGAGTTCTGATGCTTGTTCAGTAAGCCCATAATGCCAAGGGGATTTGTGTATGCCAATCTTTATGATTTTCTTTAACAAGTTTCTTAAGAATAGCAATTATGGTCTTATTGGAAGCTTCAGCTTGTCCATTGGCTTGTGGGTAGTAAGGAGTTGAGAAACTATGTTGGATATTATACTTTTCGCAAAGAGCTCGAACATCCTTATTCTTAAAAGACTTGCCGTTATCAAAAATGATTTTAGAGGGAATACCAAAACGACAAATGATATGGTGAAGTATAAACTCCACAATTCTAGGACCTGTCGTACTGGTTAGAGGAATAGCTTCAACCCACTTTGTGAAGTATTCAGTGGCTGTAATGATGAAAGTATTCTGTCCTGAAGAGGCAGGTGAAATCTTGCCAATTAAATCGAGACCCCATTGTGAGAAGGGCCAAAGGCTTTGGATGGGCTATAAAGCTTGTGATGGTATATGGATTAAATTAGCGTGTTCTTGACACTTTTTACATTGTTTAACATATTTGCAACAATCTTGTTCCATAGTGGGCCAATAATACCCCATACGTAAAATACGCTTCGCAATGGCCATTCCACTAAAATGACCACCACAAGTACCATCATGGGCTTCAAGCAATAGCTCTATGTGTTTCACCTGCTTCTAGACAGAGGAGGAGTACTCCATCATATCCACGTTTATACAACACATCCCCCAAAAGAACAAAACGAGCTGCCTTTTGCTTAAAGCAGTGACGGGCAGTTCGAGACAAATCAGGTGGAAGTGTTCCAAACTTGAGGAAGGCTACTATCTCACTAGACCAAGGCTCATATGGATCCGAATGGATAAAGCAAACATCTTTTTCATCTTTAGACTCAAGCACGGACAATTGCAGACTTAGAGATTGTGGAAATGATTAGGGGTCGTACCTCTCCAAGGGAGTCCTTTGGAATCAATGATCCAAGAGAGGCCATGGCATCCGCAAATCTATTAGTCGAACGAGGCAAACTAGTGATCTCATACCAATCAAACTTAGAGAGCAACTTCATTGCTACATCATGATAAAGCTTAATGGTAGGTTCTTTGGCTTGGTATTCTCCTGTAATTTGTTTAACCACGAGTTGAGAATCCCCAAATATCCGAATACGCTTAATGCTCATAGCTATGGCTGATTGAAGACCTAAAATTAAGGCTTCATACTCTGTTGTATTATTGGTGCATTGGAAGTCTAGTTTGAATGATAAAGGGATGGGAATCCCTTGAGGTGTATGAAACACAACTCCAGGACCTCGACCTTTCGCGCACTTAGAGCCATCAAAGAATAGCGTGATGTCAACATCTTCCTCCGGAATGATGTCCTCTTCTTGTTCAGTGATAGCAAATACCGAATCATCTGGGAGCTCAATAATCAAAGGATGATCACTAGGTAGTGGAGCTTCCGCAAGTTGATCGGCTATAACTTGACCTTTAACAGATTTTTGGCTAATGAATTCAAGATCGAATTCGGTAAGCAACATTATCCATTTAGCGGTACGAGTGTTATTATAAGTGCGAGACATCATATAACGCAGAGGGTTTTCTCTAGCTATGACATATGTTGTATGGCTAAGCATATAATGACGAAGTTTCTTAGTGGCAAAAACCACTGCTAAGCACAACTTTTCCACATAAGCATATCGGGTTTCATAGCTTACCAATGTTCGACTAATATAATAGATAGCTTGCTCACGATTTTGTTCATTCTTTTGTGCAAGCATTGTCCCTAAGGCAAAGTCCGTTGCTGAGATATAAAGGTTGAAAGGGACCCCTGGACGAGGCGGAGCTAAGACTGGCGGAGATGCTAAGTATTGCTTGATGTCATCAAAGGCTTTCTGACATTCATCTGTCCATGAAAATTGTACCCCCTTTTGTAGTAGGTGGCAAAATGGCCTACATTTATCAGAAAGTTGTGCAATAAAGCGACGGATTGAATTAATCTTTCCTTGTAAACTACGCAACTCCTTCAAATTAGTTGGGGGACACATTTCCATAATGGCTTTGACCTTGTTTGGGTCCACCTCAATACCTCGTTTAGAGATAATAAAACCTAGGAGTTTGCCTGAGGTAACACCAAAGACACATTTCTTAGGGTTCAACCTTACTTTATGCTCTAGAAGCCTATCAAAAACTTTTTCCAATACATCAAAATGCTCTTGTCGAGTTTTAGATTTTGCCAATAAATCATCCACATAATCTTCGATAATCTTATGCATATAATCATGGAAAATATAAGTCATGGCTCGTTGATAGGTTGCACCTGCGTTCTTAAGGCCAAAGGGCATCACCCTGTAACAAAAAGTTCCCCAAGGTGTGGTAAATGCTGTTTTGTGTTGATCTTCAGGGTTTATTCGAATCTGGTTGTATCCTGAAAATCCATCCATGAACGAAAGCATTTCATGACCAGCACAGGTGTCGACAAGAGTATCAATGTTTGGAAGAGGAAAGTCATCCTTAGGACACGCTTTATTTAGATCTCAAAAATCGGTGCAAACACGTATCCCCCCGTTAGGCTTGCGAACGGGTACCATGTTAGAAAGCCACTCAGGATAATCAATCGGGACGACAAATTTAACATCCAAAAGTTTTTGAATCTCCGATTTAACTAGGAGGGCCACAGTAGGATGCATTTTCCTAAGTTTTTGTTTGACCGGTTTAGCATCTTTTTGTAAGGTGAGGTTATGGACAACCAAATTAGGGTCTAGGCCTGGCATGTCTTTGTAAGACCATGCAAATATCTCCTTCTTCCGCTTGAGTAGAGCAATCATTTGCTCTTGTTCCTCTGATGATAGAATTTTAGCCAGTTTCACAATTTGGGTGCCATCTTGGTCTGGACTAAGGTCTACATCGATAGTTTCTTCAATAGACATGTGGGAACCTTCCTCAAGGCGATGGGGAGTAGGGATCGGATTTATGTCATCTAAAATGTCATCAAGCTCCCGTGCCTTGCTCTCATCTATGTCTGCCGGAAGACCTCCGGCTTAGAAGATGAAGGTGAATGTGGAGGTGAAGGAGGAATGTAGTTGGCGGAAGCCCTTAACAATTCCTCGGAAAGGATGAACTCCGAAATAGATGGAGGGAATGAAATCCGCTCCATGTCAATCAGGCTTGGGTTGATCGGGATTGGCTTATCCGGATCATATGGATTATGGAGCGGGGTGAATAAGTCTTCAAAATTCATTGTCAACTTATGAAAGAAAGAATAGGCGGAATGGAAGGGAAAACCGGTGAAGACCTCGGAAGACCTGAAGTGCAAAACAACATAGTTTTTCAGTTTTTTTTTTTTTTTTTGTATTTTGAGTTTTTTTTTTTTTTTTGTAGTGGTGAAAACCACTATTACACACATACATAAAGCAATAAATATATTTTTTTATATTTTGATTTTTTTTTTTTTTTTTGGAATTTTCTGATTTTTTTTTGTTTTTGGTAGTGGTGAAAACCACTATTTTAGTATATACATATAATACAGGTTTGGATTATGGCTTATGGATGTGGCGGAGGGGGTGGTTCACCTCGTTCTTGTGGAAGAAGCAAGCGAAAGATGGCCTCTTGGAGAGGAAACAATTGGAGATAAAACTCGTCTTGTTTAGTGAGGGGAACAATGGGCGCCGACTCTTCTTCAGATTCACCACCATTTGACATGACGTCAAATTCTTCATAGACTTCATCTTCGGATTCGTCGGGGTGGAGGATTTCTTCTTCTGAATTAAGATTAATGCTTTGAAAAGCTCGTTCAAAAGAAGAAAGGGATGGAAGTGGTTGGTAGCCCAGACCAAAACGCTCAGTGGGTCTCTGATATGGCATATCGATGCGTTCAGTTACCCCTTGCTCGTATCGACCTAGGCCAAATTGCTGCCAATTATGTCCGTGGAAATAGCGAGAGGGAAAACCCTCCATCCTTTCGATATTGGCGGGGACTGGATGCTTGGGTTCTAGTATGGTGGTAGGACTAGAAGATGACTCTATTCCCCCATATACAAAATTAATGGAATTTGGCATAGAACCCATGTTATAAACCGATCCAATGGATAAATGTTGGTCATGTGGACGACCAAAATCTTTAACTTGTTTGCACATTGAACGGTGTGATGTGGACATCTTGAATGGCATACTCACCAATACCTGCATCAGTGAGATGGACCTTGACTTGGGAGGGAGATGGACTTGATGATGGAATAGAAGAATGTGGGATAGAAGAATTGGAAGGATTTGGTTGGGTTGATGCTTCACTGACTTGTGAAACATCAGCTGGTGATGGTTGGGAAGATGGAAGAATAATAGGTGATGTTGAAGAAGGTGTAGAAGAAGGGGGTAATGATGTGGAAAGAGATGATTGGTCATGGCCACATGTGCATGTGGTCACTGATGAAGAAGAAGGAAGATTAGTTGATGAAGAAAGTGGTGAATGAGATGGAATAGCGGAAGAGGAAAATGGTTGCGATATGATGGGTGGCTCCTCGGGAATGGGAGCTTTAGAAGAGGATGGTATAGAAGAAATAGATGGGGTCAAGAAAATATGAGTGGATGGCAACACAATCTCATAAGTATTTGAGACATAGTTGCAATGTTTGAAGGGTTCTATGTCAGAAGGTACACAATGAACCTGTCCCTCATATACATACTTCAGACATTGATGCAGTATAGAAGGGACACATCTCATCTCCCTAAGCCAAGGCCGTCCAAGCAATACATTGTATGCCATGGTCCCTTCCAAGATGTGAAACAAGGTATGCAAAGTTCGGGCCCCTACCTCAATGGGCAAGATAACTGTGCCAACCGTGGAAGATAAAGCATCATTGAATGCTTTAAGAGTAAAAGTCGACTTTGTGATAAGGGATGGCGACAGCTTTAGATGACTCAACGCCGATGTTGTAATGATATTGATTGAGGAACCGGTGTCAATTAAGACTCTCTTGAATGGCTTGTTATCGATCTTGGCCATGATATGTAGTGGAGGATCTATACTTTCTGTTGACATAGGTTTGATTTCAAAATCATAGAAAGTGATGGAGGGCTCCATGCATGTTTGAATACTCCCCACAAAGTTGTTGAAGGCATTAGTATCTTGAGTTTGAAGCTCGATTGATTTTAATATTTCCATTAATGCCTCTCTATGCGGGGGAGATTGTTGAATGAGGTCATAGATCGATAACTTGGCGAAGCCATTTTTAAACTGGTAGTTAACCGGCTACTCAATGACATGATGGGTCGTTGGCGTTGAGTAGAATGATTTAGCGGTTGTTGAGAAGTACTAGCACGTCGTTGGGTCACTGTTACCTGAGGTGGACTGGGGGTTTGTACAGGTGGTTGTGGTTCAGCCTGATTTGGTTGGTTCGCCCTTTGACCCCGGGTTACTACGTTAATAGTACCCACAAAACCTTGGTATTGTTGTACATGGTTGACTTGATTAGGAGGAGTTACCTGAGTTACTCCCCCTGAAGTTGTTGGAGCTTCCTCCCGATGTGGAAGGGGTGTTTGAAATATACCAAGATTTTGATTTTGTTGGGCTAAGGGGCTATCCAATTTAATGGCTCCAATCTCAATAAGATCTTGGATCACATGTTTGAAAGCTGTACAATTATTGATATCGTGCCCATTTTGCCTATGATAAGGACAAAATAGGTACTCCTTGTAATACTTCCCCCTTCTAGATGGGTCTAAAGGTTTAAACTCAGGTAACGTTAATTGATTTGTGCTATATAACTTGTTGAATATGACCGCATATGGTTCATCTAAAGGTGTGAATTGTCGCTTGGGACGATTGTTTTGCCAAGGTCGAGTTTCAATGGTTGGCCCGATATTGGGAGTCTGGTTGAGTAGGGGCGGGTACCGCATGATAAGCAATTGGTTGCGGTTGACTTTGCATTACTTGTTGTTGTTGAGCCATTACGGGCTGACTCGCCACCACTTGATTAACTTGGTTAACATTTGAGGTCTGTACTAGCTTTGTGCTTGTTTGTTTTGGCCATAATTATTATTTCGTTGTTGGCCCTTTTGTTGCCATTCTTTTCTACGGGGTTTTAAAACACCCTCTTGGACTTTAATGTCTTCTATGATACTTGCTTGGGCCAAAGCCTCTTCAAAAGTCCTGTATTGTTGTAATTGGAGTAACCAAGAGATAGGTTTTAGACAACTATGGGTGAACATTTTGGTTAACTCCTCCATTGGTAGGGAGAATGGCAGTTTATTAATGATAGCCCTCCAACGGTTTCCAAAGTCATAAACAGTCTCATCGTCATGTTGCTTGAGCTTGTATAAGTCGGACAATGAAACTCTCTTTTGTACATTCAAGGAGAATCGTTCTAAAAACAGATTAATCAATTGCTCGTAAGCATAAATGCTATGGTGAGCTAAATGATTATACCATTGTACAACATCTCCTCCTAATGTCTGAGGAAAAGTTCTGAGCATAAGAGCATCATTATTTTGGATTCTAAAGCAAGCATGCATGAATGAGCTCACATGTTCATGAGGATCCTCAGTTCCTCAAAATTTGTCAAACTTCGGTAATGTGAAATCAATCGGATATGGTGGTGAAGGTACCGAAGGATGAATTGGTTGATTGATCAATGACCTTAGCATAGGTTTCTGACTAAATGAGCCAAGCGCGTTAAGCATAAGGTTGTCAATCTGTTGTTGCATAGCATGGAGTCGAGAATCTTCATGAAAATTCTGACTCGTTTGATGATTATGATGATGTAATGGAAGAGTGGAAAATTGATGAGATGGGATGAAATTGCCTGGATTAGGCGGTGTAGAATGGACATGTTGTTGGTATGGATGATACCGGAAAGAAGGTGATTGGGGTAGATGATGAACTGGACTAGGTTGGGAGAAAGGTGGGGTAGGAATGGACACCACCGAAGATTGGGGTACCCAGGTGGGGCTCGAGCTAATAAAAGGCTGGTCGGGTAGAAATTGGTTGGGGTGTAGGTTTTACTACGACAGGTGGTTGAGCATTTTGTTGCTGTTGTTGCAAAATCAATTTGTCGAGATACTCCTTAACCTTATTAATCTCTAACCCAAGGGAGGTGGGATGATTGGATGAAGGTGGAGGGCGAGGCTGCCATGGTAGTCACGGAGACCGCATAGCGGGGGCAATGAAGTTGGGAGGGCAGGCTGCCATGGTAGTCACGGGGACTGCACAGGGAGCAATGAAGGTGGCTGAAGTAGGCGATACCTGGGAAGGAACAGTAGACTGTGTCCCAGGTAGGGTGAAACCATAAATGGTTTGGGAAGAAGAGGGTTGAAATTGGTTATGGTTGGAGGAGTTTCCACCAACTTCATAAAGAGAATTGGTGTACACCCGGGTACATGGGGGAGAAGGTGGTCGGGAAGACACTACATTTGTCTCCAAAGGAGAACAATTGAGCATCCGGGAAGATGTTGGAGATGAAGCCGGCTGAATAGATACCACATTAGCCTCAAAAAAAGGGTTAGTGTAGACCCGAGTGAAACCAGCGGGTATGGTTGATGCAATATCCTGCTTGAAAAATAGAATCTTGCATAGGGGAATCTTGGATTGGCTCAAGGACATAACCAGTGCCATCTCTTAAGTGAGTTTGCACTTGGGCCATATCAATGTGGGTAATATGACAGGAATTGTCTTCCTCCATGGGCATGGCCATGTGATAGACGGTAGAAGGACGTGAAAGACCTGCAGGCGAACCTACCTGAAATTCACTAGGATAAGTGGCTATGTTGGTGGTGGGGATGTTTTGTGAATTACCCATTTGATTATTTAGATTTAACATTTTAGATTGATTCCTTGTTAAAACCATGAAGCAATAAATCTAAACAAATTCAGAAAAGAAGAATGCAAAACTAGAATGATAAATTTACACTACAAAAATTATCAGAAAACGATCACAACCTAGGTTTCAACCAATGTGTCTTACCTGCGGTTAATTAATTATTTTCTGATCTTAATCTGTAGTAAATTTTAAGTGTCCGGTTTATGAGTTTTGCATGTGATCTAATCTTGAATTATTCACAAAAAAGGTAAAAACTATGGCTAGGAAAGGACAACGAGATTCTTACTGGTGATGAAATCCAACAAGTTTGCTCGGGGGTGACCTATGGTGTCTAAGGCAGAAGTTTAATGGATGGAGATGAATTCCACCGTCACTAAACTTCAAGCAATACCAGTGATGAAATCCGAGATATCACTGTTTTAAATGCAATATGAAAATGCAATGAATTTTTTTTTTTTTTAATGTTTTAATTATCTAATGTGTACATACAAGGCTATAAATCAGAAGTTCTAATGATCTAAGCAAGAGGCTACCGAAAACATATCATTTCCTCTGAAGAAGTGGAGTACACCATTTAAAACCCCCTGCCTACCAATGATATCGGATATCAAAGGAGCAACCGGAAGGTTCGTCCACTTCTCTCGCTGGAATCACCCAATGGCGGGAGTACTATTGACATCCAATCAATAGTCCTACTTAGATAATTAAAACAAATAATTTATAGCTATTCTAATATGCGACTAGGTATGCAAATTTTTTTTTTTTTTTTAAATGCAAGCAACAATCAATAATGCAATGCAAAGAAAAATGTAATTAAAAATAACTGTTCTTTTCAGATTACTTAGTTTTTGTTCATTTTAAAGTAATGATCTGAAAAAGAAACAAAATATGGCAGAAAAACCAAAAACGTAAAAAGTACAACACTTACTTGGAAGCCTACGCTTTTTTGTAAAACTGACTTCAAACGCCCACGGGAGTCTGCACAGGCTGAAACGCACCTCTGCGTTTCGTATTGGACTTCCAGACGCCCCTCTGTGTCTGCTGCATTTTCTGCAAGCTCAGAAACCCTAGTTCGCTGTAACAGCAAATTTCGCGATTTTTGGAACCTGCAAAATGAAACAGAAAACAAGAACAGATTAGTAAAGCAAGTATTTAAAAATATGAAACCCTAGGGGGTCCCACCGTGATCGCCATTTGTAGATTAAAAATACACGCCAAACAGAAAGATAAAACCACAAGAATGGAATACAGGAAAGTTGCACAAAACAGACGATTTATATTAATCGATGGAGTTTAAAAACTCCTTTTTGAATACAACTGGGCCTGTAACCCTTTTTGTGATACAAAAATTACAAGTTATGCTAGGGTTCTCCGAAACCCTAGCTGGCACGAATGGTGGCGCTTCCGAAGAACGTATCTTCAATCCCAACAGAGTGAGTGGGCTTTGTCGTATCCCTTGCTTGGACCACTCCAGCTTAATCAGCTGCCATCAATAAACTGGATCTGTCATCAAAAACCTGCACACATTAACACTATCAAGGAGTTAGAAATTAATGAGAGGGCTCCACTGCGTGAGCCCTCAGAAACAATCTAAAACCTTATAAAAATGGAATGCAGGAAATCAATAACATATTAATACATAAAATACGGCTACTTGCTTTAAACTAATTTATACCTGTTCTCTGTTAACGCAGCTAGACCAGGCGACACATGGAAGTAATGTTGTTGTCAGAATAGGCTACGGAAGGCGCCCTGGTGCACTCGCCGAACGCCCGCGTGCTTCTGGATCTGGATTACAGACGTCGGTCTGAGTCTGTGGCTGAAGGTAAACGCCCGTGGGCACTTGTTAAACGCCCGTGGGCACTTGGTAAACGCCCGTGGGCACTTGGTGAAGGGGTAAATGCCCGTGGGCACTTGCGACAGGAATGGGAGATTCTGTCGAGTGCTGCAGAAGGAATGGCGACGAAAGCGGCGACGAAAACGACGATAGATGCGGCGAAAAGGGTAGCGGAAGAGAGGAGATAACGGTAGAAGAATTAGAATCAGAGATAGAAGTAGCAAAAGACCTAGGCGAAGAAGATAGGTAGCAGACATAGATAGGGTTTGAGCCATCAAAGTGACTCGATTTATAATCCACTCTTAGGGCACACTTTAGGGTTTTAACGACACTTTGAACGTGTGGCTAAGATTAAAGCGGATCCAAGGGTAGAGAATAAATCTTGGTTGTGGAATGGATTAAGATGGATGGACGGATGAGATTAAATGAAGGATGGACGGCTCGGATTAAATCACTTAAACTATTATTTAAATATATATATTAAAATATTAAAATATATATATAAATATATATATAAATATTAATTTAAATAAATTTGGGGATGAAAAATGGCGGGAAAGGTGAAATTGGGCCAAATAATGGCGGGAAAAGGTGAAATTGGGCCAAATAATGGCGGGAAGGTGGATGACCGACATGTGGCTGACAGGAAGGTATAGATGACTTGCAAGTGGCTGGATTTTGGTGTCTACACTTGATAATGAACTACGTGTTCAAATATGGATGTCTAATGGAGTCTTATTTTATGTTAATAATATTGTGTTGTTGTACTTTACACTTTAATTCTATTATTGGAATATATTACTATTGATGTATTTGTGGTTGAAGGACTAGGTGCTCTCACCTATGGATTAATATGGAATAACCACCTGAGATTAGATAAATTTTGGGAAAGGATGGATGATTTTTCATTGATAGCTCTAAGGTAAATATTACCTTCATGTAGATGCATTGCATTTGTTCTTGTTGATAAATATAATGTTGGGCTAGAATATTACTTTGGTGAAGGAGTCATATTTAGTATGATGGGGATAACATTCTAGCTATATTAAAAAACCATATGCTTAAAGACTAAACAATGTTGTATAATATTGAATTTAAAATCCCTGTTTTCCTTCTGTTGGAGATTTTGGATTGGGCGACTAGACCAATAAAAGTATTAATAAGGATAATACCATTAATTATTTAATATTAATATCAGTGTTAATAATTCATATTGACATATGGTATTAATTAGCAAGTAATTAATCCTTTCACTATGTTGAGAGCAATGGTATCTTGGATTAAATATTGTAATTAATTATTATTTTTATTGACTTTATAACCATACTCAATGATAAAAGGGTAAAATAATAATAAAATAATTCCTACGGTTGGAATTTTAATATTAATTTAGGGGATTAAAATTTACTTTATTAAGTTGCATGTTCAGCAACTTTCAATCTTGGCCTCAAGGAGTCTAGGTGGAACTCACTAAATGTTACCATCAGGCTAGATCATAATGGAAAAGATAGCTAGAAAATCCAAGAAGGAATGGAAAAGGACTCTCACCTATTACAAGGATTCGTAGGAACTATTTGAAGAGCTCAAAGGGCTATTTTGGAGGTCGCGAGAAGGTAGGGGAAGCAAAGGGAAGATTTTAGAATGCAAGTTGGTGTTAGAGACTTCATGCTAAGAGGTAGGGTTTGATTTTGCTTTCATCATAGTTCTAAGTGGACTTCTACTTATGTTATTTTCTTTAGTTACCTAGATGTGTGTTTTTTCTCGTCTTTCTTATCTTACCTTGTTGTTTTCCACATTCGGTAGCTTGGTGGCTTTGTAGCTTAATAATTGTTATGCTTTTTGAGTAGTTTTGGACTAAGTTGGGTTGTTTGTACCTTGTACATGCAGGTCATATTAGTTAATATTTCACCTATAGGTATAGGTTTGATAGTTTTTATTTTAATCAATTAATTAGAAATGGATCTAAGACCTTCGTATGAATTTTTTCTCCTATTTTGGTTTGCATGGAAATCAAAGCTTGTATCCTTAAGTCTATAGCTTGATGTTCAGTGGTAGTTCTAATGTTGTCAATAGCATTGGGTTAATTGCCTTTGTAGAGATTATTTTTATCTTCACCTAATTTTTATTGCCTGTACATATGGTTAGTTATAGTTATAATACCTTTTGGAAATCATTATTGTGTTAAGATAATGGTTAATGGAAAATAAAAGAAGTTATAGTTATAATGTTCTTTTCAAAATAATTATGCTTAATGGAAACTAATAGATGTTATAGTTATAATGTTCTTTTAGAAATAATTATTGTGTTAAGATAATGGTTAATGTAAATTAATAGATGTTATAGTTATAATGTTATTTTGGAAATCATTATTATGTTAGGATAATGGTTAATGGAAAATTAAAAGATGTTATAGTTATAATGTTCTTTTGGAAATCATTATTGTGTTAGGATAATGGTTTAATGGATATTGAAGAAATTTATAGTGGTCTCTTGATATTTGAGTAGGTAAATGGGGCCATTATAGAGAGAAGTGTGGGATTCTCTCCTTGCTATTTTAGATTGTATGCTTGCATCTCTTTGGAGCATGTTTAAGTTTTGGATTTAAAAATTATAGTGGTCTCCTAAGAATTGAGTAGGTAAAGGGGCTACTATAGAGAGAAGTATGGGATTATATTATTGTTTTTTTTATCAATATGTGTATGCATAATTGCTTGCATATTAATTAGAGCATGTTAATTTGTATTGCATAAAGAGTTGTTCTGATCCCTAAGTTCTCCTCAAATTTACGAGAATCTTCATTCATGAAAATGATCGTGAAAAGAAGATGGTGTAGAAAAGACTTAAGAAAAATGGCTTTAATGTATCATGGGTTGAAAAGTTGTTATGTAAATAAAAATTGGATTTGTATTTCTTAGATAAACATCCAATTTATTTTAAGAACATGGTAGTTTTTGTAAAGAAATATTAATTGATTTAAGCTTAAGCAAGTTATGATTTGGTTATGATATTTATCTCGCAAAATATGTTCTTTTATTGTAAAATATTACATGTTATCTAGAAGATATATATATGAAAAAGTTTTATGTATTCATTATATGATGATGCTAGCATTGCAAATAATCGGTTTTGTTTTCTAGAGGAATGCTTCTTTTACATAGTTTTGTTTTAGCACTTTGATCAATTTAACTATGGTGTTTTAAAATTGTTAAGATTACTTATAGTGGTAGAGCTATGTTGAAGCTAATGCTAGATTTATGATTTAATATTTTAGTTAAGATTCAATATTGTGCTATAATTTAGGCATGTTGCTTTCAATTGAAGCATTTATTTTCTAAAGAGATTTAATTTATATATGGTATTTTTTTTAAAATGCTCTTGGATTAAGGGAGAGGTTCTTGGGTTAGATCTAGAAATTCTTTTATACCCTAATTAAAGGAATTAATTAATTCCTAGGAGGAGTTGTGGTGGTGCAATAACAATAAAGAAGTGGGATCTAGGAGTTACGAGAATTCAATAGCTAGGTACTTACAAAATTTTGGAAGGATTTGTGATGATGCAATAGCCAAATTCTTGTGAATTGATACACCTTGAACATTAAGGATTGATGTTACATAACTAGAATATTGAAGAAATCATTCACAACATAGCAGTGGTTATACCTTAAACGTGAAGGTTCAAGTAATCATGTTCATTACCAAATGAGTGGTAATGATCTTAGTTAGCCCACAGAGGTGTGGTAAGCACCAATATTTATTCTTGAATAACCTACCTAGATGGAATTAGCATAAGGTAAGCAAATAGGTATTCCCATTTAAGTGTTATGGCCCTTAAAGGATAATCCCTACACTATGGTCACATTGCTATATATCATTGAAGGTATAGGAAATATGGGGGAACCACTTTTGGCATCCTAGTGAACCCCAAAAAATATAGGGTGTTAGCCACTCCTATCTAATGAGTGTCATCTATAACGACTTTGAACTTAAATGTGGTGAAGCCTTGAGAATGCTAAAAAAACACATTGGAACTCTTAAGAACCTTACTTGTATTTAAAAAAAACTTCTCTCTCTTGTGTTGGTTTTTGTGGGCTGTTATAGATGGTAGCAGAGCTCTAGGTCATAGGACTAGTAGCTTCCATGGAGTGCACCTAGGATGAGCCTTGACTTGATGTGCTACTTTGGGAAGACTTACTCTACTAGGAACCTTAATGTGATATGGGATACAATAGATATTACATGTCATTGAGACTAGTTAAACCAAGGAGTAAAAATCTTGGAGAGTAAAGTTTCTTATTAGGGAATGGCACCTTGTAAAGGTAACTGTGACCATGATCATTATCAACTGAGTGATAATTGTCTATGTTAATTCATGGGGAAAAATGATGCTAACTATAAGTGCAATTAAGATAAAATGTAACTTACCCAACCCATTTGTGTGGATAGGAGATGACACATACTTTAATAGGAGTTTCATCCAATAAATTAGGATTGGGTGCATAAGAGTAAATTTTAGTGCATACCCAAAAGAATTCTAGACAAACTATGGACTCCAGCAATAAAACTAGGAGAACAATGGATTCTAGTAAGAATTATAGGAGGGCAACAAAACCTAGCAAGGGAACTAGAGGAATAGAATATTCCAATGAGATAGGGTAAGATATCTCTTCCATAGTAAAGTTTCTTTAAGAATGAATGTAACGACAACAAAAATTAATAAAAACCCTAATCAATAGGAAAATTGGTATGAAATTTTTTGAAGATAGATAGGAAAAGAATCCTGTTAGAAGAAGCAATGAGGTTAGGGCTCGAATAGAGGTTAAGCTAGCTAAAGACCTTAATAATGTTAAAGTAGCCAAATTTAATTGAAAGGAAGGAGGATATGCAACATATTCATGGTTAAATGAGCTATAAATCTTCTTTTCAATTAAAATTTACTCTTCTAAAACTTAAACTATGTGGGTTACTCTTCATCTTTAGGATGCAACCCTAGATTGGAACACATTTAGAATATGCAAAAATATTCAATATACAAATATTAAGTGGGATAGTTTTGTCAAGGCTTTCAAGAAAATATTTCTTTTTGATCAATTTTATGTAGAGAAGTTTGAGGAATTCTCTACACTTCAATAGGGTTCACTATTGATAGAGGTATACTTTCAAAGATATGTGAAATCTTTGAATTATATTCTAGAGTGCAAAAATAATGATAAAATAAAGGTGCATTAGTTCATATTAGGGTTAGATCCTAAGATTAGGACATTAATTAATCTACTCAAACTTAAAACTCTGAAAAATGCTTATGATTTGTCCAGACAAGAAGAGACTAATCTCCAAACCAAAAAGTCCTTCTTCAACTATTCAAGACTAATAGAGACATAGGTAGGAGGTCAAGAAAAGAAAGAGAGTAGTAATTATGAAATGGGATAAGGAGCAAAACAAAAAGAGCAAAGGGAACTCAACTTTTGGTAACAAGAACAATGGGAACCAAGGGAAAAATATGAATAAAGTTTAGAAAAAGGACAGTTCCAACCCTCATCCTCCAAAGTAGAATGAGTCGACATAGAAAGAGGAAATATGGGAGAAAATATAGGAGAGGTCTTAGGCACATAGGATAGGTTTCTACATATGTGGGGGTCCTTGTTATGCCAAGAAGTTTTCCCAATGGGTAGAGTCAAGTAACAGAGTAGAGGATCAGGTGTATCGAATCTATGCCACAATAGGGAATCAAAAATTTGATGGGAAGGCAACACCTATGTTGTTTAATGGTAAGTTGTTTGACAAAGATGTTAAGGTTTTAATAGATATTAGAGCTACATATAGTTTTATTTCCACTAATATTATCAGGGATATGCCAAAAAGACCTAGAATTTTGGTACAATGGTGGAAAGTCGAGTATGGCTATGGACAAACCTACTCAGTGGATCATTGTTTACCTACAATTGAGATAACCTTACCTAATGGATCTAAAATATGATATTATGCGTAGTTACACTCCATACCTTCGATATTATTCTAGGGATGGATTGTTTGAAGGCTCATGGAGCCTTAATAAACTTCAAAGAAAGGTGGATGGACTACACCAACAAGGATAAGAGAAGAGTAAGAGTCCAAAGTATGTAAAACTACTTTCAGTCCCATTTATTATTAGATATGCAACTAAAGAAATCCATTAAAAGAGGTGGTCTTCTATATACAATTAAGACTAATGACAAGACTAGTGAAAAGGGGATGAGAAAATATTTAAAAAACATCCATTTTTTCATGAATTCAAGGATGTATTTATGGAATATATCCCAGGTCTACCACGTTGATGAGAATTTGACTTCACTATTGAGTTAATGCCAAGGGCTAAACCTATTGCAAGGATACCTTACAAGATGACCCTAATTGAGTTGCAATAATTGAAGGTGTAACTTTAGAATTTGTTAGAAAAGTATCTGATCAAACCTAGTGTGTCACCTTGTTGTGCCCCAATATTATTTGTGAAAAATAAGGATGGTTCCTTGATATTATGCATAGATTATATGATGTTGAATAAGGTAACCATCAATAATAAGTATCATTTGCCAAGGATTTATGACCTCTTTGACCAGTTAAAGGATGATACTATATTTTCAAAATACATCTAAGATCTGGATATCATTAGTTAAGGATCCAAGAAGAGGATACTCATAAAATAACCTTTAAGACTAGATATGGACACCATGAGTTCATAGTGTTACCATTTGGGTTAATGAATGCACCACTAGATTTTATAAATTTGATGAAAAATGTGTTTAGGAAATATCTATATCGGTTTGTTTGGGTATTCTTAGATGATATCTTGTATATTCTTGCACCAAAGAAGAATATGATCATATTTTAATATTAGTGTTAGAGGTGCTAAGGAAAAAATAGCTATACAAAAAATTGTCCAAGCGTGAGTTTTATACCTCACAGGTGCAATATCTAGGACATCATTTTGACAAAAGGAATTGTTGTAGATCCAAAGAAAATTGGCGTTATATTAAGTTGGCTTGCACCAAAAAATGTGATAGAAGTTAGGATTTTCATGGGAATAACTGGCTATTATAGATATTTTTTTGAAATCTTATTCCAAGATTACCTATTCAATAACATAACTTTAGAGAAAAGGAAAGGATCTTAAATGGATGGATAAGTGTGAGGTTGCCTTTGAGGATCTGAAGGATAAGCTAACTACAACATCGATTCTCATGATATCCTATCCCCTTGGAAATTTTATAATGTGCACAAATGCTTCCTTAGAATGTTTGGATGGAGTTTTTTTCCAAGAAGAGTCTACAATAGCATACGAGTCTAGAAAACTCAAGAAGCATGAGATAAATTATGCTACACATGACCTAGAATTAGTAGTAGTTGTATATGCATCAAATACCTAGAGACACTAAACCTTTTGAGCTAAGGATAGACTATCAAAGTCTAAGGTGTATTTTTACCCAAACTATGTTTAAAACCAAAAAAAGAATATGGATAGAGCTCTTAGCATAATAAAAATTTGGTATTGAGTATATCAAATGGAAAGAAAATAAGGTTGTTGAGTAGGAGAAGGAACATAGAAGCACTGACCCAGAGCCATATAGAATTAATAGATAAAGTCAGAGTAATGCAAATATAGGATCCATATTGCTTGTAAATTAGGATAAAATCAAGATTAATCTTGAAAATAATGAGTATTTCAACATAAAATATGGACTTTTATGCTTCAAGGATAGGGTAGTTATAACCAAAACTAGTGAACTAATGAGTTTGGTTATGCAAGAGGTGCATAGTTCTCCTTATACTACTCATCCAGAAGGATACAAAATTGTTGGAATATATTATATTATTTGGTACATGCTAATGTACCATCTTGGGTACATATTTATATTAGGAGTATGTATTAGATTAGATTTTGAGATTTACTTTATGCAATGTAATAAATGCACAACTATTGTTAGAATGTGTAATGATGTAAATGTGCATGTTGTCCATGTGTACATGAGTCTATAAAATAGGAATATGAAGAGTCATGGGAAGGTGAAATATCAAGAGTCACATCCCATTATATATAGACCTTAGATATAGAGTAAATAGAGAGAGAAAGAGAGAGAGAAAGAGAGAGAGAGAGAGAGAGAGAGAGAGAGAGAGAGAGAGAGAGAGAGAGTAGTACATTAGAGTAACACAAGTTAGTTACAATGTAGAGCATGGAGTATTTGAGAACTCCATATTTTGTATGAAGATTCTATTTTTATGAGCTCTCATTAATGGTAGATTTATGAGTTATTACAGAAGTTTCTTATGAGTTTTACTTGCTTAATATATTACCATTATCATATATTTAATATTGCATGCTCATTTTAGACCTTGTGGTATATTTTACATTAAATATAGAGCATCAAAAGCTAATAGTGGTATCAAACCATGAGGAGGATTAATAGGAGATAGGGAGAGCCACAAGAGAGATTGAGATGAGATAGGGAGATCTCATTTTCAAAATTTTCAGAATTAATTTTTGGTTAGAGTCTTTCCATAAGGTTGTAGGAAAAATCGTGAAGACTAAGAATCAACATAGATCTCTTTCCACTAGATTAATAGATAACTAATGAAGTTGATTAATTTTTATATATCTAGAGATTTAGATGCATTTGTTTGCTGCTACCTAAATTTTATTGCAAGATATTAGTTTCTAGTTACAACAAAAGACGAGATTGAATATTGAGGATACCTAAAGAAGGAGGTCACCATAGAAGCTTGAATATTGAATACTATAAATTGAAGAAAGATGAAAGAAAATCTATTGAATATAAAGAAGGGAGAAAGAGGACAAGATAATCCCTATTGAATATTGGAGAAGTATGAGATCCAAGAGAGGAGATCTCATTGAAGAGCTCCCATATTTGGAATATAAAATATTGAAGATTGAAGATAGAGTAGGACTAAGAAAAGCCCCATTGAAGATTTGAGAAGCTGTAGAATTTCAAGACCTAAGAGAAGAGGCCTCAAGAAAAGTTGGTAGGAGAAAGAAGAAGGAGGCTAGAGAAGCCCTATTGAATAAGTTTAAGAAGAAGAAGGCTAGAGAAGCCCTATTTCAAGGTAGAACATTGCAAGGAATATCTCCTAAAAAAGAATAATATGGGACAATTATCGCCATCTAACAACAAGCCCACAATTAAAAGGATTTGGTAAGAAGTTTGTCAAATTTTGACAAGGTTTCTTGAAGATCTCAAGACATTCAGATTCTTGAGGAGGAGGCCAACAAATAGGCCCAATTTGAAGTTAGAATTCAACAAGAAGATTGGAGGAGAAAGAAGCTAGAAGAGGCCATCAGATTTGAGAATTTAGAGGACAGCCATAATAGATTTTGAAGGCTGATTTGAAAGGAGAAGATTGTTATTTTTGCAGTAGAAGTTGAAGAGTCACAAGCCAACAAATTGAAGGTGACTTAAAGCTGCGATTTGGAGAAGATTTGGGCAGATTTCGAAGTGCCCTTGAATAAAAAATTAAAGGAGGAATTGACAATAATAGAAGGCAGTAATTTGGAGGAATTGAATGTCGCTTTTGTACAGAAATATAAGGAGAAGAAATCAGAGATTTTGAAGCAGCAATTTGAAGAGATTTGAGCTGCATATTTGAGAAGCATTAAGAGGAGAAATCAGATCTGCATTTTGGAGAATTTCAGGGCAGATTTGTGAAAATTTTGGACATAAAAATATAGGAGGAATTGGTTGCATTTGAAGCTGCAAAATTTGTAGGTTTTTGGATAGTAAGAGGGCAGCATTTGAGCAGAACCAATAACTACAAGTTTTAGAGTTCTAAAGAACGAATTTCAAGGAGAATTGAAGCCACAAAATTAGATTATTTGGCAGTATTTGATGAAGAATAATTGCTGCAAAATAGAAAGACATCTAGACAACATAGAAGCTGATTCCTAAACAACATTGAAAGCTGCAAATTAAAGCCTTTTGAACAACAAGCTAGAGGATAAAAGGTAGAGAGTTAAAGGCAGCAATTAAGTAGAAAGGAGAGCTGCAAATTTTACAAATTCGAGGCAGAAAATAGGTGAATAGCTACAAAAGGAGGTCAAAAGGTGTGTATAAGTGGTGCTATGAAAGTTCATTATTTAATAATTTATAAGGTTTTTTGAAAGCACCATATTAGAGTCTTTTAAGGAGCAAAAGCTAGTTTAAGTTTAGTATCTCTAAGCCAAGGAAGGAGACCATAGTTATCTTTAAATCTAAAAAAAACACAACAACAAATATTGAAATTAAAACTTGCTTGAAAGGGAGTGATAAGTAGAAGTAGTATATGTTGTTTAACTAATTAAAGTGTAGATTTGTCTAAAGCCTATTGAGTAAAATCAAGCCATTCAATAGTGAACAAAGGAAACACATATTTGTAGTATCTAAAGACACCAAGAGGTGTGCTAAGTATTGAATTTTTTTTTGTGAAGACAAGTTATCAAAGGCGTAGAAGAACTATCATAGTGAAGCAATGCCACCATAATGAAGGAGATAGCCATTTGCACCAAGGAAGGCAACATAGAGCATTGATAAACAATCATTATTCAACCAACATAGAGCATTGGAAATTATCATTAGATTGTAAGGTTGAGCCACCAAGGTTGTACCACTAGTGTGAGGAGAAGGAGCATAGTCTCAATGCTACCAATAGCATCATAGGCCACGATATATGAACAAACAACATTAAAGAGCGAACATTGGAAAGATAAAATGTTCAAGAAGAAGTAATTAGAGAAAGGTGAGTTCTAAGAGATAAATAATTTCATAATTAGACGTTGGAGGATACCACTTGTTAATTGAAACACCCAAGCAAGCATAATGTTACAAACTAACCATTGCATAACATTACTAAAGAAAGAAAGATGTTGGGGAATCAAAGCATGCAAGGTGAAGGGATAAAAATTATTGGTTACCACTTGGTAAGACAAGAACTAAGCACCAACCACCATGGAGTAGAACTAAAACATCTTGGAATATCTATTAATGAGTGGGTAGTTATTGAAGGAATATCACTACCAAAAGCATAGCATATATCACAGTCTAAAATTAGAGTGCATAGCTTGATGACCAGTGAGGAGAGAATGTTAACCGAAGGAAAATTATAGTCCATAAGCCGAGGTGCATACATGGAGGAATCAAGAGCAATTGGAGCTCATATGTGGAGGACTTTAAGTACCTCAAACCCACCTACAAGAGCAGGTGAAGAGGCATTGAAAATGAAGAGCACCAAGAAATAAAAATCATCGTTGCAAAGGAGATAGATGATTCCAGCATTGAGAAATTTTGAGCATTACCAAGAGTGTGTAACGTCCATTTCTAAATGTTATGAAGTTAAAGGGTTCTATAGACAATTTTCACCTAGGAAAATAAGTGCCAACCATCATGATTAGTAACATCTCTTACAAGCAATAATACCACTTGAAATATATTAAGGGAAGGCGTGTAAGAATATTGTACAAGTGCTGCAAGAAGGAAAAATGAATGCAATCAATTTTTTTTTAAGACTAATTTTATGAGCATCTAGAAGGAGCATTAAATACTTTGCAAAGAATGCAGATCACTTAAGAACGTAGGTTGCAAAATCAAGTTAAGTTTATCATGCCCTCTACAAGGAGGTATAATTTAATTTATAACTTTTACAAATATTAAAGGAGGTATAAGGCATATTATTGAGATTAAGATTAATTATTCAATTATATTTAAGGTTATTTGAATAATAGGAGAAATAAGGTGATGAATTATAACCTTAGAAGAATTATTGAATTCCTTAGAAGATATTTGAAGTAAGAAGCTTTTTGAGATATTTTGGAATTACTTTATTCAATTTTGAAATTCATATTGCATAAGATATTTGCAAATAGTTTAACTTGGAGGAACAAGGATTTCTACATAGAAATATTAATTTTGCAAATACATTATTTTCTAAATTTTCAATTAGGGAGTTATAAGGAATTCAACACCAATTTAAGTTCTTGAAATTTAGAAACTATATTATTGAAAATTGAAACACAACATAGAGTTGTTGAAAAGTTGGAAAATTATATTGGTATTAGTCTCATGCTCAAATTAACGAGACATAAGGAATCCAACTTAAAAGTCTTGAAATTAGAGAATCTTATCAAAATTGAAATTGCATCAAAATAGTCTATAGCTTTCCATTCATAAATAGGGAGTCAAAAGGGATTCAACTCAAAGGAAAAAAGGCTAAGTATCTAATAAAAGCTATATCATATTAAAGCACTAGGGAGCTAAAAGTAATTCTACCTAATTTGATATTACACCCAAATTTAACTCAAAATTTAGAAGTTGAAAATATAGGGAGATATAAGGCTTACAACATGATTGCTTGAAAAAGTTGAAAATTGAAAAAGGTGTTCTTAAGTTATCATATAAAGACTAAGGAGGAATAAGGAATTCTATCTCAAATTAAAAGAAACATGGATGAAATAGTGAAGAAATAATTTAATGAGGAAGAACTATTTCATGAACTAAAGTCTCACTCACAATACTTAATATATACTTTTGACATTAATTCATTATCTTCATGAAGTACTTTTCAAGGCTTGGTGGAATGCTCAAAATATAGTTAAGCTTACTTCATAAGAATGTTTGATGATATATCTATCATTAATTATTTTTTAATTTTTTCAAGGCATGAAACAAAAGAAAGATGAATGCACTAGTAATGAAGTATTGAATCCTAACCAATACTATTGTGATGATATACTAACTCACCGTATTGAATATATATCACTAGTAAAGGTGCAAAAACAAAAAATAAGAAGGAAAATAAACAAGAGGAATCATGACATAAGAGAAAATATGAATATAGAAGAAAATACTTTCAAGTTGAATCCAAATATTAATTTATAGGAGATAGATCAAAGTGAACTGAAGGAACAAGATGAAGATCCATATTGAAGACCAAAGTCTTCAATAACCAAATAATGTAATACAAGGGGGTGTTGGAATATATTACATTATTTGATACATGCTAATGTACTATCTTGGGTACATCTTTAGATTAGGATTATGTCTTAGATTAGAGTTGAGATTTACTTTATGTAATGTAATAAATGCACAACTATTGTTATAATGTGCAATGATGTAAATGTGCATGTTGTCCATGTGTACATGATTATATAGAATAGGAATATGAAGAGTCATGAGAAGGTGAAAGATCAAGAGTCACATCCTATTATATATATGCATTAGATATATATTAAAGAGAGAGAGAGAGAGAGAGAGAGAGTAGTACATTAGAGTAACACAAGTTAGTTACAATGTAGAGCATGGAGTATTTGAGAACTCCATATTTTGTATGAAGATTCTATTTTCATGAGCTCTCATTAATGGTATATTTATGAGTTATTACATAAGTTTCTTATGAGTTTTACTTGCTTAATATATTACCATTATCATATATTTAATATTGCATGCTCATTTTAGACCTTGTGGTAGCTTTTACATTAAATATAGAGCATCAAAAGCTAACAAAGATGAGGGAAAAATGAAAAATACATATTGGGCAAGAATGAAGCAGGATATCAGTAGTTTCATTGCAAGATGTTTATAATGCCAGAAGGTTAAGTTTGAGAATCGACACCTAGAAGGGAAATTATACCCACATGATATACCTATAAGGAAATGGTAAGTAATATCTAGAGATTTTTATTGTTGGTGTACCTAAGACTAGGTACCAACATGATGCAACCCTATTAGTGGTTGATAAGTTGACCAAGGTTGTACATTTCATATTAAGGAACATCAAGGATGATGCATTAATGGTGGAAAATAATTTTTCCAAGAAAATTTTCAATTTACATGGGTTTCTTGAGGTGATCATATCAGACAAGGATTCTAGGTTCACATCAAAATTCTGGTAGGCTCTACACCATGTAGTGGGCACTAAGTTGAATATCAGTTATGCATATCATCCAAAAATAGATGGTAAAATGGGGAGGGTAAACCAAGTTTTAGAGGATATGCTTCACATGTACTTAATGGACCAAAAGTATAAGTGGGAATACTTTTTACATATTTTTGAAATTTTATATAACAATAGGTATCGTGCATATTTAGGTATGGATTTGTTTGAAGCCTTGTATGGTTGAAGATGTAAAAATATTCTATCATGGGACAATCCATATTATTGGGTGGTGATCAAACCAAAAACTATTCAAGAGATGGAGGAAAACTCAAAGCAATTTGACTAAGGCTCAAGGAAGAGGCCAATTACCTAAAGAGCTATGCTAATATAAAAATATCACCAAGAGAATTCTCTATGGGGATAGAGTTTTCTTGCTAGTAAGACCCATAAAAAGTGTCATCAAGTCAACTAAGTTATATCCTCGTTATATTGGGCCTTTTGAGATCACTGATAATATTAGTATAGTAGCCTATAAGCTCACCTTGTCATCCAACCTATCAAAGATCCATGATACTTTCCACATATCCCTACTTAGAAAATATGTTGCTAATCCTACTCATATTTTGAATTGCAAATGGTAAATCCCTCAACCATTTAGGTGAGAACAATAAATATTCTAGGGTTTCATTCCAAGATATTGAGGAAACAAACCCTAGATCAATATAAGTTCTAGTGGGACTAGTATTCTAAGACTTGTGCATGCAACATGGGAAGATACTAAAGAAATGAGAGAAATTTCCATATTTTTTTGAATGAAACATATGTATACTCAATTGTAAGGAAACACAAAAAACTGTGTTTAGTATAAGAAGGGTATTATCTAACAACCCTCCTTAGAAGGAACTATTCTTGATAATGAACTATGTATTGAAATATGGATGTCTAATGCATAGTCTTATTTTATATCAATAAGAATGGGTAGTTGTACTTTATGCTTTGATTCTATTCTTGGAATATGGTACTATTGATGTATTTGTGGTTGCAATACCATGTGCTCTCATCGATGGATAAATATGGAATAACCACCTAAGATAAATGAAATTTTGGAAAATAATGAATGACTTGCTCATTGACATCTATAAGGTAAAAAATACCTTCATGTAAATGCATTGCATTTGTGCTTTTTGATAACTACAAAATTGGTCCAGGAGATCACTTTGACGAAGGATTTAGTATGATGGGGATAACATTCTAGTTATCTTAAAAATCCATCTACTTAAAGATAAAGCAACATTGTATAATATTGAATTTCAAATCCTTGTTTTGCTTGTGTTGGAGATTTTGGATTGGGTAGTTAGCCCAATAAAAGTATTAATAGGGATAATACCATTAATGCTTTAATATTAATATCAATGTTAATAATTCATATTGATATATGGTGTCAATTAGTGAGTAATTGATTCTTTCACTATGTTAGAAAGCAATGGTAAATTGGATTAATAATTGTAATTAATTATTATTTTGATTGCCTTTATAACCATGCTCAATGAGAATGAGGTAAATAATAATAAAATAATTCCTAACATTGCAATTATAATATTAATTTAGGGGATTAAAAATTACTTTATTAATTTGCACGTTCAATAACTTTCAAGCATGGTCTCAATGAGTCTAGCTGGAACTCACCAAATGTTACCATCAGGCTAGATTAGGACAACAAATATGGCTAGGAAATCCAAGAAGGAATGGGAAAGGACTCTCACCTATTACAAGGATTCACAAGGGCTATTTTGGATGTCGCTATTAGGCAAAGGAAGTAAAGGGAATCTTGGAGAACACAAGTTGGTGTTAGAGGCTTCCTGCCAAGAGATATGCTCTGGTTTTTCTTTCATAATAGTTTTGAGTACACTTGTTTCCTTATGTTTTTGTTTTCTATAGTTACCTGGGTGTTAGTGTTTTATCTTTTGTCTAGATTGGCTTACCTTGTTTTTCATGTTAGGCAGTTTGGTGTCTCTATCGCTCCATCATAGTTATGATTTATGAGAAGTTTTGGAATGTGTAAGGGTGTTTGTACCCTGTAAATTTGGGTCACTTGTTGGTCAAAATGACCACATCCAGGGAAATAAGGAGTAGTCTTCTCAAGATTTTTCTAAGTATAGAGAAAGTCATGATGGCATGACATTTTGAAGGCCGAAAGTAGAACTAAGGTGAAAAGTCATGATGGCACGACATTTTGAAGGTCGAGGATAGAACTAAGGTGAAAAGTCATGATGGTGCAACATTTTGAAGGTCGAAGGTAGAACTAAGGTGGAAAGTCATGATGGCACGACATTTTGAAGGCCTAAGATAAAACTAAGGCGAAAAGTCATGATGGCGCGACATTTTGAAGGTCAAAGGTAGAACTAAGGTGAAAATTCATGATGGCATGACATTTTGAAGGTCGAGGATAGAACTAAGGTGGAAATTCATGATGGCATGACATTTTGAAGGTCAAAGGTAGAACTAAGGTGAAAATTCATGATGGCACGACATTTTGAAGGTCAAAGGTAGAACTAAGGTGAAAAGTCATGATGGCATGATATTTTGAAGGTCTAAGGTAGAACTAAGGTGAAAAGTCATGATGGCATGATATTTTGAAGGCCAGGTGGACCATGACATCTCTAAAGAGGTTAAGGAAGATCACCATAACAAGAAGATCTCAACCACTTCCAGTTGAAGGCTCCATGCTCTCTTAACTGCTTCTTTACTAGAATGAGCCTACGGGCATAATGTTGTAACAACTTTCAGTTTTTTTGTTATGTAAAACTCTTATATATAGAATGAGCGACCCAAAAAAATGGTCAGCTCTTAGGTGTTTACAAGGCTATGTACACAGACTTCTGAAATCTTAATAAAATATCATCCATTCTAGTTTCTGGCTCACTGGTGTTCTAAATCAAGTATGTATGTATTGTTGATTGCTATATAAGTCTAGATTGAATGTAACCTGCATTAATTCTTACTCTGAATTCCTGCAATAAAGTTCAGTTAGATCTAAAATTAACTTCACAGATAAGCTTGCACTTAAATAGATCTTCACCAAAGTTTAGTTTCTCTATTTTGGTTCTCTGTTATGCTTCTCTATAAAAGGTTGTAATAGTTGCTTTGCTGTTACCTAATCTGTACCACTTTAACTCTCTAGCAATAGCTATATTTCCCTCTCTTTATGCATTTCCCTCTTCCCCCATTTTCCTAAAAGAAGCAAGGAACCAACCTCCTCTGGAGATTGAACCAGGTAAACTCTGTGTTAACCTGGTCTTTCAATGTTGGCAAAGTCTTGGGTGCAAACGTAACCAAAGGCAGATTTTGCTCCAATAGTTTTTGGCATGCCCGATGGGACACAAATCCCACATAGTATATAGATCAAATCCCTGGTGAATAGCTTTGCCCTATCAATATTTTATAAATCACCTGGTGACTTTGCACCAGAAAGGAACCCTAAGAAAGCCTTTACCCAACTTCTGGTTATATACCATATTTTATGATAACCAGATCTAAAGCAAGAAATTTAGAAGAACCCATAGAGTTCTTCGAACTACACCTTGGTAGCCTCCGAGCTAATCCTATTTTAGTTGCTAGAGCAACTTCTTCATATACTCATAATATAGGATACATTAATATTTCCCCTATATCCTTCCCTAGTATTGCTACTAGTGGAACCTTAACTACAACTACCCAGATTATAACAATGGTCACAAATCAGCCAATTCTACCTTACCCCTTATGGAACCACATAGGCCCCTTGAATCTAGCAGCTCAACATCCAATTCTAGTAGTGGCCTTGAAAGCTCTACCCCAGTATGATGGTACTAGAAAGATGACTTATGAACATTGTCAAGATGTAGCCACACTAGCCCCAATACATAATATTACTGAAGAAGATGTTATGATAAGATTACTAGTAATTTCCTTGAAAGGAAAAATGCTCTATTGGTATAGAGCCCTTGACAACCAAACTATATCTACTTGGGCCCAACTTGCTGGTAAACTAGTAGAAGAATTCAATGAGCATGTAGACCCTTTCTCCCTGCTAAATCAGTTTACTATTATCCAAAAACACCCTTAAGAGGAGATCATCGACTTCAACATCAGGTTCAGTCAAACTTGGCAGAGAGTACCTGACGGTTTGATGCCAATACATGAGCAGTCAATGTATTACTATCTCAGAGCTTTCAACTTAGATATAAGCATGGCCATCAAGTAGTCCCAAGTGTTTACCTTCCTTGATATTTATCAAGAAGCATAAAAAGTAGAGAGAGATCTGATCGCTATTGGGAGGTTCTCAATGAAAATGATAATGCCAATTTTCCTAGATCTACCTCAAGCATCTAGTACTACTTTTCCAACTCCTACTTTAACTTCTAGCACTAGTCTTCCCAAATGGATTGGAGAACCTAATATTCTAGTAATACAGGCACCCCCTACCCCTCCAATGCTTCCTACTATTCCTGCACTCCCTATAGCAATAGTTCCATCAACTCCAGATCCTCAACTTGTAGTTCTTCAAGATCTGCAAGCATATTTCAAAACTCTAGCAAATAAATTTACATCAATGGAAAGAAGAGAAGTAGAAAGGAATTTCCAACCAAGAAGGTTCCCACAAGTGATAAAATATCAAGCCTCCACTAGTGGTAGAAGCTATGATAAATCTAACATTGTTTATGCCAATGAAGATAGTGAACCTAGTAATATTTTGATAGAGTCAAATTTTTGGTGCTCCACGTGTAATGACCCCCATGGTGAAACTTCTTGCATGATTCATCAACATCATGTTTAAAAGATAGCTATTGAAAAGGTTGAAAGAACCCTCAAGGGTCAGGTTAATATGATCAGAGAAGAGAATCATAATTTCATGATGCCTTCTATTGAACAAGTAGTTGTCCTTACCATATCAAGAAAGAAACCCTTACAGGTTGATCCCCAAGAGCTCAACCCCCTGAAGGTGCCTTCACCTATAAGGAACCCTATTGAGAAAAGAACCTCTTATGAAAAATCTCCCTTGAGTTTAGGTCAGAAATATGCAGGAACTCGTAAGGAAGCACCTCAGTAGAAAGAAGTAGAAACACAGGAACAAGCTAGAGATAAATTGAGATACCCCTCACTGACTAAGCATCAAAGGATTGACGCTACTCAGGGGTACATAAATAAGTATGATGCAATAGTGAAGGAGAAAAGTGTTGAACCCCTTCCTTTTAACATAGTCGAGGAAATGAAGAAAACCCCCTCCAAGGCAACTATGTATGAAGCTTTGTAGCTTCTAGGATAGATTGACTTGTTGCAAGAATCCTTGAGGTCTATGAAGAATAAGAATAAGACCCCAACTCAGATGGATTCTGCACAAGCTAGTCTGACATCCACTTCAGGAAAAAATAGACCCCCTCCTTTTTATCTGTCTCTCTAGATGGAAGGATGGGTAGTTCACAACTGTATGATAGACTCTGGAGCTACAACCACTGTGATGCCCAAAGTAGTATGTGATATCATGGGAATGGAATATACAAGGAGCAGTCCTGGTGTCTTACAATTATATGGAACCCCTATAAAAATTGTAGGGGTAATTAAAGATATTCCAATAGTTCTCCATAGACTACCTCAGCTCACAGTTATACAAGAAGTAGTGGTAGTATATTTAGAGCCTTATTTTGGTATGTGCCTCTCCAGGGAGTTCACAGCCAAGATAGGAGGATATTTGTCATTAGATTTATCACATCTGGAAATCCCATTCAAGGGAAAAAGAGTGAAAATATTTAATGAGAAGCCTTCAAATTTTCATATCGAAAGACTTGAAGAGGAAGGCAAACAGTCCACCACTGTGAACATGATGATAGAGGAACTAGAGGACCTGAACTTGATGGAAGAAGCTCTAAATGTATTATAAGAGGAAGACCAGTTCTCTCTCCAAGACTTCAATGCCATGATCGAGACTGACATTGGGAGTTACACAATTCTAAAACCTAAGAAAAGTGATCCCATTTCTCCCCCTCTAGTTAACCAACCCATTGATCAATTGTGGAAACTTTTCTTTGATGGTGCTAGATGTAAAAATGGAGCTAGAGCAGGTATTGTTCTAATATCTCCAATAGGTGAAGAGAAAGTCTTCTCTTATAGGTTAACCTGGAGTTGTACTAATAATGTAATAGAGTATGAAGCACTCTACTTAGGCCTCAAGAAAGCTGAAAATATGGGTATCAAGCAGCTACAGATCTTTGGAGACTCTGAACTGATAGTGAATCAGGTAATTGAGAAATGTGTAAGCAAGTAACATTACCTTAAGGCTTATAGAAATAAAGTTTGGGACTTGCTAGAATATTTTGAGTCCTTGAACCTCAAGGTAATTCCAAGAGAGAAAAATACTCATGCAGACTTGTTGGCTTTAGTAGGGGTGAATTTTTGCCCTATCAACAATGTCATCCAAAAGTCAAAAATAGTTAGGCTAATCTACAGGCCTTCTTGTGCTAGATAGAGATACCTTCTGGAAAGTTTTTGAGAATGATAAATAGATAGTGGACTTCCTCATCCATGAGATGAACTGCTCTAGCAATAGGACAATCGAAGATGAGGAGGATGTAAGTATGATCTAGTTAAAGAACAATCACATCCCAAAAGGGTTGGTCACCCTTGAAAGCTTATTTGATAACAATGATAGGTCAACTGGCCATAAAATGAAAGTTGACAAGCACAGATACAAAGAAGCTCAAATGGGACCTGATAAAGCCATCAAAGTAGGAGTGAACACTACAAAAGTAGAACTAGAGAAGATCAAGGAATTATGCAAAGATTTTTTAGACATCATTGTCTGGACTTATGGTGACTTGAAGGTCTACTCCAAAGAAATGATCCAGCATACGATCAAACTTGAGGAAGGTGCAAAGCCATTTTGACAAAAGCAATGATCGATAAATCCTAAAATCAAAGCTTTGATGAAGCAAGAGCTACTAAAATTACTTGAAGCTAAAATTATTTACCCAATCAAGCATTCGACTTGGGTCGCTAACCTAGTCCCGATTAGAAAGAAGAATGGAGATATCCGATTGTGCGTCGACTTTCACAACTTGAATAAAGCTTCACTGAAAGACCATTACCCTCTCCTGTAGATCGACCAGATCCTACACATAGTAGTAAGAGCAGAAAGGTTCTCACTCCTAGATGGCTTCTCTAGATACAATCAAGTATGGGTCAAGGATGAAGATCAATTCAAGACCACATTCACAACCAAGTGGGGAACATTTGCTTACTAGAGAATGCCCTTCGGGTTATCCAATGTCGGAGCAACTTTTCAAAGAGCTATGGATGTGGCGTTTGGAGAACTTGTCAATAAAATAATAGTGATATATCTAGATGATATGACAGTGTTCTCTCACCAAAAGGAGGATCACATAGGACACCTCAGGAGTGTGTTCAAAAAATATAGAGAATTTGGCATCTCCATAAATCCCAAGAAATCTATCTTCACTATGGAGGAAGGACTTTTACTCGGCCATGTTGTTTCTAAGTCTGGTCTAGCTATAGACCCTAATAGGGTGAAAGCACTATTAGAACTCCCCCTCCCCCCTAACAAAAAAGGCTTGCAGTCATTCTTCGACCAAATCAACTTTGTGCACAAATTCATAGCTGATTTTACACAAATTATCAAACCCATGACCGAGTTGTTGAAGAAAGATGTTGAGTTCAAGTGGACAGATGCAAGGAAATAGGCCTTCCAATAGATCAAGGAACAAATAGCTCAAGCCCCCATCTTGGTAAATCTAGACTACTCCAGGGGTTTCATCTTATACATTGTAGGTGAACAAGAAAGCTACGCCATAGTGCTCACACAGAAAGGGGTTGATAATGAAGAAAGACCCATAGATTTTCTGAGTCAAACTATGCAAGAACATGAAGAGAAGTATAACTTCATTGAAAAATAGATCTATGCAATAATGAAGTCTTTAAAAAATTTTAGGTATTTCCTCTCACAGAGTAGGACTATAGTATATGTAGTTCACCCTAACGTAAGAAAATTTCATCATACAAGGGGAACTCGATGATAAAAGAGTAGGTTGGATGATGAATATACAAGAATACAATGTAGAAATACACCCAACCAAGCTGGTAAGAGGTAGAGCACTATGTCAAGAGCTCAAGCAAGCTTCATCAGAATACATAGCTTGCCAAACTCAAGAAGCAACCTCAGATGATGATCAACCTTCAGAGCAGCTTGATTGGGTAGATGAATTAATTAGGTACTTCCAAACTAGAAAGTGCCTAACAAGTTTGAATGCTTCACAAAGAAGAAGGTACAAGATCCAAGATTTGAAATACACTCTGCTACCTGAGGGGTTGTACAAAAATAATTTGGATGGAGTGTTGCTTCGATGCATAAATGAGAATCAAAAACAAAAGATCTTGGAGGAATTCCATGGTGGCTCATCAGGAGGACACTACTCAGGGAGGACCACCACCTTAAATATCATCAGAATTGGATGCTACTAGCCAACTATCTTTGTAGACACCTTCAGAATAACAAGAAACTATGAAGAATGCTAGAGATATGTTGGGAGAAATAGGAATGCTTCGATGCCCCTAAAATCCATTCAAGTTGAAGAACCTTTTCAACAATGGGGATTGGACTTCATTGGAATAATAGAGCCCAACTCATCCACTGGACATAAGTACATCTTGATAGCTACTGACTATTTCACTAAGTGGGTAGAAGCAATACCCACTAAAAAAGTAGACCAAGAGGTTGTGATGGAATTTATGGAAAGTTTAATCATGAGATTTGGCATCCCAGATGCATTGGTCATAGAAAATGGCTCATCTTTTGTAGGTGCCAATATGATTGAATTTACATGTAAATATGGGATTTACTTGAAAATATCCTCAAACTATTATCCGTAGGGAAATGGATTAGCTGAATCAACAAACAAAAACTTGCTCAGGATCTTGAAGTAGACTCTAAAGGACAATAAGAGAAGTTGGCACTCTCTGATAAATCAAGCACTATGGGCTGATAGAATAACCATCAAGAATTCTATCAACACATCTCCCTACTCTCTGGTCTATGGTAAAGAAGTAGTTCTTCCAATACACATAGAGATCCCAGCTCTAAAATTACTCAATCAGACTAGCACAGAGGAAGCAGAACCAATGGAGAATAGGTTGATCCAACTCCTACAGTTAGAGGAACAAAAGGAGCAAGCCTATGACCACTATCAAAAACATGTGGTCACCACAAAAAAATGGTTCGATAAAAAGGCCACTCTAAGAAATTTCAAGGTAGGAGACTTGGTCCTAATATGGAATGAAAAGAAGTCAAAACCTAAAAATCATGATAAATTTGATGTATTCTGGGAAGGTCCTTTCGAGGTAATAGAGGAAAAATAGCAAAACTCCTTCTAGCTAAGAAATGAATAGGGTCAGGTTCAACCTATCCTCGTCAATGACTTCCACCTAAAGTTGTACTACAAGTAAATGGTTTCCCTCTACCTTGTATGTATTTTATGTAAATATTTATTTTCTTTCAATATTAGAAAAATGTCATGATGGCATGACATTTTGGTGCCCAAAGGCCCCTTCAAGTAAATTGTCATGATTTCAGATGGCCACTCCAAGGAAAAATGTTATGATGGCATGATATTTTGATGCTCAAAGGCCCCTTCAATGTAAATTGTTATGATTTCATGACTTTTAGCAATCGATGGCCACTCCAAGGAAAATATCATTGCTATGGCATGACATTTCGGTGCCTAAAGGCCCCTTCAATGTAAATTGTCATGATTTTATGACTTTTTAGCAACTGATGGCCACTCCAAGGAAAAATGTCATGATGGTATGGCTTTATTAGACTTTTGTAGTCGATGGCCACTCCAAGGAAAAATGTCATGATGGCATGACATTTCGGTGCCCAAAGGCCCCTTCAATGTAAATTGTCATGATTTCATGACTTTTTGGTAATCGATGGCCACTCCAAGGAAAAATGTCGTGATGGCATGACATTTTGGTACCCAAAGGCCCCTTCAATGTAAATTGTCATGATTTCATGATTTTTTGTGCTAAAATGGTTAATGGCCACCTCGAGTATCCAAGAACTTTTGGTAAGAAAAGTAGTTTTCTCGACATTATAAAAAGTCCCACTTTTTAAGGTACCATCATACCCACTGATTGGTCTAGAGTAGAGGTGACACCAATTTATTGGCCTAGGATAGTAGTGAAGCAATATCATTGGCCCAAAGAAAAATGGTAATACATGGTAGTTGGCTTCTTGAAGAGGCACACAAACCAAGGTACACAACAAATATTCAAAAATAGTATTGGGGTGTGTGCCACCAACCATAGTTATTGCATGTCACCTTGGCATGTGCATGCACAACCGGTTATATCACAAATATTTTTCATCACCTTTTCATCTTCTACATTGTTTCCCTTTTGCTCATTGTGCTCCCTGTTCTCTCAGAAATCTCTGCAACACTCTACTAAGTACGAAAAACTAGTTTTACTACCAAATCATAGAATACAACCATGACGACCACACCTCCAGCTACTACTTCAAAGGGGAAATGAACATCATCCAAAAAGGGAAGTAGTTTCATGGACCTTGATAGCCATATCACTGATACGAAGCTGACATGGAAAGACCTAGGGCAAATTTGGAAGGACATAGCGACCAAAATGACCACAAACATCTCCCCATCGAGCCCAAGCATGTTCCCTTACCACTCTTTACTCTATTGGTACGTCTACCCTCAGGTCCACCCCTACCCCGAGTTAATCAGGGCCATGGTAGAATTCTATGATGTTAAGAATAGAATAGTGAGAAACTCCAAGAATGGAGTCATATTCATGCTCGACGTCGACTCAATTAGGGCCACCTTCACCTATGGTAGGAAGCCTATAGTACCCCCATTCCATTTGATCCTACTAATTCTATGAAGTATTACACCAATACCCTAAACATCTAGCTATTCCTACAAGAGCATTTGTTAGAATCTCTTCTCGAAGGAGCCATGCCAAAATCCCCAATTCCCTTGGCCAAATTCAAGAACAAGGAGCTCTTTTCCATGTTGGCCATGGTGGTAGGGCTAGAAATAGATACATAGGTCTATGGATGGCAAGTTGTGATAGCACAATGCATATCTAATCCCAAGTTTTATGATGTGGTGCATGTAGACCCGAGAAGAGTGCCAATATTCTTCGATTGGCTAGAATACCTAGCCCAATAGTTGCATGCAAGGCTCTTCAAACTATAGAAATATATCCTAGATGCCTTCAGGTTCTTCTTACCTGGTATGGATTTTCTTCTTCTTTCAGGTAAAAAATTTAGGTTTTATCCCTACCACACAAAAAGACCAAAAGGGAGACCTCCTGCCTGTATGTGAGTGGACATCACTCCTTTCAAATGCGGGTTCATACTATCATTTCAATATGGAATTCTTGGGCCCTACTTTAAAACTCATGTATGGTATCATGCCAAGAATTCCCCAATAGATGCGAGATACTTTGCAGCACCTCCATGTAGAGGAAGGGGACTAGTTTATTTTGACATAGGGAGTGGTCGTCAGACTCTATGGCTTCATAGAGAAGCCCTTTTTGTTGCCTTATTATGTTACTAAGTGATTATTCACTCTAGAATACGTAAGGTAAACTGAATTCATCAATAATAAATTTGGTACAGGTACTCATAAGATAGGTACTTGCCTCATGCCCTTTCAGTTTGAGGGTGTATCAATGTCAAAAAAAGGAGACCATGAGCGAATTGCTCAAACTTTGAGAAATCTAAAGTTGATAGAGTTACCACAAAAATGGAAATATGATCCTATAGATAAATTCGCTCAAAGGCAAGCTACCCTCAATAAAGCACCATTCAAGAAATTTCATTCATCAGATAGGCAAATTGATAAATAGGGTAGGAACAATGAAGAGAACCAACCATTAGAATGGCACATTGAAAAAATGCAGCCACTACCTCCATGGCACGATTTCTATTTGCACTTGGCAGATTGGTGCCCTGAGGTGAACCCAACCCACAAGCTAAGTAACAAGACCATCAAAAGTATGAAGAAAAGAGGGGAAGATTGGGACCACGCTAAGATATTAGCATGGTGGCAAATGAGATGCCACCTACAAACATTCTCTAGGTATGGGACAAATATTGACAAGGAGTTCTCAGAAAAATATGATGAGAATCATGATGAATGGTCTAAAACTTTTGCAGATAAAGTCCCTCTGGGCATCAATGGCATCCCCATCAAACCAATTGAAGGTAAAATAGATACTAAAAAAGATAAAGGAAAAGGGGTCACCATTGAGCAAATAGAAGTCCCTAGAAAAAAAAACCTCAAAGTTTCATTCCCCCTTTCGGTTCAGATATAGAGTTCGATGATGATGCTCAACTCGATCATAGGAGATAGAGAGCAGAATCAAGAAAGTAAAAAGTAGAATTGGCAAAGGGAGGAGACCAAAAGAAAATAAAATGAGAAGAAACACCCTCTAAAGAATTAGAAGAGCATGAAGAATTAGAGGTGCATGAAGAATCAGAGGTACATGAAGAATCAAGGGAACATGAAGGAATAGGGGAGAGATTCGAGTAAAATTCTGAGCATTAGGAGATAAATGAACAAGTGGTTAGGATGATTGAGGAGCCTCCCACAACAAAAGGAACCCCTAGCATGGAATAAATCCTAGAAAAAGTAGCAACTGGTGTCGATGACTCGAGTCTAAAGCAAATAGCAGAAGCTTATACCGAGGACCTAGAGAAGTCACAGGGAACCAGAGACACCAATCCACCAAAAGTTTTAGGTATGTCTCCTATAAATCTTGATACTCCTTCCTCTTCTCACTCCTAAAATAATTCCCCTTCCCATTCTGAAGGTCATGGTAATGCATCTCCCACCTCAACTCATCAACCTCCACCATCGCCACCATCAACTCATCAACCTCCACCATCTCCACCATCAACTCACTAGACTCCAAAAGCATCTTCCTCTACCCCCATAGGTTCTCCCACTAAACAATCAAATGTAGAGGCCTCTCTAGCCACTGCTCCTTTCCCTTACTCCACCAACCTACTGAGCTTTCAAGCCATTCATACCGCTTCTCCCGAGAGCAACCCCACCATTGCTAAATTCAAAAATTTGAAAAAGGTAACCTTGAATGCTGCTACATGGCTGAAATCATGGAGCTCCCAAAGTTCTAAAGATATAGCCCATATCAGAGAAGGAACAATGTTGGATCCCATCAGCATGCAATGTTCCACTATGAAAATGACCCCACTCATACAGAATCCAGAAAAAGAAATGACCCTGGAGGACTACCAAGCTGAGGTAACCATGAAAGATATCACTCAACTACCAATGGATGATGAGTGGGGCAAGGCCCAGACCCACATGGGAACCATTTATCTAAATGTTGAGTATTACAAAGAAAAGTACTTCCAGGTTGAGCAAGCAAGAAAGCATTTGGAAGAAGCCTTGCACCAACAAAAAAAATTGAAAAGGCTTTAAAAAATGAAGCTAAGAAATGGGAGCTGATGTTCAATGAAGCGCCCCCTACAAAGAGAAAGTGGTGAAAGCCAAAGAGCAGATCCAAGTGTTGCAACAGTAGGTCGAGGACCTTAAAAAGTAGCTCATAGACAATGCTAATAATACCAGTGGGCTATCTAAAGAGAAAGCTAGGACAATCAGGAGAGACATGATTGGAAGCATCAACAAGATGACCCTGAAGGCAAGGCCCACACTATCTTATCTGCTCAAAATCAAAAATATGCTAGGGCAAGTGGAAGATGAATTCGAAGCATCAATCAAACTCCTGGCAATGAGGCTATCAGTAACTACAAAAATTCAAGTCTTGGCAGACAACACCCAAGCAATAACTGGATATAGAGCATGGGATAAAAATTGGTCCCAAGCCAAGTTAGTCACCAGGAACTTTTTCAAAAGGCACAAGCTGGTAACTAAAAGTGCTAAGCTCATGTAGGAGCTCAGAGTAGAAGCTAAGGCAATTCTAAAACATGTAAGCATAGCTAAAAATTATGGCATGCCTAGCTTCTAGGACAAAGATTCAAATCTCCTAGTAGAAGATGAATTGAAAGCCGCCTTGGAAGAAATTTGTAGAAGATGAGTCAAAAATTGATAGTTGGGAAGAGCCTATTCAAGAAGAACAAATATTCAACATGGCTCAAGATATTACCCAGATCAACTCTTGTCTACATGAACTGTACATGAAATCAAAAACTTTATCATATGACAAGGTTGAAGAGTTGGAGTATCTGTACATCACTTTCAAGGAAAAAATAGATACAGATGAGGAGACCTGGAGGAAGGCCTGCACCACCTATAATGAAGTAGTAAAAGAAAAGGACAAATAAGAAAAGGCTAAGAAAGCCTCATCAATCAGTGCAGTAGCTCCTGGTCAAGGTGAAGCAGAAAAATCTAATGAAGAAGATACTCCGAAAGAATGATCACCCCAAAGCAAGAAGTATTTTTTGTGCTTGGTATCATTCCCCTTATTTCCCTTATTTTTCTTAAGTTGTTATTTTTACTCCATTCCCCAATGGATAAAGGCTCTAGGTTCTAACATCCTATTGATATAATTACCCTAGGAGGCACCAAGAATGTTGGTCAAAATGACCACATCTAAGGAAATAAGGAGTAATCTTCTCAAGATTTTGCTAAGTATAGAGAAAGTCGTGATGGCATGACATTTTGAAGGCTAAGAGCAGAGCCAAGGTGAAAAATTCATGATGGCATGACATTTTGAAGGTCAAGGACAAACTAAGGTAGAAAGTCATGATGGCATGACATTTTGAAGGTCGAGGTAGAACTAAGGTGAAAAGTCATGATGGTGCGACATTTTGAAGGTTGAGGGTAGAACTAAGGTGGAAAGTCATGATGGTATGACATTTTGAAGGTCGAAGGTAGAACTAAGGTGAAAAGTCATGATGGCATGATATTTTGAAGGCTAAAGGTAGAACTAAGGTGGAAAGTCATGATGGCATGATATTTTGAAGGTCGAGGGTAGAACTAAGGTGAAAAGTCATGATGGCATGACATTTTGAAGGTCGAGGGTAGAACTAAGGTGAAAAGTCATGATGGCATGACATTTTGAAGGCCAGGTGGACCACGACATCTCTAAAGAGGTTAAGGAAGATCACCATAACAAGAATATCTCAACCACTTCCAGTTGAAAGCTCCATGCTCTCTTAACTGCTTCTTTACCAGAATGAGCCTACGGGCATACTGTTGTAACAACTTTCAGTTTTTTGTTATGTAAAACTCTTATATATAGAATGAGCGACCCAAAAAAATGGTCAGCTCTTAGGTGTTTACAAGGCTATGTATACAAACTTCTGAAAGCTTAATAAAGATCATCCATTCTGGTTCTTGGCTCACTGGTGTTCTAAATCAAGTATGTATGTGTTTTTGATTGCTATATAAGTCTAAATTGAATGTAACCTGCATTAATTCTTATTCTGAATTCCTGCAATAAAGTTTAGTTGGATCTACAATTAACTTCACAGATAAGCTTGCACTTAAATAGATCTTCACCAGAAGTTTTAGTTTCTCTGTTTTGGTTCTTTATTATGCTTCTCTAAAAAGGTTGTAATAGTTGCTTTGTTGTTACCTAATCTGTACCACTTTAACTCTCTAGCAATAGCTATATTTCCCTCTCTTTATGCATTTCCCTCTTCCCCCATTTTCCTAAAAGAAGCAAGGAACCAGCCTCCTCTGGATATTGAACCAGGTAAACTCTGTGTTAACCTGGTCTTTCAATGTTGGCAAAGTCTTGGGCGCAAACGTAACCAAAGGCAGATTTTGCTCCAACAGTCACCTTAGTTAATCTTTTGCCTATAGGTATAGGTTTTAGACTTTTTCTTTTAAGAAAAATGTTGGAAGCATATCTAAGCCTTTTGGTGTCCTCTTCTGGATACTTGGTTGTTATGAAGGTCTTATTGTTGGGTAGACATTGGTCAACACCTAAGTGTTGAGTTGTTATCTTATGCATTCTATTCTTTTCCCTTATAATTTTGAATAGTGTAGAGCCTACCTTGGTTTACTTTTTTGGATCCTATGTTGATTTGGGTGATATCATGGAGTTGCTTGAAATCTACAAGTGCCTCCCCATAGGGGCCTTTGATTACAAGTAGTATCTCCTTTGTATGTTGTACTAGTTTGGATGAATTTGGCCTCCATATGAACTCTTGCCCTTTTTTGGTTTAAATGGCATTATGAGTTTGTACGCTTGAGTCTATTCCTTGATGTTTGGTGGTAGTTCTAATGTTGGCAATAGCATTGGGTTAATCGCCTTTGTAGAGATTATTTTTATCTTCACCCAAGTTTTATTGCTTGCACATTCAGTTAGTTATAGTTATAATACCTTTTGGATATCATTATTGTGTCAAGATAATGGTTAATGGAAAATAAAATAAGTTATAGTTATAATATTCTTTTTGAAATCATTATGCTTAGTGGAAACTAATAGATATTATAATTATAATGTTCTTTTGGAAATCATTATTGTGTTAAGATAATGGTTAATGGAAATTAATGGATGTTATAATTATGATGTTCATTTGGAAATCATGATTGTGTTAGGATAATGGTTAAGAAAGAAGTTATAGTTATAATGTTCTTTTCAAAATCATTTTTGTGTTAGGATAATAGTTAATGGATATTGAAGAAAATTATAGTGGTCTCCTAAGAATTTAGTAGGTGAAGGAGGCCATTATAGAGAGAAGTGTGGAACTCTATCCTTGTTATTTTAGAATGTATGCTTGCATCTCTTTGAAGCATGCTTAAGCTTTTGGATTTTAAAATTATAGTGGTCTCTTGAGATTTGAGCGGGTAAAGTAGCCACTATAGAGAGAATAATGGGATTTTCTTCTTCTTGTTTTAAGCAATGTTTGTATGCATGATTGAAGAACATAAGCTTATACTGATAGGGGGCTGAATAGTATAATACCGATTTTTACTTTTCTTTCCAAATCAATATTAAGCAATGTGTAGATAGCAATATTAATAGCAATAATCAAAGCAATGCATAAATCACCACACATAATAGAGACACCACAATTTGTGGTTCACCGAATGTGGGCTACTCCATGGAGAAAATATTTCACTAAAATTTTATCAATCAATATCTTGGGAATCCTTCCCAATTACAATGTCTATGGACATCTATCCAAAGGAGACACCAATCCCATAAATCAAGTTCATGGATCTCTATCCATAGGAGAACTCCTCCTCTGCTCTGGCTAGTGATCCTCTAGAAGACTACTGCCTCCACTACACTGGCTTGTGTATCTCTCTCCACTAAAGACTCTTGTCCCCACTTAGGAGACATGTCCTTACTACCCTTGCTAATGGATCTCTATCCACTGGATACCTATGTCCTATCTACTCTATCACCTCTAAATATCTATCTCAAATCAGTACTAAATAAATTCTAGTCAGTATAGTACAAATATGCTCAACAATTCCACACAAAACTTGCTCAAATATGCTCAACAAGTCCACATAGAACTTGCTCAAATCTACTCAAAAATTCCACACAAAACTTTTTAAAATTTTCTCAAAAATTCCACATAGAACTTGCTTAAATATGCTCAACAAGCTCACACAAAACTTGTTCAAATATTCTCAACAAGTCCACACAGATTTTGCTTAAATCTGCTCAACAAGTCCACATAGAACTTGCTTAAATATGCTCAACAAGATCACACATAACTTGCTCAAATATTCTCAATAGGTCCACTCAAAACCTGTTGAATCTGCTTAATAGATCCACTTAGAACCTTCTCAACTCTTGTCAACAAGTCCACATAGAACTTGTTCAAATCTGCTCAAGAGGTCCACTCAAAACCTGCTCAACTCTGCTCAACAAGTCCACATAAAACTTGTTCAAATATGGTCAATAGGTCCACTCAGAAACTGCTCAACTCTACTGAAAAAATCCACACATAAATTGTCCAAATCTTCTCAATAAGCTCACACAAAACTTAACCAATCTCATAGAAACATAAAGTGAATTGTTAGAGACCCAATATGTTTCAACTCAAAACACTTTCTCAACTCAAATTAGAATATAGAATAGTTTTTTTATGGAACTTGAACAATCACTTCATACATCCACTTGAATAGGCTCAACCAATTCTACTCCACCAATTGCTCAAGAAACAACCCTGGCTTACAAACCCTAGTCCAAGCATGTAAACACCAACTCAAAATAGTTACAAAAATGCTCAACCACAAATCTCACATAACAATGATACTCATGTTGTTTTCAAACCCTAGTTCAAGTTCTTTTCACAACCAATGTCTTCAACAACAATGCTTATACATCAATATTCACAACAATGATACTCACGTTCTCTTGCACAATACTAACTCAAGTTCTTCACACAATCAATGGTTTCAACAACAATGCTTATAAAAATATCTTCACATAACAATGATACTCATGTTCTTTTGCACAACCCTAACTCAAGTTCTTCATACAACCAATGGTTTCAACAACAATGCTTATAAAACAAGGTTTTATTCACAACACTTAATTCTATAAAAACTTGAAGCATTAAATCAAACACTCTCAAAAAGGAAACCCTAATAAAGTCATTTTCACTCCAAACTTATTTTTTGAAAACCAACCATTCAACTTAACCATGTAAGAATTTTTCCATACCTATTTTCTTGGAGACAGAAAAATAGATCTCAAAACTTGTTCCAATCACACTCATTTTTCTTTGACAACATCAATGGTTAGGTGGCAAAATATTCACTTTAAATCCCTTGTAAATGCTTGATCAAATATTATTTTTCATACAAAGATACCAAGTCATATATACACCTTATAAACTCCACAATCTCAAAAATAAATCTAACACCCACAAATAGGTCTTTAGAAAACACCTTAAAGATCCTTAATGCAAACTCATTTTTTACCTTATTACTCCAATTAAAAATAATATCTTCTCTTTTTATAAATCACAATTCAACACATAGCAATTTACTATCACTCTTATTTATCCTAACCACTAATTTCATTGCCTAATTAAAAACATTTTAACACCCCTTATAACTCCTAATAAAGGTTTTAATTTAAACTTTAGGCAATTAAAAATATTAACAAAATTACCTTTGCCTCTCCAAAGGTTTCAAACCCTTAACTTCTACCTTCACGAATGCCCTAGTCGCGGGCTCCACAACCACGTGCACTCAACACACGTTGAGAACCAAAAGGCTCTATGTGCACTTTATTCCTTCCCTGGTGCCTTAATAAAAAAATGTGAAGCATGAAACCTTTCCCCTTTGCACACGTACTCAATGGGATTCGAACGCGGGTCCGTCTCCCCACAATTTCCTTAGAAAAAACATGTGTTGTAAATGGACCTTCGTGTCCACATTTGTCTTGGGCACCAACTTACTCGCTATAATCCTTGCACATAAGATAAAAAATTTGTTTGTCTTCTTCCTCACTCTTGCCTTTGAATTTGCACATGCAAATTTTCCTTGGTCACATTAATTAAAATAATGAGGGATAATTTGCAAAGGTCTTTTGGCCTCCCTTTTATAAACAAAGCTGCTAATTTCTTCAAACATCGATGCTCCAAATTTTTCGATGATGTTTGCGCATTTAACTTTTGTAATTTATAAATGATTTAAATTCCAAGGAATTTAAATTTTATAAATTATAATTATAATCTTTGGCTTTTAAGGTCATCTCTTATTGCACAACTTTGTATTGATGATATTTATTTGTAAAATTTAAATTCCTTTTGAATTTAAATATTTTATAGAATAAATATTAGATCTCCTTCAAACTTTGCAATAGGCCTCCTTGGGTATTTATGAAAACCCTTTTTAACTTATGCTCTCATATAATATTAAATACTATGGAGCCCTTTTCAGGGTTATGCATAATAAGGGAACGGCCCCAAAATCTATTTATAAATTGAAGGCAAATTGTCTTGGAATCTCGACAAAAAATGGAGAAGTATACATGGCGAATTCCAATTATTTTTCTCCAAAAATTTTCAAACCGTGGCGAATTGCAATTATTTTTCTCCAAAAAATTCAAACCGTGGTGATTGTTTTCCATTTTTGCGTCCATGAATATCGGTTTTTCAAAATATAAAAAAGTATGACATACTTAAAAGCTTTATGCTAATATGAAAGACATCAATCCGACATGACAACAAATGGAATGTCGATCAGTTGCAATCATGACGATCGATTACAAGCATACCGATCAATTGCAACCATGTCGATCAGTTGGAGCCATGAAGATTGGTTGCAGCCATGATGATCGATTGTAGTCATGATGATCAGCTGCAGTCATGATGATCGGTTGCAACCATGATGATTGGTTGTAGCCATGATGATCGATTGCATACATGTCAATCTGTTGCAACCATGTCGATCGGTTGCAGCCATGACGATCGGTTACAACCTCACCGATTGGTTATAACCATACCGATCAATTATAGCCATGTCGATCAGTTGTAGCCATACCGATCGATTGCAACCATACCGATCGATTGCAAACATGATGATCAGGTGCAACCATGATGATTTGTTACAACCATGTCAATCGATTGTAGTCATGATGATCGGTTGCAACCATGATGATCAGTTGCAACCATGATGATAGATTGTAGCCATGTCAATCGATTGTAGTCATGATGGTTGATTGCAGCCATGATGATCGATTGCAGCCATGATGATCTATTGTAGCCATGTCGATCAGTTACAGCCATGTTGATCGGTTGTAGCCATGTCAATCAGTTGCAACCATGACGATCAGTTGCAGCCATGACGATTGGTTGCAACCATTATGATCAATTGTAGCCATGCTAATGTGCTGCAACAGTCAAGTTCCCATTGATAACAGTAGTGATATGTGCCACGTGTCATCCATACATTAAATTATTACATGTAGAGGCCATGTGTCATCCATTTGTTAAATGATTGCATTAAGAAAAGTCTATATAAATGGAATTACCAATCCTTTTTTCTCTCATTTTAACGTATTATTATCCATTTTTCTCTCGTTTTAATGATTTAGTACACCTTTTCCTCTCGTTTTAACATGATTTGAACCCTCTTCCTCCACTTTTATCTTGGTTTTTACAATTTACCTTAATTTTTAAGCAATTTTTAACCATTTTTCTCTTGTTTGAAACCTTTTCCATTGTATCTTCTTATCCATACCTGTACACCCTATGGCGTCCCCTGCAACCCCTGGAATGTTTAAAGTTAATTATAAGAACCTAGTTTACCCCTTGATTTTAGAAATTTTATCAATACCAGGTTATGACATTTCTTGGGTCATGAACTCTGGTCTTCAAGGTCTTGTTTCAATGCCTCATTTTGATACGAATGTTAAACCAGTGGAGAGGATAATTGCAGCTTATGATATGGATTCGAGTAAGGTAAATATTGTTATGGACAACAAAAACATCGTTCTTTCTTTCTCAACCATTGATGTTGCCAGATTGACAGCATTGTCCCACATTGGTGTTGAGCCTGTCACTTCCAAATACTAGTTAACTGATGACGACGAACTCTACTTGGAGACCACATACAAAGTGCAGTCGCAATATTTTCAAGGTATAATTATTTTTTTATTTAATTGATTTTAAATTCTTATCAGTGATTGAACATACAATTACTAATTTTAATTTTTTTGCAGTTAATTCCACCAAGTCCAGAAGGGGTTTGATCATACCGACGATTGAAAATAAATTTCTTTGGGCATGTTGCAAATTCTTCCTTGCTAGACTTGTTCTACAAGGAAGGCAAACAAAAATTTTGATGTGGGCCTTAGCGTATTTGGTCCATTGTATAGGACACCAGAAATTCGACTGGTGCACTTGTGTCTCAAATCATATCAGATTGGAAATAGAGATCGTGAAAACCCACGCTTCATCCTTGTCGATAGTTAGCACATGTAATTATATTATCGCTTTTTTTTATGAATATTTTCATAATTTGCAGAACAATCTAGTACCAACATCTTGGCACTCAATCCTTGTCAATTTAGCCATGACAAAACAATAGGTTCAGGTAATTTTTTTAATATTTAAGTAATTTTTATTATTTTTCCATTGTTTGTCTTTTTGTAATTTTGACATTTTATACCAAACACAGAAAAGGGCATCCTCTTCCTCTTCAAAGCAAGATGTTGTCATAGGTTATAATCCAGAGAAATCAAGAGACTCTGAAACACTTGCAGAGGAAGCAGCACCACTGATAAGGAAAAGATCATCAAGGAAATGTAGAAAATCTATTTCTCCTGTTTGTCAACGATTTCCACATGATGTTGCACATTCGTTGCCAACGGACGTAGTTACAAATGAGATTTCATCTCCTGGGAGTAAGTTTTAATTACTATCGAAACAATTTTTTTACAATATTCTTACTATTTTTAATTAATTTTTTTTTTTTTTTGGATGTACATGACCACATTCCATTTGTAGCAACATCTATGCAAGATGTTTTTTCTTCTTCCGGTAAGTGTTATAAAAATGTTTGTAACCAATTTTCATAATGTAATAATAACTAGTTTTTATTTTCTACCTTCACAAAAATTTTAACAAAATTTTATTTTTATGTTTTAAGGTCCCTTGCAACAATGTTGTCAACAAAATCAAAAAATGTCGCCCCCTCCTCCAAAATGCCCAACACAAATGCGAGGTCAATGCTTCCCAGTTGGAAAACACTTTCTTCCATCTAGGCCATAGAGAGAAGAAACACAACAAATTTCAGAGAGAGAAGCATCAAAGACTTTTTCTGGTTTCGACCATATATCTATTAATAATTTTACTTTTAAGGATATACCGGAAGCTTCTGGTACTGGGTTGGCTGATGTTCCACTTGATAGAGATTAATTTTTGCAAGATAACATACACACTCAATTTCAACTATCAGAATTGGTTCAAGACAAATTAAATGAAGGTGCAAAATGTTCAAGCAAATCTCCTCCAAGGGAAAGAATCACCCGTCAGGCTCCTCCTCTACATGAGGATGATATAATAATTTTTCAAAAAAAATATTTTGTTTCTGATAACGTTGAATCTGCAATTAAATATTTTCTACTTCCAGATATAATAGAAATGAAAAAATGGGAGTATTGGGCTAAGGTGTTTATAAAGGAAATTAATACCCGATACAATAATTTTTCAAAAAGAGAAAATTTTCTATTGTTGAAAATAAACCAAAAAATATGGAGTGTCTGCTATAACAAGTAAAATCTGGCATGTTGAAGTTGAATATATCATACACAAATGAAATTTTAATGTTTATAATGAACATATTGGAGAATATAAAGGGTGAGGCCCAAGCTTATTACAATGAATGGGCAAATGATACGAAAATGTTACTATTGTTGTAATTGCAAAGAATGTTGCTGAGGTTTGACTCAATCGCTTTTGTGTTCCAAAATTTTTTGTTCTCTTTTTTAAAATGTAATTATATTTTCATCTTGATTAACTTTTTTCCATTTTGCAGGTAAAGTATGAAAATCTCAAGAATCAGGTTCAAAAATTGCAAGACTATCTCAGGATGGCAAAGGAGTTCTTAAACACTTCCATGGCAATGTAAAAAAGAGCACAAGAATCAGTTCAAAAAAATAACATTTTGTAGAAAATCATTATCCACAATGGATTGGATCTTGATGTTCTGCTTAAGGAGAAGGGCAAACAAGTTCAAGGACCAACATCTGAATATGTTGGTAAAGAAGAAAAAACCCTTCTCAATGGAATGCCAAATGTTGAGATGATTCTTGTCAATTCTGGAGCAATTGATAGTACTGTTACCCAACCCGAGAAAAGAGTTGTCGAAATGCAGGATGTGGTAATCATAGAAGTAGTGGATGTGGAAAAAGAAGTTGAACAAGGGAAATATGAGGGAGAGGCCATTGCTATGGAGACTGTAGAAGCCAATGAGAAGGAAAATTAGTGGAGGAAGGGGGAGAATATTCTGAGCGGAAAAAATGAATTTTAAAAACAATTTTAAGACATTTCATATGTTTTCATTGGAAAACAAAATACTTGCTTATATTATTTTACTATTACACTATTTACATTTATAATTATGTGTTATTTTCATCTCTTAAGTATTATGGTGTTTCAACTTTCAAATATGCTTGAGTTTACGTAGAATATATGCATAGGTATAAATTTACATGTTATTCAATGTTATTTATGTTGTGATATAAAAACAAGTTTTTTCTGGTAGATTTTGCTATGTTGTTTTTATATTTCAATATTCAAATGAGTTTGAATTTTTAGTTTATTCAAAGTCATTCTTGTTGTATAAAAATGTGTTTTATCTTTTTTATTATGCTATATTGTTTCATATTGTTGCATGTGTTTAAATTTTAGTTTATTCATATTCATTATTGTTGTAGTATAAAAGTGAGTAATTTCATTTCTATTTTACGATATTGTTTTATATTTCAAGTGAATATGGTCATTTGCATTATAGTTGTATATATCTATGCACAAATTTCCATGTTGATCGATTGCAGCCATGTCGATCGGCTACAACCATACCGATCGGCTATAGATATTTCGATCGGCTGCAAACATGCTGATCGGTTGCAGACATACCGATCAGCTGTAAACATGTACATCAGCTGCAGATATTCTAATTGGCTATAAACATGTCAATCAACTACAGGTATACCGATCGATTATAGGTATGATGATCGACTACCGATCGATTGTAAACATATCGATCAACTACAGACATGTCGATCGGTTGCAAGTATAGCATTGCATTTGTGCCATGCGTCAACCATTTATGAAACGATTGCATTCAGAGGACACATGTCAACCCTCTATGAAATGATTGCATGTAGAGGCCACGTGTCACACATCTAGAAGTTGATTATATGTAGAGAAATCTATATAAAGGGATTATCAGTCATTTTTTCATTTATTCTATCATAGTCTTAATCATTTTCTTCTCTTTTTAACATATTCTTACCCATTTTCCTCTCGTTTTAATGCATTCTTAACCTTTTTCCTCCAAATTTATCTTAGTTTTAATATTTTACCATAATTTTTAAGCTATTTTTAACCCTTTTCCTCCATTTTGAATCCTTTTCTATCAAGTGTCACGTACCATTCTTTGTGTCTTCTTATCCATACCCGTACACCCTATGGCATCCCCTACAACCCTTATAATATTTAAATTTAATTATAAGAACCTGGTTTACCCCTTGATTTCAAATTTTTTATCAACACTAGGTTACGACATTTCTTGGGTCATGGACTCTGGTCTTCGGGATCTTGTTTCAATGCCCTATTTTGATATAGACATTAAATTGATGGAAAGGATCATTGCAGCTTATGATATGGATTCGAGAAAGGTAAACCTTATCACTGAAAATAAAAATATTGTTCTTTCTTTCACATCCACAGATGTCGTTAGATTGACAGCATTGCCCCACGTTGGTGTTGAGCCTATCACTTCCAACTACCAATTAACTAATGAAGACAAACTCTACCTAGAGACCAACTTCAATGTGTAGTTGGAATATTTTCAAGGTATAACTATTTTTTTATTTAATTGAATTTAAATTCTAGTCACTGGTGTATTACTAATTTTGTTTTTTTGTAGTTACGTCCACCAAGTCTAGAAGGTGTTTGATCGTATTGGCGATTGAAAATAAATTTATTCGAGCATGATGTGAATTCTTCCTTGCTAGACTCATTCTGCAAGGAAGGTCAACAAAAATTATGATGTGGGCCTTAGCATATTTGATCCATTGTTTTTCACATCAAAAATTTGACTGGTCCACCCATGTCTCACATCCGATCAAATTGAAAATAGAGAACATGATAACCCATGCTTCACCCTCGCCGACAGTTAGCACATGTAATTGTATTATTGATTTTTTTTTATGAATATTTTTACAATTGCAGAACACTCGAGTACCAACATCATGGCACTCAATCCTGGAAAATGCAGCCATGAGAGAACTGTAGGTTCAGGTAATTTTTTAATCAATATTTAAATAAAAAAAATTATTTTTCTATTATTTGTCTTTTAATAATTTTGACATTTTATATATACACATAAAAATACATCCTCTTTCTCTTCAAAGCGGGGTGCTGCTGTCAGAGGTTATAATCAAGAGGAATCAAGATAATCTGAAACACCTTCAAAAGAAAAAACACTACTTGTATGGAGAAGATCAACAAGGAAACCTAGAACATCTAGTTCTCCTGATCTTTGAAAAACCCCACCTGGGGCCGCATTACGTCCATTGCCAACGGAAAAAGATTTTGGAGCAAGAAATTGAATTTTAAAATTTGATATTTTGAAAGACAATTTTATGACATTTCATATGTTTTCGTATGAAAACAAGATACTTGCTTTTATTATTTTACTTTTAAGAAATACACTTATAATTGTGTGATATTTTCATATTTTAAGTATTATGGTGTTTCAAATATGCTATATTGTTTTTATATTTCAATTTTTAAATGATTTTACGAATGATATATCTATGCATGTGTTTAAATTTGAGTTTATTTATATTCATTCTTGTTCTTGTATAGAAAAGTGTTTTTTTTCTTTTTTAATATGCTATATTGTTTTCATATTCAATGTTAGTTTAGGATTGAGATATTTACATAAGAGTTAAATTTCAATATCCCCATATTATGCTATGTTGTTTTTATATTTCAATTTTCAAATGAGTTTATGAATGATATATCTATGCATGTGTTTAAATTTCAGATTATTTATATTCATTCCTATTCTAGTATAAAAGTGAGTATTTTCATTTCTATTATGCTATATTATTTTTATTTTTCAAGTGAGTTTACGAAGGATATATCTATGAATGGGTTTCAATTTTTAGTGCATTCATACTCATAGTTAGTCATTATAGTTGTATAAAAATGAATATGGTCATTTGGATTATGCTATGAATGGGTTTAAATTTTTGTTTTCCATATCTAGAGTAATATACTACATGCACTTTTCAAACATATGTACATAAATTTTTAATATGCATACACAATTTACTCAATGACAAAGCATAAATTATAAAAAATCACTATATTTTGTCATATCATACAACTAATGATACTAATGATACATACATACATTTAAATTCAAAGGAAAATAACTATTTTTTGTCAAATAACATAGCATCATATATTATTCAACTTTTGAAAAGGAGGCCTAAATTAAATCTACATTACCGGTGTTTCCTTTCAATTGTAGGTTCCACGACAGTTGGGAGAGATGAGGAGCGGTGGAGGAAGCAGAGGAAGCGGAGGAGGAGCAAAAATGATAGGCAGGAATTTTGAACCAACGAAAGGAGAAGATCCAGAGGCAAGGCATAATGTTGTAGATGGAAAGGAAAAGGATTCCCTGTCAGCTCAGTTTGAAAAGGCTAAAGGTACAGATCCTCCAGATAAACCCTCAGACAAAGGGTCCCACTGGGGTTCGGGAGCTGGCAACAAGGGCCCAACATTTTTGGAAATGATGAAAGGGAAAAATAAGGAGCCAGTCAGTGAACTACCGCCCCTAATACCAAACAATAATAGGTTAACTGTGCTAGTGGAGATTATGGAAAGATTCTTGGATATGGAGGCATCATCCTTAGTTGGCAAGTTTTTGGGAGGAAGGTCGGACATTGAGACTATTCGCTCATGGGCCGCGGCAAAGTGGAAAAATTTAGGAAGCTTAGAAATCGTAGCCATGTCAAGAGGTTTTTTTATGATAAGACTCAACAACAAAGATGATGCAGAGCACATTTTGACAAGAGGACCCTAGTTTCTAGGAAGGCGTAGCCTCTTTATGAGGAAGTGGGGGAGGATTTCAACCTTGAGAAGCAAAACATTAATATAGCACCCATTTGGGTCCACTTACCAAACCTCCCAGCCCATTTTGTTAATGAGTACTAGCTTAGTGGCATAGCAAAGATGATAGGAGAGCTCGTGGCAATAGACCATTCAACCCGGGCAAGGACTAGACTGACGCATGCCAAGATTTGTGTAAATGCAAACTTGGATTCTGATCTACCTTCTCAGGTGGAACTAGCATATGGAGAGTTTCTAAGGATTCAACCTATGGAGTATGAGAACAAGCCGAAATTTTGTAGCGTGTGCAAAACCCAAGGCCACCTTCAAGCCCAATGTCTGACAATAATTGCAAACAAGGAAGCCACGAGCGAAGGTTTTCTAGGGAAAGCTAATGGGAGAGGGATCCCAAAGTTTCAAGGACCGCATCTTAACTTGGAAGGATACAAACAAGTTAAGAATAACCAGGCTAACCAAGCCAACATAGAACTGGCAAAAATCCAAGAGAAAGGAAAGCAACATAATGAGGGAGGCAAAAATCATAAGGTATGTAATAAATATCCCAACTTGAACATGTTTGATATCCTAGAAAATCTAGAAGTTGAAAAAGAAAATAGTAAGGATGATACCATCAGTGTCAAGTTTCCTAAAACCCTAGACTCCCCATCCAAATCGGGACCATCCACAACTATGACAAAAAGCCCCAAAAGCTATGCTCAAAATGAAGAAAAATTGCTAGGTCATTTCAGTTTAAACATGGAAAAAATAGAGTCAAGAGTCGAAGTTGTGGAAACAAGAGGTAGGAATGTAGCTCCTAATCCGGTAGTGGAGCAAATTATCCCTTATCAGATGAGCCCAACGGTAAAAGGTTCCTTGAAGGAAAGCCCCCTGATTAGGAACCAGATAGGAGAGGTGAACCAAAACAAGGTTGAGGATGAAGAGGGAATTGAAAACCCCCAAAATGAGGAAGAAGGTTCAAGCCCTAGACTATCACAGTATATGCCCCCTCATTTCAGTCCAAAATAGACTAGAAGCACTACCAAGCCTCCGATAGATTATGGAAGTGAAAGAAATAAAGGGAGAATATCTACAACAGAGCACTATAGAATGAGAATCAATGAAGAAATTGCAAACAAAAAGCAAAGAACATTGTTATAGCAAGCTATTCCTGGCCAGGATAATAGCAAAATTGACAAACCCCCTTTGGATCAGGGAAGGGGGTGGGGAAAAAATATCAAATAGTCTAAATGAAGGTTCTCTCATGGAATGTGAGAGGCCTAAACGACCCACCAAAACAAAGGATGGTGAAGTCTATAAGGAAGGATTGGAATCCTACTATCATTTTTCTTCAAGAAACCAAAAAAGATGCGACACAATCAACACTTATAGCTAGAAGGATTTGGAAGCAAGGGGAAGTGGCCTTTCAATAGGAGAGAGGAGCATCTAGGGGCCTCATGATCTTATGGGATCCTATTAAAATAGAAGGAAGTATTATTCAGGAAAATGAAAGAGTCTTAAGCATATTATTTCATGATTTTGATACTAATAAGAATTGGATTATGTCAAATGTTTATGCCCCCACCTCTGTCCAAGGGCGGTCTGAACTATGGGAGTTTTTGGGGCATTTGAGCCAAGCTTTTAAAGACATTCCTTGGGTGATTGGGGGAGATTTCAATACCCCCTTTACCCATATGATAAGAAGGGAGGATCTGGGTTACCCTCAAGGAGCATGGAGGACTTCAATGAATTCATTAACACAAATGAATTGATGGATGTAAGACTAAAAGGAGACAAATTTACATGGAGTAACAAGAGGATAGGAAGTCAGCTGATTCAAGAAAGGTTGGATAGGTTTTTTTTATCCAAGGAAGCTACAACAATGTTTGGTGATTCAGCGTTACAAGCCCTTCCTAAATGCGCTTCAGACCATAATCTTATTCTATGGGAGGCATTTCAGGCTAACTCCTTTAAAAATCCATTCAGATTTCTATCAATGTGGGTTAAACATCCGAACTTCAAGAAACGAATAGAGGAATGGTGGCAAAAACCTATCCAGGGAAGTGCTTCCTTCAAACTATCTCAAAAACTTAAGATGGTGAAAAACAACCTTAGAATATGGAATAAAGAAGTCTTTGGAAATATTTTTGAGAATAAGAGAGCAATGGGGGAAAAACTAAGAATAATAGAAAGCAAAATCCAAAATGGAACCTTTGATGAGGCGACAAGGACTGAAGAGAAGGAAACCCTTTGTGAGTTTTATAATATTTTAGCTTGTGAAGAGATGTATTGGAGGCATAAATCAAGGGCATTATGGCTAAAGGAAGGGGACTCTAATTCAAAAATTTTTCATGTTACCACATTGAGCAATAGAAGCAACAATAATATTAGAAATTTAACTAAGGTGGATGGATCCTCAACTCAAAACATTTAGGAGATCAGGGACAAGGCTGTTAATTTTTTTAGTTCATTATTGGGTGAAGAACGGGCCTATAATGCCCAAGCAAAGGACTCTCTCCTTCAATTCATTCCACAACTCATTGATGAAATGATTAACGAGTCTCTTAAAACAGATTTTTTAGACGAAGAGATCAAGGAGGCTTTGTTTAACATGGATCCTGACAAAGCTCCTGGGTCGGATGGGTTTTCATCACGATTTTTCCAAGTTTGTTGGGATATTGTTGGAGCAGAAGTTATTGCTGCAATCAAGGAGTTCCAAAGTTCAAATCATATTCCAAGGGGTTTCAATTCAACTTTCATTGCTTTGATCCCTAAAGGCCCCAACCCAAAGACTATGGCTGACTTTAGGCCGGTTAGCCTGTGTAATATATCCTATAAAATTCTGTCCAAAGTTTTAGCCAACCGTTTGAAGAAAGTTCTACCGGTTATCATTGATCCAAGTCAAGGAAGTTCTGTACAAGGAATATCAATCTTAGATGGAGTTATTACTATTCATGAGGCTCTTCATACAGCCACTCAGACCAAAAAAGTAGTCATGGCTTTAAAGTTAGACATGAACAAAGCTTATGATAGGATAAATTGGGAATTCCTAGAGGTAGTTTTATTAAAATTTGGCTTCAACATGAAATGGGTCAAGTTAATAAGAGAGTGTATTTCTAAGCCTTGTTTTTAATTTTTGGTTAATGGGTCTACTGTAGGTTTTTTTCAAAGCAAATGTGGTCTAAGACAAGGAGATCCCATAAGTCCTATGTTGTTCATCATTGTAGTTGAGGCCTTGGGAAGAACCATTAAGGCAACAATGATAGTTGGACTCATATCAGGTATCAAGGCCATGTCGCTAACTACCCCGGTGACACATCAACAATTTTTTGATGATACATTGCTACTGACTTTGGATTACGTGGTTGAGGCAAGAAGGATTAAAAATATTCTCATAATGTATGAAGAAGCGGTTGGACAGAAAGTGAATTTTGATAAGAGCAAACTTTATTTCATCAATACCCCCATTCCTAGGCAAAACATCATAGCAAGGATCATGGAATTTCATATTGCATCCCTTCCCACCTCCTATTTAGGTCTTCCCCTATTTACAGGGAAACCTGAAGGATCAATGTGGAACATAGTTTCGGAGAGGATCCAAAAAAAGCTAGCAGGTTGGAAAGGACATCTGTTATCTCAAGTAGGCAAAGCAGTTTTAACTATGGCTTCACTTCAAAGTATACCCATTTACTTCCTATCAGTGTTCAGAGCTCCTAGCAAGGTGTATCACAAAATTGAGCAGCTTCAAAAAAAATTTCTCTAGTTAGGGATTGAGGATAAGAAAAGGATCCATTTAGTAGGTTGGAACAAGGTTTGCAAACCTAAAGCTGATGGGGGGTTAGGATTGAGGAGAGTTGCTCATCTCAATACAGATCTGTTAGCCAAACAAGCATGGCGGTTATTGACTAAGGTCGATAATGAATGGACTACCATAGTTAGGAGGAAATACCTCCAAGGTGTGAACTTCCTTAATGACAACTTAGCAAGCATGGGGTCTGCTTTTTGGAAGGCAATCCTCATGAGCAAGGATCTTTTCAAGAAAGGTCTTAGATGGATTCTAGGAAATGGGTAAACAATAGACTTTTGGAAGGATCGATGGGTGAGAGCTGAGGAGTTATCCCAAAATCCTCGTTTGGCTAGGATTCAAGAGCATATGGAGCAAAATATTGGGAAGAAGGTTGCAAATTATATGTGGTAGGATATAAATATCAACATGTGGAAACACATCAGAGTACATGGTTTTGAAGTGGAGTCTAAAGAGCTTTATAACATTTTAACTCAGCAAATTATTCCCTCTAGAGAGGATGAAGATCACATTATTTGTACTGAGACTGAAAGTGGTGACTTCACAGTTAAGTCTACCTATAATTTGCTTCTCAATGTGGAAGGTCAAAAATTTCAACCGAGTTTGGTTTGGATCAAAGGCTTAATTCCTAAAATATCCTTTTTTTCATGGTTGGTGATTCAATGAAAAGTCCTCACTATGGACAATATGTTATCCAAAGGTATGGTTATTGCTAATCGTTGCTACATGTGCAGGGCAGGATGGGAGACAACCCAACACTTGTTTTTGGAGTGTCCGGTAGTGGAGTCCATCCTAGATGAACTTTTCCAAGCCTTTAGGATCTCGTGGGTTAAGCCTGCTCTTATATCCGAAGTGTTCCATCAATGGCCTCAACCCTTTGTTAGCCTAAAACTTAAGTACCTATGGAAAATCTATTGGCATCATTTTCTCTGGTAGATTTGGCTAGAAAGGAACCATAGAGCCTTTAAGGATACCATTCACAACCCAAAAACCATCCTCAATAGGATTATTGTCTTTGCGAAAGAAAACCTTAGCACCTTAGTGGATGAGAACCACTCAATTCTTCCCCAAGAAAAAAAATTAGCTCGGGCCTTAGGTATTGAGGACAAACCTTCCATTCCTTTGCCCAATCCCAAAAATGGGATTTCTTGGGAGCCACACCCCAGGGTTGGTTTAAACTAAATTTTGATGGTGCGGCCAAGGAGAACTTGGGAAGAGCTGGAGCTAGAGAATAATCAAGGATCATCAAGGAAATCTGGTCAAGGCCTTCGTTGAACCATTGGGAATCAGATCTAATAATGAAGCAGAAGCTAGAGCCCTTTGGAGAGGGTTGCAAGTAGCCCAAGAAACTCAAGGTAACTTGATGATTGAAGGTGATTCGATGAACATCATCAACCTATTAACCAATGGCAAAAAACCTCCATGGAGAATCGAGGGAGTCATCCATGAAGTGAGGATCCTTTTTGCGGTAAGACAGAACAAGAGGGCTCATCACATGTACCATGAGGCCAACAGGTCAGCTAACAAATTAGCCAACATAGGTGTTGATATTGGTAGTTTGGTGACATGGACACAAGGTGTGCCACGTGAAGTGGAAAACATTATTAGTCATGAAAAGAAACCTACCCATTAAGGAGAAATATGAATGGGTGTTATTTCCCCATGGAGTTGGTAATAACTATGGGGTTTCCCTCTAAATCATACCAAATTGGAAATGAAGGTAATAGGGTGTAAGTCTTGGAAGATTTCGACAAAGAATAGGAAATGGGCAAGCAAAAGGTTTCACAAGTGCAAAGTTCCAAACTTCAATTTCCTATCAATGTAAGTAATGTTTACAGTTATGTTTAGGTATGGGTGTGCTTTGTTAGTAAGGTGTTGTAGGGGATTCAACACAATTTATGGTAAGAAAGTTTCAAGGATGACTAGGATCTACAATCTCAGTAGAAGGTTGGATATTGTAATAGGTTTTGGGTTAACCTGCAAAACCCGATAATTAATGAAGACTTTTATTTACCAAAAAATATTATGTTATATTATTTTTAAAATTCAAAGTGAGTTTACAATGGATATATCTATGAATGGGTTTAAATTTTCATTTACTATATCTAGAGTAATATACTACATGCACTTTTCATACATATGTAAAGAAATATTTACTAGTTATGTATGCTATACAAGGTTTGCTCAATGATAAAGCATAAACCATAAAAAATCACTATTTTTTAGTCACATTATACAAACTTATGATCCTAATGATACATAAGACATACAATTTAAAGTCAAAGGAAAAAATAACAATATGTTTTGTCAACATATTCAAAAATAACTTCAATAACATAGCATCATTACGTGTACATGGTTTTCAAATTTTCAACTTACTCAAAGCTAATAGCATAAATCATAAATTTTGAAAACATAGACGTCTCCATAACATTAAAAAGCAAACATGCATAATAATTGAAAATTGAATGATTATATGATTTTTTTCAAATCATTGAAATTTTACAACAAATCAAATACAAAAAATCTTTGATAATATGAAATTTTTCAAATCATTGATAATATGAATTTATTCAAATAACTAAAATTTTACAAAATGATTTCAAATCCTAAAAAATCTTAGATTATATGAATTTGTCATATAATCATTGCAATTTTTAAATTTCTGGAAGCTGATACAAAGCTTTATCGACTTCTCCAAAAGAGTCGAGAATCATTTGTGAATTTTGTGTTTCCATAATCTCATCATCACTCCTAGCTGAATCATTTTTGTCATTATCAACCATATTAGAGAGACCTCTTCTTTCTGCTAGGGACTTCCAATATGTCAACGCTCTGTCATAGGGAAAGTTACCCACCTCATATGATGACACATACATTCTCAAACAATTTTCCAAATTTCTATCCAACCTGTTATGAACTTTTGATTTAACAAAAGTTAATGCACTGAAAACCCTTTTGTATTCAACAGATCCCAAAATCATTGTCTAACATAATTCATATAAAATAAAGTATTCACTCATAGTATCTTGCAAGACACTACTTCGATACAATTTTTATCATAAATACGTGATTAAACTAGTCTCATGTGGATTTTTGAATTGTGCAATTTGATTATCCATTGTTATTCCAAAATTGGTTGACTGATGTCTCAAAAGATATTTGTTTAGAATACCATTGATTTCAATACCATTTATTTCCACACTTTTAGAGAAATGTGTTATAATATTACCCATATATTTTACAAACAACTCACTTTTACTACTATGGTCACCACAAGGATTCCAAAAATTAGGATTAACAACAACCATGGCCTCAAGTGTCTCATCTCTCTTAAAACGATCTCTTATTTCACTTGTTAATGCATTTGCAATTCTTTTCAATTTATTCTTAGTGCTATCCAAAACCTCATCGAATCTAGAATGGGTAATGGGCACTTGTTCAACATCATTTGTCAGAGTATTTAATTGCTTTTCAAAATGATATACATGAATCAAATTTCCATGGATAGCAATACAAAGATTATCGTTGATGTTGAACTTTAAAAAGTTGTTTGGTTCATTGACATTAATTAACATATTCCAACTATCAAACTTGGGATCCTCAAAATGTTTTTCGATAAATAAATCTTGTCAATAATCATACATATTTGTTTTCTCATCCTCATGAAATCGACAATATAAATTGCCCTTTCCTGTGCAAGTTTAATCATAGTATTCATTTCTTGTAACATTGGTAGAATACCACATAATGTGAGAAGAGTTTCCAAGTCAGTCATACGAAAAATTAAATCTTTTGCCTTGTCAACATCTCTACGATGTGCATACATAAACCCAAACAAGGATTGATATTCTTGAAAATACCCTTTTTGCAGGAAGAAATAGTGAAATCCACCTGGTTTCCACATCTTTTAACATTTTTCTGCCTTCAGTTACACCTAGAGAAAATTGTTGAAACTCTACAAACCTTTTTGGACTGCATGAAAAGTATGAGTGTATATCGCGGATGAGTTCTTCCACTCTGGCTACATTATCAAAATTGCTCACAATTTTGTATGCAAGATTCATTCGATGAGCCATGCAATGAATAAGAATCACATATGGGGCAATGGAAGTTTGAAGCCTAACACAAAGACCATTCCTTTGTCCTTGCATTGTAGTCACACCATCAGCTCCAACACAAATTAACTTTGTGGCAATTTTCTTTTCATCCATTTTGGCAATATCCTTTAAATTGGTTACAACAACATTATAAATGTTTTTCGCATTACAATTTTCAATCATCTTATGTAGTGCTAGTAAATGAGGTTGTCTCAAATGATTTTTGAATGTGTAAACATGTATGCAAATCCAAGATGTGTTGTCAAAAGTTGTTACCTCATCAATGGAAAGTGAAATAAATTTGGCTTGTTTCACATTCTCTCTCAAGTCTTCCTTCTCAACCAGTGATAGACATTTTACCATTTCCCAACCACTTCGATCTGACCAATGTGAAATGGTAAGGTTTTGTACATTGGCTAGTTGAAGTATTTCCTTAAAATAAGCAAAATCAGACATGGGTCGACCTTTTTTTAGAATAATGTATACAATAGCAAACTACAATTTCTTTGAGGCTAATAAAGTATTATTAACTTTTTGAAATTGTGCCTCGATTGTTCCACCCTTCTCAATGAGAGTTTGTTTTTGTTTCATTGCTTTATCATATTCAAGTGCATATCTCACATGCACACATTCTGTTGCATCCTTCCACCTATGAATTATGTTAATTGTTCCATCACTTCATATTTATTTGATGTAAACTTTCCCACGGTGTTTTTCTATTGTGTCTTTCTTATTTTATAATAAATGATCCTTTCCCAGCTTCCATGTACAAATAATGCATTTACACACATTCAGTTTCTCATATCACTCAATAAATGGGTATAATCGTTCCCATTCATTTTTAAAATTCCTTCCAATAGTCCATTTGCTTATCTTTTGACGTTTAGATTTTTGACTAGAAGATTCCCTAGAGGTCTGAATTTTAATTGTACTGTATTTTTCTTTTTTGGTTGATGTGTCTGAATTTAAAATCTCCTGAAGTGGTTGTTGAATGTCATTATTAGGAAAATTATCATGTGGTCCCATCTCATCTTTTGGAATATCTTTGAGTGAATGCACATCGAGGTCGACAATGTTTACTGCATTCAATGTTTAGTGTTCTCTATCATTTTTTGTTGTAAAAAAGGCACTATTTTAAAGAATTAACATAATACAATTTTACAAAGCATTTAAAAAGAGGTAGATAAGCAAAAAAACATTTATCTATTAATAGAGAAAGGTTTTACATTTAAGAAGAACAAAAATTTTAGAAAATTGATGGTAAAAGGTGTTTGTACCTGCAAGTTGTGTAGAATATGTAGAGATTGATGCCTCATTGCATTTTTATATTTGTGTAAAATATTTTAGAATTATATTTTTACAAGAATATTGGCCTCCCTTATTTCCATATTCAGTAGGTGACATTTTATCTATAAATAAAAACCTTCGGATGTTAGGAAATGTATATGAATTTGAAGGAAAATAGCAGACATCCCTCAAGACGAACATATGATCCTAACACACAACATGATAGGGAATACTTATCAACTAGAGTTGTAGATAGTGCTTCTACACTATGTATGAAACATACTCTAAGAGACAAGAAGCAGTCTCTAACAAAAGAAATTCTCCTGACACACAACCAGATGACATTGATAGTTGTCTACCAATGTTGCATATAGTTCACCTACAGTGCCTATGAAACTATAGAAAAAGAGATTTGGATAAAATAACAATGGAATAAGAATACTCTATCAATTTTGAGTCATGAATCCTCTGCAATCGATATACTTTTACTGATAAACACTTCCCTACAATTGATCGGCTTATACCGATCGATAGTCACTATAAGCAATATAATACCGAGCACACGTCCCTGCAACCGATAGAGTTATATCGAAAACACCACAACCAACAACCTAACATCGATTAATATGACCCTACAACCGATAGACTAATACCTATCGACACATCTGCAATCGACCTACCAAGGCTGATCAACACCTCTACAACTAATAGATGAATGTCGATCGAAACCTCTACAATCAGTCGACTAAAGATGATCGATACGATTCTACAATCTATAGACCAATGTCTATCGACACCTCTATAACCGATAGGCAAATGCCAATCAATAAACTCTACAACCGATTAGCTTATGTCGACAGACACAACTATGCAATCGATCAGCTTATATCGATAGACATATCTCTGCAATTGATCGACTTATGCTAACAAACATAACTCTACAATCGATCGATTTATGCTGATATACACGGATCTATAATCGATCAACTTTTATCGATAAACACGGCTCTACAATCGATCAACTTATGTCGATAGGTACAACTCTACAATCGATCGGCTTATACCGATAGACACGGCTTTGCAACTGATTGGCCTTATACCGACAGACATGACTCTACAATCAAATAGACACGGCTCTACAATCGATCAACTTCTATCGATAGACATAATTCTGCAATCGATCGTCTTATGACGACCGACATGACTCTGCAATCGATTGGCTTATGTCGATAGACATAACTCTACAACCGATTGGCTTATACTGACAAACACAGCTCTACAAACGAACGTCTTGCACCGATCGACACTCGTCTACAATCGATCGATTTATTTTGAAAGTCACAACTGCAACTGATCGTCTTGCACCAATCGACACTCCTCTGCAACCTTCTCAAGTTTTTCATTTTTTAGAGCTATTTTCAAGTTAGAGTATTTTTGATGTATATTTATCGGTACCTAGTATAGTATATATACGCGTAGTATATGAGGTAATTTGGGCGGGAAAAATAAAATAATTTATAGTTTGAAGGCAATTTGGGAAAAAAATATAAAATCATTAATAAATTGAAGGTGAATTGAGCAGGAAAATCAAAATCATATATAATTTGAGGTCAACAAATTAAAACAAATCTAGGTTCCTGATTATCAACGTTGGGCGAATTTACCCCAAAAAAATTTCATCCAATAAATTTCATGTGAATGGGCCCCAGTGAAATGATCCAAAATTAGCCTTTTCAAAATTTTAAAAATCCTAAATAGAGCCAATTTGTGATATTTCATGCTTGTGCATAACCCTGGCTCTTTTGCCTTTAACTTCTGCATTGTTGAAGCTTCTTCCTAGATATTAGTGATACCTTTGACGACTTAATTTCTTTCCAAATTCCTTGACATTAATGATGACTTCTTTTGGTGACATCAATGAAAATTTTTGACTTAGGGACTCAAAATGTCCAACAATCTCCCCCTTTGTCATTTATGGCAACCCAACAACTTTTTACCAAAAACGTGACTTCTTCTTCGCTACTCCCCTTGGGACACTGCTCCCCCTGGCTCAATGCTCTCTCAAATATGAAATCTCTCCCCAATACTCAAATATCTCTCTCCCTTTGACATCAATGGTAAAGGATCTCCTTTGGGTCTCAGGGCTAAGAATGAGCCTCTTAGCTTAGACCCTCCCCCACCTTCTATTGAGGTGGTTAATTCTGGGGTGGGAGTATTTCTACTCCCAAAAGGCATTATTCTTTGACTTTATCCTCTTCTCTTATTTTTTGAGTTTTTTGAATCCTCTAATTGTTTCTTTCCATGTCCATGTTCATGTCCATGTCTGCATTCCTATTCTTGTTCCTATTCATGTTCATATCCATGTTCTTGTTCCTGATCCTGTTCTTGTTCCTATTCCCATTCTTGTTCCTATTCCTATTCATATTCATGTTCTTGTTCATGTTCACATTCATGTTATTGTTCCTATTCACATTCATGTTCTTGTTCCTGTTCTTGTTCCTATTCCTGTTCATATCCATATTCCTATTCCTATTCCTTTTCATATTCACATTCAAGTTCTTATTCTTGTTCCTATTCCTGTTCCTATTCATACTTGTTTCTGGAATATCTGATCTACACCACTTTGTTGTGTGACCATCATTATTGCACTTATAAAACTTAATGTTATTATTCCTTGGAGGTACAAATGTATTAGAATTTCTTCTAGTGAAGCCATATATACTTCTATCATGAACCCTGCAATTCATTACCTTGTGACCAAACTAGTTATATGAGTAGCAATACCCATGAAAAGAATGTTTTTTCCCATATTCTTATCTTTCTTATGTCCAGCATTGTGAAGCCATGTGCCCAAAATTGTGACATGAGAAGCATCTTCCATTGAAGTTTCTTTGTATTGACCTCATTGGTCTCTTAGTATCTCTTGGCCTATTCTAATTGTTGTTCCATATGTATCTTCTTTATGCATTTTTCCTATTTTTTTGAACTCTATATTGTCCAACTCATCCTCAGATGTCTCACTATATTTGACATTGTATTTTTTTGAAGTATCTTCATCTGAAGTTTCTTCTCCTCCAAAACTTGAAGTTGAACCTCCTTCCCATTTATTTTTAATCTATTCAAATCCAAGACCTGTTTTGCTTGATGTAGAATTTTGTATCTTGATGAACTTATCCAATTTATTTGAGCTATTTTTGAACCCTTTCATATTGAACTTGGAGTCTTCTAAATATTCTCTTAGTAGTGCCACTTCTTGTGCTAACTTCTCACATTCCAAGATCTTTGCTTCTAACTTATCTTTGAACCTCTTTTCCTTAGCCTTTGATTTTTATAAATCCTCTATAAGCAATATTCTCTCTTAACCACATTATTGAAATCGAATTTCAAGTTTAGAGTGTTGCTTTCTTACCTTCTTTACCATGTCAATGGCATGTATAAGTTCTCCCTTGAGATGATAACCATTCTTTTTTGAATATTCCTCTATTTGTTTACCTCTATCCTCATCTTTATTTTCTATTAGCTTGTCTTCTATAGGATCACTTACTTCTTCTTCTAAATCCATTAGAAGATTTTCATCTGGTCCTTCAAGTGCATTCTCATATTCATCATCACTGAAACTATAACCATCCCTTGTACAATCATCTTCAATATGTCCAAAGTTACCACATCTAAAACACTTGAGAATAACTGGAGTCTTTTTCTTAATTGGTTCTTTTTCTTCAATCATAAATAGGACTTCATCTCTATCATTGTCTAAAAAACTAGCATCACTATCACTTGAATACTTACTTGCATTATCCACATAGTAGCTTCCATTTTTCCTTTGAAAGAACATATTTCCTTGTCTGTTTTGTCCATCCTTGATTTTCTTTTGATGCTTATCCCGCCTATATATTTTTTATTCCTTGTACCTGTGATCCTATTTTTCTTCATCATTATTGTTCTTAGGTTCTTGAAAATCTATTGCAAAATGTCCATACTTTCCACAATTGAAACACTTAACAAATATTTTATCTCTAGATATTCTATAGTCCTTATCTCTTCTACCATAGTTAGCTTCTTCATCACTAGATAACTCATTGCTTGATTTTGACTTCTTACCCTTTGTCTTATTGGTTGCTTTGAATGATGCTTCCTTATGGGACATAGGATCTTTTGTTCTTATCTCAAATATTGTGAGCATACCAAGCAAATTATCTCTTGTCAAAGTATCATCATATATTGATACTTAAATAGCTAAAATATTTTCACTAAACCTTGTTGGAAGAGACCTTAATATCTTATCACAAATATTTGATTCATCAACCTTCATTCCAAGTCCTTGCATAGCATTAACAACCTCATCAATTAGAATTAGGTAAGCACTAATATTTTTCTCTTTGTTCATTTTTAATTCTTCAAGTTGTTTTTTGGGGTTTTGACTCTTTGCTTTCTTGACACTTTTATCTCATTCATATATATTTTACAATTTATCCCACATATCTTTTGTAGTTTGACAATGCATAACTTTCATAGAATCTATTCTATGAAAACCTCTCACAAGTGCATTCATTTATTTTAAATTATAGTGTTGTAGAAGCTTACCTTCCTTATCTTTAGGAGGATTTATTAAGGGATCATATCTGAATTCCACTGAATCCCAAATTTCATTGCCAAGTGCCATCAAGTAGATCTTCATCATCATACTCCAATACATATAGTCACTTCCATAAAAAAATTATGCTGAATTATTTGAGGACACTTCCTTAGGATCCATAGTGTTCTTGTTATCTTGTCCTTCAAGCTGTAAGACTCTTCTAAAGGAACCCACTCTGATACCAATTGAAGAACACAAGCTTATACTGAGAGGGGGGGTGAATAGTATAAGATTGATTTTTACTTTTCTTTTCAAATCAATACTAAGCAATGTGTAGATAGCAATATTAATAGTAGTAATAAAAACAATGCAAAAATCACCACACACAATAGAGACACCACAATTTACATGGTTCACCCAATGTGGGCTACTCCATGGAGAAAATATTTCACTAAAATTTTCTCAATCAATCTCTTGGGAATCCTTCCCAATTATAATATTTATGGACCTCTATCCAAAGTAGACACCAATTCCCTAAATCAAGTTCGTGGATCTCTATACATAGGAGAACTCCTCCTCTTCTCTGGCTAGTTATCCTCTAGAATTTTACTACCTCCACTACATTGGATTGTGGATATCTCTCCATTGAAGACTCTTATCCCCACTTAGAAGACCTGTACTCACTACCCTAGCTAATGGATATCTATCCACTGATACCTCTATCCTCTCTACTCTGTCACCTCTAAAGATCTATCTCAAATCTATACTAACATAGTCTAGTTGATCTAGCATAAATCTGCTCAAAAAGTCCATGCAAAACTTACTCAAATATGATCAACAAGTCCACAATAACTTGCTCAAATCTTCTCAACAAGTCCACACATAACTTGATAAAATATGCTCAACAAGTCCACACAGAACTTGCTTAAATATGCTCAACAATCTCACATAAAACTTGCTCAAATATACTCAACAAGTCCACACAGAACTTGCTTAAATTTTCTCAACAAGTCCACACAGAACATGCTCAAATATGCTCAAAAAGTCTCACACAGAACATGCTCAAATATTCTCAATAGGTGCACTAAGAACCTGTCCAATCTACTCAATAGGTCCACTCAGAACCTGCCCAACTCTGCTCAACAATTCCACACAAAACTTGTCCAAATCTGCTCAATAGGTCCACTCAAAACTTGCTCAACTTTGCTCAACAAGTCCACACATAACTTGTTCAAATTTGCTCAATAGGTCCACTCAGAACCTGCTCAACTCTACTCAACAAGTCCACATAGAACTTGTCCAAATCTTCTCAATAAGCTCACACAGAACTTAACCAATCTCATAGAAACATAAAGTGAATTGTTAGAGACCCAATATGTTTCAACTCAAAACACTTTCTCAACTAAAATTAGAATATAGAATATTTTGTTTTATGGAACTTGAACAATCACTTCACACATCCACTTGACTAGGCTCAACAATTTCTACTCCACCAATTACTCAAGAAATAACCCTTACTCACAAACCCTAGTCCAAACATGTAAACACCAACTCAAAATATTTCCAATAATGCTCAACCACAAATCTCACATAATAATGATACCCATGTTCTTTTCAAACCCTATTTCAAGTTCTTTTCACAACCAATGTCTTCAACAAAAATGCTTATACATCAATATTCACATAACAATGATACTCATGTTCTTTTGCATAATACTAACTCAAGTTCTTCACACAATCAATGGTTTCAACAACAATTCTTATAAAACAATCTTCACATAACAATTATACTCATGTTCTTTTGCACAACCCTAACTCAAGTTCTTCATACAACCAATGGTTTCAACAACAATGCTTATAAAACAAGGTTTTAATCACAACACTTAATTCTAGAAAACCTTGAAGCATTAACTCAAACACTCTCAAAAAGGAAACCCTAATCAAGTCCTTTTCACTCCAAACTTATTTTTAGAAAACCAACCAATCAACTTAACCATGGAAGAATTTGCCCATACCTTTTTGCTTGGAGATAGAAAAATAGATCTCAAAACTTGTTCCAATCACACTCAATTTTTCTTTGACAACATCAATGGTTAGGTGGCAAAATATTCACTTTAAATCCCTTGTAAATGCTTGCTCAAAGATTATTTTTCATACAAAGATACCAAGTCATATATACACCTTATAAACTCCACAATCTCAAAAATAAATCTAACACCCACAAATAGGTCTTTAGAAAACACCTTAAAGATCCTTAATGCAAACTAATTTTTTACCTTATTACTCCAATTAAAAATAATATCTTCCCTTTTTATAAATCACAATTCAACACATAGCAATTTACTATCACTCCTTATTTCTCCTAACCACTAATCTCATTGCCTAATTAAAAACCTTTTAACACCCCTTATAACTCCTAATAAAGGTTTTAATTTAAACTTTAGGCAATTAAAAATATTAACAAAAATTACCTTTGCCTCTCCACGGGTTTCAAAACCTTAACCTCTACCTCCGTGAATACCCTAGACGCGGGCTCTATAACCTCATGCGCTCAACACACGTTGAGAACCAAAAGGTTGTACACGCACTTTATTCCTTCCCTGGTTCCTTAACCAAAAAGTGTGAAGCACGAAACCTTTCCCCTTTGCACACATACTCAACGAGATTCGAACGTGGGTCCGTCTCCCCACAACTACCTTAGCAAAAATATGTGCTGCCAATGGACCACCGTGTCCACCTTTGTCTTGGGCACCAACCTTACTCACTATAATCCTTGCACATAAGACAAAAAAGTCATTCGTCTTCTTCCTCACTCTTGCCTTTGAATTCACACATGCAAATTTTCCTTGGTCACATTAATTAAAACAATGAGGGATAATTTGCAAAGGTCTTTTGGCCTCCCTTTTATACATGAAGCTACCATTTTATTCAAACGTCGACGCTCCAGATTTTTTGATGATGTCAACGCATTTAACCTTTGTAATTTTTAAATGATTTAAATTCCAAGGAATTTAAATTTTATAAATCATAATTATAACCTTTGGCTTTTAAGGTCTTCTCTTATTGCATACCTTTGTATTGCTGATATTTATTTATAAAATTAATTTTCCTTTTAAATTTAAATATTTTATAGAATGAATTTTAGACCTCCTTTGAACTTTGCAATAGGCCTCGTTGGGTATTTATGAAAACCCTTTTTAACTTATGCTCTCATATAATATTAAAATATTATGGAGTCCTTTTGCCTTTAACTTCTGCACTGTTGAAGCTTCTTCCTAGATATTAGTGACACCTTTGATGACTTAATTTCTTGTCGAATTTCTTGACATTAGTGATGACTTCTTTTGGTGACATCAGTGACAACTTTTGACTAAGGGACTCAAAATTTCCAACAATGATTTCTTGAATCTTAATTAGATCATGTTAATTTGCATTGCATAAAGAGTTGTCATGATCCCTAAGTGTTTCTCAAGTTCATAAGAATATATGTTCATGAAGATGATCATAAAAATATGATGGTGTAGAAAATACTTAGGCATAATGGCTTTAATGTATCTTGGATTGAAAAGTTGTTATGTAAATAATAAGTTCCAAATTATTTGAAGTACATGGTATTTTTTGTAAATAAATATTGATTGATTGAAGCTTAAGCAATGGATGATTTGGTTATGATATTTGTCTTGCAAAATGTGTTTTTTTTGTTTTAAAAGAGTCCATGCTATCTAGAAAAAAAAAATTATAATAATGTTTTATGTATTCATTATATGATGATGCTAGCATTGTGAATAATCAATTTTGTTTTCTAGAGGAATGCTTCTTTTACACAGCTTTATTTTAGTACTTTTATCAATTTAACTATGGTGTTTTTGAAGAACACAAGATTATACTGAGAGGAGGGTGAACAGTATAAGATCACTTTTTACTTTTCTTATCACAATCAATATTATGCAATATATCAATGGCAATATCAACAGTAGAAACAAAATCAGTGCAAAAAACATCACACACACATGAGACACCAATTTTACATGGTTCACCCAATGTGGGCTACTCCACGAAAAAAATATTTCACTAAAATTTTCTCAATCAATATATTGGGAATCCTTTACCTATTACAATGTTTATGGACCTCTATCCAAAGGAGATGTTGATCCCCTAAATCTAGTTTGTGGATCTCTATCCATAGGATAAATCCTTCTCATCTTCTCTGGATGGTGATCCTCTAGAAGACTACTACCTCCACTACACTGGCTTGTGGATCTCTCTCCATTGAAGAATATTATCCCCACTCAGAAGACTTATCCTCAGTACCCTGGTTGATGGATATATGTCCATTGGATACTACTATACTCTCTGCTCTATCACCTCCAAAGCTCTATGTCAAATCTACACTAAACATAGTCCAGTCGATCTAGCACAAATATGCTCAACTCTGCACTAAACACAGTCCAGTTAGTTTAGCACAAGTTTTATCAACAAGCTCACTCAAATATATACTAAACATAGTAGAGTCGATTTAGCACAAATTTGCTCAACCCTACACTAAACATAGTCCAGTCGATCTAGCACAAGTCTGCTCAACAAGCTCACTCAAATCTGTACTAAATGCAGCCCAGTTGGTCTAGCACAAATCTGTTCAATAGGTCCACTCAGAAAATGCTCAAATTTTCTCAAAAGGTCCACTCAGAACCTTCTCAAATCTGATCAACAGGTCCACTCAGAACCTGATCAAATATTCTCAATAGGTCCACTTAGAACCCTATCAAAATTTGTATTGTAAGCTTCCACAAAATCTTACACAAAATCAGTCCACAAGTATTCTCAAAGACTTACCTCAAATATGCTTAAAAAGTCCACACGTAACTTGTCCAATCTCATAGAAGCATAAAGATAATTTTTAGAGACTCAATATGTTCTATACTCAAATCTCAATCACTTTCTCAATTCAAATCAATCTCATAGAAGCATAAAGAGAATTGTTAGAGACTCAATATGTTCTATACTCAAATCTCAATTACTTTCTCAACTCGAATCAATCTCATAGAAGCATAAAGAGAATTGTTGGATACTCAATGTGTTCTACACTCAAAGATAATCTCCTTCACAACTCAAATCAGAATATAGAATAGTTTGTTTTATGGAACTTGAACAATCACTTCATACATCTACTTGACTAGGCTCAATTAAATCTACTCAACAAATTTCTCAAGAACCAACCCTTGCTCACAAACCCTAGTCTAAGTATGTAAACACCAACTCAAAATATTTCCAACAATGCTCAACAACAAATATCATATAACAATGATACTCATGCTCTTTCCAAAACCCTAGTTCAAGTTCTTTGCACAACAACTCACTTCAACAACAATGCTCATAAATCAATCTTCACATAACAATGATACTCATGTTCTTTTCAAAACCCTAACTCAAGTTCTTTACACAATCCAAATGCTTCAACAACAATGTTTATAAAACAAGGTTTTAATCACAACTCTTAATTCTAGAAAACCTTGAAGCATTAACTCAAACATTTATGAAAATGAAATCCTTATCAAATCCTTTCACTCCAAAATTTATTTTTTAGTAAGCCAATCAATCAACTCAACCAAAGAAAAATTTACCCATACCTTTTTGTTGACAAAGAGTTGATCTCATAAATCTGCCACACTCACAATTACTTCTTTGCCAATATCAATAAGGGTTAGAAAACTTCAATTAAACACAATACAAAAAGATGACTAAAATACACCTTATCACTCCAAATTAAAAATAATATTCACCGTAATTTTATTTAATAGAAAAACACTTACCAAAATGAAATCAATGCTCAATATTCTTAATCCTCCAATATATCACTATATTAATCAATACTTTACAAATACCTTCTTATCACTCCTAATAACAAATCTCAAATAACATCACTTATTTAATAATTAACCCCTCTAACAATTAATTCCACTCATAAACCTTATACCTCCAACATATGCTAATAACATAAAAATTAAACACCCTTATATCTCCAACATAGGCGGATAGTTAAAAATTTAACCAAAAACATTTACCTCAGCTTAGGAGGGAGTCAAACCCTCGACCTTGTCCACAACATGCACCTTAGCCACGACAAAAGTTGTCACATGAGCCACATGCTCATTTGCAATTAATGAAGCACCACCATGTGCTTCAACTCTCATCTCCTTCTTCCCTTGGCAAAACGACGTGCTCCTTAACCAACATGACCTCCAATGCACTTGTCATATTTTGAACATAGGCCTTCGCACGAATAAAAATTTTCACGCTTCCCAACTCACCTCTAGGCCACGCTGTCCTATGTGCCTTCAAAAATTTGTGTTTCCTTCCTAAAACACTTTTTTGTCCACGAAATTTGTAATTCTCACAAGCTCTTATTATTTTTTGCATGCCAATTAAAATTCTGAGCAAGGATAATATTTTCGACTTTGGGCAATGTATTTATATTGCTTCCTCCATACCTTGGGAGACGTCAGCGCTTCCTCGATTTCCTTCCATGATGTTGATGAAGGTTTTAAAAGAGCTTCGAATGCCTTTTATTCCAAACCCAACCTTTGGGTTTATGAAATATAATTAAACTTTATAAAACCCACTTTGATTTATAAAATATTATAATGAAAATTATAAATATTTTATTTGGGGTTTTCACCATATCACTTTAATATTATAATAACAATTATTATAATATTATATCCTTTTGATGGCTTCGATAGATTGCTTTCTTGGGTTAACCCATTCTCTTGGGTGTAAAATATAGATATTTAAACCCATCATGAATTTCATTAAACTTCCACTTGCACTTAAGTTGAGGTATCACCTGGCACCTTGAAATCAATGACAACTGCTCAAAATGTCCAACAGTTTTATGATTTAATTTTTTAGATGTGTGGTAACTAAGAACCAAGTCTTACGCTTGAATAACCTACCTAGATGGACTTAGGGTAAGGTTAGGGAATAGGCATTCCTCTTTAAGTGTTATGGGCCTTAAAGGATAATTCCTATGTTGTGGTCACATTGTCCTATACTGGTGAGGGTATAGGAAAGGTGGGGGGCCACTTTTGGCATCCTTATAAATAATGAGGTTTAGTTAGGTGAACCCCAAAATATACGAGTTGTTGGCCACTCCTATCCACTACATGACGTCTACAACAAAATTGAACTCAAATTTGGTGAAGCCTTGAGAATGCTAAAAAATATATTAGAACTTTTGAGAACCTTACCTGTGTTAAAAAAATATCTCTATCTCGGGATTTTTTTTTGTTATAGCATCCATATCTCTATGTGCTTTTTCCACTAAGAAACACTAGATTGAGGATAATTTGGATAGTTATTTTATTATTACATTGAAGAGTGATTGGAAAACTCTAAGGAATACCAATCTATTTTAAAACCATGAGCATATACCTAATATACTTAGCTTCTTCATTTTGAGGATATATCTAGCCTTCATGGAGGACTATGAAATAATGGATTAGCATTTGGAACACCACAAAATTGGATCAAATTCTAAATATAACAAAAATACTATTGTTGATTGTCGTTCATCCTAGTCACTTGTCCAATCAGCATATAAAAAACTTATCAAAAGGAGTAGTGAATCTTCATTTTATAGATCCCTCTAATGCATCTGAGAATAATATTGGTTTATACCTATTAATACTCTTGAGGTGCCTATATTTATCTAGAATAATAGATGATAACAAAGGCTATATTGGGTCTAGTATAAGATAGAGAAGTCCACCCACAAGAGGTTGATACAATGTGGCATCAATCAAAGTTATGGTGCAATCAACCCAAAGTTTTAGAACTAAGAAAAAAGTCGTCTAAACAATATTACACTCCTCCATCTTAAACCAATCAAGAAGAACCAAAGCATACTTAGGATGAGAAATTATGATGCCAAACGCTATCTGAACAATCATTATCATCAAATTATAGAATCTACTAGTGATGAGAAGATAACCTATATACAACACAATAACCATCCTAATATTTGATATAAACATCATGTTTACCCTCACATCACTAAAACCCTCAACTAAGGAAAATAGTAGATCTTCTCATCCTATGCATGAGGAGCCTACTTAAGTCCATATAAAGACCTAATTAGACAAAAAATCAATGGAGTGTGTTTCTTAAGCTCAAAACTAGGTGGCTATTACATGTATATTTCATCTTGAATCTCCCCATATAGAAAGGAACCCTTAACATAAATCTAATATACCTTCCATCCATAGAATAAAACAATGGAAAGGATTATCCTAATTGAGTTCATCCTAGCCACTAGTGCCAAAGTTTCAAAATAGTCTACTCCCTTGTATTGAGAGAATTCTTTATCAATAAGGTATACATTTTTCTTCTTTACTAACCATCTAATGTATTGGTCATCTATTTCCATCCAACAACATTATTTCCTTGTTGAAGAGGGATCAAATCCCAAGTCTTGTTCTTACATACTCTACCAACATAGCATATTCCTATTCAAGCTTACACTTAGCCTAAGAATATGTGATATGATTATAATAATGTTCTACCTTTGAAAGTAATGATCATGAAGGAGCCTTTGTATGTTGATCAAGAGATAAAATAGGTTGAGAATCCTTCAAAAGCATCTTAACCCACTTCATTATTAGAAAAAATGAGGAATCATGTGTATCCTATGCTAACTCAACATCAAAAACTAAAACTAAAGAATCAAACTCATCAACACTCACCTCATAAAACTAGACTAAATAATTTTAAACCAATGTGTCTTGCTCATCTTGCCCTACTCATAGAGGACAAAAATATACCTATGGTATTACATGTGAAGGGGTTAAATTAATATGTAAATAACAATAAATTAATAAATATGAAAAAGGAGAAGATGAATAATATGCCCTAATAGGAATATAGCCAACCAAAATATTAGATGAGCCAACTAAATGAAAAAAAAATTAAGGGTCAAAAGAATCAATGGCTAGAAGCTAAAAAGGGACGCGACGGACGGGAGCTCTGGCGATTTGGCGGGAATTCTTCTGATCTGTCGGAGGCCGAAGCTCTTGGATTCTGGCTCGCGGCTTCTTCCTGGATCTCTGTTGGTTTGACCTCGTTCCCCTCTGCAGGCTCGTTCGTTTCCCAGGGAGGGCCCCATGGGGTCTCCTCCAGGTTCTCTTGACGGGAAGAAGAGCTCTTATGCCGAGATTCTAAAAGAAAATTTTGCGTCTTCTTCTGATGAAGCCCAGCGGGGTGCTTACCAAGCGCTTCTCAAGAATGTTGGCAAGGGTTCTTCTACAAACAGAATTAATGGATGCCTCCCGCAATCAGCTTCCAGACCTAAGATAGTCATAGAACCAAAGATGGTTGAGGATACGATCACCTACCGTGCTAACCATGACTTGATCTGCAAATTCATGGGAATCCGACCCACTTTGCACTTTACGCACACCTGGGTTAGACAGAACTGGGAACCTATCGGTGAGTACTCCTTATGGCCTATAAGCAACGGGTATTTCATTATTAGTTTCTCTTCTTCGGTAGATAGAAACAGAGCATTTGAATCCGAGAAGAGGACCCATGGCCCGGCAGGGTTATTTGTCCAACCATGGAGAGTGGGTTTCGATCCTCGCATTGAGCCCACGGCTGTTCCAGTGTGGATCCGGTTGTACGCTCTCCCGATGGAGTTTTGGGGCGAGCAGATTCTTGAGATGATTGGTAACTCTCTAGGTAGATTTATGGGAGTTTCCAAAGATACCATAGAGGGAAACATCTGCTTGTCTTTGCTAGAATCTGCGTTGAAATGGATATCGATCGGCCACTACCGGTGAGGTGGGCCGGAGTTAGCGGGACAATCCTGGATACGACGGTTAGATTACGAAGCCCTACCTTTTAGATGCGGGGTCTGCCATAAGCATGGCCATTTGGCTAGGTTACTGTCCGAATACCTTGAGCACAAAAGCGGAGGCCCCGCTAGGAATCTCAAATCGACCGAGAGAGGGTAAGTTCACCCCGGTCAAAGAATCACAAAACACCCCCCAAGGTTACGAAGCCCGGAAAGATGGCTTTGAACAGCGAGAAACGAAGAAGAAATAAAAAGAGAAATGGCAAGGACCAAGCTTCACTCAAGCCAACCAACCGGTATGAAATCTTTAAATCCCTGGTGGATCAGGAAGACCAAGCTATGGATGGAGTGGATGGGAACATTGAGGATTTTAACATCCACTCTCATGTTTCTCCCTCTTCAACTCCTGCCCGCGAGCAGGTGCTTAAACCCACTAATTTTTTACAGCCAGAGAACCCAGGGGCATTGGTTATCCATCCCTTAGCACAGCCAGTTATTCAGGAAGTCATCATGGGAAGTGCCGAAAATAATAGAGAAAGGCCAGCCCTAGGGATTACCCAGGTGGAAAAACGGTCCAAGAATAACATTTCTCAAGGTGCGGGCGGGAAGTCTAATAAGGACCTAATAGCATCGCAAGGAGACAAGGCTGGTCAGCGATGGATCGGTGAGAACAATTGACTCTTCTTGCTCTCAAGGTTTCCAATGATTATTCAATCTTGGAATGTTAGGGGTTTAAACATCAGAACCCATCAATCTGCTGTTCAAAGACTCATAAAGAAGGGTAAAACAGATTTTTTACTCCTCCAAGAGACAAAAATGTCTTTAGATCTTATGTGTAGAACAGTTGGTAAAATATGGAGGGGAGCTGGATATATGGATGTGGCAGCTCAAGGGGCCTCAGGAGGAATTGTTACTTTTTGGAACCCCCTGGAATGGTGCGCTTTAGAACATATAGCTTGGAGGGGTGTTCTCACATCTCTTTTTAGGAATAATATCACAGCGGAGCAAGTTTTAATTACAAATTTTTATGGGGCTCAAAGCCATGATGGCCGGAGGCTTCAATGGAAAGCGATTCACAACATGAGGTCCTCAAGACAAGCTTTTGAGTTGGATCATTCCTTGGAGATTTTAATGCCAAATTATACGTTCGGGATCGGGGAAGGTGGTTCCCCTGTTTTGGATGCGGGGATCGGCTTCGATTGCCCGAGGTTCAAGCTTTTCACTTAGTTGATGTCCAAGGTCCTGGAACTTTTTTCACTTGGACTAACAAACGGAGGGATCCACATTGTTGTAAGGTAAAGTTGGATCGCTTTACGGTCTCGAGAGGAGGCTTTTGTTAAGTGGAATGTGCAATTACAGATTTTGGACGGTCCTGTTTCGATCACTCTCCCATCATCTTTGAAGGGTGGGACTACGACGGAGCGGTTCCATAAACCGTTTAGATTTGAGAATTTACGGCTTCAGAAGGAGGACCTTCATGAGGTAATTCCGCAATGGTGGGAAGAAGGTCGCCCACCTTTTGGGACAGCAATGTTTAAATTTCACAAACAACTTCTTTTTGTCAAATTTAAATTGAAACAGTGGAGGCACGCCAATAATTCGGATTTCAAGCTGCAAAGAGCCCCCTTGTTGGCCCGCTGGGATGAGGTGCAGAAACAATTTAGGGAAGGTTTAATTTTTGAACAACTTAAAACTGAAGATGATGCCTTGCGCAAAGTTGTTGAGGACATTGATAACCAAGAGGAAATTTATTGGAAGCAGCGGGCTAGAAATTCTTGGCTTTTGGAAGGAGATAGAAATACAAAATTTTTTCATCGTTCAGCATGTGCTAGAAGACAGATGAATAATATGGCGGTTTTAAAAGATGAGAATGGTCACTCCTTTGATACTCTTCCAGGTATGCACTCCCACTCTGTGGATTACTTCTCCAAGCTTTTTGCAGAAAACGGGGACCAAGATGTGGGGGCTCAAAATGAAGTTCTTGATGTTATTCCCCCTATTATCACTCCAGCAGAAAATCAGGCTCTCCTCGGACCTATTGATCGTGATGAACTAAAAGCTGTGGTCTTTGGATTGAGCAGAGGCAAATCTCCCGGTCCTGATGGTTTTCCTATTGAGTTTTTCCAGGCCTTTTGGGATATCTTGGACGAAGATGTTTTGGCTGTTACTGAGGAGTCCAAATCTAATAAGAGAATGCTCAAGGCTCTAAATCATACCTTTATCACGTTAATTCCAAAGGGGGAGGAAGGAGTTCATATCTACGACTTCGGACCTATTGCTTTATGTAATGTAATTTATAAAATTATCACAAAAATTATAGGCTGAACGTCTTAAACCTCTCCTTCATTACATCATTTCTTCGGAACGGGGGGATTTGTTGAGGGTAGACAGATCTTGGATGGAGTGATTCTTGCTCAGGAGGCTATTCATTCAATGCAAAACTATGGTAACAAAGGAATGTTCATCAAACTGGATATGTCTAAGGCTTACGATCGGGTTGAGTGGGGTTTCTGTCAAGGATGTTGGCTGCCTTTGGCTTTTCTCGGGAATGGATTGACTGGGTTATGAGTTGTGTTTCGACGCCTTCATTTTTGGTTCTCATCAAGGGGATTCCCTCGCCTCCCTTTGGAGCCTCTCGTGGCCTCCGAGCAAGGGGACCCTTGCTCGCCCTATCTATTCCTTATCTTAGGTCGAAGGATTAGGCCGACTCTTCTTGAGAAGAAGACTTCAAGGCACGATAACGGGTATTAAGGTTGGGGATGAAGTCTTGACTCATTTACAATTTGTGGATGACACTGGCTTGGTTGGAGTGGCTAGTCTCGGGGGAAGCTAGGGGAATCGGAGACTCTTTTCTGTTTACCTTAGGGCCTCCAATCAAGTTATCAATGACAACAAATCTAAAGTTGTCTTTTTCAATCTTGCCCAACGGATGCAGGACAAAATCTTAGAGATTTTGGGCTTCTCTAGATCATCTCTTCCTTTACTCTATCTGGGGGTTCCTTTGCACTTCAAGAAATTGAAAAATGACATTTGGAAAGATCTTCTGGATGGCATCAAAGATAGAATGAACCACTGGTCTCACAAATGGTTAAGCTACGGTGGCCGTTTAACTTTCTTACAGTCAGTTATTCAGGCCATGCCTATCTATAAATTTTCTATCTTGGCTGCTCCTCTTTCTATTTGGAAAGAGCTGGACAAAGCGGCTAGGCGATTCTTATGGGAAGGAGCAAAAGGTGGGAAGAAATGGGCCTTGGTTGGGTGGGACAAAGTTACTCGGCCCAAAGAAAAAGGAGGGCTGGGTTTGAGAAGCTCTATTCTCAACAATAAAGCCCTGGCAGGTAAATTGTATTGGAGATGGATCTCCCAGCCATCATCTTTATTCAGCAGAATCTTGACCGGCAAATATTTGGGTAACATCCACCCCCATGAAATTTGCCGTTTCCCACTGGATGGTAATGGTTCCCTAGTTTGGCAAGCTCTCAAGTTGGGCTCTCAAGTAATTAAAAATCAATTGTTACGGAAAGTGGGAAGGGGGAGAAAGCACGTTTACGGGCTGATTCATGGGACCGGTTTCCATCCATCATTGCGGAGTTTCTGAGCTGCTTCCAATTAAAGCTGCCATAGAATCCAAGGGTTGGGTCACTATTGAGAACTATTTCTTCACTAGTCAATTGGGTGAGTATAAATTCAAGAAATTTAAGCGACTTGAGGAGTGGCTTTGTCACTATCCCTCCGGGTGGCAACCACTACGACCAACATTTTGTCTGCCAAGATTTCTCACGGGCGAGAGATGAAGAAGACGAGTTAGCTTGGGGTCATGGGAATCTTGGAATTTACATTGTGAAGGCTGGTTATGATCGGCTTCTCCCCGAGCCTCCCCCGCATTTATTTCCGGTTCATGGTTGGAAGAAAATACGGCATTCCAAGTGCTTGGCCGAAAGTGAACTTCTTTGTACGGCGGTTTATGCATAATGGCATCCTCACCTACGATAATCTCGGAAGCGAGAGGAATTATTGGTCCTTCTCGGTGTATTTTGTGTCGTAAGCATGAAGAGGCTGCGACCATTTGATGTTCGAATGTTCCTTCACTGGCGGATCCGGAATCGATGGTTCTCTCTTTTTAATCTCCGGGGTAATGGTGCTCGACTCGGAATAATATCCGGCAAAAATGGAAGAAAGTTAGATTTAAATCAAAAGCCCTTCGATTGGGGTGGGAGCTTGGTCTCTTCTTCATCTGGTGGCAAGTGTGGGTGGAAAGGAACGCTCGAAGTTTCAGAGAAACCTTCTCCTCTCTTGATGGAATTTGGCAGGTTATCTGGAGCAAAGTCAGCGAGACGGTTGCCTTACATCTTTGAAGAAGATATTACGGTTGAGCTGGGCCCACAGGAAGAGAGAGTTGCTGCTCACGTTAGAGAAAACATGGTTAGTTGGAAACCCCCCGGTTGGCTGGATCAAAATTAACACGGACGGAGCTGCTAAGGGCAATCCGGGCAATGCTTTGGAATCGGTGTTGTGTGCCGTGATCATATTGGATCTGTTCTTTATTGGGAACTCCAAGGTATGGGAAGAGCCACCAATAACGAAGCCGAAGCTTTTGCCATCAAAGTTGCTTCTTTACGAGGCTGTCTCTCGGGGATACGAGAAAGATAATCCTTGAGGCCGATTCTCAAATTTTGGTTGGCGCTCTTGATTGTATGAGAAATTTTGCTTTGAAAGCGTGGAGGATTCGGATCTTAGTCTCTCAAATCAAGGTCCTTTGGAGGGAACTTGAGGATGTGATCCCTATCCATGTGAATCGGGATTCAAATTCGGCGGCCGATTTCCTTGCCAAGTTGGGTGCGGAAAAGGAGGTTGGAGTTCAGCTGCCACGATAACTTGCTCGTGGAAAATGCTTGTGATTAGACAAGGTCTTGCAAAATTTACGAGCAAATGATTAATTCTGTCTTGGGAGTTTTTCGTCGTGTTTTCGCGACTCTGTTGTGTTATCGCGACCCTCGGTGGCAACTTTGTCGCGATATCGCGGCGAGTTTTGTCGCCACGGCCTTTGGAGACTTCTGTCGCGATATCGCGACACTTTTGGCGCATTGGTGGCATTTGGAATTTGCGTAGCGATATCGCGACAATTCTGAGGACTGTTTGCTTTGTGATGTTCCCGTCGCGATATCGCGACATCTTTTGTGGTCGGGAGCAGCTGGACTTGGTGGTCGCGATTTTGCGGCATGTCGCGATTTTGCGACATGTCGCGAAATCGCGACACTTTTGGTGCAAAAGTGGCAACTGGAAAATTCGTCGCGATATCGCGACAATTCTGAGGACTGACAACTTGGTGATGTTTCTGTCGCGATTTCGCGACATCTTTCGTGGTCGGGGGCTGCTGGCTTTGGCTGTCGCGATTTTGCGACATGTCGCGATTTCGCGACATGTCGCCAAATCGCGACACTTCTGGAGCATTGGTGGTATTTGGTTGATTCGTCGCGATATCGCGACAATTCTATGGACTGACCGCTTTGTGTTGGTTCGGTCGCGATATCGCGACATTTTTTTGCGGTTGGGGGCTGCTGGCTTTAGCTGTCGCGAATTCGCGACATGTCGCGTTTTCGCGGCCAGTTGTGCGGTTGTGACCTCGGTCGGCTTGTCTGTCGCGACATCGCGACATGTCGCGATTTCGCGACATGTCGCGTTTTCGCGGCCAGTTGTGCGGTTGTGACCTCGGCCGGCTTGTCTGTCGCGACATCGCGACATGTCGCGATTTCGCGACATGTCGCGATTTCGCGCCTTGTTTGTCTCTTGTGCTTAGTGTTGGTTTGTGCTGCCCTCTCTCTCTGCTGAGGTCTTGTGTCTCTGGGTTCTTCGTTGGGATGTTCTTGCTCCCTCTTGTACATGCTCTTTGTTTTAATTCAAGATTTTCAATTTTTTTCAAAAAAAAAAAAGAATCAATGGCTAAAAGCAAAGGTGGTGAGGTGGAAGGAGTATCTAGAAGAACCTCATAAAAATTCACATTTCTTAAGATCAAAAACCCATGCCTTTGAGTACAATAGACACAATTTTCCTTTGAGGTATAATAATAGCCCCTAAATATACACTTATAACTCTTTTGTGTCTCCTTCCAAATATCCTTAGGTATATGAACTCATGCTAAAAACCAAAAGATATAGAATTGAGACACATCAATTTTAACCCCTATCAATCTCTCAAGATGTGGCATGCCCTCATTTTTCTTGGTATTACATGTATTCATGATGTATGCTATACAAGTGATAGCCTCACCCCATAACTTATAAGTCATCCCTTTTGCATGAATCATACAACATGCCATCTCCATGATCACCTTATTTTTATTTCATCTACACCATTCTATTTAGGATTATAGTGAATAATACTTTAATATGAAATCTCATGAGAATCCAAACAATCATGAAAACCATAGCTGACATACTCACCACCCCCATATATTATTTGGTATTTAATTCTCCTATATTTTTAATCTTTAACAATATCCTTTAAGATCTTAAACCTCTTAAAAATCTCATCCTTGGTGCAAATGTGTGCAACCACACATATCTAGAGAAATAATTAATAAAAATAAGGAAATGCATATGTTCTAAGAGATATGATGTACTCATAGGTTCACAAATGTCACTATGTATGATCTCCAAGGGATTTTATTCTTTCCTCGTGATCCCTTTTAGAAAGGTTTTTGTATGATGCTTTACCAAAACACACCCCTCACATGCACCACTTGGAAGAGATGCATTAAATCCTAATAATCATATAATGTTGAATCATGTATCTCAAATAACCATAGCTAAGATACCCAAGACTATCATGCCACTCCTAACTCTTATTATAAGCATATACAACTATAACAACAAAGTTTTTCATACCATAAAGAGGGAAGAAGAGGGAGAATTTTCTTCCAACTTATACATGTGGTCAATATCATCACAATAACTAGAAGCAATAGTTTTGAAACCATTTTCTATATAGTATATATATTTAATGAGAGGCTACCATGTGAATGGTTTAAGGGGTTCTAAGTGTGGACTAACTATAAAACATACCACAAATTATGTCATGGAACTTGTCACTTTCTAATTCATGCCAAAATCCATGTATCACCAAGCCTATTTTTCACTATGTGAGTTGCTTATCAAGTTTGATGACTTTGCATATTGTGATTGGTTGAACCTCTATTTGTACATGCCAAATGACATACATCCTTTTATGACATGTTATCCTACCACATCATCCCAATTAGATTATGACATGTTAGCATCTACATCATCCTCTATATCATCTAACACGTCACCTCAAAATGTGTGTCATGACATCAATTGAGTTAGCACCTCTGTAAGCCACCACATGTCATGCTAAATCACCTATATAGAATGAAATATCACTTATATTAAATTTCATGTGTTGCCTCAATATTTATAATTTGATTACAAATTCACCTACACGAACTACCATGTGTTATCTTAAATTCATGCACCTCTTACTAATTCAACTATACATACTACCATGTGGTGTTGGTATAGACCTACCATGTACTCATAGCTATGCAAAGGGGATGCAACATCATCATAAGAAGTCATGTCATCACAAATCACCATGTCATAATAGGATTACAAGTTAAGGTTGATAATATCTTCATTAAGTAAAAGAGTATGTCATAGAAGGGATTTTAACTTAGAATATCCCATGTCATAATGACTTTAAGGACATCTACTAACCAACCCTCCAAGTCCTAACATTGGGAGGGAAAGGCTAACAAGAAAACTTAAACAAATAATTTTTACTAGATGCTCCTCCTTTTGTGCCGCATGTAGGCCTACATCGAGATAATGTAGGCACACACATGCATCCAAATTTCCATGTTGAACTACCACTTTAGAGAATATTTCCTTTTAATATTTGAAATTTTGAAAAAAAAGGTAAAAGGGTAGTTTTCTCAAATGGAAATTTGGAGTACCTTAAGGTAAAACTAACAAAAATTTTTAACAAGGACTCTCTAATGGTTTATCTATATCTTTTATGGTTTTCCCTACACAACCTTTTTTTTAGTAGAACTAGGCAAGACATGTTATCATGCCTATGTAGAAGAAAATTTGTTGGACCATTTTTGCAACTTTGTCAATTGGCTAGGAGGACTTTTTTAAGCACAAAAGCCTACCTATGACTTCTTTGTCATCACAAGTCTATCTATGAAAAGTTTTACCTCTTAATTTTATATTTCATAGTGGCCAAGTAGTCTACCCTCTCATATATATTGTTATTGAATAAGAAAGGTGAAAAGAGAAAACAAAATAGATTTGTTTTAAAAAATACATAAGAAAACAAATGAGGTTTTCCTAAAAACTTTAAAAACCCAATCATGAAACTAGGGAGGCTATCTAGTTATAAACATTTAAAACAAAACAAGATTGAGTGCCAATGAGAGGAAAGAGAAACCTTTTAATGAATATTTCTCCTAGATCAACTCTGTTGATTTCAATAATATGCTCATGATCCAAGTCCACCTAGGTTTTATATCAAAAACCCTTTTTTATTGTGCGATCAACTTTCAAAAAACTTTCTTTTCTAGATCCAAAAAAAAAATTCCCTCAAAAGAAGCTAGATGGAAAAATTCTTACTAGTGGAAAGCAATCGAATAATGAAGATTCACACTTGTTTTGATACCATGTTGGATTTCATAGTAATTTCTAAAAACAAATGGAATCAAACATTATCCAATATTACTTTAACAAAAGGAATACACAAATTTAAAAAAGAACATATAATATGATGGGATGTTTATAGACACTAAATAGGAAAAAATATTGGTATCAAGGGGCATTTATATCCAAATACATTATGCCTTTAGGTCAAGGTTGTGATATTGACCATCAAAATTAAAATATTACAAACAATTATACAATCACCCTTTTCAAAGGTTTACATGGAACCAAGGGGAAAATATAATAAATACAAGTACAAATAGGTGGTTGTGGCCTTGAGATAAACTTAATAACCATATATTCCGACAAATAAAGCATAGAAATGGTTGAAGTAGTTGGAGCACTAGTAGAGTCCCCTAAAATGAAATAACCCCCTTAATAGTCTTCCTCGAATAGGGATTCGTAAGGGAGATGTATGACCACTTCATAAAATTAAAGGTAGACTAGAGATGTTGAGGATGCTACTAGAAGAGGAAGTGTAGGTGATGTGTTGGATTTTGCACCTATTTCCATAAATGAATAGAATCAATCAATACTTTCAAATATTAAATAAAAAGCATTAAAAAAGATGAAAGAGAGATATATATAGTTGGCACATATAGGCACCATAAATAATAATTATATTATGCAAATATTACAATCACAACACTCTGATATAGTGGATGGAGGATTGAGGGGTATTTATACCATTACCAAAACCCCAATTACATAAATAAGTTTAACTTAAGTTGGTATACCAAAAGGACTTAAGGTTAATTATAAATTATAAAGTGAATTTAACTATAACAAGGTTAACTATGGATCATAGGACTTACATAATAGAATAGCAATAAATTAAATATAATTGTATAATAATTTTTTGTAGTCCTATACAATATCACATCATATAATATCAAACTTGGCTATAAATCAAATTACACTTGCAACACCTACTTATAATTTGAACTAAGGAGCCAAGGAGAGAAGAAATTAGTGACAATCATAGTTTATCCCCATAATGGATGCTCTAGTGGGTATCTACGTTTGATACAAATCCTTTTTAATTCACCTCATCAGTCGGAAGACATCCATCCATCCTCATAAATTTAGCTTCAATCCTTTGTAATTTCAGCAAGCAATTATTAACCAGATGTCCTTCACTTTTGTAGTATCTACAAATGGTCTTTAAATTAATTAAATATTATGCATGGCCCTTGGGAACCTAGGTATTAGAATCCTTATATTTAAATTCCTTGACATGACCCTCAAATTGTGAATTACCACCACAATTCCTCATTGCTACTTGAAAATGAACTAGGTGAGAGAAAAGTTGATCAAGAGTAAGATTTTTTAATTATTTCAAGAAAATAGAAATAATATGAACCATGAGATTCAACATCTAAAAGTAAGGAGAGACGTTAGTAAGGACAATCTTTACACATTATGCATCATATTTCTTTTTTCCTCTAGAAAATGCAATATCTACACTCAATGACTTAAATTTCATAATATAATCCTCAATATTATCAAACTCAACTAATTTGAGAGAAGAAATATCTAATTCCAAATGATGTACTTCATTTATATTAACTTTCCCAAATAACTAATACAATTTTGACCATTCATTGATAGTTTTTCTCTCTTCTTTGATATGGAAAAGAAATTCTAGTTCAATCAACAAGGAGAATAGGCCAAGAGCTTCTTCTTGTTTATGCTAGCAATTTTCTTCATTAAAGGATACAAATTTATATTTTTAAAAGATGCACCATATGTTATTAATATATAATAATGCAGTCATTTAAGTTGACCAAATATTGTAATTTTTTCCATTGGACTAGTAACTAGGGTTTGATGATCCATCTTATACAATTTTACCTCTAACATTGTAATAGCTCCTTGAATTGATAACATTGGTGCATAGATCTCAAGAAAATTATTCAATTTAAAAAATAGGCTCAAGATGCTTTAATATACAAAAGCTATGATCTTTGAAATATTTTCCCTAATGGACCTTAATAATACAAAAAGTAAAGACCCGAACCTTAGAAAAGTAGAAATCAATTGCTTGCTTCCACTTGGCATTTTGTGATTCACTATGTTTTCCATTAATATCTTGTCATCTCAGCACTTCTAATCCTCTACAACTATGATAATTGGTTATTTTTTATTGGTTAAAGGGGTGTATATAGGTAAAAAAATTATGTTATATGGCACCACTGAGTGCCATATTGGCTACCATGTTGATTGACTGTTCATAAAATTTCACATGTCTAAAAGGAGTTGTTGCATGCGGTTTGAACTTGAACCTCCTATACCCAAAATATCTTGATCTAGCCAAGGTGGTAAGGCTCCTTTTGATGCACATAAGTCATTTTAATAAAAATAATAGACCACAGTTCTTTGGTTCTCTAATTGCACTAGCAAAAATCATCCATGGACGTATTTAAACGTATCTCCCAACACTTTAATAGTATTTACACATCCAACTTGCCAAGATATTGGGTGACATCTAGTCCATGGGAAATTCTTGTTAGAAATTAATATTTGAAAAATTTGTATTAAACAATAATAGATATTTAAATTACATTGAATACCTTATTTAGGTATAACAAAATTACAACCAGTTTTATCCTATACCACATGTATGGACCTTATGAAGGTTGGTTAAATCACATGCCCTAGCACATGGACTATGATGGTGGTTATATATTTTTCCTACCATGTTTTGAGTGGTTACTCAACTTATATTAATAACTATTATGTTGTAGTAGTTCCTAACATTTCCCCCTTATTACATTATAGTCTTGGATAAGATATTTCCTCATCCCAATGCTTTGGTGAAGATATTTTTTCATTGTTCTTGAGTATGAAAAAATTTGAGTTGGATGTCCTATTGTTGAACATGTTCATGAATGAAGTAGTGCTCCATGTTGATGTGCTTGGACCTTTCATGGAGAACTAGATTGCAAACAAGTTTTAGTACTCCTTGATTGTTGTAATGCATGATTGTAGGTTTATCTTGTGGCACTCCCATATGTGTCAATATATGTTTTAGCCATATTACTTCGTAGACAAATCCCCCAATTGCATGGTATTTTGCTTCTATGTAAATTGAGCAACTATTTGTTCTTTCTTGCTTCCCCATGATATAGGTGTAGTTCCTAGAAAGAATACATAACCAGAGGTGGATTTTCAATCATCAATGCAACCTACATAGTTTGTCTTTGTATAACCTATTAGGTGAAACTAATCACTTTATTTAATTATAAACAATACTTAGTAGTGCACTATATATATCTTAGAATTATCTCTACTACCTTCTAGTGTATCATCTTTTTCTCCTACATAAAATGTGAAATATAGATCATTGTAAAATTGATATCCAGTCCTGTATAGGTTATGTTGACTTTTTAGCTAGGTTATCATAGGTCTCAATGTCTAGGATCATATAAAATATATATGAATAATTATTTATAGAATAATATCAAAGCATACAAATCTCATATAATATAAATCAACATAACATTCAACATATAATAGTATTACTGAATGAAAATACTTACAATATTATTGATGAGTCAAATGTCCAGTCTTGAGATTTGATCTACAATCAGATACATTTCATGGAGATTTGTCTCTATAATATAACCTTAGAAAGGTGACTTTTGGACATGTTGTCTATTGCTATCCTCACATATTCAAGAGATGCATCCTTTACTATTCCATACATAAGAAAAATCTCTCATATCTTTTGGATTCACATCTTGCCACTTGTATACATGACTCTTGACTCTCTATTTACTTGCACACTTTATTCTATGACACATGCACACTCCTACTTGCATACTTTGTTACATGAAACTTGTGAACATCCTACACATAGACACTTACATAAAGGGAAATATAAATCTTACTCCTAAACTATAGACTCAAACCCTATTCTTATAATTACAATGTATGATAGGTACCATGGGGGGTACATTATCTTGTACCAAATGATATAATATTCTCCAACAAGTTAGGTAGATGAGACTCCCAACTAACTACCAATAAAGTGTTTCATTTATTGGAGGAAAAGAATCAAAATATGAGAGTTGTAAGCCTGATTCCATAGGAGTTTCTATAGGCTTGCAATATTCTATATGATATTTATTAAGAATATTTTTAGTCTATTTGCCTTGTGAAACAAATATGTGGTGATGATTCTACTTTACCTCCAATCCTCAATTGTAATGTAACAAACTGATGTCGTTCATGTCAAAGAATTTCTTCAAGTTTTTTTTAATAGCTAGAATAATATTCTCATAACTTTCTATGATGACTATGTCATCTACCTACACATTTATAAATGCAATATCCCCCCTTTCTCTTTATGATATAGACTTGAATCATATGGATTTCTTTCAAAAATATGCTTTTCAAAATGTTCATAAATCTTTATGTATCATGCCAAAGGAGTTTTTTTGAGACTATAAAGAGATTTAATTATTTTGCATACCTTTGATTTTTGTTTAGGTATGAAGAATCCTTCTAGTTGAGTCATATAAATTTTATCCTTTAAGTCTCCATTGAGCAAAGTACTTTTCACGTCCATTTGTTGAATTTTCCATCCAATTGAGCAATTAGATCAAAAATAATTCTAATGGATTTTATTATTGTTGTAGGAGAAAAAGTTTATTTCTATTTTATGTCTTCCTTATCTACATATCCCTTTGCTACAAGCCTTCCTTTATATTTACCAATGCTAGCATATGATTTATATTTAACTTCGAAGACCCATTTACATCCAAAAGCCTTTTTTCCTAATGGAATATACACAAGATACCAATTTTTATTTTTAAATAGTGCTTGATATTTAGTATTCATGGCATATTTCCAAGCAGTATACTAAATGGCATCATGTACTGTAGATGGCTCAGTTGTACTCATTAGAGCCATATTTTATGTATTGTTAGTCATAATTCATGTTCTTGGTCTTGTAGAAGAGGTGTATGGAATTCCATCTATATCAAATGCTTTCAATATATTAATTTACCACTTAGGAATTATCCTCGTGTATTCTGATGGAGTGGATAGATCTTCTTCATCATTGATATCATTAAAAAAACTCTTCATTTGTGATTTCTTCATCACTTTCAATCATTATTGGAGCTGAGTTGGATGAATATTCTTGTGATGGTGATGAAGGTGATTTTACTCCATCAAAAATAACATCATGAATAATATATATATATATATATATATATATATATATATATATATATATATATATATATATATATATATATATATATATTTAGTATGTATGTATGTATGTATGTATGTATGTATGTATGTATGTATGTATGTTTTGAATCTGGATCAAATAGTTTGTAGGCTTTTGATTCATCATTGTAGCCTAGTAAGATGCATTACTAATATTTTTCATCTAATTTATGTCTTTTTCTTTTGGAATGTGCATGTATGTTGTATAACCAAAAACCTCAAGATGAGAAGTTGATGGTTTATGTCTACTCTATACTTATTCTAGTGTGATATGTTCAAGTGATGTGGTGGGTGCTCGATTGAGTAAGTATATTATTGTATGTACTACTTCTACCCAAAATGAGTATCCAAGTTATGAATTATTCAACATGCTTCATATCAATTTCATGATTGTTTTGTTTCTACATTCTACAATACCATGTTGTTGTGGTGAGTAGGTTGTTATCATATGTCATTGAATGTCATGTTCCTTTAAAAAAGCTAAAATTTCATTGCTGGTAAATTCACCCCTTGATGGTAATGGGTCCTTAGTGTGGCAGTCTCTAAAGTTAGGATCTCAGGTAGTGAAATATGGATTACTTTGGAAAGTGTGAAGACGGGAGAAGGCACAATTTTGGACAAATTTATGGGATCAATACCCACCTATCATTGTTGGATTTCAAGAACTATAACTAGTAAAAAAAATTCATGGAAAGTAGGGGTTAGATCTAAATTGAAAGTTCTTTCAACACTAGTCAACTAGGGGATTGTAAGTTTAAGCTGTTTAAGAAGTTGAATGAGTGGTCAATTCCAATCCCTCCATAATTGAGACCCATCATGACTAAAATATTGGTAGAAATATTTCTCACAGGTAGAGATGAGGAGGATGAATTATCTTGGGGCTATGGGAGCCTTGGATTCTCTATAGTGAAGGATGTATATGATAAGATCCTTCCAAAACCTCCTCCTCATGCATGTCAGGTTGAGGATTGGATAAATATTTGGCAGTCCAAGGGTTGACCATAGGTAAACTTCTTTGCTTGGTAGTTCATGCATAATGGAATTCTTACTTTTGATAATCTGGGATGTAGGGGAATCGTTGGTCCATTTCAATGTGTTTTATGCTACAAGAGTGAGGAAACATCTAACCACTTGATATTTGAGTGTCCATTCATGCACCAGATCTAGGAGCAATGGTTTTTATCTTATAAAATTCAAGCCAATGGTGCATTGAATTAAATTAATATATGGAAAATATGAAAGAGGGGTAGATTTAATTCTAAAGCTCTTTGTATCAATTTGAAGCTTGGATTAAAATTCATTTGGTGGCAAGTTTGGTTGGAGAGAATTGATAAAATTATTAGAGAAAGCTTTTCATCCTTAGATGGTATTTGGCAGGTCATTTAGAGCAAAGTCACAAAAATTGTAGTAGTGTAAGCTAAAGAGGAAACTCAAGATAATATAGAGATGATGGAGAAAGAAGTTGAAGTGCAGGAGGATCAGAATAGATCTAGTTAGAAACCACCTCTAGAAGGTTGAATTAATATTAATACTAATGGAGTTGTAAAAGGTAATCTAGGTAGAGCTAGAATTAGAGTGGTCTATAAGAATCATGTTGGAACAATGCTCTATTAGGAATTGCAAGGCCTGGGAAAGCCATGAACAATGAAGTAAAAACCTTAGCTATCAAATTTTCTTCTATCTAGGCAGTAAGATAAGTTTATAGGAGGATAATCCTAGAATTAGATTCTCAAATATTGGTAGGAGCTTTGGATTACATGAGGAAATTTGCTTTGAAGAAATAGAGGTTGAAGATTCTTATCACCCAAATTAAAAAATTATGGATGGAATTAGATGATGTGATTCCAATTTATGTGAGTAGAGATCTAAATAAAGTGGTAGACTTCCTAGATAAGATGGGTATTGAGAAGGGGTTCAGTGGCACAATGACATGGCTAATGAAAATGAGATGATTAAACAGGGTGGTGAGCAAGTCCAGTGTTTAGCTAATCTGGACAGTCATTGTAGAAATATGGTTTAGGAGATTTGGCTCCAATGCAAATCTTCTTTTACTGTTGTAAACAAGTGGACAACCGTTATAGAAATATGGTTTAGGATATTTGGCTTCAATGGAGATCTAATTTTATTTTTGTAAACATAGGTTCTCATCATCTAATATTGGGAGGAGTCTCCTTCCAACTTGTATGATTTTTGCTTTAATATAAGTTTTTTAAATTCTAAGCTTACTCAGTGATAAAGGTTTTGACCTCTTTTTAAAAAGTTCAAAATTCAAATCTCATTCAATATGAGGAACATAAACCCCTCATAAAAACCTTTGTAAACCCATTCAATATATATATATATTTAAATAAATTTCATTTTATTTGACCATAATTTATAAATTTTAATTTTATTTTATACTTCATTTTATTCCAATCGACAAGCTATAAATTTTACTTATATTTTTTTCAATCTTTATATTAAAAAATCATTAATAATAATAATATATAAACTATAATTATAAAAATATTAATAATATGTTAGCGTAACACTTTGGCTCTTCTTCATGAGGTTCAAGGTTCAAACCGCAACATGGGCAAGTGTGTGAGAGGGTGGGTATGTAGTGGTTGTGCGTTAAATTCCCTATTGATAATTTGTTTGTGTAAGGCAATTGGTGTGAAAGTCTTAGGTGTTGCTAGATGCCAACCCAAATTATATTCCCTTTGTGTACACCCTGCACATACAAGGTGTAGTTGGGAATGTTCGATGTGCTTGTAGAGGCCGACAAGCTCCATTCCTCTTGTGCCCACCCTATTGATAATCAAATGGCTATGTTATTCCACTATTGACAATGTTGATACCCAAATAATTGTGTGTTATTCCCCTCTTGACAAGAGACAACTCTCCACCTTACTAGAGGTCATGGTTGTGAGGGGACTGCTGAGCCCTATGCATCTAGGGGTCATGGTTGGGAGGGGACTGCTCAGCCCTATGCATCAATCATAGGGGTATATCACACTAACCACAAAATTTTGTATTCAAACCTTAGCGGGTGGGTATGTGAAGGAGTGGGTGTGTGTTAAATTCCCTATTGATAAGCATGATGAGCAAGGTGAAGCAACAATATTGTCATTGTTGTCAACACAGTCAGACAGATCGGTTGATGCAGTGGATAGGAGTTAAGAGGATATTTAGAGTATGTACAATGATTTTCCAAAATATAGAAGTGGTCCATTTGAGAAAAATCAAAAGAAAATCACAAGGAAGAAAACTGTCGTGATATCGCGACATGTTGAGCAAGATAGGAAAATTGTCACGATATCGCGACATGTTTGGAGAGAAAGAGCAAGAAAGAAAAACTGTCGTGATATCGCGACATGTTCGGAGAGAAAGAGCAAGAAAGAAAAACTGTCACGATTTTGCGACATGTTGGAAGAGAAAAAGACAAGTAGAAAAAGTGTCGCGATTTCGTGACATATTGCAAGAGAAAGAGGAGAGAGAAAAAGGCGTCGCGATTTTGTGACATGTTTCATTTTCGTGGTCCAAAGCGAAGAGAAAGAGGAGAGAGAAAAAGGTGTCGCGATTTCATGACATGTTTCATTTTTGCGGTCCAAAGCGAAGAGAGATTGTATGAAAGAAAAAGGTGTCACGATTTCACGACATGTTTCATTTTCGCGGTCCAAAGCGAAGAGAGATTGTACGGAAGAAAAAGTGTCACGATTTCACGACATGTTTCATTTTCACGATCCAAAGCGAAGAGAGATTGTATGGAAGAAAAAGTGTCACGATTTCACGACATGTCACATTTTCACGATTTGAAGAGAGCAGGAAGGAAGAGAATGAAAATGTGTCACGATATTGCGACATGTCGCATTCTCGTGACTCGAAGGTAAGAGAAAGTGCCAAGGAGAAAAAGTGTCGTGATATCGTGACATGTCGCGTTTTCACGACCCAAAGGCAAGAGATAGAGAAAAGGAGAAAAAGTGTCGCGATATCGTGACATGTCGCATTTTCACGACTCTAGGAGGAGAGAGAAAGTAAGAAGGTAGAAGTGTCATGATATCGCGACAAAAGTAAAAAGGAAGAGTACGGAGGCGAAAGTGTCACGATATCGTGACATGTGTTTTTGTGGGTACAAGAAAACAAAAGTAGCAAGGAGGCAAAAGTGTCACGATATCGCGACATGTTGTGTTTTCATGGGTATGAACCAAGTAAAGCAACAAGGAGGTGAAAGTGTCACGATATCGTGACATGTTGTGTTTTCGTGGGTACAAGCCGAGAAGAAGACAAAGAGGTAGAAGTGTCACGATTTCATGATAGGTCACTTTGGCACAAGCTAAAATAGAACCCAGCCAAAAGAAGATATGTAACCGTTAACTGAAGTTACATAGCAGTTACAGGGGACGTTACAAAAGAAAATCATGCAGCTAATTTAAGAACAGTCGAAGAAGGAGAAATCTAACAGTCGTATAAATAGAATCGAATATGCATGCATGCACAGAAAAGAATACGAATAGTCATGACCGAGAATATGAATAGTCATGGTAGGGGTATATGTGTAAATTCGTAACATGCATCGTGTTTGACGAAGAGCCTACCCTATATATATACAAAAGCAATTACGGTTCGAAGGCGTTACAACTGACAAGTGGCGCATGAGAAATGAAAGGAGTTACAACTAGAGTTACAAAAATATGATATGGGTATAAAAGGTGGTCTACGCGAAGGATTAAGAGCTACTTAAATAGTGTGAAAGTGTTGCAAGAAGGGTGTTGAAAGAGTGCTGCAAGAAGAGTATTAAGAAGAGCAATGAGAGCCATAAAAGTGTAGTAAGCAGAGTTTGAAGAGTGAGAGAGGTTGGGTTAGCAAAAGACCAGTCAGGGTCTTGTATAAGCGAAGGCATTCTTATGTCAATCTGACAGTTTCAAAAGTGCAGTTCAAGTTGGTGCTTGAATAAGGGGTTGGTGCTCCTTTTTGTAGGTGTAGAGAAACTAGGGGTTGGTGCTCCTTTTTGTTGGTGCAGATAAACCAAGGGTTGGTGCTCCTTCCAGTGGGTGCTGGTAAAGTGATTATAAAATTAGAATTTTGCAAAGGCTGGATTTTGATGGGAATCCAAGCAGTCAATTTTTTAGGAGTAGCCAATTTGGTGAACCTCATTACATCATGTGTTGTGGAATGCTCTCTTATTATATCTACTTTATTGGGTTTTAAGTTTTCTTTGTTTTGGCATTAATAGTTGAAGATTTAAGTTTTTAATAGCTACACTGATTCACCCCCCCCTCTCAGTGTCATTGTGAGACTAACAATTGGTATCAGAGCCAAGTTCCTAAACAAGCTTAATCGGCTAAGGTGATCTTGTAAGTGAGACAATGGCAGGTGGTGAAGGATTCTCATCAAACAAAGCACCATTGTTTGATGGAACTAATTATGCATTCTGGAGACTCAGGATGCAAACATATTTGTGTTCTCTAGGATATGACATTTGGGAATCAGTAGACAGTGGATACACCATACCCACCACTCCTCCAACCGATGTTGTCGATAAGAAACTGTTTGAGAATAACTCTAAAGAAAAGAATGCTATCATGTGTGGTTTGGTGGATAGCAAACTAATAAATATCATGAGTTGTAAAATGACAAAAGATATGTGGGACAAACTAAGGAGCATTCATGAAGGAGACGACAAGATCAAGGAGGCCAAGTTACAAATGCATCGAGCTCAGTTTGAAGCATTAAAGATGAATGAGGATGAGAACATAGAGGCATACATGCTAAGAGTTAATGGAATCATTAATGCGATTAGAGGACTCGACGAGGAAATGGAAGATGCTATCATCATGAAAAAGGTACTAAGATCTCTTCCCCAAAGATTTGATTCCAAAGTTTCTACAATAGAAGAAGCTAAAGATCTTAATACTTTTAGCATGGATGAGATGCATGGTTCTTTAACTGCATATGAGATGAGAATAGGAAAAACTAAACCCACAGATAGAGAAGCTACTTTTAAAGCACATAAAAATATAAAAGCAAAACAAGAATTCGAGGAAGAAGAGACATCAGATGAAACAAAAGCAAACTTTGTTCTAAAACTAATCAGGGGAAAAGGAAAATACAGAGGAAAGCTACCTTTTAAGTGTTTCAACTATGGAGGCATTGGGCACTTTGCAGCTAAATGTCCTCTTAATGAGAAAAACAAAAGTGATGAAGGTTCACATTAAGAAAGAAGTGACTGGAAGAAGAAACCAAATTTTAGAAAAGGAAACTTCAAGAAGAAAAGTTTCATATCCAAGAATGTTAGTCCTTCAGAAGATAGCTCCGGTGAGGATTTTGAAGAAGAAAAAGGTGAAGCTCTTTTCATGGCATTTGAAGAAGAAAAAATAGAGGAAAAACAGGAATGTAATAAAAACCTTGAGGCTGAGGCTGAAGTAGATCTGGAAGGTGAGTTGGTCACTGCACTTAAAGAGCTGAGTTTAGAAAGGAAAAAGAATAAGAAAACTTCAAGAAAGCTTGAGGATGCCAATGATATCATATCCAGCTTGAAAGTACAGATAGATGAATTTAAGAAAATATCTAAAGATATCGAACTACAATTAACCATGAAAATAGATGAGTGCAGTAAGTTAGAAGAAGAGATTATTGGTTTAAGGATACAACTAGAAGATATGAATCGAAAACTGAGTTGCTATCACAAACTTGAAGGAAGTTCTATGAAGCTGGACAAGATTATAAATAACTAAAGGACTACAGACATCAAATTTGGTTTAGGTTTCATCGAAGGAGAATCATTAGATGGATCAAAGGACATAACTATAGAACCCATAAAGAATGAAGAGAAGATCAGGGTTGATCAAGAAAAAATGAATCATGCTAAAGAAAGCAATAAAGCCAGGCAAGAGAGAAGTATTGACAATGATGGATTCACCAATGTCACTCATCAAAGGAGAAGAAGATTTATGGCTCCCACTACAAAATGGCAAAGACCATAACCCGGGTTCACTCATTCCTTTTCTCGGTTTATTGTTTTAAATGCAATGGTTATGGTCATAAGATTTTAGATTGCAAGTATAATGTAGGACAAAGGAACTTTACCAGTAGAAATGTTTTTCCACCGTTGATGGATTATGCAATAGAATGTTATAACTATCATAATTTTGGGCACATTGCAAGAAATTGTCGAAGTACATTTGTAGCAAATAAACATCAAGGAAGAAAGTTTCAACCAAATGGTTTGAGACAAAATAGAAAATTTCTAGAAAAACATACATAGGCTACTGACAAAGAAAAGTCAAAACAAGTGACCAAAACCGTAATCAAACCAGAGTGGAAAGAAAAGGAGCAACCCAAGGAAGAAAAGGAATCCTTGATCATACAGAAAACATTTAAAGCATAGAACAAATCTACACCATGGATACTTGATAGTGGATGCTCAAGTCATATGACAGGTGACAAACAATAATTTGAGAAGTTACAAAAATATGAAGGTGGTTCTATAAAATTTGGAAATAATGATGGAGCTAAGATAGTTGGCAAAGGATCAGTTAAGATCAGTGACAAAAAAATCAAATCAAAAGAAGTCCTATTTGTGATTGGTCTAAAGCATAACTTGTTAAGCGTAAGTCATATTTGTGATAGAGGTCATGAAGTAATTTTCAAGAAGTAGGGTTGTGAAGTCAGAACAGCAAACCGTGGAAAGTTGATAGCAATTGGATCAAGGACATCTAGCAACCTATATACTCTATCAGAGACTTTAGAAGGAGCATGCTTGATTGGATAGGAAGAAGAAAATTGGTTGTGGCACAAGAGGCTCGGTCATATCAGTTTCGACAATCTAGTAAGAATCAGCTCAAAAATGGCAATAAGAGATATTCCCACCATTGGTAAACCTTTAAATAGCATTTGTGCTTCATGCCAAAAGGAGAAGCAAACTAGAGCCACATTTAAAACAAAAGAGTACTTCACAAGCAAACCATTAGAACTAATACATACTGATTTATGTGGACCCATGAGAACACAAAGCATAAATGGTGACAAATACTTTATGTTGTGCATAGATGACTATTCCAGGATGACATGGATACTATTTTTGAAGCTTAAATCAGATGCCTTTGAGATGTTCAAGATTTTCAAAAAACAAGTTGAGAATCAAACAGGAAAAAGGATTAAATGTGTGAGATCAGATAGAGGAGGAGAGTTCATTTTAGAGGAGTTTACAGAGTACTATCAAAAATATGGGATTAGGAGACAGTTTTTAGCAGCAAGGACACCTCAACAGAATGGTGTGGTAGAAAGAAAGAACAGGACAGTGTAGGAAATGGCATGGACTATGTTGGTTGAGAGCAAAATAGCAGACAAATTTTGGAAAGAGGCAATCCATACTATGGTATACATCCAAAATAGGTGCATGTTGAGGACGCATGAAAGCAAAACACCATATGAGCTATGGTTCGATAGAAAGGCAACAACAAGATACTTTAAAGTTTTTGGCAATAAGTGTTACATCAAAAGGATTGAAGATAATCTTGGTAAGTTTGAAGATAGAGTTGATGAAGGTATTTTTCTTGGCTATTCGACAAAAAGCAAAGCCTACACATGCTACAACAAGAGGCTAAAGAAAATTGTGGAGAGTGTCGATGTTAAAGTTGATGAAGGTAGGGAACGAGAAATAAGCTATAAAGAAAACTACCCAATTTATGAAGAAGTCATTGAAGGAGATGAGGAAAAAGAAATGGAAAAGAAACAGAAAATTGAATCAAATGATTTAAGTAGTGATTCAGAAGAGGAAGAAAACAAAAAATTCAAAATAGACAGTGGCAAAAAAATCATCCTAGAGAGCAGATAATTGGAGACCCCACGAGTTGGTGTTCAGACAAGAAAAAGAGTAGTAAGTAACTACTCTCTATTATCCAGCATAGAGCCCAAAAATATTGTTGAAGCAAGCAAAGATGAAAGTTGGATGACGGATATAAATGAAGAATTAGATCAGATCAAGAAAAACAAAACCTAGGAGTTAGTACCAAGACCTGCAAATAAAAATATAATCGGTACTAAATGGATTTTTCGAAACAAATTGAATGAATATGGACAAGTAGTAAGGAATAAAGCAAGATTGGTCTGTAAAGGCTATGCACAAGTTGAAGGAATTGACTTTGAGGAAACCTTTGCACCTATGGCTAGACTAGAGGCAATCAGAATGTTTCTAGCTTTAGCAATTCACAAGAATTTCAAAGTTTATCAAATGGACGTGAAATCAGCATTTATGAATGGAAAACTTGAAGAAGAGGTCTATATTGAGCAGCTTGATGGTTTCCAACTTGGTGATAATCCCAACTTCGTCTGCAAGTTGAAGAAAGCATTGTATGGCTTGAAACAAGCACCCAGAGCATGGTATGCAAGGCTAGAAAACTATCTTACTCAACAAGGGTTCAAAAAGGGTATGGTAGATAGCAATTTGTATGTCAAAAAGGAAGATGGCCATCTCTTTGTCCTTGTTGTATACGTAGATGATATCATCTTTAGCAGCAGCAATGATAAGTCGTGTAAGGATTTAGCAAAGCAGATGCAAAAAGAATTTGAAATTTCAATGATTGGTGAACTTTCATACTTTCTTGGCCTACAAGTTAATCAAAATGAGAAGGGCATATTTATTTCTCAAGTTAAATATGTGAAAGAGATGCTAAAAAAGTTCACAATGGAGGATTGTAAGCCTGTTAGCACTCCCATGACAACAGGATGCAAGTTGAGCAAGGATGACAAAGCTCTAGATGTTGATCAAACCATGTATAGATCTATGATTGGGAGCCTATTGTATTTGATAGCTACCAGACCAGATATCTTGTAGGCAGTTTGCATGGTAGCATGATTTCAGGAAAGTCCCAAGGAGACTCATGTGACAGCAGTGAAGAGGATTCTTCGATATCTAAAGGATACTATGGAGTATGGGTTATGGTATTCGAAAGGTAAGGACTTCACTCTTATTGCGTATTTAGATGCAGATTGGGCAGGATGTGTCGATGACAAAAAGAGTACCAGTGGAGGTGCATTCTATCTTGGAGACAGGTTGGTTGCATGGCACAGTAAGAAACAAGAATCAATCTCATTATCCACAGTAGAGGCAAAATATATTGTAGCAACTACGTGTTGTACGCAGGTTTTATGGATGAAACAAACCCTAAAAGATCTTGGCATTAACTTCAGTGAGCCAATTTTAGTTAAGTGTGATAACACCAGTGCCATTAATATCTCAAAGAATCTAGATATGCATTCTCGCACAAAACATATTGCTATTCGATATCACTTTCTGAAGGAAAAAGTTGTGAAAGAAGAGGTAAAGTTGGATTTTGTCCCAACTATAGAGCAAGTAGCGGATATCTTCACAAAACCGCTGCCCAAAGAAATTTTTGAGTACCTTCGCAATAAATTGGGAGTGGTCATGCTTCCCAAGTACTGACTAGCTATCGGGACCACATTCTCAGGGGGAGCATTTATATATTTGATTATCTCTGTGCTCATATTTGTAATTTTTGCTAACTGTCATAACGTGTGCCTGAGAATGTTGTGCATGGACTCGGGGGAGTCTGCAGTAGCCCTTTGGTATTATTGTCAAAGGGGGAGAAGAATTACAGGAATGTGCATGTGTGTTGCCAACAATTCCAAAGGGGGAGATTGATGAGCAAGGTGCGACAACGGTATTGTCATTGTTGTCAAAACGATTAGATAGATCGGTTGATGCAGTGGACGGGAGTTAAGAGGATCTTCGAGTATGTACGAGTGATTTTCCAAAAGATAGAAGTGGCCCATTTGAGAAAAATCAAAAGAAAATCACAAGGAAGAAAACTGTCGTGATATCGCGACATGTTGAGCAAGATAGGAAAACTGTCGCGATATCACGACATGTTTGGAGAGAAAGAGCAAGAAAGAAAAACTATCACGATATCGCGACATGTTCGGAGAGAAAGAGCAAGAAAGAAAAACTGTCGCGATTTCGTGACATGTTGGAAGAGAAAAAGACAAGTAGAAAAAGTGTCACGATTTCGTGACATATTGCAAGAGAAAGAGGAGAGAGAAAAAGGTGTCGCGATTTCGCGACATGTTTCATTTTCGTGGTCCAAAGCGAAGAGAAAGAGGAGAGAGAAAAAGGTGTCGCAATTTCGTGACATGTTTCATTTTCACGGTCCAAAGCGAAGAGAGACTGTACGAGAGAGAAAAATGTGTCGCGATTTCATGACATGTTTCATTTTCACGATCCAAAGAGAAGAGAGATTGTACGAAAGAAAAAGTGTCACGATTTTGTGACATGTTTCATTTTCGCGGTCCAAAGTGAAGAGAGATTGTATGGAAGAAAAAGTGTCACGATTTTGCGACATGTCGCATTTTCGTGACTTGAAGAGAGCAGGAAGGAAGAGAATGAAAAAGTGTCACGATATCGTGACATGTCGCGTTTTCACGACTCAAAGGTAAGAGAAAGTGCCAAGGATAAAAAGGGTCGTGATATTGCGACATGTCACGTTTTTGTGACCCAAAGGCAAGAGATAGAGCAAAGGAGGAAAAGTGTCATGATATCGCGACATGTCGCATTTTTGTGACTCTAGGAGGAGAGAGAAAGTAAGAAGGCAGAAGTGTCGCGATATCGCAACAAAAGTAAAAAGGAAGAGTATGGAGGTAAAAGTGTCACAATATCATGACATGTTGTGTTTTCATGGGTACAAGCAACCAGAAGCAGCAAGGAGGCGAAAGTGTCACGATATCGTGACATGTTGTGTTTTCGCGGGTATGAACCAAGTAAAGTAGCAAGGAGGTGAAAGTGTCGCGATATCGCGACATGTTGTGTTTTCGTGGGTACAAGCTGAGAAGAAGACAAAGAGGTAGAAGTGTCACGATTTCATGATAGGTCGCTTTGGTGCAAGCTAAAAATAGAACCCAGTCGAAACAAGATATGTAACCATTAACTGAAGTTACACAGCAGTTACAGGGGACGTTACAAAAGAAAATCATGCAGCTAATTTAAGAACAGTCGAAGAAGGAGAAATCTAACAGTCGTATAAATAGAATCGAATATGAATGCATGCACAGAAAAGAATATGAACAGTCATGACCGAGAAGACGAACAGTCATGGTAGGGGTATATGTGTAAATTTGTAACATGCATCGTGTTTGACGAAAAGCCTACCCTATATATATACAAAAGCAGTTACAGTTCGAAGGTGTTACAACTGACAAGTGGCGCATGAGAAATGAAAGAAGGAGTTACAACTAGAGTTACAAAAATACGATATGGGTATAAAAGGTGGTATGCGCGGAGGATTAAGTACTGCTGAAATTGTGTGAAAGTGCTGCAAGAAGGGTGTTGAAAGAGTGTTGTAAGAAGAGTATTAAGCAGAGCAGTGAGAGCCATAAAAGTGCAGTAAGCAGAGTTTGAAGAGTGAGAGAGGTTGGGTTAGCAAAAGACCAGTCAGGGTCTTGTATAAGCGAAGGCATTCTTATGTCAATCTGACAGTTTCAAAAGTGCAGTTCAAGTTGGTGCTTGAATAAGGGGTTGGTGCTCCTTTCTGTAGGTGCAGAGAAATTAGGGGTTGGTGCTCCTTTCTATTGGTGTAGATAAACCAGGGGTTGGTGCTCCTTCCAATGGGTGTTGGTAAAGTGATTGTAAAATTAGTATTTTGCAAAGGCTGGATTTGGACGGGAATCCAAGTAGTCAATTTTTGAGGAGTAGCCAATTTGGTGAACCTCGTTACATCATATGTTGTGGAATGCTCTCTTGTTATATCTGCTTTATTGGGTTTTAAGTTTTCTTTGTTTTGGCATTAATAGTTGAAGATTTAAGTTTTTAATAGCTACACTGATTCACCCCCCCTCTCGGTGTCATTGTGAGACTAACAAAACATAGCTCTTAGCTTTACTAGAGGTCATGGTTGGGAGGAGACGACTCAGCCTATGCGTTGGTCATAACCAAATATATATATATATATATATATATATATATATATATATATATATATATATTATCCCTGATAAACATAGCTCTTACGAGGGATCATGGTTAAGAGAGCCTTGGTCGTAGAAGTTTCTCACACTAACCAAATAAATAAATAAATAAATAATAATATAACAACACAAATTTTATTAAAATTGGTAAGATTTTCTTTATAAACCAGATAAGGTGGGTGGATCGTTTGACCTGCGAGAAACTCAAAGAGTGGTTTTTATTCTATAACCATTGCCCTATTTTCATTGATATTAATCCAAACTAATAATAATACATTTTGTTTCAGTTGAAAAATATGGCTACAAAATCATTCCTTAAGAAAGATTTCGATGAAAATAATAATCAAATTATAATCATACCAAATATTAAATATAATCTAAATGTGAAACGTCAAAGCCGACAGTCGTAGCCATGCAACATATTTTGGCCATTGAATTACACTTTTCAACAATAAAATATATAAACCGTCCAAACACGGGTAGAAATTTTAAACACAGAGAACTGCTGAGAATCCACCCCTCGTTATGATTTCACGATCATTACGTGCTTTTTTTTTTTTTTTACGTGGTTTGCTTTATATAGCTTTTCTTCTTTTTTAAAAAGTGGTTCGCTTTTTATATCCAACCACCCTATAAAGAACCTGACTTCGCCTCCAAGTCATCTCATACAAACCTTTGAGAAAGAAAGAGAGTTAGCAATTGACTTCCTTCACGCATACTGTTTTGCCATGGCCCGGTTGATTCTCCGTAATCATTTCACTGCGTTATTCGTCAAATTATCAGAGGAATTCATATCATGATTTGATTCTGCTTTTGAATTAAATCCTTTTGGCTGAAGAAATCCCCTTCAAAACACATGGCAAATGCACTCCAATCTTTACAAGGCACAACTAACTCCGACTATAAGATCACGGACCATCTTTACAGCGGCCATTCACATCTGCTCTTTCTTTAAGAGTTCAAACGTTGGGAGAGAGTGGGAATTCCGGAAGGTGGAGAATACAAGAGAGAGTCAATAATGGGAATTCCAGAAGGATTTGAATTTTGTTTGGAAGCTAATCAACTCTTTTATTTATTAAAAATAAAATAATAGGTGTTAAAAGATAGTACAATTTTATGTTTTGACCATTTTTCCTATCATCATAGGAACCCTAAAATATTATAAGATATTTTAATAAATATAAAACCTAATTTTTTTAAATTAAGTTTCAAATTACTTTATCTCATACCATTAAACAGCCACTTTTAGGATGTATTTGTTTATAATAAATATTATTATAAATAATTTTTGTTAAATACCAATATTACCATTCTTTTAAATTGCACATTGTCAAAGGTTGTGTATTCATCCTTGTAGAATTTTGTTGGTTCATAAAAATATTATTTTATTATTATTATTTTTTAAATGTTAATATAATTTTTTTTTGGATAAGAATGTTAATATTATTATTATTTTTAAATTGTTGTAAAAATTCAAAAGATTTTATATTATGATATAATAATATTATAACTTAGCTATTATATATGTATTGTCTATATATAACCTGATCTTTTAATATTATTTGATCTCTTTTATATATATATAACTTGCATATTTATTGATTCTTTTTAAACACACTAAAAATGTTAAAAAATTAAATTATAATACCTCATCTACTACTACTAGTTACTTGTAACTTATACATTCTTATTGCTAAGTTAAATTTATTTTTTCTTTTTCCATTCACCAAAACATATGAATATTTTTCATCCTTAACTTTTGCATATATAATGAATATATATCAATAATTTTTATTTTATTTTTTGGCTAATTTTTTTTTTATATTAAATTATTCAAGAAAAAGAGGTACACTTCCTACCTTTCCAAGTAAATATGCTTTAGATTTAAGATTTAACAAATGTTGTAGTGTCATAAATTCTATCAACTAATGAGCTATAGTAACCCACGTATAAGAGCAACATACTAGTATAGTGAATTACATAACTAAATACATCTAATCCTACTACCATCAAGAGATAATATAGAAAAAAGAGCTTCCCTAATTTGTGTTGCCCACCATCTAGGGAGATAACCATAACAAGTGATGTCATATTTGTCTAGAATGCAATTGGCCATCGTATATACAACTTTGTTTTGTTCTTTAAGGATGTGATTATATTCTACTAACAAAAAGTTTGTCTATACCATTGGAATCTTCTCTACATTTCTCCTTACTCTCTAATCAAGCTTCCTATTCTCCATTAGATTCCTCAAATCATTGATCATGACTCATGAGTCAGATTTTAAATAGACATTCTTCTAGCCTACCTTTATTGCTTCTTAAAGCCCTCTAAGGATGCCACAACCATTTGTTATATTATTTGAAAGTTAAGAACCTTCTAATTAAGATAATCACATCCACATAAGTATTGCAATAAATTAGTAATTCATAAAGAAAAAAGTATTGTAATACAAAATGGAAATGCAGAAATATATATTAATCTCATAAAATCACAATATAGGATCATTGACCTCTTTGAGGGGGCATCCTCCAATATTTTGATTCAATATCAAAAATGATATATTCTTTTATACCCCTTTATCTTGTAAAGATATATTTCACGTAATATTAACATAATGCTCAAGGGTTGGCTTACATATAGTGTCATCTGAGCTAGAATATTCTACCAAACAAATAGTTGCATTCCTTATAATAGTAATAAGAAATGACCCCACTTGTCTAGGTGTCTAAGTACCACATACCATTACACAATATCATTAGAATGGGATCCCCGTGTTGGAAAGGGTTCATTACATAATAATGTTAAGATGGGATCCTAACATGCCCTTCCCCTTTAAAAAGCTTTGTCCTCAAAGTTGGAGATGAGAAAACTATCGTTGTAGTTGCTAGTGAGACCCCCATGTGGCATCTTCTAGTTGTAGTCCTCATAATTGAACAAGAACCTCAATGATGATATGGTTGCAAAGGGTGCACTATCTTTGTTCCAAATTTATTTTAAGCTCGAGCATGATGGAAATTTCTTCATCCATCTCTAGTGATGAGCACATCCAAGAACAAGCATATATTGTTGTTGCAATGTGATATTCAAAATCATGTTTGATTGAGTTATTGATTGTTTGGAAGTTAGTTATAGATAGTATCTTTAGATAACACTTGGTTATCTTATTATTTGTCAATTATGTACTTTGGTGTGTTATTTAAGCATGCATAAAGTAATGAAAAATTGATGGAAATTTTTAGATCCACATCAATGGTATCAGAGTGGCATGGTATGGCTACTTGTGAGGAATAATTTCCCTCATAGAAATTTTCCTTCCCCTTCTCTTCTACAAATTTCATTTGATTTCCTTAGTGTGTAGTAGTTTCATTCGTGTTCCTTTCGTTGTTGTTCTATATTCATCTGTAGAAGTTCCTCTTTGTTATCTATGATTTGATAAGAGAGGATGAATCAAATTTCTATCAACATTTGTGAATCCCATAAGAGTATATTGGTTGTGTATCCTCATGGTGGCCCCCCTCAGGTAAACCAATTGCTAGGAGGTAGGACCATGATTTATCCCTAAGGTTGTTATAGTGGTCATGGTGGACCCCCATTCTAGTTGTAGGATTTTGCTACTAGCATCCACAATTTCACCATGTTGGCCATAATCCATGGCTCCATGATGTACCTCCACAAAATCAATGGGTTTTACCTTCGATTCGCTCACATATATGGATGGAAAGCATAAGCACTAGAGAGGCCTACCTAGATGTGTTCAAATCACATATTTTTCATGACTCATAGCTGTAACACAACCCACATTGGGTTTCTTCTAGCCTTGGCATAGCACTTAAAGAACCTACACAGTCGATACATAGGTTGACACCATGTAGAGACCATGAATATAGTCACCATGGATGTGCTATTGAAGGATGACACATGTGTCAATATAGGCACAACTAGATTTTATTTAGAGGAGAATTTGAATCTCCAACATAATATGTAGATTCTCAATAAGATGAATGAAATTGGTAATCCACGACTACATTCTTTTGGAATTCAACTTACTAAATATAAGATATAAATTGGATGAATTTTAAGCACAAGGTCATGCCATGGTGAAAATTAAAAGCCTAAAAATTAAAAATTGGAGTCTAAGGATATTGGACATGATTGAGAATGAAAATGTAACACCTGGAACCCTAGTGATGTGCACAAACTATACTGTGAACTGGTGATCATTGGAGCTTTTGGAACAAGTTGTAGAAGTTCCAATCCATATGGCATTTGGTGATGATTGAGAATGAAAGTAATGCATGGTTGATGAGTTATTTCTAGCGTTTTGAGTTATCAATAGCTATGTTTGATAATCGACTGATTGTGGCATATCCTATGCAAGGATTTTACTTCCACATTACCCTTTGGATAATTTTAATTTTCCTAAAAATTGAAAGATACTACAAATAATACCAATGCTCAGTGGACCCCACTCTTATGGTATACACATTGTCTACAAGATGGAGATACAACCTCATTGTAGCACAACACCAATGATCATTGAATCACACTAGAAGGTGATATTGGACTATCCTCTTCTTATTGACACATGGATAAAATTGCACAATGACATCACAAACGGTCCAATAATTTATCCTTGACAAGATTTAATTTGATTACTTTTATCAATTCATTAGTCAAATTAATAGAATTAAAGAATTAATTAAAATCAAATTAATTAATTAATTTCTTCATAATTAAGTGGTCATTTTTAAATTAATTAATTCATTTTTCAAACCTTTGTATTAAGGTGTATTAAGTCCTATTTAGAATTTTATTTTTGGTCAAAGCCATTGTATGCCTTATAAAAAAATGTCCTTTGTGGATTTGTAATATGGAGTGCATGATCAGTGGTATGAGACACTCCTCAATACAAGTGAACCTCATAACTAGTAATCTCCTCTATAACACTTGGTGGTTGCAATGATTGGTTATCCATGCAATCCGATAAGATGAGCAGATTACCATAAGGACACTTGGAGGATTTGTGCCCTTGTTATTTTTTCTCTCTTTGTTGCAATTTGCCCCACAATGAATCAATCGTAGTTTTGAGGCACTTGTTTTACAGGATGGTATAGACTGCTAGTTAAAATGAATGCTTCTAGTCATAGGGGGGTTAGCGAGAAGGTGTGGCAAAAAATTGACCAACTTCGTTTGTTGCCCAGTGCTTAGTTTTGGATTATTGTTGACTAAATTATAAATATTGTGGCTAGGTGATATGTTGGATCTATTTCAAGCTAACTTATATCACCATTTTTGAAGCATGAATGATGTAAGGAGAAGGCAACATTTTGGAAAGAAGATAGAATAAAATTCCTACTATAGCCCTTGAAGCATAGTTTTCTTTGGGTACTCCTTTTTTAGGAGTGGTAGCGATTCCTTGGTGGTAAGCAAAGCCTTCCAAAGGATCTCCATATTCTTCATTAGTTCGAGGATTGTATTTTGGGAACTTACACACTCTCATGTTACCTCCCATTTTCTTGTAAAAGCATTGGAGTCTAATGCTTCTATGGTTGAGAGGAATGATTAGGACATCCAAGAATAGACATATATTATTGTTGCAATGTAAGCTTCAAAATAATGTTTGACTAAGTTGTTAGCTATTTGGAAGCTAGTTACAATTAGCATCTTTAGTTAGCACTTGTTTATTTTATTACATACCAATTATGTACTTTGCTAGTGCTCAATGGATCTCACTCTTTTGATATATGTGTCCCCCATAAGATGGAGATACAACCTCATTGCAACACAACACCAGTGATCATTGAATCACACTAGAAGGTGATAGTGGGCTCTCCTCTTCTTATTGGCACATGGATAAAATTGTACAATGGCATCACAAAGGGTCCAATAATTTACCCTTGCCAAGATTTAATTTGATTTTTTTTATCAATTCATTAGTCAAATTAATAAAAATTATTAATTAATTAAACTCTAATTAATTAGTTAATTAATTTATAATTAGTTGGTTATTTTTAAATTAATTATTTAATTTTTCAAAAATTCGTATTGAGGTGCATCAAGTCTAATTTTGGACTTTATTTTGGCTTAAAACCATTGTATGCCTTGTAATAAATTGTCCTTTGTGAATTTATAATATGGAGTGCACAATCAGTGGTACTCGACACTCCTCAATACAAGTGAACCTTGTAACTAGTAATATCCTTTATAAAACTTGGTGGTTGCACTGATTGGTTATCCATGCAATCCAGTAAGATGAGCTTATTACCATAAGGACACTTGGAGGATTTGTGTCCTTGTTTTTTATCTCTTTGTTACAATTTTCCTCATAATGAATCAATCGCAATTATGAGGCACTTTTTTTACAGGATGGTATAGGTTGCTAGTTGAGGTGCATGCTTCTAGTCATAGGGGGTTAGCAAGAAGGTGTGGCAAAAAATTGACCAACTTTATTTGTTGCCCAATGCTTAGTTTTGGGTTATTGCTAACTAAAGCACAAATTTTATGGCTAGGTGATATGTTGGATCTATTTCAAGCCAACTTGTATCACTAGTTTTAAAGCATGAATGATGTTAGGATAAGGCAACATTTTGGGAAGAAGACGAAAGAAAATTCCTACTATAGCCCTTGAATTTTTCTTTGGGTACTCCCTTTGTAGGAGTGGTAGTGATTCCTTGGTGGCAAACAAAGACTTCCAAAGTCATCTTCTTCATCAATTCGAGGATTGTATTTTGGGAACTTGCACACTCCCATGTTACCTTCCATTTTCTTGTAAAAGCATTGGATTCCATTGCTTCTATGGTTGAGAGGAATGATGAGGACATCCAAGAATAGGCATATATTGTTGTTGCAACATGAGATTCAAAATCATGATTAGTTGGAAGCTAGCTACAATCAACATCTTCAATTAGCACTTAGTTAATTTATTATTTGTCAATTATGTACTTTTGTGTGCTATTTAATCATGCATAAAATAATGAAAACTCAATAAAAAAATTTAGATCCACATCACTGGTATCAAAGTAACATGATCTAGCTACTTGTGAGGTGGGATTTCCCTCATGGGAATTTCCCCTCCTTCTCTTCTACACATTTTATTTGATGCCCTTAGTGTATAGTAGTTTCATTCATGTGCCTTTCTTTGTTATGCTATGTTCATCTACATAATTTTATCCTTTTTATCTATGATTTTATAAGAGAGGACAAAGCAACTTTTTGTCAACATTTATGAATCCTACAAGAGGAGATTGGTTGTATCTCCCCATGGTGGCCACCCTTAGGTAAACCAATTTCTAGGAGGTAGGGCAATGATTTACCTTTGAGGCTGCTATAGTGGTCATGATGGACCCCCCTTCTGATCATAGGATTTTGCTACCAGCATCTATAGTTTCACCATGTCGACCATAATCCATGGCTACCTGATGAACCTCCATAAAATTAATGGGTTTTACCTTCGACTCGCTCATGTAGATGGATGGAAACCATAAGCACTAGAGGAGGCCTATCCAAATGTGTTTCAATCAATCATTTTTGTGACCCATTGTAGTAACACAACCCACATTAGGTTTCTTCTAGCCTTGGCGTAGAACTTAAAGAACCTGGATAGTCAATAAATAGGTTGACACCATGCAGACACCATGAAGATATGCATCATGGATGTTATTGAAGACTTAAACATGTGATAATGTAGGCACAACTAGATTCAATTTAGAGGAGAACTCGGACCTCCAACATAATATGTAGATTCTCGATAAGATGAAGGAAATTGGCAATCCACAACTACATTCTTTTTGAAGTCAACTTGTTAAATATAAGAGATAAATAGGATGAATTTGAAGCACAAGGTCATGCCATGGTGAAAATTAAAAGCCTGAAAATTAAAAATTAGGGTCAGCTTAATCTATGGATATTGGACATGATTGAGAATAAAAATGTAACACCTAGAACCATAGTGATGTGCACAAACCAGATTGTAAATTGGTGACTATCGGAGCTTTTGGCACAAGTTTTAGAAGGTCCAATCCACATGGCATTTGGTGATGATTGAGCACAAAAGTAACGTGTGGGTGAGGAGTCCTTTCCAGTTTTTTGAGTTGTAAGTAGCAATATTTGATGACCGACTGATTGTGGCATAGCCTATGCAAGGATTTTACTACCACATTAGCCTTTGAATAATTTTAATTTTCTTAAAAGTTGAAAGATACTGCAAATGGTGCCAATGCTCAATGGGTCCCACTCTTCTGGTATACACATCCTCTACAAGGGGAGATACAACCTCATTATGGCACAACACCAGTGACCATTGAATTGCACTAGTAGGTGATAGTGCACTCTCCTCTTCTTATTGGCACATGGATGAAATTGCACAATGGTGTCACAAACAGTCCAATAATTCATCCTTGCCAAGATTTAATTTGATTACTTTTATCAATTCATTATTCAAATTAATATAATTAATTAATTAATTAAACTTAAATTAATTAATTAATTTCTTCATAATTAATTGGTTATTTTTAAATTAATTAATTAATTCTTCAAACCTTGTATTAAGGTGCATCAAGTCCTATTTTGAACTTTATTGTGTCTCAAAACCATTGTATGCCTTTGTAATATGGAGTGCACGATCAGTGGTATCTGACACTCCTTAATACAAGTGAACCTCGTAACTAGTAATCTCGTCTATAACACTTGGTGGTTGCAGTGATTGGTTATCCATGCAATTTGATAAGATGAGCAGATTACCATAAGGACACTTAGAGGATTTGTACCCTTATTATTTTTCCTCTCCTTGTTGCAATTTTCCTCACAATGAATCAATCACAATTTTGAGGTACTTATTTTATAGGATGGTATAAGTTGCTAGTTGATATGAATGCTTCTAGTCATAGGGGGTTAGCAAGAAGATGTGGCAAAAAATTGACCAATTTCACTTGTTACCCAGTGCTTTATTTTGGGTTATTGTTGACTAAAGCAGAAATTTCTACTATAGCCCTTGAAGCATAGTTTACTTTGGGTACTCCCTTTGTGGGAGTGGTAGTGATTCCTTAGTGGTGATCATAGCCTTCCAAAGGGTCTCCATATTCTTCATCAGTTCAAGGATTGTATTTTGGGAACTTGCACACTCCCATGTTTGCTCCCACTTTCTTGTAAAAGCATTGGAGTCCAATGCTTCTATGGTTGAGAGGAATGATGAGGACATCCAAGAATAGGCATATATTATTGTTGCAATGTGAGATTAAAAATCATGTTTGATTGAGTTGTTAGCTATTTGGAAGCTATCTATAGTTAACACTTGGTTATTTTATTATTTGTCAATTATGTACTTTGTTAGTGCTTAATGGTCTCAGTCTTCTGGTATATGCATTCTCCATAATATGAGGATACAACCTCATTGCAACACAACACCAATGATCATTGAATCACACTAGAAGGTGATAGTGGGATCTCTTATTCTTATTGGCACATGGATAAAATTATACAATTGTATCACAAAGGGTCCAATAATTTATCCTTGCCAAGATTTAATTGTATTGCTTTTATCAATTCATTAGTCAAATTAATTAATTACTTAATTAATTATAATTAATTGGTTATTTTAAAAAATAATAATAAATTTTTAAACCTTTGTATTAAGGTGCATCAAGTCCTATTTTGGGTTTTATTTTAGCTTAAATTCATTTTATGTCTTGTAAGAAATTATCCTTTGTGGATTTGTAATATGGAGTTCACAATCAGTGGTACTCGACACTTCTCAATACAAGTGAACCTCGTAACTAGTAATTTCTTCTATAACACTTGGTGGTCACAATGATTGGTTATCAATGTAATCTAGTAAGATGAGTAGATTACCATAAGGACACTTGGAGGATTTATGTCCTTGTTATTTTTCGTCTCTTTGTTGCAATTTTCCCAATAATGAATCAATCATAGTTCTAAGGTGTTTGTTTTAAAGGATGGTATATGCTGCTAGTTGAGGTGCATGCTTGTAGTCATAGGGAGGTTATCAAGAAGGTGTGGCAAAAAATTGACCAACTTCATTTGTTGTCGAGTGCTTAGTTTTGGGTTATTCCTGACTAAAGCACAAATTTTGTGGCTAAGTGATATGTTGGATCTATTTCAAGCCAACTTATATCACCATTGTTAAGCATGAATGATGTGAGGAGAAGGCAACATTTTGGATAGATGATAGAAGAAAATTCATACTATAGTCCTTGAAGCATAGTTTACTTTGGGTACTCCCTTTGTAGGAGTAGTAGTGATTCCTTGGTGGTGAGCAAAGCCTTCCAAAGGGTCTCCATATTCTTCATCAATTTGAGGACTATATTTTAGGAACTTGCACACTCCTATTTACCTCCCATTTTCTTGTAAAAGCATTGGAGTGCAATGCTTCTATGGTTGAGAGGAATGATGACAACATCCAAGAACAAGCATATATTGTTGTTGCAACGTGAGATTTAAAATAATTTTTGACTGAGTTGTTAGCTAGTTGGAAGCTAGTTACAGTTAGCATCTTCAGTTAGCACTTGGTTATTTTATTATTTTTCAATTATGTACTTTGGTGTGCTATTTAAGTATATATAAAATAATGAAAACTCAATCAGGATTTTTATATCCACATCATACAGTAAAGTGGATTGAACTTGTACCTTGTTGCCAACAACCTTCTTGAGAGAAGAGACACGAAATACTAGATGAATCTTGGATGTAGTCAAAAGGGCCAATTTTTACATTATTGAACCAATTCATTGTAATACCTAGTAGGGTCCATAGTATTTGGTAGCTAGTTTTTAGCATTTGCAAATCTGAAGTGATGATTGTTTGTAGGGTTGTAGGCAAAGAAAAAACATATCCCCCATTTCAAAGATACACTCAAAATTGTGTTGATCATCTTGTTGATGCATACAATTCTAGTCCAATTCAATATTCATCTTAATTTGTCGAAGGATGATGGCATGTTGGCTAATAGTGATGTCTATAGCATGAACCTTGTAGCTTCCTATAATGTATGATGAGGGTGTTGATGGAATATGATCGTATACTGCTTTAAAGGATGTAACCTTTGTTATGGTGTGATATGAAGTATTATACCACCATTCAGTCAAAGGTAGTAATTTTGTCCACTATGAAGGATGTTTGGATGAAACACATTGAAGGTAGGTTTCCAAGCATTCGTTAAACATTTTTGTTTAGCCATAAATCTAAATATGATAGGACAAACTCATTTTGAGTTGAATACCTTGCAACTTAATAGATCCTACCAAAAATGACTAGTAAAATTAGGGTCTCTATCTAATACAATATATTTGGGTATTCCATGAAGGTGAAAGATGGAGTCTAAAAAGATTTAGGAAACTACAAAGGCTATTTAGGGATGGGATAAGGAAAAAAAATGAGCATACTTTATGAGACAATCCACTAACCCTAGAATAATTAATTTCCTCCCTATTTGGGTAATCCTTCAATAAAATACATAGAAATATCTACCCATACTTATTTCAGAATTGGTAAGGGCTAAAGGGTTCCAAGGGAACACACAGTTTCTCATTTTATTGTTTGGCACTTGTCACATTCAACCACAAAAATTTAAATATTCTTCTTCATTCCCTTCTATAATAAAGTATACTTAGTCCTTTCATAATATTTTAGAAACCCAAAATATCTTGTTATTTGTGAGGCATGCATTTCCTACAATATGACTTCTCATATTTGTGAGGTTTAGATAAAATAAGTTAATCATGATATCTTAAGTCTTGACCATCCCAAGTGTATCTAGAGAATCAATTAGGCTCTACTTGAAGTTTTTTGATCAAATTTTGCAAGCCATAATCCTTATTTATTTTTTCTCTAATATATTAATCCATTGAGGGATTGATAAAGAGATAGCATTTAATATACTCTAATATTCAAACTATCAGTATAATGCATTGACTATGATATTATTATTTCTTTTTTTTATATGTGATTTCAAAATCATAGCCCATAAATTTATAGACCCACTTTTGTTGTTCAAGTGTGGCTACCCATTGTTCCAATAAGTACTTGAGACTTTGATGGTTAGTTTTGATTGAAAAATGATGCCTAATGAGATATGACCTCCAATGATTAACAACATGTAAAATGGCTAGCATCTCCTTTGCATAAGTAGATTTGCCCAAATTTTTGCCTAAAAGTTCTCTACTGGTGAAAGGCACTGGTCTTCCTTCTTTCATAAAAATAGTCCTAATTACATTTCCCGAAGCATCACTTTCCATTACAAGAGATTTAGAAAAAGGTATTGCTTACATGGAGGTGGTTGTCATGGCTTTCTTTAATTCCTTGATTTCTCCACTAGGTTTGATCAAATGAAAGAATTATTTTTCAACATGGTTGTTAAAGGAGCTATTATATTTCTATATTTCTATACAAATTTACAGTAATACCCCATGAGTCCCAAAAAATTCCTCAAATTCCCTTAAGGGTGTGAGGCTTTGGCCATTCTTGAATAGCCTGAATATTTTTAGAATTGACTTTAATTTTGTCTTTGGTGACAATGTGACCCAAATACTCCACTTATTGCAACCCAAAAGAACATTTAGACCTCTTGGCATAAATTTGATTCTCAAATATAAGCTACAAAGTTTGATCCAAATGTTTGAGGTGCTTCTCCCAAGAGTGACTATAAATCAAAATATTATCAAAGAAAACTAGAATAAATTTGTGAAGGAACAACCAAAAAATTAAATTCATCAAACTCTAAAAATGGACGGCACACTTGTTAAACCAAATGGTATAACCAATAATTCATAATACCCTTCATGAGTCGTAAAATCAGTTTTAGAAATGTTATCATCCTTGATTTTGATCAGATGGTATCTTGATCACAAATCTAGTTTTAAGAAATATTAGGTACCATGTAATTCATCTAACAACTCATCAATTAATGTAATGGTAAATTTGTCCTAACGATAATTTTATTTTCTCTAAAATCTATAAATAAATACCACAACCCAAATTGTTTTCATACCAACAATATTGAAGAAGAATAGGGACTAGTAGTGGGTCAAATCACCCCTACATATAGAATTTCCTACACAATTTTCTTTATTTTTTATTTATGGGAATATGGATACCTGTAAGGATAGATATTTGGAGGAATACAATCTAGAATAAGTTGAATTGCATGATCATGATTATAAATAAGGGGTAGTACTTTAGGATCCCCAAAAATTATGGCATGTTGCTAAAATAACAGTTGTAATTCCTCTAGATGGTCATTGTCTCCACTATTTAAGTCTTGTATAGCAAATAGTTGGGCAACAACACCATGGGTTGACTTTTTTAATAGTTTTTCCATCCTATGAGACACTAATTTGAGTGGCCCTAGCCTTCAAGTCTTGTAAGGTGTACTTTGTTCCCCGTTGGCTGAATTTCATCCATAATTTTAAAAAATCCCAAATACTAGACTCAAAAATCTCAACCACTGAGCCCCCAAAACAACATCACACCCACCTAGGGGTATGAAAAACATGTCTTCCTTAATATTATATACATCTATTTGTATTTTAGCATTAGGATGGGCTAGATCTCTTAATTATATAATAATGTTAGAATGGGGTCCTAACACAATTAGATTCCTCAAATGGTTTATTGTGACTTGTGTGTCAGATTATATCTAGACCTTATTTCAAACTATCTTTATTGCTTCTTAGAGCCCTCTAAGGATGATGAAACCATATGTTAAGTTTTTAGAAAGTATGCAAAGATCCTCTATAAATATTAAGATAGGATCTCATTCGATAGTCTTCCTATCCCTCTCATACTAACTCTTCATGGATTCTCCCATGAAGCTCCATCCATGTTAACTTTTTCTCAATCATTTAGGGGAGCCTACTTTCCTTTTTTGACTACTTTTGGATACCTTATTATTACCATTGTTCTTTACCAACTATAAGAGTAATTTTTAATCTAGACATTATTTGTTCCCACCATGGGTGGAGTTCCTAGGGATACTTCAACATATATTAGACTGTCTCTTCCCTATTGGTTGTGGTATTTTTCCAATCATAGTGGATGTCCAAAGACTCTTATTTTAATATGTGGTTGTTACTTTCGTTCCATATATTACAAGGTAGGAGAGTAGTTCCTACCCATACTATCTAGCTAACATACTAGTCTACTCCATCATGTGTAGTCCATTCCCTCCACATATGCTTTAGGATGGTAAATCTAGACCAGTTAATACCAAGTAATATAACCATAATATTTCACAACTTTGAGGCTACATGACAATATATAAGTTGTAGAGCGATTTGGGGTTATCCCAACACATCTCACACTGAAAAAGACCATGACAACCTCTTTTCATAAGTTGAATAGATTACAAAAGATACAACGGTTTTTTTTCCATTCATTAATATATTATAAAATTTTGATTTAGTACCATTATCATCATATTGGGATACATAGGTATCCAATTTAAATTGGTTATTGGAATTTTTATTTTTATTTTTCATAATATAAAATAAATTAATTGTTTGCTTTAATTTTTATTTATATCTACATGTAATTAATAAATAATAGTAATTTAAAATTTATAAACTAAAAATCAATTATTTCAAACTATCCACCCAACATGACAATTACGGAATTAGAAATTTTATTTATGTATTGTGTGTCTCATTATGAAATAATTTTATCTTTACAAAATATAATTAATATTTTTTATTTATGGAAGGATAAAATTAATAGACATTTTATTGTGATTATATTATTACTATTATTATTATTATTAAACTAATCGTAGTATATTAAACTAAAAAATAATTTATAATATTAATAATATTTCATATATATCCAAGATCCAAGAGCGAATGTGAGCCAGGAGCAAGTAGGAAGTGGGAGCAGGAAGCAAGAAGCATGAGCAGAAAGTAGGAAGCAAAGTATGATCAAGTAGCAAGTACCACTTCTTATTCCATATCTTAGGAGAAACTCAAATATTAAAGGATTCATGTGAATAAATTCTAGGTAACATGGCAAGAAAATCATTTCTTGAATTCCTTATTAAAAGTAAGGATGCCCTGGTTAGAAGTGTGAATGCCCTAGATAGAAGTATGGATGTCCTAGTTAGCAATAAGAGGAAGAGAAAATATCTGGCAAACGTTGTCTAGGTGGCAAATACTACACCATAAGTGAATATCAAGGATGAGATGATTGAGAATGATATAATGGTTCTTGAAACCAGAGGGATAATATGTAAGTTCCAAGGATATTGATAAAATTCTTCTAATATTCAAAATTGGATCAATTGGAAGTGGGGATCAAATTCAAATTATTCCATGAGTTTTCTTTTTAAAGGAATTTTCCTTATTATCTTCTCTAGTTCAAAAAATAGAAATAAACTAATGGATGAAGGCCTTGGTTTTAGGGTAAATATGCATGATATTTAAGACCATGGAGTAAGAATTTTTCTATGGAGATAGAGACTATTAAAAGGATTTTAGTGTGGATAGGGTTTTTTTAAATTCCTTATCAATTCATTAATTAGGATGTTTAGAAGAATATTGGAAATACTCTAGGCAATTTCATCCACGAAGGGTAAATTACTAGGGAGAGAAGCCATGTTGCATACACTTAAATATGTGTTATCATGGATATCTCAAAAATTTTGTCGTAGGCGATTAGAATTAAATTTGAATTAAGAGAATGGAATCAACATGTGAAGTATGAAAATATTACATTTTGATGTCACAAATGTCATGAAACTAGACACATGGCAAGAGACTGCAAAGTGAAAATGATGGAGAAATAGATGGAAAATATTGGGCATGAGGGTAACTTCAATATGAAATAAGGAGATTATATCATAGGAGAAGCTAGTTCAAATTAAGGATTTCCTACTTCTAAGAAAGTGGTAAGAAAAATCCCTCTACATCATCATATAACAAATGTCGTTATAGTTCACTCAAATCAACCATTAGAATAAAAATGACACATGTGATGTGGAAGTAATGCACAAGTTCAAATACAGGAGTTAAAGGTGTGAGGAAATATAGAGAGGCAAATTTCAAATCAAACTAGGTCATGGAGGTCAAGCTTAATCTAGGTAAATCATCTTCATTTTCCTCAAGTAGAAATAAATCTCTCCTTGCAATAAAAATAAACATACTACAAAGTGTATTAGTTGCACTTTAGGGTTTCAAGAGTGGCATAATAAACAAAAGCATATGGAGGATATCCAAGGAAATTTAGGGTTTCTAGGGCAATATAAGAAAGTAATGACTATGGAGGATCATTTGTACAATTTAGGGTTTTCAGGGATACATAAAGAAAAAGTATTAATAAGGCTAGTCCTTGTATTTTCGATTCTTTAGGGAAATAAAATCTTTAGAAGATAAGTCTCATTATGAACAATATAGAAAAATAGAAGAGATTGATGAATATGAGAGTGTTGGTGGGAATGGGAAAAGGAGAGGAAGATCATCAAAGCATGAACAAAGAGAAAAATAAACTCAAAGGGATATCAATTTGGGAAACCAAATAAAAATATAATAGGTGCTAACAAGAAGTGAGGCTAAGGCTAGCAATAAAAATAAATAGTGATGATGAAAATGATATTATGGAATAATAAGGGATTGAATAAAGCCCCTGAAAAAAGAGTTATTAAGGAATTAATAGGTTGTTATAGTCCTGAGTTTATTTTAATACAAGAATAAAATTAAGTAGTGAGGAATGTAAGGATAATTTTAAAAGGATTTGGAAGATGGGTGATTGTCTTGCAGTTTCTTCTATAGGATCTTCAAGAAGTATTTACAACAATATGGGAAAATGCAAACGGGATGAGCAATTGTTAGAAGCAAAAAGTAATTGGGTCGAAGTGGGTGAAAGAGGAAAATATCAAAGTTGGGATCATAAATATATATAATCCAACTATAGTTACTCCTCATGAAAGATGTTGGAAGGACCTTAAAATATTTTTATCAAATACAATGATGATTCATTGTGATCTATAGATTCTTGGGGGTGATTTCAAAATTGTTCTATCTCCTATGGAAAAGAAGAATAATATTTTATGATGGTCTAAATAAATGCATAATTTTGCTTTATTTGTCAATTCAAATGATCTTTGGGACGTTAGTCCTTCAAGTTTTTATTATACATAGGATAATAGATGGACTAGGTAAACTCATATAACAAAAAGGTTGGATAGATACTTGTTATCCAATAAATGGTTGCAAACATAGTATAAAATCTCTTTATATTTTTATACTGTGAGCAAAATCATATCACAAGCCAATTCTTTTAACTTGTGTTTTACCCAATAATGGTCATCCAAAGCCATTTTACTTCCAATCTATGTGGCTCCAAGACCCTTATTTCTTCTAGATGTCTATGTTATGGTAGGATGAGTCAAAATTTGAAATATCATATATGTATAGGTTTTTTTAAATGTGAAATATTTAAAGGATCAAATGAAGATTTGGAATGTCAATTTTTTGGTAACATTTTTAAATAAAAGAAAGAAATTGAATCCAAACTCAAAAATTTACAAGAGATAGTAGAAACTAATGGAATGAATAAAATTCTTATGAAAATTTTACTTTTCAATTATCATAATGCATTGAAAAGGAGTCATTGTTTTCAAAAATCTAGGGAGAAACGACTCAAGAAAGGATATATAAGTACAAAATAATTCATGCTACAATACAAATATGTTTTTCTTTTCGTCACATCAAAAATATATTTTAATCTCTATGTGAAAGAAATATTAAGGACGACGAAGATAAAAGGAAGGAGGCAATTAATATTTTAGAAATATTTTGTTATATAGAGGACAAGATAAGAGGCACACGATAAGCTTTTGCAAAATATTCCATCAATTATCACACATGGATAAAATGAAAGTTTGATGAAGAAAATATCTATAAAGGAGCTACATGAAGTAGTTTTCTCTTTCCATCCTAACAAGGCACCTCATCATGATAGATTTCCTATAATTTTCTTTCAAAACTTTTAGGATTTATTGAAGAGTGATATGTTAGTTGTGATTGAAGAGGCATGGAAAAATAAGGCTATAATAAGTGAGATAAATACCACTTTTATTAAGTTGGTTCCCAAGAAAGGCAAATCAAAATAATTTGATAATTTTCATCCAATAAGCCTTTATAATCTAATTTAGAAGATCATTTCAAAAATTATGATGAATAGAGTAAAATGCAATCTAGATTGTATTATCTCATAGGAACAAGCAGGTTTTGTTCATGGTAAAAAAAAATAATAATTATATAATCATTGCATAGCTATTATGGAGAGCTTTGTCAAAGGAAAAAAATGGAAACAAAAATTAAAGGTATTCAAGTTGCTAAAAAAGGTCCCTTCAAATCTCATCTCCAATTTGTTGATGATACTTTTCCTGGGCCATCACTCATTCAATAAGGTCATGAAGTTTAAATCAATATTATCATACTATGAGAAAGTTGTTGGATAGTTGATTAAAACTTTAAAATATAGATTTTTTTATTAACACTACCCTAAATTTACAATAAATTATTATAAATATTTTAGGATTCAAAATTGAAAATTTTTCATTAATATACCTAAGTATTTTCTTGTCTCATAAACAAAATATAAATTTTAATTTTAATAAAAATTATAAAAATGATATAATATAGAAATATAAATTTTAATTATAATAAAAGTTATAAGTAATGGTATAATATTAAAAAATTAAAAAATTAAAAATTAACGAAAGAATAATATAAAAATTTGTTATTAATAATAAAATATAAATCATAATTATAAAAAATAATAATATAATTAAAAAATAATGAACAATAAATCTTTTTCCAATTAAAAAATTGGTAACTTTTTCCTTATTATATTATCTGTTATTATTTGTTATCAGGTGGGTGGATCATTTGACCTGCCGTGGTTGCACAATCATTCTATAACCATTGCCCTATTTTCAATGATGGTAATCCAAAATAATAGTAATACTGTACATTTGTTTCAGTTGAAAAATATGGCTACAAAATCATTTATTAAAGTTTAAGATTTAGGTGAGAATAATAATCAAATTATAATCATACCAAATATTAAATATCTATAAAATCTAAATGTCAAACGTCAACAGATTTTGGCCATAGAATTACACTTTTCAAATTTTCAGCCATAAAATATATAAACCGTCCAAACACTGGTACAAATTTTAAACACACAAAACTGCTGAGAATCGACCCCTCTATACGATTTCACAGTCATTAATTTTTTTATAAAAGTGGTTTGCTTTATATATCCAACCGCCCCATAAAGAACCTGCCTTCGCCCACAAGTCATCTCATAAAAACCTTTGCGAATCTCCTTTTTTTATTTTTCTGAAAGAAAGAGTTAACAATTGACTTCCTTCACGCATACTGTTTTGCCATGGCCCGGTTGATTCTCCGTAATCATTTCACTGCGTATATCGTCAAATTATCAGAGGAATTCAAATCATAATTTGATTCTGCTTTTGAATTAAATTCCTTTTAATTGTGGCTGAAGAAAACCCCTTCAAAACACTTGGCTCAACTAACTCCGCGTATAACGATTATAAGATCACGGGCCATCTTTACAGAGGCCATTCACATCTACTCTTTCTTTAAGAGTTCAAACGTTGGAGAGTGGGAATTTTTTTATTTTTATTTTTTTGTTTTTTTTGAATTTTTTTATTATTTTTTGTTTCTGTGAGAATTTTTTTATGACCTTAAACAGTCTTTTTTTAATTATGACTTTTCGTAAAGGCCAGAGCTATGCTTATCAATAGAGAATTTAACACACAGCCACTACACACTCACCCACTCTAACCGCCACTTTTAGGATGTATTTGTTTATAATATATATTATTGTAATTTTTTTTTTTTTAAATTTACATGGTGGAATGGTAGCCGCCATGAATTTGGGTAGGTTGTCCGGCTTTTATGCTTCACATTATTTTGCTTTGTTCGCTCCAAAAGCTGTCACATAGTTCTTTGTTCGCTCCAAAAACCGCCACATAGTTCTTCGTGCAGATCGCCTCTATAACAACCATCTTACACTCATTTTAAGCCTTTTACACCGTCGAAAGCAAACCGCCACACAGTTCTTCGGGCAGCCCGCCCCCTATAACCACCATTTTAAACCTTTTATGTCGTCGAAAGCACTAGAAAAGGGATAGTTCTTCTGCTTCTATAACCACCATGCCACAATCATTTTAAACCTTTATGTCGTCGAAAGCACTAGAAAAATGATAGTTCTTCGTGTATTAAACTTTTTACACATAAAAGGGACAGTGAAGCCCAAGATTTGAACCTTGAATTATAATTTGTTTTTTAAATACCAATATTTCCCTTCTTTCAAATTGCACATTTTTAGAGGTTGTATATTCATTCATGTAGGATGCTCTTTATTTATAATAAATATTATTTTAATTTTTTTTTTTTATTTGGTTAGTGTGAGAATACAACCAATGCACAAGGCTGAGCAGGCTCCCCAACCATGACCTATAAGGAATTTAAGACAGCCACCACACACCCACCCCTTACACACTCTCCCAAACCACGGTATAAACCTTGGACCTCCCCAAGAAAAGCCAAAGCCCAATAGTTGTGTTGTCCCGCGGGACATAATGTTAATATTATCATTCTTTTATAATACACATTCATAATAAAGGTTGTATGTTCATATGCCAATAATTCTATATTACATCTAAGACCACAACATTATTTTATGATGATATAGATATTAAAACTTAGCTATTATATATATCTTTTAATATTATTTCATCTTTTATAAATTTTATATTATAGTATATTATATTATTTATTATTATTTTTATTATATATATAACAATAAATGCATGCATAACTCATATATCTATTGATTTTTTAAACCTATATTAAAAATGTTAAAAAATTAATTTATAATATCTAATTTACTATTATTAGTTAAGTGTTCAAATATGCATTCCTCTTGCATTATAATAATTTAGTCTCCAATCAAGTTTTCTATTCTTCATTAGATTTTTTAAATGGTTGATCATGACTTATGAGTTGGATTCTATTTAGACCTTCTTTAAACCTATTTTTACTACTTCTTAGAGCTCTCTAAGGATGCCACAACCCTCTATTAAATTGTTGGAAATTAAAGAACCTTCTAATTAAGAGAACCACATCCACATAAGTAATCCAATAAAATAGTAATTCATGAAGTACAAAATATTAGAAATGGAATGGAAACATAGAAATATATATTAGTCTCATAAAATCACAATACAGAATCATTGGCTTCTTCAAGGGGGCAAAATTCTTAAATACTTTGATTCATTATGCAAAAGATACATTAGTTTATCCCCTCTTTTCTTTTAAAGATACATTTCATATAACCCTAACCTAATGCTCAAGGGTTGGCTTACATGAAAAGTGTCACTCGAGCTAGAATCTTCTATCAAACAAACAGTTACATTCTTTATAACGATTATAAGAAATGACCCCACTTATCTAGGTGTCTAAGTACCACATACCAATACAAAATATTAAAAAATATCATTGGAATAGGGTTCCTATGTTGGAAAGGGTTCATTACATAATAATATCATAATTACATAATAATGTTAAGATGGGATCCTAACATGCCCTTCCCCTTCAAAAAACTTTGTCCTCAAAGTTAGAGATGAGGAAATCGTTGTTGTTGTTGCTAGAGAGACTCTCATGTGACATCTTCTAGTTATAGTCCTTTTTGTTGAACAAGAACCTCAATGATGATATGATTGTGAAGGGTGCACCATCTCTAGTCCAAATTTTCTTTAAGCTCAAGCATGATGAAACCTTCTTCATCTAGCTCTAGTAAAGTGTTCTTTAACTTGTACCTTGTTGCCAATAGCCTTCTTGAGATAAGAGACATGAAATACTAGTGGATATTGGACATAGCTAAAAGGATCAATTTGTAAAATGTTGAACCAATTCATTGTAATACCTAGTAGGGTCCATTGTATTTGATAGATTTTTTTTATCATCTACAAAGCTAGAGTGATGATTGTTTGTAGGGTTGCAGGCAAGGGAAAACCATATCCTCCACTTCAAAGCTACACTTAAAATTGTTGTTGATCGGCTTGTTAACGCATACAATTCTGAACCAATTCAAGATTCATCTTAAGTTGTCGAAGTACGATGGCATGTTTTGTGAGTGTGGCATCTATAGTGTGAACCTTAGAGATTCCTGTAATGTATGAGGAGAGTGTTGATGGAGGACAATCATATACTGGTTCAAAGGGTGTAACCTTTTTTTTTTGTGGAAAACATCCCAAAAGGGATGCCACTTTCGGGTAAGACCCAAGGAGGCAGGGATATCCATTTCGCCAAAAATGCCCAGGACTCGGACCTATCCTACCACATTTGACATACTCAAGGAGCAAACAAACACACAAAACCAATTTAAAAATAAGTAAATAACAACAAAAATAATAAAATAAAATAAAAAACATGCTCCTTGAGTGTGTCAAAAACAAAATCACAACCAAACATGCACAATAAGATAAAAGAAACCACAACACAAACCACAAAGAAAAACACAAGAACCACAAAACAAAACACAAACAAGATAAAAACAACAGAACACTACAAAGACATAACCCAAAAAAAACATGAAAAATAAACACAACCAAAACCTAAAAAATAAAATAAAAATAAAAATAAAAAACAACCAACAATAGACAATAAACAAAAACAAAAAACATAGAAAACACTCACACATAAAAACATGAAATAACACAAACAAAGAGAAACCCAAGAACAAGAACGAAAAAAACACAAGAACAATAACAAAAAACATTAAAAAAAACAAAAACAAAAACAAAACAGCAAAAACACAAGAACAACAAAAAACAACACAAAGAGCACAAAAAAAAACAAAACAAAAGAACCCACCCACCTTAAAAAATTAAACAAAAAAAAACAAAGAAGAGAAAAGAAAAAAAAATGAACAAAACAATGACGTATCTAGACCAGAAGACTATTAAGGCAAGAATCAACAGAGGAGACAAAATAAAGAATACAATGAGCTAGGGAACTAAAAACAACTGAATGAACCAAAGAGAAGCAAAAAAAACAAGAAGAAACTAGGTACCTTCAGAATTGGAGCCATCCAAAGAAATGATAGAAATAAGAGCTTCCCTAATTTCAAAAGCCCACCATATAGGAGGGTGGCCATAACAAGTAAGATCACCTTTGTCCAAAGCCCAATTAGCTAAAGCATCAGCACTCTTGCTTTGATCTCTGACCACATGATTGTAATCAACTTTCAAAAATCCCATCTGGATTAACTAAATCTTCTCAATAATTCTTTTTATTCTCCAATTAGAAGGAGTCTTCAAGAGATTAATCATAATTTGAGAGTCAGACTCAACTAACACCTTTTCCCATCCAACCTTAGCAGCCTCCTGAAGGCCTATAAGGATACCACACCCCTCAACAAGGTTATTGGAAAGAATACCCAAATTCTCAACAAAAGTAAAAACCAAGGAGTCATATGAAAGTCTACCAATTCCTCCCACACTGGCTTTTCCAGGGTTCCCTCTAGAGGCTCCATCAGTATTGAATTTTCCAAAATCCTTAGGAGGTTGCCAATTTCTAGTCCTATCCATATTACGAATACTCACATTCCCTTTAAGATGGTTGCCCTTAGAAGGTTTAATCTTCAATATTTGCATCACTTGATCCCATCTTTGGTGGGAGTTTTGGGGGTGATTAAGGAGTTGATGGACTAATTCAACTAAGTTGGCTATGGTATTTTGCCAAATATAGTGAATATCCTTCCTATCTTGATTAAAAATTCGGTTGTTCCTTTCATTCCAAATATTCCAAAGAAGAATGGTAGAACCCATCCAAACTAATTGCCTAATAAAATGATCAACACCCTCTTGATTAGGCCAATCCCTCCAAAGTTGTTCAAAAATAAAAAAATTGGACCACTGTAAGCCAAGTAAAGTGGGCATTCTCCTCCATAGCTCAGAGGCTAAATTACACTCAATAAAAATATGATTGATATTTTCTACATTCTCTTCACACATTTCACATCTAAAAGGGCCATGAAAACCACACTTCATAAGTTGCTCACCAGTAACCACCCTACGATGCAATAAAAGTCAATTAAAGAACCTCACCTTAGGCCAGAGCTTTTGAGCCCACAATTGAGAAAATATATCAAAAGAATGGTTGGGATTATTATGGCATAAGGTCAAATAACCTTGAGCAACTGAATACTCACCCTTAGTAGTGTTGTTCCATCCAAAACAATATTTTTCATGGGACTAAGAGAGGGATCTCATATGAAGGATGCCTTGGATATCTTGTCTTTGACTTTCTGGGATTTGAATAGGCCAATCCTCAATAGGGATCAAATATCTACCAATCTTTGAATTACCAGTATCGTACCAACAGTAATTAGCCACCTTTATCCAATTATCTCAGTGAAGCTCCTCCATCCAAGGCCTCCAATAGGGAAACTGAGTTTTCAAAGGTTTGTGACCATCCCAAGAATCTATCCAAAAATTTGCATGTTGACCATTATGAATTATCCAAAATAATTTTTTCTTTACCAAATCTTCACCAGTATTAAGAACTGCTAAAATGGGAGAACCTTTGGTAGGAAGTTGATAGCGAACAAGGTCTTCAAGACTTTTGTTCTCAGCATATTTAGCACATAGATTATTGGCCCAAAGAGCATTGGGGTTATGCAACATCATCCAATATAATTTAGCAGCTAAAGCTTTGTTGTTATTAATTGAAGACCGGAATCCTAACCCCCCTTCACTCTTAGGAAGAAAAAGTATCCCATTTCACCAAGGCCCATTTTCTTTTCTCTTTAGTACCACTCAAAAGGAAAGGATTACTGATTTGATCCAATTCTCAAAGAAAAACCTTTGGGATATTCAAAACGGAAGAAACATAAATAGGAATAGCTTGAAGGACTGATTTTACCAAGGTGATTCTACCCCCAGAAGAAATCCACTTGCTGGTCCACTTTCCAATTTTCTTCTTGACTTTGTCCAACAACCAATTCCAGTCATTATTTTTCTGCCTTTGAATATTTATGGGAATACCTAAATAAGTGATTGGAAGAGAGGTCTTCTTATATCTTAATTTATCCAAGACCATGGATTCTTATCTAGTAGAGCAGTGAAATAAAATAACTTTAGATTTATCTTCATTGATCAACTGCCCAGTAGTCTTAGAAAAATAGCTAATGATTTGCTTAATATTAGAAGCTTCCTTAACTGTAGATTTACATGAAAGAGTAGAGTCATCCACAAATTGAAGATGAGAGATAGGTCTAGCTCCATGAGCAATGGTAACTCCCTCAATGGTTTTGTTTTCCCTCTTTTTGGTTATAGTCCTACCCAAGCATTCAGGAAGAATGATGAATAAATAATGGGATAGCAAGTCACCTTGCCTAATACCTCTAGAAGCTGGGAAAGACTGAGAAGGCTTGCCATTGATAATAACTAAGTAGGAAACTAAAGAGATACATCCCATAATCCAATCCATCCAATCCTTAGAGAAACCAAATTACCTCAAAATTTTGAAAAGGAAGTGCCAATCCACTCTATCATAAGACAAAGGGTGTAACCTTGGTTGTGGTGTGATATGAAGTATTATACCACCATTCAACCAATGGTAGTCATTTCACCAACTATGAAGGATGCTCAGATGTAAAGCAATAGAAGTAGGTATTGATCTCTATCTAACACAATAGATTTGGGCATTCCATGAAGGCAAAAGATGGAATCTAAAAATATTAGGGAAACTACAAAGGTTGTGTAGGGATGGGATAAGGAACAAAAATGAGCATACTTTGTGAGACAATCCACTATCACTAGAATAATTAATTTTCCTCCCTATTTAGGTAACCCTTCAATAAAATCCATAGAAATATCTAGGCATATTTATTTCAAAATTGGTAAGGGCTAAAGGGTTTTAGATTCTATCTAGACCTTCTTCCAACCTACCTTTACTATTTCTTAGAGCCCTCTAAGGATTCCACAACCATTTGTTACATTGTTGGAAAGAATGACAAGATTCTCTATGAAGATTTAGAAGAGTCCCATTTGACAACCATCCTATCCCTCTTGTACTAAGTCAACCTAAATTCCCCCATGAGGCTCCATCCACGTTAAATTTTTTCTAGTCCTTTAGGGGATCCTACCTCTTTCCTTTTCTAATTACTTTTGAGTACCCTATTTTCACAATTTCTTCTTTGCTAGCTATAAGAGTAATTTTTAGTGTAGTGATTATTTTTTGCCACCATGGATGGGGTTCCTAGGGATACTTTAGCATATGTTGGATTGTCTCCACTATGTTGGTTGTGGTATTTTTCCAAACATAGTGGACGTCTAGAGACTCGTGTTTGAATATGTGTTTCTTTATTTCTTTTCATATATTCCAAGCTAGGAGTAGTTCCTATCCATACCATCTCTCTAACATACTAGTCTACTCCATCATGTGCAGTCCATTTTATCCTCATATGTTGTAGGGTGGTAAAGCTAGACTAGTTAATACCAAGTAAGGTAGCTATAATCTTCCATAGCTTTCAAGATACATGACAATATGTGGTAGAGTGATTTGGGGTTCTCCCAACATATCTCACATCGAAAAAGACCATGAAAACCTATTTTCATAAGTTGAATAGTTTACAAAAGATATAATGGTTTATTTTACTTTAATTAATATGTTTTAAAACTTTGATTGAATACCATTATCATCATCTTGCAACATGTAGGTATCCAATTTACATTGGTCATTGGGATTTTTATTTTCGTTTTTTATATGTATAAAATAAATTAATCTTTTGCTTTATTTTTTATTTATATCTACATGTAATTAATAAATAATAGTAATTCAAAATTTTATAAACTGAAAATCAAAATTTTCAAACTATCCACCCAACATGACAATTGTGGAATTTGATATTTTATTTATGTATTGTGTCTCAATATGAATTAACTCTATATTTAAAAAATATAATTAATATTTTTAATTTATTATAAAAGGATAAAATAAATAAACATTCTATTTTAATTATATTATTATTATTATGTTTCAATAAATCATAGTATCTTAAACTAAAAAATAATTTATAATATTAATTATATTTCATATGTATTTAACATCCAAGAGCGAACATGAGCCAAGAGCAAGTAGGAAGCATGAGTAGGAAGCAAGAAGCATGAACAAAAAGTAGAAAGCAAAGTGTGATCAAGGAGCAAGTGCCACTTCTTGTTCTAGATATTAGGATAAACTCAAAGATTAAAGGATTCATGTGAATAAATTCTAGGTAACATGGCCATTTTTAAAATTTCTTATTGAAAGTAAGGATGCCCTAGTTAGCAAATGAGGAAGAGCAAATCTACGGCAAACCCTGTCTAGGTAGCAAATACTAAACCATAAGTGATTTTCAGGGATGAGATGATTGAGAATGATATAATGGTTCTTGAAACCAAAGGGTTAATATGTAAGTTCCATGGATATTGATCAAGTTTTTCTAATATTCAAAATTGGATGTGGGAGTGGGGATTGAATTCAAATTACTCCATGACTTTTCTTCTAAAATAATTTTCCTTATCATCTTCTCTACTTCAAAAATTAGAAATAAACTAATGGATCGAGGCCCTTGTTTTAGGGGTAAAGATGCATTATATTTAATACCATGGAGTAAGAATTTTTCTATGGAGATAAAGACTATTAAAAGGCTTTTAGTGTCGATAAGGCTTTTTAGACTTCCTTATCAATTCATTAATAAGGAGGTTTTGAATAATATTGGAAACACTCTAGGAAAGTTCATCCAAGAGGGGTCAATTATTAAGGAGATAAGGCATGTTGCATACACTTGAATATGTGTTATCATGAATATCTCAAAACCTTTATCACAATCTATTAGAATTAAATTTGAATTAAGAGAATGGAATCAACAAGTAAATTATAAAAATATTACATTCTGATGCTGTAAATGTCATGTAACTAGACACATGGCAAGAGATTGCAAAGTGAAAATGATGGAGAAATAGATGGAAAATTTTGGCCATGAGGATAACTTTAATATAAAATAAGGAGATCATATCATAGGAAAAACTAGTTCAAATCAAGGATTTTCCACTTCTAAGAAAGTGGCAAGAAAAGTCCCTTTGCATCATAAGATAGCAAAGGCCATTATAGTTCACTTGAATCAACCATTAGAAGTAAAAATGAAACATGGGATGTGGAAGCAATGCACAAGTTCAACATGAGCTAAAAGTGTGAAGGAAGATAGAGAGGTAAATTTTAAAGCAAAGGAAGCTGGCTAGGCAAATTTTAAAGTAAATTAGGTCATGGAGGTCAATATTAATCTAGGTAAATCATCTTCATTTTCTCAAGTAGAATAAAATCTTCTCCTTGAGATAAAAATGAAAGTAGTACAAAGTGTATTAGTTTCACTTTAGGATTTCAAGAGTAGCACAATAAACAAAAGCATATAGAGGATATCCAAGGAAATTTAGTGTTTCTAGTATAATATAAGAAAGTAATGACTATTGTGCACATTAGGATTTTCAAAGACAAAAAAAAATGTTAATGAGGTTATTCCTTGCATTTTAGTTTATTTAGGGCACCATAATTTTTAGAAGTCTCATTATGAAAAATATAGAAAAATATAAGAGATTGATGAAGATGAGAGTGTTGGTGGGAGTAGAAAAAGGAGAGGACGTTCATCAAAGCATGAAAAAAGAAAAAAATAACCGCAAAGGGATATCAATTTGGGAAGCCAAATAAAAATATCATAAGTGCTAACAAGAAGTGAAGCTAAGCTCAGTAATAAAAATAAAAAGTGACGATAATGAAAATGATATTATGGAACATTAAGGGTTTGAATAAGACCCTAATAAAAGAGTTAGTAAGGAATTAATAGGTTGTTATAGTCCTGAGTTTATTTTAATATAAGGAACAAAATTAAGTAATGACTAATGTAAGGATATTTTTTAAAATATTTGGAAGGTGGTGTTTGTCTTATTGTTTCTTCTATAGGAGCTTCAAGCGGTATTGCAACAATATGGAAAAAATACAAATGGGATGGGCAATTGTTAGAAGCAAAAAGTGATTGGGTTGCTAGACTATTTTGCAAAAAAGAGGAAAACATTAAAGTTGGGGTCATAAACATATATAATACAACTATAGTTACACCACATGAAAGATGTTGGAAGGACCTTAAAATATTTTTTGCAAATATAATGATGATTCATTGTGATCTATGGATTCGTGGGAGTGATTTAAAATTTATTCTATCTCCTTTGAAAAAGAAGAATAATATTCTAGGATGGTCTAAATCAATGCATAGTTTTTCTTAATTTGTCATTTCAATTTTTTTTTGGGATGTTAGTCCTTCAATTTTTTAATACACCTAGGATAATAGAGAAAACTCATATAGCATAAATATTGGATAGACATGTGTTATACAATAAATGGTTGCAAACAGAGTATAAAATCTCTTTAGGTATTTATTGTAAGTAAAATCATATCACAAACCCATTCTTTTGACTTGTATTTTACCCAATAATGGTCATCCAAAGTCATTTTGCTTCCAATCTATGTGGCTCCAAGACCCTAATTTCTTCTAGATGGTTTTGTTATGGTGGGATGAATTAAAACTTGAAGGATCATATATGTATAGGTTTTTACTCAAAATATTATGGTATTCACTAAGCAACTCCCTTTTCTCTGAGCTTGTATTATTTTCATCACCTTTTTGGAATTTTAAAATTTTATCTTTTAGTTCTTATTTATTCTCAAAAATATTTCCAAAGGTGTTCTTGTTCCATTATTTTAATCTATATGTCATAGCTTTAATTTGGTTTGGAAGAGAATACAACCCACCATTACCTAAATAATTCCATGTTTGAGCTATCATATCAACAAATTGAGGATGGTCTTCCCACATATGCTCATATTCAAATTATGATTGTTTTTTTAATTCACTAACCACCATTTTAACTCTTATTGGCCAATGATCTGAACCAATCCTTGTCAAGGTATTAATTTTAGCACAAGTTCCTTCATATAGCCAATTATCTAAGAGAATGCATCTATCTATTTTTTCTGCTATTAGGTTCTAGCCTCTCTTGTTGTTGGTCCAAGTATAGTTATCTTCTTCAAACTCAACTTCCCATAGATTGTTGCTTTGAATAAAAGCTAAGAAATATTTCATACTTTGGATCAATTTTCTAATTCTCCCAAATTTTTCATTCAGGTTGGTAATGGAATTAAAATCTCCAATGATCATGAAACACGTTTCTTGGTATTTACTTCTCATAAAGGCCTCAATCCCACTCCAAAATTTTAATATACCTAACTGATTTGTAAGACCATACATATTAATAAGGATGAAGTTAATATTAGCAAAGTAGCAAGTGACCAAAGTGGCTATCCAATTTCTAGTTTTATGAATGGTTACACAAGAGGTTCTAGAAGGATTCCAAAAAGTTAGAATTCCCCTATTGCTCCTTCAAAATCCATAGCATCCCATTCACATCTTTCCCAAAATGCTTTCATAGTTTTTGAAACTTCTTCTTTTGTCATTTTAGTTTCTTGGATACAAATAATATCAGGTTTATTACTTAAATATAGGTCCCTAATGCACCTATGCTTTGAAGGGGCATTAGCACCCTTTATATTCCATGAGATGATAATCATGTCTCATTAGGGGCTTTTGGCTCCTCTTGTGTAGTACCAATATCATTTTGTTGTTTGGTAAAGAGCAGTTCAACCAACTTAGTTTGTGTTCCTTTCTCTATGTTAGCTCTTGATTCACTGGATCTTGCTTGATAATTTGAGGGTTTCCCTCTTTTTGCCTTGCCTATATCATGAGTAGGTCTTATTATTCTATTCCTCAATATTCTTTCACCATTTTTTTTTTCAACATATTTATCCTCTCCTGGCTCTATATTAGAAGTTTTTTACTTATCTTGCTCATTTTTTGGTATTACCTTATTAATGCCAGAGGTATTACCTTCTAAAACTACATTTTCTTTACCAATTATTTTCTCCTGAATGGTGCATGGTATTTTAAGAGAGTATTCAAAATCTTAAGAAACACATTCCTTAGGTTCATCGAGGATGTTCTTCCTTAAATTAGGATCATATTGAATAGATGATTCCTTGCTATTCCTTGCTAATTCCTCTAAGTTTTGATCTATTTTTTCTTCATAGGTAAATCCTCAAAAGAATAGAAATTTCTTCCAGTATCCTTTCTTATTGGTCTCCACTATTCATTTTATTTTATTTTTCTAGATCTATTTTTTGGAAGTTGAAAACCATCTTTATCCATAACCATTTGTAAATTTCTCTTACAATTTTCTACAAATGATTTTGATGGGCTCTTCTTAGGGCATGATCTCTCAATATGCCCCACCTCATGACATCTTCTACATCTAAAAGATATATTTTCATAATCTATAGTCTGATTCCACATCTTATCCTCATACTTAAGAATTATTGATTCTGGTAAAGCTTTACTTATATCAATCATGACCAATATTCGAGCATAAATGGCCAAAAATCCATCTTTTGTTGTATCTAAAATCTCAAGGAATTATCCTAGAGTGTTTCCTATTGCCTTGAAGTTATCTATTTCCTATAATTCAATGGGCAATCAAAACATCCTAACCTAGACTGGTACTAGGGTTAGATTTACATTTTTTGGTGAAAAGCATTCATACCAGCAGATAAAGAAGAGCTCTGCTCTTCCCACAAACCAAGGACCCCCTTTTAGGATTCTTTCTCTTTATTCCCTAGAACAAAAAATGGCCAGGAAGAAACCTTTGGGAAGAAATGATAGAATCAATCTTGGATACTTCCAATTCCTATCAATCCATTTTCTTAAGGCTGAAGCCCCTGACCAATACCCATTAAATTTACCACAAATCGCCCTATCTTGGAGCAATGAGGATCTCTCAGAGGTGCGCTCACTAACCTCTACCACTAGATATGATTCTAAGGATTTAACTACAAATCAATCCATGGAAAGGAAATAAAAACTTAAAATCCAATGAAATTTATCTAAAAGTTCTATAAAAAATATAATATATGATAAAAAATTTATAAAATTTTCATGTACAATTTCTCAGATAAAGAAAAGGAAAAAAGAACTTAGCTGAAAAATTATTTGTCTAGATAGAATGTATTGCCTCACTAAGATCCTAGCCCTTCATTTCTCTTCCTATCGTTCAAACCCTAGTTGGCAAATATTTGCAATTTCATTTTTCGTGATTTGAAAATTGTCACTACCCTTGTTCCGAATGGTTGACTTCATAGGGTTGTATCTCCCTCAATATTGCTTAGATTTTTGCATATGACCACTCATTTTAAAGCTATTCAAATTTTGCACAATTTGGTCCAATAATCAGCTGAATCGAATAATTCTTTGTGAAGATATGACTCGTAAAAGATAAGATATTTTTCAAGAAAAAAACCCTAATCCTTCGCACTTTGCAATTTTGTTTTTCGCGATTTGAAAAATTAACACTGCCCTTGTTCTGAATGGTTGACTTCACAAGTTCGTATATCCCTTAATATTTCCTGGATTTATGCATATGACCACTCATTTGAAATCCATTCAAATTCTGCACAATTTGGTCCAAGAATCAATTGAATCGAATAACTCTTCGCGAAGATATGGCTCCTAAAAGATGAGACATTTTTTAGGGGAAAAACCCTAATACTTCGCACTTTGCAATTTTGTTTTTTATGATTTGAATAATCATCACTACCCTTGTTTTGAATGGTTGACTTCACATGGTCATATCTCACTCAATATTGCTTGGATTTATGCATATGACCACTCATTTTAAGGCTATTCAAATTCTACACAAGTTGTTCCAAGAATCTGATGAATTGGATAACTCTTCGTGAAGATATATTTGTTCCAAATGTTCAACCAAGAACCTATTGGTCATTAATATTTTATCATAATATAGGTTCAATCTTATAAGTGCATCTTTAGTATAAATTTTTATGAATTTTTTTTTTTGGATGAAAAAGCCATTATATTCATAAAATAATGTTTAATCATACAAAAAGGGTGGGTGGGATTAGCACACCCCGTAAACCAATAAATTAACCATTGTGGTTAATAGTATACAAGAGTGTCAGAAATAGCCCACAAACTGCCAATAACAACTGCCAAAACAGTATTAAATATGCATTCCAAAATAAAGAAGCCGAGAAATTACTGCCACCTGGAAGGGGAAGGAAGATGCACATGACTCATAATACAGGGTGCATTCCCCCAATGATCCATGAGGGTACGCAAGTATTGCAGCTCCACCTATACTTTTTTAACCTGTACTTGAATCTGTAACTAGCAATTAAAGAATATATCATATTTATCAGCAACAGAGAAGACATGTCTGACATCTTGCTGAGAAAAAATATCTCTATTCCAAGACTTCCATAGATAAAACAAGGTGCCAATTCTAAAAATATTCCAAACAACATCCAAGTTGAAGGAAAAAGCAATAGGGTCACCCAAAATAGCATGCACCCAAGTAAAATCCTCCTGCATAAAAGGTCTGAAAATTTTAAGAAGCCACTCCCAAGCTGACTGAGCCCGATCACAAGACCAAAAAACATGCAGTAAATCTTTCGCTTGTCCACAAATCGGGAAAATGAGATTATGAACATCCAGATGCTTGAGCCTATTGCCAACAGGTAACCCTTGATGTCAGAGACTCCAAGCAAAAAAACTTTGTTTAGGTTCAATATAAGTAGCCCAAGCAATCCAAAACCTCTTATTCCATTGGGAGGGAAGAGAGACTAAATTCCATCTCAGAGTGAGCTTATCAACCATTGGAACTTGTGGGGTGAGCCATTTGTAACCAATATGAGCTTTATATTGCAAAACAAGAAGCTCCCCAAGCCAACACCAATCTGACCACAAAGGTTTTTTAAAATGCTTATGTAGTTTGCTCCAAATAGAAAACGGAATACTATCAATAACCACCTTATAAGTGTCTCTATCACCAGGATTTAAATTGTGAATTTGACGAAAAATTTCCCAGGGTATCCAACACCTGGCATGTCGGGAGAAGAAATCAAAAATGGAAGCAATACCACACTTATAGAACCTCTGCGCTCTGACCCACTGCACAAGAGCTAAGGGAGAACCTTACCAAGTGATAACAGGAGACCACCAAATATTTATGGAAGACAAAGAGGCACCTGCTTTGCAAAAACTCCCTTTCCAACTAATCCAGGTTTTGAAGGCCTCCCATGCTTTCCAAATACTCTGAATGACAAAAGAACCTTTAACTTTAATAGGGACAAGGGCAATAAGAATGGATTGCAATCCCACCCATTTCCAAATTTTCTTCCCCTAAAGCAAATCAAAAGAAATGCAATGCCTGACCAACACTTTCCAAGATTCATCCCCAATTAAATATCGGGTGATCCATTTAGCACAAAGGGCAAGACCTTGTTGGTGACAATCAAACAAACCCATGCCTCCACAATCCTTGGGCAAACAACAAATTTCCCAAGCTACCCGATGAAAACCTTGCTTGATAGAGTCTTTGGCCCACAAGAAGTCTCTCAGAAGCTTATCTAGTTTTTTATAACAAGATTTGGATGGAACCCAACAAGATGAATAATAGACATGGGTAGTGGCTAAAACCTTAGAACAAATCTAAAATTTTCCTGCCAGAGAAATTTTCTTACTAGTCCAGTAAGAAAGCTTCTTTTCCACTTTATCAATAACATACTGCCACAATTGAGCAGAGGAACCATGAAATGCAAAAATAATTCCAAGAAATTTAAACACCTCACCTAGATGAATCCAAGTCCAATGGAATTGATGTAACCAGTGTGACAGTTGAGATTGAGATTGCTGAAAACAAGATGTTTTTTTTCCATTGTATAGAAGAACCAAAGGCTAAACAAAACACCTCTAAGCAACTAATAGCCGAGGAAAGGGATTGCTCATCTTCTTGAAGCATTAATAAGGAATCATCTACAAAATGACCATTGACCAACTGACGGCCAAAATTAGGGAGAGCAATACCCTTAATTAATCCTTGATCCATCTTATGGGCCAACAAATAGCCAAAAGCCTCTATAGTAAGAATGAAAAGAGATGGAGCAAGAGGGCATCCCTGTCTCACAGAGCGACCAAGAGAAATTGACCGAGAGTGACTATTATTCAAGGTAATAACAGCGGAAGCATATTGAAATAACATAAGAATGGTGCTCACAAATACTGGCCGAAAACCTAGAGCCTGAAGCATGGCAGTTATAAAGTACCACTCCATATTATCATAGGCTTTCTCAAAGTCTATCTTAATGAATAAAGCATCTTGTTCAAAATTTCTTTCCCACTCCATACCTTCCCAAACAGCAAGAACATTATCAAGAATGTATCTTCCCTTAACAAATCTAGTTTGTTCAGGTCTGACAATCAAAGGCAGAATAGATTTAAGCTTAAGCGCAAGGGCTTTAGCAATAATCTTGTAGCTCACATTAAGCGGGGTGATCGGCCTCCAATTGGTGATGAACTCGGGATCTCCAGACTTAGGAATAAATTTAACATTTCCTTTGTTAATAATGGAACCCAGTTAACCACATTGCAGGGCTTCAAGATAAACTTTGTGAAGATCAGAACCAAGCATATCCCAAAATTCTTTATAGAATTCACATGGGAAGCTATCAAGCCCAAGTGCCTTATCATTGGCCATAAGCGACAAGGCAGTTTTATAATATATTAATTTTATAATTAAATATATATTCTTTTAAAATTAATTTTAGTGTGAGAAACCTCTATGACCAAGGCTTAGGACTGATTAGTTCCCTCCTAGCTATGACCCCGTAATACCAAGAGCTAAACTTATTAATAGAGGATTAACATACAACCACACACATAACAATTTGAACTTTGGACTTGGACCTCTCAAAGAAGAGCCAAATCCAAAACCATCGTCTTGTCTCCCAGAACTAAAATTTAGTTTCATTGTCTCTTTATAAAATTGAACTCAAGTGATTTAAGATGAATTAGCTTCCAATACTCAATTATACAAATCCATTAAGTAGTATGAATGGTAAATGTTTAATTTTTGTTTGAATTGATTATATGAGGTTGAAATGAGCTCCATACGTATTACATCATCACCACTTAGTGGTGATTGTTTGGATATGATCCATGTGTCTTTCGTCAAGATTTGAACATGGGTCTCCACCTTAAATGTTGTGGAATCTAACTTGTTAAGCTAAATGTTTAATTGTTAATATTATAAATCTAGCCAAGTAATTATCAAATGGTATTAATTCAACTAGCTAGATTTCTCATCTTTCAAGGAAACCAAGGTTCAAATCTCACCCAACACTTCATGCATAATTGCCAAGCTTATTGCATTACCACCATGTGATTGTAATTGTAATAAAGGTGAAACTTATATATATATATATATATATATATATATATATATATATATATATATGGAAATTGGCAACTGCCTTTCCTTTTTGAACAACTGGTCATAGGGTCAAATCACATTGCCTCCGGTCGTAGCGTCAAATCATGGAGCTACCATTATAACCCCTACCTCGCCTTAGTAAACATGGCCCGGAGTGAGGGAGACCCCGATGGGTCGAAGTATATATATATATATATATGGAAATTGACAACTGCCCTTCCTTTTTGAACAACTGGTCATAGGGTCAAATCACATTGCCTCCGGTCGTAGCGTCAAATCATGAAGCTACCATTATAACCCCTACCTCACCTCAGTAAACACGGCTTGGAGTGAGGGAGACCCCAATGGGTTGAGGTTAGTATCGTCGTCATCAAGCTAGCGCACACTCAAAAAATTCTAGTTATACTACTACCTTTGCCCTAGAGTGAGCATGCCCGCGAAGTTTGAATATGATCCGTGGTGATTGTTTGGATATGATCCATGTGTCTTTCGTCAAGATTTGAACATGGGTCTCCACCTTAAATGTTGTGGAATCTAACTTGTTAAGCTAAATGTTTAATTGTTAATATTATAAATCTAGCCAAATAATTATCAAATGGTATTAATTCAACTAGCTAGATTTCTCATCTTTCAAGGAAACCAAGGTTCAAATCTCACCCAACACTTCATGCATAATTGCCAAGCTTATTGCATTACCACCATGTGATTGTAATTGTAATAAAGGTGAAACTTATATATATATATATATATATATATATATATATATATATATGTGGAAATTGGCAACTTCCTTTCCTTTTTGAACAACTGGTCATAGGGTCAAATCACATTGCCTCCGGTCGTAGCGTCAAATTATGGAGCTACCATTATAACCCCTACCTCACCTTAGTAAACATGGCCTGGGTCGAAGTATATATATGGAAATTGACAATTGCCTTTCCTTTTTGAACAACTGGTCATAGGGTCAAATCACATTGCCTCCGGTCGTAGCGTCAAATCATGAAGCTACCATTATAACCCCTACCTCGCCTCGATAAACACGGCTTGGAGTGAGGGAGACCCCGATGGCTTGAGGTTGGTACCGCCGTCATCAAGCTAGCGCACACTCAACAAATTCTAGTTAGACTACTACCTTTGCCCTAGAGTGAGCATGCCCGCGAAGTTTGAACCTAGGTCTCCTCCTCATAAATGCCCAACGTCTTACCAATTCACTTCATTATAGCATATAAAAAAGTTTTATAAATTTTATATAATTTAATAAAAATAATTATTAAAAACATCATAACTTTATTATAAATTAATATAAAATAAATTAATAATCCCTATAATCCATTAAAAATATCTAACCAAATAATTATTAATCATGAACAACCATACCATGTAGTCAAACCAATCTACCCGAATTCCTCCGAAATAGAACACGCTAATCTCGTTTTATTCTACAAACCAACTCCCCCTCAATACTCTTCTCAAATGCAAGACCTTTGGTTTTACATCTATTCCCTGACCCACTTTAGTTCGGCGTTAACTCTTAACCGTCACTTTACTATCGAACCCTTCAAAAACTCTTTTTCATTAAATGAAAAATATTAGAAATTTGATCCAAAAATTAATAATAATAATTAAAATTAAATTTTTTAACTTTTGTGATTTTTTTTATATTAAAGTTAGTGTGAAAAACTCCTACGACTAAGATTTAGAGTTAGGCATCCAGACCGCGGTTTGAACCTTGGGCCTCCCAGAAAAAGAGCCAAAGCGTAAACAGTTTTTTTTGAAAAAATTGAAAAAACTTGTATTAAAACATTGATCAGTTACAATTGGGATAAGATACATCCCAGCCGAAAACAATGAAAACACATGATTACAAGAGAAGAGGAAGATTTGCACTGGATCCAAATCTCTTGAACCAATACCAAGCTAGTTGAGAGAGCTGATAGGTCAGTTACAACAACTTATCGCGAAAACACGCAGCAAACACCAACTTCACCTCTGTCCGCGAAAAAGCTACAAGTCGTGAAATCGTGACACAAGACACCTATGACCGCAAAAAAGTCAACCTGTCACGAAATCGCGACAAAAATCTAGCAGCAGCCACAACGATGCAACACGTCACAAAATCGCGACAACTTTCCTCCAGCGGCCGCGACGGCGTAACATGTCGCGAAATCGCGACAATTTTCCTCCCTTGGCCGCGACGGCGCAACATGTCGCGAAATCGCGACAACTTTCCCTCGACGGCAGCGACGGCGCAACATGTCACGAAATCGCGACAACTTTCCATCCTTGGCCGCAACGGCACAACATGTCACGAAATCGTGACAACTTCCCCTCGGCGGCAGCGATGGCGCAACATGTCACGATATCGCGACAGTTTTCCTCCAAAACGTAAACAGTTGCACTATCCCCTAGATAAAATTAAATTTTATTACCTCTTTATAAAATTGAACTCAAGTGGTTTGAGATGAATTAGCTTCCAAAACTTAACTATAAAAATATATTAAAAATGTATGAATGGCAAATGTTTAATTGTTTTTTTTCAATCAGTTATATGAGATAGAAATGAACCACATTTGCATTACATCATCACCACTTAGTGTAATCGTTTGGATATTATAAAAAAAAAAATCTTGGGAGACACTCCAAGGGTTCAGGCTTTGGATCTTCTTTTAGAGGTCAAGGTTCAAACCCTGGTGTGTGTTAATCCCAACTCTCGGTCTTACAAGTTGTCATGGTTGGGATGATAATGCTCAGCCCTAAGAGTTTCTCACATTAACCAAAAAAAAAAATACTATTCATGCAACAAAATTTGAATGTGGTTTTCTCCTTAAGTGTAGAAAAAACGACCTTATTGAACTAAATGTTTAACTATTAATATTATAAATCTAATTAAATAATTATCAAATGATATTAGTTTAATTGATTAGATTTCTCAACCAAGGTTCAAATCTCGTTTATGCATAATTGTCAAACTTGTTGTAACACTAACATATGAACATGATTGTAATACAAGTGAAACTTGTTTCAAATGTAACCATTCAAAAAAATCTAATAAATTGAAACTAGTTTCAATTTCATATAACCTATTCAAAAAAAGTCTAACCAAATAACTATGATAAGGGTGACCCCTTCAACCTCTTCAACATAATCTAAGGTTAAAAAAATTTGTTTTTTTTTTATTTACATGGTAGAATCCATAGCAGTCACGAATCCGAGCAGGTTGTCTAACTTTTATGGTTGTCACAGTATTCTGCACTGTTCGCCTTGGAAGTCGGATAGGCTGTCTAACTTTTATGGTTCTCACAGTATTCTGCATTGTCTACCCTGAAGTTGTCACATATATCTTTGTGCAGTCCGCTTCTATAACCACCATACCACAAACATTTTAAATAAGTCAAATGTTCAATCTGACAAGACCCAAGATTTGAACCTTGGACCTCTGCCCCCTTATAAAGTTTTGTCGAAACAATTAATCTACACCTCAAAACTAATCAAATTTATTTATTTATTTTTTTTTTTTTTTTGTTTTTTTTGTGTTAAAATTCACCTTCACCAAATAATTATTCATCGTTCAAAATAAAAGGACAACTATACCACGTCTCGTAATCAAACCAATCTACAATATTTTCTTTTTTTTATATATATAGAAGCAATGGTTACAATCACGATTTTTAGTAACTACCAGGACAGTTGGTAGGGTTCAAACTATCTGCGAAGGCTCCGAGGACTTCCACCGTCTCAATACATTACTTCCACCATCTCAATACATGGTAACCCGGTGTGAGATGGGGACCGTCGGTGTGAGATGGGGACCGTCGAACGCACAGGGGTTGCACCCTCGTCATCAATCTGACGCACCAAGCAAAAGAATCGGATCTAGGCTACTATCTGTGCATATGCACACCCGTGGAATTGGAATCTACAATATTTTCTCCTCGTTCTTCTGGAATGAAGTCCTACTCTTCTGGAATGTAAGTCCTTTAGTTTTACATCTATTCCGTGACCCATTTTAGTTTTACATCTTAACCGTCATTTTCGTATCGAACCTGCACTCAAAACCCTTCAAAAACCTTTATCAAAATCAGAGATTTCATTATTGTGACACGAAATGCTAAACCGTTATTATTGCTTTATAACGAGAAGCTTTCACGTTTGCCACGTGATACGTCAATTAAAGTTGAAAACCTTATGTGTTGGCCAGCGGATAGCTACGATTCTAAAGTTTGATGGTCTATTTTAATTCAATCCAAACCTTAAGTTCAAATCTTCATTATTAAAATTAAAGCGTAAGCAAAGGCATGACTTGTTCAACCAGAGATCAGTAAGCATCACCCGGGTCTACAAACGTGCCACTTCATCTACTTTAGAAAGGAATTTGCAACCGCCTTAGAAATGAAAAGGCTTTTTCAAACTACAACTACAAAAACAACCCTACGAAAAAGCTTATTCTATCTAGATGATCATAATTTTAAAAATAAAAATAAAATTAATTTTAAAAGTTTTGGAATCAACCTTACCTACTACTATCAACCATTAAGGTAACCTTACCTACTACTATCAATCAATAAGGTAACCTTACCTACTACTATCAACCAATATTATGCCTTTACATAGTTAATACTTTTTTATAGTGTAAATCAACATCAACATTTTAATATTTCTTGGCTAGTTTAATGGTGATGAGTTGGATACTTGGCTTTAGTGGTTAAGGGCCTGCTATGTCATTATTTAGTTTATTGACTCTAACAAGATTATATTTGTAGATTTAAAAATCTCAAAATTAGTTATTTGTAGGTGGGAATTTACTACTAGAAGACTCAAAGAAGTTAGTAATCATATTTTTTCTTGAGTAGACTTTGCGAGGTTGATTCGTGAGTGGTTTTATCTCTTGCACCACTATAAAAATAAAAACAAACACTTTTAGTATATACAACAATACTAAGATCAATGTATCCAACAAAAAATTAATTAGTTCAATGAGCTTCTCAATTAATTACACATTGAAGATAATAAGAGGCATCAAGTGTTCAAATATGTAAATGGCCTACACTACCTATTAGGACCTTATCCTAACACAACCATCGTTATGTACTTATCTAGTGTTGGTGTATGTTTGCACCTTAGGCGTCTAGTGTGTATGGGTCCATTATGATGTAATGTTTACTTTTATTATAAGTAAGAGTTGATAGCCTGGGTCCCCTCTTGCATGCGGTTTGACCCTTGAGCATTAGGATTAGGGAAAATAAGATTCTATATAAGGACATGGGTTTGGAGTAAAATGTATTTTAATTTTTTTTCAAAATGTATTGGAGCTCTGCTTTGAGGAAGGTTGTCCCCTTGAAGGGGCCTGTGATATTTATTGCACTTGAATAATATAATTTTATTTCATTTTAATCTAGTTATTTTCTTGAGCACTTTTATTATTTTTATTTTCATGGTTATCTAGTTAATAAACATTTCTATTAATTCTTACATTAGTATTGTACTTATGCTTATTTTTATATGAAGGTTCCTAAAAGTGGTATCAGAGCTCTCTCCAGGGCTATGTTTCGTAGCAACAACAACAATTATTATCCTTTCATCCATTTTTTTATTTCGTAATTTTTTTTATTCTACTCATTTTCCATTAAAGTATCTTTAAAAAAATACATTTTTTTTTCTTGTGGACTAGATTAGAAACCATGTATCAAGGGTTTTAAAATATAACAAAAGAACTATCATTTTTGGCTAAGTTAAATTGCCTATATAGCATCTAATGAAGTGAGGGATGCTCAAACTCCAATACCTAGGCCTTAGATAGCACCCGTATACAATTGTAAGCTTCCACAAACCCTTGGGTATATAGGGAGACCCCCTAGGAATAGGAGAAGCCTTCAACCATAGAAAGATATTAGTTATTTTAGTTTTATGGTGGTCTGACAAGCAATTAGATACATTGAGTTACTCTCGTAATACCTTCAAAGATAGATAGTGCAACTATAGGTATAGTGAAACCCTCCATAGTTAGATATTTCAAATATTAGGTCGATCACTAATCACAAAAAATATTGTATATCAAAAAACCCATAAAATTAGATGAATCTTAAGTTATACCTATTAAAACATTGTTTTAAGTCCTTTCCCAATCAAAACCAAAACCGGATTTGAGCATACTATAGAAGAGACTACTCTAGTCATAGTTTGATAATGTTGAGAATACCTAGTATGATAGTATAGAGAATATATAATTTGATAGTACAAAGCAGACATAGTCTAATAATATAGAGAATATATACTCTAACAACCAAAGCAATCAATTCTCAATCGTTAGAGTAGTCAATTATCAGTTATTAGTCTAAAAGTGTAGAGAATAACCAGTTTTACAGTTAGAGAAGTTAGTTATCGGTAGTATGCCATCAAAGTAGTCAGTTGGTAGTAGTCAAAAAAAGAATACAAAAAGTCAAAATTCATTCTTTTGTGATATAGCCCATTGTGATTTTCTCTCTGAGCTAATCATTTTGAGATCTAACTCTAGAAATTCATTTTTGGAACCCTACCTAAAAATTGTTATTTTGTGGTATAGTCCTTATCCTCTCTTTGAGCTGATCATTTTGACATATAACTTCGATAGTTTTTTTGCAAACCCTAAAGTGACTGCAAATGGTTGGTGGTGCTAGAGCTACCCAAGAGCTACCATGATTAAGCAATTAAGTGAAACAAATTGAACATAATCAATTATAAATGCTTCAAAAATTATCTAAATTAGACAAATTGGATAAATTTAATGAACTTGGGAGTCATTTAATAGGTCTAAATAAAAAATATGATTTTCTAGTAATATAATCACTAGGGGATCAAGATGGTAGTTCTAAGGGCAAAGCATGAAATACCTTGCCTCTAAATACAATTTAGAGAATGCCTAAGCTAGACTTTCCAAAAATTGATAGAGAGAGGCCTGACCAATTGCTTGTATTAGGCTGAATAATATTTTTCTCTTCATGCCACTCATAATAAAAGGCTTGCAATTGCATCTTTCAACCTACAATAGGAAGTATTTCAATGGTACCAACTATTGGATAATATGCATCTCTAACTCACTTGGACTAAATTTAAGATAGAGTTACTCATTTTGGACCTAGTAAGTATGAATATTTTACTAGATTCATCACCAAGTTAATGCATATGACATATGTCCATGACTACCAAACAATTTAAAAAGTTGATAAATCACAATAGGGGATTGAGTGTCAAGTCTTTCCAAAAATGTTTCATTGTTGGTTTAAAGGAAGATATCCATGTTGAAGTAAAAAATTTCAATCCAATAACATGATGACAACTGTAGAATTGACTAGGCTTTTTAAAGATAATTTCACAACACAAAGTCATACTTTTCAACCTCCACAAGCTTAAACCATGTTTCCATCCTAGATATCATCAAACTTAGAAAACAAAACACCCAAAATAAAATGTCTCACCTAATAAAAAATAGAGGCACGTACTATGTTAAAAATGTGATGATAAATATTCTCCAAGTCATAAATATGTAATAAACCTCAAGAAAATTGAACATCTTTTCCATCCTATATATCATCAAACTCATGAAACAAAACACCCTAGGTCAAATGTCACAGTTGATGATAAATACTCTAAGCCACAAATATGTAGAACAGGGACTATATTTACTCAATATGGTAAAACCTTACACCATGGAACCACATGATGAATGGGAGTACCATAGAGAGGAAGACCAACGTAAAATATTTGAATCAACATAGGACCAACCACCTAAAAGTTTAATACATTCATTAGCATAAATTTTAACTCCCTAGACCGTGAAAGTGGTAGGGCATTTCAAGGGCTAGTGACTCATCATCCTCATTGATTTTGGTGATACATATAATTTTATTGATTTATGGGTAGCTAAAAAATCATCCTACTACATCTACTATTACAATTCATTTGAAGTCATAGTTTCCAATGGGGTTACTCTATCATGGAAAGGAAAATGCATAAATGTAAAGTGATGATGGGAGACTACAACCTCAAGAATGACATGTTTTCCCTTCCTTTAGAGGGTTATGACATCGTGTTGGGAACTCAATGGATTTGTACTTTGGGCATGATATTATGGGTTTTTTCTTAACTATGAATGCAATTCACCAAGCATGGGAAGTAATACACTCTTTGTGGCATGATCGCAGATACTACCCAACTCATCATCTTGTAGACACCCAAAAGTCGCACATTGCCACTTTTTCCATCATCATGGTTGATCAATTTATAAAATCCACAAAATATACGTATATTAGCCTCAAAAAACTCTTTATTTATCAAAACCACTATTCATTAGCTCCCTTGGGCCACTTAAGCCCTTTTCTATGCTTAACCCTAGGTCCTCATGTGACCATCATGCTAACCTAACCTTGGTTAATCTCTAACCTTGGTCAAAGTCACCTCATAGTCAAACTCCACCCCATGGTCAATCTAATTCATGACCACCTCACCTAGTCTACTCTTTGACTAGCCTAGGCTCCACCTCATCCATTTGACCTTAATCTAACCTAGGGTCAACCTAAGCAGGGTTAACATTAACCCTTTCTCTACACATATTCCCATGTGCATTTAGGGATTTAAATGGCAATTGAATACTTTTGTGTCCCAAAGCATGGGAGACATGGTGATTCACCTTCCAACTCACTCAAAATTCAACATCTAACCTTACTAAGACTTAACCCTTGCTCCATTTCAAATCCCCGGGTGCATTTAATACCATAAATGACATTTGAGGACTTTTGAATTTCAAAGAATGGGGTAAGAATGAGTCATATTCCACCTCATCCAAAAATTAGCATCTAACCTAGGGTCAATCTAACCCTAGTAAGACTTAATCCTTGCTCCATTTCAAATCCCCATGTGCATTTAATACCATAAATGACATTTGAGGACTTTTGGGTTTCAAAGCATGGGGTAAGGATGAGTCATCTTCCACCTCACCCAAGTCAACTCTTAATCCATGGTTAATCCTACTATAATTAGGATTTAACCCCAATTCCACTCCACATCCCTATGCTCATTTATGACATGTAGATAGGTGAGGGATTCTCTCACCCAAGTGCATCTATGAGGCATGACATATTAGGGGACACCTTGTAAGGGACATATCATGGGACGCCTTAGTCCCCCCTAACATCTCCAAATTCTATAAATAGAGGTTTTTTTCCTCCATATTCATCCATCCACCATTTGCATACCTAGACTCTACCAAAATTCATCTAGACTACACTACACTCCATTACTCACTTTACCATAAATCTCCATCAATAACCATACAAAACATCTTTTTGCATCCTTTTTGTGTCCCAAATTGCTCTTTATTGTAGGTTCTAAAGGCGATCTAATGAGGACAAGAGCTCCAACTATAGTAGAAGACCACTTTGTACCACCTATAATTCTATCGAGATATCATAGTCCCATTCACAAGGTAACCTACAATCCAAACGCTCACACCTTAAGGTGTGACTCTTTTCCATGGTTAGTTTTAGACACCAGAAGGACTGAAAACCCTTTAAGCATGTAAGTATTGCTTCCCATACTAGTTTTGTAACAATTTTCAATGCTTTTGTAATCAATTAGTTTCATTTTGGTGTATTTCTATCTATAAACACGAGGGGTTTGATTGAGATAGGACCCCAAATATTCTAACCTCTTTTTGTAGGTCTTACATATCTTGAGAATAGGTTTGATCAATAGTGACACATGAGCAATAAGCCCACTCCTTTTAAGGATCTTTTGAAAGATTCTTGGTGTTGTTGACCCACTTACTAGAAGAGGGTTTTTCATCTCCCGAAACCTATTTTGTAGCCTTTAAAAGACACTTTTCTAAAAGGGCATCCCTTGAAACCCCTTTAATCATCAATTTATAAACACAATTTTCCATCAGTTCATTCTAGCATGCTCGGTGGGACCCCATCCTATTATTTATTTTTGGCTAAATTTTTTGCTTGTTAATTGACATTTGCCATATTTTTGTGCGGTGACACAAAACTAGAATAGGACCTTACAAAACTTTGAAATACAACTCATGTTCAAGACAAAAATATTTTTGGTCTATTAGCTAGGGTCACAAGGTAAGGTGTGACTGTTTCAGTTGTAAGGTACCCTACGACTACACAAAGCACTCCTAAAATTGGTTTAGATACCAGTTACTACCCAGTCAACAACAACTCCATAGTTGATTTACCCTCATAAGAGATTGCTATCTCCCTTGTCATAATACCTTCTTAGGCCAAACTACTCGACAACAATGGTGATCCTGTAGGTGTAATCAATCACCTTTCTTTGTTGTTAGCTTTTGTAAAATCATTACCACACCATCTTGAAAATTTCACTTTTTGCTTTGATTTATTTTGTGATGAGAGATTGTCATAACAAAAATTGATATTTTATCTTCTATTATTGTAGGTACATATACACAAACCAGCTACCATACCACACATACTGTCAGCAAGCCCAAACTTAGTAAAAATCCTACATTAGTTTGGATTGCAAGGTAAGGTACAACCATTTGAGTCATAGAGTAACCTATGATCGGATCTAAGATATAGTTCAGACCTAGAGACTCAGTCTCAAAGACTTTTAAGAGTTGGATACCACAGGTAATTTAAAAGAAAACTTGTATTTCTAATTCAAAAACAACAAGTTTAGTTTAAAAACATATTCTTATTAAATTAGATGTGAACAAAGCATATGATAGGGTATCCTAGAATTTTCTACATTATATTCTCAAAAATTTTGTTTTTGATTATAGTTGGTGTAAATGAATAAAATGTTATTATAGCATTATAAATATTTTTTATTATCAATGGTTCTCCTCGTAGTTACTTTAAGTGATCTTGTGAACTCCGTCAAAGTGTTTCACTATCTCCTTATCTATTTATTATTCTTGTAGAGGCATTATGGAGAGTTTTCTCATAGGAAAAATTGGAAAGAAAAATCAAAGCTATTCAAGTTGCAAAAAATGGTCTCTTCAAATCTCAACATCAAATCTCATTTCCAATTTGTTGATGATACTTTTTCTTTGGGCCGTCACTCAATCAATGGGGCATTAAGTTTAAATCAATATTATCGCACTATGAGAAAGTTGTTGTATAGTTGGTTAATACTACAAAATATATGATTTTTCATTAACACTGCCCTAAGTTTACCATAAATTATTATAAATATTTTAAGAATCAAAATTGAAATTTTTTTATCCATATACTTAAGTATTTTTTTATCTCATAAACAAAATATAAATTTTAATTATAATAATATTTATAAATACTGTTATAATATAGAAAAAGAAAACTTAACCAAAGTTAATTTTTTAAATAAAGTTTATTTACACCAAATAAACACTTTTGACCACAAATTTTACCATAATTTATAAGCATTAATTTTATTTTATACTTCATTTTATTCCGACTTTAGGCGAAAAGCTATAACTATAACTTTAACTTTTATTTTTTATTTTTATATTAAAATTTATAAATGATAGTAAAATATAAACCATAATTCTAAAAATAATAATAATTTAACAAAAATTAATGACCAATAAACCTTTTCGAAACAAAGAATTGGTAACTTTTTTCTTACTATATTATCTGTTATAAGGTGGGTGGATCATTTGATCTCCCGTGGTTGCACAATCATTCTATAACCTTTGTCCTATTTTCAATGATGTTAATCCAAATAATAGGAATACATTTGTTTTTCAGTTGAAAAATATAGCTACCAAGTCATCTATTAAAGTTTAAGATTTAGATGAGAATAATAATCAAGTTATAATCATACCAAATACTAAATATATATAAAATCTAAATGTGAAACGTCAAACCTGACAGTCGCACCCATCCTACTGATTTTGGCCATTGAATTACACTTTTCAACCATAAAATATATAAACCGTCCAAGCACTGGTACAAATTTTAAACACACAAAACTGCTGAGAATCGACCCCTCTTTACAATTTCACAGTCATCTTACGTGCTCATTAATTTTTTTATAAAAGAGGTTTGCTTTATATATCCAACCGCCCCATAAAGAACCTGCCTTCGCCCACAAGTCATCTCATAAAAAACTTTGAAAAAGAAAGAGTGTTAGCAATTGACTTCCTTCACGCAGAGTGTTTTGTCACGGCCAGGTTGATTCTCCGCAATCATTTCACTGCTTTATTCGTCAAATTATCAGAGAAATTCATATCATGATTTGGTTCTGCTTTTAAATTAAATTCATGTTTATTGTGGCTGAAAAAATCGCCTTTAAAACACTTTGGCACAACTAACTCCGACTATAAGATCACGGACCATCTTTACAGCGGTCATTCACATCTGCTCTTTCTTTAAGAGTTCAAACGTTGGGAGAGAGTGGGAACTCCGGAAGGTTCAATTATGGGTGGTGTTGAAGAGTTGATCATTTTTTTATACTGAGAGGAACCATAAGATATTTTCTTATTTTAATAAATATTAATTTTTTTAAATTAAGTTTTAATTTTTTTTATTTCACATATTAGTAGAAAAAGGTTTAAAAGAGTTCACTATTTTTTACAATGAATAACAATGAAAAAATATAACGAAGAAATCAGAAGACTATCTCCTAGAAACCATTTCAAGACAAGAATAGAACTGAAAAAACAAGTTTCCCCACAAACCCACAAACCAGAAAAGACAATCCACCTAGGGAATTTCCGTACAAAATAAAGCGGCCTGTTTAAAGCATAAATCAGGCTTTCGTGATCACTTGAAATTTGAAACAGACATTCTTACCCAAGGAAAGCCTCTACATAGACAAGCCTCCCCAACACTAAAATTTGAAAAGGTTTTTTCGGCCTAGGAAAAAACCTCAAAGTCACAAAGGTTCGAAGAGTTCAAAAAAAAAAAAAAAACAGCAGCACTCCACAGGACCATCTACCTTAACACAGAAGAGGTTGATCAATAAAGGAGGTGCAAAAACTATAAAATGGGATAGATCATGACCAGATCTCAAAGAGCCTCCAAAAAGTCTCGAACCAGACCAACAGACAACTAAACAAACCCTAAATTTCATCGCCAACATGAGTAAACATGGTCTTCCCCAAAACCACAATAACCCATAAAAGAAAGGGTTCAAAGGACCATTCCCTGCCCTTGACAAATCGAAGAAGATTCACCAAAATCGATTAATCAGGAAACTAAAAACAAAAACCTTCACCCATGAAAGATAAAAAAAAAAAAAAAAAAACGCAAGGTCCTCCCCAAGACCATAAAAAATTATGTGAAGAAGAGATTCGTTAGAGCCTCCAAACACAATCAAGCACAAGATTTTTCAGGCAGCTAGCTTAGCCAGGAAGCCAACTCCATGGCCCTATATACAGACACTGTGAAAGCCCGTGGTCCAATCCCAAAACCCAAAAGCCACAGGCCACCATTCGTCAAACAAACAAAAAAAAACCCCACAACCTACTGCTTGACCAAAAGTTGTCAGATGAACCACTTCTTCTTTGAGATTAACAATAAAGCATGTGGTCTCCCGTCCCAAAGACCATCGAAATTTACAGGGAAACAAGTCCGTCGAACCACCTTCATGTATCAAGCAAGAAGGAAACCAACCAACCACAAAGGATACTTCGATGATCTGGAACACCATGCCCGCCCAAACAACCCACACCAAAATTGGAACAAACCAATAAGAAAAGCCGAAACACAAAAAAAAAAAACTAGAGATGAGCTCGAAAACACAAAAAAGAGTGGAAAAGGTCTCCCAGACCTAGACAACCCCGTATTTATATCTTTTAATACTATTTTATCTCTTATAAAGTTTATATATATATATATATATATATATATATATATATATATATATTATATATTAACGTTGAAAATTAATTTATAATATCTCATCTACTGCTAGTAGTTACTTGTTCAAAAATGCATTCCTATTGCTAAGTTAAGTTTACTTTTTCTTTTCTTTCAATCACCAAAACATAGGAATATTTTTCATTCATAACCTTTGGATATACAATGAATATATGTAAATATTTTTATTTTTATTTTTGGTAAAAAATAAAATTATATTAATTTATTCAAGGAAAAGAGGTATATCTCCTACATTTGCAAGTAAACATGCTTTTCATCCAAGATTTAACAAATACTGTAGTGTTATAAATTCTATCAATTGATATGCTATAGTAACCCACGTATAATAGAAACAAACTAGTATAGTGAATTATATAACTAAATGCATCTAATCCTACTACCATCAAGAGATAAGATAGAAAGAAGAGCTTCCCCAATTTACATTACCCACCATCTAGGGGATAACCATAATAAGTGATGTCATATTTGTCTAGAGCCCAATTGGCCATCGTATCTGCAACTTTGTTTTGTTCTCTAGGGATGTGACTATATTCTACTAACAAAAAGCTTACCTATACCATCTGAATCTTCTCTACAATTTAGTCTCCAATCAAGCTTCCTATTATCCATTATATTCCTCAAATAGTTGATCATGACTTGTGAGTCGGATTCTATCTAGACCTTCTTCAAGCTTACCCTTACTACTTCTTAGAGCCCTCTAAGAATGTCACAACCCTCTATTAGATTGTTGAAAATTTAAGAGCCTTCTAATTAAGAGAAGAACATCCACATAAGTATTCCAATAAAACAGTAATTCATGAAGAACAAAATATTGCAATATGAAATGAAAATGTAGAAATATAGATTAATATCATAAAATCACAATACAAAATCATTGGCCTCTTCAAAGGGACAACGTCCTTAAATACTTTGATTCAATATGCAAAAATATACATTAGTTTATTCCCCATTTTCTTTTAAACATACATTTCATGTAATCTTAACCTAATGTTCAAGGGTTAGCTTACATGCAAAGTGTCACTAGATCTAGAATATTCTACCAAACAAATAGTTACATTCTTAATAACGGTTACAAGAATTATCCCACTTGTTTAGGTGTCTCAAGTGCCACATACCATTATAAAATATTACAAAATATCATTAGAATAGGATCCCTATGTTGAAAAGTGGTCATTACATAATAATGTTAAGATGGGATCCTAATATGCACTTCCAAAAAAAAAACTTTATCCTCATTTGGAGATGAGGAAAGTGTTGTTGTTGCTGGAGAGACTCTCATATGGCATCTTCTAGTTGTAGTCATCGTTGTTGAACAAGAACCTCAATGATGATATAATTGCGAAGGGTGCACCATCTCTAGTCCAAATTTTCTTTAGGCTCAAGCATGATGGAACCTTCTTCATCTAGCTCTAGTAAAGTGGATTGAACTTGTACCTTGCTACCAACCTTCTTGAGAGAAGAGACATGAAAGACTAGATGGATCTTGGACGTAGCTAAAAGGGCCAATTTGTAGGTTGTTGAACCAATTCATTGTAATTCCTAGTACAATCCATAGTATTTAGTAGATAGTTTTTGATATCTATGAAGCTAGAGTAATGATTATTTGTAGGGTTGCAGGTAAAGAAAAACCATATCCCCCAATTCAAAGCTACACTCAAAATTGTGTTGATCAATTTGTTAACACATACAATTCTAGACCAATTCAAGATTCATCTAGACCTTCTTCCATCTTACCTTTACTGCTTCTTAGAGCCCTCTAAGGATTCCACAACCATTTGTTAGGTTTTTGGAATGAATGACAATATTCTCTATGAAGATTAAGAAGAGTCCCATTTGGTAGCCTTCCTATCCCTCTCATACTAACTCTTCCTGAATTCCTCCATGAGGCTTCATCCATGTTAACTTTTTTTCAATCCTCTAGGGGAGCCTACCACTTTTCTTTTCTAACTACTTTTGGGTACCTTATTCTCGCCTTTTGTTCTTTACCATCTATAAGAGTAATTTTTAGACTGTCTCCACTATGTTGGTGTGGTATTTTGCCAAACATAGTGGATGTCTACAGACTCTTGTTTTAATATGTCTTTCTTTCTTTCTTTCTTTCCATATATTCCAAGCTAGGAGAGTAGTTCCTACCCATACTATTTGTCTAACATATTGGTCTACTCCATCATGTGCAGTCCATGCCCTCTACATATGTTGTAGGGTGGTAAATCTAGACCACTTAATACCAAGTAAGGTAGCTACAAAATTCCATAGCTTTCAAGCTAAATGACAATATATAAGTGGTAGGGTGATTTGGGGTTCTCCCAACACATCTCACATCGAAACAGACCATGACAACCTCTTTTCATAGGTTGAATAGTTTACAAAATATACAATGGTTTGTTTTGCATTCATTAATATGTAATAAAAATTTGATTGAATAAATTTATCATCATCTTGCAACATGTAGGTATCCAATTTACATTGGTCATTGGTCTTATTTTTAATTTATATATATTAATCTTTTGCTTTATTTTTTATTTATATCTACATGTAATTGATACATAATAGTAATATAAAATTTTATAAACTAAAAATCAATTATTTCAAACTATCCACCCAACATGATAATTGTGGAGTTGGACATTTTATTTATGCATTATGTGTCTCATCATGAATTAATTTTATCTTTACAAAATATAATTAATATTTTTATTTTATTATAAAAGGATAAAATAAATAAACATTACATTTATTATATTATTATTATTATTATGTTTCAACAAATCATAGTATCTTAAACAAAAACAAAAAATTATAATATTAATAATATTTCATATATATCTAACATCCAAGAGCGAATATGAGCCAAGAGCAAGAAGGAAGCATGTGTACGAAGCAAGAAGCATGAGAAAAAAGTAGAAAGCAAATTGTGATCATGGAGCAAGTGCCACTTCTTGTTCCAGATCTTAGGATAAACTCAAAGAGTAAAGGATTCATGTGAATGAATTCTAGGTAACATGGAAACAAAGTCAGTTTTTAAATTTCTTATTGAAAGTAAGAATTCCCTAGTTTGAAGTATGGATGCCCTAGTTAGCAATAATAGGAAGAGAAAATCGATGGAAAACCCTGTCTAGGTAGAAAATACTACACCATAAGTGATTATCAGAAATGAGATGATTGAGAATGATATAATGGTTCTTAAAACCAAAGGGTTAATATGTAAGTTCTATGGATATTGATCAAGTTTTTCTAATATTTAAAATTGGATCAAGTGGAAGTGAGGATTGAATTCAAATTGCTCCATGACTTTTCTTCTAAAAGAATTTTCCTTATTATTTTTTCTACTTCAAAAATTAGAAATAAACTAATAGATGGAGGCCCTTGGTTTAGGGAAAAAGATGCATTATATTTAATACCATGGAGAAATAATTTTTCTATGGAGATAAAGACTATTAAAAGGCTTTTAGTGTCGATAAGGCTTTTTAGACTTCCTTATCAATTCATTAATAAGGAGGTTTTGAAGAATATTGGAAACACTCTAGGCAAGTTCATCCAAGAAGGGCCAATTACTAAGAAGAGAAGGCACGTTGCATACACTTGAATATGTGTTATCATGGATATCTCAAAACCTTTATTACAATCCATTAGAATTAAATTTGAATTAAGAGAATGGAATCAACAAGTGAATTATGAAAATATTACATTCTGATGTTGCAAATGTCATGAAACTAGACACATGGAAAGATATTGCAAAGTGAAAATGGTGAAGAAATAGATGGAAAATTTTGGGCATGAGGGTAACTTTAATATGAAATAAGGAGATGATATCATGCGAAAAGCTAGTTCAAATCAAGGATTTTGCACTCCTCAGAAAGTGGTAAGAAATCCCCCTCTACATCATTAGATAGCAAAGACCATTATAGTTTTACTCAAATCAACCATTAGAAGAAAAATGATACATGGGATGTGGAAGCAATGCACAAGTTCAAATACAAGAGTTAAAGGTGTGAAGGAAGATAGAGAGGTAAATTTTAAAGAAAAGGAAGTGAAGAACACAAGCTTATACTGAGAGGGGGGTGAACAATATAAAATCAACTTTCACTTTTCTTTCACAAATAATATTATCCAATATTATCAATGGCAATATCAATAGCAATAATCAAAGCAATGCATAAATCATCACACCCAAAGGAGACACCAATTTAATGTGGTTCACCTAATGTGGGGTACTCCACAAAGAAAATATTTCTACTAAATTTTTTTCAACAAATCTCTTGGGAATCAATTCCCTATTACAATGTTTATGTACCTCTATCCAAAGGAGACACCAATTCCCTATGCTTTGATTTGTGGATCTCTCTCCACAAGAGAATTTTTTTTTTTTTGTGGAACTTGATCCAGTACACCTCTATCTCCTCAACTGGTTCGTGGATATCTCTCCATAAAATAACTCTATCTTTCCATCTGGTTTGTTAATCACACTCCATAGGAGAACTCTTTTCCCTTGCTTTGGTTCATGTATCTCTATCTATAGGAGAACTCTTTTCCCTCTGCTCTAGCTGGTGATCTTACAGAAGACTTTTGCTCCCATTGCTCTAGCTTGTGGATATCTCTCCATAGGAGACCTCTGTCCTGACTACACTGGCTAATGGACCTCTATCCACTGAATATTATTGTCCTCTTTACTTTGTCACCTCCAAAGCTTGCTCTCAACTCTATCTCAAATTTGCACGAAACTCTGCCCTAAGTCTAGTACAAATTTTCTATAACTCTACTCATAAATCTACACTAATATTTATCTCAAATATGTCCCCAAGCCTTAACATAAAGCTTTATCAATTATTCTTATATATGCCCCAAGCCTTAACACAAATCTTGATCAAATAAAACCTTCTCTTAATGTTGTCTTAAGTCTTCACAAGACTTGCTCAAATCTACCTTCAAGTCTTCACCAAGACTTGCTCAAATTTATCTTCAAGTCTTCACCAAGACTTGCTCAAATCTGCCTTCAAGTCTTCACCAAGACTTGCTCAATATGCTCTTAAGTATTCACTAAGAATTTCTCAAATCTACCTTCAAGTCCTCTCAATAACTTGCTCAATCTGCTCTCAAGTCTTCACCAAGACTTGCTCAAATATACCTTTAAGTTCTCTCAAGAACTTGCTCAATCTACTCTCAAGTCTTCACCAAGACTTGCTCAAATCTACCTTCAAGTCCTCTAAATAACTTGCTCAATCTGCTATCAAGTCTTCACCAAGACTTGCTCAAATCTACATTTATGTCCTATCAGAAACTTTCTCAATATGCTCTTGTAGACACCAAAATCCAGCCACTTGTAAGTCATCTATACCTTCCTGTCAGCCACGTGTCAATCATCCATCCTTCCCGCCATTATTTGGCCCAAATCCACACCTTCCCGCCATTATTTGGCCCAAATCCACACCTTCCCGCCATTATTTGGCCCAAATCCACACTTTCCCGCCATTATTTGGCCCAATTTCACCTTTCCCGCCATTTTTCATCCCCAAATTTATTTAAATTAATATTTATATATATATTTTAATATTTTAATATATATATATAAATAATAGTTTAAGTGATTTAATCTGAGCCGTCCATCCTTCATTTAATCTCATCCGTCCATCCATCTTAATCCGTTTCACAACCTAGATTTATTCTCTACCCTTGGATCCACTTTAATCTTAGCCACACGTTCAAAGTGTCGTTAAAACCCTAAAGTGTGCCCTAAGAGTAGATTATAAATTGAGTCACCTTGATGGCTCAAACCCTATGTCTTTTCTATCTTTGCTATCTCTTTCTATCTTTGCTAATTCTTCTATCTATCTCCTCTCTTCTCGCTACCCTTTCGTCGCATCCATCGCCGCATCCATCGCCAACTTCGCCGCCATCTCTTCTGCAGCATTCTGCAGAATCCCCCATTCTTGTCACAAGTGCCCCGGGCGTTTACCTTTCCTACGCGTCTCGAAACCTTAATCCGAAGCACGCGGGCGTTCAACGAGTGCACCAGGGCGCCTTCCTAGCGGATTTGACAACCACATTACTTCCGGTGCCGCCTGGTCTAGCCGCGTTAACGTAGAACAGGTATAAATTAGTTTAAAGCAAGTAACTTCTTTTCTTTTATTAATCTCGTTGTTGAATTCTCGCATTCTATTTTTCTAGGGTTTTAGATTGTTTCGAGGGCTCACACAGTGGAGCCCTCTTATTAATTTCTAACTCCTTGATAGTGTTAATGTGTGCAGGATTTTAATGGCAGATCTGGTTTGTTGATAGCAGCTGATTAAGCTGGAGTGGTCCGAGCCAAAGGATACAACAAAGCCCACTCACTCTGTTGGGATTAAGGATACATTCTTCGGAGATGCCACCACACTGTGCTAGCTAGGGTTTCGGAGAACCCTAGCACAAATTGTAATCTTGTATCACAAATAAGGGTTACGAGCCCTGTTGTACTCAAAAGGAGTTTTTAAACTCCATTGATAAATAAAAATCGTTTGTTTTGTACAACTGCTCTCGTACTCTGTTATTGTGATTTTATTTATCTTTTGTTTGGCGTTGTATTTTTAATCTACAAATGGCGATCACGGTGGGACCCCCTAGGGTTTCATGTTTTTAATACTTGCTTTACTAATCTATTCCTGTTTTCTGTTTTATTTTGCAGGTTCCAGAAATCATGAAATTTGCTCATCTAACGAACTAGGGTTTCGAGCTTGCAGAAAACGCAGCAGATGCAAAGCGGCGTCTGGAAGTCCAATCCAAAATGCAGAGGTGCGTTTCAGCTCGTGCAGACTCCCTTGGGCGTTTGAAGTCGCTTTACGTAGAAAGCGTAGGCTTCCAAGTAAGTGTTGTACTTTTTATGTTTTTGGTTTTTCTGTCATATTCTGTTTCTTTTTCAGATCATTACTTTAAAATGAACAAAAACTAAGTAATCTGGAAAAGAATAGTTATTTTTAATTACATTTTTCTTTGCATTGCATTATTGATTGTTGCTTGCATTAAAAAAAAAAAATTGCATACCTAGCTGCATATTAGAATAGCTACGAATTATTTGTTTTAGTTATCTAAGTAGGACTATTGATTGGATGTCAATAGTACTCCTGCCATTGGGTGATTCCAGGCAGAGAAGTGGACGAACCTTCCGGTTGCTCCTTTGATATCCGATATCATTGGTAGGCGGGGGTTTTAAACGGTGTACTCCACTTCTTCGGAGGAAATGGCATGTTTTCGGTAGCCTCTTGCTTAGATCATTAGAACTTTTGATTTATAGCTTTGTATGTATACATTAGACAACTAAAACACTTAAAATAAAATTCATTGCATTTCATATTGCATTTAAAACAAGTAATATCTGGATTTCATCACTGTGTATTGCTTGAAGTTTAGTGACGGTGGAATTCATCTCCATCCATTAAACTTCCGCCTTAGACACCATAGGTCACCCCCGAGCAAACTTGCTTGGATTTCATCACCAGTAAGAATCTCGTTGTCCTTTCCTAGCCATAGTTTTTACCTTTTTTTGTGAATAATTCAAGATTAGATCACATGCAAAACTCATAAACCGGACACTTAAAATTTACTACAGATTAAGATCAGAAAATAATTAATTAACCGCAGGTAAGACACATTGGTTGAAACCTAGGTTGTGACTGTTTTCTGATAATTTCTTTAGTGTAAATTTATCATTCTAGTTTTGCATTCTTCTTTTCTGAATTTGTTTAGATTTATTGCTTTATGGTCTTAACAAGGAATCAATCTAAAATGTTAAATCTAAATAATCAAATGGGTAATTCACAGAACATCCCCACCACCAACATGGCCACTTATCCTAGTGAATTTCATTCAGGTTCGCCTGCAGGTCTTTCACGTCCTTCTACCGTCTATCACATGGCCATGCCCATGGAGGAAGACAATTCCTCTCATATTACCCACATTGATATGGCCCAAGTGCAAACTCACTTAAGAGATGGCACTGGTTATGTCCTTGAGCCAATCCAAGATTCCCCTATGCAAGATTCTATTTTTCAGCAGGATATTGCATCAACCATACCCGTTGGTTTCACTCAGGTCTACACTAACCCTTTTTTTGAGGCTAATGTTGTATCTGCTCAGCCGGCTTCATCTCCAACATCTTCCCAGATGCTCAATTGTCCTCCTTTGGAGACAAATGTAGTGTCTTCCCGACCACTTTCTCCTCCATTTACCCGGGTGTACACCAATTCTCTCTATGAGGTTGGTGGAACCTCCTCTAGCCATGACCAATTTCAACCCTCTTCTTCCCAAACCATTTATGGTTTCACCCTACCTGGGGCACAACTCATCGTTTCTTCCCGTGTACCGCCTACTTCAGCCACCTTCATTGCCCCCGCTATGCAGTCTCCGTGACTACTATGGCAGCCTGCCCTCCACCTTCATCCAATCATCCCACCTCCCTTGGGTTAGAGATTAATAAGGTTAGGGAGTACCTCGACAAGTTGCTTCAGCAACAACAAGCAACAAAATGCTCAACCACCTGTCGTAGTAAATCCTACACCCCAACCAATTTCTACCCAACCAACTTTTCTTAGCTCGAGCCCCACCGGGTACCCCAATCTTCAGTGGTGTCCGTTCCTACCCCACCTTTCTCCCAACCTAGTCCAGTTCATCATCCACCCCAATCACCTTCTTTCCGGTATCATCCATACCAACAACCTGTCCATTCCACACCGCCTAATCCAGGCAATTTCATCCCATCTCATCATTTTTCCACTCCTTCATTGCATCATCATAATCATCAAACGAGTCAAAATTTTCATGAAGATTATCGACTCCATGCTATGCAACAACAGATTGACAACCTTATGCTCAACATGCCTGGCTCATCTAGTCAGAAACCTACGCTAAGGTCATTGATCAATCAACCAATTCATCCTTCGGTACCTTCACCGCCATATCCGATCGATTTCACATTACCGAAGTTTGACAAATTTTGAGGAACTGAGGATCCTCATGAACATGTGAGCTCATTCATGCATGCTTGCTTTAGAATCCAAAATAATGATGCTCTTATGCTCAGAACTTTTCCTCAGACATTAGGAGGAGATGTTGTACAATGGTACAATCATTTAGCTCACCATAGCATTTATGCTTACGAGCAATTGATTAATCTATTTTTAGAACGATTCTCCCTAAATGTACAAAGGAGAGTTTCATTGTCCGACTTATACAAGCTCAAGCAACATGACGATGAGACTGTTTATGACTTTGGAAACCGTTGGAGGGCTATCATTAATAAACTGCCATTCTCCCTACCAATGGAGGAGTTAACCAAAATGTTCACCCAGAGTTGTCTAAAACCTATCTCTTGGTTACTCCAATTACAACAATACAGGACTTTTGAAGAGGCTTTGGCCCAAGCAAGTATCATAGAAGACATTAAAGTCCAAGAGGGTGTTTTAAAACCCCGTAGAAAAGAATGGCAACAAAAGGGCCAACAACGAAATAATAATTATGGCCAAAACAAACAAACACAGGCTAGTACAACCTCAAATGTTAACCAAGTTAATCAAGTGGTGGCGAGTCAGCCCGTAATGGCTCAACAACAACAAGTAATGCAAAGTCAACCGCAACCAATTGCTTATCATGCGGTACCCGCCCCTACTCAACCGACTCCCAATACTGGGCCAACCATGGAAACTCGACCTTGGCAAAATAATCGTCCCAAGCGACAATTCACACCTTTAGATGAACCATATGCGGTCATATTCAACAAGTTATATAGCACAAATCAGTTAACTTTACCTGAGTTTAAACCTTTAGAACCATCTAGAAGGGGGAAGTATTACAAGGAGTACCTATTTTGTCCTTATCATAGGCAAAATGGGCACGATATCAATAATTGTACAGATTTCAAACATGTGATCCAAGATCTTATTGAGATTGGAGCCATTAAATTGGATAGCCCCTTAGCCCAACAAAATCAAAATCTTGGTATATTTCAAACACCCCTTCCACATTGGGAGGAAACTCCTCCTAATCAAGTCAACCATGTACAACAATACCAAGGTTTTGTGGGTACTATTAACGTAGTAACCCGGGGTCAAAGGGCGAACCAACCAAATCAGGTTGAACCACAGCCACCTGTACAAACCCCCAGTCCACCTCAGGTAACAGTGACCCAACGACGTGCTAGTACTTCTCAACAACCGCTAAATCATTCTACTCAACGCCAACGACCCATCATGTCATTGAGTAGCCGGTTAACTACCAGCTTTAAAAATGGCTTCCGCCAAGTTATCGATCTATGACCTCATTCAACAATCTCCCCCGCATAGAGAGGCATTAATGGAAATATTAAAGTCAATCGAGCTTCAAACTCAAGATACTAATGCCTTCAACAACTTTGTGGGGAGTATTCAAACATGCATGGAGCCCTCCATCACTTTCTATGATTTTGAAATCAAACCTATGTCAACAGAAAGTATAGATCCTCCACTGCATATCATGGCCAAGATCGATCACAAGCCATTCAAGAGAGTCTTAATTGACACCGGTTCCTCAATCAATATCATTACAACATCGGCGTTGAGTCATCTAAAGCTGTCGCCATCCCTTATCACAAAGTCGACTTTTACTCTTAAAGCATTCAATGATGCTTTATCTTCCACGGTTGGCACGGTTATCTTGCCCATTGAGGTAGGGGCCCGAACTTTGCATACCTTGTTTCACATCTTGGAAGGGACCATGGCATACAATGTATTGCTTGGACGGCCTTGGCTTAGGGAGATGAGATGTGTCCCTTCTATACCGCATCAATGTCTAAAGTATGTATATGAGGGACAGGTTCATTGTGTACCCGCCGACACTGAACCCTTCAAACATTGCAACTATGTCTCAAATCCTTATGAGATTGTGTTGCCATCCACTCATCTTTTCTTGACCCCATCTACTTCTTCTATACCATCTTCTTCTAAAGCTCCCATTCCTGAGGAGCTACCCATCATATCGCAACCATCTTCCTCTTCCGCTATTCCATCTCATTCACCACTTTCTTCATCTACTAATCTTCCTTCTTCTTCATCAGTGACCACATGCACATGTGGCCATGACCAATCATCTCTTTCCACGTCATTACCCCCTTCTTCTACACCTTCTTCAACATCACCTATTATTCCTCCATCTTCCCAACCATCACCACTCGATGTTTCACAAGTTAGTGAAGCATCAACCCAACCAAATCCTTCCAATTCTTCTATCCCACATTCTTCTATTCCATCATCTAGTCCATCTCCCTCCCAAGTCAAGGTCCATCTCACCGATGCGGTATTGGTGAGTATGCCATCCAAGATGTCCACATCACACCGTTCAATGTGCAAACAGTTAAAGATTTTGGTCGTCCACATGACCAACATTTATCCATTGGATCGGTTTATAACATGGGTTCTATGCCAAATTCCATTAATTTTGTATATGGGGGAATAGAGTCATCTTCTAGTCCTACCACCATACTAGAACCTAAGCATCCAGTCCCTGCCAATATCGAAAGGATGGAGGGTTTTCCCTCTCGCTATTTCCACAGACATAATTGGCAGCAATTTGGCCTAGGTCGATACGAGCAAGGGGTAACTGAACGCATCGATATGCCATATCAGAGACCCACTAAGCGTTTTGGTCAGGGCTACCAACCACTTCCATCCCTTTCTTCTTTTGAACGAGCTTTTCAAAGCATTAATCTTAATTTCGAAGAAGAAATCCTCCACCCCGACGAATCCGAAGATGAAGCCTATGAAGAATTTGACGTCATGTCAAATGGTGATGAATCCGAAGAAGAGTCGGCGCCCATTGTTCCCCTCACTAAACAAGACGAGTTTTATCTCCAATTGTTCCCTCTCCAAGAGGCCATCTTTCGCTTGCTTCTTCCACAAGAACGAGGTGAACCACCCCCCCCGCCACATCCATAAGCCATAATCCAAACCTGTATTATATGTATATACTAAAATAGTGGTTTTCACCACTACCAAAAAAAAAAAAAATCAGAAAATTTCCAAAAAAAAAAAAAAAATCAAAATATATAAAAATACTTTATTGCTTTATGTATGTGTGTAATAGTGGTTTTCACCACTACAAAAAAAAAAAAAAACTCAAACTAAAAAAAAAAAAAACTGAAAAACTATGTTGTTTTGCATCTCAGGTCTTCCGAGGTCTTCACCGGTTTTCCCTTCCATTCCGCCCATCCTTTCTTCCATAAGTCGACAATGAATTTTGAAGACTTATTCACCCCACTCCATAATCCATATGATCCGGATAAGCCAATCCCGATCAACCCAAGCTTGATTGACATGGATCGGATTTCATCCCCTCCATCTATTTCAGAGTTCATCCTTTCCGAGGAATTGTTAAGGGCTTCCGCCAACTACATTCCTCCTTCACCTCCACATTCACCTTCATCTTCTAAGCCAGAGGTCTTCCAAGAAGACATAGACGAGAGCAAGGCACAGGAGCTTGATGACATTTTAGATGACATAAATCCGATCCCTACTCCCCATCGCCTTGAGGAAGGTTCCCACATGTCTATTGAAGAAACTATCGATGTAGACCTTAGTCCATACCAAGATGGCACCCAAATTGTGAAACTGGCTAAAATTCTATCATCAGAGGAACAAGAGCAAATGATTGCTCTACTCAAGCGGAAGAAGGAGATATTTGCATGGTCTTACAAAGACATGCCAGGCCTAGACCCTAATTTGGTTGTCCATAACCTCACCTTACAAAAAGATGCTAAACCAGTCAAACAGAAACTTAGGAAAATGCATCCTACCGTGGCCCTCATAGTTAAATCGGAGATTCAAAAACTTCTGGATGTTAAATTTGTCGTCCCGATTGATTATCCTGAGTGGCTTTCTAACATGGTACCCGTTCGCAAGCCTAACGGGGGGATACGTGTTTGCACCGATTTTTGAGATCTAAATAAAGCGTGTCCTAAGGATGACTTTCCTCTTCCAAACATTGATACTCTTGTCGACACCTGCGCTGGTCATGAAATGCTTTCGTTCATGGATGGATTTTCAGGATACAACCGCATTCGAATAAACCCTGAAGATCAACACAAAACAACATTTACCACACCTTGGGGAACTTTTTGTTACAGGGTGATGCCCTTTGGCCTTAAGAACGCAGGTGCAACCTATCAACGAGCCATGACTTATATTTTCCATGATTATATGCATAAGATTATCGAAGATTATGTGGATGATTTATTGGCAAAATCTAAAACTCGACAAGAGCATTTTGATGTATTGGAAAAAGTTTTTGATAGACTTCTAGAGCATAAAGTAAGGTTGAACCCTAAGAAATGTGTCTTTGGTGTTACCTCGGGCAAACTCCTAGGTTTTATTATCTCTAAACGAGGTATTGAGGTGGACCCAAACAAGGTCAAAGCCATTATGGAAATGTGTCCCCCAACTAATTTGAAGGAGTTGCGTAGTTTACAAGGAAAGATTAATTCAATCCGTCGCTTTATTGCACAACTTTCTGATAAATGTAGGCCATTTTGCCACCTACTACAAAAGGGGGTACAATTTTCATGGATAGATGAGTGTCAGAAAGCCTTTGATGACATCAAGAATAGCTTCGCGTTAGCTCCGCCGTCGAGATCCCTTCAATCTTTATATGTCTGAAACTGACTCTCATAGGGAATGAAAAAAGAATGAACAAAATATGCTTTAGAGCATTTGTGAGTTTATCAAGACCGATTGAAACGTGCTTACAATGCCAAAGTTCATCTAAGAGAATTTCAAGTAGGGGATCTTGTCCTTAAAGAGAATCAACAAAACACCAATGCATTGCCGCATCTTCGAGATAAATTCGCGGCTAATTGGTTAGGTCCATATATGGTCACTGAAAGAGTGGGTAATGGAACTTATAGACTTGCCACTTTAGAGGGAGAGGAAGAACCCGAACCACTTAATGTTATACACTTGAGGGCATTCTACGCATAGTTTGAATTTTATATGTACATATATACATGGCTTGTAAAACAAAAAAAAAAAAAACAAATAAAATAAAAAGAATTTGCATTTCATTGTTAGTTGCATACATCTCATTCAAAAACATTGCATTTCATGTGCATACATCTCATTGAAAACCATAACATTTCATTTTCAGCCATAGTTGCATATCATGTTAGAGACCATTCTATCTTTTGGATATAAAATTTGGTCAAGCAAAAGTCATGTTGCCTTAATCAGGGGCACCTTCATAAAATCCATCAAACCGAATTGTCATTCGTACACCCATTTTCCATTTGCACATATTTACATTGCCAAAATGTTTTCAATCACTCACCCATTCCTAGTGTTTTAAGCAAACTTCGAAATGCATGTCAAAGTTCTCTAGGGCCATATCACAAATTACACTAAATAAAATCTTGAGTATTGGGAAATGATTTCAAAAGCGGTCTTGAACCTATCACATTTTCACATCTTAAAAACATCTTGTGTCAAAGAGAGATAACACCATCCTTGGGTTGTGCCTTGAAGTGAAAAGGGTAATCCTCGTTTGTCCTATCATGCAAACATAGTCCATAAAATAGTGGTTCTTACCACTATCACAAGCAATCACAAAATATAAATATAAACAGAGTAGTAAGGATAGGGTAAAATTCTCATCATACTTCGGTTGAGAATCCGATTCCCCAAAGCTCTAAGGAAATGAACATTTTTCACACACCACCGATCCCAAATAAGTTGTAAGGATCGTACTACTTGTCCAATCAGACGGATAGGTAGTCATCCCCAAGGCTTACAAAGGTCAAAAACAACATGGACTATGGAGTTAACCTTCACCGGGGCTATAGACGCTTGACTCGGCAAGTGGAGTATACTCATTGCGTGGCGACATGTCTCTCCTCAAAAAGAGACCTCTGAATGCTCATACGGACAAACTAGCTTCGGGGTCTTCTCCATAACAGGGTTACCTAATTTATGCAAGATGAGGTTAATGAACACACTTGCACACACACAGGTTTTTGATTGCCTAGAGTCACTACCATGCTTCTGATTTGGTTAATGAACTCGCATGCACACACATTTGGTCCTAGTTGAATTAGGCAATATTAGTAAGTTTGTTTGATACCACTAGCATGTTTGAGTCTTTGTAAAATAGTCTTCCTCCATATCTTCTTCCATATCATCCTCCATATCTTCTTCCATATTCATGTCATTCCATACGTCATCCATTCACAAGCCACCAAGTTCGGTGCCCCTGATTAAACAATTATGATAACAGTTGGCTAAATCTAACTATCTAAAAGTATGAGTGCTTCTTAGTGCATATTTCATTTACTTAGTCTCGCATTAATCATCTATAAGTTTGCATTCCATTCCATCACATATGCATCAAAAACATTAAAACATATCAAAACATGCATCACAAAAACATAGGCATTCACACAAAAGAGAGTAAAACACCAAATAAATAAAAGCCATGTATATATATATATATGTATAAAGGACAAACTGTACGATGAATGCCAAAAGGCTACAATATACAATAGAGCACCAAGGCTCATAAAGAGTGCATCTAAGCACTAAGCTAACCATCAAAACAGGACCCCCGAGACCTAGTAGGAGCCCTAGACCTAGTGGTGTGCCTAGACTCACTACGCCTAGAGACAGAGGAGGATGGAGGATCAGGCAACACAATGTGATGCCTAAACAATGTGTCCTCCAGAGCCTCAATGTAACGAGTCCTAGACCTAAGCCTAGCTATGTCTATCCCGTGTCGTCGCTCCCGCTCCGCTAGCTCTCCTGGAGTCTCGTCACCCCGTCATCCCGGGGCACCCTGGTCGCTCCATCCAAGTCCGCCCGCATCCGGGCCATCCTCTCCTCCCGAGCAGCCTAACGGGGCATCCCGCTCCTCGCCTCCCGTTGCTCCAGCCGAGCTATCCTCTCATCCCGGACAGCTAGCATAGCATCGCGCTCTGCTATCTCATCGCTGCGCCTACGCGCGACTCGTCCTCATGCCCGCTAGGGGGTACCTCCCTAGCCTCTCCTACGGCCTCTCCTAGGCCCTCTCCGCCATCCTCCCTGTCATCTTCGCTCCCCGATGCCTGCCATGCCATCTTCCCCTTTCGCCTTCGACTATCATATCGAAGGCGGGGACCCTCCTTGCACTTGGGAACCTCTGCGGTTCCCTCGCCCTCTCCACCTCCGGCTCCACCAGCCCACCAATGGTGGCTCCCACCTCGGCTCTGTGGCCATCCATGCTGCATACTCAGCTGTCACCCCGACGTCGTCCATGTCGGGGATCTCCATGTCCTCATCGTCCTCTGTCGCCTCCCTCCATGGCTCGGCACACGACAAATCACCCTCTGATCTGTGCCTCCGGTAGCGCACTGGCTCACCGGGGACATCCCGCCTCAATCCGACCCGGCGGAGTACTCGAGACATCTGTATGTACTCCGCCTCGCTATGGCCCCGCCCCACTACCCATCTGGCCTGTCGCACCCGTCTCAGGTGCTCTCCATCCCCGATCCACCTCGCCTCCCGCCAGGGCCTCCAAATGACTTGGGCATCTGTCAAGTCTGCCCATAATCTCCTATACCATTGCCCCGATCTCACGGGGCGGCTAGGCTGTCTCTCCTCCGCCACTGGCCATCTCCTACCATAAGCCTGGCTCATGTCCCAGTGAGCCCATGGCAACCCCTCCGGTCGAGCCACTCTGAAGTGCTCCCAGCCCCAGCACTGGAGAACCACACTGCAACCTAGGCCCTTCCGGCCCCGTCTCCGAACCTCATACAACTCCCGGTACACCTGCGCCAATAAAGCAGGCGCCCAGGCATACACTACCCTATTAGTGAGCATCTCGCTCACTACACCCATCAGGTTCCATGGGAACCTGCACCCGGTGCTGTTCGGGGCCACAATGTTGGTCAACACGAACATCATCAGAGCCTCCACCGCTACCAACTCCTTGGCCGTATACATGGCCAAGTATGGGATCCCCCCGCTCTCCGTCCGGATCTCCCTCCAGTCATCCCCAAACAACTTGGCCATCTCCGTGGCCCTATCTCGTCCAACCTCCACCCGTGCCCCCTCCACGGGCACCTTGAGGATGCGGTATACATCCTCAAGCGTCACCGTCATCTCTCCAATCGGGAGCTGGAACGTCCCCCGATCTGGATCCCACCTCTCGGCCAAAGCCGAGAGGTACCCCTCATCCGCCCGAACTACCTCCAACCGGGCTGCCTCCGCTAGCCCCACTGCCTCCAATATCTCCCAGTCTTCCTGGGACAATGACCTCCTCATCCCCGGAATGATAGGGGAGAATCGGTGTCGTGCCTCTAACACCCTAAGCTGCAAAACAACAAAACAAAAATTTGTTACAAATTTTTCCAAAAAAAAAAAAAAAAAAAACACATAATAAGTACTTGCTTAAATGAACAAATACCTCACTGGCTGCACTGGCGCGTCCGCTCCCATCTCCGCCATAGCTCCCGCGTGCTTCACTCTCCCACACAACCTTTCACTCCACTCCCCTAGACGCACTTCTCTCAAGCTCGAACGCACAAATGAGCGAAATTCTCGCTGAAATTGTTTAAATAGCTGGTTTTGGCACCCTGAAACGCAGTGGGGCATTTCATGGCGCATTCAGACGCAGTGCTGCATTTGCAGAGCGCCTAAACACCGACGGGCGTCTCTGCCACCCCCAAATGCAGACCGGCGTTTGGTGTCAGTATTGAATAAAGGAACAAAACTTGCAAAATTGAAGCTTACCTCCTCCAAATTTCATCAAATTGCATTCATCCATTCTTCTTATCATAATAAAACATTTTGTGAAGGTTACAACGGCTTTGGACACAAATTTTGTCATTTCGCTCAAAAAGCGCATCATTCATCATTGTTTTACAAATTGGGTTAAAAATATTCAAAACCTTCACAAAATTAACCACATTCATCAATTCTTCTGATCTATCGTCAATTTCATTCATTCTTCTTTCATCATGCATATTTTTGCCAAATCAAATTAAAGTAAACCTCGTATCTAGTGGTATATTCTATCACCTTGGCGATTGCAGCGATTTGCATCCATGCAATTCGGTAAGAGGATTAAACCACCATAAGGACACTTACCATTTATCATCATCAATTATTTCACTGTTTGAAAATTGGAAATCAATTTTGGGTATTCTACTTTTCAAGTGACCTCATACCAAGATTAATTTGCTCAACAGTTGTCATTGATGGCCTAGTTCATGGGGCCTTAAACATGGACAATCTTTAATATCATCATTATTTTGAGTCTTGCTAGAGATTGAGGCTACCTAGGTTGATTGGTTCCGACCCGAGGAATTATCCATACAGTCACTAGGAGCATCTCTGAGTTCTGGACTCTTTTCATGCATCTTTCATCTCTGCATATCAATGGCGCCAACAAGGCAATTTCATTAACAGTATGGACTCACACACAGGAGTTGGGGCATCCGTTATCAATTTCTAATTTTCCTATAGTGGAATTCATCTTACATGATCATGGAACTTACAATTTGGCAAAAATCCCTTTATAACCGTTGGGGCATAAAACGGTCCATCTTTCACATCACTCATATCGTCTTCAATCATATTCTTTTCTTGGTTTGTACACCAACCCCTTTCCCGTTGGGACATAAACAGATGGTTCATACACCAACCCCTTTTTTTCACCGTTGGGGCAAAAACGGTTCATTTTCTTCCGAATTTCTTCCAATTGGCTTGTGAGAACCATTCTCGCTCGCCAATTGAGGGGGTAAGCTGATAAAATTTTAAATATTCTTTTATTCTTTGGTCTTCAAAGTTGTGCTTTAGTCTTGAGAGAGAGTTGCGTCTGATCCAGCTTTTCAAGTGTCTTAAGTTTTTGTGCTGCATTGTGTCTTCACACAAAGCAGCTCAAAAAGGGGCATCTGTAGACACCAAAATCCAGCCACTTGTAAGTCATCTATACCTTCCTGTCAGCCACGTGTCAGTCATCCATCCTTCCCGCCATTATTTGGCCCAAATCCATCCTTCCCGCCATTATTTGGCCCAAATCCACACTTTCCCGCCATTATTTGGCCCAATTTCACCTTTCCCGCCATTTTTCATCCCCAAATTTATTTAAATTAATATTTATATATATATTTTAATATTTTAATATATTTTAATATATAAATAAAGATAGTTTAAGTGATTTAATCTGAGCCGTCCATCCTTCATTTAATCTCATCCGTCCATCCATCTTAATCCGTTTCACAACCTAGATTTATTCTCTACCCTTGGATCCACTTTAATCTTAGCCACACGTTCAAAGTGTCGTTAAAACCCTAAAGTGTGCCCTAAGAGTAGATTATAAATTGAGTCACCTTGATGGCTCAAACCCTACTCTCTCTTTGCTATCTTTGCTATCTCTTATCTATCTTATTCTATTTCTTCTATTTCTATCTCCTCTCTTCTGCTACCTTTTCGTCGCATCCATCGTCGCATCCGTCGCCGCCTTCGCCGCCATCCCTTCTGCAACATTCTGCAGAATCCCCCATTCTTGTCGCAAGTGCCCACGGGCGTTTACCTTACATCCAGTCCACGGCGTTACCAGCACGGACTCGGACCGACGTCTGAAACCTCGATCCAGAAGCACGCGGGCGTTCAGCGAGTGCACCAGGGCGCCTTTCGCAGCCGATTTGACAGCCACATTACTTCCAGGTGCCGCCTGGTCTAGCCGCGTTAACAGAGAACAGGTATAAATCAGTTTAAAGCAAGTAACTTCTTTTCTTTTATTAATCTGTTGTTGAACTCCTGCATTCTATTTTTCTAGGGTTTTAAATTGTTTCTGAGGGCTCACACAGTGGAGCCCTCTTATTAATTTCTAACTCCTTGATAGTGTTAATGTGTGCAGGATTTTAATGGCAGATCTGGTTTGTTGATGGCAATTGATTAATCTGGAGTGGTCCGAGCTAAAGGATACAACAAAGCCCACTCACTCTGTTGGGATTAAGGATACGTTCTTCGGAAACGCCACCACTTTGTGCCAGCTAGGGTTTCGGAGAACCCTAGCACAAATTGTAATTTGTGTATCACAAAAAGGGTTACGAGGCCCGGTTGTACTCAAAAGGAGTTTTTAAACTCCATCGATTAATAAAAATCGTTTGTTTTGTGCAACCTGTTCTCGCTACTCCATTATTGTGATTTTATTTATTTTTGTTTGGCGTGTATTTTTAATCTACAGCTCTCAAGTCTTCACCAAGACTTGCTCAAATCTACCTTCAAGTCCTCTCAAGAACTTTCTCAATATGCTTTAGATTATCCTCAAACCTGTTCTAACACATGCTCAAAATAGCTCACAAAATATGCTCAATAAATCTCAAATCTTGCACATAATGCTATCAAATACTTTGTCTAATCTTCAAGTTAATTCCTTTAACTTGAAGTAATTTATACATATTCTATCTAGAATTCGTTTAACCTATGGAACATATAGAAAATGATGTACTCTATCAAAAACAATATGTTCTACTCAATCATTAAGTTTGTCGATTTTACATGTCTTACTTTTATTGCTCTTTTAAAGATAGATCTAGTCTAGCATATGACACCTATCTTCCTAATTCACTTTTAGTATTACTCAAAACCAATGCTCAAGAGTTTCACACAATAATTCAACCATGAAGCACCACTTGCTTACAAACCCTAATCAAATATTTCACACTTCTTCCAATAAAGAGCACAATGTAGGTCTCAAACCCTAACTCAAATAATTCATAATCTCTATCTCAAGTGTTCTCAAAACATTCAACACTGAAGCATATAAAACTCACTCAAATATTTCCAACAATACTTATCAAACAATCCTTTTCACTCCACCTTATGTTTTACAACATTCATTCCAACAAACACCTCAAACAAAGGATGATGTGCCCATACCTCTTTGCTTTGATGGAGATATATCTTCAAAACTTGTCTCACTCACAATCAATTCCTTTTGTGCCACACCAAGGTTAGATAACAATAGTCTATCTCAAAACCTCCACATGAATATTCCCTCAACAAGATGCTCAAAGAATTTTGAAAATAATATTCTAGAATTCTTCTCTAGTTTTCATTGACAATGCAAAACTCTCTCAAATATTTCTTCTTTTTATAAAAAAAGAATTACAATCAAATAACAAGACTCTTACACCTTTTATCGCCACTCTTTCAAAATAATTTTCACTCCAATTTATTTTCAAATATAAAAAAATTATAATGATACATAAACCAACTACACGCTTATCACTCCAATCTCATAAAATAAATGCCATTCAAACATTTAAAATAATACAAAAATATTTGTCCTTATATATCCTAAGTTTCAACTATAGGTCAAATCAAATATCATCCACCAAATATTACCATAGCGCATACCTTATAAACTAACCATGGTGCATACCTTAATCAACAAAAAATCTTTGCTTTGTCACGGACGGGAATCGACCCTCCGACCTCAGCTCACCAAGCACAGTGCTCGACCGCTTGTGCTAGCCAAGCGGTTGAGACTAAGCTTTAGTCTCACCACTTTATACTCATCACTTCTAACCTTATCTAAAAAATTAAAACCTTTAACCGATGCTAGGTGAAATCGAACCCCGAACCTTCCTTCTGCCAACGACCAACGTAGGACCTACCTGTCACTCGGGCTACCAGCCCTTACTGCACCAAGAGCGCTTGTCGTTGTTACTTTACCCTTTTCCTTCGTTCGACGAATGAGAAACTTCCACTTTTCTCTTCTTCCCTTTGTTTGATTTTGTTCGCATGCGCATTGACTTGTTTCATTCGAATGATGCTTAAATTTTTCTTTCCTCCTTTTATATTCTCTAAGGTGATTTTATAAACGTCGACGAAAATAGATGCCTCCAATATTTTAAATTTAATTTTTGGCACATTAGCCAAATTCAAATTTAATTATTTATTAATATAATATTTAACTTTATGTTTATTTTAAATATTATTTAAGTTAGTATTAAATAATACTTTTACATGGAAATTTCATCCACTCTTTTTCCCTTCTCTTTAATAAGCCCTTCTGGCTTAATTATTATGATATTTAGAATATTATAATATCTCCTTTTCTCTTTAAAACCATGAGGGTAATCTTTTGTCTTCAACATTTTAACCAACATTTTTGGTTTATAATATAAAATATTATAACCAATTCTTTTACCACTTTGCCTGTACCAAAATGGACTTTGCCTTGCACCAAATACTTGACATCACTCAAATTTTCCAACAGGAAGTTGGTGAGGCAAATTTTAAACTAAATTAGTTCATGAAGGTCAAGTTTAATCTAGGTAAATCATCTTCATTTCTCTCAAGTAGAATAAAATCTTCTCCTTGCAATAAAAATGAAAGTAGTACAAAGTGAATTAGTTTGACTTTAGGGTTTCAAGAGTAGCACAATAAACAAAAGCATATGGAGGATATCCAAGGAAATTTGGGGTTTCTAGTATAATATAAGAAATTAATGACTATGGAGAATCATTTGTGTTCATAAGGCTATTCCTTGCATTTTAGATTATTTAGGGCAACATAATATTTATAAGATAAGTCTCATTATGAACAATATAGAAAAATAGAAGAGATTGATGAATATGAGAGTGTTGGTAGGAATGAAACAATGAGAGGAAGGTCATCAAAGCATGAACAAAGAGAAAAAGAACCTCAAAGGGATATCGATTTGAGAAGCCAAATAAAAAATATCACATGTGCTAACAAGAAGTGAGGCTAAGCTCAATAATAAAAATAAAAAGTGATGATGATGAAAATGATATTATGGAATATTAAGGGTTTGAATAAGACCCCTCGAAAAATACTTATTAAAGAATTAATAGGTTGTTATAGTCTTGAGTTTATTTTAATACAAGAAATAAAATTAAGTAGTGAGGAATGTAAGGATGCTTTTAAAAATATTTGGAAGATGGTGATTTTCTTGTTGTTTCTTCTATAGAAGCTTCAAGTAGTATTGCAAAAATATGGGACAAATGCAAATGGGATGGATAATTATTTTATTTATTTATTTATTTACATGGTGGAATCGGTAGCCACCATGAATCCGGGTAGGTTGTCCAACTTTTATGGCCGCCACAGTATTTTGTGTTGTCCGCCCTAGAAGTCGCCACATAGATCTTCGCGCAATCCATCCCTATAATTGCCATGCCACAATCATTTTAAACCTTTTACACCACTAAAAGCACTAGGAAAGGGACAAGTGTTCAGTCCGATGAGGCCCGAGATTTTAACCTTGGACATCTGCCCCCCTTATGGGGTTTGGATGAACCAATTGGTCTACACCTCGGACCTAGGGATGGGTAATTTTTAGAAGCAAAAAGTAATTGGGTTGCTAGACTATTTTGCAAGAAAGACGAAAACATGAAATTTGGGGTCATAAATGTATATAATCCAACTATAGTTACACCGCATGAAAGATGTTGGAAGGACCTTTAAAAAAAATTGTAAAATACAATGATGATTCATTGTGATCTATGGATTCTTGGAAGTGATTTAAAAGTTGTTCTATCTCCTTTGGAAAAGAAGAATAATATTCTAGGATGGTCTAAACCAATGCATAATTTTACTTCATTTTTCAATTCAAATCACCTTTGGGATGTTAGTCCTTCAAGTTTTTAATATACATGGGATAATAGACGAATTGGGCAAACTCATATAGTAGAAAGGTTGGATAGATACTTGTTATCTAATAAATTGTTAAAAATAAAGTATAAAATCTCTTCACATATTTATTGTGAGAAAAATCATATCACAAACCCATTCTTTTGACTTGTATTTTACCCAATAATGGTCATCCAAAGCCATTTTGCTTCCAATCTATGTGGCTTCAAGACCCTGATTTCTTCTAGATGGTTATGTTATGGTGGGATGAGTCAAAAATTGAAGGATTATATATGTATAGTTTTTTTTAAATATGAAATATTTAAAATATCAAATGAAGATTTGGAAAGCTAATTTTTTTGGTAACATTTTTAAAGAAAATAAATAAATTGAATCCAAGCTCAAAAATTTGCAAGTGATAGTAGAAACTAATGGAATGGAAAATAATTAGTTTTCAATTATCATAATGCATTAAAAAGGATTAGTCATATTGGTTTCAAAAATATAGGAAGAAATGGCTCAAGGATATATAAGTACAAAAAAAATCATGCTACAATAAAAATAAAATTTTATTTTTATCTCCAAGTGAAAGAAATATTAAGGACAAAGAAGATATTAGGAAGGAAGTATTTAATATTTTTAAAATATTTTGTTAGATAGTGGGCAAGATAAGCTTTTACAAAATATTCCATCAATTATCATACGAGGATAAAATGAAAGCTTGATGAAGAAGATATCTATGAAGGAGCTACATAAAAGTAGTTTTCTCTTTCCATCCTAACAAAAAAATTGGCCATGAAATATTTTCTACAATTTTCTTTCAAAAAATTTAGGATTTGTTGAAGAGTGATATGTTAGTTGCAATTGAAGAGGTGTTAAAAAATTAGGCTACAATAAGTGAGATCAATACCACTTATTATGGCGAACATGTTAAAAAATTTGTAATATAATTTATAAGATCATTTCAAAAATTATGGCGAACATGTTAAAAGGTATTCTAGATTGTATCATCTCATAGGAACAAGGAGGTTTTGTTCATGGTAAACAAGTTCTTAATTATATAACCATTGCAGAGGAGGCCATATATTCTCTTTATTCAATGAAAAAACTAGGTATGTTTATGAAATTAGATATGAACAAAGCATATGATAGAGTTTTCTAGAATTTTCTAGATTATATTCTCAAAAAGTTGATTTTGATTATAGTTGGTGTGAATGAATTAAATGTTGTTATAGCATTGATCAATGGTTCTCCTGTTAGTTACTTTAAGTAATTTTGTGAATTTCATCAAAGTGATTCACTATCTCCTTATCTATTTATTATTCTTGCAGAGGCATTATGGAGAGCTTTCTCAAAGAATGGAAGAAAAAATCAAAGGTATTCAAGTTGCTAAAAATGGTCCCTTCAAATCTCATCTCCAATATGTTGATGATACTTTTCTTTTGGGCCATCACTCACTCACTAAAGCCATGAAGTTTAAATCAATATTATCATACTATGAGAAGGGTACTTGATAGTTGGTTAATACTACAAAATATAGCATTTTTCATTAACACTATATTAGATTTACAATAAATTATTATAAATATTTTTGGGTTTAAAATTGAAAAAAAAGCATCAATATACTTAAACATTTCCTTAAATAAAATATATATTTTAATTATAATAAAAATTATGAATAATGAGGTCCGAGGCGTTCGACCAAATCCCGTAAGGGGGACTGAGGTCCAAGGTTCAAATCTTGGGCCTCGTCGAACTAAACACTTGTACCTTTCATGGTGCTTTCAACGATGTAAAATATTTAAAATGATTGTGGTATGGTGGTTATAGGGGTGGACTACGTGAAGAACTGTGTGACAACTTCTAGGGCAAACAACGTTGAATAATGTGATAGTCATAAAAGTCAAACAGCCTACCTAGATTCATGGCGACTACAGATTCCAACATGTAAATTAAAAAAATTATAAATAATATTATAATATAAAAATAAAGTAAGTTAAATTTTAAAATAAATTTCATTCACACCAATAAACACTTTTGATCAAAATTTTACCTAGATTTATAAATTTTAATTTTATTTTTTACTTCAATTTATTCCAAACTTAAAGGAAAATCTATAACAATAATTTTTATATTTTTATTTTTATATTAAAAAATATTAGTAATAATAAAATTATAATTATATTTATAGAAAAATATAAATAAAATAAATAAGTAAATAATAAAAAAATAGTAATAATTCTCAACCTCTGTTAGAATTCTGGAACATTTTTAGAATTAGCATTCTATTTCATACATGGAAAACCAGAAATGAGATAGTTTTTGGAGATAAAACTCCCTCTGTTATTTTTTCTCTTTCAGATAAGCTGATGGTTTTTCATGATGCCTGATTACAGATTCAAGTGTAAGCTAATAAGGTTGATATGGAACTCAATCATCTATAGGAGCTGATTGACTATTGGGGTAATTCACCATGTACTATGAGTAGATTCCCCCCAGAGAATGAACAATGTACCTTTTCCAAATCCAAACAGCGTCATCACCCACCGTCGAATAGTCAAGATCGACCAGCTTCTAGGTCTCGCTCTCAACCATCTGGAGAACACGCGTAGAGATTGTTGCTCTCAAACTCTGCACAACAATTTTCCACTTGGGTTGATCGCCCTCAGCCTGATCCTTTGTGCTATATGGATGGTTGAGAAGCTCACCAGGGCTGGGGAAATCCTTCGCATTCTTCTGACCAGGTCAATTCTCCAAAGGATGGTGAAGGTGATGCTAGTACTAGATGGAGCACATAAACTTTTGGTGATGTAGTTGTATGGAACACCCCCATTGAGGCTCCCATGAGTTCTACTCATCAGCTTGCTCCTGAGATGCATGCCAAGATGCCAAGATTGGGTTGGAACAATTAATGGTTGTTGTGATATTTTTTTAGTTTTGTAGTTAAGCCTGCCTTTTTGTAGTTTTTTGGCGGTGATATTTTGAACTTTGTCCTAGATATTTTCTCATCCGGTTTGCTTGGGGTGTGATATGTCAATTGAAATTTCTCTTGGTTATATTTTCAGTAGGTTTGGCTTGTGCTTGGGGTGTGATGTGTGACTCCACCCACTTTTGTATGTTTAGGCTTTGTCTTTAATATAATTTTTTTCATTAAAAAATGAAAAATAATGCACAATAAACCTTTTCCAAAAAAATAATGGGTAAATTTTTATTATTATATTATTTGTTATAAACCACACAAGGTTGGTGGATCATTTTACGTACAATAAACACAAAGAGTAGTAGCCATCCAACAGATTTTGGCCATTGAATTACACTTTTCAATGATAAAGTATATAAACCATCCAAAAAACTGTTGAGATGTCACAGTGATCATATTGTCGGTCATTACGTGCTTATATTTATTTTATTTATCTTTTTAAGTGGTTTGTTTTATGTATGCAACCGTCCATAAATACCTTAATTGTATATCTATATATGCATGCATAACTTGTATATCTATTGATTCTTTTTACAAACCCACTAAAGTCTCCTAACCATGTAGAGAGGGATAAGTCTCTTTTACATATGACAAAATAAAAGTTAAATGAATGAATGGTAATTTGACTATATCATATTTTTTTCTATTTATAGTTTAATATAGTAATAAAACTTATCTTTAATGCACAAGGTTTAATTACTAACTTAAAATCTTAAACCAATTAAAATTAAAATAGACTACATGTCTACATCAAAGTTATTACATGGTTTCCCCTTCAAAAAATATTTGTCTTGAAGCTAAAAATTTGAAGAATGGTTATTGGTTCATATCCTCTTTAACAATATCCCATCATTTTATGAGGAGTTCTTACATCTAACAAGATCATAAACTATGTACCCATGATTGCAACACTACTTTTAGCTTTAGTTCAACATGACCCTCTTCATCCTTTAGGACTACACTTCTAACCAAGTATCTACTTAAGACAAGAAACATAAAAAGATGATGTATTTTGGAGGTAGGTGGGAGCTCCACTTGATATGTGATATCCATCTTATATGAACCATAGAATTTGGGTGTAATATTTTGGCTAGATTTAGTCTTAAGATAAAGTTGCTTATATGGATGAAGTTATAAGAAGACCATATCACCAACCTTAAGGTGTCATCCAAGGTAGTGTAAATCCTATTCTTACTTTGTATAATTCTCCTCCTAATAAATATTGTTTTAGAGGAGCTACAAAATTGTATACCATTATTAAAGAAAATGCCCACTTAAGCAAAACAAGAGGATCTATGAAGATAGCCTACCAAGGAAAGAGGTTTATCCATAGAACACCTTAATAGGGGATATCTTAGTAGAAATATGATAAGAAGTATTATACCACCATTTTGCTAATGAAATCCATTTAACATTTAAAACCACTTATCTTAAGAAAAGCATCTCAAAAATATGCCTAGATGCTTACTCATCATTTTTGTTTAGTCATCAATCTGAGGGTCATAGAAAGAGCTCATTGTAAGCTAGAAACCATTGAGAGTGAAAAATACCTTCCAAAAGTTGTAAGTAAAATTAGGGTCATGATCACACACAATAGACTGTGTTTGTCATATAGTTTAAAATTAGAGTCAAGTATCACCTTGACCACCTTGTTGGTAGTTAATGGGTGTTATAAGGCATAGATATGGGTATACCTGGAGAGGTAATCCATAACCATAAAAAATATTAACTTACCCTTTTACTTTAGAAGACCTCTAATGAAGTCCATAGAGATGTGTTCCCACTAGTAGCCTATAATACAGAGGGGTTGCAAAAACCTTGAGACTTAATTGTTTTATCATTATTCCTTTGGTACACTTCACATTCTATCAAAAAATATTTTATATTAGCTTTCATTCTTTTCAAATAAAAGGTTGTCTTACTATTTGATAGGTTTTAAGAAACCTATAATGTTTTAACAACAAAGAAACATGCAACTCTAAAAGGATATTATTCTTGATCTAGGAGGACTAAATAAGATAAATGTGATCCTCCTTCCTCAGAGTTTGTTAGACCAAAATCACAATGGATTATGTAGGTTAGTAGCCTCAATATTATGAATCAAATGAATAATATCAACATATAAATGGTATTATTCTTGAATCTAGATGATCCAAAAAGGAAGAGGGGTGGAATTGCATGAATAGCTATAGAATATTCATACGTATGAGAGAGATCATTTTATACCATATTCTCTTTCTCTTCCTTATACTTAATATTAATATCAAATCCAAAAGCTTGGTCAAATATTTGTTTCAATTTATATAAGAGATACATTGTTTCAAAAATACTTGAGATTACTAAGATCAGATTTGATAATAAAATGTTAACATAGCAAATAAGGCTTCCATTTATTCACTCAATGCAAGATGGATAACTTCTCCTTATCATAAGTAGATTGACCCAAATTCTTCTTGGAGAGTTATTTTCCTTCATAATCCAAGGGATGACCTTCCTACATCAAAAAAACACTAATACCTATTCTAAAAGCATAATATTTAATGACAAAGGACGTATTGAAGTCTAGAGTAGCTAGAATAGAAGTAGTACACAACCCCTTTAAGATAGTAAAGTCTTGTGTAGTTTCATCAAACCAAATAAAGACATCCTTCTTAGTAAGATTCATCAGGGGAGTGATAATATTCTCATGATATTTGACAAATTTATTTTAACACCCAGTGGGACCTAAAAAACTCTAATATTCTTGAGAGATTGATCCATTGGTCAATCTTTCATGGCTTTAATCTTGTCAGGATCCACCTTAACACCTTCTTGAGACATAATATGTCCTAGATATTCTACTTTAGACACCCCAAACCAATATTTAGACATTTTGACATATGATTGTTGTTGCTCTAAAAGTTGGAGCACCTTTTGACATGATTCAAATGGGATTCCTAAGATTTACTATAGACTAGGATGTCACCAAAATAGATAATACAAATTTTTGAAGGAGAGGATAAAATATTAAATACATTAAACTTTGAAAAATAGAAGGGATATTGGTAAGACAAAAAGGTATGACCAAAATCGTATAATTATCCTCATAAATATGAAAAGTAGTTTTGTAAATATCCTCCTCTCTAACCCTATTTTGGTGAAATCCAAAACATAATTCTAGCTTGTTAAACATTTAAACCATGCAATTCTTCCAAAAAATCATCGATAACAAGAATAGGAAACTTATTTTGTATAGTGATCTTGTTGATTGGTTTGAATCATGGACACATCTGCTAAGAATCATTCTTTCATTTGGCCATGGCTACAAAGGAAGAGGGAGGGTTAGTATTATGGTAGATAATTCCTTTCTCCAATATATCATGAACCAATCAATTTATATCTTTTGAGCCTAAGGATAGAAATAAATATGAACATTGAATGATAGAATTTATGGAATCATATGGATAGCATGGTCATGTGTCTACTTGGGAGGAATACCCTTAGGTTTTTCAAATACCTTAGTATATTTATCAAGAAGTGATTGTGTTTTAGAAGGAAGAATAAGATATGGCTATTCAATGACCATGAATTCCATTTAATAAGTTTATGAAAATACCCTTATTGCCCTTCATTAACATTTTCTCCATTTGGTGGAAGTTGATTACCTCGGGTGGTGGGGGTTTTAAACCCTAGATATGGATGATGTTTTTATTTTTTTCCATTGTACATACAAATGGTATACATTTAATGTAACACCCCTAAATTGAGACAACCATTAAGCTTTAAAAAATATTATTTATACTACCTAAATCCATCATAAATATGCTTTAAATCCAAGTATAGGTACCCATTTGAAGGTGGATATCATAAACATGACCAACACATTAAGCATTACTATCATTGGCTATCAAAGCATTGGATTTATCTTTGGCAATAGAGTTGATATTTAATCCCAAGGCTTGGATCGTATTACAGTTGATACAATTATGACTGATACCAAAATAAATCACAATAATGATCCATCATTGTTCAAAAAAACCTTATACCTTGATATTTTGATGGATTTACATTCCCATATAATAAACATTGAGAAATACATAGTACCTAAACCGTGTTTGGGTTTCTTAAGTTTTGTTGGTTCCCTTAAAGGTGGTGATGTAAGGACACTCTCATGTTTAAAACTTACTTTCTTAGGCTCCATGTGGAAATTTATCACTCATAACATGCCTAATCCTATGTATACCATGATATACATTTGAAACAAAAGAATACTTGAGGGTGATCCTCATTGTGGTTAGTAACATAGGTCTTTCAAGGATTGAAATCATGATTCGATTAAAATATAGATAAAAAGAGCTTCTTATCAAATGCATGGTCTATAATTTTAGCATCTAGGATGGTGTACAGATCATGCATGCCAAATTCATACTATATTTTATCCTTGATCCCATGCTTGAATGCTAAAAAAAACATCATAGGATCCAAATAATATGTGTATGTGAGGCTTATGAATTTTGTGCAATACTCATCCACAATACCAATTTGCTTAGTCTATATTAAACTAAACACATAAGAGGTAGAAGGAACATTATCTAACTTCATCAAGAACATCTTCTTAAAATTTTGCTAAGAAAATGGACTACTTTAATGCCTCATATTCCAAAAAATCCATTAATGAGCATGGATATCAAATTTAGAAACTACAAGAGTGACCCTAGCCCATTCAAGTACATTTTTAAGCATATGAGGTATTATATGTTAGAAATATATCCATGAGGGTCTCTTATCATAAAAATGAGTTATATCAATTCTAGGGAATGGAATATCATGAGGCCATATAAGACTAATGACTACATCACTAACTAAAGGCATCCACACCAAGAGCAAAATAACATTCACCACCAACATGACTTGTATGAGTACCCATGAAGGGATAAAATTTTACATTATAAAAGTGGAAGTACCCTAGATCTTGCTCAAAATTTGTCCACTAGAAATTCTCACCAAGGGCTTGATTGATTTTGGTAAATTTAAATCCCTTCTATCAATATTGATTGTACTAGAAGGCAACCTACTAGAATTTGCCTTATGGTGTCTACTTAGTTTTTAGAATCTCATATTTCTACTAACCAATATTAATATGAGCATAAAACTCATATAGTTGCCCTTCTATTTTCTTGATCATACCACTGACCTCATCTAACTTTGATTACAAGTGTCTTCACTAGTATAGATATGATCAATCCTATTGTACAAATTATTTTTAGTTTTGTGAATATACTAGTGAATCTTTGGTTTCAGTTTTAGAGGGGAGATTGAATGGGATTAGGTTGTCTAAATGAGAGGTGGAATATGAACTTATGTTTGGAAATGGCTAATAAAATGTGAGGGTTGAAAATTTTGATGTTGTTCGGTATATTATGGTTCTTGCATTAATTCCTTAAATGATGCTTCTTATAACTCAACAATGGTCATTTGTTAAACTATCCTTTATAGCCATCTATGTATCCACTCCTAGTCCTTAGAGTCAAAGGATTGAATATATACCCTACCCCTCTCTTTTTTTAACCTTTGACATTTTATTGAGAGTACTAAAGCCTTCATCATTACGTCTACTCAACTTTTATGTTAAGAGATTTTTTATGCATAGGAGAATCGGTAACACTTTTCCTAAATACTTGATCAAGCTCGGGTGTTGCCACTATAAACCTTAGCTTGTTGGGTAAAACGAAGTCAGAGAATCAAACTAGGGTAACCAACTGGCAAGCACTTGATCACTACCATCCAGTGTATCCCCTTCTAGGTATGTCATAGTTTGAACCAAGGTATCCTAAAAGTGAGCCCAAATCCCAAACCACTACATTGTCCTTGTAGAAAAAAAATATATTTTTGTTTTATTTTTTCAATATATTAAAGATATGCCTCCATATATATTTATAATCATATTAAATGAATACTTGAATCTAGCTATACTTTTTTCTTGTTGTAAAATTTTAATATTATATAGATTTTTATGTTAAATTATATAACTAATAAAAATAATGTTTTTTAGAGTTTGATGGAATTACTATTAATTATTATTTTTAGGTTTCATATTAATTTTTAAAATACATATTTATATATATAAATAAATAAATAAAGTAGGATTTTTTTAAAGGTTTCCCTTCCCCTTTTATGTCAATTTAGTCCCATTGAGTTATTTGGTGCCACTGATTTATTTGGTGCCATTGAGACTTCAACCTTGATGTGGGCTATATCAACTATTTGACTCAACCGTTGAACTAAGGACCAATTGGCTAGATTTCAAATCAATTTATTGAAATAATTTTTATAAAAATAAAAATAAATATGAAGGTGCACTATATGTAAATAGTGAGTGCATGATCATTAATGTTTTTGTTTAATAAAAAGTAGGGTTTTGAAAGGATTGTCTTTTATCTTTTACATTGATTATAATTTGGTGCAATAGCGATTTGAACCTTAGTGTGAGATACATCAACTATTTGTTCCAACAATGACTTATTGATCATTAATATTTTATCATAATATAGGTTCAATATTATAACATGCATCTATAGACACCAAAACAGCACCAATCCGATTATGTGACTACAAACACTAATCGCATTGACACACACAGCTTTCAGGGCAGCCCTCAGAGGTCAAACAGTGGTCCTAGCCACTTACACAGCAGTTTAGAAGGTCGAAAAGTAAACAAAGAAAAGTTGGTCATTAAAACAAGCCTTAAGCAAGAGCAAACCTTAATCAAAAGCAAGCCTTAAGCAAGGCAAAGCCCAAAAGCAAACCTTGGCCGAGGGTGTCGCGAAATCGCGACGTCGCGATTGTCGTGAAATCGCGACACCAAAAGCCCAAAGGGGAGCCTTGGCCGAGGGTGTCACGAAATCACGACGTCGCGATTTCGCGACGTCGCGAAATCGTGACACCTAAAGCCCAAAGGGGAACCTTGGCCGAGGGTGTCACGATATCGTGACGTCGCGATTTTGTGACGCTCGTGACGTCGAAATCGCGACACCAAAAGCCCAAAGGGGAGCCTTGGCCGAGGGTGTCACGAAATCGCGACGTCACGATTTCGCGACGTCGCGAAATCGTGACACCAAAAGCCCAAAGGGGAGCCTTGGCCGAAGTGTCGCGATATCGCGACGTCGCGATATCGCGACACTTCGCATTTTGTGCCTAGGCAGACATTAAATCAATCAGGGGTGGAATTCAAGCATTCAAAGGCGCCATTAAAACATTTAAAAGCAAACATTAAAACCATCAAAGCAGACGTTAAACAAGTGGCAGCCGAAGACAGTCAGTTATTGCCGCCTGCTGTGCATGCGCGCGTAGGTGGGCAGATTGGCAGTTAGCGGACTGTCACAAGGGCAGTCATGTAAGCCCAAGTCAAGGAGGAGTCTCCTCCCCTTTGGGAAGGCATGGCCACCACGTGGCATCCCTGCGTGCCCCTCCAAAGAGACCCCATGGGTCTATAAAATGGCGGACTTTCCCGCCCAGAAAGAGACAAGTTGATAGACATTTCGAAGCAACGAAGTGCTGCCAAAACCAAACACCCGATTGCATCCTTTTCGATTCATTTCTTCTACACCCGTAATCTCTTTCGCAAGGGAGGTTATTGGTGGCTGTTAGAAGGTGAATCTGGACCTTAGAACCCGACATTGGATCACAGTAATCCATCAATTTGATGACACCACCTTCTTATCTTAGATTTTGGGCCCATCCCTAGTGGATTGGCATCAAAGTCAAGTTTTCAACGGTGGGCGGCCCGCTCGGGCACCCCGCACGCTCTCAGCTATTTTTAATTTATCTCGTTATCACGTATTTATCATACGTTACAGTCTATGCTATTTTTTTAATTTATTCTGTTATACGTTATAGTTTATCGAATATATCATCATGCTATCGTGGCTTTAGACCTCTGTCGTATTTAATCACGTATCTCGAATGTTATCCTGCATTATGTTCTCGAATGTTTACTTGGGTAGCCTGAGTTATTTTATTCACGTATTTAATCAATCTTTGCACGTATTTCTTTCAAACGTTCTATCCTTTTGTTACAGGTGCTACTAACGTCTCTGTGTTTCTTTGATCGTAGGAGAAGCAACGAGAAGCAAGGATTCATCAGCATAAGCGACGGCAACACTTTGGCCCGCCCATTTCAAATGTGGGCATGCGAAAAGAAGATTACTAATCAGGATTGTAATGGAAATATGCTAACTCTCCTAGCCCTTAAAAAGGGAGGAGATGTATTGTAACCGAGTTGGAATCACATTAATATAAAAGGGTTGTGCTCTTCCTTTCTCCTTTATATTTGGTTGATTCGATTATATCCTTCCTATTTCATGCATCATAGCATCAAGTTAGTTTAGTTTACATTGCATCTTAGTATTTCTTTTTTCCGGAATCTCATGCTTTCAGTGGCGATCACGGTGGGACTCTGTCCCCTATTTTTTTTTTAGATTCAGAAACTGATTTATGTTTTTTTGTGCTTAAAGGTACCAGGCCGAATCAAAAACAGCCGATTTGAGCAAAAAAAAGGTAAGGTTCCAAAGTTGTACCTGCATTTTTTTTATTATTATTATTTTTTGTTTCTACTTTTTTGTCAACTTTTACTTGCTTAGGGAAAGTTGTTTATGCTTGTTTCATTTTTATTAAATAAAATGAACCCCACACACATCACGTGGTAAATTAAACCAAGGAGCTGGTCGTAAGACCCCAGCCCTTGAGCAAGACCAACGGTGGGTTCATCACCACCTTGGCTTAGCTTTGCATCCATTTCCCCGATTGTCACTGTTGTTAGGCGTAAATCCCGACGAAAGCTGACCGAGTGTCGCTGGGGTGATTCCCATGCACGCGAGGATAAGTCTTCTATGGTAGGTGTCATTAACAGGACAATCCCCCTTCCGTACCGCCTATGTTCCACGTACCATCTGCTCTCACGTACCTATAGTTTCCCTCTCGTAAGGGCGGGTATATAGAGAGGTTGGTATATCGGTCCGGCAATGGTATATTGAAGGGGCGACCATTTATGGGAGTCATATGAGCCAACATTATGCATTTAAACGTTCTTCAAAACTTGCAAAAACAAAACAAAACATCAAAATGCACTAAACCAGCTTTAGGACACACTATTAATCCTTAAAAGAGATAATCACTGTTTGTGTATGTGTGTGTTCATTTCCGCTTAGTGTAAACAAAAAGAAAAATCATCATAAACGAGATAAAAATCTGCTTAGCTAGTAGAGAAGCACCACAATGGTGTACACCCGTAGCCAAGCCCAATCAAGGGCGGACGCTATGAAAGGTGCACAAAGAGAGGGCGCTGGTCGCCTTCGCTTTAGCCCTGAGGACTTGGCCATACCGCCTTGGCGGTCTGGCCTACAAGAGAGTCCACATCAGGCCACATCAAGAAGGAATTATTGGGACCCTCCTCTCGTGGAGTTTGCCCATTCAACACAGCCCCTTTCGGGAAGAAGCTTTACATGTAGATCTCAATGTAAATAGAAAATCGCCTCTTGAGGCTAGATCTGAGTGGCCACAACGTGATGAAGCGCTAGAGAGGCATAGTGTCCATGAGGAGAGACAACATGAATACGGTACCTCTTCTTTGCCTCCCATTAGAACAGAAAGACAAAACCCAGAGCGCAGGGCTCTTCACACAGGGCGAGCTCACTCCGCCCGCCCCTTTCACACCCATGAAAGGGAGTACGAGGAAGACCATCGCATTCCTCGAGAACAACATACAGCGTGGGAACCTTGCATTTCTGCACCTGCTAGATATCATGGTCACCCATCGAGGCCAGAGCCTCAAGTAAATGCCGCCTACCTCGACAGAGGGAAGCGACCCATTGAAATTTTAGATCATCAAGATCGAGGCAAACACATAGGAGAAACATTCAAGCCTCCTGAGCAAAATAGGGCAGACCAAATTGACCCGACAGTCGCCAGACATGCCGCCCGCCAAGCCCGAATCACGCAGCTTGAGCAAGGTCATCAGGAGTTAGAGTACTTATACCGCCTTAATAAAGAGCGCATGCAGCGTGAAGCGGATGAGTTGCGCTATAAACTCCCTGAGAGGGTGCCAACCCCTCGCACCCAAAAAGTAGAACAATATGAGAGGCACAACCCTTTGGTGCAGGACAGGTCTCCGCGACCTCGTCAAGCTTTGCCTCCGAGACCTTATAGACCCGAGAGGGAGGCCACTCCCCGAAACAATGATGGGTACCCTCAACGGGGACTCAATCAGGGTCATAGGTCTCGCCTAGAGACTCCTCAAGAAGTTTATGAGGAGTATGAACCAGAAATAGAACGGGCCGAAATGCCCCATCAAGGCGGGAGGGCTGCCATTCGGCCACCCCCCATAGGCCTCCAGTCTCCCATAACTCACAACGGGAGCAAACAAAAGAGGAAGAAATAAAATCTTTCGATGCATACAAAGCGCTATTAGAGCGTTTGGAGTCTATGGAGACAAAAGCTTCTGGGCATCAAAAGCCCACGTTACGTCAACTCCGCAGTCATCCAGTGCATCCCTCAGTGCCCACACCTCTTTACCCCGAACATTTCAAGTTGCCTCAATTGGCAGTCTTTAAAGGTGAAGAGGATGCACAAGAACATGTCACAAGATTCCTAAGCCAATGCTTCGGCATTCAAGATAATGATGCATTGTTGCTTAGGACATTCATAACCACATTCGTAGGCCCTACCTCGGATTGGTTCACACAGTTACCAAAACATAGCATAAACAACCTAGATCAATTAGTAGATGCGTTTCTTGAACGCTTTGCCTTCAACACAAAGAAGAAGGCATCACTGAGTGATCTGGCCAGCCTCAGGCAATATGAGGAAGAAATAATGGTAGCATATGGGAATCGATGGAGGGCTTTGCTTTCTAAGCTACCCTACCTTCCCCCTATGTCTGATCTCACACAGATGTTTGCACGGAGTTGCTTAAAATCAATCTCTGGGCTATTGCTGCTGCAGCAATACGCCAGCTTAGAAGAAGCTTTGGCGCAAGCCAGAGTTATAGAAGAGATTAAAATAGGCGAGGGCGCAATCGCCAAGCCTAAAAAGAAAGAGTGGAATAAAACCACTAAGACCGGGACTACGCAATCACAACCCACTGCGGTTAATCAAGTTGCGATAAATGTCCCCAAGCCTGTGCAAGAAATACAGCCCCAAAAGGCTAATTACCAGGCAGGGCCTCCTAGTTATGAAAGAGATAATAAAAAATAGGAGCAGAATCAGCAGCGTCGCCCTAGGCGACAATTCACCCCTTATGCGGAGTCTAGGGACTCCCTATTTGACCGCTTTTCAACGGCAAATTTAGTCACCCTTCCAGAAATCCAAATCGTAGATCCTAATGCTCCCAAGCCTAAGGGATACAGAGAGGAATTATATTGTAGATTCCATAGGCGAAGGGGACATGACTTGAATGGATGTTGGAAATTCAAAGGATTAATCCAAGATTTGATCGACAATAAAACATTGGCCGTGGACAACCCCATAGCACCAAATAATCAACAAATGGGGGTATTCAAGGACCCTTTGCCTGCCCATGAGGCACAGGCAAAACCTCTCCAGGTTAATGAGGTGCGATAGAATCTTCCCATGCAAGGATTTGTGGGAATGATCAGCATAGTGACCAGGAACAAAAAGTACCCAGGAGTTGCCCCCGAGGTAGCTACAAGGGAAGTTCCAACAACGTCGCAGCCTCAACAACGCCCTATGCAGTTGCCTCCGCCTAGACCCGAGGTCACGATACGGACCAAACTCACGCAGAGTTTGCGGACCACATCGGCTAGGCTTTCCATTTACGAGCTTATTCAACAGTCAACACCTCATAGGGAAGCTCTTATGGAAATTTTAAAAGCCATCGAATTACAACCTCACGAAGCAAATTCTTTCAACAACTTCGTGGGACATGTGAAACGATGTACGGAGCCGGTCATTACCTTCAGAGAGGATGAAGTCAAAACAATATCGAATGACATGGCAGATCCACCCCTGCACGTTATCGCGCGGGTCAACGGGATCCCGTACAAGAGAGTGTTGGTAGATACCGGCTCGTCCAATGAACATCATTACCACTGTAGCACTAAAACATCTGAAGCTACCAACCTCTCATATCACAGCCTCCACATACACACTGCGAGCTTTCAACGATGCAATATGCTCGACAGTCGGCACAGTTGTTCTGCCTATCCAGGTAGGACAAAAGACAATACCAACATTGTGCCATGTTTTGGAAGGCGAGATGGCTTACAACATACTGCTAGGGCGGCCATGGATCAGGGACATGAAGTGTGTCCCTTCGATCGCTCACCAGTGCCTAAAGTATGCATTTGAAGGAGAAATACATGTAGTCCCGATGGACTTAGAACCCTTCAAGTATTGCAATGCGGTGCAATTAATGCCTCAATCGACCCTCCCTTCAACGCATTTGGATTTCCAGTTAAATCCATCTAAATAGGGTCCAATACCGCAGGCACCACTGGTGACCAAAATAGCAAAATCCCAGCCAGGTGAGTCTTCATCATCTGCTCCTTCACTACCAATGCCACCTGTCATGGCTAAATAGAAGGACAAGGGAAAATAGATCATGGAAGAGGCTCAGCCCCTAGAAGAGGGGTTGCCAACAATATCAATAGTATCAACAGAGGAAATACCTAGCACAATGGAAGCTGAGACTCCTAACCCACCAAACATGGAATGGACTCAGGAAGGACTCTCGTTCCCTCCCTCCCAAGCATCAACAATCATTGTTGAAATGGCCAGTACGGGCTTGGGGGAGTATTTAGTGCAGAATGTTGTGGCAACGCCCGCATTAGAATCAGTACAGGACATGGGGAGACCTCGCCTTCCCATAGGAATAGTTGTTCCTCTAGGTTACCCACCAAACCAGACAAATTTTGTGTATGGGGGCCTTGATCATGGTCTTGAACCATGCAAGCAAAAGGACGAAGACGAAGAGCCTTTTGCTGAAAATATCAACTATCTGTCAAACCCGGACTTCGCTCTAAGATATCTCGGCCAATGCAATTGGCATGGATACGGGCTAGGCAGATATGAGCAAGGGATGCGTGTCCTTTGCCAACCAAGATATCAGATGCCATATGATAAGTCGGGAGTAGGGTTCAACCACCCCCGCCCTTAGACATCTTGGTAGAAAATATGCAAGGCCTAGGAATAGGCAACAAGGGGGGATTGGCATCAGATCCTTATGCCAACCCAAATACAGAATATACATTGGGAGATTACCTCCCATGGTCAACAAACACCCTTGGCAACATCAGTAATCCCTCTCCTTTGCTAGAGAGAGGTGAAAGTTCGGACACTAATCCCCAAAGAGAACATAAACGGTGTCCGGACATCTTTTTGAAGTTGTTCCCCTTAGAGGTTCCACTTGAGTCAATACAGTGTCAAGAGAATCAGGTCCCTCCACCAAGAGTGGAACAACCGCAATGGGACCAGATTAATTTGCTGGAACAAGGAGAACCCTCAATGTCGTAAATAGTTGCTGAAGAAAATGAACATTTTTGGATCTTTGAAAGTGATTCAGAAGATGAGACTGAGATGAACTATCTCAATCATGCACGATGGCATAATCGCCCTTTAACTCATGAAGATCTGATGGGACAGATGGGCATAAGGTTAGGGCATGAATGGTGTGTAGACCCAGCGGGGTGGGACCAAGTGTTGGATCCATGGCTCCAAATTTATGATGAGCACCGTCCACCCCGAGACCCTATCATGACATCAGTGTCGAGGGAAGACCCTGTCCTCCTATTCGCACATAGGGCCGATCCGTTCGTGCCCGTTCCCCTAGAGCCAGATCCAGAGTATAGGGAGCATCCAGAAGATTCAAGTTATCATACCCACGGTAATGGAGACCAAATTCATTCCATCCACATGATCTCCATTGATTTGACCGCACCCATCCGCAATCCGGCCGATCCAACATGGTCATTGCATCTAGACATAGATGCCATCGATTGGGATCACGTCAATTCACCTTTATCACCATCAGAGTACTGGCCTTTCGGTGAAATGCCTCATTTTACCCCAAGGACAACTCAGGATATTTTTCAAGTTGAAGAGGAACCCGAGGTTCCAAACGTAGATCTAAACTCAGCTAATGATATCCATTTGATCCCGACTCCACATCAGTTGGAGGACGGATCCCACATGTCACTCGAGGAGACGACTAATGTAGATATCGACATAGATCCAATGAATCCATAGATTCTCAAGCTAGGGGTAAGTCTTTCCCCCGAAGAGCAAGCCGACTACATTGCCCTTCTCAAAGAGAAGAAGGAGGTTTTTGCATGGTCGTACAAGGATATGCCAGGACTAGACCCGTAGCTAGTCATGCATAATTTAACGCTTGATCCGACAATCAAGCCTCATAAAGCAAAAACTATGTAAGATGCACCCACAAGTGGCCTTGATGGTCAAAGATGAATTGCAAAAGCTGTTGGATGCACAGTTTGTCATCTGCATGGATTATCCGCCATGGCTGTCCAACATGGTTCCCGTCAAGAAGCCCGACGGGAGGATTCGCATATGCACCAATTTTTGAGATCTAAACAAAGCGAGTCCTAAGGATGATTTCCCCTTGTCGAGCATCGACACGTTGGTAGACGCTACAGCAGGTCACGAAATGCTCTCCCTCATGGATGGTTTCTCAGGATACAATCAGATTCGTATCAATCCTGAAGACCAACTAAAAATGGCGTTCACAATGCCTTGGGGGACATTTTGTTATAAGGTCATGCCTTTTGGCCTTAAAAATGCTGGCGCCACCTACCAACGTGCCATGACATATATCTTCCATGATTACATGCACAAAACTTTGGAAGATTACATGGATGATTTGTTAGCCAAGTCTCTTTTGCGCTCAAATCATATCGATGACTTAAGCAAGATCCTCGATCGCCTCATGGAGCATAAAGTTAGACTAAACCCCAAGAAGTGCGTATTTGGCATCACATCTGGAAAACTCTTGGGTTTCATAGTCTCAAAGCGAGGAATCGAGGTGGACCCAAAGAAAGTCAAGGCAATCCTTGAAATGGTTCCCCCAACTACTATCAAGCAGCTCAGAAGTCTGCAGGGAAAGGTCACGTCGATTAAACGCTTTATAGCACAATTATCTGACAAGTGCCGACCCATGAACAAATTATTGCACAAGGGGGTTACATTTCATTGGGATGACGAGTGCCAGTCAGCCTTTGATGAAATCAAACAATACCTGGCTTCGCCGCTAGTATTGGCACCACCTAGACCAGGAGTGCCATTCTACTTATACATCTCAGCTACTGAGGTGGCACTGGGCGCCATGTTAGCCTATAAGAATGAACTTCACAAGGAATAGAGCTACTTACTATCTTAGCCGCACCTCGGTCGGCTTATGAACTTAACTATGCATACGTTGAGAAACTCTGCTTGGCAGTGGTGTTTGCTACCAAAAAGCTATGCCACTACATGCTGAGCAACACTACGTATGTTGTGTCTAAGGAGAATCCATTGCGATACATGATGAGTCGTACTTATCATAGTAGTCGCACGGCGAAATGGATCATGTTGTTGATGGAATTTGACATAGAGTTTATTGGACAAAAATCTATCAAAGGACAAGTCATAGCCGATCAACTAGCAGAGGCTCCTCTTGAAGACGATCAGCCTCTAGTCATAGAACTACCCGATGATGGGGTCTTCCATGTCTCAGAATCGCCAGATTCTGATGAGCCTGAGTCACAGGCCGACATAACCCTATTCTTCGATGGTTCTAAATGTGAGCAAGGTGGTGGCACGGGAATTGTATTCTTCACACCGCAGGGTGCTCCAATGCCCCTGTCATTTAAATTAAACTTCCCGTGCACCAACAATAATGCAGAGTATGAAGCCTTGCTCCTAGGTCTTCAGACAGCAATCACCATGAACATCAAATGATCGAATATCTTTGGTGATTCACTGTTAATAGTCAATCAAGTCAAAGGGGTATATCAATGCAAATGCCCAGTTCTACAGGCTTATAAAGCCCTTGTGGACAAATTCCTGGCAAAACTTGAGTGGTATGACATCGAGGCACTCCCTCGATCATCGAATCATTTTGCGGACACAATGGCCTCCTTGGGGTCACTAATTCCGCAAGACCTTTCCGGTGATATGACAACCATTCAAGTCAAAACCTTATCGCAATCCATGATGGAGCGTGCAAGCTCAGACTTGACGCCAGGAATCCACATGATCCAGATTGAACCATCCTCGGATAAGTTCTCTCGAATCCAAGATCATCTGAAACGTGCCAACTGGGGGTCCTTGTTCTCCCCTACTCCCATTAATAGCAACACAACGCTATTCTTACAAGTTCTATCCCATTCAACGTTCGCTAGGGATGAACTTCAAGAGGGATTGGCTGTTCATACTGTCGAGGTTTCTGATCAACAGGATTGGTATTTACCCATTAGAGACTACCTCAAGTTAGGTAATCTCCCGCTTGGATTGACTCATGCCGCAAAACGAGCACTCAAGCAGAAAGCGGCTAAGTATGTCTTGATAGGAGACATTTTGTATCATCGCAGCTATGAAGGAATCCTCCTTCGTTGCTTGGACCAACAAGAGTCCACTTGGGCAGTCGCCCAAGCGCACGATGGTACATGTGGTGGCCACTTTAGTGGTATGGCCATCGCAAAGCGCATTCTTCGCATGGGCTATTATTGGCCATCTTTAGAGCGAGATTGTTGCACATATGTCAAGAAGTGCGTGAAGTGTCAACATCATGCCAATTTGATGCACGTACCTTCTCAAGCCTTGCAGACAGTCCAACTGCTTGGCCGTTCTCGTAGTGGGGCTTCGATCTAATTGGAAAGATCTCCCCTGCATCGTCAGGCCATCACACGTTTATCATAACGGCCACAGAGTATTTTACCAAGTGGGTGGAAGCAATTCCGCTTACCTCTACGATAGGACCCCGCATTGTGGAGTTCATTTTGCATAACATCATATGTCATTTTGGTATTCCATCCAAAATAGTCTCGGATAATGGGACGCCTTTCAAGAACAAAGACGTGCGTGCTTTGACCACAAAGTACAAGATTCAACACAACTTTTCGACACCCTATTATCCGTAGGCGAATGGGCAAGCAGAAGCGTCAAACAAAATGCTAGTTGCCATCCTTAAAAAGACCATCGTAGACAGTCATAAGGATTGGCACATTCAAATCCCACTTGCCCTATGGGCCTATCGCACTAGCATTCGGACACCCACCGGGGCCACTCCATTTTTGCTCGTGTATGGCTCCGAGGCAGTCATGCCTCTAGAGTTGGAGATTCCTTCCCTACGCATATCAATGCAGGAGTTCATCGATGATGACTCTACACGGCAGGCCCGGCTAGACCAGCTTACGTTGCTTGATGAACGACGCGTTAATGCTCTCGAGCATTTACGTATTTATCAAGAGCGACTTAAGAAAGCTTACAACATGAAAGTTCACCTGAGGGACTTTCGGGTTGGTGATTTGGTTTTGAAGGAAAACCAACAGAATTCCAGTTTGCCATCCCACCTAAGGGACAAATTTGTGGCAAATTGGTTAGGTCCATATGTCATTGATAGCAAAATAGGACCCGAGACATACCGGCTAGCTTCTCTTGACGGTATCAAGGAAACAGAACCCTTGAATATCAGTCATTTGCGACCATTTCATATCTAAGAGAGCCATATCCCAAAAATGCTCCAAGGATCCATAAAATCGCTTGGTCAAATCCCAAAAATGCTCCAAGGATTCTATAATCGCTTGGTCAAATCCCAAAAATGCTCCAAGGATTCTATAATCGCTTGGTCAAATCCCAAAAATGCTCCAAGGATTCTATAATCGCTTGGTCAATCCCAAAAATGCTCCAAGGATTCTATAATCGCTTGGTCAAATCCCAAAAATGCTCCAAGGATTCTATAATCGCTTGGTCAAATCCCAAAAATGCTCCAAGGATCCCTAAAATCGCTTGGTCAATCCCAAAATGCTCCAAGGATTTCCACAATCGCTTGGTCAAAAATAAGAAAAGTTAAAATTCAAAAATCATCAAAAAACAACAAAACAAAATTTTTGCATCTCATTTCTAGGCATACTCAAATTCATCAATAGAGAGCTCTTCTCGCACCTCATCTTCATATTCACAAAAATCAATCCATCAAAAATACAAAAATACATAGCTGCATTAAAGCATTGCATCCATACATTGCATATTTGTGGTCGTACAGGTCAAAGGCACCATAGGCTGTAATTGCTCTGCTAGTCCATCTTGTTCCACACTGTTCCATTTTACAAAAACAACAAAAACACCATGCATTGCTTTTTACCACACTAGAGTCAGTGGTCTTTTAATGTATCAAGAGTTTTCGTGATTCAGTCATCATTTTGCTCTTTAGCTACGTAATGTACCGAGTCAGACAGATTTTACGAAGGTAGAGTTACACTTGAAATACACCTTGTTACGTAACATCCCAACACAAATTAAAACACATAAAAATTCCCAAGTTGTGTGAACGAAAGATGAAACCTGCGCAATAATCCAGGTCACCATAAGTGAAACGGTTATCTTGCTCATCCCCCCGTGCGAATGGTTCTAGAATGCTGAGAATTGACAAAAGGACGAGCTCTTTCCTATCCATTCACCTCCATAAACAAGTGGTTTTCACCACTACCAAATCCCAATCATAGTTGGTTCCCAAAGTTGTAAGGATTTGTACTACATGTCCCCGCCAAGGATGGGTAGTCATCCCCAAGACCTAAAAGGGATCAACGCCATTCACAAACAAAATTCCAACAAATCATCATCCTAACACTTTCCATTCACCTTTGGTCTCCAAGTTGTAAGGATTCGTACTATCCGCCCCTAACCAGGATGGGTAGTCATCCCCAAGGCCTAAAAGATCAATGCCCTTACTCCATAATCTCCATCACCCCCTTGGTTCCCAACGTCGTAAGGATTCGTACTACACGTCCCTGCAAAGGATGCGTAGTCATCCCCAAGTCCACAAGGATCAAGGCCACTCACCAGCCCAAACTCACAATACTCAAAATACAAAATCAAATAATAAGTGGTTATCACTACTATTCAAAATCCTTGCTCAAAAAGAATTAATAGAAAATAAATAGTGATTTTCATCACTATATAGACGAGCAACTTTCTAAATCATTCAGCCAACAAATATCTCGAACTTGAATCCTTGGAATTCTCAGCATTCGAAAACCATCTAGGTGATCCTCATTACAAGTTTGGTTGATAAGCCTATCTGGCAATGGTGGTATCCTACCCGCATGACGATATGTCTATCACATTCGCTTTGCGTATGTGCAGACCAATGTTTGCATAAGGATGAGCTAGCTTATGGTATCCTGGATAACACCGCAGATTAATCTAACTAAATACAACAAAGGAGTTAGTGGAGCTAATTAGGTGATCCTCAATATAGGTTCGGTTGAAAGCCCATCTCGGCACTCGGCGGTATCCCGACAAATACCACATAAATGAACTCAATTGCACACACAGGGATGTGAAATAGCTTGGTCAAAAACAAGTCCGATTCATACCTTGTTCAAAAGTCTTGTAAGATAAAGTACAATCATGGCTAGTAAGTTAAAACCGTCTGAGTCTCATAAAACCTTAGCTACATTTCTAAACCAACTGCGCTACTTTTCATCCTTACAATACCATCAAAAAATACAAAAAAAAAAAAACCACATGTATACATACAAAGTCATGCATCACAGCAATCGCCTAAAGACAAAATAATAGAGTTCTAAACAGTCTATGGTGCCATAGCCAAACATCACAAATTCTATCCATCCATTTCATTTCTGCATATCACATATAAATCAAAAACATTTGCATTCATCACAACATATGCATCCATCAAAATAAATCAACATACAACAATCGCATTTATCATACCATATGCATACATCAATATAAAGTAGCATGCATCCATCAACATCAATCATTATGCATAACATAAAATCATGACATATACACAAAGCAAGAAAATCAAAACAACAAAAACATCACAAAAATGCAACACAAAAACATAGCAATAAGCATTGCCGGACACAAGTGCTCTTGCACTTAACCTCTTGGCATAGAAAATCGATGTCGGGGCTCAAATTGTCACTCTCCTACTTCCCCAAGAAGGCTACCATAGCCGGACCGCTCCACGGGAAGACGGGTTTTCGATGATTTCACCCCATTATGGCATCACCAAAAGGGTTAACACCCACCAAAAATAGGTCCAAATGTCAGGAAATTGCACATGCTTAATGGTAAAACATCTAAAGGCACCCTTGCACAAGTCATCTTGGGTCAAGCGACTCGTCGCTTTTCTCATGAAGGTCATTCCCTCATCGATTCGTCGCTTGAGGGGGTAGTCACACTTAGTCACCAATCAACAAGCACACACCCAATCAAAGCAATGACATGCATTCAAAGAATCATTGACAAAGACAATCACGCTCCCGCTTGGGGCAGTAAACAAGCAATAATCAAATTGATCAAACACTTGGCATTCCCGAAGCATGAACACAAGGTTCCCCTGTGGACAAAAGGTTACGCCCTTTGCCTAATCATGACCGATCAATGTCCAAGCTCAAGTCACACCTCACCAAAATAGGTTAACACTTGAAATCAAATTCCTTAGCTCGTCGAAGCAAGGATTCAAGAATGCATGCCCTTTCCATACTTGGGGCATCAAAAGTTGGTTAGGTTACCAAGAAACCCTAATCATTAGTGCTTTGGTTATCTATTTTTGCTCAACACTGCATCACCCGCAGCGCTTCCCAAAAAGGGGCATCTATAGACACCAAAACAGCACCAATCCGATTATGTGACTACAAACACTGATCGCATTGACACACACAACTTTCATGGCAGCCCTCAGAGGTCAAACAGTGGTCCTAGCCACTTACACAACAGTTTAGAAGGTCGAAAAGTAAACAAAGCAAAGTTGGTCATTTTAACAAGCCTTAATCAAAAGCAAGCCTTAATCAAAAGCAAGCCTTAATCAAAAGCAAGCCTTAATCAAAAGCAAAGCCTTTGGCCGAAGTGTCGTGATATCGCGACGTCGCGATATCGCGACCTGGTGCCCAAAGCAAAGCCTTGGCGAGGTATGATTCGCGACCCAATCAAAGCCTTGGAGTGCGATCGTTGCCCAAAGCAAAGCCTTGGCCGAAGTGTCGCAATATCGCGATATCGTGACGGTGTGTCACGATATCGCGACACTTCATGCCCAAAGGAAAGCCTTGGCCGAAGTGTCACGATATCGCGACGTCGCGATATCGCGACTGCCCAAAGAAAGCTTGGCAAGTGTCGCGATATCGCGACATCTCGCATTTTGCGCCTAGGCAGACATTAAATCAATCAAAGGCGGAATTCAACCAATCAAAGGCAACATTAAAACATTTAAAAGCAAACATTAAAACCATTAAAGCAGACGTTAAACAAGTGGCAGCCGAAGACAGTCAGTTATTGCTGCCTGTTGTGCATGCGCGCGTAGGTGGGCAGATTGGCAGTTAGCGGACTGTCACAAGGGCAGTCATGTAAGCCCAAGTCAAGGAGGAGTCTCCTCCCTTTTGGGAAGGCATGGCCGCCACGTGGCATCCCTGCGTGCCCCTCCAAAGAGACCCCATGGGTCTATAAAATGGCGGACTTTCCCGCCCAGAAAGAGACAAGTTGACAGACATTTCCAAGCAACGAAGTGCTGCCAAACCAAACACCCGATTGCATTCTTTTCGATTCATTTCTTCTACACCCGTAATCTCTTTCGCAAGAGAGGTTATTGGTGGCTGTTAGAAGGTGAATCCGGACCTTAGAACCCGACATTGGACCACAGTAATCCATCAATTCGACGACAACACCTTCTTATCTTAGATTTTGGGCCCATCCCTAGTGGATTGGCGTCAAAGTCAAGTTTTCAACGGTGGGCGGCCCGCTCGGGCGCCCCGCACGCTCTTAGCTATTTTTAATTTATCTCGTTATCACGTATTTATCATACGTTACAGTCTACGCTGTTTGTTTTAATTTATTCTGTTATACGTTATAGTTTATCGAATATATTATCATGCTATCACGGCTTTAGACCTCTGTCGTATTTAATCACGTATCTCGAATGTTATCCTGCATTACATTCTCGAATGTTTACTTGGGCAGCCTGAGTTATTTTATTCACGTATTTAATCAATCTTTGCACGTATTTATTTTGAACGTTCTATCCTTTTGTTACAGGTGCTACTAACGTCTCTGTGTTTCTTTGATCGCAGGAGAAGCAGCAAGAAGCAAGGATTCATCATCGCAAGCGGCGGCAACACTTTGGCCCGCCCATTTTAAATGTGGGCATGCGGAAAGAAGATTACTAATCACTGATTGTAATGGAAACATGCTAACTCTCCTAGCCCCTAAAAAGGGAGGAGATGGATTGTAACCGAGCTTGGAATCACATTAATATAAAAAGGGTTGTGCTCTTACTTTCTCCTTTATGTTTGGTTAATTTGATTACATGCGTTCTATTTCATGCATATTCATTTAGCATCAAGTTAGTTTTGCTTTCATTACATCTTAGTATTTCTTCCTTTCTGGAATCTCATGCTTTCAGCATCTTTAGTATAAATTTTTATGTTATGTACAATCATACACACCCGTCCCCCCCACACACTCACCTGCATTGTGGTTTGAACCTTGAACCTCTCAAAGAAGAGTCAAAGCCTGAACCATTGTGTTGTTCCCCCTTGGAACAATATATTTAATGTATTAATTTTATAATTAAATATATTTTTAAAATTTAAGGTTAGCATGAAAAACCTCTACAACCAAGGCTTAGGGATGAGTAGTCTCCCTATATATATTTATGACCAACATGCCATTGTTGGAACAAATAGTTGATGTAGCTCACACCGAGGTTCAAATAGATGATAAAAACATTATTAATTATAAAATTAATGTATTAACGTGTATCTTTAGTATAATTTTTTATGAATTTTTTAATATATATATTTTTTATTATGTACAATCATACACACCTGCCCCCTCACACACTTAGGGATGAGTAGTCCCCTCCCAACCATGACCCCTCGTAAGGTCAAGACCTAAACTTATCATTAGAGGATTAACACACAACCATTTGTTGTGGTTTGAACCTAGGCTTAGGGTTGAGTAGTCCCCTCCCAACCATAACTCCTCGTAATATCAAGAGCTAAACTTATCAACAGATGATTAACACACAACCACACACATAGTGGTTTGAACCTTGGATCTATTAAAGAAGAGTTAAACACCAAATAGTTGTGTTGTTCCTTATGACTAAAATTAAGTTTCATTATCTCTTTATAAAATTGAACTCAAGTGGTTTAAGATGAATTAGCTTCCAAAACTCAATGATACAAATCCATTAAGTGATATTAATTGTAAATGCTTAATTTTTTTTCCAGTTGATTAGACGAGATTGAAATTAGCCCCATTTGTATTACATCATCACCACTTAGTGGTAATTGTTTGGATATGATCCATGTGTCCTTTGTCAAGATTTGAATCTGTGTCTTCGCCTTAAATATTTTGGAATCTAACCTATTAAGCTATATGTTTAGTTGTTAATATTATAAATCTAACCAAATAATATCAAATGGTATTAATTCAACTAATTAGATTTCTCAACTTTCTCAATGATGTAAGGTTCAAATCTCACCCACCAGTACATGCATATTTGAAAAGCTTATTGTAATACCACCATATGATCATAATTCTAATACAGGTGAGACTCTTTTCACTTCAACATAAAATAGGATCAAAATAATTTATCTCATTTCACCTTCACCATAAACTAACATTCATTTTAGCATATAAAAAAGTTTTACAAATTTTATATGATTTACTAAAAATAATTATAAACTTTTATGAAAACAAGCTAAACATCGTAACTTTATTATAAATTAACATAAAATAAATTAATAATTTGATATAACCTATTAAAAAAATCTAATCAAATAATTTTTTTTTTTTGAGAAAAAGCTAGATTATATTTATTCATCAACCGAAACATTACAATATTCTGGTGCTAGCACTGTCCACCAACTAAAAAACAAAATGAGGTGGATCAGGAGTAAAGCATCCATAACTAAATATACATAAGAATAGAAGCTAATATCAACAAAAATACTATAGCTATATCTTGTTACAATACACCAAATATCAACATTCATCTGTGGGAGAGTCTGTTATATGAAGAAATTTTGGGCGTGTCTTCCGTGATATTTCCAAAGTCTTCAAAGAAGAAATATAAGTAATCAAAACCTGAACTTGCTCATCATTGTTAACAACCTTCTTTTTAGTTTCATGTTGGACCTTTTGAAGATCTTGAATCATATGAGAAAGTCGATGAAGTCTATCAATAACATCTCGTGGTGTGCTGGAAGTTCCATAGACTTGGGAATGAATGTGTCCCACATGTAATAAAAGATCAAAGGTCAAGTCTGCTAAAACTATATCCCATGGAGGGGCAGATCCAGTAAACACCTTTTTGCATCTGTACTTCCAAATGTGCTTGAGAAGGATGAGTCTACAAACATCCCAGAGTTTGGGGCACTGATCCAGCTGAGAAAAACTAAGCAGAGAGAGCTTCCAAGATCTAGTGAAAGAGGGAAAAAGAAAAGAGTAGAAGACATCCCAAAACTGTTTAGCCATGCCACAAAACCAAAACAAGTGAATTAGAGTTTCTAAAGCATTACAAAAATTGCATAGAGGGGGAATATGTAAAATCATTGCCAAACTTTCAGAAGTTGGAAGTTTTTGATGCAAAAGCCGCCATCCAAGAAGTTGAGTTTTGGATTCAACAGGAACTTTCCAAATCTGAGTAGCAAGAAACTGCCATTGGGCATTGGTAAAATTTACTTGCCACTTGACATTGAGCTTAGAGTCTAGAGAAGGAGGACACAAAATATTTTTGTAAATCCAACTAGAAGTAATGGAAGAGATTCTATGACCATTAAGCCATCTCCAGTCATTCCATATATTATGGGCAGTTGTACCTAACTTTATAAGGACCTCACAAGGAATGGAAGCCACAACTAGGCCATAAGACTCTTTGAACCTAGAGGGAAGGGAACAATAATTGCATATTTGGTTCCAAGTAAGAATTGAGCAACTACTCGGATCCCAGATATCTCTAATTCTATTAATACCTTTCTTCAAAAAAGTTAGACCTTGAAAAGCATTGCATAAAGCTAAAGGTTTATCATTATGGAGGATAAGTTTATTCCACCAAAGACTATTTAGACCGATGCTCAGACCATGTCTCAAGGAGTCAGACTTCCAAACCAATAAATGAGAAATTGATTGCCAAGCTTTCTAGTTTTGGGTAATTGGAATAGATCCTTTAACCGTAAAGTAAGGTGCATTAAGGACCTTATCCTCCCAAGGGGTTTCTTTCCATTTACCTTTGTGAGCAGCTTGTGAGATTCTATAATGAAATAGGTGTTTCCAATTTTCATCACTAGTGATGGCTCTAGCAACCCATTTAGCAACCAAAATTTTTCTCTGGGTAAGAGGATCAATAATACCTAGACCTCCTAAAGCCTTAGGTTGAGTACAAAGCTTCCATGAGATGGCAATCATTCCCACCTCCCCCTCCTTTGGTTTATAAAAATTTACGAATGCCTGAGTTAATTTGTTATAGGCTACCTTGGGGGCCATCCAACAAATGGAAGTAATAAACATGAGAGGCTGCCATAATTTTATTCGCAACTTGAATTCTTCCTCCTAAGGAAAGAAACCGAGTTGGCCAAGCATTAATTTTTTTTTAAGTCTTTCCAAAACCTAGTTCCACATATCCTTAGGAGAGATATTAATCCCCCAAAAGAAATCTTAAATAACACACAATCATACCATGAGGGATGATCTTCCACTCATCCGAGGAGTTGCATCCATGAGGAGAGGAAGAGGTATAGAAGACTTCAGTTTTAGAGTCATTGATACGAGAGCCAGAGACATCACAAAATAGTTGAACAATCTCCTTAGCCGTATCCACCTCTTGTTGGGTATTTTGAAGAAAAAGAAGGGAATCATCAACAAAATGTGAGTTAAGAGCATGCTTATCCCTAGGAATCTTAATACCTTGAATGAGTCCATCATAATGAGCCTTATGAAGAAGATAACCAAGAGCATCAAAAGCTAAAACATACAAAAAAGGAGCAAGGGGACAACCCTGTCTAATAGACCGTTGAAGAGGGAAGGAGGGAGAAAGAGCTCCATTAACTTGAACACAAGTTGAAGCATCTCCAAAGAGCATACCAATTTGATTACAAAATTTTGGACCGAAACCAAGCCAAGAAAGCATGCTAAGAATAAAATCCCATCTGATTTTATCATAAGCTTTGTCAAAATCTAACTTAACTAAGAGGGCATCTTGATTGGATTCGATAGCCCATTGTGAAGTTTCCCAAGCCATCATAATATTATCTAAAATATAACGCCCTTTAAGAAAAGCAAATTGTTTTGGGTAAACAATTGCTTGAGCAATTGTTTTAATTTTTAAAGCTATAGCTTTAGCTATGATCTTGTATGAAACATTGAGGAGGGTAATAGGTCTCCAATTGGAGATTTGGTTATGAGTCGTACCTTTAGGAATCAACTTGATAAGCCCTACATTAATATAAACTCTGAGGGAACCATTATGGAGAGCTTCCAGGTAAACATGATGAAGATCAGAGGAAAGAATATGCCAATTTGTTTTATAAAACTCCACTAGGAGACCATCCATGCTAGGAGCTTTGTCATTCTTCATAGAAAAAATGGCAGTTTGTAGATCGTTCATAGAAAGAGGATATTCAAGTTGATCCTAAATAATGGGGTCTACCAAGGAGGGAATATGTTCCTGCACATATTCCATTAAGATACATTGGATGTCATCCCTTGGCTCCGCTGTAAAAAGTTGAGAGAAATGAGCTACAAAAAGATTCATGATCTCTTTAGAGTCGAAAGAGAATGACCTAAAGGGTCCTCCAACTCAATGATCCTTTTCAAAATATTTTTATGTCTGAGGTAGTTAGTAAAATTTTTCCCTTGTCTCCTTGGGATATCCAGTCGAGGCAAGATCTAACTTGCGCCCCTCTAGCACGGTAAGACTCATAAACTCTAGCCTGATTTTCAACATTAGCTAGATCGCATTGAACAACAATGTTAGTAGGGTCTTTCATAAGCATGGAACGAAGATGAGAGATCTCCTTATGAAGGCGACTCTCTTGAATCTTATTCCTCCTGGAAATAGAGCACCCATACCATCTAAGGGATGAAATTGTATTGGAAATAGTTATTTCAAACCATTTGATCCAGTCAGTATTACTAGTTGATCTAGGAAATCTATTCCAGATATGCTCTACAAGGTGGAAACAGGTAGGATGGTCAATGTGGGACACATTTAATTTGAAAGGAAGCAACATGGAATTAAGGGAGATAGAGGAATTTTGGATAGAAGATAAGATAGGAAGGTGATCTAAAAAGTTGTGTGAGAAAGGACACAAACTTGCTCATGGATAGAGAATTTATCTAGGAAATAATTACTAAAATAAAATATGTCCAAATGAAAAAGCTTACTAGAAGAACCTTGATGATAGTTGGACCACATAAACTAATTATCTCTATTAGAGGAGGCTTTACCAAATAGAGGACCATGCACACCTAAGTTATTACGATTGATGAGCCCTGAAAATGCTCATTTTTGTACAAACTTTCCATATATATTATGACATTTATTTTAATAGAAATATGTGTTTCTATGCAAATTTTATATGTATTTAACATTATATTACGTATATTATCTAATATTTGTTTTTAAGTGGATTATGTGTAAATGTAGTGGATTTTACGGTATTTTAACATTTTACGTCAAGGTCTTACTTGGACCTGGCACTTTACATTTATAATGAAAATTGAAGATAGAAATATCTGCAACAAAATAGTGATGAAGTGCTAAGTTAGGCGTCTGACTCCCCTCTAGGTGCCTGACTCCTATTTGGTGCTTAACTGCCAAGCGCCTAATTCCCATTTGGCACTTGACTATCGCGATCATGATTCCTGTTAGGCACCTAACTCCTATTTTTGTGCCTACTTCTCAAATTCTACAAATAAGGTGCCTGATTCCCATTGAGATCGAATTATGGCACGACCCCTATTGTCAGCAAAATAGAATGGTGATTTCAACGATGGATGCGGATGTATTCTTAGAAATGGAAGCAAACCAAGAACAACCTCAAAGATCATCAATTATCTATTTTTAATCAGTAATGTAAAATATCAATGTAATCGAACAAGAGTAGAAATATCAGATATTTTGTTCTAATAAAACATAATACGCTAATTGGTCTAAAACTGATATTTTATTTGATCTCCTTCATTTATGCATATTGTTGTAAAATAAGAATCCAAATTTTATTTACCTTCATGATGTAATAGGGCATAACCGTATATATTATAAATATGCTGGCTACCCTTGAAATAAAGATCCCGAATATTTTTTGTAACTTTCTCTACTATAATTTAATAAAATACACCTACGTATTTTCATCCATATTATTTAGTATCCAATGTATGATTGAATGCTGGCAAAATCTATTGGAAATATGGGCCCACTCTCAATAGTATTACTTCCTTCTATTTTCTTGTTTTCTATCATTTTTTAATCTAGTTTCCAGTTTTATGTACGTAGTTTAATTTTTGTTATTTCCTCTATTTTATGTAATTTCTAGAAAGTGCGCAATTTTGGTTTCTGAATATAGTTTAGTCATGTCTTTGATACTATATGATATATTAGTGATTTGGAAACTAAACCAAAACTCCAAAGAAACAACAACACCCCCAAACCATAAATTTGAGGGACTCATCTTATTGGAGTGAATTACAAGCATATATTGTGCAAGGTTGCTCACAAGTTTACGAGCTGCTCCAGGTTGAAAAATTAAATGAGACAATGAATCTAAACATAGAAAACTAACTAGTGTTTTTCCCAACATTTTGGCATCATTACCGAGGAGTAGCCTATTGTAATTTCTTGTTCTGAAGGAAGCATGTTAGCAGTAGTTTAGGTTGCTTTCTACAAAACCTCCATTTTATCTTTGTATGAGTTCGCCTAAGAATAGAGGACTGGATGATCATTTTCTTAAAAACAAAGAAATTTCTCAAAAACCTTCTACTTCAGTGGTACCTATTCCTGAGACAAAAACCTCTCCTCTAAAATCTCCACCTGTACATTGGCTTGAACATCCAATATTTGCACAGTTACTTCTGAAATAAATCAGAAAAATATTAGAGAAGGATATAAGATAAGTAGAGTTTAGCTTGAGGAAGACTTATTGAACCTTAAACGGTGCCAAGCAGTTAGAGAAGGAACTATATGAAACATAGATTTAGTAATCCTTCTATAGGATAAGAGAAACAAATTAGAAGCCTTGCAAGCTATTTTGAATGCAGTAGGTGTAGATACCCTATTCTCATACAAGATGGCTGATGCAGAGAAGCATCCACTAGTTTTAATTTTTCCATAGGAGAGGTAGGAGGAGACCACAAGATGAAACATATCTCCCCTACCCACCTTCCAATATTTATAGGACTACCAACAGAAGATCCTGATCTACTTATTTTTAAATTTTATGTCCTATGTAGATCAGTGGATTATATAGCTAATGCTCAAAAACTAAAGTTGTTTCCTTTCACTCTTGATGATTCAACTTTACATTGGTTCATAAGTTTGGGGAATAAAAAAATAACTACCTAGGATGAATTGAAGAAATTTTTCCTAGATCAGTACTAAGATATTGGCAGAGCACGTGATGCAAGGGAAGAAGTCCTATATATGACACAAAAGGAAGGAGAATATGTGGATGAATATTGGGATATGTTTAGCTTTAATTTTCAAAGATCACCCCATTCGAAACTAGGAGACATATCCCTTAGAAGTATTTTCTTAAATGGACTTACAAATAAATATCTGGAAGCCTTAAACATGATTTCTGGTGGGGATATTCATCAACATCAAATGAATGATATTCGGTAGTTGTGTCAAAAAATTTCAAGGAGGAAAGGTAAGTTGACCCCTAGAAATATCAAACAATCAACCACTGTCACTAAAACAGAAATAGGTAATATGCTTGAAGACCTCAAGAGCGAGATGTTATCATCTCTAGATCTCCAAATGGACACCCTTCTTCTTCAAAAAAGAAGTAGGAAAATAAGGCAGCATTGGCCTACTTTTGTCTTAAATGTAAGAGAAAATACCCTAGAAATGAGTGTCCTGAAAACAAAGTTCGAGTGTGTTTTGTATGTCAAAAATATCATAAAATAAATTTATGTCTACAGTTATCAAAACCTAGAGAGGAACCTGAGGTAGCAGAAGCATACTTCATGGGTAATAGGATAAATTGGCAATAATCTCTTATGGGAAACAACATGCAAACAATAAGGCCATCTTATGGGGTCATCAATTATCATAACCAAGGTCAAGTTCAGCCACCCAACATGGGTTGGTGGGGATAACCTTGGAATTAGTATCCCCAAGAAGCAAATCCTTACAACCCCTACCCATGGATGCAATACCAACAACCTGGACAGTAGTGGAGGAACGAAAATGCTTGGAATCAAAACCCACAACATGTTGCTCCAGTTCCACTACAACCATCCCTTCCAACTTCTCCTGCTTTCAGTTATGCTCAACTAGCAACACAGCCTACAACCAATCCAAATAAAAAAAACCAACTTATCAAATGGATAATGATATGTACCCCATGTACAATATTAAAATATATTGTAGTCCAATACAATTAATGTCAGGGAAAAAAGTAGGTGTAGAAGTCACTCCTCTGGTAGAAGAGGAGGAAAATATAGAATTAGGAAAAGAGGAATCACCTCTTATAGTAGAAGTAGAAGAATAATCAACACCTGTAAATAACAAATAATGGGTTCTACCTTTTCCACAAAGGTTGGAAGAACCCAATAAGCCAATACAATCAAAATTTGATATTCTCTCTAGTCTAAAGAACTTGACTGTCACAATCCATCTCTTTCAAGCCATCAGAGATATTCCTATCTATGGCAAGGCCATAAGAGAATTGTGCTTGAAGAAACTGGGAAGAAAACCTATAAATTCAATCAGTTTGGTAGGTCATTTAGCTTATCTTATGTTAGGGAACACCTACAACCAAAACTACTCAGATACAAGAAACCTTGTCATAATTGTCCAGATAGAGGGTTATGTTTTACCCAATACATTAGTAGATTTTGGGGCTGACATTAATGTCATGCATAAATAAACCATGAAAAAACTTAGACTATATAACCTGAAGCCAACCAAGACTATTTTATAGTTGGTAGATAGGTCTACAGTGCTCCTAGAGGGAATGCTAGAGGACATCACTGTTATAGTGGATGCATGGGAGTATCTAGCAAATTTTTTAGTGTTACAATCCAATTCTGGGTTGCGTGGATATCTATTAATATTAGGTAGTCCTTGGATGGCAACATATGATGCTTGCATAAGTTGTAGAGATGGGAAAATGACCATTTTTGATGGTCAGAACATAAAAAAACTGATCATTCATCCACCTTCACAATCTGCAGAATTGTTGGGAAAATATGAATATGAAAACCAAAACTTTAGTGGTCTATCAATGATCCAATATGTCATGTCACTTGATGAGTTGGAATATGATAGTGATGAGGATAGGTTAATATCAAAAAAATCCAAGGAGAACCCTCTTGTCCTCCTCCATATTTGCCACCATATACAAAAAAGACCACCATATACAACAAATTAAAGTTGCACCTAGAAGAGTCTTAAACATAAATGATGGGTTGACAGTTGAACAACAAAATAAACTAAGGGAAACCTTAGTCAACCATAAATATGCCTTTGCTTGGGAGTATTTAGATATGAGAGGAATAGCTCCTGAAACTTGTACTCATCGAATATATCTGGAAGATCAAATTAAACCAATAAGGCAACCATAGAGAAGAATGAATCCAGCAATGAAGTAAATTGTCAAGACTGAATTGCAGAAACTCCTCATAGTTGAGTTCATTTACCCCATTTCAGATAGTGAATGGGTATTACCTTTGGTGGTGCCCATGAAAAATGGCAAGTGGCAAATTTTTGTGGATTATAGGTTGCTAAATAAAGCAACTAAGAAAGACCACTTCCCCTTACCCTTCATAGATCAGGTCCTTGACACCTTATTAGGTAAGAAGTATTTTTATTTCCTATATGGGTTCAATGGATATAATTAGATTCAAATAGGGGAAGAATATCAAGACAAGACCACATTTACTTGTCCTTGGGGAACTTTTGCTTACCGAGTTTTAACTTTTGGTCTATGCAATGCACATGCCACATTTTTTAGGGTAGTTTTGAGCATCTTCTCTGACATAATTAAAGAAATTGTGGAGGTATACATGAATGATTTCACTGTATATGGTGAAACTTTTGAAACAACCACAAAAAAATTGGAGAAAACACTTAAGCAGTGTGAGGAAACTAACCTATCCCTAAGTAATGAGAAATGTTATATTCTAATGTAGGAAGGGATAGTTTTAGGCCATCACATTTATACAAATGGGATCAAAGTAGATAGGAAAAATATAGAAGTTATCCAAAACCTGCCTACTCCCAAAACGCAAAAGGATATCTATAGTTTCCTAGAATCAGCTGGTTACTATATGAGGTTTATAGATAAATTGCATACAACTACAAATGAAAAAAATCCATATAAGCATTTGTTTTCTTTGAATGAACAGATACCGTGGTATGCAGATATGGCTAATTATTTAGCCACTGGTAAAGTATCCCCTGCACTTTTATCATGAGAGAAACAAACTTTAATTGAGAAAAGTACAAACTTTTCATGGATTGATGGGTGCCTGTTTAAAATAGGACCTGATCAGATCATGAGAAGGTGTGTTGCTGAGAATGAGATAATAGAAATACTAAAGGCTTGCCATGATGAACCTTGTGGTGGCCATTTTGTAGAGAAAAGGACTGCATTCAAAGTGTTGCAGGCTGGCTACTACTAGCCTTCATTGTTCAAGGATGCAGCCAATCATGTGAGCCAAAGTGATCAATGTCAAAGGATAGTCAGACCTACTCTTAGAGATGAAATTCCACTCCAAAATATGTTCACATAAAACCATTTTATAAATGGGGGATGGACTTCATAGGACCCATTAATCCATAGTCAATAGGTAAGAGGTATATCTTAGTTTGTACTGATTATGTGTTCAAGTGGATTGAAGTGCATGCATTGCGTGAATCAAAAGAGAAGACTCTAGAAAAATTCCTATATTCATATATTTTTACAAGGTTTGGGGTTCCAAGGGATATCACAACTAATCAAGGGCCTCAATTTACTTCAAAGATGATTCAAGAGCTCATGCAGCAATATAAAATTAGGCATAACAAAACCACTCCTTACCATACACAAGCAAATGGACAAGTAGAGGTAACCAACCATGAACTTGAGAATATTCTCATAAATACAGTACAATACCATAGGAAGGATTGGGCTACAAGATTACCAGAAGCAGTGTGACCACCTGGAATACTACTACTGGTTTTACACCATTCCAGCTAGTATATGGGAAAAAATGCTATGATGCCCATAGAATTCGAGATTAAAACTCTAAGGACTGTAGTATATTTAAATCTAAATCTGTATGAGGCATAAAAGGAATGGATTCAACAACTTAATTAGCTGTATGAATACCACCTTGATGCTCTATAGTGAAAAAAGGTCATTCAGAAACAAAGGGCGAAGTGGCATGATCGTCACACCAGGCCAAAGTAGTTAAAAGTGGGAGAGTGGGCATTATTGTATGACTCTCGATTCTAGGAAAGGAAAGGTAAACTCATGCTGTGTTGTATGGGGCCATATGAAGTGACTAAAGTAATCAACAATGGACTTGTTAAGATCTAAAATTTTGATGATATCAACATTACATTAACAGTCAATGATCACCGATTACGGCCATATCATGTGTCTGAGACTTATATGATGAAGTCCAAATTAGGCATGGGAGAGACCCCAATTGATTCTAGCTTTAAAATGAGTCAGTAATATGTGGACATAGTCCACATGGTCCAAAAACAATTATTATTTTAAAAAGTTCTACATTTTTATTTCTTTAGTTGTATTTTTGTTTTGCAGGAATGATGCCCTGAGTGCAACTGTTAGGCAACCTGGGAAACCTAGGCCTAGCAAGCACAGGATCTATGAACCTGCAAGATCCTAGCTTTCTAGGAGATTAAATTCTAGTAGAATTATCTCATCCCCATTTCGAGGGGGAAAACCATATCTGAACAAGTTTTTGAGTATTTGATTTTGGTCTTCATGAAGAAAAACCCTTGAATGCTGGTTCAGGTAGCGGATGTTGATTTTATCCTGGTTCTTCAAAACCATAATGCTGAAGGCCTGATAAACTAAAGCGAACACTAGTGGGCATATCAACAAACATTGAAATAAATGAGGAGCACTTTATTTCCATTTTTTGATGAGAAAGGCGTATGATTCTCAGCTTTTAGAGAAAATGACGCCCAAATCTTGTTTTACAAAAGAAGGTGCATGATTCCTATATTTTAGGAAGGTAGCACTTGACAAGGCATCTGAATCCCAATATGTTAAAGAAAAGGTACATGTGTCCTATTTTTTGGTAGACCAATTCCTGATTCCTATTTTTCCAAGGAGATGGCACTCGAATTCCATTTTTTGGGAAAGCAACACCTAATTTCCTAGACATATCATCCAAAAAAAAATTCATGTATCAAGTTTGAATTTTGTATAAAGTTTGCTTTAAGTACGACACTCAATTTCCAACAAAAGGTACCTGCTTTCCATGTTAAGCACGACACCTGCTTTCTAAGGCTCATACTTTCTATTTTCTAAGCACCTACATGCCTTGATTCGAAAGAAGACGCTTGATCTCCACGTAGCAAAAGGCACCTACTTTCAATTTTCATGGGTGTTTTTGCCTCATATAAATAATCTTTAGGATTGAAAAGTTTCCCGAGCCACGTCAACATTTCATTCACGTGCAAAATTTAAACTTCAACAAATAAAATTATTTTAATTTTTCTTTTGAAGATTTGTGAACATTCCAAATTCACCAGAGAACAATTTTGAGGGGATGTTTTTCGTCCTAAGAAGATGTTTTTTTCTAATTTTTTTTGAAAATGTGCAGGAATTCTCAAAGGTATCAAACTACAGCAATCGAGAACCAATTAAAACGAAGATAAATTCATCGCATGGAAAAATGCCTATCATTATTTGTTCTAGAATGCCTAGTCATCATCAAGCAACCAATGCTAGTGCACCATGAGTGTCTGCACACTATACACGCACAAAACATAATACGATTACATGCAAAATTTTTTGTTTTATGTATATATTATTTTCATAGACATATATTTCTATAAAATAATGCTAACACAACCCCCATAAAATTACCAACCACTCATCTCTCTCCACTTGGCATTTGTTTCATGTTTTGATTCTCTGATTGGGGAAAGCACTCATGGTCATCCTCTATGAAAAATTGAGCACACGCTTTAATGAGATTTCACACAGATAACCATAATTATTTTAAATTACGGCAATCAGGTGCCTGCATTCATGAGTGTAGGAAGTTTAAACCATGCATTGGTAAAATTCTATGCAAATAAAATAACAGAGTTGCAAGTGATAGGAACTCAGAGCCAAGAGAAATCTGAACTTTGCCATGGAGGGAAAAAGACCAACCACCTATTAAAAAAGAGTGAGCCTACATATTGTTCAGGCATTAGTGAGGATGTATGGACACAATTTGATGTTGTAGGATGGTTGGACTACTGCCATCTAGTTACCTAGAACAAGGATGCAGAAGTGGCTCATGAATTTATGGCATCCATGAGGGACGGAGTTGTTCACATGCAAGGACTAGAAATCCTAATAATCAAAGAATACATTACCATAGTAATAGGCCTTCCCCAAATAAGGGAACGTACATATAAGGAGGACAACCCCACACTCTGCATGTAAATGTTCTTTATGCACCCAATGCAATACTTGATGCACATTGTTTTATCCAAGAAGCACATCCTTGAGCTCTGGAGATCGATTTTCGATTAGATTACCCAGATCTTCACTTGCATGGGAGGATTTCCAAACTAAACTCTAATCATTTTTTTTCCTCAACCATTTACTACATGAGGACAAGATCAATGTACCCCATTACCTTACTTGTGCACTCAAAGATGAGGCTAGATGGTACCAAGCAGGCACAATGTTTGCCTTGTCTCACCATGGCCTAATTTCGGCCTTGGTATGATATGTAGAGTCACATAGAAATGTGACGATTAAATAAGCTAAGGAAAATAATGCAATTTCAAGGGCAGAGGAAGAAGTGGAGATACCATAATAGACTGATCAATTGGCTGATAAGGCGATAGAGCAAGTAGAGGCGGTGCTTGTGTCCCTACCTGAGGAAAATACATAGGAAGTAGGACAAGCCTCATCCCCTATTTTTTCCCAATATGATGAGGAAGGAGGACAGGATTTGTATCCTACTAGCACTCAATTTGACGATGAGGTAAGGCATGGTCTGCTAAGCCCTACTTTCATGCTAGTTTCTACCAAAATCAGAAGCAAAAGGACGAAGGCATCTATGGTGGTTCTAGCTTATTGGATGATGATGCAGTAATTGACGAGATGAACAAGGATGATTTCATGGTCCACATATTATAGTATTTTTCCAGGGGTCATAATCCTCAACAAGAAATGCAAACAGAGGATCTACAGTAGCAGCTACAGATATTGAAATAAAATGCTTGCACTTGGGAGGCCAAATACAAGGAAGAGCAGGCTCTTTTTCAGGAGTCCCAAAAAGCAACTACAGTGAAATTGCATGAACTGTATCGAACTATCCATCAGCTATAGGAGACAATATCAAAATTATAGGTGTAGGTCCAACAAACCAATACTAGACAGCCAGCTAGGGTAGAAGCGTCAGTGCAAACTGACTAGGCTATGGAAGTGCCCACTAAATATCTAGATTTTGAGGATAAAATAGTCACATTTGGCCCTTCTCAGTCAAATACAAGAAATTACATCTAGGAAGATAAGGCAAGAGACCAATAATTGGCTTCTACTAGAAATATGTCTACACGGGGAAGCCCTAATTCTCAGGAAATAACCCCTACAATTATTATTGAAAGTGCAGATGAAGAATAAGCCCTGAAATCACATGCAAAAGTAGACCAATAAACAAATGATGTAATGGAGGTTGAACAACCCCATTCACCAGCTTACTCTGTAGAACAGGGGTAATATCAGGGTCCTGAACTTGATGTGGTACAATCCCCAACATCATCTTCCTCTACAGATACGAAATTAAACCAGGAGGATGAAATTGATGTCGAAGAACCTTAACTTTTAGTAAAAAATTTAGAGGAAGACATAAAATAGGAATATGAAATTAAGGCTAAAGAGCCTCAAATTTTAGATAATGCTATAGAGGAGGATTAAGGGGTTGTAAAATCCCAATATTTTACTCATTTTGCAAATCAGGAACCAGAGAGAGATGCAAGGATTGAGCCTGAATAGATTCAAGTAGAAAAAGAAACTCTAGCAACTACAGTAGAAGCCTGAGTAGTAGAAACAACAAAAGGAGAAAATCCCCTTGCTTCAGATATACCTATAGATCTTGCAAGACAACCCAAAAAGCTAAGACCAAAGAGGAAGGTTGTAAGGGGATCTCAACGAAGACCTGTGACCATAGTAAGGATTGCACAATTAAAGTAATTAGGCATGAATTTTGATGACGAATGGGTAGAGACTTTGAAGTTATTTGATAAGCAGAGATAGAAGTTTGAATAGCTCAAGGTGGATATCAAAGTAGATAAAAAGGAGTATAAGAAAGCCTCTAAGAGAGCGGCTAAGGAAACTAGAAAAGAGGCTATAAAGACATCCACAAATTCTTAGTCAAAAATTAAAGTTGCCCAACCAGTATAATTCTAGGACTTATATGGGTCAATAGGTAATCAACCTTCAAATATGAAGGCATATTTCATGAAGATGGGACTGTTAGGTCCTGTACCACCTGTAGATCAAGCAACAAGTAGCAAAGCCCTTATGGTGGAAGAAGCAAATTTTGAGGATGATGTTGAACTTGAACCAGTAGGGGCCAATCTGCCCAAGGCTAAGGTTGCTAAGAAATCCATCATCCTATTTGGTGATGAATCTGTAGTACCAATGGGAGAACGTTTACCCCTTCACCATGAATACTAGAAGATACCTAAGCCTGCATTCCAGAAGGATACCTCCACTTTTACTAGCTACTACTTGAAAATTTAGAAATGAAAGAAAAACTGGACAAGGGAAAATCTAGGTAAAGGAGCAGATCCAAGTTAACCAGTTTTGTGCAACAAGAACCAAAGACAGTAAGAACAAGAGGTATCCACTCCCAAAACACTAAAAGGGCAAAAACCCAAGGATAAGGCAAAAGCCAAGGCCACTACAAAGAAGAGGAAAGAAATAGTCAGGGCCTACTGGAAGGTTGTGAATGAAACTGGTAATTACAAGTATAAAGTGGCACAAGGACGTGCCAACCCTTAAGCATGGGGGGATGATGAACCCTGAAAATGCTTATTTTTGTACAAAATTTCCATATATATTGTGACATTTAATTTTATAAAAATATGTGTTTCTATGCAAATTTTATATGTATTTAACATTAGATTATGTATATTGTCTAATATTTGTTTTTTAAGTGGATTATGTGTAAATGCAATGGATTTTATGATATTTTGGCATGTTTACATCAAGGTGCTACTTGGACCTAGCACTTTTCATTTATGATGAAAAATTGAAGGTAGAAATATCTGCAACAAAACAATGATGAAGCACTAAGTTAGGCGCCTGAATCCCGTCTAGGTGCCTGATTCCTATTTGGTGCATAACTGCCAAGCACCCGATTCCCATTTGATGCTTGACTATTAGGCGCAAAATTCTCGTTAGGCACCTGACTCCTATTTTGGTGCCTGCTTCCCAAATTCTACAGATAACGTGTCTGATTCCCATTGACACAGAATTATTGCACGATCCCTGTTATCGAAAAAATAGAATGGTAATTTCAGCGATGGATGCGGATGAATTCTTAGCAGTGGAAGCGACCAAGGACAACATCAAATATCATAAATTATCTATTTTTTAGAAGTAATTTAAAATATAAATGTAATCAAATACAAGTAGAAATATCATACGTATCAAGTTCTGATAAAAAAAATATGTTGATTGGTTTAAAACTGATATTTTATTCAATATTTGTCATTTATGCATATTGTTGTAAAATAAAAATCTGAATTTGATTTACCTTCATGATGTAATAGGGTATGGTTGCATATATTATAAATATGTAGGCCATCCCTGAAATAAATATCCTGGATATTTTTTGTAACCTTTTGTGCTGCAAATTAATAAAATACACTTGCATGTTTTCATCCATCTTCTTTAGTATTTGGTGTATCATTGAATGTGGATGAAATCTGCTAGAAGCATGGATCCACTCTCAATAGTATTCCTCCATTCTCTTTTCTTGTTTTTTATCATTTTTTAATATAGTTTCCAGTTTTCTATACTTAGCTTAATTTTTGTTATTTCCCCTATTTTATGTAATTTCTAGCAAGTGTGCAATTTTGGTTTCTGAATATAGTTTAGTCATGTCTTTGATAATGTAGGATAGATTAGTGGTTTGGAAACTAAACCAAAAATCCAAAGAAACAACACCCCCCTAAACCATAAATTTTAGGGACTCGTCTTATTGGAGTGAATTACAAGCATATATTATGAAAGGTTGCTCACAAGTTTACGAGCTAACTCAGGTTGACAAATTAAGTGAGGCAATGAATTGGAACATATAAAACTAACCAATGTTTTGCCCAACAATGACAAAACAACGAACTACCAAACTCAGCACAAGAAAGGGGTCTACTACCATTCCAAATTTTGTCACTAGGATTTTCAATCACATTAAAGTCACCTTTAAGGATCCGCTTTGTAGGAAGGAGATAAACAACTAACCATTCCTAGAGGGCAATATGACTAGGAGGGTCATTGGGAGCATAGATAAAACAAAATCTAATAACCTGAGAGTTGAGAGCCAATCTAACCCACACACAATGGTGAGCAGGGTCTTCACCATGGTCTAGAATAGCATAACAAAGGGACTTGGCTATGGAAAGGGCAACACCTCCTTTACCATTAATATGAGAAGTAGTAAAGGTAGATGCATATCCACCACCAATGATGTCCATACAATGGGTGAGAGAGTGACTAGTGACTTTTAGTTCTTGAAGGAAAAGAACAAATATATGATTTTCAACAACTACTTTTCAAACTTGAAACTTACGATAAGGGAGGGACAATCCCCTAACATTCCAAGATAGAATATTTAAATTCATAAGGGGTGATTTAGAGGCTACTCGACCTCTTGAATTAAAGATTAGAATATATTTTCATTAAATGGTAATAATTGTGTGTTGTCCAAATGGGATTGTTAAGCAAGAACCTTATTTTGAGCAACTTGAGAGAAATATCTAGCTAGATATTTGATAGAGGGTTTTTTTCCTCTATAAGGATGGAGTGATTTTGGGGGGATTGACGAGCATTGTCGCTTGCTTACCATTCTCCACCCATCTGTCATAATACTATCTTTTAAGAGTTGATGTGAATGAAGGAGAGCTAACTCAAGACTCGTGGCCGCACTTGGTGGGGCTTGTGGACTAACATGAGTATCAGAGGATCTAGCCTGCGTTATGAAAGGGGCATGAGGATTTTTGGGAGGAACAACCTAAGAAGGTGAAGGTTTTTCAAAAATAGATGGGTGTTGAGGGCCATCAGTAGGGAAGTTCTCGACTAAATTTTTAGTTGCAATTTCCATATGAGGGCCATTAGTTGGGATTTTCTCTACAATTGTTTTAGCAGTCGCTTCCATTTGTTCCTTTTTAGCTATTTTTTTGGACAATTTTTGATCAAGTGTCCAACTTCTCTATAGTAAAAACAAACATCAAGTAAATTTAGGTAGATAAGATGTTGACTAACTTGGAAAACTGACCCTTTAAGGTCAAGGGAGGGGGCAACGACTTGGATATATCCATTTCTACATAAATACGAGGATGCACTCTATAATTGGGCAATTTTTCTGACATAGGGTGAGACCACAAAACCTTACCAAGAACAACAACAATTTTATTGAGAAACGATCCACATGGAAAAGATAAATAGGGTAACTCTATCCAAAGAGGGTATTTTGCCCTAGAAGGACCCTTTGGATGAAAATCCAAAGACCAACCTTGAAGATAACAAGTTTGCTCATAGATAACCCAAGTATTGGAGGGTTTTTTTGGCATGTTCAGGATTTGCAAAGGAGACTAATATGTACCCTATTCCCAACCCATGAATAGCCTCAACTACCCAACCTCTAGTATTTTCTCAAATCCCCCTAACCCATTTGAGAAAATCAGCCTCTGGTGGTATCCCTCGTAAAAAAAAAAAGATAGTATGATCAAACAAGTCATTAGCTACTTCAAAAAATGAATCAAGTAGAAAAACTAAAAGGGGCTTACCTTGCTCTACATGTGATCGAGGTGTTGTTGGAGTAGGGTTTGATGGATCAATAGTGTAGCCCTCTGGTAAGCTCCTCTTGCTCACTGAAATTGCAGGCTTCTTCATGGAATTGTTTGCAAGGTTCCCAAGGAGATTCAAGGGAACCTAAGATTCAATACCATTGAGGGATGGAGTTTCGTTCATCATAGAAACCTCACATCCCATGCAAACTATTTTTTTGTACCCTAATGCATCTTCACTGCACAGTTGGGTTTGTCATTGGATTGCGACGATTGTCCCAATTCTTTACTCTAATCCCTAAAATATGCACAGCTTATGGCAACTCCAAAGATGGGTCTTAGCCGGTATAGTTTATGCCCAGTAGTTTCAATCTAATGCAGATCAGGCTGATTTGTAATTTTTCTTCATGTGAACAACTCAAAATCTTAGGTTTTCAACAACAACTCATCTTCTCAAAGAAACTTGTAGATAACTTTCTAAAAAACATTTCGTAATTTTATTTAAGTTCACCTCTTACTTGTATTCAACTCGTTAAAATAAAGCTTTCAAAGATCCATGAGGATTGTATAAAATATATATTAATTGTGAATATATTACTAAATCTATGATATATTTTAAATAATATATAATTAAAATAAAAAATAATAATATTATATGGTTGATTAGAAATAATTTGTTAGTTTTTAATGTATTGTATATATTTTTTTGTCCATATTTATTTATTTTAATAAAAATCTTAGCTTTGGGTTAGACAAAGTCAATTAGACCTCACTCAACCACTACTATTTAGCCTATCTCTTCTTGGGTATGTGTGATTTTAAACTTGGACCTTTCCAAAAGAAGCTAAAGCCCTAACCACTACACTCTCTTTAAGATCTCACTCAACCACTACCATTCAGCCTATCTTCTTTTGGGTATGTGTGGTTTGAAACTTGGAACTTTCCAAAAGAAGCTAAAGCCTTAACCATTACACTATCCTTATCAAACAAAATTGAGTTTACACTGGTTTTTATGAGGGATCCCAGTCCCCTCATGTCTCTATTTATATTTGTACTCATATAAAATTAACACTTTTACAAGGACAAGCTTTGTTTTTTTTTGGGTTCAAACCAAAACATATCAAAGAAGGGATTGGTTGGATGGTAGTAGTCGACTATCTGTTGATTAGCTACCCCAATTAAATGCCTTAAAATATTGGTTCCCTTTGACTTTGACTTCGTCTAACCTTATAAGCTAGGATTTATAGTGACAACATCTAACAAAATTACTAATTCTCTTATATTAAAAAAAACTTGAAATAAATTTTATTATTATAAATGTTAAAATTCTTTATTTTAAACTATATAGTTAATGGAAAATAGTTTTGAATCACTATTATTTTCTTTAGATCAATTTTTAACATTTAAATTAATAAAAAAGGTTTTATAATTAAAATAAAAATTACATAATTTTAAATAATTTGTTTATAAATAATTTTTAAGTTTTTACTTTTAAAAAAAATTATGCAATGTAATAATAATCATAATTTATAAGGATGACAACATTGAAAGGAAGATGTTTCCATTTATGTTTATAGTTATATAAAATAAATATTATTATTGTTTATAATTATATAAAATAATTATTATTATTACCATGTAATTATATATTTTTCTTGTTGTAAAATTTTATATTTTTTTGTCAAATTTTAATGTTATTAAAATATTTTATTTTAAAATATATAAAAAATAAAAAAAGTTTTTTTTTTTTTTTATGAACACATACTGGCCCCCTCACACTTACCCACGTCACGGTTTGAACCTTGGACCTTCCAAGAAGAGCCAAAGCCCAAAAAGTTTAAATTTACCGTGAACATAGGTCATAGGGGTTTCCCACACTAAATTATAATCTCAATAAAAAAAATTAAATTATAATAGATATTAATTATTATTTTATTTCTTATTTAAATAAAGAAAAAATAGTTTTATATGATTTTCACAAAATTGATATTCATATATATATATATATATATATATATATATATATATATATATATATATATATATATAAATTTGGTTAGTGTGATAAACCCCCGACCGATGTACAGGGCTGAGCGAGTCTCCTCCCAACCATGACCCCTCCTAAAATTGAGAGCTATACTTATTAATAGGGAATTTAACACAAAGCCACCATACATCCATCCCCTCACACACTCGTCTACCATAGTTTGAACCATGGACCTCCAGAAGAGCCAAAGCTCGAAACATTGAGCGGTTTTATCGATATTTTAAATTTGTGCCAAATGATCATTAATTTTAAAATTTTATGTTAAGTAGTAATAATTGTAAGTATGGTGGTATTGTGTACAACTTAAGTGGACCTACTGGTGAAGGCTTTGAAACCTCCTATGATTTGAAAAAGGATAGAATTGTACATTATCCTTTTGAATGATTAAAATACATTTTCTAGGTAGACAACATACTCTATGAGGATTGTGCCACATGGTTTATGGCCTCATCCACTTTAAAAATTTACTTTACCTTTTAGTGCCTTATGATTTATAGCCTCGTCTAGGTTAAAATTTATTTTATCTTTTATTTTTATATATAAGTTAGTGTAGAAACCTCTACGATGGTATTTCCATCTCAACTATGACCTTTGATAAGGGTGAGAGTTGAGCTTATCAATAGGGGCCAAACACAAATCCATACACACATCCACCCCCTAACACACTCATCCACGGTGTTGCTTCAACCTTGGACCTTTCAAAGAAGAACCAAATTTCGTACTGTTACAATGGTATTCCCATTCCAACTATGACCTTTGATAAGGGTGAGAGTTAAGCTTATCAATAGGGGCCAAACACAAATCCATACACACACCCCCCTAACACACTCATCATCCACGGTGCTGCTTCAACCTTGGACCTTTCGAAGAAGAGCCGAATTTCGAACCGTTGCATCCCCTGATACTCTTTTAGGTTAGAAAGAAACTGCAAGAATTGCTCTTAGATGGTCAGCAATGTCATCCCATCATACCACTATCTAAACGAAAGCTACTAGATTTTTTATGTCCCTCTTCACATAGAAAGGTTGATTACCTTTTAATTTTTTATTAATTTTTTTTTAATTTACTACATTAATATTTATTATTAAAATGTAGTATAATTTATGATTGTTAAAATTTACTTTACTTTTATTAAAACTTTTAATACATATAATGTTAAAATTTTCATAAATTTTTAATAAAAGTTTAACTACATTAATATTTGTTGAGAGGAATTTGAAATAATAATAATAAAAAAAAAACATAAAGGTACTAATGTTAATATTTTCATAAATTTTTAATAAAAAATTTACGAGAAGAATTTAAAAATTGAAAGCATAAAGGTACTATATGAATATGTAAATAGTGAGTGATTGATTATTAATATTTTATCATAGTATAAGTTCACTTTTATAATGAATTTTTAGGATAAATTTTTAATATATTTTTATTATATTAATTTTATCCTTAAATATATGATTTAAAATTAAGTTTTATTGCTTTTTTATAAAATTGAACTCAAGTAGTTTAAGATGAATTAGTTTCCAAAACTTAATTATAAAAATTAATTAAATGATATGATGGTAAATGTTTAATTGTTTTTTCAATTAGTTATATGAGATTGAAATGAGCTTCATTTGCATTACATCATCACCACTTAGAAGTGATTGTTTAGATATTATCAAAAAAAAATTAAGTTTTGTGGGACAACTCAATGGCTTGGGCTTTGGCTATTCTTTTCAGAGGTCATGTTGGGATGAGAATGCTCAGCCCTAAGAATTTTTCATGCTAACCAAATAAAAAAAATAGTTTGGATATTATCCATGTGTCCTTTGTATGGGTTTCCTCCTTAAATGTTGAAGAATCTACGTTGTTGAACTAAATGTTTAATTGTTAATATTATAAATCTAACCAAATAATTATCAAATGGTATTAACTTAAATCGTTAAATTTCTCAACCAAGGCTTGTTACAATACCAACATACATACATGATTATAATACAAGTGAGACTCGTACCAATTTCATATAATCAATTAAAAAAAAGTCTAACCATATAATTATGATAAACTTGATCTCTTTAATATAAACTAGAATCAAAAGAGCTTATTAGACTTCACTTTACCATCAACTAACATTAATTATAGCATATAAAAAAAATTATAAATTTTATGTGATTTAATAAAAATAATTATAATTTTTTTTATGCTGGTAGAAATTTATTGAATCAATAAAACCATACAAGAAACACAGAATCCCAAAACAAAATCCCTTACAAGGGCCAAAAGAAAGAGACCTCCAAAACCACCGAGCATCTGACCAAAAGACACCCAACAAACAACAACCTCAACCAGGCATATCCTTAGCAAGCAAATTAGCAAGATAACGAGAACATTCTAGACTTCCTGAAACTCATAAGCCCATTTTGCCAAGCATTCAACCACACTATTCCATTCCCTGGGGAATATGAATAAAGGAAATAAACTCCAGATGCCGATAAAATTGAATGATTTGTCGAGCCACTAATGCCAGCTGCCAATGAACATTAAAAATATTATGAATCTTCAACAAATTAATAATAATCTGAGAGTCCGACTCACAGATTATCTTCCGTCATCCCAAAGCACAACCTTTTTTCAAAGCAAAATGAATAGCCAAGGCCTCCATATAATTATTAGTTTGCTTCTCCTTATAACATGAGAAAATGAAAAGAACTGCACCACTACTATCTCTCCCAACACCACCAATACTTGCATACCCATGATTCCTTCTGGAAGAGCCATCAGTATTAATCTCAAACACCCCCAAGGCGGAGGATGCCATCTGCCATCTCTATGCACTTTTTGATTGAGGCCTCTCCTTCCGACCAATAAAGAAGGACGAGGACCATTCTCCATTAAACCTAGGTCCTTCATCATCAAAATCTCCTTCTTCAAAGGAAGACTGATATGACATTTAGAAGAAACAGCTTCTTGGATCATACCAATAATCCTCCGATAAACAGTTAACTTTGTACCTTGAAAAATTCTTTGATTTCTTTTAAACCAAATCTACCATATAATACATGAGGGCCCAATACTCCACGCAACCTGAAAAAAATAATTATAAATTTTTTAAAACAAATTAAAAATTAATTTTTTTTAATAAATTAATATGAAATTTTTTTGAAAAATAAAACTATAATTTTATATATCACATTTTAAAAAGTCGTTGAAAATAAAAAGGACAACGATACCAGGTCTCGTAATCAAACCAATCTACAATAATTTCTCCAAATAGAACATGCTAATGTCGTTTTATTCTTCTCTTCTGGAATGCAAGACCTCTAGTTTTACATCTATTCCGTGATCCATTTTAGTTTTACATCTTAACCGTCACTTTCGTATCGAACCTGCAATCAAAACCCTTCAAAAACCTTTATCAAAGTCAGAGATTTCATTAAGAGAAATCTTATTCTATCTAGATGATCATAATTTAAATATATATATAAATAAATAAAGTCTTCCAACTATAATTTTAAAGGTTTTGGAATCTCATGTTTTATGGAACTTTACCTGCTACTATCAACCAACTTTATGCTCTACATAGTCAAGGTTTTTTCATGGTGCAAATCAACATCAACATTTCAATATTCTTTGGCTAGTTTAATGTTGATGAGTTGGATACTTGGCTTTAGTGGTTAAATGCCGACTATGTCATCATTTAGTTCATTGATTCTAAAATGTCAAAATTAGTTATATGTAGGTGGAAATCTACTACTAGAAAACCCAAAGAAGTTAGCAATCTTATCTTTTCTTGAATAGACTTCGTGAGGTTGGTTCGTGAGTGGTTATATCTCTTACACCATTATAAAATGAGTACATACACTTTTAGTATATACAACAATACAAAGATCAATGTATCCAACAATAAATTAAATAGTTCAATGAACTTCTCAATTAGTTACACATTAAAGGCAATGAGAGGCATTAAGTGCTCAAATATGCCAATGGCCTACACTACCTGTTAGGATCCTATCCTAACAAAACCATTGTTATGTACTTATCTAGTGTTGGTGTATGTTTGTACCTTAGGTGTTTAGTGTGTATAGACCCATTATGATGTAATGTTTAATTTTATTATAAGTAAGAGGTAACAGCTTGGGTCCCCTCTTGCATGTGGTATGACCCTTGAGCATTAGGGTTAGGGAAAATAAGAGTCTATATAAGGACATGGGTTTGGAGTAGAATGTATCTTAAATTTTTCTCAAATTGTATTAGAGCTCTGCTTCGAAGAAGGTTATCCCCTTGAAGAGGCCTATGATATTTGTTGTGCTTGATTAATATAAGTTTGTCCTATTTCCAACTAGTTATTTTCTCGAGCACTTTTGTTATTTTCATTTTCATAGTTAGTTAATAAATATTTCCATTAATTATTATATTAGTATTGCATTTATGCTTATTTTTATATGAAGGTTCCTAAAAAGTGGTATGAGAGCTCTTTCCAGGGCTATGTTCCGTAGAAACAACAATCATTCTTATCATTTCATCTATTTTTTTATTTTGTATTTTTTTTTTCATCCTACTCATTTTCCATTAAAGCATCTTTAAAAAAACACAATTTTTTTGTTTCTTGTGGACTATATTAGAAACCATGTGTCAAGGATTTTAAAATATCACAAAGGAGCTATCATTTTTGGCTAAGCTTGATTGCCCATATAGCATCTAGTGAAGTGAGGGGTGCTCAAAATCCAATACCCAGGCCTTAGATAACATTCGTATACAATTTTAAGCTTCCACAAACCCTTGGGTATATAGGGATAACCCTAGGAATAGGAGAAGCCTTCAACCATAAGAGGATATCAGTAATTTTAGTTTTATGGTGCTCTGATAAACAGTTAGTTCCAAGAAGTTACTCTCACAATACCCTCAAAGACATATAATGCAACTCTGGGTATAGTGGAACCCTCCATAGTTAGAGCTTTCAAATATTGGATCGACCACTAATCTTGAAGAATATTGTATATCAAAAATCCTATAAAACTAGATGCATCTTGACTTAAGTTATCCCTATTAAAATATTTTTTTAATTCCTTTCCCAATCAAAACCAAACCCAAATTTGAGCATACTATAGAAGAGACTATTCCAGTCATAGTTTGATGATGCAAACAATATCTAGTATGATAGTATAGAGAATAGATACTTTGATAGTGCAAAGCATATATAGTCTTAAAGTATAGAGAATATATAGTCTAACATCCAAAACAATTAGTTGTCAATCATTAGAGTAGTCAACTATCAGTTATCAGTCTTGTAAAGAATAACCAGTTTGAAAGTTAGAGTAATCAGTTATTAGTAGTCTACTATCAGAGCAGTCATTTGTTAGTAGTAAAAAAAAGAATACAAAAATCCAAAATTCATCATTTTGTGATATAGCCCATTATGATTTTCTCTTTGAGCTAGTCATTTTGAGATCTAACTCCAAATATCCATTTTTGGAACCCTACCTAAAAATCGTTATTTTGTGGTATAGTCCTTTCTTATCCTCTCTTTGAGTTGATCATTTTGACATAGAATTTGATATTTTTTTTTGGCAACCCTAAAGTGACTACAAATGGTTGGTGGTACTAGAGCTACCCAAGAGCTACAATGATTAAGCAACCAGGTGAAACAAATTGAACATAATCAATCACAAATGCTTCAAAAATTATCTAAATTAGACAAATTGGATAAAATTAATGAACTTGAGAATCGTTTAATAGGTGTAAATATAAAATACAATGTTATGGCAAGATAATCATTAGGGGTCAAGATGGTAGTTCCAAGGGTAGAGCATGAAATACCTTACCTCTAAATACAATTTAGAGAATGCCTAAGCTAGACTTTCAAAAAATTGATAGAGAGGACCCGACCAGTTGCTTTTATTAGGTTGAATAATATTTCTCTCTTCATGTCATTCCTTGTAATCAAAGGCTTTCAATTGCATCTTTCAACCTATAATAGGAAGTATTTCAATTGTACCAATTGTTAGAGAATATGCATCTCTGACTCACTTGGACTAAATTTGAGATAGAGTTACTTATTTTGGACCTAGAAAGTATGAATATTTCACTAGAGTCATCACCAAGTTAAGGCATAGGGCATATGTCCATGACTACCAGACAATTTGAACAACTAATAAATCGCAATAGGGGATTGAGTGCCAAGATTTTCCAAAGATGTTTCATTAGTTTCTTATAAGAAAATATCCATGTTGAAGTAAAAATGTTCAAGCCATATAGTATTATGGAAACTATAGAATTGGCTAGGCTTATTGAAGGTAAATTCATAACACAAAGGTATACTTAAAACCTCCACAAGATTGAACCCTATTTTCATCCTAGTTGATATCATCAAACTTAGAAAACAAAACACCCTATGTCAATCACCTAAGAAGAAATGGAGGCACGTATGGAATAAGGACTACGTTACAACTATGATGATAAATATTCTCTAGGCCACAAATATGTAATAAATCCCAACAAGCTTGAACCCCTTTTCCATCCTAGATATCAAAAAACTCAAGAAACAAAGCACCCCAGGCCAAATGTCACACTTGCTGATAAATACTCTCTAGGCCACAAATGAGTACAACAAAGACTATATTTACTCAATGTGGGTAAACCTTCCACCATGGAACCATGTGATGAATGGGAGGACCATACAAAGGAAGACCAACCTGAAGAGTTCGAATCAACAAAGGACCAACCACCTAGAATTTTAATATATGCATTAGCACAAATTTTTACTCCCTAGACCATGAAAGTGGTAGGGCATTTCAAGGGATAGTGACTCATCATCCTCATTTACTCTAGTGATACCTATAATTTTATTGATTTTTGGGTAGGTAAATAAATATCCTACTATATCTACTCTTACAATTCATTTGAAGACATGGTTTCCAATGGGGGTACTCTATCATGGAACAAAAAATATAAAAATGTAAAGTGATGATGGGTGACTACAACCTCAACATAAACATGTTTACCCTTCCTTTGGGAGGTTATGACATTGTGTTAGGAACTCAATGGCTTGGTACCTTGGGTTTGATAGTATGGGATTTTTCTTAGCTATAAATGCAATTCACCAAGCATGGGAAGCAATACACACTCTATGGTATGATCGCAAATCCTACCCAACTCATCATCTTGTAGGCACCAATAAGTTACACATTACCACTTCTCCCATCATCACGGTTGATCAATTTGCAAAACCCATAAAATTTGCATATATTAGCCTCAAAATACTATTCATTTATCAAAACCACTATTCATAAGCCCCTTGGGCCACTTAAGCCCTTTCCTACACTTAACCCTGGGTTCCCATGTGACCATCATGCTAACCTAACCTTGATTAATATCTAACTTTGGTCAAAGTCATCTCATAGTCAAACTTCTTCCCATGGTCAATCTAACCATGGTCAATCTAATTCATGGACACCTCACCTAGTCTACTCTTTGACTAGCCTAGGATCTGCCTCATTCATTTGACCTTAATCTAACCTAGGATCAAGATAAGTAGGGTTAAAATTAACCCTTGCTCCACACATCTTCCCATGTGCATTTAGGGCTTTAAATGACATTTGAAGACTTTTTTATCCCAAAGCATGGGAGACATGGTGAGTCACCTTCTACCTCACCCAAAGTCAACATCTAACCTAGGGGTAACCTAAACCTAGTAAGACTTAAACCTTAATCCATTTCAAATACCAAAGCACATTTAATACCATAAATGACATTTGAGGATTATTGGCTTTCAAAGCATGGGGTAAGGATGAGTCATCTTCCACCTCACACAAAATTCAACAACTAACCTAGGGGCATTCTACCCTAGTAAGACTTAATTGTTGCTCCATTTCAAATCCTCGAGTGCATTTAATACTATAAATGACATTTGAAGACTTTTGGATTTCAAAGAATGGGGCAAGGATAAGTCATCTTCCACCTCGTCCAAGTCAAATCTTAATCAATGGTTAATCCTACTACGGTTAATATTTAACCTCAACTCCACTCCATATCCCCATGCTCATTTATGACATATAGATGGATGAGGGATTATCTCACCCCAAGTGCACTTATGTGGCATGCCACATCAGGGGACACCTTGCAAGGGACACGTCATAGGGGATACTTCATGGGACACCTCAACCCTCCTAACCTCTCCAAATTCTATAAATAAAGGCTATTTTCCTCCATATCCATCCATCCAATATTTCATACCCAAACTTTGCCTAAATCCATATAGACTATACTACACTCCATCACTAAATTTACCATTAATATCCATAAATCACCATACAAAACATCTTTTTGCACCCTTTTTGTGTCCCAAATTTCTCTTCATTGCAAGTTCTAAAGGTGACCCAACGAGGATAGGAGCTCCACCTCTAATAGAAGACCACTTTGTAACACTTAGAATTCTGTCATGCTATCACAATCCCGATCGTAAGGTAACCTTCAACCCAAATGGTGTGACCCTTTTCAAGGATTAGTTTCAAATACAATAAGGATAGAAAACACTCCAAGTAGGTAAGTATTGCTACCCATACTAATTTTGTAACCCTTTTTAATACTTTTGTAATTAATTAGTTCTATTTTGGTGTCTTTTTGTCTGTAAACATGAGGGGTTTGATTGAGATAGATAGCCAAATATTCTAACCCCTTCTGTAGGTATTGCAATTCTTGATGATAGGTTTTATTGATAGTGGCACATAAGCAATAAGCCCACTCCTTTTGAGGACCTTTTGGAAGACTCTTGGTTTTGTTAACCCACTTACTTGAAGAGGATTTTTCATCTCCCAAAACTTGTTTTGTAGCCTCCAAAAGGAACTTTTGTAAAAGGTCATCCCTTGTAACCCTTTTAAGGATTAATTTATAAACAATATGATTTTCCATTAGTTCATTCTAGCATGCCCAATGGGACCCCTACCCTATTATTTATTTTTGGCTAACTTTTTAGCTTGTTAATTGGAATTTTGACATATTTCTATGTTATAGGTAACACAAAGCCAAAATAGGAACTTACAAAACCTTAACACACAACTCAAGTCCAATACAGAAGTATTTCTAGTCTATGAGCTAGGATCACAAGGTAAGGTGTGACCATTTCAGTCGTAAGGTACCCTATGACTGTACAAAGTGCTGATACCTGTTTCTACATAGCCAAAAACAACTCCATAGTTGCAGATAAGTTTTGGGGACGTATTTGCCCTCAAAAGATATTTATATCTCCCTTGCCACCATGCCTTCTTAGGCCAAACCACCCAATGACAATGGTGTCCCCGTAAGTGTAATCGATCACCTTTCCTTTGCTTTTAGTTTTTGCAAAACTCGATACCACACCATCTTGCAAATTTTACTTTGTGCTTTCATTTATTTTGTGTAGAGAGTTTTCATAAACAAAACTAATATTCTATATTTTTTTGTTGTAGGTACCTATACACAAACCAACTATTATACCACACAAACTATCAACAAGCCCAAACTTGGCAAAAATTCTACTTTAATTTGGGTCGCAAGGTAAGGTGCAACCATTTGAGTCGTAGGGTAACCTATGACTAGATCTGAGACATAGTTCAAACCCAAAAGCTCAGTCAGAGACCTTCAAGAGCTAGATACCATAGGTAAAATTAGAAAAACTCGTATATTTTGTTCAAAAACAACAAGTTTAGTTTCAAATTTTTGGTATATTTCACTTTTACAAAAACCCCAAAATCACTTTGGGCAGTTTACACAAAAGCATTTCTTTTACTTTTTAGCTTTACAAAATGCACCAAATCACTTTGGTCACATTTAATTTTGTTTTTTACTTGCTTAAAAAGGCTCCAAATTACTTTGGTCAACTTCCAAAATCTCTTTCCTTTGCTTCCATAGATGTTAGTTAGTTAAATACTTGCATTAGAAAATAAGGTTTGAAGAGGCCTTCTAACCTCTTCATCTTCATGAGTTGAGAACAAATCTTGATTTATCTCATATATAAGGCTCTAAAAGACATCTAGCCATAACCTTAATAGGTATATCTTGGCTAGTGTAAACATATTTGCACCTAAGCAAGTCTTAGAATAGTTCGTTGAAATCAAGCAACTTTCCTTATTTTTCCTTCGCATAAGGTTTTTCTTTTACAAAACTCAATTTGCATTGCTTCTCTCACATTCCTTTCATTTCAAAAAGGCATTTCATTCCAAAAAATTAAAAAAGGTATTACTTTTTCTTAGATTAGTTTCCTTTTCAGCATTTCAAGCTTTCTAAAGTAGTAAACACACACACTTCACATCTTTCACACATTGGTAAGGTTGGATTTCATCACCAACCCCCAATCAAGACCAATGACATTGGAATTCATCTCCTTCCATTGGCTTACCCCCTAAACACCATAGTAGCCCCCACGAGTGATTTTTTGGACTTCATCACCAGAGAATCCCCTACTCTTGAGAGATCCTCAGGGTAGGTTAGGATTAGATTCCCCTGCTCATAGGGATTCATATAATTAGTGAGTGTGCAACTATCGTTTGTGACTAAGCCCATCCGAGGGTGAAGTAAAAGCTGGATAGGCCAGTAGCAAGTCTTAGATAATGTCACCTCTTTCTTAAGAGGTTCTATATATCTCCCCTCTAGGTTACTCGAGCCATTGCCTTCAGTAGAAGCTATTTGCTCGTTTGTGCATAGTTACTCCTCGCATACTTTTTGGTATAACAGGAAATTGTGCATGAACATACCTTCATAGGTCATATTTGCCACCTCTTTTTTTGTTTTAGGGTTTGCTATAACATCTCAAACACACTATCACAAAACTTCTTTGTTGATTACTTTATTCATTAAATAGGTTGATTTTTGTTGCAAAATCTATTACAAAATCTCAAAAATAGGTTTCTAAACATCTCCAAAAATAGTTTAGGTAACTCTTCTACCTCTGTAACTAGTTTTCATTAGAGTCGTAGGGTAAGGTGTGACCAAAAATAGTCATAGGTTAACTTGCAACCCAAACCTCTATTTCACAGAAAGGTTTGATAACTATAAAAATACACTCACAACTTTTTCCTTTGCCTAAATTTGATAGAAACTTGGTTTCTTAGCCTTTTATCTACCAAATAATGGTTTTTACCCATATCCAAGCAAGCAATCTTGTCTTGCAATGGAATCCACTCATGCAAATACCTCTCCATATGTTGGTTCTTCTATGAAAGTTAGCACCATTACTGTACCAGATTTAGTGGCCCATAATCATGGCCAATCTCAAATGATTGCATCATTATATACCACATTGAGTGTCACTCAAGACATCACTCAATACTCCACTACCACCTCATCACCCTAATATTCTAATAATTGACTCATGAAGTGGTTTCATTTTTTAGGATCATTTACTTTGCACTTGGTGAATTCAAACCTAAAATCACCTATGATGAAGAGCCTTCACCACCCTCTTCTCATCCCTCACATCCATTTCTACAATGACCATCACAACACCTCTTGGATGGCAAAGAAACTCTTTTTCATACTCATCAAGACACTAAAGCTACCATTCAAACTGTAGCTATGGTCTTCACCACTTCCACTCCCCCTAACACTCAAGGGGCTTCTTCTTCAAATGTACCTTCCTCTTCACAACAACATACTCAAGCTCCCTCCTTCATCCACATTCATCGATTCTGATCTCTTCTTCGATACACACCTCGAGGCTCCTTCTCATTCCATCTCATCAATACCACCTTCTTCCTTCTATTCCACCAACCTACCACTTGAAGTTGATTTGCTTAATATCATTTCCTCTTCTTCTAATGTTCTTCTTCAAAACTTGCATCATGTTGGCACACATGCCCCTTCTTCTTCTAGTTATACATAGGTACCAATCCATTCTCAAATTCTCTAATTTCTTCAAAATCCTCCTACCTATTCTTCTTATCCACAAACTTCTTCTCAACATATTCAACATAATATTCTCGCATCTTCTTAGGTGAGTGTCTACACCACTTACCCCTCATCTCAAATTCCTACATCCACTTCCATGCCTCCTTCAGGTCAAAGTGGATTCTTCACTTCACCACCAACATGGACTTCAACCATACCCACAACATCATATTTTCATCCTCTTCTTCCATCTTAGTATGAGTGGATTTCCATATATCAATAGACACCAACCCAAGAACATGTTCAATAGGTCAATCAAGACTATCTTCAACATCCATATCGTGCACCTGTTCAGGGGTCCAATCAAAATATTCAAAAAATTTTAATTTAGATAAATCAACAAGTGCCTTCTCAAGCGCAACATCAAGCCCCTAACAATCCAAATCAACCTCCCATGGCTCCATCATATCAACAACAACTTCATCAATATCAACTTCATCAACAATAACTCCATCAGGAGCAACTTCATCAACAACAACTCCATCAAGAGCAACTTCATCAACAATAGCTCCATCAAGAGCAACTTCATCAACAACAATTCTACCAACAATAGCTTCATCATCATCAACAACAACAACAATAAATTCCTTCTTCTTCATCTCAAATCAATCCCACATCATATCATACTCAACCTCCTAATTATTATGCACATTCACTACCACATCATTCTACTAGCATCCACAATTATTACTCTGAACAACCTATCATGGAATAAATTGTTCTCCCCACCCATACATCGCAAGCACTCCCTACTAAAATGCAAATCATGAGGGAACAACTCAAAAATTTGGAGTTGCAAACTAGTGGTTATGGGCTACAAAACCCACTTACAATCATATCTACAATGATCCCATTCATCAATCAGTGGCCCTTCATAAGTACCCATGCAAGTATGATATACCAAATTTTGATAAATTTAGGGGTAAAGAGGATCCTTAGGAGCACTTGCGTAATTATCGATATGCTTGCTACCTATTTCAAGGTAGTGATGTACATATGCTCTACATATTTCCCTTGTATCTTGGTGGTCAGACCATTGGTTGGTTCAATAACCTTCCCCAACATATCATGTTTATGTTTTTGCAAGTAGCCAATCAATTTCTCTAGCATTTCTCTATCAACATAAAAACAAGACATCACTACTAGATCTCTATAGTCTACGACAATTTAATGATGATCCTGTTAATGAATATGTTGCTCGGTGGTATGGGGTCATCCATGATTTAACATTTTTTATCCCACCCCTAGAGTTAGTCAAAATATTTGCAAAAAGTTGTGCCAAGCACATATTTGCTACACTCCAAATACAACAACACCACTCCTTTGAGGATGCTATTTCTCAAGCCAAGATAATTGAAGACATAAAGGTGCAAGAGGGTGAATTTAAGCTTCACAAGAAGATTGATTACACTCCCAACACTTGATTTAGCAGAGGTGGCTCAAATCCAAATCCTCCAAAACCACCACAAGCCAATAAAGTCATGTTGAATTGAACACTTGCCCCATCAACACAACAATATCAACAACGTCAAAAAGGTCATCAACAATTTGGGGTTCCTCCCCCCAAAAAATCAAACCCTTAATCAATAATAATGTCAAAAATTTGCACCTTGCAATTAGACTCCTTGATCAGAGCCATTACCAAACATATTTCAAAAGTTATCCAACACTGGAAATATTGCTTTACCGAATGTAAAGCCTAAGGATCCAAAATAATTGAAGCCTAGAAAATATAATGAGCATGCATTCTATGAGTATCATAGGTAGTGGGGATATGACATCAATAGTTGTTGCACATTTTACCACCTTGTACAATATCTCATTGATAGTGGAGTTATACGTATTGAAAATCATATAGCTCCCTCAAATCAAAATTTGGGGATCTACAAAACACCTCTACCAAAACATGGGCTACCACAAACATAAACCAATGCTTCCACATCTCAAGTTGGACCTTGATAGGTTAATCATGTGAATTGAAGCCCATATTAACAAGGTTTTATAGGTATGATCAATGCCATTATGTGAAATTAGCACTACCCTACTCGCTCTAATCATCAAGAAAACCTGCCTATCATCACAACTTCTTCAATCACACCACTGATACAAATCAACCCTCCATAGATATCATACAATATCATCACCATTCGTAGTAGTCTCACTCATCAACTCCACATGGCCCCTGCCAGGTTGTCCATATATGACCTTTTGCAACAATCACAACCTCATTGTGAGGCTTTAAACAAAATCATGTGATCAATCGATTTGGAAACACATGATACTAATGCCTTTGTATAGTTTGTTGATAATGTACAGACATGTATGCAACCTTCCATAATCTTCTACGATCATGAGATCACTACTCTTGAAGGGGAGGGTATTGATCCTCCAATGCATATCTTAGCTTACATAAATTACATTACATATAAGTGTGTTCTAATCATAACAATATCATCTATAAGTATCATTTCTACTATTTCCCTTCAACATCTCAATATTCCACCCACCCATCTTGCTACTCTTACTCTTGACCTATGAGCATTCAATGGTTCTATATGTAAAATCATGGGTTCCATCATCTTGCCAATACAGGTTGGCATCAAGACAATACCCACTATATACCATGTTATTTAGGGAAATTTATAATACAATATCCTCCTCGTATGACTATGGATTAGTACATGTAGTGTGTCCCTTCCATGCTTCATAATTGTTTAAAGTATGTTCATGGCAGCCAAGTGCATCACATTCATGCTTATGAGGATCCCTTATAATTTTGTAATACAATCACTCTTCAACTAGGTCCACCATTATCTTCTACTCAATTCACACCTATCACAATACAATATTATGTGTCCTATCATTCATCTACTTCATCCATCAATCAATCAAACCCTCCAATCCTCTCTTCTCCTTCTTCTGCTAACACATTATTTAACCCTCCTGATCACCCCACTACATGTGTGCAACACAGCTCTCATTCACCCTTGAGGTCTTTTTTCTCTTCTTCTCTCAGACATCCACCACTACCATTATCACAATCAACCCACCTTGGGCCACGACCTCTTACGTTTTCCAATTATATTGCTAACATCCCCATTCTACCCACTCCAAATACTCCTCCCATTCATCCACAACCATTTCGAGATCTCTCTCATGCTAAATTCCCTTTTGATGAATCTCCTTCTTGGTCCACTTCACAATTCCCACATGCTAACCATCCCATTCTATCCACTTAAATTGAGTTTCATTCTTGGGAATAATGTGTCACTTGACTTGATACCTAGCTCAATCAGTTTACTCTATCCATTGCTCCTTCACCTCTTCCACTTCCTCAAGATTCATAGCCATCATCATCGTCTCTACATCAGGGATCATCACCCCAACAAGAACATTATGAAATACCTCATGTTTGTATACTCATGATCAACCCTAGCATAGGGGATTATAATATGTACAATGCTCATGTTTTCCATTCTAACATACAATTCATTCATGACTTTTATCACCCTCGTAATGCACCCCTTAATATTGGTGTCAGCATTCCTCTTGGTCCACCTATGAATTGCATGAATTTTATTTATGGGGATGTCAATACATCTTCCAAAATGTTTGAGCCCAAATATTCTAAGGATAAATTTTATGGTAATCTTGATCACATGTTCAATCCAAATTTTGTGATGCACTATTTCCAATGCTTTCATTGCAATGGATTCAGTTTGGGCCATTGTGAACAAGGGTCTAGGACCCTTATCAACCCACCTTATCAATAGCCTAAATATAAATCTAGCTTAGGTTATCAATGTGATCCTATCAATGTTTTGGAATATGAGCTCCATCACCTTTCTCTAGATCCTCTAGAGGATGATTTTGACACTAAGCTTGAGTGTGATTTGCATAGTTATTCTCTATCTCCTCATTATATGGTCAATATTCCTGATTATTTCTTTTAGGACTCCTTATAATATATCATTCCTTCTACCTATACTATCAATTATCTCATCAAAGACTTCACAATGCTATCACTTACATCCTCTACATTGAATAATGTTCATATTCCCATTTTTATGTTACCTTTCCACTCATACATCCACTTACAAAAAATAATATGAGTTTGACTATCTTGCCGTTACCCTCACTATCCACCCGTGGTTTTATACCCCTGCTTAAACCAACCCCTATCTTCATTATCATCCAATGTTTCTTCTACCGACTCTATATCCTCTCTTACCTCAACTACGTCAGTAAATATGATACTCATAGATCTATTTGCCCCATATTTCTATGATCTCCATTGTAATTAGATCATATATACCAATATTGATTAAATTGACTTTGATAACATCTCCTCTGAGTCTTCTCAAAAATATTTCCTCCCATAAGAAAACTTGTTGAACTTAGCTAGTGTTCTCCTTTCTTCAATCCCATCTAATGCTCCTTTTATCCATCATGCAAAAGTTTTTCATGATTATGAGACTCCTATACCTAATTTTATCGATGACTTACATATTATCCCCATTACTACTCAACTAAAGGATAGCTCCTACATGCTTGTGGAAGGCACCATCGATGTTGACATTGGCTATGATCCTTCCAACCCTCATATCATCAAATTAGGCAAGGGTCTATCCCTTGAAGAGAGAGAGAGCTTTATCATACTCCTCAAAGAATACAAAAATATCTTTGTGTGGTCATATACTGACATGTCAAGTCTCGATCCATATTTGGTCATATATAATCTTACGCTCAATAATAGGGCTAAACCTATTAAGTAAAAAAATTGAAAGATTCATCCTACCATTGCTTTAATGGTAAAGGAGTTACAAACCATTCTAGAGGTGGGATTCATCCAATAGATTTATTCCCCTGAATGGGTTTCTAACATGGTCTCCATTGCAAATTCAAAGGGAGGAATTCAGATATGCACTAACTTCAGAGATCTCAATCAAGCATGTCCTAAAGATAACTTCCCTCTACCCAATATCGATACATTGATCGACTCCATAATAGGTCATGAAATGTTGTCCCTCAAGGATGAATTTTCAAGATATAATCAAATCGAGGTTAATATTTATGACCGCCATAAAACATCCTTCACCACTCCCTGTAGAAAATTTTATTACAAGGTCATGCTATTTGGCCTTAAGAATGTAGGTGTTACATACCAATGTGCCATGACCTACATTTTCCATGACTAGATGCATAAAATATTATAATATTATGTGGATGGATTATTGGAAAAATCTAAGAAGTATCACCAACACATCAATGACCTACACAAAATGTTAGATCACCTTCTCAAACATAAAGTATGTCTAAACCCCAAAAAGTGTGTCTTTAGGATGACCTCAAGCAAACTTCTTGGATTCATTATTTCTCAATGGGGCATTGAAGTAGACCCAAATAAATTCAAGACTAGCATAGCTATACCTCCACCTATAAATTTGAAACAATTATGTAGCTTATAGGTAAAATTCAAGTGATTCATCGTTTCATTGCCCAACTGTCAGACAAGTGTAAGCCATTCAACCACCTCTTATAGAAGGGGGTCACATTCAATTGGGACCATGAGTGTCAAGCCACTTTTGATACCATCAAGACCTATCTTACATCACCACCTACATTATATCTTCCTTGCCCTGGTTTTCCTTTCCACTTGTACATATCCACCATTGATTTTGCTCTAGGGATGTTGTTAGCCCAAAAGAATAAGGTTAGCCAAGAACAAGCCATATACTACATTAGTCACATGCTAGTAAGCTATGAGATGTAATACACCTACATGGAAAAATTATTCCTCATAGTGGTCTTTGCTACAAATAAGTTGTGACACTACATGTTAAACCATACAACTTATGTTGTAGCTCAAGACAATCCACTCTAATACATGATGGGCAGAAGTTACAATAATAACCAAATAACCAAATGGATTATGTTGCTAACAAAATTTGATCTCAAATTTATCAACCAAAAATTCATTAAAGTCTAGGTCATTGTCGATCACCTCGTAGAAGCTCCTTTAATCGATGATAAACCACTTCTCATTGAGCTTCCTGATAATTTGGTGTTCTATCCTATTGAAGTTGGACAATACATTGAGCTTGAAACAAAGGCAGACTTGACCCTTTTCTTTTATGGATATCACTACGAACAAGGAGGAGGTATATGAATTATCTTCTTTACATGGGAGACTACTCCTCTTTTCATTAAAATTATAATTTTCTTGCATGAAAAATAACATCAAATATGAAGCACTCATTCTTGGCCTTAAAATTGTGCTTGTTATATGCATCAAAAAAATACAAATCTTTAGTGATTCTCTTCTCATTGTCAATCAAAAAAATGAAATTAATCAATTTTGATACACCATTCTTGAACAATAACAGAAAATCATTGATCAATTGCTCTCCCAATTTGAGTGGTATGATATCAACTCTTCTCTGCACTCTACTAATCATTTAATCGATACAATGGCCTCTCTTGCTTATCTTATTTCATAAAATTTGCATGATAAAATTACTCATGTACATGTCCAAAGTCAAGAGTTCTTGCTTCTCTTATACCACAAAATATGTATGACAAAATTACTCATGTACATGTCTAAACGCTTCATAAATCATCCATCTTGTCGCAAACATCCTTTAATGATGTGGGAATCAATTTTTTCCAAGTTGAACCTTGCAATCCTTGGTTTTTTTAAATCAAGGATTGTATCAAGCTACACACTCTTATGCTAGATTTACCTCATGCCCACAAGCATGTATTCAAACAAAATATATTTTGTTATACATTACTAGGGGACATCCTTTACAAATTTAGCTATGACAACATCCTTCTACATTTCCTGGAGCCACATGAAGCTAATCATATTCTCATGACCACCCATGATGGTACATGTGGTGGCCACTTTAGTGGCATGGCCATTACCAAGTGCATCCTCCACATGGGCTATTACTAGCCCACCATGGAGTGTGATTGTTGTACATATGTTAATAAATATGTTAAATTCTAGTAGCACACTAATCTCACTCTTTACTATCTCAGGCATTACACCCTATACAATCCATGTGGTCTTTTTCTCAATGATGTTTATTTCTCATTGGTAAAATGACTCCAACCTCATAAAGCAATCATAAGTTGATTATTACAGCTACAAATGGGTTGAGGCAATTCCTCTTATCCAAACGACAGAGCCTAATATTGTTGATTTTTACACAACACATTATTCTTCATTTCAAAATTTCTTCAAAGATCATCTCTAATAATGGTACGTCTTTAAAGAACAAGAATGTCCATGAATTATGTGACAATCATAAAATTCAACATAACTTCTCAAATCCACATTACTCCCAAGGTACTGGCCAAGCAGATGCTACCAATAAAACCAATATTATAATACCTACTAGGGCAACACCATTCTCTTTAGTCTATGGAACAAAACCCATCATGCCCTTAGAGCTTGAAATTCCTTCTTTGAGAATTTTGTTACAAGAGTTTATTGATGATGATACCACTCGCCAAGCATGATTAGACCAACTAAAGCTTATGGATGAACATTGCATAAATATTATTGAACATACATATGTTTATCAAGATCACATTTAACATGCATACAACAAAAAGGTTCATCAATGCGAGTTCCAAATTGATGATTTGGTCCTCAAAGAGAACCAAAAAAATACAACCCAACTACGCCAATTGTGCGATAAATTTGCATCAAACTAGTTATGACCATATATCATCATGATCAAATTTGGTTCTAAGTTTTATCGCCTTGCTAATCTTGAAGGAATTGAGGATCTTGAACCCATCAACATCATCCACCTTCACACATTTTATGCTTGATCAATGTCCATCAAGGTTCTTAAATTTTCGTAGATTTGATCTCGGCTATTACAAAAATCCAAAGTGAAAAAATAATAATAACAATAATAAAAACACAAACACAATTAAAACCATACATCTGTGACTTACTTCGCACCTCCATTTTTGTATTCTTCCTTTCCTCTATTTTCTTTTTTCTTATCTTCTTGGATTTCTTGTCAATGTTGTATGGTCATGATTTGAGCAACTACATACCTTTGATTTGGATCTCCCTCTTCTCCTATTTTTTGCTAGATTATTTAAATTTTGGGTCAATGTTGTATAGTCATGCTTCGAGCAACTACATACTTTTGATTTGATCCTATTTTATTCTTATATTTTGGTTCTATACCTCCATTTTTTTTTCTCTGCCTCCCTTTGTTTCTAGTCACTATTGTATGGTCATGCTTTGAGCAGATACATACCTTTGGTTGGTTAAATTTTTTATTTCTTCTACTTAGCCTTTTCTTTCTTCCTTCTATTCTTGTTTTTCATCCATTTCACATGCTTACTTTTGAGCCTCTTCCATCATAATCCTCACCCATCATTCATGTTGATATTGCTTAAAAATTGGTAGTCAATCCACTCCTCACATACATCCATCCATACTATAATGATCCTTTTGCATAGATTAGATAATTCTTTAGATTCATGAATTTGAATTAAAATATCTCACTTGGTTTTCTTACTCAAGAACAAGTTGGTCATGTATTAGTCTGCATTCATAGGCATTCTATCATGTCACCCACCCATACTTTCCATTCTACTGCATTTATCATTGTCATGTAACTCAACTTATATATATGTACACAAAAATTTACATACAACAAACCACTGAAGAGTTAAACATACATTCGTTAGCATGATTGTAGTGATGTTCAATTCTATTCTCAGTTGCATGGTAATGAGAAGTTCTTCTGTTACTCAACCATTCATAGTTAGTCCAATCAACCTTTATAGAATGCCATCAAATTCTAAAAGCATTTCAAAGCTTCCCCTGGTTGACTTGAGTTCTTTCATGGACCAATCGTACATCTCACACATTAAGAAAATTTTGAGTATCAGGAGGACAACACCTTGTGTAAGCCTTGCCATAAAGCAAATATTTTCCCCTACTCATCCTATCATTTGCATGATCCAAACTTGAGGATCGACAAAATGATAAGATACAAAAAAAGAGCAAGCAAAAAAGTAAATCCAAAAGATCATCACAAACAAAAGAAAATAAACAAAAGAGCACTATCAAAAAGCTTGAATCCCTAAGGTCCTCAAGTCCATAGATCATGGGACTAATCTCCATCAAGGCTATAGAAACTTGTCTAGCAGTGGAGCATGCCTTTCAAGTGGAAATATATCTGTCACATTAGCAACCTTATTTTGTATAGACCACTACATGCTTGTGGATGAGCTAGCTTAAATGGCTAAGTTTACAATTGGTTAGTCCAACCTCAAAATAGATAAATGAACATCATGTGCACACACAGGTCCATGATAGGCTTAATCTCAATCAAGATAGTCAAGATTTCTATAGGATATTTACTGACTATTAGATGATTTTGATCATTCAAACTATGGTGTTTGACTTTCTAGAAATTCTTCTAAACATCCAATAATCCTGGGAACAAGGAGCAAACAACATCACCGCTAGTTCTACCAATAACAAGTGTTCTCTTCATCACATTTGTACATTGTCATTTGTTGCATACTCAAAGCATCATTTACATTACCTGCATAGATTTAGGTTCATTTTAAATTACATTCATCATACACATTACATATTTTCTTATTTCATGTTAGGATAACCGATAAAAATGACTATTCCTTTGCCTTTGATTAATCAAACCATTTAAAATGGTCAAAACCAAATATGGGTTTCCAAAAGTATGACCATATACATGCCTCTCAAGTATACATACAATGCATGTCTCACATCCATATATTTACATTTTGGTATATTTATAGCTAGCCAAATCAATACCACATTTCATATGCTATTTATCCAATCACATCATCAATGCATACTCACATGTATTAAATATTCACAAACATACATCATACATAATTAATACATATCACACCATTGTGCATCATCAAAAAATCTCATCATATATAATATCATAAAATTATCTATACATAGTCAAAATTACCTGTAGGCTACATTACATATATATCATGTTGTACAACGCTACATAAGCAACTATCATCATATACAAAAATGGTTGCACACTCGCCACACCAAAGAGAACTATAGCAACTCTGCTACCCACCCAGATTATCTCCACTCCCTTCATTTCTTCCAAGAGGTTCCTCAACCCTCCTCTAATCCCCCTCATCATTTTGTCCTAGGGTAGATCCCTCTACCTATGGTGGTGCTAGCTCCACTGCTTGAGACACCATTGTAATTGATGACTATGTGCTCATCTTACTTTGGTACGACTAGTGTTAGCTTTTAAGGATATATGTAGTGGGAGAGATCTATCATAGGTCCTAATAAGATCTAAAAAATATGAAATAATGTAATTCTGCAATATGACTGAAATATACTATAAATAAAAGTAGCAAAAATGCAATATAGTATGGAGGTGATGTTCACTCCATTAATATAAGCTAAAGAACTACATTGTGATCCATAAAGGATCTCTACCACTAACTACTACTCTCTACTATAAAAAACTTGATGAACTTGATATTCTTGATCTACTTGATGTCTCACTATGAGGCCCTTTATATAGGAAGATATATTCCTTGGCCAACACTCTACTTAGTTATACAAGGGGACACATTGCAAATTACAACTTGCACATTAACTCTTGTGAATTTATTAAATTGCTTGAAGTAACTATCCAAATTCCCCCTAAAGTAATCTCCTACTTTAACTATGTACCAAAGGTGGTACATTTACATGATACAAATGATGTAATATACTCTAACACCCCTCGGCATTACATTATATGGGTATTTGAAGCCTTCAATATTCAATATGGATAGTTTGTATTATTCGTCTCTATTTTTTGTAACCTATCCAAGCAAGTAGTTAGTATCTTCATAACCTATTGTTCTTGTTGAAAGAGCTTTGACTTCATAAGCATCTGTAAGTTCTTCCAATTCTTCGATTTCTTCTATATTTTGAGCTAGGTATCTTTTTTATTCCCTTTTCGATAATCCAATTGGGGATAATTGGTTGGACGCTAATTTTTTTGTTGATGAGGATTATTTTGATATTTTCATGGTTTAAATTTGCTTCTATTATTCATATAATTTCTCTTATTCTAATTTTTAGGATTGAATCTCCAATAGTTAGTACTATGACCTTTTCTTTTGCATATTTGACAATATCTATTATTCCATGATCTTCATCCTTTTGATGATGAAGCAATATTTCCTTGTGGATTATGTTTTTATGCCAATACAATGTCAACAATTTCATGTTTAATTGTATTCTTGACCTCATACTCTTGAAGAATATTGATTAGGTCATCAAAATAAGTATCTTTACTTAGGACTTGTAAAGATGTAACCAAATTCTTGTAGTTGTTTAGAAGTGCTCTCATGGTTACTTGGGTAAGAAATTCATCTTTAGTCTCTTCTCCTAAGGTTCATAGTTTCCCTTTAATATCTACTACCTTAATTAGTAATAGTTCTATGCTCTCACAACTGTTCGTTTTTAGGGAATGTAGTTGAATTTGAATATGGAGGATAGTGGATTTATTTTTCCCTTCGAATATCTTCTCTAAGTTTTTACAAGCTTATGTAGATATCTTTGTTGAACTAATATAAGGTTGTATTTCATCAATGATAGAAAATGTTATTACCATTAGGTATTTTGCATCATTTTATTCAAACTTTTGAATCTCAGTATCACCCATGCTTGGTCTTTTTGTTGTTGCTTGAGCTATCTCGCAAATTTTTTCATATACAAAAATTAATTTTACCTTATTTTTCTAGGAGAAATAGTTTAGACCTTAAAGTAGTTGGGATTCTACAAAAATTAATTTATTTTATGCCATGATGATCCTTGTGGTCCCCTTTTAAATTCCCTATTATTGATTTGATAATACCATTGTGAAATTTTAGGTTTTCTATAAACCGTATGACTCCCAAATGAATTGAGTGCTTGATAAGCGTTTATAAATGCTATTATTATCAAGTTTTGTAGAATTCCTTATGAATACCTACTGATTTGGATATGCTATGTGAGTGAGAAAGTGTTTTTGGGAATAGTAGTTCAATTTTTTGTTGATTTTGTAAAGTTCTATAAATAACAAAAATCAACTTTTATTACTCCTTATTTCTCCTATTGAACTAAGAACTTTTTAATTTGATGAAGTTCTAATGGTTGGATTTCTTTTGTCCCTTTAATGTGATTTTGAGACAAGTATACCAATTAATTCCAACTCTTGATATTCCTTGATGAACTTCCTTTTATAGCCTTTTAATGTTTCTAAATTCCAATAATCTAATTTTGGTGTAGTATTCCTTATAACTCCTTAATTTGGAATATTAGAAAACAATAATTTTTGCAACAATAGAAATTTAATTTCCAAGTAGAAATCCTTATGTATCCTTAGTTTAAATTGTAAATATTAAGCTATTCTTGGTATATGGTTCCCCTTTAATTTTTTCTTTCAAATGTGATTGATTTTCCTATAGTTTCAACCTTTTATCATAACCCTTATAACTCCTTTAATGAAAGTAAATTTTAAAAAGTAATTAATTAGCTTTATAATGCTGAAAACCTTTAGTATTTGGTGCAAAATTTGAACATGGATGACATCACTCTTTAATGCTAGTCTTGAATCCTTTCTATGGTGGATGGCAGCAGCATCTCCTTTGAATGCAATATTTGGACAATGCGTATCTCAATTCTTACTCCACTTTAAATGCTTTTACCAAGAGATTTGAATACTCTTTTCTCCTCTTACACGCTGCACACCTCTACTTCTACAAATGTGCTTCCCCCCTTGGTCTTTGGTGCCTCAAATAGGAAGATGATCTTTTAGAAAATGATAAGTTTCATGTTAGTTTCTTTCAATGCTTGGAGAAGGTAGATGATATTTGACACTTGTTGAACTTGTTGTAGGAAGGAAGATAGACATTAGAGTCTTTATGTGAGTTCTTATATAGATTGGTGACAAGTGTCACCCTTTCTCTAACATAAGTAACACTCTTTTGTGTAACGATTCTTTGGACTCTTCCTTTCAAGCGTGTAGAATTTGAGTGCTATTTTGAGTGCTCATATGGAAGGTGTTAAGGTTTCTTCAACGGTGAAAAGTGCCACATTTTCCATTTTGCATTAACCTACCTTCTTAACATAATCTTACAAGCTTCTTCAACATATTATTTCCAAATATTTCTTTTCTATGTTTTCTCCTCAATGCTTCGACGGTGCTTGGTATGTGATTTGGTTCTAGATGGAATAATGAGAAATGCTTTTATGGCTTTGAGCTAGGATTATGAGAAACTCTATGGTGGAGGTTTTGTGACATCCAATAGTGTTTTTTAATACTCTTTGTGGAGGTGCATCTAGCTCTTTATGCTTTTTTTTTCTCCTATTTTCAAGTTGATGTATTTTTACATTTTTGAATTATAGCTTCTCCTTGTGCTATGATATGTATGCTTTATAGGTTGCTTATTGTGGCTATCCAAACCATGGATGATGTGAGCTCTTTGAAGGCCATTTTTATCGTGCTTGGATGATGCTTCTCTATGGTCGCTTTGAGATGATCCTTGCTTGTAAATAATGTGTCTTTATGACACTTAGACCTTATTCTTTCTCCTACATAGGACAAAATATTATGGTGCAAGATAATGTAAATAAAATTATAAATAGAATACCTTCTTTTGCACCTCATTTTGCAATCTTTTTCTACTGGTTTTAATTGCAACTTTCTTGTAGGTAAGGGCTGATTTGACGTTGTATCCTTTGCTAGATAACTCTATCCTTTTTCTTGGTTAATCTAGTAATATATCCAAGATAATAACCATGTAGATAGAAGCATTTGAAGAAGTAGTTTCTACACTAATTTTCACCTGTAAAAAACCCTTAGTGCACCTTGAATCTGAGACTCACCAAGTCTCAATTTGTAGCTTCTTTTACTAATTTTTATGGTGGCTTTCTTCTCCACTTCTTGGAGGAATATGATATGTTTGTGGTGGCTTATTTGGACCATGAAATGTTGTAGGTTTTGTGCACAAAATAGTTTATTTAGACACTTTGATAATTTATTGGTTTTGTGCCCTTGATCTTGACAATAAAAAAAGACAAACAAACCCTTTTTTAGAGTAACTAGTTAAAGATAAACTAGTACAATACCTCCAACTTAATACACTTTAATGGTAACAATAATCTCAAATTATTTATCCTGTAAATAAACTCTCAAATAAGTTTCTAATGCACTTAATAATCTTTGCAACTTTTAAGAGTAATTTGAAAAGAACCCTTAATGAATAATCTATAATTCTCACTACAATCAATATTGTAGGATGTAGTCTTCTTTTCTTCCTATATAGATAATAAGTGGGTAGTAATTTTCTTTCTTTCAAAAAATTTCCAACTTCTATTTTAGTGTGTAAATATATTAAATTGAACTCTCTTTTTTGCACTTTATTTAATACTATAATATAATCCCTTTTTCTTTGCAGCTTCAATCCCAACATGGTGCTTAATAGAATTTGATAATGAACCCTAATTTGAAATTCAGCTAATTGCACCCAAGTTTCTTACCTTTTAATGGTTTTTTTAGATGATGTTGATCTTGGTATTTAGATTCACCAAGTTGCTGCCCTAATATGAATGAATTTAATAGTTTCTTATTGGTTATCCAAAATAGCTTCTTACTTCACCAAACTATGGTCTCAAACCTTTTGTCTTGAGCCTAGGGTTTGGTGGCTTAATCCTTCCAGTGGTCTTCAATTTTCTATAGTAGATTCAAAAATTCCTTGCTTCTGAAATGTGCCTTCTTGCTATGAGAGGTAATCTTCAAATCTCTTGTATTTGGTAGGCTTCTTCTTCAATCTAAGTCCTCATTCAATATTCTTCTTGACTTCAAAGAGGATATTCTTCTCAATATTTGAAATATCTTGAGGTCTTCACTAGATTCTTCTTTGGTATTTGGCACTCCTTGCCAAATTCTTCTCCTCTTGGGCTTATTTTTGGATGGCAAAAATTTTCCTAAGTCCTTCACTATCAGAGATTTTCCTTGGTAGTGGATTTATCCAATGAGTTCTTCTAGGAACTCTTTTGATGATGATTCTACAAGCTCTACAACAAGGCTCTCCAAGCCTTCTTATTTTTCCTCCTTGAAACCTCTCCAAGGTCTTCAATATTATAGCTTCTATGGTATTTCAAATGAGACCTTTACTTCAACCTTTTGTTTGTGGAAGTGTTGGTAATAATGATATATTCTTCTTGGATCTCTGAAATTTGATGCTTCTCTAATTAGGAATAGTACTTTGCTATTCCCTCTTTATCTCTTCCACGATTGGAAGTTTTCCAATGAGATATTCTATGGATCTCTTCAACTTATTTATAAATAAGTATTTAATCAGTAAAGGAGATCACCAATCTCCTATTTCATGAACTCTTCTCTAGAGTCTTCTAGATTAGGAACTCTTCTCTAGAGTTTTCTTTAGGAACTCTTCTTTGGAGTCTTCTTCTGGATCAAGATATCTTCTTTGGATTTTTCTTTAGAATTAAGGCTTATGTGTCCCTTTCTTCTGGATCAAGGCTTTTGTGGCCTTTTATTATCGTACAAGGTTTGTATGGCATTTTCTTCAAGTACAAGGCTTCTATGGCCTTTTATTTTGCAATGTGAAGTTTTTCAATCTAGCAATGAAGATATCCAATATCCAAACCTCACCATGACTCTTCTCCTTGAGTCTCTCCTACATGGATCTACAGTGTCTATTTTCCTACAATAAAAAAACTAATCTCTACATGAGGAAAGCACATAGACTTTCAGGCAACAAAGGTGAAATCCTTCTCTATATGTTGTCGGAAGTATCCCAAATTTTAAGAGTTAAGTTTCTACAACAAAGAAACTGTATGTAGTAGTTAGCATGAAAAAAATCTAGATCTCTTGAGATCAATAGTCTTCACTAGTTGATTCATTAGTGGAATTAATGCTAAGTCCTAGTCTTCATGAGTATTCCTACAATTCTATGGAAATACTCTAGCCAAATGTAATCTCAAAATTTTTGTAACTGAGATTTATTTTAATCCTCACTTGTGGCTCTCCCTATTCCTATTTGGATGCATAATAGATCTAATACCATTGTTAGATTTTAAGGATACATGTAGTGGGAGAGATCTATCATAGGTCCTAATAAGATGCAAAAAATATGAAATAATGGAATTATGCAATATGACAGAAATATACTATAAATAGAAAGTGGTAAAAATACAATGTAGTATGGAGGTGATGGTCACTCCATTAATAGAAGCTAAAGAACTATATTGTGCTCTATCAAGGAAATCTACCACTAACTACTACTTTCTACTATAATAACTTGATGAACTTGATATTCTTGATCTACTTGATGTCTCACTATGAGGCCCTTTATATAGGAAGATAGATTCCTTGGCCAACACTCTACTTAGTTGTACAAGGGAACAACTTGCACATTGACACTTATGCATTTATTACATTGCTTGAAGTAACTAGCTAACTTCCCCCTAAAGTAATCTCCTACTCTATATACCAAAGGTGGTACATTTACATGACCCAAATTATGTAATGTACTCTAACAACTAGGACTCAGACTATATATATTGAGAGATATATATTCCTTAACTCACTAATCATCCCTCCAACCTATGCACCCTCCTACCCTCTCTATAGAAAAGTCATTCAAAATTATCCTTCACTCATCGTATCTCATCAAGCTTTGTCCACAAAGTGAACATCTCACTTTTTGTCCTCTACTACTCTACCTCCTCCCATAATCTAGCCATATTAGCCACCATCACCTCTTAATTGATCTACTACCTTTGAGTCTTCACCATGGCTCTCTCCAATGTCACTATTAACGTATCTCTCTCTATCATGATAGTATCATGCTCTTGATGCAGCTCATCCCCCTATACTTTAACTCTCTCCACCTCCCTCTCTACATTGTCTCTCCTTGCCATGGTTGTATCTTTTTTAGCTATTTCTTAGTCTCTCTCTAACACTAAGGTAATCCTCTCCTACATTTAGGTCACCTCTCGCTCTATCATCATAGCCTCCACTTGGTGCATTATATCCCACAAAATTTGAATCTCATACTACACATCCATAATAATATGTAAACAAATACTTAAATCTACCTCAGGTACCTCAAAATCATTGGTCACATCTACGTCTACTACCATATTGGTTATACCCTCTCCACCCACCCTACATGGGCCTACTCCACTATCAAGATGTTGTCTTAGGCTTTGCACAAGCTCTACATCAAACTCCTCCTCACTGTCCTCCTCAACATCAATATTGGGACCACCTATCGCTACATCCAAGCTACTAGTCCCTACATCCACTCCTTCTCCTAAGCCACTTATTGATCTTGTAGCACCCCTCACACCCCAATATAAACCCCCAGCTACTATTGTTGCTACCTCTCTTAATCCATCTATCACCCCTCTATCAAGATCCCACCTCTACATAGCCCACCAAGAATCATACTCTAGCATCATCCCTACATCATTTACATTAGGAATGACTATCTTCTCATCCAATGTGGTATCCAATGACACCACCTACAGTTTTCTTCCATGGTCTCCCTTAACCCTACAGATAACCACTATCAAATTAGGTAAAATTTATGGTAATCTAAACTACCTTAGCACATGAGTAAATATAAAGTATTCTATCTATGCATCCTCTTGCCTAATCACCAATAATCCATACCTCACATGATCTAAATCATATCTAATATTACCCCATAATGGTGACCCTCTCTAAGGGTGCCAAATAATATCCTATGGCATTAGGCTATCAAATGTCCCTTTGTAATAGAGTGGTTGTCCCTCATGTGGTATCCTTAGTTGTGCCTCCATGCTAGTATTCCATCTCAAAGCATAAGGTAAATCAATCCCCATAAACTCATGTGCTCTATATGATAGCCCCTTTGGCTTCAACACTACTATGTGCTCCCAACCCCAAATGTGTAGTAGTAAACTACTACCAAACCCTATATGTATTATCATCTTCATGGCATGTAGTTCATTGAATATCTATGCTAATAGTATTAGTTCCCATGAAAATTTATTCCCTCACTCCACCATGTTGCATACCACCCCCATCATCTTCCATGGGAGTCTGCATATAAAAGTAACAGGTAACACATAATTGGAAATGAGGACCATCGTTATATATTGCCTCAATGATAATTCCCTATTATTCCAAAAATTCTTATATGCTACACCATAACTACTCCCTCTCATTTTTCTCTAAAATTTCATTGTAATATGACACTCCACTATCCTCTCCCTATGGCTATCACTATCAATCCCTCCACAAATAGTCTATATATACAGTATATATCCTCTATCGTGATCATCGTTTACCCTATTGGGAAATTAAATGTGTTCTAGTCAGGATCCCACTACTCACACAAATTAGATAAATACGAGTGGTCATAGTGAATCATCACCATCTCTACCACTCCATAAAATCCCACATCTCTCAGCCATAACTTGTCACCTGTCCCTTAAATCTTCTTAATTTCCTCAAGCAACGAATGAAATTTATGCCTCCACTTTATGTCCTTGACCTTTCCAAAACCAACATTTCATCATCTAAATAAATACATACAATTTTGTACATCCATACAATCACCTTCAACTGTACCGTTATGGGTAGATTTGACTGCCCATTTCGCTCATTATCTCATTTTAAAAAAAAAAATTCACAGAAAAATATGTAAAAACATAAGCACACACAAATGCATACATGCACACCAAAATTTAAGTCCAAAATAAAAATAAACATGCAAGCACATGCATCCATTCCACCCCCATTTTTATTTTCTTTTCCTCATGCATTACCTACACTACGATTTCCTTTTGCTACAAAGGACCCTATGGTTCCTTTTACTCCATGAAATTCACAAATATAGGCTCCACAAGCCACTTACTACAACTACACACCCTCCAACACTGACTTGTGTAGCACCTATGGCCATCTCATACACATCGATCTCCACTCTGGTAGTGCTTTGCTTAAAAATTTCACTCATTGTCTCCTCACCTTGTGATTATTGTCCTTCACAAGTCACAAAATGAATTGTGTACCTTATGACTATGCCTTTATAGATGCATGCCTTAGGGTCACAAGTTACCTTGTAATTGTATGGTCGTAGGTTACCTTGTGACTCTTTGGGTCGTAGGTTAACTTGCAACCAAAGCCAAACTACTTCAAATTTTGTCACACAACCTTAAATGATGATTTTCAACTAAATTTTATACTCTCTTCATTATCACTCATTTCTCATCTTTTGGACATATTCTATCTCACCATCGACCATTTTGTCAAGTGTTTTTCCATTGCTTTACATTTTCTTCTTTGACCAACTCATTGCTTGAGGGGGTAGAAATCACACAAAAAAGTTACCTTGTGCATGATCAATAATCAAACACTCAATATTGAAAAGTCTTTGTCCAAGAATCTTTACCAGAGATTATCTCAAGCCCTCCTTTGTTGGGGCAAACAAAAGCAAAATTTCTCTTCTCAAGAAAACTCTAATTAAAACAAGCATTTGATAAGCCTAGTGCTTGAACCTGTAGGTTAATCATGGATTCCCTTCCTTAGAGTGGTAGTTGTAAGACCACTCATAAATGAATCACCTAACACAATTCTACCTAGGGCTAGATAGTTTACCAGATCAAATCAAGATCAACAATTCATCAAAGGCAAAGTTTCAAAAACATTCATCCCTTCCACAATTGAGGTATTTTACATTGATCATGATAGTAAGGTAAACTTAAGTCTACTCTTCCAATAATCATCACAACACAACAAAATACATAATCATTGATAAGTAAAAATAGTGTTTTCTAAATAGGTAGAGTCCTATATACTCATGTCAACATGGGGATCATAAGCTTGTGAGTGCCACACAAATTATATGCCTGTAGCATGGAGGATGAGTCCTTCTAAATCTAATATTTTGATGGGGAATTTTTGTTTATTCGAAAGTTTTTGAACTATTCTAATGATTAAAGAAAATATCTATAATGCAAATAAAGTAAATATACTCAAAATTAAAAATTTAATTAATCACACTTATATATTAAAATAATGAAAATAACAACTAAATAAAATTTACAAAAATGAATAAACTACACACGAAAATAAATAAATTGCACACTCACTCAAAACTAGAAATAAAAGAAATGAAAATAGGGGAGTATTATTGCCTAGAGTGTGCTAGAGCTCTCGTAGATGATCTATCCAGCTAGTTGCTAATGAACAACCTCTTAATCCACTAAAACTCTTGAGATTTTAATTGATAAAAAATAATTATAATGTTTAAAAAAATAAAAATTCATTCAGCGATTAAGGATCTTTCTCTCAAGGTTGCCCTGCATTTTTATACAATACACAAGCAATACTTGTTACAACAGTATGCAACTGAAAAGCCTAAATAAATCCTGTGTTGTTGGTCTAATACAACAGTTGTAAGCACAACTATAATTTTTTCTAAAAAATGGTGAGTTGTTCATTGAAATCAGATATTGGTGGTTGAGAACAACGATCCTTTAGAGTTTAAAATTACTTTTATCATTTTCCTAAAAATTATGCAGTCAACGATCAACGTTTGGTAGTTAGGGTGTAGATATCATTCGTTGGAGAGTAGGTGCTATATTTTCATTGAGGTTAGATGCCACATTGATGGTATATAGGTATCATTCATTTTAGTTGGGTGCATGAGCGTACTACATTTCGTAGGATGTAGACGCTACACTTTAGTGGAGTGTGGGTGCCTTCCACAATCGATGAGGTGTAGAAAATGCTTCCTTATGAGAAGTAGATGTCTTACTTGGGCAGGGTGTAGGCCCCTCCTACACTCATCAAAATTACCTTTTTAACATATTTTTTTCCAAAAAATAATAATTCTTTCACATAGTATCAGGTCCATATAGGACCTCAACTCAAAAACGTAAAATATTTAGAAAAAACCTATAACTACACACACATACACCTAAAAACACAATCAAGTATAAGTACCATATTTTCTCATTAATTATTTTTTTGGTAAATTAAAAATTCATTAAAAAAGAGTTTTTGAAAGGGCCCCAAAACCTTTTTACAATAGGTCACCAGACCAAAAACAAGGCCACAGGATAGGCCAAAGGATAGGCCCAAGGATAGGCCAAAGGAAATGCCAAAGGATAGCCTATAAAATCCCACCCAACATGAAAATTGAAAATCCCATCCAGCAGGAAATTTGAAAAATTTTGCCCAACAAGAAATTTGAAAAATCCCACTAAGGAAACACTAGAAAACCAAAACTACCATACATAGAACCACCCCAAACAGTAGGATGGAGCAGAGGAACCACCAAGAAGGAACATCCCACCCAGAGAGGGTCGGGATACATGCAGGGATGCAAGAAAATAGACCAGAATAGCATCTCGTATAGGCCTGGAAAATGGATCAGCAATTTGAGGATCTCCATAGGCCATGAAATCCCCTTACAACAAGGTAGAGCTACGTAGATACCAGAGGAAGTAGAGGAAGTAGTAGAGGTAGAACTGCAAGAAACGAGAAAGCGATGAGAAGGTCCTAGGGAATCCAAATAGAAGGAGCCATAGGGTTAAAAATTTGTAGGCGCTAAGTCCAAAATAAAAAAATGCAACAAGAAACCATAGAAAACCTCCAACACCACCAACAAATAGCTTCAGGGATCCAAAAAAGGAAGACCAATAGGATCTCAATAGCAAGCAAATCAGAGGCTCCTCTAAGCCACAAAAAAATGTTGAGAGCCCACCAAGAAGACCATATCCAGGAACAGAAAGAGTAGATCCATATAAATAACTATGTGGTCCCCTCTAGACCAATTTTTTTTTGTGAAAAACTGCTCAAGAAGCAACTTTCCCAAATCCGCGACACACCACACCTGAAGAACCTCTAAAACTTGGCTCCAAGAATAAACCTGGAACAAATCTGAGAGCAACAGAGAAAAAGAATCCCTGAAGCAACATAGAAATACCAGGGAATGTCCCAAGGACATCCTAGAATAGTGGTACACTAAATAACCCCTCAAACAAGCATGGAAAGGGGTAGACAAAAGAAAAGTGACCTACCACCCCAAGGAGATCGTCTGCAACACCATCCATACAAGGAGGAAGGGCCAGGGAAGTGCCAGGGAACTAGTATGGGACCAAGGAAGGGGGAAGTGAAGCATAATAGGACTTCCTAGGGAAGTCCCCTGTAGTCCCCCCACTTTCTCCTTAATTATTGTAATAGTCATACAAAAATGTATTTTTAGTGTTAATTATACCATTGTAATGCCAATGGTCATTAGAGTCAAGAATAAAATATAAAACCAATGGTTGTGTCTATCCAAGGTTCAAGGGATGTGTATGTCTACCCCCACATAGCACATTCCTTCATAATAATATATATCTCCTAAAAGATAACTAAAGTTGTGACATTATGGGAGCTAAGATAATTTTGTTGACCATACATTCTAGGGGTTGAATCATTATAAATATGATTATCCTCGTAGGTGAAAAATCCTCCTTTTCATAAAATGTGACATGTGCAATGACCTAAATGGTATATGAATTTGGCCACCTATATCACATTTGGAAATGGCACAAAAGATAGCTCTAAATTTCATTTTTTTTATTTTAAATTTTTTAAAAAATCCCTCAAAAAATAGCAAAATGAGGGGTTTTCCTATGATTGCTCCATTTATCACCAAAAATGATAATTATTTTGACTAGTTAAATGACATCATTTTGAGTAGGCTTGGATATTATGTTGTATTATAGAACATTTTCCATTAAAAACATCTCAAAGCATTCATCATCATACTATTATGAAAAATAGTACAAAGGAAAATTTAAAAACCAAATAGAAGAAAGAGAGAGATATGGATATAATAAAGATAAGGATAACCAAAATAGAAATAATATGTGGGTGCATGATCTCACATATTACCAATTGATACAATGGATCGATCATTAGAGGCTATTTTTTGTAACACTTAATCCCCAATTAAATGCTAACCTCAAGTTGTCATAACTTAACTTGAAGGTTAAAACATATAAACCCTTTAATTAAGGTTAACCATATAGGTGGTTTAACCAATAATGTTAAGAATGAATGCTTTAAAGTGCTTGTAGGCTTACATAAAGTTACATGTAATCTTATATAGCAGATGCCCATAGGCTTATATATAATATGTACTTAGGATAACATTAGGTGTACCCGTATGCACATCACCATTATTGATCTCATCCAATAAGGTCAAATTATAAATATTTCAACACATAAGACTCTCCTCCATGATTCTAAGTGTTGAGCCCATCAAAATCTATTGGTGTTATATCTAGAGAAGAATAATTATTCATTCCCATAAAACAGAGGATAAGAAGCACACACCACATGCTTGATATCAAAAAATAAATAGGTAGGCAATGCCTTAAAGTTTGGTCCCTTTTACGAATGGAAGTATTTATTCCACACTTATTGTCTCAAGGGAAATCCACTCCACATAATCATTGATATTATGATCTAGAATAATATCATTATGTAATATATAATCAAAAACCTTGGCCTCTACACTATGATGCATCCTCATCCTTACTCCCTAGGTTGGATGCAAATAAGAAAATGTATCAATATTCAATACCAATAACCTCAAGTATGGCATAAAACCAAGCATGACATAGTCACCTGTAAAATTGAACCATTGTACATCTATGATGTCTTGATAGGAATATCTTATCTCTTTGAGTGTGAGAACTCAATAAGCAAGTAACACCTCAAGATCCTTTACCTTTGAATAATAAAAGTGCTTAATCGACACCCATTGTTAGGTCAATGTCAAGACTCTCCACATCATCACTGATACCAAAATCCAAAATAATATCATCACATAACATGGTCAAATACCTTGGACTTTAGACTATGATAAATATTCAATCTGAATCCCTAGACTAGTTGCAACTAGGAAATTGTATCTAGGTTCAATAATAATGCACCTTTGAGTATGACTTCAAGTCAACGCATGAAATAATTTGGCATGGTGCTATTAAAAATCTATGATGTCTTTATGGGAAGACATTATCTCTCTAACTACCAAATAAATTAGTATATTTATCTTAATAGTGGTTGGTGTGCATTAAATAGATGACATACAAGATTCCTGAGTGCCTCCCTTAGAATATGGTTATTGTAGTCTCAATAAAGAAATACAAGAAGCTAATTGTGTATGCCCAAAATTTCATTTTCCTAATGGTTTGACCTAAGAACCAAGATAACAATAGGTTCACTCTTACAATATCAATTGTAGACCACTCTAAAAGACCATGGTAGATGGACACTCTTATTCACTCACATGCCAATATTTTCTAGGATTTTATGGGAGTCATGCTACACTATTTAATGAAGTACTATATTGATCTAATCCTAATACTATCTCTTTTTTATAGTCCTATATACCATAATTTATTCTAAAGAGTGATGAAGTTGAATACTAGACATAGGAGTTGATAGTGTAAGGTAATATTCTACCTATCTCATATTCATACAATAGTCCCATTGTGTTAGCATTAATAACTACCAAGTTCTAAACAATATTACAATTAAATATAAGTATTTTTAATCAGGCATTGATGACCTCTTGAAAAAAATATAGGGATCTTGATACTTCAACAATATTGACCTCAAAATAATCATATCAACTTCCATGAATCAACCAAAGTTGATCACATACAAGGATACACCTTATGGGAAAAATAGAGGCGTATTGAGTTTGGAGTTTAGGTGAAGTTATGGCCAATAAAATATGGATACACCCCCAAAGGTTATTATAATTTTAATATTATGTAAATCAAGGGGTGGACATGTGTTGAGTGTGGTTCTAGCTGAGCCCCCAACTTAGGTATACATATAATGATAAGGCATACATGTGTTAGGTGTAATGTTCCTCAAGTTTATGAATTGTGCACCCAACCTGACCCAATTATAAGTTAAATTCTAACTATATTAATGGGTCTACAACCTAACATTGAATTTTAAAGATCAAAATACAAAAGACGAATTCTAAATATTGGGAACCTAGCAATGGGTTTATTTTGATGATACTCAAAGTTCATAATTTGGGTACGAACCTTAGCCAAATAGTTAAACACTCAATATTAATCTTACAAGGTTTAAAAGTTAGACTAATATAGGGAAAATTACGACTACTTTAGACTCTTATGGATATTACACCAGAGTGAAACCAACTAAAAATTTCTAATACCCAACAAGAATTTTTAGTCAAAGGGCTCAGACTATAATAGGTTATGGCATGTCAATCAAACATGGCATTAACTCTACTATTGATGCCAACCACTTTGGCATCAAAGACTTAAATATTTATGGTACAAATGACACCTTGGCATTAGACATAGTTTATGAAATGATGAATCATTGGTCCTTTGGTTCCAACATCCTTTGATTATGGTGCCACTCTTCTTATAGTGCTAACATAGATTTTTCCTCTTTCGTATCTACTTTGTGCTGGTATCAATGGCAACTAGTAAGGTGATACCTTTAATATTAACACTAGTCTTAGTAGTCTTGGTTCCAATATACCACCTAGATAAATGATATTATTCTATATGGTGCCAACATTGTATTTATCACTAATAAAATTAACACATAGGAAATTAAGAAGGGTCGTGAAATATCTCCCTTAAGGTCTAGTTAAAAAACTTTGAAATCATATTCATAAGGAGTCTTCTACTTGAGCTTCATAGGGTCTATGCACATAGTAAGGATTTTTACTATGCTTTAATAGTGCCCACTCACATAGATAGACATACATTTTCCTTTTAATTCATTCAAGTTAGAAAATAAACCTAGGGTCCTAAGTCTTAAGGATAGTGAGGTTATAATGCATTTTCACCTCTATATTTAATGGTACCTCATGAATATTCCTCCCTTTTATTGGCATAAAAAATATTTTTTGGCACCATAGGCATTAAGCTTGGTTTCACTAACTTATGGTAATGCCAAAGAAAATAGCTAGAACCCAACACTCTTTAAAGAGGGTATCTCAATAAAAATTCAACAAGTTAACTAACATATTTAAAGCATATATTATAAATTTTATTTCATTCATTTATAAGGTTCATTTTATAGGGTATATAGATAAATAGTTTACTTACTCTGTACAATGCATACTATTTCATTAATATACCATAATATAATGATATTATGTGCAATTAATCATAATAAATGCTTGTACTAACAATATATTTATTCTTCATATTAATGCACACAACCAACCATTAAGTTCATACATATATAAACACAAAATAGTACTAAATCATAATCCATCCATGGGGATAATAATATATTATACCAATATAATCACAACTGGATAAATAAACAACACCTTCATAAGGCATGCCTTATACCATCACTACAGTCAATAAGCATAGTCATAACTATATCTACAAGGCATGATCATTCCATAAGTTATCCATATTGTTTAGAATCATCAATGCCTATACAAAGAGTTTTCAATGCCATAATTCCTATAATAAAATGACTAGCATCACCCATGCCTAAGGAGAAATATTGATTGGTGCCACTTGCACCTATAATTGTTTGGTATAAACCACAATTTATGAAATTCCTTAGCATCCTCCCTCCTTCCAAGCCCCATAAGCAAAAAAAAAAAAGTGTAATATAGGGCTCCTAATTACCATTACATCCAAACTATAACATAGTAACTAGTAATCCATAATAAACCATATGAGCACCACAACATGATAATTTTGCATTGATAAGCATAAAATACATATTTAACCATCCTCACAATGGTATAAGTGCATGTGGATCACTACCTCATGAGGGTAGCACACATCTACATGAAGACCATGATGCATCAACATAAACACAAAATAAAAACTATAATAAAATATACCCCAATACATGAGTATCTAGTGTAACTATGACATAAGCATTACAACATGCATCTCATATTCAAGTCAATCATCCTCATAATTTTATTTGCATATATGGATTACATCCATTTCATAGAAGCACACTTACTCGACCATTTACAAATCAAGGAAATAACATCCCTATTTAGATTAGTCACACTTACTTTAACCATTTCTATTTCTAGGGATCGCATCACTCTTCAAATAAGTCACACTTATTTTGATATAAAAACATAAGGTGGACTTCTACTAAAATAAAATTGTACACAACTTAACTACACTAGCAATTAAACATATGATAACCTTACAAGTCAGGTCAACTAAATGGATTGCATCCACATCTAAAGAAAACACACTTCAAGTATAAATATCCTTCTTATCCATCTTAAATATGCCACACATGCTTTAGAATTTATTTATAAAAACATTCCCCCTATTCCTCTCTTATGATATCTAAAATGGATAAGTTACCACTCTTCACTCCATATCAACATCTTAGTAGCCCATATGATACTTCATCCTGACCCATTGTCTAAAACCCAAATGTATTACTATTCATATTATTGCAACATATAAAATATCTACAAGCTAGTAAGTAACAGGGCCCTAGATGATCAAATCATGCTTTCAATAACTTGATGGCTTAAAAGCAATGCATAAAATTTATATATTGGTAAGCAATATGGATAGAAATGTCAATTGTGCATTCAAAAACCCATTAATGTAAACAACACTTAATATCATATCAAAAATACAACAATAACATACCAACATTAACATCCAATCATAACATTAGGATTCTAAGAACAACACATTATGCGCCAACACATGGTTTAGGTCAAAAAAAACAAGATGCTAGATGGAACTTATTTACAAATCATAGAGGTTTTGTTAGGGAGGGTAACATAAAGTTCTATCCATTAGATTTATTTTTTTGATAACGTATGGGAGACTAATCTATGTTGATGAGATATTACCTTAGATATAGAAAATTAGATATGAGAGATATTTTCTTCAATTTCCTAGAATTGTTTAATATCTTAGCAAATAAGTGCTTCTTTATGTATGCATAAAAAATAGACACCATTGAATTAAAAATAAAACATTGTATTGTATTGTAAATTGAATTTGTAATACAATAAGCCCCTTTGTAGGGTGCTTCACAATAAAAATGCTCAAAGGGGGTGATCCCCTTTTACAATAAAAAATGGTGTCATGTTCTTCTTCATGCTACAATCAATGTTGGAGGTGGGTTTGTCGTGACCACCATGATGGATTTGAGCCTTCGAATATTAAACATACACACATGCAAATAGACAAAGGGTTTAGTAGCACCTATCAAAATGAATCTAATGAAATGACTAATGCAAATAGAAAATGGACAATGAATATTGCATACATGAGTCACGATTTGAGAAGCATAACGATAACATTCCCCTCCTAACTTTTCTTGGTCAATTTATGGTGCCTTTATAGTCCTTTGAGGGTTTTGGAGGGAAGGATAGGTGGTAATCTAGGGCTACCAAGTGGTAGGGATTGGACAACCACTTATCTTGGGTAGTTGCAGTGAGTCACTAGAAGTATGTCACTTAAATTAGGAGATGTGGCAAGTGGGTAAGTGCAAGTGGAGTGAGGTGTGATATGTGGCAAGTGGGTAGGTGTAAGTGGAGTAAAGTGTGTGAGATGTGGCAAGGTGAGGGGTAGTGGTGGCTAGGACACATGTCACATGGGGAGACAGGGTATCCTAGGGAGATTTTCTAGATTTAATAAAATATAGAAAATAGGATAATGTGCAGAATTAATATGCCTAAGTCAAACTTTAGACACAAATTTATTATGTAGAATTGTGATGTGCAATGTGGGTGAAATGTACAAGAATTAATATACCTAAGTTTAGACCTAGGCATATATTTTATTATGCAAAATTATGTGGTGAAATGCAAATGTCTAGATTTTGGTGTCTACACTTTAATTATCAATTCAAAGTCTTAGTCTTATCCTCTCCTTTTCATGATAGGTTAAATATATATTCCTAGAACTTGATCTATATCACAAGGCAAGTTTCACGTCACATGCCAATTTAGATTGAGAATACTAGATGGTGGTAATACAAAATCCGTATATATTTTTAAATTATTTTATTTTACATCAGTTTGTGGCCTTCAACACCTACAAAACACAACACTTACTTTTTCACTTGGTTAATATATTTCATAAAATAATTATAATAAATATTAAAATTGTAGATGTCATTCATTAAGCATAAATATGAATATAGCATAAATCATCATGTACATTCTAACAAGATATCATAAAGTAGGTAGCACCATATTAACATACTTTATTCATTTATTATTTAATAATTCAAATAATGCATCACTACTATCAATATTAATCTAGAAATTATCCCCAAGTCTTAGTTGATCAAGGGCTCAAGGAGGTAGCCATTACAAGCTTTTAAATAAAACCTTAGAAAGGTTGGACAAAGTGGTGCTTCACTAGATAATAAAGAAAATAATATCAACTACTCAAAATCAGATGTAACTTCAGCAAACAACTATGCAAAGGCTAGTTCACTTATTATAGAGGTCAATATAGCCATGGAAAAGGATTGAGATATATTTAAATTTTAAGGGATTCACATAATATTGTTAATGTTGTAAAAAATATGAGGATTAGATAAACAATAACATTATTTTGGATGTCCATCAATTTTTGATGAAGGTAGTATCTTCAAAATGCATATATATAAAGATAAAATAAAAATGATGGTAAATAATGTAGCCAATCATAGGTTTTATCTTCACCTTAGCAAAATATTTTAAAATAAAATAGGCTTAGGGAGATTCTATCTCTTAACAAAAATGATATCAAGGATTTGATAAAGGAAAATTAGTGGTTTGAGAGAGTTCAAAAATATCTTTGATAGAAATATAAGTTGGAAATGGTCTATTTGATCTATTAGAAGAATTATTTGATAGTAATGGCCCTAATAAAGGCCACATATAAAACATCAAAAAAATTATAAATTGAACATTTTACAAAGATACAATGGTTTGTTTTGCATTCATTAATATGTTATAACAATTGATTGAATACCATTATCATCATCTTGCAACACGTAGGTATCCAATTTTTTTTTTTTAAAGAAAAAAACCCCTTGCAGAGCCGCCTTGGTCTGAGAGACCACGAACAAGGGTTTCTACACCGTCAAAGTCACCCAGGGGTCGCACCTGATCCTGCCCGCACCAACATTATCAATTGGATTTAAGATACCCAATTCAGCTTTTTGGTAGGGTGGAGATTTGAACCTGGGACCTCCCTTGGAGGATTGCCCTCTCCTCTCCAACTCACCTACAACACCTAGGTTCATAGGTATCCAATTTAAATTGGTCATTAAGATTTTTACTTTTATTTTTGCATAGATATAAAAATAAAATAAATTAATCTTTTGTTTTAATTTTTATTTATATCCACATGTAATTAATAAATAATAGTAATTTAAAATTTGTTAAACTAAAAAACAATTATTTCAAACTATCCACCCACTATGAAAATTATGGATTTGAACATCTTATTTATCTATTGTGTCTTATTATGGATTAATTTTATCTTTACAAAATATAATTAATACTTTCAATTTATTATATAAGGATAAAATAAATACACACTACATTGTGATTATATTATTATTATTATATTTCAACAAATCATAGTATCTTAAACCAATATAATAATTTATAACATAAACGATATATATTTGAGAGTCGGGAGTGAGTGTGAGCCAAGACCAAGTAGGAAGCATTAGTATGAAGCATGAGAAACAAAGTGTGATCAAGGAGCAAGTGCCACTTCTTCTTGTTCTAGATCTTAGGAGAAAATCAAATACTAAAGGATTCATGTGAAGAAATCTAGGTAACTTGGCAAGAAAGTCATTTTTGAATTTTTTTTTTAAAGTAATGATGTCCTAGTTGGAAGTAAGAATGCCTTAGTTGGAAGTGTGAATGCCCTAATTGAAAGTAAAAATACCTTAGTTGGAAGTACGGATGCCCTAGTTAGAGATAAGAGGAAGAGCAAATCTATAGAAAACCATGTCTAAGTAGCAAATACTACACCAAAAGTGATTATCAATGATGAGATGATAGAGCATTATAATGGTTCTTAAAACTAGAGGGTTAATATGTAAGTTCTATGGATATTGGTCAAGTTTTTCTAAGATTAAAAATGGGATCAATTGGAAATGGGAATTGAATTTAAATTACTCTATGAAATTTCTTTCAAAAGGATTTTTTCTTATTATCTTCTCTAGTTTAGAAATTAGGAATAAACTAATGGATTGGAGGTACTTGGTTTAGGGGTAAATATGCACTATATTTAATACCATGCAATAAGAAATGTTTTATGGAGATAGATACTATTAAAAGGATTTTGGTGTGGATAAGGATTTTTGGACTATCTTATCATCTCACTAATAAGAAAGTTTTGAAGAATATTGGAAATACTCTAGGTGAGTTCATCCAAGAGGGTCCAACTATTAAGGAGAGAAGGAATGTTGTATACACCTAAATATGTGTTGCCATGGATATTTTAAAATCTTTACCTTAATCCATTAGGTTTAAATATGAATCAAGAGAATGGGATCAACAAGTGCATTATGAAAATATTACTTTTTCATGCCATAAATGTTATGAAACCAAACATAGGCCAAGAGATTGCAAAGTAAAAATGATGGAGAAATAGAAAAAAATTGGGCATGAGGGTAACTTAAATATGAAACAAGGATATCATAGAAGAATTTGGGTCAAATCAAGGATTTCCCACTCCTAAGAAAGTGGTAAGAAAAAACCCTATGTGCTATTAGATGAAAAATACCATTATAGTTCACTTGAATCAACCATTAGAAGAAAAATAACACATGGTATGAGGAAGTATAATGCACAAGTTTAAATACAGGAGTTGAAGGTGTGAAGGAAGATAAAGAGATAAATTTTAAATAAAATGAGGTCAATGAGATCAAGCTTAATCTAGGTAAATCATTTTCATTTTTCTCAAGTAGCATAAAATCTTCTCTTTGCAATAAAATGAGAGTAGTACAAAGTGTATTAATTGAACTTAATGATTTCAAGAGTAATACAATAAAGAAAATCATATGGATGATATCAAATGAAATTTAGGGTTTCCAAGGTAATATAAGAAATTAATGACTATAGAGGGTCATCTATGCACTTTAGCATTTTTAGATACACATAAATAAAAAAGTGTTAATGAGGAAACTCCTTGTATTTTAGATTCTTTAGGGAAACATAACCTTGAGAAGATAAGGCTCATTATGAACAATATGGAAAAATAGAAGAGATTAATGAAGATGAGAGTATTGAAAAAAATAGAAAAAGGAGAGGAAAGCCATCAAAGCATGAACAAAGAGAAAAAGAAACTCAAAAGGATATCAATTTGGGAATCCAAATAAAATATAATATATGCTAACAAGAAGTGGGGTTAATTCCCATTAATAAAAACAAAAAGTGATAATGTTGAAAATGATATCTTGGAATATTAGGGTATGAATAAGACCCCGAAAAAGAGTTATTAAGGAATTGATAGATTGTTGTAATCATAAAATTATTTTAAACAAGAAATAAAACTAAGTAGTGATGAATGTAAGGATTCTTTATAAAATATTTGGAAGATGGGTGATTGTTTATCAATTTCTTCTATATAAGCTTTAAGTAGTATTGCAACAATATGAGACAAATGCAAATAGGATTGGAAATTATTATAAGCAAAAACTAATTGGGTTTTTGGAATATTTTGTAGAAAAGAGGAAAACATCAAATTCGAGGTCATAAATGTATATGTTCCAACTATAGTTACTCCTCATAAATTTTTTGAAAGGGTCTTAACATATTTTTGTCAAATACAATGATGATACATTGTGATATATGGATTCTTAGGGATGATTTCAAAACTTTTCTATCTCCTTTGGAAAATAAGGGTGATATTCCAAGATGATCTAAATCAATGTATAATTTTGCTTTATTTTTCAATTCAATTGACCTTCGGGATGGTAGTCCTTCAAGTTTTTAATATACATGGGATAATAGACAGGTTGGGAAAACTCTTATAGTATAAATATTAGATAGATACTTGTTATTCAATAAATGGTTGCAAACAAAGTATAAAATATCTTCAAATATTTTATTACAAGCAAAATTATATCACAACCCCCTTATATTAATCTATGATTTACCCAATAATGGTCATGCAGAGCCATTTTGCTTCCGATATATATGGATCCAAGACCTTGATTTCTTCTAGATGGTTATGTTATGGTGGGATGAATCAAAATTTGAACGATCATATATGTATAGGTTTGTTCAAAATATGAAATATTTAAAGGAGAAAATGAATATTTGGAATTCCAAATTCATTAGTAACATTTTTAAAGAAAAGAAAAAATTTAAATTCAAGATAATTTTTTTTACAAGAGATAGTAGAAACTAATGGAATGGATCAAATTCTTATGTGAATGAAAATTAATTACCTTTTAATTATAATAATGCATTGAATAACGAGTCATATTGATTCCAAAAATATAGGGATAAATATATCAAGGAAGGATATAGAAATACAAAAAAAAAATCATGCTACAACAAAACTATTTTTTTCTTTTTGTCAAACCAAAAATATTTTCTCTAGATGGAATAAATATTAAGGATGATGAAGATATAAGGAATCAAGAATTATTTCAACAATATTTTGTTATATAGTGGGCAAGATAAGGAGGCACAAGATAAACTTTTATAGAATATTCCATCAATTATCATATAGGGATAAAATAAAATCTTGATGAAGAAGATATTTATGGAAGAGCTATATGAAGTAGTTTTCTCTTTCTATCGTAACAAGACACTTGGACCCAATGGATTTCTTACCATTTTTATTCAAAAATTTTAGGATTTATTGAAGAGTGTTTTGTTAATTATGTTTGAAGAGGCCTAGGAAAGGAAGGATATAATAAATGAGATCAATGTTACTTTTATTACATTGGTTCCCAATAAAGACAAGACAAAATGTTTTGATAATTTTGTCCAATAAAGCTTTGTAATATGATTTATAATTTCAGCTAAAAAATTATAGCAAACATGTTGAAGGGCTTTCTAGATTGTGTTATCTCAAAGGAACAAGAAGGTTTCATTTATGGTAAATAAATTTTTGATGGTATAATCGTTGCATCGAAGGCCATATATTCTTTTTATTCCACATAAAATAAGGTATGCTTATGAAATTAGATATAAAAAAGCATGGGATAGGGTTTATTGGAATTTTCTACATGATATTCTTAAATTTTTTTGTTTTGATTATAGTTGGTATGCATGGATTAAATGTTCTTATAACATTTTGAAATCTTTTTGGATCAATAGTTCTCTTATTGGTTACTTCAAGTCATCTTGTGGACTCTGTCAAAGCGACCCACTATCTTCTTATCTATTCATTATCCTTTAGAAATTAGGAAAATATTTCTCAAAGATAAAAATAGAAAGAAAAATCAAAGGTATTCAAATTGCAAAAAATGGTCCCTTTGAATCTCATCTCCAATTTGTTGATGATGCTTTTATTTTGGGTCATCCCTCAATCAGTGGCACCATGGAGTTTAAATAAATATTATCATTCCATGAGAAGGCTATTAGATAGTTGGTTAATACTAAAAAAAATCCAATATTTTCATTAACAATGTCATAGCTTTACAAAATATAATTATAAATATTTTAGGGTTTAAAATTAAAAATTGACTATCAACATACTTGGGTATTCCTTTGTCTCATAATGAAAATAAAAAGGATCTTTGGATCTCTTGTTATGATAGAATTAAATTTTTTTTGTAAGGTTAAAAAGATAAGTTCTTAATCATGGCAAGAAGACTACAACCCATAAAGTCTATGGAAAGGTAAGGATGTATCATATCCATTATTACATGTAAATTCAACCAAATGTAAAAAGTCTTCCCATATAGACTTTTGATCCATGCAATACATGTGAAGCATGTCTTCCAAAACTTGGTTAGCCCTCTCCGTTTGTCCATCTATTTCTAGATGGTACATAGAACTAATATTATCACCTTAGTAAAACCATGTAACTTGAATATTTCCTTGGCAAGCTTATTTTCCACAACTGGTGTATCTTCCTTGATGTTCCTTAGTATAAAATGTGCAATTTTAGTCAACTTGTCTACCACCACAAGTATTGCATCATGTTGGTACCTTGTCTTAGGCAAACCTATAATACAATTCATAGATATAACCTATCATTTTTGAGTAGGTATATCGTGTGGGTACAATTTTCCTACTAGGTGCTAATGTTCTACCTTTACCCTCTAGCATTCTAGATGTCTAGCAATGAAACTGTAGACACCAAAAATTGGTCATTTACAACATTAAATTTGGCACCTGACATCAAATCCTACATAATAAATCTATATGCCTAAGTTTATACTTAGGTATATAAAATCTTGCACATTATCCTATTTTCCAAATTTATTAAATCTAGAAAATTAGCCTAGGATACCTTGCCTACCCACTAGACATGTGTCCTAGCCACCTCACTAGCATCCCTTGCCACATCTCATACACCCTTGTCCCCTTTATCCCTTCACATGGGGCAACCCTCCACATAACACTCCACTTGCATCCACCTCACCCCAACTAAGTGAGACACCCTAGGTAACTCACTCTAACTACCCCCTCCATTTGGCAGCCTAGAATTACCACTTGGTAATCCTGGCTTGCCATCTCTCATTTCCCTCCAAAACCCTAAGGGGCCTATAAACGCACCTTCACCCCATCCAAAAAAGGGAATATGAACACTTGTACCATCAATCTACCAAAATAGGACCAGAGCTCTATGCGCATCTTGAGGAGAACCAAGTTTCGAATCTCAAATACCTCGTTTGAAATAATATGTCATTCAACCTAAACCGCAAGTCTACAGTTTCACAGTTGAAACTGTATCCATGCAGTTTCCCCACCATCCATGCATGGTTTTTTAGCCCTCACCACACATCGATAGTTTCTTAGAGCCAAGAAGCATGATTCAAAAGATCATTAAGAAGTTTTTTTTCGTAGCAAGGCATCTAATTTATTTTATCTCTGTTCTCTACATCATATGCTTTTTTAGTTACAGTTTTATGGTAGCATTCTATGTATTTATTTTCAGGTGCTACTAACTCCCTTTTGGTTTTCATTTCTGTAGATAGCAAGTATCTTGGAGATCTACTGAAGTTGAATTGGTCCCTACATCGGATAAAATAGCATGCATTCCTCTTCGAAGGGTGTATCACTGCCCATAGTGTGTTGGGTGAGGATCGATAGGACATGTGCTTCCTGACTGAATATGGGTTTCATCTCCATATTTTGGTGGGTATGGTTTTTCTGGACTTTATTACCAAGCTTAGTTATTGCAAGTATATAGGTGAAATCATAGATTCATCTTAGGTCAAACATTTTGCACAACGATTTTTCTTTTTTATCAAAAACTTTCAAAACTCCAAAAAATAAAAAAAACTTTAAATACTCCAAAAAAATTTAAAAATAAAAACTTTAAAAACTCCAAAAAATTACAAACTTTCAAAACTTCAAAAACAATAAAAATAAAATAAAATTGTAAACTTAGGAACAATACCTTGTTTGTTTGTTTTCTTTGAGTGTTGTTTCGCATTGTGCTTATCTCACACATTCGCACACTTACATTTGCATACCATACATCATCACATCCATGCATATGGTAACAACCTGTATTTAGGACAAAAACTTAGCATTAATTCAAAGTCAGTTTTCTTACCCTATGGATCCATATCAAGTTAATCAGGTCCCTAACACTTTAGTGGTTGGGCAAATTAGTGTAGTTCCTAGTGTGTCCTAGAACTTAAATGCAGGGCCCTCCAATAGAGCCCCTATTTTAGATAGAGATATCATGCATAGGACTACCCATACCGCTATCCCTGAGACTCCTAAGAGTGAGCCACCCACACTAATTGATTGTTGTGTCACACTTATAGACATGGACACCGTTAGGATGTACTTGAATATAGCTAGTGTGGTTTTTCCATTGTTTCCACTGCTTAACATCCCATATCACACCATACCATCATTACATCAGAAGTCTAGCTTCACACACCCACAATAGTTCTACCCAACCTTCACCAATCTTCTTTTTAATCTAATTACCACCACCCTAGCTAGCCACCTCTTATCATTTAGCCAACCACCCATCACCTTACCACATCAAAATATCATTTGCACCAACCCCCTTTACGAAGCGTCAACCCAGATCGCTTCATAGGTACCCATATCCATTCCATCTACCATCCCTATGGGCCCCACATGTCCTATCATCCCTAATTAAGTGGTAATACCTTTTGCCACCTACCCTCCACATACATCTATTGACATGGTTGTCTCACAACTAGCCCAATAATTACTTCATATGTGACTATGTCCACATCATCTATGATTGTTATGCAGTAGGATTTCTTGTAGCTGCAACAAATGATCTCGAATAATGCTAATCGTATCATTAATCATGACCCTTACCAATAATTTTATATGATTGATCAAAACCCACCATCAACCTCTCATCAAGCCCATGCTTTTATCCAAGATCCATCTTGGGTATTGCACCCACCAACCACTACCATAGCAACTAACCCACTTCATCATATGTATGCTAACTCGTAATATCAACATACTAACATACCCCCATCACCTCATAAATATTAGAACCTTCATCAACCATCATATCATCATGAATTTCATCCTAACATCCCCATCATCCGCATTCCACTTACAATGCATAGTACTACCAATAGTAGCAGGTAAACTAGGGTTTTAACCCTATGGAAGATCCTAAATTCTAGTTCCTATAGAACCAAATTGATAGCCTTGCCATGTAGACACCAAGTTTGTGGTATCAAAATCCCACCTTAAAATAGCTACTCAATCACTCGATCCATGCTTCGGTTCCTACACCACCTTATCCAAATAATTTTTAGATGCTGAAGTTTGATACATATAAGGGGAATGAGGACCCCCGATAGCATGTGATAAGGTTTGTAAATACATATTTCAGGATAGAAAATAATGATGCACTCATGCTACACACCTTTCCTCAGACACCTGGGAGAGAGGCCCAGGATTGATACAACCACCTACCGCATCAGAGTGTTTACACTTTTGAGCAACTTGTGGACCAATTCCTGGAGCGATTCACCCTGAATGTCAAGAAGAAAACCACATTGACCGATCTACTTAGTTTGAAGCAATACGATGATGAATCGGTCCATGATTTTGGAAACCATTGGAGGGTGGTTATGATCAAATTACCATTCTCCCTCCCCATGATAGAGCTAATAAGAATTTTCATGAAGATTTGTGCCAAGCCCATATCTTTGTTGCTACAACTTCAATAATATAGAACATTCGATGAGGAACTCTCCCAAGCTAGAGTAATAGATGGAGATAAAGATTCAAGAGGGCGAGATCAAGCCTAAGAAAAATGAGTGGCAAAATAAGAACCAAAATGGGAACAACCACGGCCATTCCAAGGCCACATAGGTTAATTATATAGTCTTGGACCAACCCTCATAGCCAAATAAACAAGCCCAATTTTAGATCCAACAACCCCATCATCAACAACAACAACCACAACAATTAAATTATCAAGTGGTTCCTCCCCCACAGCAGGTACAAAACCAAACACAACCTACAAAAATGAAATAACATCATTTTAGGTCCAAAAGCAATTATACACCATTGCAAGAGCCCTAATCATCTATCTTTCAGAAATTGTATGTGGTGCAAATTTTTACGTTGTTAGATATTAAACCCAAAGACCCTAGCAAGCCAAAATCAAAGGCCTACAGAGATAATTTATATTACATCTATCATAAAAAAAAGGGCATGATATCAAAACTTACCATGGGTTTAAAGGTATTGTGCAACATTTATTGGAAGCAAGAAAAATCAAAGTCAAAAATCTAGTAGCCCAACCTAATCAGAACCTTTGAATTTATCAAATACCTTTGCCTCATAATGAGGTAAGTCAACAAGCAATGTGAGTGTCAACTTCTATAGTTCCTCCTAGCCAAGTGAATTATGTGTCTCAAATGTACCAAGGTTTTGTAGGGGCTATCAGTGTGGTCACCCATGGGTAGAGATAAGCGAATCACATAACCCAAGCTCCTGAAGCACAACCAAGTGTTACCATACAACTAGAGCCATCCATTCCACCTCCACCCATCCATAATCCAAGTAATCCATCTCACCCAACCATCACCCTAGGAAGCCAATTAACACAAAGTTTGAAAATAGCATCATCAAAACTATCAATTTATGAGCTAATACAACAATCTCCCCCACATCACAAGGCATTGATGGAGATTCTAAAACCCATACAAGTACAATCATAAGACCCTAATGCATTCAAAGCCTTTGTGGGAAGTGTACAAAAATGCAATGGATCCCTCGATAGCATTTTATGACTTTGAGAAGAAGAGTGTGTCATTAGATTTACTAGATCCTCCATTGCACATAGTCACTCATATTGATAGAAATCCATTCAAGAGGGTACTTATTGATATCGTCTCCTCCATCAACCTCATTACCACTCCCACCATCAAAACCTAAACCTACCATAATCCCACATTACATCATCCACCTTCACCTTAAGGGCCTTTAATGATGCTTTATGCTCAACTATGGGGAACGTAGTTCTTCCTATCATAATGGGGTGAAGACTATTCATGTGCTCTTCCACATATTGGAAGGGATGATGCAATACAACATACCTCTTGGATGCCCCTGGATTAGGAGATGAAATGTGTGCCCTCAAAATTGCACCAATGTCTAAAATATGTACATGAGGGTAAAGTACATTGCATCCAAGCAGACACATAGTCTTTTAAATAATGCAACTTGATCTCAAATCCTTATGAGCCACTGCTTCCATCAACCCACCTCTCCATACAACCACTCATCATATAAATTTCTCCCACTAATATCACTTCATCAAAAGCCCCCATCCTAGAGGAATTATTGATAGTTGATCCTACTTTTGCATCCAAAAGCATCGGCTCTAGTCAACCCTCATCCACCACATTTCATTTTTCCATTGCACCCGATCATCCTGCTAACCAATCACCAACTTCATTAGCCACACCACCCACTTCACAAACACCATTCACATTTTTAGCTCAACCCACTCCATCAACTAACAATCCCATCAAGCCTAATCCACCTCAAGCATCACCACCCATTATCTCATAGATAGGATCACCTATCCGAGAGGAGCCATCACCTCCACCTAAACCACAAGCCACCACCAAAGTGCCCTCCTCATCCACTAAACCATCATCATCCCAACCATCCCAAGTTGTAGTACATATTGCCAATCTAAGCATTGGTGATTACATTATAGAAAGTGTCATAGTTACACCACCTATTGAGTTAGTTAGAGATTATGGTCACCCACGTGACCCACCTTTAGCCATAGGTGTAGTGTACAGAATGGGTTCCCAACTAGATAGGATCAATTTCATATATGGGGGAGTGGATTCCTCATCTAATCCACCTCCTCCTAATGAGGAACCCTTACAAGAGTTTAATGCTAATTTAGAATATCTATCCAACCCAAATTTCCCTTTATGATATTTTTGTAGGGTCAACTGGTAGGGATACGGACTTGGATGACATGAGCAGGGTCCACATCACATTGTTGAGCCTGAATACCAAGAAGCACATGATCACTCTGGTCTAGGATACAGACCTTCTACCTCAAACTCTTCCTTCAACCATGCATTTCAATGACTCACTCTTGAGTATGAAGAAGAGGATGAGGAGAGATTATGATGATTGTGATGATACTGATGATGAGTACCTGGACCCTAACTTTGCACCTCATTTACATGAGGCCTTTTTGGATATTGTATTGCACACATTCACGATTGATCATATTCCATATGATTACATCTCCAATGAATATTTTGGGGATTATATATTCGATGAATATTTTGGATAATTCCAATAGATGGAAGCAAACCTAGATTGGATCATTTGAATATTTGATGGTCCCCAAGAATATGTGGCCCCTACAGAGCCCATCGAGAGAGATGAGTGTTATACCAAGATGTTTCCCATATATCACACCATCTTTCACTTCAACAAGGAGCATGAGCACCCTGAGCCAGATCCACCACCACCACCTTGGCCACTCTTGCAACATCATCATTCATCCACCTTAGGTCAATTGCAACCTAGAGAGAGTGAGCCATCACTCCTCAAATCACAACCACCTCATTTCCATCAAGTCAATATGATCTTTGTTGACTTGTTCCCCCCACTCCATAACCCGTATGATTTGGCAAATTTGATTTTGATCGATGCTAGCCTTATCACCATGGATAGGATTTCATCCCCACCATCCATCACCAAATTTATCATGTTTGAAGAGTTGTTAGGAGCTTCAAACACTTACATTCCACAACAACCTTCATCCTCATCTGCCTCAATTTTCTAAACTAAAGTAGAGGGGGAGTCCTCTGAGTCATTTGAGCATGTGGAGGATGATATCCATCTCATCCCAACTCCACATCATCTAGAGGAAGGTTCCCATATGCTTATCGAAGAATCTATCGATGTGAACCTTAGCCAAGACACGAAAAATCCACAAATAGTGAAAATTGTAAAATATTTATCCATAGAGGAGAAAGAGCGTATGATCGACGTATTAACAAGGAAGAAAGACATATTCACATGGTCATACAAGGACATGCCTGGCCTTGACCCCAATTTGGTGGTCCACAACCTTACCTTGGCTCTAGATGCTAAACCTTTCAAGTAGAAACTAAGGAAACTTCATCCAATCATAGCATTAATTATCAAGGAAGAGCTACAAAAACTATTGGATGTGAATTTCATAGTCCCAATTGATTATCCAGAGTGGCTCTCTAACATGGTACCCATTCACAAGCCGAATGGGGGGTACGTGTATGCACCAACTTTTGAGATCTAAACAAAGCATACCCCAAGGATGATTTTTTGCTACCTAATATCAATCAATTGGTATACTCTTATGTAGGCCATGAAATGCTTTCATTAATGGATGGTTTCTCAGGATACAATCATATTCAAATTAATCCTGAGGACCAACACAAAATAACATTTACAACACCTTGGGGGACTTTTTGTTATAGGGTGATGCCTTTTGGCCTTAAGAATGTAGGAGCTACTTATCAACGTGCCATGACGTATATCTTCCATGACTATATGCATAAAATCATTGAGGATTATGTGGATGATCTAATTGCTAAATCTAAAACACATCTTGAGCATATTGAGGTTCTAGAGAAAGTTTTTGATCGATTTCTTGAACATAAGGTAAGGTTGAATCCTAAGAAGTGTGTATTTGGCATCACATCAAGAAAAATTCTAGGATTCATTGTCTCCAAGTGAGGCATTGAAGTGGACCCTGATAAGGTCAAGGTCATCATCGAGATGCCACCTCCAACAAATCTAAGAGAGTTGCATAGTTTACAAGGAAATATCCAATCTATTCGATGATTCATTACACAAATCTCAAACAAATGTAGGCCTTTCAATCACTTGCTATAGAAGGGGGTAATATTTTCCTAGACAATCGAATGTCAAGAGGATTTTGATGACATAAAGAAGTATCTAGATTCACCACCAGTTCTTACACCACCTCATCCAGGAGTCCCTTTTCACCTTTATATCTCTGCAACATATTTTGCACTAGGGACAATGCTTGCTCAGAAAAATAAAAATCACAAAGAGAAAGTGATTTATTACATTAGTCGAACATTGGTAAGTTATGAGACAAGATATGCTTACATCGAAAATTTGTGCTTAGTAGTGGTTTTTACCACTAAGAAACTCAAACATTACATGCTAAGTAACACTACCTATGTCATAGCTAGAGAGAATCCTCTGCGTTACATGATGACTCGTGCATACAACAACACCCATACCTCAAAATGGATAATGCTTTTAATGGAATTTGACCTTGAATTCATTAGCCAAAAATCCATCAAAGGTCAGGTGATAGCCGATCAACTCGCAGAAGCTCCATTACCAAATGATCAACCAATACTTATTGAGCTTCCAGATGATTCGATCTTTTTCATCACTGAAAAAGAAGAACTAGTCCCTCCCGAGGATGATATTGACATGAAGATATTCTTTGATGGATCAAAGTGCAAAAAGGAACAAGGTTCTAGAGTCATGTTTTACACACCTGAAGGAATTCCAATTCCTTTATCATTCAAACTTGACTTCCCATGCACAAATAACAACGTAGAGTATGAAGCCCTAATATTAGGGCTTCAATCAACTATAGCTATGGGTATTAAATGAATAAGCATCTTTGGTGATTCTCAACTTATTGTTTTCCAAGTGAAAGGAGAGTACCAATGCAAAGAACCAGTCTTGAAATAATATCATGAAGTAGCAATGAAGTTGCTAGAGAAATTTGACTAGTATGAGATTAGCAACTTGCCTCATTCGACTAATAGATTTGTGGATGCAATGGCTTCTTTGGGATCCTTGATTCCTAAGAATGAACATGGATAAGTCCAACCACTTATCATAACAATAATGTCCAAGTTAGAAATCAAACAAGAAGAATCTAAAGGTGAGAAGAGTGTTTGTTTGGTCCATGTAGAGCCATACAATTCTTACCTTGATGAGATAAGAGACTTTCTCAAGTCTGGGATCCTCCCATTAGAAATTATGCGAACTACAAAAAGAATATTCAAACAAAAAGTAGCTCGTTTTACTCTCTTGGGGGACGTGTTGTATAGATGTGGTTATGATGGAGTCCTACTTCGATGTCTAGATCCCGTAGAGGCACAATGAGCTATAACTGAAGCCCATGATGGTACTTGTGGTGGCCACTTTAGTGGAATGGCCATTGCAAAGCACATTTTGTGCATGGGTTATTATTGGCCCACCATGGAAAGTGATTGTTGTCAATACATCAAGAAATGTCAAAAATACCAACATCACACCAATTTGACTCATGTACCATCACAAGCTTTACAACCCATTAAAAGCCTTTGGCCCTTTTCACAATGGGGCCTAGATTTGATTAGAAAATTTTTACCTACCTCTTTGGGACAACATAAGTTCATCATAACTTCCACAGAATACTTCACCAAATGGGTCAAAGCAATTCCAATGACCACTACGACTGGACCTCGAATAGCGGAGTTTATACTTCAGCATATTATCTATCATTTTGGGATTCCTTCCAAGATCATTTTGGATAATGGAAAGTCTTTTAAGAACAAGGATGTTCGAGCCTTATGCAACAAGTACAATATCCAACATAGTTTCTCGACTCCTTACTACCCATAGGAAAATGGACAAGTCAAAGTGACCAATAAGACTGTGATAGCCATTCTCAAGAAACTTGTCAAGGAAAATCATAGAGATTGGCACACTCAACTCTCCTTGGCACTATGGGCTTATCAAACAAGCATCAAAACACCAATTGGAGCAACACCTTTTTCATTGGTCTATGGTGCTGAAGAAATCATACCTCTTGAGCTCGAGATCCCTTCTTTATGAGTTACATTACAAGAATTCATGGATGATGACACAACTAGACAAGCACATCTTGACCAATTAACACTCCTTGATGAAATGTACATCAATGCCTTAGAACATCTACGAGTATATCAAGATCGCATCAAGCGTACCTACAATGCAAAATTCCATCCTCATGAATTCCAAGTGGGAGATCTCGTCCTTAAAGAGAATCAACAGAACACCAATGCATTGCCACACTTGAGAGATAAATTTATGGCTAATTGGTTAGGTCCATACATTGTCAAGCAGAAATTGGGTCTAGGAACGTATAGACTTGCCAACTTAGAAGGAACATTGGAACCTGAGCCGTTAAACATAATACATCTAAAGGTATTTTATGCATAGTGCAACTTACATATATGTACATATACATGGCTAAAAAAAACAAAAAACAAAAATACCAAAAACATTTCATTTTGCATATCACACATTCATCCATGCATTCCATACATGCATTTTAGGCATTTTGTATATACCATTCATTACATTGGATCATTTGGTTAATTTGGATGATCGCTAGTCCACTATGTCTAGTTGCCTTAATCAGGGGTATCCTACATCACTCAACAATCCATCAATCACAATAATATGCAACTTTCCTTATAATATTTTTCTAATTAAGGGACTCACATAAAGTAGGATAGATACCATATAATTGTTAGCAATAACGATTATGTGGCCACTAACTATTTTGTGTGCGTCTTTTAATTTTCAAAAGATTGCATCAAAAGTATCACAAGCATCACAAATCATATCAACCATAAGCAAATTCTAAATATTTTCAATCACTCAACCACTCCTAGTGTTTTGAACAAACTTAATTCAAAGTCAAACAATCTTTAGATGCAACAAGGTTATTCCTGGTCAATCAAGTTTCCTCTTGGACCACACACATCAAAACACATTTAAAACATTGTGAACCTTGGGAATAACAAAGTAAAAAGTTGCTATTGCCATAAGTGAAAGGTTTCCCTATTCATCCAATCATGCACATGGTCTAGAATGCTACAAAGTTGAAAAAAGGACAAGCTCCCCCTTTACCCTTCCAAAAAAAGAGAGAAAATCCCTTGCTCTTCCTCAAAGTGAGCAAGTATCCCAAAAATATTACAAAAGCAATAAAATCCCTTGCTCTTCCTCAAAATGAGCAAGTATCCCGAAAATCATCTCAAAGCAATAAGTTCCCCTTGCTCCTCCTCAAAATGAGCAAGCATCCAAAAAAAAAGCATGTTGCTCCATCACAAAAATGAGCAAAAAATCAAAATTCAAAATCCCAAAATCCAAAGCAATAAAAGAAGGGAAAGGAGCTTGAATCCCTGGAACTCTTAGTGTCTCAAAAACCGTGGGGTGATCCTCATTACAACAATGGGCTGAATGAATCCCGCTTGGCAATGGGGTATCCTTACGTGTGGTGCCACATTTGTCACATTAGTGACCTTATTTTGTACAGATCTATGGACGCTCTCAGATGAGCTAGCTTATTGGCATAAGTTACAATTGATTAGTTTGACCCAACTCATAATGGAAAATGAAAAATCATTGCACACATAGTTGGTCCTTGAGAAATTTGAAACCACTAGGACAACATTAGCATCATGAAGATTTGCGAGATCATAAGCGAGTTTGATCAAGGTCACTAAGATGTTTGAGTCTTTGTAAAACAATTGCAGATCATCAAAACCATTAAATCTACATTCATTTACAATATAACATCTCATTATACATTTCATTCACAAATACCACATGTTAATGCCCCTGATTAAACAACAAGATAATGTTGATAAAGCAAGAGTCTATAAATACCAAATGAACATTAGAACATAGCATCAATAAACATTACATCATACATCACATCATTTCATATGCATCCATACATAAAATAAGAACAAAATGCACGCACAAATTATGTAATAAAATCCATGTATATATATATGTAAATCGCATAAGTAAAAAATACCCATAGGTTGTATACATCAGAGCACTAAGGCTCATAACCAAAAATATAAAACTAAAAAAATAGGTAATAATGTGCTACTAGCTAGTGCCCCCATGACCCCTGCTAGACCCTTGAGCTGATGCCTGAGATGCATGTGAGCCAGATGGCCTATGAGATCATGAACTACTTAGCCTAGACTCAGTTCACCTTATAGATCCTAACACTAAAGAAGATGGTTGTAGGGGCAGTGGAATCTAGTGTTGGCACAAAGTATCCTCAAGGGATGCCACGTACCATACCTATCTCCGAGTAGCAGCTAAATCCTAACCCTCACATGCTACCCACTAGGCTATCTTAGCTCTAAGAGTCATGATGGTAGCAACATCATCACCCCCACTCAGCCTAGCCCGTAGCCCATCCACCTCACCCTACAGTCGGGTCACCTCACCCTAGAGCTGAGTCACCTCACCCTTTAACCTCATCACCTCCTCACCCAGGCTGTCCTACTACACCTGCAATATACCCCACTCCTCCTCCATGTGGCGAGGAGGAGCATCCTGACCCTGATCACCTCCATCATCTCCCACACATCTGCATCATCACCCACATCCACATCATGCCCTACATCATGGCCTCCATCACCTCCATCACCACCATCTTCACCAACCCCAGTACCAACATCTATCTATTGTATGCCAACGATAGACTACCTCCTACCCCCACTACCTCGATGGTGCTTCTACCACCTAAGAGCTTGATCACCAGCATCAGGCTCATCCCCATTGATAGCATCATCCACTACCTAGCTTGGCCTCCAAGGAGGCTGTGCTACAAACCAAGAATCATAGTCTGTAGTCATCCCTGCATCATTTGTACTCCATTGTCGTGTCATCCACTACATCATCCATAACCTAGAAGTCCAGAGTCAAGGGAATACTGAGCTCGTCTCCCCACCGCCTGTACATCATGGGAGCATCTGGAACTCCCTACACTAGGCCAAACTATCTCATCACTTACAAGAATTGGATGTACTCCATCTCTCACCCATGGCTCCCAGCCATCCATCTGCCTTGTCTCACCCGATGAAGTTGCACAACATCACCCTCCCAAGTTAGACCTCTCCAAGGTCACTAGCAGATGTCATCATAAGTCATACCACTTAGGCTATCCCGGTAAGTCTCCATAATGCAAGGAGGGTGAGTAGGAGAGGACTCCTCACTAACCCACCAGTGAAAAGCATGAGGAAGTGAACCATCACAGGCACAAGGTAGCCCCTCTGGGTGGCCAACTCTGATGTGCTCCCATGCCCAAATCTGGAGCACCAAGTTGCAACCAAGGCCCTTTCCACTCATGCCTCTTCACCTCATAAAGCTCCCCATACAACTGACACAAGAGAGCAGGAGCCCAAGCATAGATATGTGGCTCTGCTATCAACTACAATATAATGGATACTTGGTTCCAAGGGAACCTCAAGCCCATGCTATTAGGCAACAACATGTTGCCTAGTATGTACATCAGAAATTTCAGAAGGGCACCCAGCTTCTTACCCTTGTAGATATCAAGGTAAGGAATACCACCCTTCCCATAGTCAACATCCCAGTCATCGCCATAGATGGGTCTCAGTGTCGCCTACTTGTCATGGCCCACCCTCACTGGTAGGCCCTCAACAGGCACATGGAAGATGTGATATACATCCTCCAAAGTCATAGTAAGCTCCCCTATCGAAAGCTAAAAAGAACCCCTATCAGGGTCCCATCTCTCGACCAATGTAGATAGTAGCTCCTCATCAACTCGGATGGTCTCTAATCATCCACACCTCTCCAAGCCAACAGACTCAAGAAACTTCCACTCCTCAGCTGTGAGAGCTTTTCGCACCTTGGAAATGGTGTAGGGCCATCGATGTCGGGCAGTAATAAACTTAACCTGCAACACAAACAAAGTAAAAATTAGTGCATATACAAAAAAAAAAACACAAAAACATTGCATATCATCCTAGCATAAATTGCATTGCACATCATCTTACATACATTTCAAAAAAAATATTGCACATCATCCTAGCATATATTGCATCTCAAAAAAAAACTTTCACCTTCCCCATTCATATTCTTCTAAAAAAACAAAAATAAAATAAAATGCATTGCACATCATTTTACATACATAAATAAACAGTGCACATCATCTTAGCGTATATTGCATCTCAAAAAAAAACTTTCAACCTTCCCCATTCATGCATCTCAAAAAAAAACTTTCAACCTTCCCCATTTATGCATCTAAAAAAATAAAAATTTTGCCAACCCCTCTTAGTGGTTGCAAAAACAAAAAAAAAATTAAAAACAATCAAAAGTTTTGCCAGCCCCTCTTAGTGGTTGCAAAAAAAAAAAAAGCAAACAAAACACCCAAAAAAACAAACAAATAAAAACCTAAACTAAGAGTTTAGGACACCTACCTTGGTGTAGCGAACACCAGCTTCCGCTCTAGCCGAGCCACCACCACCCACGCCCGCGCCAACTCCACTCCCCTCACCAACCTCCATCTCACTCACTCTTCTCAAACCGCTCAAAAAATTTGCACCGCAACAATGAAATGAAAATGACCCCTCTCCCCTTTATATAGCCACTTTTTATGGTGAAAACCACATGCTTTTAGTTTGCAAAGCACATGAAATGTGATCCCGCAGTTTGCGGTGCAAACCGTGGATGCGCGGTTAAGGGGAGATAAAATCGCACATGCGCGTTTAAATTAAAAAAAAAAACCACAAAAACATCACACCCCAACCAAATCACACATCCATTTTCACAAAAGCATCACCATCATCATCATCATCAAAATCACATCAATTAGTGAACCTCGTATCTAGTGAATTATCCTATACACCTAGCGGTTGTAGTGACTAGCAATCCATGCAATCCGATAGGATGGATAGCTCACCATAAGGACACTCATCATCAAATCAAAATGACATTAATTAGCTAGGTCCCTCAATACTTTGAGCTTGGCTATGTTCAAAACAGATTTGCACAAGGTTATCCTTCAACCCCTTCCATTGGGTCAAAAGTAGAAAACAATCAAATCAATTTTGGTAATAATCAAAAATCACACGAGCATCAAATTCCCAAAATGACTGGTTCCTTGAACCCATCATTTGGAAGGAATTTCTACAATCACAAGGGAATAAGAACTCCAAACGTGGTTGACGGTTGTACCACAACATTTGCCACAAACGAACCAAAGGTAAATTTACAAAATACAAACAACCCCAAACTTGGGGTATCAAGTTGAGTCAATGTCATACATTTGCATCACATTCACATCATTCATCATTCACCTCATCTCATCATCCACATTTGGTCAATTGGCTCATGGGTTTCATCCTTTACCCATTCACCAATTGAGGGGGTAAGCAAACAAATCAAAATGTCATCAAAAATTTTCAAAATCACTGATTCTTGTGCATCGAGAAGATTTGAGTCCATCCATCCAATAAAGGTAGGTGTCATTGGTTTTTGCATTGCATCGTGTTTCACACAACGCAATACAAAAAGGGGTATCTGTAGACACCAAAAACTGGTCATCCACAACATCACATTTGGCACCCCACATCAAATCCTACATAATAAAGTTATATACCTAAGTTTAGACTTAGGTATATAAAATCCTACACATTATCCTATTTTCTAGATTTATTAAATCTAGAAAATCAGCCTAGGATACCCTGCCTACCCACTAGACATGTGTCCTAGCCACCTCACCAACATCCCTTGCCACATCTCATACACCCTTGTCCCCTTTGTCCCTTCACATGGGACAACCCTCCACATAACACTCCACTTGCATCCACCTCACCCTAGTTAAGTGAGACACCCTGGGTGACTCACTCTAACTGCCCCCTCCATTTGGTAGCCCAGAATTGCCACTTGGTAATCCTGGCTTGCCACCTCTCATTTCCCTCCAAAACCCTAAGGGACCTATAAAGGCACCTTCACCCCATCCACCAAAGGGAGGCTGAACATTTGTACCATCAAGCTATCAAAATAAGACTAGATCTATGTGTGCATCTCAAGGAGAACCAAGATCCAAAGCCTAGAGGCTCTATTTGAAGAAATATTCCATTCATCCCAAACTACAAATTCATGGTTTTATAGTCAAAATCCATATGCACGATTTCCCCACTACCTGTGAGCAGTTTGTCAGCACTCACCACATGTCGATGGTTTCTTAGATCTGAGAAATCATGATTCAAAATATCAGTAAGAAGTTTCTCTTTGTAGTAAGGTACCTATTTATTTTATTTCTATGTTCTCTACATCATATGCTTTTTTAGGTAGGGTTTTATGGCAGCATTCTATGTCTTTATTTGTAGGTGCTACTAACCCCCTTTTGGTTTTTATGTGTGTAGATAGCAGGTATCTTGGAGAGATGTTGAAGCTGGAATGGTCCCTACATCGGATAGTAGAAACCCACTCACCCCTTGGAGCTGTAGCAAAATTATGAAGAACACACCATCATTTTTTGGAGAGATTGGAAGACCCCCCTTTGTTTTTTATCAAAGCATTGTAATTAGAAGAGAGAAAATTGTAACATTATCCCCAACACATTTGGGGTAATTCAAAAATATTGTAAAAATTGTATCAATATCAATACAAAGGATTATTTTTGGCAATCTCTCTTTTTTGTATTGTATTCTTTCTTGTGTTCATTATTTTTGTTACAGAAACCAATGCGGTCTAGAAGTCTAGAGTCAAGAGAAGACTGAGCTTGTCTCCCCACTGCCTGTATTTCATGGGAGCATCTATAAATCCCTACATCAGGCCAAACTATCCCATAACTTATGAGAACTAGATGTACTCCATCTCTTGCCCATGGCTTCCAGCCATCCATATGCCTCATCTCAATCGATGAAGCTGCACCACATCACCCTCCCAATTTATACCTCTCCAAGGTCACTAGTATATGTCATCACAAGTCATACCACTCAGGCTATCCCGATAAGTCTTTGCAATGCAAGAAGATCGAGTAGGAGAGGACTCCTCACTAACTCGCCAACGAAAAGCATGAGGAAGTGAACCATCATAGACACAAGGTAACCCCTCCGGATGACCAACTCTAATGTACTTCCATGCCCAAATCTAGAGCACCAAGCTACAACCAAGCCCCTTTTGCTCTCGACTCTTCAACTCATAAATCTCCCCATACAACTAACATAAGAGAGCAGGATCCCAAGCATAGATCTGAGGCTGTGCTATCAACTACAATATAATGGATACTTGGTTTTAGGGGACTTCAATCCCATGCTATTATGCCAAAACATGTTTTCTAGTATGTACATCAAAAAGGTCATAAGGGCATCCAACTTCTTACCCTTGTAAATATCAAGGTAATAAATATCACCCTTCCACAATTAACATCCCAGTCATCTCCATAGATGGGTCTTAGTGTTGCCTGCTTGTCGTGGCACACCCTCAACTGTAGGCCCTCAACAGATAAATGAAAACTCAATATACATCCTCCAAAGTCACAGTAAGCTCCCCTATTGAAAGTTGAAAAGAACCCTTATTAGGGTCTCATCTCTTGACCAATGCAGACAGTAGATCCTCGTCAACTTAGATGTTCTCTAATCGTCTGCACCCCTCCTAGCCAACAGACTCAAGATAATTCCACTCATAACCTATGATAGCTTTCTGCACCTTGGAAATGGTGCAGGCCATCGGTGTTAGGAAGTAATAAACTTAACCTGCGACACAAACAAAGTAAAAATCAATGAATATAAAAAAAAAAACAAGAAAAACTCAAAAACATTGGATATCATCCTAGCATAAAATTTATTGCACATCATTTTATATACATAAATAAATAGTGTACATCATCTTAGCGTATATTGCATCTCCAAAAAATAACTTTTACCTTCCCCATTCATATTCTTCAAAATAACAAAACAAAAAAATAAATAATAAATAATAAATAATAAATAAAATGCATTGCACAACATTTTACATACATAAATAAACAGTCCACATTATCTTAGTGTATCTTGCATCTCAATAAAAAAAAATCAACCTTCCCCATTCATGCATCTTAAAAAAAAAAAATTGCCAACCCTCTTAGTGGTTGCAAAACGAAAAAAAAATTAAAAAAATAAAAAAATTTGCCAGCCCCTCTTAGTGGTTGCAAAAAAAAAAACAAAACACCCAAAAACAATAAACAAATAAAAACCTAAAGTAAGAGTTTAGGACACCTACATTAGCATAGCAGACACCTACTTTCGCTCCAGTCAAGCCACTACCACCCGCACCCATGCCAACTCCACTCCCCTCACCAGCCTCCTTCTTACTCGCTCTCCTCAAACTGCTTAGGAAACTTGCATAGCAACAATGAAATGAAAATGACCCCTCTCCCCTTTATATAGTTGCTTTTTGTGACATAAACTGCGCGCTCGTGGTTTACGACACAAATCGTGGATGAGCGGTTAAGATGAGACAAAACTACACATGCATGGTTAAATTAAAAAAAAAAAACCACAAAAATAGCACACCCCAACCAAATCACACATTAATTTTCACAAAAGCATATCATCATCATCAACAAAACATCAATAAGTGAACCTCGTATCTAGAGAATTATTGTATACACCTAGCGGTTGCAGTGACTAGCAATCCATGCAATCTAGTAGGATGGATATCTCACCGTAAGGACAATCATCATCAAATAAAAATGACATTAATTAGCTAGGTCCCTCAATATTTTGAGATTGGTTGTGTTCAAAAAATATTTGCACAAGGTTATCCTTCAACCCATTTTTTGGGTCAAAAGCAAAAAGTAATCAAATCAATTTTGGTAATAATCAAAAATCACATGAACATCGCATTCCCAGAATTACTATAGTCACAAGGGAACAAGAACTCCAAACATGGTTGATAGTTGTACCACAACATTTGCCACAAACGAACCAAAGGTAAATTTTCAAAACACAAACAAACCCGAACTTGGGGTATTAATATGAGTCAATATCATACACTTGCATGATATTCACATAATTCATCATTCACCTCATCTCATCATCAATATTTGGTCAATTGGCTTGTGGGTTTCATCCTTTACCCATTCACCAATTAAGGGGGTAAGCAAACAAATCAAAATGTTATCAAAAAATTTCAAAATCACTGATTCTTGTGTGTCGAGAAGATTTGAGTCCATCCATCCAATAAAGGTAGGTTTCATTGGTTTTTATACCGCATAGTGTTTCACACAACACAGTACAAAAAGGGGCATCTATAGACACCAAAAATTGGTCATTTACAACATTACATTTGACACCCCACTTCAAATCCTACATAATAAAGCTATATGCCTAAGTTTAAACTTAGGTATAAATCCTGCACATTATCCTATTTTTCAAATTTATTAAATCTAGAAACTCAGCCTAGGATACCTTTTCTACCCACTAAACGTGTATCCTAGCCACCTCACCAACATCCCTTGCCACATCTCATACACCCTTGTCCCCTTTGTCCCTTCACATGGGGCAACCCTCCATATAACACTCCACTTGCATCCACCTCACCCCAGTTGAGTGAGACACCTTGGGTGACTCACTCTAACTACCCCCTCCATTTGGCAGCCCAAAATTACCACTTGGCAATCCTGGCTTGCCACCTCTCATTTCCTTCCAAAATACTAAGGAGCTTATAAAGCACCTTCACCCCATCCACCAAAGGGAGGCTAAATATTTGTACCATCAGGCTACTAAAAGAGTACTATAGCTCTGCACGCATATTAAGGAGAACCAATATTTGAATCTTGAAGGTCTCATTTGAAGTCATTCAACCCAAACCATAAATTCATAGTTTCATAATCAAAACTGCATCCACACGGTTTCCCCATCGTCTGTGCGTGGTTTGTCAGCCCTCACTACACGTCAGTGGTTTCTTCGAGTCAAGAAAACATGATTCAAAAGATCAACAAGAATTTTATGTTTGTAACAAGGCGTCTAATTTATTTTATTTCTCTATTATCTGCATCATATGCTTTTCCAATTAGGGTTTTATGGCTATATTTTGACTTGATTTGCAGGTGCTACTAAATCTCTTTTGGTTTTCATGTGTGTAGAGAGCAGGTATCTTAGAGAGATGCTGAAGCTGGATTGGTCCCTACATTAGATAGTAGAAGCCCACTCACCCCTTAGAGTTGTAGTAGAAGAATGAATAACACACCATCGTTTGCTAGAGAGCTTGGAAGACCCACCCTTGATTCTTATCAAAGCATTGCAATTAGAAGAAGGAAATTGTAACATTACCCCTGACACATTTGGGACAATTTACAGATACTATAAAAATTGTATCAATATCAATACAAAGAATTATTTTTGGTAATCTCTCTTTTTTGTATTGTATTCTTGCTTGTGTTCATTCTTTTTATTACAGAAACCAATGCGGTTCAGAAGTTCAAAGTCAATGGATTATTGAGCTTGTCTCCCACTACTTGTACATCATGGGAGCATCTAAAACTCCTTGACCAAGTCAAACTGTCTCATCACTCGCAAGAACTGGATGTACTCCATCTATCGCCCATGGCTCCTAACCATCCATTTACCTTATCTCACCCAACGAAGCTACATCACATCACCCTCCCAAGTCAGACCTCTCCAAGGTCGCCAGAAGGTGTCATCATAATTCATACCACTCAATTTTTCTCGATAAGTCTCCGTAATGCAAGGAGGGTGAGTAGGAGAGGACTCCTCACTAACCCTCCAGCAAAAAGCATGATGAAGTGAACAATCACAGACTCAGGGTAGCCCCTCTGGGTGACCAACTTTGATGTGCTCTCATACCCAAATCTATAGCACCAAGCTGCAACCAAATCCCTTTTTCTACTACCTCTTCACCTCATAAAGCTCCTTGTACAACTAACACAAGAGAGTGAGAGCCTAAGCATAGATCTGAGGTTCTGCTATTAACTACAACATAATGGATACCTGGTTCTAGGGGAACCTCGATCTCATACTATTAGGTAACAACATGTTGCCTATTATGTACATAAAAATATCAAAAGGGCATCGAGCTTCTTAACCTTGTAAATATCAAGGTAAGGAATACCACCCTTACATAGTCAACATTCCAGTCATCGCCATAGATGTATCTCAGTATCGCCTGCTTGTCGTGGCCCACCCTCACTGGTAGACCCTCAACAAGCACATGGAAAATGTGATATACATCCTCCAAATTCATAGTAAGCTCCCCTATCTAAAGTTGAAAAGAACCCTTATCAAGGTCCCATCTCTTGACCAATTCATATAGTAGATCCTCATCATCTCAAACAATCTCTAATCGTTTGCACCCCTCCAAGCCAACAGACTCAAAAAACTTCCACTCATCAGTTGTAAGAGCTTTTTGCACCTTGGAAATGGTGTAGGGCCATCGATGTCGGGCAGTAATAAACTTAACCTATGACACAAACAAAGTAAAAATAAGTGCATATCCAAAAACAAAACAAAAAACATGAAAAACATAAAAACATTGCATATCATCCTAGAATAAATTACATTTCACATCAATTTACATATATAAATCAACAGTGCACATAATTTTAGCATACATTGCATCTCAAAAAAAAAAAACTTTCACCTTCCCCATTCATATTCTTAAAAAAAACAAAAATAAACAAAAATAAAAATAAAAAATAAAATGCATTTCACAACAGTTTATTTACATAAATAAATAGTGCACATTATCTTAGCGTATATTGCATCTAAAAAAAAAACTTTCACCTTCCCCATTCATAGTCTTCAAAAAAATAAATAAATAAAATAAAATGCATTGCACAACATTTTACATACATAAATAAACAATCTGCATTATCTTAACGTATGTTGTATCTCAAAAAAAAAACTTTCAACCTTCCCCATTCATGCATATTCAAAAAAAAAAATTACCAGCCCCTCTTAGTGGTTGCAAAACGAAAATAAAAATTTTGCCAACCCCTCTTAGTGGTTGCAAAAAAAAAAAAAAACAAGCAAACAAAACACCCAAAAATAACAAACAAATAAAAACCTAAACTAAGAGTTTAGGACACTTACCTAGGCGTAGTGGACAACAACTTCTGCTCCAGCCGAGTCACCACCACTTGCACCCATGCCAACTCCACTCTCCTCACCAACCTCCATCTTGCTCACTCTTCTCAAACTGATCAGGAAACTTGCACCGCAACAATGAAATCGCGCGTTCGTAATTTGCGATGCAAACCACAGATGCACGGTTATATTAAAAAAAAACTATAAAAATGACACACCTCAACCAAATCACACATCAAATTTCACTAAAGCATACCATCATCATCAACACATCAATTAGTGAACCTTGCATCTAAAGAATTATCCTATACACCTAGCAGTTACAATGACTAGCAATCCATGCAATCTGGTAGGATGGATAGATCACCATAAGGAAACATCATCAAATCAAAATGACATTAATAAGCTAGGTTCCTCAATCCTTTGAGATTGGTTGTGTTCAAAACATATTAACACAAGGTTATCCTCCAACCCCTTTTGTTGGGTCAAAAGCATAAAACAATCAAATCAATTTTGGTAATAATCAAAAATCACACAAGCATCTCATTCCCAGAATGATTGATTCCTTGAACCCATCATTTGGAAGGAATTTCTACAGTCACAAGGGAAAAATAACTCCAAACATGGTTGATGGTTGTACCACAACATTTACCACAAGCAAACCAAAGGTAAATTTGCAAAACACAAACAACCCCGAACTTGGGGCATCAAGATGAGTCATTATCATACATTTGCATCACATTCACATCATTCATCATTCACCTCATCTCATCATCAATATTTGGTCAATTGGCTTATGGATTTCATCCTTTACCCATTCACCAATTGAGGGGGTAAGAAAATAAATCAAAATGCCATCAAAAATTTTTAAATCACTGATTCTTGTGCATCGAGAAGATTTGAGTCCATCCATCCAATAAACTAGGTGTCATTTGTTTTTGCATTGCATCATGTTTCACACAATGTAGTACAAAAAGGGGCATATGTAGACACCAAAAATTGGTCATTTACAACATTACATTTGGCACCCCACATCAAATCCTGCATAATAAAGTTATATGCCTAAGTTTAGACTTAGGTATATAAAATCCTACACATTATCCTATTTTCCAGATTTATTAAATATGAAAAATCAGCCTAGGATACCCTACCTACCCACTAGACATGTGTCCTAGCCACCTCACCAACATCCCTTACCACATCTCATACACCCTTGTCCCCCTTGTCCCTTCACATGGGGAAACCCTCCACATAACACTCCACTTGCATCCACCTCACCCTAGTTAAGTGAGACACCATGGGTGACTCACTCTAACTACCCCCTCCATTTGGTAGCCCAGAATTGCCACTTGGTAATCCTAGTTTATCATCTCTCATTTCCCTTCAAAACTCTAAGGGGCCTATAAAGGCACCTTCACCCCATCCACCAAAGGGAGGCTAAACATTTGTACCAGAGGCTATCGGAATAGGAGAACCAAGATCCAAAGCTCGAAGGGCCCGTTTGAAGCAATATGTCATTCAACCCAAACCACAAATTCATGATTTCACAGTCAAAACCACATCTACATAGTCTCTCCACTGCCTGTGTGCAGTTAGTCAGCCCTATCTCCATGTCGATGGTTTCTCAAAGCCAAGAAAGAACAATTCAAAAGATCAGTAAGAAGTTTCTCTTTGTAGCAAGGCATATATTTTATTTTATTTCTTTGTTCTCTACATCATATGATTTTCCAGTTAGGGTTTTATGGTAGCATTTTATGTCTTGATTTTTAGGTGGTACTAACTCCCTTTTGGTTTTCATGTGTGTAGATAATAGGTATCTTGGAGAGCTGCTGAAGTTGGAGTGGTCCCTACATCGGATAGCAGAAGCCCACTCACCCCTTGGAACTGTAGCAGAAGGATGAAGAACACACCATAGTTTCTTGGAGAGATTGGAAGACCCCCTCTTGTTTCTTATCAAAGCATTGTAATCAGAAGAGAGGAATTGTAACATTACCCCCAACACATTTGGGGTAATTCAAAAATATTGTAAAAATTGTATCAATATCAATACAAAGGATTATTTTTAGCAATATCTCTTTTCTATATTGTATTCTTGCTTGTGTTCATTCTTTTTGTTACATAAACTATTAATATCATATTTCATTCCTAGCCAATAAAAGGTCCTCTTCATGTTTTCTCTCATCTTTGCACCGCTCGAATGAGAAAAATATGGATAACTATGTACCTCTTGCATAATCATTCTCCTTAAATCACCAGTTTTAAGTATGACAATCCTATCCTTGAAACATAAACGTCTATCTTTTATGTTATAATCCCTATTTTCCTTAGGATTTTTCTCAATTTTTGATCTGTAAAGTGCCACACTGTGGATTCACCTCTACATATAGATCTATGGATCTTTCTTAATCCTTATGCTTAATTTGTAGTTGAGGATATCTGAAACTTGAACCAAAAACCGCTTTGTAAATTCATAGTGTGAATACAAGCATTGGTGTGTTGTCTGGTTATTTTCAAAGAGATCAACTCTTTCTATATATTAGTATTAATCTAGTAATTCCTGCAATTAAGTTAAATAAAAGCAATAATATCATATTCAAAAAAACATACATATAGTTTAAAGAGAAACACCAAATTTACGTGGAAACCCCAAAAGGGGTAAAACCATGATCAAAGAGATTTTTGCAAATTTTTATTAGAAATAATAATTCGATTACAATCCTTACTATGGTATTAGATTGCAATCTTCCATTCTCCAACTCTAATCCCCCTGCTCTGATGTTTTTTCTTCTCTTTCTGTTCTTCCATTACAAATCTAGCAATCAAGTCATTACCATGTGTTCTGCAATAATTTTCCAAAATATATTTTGAAAACTCTGCCACACTGTGCTGTGTAAAAACTCAACTGTCACCCAGTGTTGTGCAACCATTTTCCACTTCATATTGTGCAACAATTTTCCACTAAGTGTTGTGCAAAAGAAATTCATTTTCATTAAATGTGTGTAGCCCCATTTTCTTAAATGCTTGCAACCTCCTTTTCTTAAATGGGTGTTGATAATTAAATCCAACCCATTTTATTAAATGGGTGTTGGTTATTTAATACCAACCCATTTTATTAAATGAATGTTGGTTATTTAAAACCAATCCATTTTATTAAATGGGTGTTGGTTATTTAAAACCAACTCATTTTATTAAATGGGTGTCGGTTATTTAAAACCAACTTATTTTATTAAATGAGTGTTAACCACTCATTGAATGATGGAAGTTAAGCCAATTTTCCTCCATGCTCTATTCTAACAAGTGTTGATTGCTCCGAAGTAAGGATTTTATTCGGAGCTCCTTCCACACTTCTTGTAGATAACATTTTAGTTAGTCTCCTGATCAATTTTAACCCTAAAATTCAATGCAATATTGGTCCTGTAGCTACTTATCTTTGACTTCGTCCATCAAGTCTACATGACCCTAGATTAATCTTGCTATTTGCCTTCTCCTACTTAAGGCATCAACAACCTTATTTTCTTTTCCTTTGATATATTCTATACCAAAGTCATATTTGGCTAGGAACTTTATCCACCTTCTTTGCCTTGCATTCAACATTGGTTGGGTAATTATATACCTTAGGAATTGGTTATTTATCCTTACCTCAAAAGGTTTCCCCAACAAATAGTACCTCCAAAATTTAAGAGCATGCATAGCCACCACTAACTCTAGGTCATGTGTAGCATAATTTAACTCATGCTTCTTGAGTTTCCTAGACTCATATGCTACTATAGCTTCATTTTGGGATAATACCCCTCCCAAACCTTCTAAGGAAGCATTTGTACATACTGTAAAATTTCCATCAGGATTTTGTATTCTAAGAATTGGCATTGTAGTTAACTTATTCTTTAGAGTTTCAAAGAGAACATCACACTTATTTGTCCATTTGAACTCTTTTCCTTTTCTATGAATGTTAGTGATAGAGCAGAAATTTTTTTAATATTCCTTCATAAAATACCTATAATACCTAGTTATTCTCATGAAGCTTCTAACTTTAGACACATTAGTGGGTGTAGGCCAACTCAAAATGGATTCAATTTTATTAGGATATACAAAAATCCCTTCTACAAATATAATATGCCCTAAATACTAAACTTGTGAGGCATAGAACTCACATTTTGACAACTTTCCATAAATTTGGTTCTTCCTTAACACCTCTAACACTAACCTCAAATGTTGGTTGTGCTCTTCTCTGGTATGGGAATATATCAAGATATCATCTTGAAATATAAACACAAATCGATACAAAAATTTCTTAAACACATTGTTCATTAGATTAATAAAAGTCATTGGTGAATTTTTCAACCCAAACAGTAGCACTATGAGCTCTTGGTGCCAATATCTACTATTACAAGTTATTTTATGAGTATCTTTTTCATGAATCCTCAGTTGATGATATCTTGATCTCAAATCAAAATTTTAAAATGTAGTGGCATCCTTTAGTTGATCAAATAGATCGTTAATCCTTGGCAATGGATACCTATTCTTAATGATTACCTTGTTTAGTATTATTTAGTCAATGTACAACCTTAAGGAATCATCTTTTTTATTAACAGACAACATTGGAGTAGCCCATGGTGACACACTAGGTTTTATCAAACCTTTATCTAGCAAATCTTGAAGTTACACCTTTAACTCTTGCAACTCAATAGGAATCATTTTGTAAGGTGTCCTAGCAATAGGTTTAGCTCCAAACATTAAATCAATGGTGAATTCAAATTCACGCCAAGGTGGAAGGCTCAAGAGATCTTTCAAAAATACATCCCTAAATTCATGCAAAATTTGATGTTTCTTAAATATTTTTGCATCTTCATTATCACCCTTCTTGCCATTTATTTTAATGATATACAAAATTCCACCTCTCTTTATTGCCTTCTAAATCTACATAGCTTACAATAAATATGGTCGAAAAGACCCTTACCTACATTGAACCCTTATTCTTCTTATCCTTATCATTATTGTCCATCCATATTTCTTGGAAGTTGATCAGGGCTCCATGAGCCTTAAACCAATCCATCCCTAGGATAATATCAAAGGCATGTAGTGATGCTATATATAAGTTCTAAATAGTAGATTCGTTGGGTAAGGTGATATCAACTATAGGCAAGCATTGATCCACTAAGTTTGTCCAGACCCATACTCAACTTTCCACCCTTGTGCCAAAAATCCAAACTTTTTTGGCATATCCCCAATAATACTAGTGGAAATAAAACTATTTTTAGCTCCACTGTCAATTAAAATATTTACATTCTTATTGAACAACTTACCATTTAATTACATGGGAGTTGCATGTCCATCAAGGTTCTAACTTTTTGTGGTTGCATAGATTAGGTGAGGTTGCTCATTAGTTTTTTTACTCAACTCTAGTTGTTGGGAACACTTCCTTGCATAATGAGGACCCCATAAATTAAATAACCTATATTAGGTGCCTGAGATCTTTTCTACCTTTTCTCCCCTATATCCTCCTTTTGAGATGATTTATTGTACTTTTGATATTGGGGTTTTGAATTATCCATATTTTGGAAATTCTTCTTATAATTCCCTTGGATCCCATTGTTCTTATTTCTAGACTTTGGGTTCCCTTTGCTTTTCTTATTTTTTTCCTTATCCCATTTCATAAACCCAACACTCCTCTTCTTCCAAAGTTCCTATTTTTCTCCTTCTATCAACCTATTATAGTTGAAGAAGATCTTCTTGGTTTGTAGATTGGTCTCTTCCTGTTGAGCCAAATACAATGTTTTTTGAAGGGTTTTGGGATTGAGCAAATTAATCATTATTCAAATCTTAGGATCCATCCACAAGATGAATTTATGCACCTTTAATTGTTCATCGATCTCATACTTAGGAATATATTTCAAGATTTTAATGAATCTTTAATAATATAACTCCATGGTCAATGTACCATATTAGAGTGTAAATAACTCCTCAAACATCTCTACACAAAAATGACCCAATAGGAATCTCTTATTAAAAGCCCTTACAAAACTATCCCATTTAAGATCCATGGATTGGATTCCTTTGCCTACCCTAAATGTGTTCCACTGTTCTAAGGCGGCATCTTGAAGATGAAGGGTTGCCCAAATAGTTTGGGTTTTGGGTGAGTAATTCTTCATGGAAAAGAAATTTTCCAACTCATTCAGCCAAGACTCTATTACATTACCCCGTTATCTTCAATTAAATTTAGATACCTTAAAATTCTTAAGATCCTTGGCAAGCTCATCCTTGATTCAAGATTTACCCTCATGGATTCCTCTAGTAGGAATCTCTTCTTGTCTACCCTTTAAATTCCTATTATTGATTTTTTTATTAACCAGGATTTCTAGAATTTTTTGTTGTTTCTCCTTCTTCTCCTGAAGTAACTTAACTAATGAAGAAATTTTTTTTACCCTTTCACTAGAGTCCATAGTTCTTACAATTTTCTTGTTGAAGTCCAATATTCTTTTAGACTTCTTACTATAGTCCATTGTTCTTCTAGGTTTCTTGTTGGATTCCATCGTTCTTCTAGACTTCTTTTGGGGATTTTCTACAACTTCCTCCTGCATATTTAAACCCACCTTCATAGATTATCCTCTTCTCAAAATATGTGTTATCTCCTATCCACAAAAAATAATTGGATTAATTACAATTTCTCTAAAATTGTACTTATAAATAGTTAGTTTCATCTTTCCATGAACTAACCTAGAACATTATCACTCACCTGATAATGATCATGGTCACGCTTACCTACCCATAAGGTTCCATATTAGTAAGACCATTATCACTCACCTGATAATGATCATGGTCACACTTGCCTCACCGTAAGGTACCATTCCCAATAAGAAATTGTACCCTCTAGGATTTTTACACCTTGGTCTGATTAATCAAGATGACATGCAATACCTAACTTATCCCAAATCAACTTAATATCCCTAGAAGAGTAAGCCTCCCCAAAGTAGCACATCAAGTAAAGGCTTAACCTAGGTTCTCTCCATGAAAGCTTCTAGTCTACAACCTAGGATCTGATACCAACTATAACAACCCACAAACTTGACTCAAGGGAGAGATATTTTTTCTTTTTCATAAGGAATAACTCACAACGAAGTCCTAATATTTTTCATAATTATAAGGCATAACTAGATTTTAAGTTCATTATCGTTGTAGATGATACTCAAGTGGACGGGAGTGGACAACATATTGTACTTTTGGGGTTTACTTTTCTACACCTCACCATTCAAAAAAAAAGTCAATAGTGGTCCCCCACTTTTTCTATACCCTCACTGATATAGGACCACTTGACCATGGCATAGATATTATTCTTTAAGGCCCATAACACCTAAAGGAGGATGTCTTTTCCCTAAAATTACATAAGTACATCTATGTAATATTATTTTGGCATAATATCTTAGAGCTTAGTTACCACACCTTCATAAGCTAACTAAGGCCATTACCACTCACTTGGTAATGAGCATGGTTACTCGAGCCTCACCATTCAAGGTGCCATAATTATACTATCTTATGAATAATTCTTAGACCTCACCTCTAGGAATATGTCCAAGCCTCACCTCTTAGGACTACCCAAAAGCCTCATCACTTTGGGACACCTAAGCCTCACCATTCAAGGTCTATTATTCACAATTATTTAGTTATTGCATCATCACAACTCCTCCCATACTCATAAATATATTGTTATTACATCATCTCAACTTCTCCCAGGATTTATAGTTACCTGTTTATTGTATCACCACAAATCCTCCCAATATTGGATGCATAATAACTCAAGGGTCCTAATATGGCTCTAGATTCATACCTAAGAACTCCCATACAAATCCTAGATTCTAACATTAAAATAATAAGAATACCTCTCTCAAAGGAAATAAAGTGTTATATTAAAACATAATCAAATGCATCATAACACTTTGCTAAAGACTAAATACTTTCAAATCATAATATTAGCATTTAGCATTTCCTTATTTTTTACAATGAAATAAAAACACATCATCAAAGCATTATAATCATAATCCATAAATAAAACATATTCTTCCATTTTGCCATAACCAATATTCCAATAACTTAAATAGAAAATAACATCATATAATCTTCCATACTTTGATCAAGTCTCAAATATAACAATAATGTTATTCATAAACATTTATTCCTTCTTTATAATCATAAAACTCATAATAATCCTCATCCCAAAACTTTTACATTTCAATCCTTAAAGAGCATAAATATTCTTTAATATCCTCTATCCTTGAGATCTTCCACTGGTTGAATCTTCTCCAACAAACATTAAAAATAAATTTAGGGATCAAGACAACTCTTGATATGCATACATGCACTATACAATTTAAGCAATCAACAATGCAACGCACAAAGCAATTACATGCAAATACATTGGAATAAAGAGAAAAAAGGCCCCAATAAACTAAATCTAGAAAAATAGTAAATACATAATCAAAGGAAAAAAGAAGAAGAAGATAACAAATACACACATAACACAATATTTCACTTGGGAAACCCTTACGAGAAAAACCTAGCACAATAATATCTCCTTATTTAATAAACTTAATCGTCTTCAATACAATATTGTTCATCTCTCATCAAACCGTGATGCAAGTGCAATTTAAATAACAACATCACAAGAAGGAATTTTACAATACCATGGGTTCAAATATTTAACCCTAAATAGCCCATATGGGTCTAAAAATAGCTTAAGAAACCCTAAAACTTCCACTGGGGACTGCCGCTCCCAAACCCTACTTAGGACTTGCCCAGACCTTGAACCCTGACAAGGATACATGGAGAGTATCCAGTACATTTTAGAATTAACCATGCTAGAATAACATGGAAAATGTTCAACATATTTTCATCATATTTCAAAAATTGCCATTGTCAACTATCAAGGATAACCATACCCATAAATCTTCTATGCTAATATATTTTTTGAGCAGGTACAACCCTTTTTAATAAATCAAAAATATTAATTTGTGTATCAACTTTCTCCAGCATCATCCAATTATCTTTAACTATCTCTCTCACAAAATGCTACTTGATATCAATATGTTTTGATCAATCATGAAAACCAGGATTATTGGCCAAAAATATTAAACTATGACTGGAACTATCAATTCTCACAATATTCTGCTTAAGATCAAATGTTGAACATAACCTCTGTAGCCACACCACTTATTTACATGCATGAGTTGTTGCAATGTACTCTACCTCTATTGTGGATAAAGCAACAACTAATTAATTTTTACTCATACAACTTACTACCCATCCAAATAGTCTGAACACATAAGCACTCATGGATCTTCTCTTATTTAGATCTCCAGACCATTCAACATCCATAAAATATTATAGATTTACAATATTACTATATTCAAAATTTCCTTGGTAATAAATAGAATAGTCTAAAGTTCCATGTCACTACCTAAAGATCCTCTTCACAACAGTCCAATGTTACTTTTCTAGATTGGATATATCTGCTAACTACTTCCATTGCATGTGTAATATCAGGTCTAGTATATACCATTGCATACATCAGACTACCAACAACACTAGCATAAGGAACATGATGCATTTCTTCAAATTCCTCATATGTTTTAGGACATTGTTCAATAGATAACTTTTGACCAACAGGATATGGACTACATCCTAGTTTAAAATTATGCATCGTAAACCTCTATAGTATCAAATCAACATATTTCCTTTGATTTAACCACAAATTTCTATTATGATCCCTTATTATTTCCATACCCAAAATAAATTTTGCAACACCCAAATCCTTCATGTCAAATTCAAAATATAACTAAGATTTTAGTAACTTTATCATCTCCTTATTGTTACCAATTAATAGCATGTCATCCACATACAAAACAATGATAACAAAATTTTCACCTTCTCGTTTAAAATACACATACGGATTTGCTTTACTTTTTCCAAGCCCAAATGTCAAAAAAAATCTATCAATTTTTTGGTTCTACATTCTTAGAGATTGCTTCAAGCGATAAAGAGACTTTTTCAACTTGCATACCAAGTCCTCCTTACCTTTTAACCTAAAGCATTTTGGTTCTGATATATATATCTTCATCAAGTTCACCATGTAGAAATGTTGTCTTTACATCCATCTATTCTATTTCAAGATTAAAAATAGTAGAAATAGCCAACAAAAATCTAATTGAAGTTAGTTTAGCCACGGGAGAAAAAATCTCACCAAATTCAATTCCCTCAACTTGAGAAAATACTTTTGCTACCATGAAAGCCTTGTACTTCTCCAACTTTCCTTATACACTGTACTTCCTCTTGAATACCCACTTACAACCAATTGGTTTTCTTCCAAGAGTAATTTCACTAAGTCCCACATCTTATGTTTATCCAGGGAATCCATTTCTTCCTCCATAACCCTTTTCCAAGATTTATTCTCGCTTGATTGAAGTGCCTCCTTTACATTCTTGGGTAATTCATCATTAACTGATATACTAAATGTAGAACAAATATTTGAAGATCTATACCTTTCTAGGAGTATTCTCACTTGATTTGATCTCCTCAAACTTGGAGTTCTAGACTCTGCATCTTTAGCTTTCTCCTCACCTTCTTCCTGTAAATTTTCCTCTTCAAAATTTCTTTGTAGTTCATATTCTTATTTAGCACTAGGTTCTACCACAAGTTCTTCCTCGTATTCCAATTTTACTTGAACTATTTTAGGTTCTTTGCTTGGTTGCATTTCCTATTTTAGAATCCCTTTTATTTCTTTAAATATCACATGATTGTAAACAATATTTTATGTTTCTGGGTTCCACAAGTTATATCCTTTAACACCAATACTATAACCCATAAATATGTATTTTTTAAATTTATAGTCTAGCTTAGTTCTTTTCTCTTTTGAGATGTACATATAAGCATCGTAACAAAAAAAACTTATATGACTGGGAGAGAGTTTCTTACTAGTCCAAAATTTCTATGGAGTCTTGTCCACCAAAGTTGAGGTAGGAGATCTATTGATGAGGTAACAAGCAGTTAACATAGCTTCTACCAAGAATTTTCTTTCTAACCTTGTATCACTTAGCATGCTTCTAGACTTATCCATCAATGTTCTATTCATCTATTTTGTAATTCCATACTATTGTGGAGTATACATAAATGTTTTATGTCTTTCTATTCCACAATTCTTACAAAATTACTCAAATTTATTAAATCAAAACTCACCACCATTATCACTTCATAAAACTTTTATCTTTTATATATCTGATTTTCTATAAAAGCCTTAAACTCTTTAACTTTATTGAAAATATTATATTTGTTTCATAAAAAATATACCCAGGTATTTCTTGAAAAGTCATCTATAAATGTAAAAAAATAGATAGATTTACCTAACAATGGTACTTCTACAAGTCTAAACACATCATTATGAACTAGATGTAAAATTCCTTCAGATCTTGTAGCACTACTAGGAAACTTGACTCAAGTTTGCTTTCCAAAAATACAGTGCTCACAAAAATAAAAATTTAATGGGCAATCATAAATTCCTTCAGCCATACCTTTCATTTTTAATGTTCGAAGACCTTTCTCACTGACCCATGCATTGATGCAATAATATTGTCTTCACTATAGGAATACTCAAATCCACTTCTACCATATTATTCTCCTCTACAACTAAAGAGTTATTGTAATCAATACTTACAATGCTAGCCTCAAGTTTGAACAAAGTTTCTATATGAACTCTCCTTGCCAAAATTAAGAGTCAAGACTCCATGAACCATCTTATATATGTCCTTATTGAATACCATAGTCACACCTATGTCATTCATCTTACCCATGGATATCAAATTTCTTGTTAAACCTAGAATATGTGACACACTAGGAAGGGTTTTAATTCTTTCATATTTTAACCTCAACTTGATTCTTCCTTGATCTATTATTTTATATGTTGAATTGTCTCCCAATAAGACTTCACCTTCATTTATATTTTCATATTTATAGAACCCCTCCCTATGAGAAGTCATATGAAAGGAAGCACCTGAGTCAATCAGCCATGAGTCATGGCATTCACTTGAGCATGCTACAACTAAGAATAAGTCCCCTGAATATTCATTTGTGGTCTTCATTTTTGTAGAATTTTCTCCATCAGATGATTAGATATTATTAAGCTTTTTAGATCTATAGTCTCTTTTATAATGCCCTATTTTACCACACTTCTAGCATTTCCTCTTTTATGGAGCAATAAATTTACCCCTAGATCTTGATTTTCTTTCTCCTAATTTTTGCTTGATACATTCAACAATACTGAATCAAATAAGCACAATATAATAGAACTCCTTGCCTTCCTATCGATCTTTAATCAATCCTCATCTATCATTGATGTTGGTTTTATTTTTGAGACCACAATCCACTAATCTATATCAACCAACAGATACTCCATCTTGAGTTTCCATAATTCAAAAGTTTATCCATTAAATTTTTTAATCTCTACCCATGTGCTTCCTATAATTTTTCTTCGTCCAGATTATTTTTTGTATGGTTCCCACTCAAGAATTAATTTATCACAAGGTTGAAACCCTTACTCCTTGAACAAAGCTAAAAATATAGCTTTGATACCAAATGAAGAGAAAAATGCCTTGATAAACTAAATCTAGAAAAATAGTAAATACAGAATCAAAGAAAAAAAGAAGACAATAGATACACACATAACATAGTATTTCACTTGGAAAACCCTTATAGGAAAAACCTAGCAATAATATCTCCTTATTATATAAAATTAACCATCTCCAATACAATAATATGCATATCTCATCTCTCATTAAACCCTGATGCAAGCATAATTTAAATAACACTGAATGACAAAACACCTCAAAAAATGGGTCTTCAGGCTCTAATGAAGGATATATCTCGAGATGCATACAAATATCTGGATCTATTTTAGTAGCCTGGTGGTGTCAATATTCAGCCCCCTAATTTTGGTGGGGTGAAGGTACCTTTATAGGCTCCTTAGGGTTTTGGAGGGAATAAGAGGAGGTAAGCCTAGATTGCCAAGTGGTAATCCTGGGTTACCAAATGGAGGGGCAGTTACAGTGAGTCACCTAGTGTGTCTTACTTAACTGGGGTGATGTGGCTGCAAGTGGAGTGATGTATGGTATTTTGCCCCATGTGAAGGGACAAAGGAGACAAGGGTGGATGAGATGTGGCAAGGATTTTGGGTGAGGTGGCTAGGACACATGTCTAGTGGGTAGGCAGGGTATCCTAGGTGAATTTTCTAGATTTAATAAATCTGGAAAATAGGATAATGATACAGGATTTTATGTCTAAGTCTAAACTTAGGCATATAACTTTATTATGCAGGATTTGAGGTGGGGTGGAAAATGTGGTGTTGTGAGTGACCATATTTTGGTTTCTACAAATGCAAAAATATATTTTACAATACCATGGGCAAAAATCCATGGTTTCAAATATTTAACCATAAACAATCCATATGGATCTAAAAATAGCTTAAGAAAATCTAAAACTTTCATCAAGGACTACCACCCTCAGACCCTTATTTTTCAAGGATTGCTACCCCTAAACCTCTACTCGAGGCTCATCCTGATCCAAAACCCCTATGAGGATACATGGAGAGTTTCTAGTACCTTTTAGAGTTAAACCCACCAGAATAACATGCAAAAAATTCAACATATTTCCAGCATGGAAGAATCCTATACTTCTCTCATATATGGATTCTTTGGCTACTCAAGTCTCATCCATATCAAGCCTACATGAAATTTAAAAGTATACAATAATACGCAAATCAAAGCAACTCCATACAATATATTGAAAGGATCTCATACGTCTCTCATATATGGATTTCTTGGCTACCCTAGCTCCATCCTTTTAATTCTATTTACAATCTTCATTCATAATTTTCTCCAACATCAATCAATAGATACAACATTACAACTTGAAACCTAATAACAATATTTACTCTATAAGTAAAAACAAGACTTCATATTTAATAACAATGTTTTCTTTCAACAAAATTTAACTAAACAAGCATAAATTACAATATTAAAAATATACTAATAGCTCCAAAATACCAATTTTAACCATTAATTAACCCTTAATATTATAATTAATCATAAATATTACATCAAAGAATTTCATTGGCTCATAAAAAATAATACAAGATGTCATGCAACATGGAAGGGCCTTATGACATGCTACCCAAACAAACACTAGGAAAATAAAACACCCAAGGGTCCACTAAGATTGCATTGTCATGCAAGGCATGACATCCTATTTGGACTACTCGGTCCATCTAAAAATTAATATCTGCTAAAGCCACCAAAGTAGAATTCTCTACACAGACAAAAATGTAGATCTTCCTAAGCTGGACTCCCATAACAACCATCACCTTGAAGGCACTCAAATCTAAGCAAAAACAACACTAACAAGGTTGAGGCGACAAGGGAGACCCACATGCTAAGCAACATGAATTTGCTCCTTATCCCCTAGAACAATAATACAAATTTGGTGACTAAATACCATTTCCAGGTAATAGAGATAGATTCTAGCATCAAAGATTGCAATAGCTAACACAGATGGAGGATTCTCCTCCCAAAAAAATGCTCTTTTGAGCTCAATAGAACTGACAAAAATAAAAGATCTAACATCTAAAACCAAACATAGATACCTTATTAGATGTTTAAGCAGAGCAAGCTAAATTACATCAAGGACAACACGGATCCAAACCAAAGCTCTACAAACTAGTTTACTCAAGGAAAACCAAAGAACTAAGGCCTCCTAGGGAGTGAAATACCCATTGATCTCAAGGTAAGAAAAAACAAAAACAAACAAAACAACAACAAAAAATTGATAAAAATACACTGAAGACATTGTCTAAACTCAAGCGCCTAGCAAGATTAAATTATTCCAACAATCATTCATATGAGACTATAATTCATAAATCTGAGAGGATAAATACCTCTATAAATATCACTCCAATAAACTCCTTTTCTTCAAGCTTTCAATTCCAACTCCCTTCTTTCGCTAACTCCAACTTGGCGATCTTTACCATATTTTATTCCCAAAGGAAACCAAAAGAAAGAACCACGTAGAAATCACTTCTTTTCACATGTCAAACTGTTATTCTAAAGAGTAATGTTTCATTATGTTACACTACAATGCCAACTTTATGTTTCTAGCATTACTACAATATGCACTTTAATTTATTTTAATTAAAATGCTCTTAATTATTTAATGAGCCTTCCTTTTTTGAAATATTTAACTTATTGAATTTGATCTTAATCTATTAATTATCTTAGGTCTAGCTCTAATAATTAAATCACCTCCATATTTTCTAATGCTACTAGCATCATTAATTAAATTAATTACTCACCTAATTAATTTAATTACTATCAAATTCTAATATTATCTATTAGCCTTGATATCAACAATATCACATACAACACAGGAACTCTTGTTAAGCCATCCTTGCTCCAATTGTACAACAATATTTTCCTTAAGTAGGAAGTTTTACGATAACTAAGACACTATCACCTACCTACTAAGAATAGTTCTTTCACTTGAATAGAAACCTCCTTACTTAATGGTGCATTCAATCAACCATACACATATGCAATGCACCTACATGGAGGGTTTCTTTTTGCCCTTGAGCTATCGATGAGAATTTCATCCATCATTTCCCTTTTACTCTCAACTCTGATGATTGTCACATACCAATCCACCCATGAGAGTACTTGGTCCTTCAATCATAAAGTTCATCAACAATACCATATTCTACAAGTATCATAATCCAACTTTAGAAAGTATAACTATTAATACATCATGATATAACACAATAAGATTATGCATTGATATCCACACAATTAGTACAAAAATCACACAATAAGGGTAGTCTTTCCACGAGGGTCATTACAATTATTTAGAGATCAAGGAAATAATTGGGTAAAAATACTACTTCAAATATATTTACAATTTCTTGATGCAATGAAATTATTTAGGAAAAGAACCCTACCTAAAGGGTCATCAACATGGAACTTCATATCAAATAGTTTGCAATTGATAAATAAACATATTAGATGGTAAGTCAATAAGGAGAATTATGCAGATTTTTCATTTGATGCTTTGGTCGAAACCTTATCCTCTTATCAAGGAGTCAAAATGGTAACCATTGGCTCAAGCATGTTGAGCTTATAAAGGTCCAAAGTTCAAAAGACTATATTAATATGAACAACTCTAGATCATGGATTTCTATTAGTAACCTGCTTGAAGAAGCTCAAACAAATTGTACATGAACTTCAAAATATGCTTCAAGAGTTTTATTTACAATTTTTTACATGAAAATATGAGTTGGTTTGAAACTACCAAAGTATAGTGAATGTTTGGTCAAGTTGAGATATGAGGATTCAGAGCAATTGAAATTTTCTACTCCCAAATATTTTCTTTGGAAGAATTTTTTGTCACTAGAGGCTCTCCCTAAGGCCTTAACATTCTTTTGGCTAGAAAATCAAATTAAATATTCGTGTAGGAGAGAGACTACAAAGAAGAGGATATAACAAACCTTTCAAATGTGCATTGTGTGAGAAGGATTTAGAAAGATTAAACCATTTACTTTTCATTGTCCCTTTGCTCACATCATTTGGGGTTAATTTTTTAAAAATATGAAAATATATCGGGTAGCTCCATCAACATTGAAAGAGTTGACAAAATGTTGGATTAATTATTTCAAAGCTAAAGCATTATTTATTTTGTGGAGGATTAGCCCTACCATTATTTGTTGGAATTTATGGCTTGAATGGAATAATAAAAAAAAATTAAATAAATCTCAGGAGCATGCCTAAGTTTGAAAGCGTATTATTGCCTCTCTTGTAGAATGTCTACAAATATGGTGCTCCACATGGGAAGTTTCAAGTAAGAAAAAATATTTGGCAACAACTTGGTTATAGGTAGTTGAACATAAATGGAATAGTCATATGTGATAATGGAATTAAAACAAAGAATTTATTTCAATTTAGGGTAAAATCGAAATGTCCAAGAATTAGGTTTGTCAAAATTAATTTTAATGGTGCTTTTATAGGAAATCTAGAAAGAGATGGTGGAGGTGGTGATTTTAGAAATAATGAAGGAAAAATTATCCTCACTTACTCATAATCATATGGAATTTCAACTAACAACTATGTTGAGGCTAGGGCACTTGTTACAAGGATTAAAATTACAATAGAAAAATGATAGAAAATATATTTCAATTGAGAGGGATTCACAAATTATTGTTAATGCTATCAATAAAAATGAATGTGGAGATTGGATAAAGAATAATGTTATTGGTGATGTTCATCACCTATTATTGGAGGTAGCCTCTAGGAAATGTGGGCATGCTTATAGAGAAGGAAATTTGGTAATAGATACTTTAGCCAATTACAATGTTGATCTTCATCTTTATGAAATTCAAATCTTAGAAGGAAAATGGTCAAGTGAGATTTTATCTCTTAATAAAAATGATATTAAAGGAGTTGATTGTGAAAACATAGCACTTCAAAGAAGTTAAAGAATATATTTAATAGAAAAGGAAACGAAAAAAGATTTATGATAAAAAAACATGTTGGATATGGTTTAATTGACTTAACAAATGCAATATTTTGCTAATTTATTGAAAATAGCTCTCACTAGAAGCTACATATAACTTATTAAAAAATATATATATATTCTCTTTTAAAAATAAAATAGAAAGTTTGAATTAACTCCATTTAAAATATAAATTAATTAAAAATAAATCTTTTTAAAAAGAAAATATAAAATTTTTACTTTTATTTTATACGTATTAAGTACAAATATAAAAATAATAAAATATAAATTTTAATTATAAAAATAAAAATAATAATGAATAATGGTGTAATGTAGAAAAATAAATTTAATGAAAGTTAATTTTTTAAATAAATTTCATTCACATCAAATAAACACTTGTAATCATGATTTATAAATTTTAATTCAATTTTATACTTCATTTTATCCCAATTTAAAAAAAAAACTATAAATTTTATTTTTTATCTTTATAATTAAAATTAATAATAATAAAATATAAACCATAATTATAAAAAATAATAATATAAAAACAAAAATTTAATGAAAATAAACCTTTTTAGAAACAAAAGAACGAGTAACTTTCTCCTTATTATATTATACGTTATAAGCCACGTAAGGTGGTGTTTGGATCATTTGACCTGCCGTGGTTGCACAATCATTCTATAACGACTGCCCTATTTTCAATGATGTTAATACAGTTTTTTGTCGGTTGAAAAATATTGCTAGATAATCATTCCTTAAATGTTTCGACCTTAAAAAATTTTAAAGTAGAATAATAATCAAATTATCATCATTACAAATACTAAATATATATAAAATCTAAACGTCAAACCCGACAGTCGTAGCCATCCAACAGATTTTGGCCATTGAATTACACTTTTCAGCAATAAAATAAACCGTCCAAACACGGTAGAAATTTTAAACACAGAAAACTGCTGAGAATCCACCCCTCGTTATGATTTCACAGTCATCATATTGTCGGTCCTTACGTGCTTATCTTTATTTTTTTAAGTGGTTTCCAACCGTCCCATAAAGAACCTGTCTTCGGCCACAAGTCATCACATAAAAAAAAACTTTGTTTTTTTTGTTTTTTTTTCTTAATTAAGAGTTTTTTAAATTAAAATTAATAGAAACATTATAATAATATAGTATTAGAGTAGTTTATTATTTTAAAATAAATAAAAAGTAAAACATAGTATAATAGAAACTAATAGCAATAAAGAGTCTATTTTTTTATTGGTGGTGGCCACAAGGGGTAAACAGAGTGTGACCACGAGGGAACCATTACATAACATATCCGCAACATGTGAGGCGAGAGATTTGAACCTGGGCCTCTCAGCAACTAGAGAGGTTTAACTACCCACTTGCACTCCAACTCCTCTACATGGGCGGATAATAAAGAGTCTATAGTTGTAGCTTATTAATATCATCATTTATTTGTGGAAGAGCTTGTCATGTAGAGAAGTGTTGAGTATGTCCTCCATTATATTTTTTGAAGTCTTCAAGAAAGAAATAGAAGTAATGAGTTTCTAAATTAATTTATCATTGTTTATTGTCTTTTTTTTTGTTTCCTGCTCAAACTTTTGAAGATTTTGGATCATGTGAAATATCTGATAAAGCATATCGGTAACATCTCCTAGTGTACTAGAAGCTTCAATAACATGGGAATGAATGCATTCTAAATGTAACAAAAGATCAAAGGTCAAGTTTGCTAAAATAATACCTCATGGAGGAGTGGAGCCAATAAACACCTTTCTGCATCTGAACTTCCAAATATGTTTGAGAAAAATGAGTCTACAAACATCTCAAAGTTTGGGATGATGATCCTGCTCGGAAAAACTAAGCATAACAAGCTTCCAATATCTAGTAGAGGGGAGTAAAAAAGTGTAGAAAACATCCAAAACTTATTTAGCCATGTCACAGAACCAAAACAAGTGAATAAGAGCTTCTAAAGCATCACAAAATTTGCCTCGAAGGGAAATATGTAAAATTGGATCTTGGCTTTCAAAAGTTGGGAGTTTTTTATGCAAAACTTGTCATCCAAGAATTTAATTTTTGGATTCAACGGGAACTTTCTAAATTTGAGCAGCAAGAGACTTCCACTGGGCATTTGGTAAAATTGACTTGTCACTTGATATTGATCTTAGAGTCCAATGGTAAAGGACATAAAAGATTTTTGTAGATCCAACTGGATTTAATGGAAGAGATTCTATGGCCATTAAGTCATCTATAGTTAGTCCATACATTGTAGGCAGTTGTTCCCAACTTTATAAGGACCTCACATGGAATGGAAGCCACAACAAGGTCATAAGACTCCTTGAATGAAGAGGGAAGGGAACAATAATTGCAAATATCGGTCTAGGTGAGAGTTGAGTAGCTGCTCGTACCTCAAATATTCCTTATTTTGTTTATACCTTTCTTTAGAAACATTAGTCCTCAAAGAGCATTCCATAAAGCTAAATGTTTATCATTATGGAGGATAAGTTTACTCTACCAAAGATTGTTTAGATCGATGTTTAAACCATGATGTAAGGAGTCAGACTTCCAAACCAATAAATGAGAAATTGATTGCCAAACTTTTCAGCTACAGGTAAGGAGTAGATCCTCTAACCGTAAATTAGGGTGCATTAAGGACCTTACCCTCCCATGGGATTTCTTTCCATTTACCTTTGTGAGTAACTTGGGAGATTCTATATTAAAAAAATTGTTTTCAATTTTCATCTCTAGTAATGGCTCTAGCAACCCATTTTGTAGCCAAACCTTTGCTCTGGGTAAGAGGATCACTAATACCCAAACCTCTTGAAGACTTTGGTTTAGTACAAAACTTCCACAATATGGTTGTCATGCTTACCTCCCCATCCCATTTGGTCCATAATAATTTACAAATGACCTGAGTAAATTTGTTATAGGCATCCTTTAAGGCCATCCAACAAGAGAAGTAGTAAACATGAGAGGCTTCCATAACTTTATTCACAATTTGAATTTTTCTTGCTAAGAGAGAAACCGAGCTGACCATATACTTAACTTCTTTTAAAGTCTTTCCATAACTTAATTCCACATATCTTTAGGATAAATATTAATCCCAAAGAGGATTCCCAAGTAACGAATGATAATTTCATGAGGGATGATCTTCCACTCAGTTGAGAAGTTGCAACCATTAGGATTAGAAGAATTATAAAATACTTATCTTTTAGAGTGGTTGATTCGAGAGCCAAAAGCATCACAAAACAATTGTACAATCTCTTTAATCGTTTCCACCTCTTGTTGGGTATTTTGAAGAAAAAGAAGGGAATCATCAACAAAATGTGAGTTAAGAGCATGTTTATCCCCAAGAAGCTTAATACTTTGAATGAGGCCATTAAATTGAGCCTTATGAAGAAGATAACCAAGAGCATTGATAGCTAGAACATACAAAATGGAGCAAGAGGGCAACCATATCTAATAGAACGTTGTAGTGGGAACGAAGAGGATAGAGTTCCATTAACCTAAACATGAGCTAAAGCATCACCAAAGAGCATACCAATTTGGTTACAAAATTTTGAACCAAAACCAATCCAAGAAAGCATATGAAAAATAAAATCCCATGTAATTTTGTCATATGCTTTGTCAAAATCTAACTTGAGCAAGAGGGCATCTTGATTGGAGTCAATAGCCAATTGCATTGTTTCCCAAGCCATGATAATATTATGTAAGATATAATGATCCTTAAGAAAACCAAATTACTCTAAGCAAACAATAGCTTGTGCAACATTTTTTATTTTTAAAACTATAGCTTTAGCTATAATCTTGTATGAAACATTGAGGGTAATAGGTCTTCAATTGGAGATTTGATTACAAGTTGTTCCTTTAGAAATAAGTTTTATTAACCTTGCATTGATATAAGTTTTAGGAGAACTATTCTAAAACGCTTTCAAATAAACATGATGAATATACGAGGAAAGAATATACCAATTTTTTTTATAAAACTCCATTGGAAGACAGTACATACCATTTGTCCTTCTTCATAGAAAAAAGAGCATTATGTAGAATGCTTTGAGTTAACATTATAATGATGGTTGTTGCTTACCTAAAACCCGCAACTAAATCCATTGAAGCTTGAGAATTAATAATATATATATATATATATATATATATATATATATATATATATATATATATAAATATATTAAAAGATTAAGTATAAGATGAGAAAGAGACAAAAAGATTCTTGGAAGCCATGGCACCAGGAAATGAAGAAAGGATCAAATGTTTTTATTTTAAGAAAGATTCAGATTAGAATAATAATCAAATTATCATCATTCCAAATACTAAATATATAATTATAACATAATTTAAATAAATTTTAAATGGAAAAAGATAAATATGTTTACGGCACTTTTAGATACTGGAGCACTTTTAGATACAGGAGCGACTTGTTTTCAGGTGGTTGAAACTTATCAGTTTATCAGTTATGTAAATTGTTATCAGTTTATTCTGTCCATCAGTTATGTAAACTGATTCAGTTTATTTTGTCAATCAATTATGTAAACTGTTATCAGTTTATTCTGTCCATAAGTTATAGCACTTTATTTTTAAAGGAACAATTTTATTTGGCTGATGACGTTAACACTTTTTTTATTTGTAAAAATATATTTTGTTAATTTTTTAATATAATACTTTTACATAAAAATCGGTTAAATATATAATTATAATATAATTTAAATAAATTCTAAATGGGAACGTCAAACCCCACAGTCGTAGCCATCCAACAGATTTTGGCCAATCAATTACACTTTTCGGCAGCGAATCCACCCCTCGTTATGATTTCACAGTCATTCGTATTGTCGGTCATTACGTGCTTATCAGATTTGCTTTATATATCCAACCGCCTCATAAAGAACCTCACTTCGCCCACAAGTCATCACACCAAATTTTTTTTTTTTTAATTAAGAAAGAGAGATAGCAATTGACTTCCTAAAGAACCTGACTTCGCCCACAAGTCATCACATTGCTTTATTCGTCAAATTATCAGAGAAATTCATATCATGATTTGGTTCTGCTTTTAAATTAAATTCCTGTTTATTGTGGCTGAAAAAATCGCCTTTAAAACACTTGGCAAATGCACTCCAATCCACGCCTTTAATAAGGCACAAACTAACTCCGCCTGTAAAATCAGGGGCCATCTTTACAACGACCAAACTAACTCCGCCTGTAAAATCAGGGGCCATCTTTACAACGACCATTCACATCTGCTCTTTCTTTAAGAGTTTAAAGGTTGAGAGAGTGTGAGAACTCCGGAAGGTGAACATATTGAAGATTTGACAATTTTTTTTGTTTTTTATAATCATAGGACCCATAAGATGTTATAAGATATTTTAATCAATATTAATTTTTTTTTAATTCAATTTTTAAATTACTTTATCTCATATTCGATATTGTAAGATATTTTTAAAAATATTTAAAACGTAGGACCCATAAGATATTATTTTAAAAGATATTTTAATAAATATTAAACCTAAATTTAAAAAAAAAAATTAAACTTTAACTTACTTATCTCATGTCATTTAACCAATACTACCTTTCTTTTAATTACGCATTTCGAAAGGTTGTACACACATCCTTGTAAAATTTTCTATGTTTATAATAAAATATTATTATAAATTATTATTTTATTAAATATTAATATTTAAAAATATTTTTTTAGGTTGAGCAGTCTCTTTCAACCATGATCCCTCGTAAAATCAAGAGTTATATTTATAAATAGAGAATTTAACATAAAATCACCACACACCTACCCCTCACACAATCCCCCATCCCCCATGCCACAGTTTAAACCTTGGACCTCTTGAAGAAAAGTATTTAAGAATGTTATTATCATTATTCTTTTAAACTATATTTTTATAAAATTGTATATTTATATACTAAAAAAATTATATTACATATATGATTATAAAATTATTTTAGGTTAATACAATGATATTATAACTTGGCTATTATGTATGTATAGTTTATATAAAACCTGATATTTAATGTTTTTTTTTCTCATAATTTTATATTAAAAAAATATGAAATTAACTTCTTCATATGGTTCTTTGGCATTTCTTCAAAATTTCAATGATGAGCTAAAAATTAGGTCATTTATACATCATAACTAGCATCTCTATCATGCTCAGGCTTTTTTTTTTTGGTAATTAAGGATCAAATTCATTGCAAACGGGTTTTCTAGGTTGACCCAAAACCTTTTACAAGAATCAACACAGAGCTGTTACGGATCAAAAAAACAATAGGGACAAACTGTCCTACGCTATTAGAACCCATCTGAAGCCCCCTTCTGAAACAGCTTCACGCACCACAGCCATCTGCATTCATCTACCCTCACCTCCACGATTTCGCGACAAGTCACGAAAATGAGACATGTCGCGAAATCGCGACATCACACAGCCTTATGCTTCATTTTCCAGCATCACCGCGATTTCGTGACAAGTCGTGAAAATGCGACATGTCACAAAAATGCGACATGTCACGATTTCGCGACATCAAACAACCACCTGCTTCCTTAGCCAACAACTCCGCGATTTCGCGACAGGTCGCGAAAATGCGACATGTCACGAAATCGCGACAACAAACTGCCTTCTGCTTCAACTTCATGCAACACCGCGATTTCGCGACAAGTCACGACAAAGCGACAAGTCACGAAAATGTGACATGTCACGATTTCGCGACATCCAATTGCCTTCTGCTTTGCCTGCAAGCCCCTCCACGATTTCGCGACAGGTCACGAAAATGCGACATGTCGCGATTTCGCGACATCTTTCTGCCTTCAACTACAAATCCCAGCATCTCCACGATTTCGCGACCAGTCACAAAAATGCAACATGTCATGAAATCGCGACATCTTTCAGCCTTCTGCTTCATTTTCATCATCTCCGCGATTTCGCGACAAGTCACGAAAATGCGACATGTCACGATTTCGTGACATCTTTCAGTCTTCTGCTTCGATGCCGCCTCCACGTCGCGAAATCGCGACATTCTAGCTGGGCGCTCCCTTCTGCCGCTGTCGGTCGCGAAACCGCGACAACTTTCCATACTTAACTTTTTCCAGCATTGAGCACCGCGAAACCGCAACAGGTCGCGAAAATGCGACAAGCCACGAAATCACGACAAATTCCCTCTAAGCTCTTCACTACTTCTTTTGGGCACGATATCACGACATTTTTCGGTCAACACCTCTCCTGCTCTACTTTGACCGCGATACGGCGACACGTCGTGAAATCACGACATTCTTGCTGGGCGCTCCCCTCTGCCTCTGTCGATCGCGAAACCGTGACAACTTTCCATACTTAAACTTTTCCAGCTTTGAGCACCGCGAAACCGCGACAGGTCACGAAAATGCGACAAGCCGCGATATCGCGACAATTTTCCTCTAAGCTCTTCACTACTTCTTTTGGGCGTGATATCGCAACATTTTTTGGTCAACACCTCTCTTGCTCTACTTTGACCGCGATACGGCGACACGTCGCGATATCACGACAGCTTCTCTTCGTGCTCTCACTCGTCGCTTTTGAGCACGATAACGCGACAAGTCACGATATCATGACAATTATCGATCAAAACCTCTCCTGCTCTACTTTGACCGCGATACGACGACGCGTCGCGATATCGCGATAGTTTTGGTCCGTGGTCGCACTTGTCTTTTTTTGTCACGAAATCACGACAGGACTGCTTCGGGAGACAGAAAACTCCTCTTCCTTTTTCCAAACCCCACAGATGCATCAACATTGGCGATCATTTTGAATAATCTTGTCCACATCACTTGGAACCCCGAGTTCCCAAGTGACCAACCCATCGACTTCCACCCCTATATTGGCTAAGATATCAGCAGTTTTATTAGCTTCCCTAAACACGTGCTGGGCCCTTCGCTCATTCTTGGCTTGGTAGAGGATCCTAGCCTCTTCGATGACAGTCTTAAACCACCACGGAGGAATTTTCCCATTGCTGATAAGGTTTATGACATGCAGGGAATCTCCTTCGATGATAAGATTATCTTCAATCTCCTGAGCCATTTGAAGACCCCTCCATAGCGCTCTTGCTTTCGCCTCGTTGTTAGTCCTTGTTCCCAACTGCTCAAAAAAGGCCATCACCAGAAAGCCTTGATGGTCTCTCACTACTCCTCCAGCCCCTGCTCTGCCAGGGTTACCTTTAGAAGCCCCATCAAAGTTAAGCTTGAGCCATCCAACTGGGGGCGGTTTCCACCTGACATCTACTCTAGGATTGATCTTGGGGGACAAGGGTTTCTCAACCAGGGTAAGATTTAAAGAGTGAGCGATCAGTCTCTCCCAGAGGGGGGGATTGCGAGCTTCATGAGGAATAAGGCTAACGTTTTCACGGGCAAAGGTAAGGATCTTATTGGTGATGGAGGTGGCATCATGGCTCGACTCATGGAAAGCTCTATGGTTTCTTTCAAGCCAAATTTGCCACAGAAAATGGTGGAGACAGATCTTCCAAAAAAACCTCAACCTAAGGCTAACGAAGGGATTTGGCCATTGGTGGAAGAGGTCAATGATGGTGGCTGGTCTGACCCAGCAAATGCTAAAGGCTTGAAATAACCTATTGAGGATGCTCAAAGAGACCGGGCATTCAAGGAAAATATGGAGGGTGGACTCCCAATTGGCCCTGCACAAACAACAACGGTTAGCAACTATCATACCTTTCCTTATCAAGTTGTCAATCGTAAGAATCCTGCCTTGGATCGCCATCCACGAGAACATTGCAACTTTAGGAATAAGCTTTTTGACCCACACCAACTGAGTCTGGAGAATGGGGTCCTCAGACTCTACCATTAGCATGTAAGCAGATTTGACTGAAAACTGCCCATTTTCGAAAGCTGCCCAAATAACATGATCCTGCCCAGGACTCATGGAGATGAATTGTTGATGCAATATGCTTTGGATTTCTTCTAAAATGGCTTCAAATCCTAGGATCCTTATCTATTTCCAAATAAGCCTTCCTCTATCCTGCCTCATGAAGTCAGCTACTTTCCTCCCATAGAGATCCTCTATGATTCTTTTGACCCTCGCTAGGTGAGGAACCTGAGATAACGCTTCATCCTTGGCCCACCTGTCATCCCAGAACCTGATCTTCTGTCCATTACCAAGGACCCATCTTAGGCCTTTCTTTATGACCTCTCTGCTTGATAAGATTGCTCTCCAGAACGCAGAACCTCTCCTGTGCACCGTATCATCTAGGAAATCAGAACCTTGAAGATATTTCCTTCTAATTATGGCAGTCCACTCATTCTCCTCATTGTTAATAAGACGCCAAGCTTGTTTAGCTACTAAAGCTGTGTTTAGATGAGCAACTCTTCTCAGTCCTAGCCCCCCGTATTCTTTCGGCCTACAAACCTTGCCCCAGCCCACAAGGTGGATCCTCTGTTTTTCCTCTGATCCAGACCAGAGAAAGTTCTTTTGAATCTGTTCAATTTTTTGGTGAATTCTGGTCGGAGCCCTAAAAACAGAAAGAAAATAAACCGGAATGCTCTGTAAGGAAGCCTTAGTGAGGGTGAGTTTCCCGGCCTGAGATAAAAAATGTCCTTTCCAACCAGCCAATTTTTTTTGGATTCTTTCTACCACTCTATCCCACATAGATACACACGGAGAACCGTAGAAAAGGGGAAGGCCTAGATACGTGGTAGGGAGAGTCGCTATCGAACATCCCAAAATTTGAGCTATTCTGGCTTGCCTCTGATTTGGGGTGTTAAGGAAGTAGAGCTTACTCTTGTTGAAATTCACCTTCTGACCCGCCGCATCCTCGTAGAGTTGGAGAATGTGCTTAATCCTTCTAGCTTCAACCATAGACGACTGGGTCAACATCAAAGTGTCATCCACAAATTGTTGGTGACTAATAGGGTTGATGAGAGAGGTGGCTTTGATCCCCAAAATTAATCCAACATTGCAAGCTGCTTTAATAGTTCTACCCAGTGCCTCTGCCACAATGACGAACAACATTGGGCTTATTGGATCTCCTTGTCTGAGCCCTCTGTGACTCTGGAAGTACCCAGCTGTCGTGCCATTGACCAGAACTGAGAACCAGGGTTCGGATATGCACTCTTTTATCAGCCTGACCCACTGAGGATGAAAGCCAAACTTCAGAAGAACAACCGTCAAAAAATCCCAGTTAATGCGGTCAAAAGCTTTGTTCATATCGAGCTTTAGGGCTAAGACCGCCTTGTTGGTTTGACTAGCAGAGTGCAAAGCTTCATGGACTATGATCACACCATCCAAAATTGATCTCCCCTGAACAGAGCTGCCTTGGCTAGGGTCGATAATGAGGGGCAAAATTTCTTTCATCCTGTTAGCAATGGCTTTTGATAATATCTTGTAGGACACGTTGCATAGACTAATCGGTCTGAAATCTGCCATTGTCTCTGGAGTTGGGCCCTTAGGAATCAGGGCGATAAAGGTGGACTTGAACCCTCTCGGGATATGTTTTGAAGCCTGAAATTCTTTGATAGCAGAGATGACATCCGCTCCTACAGTGTCCCAAAAAGCTTGGTAGAACCGAGGAGGGAACCCATCAGGGCCAGGGGTCTTCTCAGGATCCATGCTAAACAGAGCTTTTCTGATTTCTTCATCAGTGAAGGGAGCAAGAAGCTTACCATTTATGGCCTCATCAACCAAACTCGGAATGGACTGGAGGAGGGATTCCTTGGCTTCCTCTCTACACTGGGATTCCTCCCCGAGAAGGGAGCTGAAGTAAGCTGCTGCTTCCTCCCTGATCTCAGTTAAGTCTTGGGTTTTGGATCCATCGGCTTTGGTCAACTCTCTGATCTTATTATTACTTCTGTTCCTCAAGGTAGAAACATGAAAGAACTTTGAGTTCGAATCACCATCCTTCAGCCATAAAGCCCTGGATTTTTGTCTCCAATAAGTCTCCTCACAAGCTAAAATATTGTGATATTCTGGCAGATTGGCTTGTTCCTCCTTCCTAGTAGCTTCATCACTGATACCATTCTGTATCGTGTTGTCAATGACCTGCAGCCTTTCCCCCACTTGTTTCTTGTTCTCAAACAAGTTCCCAAAAACCTCCTTATTCCAAGTTCTAAGGTTATTCTTTACTAATTTCAGCTTTTGAGCAAGAATGAAACCTGAACTTCCGTGAAAGGGTTGCTGCCACCATTTGGAAATACTTTCTTTTAAATCTGGGTGTCTGATCCACATTGACTAGAAAATGAAAGGGTTTTTTGAAAGAGTTTGACTTTGGGACCTCCAAGAGGATGGGATTGTGATCGGAGGAAATTTTGGGAAAGGTTTGCAGGGTAGAGTCTCCAAACCCAGCAATCGCCTCTTTGGATAAGAAGAACCGGTCAAGTCTTTCCTGGATAAGTTGGCTTCCTAAATGCCTGTTGCTCCAGGTATACTTGGCTCCTCTTAGCCTCACATCCATCAGTTGGTTCAAGTTAACAAAATCATTGAAGTCTTCCATACTTCTGGTAGGGAGCCCTGATCCACCCTTTTTGTCTGATGGGTATAGTGGCATGTTGAAATCTCCTGCCACCACCCATGGGATGTCATGGAAAGCATCACCCAGATTTCCCAGATACTCCCACAAAGAAGCTCTCCCCTGAATAGAATTAGGAGCGTAAACATTGGAGCAGATCCACGATCTATTGATGTCAATATCATGGAAAAAAACACTCAACACCCTGTCGTCCTTTTGGATGATACTGCCTTCCACTACCCGAGGGTCCCACAGAACCATGAGCCCTCCAGACGTTCCTCTAGCTGGTATAAACACCATTTCCCCTTGACTCCACATCTTTTTTGCTATTGATTTTGACTGGGCTTCGTCTAATTTTGTTTCTTGCAACATCAAAATTGTTGGATTGTATTGCCTTCTTAGCGAACTAACCACTCTCTGAGTGGGCCGGCCATTGAGGCCTCTCACATTCCATGAGAGAACCTTCATTTAGATTGTTTAGAGTTTTTCCCCTTCCCCCTTCCCCCGAGGAGGTTTTCCTGATTTGTTATCTTCGAGCCCTGGGATAACTTGTTGTATCAGAGTTTTCTGTTTACCGCTGGCAATCTCATTGTCAATCCTCATTCTGTTGTGCTCTGCATTTGAAATCCTCCCCTTCTTTCTCTCATAGCCATAGTCAATAGGTGACTTAGTCGTACTCCTGGTCTTCTTGGGGCTAAATTGAGGGGGATCTAACTGTTGAAGAACCGGACTCACGCATTCCTCAAAATCATCCAATTCTACCATCTCAGTCCTTGATTCTAACTCCTCCATATTTTTCCTGTATTCTCCTGATTTATGAGAAGAATCTTCTAGCTGGTTTGGCGGGCTTCTGGCTATGATGTTGGGGAGGTCTGGTTTCGAAGACACAATCTCCTCCACCCTTTTTCTATATTCTCTAGGGCTTAGCCTTACCCCTCCCTGGGGGATTGAGGGGTTATTTGTTATGGGATTTGAAGGACCCACCCTTGATGGGGATTCTAGGGTTTTAGGAAGAACACATTGCCTGTTTCCCTCTTCTAATTCCTCGATCTCCCCTTCTACCGATAGATCGGCTAAAATATTGAACTTATTTGAGCTTGGAAATTTAGGGCTTACCTGATTTTCTTGTTCTTCGGTGAGATGTTGCTTGTCTTTGCTTTGATTTTTCCCTGCACCCTGTTTGTCCTTCTCCTGAAAAAAGAAGTTCTTTTTAAATGGCCTAGACCCTCCTTTGCCAATAGGGCCTCTTTTTAGAGGGGGGTTCCTAGGAAACCCTTTCTCATTTGCATGTTTGCCTTCCGATCTGTGGATGTCTCTACTTGCTGCTAGAGTAGGGCACTGATTTTGTAGGTGGCCTTGGGATTTACACTCAGGGCAATAAGCTGGCTTGTTTTCATATTCCACCGCCTGATATCTTAGGTAGTTGTCGTACTCTAGCTCCACAACATTTGGCAGCTCAGATTCAAGATTGGCGTTGACGCAAAGTCTTGCATGTGTCATCCTTGTCCTAGCCAAGGTTGCATGATCTATGGACACCAGTTCTTCGATCATTCTGGCAATGCCATGCAGCCAATACTCATTGACAAACTGAGCTGGAAGGTTGGGGAGCCGAACCCAAATGGGAGCAGTATTGATATTTTGTTTTTCAGGGTCAAAATCCTCCCCCCATTTCCTGAGGAAAAGACTGCGTTTCCCTAAAAACCAGGGTCCTCCAGTGAGAACGCGGCTCGCATCCTCCTTATTGTTAAATCTTATGATAAAAAACCCCCTGGACAGGGCAACAACCTCCATACTACCCACCGTCCTCCATTTGGATAGGGCCTAGGACCGAATAGTTTCTATATCTGGCCTTCCACCCAAAAACTTGCCCACTAATGAAAACTCTTCCATGGCTAAACATGGCCCCATCGAATCAATAGGTGCCTTTATCCTATTATTTACCGGGATGAGGGGCGGGAGTGAAAGAAAAACACTCTTTCTCCCCTTGACAGTATCCGCAAAGGACCGGCCACCTCTGGGACCCGCACCGCCCATCTGGGTCCCTTTGTCCGGATCTTTTTGGGGAGGGTCGCGCTCTCTCTGGACAACCCCTCCTGACGCCGCTGGCCTCCCATCCTCTGGATCCTCGCCTGGGTCAATCTCGAGGGTCCTACCCAAACCCTCCGAGCCATCTCTGCTCTTCCCGCCTAAAACTTTTGAAATCTCTCCGCTGCTCCTCTCCTCCATGCCGCTTCGCTTACCTCATCTTCTATCATGCTCAGTTTTATCCTTAGGCACCTTTCCAATTTATCAAACAGTATCCTTTAAATCACTAACTTCTGAGTTTTTTTTTTAAATTTGCTTTATCTGTGTTTGCTTTAACTAAAGTATATTAACCCCCCTAGATAGAGATTTGGATCAGTTGCAGTGCATTGCCCTCACTGAATTTGTTAGGATCCTCCATCCTAACTTTTTCCTCTCCCGGACCCGAGTTTAGGTGTGGTGCCATTCCCAATCACCGCCACCCCGGCCCCTGGCCCTGTCTTAATTTCTATACTAAGCACATACCTGGTTCAATTTGAAGTGCCTCCTTTGAAAGTTCATCTGCTTCCCTATTTAGTTCTCTATAAATATGCCAAAAAGTAAAAGCTTCACTTCGATCCACAACTTCTTTTATTTGAGAGAATATGGGTTGTAGAATCATGTTTTCCATCCTAAAAACACCAAGCATCCAGTTTATTACCACTTGTGAGTCTCCATAAATTTGGATTTTTTGTATTCCTTTTGATTCTTCCAACTGAACTAGCAATTTGAGGGCCATAATTTTAGCATAATTATTAGAACCTTCTCCCAATCCAACCTTGAATTTAAAATAATGAGATCCAAAAATATATAGTAATCCTCCTGCTCCACAAACTCTAGGGACCCCCTGTCTAGCCCCATCAAAAAATCCCCAGGCCCTTGATTTATCGATATTTGGAGGGATTATTTATCTATTTACCTTTGTTGTTGTTGAAACCTTACAGTTATTGAAACATCTAATTATTTGGGAGGAGACCTACCAAGTAGGCGTCTTTTGATCCTAAAAAACTCCTACATTCCAAAATAATCATACTCCCCAAGATAAAAACAACGGGAGAGCTATAAAACCTTTGTATGACCTATTTTTAAACCAAGATTTTAAGCACTCTCCTAAGGAATCTTCTTGTCATCCTATAGGAAGCTTTAATTGTGCTATAACCTCCCTCCAAACTTGTCTAGTAAAGGAGCAAGCAACTAGTAAATGATCAATTATTTCATTATCTAACTTACATAAATGACATATTCCTGAACCATTCCAATTATTCTTTTGTACTACCTCCCATGTCAAAACCTTATTTTTCAAGGCAATCCATAGGAACTATCTTTTATTTAACGAGACTTTCTACTTCCATAGTGGCTTCCACCACCATGCTATATCATCATTGCTATCTTCCAATAGAGTCTTATACCCCAAATTTGGAGTGTACTCCCCTATAGATCCATTCTTTTTCCAGACCAATTGATTAGTTTCCTCTCGCAACTTGATATGTCCATATTTAAGTCTCCCCATATATTCTTCCCACTAGTGTGCCTCTTGGCCCTAAAGCCCTAACACTATTGCTTCCTTCCATCCCTGACTCCAATTTTTAGAAGATTCTAGGTTAGCTACTTGGGAAAGATTTCCAATCCCTTAAGCTCTTATGGTCTGAATTACATTATTTGGTAGTCTATGCATATCACCACAACCAATACAAGGGTCTAAAACTAGTCTTATCCTTCAATGATCCCCTATTTCCAAGGAAACCAATCACCTCCAATATAAAAGGTATGAATCATTACCTTCCAATAGATTGAAACATTATGGGTTTGCTTCATCAGGGCCCTTGTCCACTCCTCAACTATGAGTGGCTCTAAATACTTCTTATGTATGATCTTGTTCCATAAGCCTTCCTTTGATATTATCTCCCAAACACACTTTGTTGCTAGAGCCTTACTAAATAGGAAGATGTTCTTAAGTCCCCATCCTCTATTTTCCTTGGGCTTGGTTAAGGATTTCCATTTAACCAAGGTAATACCTTCCCTTTCCATTTTCCCTTTCCATAAAAACCTATAACTTAATTGTCTATTTTTTCCAAAACTCCTTTTGGTATATGAGCCAAAGATTGCCAATATACTGGTATTGCCTCCAACACAAACTTGACCAAAGTTAATCTCCCCCCCAAAGAGAGCCATTTATTGCACCAAATATTAATTCTTCCTTCCACCTTCTTTATCAACCAATTCTAATCTTGTTTAGTGTAGTCATTGGGTTTCAAAAAGAACCCCAAATATTTAAACCCCTCTTGAAGATCAAATTTTTTAAAGGGAAAAATTGACCTATTAATATGGTATAATCTTGATCCACACAGTTAAAAGAGATGCTTGACTTCTATGCATTAATATGCATACCTGTTGCCAGACAAAAAATATCTAAATATTGTTTTAACTTCTCTGTAGCTCTTACTGTTCCATCTATGAAAAGGAGAACATCATCTACAAAAAGTAGATGGGTGACTTCCACTATTCTACCTATTCTAATTCCCTCTATTATTCCTTCCCTCTTGGCTTCTAAAATGCACCTAATTAGTCCCTCAACTACCAAAAGAAATAATAATGGTGACAATGGGTAACCTTGTCTTATCCCTTTGAGATGCTCTGAAGAAATCACATATTGACCCATTAACCAAAACTACAAAATAAATAGAACAAAGAAATCCCATAATTCAATTCACCATCTGCACATAGAATCCAATATGAGTATCATTCTTAAATATATCTAGTTTACTCTATCAAAAGCTTTGGAGAGATCCAACTTCATCATAATTGCTATGAAGACTTTCTTTAGTAGCACCAATTGCTTCATGAATCTGTCTACCATGCAAGAAACTAAATTTCTCAATAAATATAAAGGTAAAGAGGAACCTTTTAATTCTTAATGCAATTAATTTTGTTATGATTTTGTACACATAGTTAGACAAATAAATGAGCCTAAAATCATCAAAGGAATAAGGATTATCCTTTTTTGGAATAAGAGCAATGAAAATAGAGTTGAAGACTACATTTACCCTTCCTTTTAGCCTAGACTCCTCCACAACCTTGAGTAGGTTAGACTCCAAAAGGTCATAAAGCCCAAGAAAGAATTCCATAGTCCACCCGTCAGGTCCTGGACTCTTATCTTTTTGGAAGGAGGTTAAAAAAACTTTGAGCTCCTCCTTTGAGACTTCCTTAATCAACTCACCATTGGCTTCCTCATCTATAAATCTAGGAAAGAGAGAAGCTATTCTCACTATTTCATCTATATTAACTTGACTAGGATCCTTGTATAGTTGACCAAAATTCCTTACTCCCATATATGCTATTCCTTTAAAGGAGGAGACTTTACTTCCATCTTGTCCCTATAGCTCCCAAATTGAATTTTGTTATTTTCTATATTTTGCAAAGCTATGAAAAATATAGTGTTCTCATCCCCATTTGCAATCCATAGTGCTCTAATTTTGAGTCTCCAATGTGCTTCTCTCTCTATCAACAATCTACTCTTCTCTTGTTCCAAAATTTTATAGTTAAGCCTTATTTCCTCATCCAATTCTTTTTCAAAATCATTTTCTAGAAACACTGCAAGCTCCTCCTCAATCTCCCTCAGTTTTTTCTCATCCATTAGTTTCTTTTTATGGGCCCACTAAACCATTATTTCCTTAACCCTTTTTATATTTGCTGTAAATTGAATACTAGCAAATTCTCTTAGACTAGGATCATAAAATGATAGAGTGGTTTTTTCCAACTTCAACCCAATACTTCAAATTCAAGAATCATGATAGGGGAGTGATCAGAGTCTCCTCCAACTTCAACCCAAGACTTCAATATGTAAGTACCATTTACCAAACTCTCTGCTACTAAGAATTTGTCTAATCTCTTAGAAATTCTATCAACTCTTGTCCTCATGTTTCTCCAAGTTGGGATAGATTTTATAGGCACCAAGTCTACCAACCCCTTGGATTCAAACTTTTGGATGAAGTAATTAGCCAATGGATCAGTTCTAGTAGCAAAACCCCACACTTCACTCCTCGAGAGATTTAATTTTAAATCACCTCCTAAAATTAAATTATTAGCTTCTAAAAAATTTTGATCCATAAGCTTATCCCAATATTGCATCCTGTCTTTATAGGGGCCATAAATGTTCACCATTATCACTATTTCCTTGAGCTCCACTGAAAAGAATTCATCACCTACTCTTGAGTCAAGTAATGAAAATTTGGTTAGCCTAAAATGATTTACCTTCCACCCTATGGCCACTCCTCTCGAGGCCCCTACAACATCAAGGGGTAGAAAATCCCATCCTTTAAGTTATTTACTGAGATATTCCATCACTTTCATAGCTAACCCTTTTGTCTCTTGAATCTCTAGATTATGAATTTCTACAAACCTACATAGAGTAGTTTTTTTTGCAAATCTACCCATCCCTCAGATATTAAAGGAGAGTACTTTCATTGATTAATTATGTTTGGGATCATCCTTGCTCCAAGGATCCTCTTTAAGGATGATTGCTTGCCTTGTTGAACTTTATAAAGTCTTTTATTCCTAACAAATGAAGTAAAAACTTATTTTCCCCTCCTACCAGTAAGACTTATATCCCCCACATATTTATTTGGGCCTCCCTCAAATCCTTCTTCTCTGTCTTATTTTACCTTTTAGGGATCATAGGAGATACCTATGAGTTTCTCAAGACACAAAACCTTCCTAACCACAAGAAAATGGATGAGGGGAAGCAATTTCAAAGATATTTACGTATGAAACATTATTAAAATTTTACCAAAGTCTAATCCAAGGTCTAGAGTCTATTATAATTTCCCAAATAGATATGCAAATAAGAGATTGAAGAAGAAAAATAGAACTGATTGATTTATCCCAAGGATCAACTTTGTATAAATAGTAAAGTTGATCATAGAGAGCCGTTGGATTACAATAACTCATCAGACCTGATGAAGACACAACTAAGAGTTCTCCTGACACATGGAGGAGTGGAAACTCAAGTGTGTCTATCTAGTGGAACTTAAGAGATTATTCTCTTATTCTAACACCCCCCTCAAGTGATACAAGGGGAGAATTGTACAAATGAGTCCCCACAACAAGACCTGATGAGGTACTCATGTACAATGACTTCTTTTGAAGATATGGTAAAACCCAATGGGAAAAAACCATCAATCAAAAAGAAGTAAGAGGCTTTTCTTCATATTGCAAATATTTTCCTCTTTATACAAACAAGGAAAGATGAGTCCCGACAACTTGGCCTGATTAGGTACTCATTTACATTATATAGTTGGTGAAAAAACCCTTGTGGGGAAAAACCAACTATGATAAGAAGAGAGGCATGTCTTCGTATGGCAAATATTATCCTCTTTATACAAAAAATAAAGATGAGTCCCGACAACTTGGCCTGATTAGGTACTCATTTACATAATATAGTTGTTGAAAAAACCCCTATAGAAAAAAACCAACTATAAGAAGAAGAGAGGTTTGTCTTCGTATGCTGAAGATTTTCCTCATAAAACCAATCAATGTAGTTGTAGTACTCCAATATTATCTCGCAACTAAAGGTAATGTGGAGAAGGAAATGCCTTGGTGAAGATATCTGCAATTTGATCCTTAGTTGGAATATATTCCAATTTTATGTCCCCGTCCTAAATATGCTGTCGTATGAAGTGCATGTGTATCTCAATGTACTTGGTGCTATTGGGACTATAATGGAATAAACAAAATGAGATATATTACAAATGAAAAGGGTTACAATATATAGGCATAAGCCTATATGATGAACATGACAAATGTCAATGAAACTGACAAGTGTCAAACTAAAGAGGTATAGTGCACTTTAATTCTAACATTCCCCCTTAAAGTACACTATCCTAACTAAAGAAAAAAATAAGTCAACATTAGGTAACATTCCCCCTTAATTTTGACTTCTCTAAAATAACCCTATCATCCTCCTTTATTACATTATTTGGTCTAGGCTTGTGCTCTTTGCACTTGGCTCTCCAACTGTGAATAATTCTAGATCAATGATATATACATCTAGATTTGTTTCCATAGGGTTAGCCACTTCCTTGGATTTGTTGCCACTGGGTCAGCCATCTAGGTTCATCATGGGTGCCTCAGGGTCAGCCACTTCTGGATCTATTTCCTTTGTAGGTCATCCTCAGAGGATGTTACCTCTTATAGTTCACTGACTAGATTCACCATGAATATCATCCCTCCTCATGGTGAACTCAATCTAGAAGGTGTCGATCTCTGCAAAAAATGCACCTTAATACAAAAGAAAAACGATCTATGAAATGCAATAAAATTGAGCCATAGATCCAAAAGGTGGAGGAGAAGAAGATAGAAGAGAAGAAGAATATTTTGAAGTGTCTTTGTCTGTAGTCTTTAGAAGCAGGTCCGTAAAAATCCTCGGATAGAGTCTAGGGTGTCTATGTCTATAGTCCCTAGAGTAAGTATCCTTATGGTGACCTTATCATCCTATCGAAATGCATGGGTAACTAGCCGCTACATCCGCCAGGTGCTATAGGGAAGGCAACTAGATACTAGGATCACTTACAAATTGCCTTGGAGTGTCGGGTACAACCGAGAGTGCACTCCAAGATACAACACATTTCAAGGCCAAAAAATATATATGGTATAACCTCAAAATGAAAAATAGACACCTCCAATGTGTTCATCTCGAAAAAACCTTTTTGATGACTATAAATACCCCTATTTTTAGGGTTCAATAGAGCCTTCATCAAGTGGAAAAATAGCATGCCTAGGAGGAAAAATAATTAAGGCATCCACCTCCATATTTGAAAAAAATAGTAGCAACCTCAAAAAAATTATTGGCCATGTGGGCCTTAGTAAAGGAATACAACAAACAGCCATGTGGGCCTTCCACTTTACTTCCCCATGTGGAAGAAATATTCAAAACAATGGCCATTGAGGTCATACTTGTCTTCACACAAAAAAAAAAATTCCACCCACTTTCCTTGTGGATTAATTCTCCACTCATTAATAAAAAAATAGCCCCAATAAAACATATCTTTTGTTTAATAAGATAATTAAAAATAATAATAATCAAACCCACAAATATTTTGGGTAGAGGTCATTAGTTTCTGTCGGCCATGAGCAAGGAAAATACCACTCACATCGCAGTGCTATGGGGAAACTCCAAATTCCTGCCATAACATCACATTGCATTATATGTCAAATAGAAGGAACTAATTGTCGAACATCTGTACCATATATTATCATTGGATATTGAACGACTTCATAACGTTTAGGTCACGATCATAGTGACAGGTCCGCCCCACCAATCTGGCCTCCATCCGATGCCAATTTGGCCTCCATAGAGGCGCTATAGAACATGCACCACTCTCATCGATCATCGAAAATCAGGCAATGACCTTGCTTCATAGCTCACACAAATGGCCGAAGTTCTTCTATTGCACTAAAATCAAAGTCCCTCAAAATGCATAAATAAGCCCCCCAATATGTCATTAAAAAAAAATTGAGCAAAATATTTCATGGAGCAACAACAGTCCCGGTAGCGCTTTGGAATAATAAATCACATCGCTACACTCATGCCTGTCACAATCCCATCATGATCATCGGATAGCAATATATGGCATCAGGTATCACGCATATTAAAAAAATATGCAGTATATAGAAGCGGCTCTATGTGAGGCTCTACGGCTCTATCCATCCTTCTCGCTTGAATAGACTGGTCCAACTGGTCCGACTGGTCCAAATTGAACTTCCACTGACTGTCACTGGTCTCGGATGTCATTACAAATCCAGCTTATTTTCTCTCCATTGCAACATGCACGCGTTGTGAGCAACCAAAAAAATAAAACAACTAGAAAAAATAAAAGTGGTAACAAGACCCAGAACGGATTGCTATGACGGGCTTTCGAGAAACTTTTTAAACATAAAACCACCATGGTGAGAGTCTAACTGAAACTGGTGAGCCTTCTGCGCTTCTTCTTCGACAAAAAATAGGCTTGCTTTCCAGCGCGTATCCATTAAACACATCTGGAAACTTTGATAATATTTGCATATCGTGCCTATACCCAAACACATCGAAGCAGAACTGAAGATACGTGGCCTCTAAGCCAGTATCGGCCATATCATATTATGTGAATGCAACTACAACTGTGGCATATAGTTGGAAGTTTTAAAAATCAGTAAAGCATCGATGTCATGGAAACTGAAACTCCAACACCAGTTGAATTCCTCCCTACATATTTAAACTGGTACGGAGCTACGTCGAAGGCTGAATTGGAGGGTTGTGCAATCTGCCCTCCCGTATATGACAACATTATTTTTCGTACTCCATTAATGGCGAATGGGCTCAGCAAAAAATTATTTTGTGTTACCAACACTGCGCCAAATGGATCTCGTGCTACCAACACGGGCTTCTTCAATACCCACTGCTTCGACCACACTCCACAAACGTCAGCAACCGTGGGAAACACATCATCTTCTTTGAGATCGATCTTGGAGGTATGTCCTCCCTAAAAATAACCACAATCAATACTGCCATCTATGCCACCATCATCATCTTACCATTGTGAACATAACTTCGTCTTTATGCTATCTTAGCGTTGACACAATGATCACTCCCACTTTGAAACTAAATACATCACTGCAACTCGATCGAATTCAGCTAAACTGGTCGCCTGTTTTGGTGTAAACCAAAGATCTCATCATTTCAGTCAGGGTATCTTTTCCTCTTCCTCCATAATATCCTCCTCCTATAACAATAATATGCTCCAAACTTCAATCAACCAAACTTCAATCAAGAAAGCGTTGCGCCAATGCAGAAAAAATAATAATCTGGCAACACAACACGTTCTGATGCTCCAAACTTCAATCAACCAAACTTCTCCAAATGCACCAAGGAAAATAAAACTTGTGGGGTTATCGATCACCACTGGAACGTGTGTGGATGTGGACAATGGAGAACAGTAGAAATATGCTCACCAAATCACCAAAGGAAAAATCATTTGTTTTGAATGCAAAAGCAACTATGCTCATCGTCATGTCTAGGTAACAGTCAAATGTCATAGATTTGAATACCCACATAGTAGATCAACAAGTCTATGCTCAACAGGTACATCTGCTCATTTATCGACACTAGTCAATACGCATGATTCAATAGCCAAAAATTTGTGATCTCTGCCAGATCTTGTATCCCCACTTAACTCTCATCCATGACAGCACGATTATTTCATGGTGAAAAAATAGGTGCTTATCTTCATTAGCATCAACACCAACAGGCACTCACCATGATAGTGGAGCCACACTCTCTGGCATTAGAATATGGTGGAATATATCTATTGTAGATGCCCACTTACACCATCCTTGATGCAACAAACTTCCAGTACACTACATTGGTGGCAGATGTTGCCATAACCGCCTTCTCATCCTACGGAGACCCGAATTACTCCAAATTATGCCATTTCTAGTTGATTTGTGATTATCACATGAATGCATGAGACCACGTGGTCCAAAGTGGCTACGATTGGAAGTGCTCGAGCATCATGCCCGAAGTCATGGGGGCAACGTTTCTTCAATGCGCCCATAGCAACCTTTGTTAAATCTGCAATGATGGTGCTGCTGCTGTAGAAGTATGTGACATTGTGGCCAAATAACTTGCAAAGGCCCATTAAAAAATAACCTTTTGAAAATACATCTTCATGACAACTTCTATGAGTTCTCATGGTATCTTTGCCCAACATAACTCTGTAGTTAAGCATCCCATGGCAGAGTAGAACTGGGATGGGTGACCATCCAGGGAGTCCTAGTGGTTGCATCCAATTTTTTTTTTTTTCGAATTTTAATGGAAACCCAGTTGCAGAAATTGGACAACAACCTGTAAAAAAATGACCCCTAAAAAAATTTGCAAAAAATAGTTCATGACTCCAAGCTTGAAGCTTTAGGGGTAACCATTAATGGTATCCTGTTTTTCATCTCCATTACTTCTGCGGAGGGATACATATGAGGGAAAAATGGATCACCAAAAAAAAATTTGGGAGCCATGATTTTTCCAACGGTCTAGTTTCTGATTCATCCATCAAGGATGAAGAACATACTCCCTATTTTGAAAAAAATTGGGGGGAAGAGGAAAATGAGGGGGGTATTTCCATGAAGGAAATCCCCCTCAAGCTCACAAAGCTAGAGAAAGCCTGGAGCTCTGATAACAAATGTTGGGACTATAATGGAATGAAAAAAATGAGATATATTACAAATGAAAAGGGTTACAATATATAGGCATAAGCCTATATGATGAATATGACAAATGTCAATGAAACTGACAAGTGTTAAACTAAAGAGGCATAGTGCACTTTAATTCTAACTGGTGTGCTAATGCTAAACTAGATTTCATGCAATATGAATTGTGCTTTGATTGTCACACCAAAGAGTTATAGGTTTTTCATGGGTGAAACCAAATTATTTCATTATTTGACGAAGCCAAAGAGCTTCCTAACTAGCTAACACTGTTGCCATGTATTCTACATTTGTAGAAGATAATTCTACTGCTTGTTGTTTCTTGCATAACTAGGCTATTGGTGAAGAACCAAGGCAAAATACATAGCCTGAGGTTGAACATATGTCTTCTATTGAACCTGCCCAATCTGAATCTGAGTAGCCAATGATATCCATGGATTTTCCCTTGTAGAAAAGTCCAAAGTGAGTAGTGCCCTGCAAGTAACGAAGGATTCTTTTTTTTGCTTGCCAATGACTAAAATGAGGTTGATGAGAGAATATTGATATGAGGCCAACAGCATATGAGATATCTGGGCGAGTATGAGTAAGGTATAGTAGACTCCGTACAAGCTGACGATATAGAGTTGCATCACATAAAGGGGATGTGTAGGAAGTACTAAGATTAATGCCAGATTGAAAGGGTGTAGGATAAGGTTTGCAATCTATCATTTTAAATCTTTGAAGAAGATCTAGAGTGTACTTTTTTTGACACAATAAAATTCTTGCATGTGTTTGACTTATTTGGATCCCAAGGAAGTAATGAGCTTTACCTAGATCAACCATTTCAAATTTTTCAGAGAGGGAGTCTTTTATAGTTTGAATGTGAGTCAAGTTACTCCCAGTAAGAAGAAGATCATCAACATAAAGAACAATAATGGTGATTTTGCCTTCATTTCTCCAAATGTAAACTGTGCTATCAAACTCACAATGAGAAAAACCTGCGAAAAGAAGGAAGGATTCCATATTTTCATACCAAGCTCTAGGGGCTTGTTTGAGGTCATAGAGTGATTTTTTAAGCCTACAAACGAGAGAGGAGTCTTGAGTGAAACCAGCAGGTTGTTACATGAATATCTCTTATTTTAAATATCCATGTAAGAAAGCACATTTTGCATCCATTTGAAATACAAACCACTTATGGGAAGCAGCCAAAGCAAGAACCAGTCTAACAGAATCCATTTTAGCAACTGGAGCAAAGGTTTCTTCATAATCAATACCTTCAATTTGAAAAAAAACTTTGGCTACTAGACGAGCTTTGTGTTTGTCTATTTCTCCATTAGGCCCATATTTTGTTTTGAAGATCCATTTACAACGAACTAACTTCATTCTTTTTGGCAAGGGAACTAAATCCCAAGTTTTGTTTTTGATTAAGGAAGAGAATTCATTCTCCATGGCATCATCCCATTCTTTAATACCTGAGGCTTATTTGAAGGATTGAGGATCAGAGGAAATAGACTAACAGACAAGACCAGTGCCTACGGGGTTGGATGATCTAGTTGATGGAATATTTTGGATGTAACGAATAGCCTCTTTAACAATGGTGCGGGCCCATTTTGGCATAGTGGAAGGAGTGAAAGGAGTTGAAATACATTGAGTTGAATTTACAGGTTCCTCATCTTGATTATCAATAACCAAGTTAACTTCAAGAGTTGGCTCTTCATAATATTGAGGTTCTATTATAGGAGAAGGCTCAATGGAGGAAAAGGGAGTTTGAGGATATTTTTGAGGGAATGTTTCATCAAATTGGACATTTCTATGAAATAAGACCTCATGAGTTGAGGGATCAAGAAGCCTGTATGCTTTCAATTCTTCACAATAACCGATAAAGATGAGATTTTTTATTTTCTTATCTAGAACCTTCCTTTTCTTCTTTGGAATGTGAGCCCAAGCAGTGCACCCAAAAATCTTGAAGTAGAAAACATCTGGTTTTGAGCCATACCATGCTTCTTCAGGAGTTAAATGGTCAAGAACTTTATGAGGTGTGCAATTTTGAATATAATTGGCATAGTTAATAGCTTCTGCCCAAAAAAATTTTGGAAGATCTCTTGAATGGAGCATACAATTTGCCATCTCTTTCAATGTTTGATTTTTCCTTTCTGCAATACCATTTTGTTGAGGATTATGGGATACAGAATGTTGATGAATGATGCCATGACTTGATAGAAATATGGAGAACTCATTGCTGCAGTATTCCCCCCATTATCTGTGCGAATTTTCTTGATTCTACAAGAGGCCTGATTTTCAAATAAGGCTTTGAAGACTTTGAAGTGGGATAGAACATCACTTTTATATTTTAGGAAGTAGACCCAAGTTCTTCTAGAAAAGTCATCAATAAATGTTAGAGCATATTTTTCTCCTTTGAAATAAGGTTCAAGAAAATACATCAAGTCACTATGGATTAGTTCTAGAGGGGATGAAGCTTTTAGAGAACTACTTGGGTGAAAAGGATCTTGGTGTTGCTTTCCAAGAGCACATCCAAGATAAACTCCATCAATAGAAGAGGCTTGGGTTAAACCTGTTACCATATTATGGGTGCTTAATTCCTTTAGGTAGTTATAACTAAGATGACCAAACCTTTCATGCCAAACCTTACTTTCAAGATCTCCATGAGCCTCAAAATAGGATGCCCCTTCAGGATTTTTGAATCCTTTAAAGTGAAAAATGTGAGTGTTGTGATCAATATCTCCTTTGGGTATTATAGAATGAGGATCTTGAAATTCCCTTATCTCAAATCCTATTGGAGAGAAGAGAATTATTTTCCCCTTTCCAGAAGTACAAATTTGATAGACTGAGAGAATATTTGTGGCAATTTTTGGAACATAGAGAACATTTTTATAGAGCCACCATTAATTATTATGTCCCCATTTCCTTTGACTGGGATAAAGGAAGAGACACCCACTTCTATGCTACAGGTAGAACTAGAGGAGATAGAAGAGAATGACTCATTTGAAGAAGTCATGTGATGAGTAGCTCCAAAATCTAGGACCCAAAAATTAGAGGAATAATTGGAGGTTTTCCCTTGAACATTTAGAGCTTTCCCTATTTGCTTTTTACTATCTATATTCTGATCCTTCATAGCTGCCTCTAGTTGTTGCAACCTTTTCCAGCATTTGTTAGCAGAATGACCATTCTTTTTGCAGTGAGTATAGGTTACGGGGTTCCTTTCCTTCTTTTTGTATTTTTCTTTAGAATATGTGGAGGCTACTAAATCTTTAGCGGAAGAGGAAGAGGACTCATATCTTGCAATTTTAGTTTATTCCCTAGTTAGTCTATCACAAAATTCTTCTAAAGAGGGTATTTTAAAGGATGCACCAAGAGCATATTTTGTAAATAGAAAAGTGGTTGCAAAGATATGAAAAGCACCATTTAGTTTAGACATAATTAGATAAATGCACTCTTCTTCAGTCTTAGTCTTCCCATTGCCTTTGTATTGAGATAATACTTCTTTGAATTTGGTAAGGAAGTCAATAATATTGCTAAAATCATCAGGACACAAAGATGTTAGTTCTACTTCTAGTTGCATTGATCTTAATTGATCTACTTTTCCAAAAAAATATTTTAGTTTTTCCCAACTTTCATGAGGAGTTTTACAATCTGTAATATCAAACCACAAACTTTCATGAATATTAAAGCTAATAATACCCATACTTTCATACATTTTGCCTTTGTGACCAAACTTTTCATATTCTTTATCAAACTCAGGTTGCTTTTCTTCTAATAGGTGAGTGAGACCTTTTTGAGAAATTAGATTTAAAAATTTGGATTTCAATGTATGGTAGTTATGGGGAGTGAGAAGATCAATTGTATTTATTGAATTCATTATAAAGTTAACCCAAGGTTCCTCCCTTTAATTTTTAAAGAATGAAATGCAGTGGATAATTTGTTGTTAATCCCCAAGGAAATACCACTTTCACAAGAATTACCTACCCTTACGAGAGGAAAACTATAAGTAATTAAGGAAATTTGATATTCAATGAGGGAAGAGAACAAAAAAAGGCCAAAATTCCAAGGAATACCAAATAATTCAAAAATGCCCACCCTTACGAGAGGGAAACTATAAGTATTATTGATTATTGATATAAGTTTGATTTAAGACTATCAAATATGCCAAACCTATATATCTTTTCTTGCAAATACCCGCCCTTATGAGAGGGAAACTATAAGTATTTGGTAAGATTTGATACTTGGAACCTAGGCTTTAAATCATCCAGGCCAATATTGGTATCTCTATAACTCGCCCTTACTTGAGGGAAACTATAAGTTATGTAGGATATCCAATAAAGATTAGGAGATTTTATATTTGATTGATTTAAGAGTTGAAGTATTTGGATGTTTTAATTAATTTAACCAAATTTACAAAAAAAATTATAAATGCGTAATTAATGTTTAAAGCTTTTGCAAAAAATAAACTTAAAATGTGATAATTTAGAGAAATTAGAACAATTTTAGATAGCTAAATAAGAATACAAGACAATGAATTTGAACTAAAAACAAATATGATATCACATTTGAGAGTTTATTTTAAATAAAACAAGTTTTCTTAGAAAAGGAAATAAAATATTTAATTCCCTGTATTATGATAAGCAAAATAGATTATGCAAAAAAATTAAAATTTATAGGTTTTTAAATAAAGTTTGTTTATAAAATAATTAAACAAATATTAAAACTTATGAGAGATACTTTAATTTATTTTATGCATAGCAAAGCAAAAGAGAAAATAGAGGAGGTTTGTTTGAAACCCCCCCCCCGAGATTCGATAGGTGCAAAATTGTACCTTATCACCCCCCCACAAATTTATATTAAAAGAAATTACAAGCTTCGATTGTTGAGGCAAAATAAGTCAGAAATAAAGGATTCAGAACGGATACAGAAGAGCAGAATTAAAATGAAGAATACAACCTCGTAGAAGACAAAAGACAACAAGCTTCAATTGAATGTCGAGGCTAAACAAAATATAAATCTGAGCTTATCTGAAGCATTCATGCATCTGGACGAAGTGTTTGAAGCAGACTACCTACACTGAAAGGTCAGATAATAAAAAAAGTTATAATATACCAGAGAGTGCGGCAGATGTCAGGGAGGACATTGAAGAGAGCGAGAAGATGACGCTAAATAACAGTGTGATATTGAGGATGCCTTCCAGGAATATGACCAGGACCCGACATCCTCCACACGAATCTCGTTTCACATGGCACTGATGCAAAGACACACGAACTCAAAAAGCACTGTCGAAGGCAAAAGGTGCCATAGATTGAATGAAGTGAACTTTGCACTTAACCACGGTGTTGAGCAAGTTTGAAACAAACATCGAGGCTAAGGGATAGGCTTTGAGAATAACCTGCATAACAAAACTTTCGCAAAGAAATATACAACGATGGGCCTTAAAACTATATCAACGAGTCAGAGATAAAAATGATATATTATTTCATTGAAAGAAAGTCTTATAAAGAAATAAATCTCGATGGATTCCCAGAGTGCCAAAGGACACAACGGGAAGAAGATTGAGAAAAAATCACCTAAATGAATCGAAGAAATTAAGATTTGGATACGCCGATGGGCGTAGATTCTATCGCACCAAAGCTAAATGGTCTTTTACAAGGCCACGTGCTTGAAGGAGGATATAGAACTTAGGTTTAAAAATTAAACCAATATCTTCCTTGATGCGAAGAGGGAAACCCAAATATTAATTTTGATGAAGACTCAATGATTTTTTTTTTAAATTAAAATCTAATAAGATATCCCACAAAGGCTACGATTTCTTCATTGAAGATGCAGCGAAGGTTATGGAAATTGAATCGGCTACAATATGAGGAGAAAGAAAACGTAGGCAAATTTTAAATAAAATTAAATGACCTCATAAAGGATTGCTAATTTATATCAACTCCTTTGAAATTATGCAGATAAGGCAATGAAGCCATGAGAACTGCGATTTGAAGAAGGATAATATAAAATAATGCAATAGAGGAGGGCATTTAAAAAATAGGTATTTTAATATGGTAAATCAGAATTTAAATGAACTTAAAATGAATTACCATAAGTAAATATCTAAAAAAAAAATTAACTAAGATAAACTATAAAATCTTATCTTCTTAAAAAAACAAAGAAAAAGAAGATTGAGAACTAGTTCGGAAGACGCCCTTCATGAGAGAATGCTAGTAGAATCTATCCTCCTCTGGTACCATGTTAGAATTTCCTAAATAGATATGCAAAGTATTACAAGAGATTGAAGAAGCAAAATAGAACTGATTGATTTATTCTAAGGATAAACTTTGTATAAATAGCAAAGTTGATCATTGAGATCAGTTGGATTGTAGGAACTCATCAGACATGATGAAGATACCATTGAGAGTTCTCCTGACACATGGAGGAGTGGAAACTCAAGTGTGTCTATCTAGTGGAACTTAATAGAATATTCTCTTATTCTAACAAGATCTATTTCCTTCAAGGAAGAGAAATTTAAGGATTCTCCTTGCCCCTCAATTACACCCTTACCTTTTTCTAATGGATATTTTGTATGAGATTTGGTGGTAGATTTGCTTTGGAATCTTATATCTATGTCCAAGAGCATGACATCCCTTGCAATATGCCCATAATTATGACAATGTGCACACCTAAAAGGCACATCAATATAGTCTAGGGTTTGAACATGCATCCCTTTGTTATACTTCAACATAATTTCCCCCACCAATCCATCTCTCCAGTCCACATCAACAAGAATCCTGACCACTGTCCTCATGCATGAGGATTGATACCTCTCATCCACCTCCAAGAAAGAACCAATGCAATTGCCTATGGCTTGGAAAACATCTCTATACCAAAATTCTAATGGTAACCCTAGTAACTTTATTCATACAGGATGAGAAGGTATTCAAGTGGTCCTAGGGTCAAAACAAGGGTCCCACAATTTTAGAATTAACAAAGTTGATCCCCAAAACCATTTCTTTGACATAATATTTGCCACATATTCCTTAGTCCTGACCTGAAATGACAACCATTCTCTTACTAAAAATAAAAAAATAGGCACATACCCTAGAACTTCCATCCATTCCCTAGACATCTAATTTGTCAAGTTTTTTTTATTAAATTGCATGCCCATAGAACCTCCCAATAAGCATTTTCTTTGAGAGTTCAATGACTTCTCCCATTTTTATATCTTCTCCTAGAACTAATTTTGCTCTATTAATCTTCCTTTGAATCCACTTTATTGCCGATTTACATGCTTCTAAGGGATTCTTCTTTGGATTTCCTCCTTTCAAATTCTTATGTTGTCCCTCATACTGATCAGAGAGTTGTAGCCTATTTTGAACTTTCTCTAAGAAGACATATCCCAATCATAACTCTTGTCCAAGAGTTGTGTGTCTTATTATAAAATCATCACTGGCTCAAGCACATTATTGAATGATTCTAAAGGAGACTTCCTTCTTTCAATCTTCCTTCCACAATCAAATATGGAGACATCCTCATAAGGATCCGTCGAGTAGTCCACTGCTTCTTCTTCATGACCTTGTTCTATAAAACCCCTAAATCTTCCTTCCTTTTCAAAATATTGCATTCTTCTTATAGCCTCAAGGTTGGGGGACTCTCCATTAGTGTTTGCATTAGCAAAACTAGCCTTGATAGATAATTTCCCATTATCTTTATCACCCTCTATTTCACTCACTATGGTGGCAGTCTTGTCAAAAAAAACCCTAAAAAATTGTCCTCTTAGCCCATGTATTTACAACCTTAGGGTTAAGATACATGTGTGATGATGACTCCATCCTTAGAGTCCATAGCCCTGGTATGTTCTTATATTTTTCCTCCTCAATCATTGCTCTATTTTACACCGACCTTGACAAAAAATCCCTTGGAAATACCTCATTCAAACACTCTAATGAGCTGCTACATCTTGTTGGTGATACATCTTGAAACCAAGGGTTGTGTGATAGATCTAGCAGTTGCAATGGTAGTTGTAATAGTGATCGATCTTTCTCTTTGTCCTCTTTGTATCCTCTTGACCCCTTCTTCAATCCCAAATTAGAGATATTAGATAGCTCTAACATCCATCTACACCTTAGTGCAACATCCCGTATTATTTTTTTCAAAAAAAGTGTAGTAGTTTTAAGATATTTAAACATATTGGATTCTCCTTCAAACTGTTGAAGGTCCTCTTCTAGAACATATTGTTCTTCTATTGTCCATTCATGAGCAAGCCCTAGGTTGTGCTTTAAGACCTATGAAATCCCACTATTGTTCTCCATCTATATTTCCACTAAATTCTAACTTGCACAGACTATCGCCTACCCAAATGACAAGTATTGTGAAGTTTTAACAAATGGAAAACTTATTCTTTTATGGCTACCCAACCTTTGTGTGTGAAAAAACCATTGACACAACTCCAAAACCAAATTTTACTCTTATCTAGAAAAGTAAATAGTAGAGAAAAATACTTGTTAAGACATGTACTAGGGTTTGAAATTCACCTCCTGCTTCAGAGAATTGTTATGCTTTTTCCTCATTTTTTTCATGCTAGGGTTTGATCTCCATCGTTTGCTCTAAAAATTCCTTGCTTGCTCCAAAGAATTTGTTACATGTTTCAAAAAATGCTCACTCCAAAAACTTTGATGTTGCCACTTGCTCCAAAAATTTGTAGTATGCTTCAAAAAATTTCTTGCTCCAAAAAATTCATCGTCGTCGTTTGCTCCAAAAATTTCAACAACGTCGCTTACTCCAAAAAATATATAGCTTGCTCCTAAAAAATTTGTTGCTATCACTTGCTCCAATTTGCTCCAAAAACATATTGCCGCCCTTATTCAAACATATACTAGGGTTTGAAATCCACCTTTACTTAATTTCTTATAAAATATATAATTAATATTTATCTATATAAATAGATAGATAAGTAAATATTAAACAATAAGTGCATGTATAACTCATATATCTATTGATTTATTTTTAAATATACATTAAAATTTAAATTATAATATTTCATATGATATTATTACTTGTTACTTGTTTAAATATGCATTCCTCTTTCTGAGATAAGTTTTTTTTTTCTTTTTCCCATCGTCAAAATATATGAATATTTTTATCTATAACCTTTGCATATAATATATGCCAATAATTTTTATCTTATTTTTTATTATTAATGATATAACGAAATAGAGGTTAAAAACATGGAACTAAAAAAATCATGTTTATCAAATACTATTTAATTTTGTAAAATTGGGAGTGCACATATTCTTAATGATGCATGCCACAAGACCAAATCTTATTTAAATGTTTTCTTTTAGTTCATCTTATATTGTTTTTAGAGAGGTTCGAGGTTCAAACCGCGACAGGGGGCGAGTGTGTAAGGGGGTGAGTGTATGTATGGTTATGTGTTTGGCCCCCATTGATAAGCTCATCTCTCACCCTTATGAGAAGTCATGGTTGGGATAGGGATGCCCAACCCTAAATGTTAGTGCAGAGGTTTCTCACATTAACCTAATCATAATATGTATTAATAAGTTAGTTTTTAAGTATAGTATAATTTATAGCTTCATCAACATTAAATTTATTTTACCTTTTATTTTTTATTAAAAGTTTTAGTACATATAATAATAACAATATTTTAATAATTTATATATATATATATATAATTGATTATATTAGAGGAGTCGGTAGCTCGTTACAATTCAAATCTTATTTCTTGTCACCATTATAATCTCGAGTTGCATTAGATAAACCTTTTACATAATCTGTTACGCTGACACGACACGTCCATTGATACTACAGGATGAGGGATTAGAACCCTAGTCTCCACGCTCCTAAAAAACATTTTAACCATTATACCAAGCCAAACCCACTATATTAATATATATTAATAATTTAATTTTTATAATTAAATCTTATGATTTATGCATAGAGCTAGAGAGGAATTTAAAAAAAAAAAAACCATAAAAGTACAATATATGTAAATAGAAAGTGTTTGATCAATAATATTTTATTGTAGTATAAATTTCATTTTATAACATGTATCTTTAATATAAATTTTTTATTATATTAATTTTATTATTAAATATATTTTTTAAAATTTAAATTTATTATTTTTTAATTTAATATAAAATAATTTTTAAAATTTAATTATAAAAATCTAATAATATAAATAATAAATATTTAATTATTTTTATGAAATTGAAATGATCCTATCCTTCCAACAACTAGTCACATCATTACATGCACACAAATCAAAGCCTGTATAATTCCACATGCACACACATTGTCGGCACCCTCCTTTACGTTGGGATCCCCTGAAGTACAGTGCTTCATATCACATGTAATCATTTTCTGTTTAAAAGGACACTTTTAAATATTATCTTTTTTTTTTTTTTTTTGTATTTACATGGTGGAATCGGTAGCCACCACGAAATCGGGCAGGCTGTCCAACTTTTATGGCCGCCATAGTATTCTGCGTTGTCCGCCCTGGAAGCCGCCACATAGATCTTCGCGTAGTCCGCCCCTATAACCACCATGCCACAATCATTTTAAACCTTTTACGCCGCTGAAAGCACCAGGAAAGGGACAAGTGTTCAGTTTGGCGAGGCCCGAGATTTGAACCTTGGACCTTCGCCCCCTTATGGGGTTTGGATGAACCAATTGGTCTGCACCTCGGACCTCACTTTTAAATATTATCGTTATAACATTTAATACATTTTTTGAAGGTTAGGTGGATTGGTAAATTTTGTTTGGTAAAACATTTACCAAAAAAATATCTAGGTTTCAAATTTAGGGGTAGCATGTTTACAAAGGTAGGATTTTGATCTGAATCCTCTAAGTGTACACTTGATCGATGATGATGATATGAATCTCAAATGATTGGTAGACCCTTCACATCTGTTAACAATAAGGAAAATAAGTTTGGTGGAAGCAGCCCATGTAGTTTGAACCCTTCGCATCGGTTAACAATAAGGGAAATAAGTTTGGTGGAAGCAGCCCATGTAATTTGAATCCTGCACTTATCAGTTACCAAAAATAATGTAGTTATGACCAATTCTCTTTACACTTTTTTTTTTTGGTAAATAAAAGTCTTCATTAATTATCGGGTGTTGTAGGTTAACCCAAAACCTATTACAATATCCAACCTTCTACCGAGATTGTAGATCCTAGTCATCCTTGAAACTTTCTTACCATAAATTGTGTTGAATCCCCTACAACACCTTACTAACAAAGCACACCCATACCTAAACATAACTGTAAACATTACTTACATTGACAGGAATTGAAGTTTGGAACTTTGCACTTGTGAAACCCGTTGCTTGCCCATTTCCTATTCTCTATCGAAATCTTCCAAGGCTTACACCCTGTTACCTTCATTTCCAATTTGGTATGATTTAGAGGGAAACCCCATAGTTATTACCAACTCCATGGGGAAAGAACACCCATTCATATTTCTCCTTAATGGGTAGGTTTATTTTCATGACTAATAATGTTTTCCACTTCACGTGGCACACCTTGTGTCCATGTCACCAAACTACCAACATCAACACCTATGTTGGCTAATTTGTCACTGACCTGTTGGCCTCACGGTACACGTGACGAGCCCTCTTGTTCTGTCTTGTCGCAAAAAGGATCCTCACTTCATGGATGACTCCATCAATTCTCCATGGAGGTTTTTTACCATTGGTTAACAGGTTGATGATGTTCATAGAATCACCTTCAATCATCAAGATACCTTGAGTTGCTTGGGCTACTTGCAACCCTCTCCAAAGGGCTCTAGCTTCTGCTTCATTATTAGTTATGATTCCCAATGGTTCAACGAAGGCCTTGACCATATTTCCTTGATGATCCCTGATTATTCCTCCAGCTCCAGCCTCTTCCCGGGTTCTCCTTGGCTGCACCATCAAAATTTAGTTTAAACCAACCCTAGGGGGTGGCTCCCAAGAAATCCCATTTCTGGGATTGGGCAAAGGAATGGAAGGTTTGTCCTCAATACCTAAGGCCCGAGCTAATTGTTTTTCTTGGGTAAGAATTGAGTGGTTCTCATCCACTAAGGTGCTAAGGTTTTCTTTCGCAAAGACAATAATCCTGTTGAGGATGGTTTTTGGGTTGTGAATGGTATCCTTAAAGGCTCTATGGTTCCTTTCTAGCCAAATCTGCTAGATAAAATGATGCCAACAAATTTTCCATAGGTACTTAAGTTTTAGGCTAACAAAGGGTTGAGGCCATTGATGGAACACTTCGGATATAAGAGCAGGCTTAACCCACAAGATCCTAAAGGCTTGGAAAAGTTCATCCAAGATGGACTCCGCTATCGGACACTCCAGAAACAAGTGTTGGGTTGTCTCCCATATTGCCCTGCACATGTAGCAACGGTTAGCAATAACCATACCTTTGGATAACATATTGTCCATAGTGAGGATTTTTCCTTGAATCACCAGCCATGAAAAAAAGGATATTTTAGGAATTAAGCCTTTGATCCAAACCAAACTCGGTTGAAATTGTTGACCTTCCACATTGAGAAGTAAATTCTAGGCAGACTTAACTGTGAAGTCACCACTTTCAATCTCAGCCCAAACAATGTGATATTCATCCTCTCCAGAGGGAATAATTTGCTGAGTTAAAATGTTATAAAGCTCTTCAGACTCCGCTTCAAAACCCCGTACTCGATGTGTTTCCACTCGTTGATATTTATATCCTGCCACATATAATTTGCAACCTTCTTCCCAATATGCTTCTCCATATGCTCTTGAATCCTAGCCAAACGAGGATTCTGGGATAACTCCTCACCTCTCACCCACCGATCCTTCCAAAATTCTATTGTTTGCCCATTTCCTAGAATCCATCTAAGACCTTTCTTGATAATATCCCTGGTCGTGAGGATTGCCTTCCAAAAAGTAAACCCCCTGCTTGCTAAGTTGTCATTAAGGAAGTTCACACCTTGGAGGTATTTCCTCCTAACTATGGCAATCCATTAATTATCGACCTTAGTCAATAACCACCATGCTTGTTTGGCTAACAGAGTTGTATTGAGATGAGCAACTCTCCTCAATCCTAACCCCCCATCAGCTTTAGGTTTGCAAACCTTGTTCCAACCTACTAAATGGATCCTTTTCTTATCCTCGGTCCCTGACCGGAGAAATTTTTTTTGAAGTCGCTCGGCTTTGTGATACACCTTGCTTGGAGCTCGAAGACCGATAGGAAGTAAACAGTATACTTTGAAGTGAAGCCATAGTTAAAACTGCTTTGCTCGCTTGAGACAACAGATGTCCTTTCCAACCTGCTAGGTTTTTTTGGATCCTCTCCAGAACTATGTTCCACATTGATCCTTCAGGTTTCCCCGTAAATAGGGGAAGACCTAAATAGGAGGTGGGAAGGATTGCAATATGACATTCCATGATCCTTGAAATGTTGTTTTGCCTAGGAATGGGGGTATTGATGAAATAAAGTTCGCTCTTATCAAAATTCACTTTTTGTCCAGCCGCTTCTTTATACATTATGAGAATATTTTTAATCCTTCTTGCCTCAACCACAGAAGCCAAATTCAGTAGCAATGTATCATCAACAAATTGTTGATGTGTCATCGAGGTAGTTAGCGACGTGGCCTTGATACCTGATATGAGTCCAACTACCGCTGCTACCTTAATGGTTCTTCCCAAGGCCTCAACTACAATAATGAATAGCATAGGACTTATGGGATCTCCTTGTCTTAGACCACATTTGCTTTGAAAAAAACCTACAGTAGACCCATTAACCAAAACTAAAAAACAAGGCTTAGAAATACACTCTCTTATTAACTTGACCCATTTCATGTTGAAGCCAAATTTTAATAAAACCGCCTCTAGGAATTCCCAATTTATCCTGTCATAAGCTTTGTTCATGTCTAACTTTAAAGTCATGACTGATTTTTTGGTCTGAGTGGTTGTATGAAGAGCCTCATGAATAGTAATAACTCCATCTAAGATTGATCTTCCTTGTATAGAACTTCCTTGACTTGGATCAATGATAACCGAGAGAACTTTCTTCAAACAGTTGGCTAAAACTTTGGATAGAATTTTATAGTATATATTACATAGGCTAACCAGCCTAAAGTCAGCCATAGTCTTGGGGTTGGGAACTTTAGGGATCAAAGCAATGAAAGTTGAATTGAAACCCCTTGGAATATGATTTTAACTTTGGAACTCCTTGATTGCAGCAATAACTTCTGCTCCAACAATATCTCAACAAACTTGGAAAAACTGCGATGAAAACCCATTTGGCCCAGGAGCTTTGTCAGGATCAATGTTAAACAAAGCCTCCTTGATATCTTCGTCTAAAAAAGTTGTTGTAAGAGACTCGTTAATCGTTTCATCAATGAGTTGTGGAATAAATTGAAGGAGAGAGTCCTTTGCTTAGGCATTACAGGTCCGTTCTTCACCCAATAATGAACTAAAAAAATTAACAGCCTCGTCCCTGATCTCCTGAATGTTTTGAGTTGAGGATCCATCCACCTTAGTTAAATTTCTAATATTATTGTTGCTTCTATTGCTCAATGTGGTAACATGGAAAAATTTTGAATTAGATTCCCCTTCCTTTAGCCATAATGCCCTTGATTTCTGCCTCCAATACATCTCTTCACAAGCTAAAATATTATAAAACTCACAAAGGGTTTCCTTCTCTTCAGTCCTTGTCGCCTCATCATAGGTTCCATTTTGGATTTTGCTTTCCATTATTCTCAGTTTTTCCCCCACTGCTCTCTTATTCTCAAAAATATTTCCAAAGACTTTTTTATTCCATATTCTAAGGTTTTTTTTCACCATCTTAAGTTTTTGAGATAGTTTGAAGGAAGCACTTCCCTGGATAGGCTGCTACCACCATTCCTCTATTTGTTTCTTGAAGTTCGGATGTTTAATCCATATTGACAGAAATCTAAATGGCTTTTAAAGGAGTTAGCCTAAAATGCCTCCCATAGAATAAGATTATGATTTGAAGCGCATTTAGGAAGGGCTTGTAACGCTGAATCACCAAACATTGTTGTAGCTTCCTTGGATAAAAAAACTTGTCCAACCTTTCTTGAATCAACTGACTTCCTATCCTCTTGTTACTCCATGTAAATTTGTCTCCTTTTAGTCTTACATCCATCAATTCATTTATGTTAATGAATTCATTGAAGTCCTCCATGCTCCTTGAGGGTAACCCAGATCCTCCCTTATTATCAGATGGGTAAAGGGGGGTATTGAAATCTCCCCCAATCACCTAAGGAATGTCTTTAAAAGCTTGGCTCAAATGCCCCAAAAACTCCCACAGTTCAGATCGCCCTTGGATAGAGGTGGGGGCATAAATATTTGACATAATCCAATTATTATTAGTATCAAAATCATGAAATAATATGCTTAATACTCTTTCATTTGCCTGAATAATACTTCCTTCTATTTTAATAGGATCCCATAAGATCATGAGGCCCCTAGATGCTCCTCTCACTTGTTGAAAGTCCACTTCCCCTTGCTTCCAAATCCTTCTAGCTATAAGTGTTGATTGTGCCGCATCTGTTTTGGTTTCTTGAAGAAAAATAATAGTAGGATTCCAATCCTTCCTTATAGACTTCACCATCATTTGTTTTGGTATGTCGTTTAGGCCTCTCACATTCCATGAGAGAACCTTCATTTAGACTGTTTGATATTTTTTCCCTGCCCCCTTCCCTGATCCAAATGGGGTTTTTCAATTTTGCTATTATCCTGGCCAGGAATAGCTTGCTGTAACAATGTTCTTTGCTTTTCGTTTGCAATTTCTTCATTGATTATCATTCTATAGTGCTCTGTTGTAGATATTATCCCTTTCTTTCTTTCACTTCCATAATCTATCGAAGGCTTGGTAGTGCTTCTAGTCTGTTTTGGACTGAAATGAGGGGGCATATACTGTGATAGTCTAGGGCTTGAACCTTCTTCCTCATTTTGGGGGTTTTCAATTCCCTCTTCATCTTTAGCCTTGTTTTGGTTCACTTCTCCTATCTGGTTCCTAAACAAGGGGCTTTCCTTCAAGGAACCTTTTACCATTGGGCTTGTCTGATAAGGGATAATTTGCTCCACTACCCGATTAGGAGCTACATTCCTGGCTCTTGTTTCCACAAATTCGACTCTTGACTCTATTTTTTCCATGTTTAAACTGAAATGACCTGGCAATTTTTCTTCATTTTGAGCATAGCTTTTGGGGATTTTTGTCATAGCTATGGATGGTCCCGATTTGGATGGGGAGTCTAGGGTTTCAGGAAACTTGACACTGATGGTATCATCCTTACTGTTTTCTTTTTCAAATTCTAGATTTTCTAGGATATCAAACATGTTCAAGTCTGGGATCTTTATTACATACCTTATGATTTTTGCCTCCCTCATTATGTTGCTTTCCTTTCTCCTAGATTTTTGCCAGTTCTGTGTTAGCTTGGTCAGCTTGGTTATTCTTAACTTGTCTATATCCTTCCAAGTTAAGACGCAGTCCTTGAAACTTTAGGATCCCTCTCCCATTAGCTTTCCCCAGAAAACCTTCGCTCATGGCTTATTTGTTTGTAGTTATTGTCAGACATTGGGGTTAAAGGTGGCCCTGGGTTTTGCACACGCTACAAAATGTTGGCTTGTTCTCGTACTCCACAAGCTGAATCCTTAGAAACTCTCCATATGCTAGTTCCACCTGAGAAGGTAGATCAGAATCCAAGTTTACATTTACACAGATCCTGGCATGCATCAGTCTAGTCCTTGCTCGGGTCGAATGGTCTATTGCCACGAGCTCTCCTATCGTCTTTGCTATGCCACTAAGCCATCACTCATTAAAAAACTGGGCTAGGAGGTTTGGTAAGCGGACCCAAATGGGTGCTATATTAATGTTCTGCTTCTCATGGTTGAAATCCTTCCCCCACTTCCTTAGAAAGAGGCTATGGCTTCCTAGAAACCAGGGTCCTCCTGTCAAGATGCACTCTGCATCATCTTTGTTGTTGAGTCTTATCATAATAAAACCTCTTGACATGGCTACGATTTCTAAGCTTCCTGAAGTTTTCCACTTTGCCGAGGCCCATGAGCGAATGGTCTCAATGTCCGACCTTCCTCCCAAAAACTTGCCAACTAAGGATGATGCCTCCATATCCAAGAATATTTCCATAATCTCCACTGGCGCATTTAACCTGTTATTGTTTGGTATTAGGGGCGGTATTTCACTGACTGGCTCCTTCTTTTTCCCTTTCAGCATTTCCAAAAAGTTTGGGCCCTTGTTTCCAGCTCCCGAACCCTAGTGGGACCCTTTGTCTGAGGGTTTATCTGGAGGATCTGTACCTTTAGCCTTTTCGAACTGAGCTAATAGGGAATCCTTTTCCTTTCCAGCTACAGCATTCTACCCTGCCTCTAGATCTTCTCCTTCCGTTGGTTCAAAATTCCTGCTTATCATTTTTGCTCCTCCTCTGCTTCCTTCGCTTCCTCCACTGCTCCTCATCTCTCCCAATCCTCCGCTTCCTCCACCACTTCCTCCCCCAGGTGTACACATAATCAACTGAGTTTAGTTGTTGTGACTCCTCCAGTTCCAAGATCTATACTTATCAATAGAGAATTTAACACAAAGCCATCACACCCACCCCCTCACACTATCAATTACTAAAAATAATATTAGTTGTAACCACTTTTAAAAACAAACTTTTCAATAAATACAATACACGTATTGTATAGAACTTTGTCGTATTCAACATAGCCTAAAACATATATACTAATGCGATTCCACATGTTAGGAAAAATAAAAATAAAATAAAATGATATTTAAGTCCTTGATATCCAATAGTGTCAAACATTAAAAGGTTGATATAATGGAGAACACATCCGCGACTTTCCTGTTAAATAGTTAATTTGAATAGAAAGAAGAATTTTTTTTTATGGTAATTCGAAGACAACAAAGAATAATTTTTTTATGGTAATAAATCAGGTGTAATACAAATAAATGTTCAAATATATTAGTGGTCTACATTATTTGAACCTTATTTTAATATAATTATTGTTATATATTTGTTTAATGTTGGTGTATGTTTGCACTTTAGGTTTATAGTGTGTATAGATTTATTATGATGTAATTTTTATTTTTATTATAAGGGTGAGTTAATAGCGTAAGTTCCCTTTTATATGTGGTTTGACCCTTAAGCATTAAGGTTAGGAAAAATAAGAGTCTATATAAGAACATGGGTTTGGAATAGAATGTATATCAATTTTTCCTCAAATTGTATTGGAACTCTGCTTCGAAGAAGTTTGCCCCCTTGAAAAGGCCTGTGATATATGTTTTGCTTGATTGATATAAGTTTGTTATATTTCCATCTAGTTATTTTCTTCAACATTTTTGTTATTTTCATTTTTAAGGTTATTTAGTTTATAAGAATTTCCATTAATTCCTAAATTGGTATCGGAGTTATGTTTATTTTTATATGAAGGTTTCTAAAAAGTGGTATCAGAGCTCTTTTCAGGGTTGTGTTATGTAGCAACAACAACTCTTGTCCTTTCATCCATTTTCTTATTCTATAATTTTTTTATTCTACTCATTTTTCATTAAAGTATCTTTAAAAAAAAATACACATTTTTCTTTGTTTTTAGTGGCTTACGTTAGAAACCATGTGCCATGGGTTTTAAAATATCATAGAGGAGCTATCATTTTTGGCTAAGCCAAATTGTCTATAAAGTGTTTAGTGAAGTGAGAGGTGGTCAAACTCCAATACCCATACTTTTAATAACACCCATATACAATTGCAAGCTCTCACATACCCTTTGGGTATATAGGGAGATCCCATAGAAATAGGAGAAGCCTTCGGTCATAGGAAGATATCAGTTATTTGAGTTTTATGGTGCATCAATAAGCAGTTAATTCCAGGAAGTTTCTCTCACAATACCCTCAAAGACGAATAATGCAACTATGGGTATGGTGGAACCCTCCATAGTTAGAGCTTTGAAATATTGGGTCGACCACTAATCATGAACAAGATTATATATTAGAGATCCCATAAAATTAGATACACCTTGACTTAATTTATCCCTATTAAAACCTTATTTTAAGTCCTTTCCTAGTCAAAACTAAAACCATATTTGAGCATACTGTAGAAGAGAATACTCCAATCATAGTATGATAATGTAGAGAATATCTAGTGTGATAGTATAGAGAATATACAGTTTGATAATACAAAGGATGCACAATCTAACAATATAGAGAATATATAGTTTGACAACCAAAGTAGTCAATTATCAATTGTTAGAGTAGTTAGTTATCAGTTAGTCTAAAAGTGTAGAGAATAAAAATTTTGACAGTAGAGCAGTCAGTTGTCAACAGTCTACCAATAGAGCCTATTGTGAATTTCTATTTGAGCTAATCATTTTGAGATCTAACTCAATAAACCCATTTTTGGAACCCTATCCAAAAATTATCATTTTTTGGTATAGTCCTTTTTTATCCTTTCTTTGAGCTAATCATTTTGACATAAGCACTCTCATCCTTCAAAGGGACCAAACCTTAAGGAATTACCTACCTATTGAGTTTTTTCTCTCAAGCTTGTGGTTGTGCTTCTTATCCTTTGTTTGCTGGTGATGAACAATTATTCTTCTCTAGATAGAACACCAACATATTTTTCTAGGTTCAACATTAAAAATCATTTAGGTGAGTCTTATGTGTTGGAATATTTGTAATTTAACCTTATTGGATGAGGTCAATGGTGATAAAGTGCCTACGAGCACACCTGATATATGTAATCCTATGAGCATCTACTATATAAGCCTACATGTAACTTTATGTAAGCCTACAAGAATTTTAAAGGATTCACTCTTAGTGGTATTGGTTAAACCACCTATATGGTTAGCCTTAATTAAAGGGTTTATATGTTTTAACCTTCGAGTTAAGATATGTCAACTTTAGGTTAGCATTTAATTGAAAATTAGGTGTCACAAGAAATACCCCCTAATGACCAATCCATTGTATCATTTGGTAATATGTGAGACCATGCACCCACAATTTATTTCTATTTTGGTTATCCTTATCTTTATTTTTTCCATCTCTCTCTATTTTTTTTATTTTTTTTTCTTAATTTTCCTCTGTACGTTTTTTCATAAGATTAAGATGATGAATGCTTTGATATGTTTTTAATGAAAAGTGTTATATAATCCAACATCATATCAAATCCTACTCATAATGATGTCATTTAACCAATTAAAAAAATTGTCATTTTTGGTGACAAATGGAGCAATAATAAGAAAATGCCTCATTTTGCTATTTTTGGAGGGATTTTTTAAATTTTAAAGCTAAAAAAATAGAATTTAGCCCTAAGATATTTTGTGCCATTTACAAAAGTGACTTAGATGCCCAAATTCACATACCATTCAGGTCATTGCATGTGCCATGTTTTATGACAAGGAGGACCTATCACCTATGAGGACAACCATATTTATTTTGATTCAACCCTTGGAATGCATGACCAACAAATTTATCTTAGCCCCATTAAAATCTTAACTTTAATTCTCTTTTAGGAGAAAATATATTCTTATGAAGAAAATGTGCTAAATAGGGATGGACATACACACCTCTTTAACCTTCTATAGACATAACCATTGTTTTTATTTTTGAATTTCTAACTCTAATAACCATTAGGATGTTGGTTATATGAATTGTTCCCTGCTTCTACGTCTTGAAGTTGAATCATAATTTTTTATTATGCAATGAGAAAGGGTAATTCTAAGAAGAAAACTCATGGGAAACAAAGGTGCAACATATGTGCTCCACAACCTCTACAAAACTTCATCTTACAATAGACATCCTAATGCCAACTTGCCTACTGGCTTGGTGGTTGGTATGTTGCTTCACTTTTAGGAGGTCCTATGTTTGAATCTCACTAGAAGAATTCATTTTTGTGTAATTAATTTTCAAAGCATTATTGAATCACTATATGAAATAGGGTGAGTCCTTAACTCTAACATGGCATTGTTTGGTATGCTCCTTTGTATAAAGATCATAGGTTTGAATATCATAGATACTTTTTTGCACTCTAGCATTCTCATGGATAAACTTTGACACATTGTGTTGTAAAAGAACCCTTAAATCTAATCATTTGTCATATTGCAATGATTGGTCAACTCATTTTTGACACATTTCATTGTAAAGGCACCCTTAAATCTAGTCATTTGTCATATTACAATGATTGGTCAACTCATTTTTGACATATTTCGTTGTAAATGCACCCTTAAATCTAGTCATTTGTCATATTGAAATGATTGGTCAACTTGTTTGTAGAGGTAATTGTTATATTTGATTTGATGTTATATTTATTTGGAAGTCAAGAACCATCTAGAGTATTTGTGCCCATAGGTTGTGTAGGTGTAGGCAAATGCACCCCTCAAATTTTTTAATTGATGAAAGGTTCTTCCATTCATTAGATTTAATCGTGCCATTGGTGTAATGACCCTTTTTGGAGAAATAAGGTCATGTAAATATTTTATGTAAATATTATCATATTATGTGTGGAGTGTCCTAGCTTAAGGGGATTTATGTGGTGTGACAGAATAATTATTTTTATTATTATTATTATTGTTATATGGTGTGAGGAAATTATTATTATTATTATTAAAATACGTTATGTGTGTGTAACTTAAGTGTGGGCCCAACTCAACGAAGAATTATAACATGAGGTCTATATATACATGGAACACCAATATTCTCATTATTTTATTATTGTTATTGTAAAAATTGGAGAGAGGGGTGTGCCCTATCTCAACTTCTACGAAATTTGGGGGGGTGCTCAAGGTTTATTGAAGATAATTCCAATATGGTAGACAAGGACCCTGATTGAGGTGTGAATCCACTGAGGGTTCATCTTTTGTGCTTAATTAATCATAATTGGGCAGACATCTGAAGAATTCATCCATTGAGGGCATTGACATCAGGGTTTTATCATCTATCTTGGAAAAGGAGGTTATAAGGAGTGAGATAGCCCCTTTAGGGAGACTAATTTAGCGATTTAAAGCAACAAAACTAATATTTGGCAGCAATCAACCCATTTGAAGGAGAGAATCAACAATCCGATGGCTTTGTGAAGCCCACGTTCCATATTGAATCCCCATATTGCCTTTGTAAAATGTACGGTGCACTTAAGGAGGGTTTTTTTAGCATAGTGAAGATAAATATTGGCAGATTTCATATTCCAGTGCATATTAGAAGCCAAGGAGAGCAGACGTACCCATTGCAGGGATTAAATATCAAATTTTGGAGGTCAATTCCAGTAGTTTGGATGTATTTCATGCCCATGTCCTAGTATTAGTAGCACTTTAGCAGATTCAAGGTGTTTCTACAAGTTATTTTGGTGTCCCAAGTTCAACGTCCCATCTATAGTCTGTTATAATTATATTTTGTGAGCAGTATTGGTCAAATTTGTTATTTTTAGTCTTCTATAGCTCTCATGAGTGTGATTTCTTATTTGAATGTGTTGATCTAAGTATTATCATTGTATTTCCATTTTTGGGTTTTGAAGAAAAGTAATAAAAATTCCAAGAATATTTCAATTTCGCAATTATCTGGAAGATTTGTGTATTTGGTGTTTTCTTTTATATTTTAGCTCATTACAGTGGTATCAAAGCGAAATATCTGGCCACCTGTGAGGTGTTTTTTTATGCATCCAACCCACCATTATTATACAATGGGAAATAAGTAAAACCCTAACTTTAATTCTCAGCAAGGATTCACAGATTCATCTGTGCCAAAATAGGAAATACCAGTTTTGGAAGCAGAAACATCTCAAATGGCTGACAAAATTGAGGAACCAGTGGATGAGACGGAATATAAAGTTATTACTATGGTTGATTTGTTACAGATATTGGTAACTAGGTTAGAGCACCCCAACCAACCTTAGTCTCAGGTAGGGCAAATGGCCTAAGGGGAGTCCTCTTCTAGGGCCACCATGTAGGGAGGAGGTGAAATATCAGTAAAATATTCTCAGACACCCTTACCAAGGCCTTTAAAATCCTTATTTATTAGTTCAGCAAAACTAGATCTAGATTAGGTTGATGGAGAAATGGATGCCCTATTTGCAAGATACATGAGGAGGCCATAAGAATTCAGAATTCAAAAATAATGTTACATTTGATAGCTATCTAGGCATCTTGGGTAAGAATGTTAGCATAGGAGGAAAATATGATGAGAAAAAGCTTCTGCAGCAGAAAATGCAAATACCCATGTTTTATGGGAGTGATAATATTTTTGTTAGGGCATGGCTACATAAATTAATAACCTATTTTGAGTTTTGCTCTATGGAAGAAAAATATGTCATAAAATCGGCTACAGTACACTTGGAGGGTAGTTCTTATGATTGGTGGAACCATGGCATGTCTACTCAACGGCATGGTGAAATTCAGATATTTGATGAGTTCAGTGTGAGATTATTGGATAGATGTGAAAAAAAATATGAGGAATATTTTAGAGAGTTGGCAACTCTCCAACAGAAATCATCAGTTGAGGCTTATGTTGTGGATTTTGAAAAACTTGTTGTAATGGTTCTCAACATGTCAGAGAAAAGAATAGTATTCTTGTTCATAGAAGTTGTAATGGAGCCATTAAAGGTTTGGGTGAGAGCATTGAGCCCACATCACTTCAGGAAGCAATTAGGAGGGCTTACTCTATGTCTACTTCAACAGCACCATCTAAGCAGAGACTTTTAATGTCATATCAATCAAAATTTAGCCCAGCAAGGACATCCCAGAAGAGGACTATATTTCAACCAACTTCATCATCTCAAGCTCATCAAAATATGCCCCAGAAACCAATGTCCTCTTCCCAGGGGTTTCTAGCAGCATCAGGAGGAAAAATTAAGAAATATGAGTGGGATGAACTCAGAAGAAAATTATTATGCTTTCACTATAAAATTCCATTTGAAAGAGGCCACAGATGTCATGGAAAAGGATAAATTTGTCTAATTCATGTGTTATTAGAATATGAAGACTCAGAGAGTGAGTATGAATCAACAGAGGAGCAAGAAACAAAGGAGACTCAGAATACAACTCAAGAAGGCCCAAGCGTTCCAAGTTTGGGAAGTTTATCCTCTTTAGACCTTGTTAGAGCCTACATTACCATCAAGGTACCAGGAGAAGTGGAGGGATAAAAGGTGATAGTGCTCATTTATCCTGGATCAACTCATAATTTTGTGCATGAGGATTTGGTAAGAAGAAAAAAATTAAAAACTAAACCATTTTTTGGTTTTGATGTGGCTATTGGAAATGGTTGTGTAGAGCATTATCATATTTATGTTCCATAGCTAAAATTGCATCTTACTGATTACCATATGATAGATGATTTTATTGTTTTTCCTCTGGGTAAAAATGCTCCACAAGTGGTACTAGGAGTGTAGTGGTTATTTTCTCTTGGTGATTATACTACAAATAACCAAAATCTAAAATTTAAGTTCAAGGTAGGAGATAGGGAGGTGGTGTTGCAAGGAATCAAATATCATGTATTACAACATGTATCTATCAAAATAATGGAGAAGATACTCAAAAAAAATAAATTTGTGTGGGCAGCCAACATATTTACATTTAAAGGTAAATCTCCTTCAAAAAAAGGGCCTCGTTATGATATTCAGATTATTTTAGATAAGCATAGAAATTTTTTTGATGATATGCCAGAAGGTTTACCTCCACCTAGATAATTTCAGCATTTCATTGAATTAGAACCAACCAAGCCCATCATGATTAAGCCTTACAGACATCCTAAATTCTATAAGGATGAGATTGAGAAAACCATAAGGGAGTTGTTGGTGATGGGTCATATACGCCCAAGCACAAGTCCCTTTGCATCTTCAGTGGTTCTGATAAAGAAGAAATATGGCAGATTGTGTATGTGCATTGATTACAGGGCTCTTAATAAAAAGACTATTAAAAACAAGTATCCTATTCCCTGTGTGGCTGAATTTATTGATGAATTACATGGGGCTATGTTCTTTTCCAAAATTGATTTAAGATCTAGGTACCATCATATTAGGATGAAGGATTATATTATCCATAAAACATCATTCAAGTGTCATTTTGGGCACTTTGAATTTCTTTTTATGTCATTTGGACTAACAAATGCTCCTACCACTTTTCATGCAGTAATGAATCAAATTTTTAAGAAGTATTTAAGACTTTGTACTTGTGTTATTTGATGATATTTTAATTTATAGCAGTACATGGGATGAGCATTTGAAACACTTGGATATTATTTTGGATATTTTAGAGTAACAAGAATTTTATGCAAAGCAATCCAAGTGTGAATTTGGTATAACAAAGATTCTATATTTAGGCCATGTAATCAGCCATGAAGGGGTTAAAGTTGATTAGGAAAAATTGCAGTTATACAGAATTGGCCCATTCCAATTAATTTGACTCAATTGAGGGGATTCCTAGGTCTATGCAGCTACTACGTAAGATTTATATAAGGATTTTCAGCCTTGGCAGCACCATTGACTGAAATGACCAAGAAGGTTGCATATGCTTAGAATGAAGATTCTCATAAAGCTTTTGAGAAACTAAAGGAGGTAATGACTACTTGTCCAGTATTGACTCTTCTTGATTTTTCTCTTCCTTTTACTATTAATTGTGATGCATCAAGAGTAGGTATTGGAGCAATCCTTATGCAGAAGGGATGCCCTATTGCCTTTGAGAGTAAGAAGCTCAAACAACATGAGAGGAATTACAATACTTATGATAAAGAAATGCTAGCTATCATGCATGCATTGTCTAGATTCAAACAATACCTCATTTGTGGTAAGTTTGTGGTCAAAACTGATCACAATAGTTTGAAATACTTTCTGGGGCAGCAAAATAAACTTAATAAAAGATAACATAAATGGGTTACCAAGCTGCAAGCATTTTATTTTGACATAGAATTTGTAAATGGAAAGAAAAATATAGTTGTTGATGCTTTGTCCAGGAATCCTACTTTTCATTCTATCTCTGTTATCACTAATTATTTGAAGGTTTCATTGATGGTTGAATATGCTAAGAATGCTTTGGCATCTAGCATATTAGATGGCACATTGGGTGACGATAGGTATGAATTTAAAGGAGGGCTTATTTATTATAAAGGCAGAATTTTCATAGCTCCAAATTCTAAACTTAAGGAGAAGATTATTGTTGCCATGCATGATGCACCCATGGCAGACCACCCTAGATTCTTTAAGACATATAGACAAGTACGTGAAATATTCTCATGGAAGGGATTGAAAAATGATGTTCTTGCTCATGTTTTGGAGTGCACTACTTTCCAAATGAATAAAGAGGAGCACAATTTACCAATTGGTCTACTTCAACCATTACCAATCCCAAATCAGAAGTGGGACAACATATCTGTGGATTTTATTACCGGTCTTCCTAAAGTGCATGGTAAGGATTGTATTTTTACTGTTGTATATCGTATGACAAAATATGCCCGTTTTTATGTCATTTCTATATCATACACACTTGTTCAGGTGGTTGATTTATTTTTTAGAGAAATATTTAGACTACATGGCTTGCCAAAAACTATTGTTAGTGATAGTGACAACAAATTTATGAGCAATTTTTGGCAAGAATTATTTAATTTATGAGGTACATTTTTAACTCCAAGTACAAGTTATCACCCACAGATAGATGGCCAATCAAAAATAGTGAACAAATGGGTGTAAGGGTACTTGAGAAACTATGTTTTAGGGTACCAGAGTGCTTGGATTAAGTGGTTGCATTTAGGGGAGTTCTGTTATAATACCACTTATCACATGTCAATTAGAATGACTCCATTTATGGCACTATATGGGTATAATGCTCCTACACTTGCTGATTTATTAATTGTGGACAACAGGGTACCTAAAGCAAAAGAGTTTATACAGGAACATAAAGAAATTCTAAAATCGTTGAAGGAAAACATTCAAATGTCATAGAACAGGTAGATAAATTTTACTGATCAGCAGCATACATAATGCTCTTTTGAGGTAGGAGATATGGTTTACTTGAGATTGCAACCATATAGGCAATCTACATTGAAGAAGAGTGGTGCAGATAAGCTTAAACCATGATTCTATGGTCCATATAAGATATTACGCAGGGTTGGAGAGGTGGCTTATGAGCTTGAGCTTCCACAAAATAGCAGGTTGCATAATACTTTTCATGTATCATGCCTTAATAAGGATATTTGACAGCATGTTAATCCTTCCATTGAATTGCCTCCTTTGGATGATGAGGGAAAGTTAGTCTTGGAACCAAAAACTATACTTGAAACAAGAGAAAGAAAGTTGAGAAGCAAGGTCATCAAGGAATACTTGATTAAATGGAAAAATTTACCAGATGAAGATGCCACATGGGAGGGGGCTAAAATTATTTCACACCTAGGACTGCATTACTTGAGGACAAACAATGTGAGAGGGGGAGATTTGTAATGACATTTTCTGGAGAAATAGGGTCATGTAAATATTTTATGTAAATATTATCATATTATGTGTGGAGTGTCCTATATTAAGGCGATTTATGTGGTGTGAGAGAGTAATTATTTTTATTATTATTATTGTTATATGGTGTGAAGAAATTATTATTATTATTAAAATACATTATGTGTGTGTAACTTAAGTGTGGACTCAACTCAACGAATAATTATAACATGAGGTCTATATATACATGGAACACCCATATTCTCATTATGTTATTATTGTTATTGTAAAAATTGGAGAGAGGGGTGTGCCCTAGCTCAACTTCTACAAAATCTAGGGGGGTGGTCAAGGTTTATGGAAGAGAATTACAATCTGGTAGACAAGGTTGATCCTTGCTACCATGATTGAGGTGTGAATGCACCTCACCTACCTCATGGGGAGGACACAACTTTAAGACTCAATACCTATGTTGGGGAGCCTAGTTAGTTTAACTAGCTTAGTGTGCTCAACTTGCCCTCAAGTCATTGGTTCAAATCCTTAGACAAGTAATTTATAAAGATAACTATCAACATGGTGTTGACATGGCCACATAGAACATTATTTTATACCTATATATGAGTTTAACCAATCAGTTTGTGCCAAGTGTGAACTTCGTATTCACCCATTTAACACAGTTGGTAGAGTAGTCAAAGAGGTGATGATGTCAACATAGCATAGGTGGTACTTTTTGTATTAACACATGATAGTCCATAATTTGTGAATTTATCCTTAAGTTCTAAACTTTTTTCTTTACTATTTTTAAGCGTTGATATGCCCAAACTTCTAAAGGCCATAACTTTTGCATACAGAAGCATTTTGGGCCCATTTATTTTAGATCATATAGTTTTTAGATCTATGCATTAGTGGTATTAGTTCAAGGACTTCCTATAGTGTCATAGGTGATTTTTATCTATAATAGGATTATGTTTTTTATGGTTAGTGGAGTGTATACTTTTTTCCTATGGGTCCCTTTTAAACCATGGGGTTGATTATTTAAAAACCTTATTATTTCTTCATGATTTTGTTTTTCTTTTGAGAGACATTTTTATGATCTCCATGTTTTATGTTGAATATCTTCTCATGATAAGCTCAACATCTTTGATCCATAATATGGATTCACAAATTCGTGTTTGAGGTTCATCCAATTTATCTACCCCTAATTGGAGAAGATAACATTATTTATGATGAATATTCGTTGGTCCATTTGAGCATTCATTATGAAGGTATGTACCATCTCTTATGTATCCTATCCTTGGCCCCTCAACTTTGATTGTGGGGAGTGTTTTCCTATTTATAATCTAACCTTATTGTCCAAGGGTGACAATGATGAAGAGTTTATAGACACGCCTAAGGTTATCCTACAAGCACCTTATATGTAAGCCTAGGTAACTTTATGTATGCCTATAGAATATTTTAATGTAGTCACCCTTAGAGATAGTGGTTAAACAACTTATATGGTTAACCTTAATTCAAGGGTTTAGTATATTTAATATATTGTAATTTAATCTTCATTTTAGGTTATGTTGACTTAAGATTAGAATTTAATTAGGGATTAGGTATCACTATAAATACCTCTAATGATAGATCCATTGTATCAATTTTTGACTTGTGAGATCATGAAAGTGCTTATGGACACCTACCCTATGTTTCTAATTTGACAATCTATAGACACCCAATTTTGGTATGCCAAACTTGTAAGAATCCACTAGACAACCAAATTGACCTAATTAGCTACCTTGACCCAAATTTTAACCATTCCCTCTTTAGAAGCAAAATCACTAGTAAAAGCATGAAATCACCTATTTCTAGCAGCAATTTTGTAAAAGTTACCTTTCCTGCCTAAATTTGATCTTTCTCGCTCAGTTTGACCCATAACAGTCAAAATTATGAAATTGTTGGTTGGAAAAATCATTGTACAATTATTTTTCTTTGATAAGTACAAAATCTCATAATCTTGGATTATTCACCCACTTCAAGATTCTCATCATTTATGAAGTTGATATCACCTCAATTTTTTTGCCTTTTCCCAGCTACTCTCTAAATCCAAGAATTACACCTTTTGTGATCTTCCCATTTGATCCTCTATATTTAAACTTGAAAATATTACCTTCCCATCTCATATCACCTTCAATGAACTTCTCCTCTCCAAAGGCTAAGAATGCCTATAAATTTAGCCCATGGTATTCCCTTCTCAACCAATAATTTTATGCACTAACATTATGTCAAAATTAGTTTGTGCATTTCTTTCTTGTTCTTGTGCTCTCATAGTCTACCTTCAATAATTTGGAAGAGCTCATGTAGCAATCAAAGGTTGTAAGGAAGTAAGAACAACTCACTTTGGTTATTTATTTTCCTCTTTGCTTTAATCATATTTATTTTTTATCTTTGACTTTGCTAATTCCCTTCAACTATTATTTTAGTTTTTGCTTATCTTATTATTTTATGTTACATTCCTTCTCTTTTAACCTTTGCATATTCAAGTGTTTGTATTTATTCTATAGTGTTCCTAGCCTTTTTCTAATGCCTATGATCCTTTTTAGGTATTTCAAGACTACATTAGGTCATACCCTTCATAATATGACCACTTGTTTACCCTTATTCCTTACAAAAGTGAAATTGCTACCTTTAGGGTTTCAATCAACAATTTCATTAGACATTGTTTTCCATCACCCCTTGACCTCTTGTATACTTTTTGGTATAGTCACTCACTTTGCTAGGCACATTCTAGGCTTGTCTAGGCATATTATCAAAAACTTCTTGATCCATTTTTTTTTTTAACACAGAATAAAAATTGTCGTTGTTCCAATTAAAGGCAACAATTTTGTGACACACACTTCTACTATGCATTTTGAATTTTAGTTCCAAATTTTACTATACACCCTCCCTATACACACACTACTTGATACTTTATATCAATATTTAAATATACTCTTGTATATTTTATATTATTTTTGTATACATTAGTTTACAAGAGCGAAATCATTGTCCTTCCACTTATAGATGATGGTTTTGCTATTTATGCAATTAAATTACTTTGCTTGCAAAAATTTTCTTATATCAAAATACACATGGGTTTGACTTAGACAACAAGACAAATTTCTATCTTTACCTAACTAGGTAGACCCTTAAAAACTAATATCTATCTCTACTATATTTTTTTGTATAGGGTTCACAAAATCACTGGCAGTTGAGCTACAAACAATGATTTCGCTATAGCAGTGATTTCACTCTCAGGAAGCAATTTTATCTTGACTATGAAATCAAGTTATTTTAATCCTATGTTTGAAATTTTTATTCTATAACATAGTATTGTGTATTGTTTAACATAAAATAAGCTCGTTGTTTTCATTTCTCATGTAATAAGGGAAATAAAGGAATCTAGTTTAGTTTTAAGGATAAATGTATTTTGTGTTTTAGGCAATAAATCAAAAATAATAATTTAATTGCATATAGGCTAGTGTGTTTTTTGCATTCTTTATCTTGAACCCTTGCTTGTAAAATAAAAAGAAAGCTTTATTTATTGTACTCATTCAAGGCAAAATATCATATAGAGTAGAACTTTTTATGTTTTTATTTATTTGTATTCTTGCATTCACATTACTCTTTTGCATTTTATCCTAGATTAGTTTTAGTTAGATCATAGAAACTCAAAAAGGGTGAACATTTTGGTCTCCTTATAAAACCCCTATATGTTTGTTAATAAATTCACAAAACTTAGAATAGGGCTCATAGCACATAAAAATACTCCTTTAATATTTGAGGTGAGAATAGGGACTTGGGTCTCCCCCATGTTGTTGAGGGAATATCCCTTGGATTCTCATTATCACACTACCATTATCTTCATTTCATCTATCTCTCTTTATTTCATGTATTTTATTTCTTTAATTCACCATTATATTCTTTTGTATAAGATTATAAAGATGAATGCTACGATATTTTTTAATGGAAAGTATTATGAAATCCAACATTATGGTGGTTACACCATTTTTTATTTAACTTTTATTTACCCTTGTCCTATGGGTTAGGAACTCTAGGCTTAGATTGCATAAGAGGCTCCTTGGTCTTTAGTGTCATAGGTGGTCAAGCATCTAACAACTTCTATTTTGGCACCAATATTTTTTACAAGGTAATGACTAGACCTCTTTTCTTGAATCTTAACTTCTCTAGATTTAACATGAAGTAACAAGCCTATGATAAATATTCAACTAGAGTATCTTCATTTCTACCTAAATACGATAGTGTTAGGAACCTTTATATAAAAATAAGCATAACCACAATAGCAATGCAAGAACCAATGGAAATACTAATAAACTAATTGACCATAATAATGAAAATAATAGAAGTGCTCAATAAAATAACAAGATGGAAATAGAACAAACTTATATTAATCAAGCAAAATAGTTATTGTAGGCCTCTTCAAGGGTACAACGTCCTTAGAAACAGAGCTCCAATAAAATTTAAGAAAAATATGAGAAACATTCTACTCCAAACCCATGTCCTCATATAGACTCTTATTTACCCTAACCTTGATGCTCATGGGTAGGACCACATTAAATATGGACCAAAGCTACTAACACCTACTTATAATAAAATTAAAGGTTACATAATAATGGACCCATACACACTAGGTACCCAAGATGTAAACATACACCAACACTTGACAAGTACACAACAATGGTTGTGTTAGGATAGGGTCCTAACATACCCTCCCCTAAGAAGCTTTGTCCTTAAAGCTTGAGGTGAGGAAACTAATATTGTAGTTGATGGAGGATCTCATAGGTGGCATCCTCTAGTTATAATATGATTGAGCCACTATACTAAAACATTAGTGAGAGTATAATTGCAAAGTTTGCATGTATACCGGTCCAAAAATACTCATAGGTTAGAAGATGGTTGAGCCTTCTTCATCCAAATAGGGTAGTGTGGATTGGATCTATATATAGTTTCCAAGGACATTCTATAAATATGATATATGAAAAAATAAATGTATCATGGAATAAGGTGATAATTTCAACTTGTAGGCCATTGGACCAACCTTCTAGAGCACTTTATATGGTCCATAAAATTTTAGTGCTAGTTTTTTATTACCACAAAGTTTAAGTGATTGATAACTACTTGTAGGGATGTAGGCATAGGAAAACAATATCCATGATGATAAATATATGCTCAAAATGATGTTGATCTACTTATTATTACATACAGTTCTATGCCATGGCTAAATTATCTTTGAGATGTTGGAGTAGTTGTGCACACTCTATGAGAGTGGAATCCACTACTTGAACCTTGGAACTACCTTGAATGTATGATAGAGGTGACAATGGAGGGTATCAATAAACTACTTTGTAATTTGTTACCTTGGTGGAGTGATAGAAAGTATCACACCACCACTTATCCAAAGGAAGTCATTTGAACCAATGAGTCAGTTGCTCAAATGCAAATCAATGGATATAAGTTTCCAAGCACTTGTTGACAATTTTAGTTTTTCCATCAGTCTAGGGATGGTATGCTGAGCTCATCTTGAGTTGTGTGTGCTTGAATAATTCCTACAAAAAATTACTATTAAGTATGAGGTCATGATAATATATAATAGACTGAGGCATGCCATGAAGATGAAAAATAAAATCAAGAAATATTTAAAAATAGTTGAGGCCTTGTAAGGGTGGGCTAGAGGATAGAAATGAACATACTTAGAATGATGATACACCACCACTAGAAAGACTATTTGGCCTCTAGACTTTGGAAGTGCTTCAATAAAATATATAGACATATTTGTTCAAGTAGTACCTAGAAATGGAAGAGGCTAAAGTGTTCCTAATATATGAGTAGTTTCACCCTTAATATGCTGATAAGTATCACATTTTTCAACAAAGGCATTGATATCCTTTTTCATCTCTACCCAAAAAATGTGTGTTTAGCTTGTTCATATTTTAAAGATGCCTCGATGTTGTATAGTTTGAGAAGCATGAATTTCCTATAGTATAGACTTATGTAATGGTGAATTTCGAGGGATAACAAAGTGACCCCAGTATTGTAGATATTATCCATCCCATGTACATCTTGGTTGAGAGTTAGGATTAGTTTGAAGTTACTGAACTAATAATTGCAAGGTGGAATCGTGGGTTATTTCTCTTTGAAATTCGTGGGTCCATTGAGGAAGTCGAGTAGATATGACACAACATACCCTAATCCTCATATTTTCCTTGTCCTTCCTATAAATTATTTTATAGGTATACCCTAGAAGTTTGGTAACCCATTTTTGTTGTTTAGGCATAAATACATGCTACACAAGAAAGTACTTAAGTCTATGGTAGTCTATTTGATAAAAAAATGTTGCCCAATAAGATAAGGCCTCTATTGGTTTATAGTATGTAAGATCACCGACATCTCCTTCTCATAAGTCAATTTTCCTAATTTTTTGCTTGATAGTGCCTTACTAGTGAAGGTCAATAGCCACTCTTCTTACGTAATCACTACACCAATTCCACTTTCAGAGGCATCACTTTCAAATATAAATGGCTTTGATAAATTAGGTATAACTAGAATGGGAGTAGAGAGCATAGCTTTTTTGAGTCATAGAAATGCATGTTGAACAAATTTTGACCATAGAAACAAGTTCTTCCACAACATAGCCATCCAAGATAGTTTAAGCTTTCCATAATCATAAACAATTTTTTGATACAAGCTAATGATGTCTATGAAGCCCTGAGGACTTTTGAGAGTGTGTGGTTTGGGCCATTATTGTATGGCAATAATATTTTAAGATCCACCTTGACCCCTTTCACTTAAACTATATGGCTTAGTATTCTATGCCCTACATTCCAAAAGAGCATTTGAATTGTTTGGCAAATAATTGATTATCGGCTAGGAGATGGAGTGTCTAGTCTAAATGTTGCAAATGTTTCCCCTATGTATGACTATAAAATAGAATATTATCAAAAAATAAATAAATTTATGTATAAATGGTTTCAATAATGCATTCATGAGATTTTGAAAGGTGGGCAATGCATTGGTAATACTGAATGTCATGATGAGGATTTCATAATGGTCTTCATGAGTGCAAAATAGTGTGTTTTGAATATCTTCTTCTTATAATATGATCTGATGATAACCTAAATGAAGATCCAACTTTGAGAAGAAGAAATTACCATGGAGCTCATATAGTAGCTAATTATTGTTAGAAATGGAAAAACTTTCCTTGGTGGTGATTTTGTTGAGTTCTCAAAAATCCACACATAACTGCTAAGACCCATGTCTCTTACAAACCAAAAATACTGGATAATAATATGGTTGGGGCTTAGATGAATAACCCCTACTACTAATAACTCCTATACCATCTTCTTAATTTTAGTCTTCTACACATATGGTTACCAATAGGGATGAATATTTGGTGGTAAGCTTCCCATGACAAGCTTGATGGTATGATCATGGATGTATCATAGTGGTAACCCTTGTGGTTCTACAAATATAGGTGCATGTTTATCCATAATTTCCTATAGTTTAGCTAGTTGAACTATATCATTGGTATTTGGGGCTAGTGGTGCAAATAGTTTTGCTACCACCCCTTGAGATGATTATTCAAAAGTTTTTTATTTTATGTGAGATGAGGAGTTGGGTAGGATTTGCAGTCATTTCATAGAGAGTGTATTATTTCCCATGCTTTATGAATTGCATTCATAGCTCAGAAAATTCCCATACTATTAAGCCCAAGATACAAATTCATTGAGTTTCCAACATAATGTCATAACCCCCCAAAGGAAGGTAAAACATGTATACTCTAAGGTCGTAGTCAACCATCATCACTTTATATTTTTATATTTTCCTTTGCATCATAGAGTACCCTCGTTGGCAACCATGACTTCAAATGAATTGTAAGAGTAGATATAGTAGGCTACTTTTTTAAATATCCAAGGATCAATAAAATTACAGATACTACTAGAATCAATGAGAATGATGAGTCATTGACCCTTAAAATGACCTGCCACTTTCATGGTCTATGGAGTAGAAATCCTTGCTAATGCATGTATTAAAATTTTAGGTGGTTGGTCCTTTGTTGATTCACTCTCTTTAGGTTGGTCTTCCTCTCTATGGTCCTCCCCTTCATCATGTGGTTCCATAGTGGAAGGTTTACACACATCGAGTAAATATAATCTTTGTTGTACGTTTTTTTGGCTTAAAGAATATTTATCATCACAATTCTAACATAGAACTTGTTCCCTACATGCCTCAATTTCTTCTCAGGTGAGACGTTTGACCTAGGTGTTTTATTTCCTGAGTTTGATGATATCTAGGATGGAAACGAGGTTCAAGCTTATGGAGGTTTGCTACACATTTGTGGCCTAGAGAATAGTTATCATCATAGTTGTAACATAGTCCTTGTGCCCTACATACCTCCATTTATTCTTAGGTGAGATGTTTGATCTGGAGTATTTTTTTGAGTTTGATAATATCTAGGATGAAAACAAGGTTCAAGTTTGTGGAAGTTTAAAAGTATGTCTTTGTGCTATGAATTTATCTTCAATAAGCCTAGCCAATCCTACAATTACCACCATGTTGTTTGGCTTGAGCATTTTGACTTTAACATAGATATCTTCCTTTAAGCCACTAATGAAACAACTTTGGAAAAACTTGGCACTCAATCCTTTAGTGTGATTTGTCAGCTTTTCAAATTGTGTTTGGTAATTATGGACATATGTCATATGTCTTAATTTGGTGACGACTCTAGTGAAATATTTATACTTGCTAGGTCCAAAATGAGTAATTCTATCTCAAATTCAACCCAAGGGAATCAAGGATGCATATTCTCTAAGAATTGGTACCATTAAAATACTTCCTATTTTAGGTTGAAAGATGCAATTGCAAGCCTTTGGTTATGAGTGGCATGAAGAGAAAATTATTATTCGATCTAATAAACCAATTGGTTGGATCCTCTCTATCAAATTTTGGAAATTCTAACTTAGGTATTTTCTAAATTGTAGTTAGAGGCAAGGTATTTCATGCTTTGCCCTTGGAACTACCATATTGACCCCATAGTGATTGTCTTTCCAGAACATTATAGTTTGTATTTAGACCTATTAAACGACTATTAAGTTCATTAATTTTATCTAACTTGTCTAATTTAGATCATGTTTGAAGAATTTGTGATTTATTATGTTCAATTTGTTTCACCTAGTTGCTTAATCATTATAGCTCTATGGTAGCTTTGATGTCACCAGCCAATTGTAGTCACTTTAGGGTTGCCAAAAAAAATATCAAAGTTATATGTCAAAATGATCAACTTGAAGAGAGGATCATAAAGGACTATACCACAAAATGATGATTTTTAGAAGGTAGGGATCCAAAATTGGGTTTCTAGAGTTAGGTCTCAAAATGATTACCTCAAAGAGGAAATCACAATGGGCTATATCATAAAATGATGAATTTTAGCTTTTTGTGTTCTTTTTTGACTACTAATAATTGACTGCTTTATCGGTAGACTATTGACAATTTGCTTCTCTAACTGTCAAATTGGTTATTCTCTACACTTTTAGATTGATAATTTTTTTTTGAAATAATACTTCTTATAAACATCCGTCGTGGGGATTGAACCTTTAGACTGATAATTGATAACTAACTACTCTAACGAGTGATAATTGTTTGCTTTGGCTATCAAACTGTATATTTTCTATATTGTTAGATTGTTTATCCTTTGTATTATCAAACTGTATATTCTCTATACTCACATTAGTATTCTCTATATTATTAGACTATGATTGGAGTAGTGTCTTCTATAGTATTGCTCAAATCTGATTTTGATTTTGATTGGGAATGGACTTAAAACAATTTTTTAATAGGGATAACTTAAGTTAAGGTGTGTCTAATTTTATGAGCTTTCTAATATATAATCTTCTTTGTGATTAGTGGTCAACCCAATATTTCAAAGTTCTAACTATGGAGGGTTCCACCATACCCATAACTACACTATTTATCTTTGAGGGTATTTTGAGAGTAACTTCTTGGAACTAACTGCTTATTGGTGCACCATAAAATTCAAATAAATAATATCTTCCTATGGCTAAAGGCTTCTCCTATTCTTAAAGGGTCTTCCTATATACCAAATGGTATGTGGAAGCTTACAATTGTATACGGGTGCTATTTGTTGGAGTATATTACATTATTTGGTACATGCTAATGTACCACCTTGGGTACATCATTATATTAGGATGTGTGTCCTAGATTAGAGAGTGAGTAAATATTTTATGTAATGTAATAATGTGCAGGAAATGCACAAGTGTCATGTAATTAAGTTTGCAAGTGTGATGAGTGTAAATGTGCACGTGTCCATTATGTAAGAGTGCACCTGTCCTTAGAATAGGAAAGTGAAGAGTCTCAAAGGAGAGTGAAGGTCAAGAGTACTCCATATGAAGAGTCACATTCCATTAAATATTTATGACTAAGTATTGTAATGAGCATCAAAAATGCATTGCACATAACATGCATTAGTAGACATTTATTCTAATATAATTTTACTATTTTTGTGAGCATTTATTAGTGTCCATGAGTTATTTCTGAAGTTATTTGAAAGTTTTATGTGATTAAAATATCGTCAATCTTGTATATTTTATATGGCAACTTTATTTGAGATCCTGTGATTATTTGCATTAAGTATTAAGCATCAAAAGCTAACACTATCTAAGACCTATGTATTGGAGAAAGAGCATCCCTCACTTCACTGGACACTTTATTGGCAATCTAGCTTAGCCAAAAATGATAACTTTTGGATATATTAAAACCCCTAACACAATGTTTCTAACCTAATCCACTAGAAACAATTTTTTTTTTTGGATAGATACTTTAATGGAAAATGAGCAAAATGAAAAATTCCAAGATAAAATGGATGAAAGGACAAGAACTATTGTTGTTGTTGCATAGCATAGCCCTAGAAAGAGCTCTAATACCAATTTTTAGGAACCTTCATATAAAAATAAGCATAAGTGTAATACCAATGTAAGAATTAATGGAAATGCTTATAAACTAAATAACCATGAAAATGAAAATAACAAAAGTGCTCAAGAAAATAACTAGATGGAAATAAAATAAACTTATATTAATCAATAGATATTGCAAGCCTCTTCAAGAGGACAACCTTCTTCGAAGTATATCTCCGATAAAATTTGAGGTACATTCTATTCCAAACCCATGTCGTTATATAGACTCTTATTTTCCCTAACACTAATACTCAAGGATCAAACCACATGCAAGAGGGACTCGAGCTATTAACTCCTACTTATAATAAAAGTAGATATTACACACTAAGTGTCTAAGGTGCAAACATACACTAACACTAGAAAAGTACATAACAATGGTTGTGTTAGGATAGGGTCCTAACAAGTAGTGTAGGCCATTGATATATATGAGTACTTGATGCCTCGTTATCTTCGATGTGTAACTAATTGAGAAGCTCATTGAATTGACTAATATATTGTTGGATACATTGATCTTTGATTTGTTGTATCTACTAAAAGTGTACGGACTCATCTTGACAATGATACAAAAGATAAAACCACTCACGAACCAACCTTGTAAAATTTATTAAAAAAATATATGATTGCTAAATTTTTTAAGTTTTTATTGTGGATTCATTTTGATGTCTTTAAATCCACAAATATAATTGTTAGAATCAATGAACTAAAATGGTGAAATAATAGGCTTCTAACCATTTGAAGCAGTATGGAACTCATCAACATTAAACTAACCAAGGAATATTGAAATGTTAATGTGGTTTGCACGATCAAAGGGCCTTGACTCTATAAGGGCACAAGGTTGGCAGAGACGGATGAGACTTCATAGAACATGAGATTCCAAAACTTTTAAAATTATAGTTAAAAGATTTCATCATCTAGATAGAATATATTTATGTATTTAGTAGTAGTATGGTGAGGTCTCTTGGAAGATAATTCACCGTACCAAATTATTCTTTGTCAGGGGTGATAGAGTTCTATCCAATGCGTGTACCTGTTCAGTTCAGAGATATTGAAATGTTATACTGATGGCAGTTGGAAGTGTCCTCTTAATTAGAGGACACCACATGTGGGTCTGACATGGCACTATACTTCCAGGGGATTCGTATGCACGTGAACTCGGAGTTAAATATATGGTAGATGTGCTGGCAAAGTGTGTACATGTGGAAAGGGTGTGACCTGGTTGTCAGGGGTGATGAGATGGGATCATGTCAAATCGGTAGAGGAGGAGAGAAATAGTTCTCGGTCTAGGAAATCGTATTTGATAAGCACGAGGGAACCTAATCTGGATATACTTTGTAGCTATGCAGGATTCTATATCCTATATTGCTAGTTTAGAAAATTTGTAGGGTTGTTTTTATAGTTTTAGTTTGAAAAAGCCTCTTCCTTTCTAAGGCGGTATCCTATATTGTTGGTTTAGAAGATTTGTAGGGTTGTTTTTATAGTTTTAGTTTGAAAAAGCCTCTTCCTTTCTAAGGCGGTTGCGTATTCCTTGCAAAGTACAACTTTGCAAGGCTTTGTAGACCGGAATATGATGCTTAGTAGTATTATAATATATGGTAGTATTATAATAAGTTTGGAAATTATGCCTATATTCTTGGACAAGATTGTTTCTTCCTTAAAAGTTAAGAAATCTAACCAATTGAACTAATACCATTTGATAATTATTTGGTTAGATTTATAATATTAACAATTAAACAATTAGTGATTCTTTCCCAAAAAAAAAAAAAAATGAAAAAAGACTTTTGGAAGAGCTTTGGAAGAAAAAAAGTACGGCGTTGACTGGGTAGATGGAGTATTTTTTGGTTGTTGCAGAATTGAAGACAAGATTGTTGCCCTATGAGAGCCCAATGGGAATGCCTCCAAATCCACTCTTAGATAGATAGTTTGTTTGCATATTTGTTGAAGGAAAAAAATTTAAAGAGGCTAAAGAAGCACAAAAAACTGCACTAAAAAAGCTCTTTACAGTTGCGAGAAAAAAATCAACATCTCAAAGAGTTAATGAATTTTTGTCACAGTTGGAATAAAGGCCAAAGATCATCATTGAGTAGAGTATAATAGAAGAAACTATCTCATATAAAGTCAATTGTAAACTGGTCTTTAAATTCATGGGATTCTTTTTTGCATTTGTGGGTTCGACAAAACTAGGATCCTCTTGGTGAATATTCTTTGTGGTTTATTAGTAATTGATATTTTGTTGTTAGTTTTTTCTCAATTGTCAACAAAAATAGGGCTTTTGAATAAAAAAGAGGAATTATGGTCTAACAAGAGTATTTGTAACCTTGGAAAGTGGGATTTGATCCTCAAATTGAACCCATTGTTGTCCCAGTTTAGGTTTGTTTGTATGCACAACCTTGGAAAATACAAAATACTCAGATACCACTTGTTAGGAACCTTCTAATTAAAATAAGCACATCCACATAAATATTACAATAAAAATAATAATTCACAAAAGAACAGAAGATTGCAATACAAACACAAGGTTTCTAACTTAGCCAAAAATGATAACTCTTTGATATATTAAAACCCCTAACTGAGGGTTTCTAACCTAATCCACTAGAAATTAAAAAAAAAAAGTTTTTTTTTTTTTAAAAACTACTTTAATGTAAAATAAGTAAAATAAAAATATTTACAATATAAAAAAATGGATGAAAAGACAAGAACTATTGTTGTTGTAGAACATAACCATGAAAAGAACTTTGATAACAATTTTTAAGAACCTTCATATCAAAATAAACATAAGTGCAATATCAATGTAGGAATTAATGGAAATGCTTATAAACTAAATAATCATGAGAATAAAAATAACAAAAGCACTCAAAAAAACAACTAAATGAAAATAATACAAACTTATATTAATCAAGCACAATAGATATCACAGGCCTCTTCAAAAGAGGACAACCTTCTTCGAAGTATATCTCTATACAATTTAAAAAAAAATTGAGATATATTTTACTCAAAACCTATGTCGTTATATAGGCTCTTACTTTTCCCTAACCCTAATGCTCAAAGGTCAAACCACACACTAAGTGCTTACGGTGCAAACATACACTAACACTAAATAAACACATAACAATGATTGTGTTAAGATAAGATTCTAATAAATAATATAAATCATTGACATATTTAAACACTTGATACCTCTCATGACCTTTAATATATAACTAATTAAGAAACTCATTAAATAATTAATATATTATTGAATACATTGATATTTGATTTGTTGTATCTTCTAAAAATATATAAACTCTATCTTTAATGGTGCAAGGGATAAAACCACTCGAACCAACCTTACCAAGTTTATTTAAAAAAAATATGATTACTTACTTCTTTGGACCTTTTAGTAGTGAATTCCTACCTACAGCTAGCTAATTTTTACATCTTTAAATCCATATATATAATCTTGACAGAGTCAATCAATAAAAATAATGAAGTAATAGACTTTTATCTATTAAAACCAAATATCAAACTCATCAACATTAAACTAACAAAAAAAATATTTAAATGTTAATATTGATTTGCACCATCAAAGGGCCTTGACTTTATAAAGGCACAAGGTTGGCACACTGATATTCCAAAACTTCTAGAATTATAGTTAGAAGACTTTATATGTATGTTTTTTTTTTAATGGTATGGTGAGGTTTCTTGGAAGATAATTTTTACTTAGTTGTATTACACCGGTCCATCACCATACCAATCACCATACCCAAAAATGTTTGTTGTCTTCAAATTAAGACTATTTAACAAGAGAGTTGAGGATATGTTGTCCATTATATTAACCTTTTAATGTTTGAACATATTGGATATGGAGGGCTTGAATATCATTTTCAACTTCTTCTTTTTTCCATAATAGTTTTTTAAGGCTACATTGAATACAGAAAATGTTGGTGACAGAGTTCCATGTACCTATTCAGTTTACAAGTATTGAAATGTTTTTTTAAGATGTAGAGGGGAGTTGATTATAACTATATAATAACTTTTAAATTCAAACGATAAAAACTACTCTCAATAAACCTATTTCATTTATTGTTAATTCTATATAAAAAAATTACTAATTTTAAAATTTATACTATCATTTGTAAGTTTCCTCTTAAACAGAGAGTCTGACATGGCACTATACTTCCATATACTTCCAGGGGATCCGTAGAGGACACTTACAAATGCCATCAATACGTGCGACCTGGTTGTGAGGGTTCTCAGTCTAGGCATTCGTATTTGATAAGAACTAGGGAACCTAATCTGGATATACTTTGTAGCTCTACAGGACTCTCTATCCTATATTGAAAAAGCCTCTAGGGTTGTTTTTATAGTTTTAGTTTGGTTGCATATTCCTTGAAAAGTACAACTTCCCAAGTTAGATGAAGTGGCACGTTTGTAGACCCGGCTCTCATGCTTAGGCTCTTTTTAAAAAAATTAAGGAGTATTTTTTTTATTTTTTTAATATTAATTTATAATAAAATCATTTTATTTAATTTGTTTTTTAAAGTTTATAATTACATAAAATTAGAAAACTTTTTTATAGGCTATAATGAATGATGAAGGTGAAGTCAGAAATTCTTTTGATCTTAGTTTAGGTTTACCGTTAGATTTTTTTGAATGAGTTCTATAGGATTGTATATTTATTTTTATATTAATTTATAATAAAGTTAACTTATTTAATTTTATAAAAGTTTATAATAATTTTTATTAAATTATATAAAATTTATAAAAAAATTATATTCTATAATGAATATTAGTTTATGGTGAAGGTAAAGTCTTGATAAATTTTTATGATCTTAGTTTATGTTGAAGGGATCATGTCTATTATAATTATTTGATTATAATTTTTTTTTGAATGGATTATAATTTGATTATAGAAGTTTATAATAATTTCTATTAAATCATATAAAATTTATAAATTATATAATGAATATTAGTTTATGGTGAAGGTAAAGTTTGATAAATTCTTTTGATCTTAGTTTATGTTGAAGGGATATGAATATCATAAATATTTGATTATAATTCGTTGAATGGATTATATGGGATTGAAATGAGTTCCACATGTACTATAATCTTGAACATATGGTGGCATTACAACAAGCTTGGTAATTATGTATGTATTCTTGGGTAATATTGTTTCTTCCTTGAAAGTTAAGAAATCTAATCAGTTGAACTAATACCATTTGATAATTATTTGGTTAGATTTATAATATTAACAATTAAACAATTAGCGATTCTCTTGAGAAAAAAGGAAAAAATATTTTTGTAAGAGCTTTGGAAGGAAAAAATAGGGCATCGACTAGGTAGACAGAGTACTTTTTGGTTTTTGCAGAATTGAAGACGAGATTGTTGCCCTAGGAGAGCCCAATGGGAATACCTCCAAATCCTCTCTTAGATAGATAATTTGTTTGCAAATTTGTTGAAGGAAAAATCTCCAACAAAGACTGAAGAAGCACAAAAAATTGCATTAAAAATGCTCTTTATGGTTGCTAGAAAAAGATCAACATCTCAAAGAGTCAATGGATGCTTGCCACAATCGGAATTAAGGCCAAAGAGCATTATTGAGTAGAGTATAATAGAAGAAAAAATCTTATATAAAGCCAATCGTGGCCTAACCTGTAAATTCATGGGTACTCGCCCTACCCTAATTTTTTTGCATTTGTGGGTTCGACAAAACTAGGAGCCTCTTACTGAGTATTATTTGTGGTTTATTAGAAATTGATATTTTGTTGTTAGTTTTTCCTCAATTGTCAACAAAAATGGGGCTTTTGAATAAAAAAGAGGAATCATGGTCTAACAAGATTATTTGTTCAACCTTGGAGAGTGGGATTTGATCCTCGAATTGAATCCACTATTATCCCGGTTTAGGTCCGTTTGTATGCACGACCCTAGAAAGTGCTCTAATACCACTTGTTAGGAATATTCTAATTAAAATAAGCACATCCACATAAATATTACAATAAAAACAATAGTTCATGAAGGAATAGAAGATTGCAATACAAAATGTTAATGCATAAATACATATTAATCTTACAAATCAATATAGAATTATGAGCCTCTTTGAGGGGCAAGATCCTTCAATACTTTGATTTATGCAAAAAAAATACATTCGTTTATGCCCCCTTATCTTTTAAATATACATTTCATGCAACCCTAACCTAATGCTCAAGAGTTTGGCTTACACACAAAGTGTCACCCAAGCTATAATCTTCTACCAACAAACAATTACATTCTTTATAATGGTTACATGAAATGGTCCCACTTGTCTAGATGCCTCAAGTGTCACATACCATTACAAAATATTACAAAATATCATTATAATAGGGTCTACGCATTGGAAATGGGGTCATTACATAATAATGTTAGAATTACATAATAATGTCAGGATGGGGTCCTAACAATCACCAACTTCTATCATAGGTTGATCTTGGGCTTCTCACACATATCATAGCCTCTAAACCAGATCATCTATAGGATGACAAAGTTCCATTAGACTTTAAAACAATAGTAGGTATTTTAAGAACTAAAGTTATGTCATACATCACATAGTCATTCAAGATTAAGACTTATTCACCTAACTATGTCTTTGGTACCATCTTGATCCAAGATGGGCATATGATGCTAAACTATTCTAAGATGCTATTAAGCACAACTCAATGCTACTATACCTATGAGAAAGAGTTATATACTAATATTTAATATGTATGGATAATTGTGCTACTATAGTATGGGTAAGAAAACTATGGTTCACTTAGATCACTGAAGCTTGTAATTTCTCCATTAAAAAAGTAGACTAAAAACATGTTAGCCATATAATATGGATGACTTACGTACAATAGTTTCATCTTATGATCAAATGCCACAAGGGAAAGGAGAACTAGACAATAGACTACCTAAGTTTCCCATTAGTATAAGTGCTATTGTATGTTCTTAATTCGATAGGAAATAGCAAAAATGATTGACAAGTGATATATCACTTAGATTTTGAAATTTCTAGCACTCATATCCAACTAGTAGAAGGCAAGTTAGCACTTGATCACCATGTTGTTATACCATCTAGAAAAATCAATGTGCCATCAAGTGCGTCATACCAAATTTTAATCTAAAATTGTACTATTATAAGGTAGTTCGATACTTTGACATAAATAAGACACTTGTAGTGGTACAACAATTCTTTGATTGGTTGCACATACGCAAGTGGAGTTCCATATTAAATCTTATGCACTTTGTAGTATTGTCAAACTAGCAAACAATAAAACATGGAACTACACTCCATTGTATATTCCTTCTAATTCCTATGAGTCTATTATAACTATCATTATGTCAATATTATCAACCACTAAGTGCCTACACTACTATATATTTGTGCTCATGGATATATTCAATAAAATGGTTATCATGGATCCATGTAGCAAAAGCATTGATGCTTTGGAGACTGCTTGTCTATTTTTTTAGTACGTTTGGGTTCATTTTGGTCTACCTAGGTCAATCATATTACACAAAGATAGCAAGTTCCTTGGAAATTTTTGATACCATCTTTAAAATCTCTTGGACACTAGGCTCCAACATTTTACAACCTTCCATTGAAAAATGGATGGAAAAATGAAGGTGGTCAATAGGATGTTAGTACATCTCTAGATGTATAACCATAACCACCCTTGCACATGGGATAAGGATCTACCATATGTCCAACATTTCTACTATAGGTCTATCCACTACTCGATAGCTTACAATTCCTAGGATTTTAGCTAGTGCCCCATTGGGTGTCACCTTCTATATATTGATTGTTGGCATACCCTAGCTCAAGACAAGGAGGCAAATAAAGCTAAAATGATCCTATAACAAGGGCAAAACATACAAACTTACATTTTACAAATATTTTAGTGCCAACAACAAAAGTAAGTGCCATGATCGACATAGAATACCTCACACTTTTTATGATAGGGATAATGAATCCACCCATAGAAGTAATGCTTCTCCAACCAACACTAGAATATCAATCCACTAAATTATAGCCTTCAAACCATTCAACACCAAGCAATAAAGAATATCTTAATTCTTGACTTGATGTCATACTTCGGGTTGTATCAATTGTTCCATGTAGAGCTCCTCAATTTGTACTTCCCTCCTTTGTTAGAGTATATGGTAGTACAATAACCAATCAATCTAGAATATTTGGATATTGAAACAATGGAAAGGTTGGTTGAGGTTATTAACAAAATTAGTTAGTAAGGGAAACATAACCTATTTAGGGTTGCAAAATAGGATCAATTTCCTTCATAATAAAAGTGGTGGTACATGCTTGACCAACTCAAGTATCTTTTCCCATAGTTGGAGACTAATGTAATTGGGATCATTATCCCTTAATGGGGAGGCAAATAATTTGATCAAAGCAATGGTCAATTATATTCCCAAAGCCATTTTAGTTTGCTAGCCTTGGTGACTATTTGGACTCTTTCTCAAACAAGTTGGTTTCAATCCACATTTTGACGTTGTCAATATTTTAGCACTAAACCTTTGGTGCCCATATAGATATGACAAATTTCTGATGTCAATATTGCACATCACCATTTGGAAAGTATTACATTGCATAACATATATTCTCTACACCCATCTAGCCACTTACATACTTTAAGAACTAGATATTAGTTTATAAAAGCACAAGAAACATATTCTTTGTTATTTCTTGAAACCTCATCAACAAGTGTTGGAAGATGAAGCCTTTTACTTTCTAGATCCTTTTAATCTTGTATACTCTATAAACATAACTCGGAACTTATATTCTTATCTAGAAACCTAGGACTTCAAGAATCTTCTACCACCTTCGTTGATTCTCTTGCCCTTTTTTTCCCTCTACTAGTTGTTCCTACCTCTTTCTACAAAATAAAGCACCTTGCATCTCATAACAATAGTGTTGTATAAAGCATTTGTATTGTTATTGTATACTTAATATAAAAGTAATATATTTTAAAGTGTATTTTTATATTTATAACATCCTCTTGTATGAGTCTTATTTTGAGATAAATTCCGTCATTGGCTATAGGGAGAAGGCCATATCTTCCACAATGCAACCTTGAATTAACTTGCAAGCACCACAATTTGGTCCTTTAAGTTGTCCTCCATTCCAACCATTTTGGGACCCTGATATATGAATCAAGCTTGAAGCTAGCATTTGGTGAAAGCAACTAGTTTAGCAATATCACATACCATTTTAACATCTAACATGTTGGTTGTTTCCTTGGTTTTCATGAAGCATGTAAGACCTTGTGTGTGCATAATTAGTGGTACAAATTATGTGACCTTCTATTTTCTCTTTGTTGACTCATATTCCTCTTAGATTCCCTCTAGTTGCTGACATGGCACCCAATTGCTAGTGGGGACATAATTTTTCATATTTATGGAGTGTTGGCAAATCAAAACACCCACAAATGATGATATTACATTCCCCTCATGCCTAATCATCCAACAACTGAATAATATATAGGTAACAAATGTTTATTCATAGGTTTTATGACATGTGATAGCATCTAATTCATGAATAATTAAAAATTTTGAGGTTTTGGTCATTTTTTAGTGATTTGAGGGATAAACTTCTAGAGGCCATATCTTTCTCATTTTAGAGCATTTTGGAATCCATTTTAGAATCGCATGAATTTTTAGACTTTTCATAATGGTGGCACCAATTTTTTTATTTTGTTAACAAAAAAGTATAATTTTATAGGAATTTCATAGACCATATATTGTAATTATCCCTAATTAGTGGGCACATTTTTTATTAAATTAGCAGGTTTATTATTTAATCATATATACGAACAAAGGTCATGCTTGAGGTGCCATGTATGCAATTTATGATAATGTCTTTGAGTAGGAGTGTGTTGATTAAGGAGGAAAATGATAGTCTTCAAAATGATGAGAAAGGCTTAGATATTATTTGGCCCATTTGAGATTTCATTATGGGGGAATATATTATCATCTTTAATTTCTTCTCTTCTTGGTGCTCAATTCAAATTATGGTGATGATTGAATATGGGTAATTTAACTTTATTATCCAATGTTGATAGCATGTGATTTAATCATTAAGTTGGCCCACTAGTTATCACTATGCAATATACTTTGCTATGAATAGATGTATATATTCCTAAAATCATTGGTCAAACCACAATTATAGTTAACCTTTAATAAACCCCTTTTAATGTCTAGTGTGTAATAGACAAGGTTTGATGACTTGTAATTAACCCCAAATCCTTATGTTATGTTGGCATGGGATATATAATTATTAATATTTAAAATCTAGTATAAATAGCCCTCAACCACCTAATTCATTCCATAAGTGTGATATCTTGATCTATCATTTGGTTTCACAAGGTACCCCAATATTCTCTTTTATCTATTAATATTTTATTTCACTTCTCTTTTATTCTCTTGTATAAAAATTTTGGTGAATGTTATGCTTCTATTTATTTCTAGAAAGTATTATGAAATCTGACATCCTTCATGTCATAATTTTGAATCTTGTCAATGCCATATTTTTGTAAGTTGTATCTCTTTAGCAAGGTGACCCATTTTTTTCCATTTAGCATGATACCCTACCTCAAAGAGTAGGAATGTGATAAGACTCTATGAATGGTAGTGCCTTACTAGTGAGAGTAGCATGGCATAAGAATTTTTTTTAAAAGGTTAAATGTTAAAAGGTCTCTTCTTATTATTTTATCTCCTTAGCATGATTTAACTATTTTCATGAAGGGTTTTTATTTTTATTGTGTCCACAATGGGGTGGCTTATTGGCTACACAACATGGGTGCAAGTTTTGTATGGTCAAATTTATGGTTTTGAACCCAGACCTTATTTTAATTTTGGATGGAATTTTTATTCCTTTTCATGTCCAAACTATGTGACAAACTCAAGGAGTGGTCCCTTGTGTTGGCATCACAAAACATCACAACAAATTAGTTTGATAGCAGGGTGAAGGTTCAATTCCTGTGGTTTCCATTTTAAATAGAGATGGATTTTTCTTGCATACGTAAAGTGGGATGGGTCTTTAAGGAGGATTCTCCATTTTTATCACCTACATATGTGGAATCATATTGGATAACATGGAGGTGCATAATTTTTTTAATCCTATAAGTCTAAATATCAAGTATCAAAAGCAGATAATGGATTATAGCATGCATGCCTTGTTTTTGGCCTTGGAAGCCACCCCAACATTCATCTAGAGGAGGGTCCTTCCTTATCCTCAAAAAATATATTTTGCATATGAGTATAGCCTAGATAGCTTAGGGTGCTTAGCACTTGATCAACCCAAGTTTAATTCTTCTTCTCATCCTTGGATTTTCTATGCTAATGAATAGTTGAAATTGTTGATGTGAAATCCAATGTGTGTCTTACTTGGCATATATTTGTGTGTGAGAGACAAAAGGTACAATTTATCAAATAAATATAAGTGGCATACAATCATTTGTTTAGCTTACATAGTGGTATATAGGTGTGGTATAAATCCTCCTATTAGCACTTGATAAGTGATACATTCTAGTTCATCAATTTCTCCCCAAAGTTTGAAGGTTTATTTTTTTATTAGTTCCATTTCTAATAGACCTAAATTTTTGGAGGTCACAATGCTTTCATATGAAAGCATTTTGGGTCCTTTTATTTGATCACATAATTTTCCAAGATCTTTACATTAGTGACATTATTTTAAGGACCTATTGTATTGCTATATAACTATTTATACAAAAAATAATCCATTAGCATATGTTAATAACCTTAGTGGATGAACTTCCCATACTTGGACCATTCACATGACTAGTCTTTTGAGAAGTAAGAATACCTAGTCCATCATACATCATAATATCTTGATGAAAAAGTTCTAGCTAATAATATAGATGAGGATTTTGGTCTATTTGTTATGTTAGTGGAATAAGATATACTTTTATATATTAGAAAAATAAGTGATCCAATCAAGGTGTGGGGCACATTGAAGGAATTGTTTGAAAAAGAAGATCCTTATAAAGTCAATATATTGAAAAAAAACTCTCAATATTTATATATAATGATGTGGATGCTTATATATAATGTTTTACATCCTAACAATTAGATACACCATCTTCATAAAGCTCAATGAATACAAATGAAGAATGTGTTGAATATATTCTTGCCAATCGTACTTCAACCTTTAAAATTGTTGGATTTGTGATTCGTATGGTTTTAATGACTATGGTGAACCCATTATCTATAATGCTTTTGTAATGAAATAATTTTATGTAAACAATAATTATAATAATAAATTCTAGAATATTAACAAAAGAAACAATATACACTAGAATATTTATAACAAAATCAATATTCTAGAATATTCAATCTAGCAAAGCATCACAAATTTGGATTTCAAAATTTATAAATATTCCAAGCAACTTACAAAGGTAAAGTCTCCTAACCATGTAGAGAGAGATAAGTCTCTTTTGCACATGATAGAATAAAAGTTAGATGAATGAACGATAATATTACTACATCATATCTCTCCTATTTATAGTCTAACAAAGTAACACAACCTAGCTCTAATGCACAAGGATCAACTACTAACATAAGAACCTAATCCAATCAAAATAAATATAGCCAATGGCTACATCAAGCCCATACATGGTTTTTCGTTCAAACCAATTTGTCCTTAATGCTTGAAAATTTGAAGAATGGTTGTTGGTTCACATCCTCTTCAATAAGATCCTACCATTTGATGAGGAGCTCTTACACCTAATGATATCACAACCTACTTTCCCATGATTACTACACGACTTTTAGCATTAGTTCAGCATGACCTTCTTCATCCTACTTTGAAAGCTTTATTTAGGACTACACCTTTTGACCAATTATCTACTCAAGACAATAAACATAAAAAGAGGGTGTATTTTGGAGGTGGTGGGAGCTCCATTAGATATGTGGCATCCACCTTATATGAACCATAGAATTTGGGTGTAAGCTTTTGGCTAGATTTAGTCTTGAGATGAAGTTGCTTATATGGATGAAGTTGTAAGAAGACCATATCACCAACCTTAAGGTGTCATTCAAGGAAGTGTAAATCATATTGTTACTTTATATAATTATCCTCCTAATAGATATTATCATAGAGGATCTACAGAGTTGTCTACCTTTATTAAATAAAATCACCCACTTGAGAAAAATTAGGGGATCTTATAGTCTACCAAGGGAAGAGGTTTGTCCATACAACATATCAATTGGGGATATCTTAGTGGAAAGATGATACAAATTATTGTACCACCATTTTGCTAATGAAATCCATTTAACCTTTAACACCACTTATCTTGGGAAAAGAATCTCAGACATGTACCTAGGTACTTACTCATAATTTGTGTTTAGTCATCAATATAAGGGTCATAGAAAGAGCTCATTATAAGCTAGAAACCATTGAGAGTGAACAATTACTTCTAAAATATATGGGTAAAAATAGGTTCATTGATCATAAATAATAGACATGTGTATGCCATATAGTTTAAAAATAGAGTCAAAGATCACCTTGACCACCTTGTTGGTAGTGAATGGGTGTTATAATGCATGGAGATGGACATAGTTGGAGAGGTAATCTATAACCATAAAAATCACTATTTTACCCTTTTACTTTGAAATACCTCTAATGAAGTCCATAGAGATGTGTCCCAACTAACAATACAGAATAAGGATGGGTTGCAACAACCTTGAGACTTAATTGTTTTATCATTAATCCTTTGGAACACTTCACATTTTATAAAAAACTATTTGATATTATATTTCATTTCTTTCCAAGAAAAAGACTACTTTACCATTTGATAGGTTTTAAGAAACCTAGAATGGTTTACCTACAAATAAGCATGCAATTCCTAAATGATGTTATTCTTGATCTAGAAGGACTAAATAAGATAAATGGGATTCTCCTTCCTCTGAATATGTTAGACCAAAATAAAAATAGATTATGTAGATTAATAGCCTCAATATTATGAATCAAATGAATAATATCAACATATAAATGTCATTATTATTGAAGCTAGGTGATCCAAAGAGGAAAATTGATGGAATTGAATAAATAGCTATAGAATATTCATACTTATGAGAGAGAGCATTTTATACACCATTCACCTTCTCCTTATTATACTTAATCTTAATGTCAAAGACCAAAATCTTGGTCAACCATTTGTTTTTCTTTAGATAAGAGATACGTGGTTCCAAAAAATACTTGAGATTGCTAAGATTAGTTTGATAATAAAATGTTAACATAGAAATGAAGGCTTCCATCTATTCACTAAATGCAAGATGGATAACTTCTCCTTATTATAAGTAGATCAACCCAAATTGTTCTTGGAGAGTGTTTGCCTTCATAATCTAATGGATGACCTTCCTACATCAAAACAACACTAATACCTATTCTAGAAGCGTAACATTTACTGATAAAGGACTCCTTAAAGTCTAGAGTATCCATAATAGGAGTGGTACACAACCCTTTTTAAGGTAGTGAAGTATTATGTAGTGTCATCAAACTAAACAAAGACATCCTTCTTGGTAAGCTTCATCAAGGGAGTCATAATCATCTCATAATATTTGACAAATTTCTTTTTAACACCTAGCGGGACATAAAAACCCTAATATTCTTGAGAGATTGAGAAATTGGTCAATATTATATTACTTTAATATTGTTAGGATCCACCTTGAAACCTTCCTAAGACATAATATGCCCTAGATATTCTACTTTAGACACCCCAAATAAATATTTAGACATTTTAACATTTAATTGCTTCAGTTGTAGAAGTTAGAGCACCTTTTGACATGATCCAAATGGGCTTTCCAAAACTTATTATAGACTAGGATGTCATCAAACATGACAATAATTATTTTTGAAGAAGAGGATAAAATATAAAATTCATTAAACTTTGGAAAGTAGAAGGGGTATTTGCAAGACCAAAAGTCATGACCAAAACCTCATAATGATCCTTATAAATATAAAAAGTATTTTTAGGACTATCCTCCTCTCTAACCCTATTTTGGTGAAAACAAGAACATAAGCCTAACTTGTTAAATATTTACAACATGCAATTCATCCAAAAATAATCAATAACATGAATATGAAACTTATCTTTGATAGTGATCTTGTTGAGTGGTTTGAAGAATGGAAACATCTGCCAAAAATTATCCTTTCATTTGACCATGGCTACAAGGGAAGAGGTAGGGCTAGTATTATGGTACATAATTCCTTACTCCAATATATCTTGAACCAAATTCTTTATTTATGTATTAAGAGCCTAAGGATAGTGATAATATGATAATTGAATGGTAGAATTTATGGAATCATATGTATAGCATGGACATATGCTTGTGTGTGAGGAAGACCCTTGGGTTTGTCAAATACCTTAGCATGCATATTTGTTAGGAAGTGACTATATTTTATAAGGAAGAATAGGATATGGCTACCAATGTCCATAACTTCCATGCAATAAATCTACATGAAGATACACATATTTCCCTTCATTAATATCTTCTCCATTTGGTGAAAGTTGATGACCTTGGATGGTGGGGGTTTTAAACCCTAGATATGGATGACCTTTCTATTTTTGGTCCATTGTACATATAAATGCTATACATTTAATGTAACACCACTTAATTGAGACAACCTTTAAGCTTTGAGGATAACATTTAAACTGCCTAAATCCATCATAAATATGCTTCCAGTCCAATAATGGGTATCCATTTTAAGCCGGACATAATAAACATGACCAATATATTGAGCATTACCACCATTGGCTATCAAATCATTGGATTTATCTTTGGAAATAGAGTTAATATATAACCCCAAGGCTTTGACCATATCACAGTTGATAAAATTATGAGTGCTACCAAAATTATTCAAAATAGTGATGCATTGTTGTTTAACAAAATCTTATACCTTTATAGTTTGATGGACTTACATTCCCATAGGATAAATATTGAGAGAGCCATAGCAACTAAACCTTGTTTGAGCTTCTTAATTTTTGTTGGTTCCTTTAGAGGTGGTTATGTAAGGACACCCTCATCTTTAGAACTTACTTTCTTAGGCTCGATGTGGAAATTTTTCACTCATAACATGCCTAATCCTATGGATACTATTATCTACACTTGAAACAAAATAAGCCTTGAGGGTGATCCTCATTATGGTTAGTAACATAGTCTAATAGGGATTGATGAAATCATGCCTTAGTTAAAATATAGACAAGTAGAGCTTCTTCTCAACTACATGGCCTATATTCTTAGCATCTAGGAGGGTGTATAAACCATGCATACAAACTTCATACTATATTTTATCCTTTAACCCATGCTTGAATGCTAAAAAACCATTATAGGATCCAAATGGTGTGTTTATATAAGGAGGTTCATGAATTTTGTGTAATACTCATCCACAATCCATATTTCCTTAGTCTATATTAAACTGAACACATAAGATACAAAAGAACCTTTATCCAACTTCAATAGAAACATCTTATTGAAATTTGGCTAAGAAAGAGGACTACTCTAATGCCTCATATCCCAAGAAAGATATTGATGAGAATGGATATTAAATTTAGATGCAACATGAGTGACCTTGACCCATTCAATTATATTATATAAGCATATGAGGTATTCTATTTTAGAATTCCATCCATGAGGGTCCCTTACCATAAAAATGAGTTATATTAATTCTAAGGACTAGAATATCATAAGGCCATATAATAAATTTGACTACATCACTGACTGAAGGTATCCACATCAAGAGCAAAATCACATTCACCACCAACATGATTTGTATGAGTATCCATGAAGGGATAAGTATTTACATGAGCAAAGTGGAAGCACCATAGATCTTACCCAAAATTCATCCACTAGAAATTTCCATCGATTTCTTGATTTGTTTTGGTATATTTAGATCCATTTTGTCAATCTTTATTGTACTCAAAGGCAACCTACTAGAATTTACCTTTTTGGTTTTTGCTTAGTTAGAGATTAAAAAACAAATAATGCTTGTGTCTATATAAAATTCAAGAGGTGTGTATGTCTACCCCTATGTAGTACATGTTATTCATAAGAATATATTTTCTCCTAAAAGAAAATTAAATTTACGACATTATGGCACCTAAGAATATTTTGTTGTCCATGTATTCCAAGGATTGACTCGGAATAAAGATGGTTGTTCTTCTAGGTGATAAATCCTTCTTCTGATAAAAAATGGCACATGTAATGACCTAAATGGCATGTGAATCTGGGCACCTAAGTCACTTTTAGAAATGGCACAAAAGACCTTACTCTAAATTTTATGTATTTTTTAAATTATTTTTAAAATCCTTCCAAAAATAGAAAAATGAGGGGTTTTCTTATGATTGCTCCATTTGTCACCAAAAAAGATAATTATTTTGACTGGTTAGTTGACATAATTTTGAGTAGGCTCTGATATGATGTTGGATTATATAACACTTTCCATTAAAAACATCTCAAAGCATTCATCATCATAATATTATAAAAAAGAATACAAAGGAAAACTTAAAAAGCAAATAGAAGAAAAAGAGAGATGTACAAAATAAATATAAGGATAACCAAAATATAAATAAGGTGTGGGTGCACTATCTCACATATTGCCAATTGATACAATGGATCGGTAATTAGGGGTATTTATTGTGACACCTAATCCCCAATTAAATACTAAGCTCAAGTTGGCATAACTTAACTTAAAGGTTAAAACATATAAACCCTTTAATTAAGGTTAACCATATAGGTCATTTAACCAATATCACTAAGAGTGAATGATGTAAAGTGATTTTAGGCTTACATAAAGTTGCATATAGGCATATATAGTAGATTACCATAGGCTTGCATATAAGATGTACTTATGCTAACATCAAGTGTGCATGTAGGCACTTCATCACTATGGACCTCATCCAACAAGGATAGATTACAAATATTCCAACACCTAAGACTCTCCTCAATGAATCTAAGTATCGATCCTAGCAAAGTATGTTGATGTTCTATCTAGAGAAGAATAATTGTTCATCCCCACAAAATAAAGGATAAGAAACACACACCACATGCTTGAGAGCAAAAACTCAATATGTAGGCAATGCCTTAAAATGTGCTCCCTTTGAAGAATGAGAGTGCTTATTCCACACTTGTTGTCTCAAGGGAAAGCCCCTCAACATAATAATTGATACTAGGAGCCAAAATAATACCATTATGTAATATGTGATCAAGAACCTTGGCCTCTAGATTATTATGCATCCTCATCCTTACTCCTTGGACTAGATGCAACCAAGGAAAGATATCAATTTTCAATGTCAATAACCTCAAGTATGGCATCAAACCAAGCATGATATAGGAAGAGCATATTTAGCATAAGCACTATATTTTATACACTTTGTGTAGACTCAATATTCAAGCAAAATTTAAGCAATTGTAACTTTGGTGTCATAAAGATCTCTTATTTGGTTTTTATCATTAACAACCAAGGAATTCTTTTAGACTGAGAAAAGTTATGGGTCATCTAGGAATGGCCAAAACCTAAGAAATTATCATAATTTAAAATTTTCCTTAGCCTCACCAACTTCTACCATAGGTTGGATCTTGGGCTTCTCACACATCTCATAGCCTCTAAACCAGGTCATACATAGGATGACAAATTTCCATTAAACTTTAACACAATGGTAGGTATTTTAATAATTAAAGTTGTACCTCTATTTAGAATTAGTGTTAGTCATGTCATACATCATATAGTCATTCAAGATTAATATTTATTCAACAAACTATGTTCTTGGTACCATCTTGATCCAAGATGGGCATATGATGCTAAACTATTCTAAGATGCTATTAGACACAACTCAATGCTACTCTACCTATTCAAAAGAGCTATATGCCAATATTTAAGATGTATGAATAATGGTGCTACTATTTTGTGGGTAAGGAAACTATGGTTCACTTAGATCATTGAACCTTGTAATTTCTCCATTCACATAGTAGAATAAAAATTGCTATCCATATAATATGAATTAATCGCATACCATAGCTCCATCTTATGATTAAACACCACAAGGGAAAGGATAACTAGACAATAGACTACCTAAGTTGCCCATTAGTATAGGCACTATTGTATGTTCTTGATACTAGATAAAATAACACCAATGACTGATAAGTGATATATCACTTAGATGTTGAATTTGCTAGCACTCATATCCAACTAGTAGAAATCAAGTTAGCACTTGATCACCATCTTCAGGATGAATTGTTATACCATCTAGAAAAATTATATGTATCATCAAGTGCACCATACCAAATTTTGATCTAGAAACTATACTATGCTACGGTAGTTGGGCACTTTGACATCAACAAGACACTTATAATGGTACAATAATACTTTGATTGGTTGTACATGTGCCAATAAGTGGAGCTCCATATTAAATCTTATGCACTTTGTAGTATTGTCAAACTAGAAAACAAGAAGACATGGAACTACACTCTATTATAGATTCTTTCCAATTTCTAGGAGTCTATTACCACTATCATTATCTCAATGTTACTAACCACAAAGTGCCTATGTGACTACATATTTGTGCTCATGGATATATTCAATCAAATGGCTATGATGAATCCATGTAGTAAAAGCATTGATGCTTTGGATGCTACTTGTCTATTTCTTTAGTAGGTTTGGGTACATTTTGGTCCACCTAAGTCCATCATATTACATAGAGATAGTTAGGTTCCTTGAAAATTTTTGGCACCATCTTTGAAATCTCTTGGACACAAATCTTCAACATTTCACAACCTTCCATTGAAAATGAATGGTAAAATAAATATGGTTAATAGGATGTTAGTACATCTCTATATGTATAACCACAACCACCCTTGCACATGGGATAAGGATCTACCATATGTCCAACATTTCTACAATAGGTTTTATCGTTGCTCAATAGGTCATAGTTCGTTTTAGGCATGCCTAGGATTATAGTTAGTGCCCCAATGGATGTCACCTTATATATATTGATTTTTGGCATACTCTAGCTCAAAAAAAGGAGGAAAATAAAACTAAAAATATTATATAACAAGTGCAAAACATACAAACTTAGGTTCTATAAATATTCCAATGCCAACAATAAAAGTAAGTGCCATGATCAACATATAATACCTCACACTTTTTAGGTTAGGGAATGGATCCACCTATAGAAGGAACACTTCTCTAGCCAACACTAGAATATGAATCCACTATATTATGGTCCTTAAACCATTCAACACTAAGAAGAAGAGAATGCTTTAGTTTTGGACTTGCTTCCATACTTGGTATTGTATCTAGTGTTCCATGTAGAACTCCTTGATTTTTACTTCCCTCCTTTGATAGCATATGTGGTAGTACAATACCCAAAAAATTTGGATCTAGAATAGTTGGATCCTATAACAATGGAAAGATTGATTAATTTTATTAAAAAAATTAATTAGTAATGGATACATAATCTATTTAGGGTTGCAAAATAGGGTCAACTTCCTTCATAAACAAAGTGGTACACGCTTGACCAACTCAAGTGCCTTTTACCATAGTTGGAGACTAATGTAATTGGGATTATTGACCCTTAATAAGGAGGATAATAATTTGAGCAAAGCAAGGATCGATTAGAGTCCCAAATAGGACGATACCAAAGCCATTTTAGCTTGCTAGCCTTAGTGATTATTTGGGCCCTTTCTCAAACAAGTTGATTTCAATTTGCATTTTGGCACTATAAATGTTTTAACACTAAATATTTGTTGCTCATATAAATATGAAAAATTCATAATGTCAATGTTGCACATAACCATTTTGCAAATTACATTGCATACCACAACTTCTCCACAACAATCTAGCCACTTGCACAGTTTAAAAACTATATATTGGTTTATAGAATCACAAGAAATAGATTCTTTGTTGTTTCTTGAAACCACTCCAAGAAGTTTTGGAAGATGAAGCATTTCACCTTCTATATCCTTTTACACCATGTAAGCATAGCTTATGACTTCTCTTTTTATCTAGAAACCTTCAAGAATATTCTACCACATTCCTCTATTCTCTTACTCTCTCTTTTCCTTCTACTAGTTGTTCCTACCTCTTTCTGAAAGCACGAGATTCCGGAAGATTTGAAAGGAAAACTATTGCGATGCATTCAAAATCAAACAAACGCTTAAGTCCTAAAATGTGAAAAGCATGAAATGAAAGAGATGAATTGAAATGAGATAAAAGAAAGTACAGAAAGCACAACCCTTTTTATTTAACTCTCTTAATCTCGATTACAAAGATGCCTCCTCCCTTTTCAGGGGCTAGGAGCGTTAAATGAATTTTGGTTACAATCATGACTTAGTATTCCTCCTTCCGCGTGCCCACATTTGAAATGGGTGGGCCAAAGTGTTTCCGCCGCTTGCGTTGATGAATCCTTGATTCTTGCTGCTCCTCCTACGTTCAAAGACACAACAAGTCGTTAGTAGCACCTGTGACAAAAAGATGAAGCGTTTGATCTTAAAAACCAATGAAGGATGCATGCATAAGATTAGCTAAACCGATGAATAAAATGACTCCAAATAACTTGCAAATTTGATAGAGACCAGAGAACATTACCAAAGGGCCATTGCCATCAAAACAGTCGAGAAATTGGCTATCGATTCGAATTCATCCCTGGGTAGGACGGATTCGACTGTAATTCGTCCCTGGGTAGGACGAATTCGCCTGTGACAAAACACCGAAGTAATCCTACCCAAATGTCGCGTCTCAAGATCTCCAAAAGGCCTGCAAACATAGGGGTTAGCTAATTGGGGGCATTTTGGGATGACCCAGATGGTCGGATTTCCCCAATTTGCCCTCCATCAATGGGAATTTGACGTCGCTACCTGCAAGTTAGTGAGGACCACAAAAGCGACAAAACATGATAATATTTGATCACAGCATTATAAAATCAAAATTATGAACTATCTAAACAGTATAAAATGGAATGGAATATGAAAAAGTGGCAAAAGAATAAATTAAAATGAAACTAAGAAATGCGGGGCGCCCGGGTGGGCCGCCCACCGTTAGAACTTGATTTCGGCACCAATCCACTTGGGATGGGCCCAAAATCTTTTGTAATGGGTTGTCGGTGAATTGGTAGATCAATGTGGTCAAGTGTCGGGTTTTGGGACCGGATTCACACTTCCAATAGCCACCCAATAACCTCTCTTGCAAAAGAGATCAAGGATGTGGAAGAGGTGAATCAAAAGGGTAAAAGGTGGTATTCAATTTGGCAGCACTTCGTTGCTTGAAAATGCCTCCAACTTGTCTTTTTTTGGGTGGGAAAGTCCACCATTTTATAGACCCAAGGGGTCTCTTTGGAGGGGCATGCAGGGGCACCATGTGGTGGCCATGCCTTCTCAAGATGGAGGAGACTCCTCCTTGACTTGGGCTTCCATGACTGCCCTTGTGACAGTCCTCTAACGCCCACTCTGCCCACCTACATGCGCATGCAAGGCAGGAGGCATTAATTGACTGTCCTCGGCTACCACTTGGCACCATTTTTCTTTTTGCCTATTGAACCTGGAATTCGTCCCGACCCAGGACGAATTCATAATTCATCCCTGGGTGAGACGGATCCCAATTTGAATTCGTCCTTGGGTGGGACGGATACTGAGCAAAGTGCTTGAATGTGCCAAATTGCATTATGACCTTACAAAATTGCTACAAAAGTGGTTAGGACCACTATTTAACCTCTGAGGGCTGCCCTAGGGGCTGTGTGTGTCAAAGCGATCAGTGTTTGCAGTCACATAATCGGATTGGTGCTGTTTTGGTGTCTATAGATGCCCCTTTTTGGGATGCATTGTGCATGGCGCAGCACCGAGCAAAAATAGATAACCAAAGCACTAATGATTAGGGTTTCTTGGTAACCTAACCAACTTTTGATGCCCCAAGTATAGAAAGGGCATGCATTCTTGAATCCTTGCTTCTGACGAGCTAAGGAATTTGATTTCAAGTATTAACCTATTTTGGTGAGGTGTGACTTGAGCTTGGACATTGATCAGTCATGAATAGGCAAAGGGCGCAACCTTTTTTCCACAGGGGAACCTTGTGTTCATGCTTCGAGAATACCAAGTGTTTGATCAATTTGTGATTATTGCTTGTTTACTGCCCCAAGCAAGAGCGTAATTGTCTTTGTCAATGATTCTTTGAATGCATGTCATTTTCCTTAATTGGGTGTGTGCTTGTTGATTAGTGACTAAGTGTGACTACCCCCTCAAGCGACGAATCGATGAGGGAATGACCTTCGTGAGAAAAGCGACGAGTCGCTTGACCCAAGATGACTTGTGCAAGGGTGCCTTTAGATGGTTTAGCATTAAGCATGTGCAATTTTTTTGACATTTAGACCTATTTTTGGTGGGTGGTAACCCTTTTTGCGACGCTTTTTGGAGCTGAAATTGGTGAAAATTCGTCTTCCCGTGGAGCGGTCCGGCTAAGATAGCCTTCTTAGGGAGTAGGATAGTGACAATTTGTGACCCCAACGTCTGTTTTGTATGCCCGGGATGTCAAGTGCAACAACACTCTCATCGGGCAAGTTTATTATCTGTTTTAGTGCATTTTTGTTCAATTTTTGATGTTTTTTGAAATTTCTGGCCTGAATTCGTCCCAGGGTAGGATGAATTCCAGCTTAGAATTCGTCCCAGGGTGGGATGAGTGCTAACCAAAGTGCTCGTCCCAGGGAAAGACGAATTTAAGCTCAAAAAGGCCTATTTAAAGGCCAAAACTAGGGTTTGGGCTCATTTGCATCTGATTTTTCTTGCGATTTGGAGCTCTGGGGAGGAGGAGGTTAATTCTGCGAAGCACTGTCGGATTTTCCCTACCATCATGAGTGCACAAACCGGATCGAGCGGCGGAGCCGAAGCGAGACCAGTAAGTGCTCCCTAGAGTTATTTTTTTGTTTAACATTGCAATTGTTTTGTTCAATTATTTTTGTGATGATGTTTTTCAAAATTTTAAAACTTAAACCCTGAAACTGAGCTGAAGACAACTAAGACTTAGTTGTACAACTAAACGTAGTGCACAACCTAGGTGAAGAATTTTTTATTTTACTTTTAACTAAACCCTAGGATAAACGAAACGTAAAACCCTAAGACGTAATTTTTGTTGTTTTTTGAAATTTTTGTTTTTAAATTAATCAGTTAGGATTAGAAACCCTAGAACTGAAAAATTAATTTTTTGAATTTTTGTTTTGTTTTATTTTTGGAATTTATCAGTTAGGATTAGAAACCTTAGAACTGAAAAAAATATTTTGTTTGAATTTTGAATTTTTGATTTTTTTTTTGCTGTACACTGGTATACAATGTTGTATATTCATGTTATTGATGTACAGTTATTTTCCATGATTTTAATGTTTTTGAATTGTTTTCTTTTGCAGGTTGTTAGGAGCTGATACCGTGTACCCACTGCTTTTACTGAAGCATGGGGGGCACTGACTAAGGCTGACTGGGAGTGGCTTGATGCCCTTGGGCTCAAGCAGGTGGCTCGATTGGAGCCAGTGGTCGTGGATCAGGCCTATTTGATGGCCCTGATCAATCTTTGGGATCCGCGGACCAACACTTTCCATCTCCCAACAGGGGAGATGACTATTACTTTGGAGGATATCTATCGGCTTCTTTGGATTTCGATAGATGGACTGCCCATCAGGACATTGTCGCATTATCAGAGGACAGCTGTACTGACAAGATGCTTCGGGCATGGGGAGGAGCTGGGTGTGGAGGATCCACTGGAGAGGGCAGAGGGCGACTGCCAGATTGGCAGGATTTTGGTTTGATGGTGGCTAGAGAGGGGGGTGTTGGGCATGAGGCACGCATTTCTTATGGGCCTCATGTCCAACATGTTATTACCTGATTCATCAGGTGCGAGGTTCCCATGGAACCTACTGGATTTGGTTTGGCAGTTGGTAGAGTGCCCGATAGAGGCACCACTTATCATGAGATGGGGACAGACGCTGTTGGCACAACTCTATGGGGAGCTGTATGAGGTCCGTTGCCGGCAGTGAAAGGGGATTAGTTGTAGCTACTTGTTGCAGTGTTGGGCTTGGCAGCACATAGCAGTGGAGAGGCCAACCGGGTTACCATGGATGACTCGGGTGGAGATGGAGGATAGGGAGATAGGGTATGTAGTTCTGTGGCGGCAGTCTGGGGAGCAGGGGCAGAGTCGATGGTGGGCAGGTGTCGTAGGGCACTATGCCGATACCTTCTCTCGGCTTACTCTAGGGGAGGTGGTTTGGTGCCCTTATCGGGATTGTCCAGCCTGTTCGAAGGCTGGAGAGTGGCTCCGACGGGTATGTAGAGAGTGGTGGCTGATTGGGTGGCACAAGACCGAGCATGAGTTCTTCTTGTATATCCAGGTTACACGATAGTTTGGGGTGCACCACGGGTTTCCTAGTGAGCCCGTGGTCTATCGACATCGGGGGGATGAGAGGACTCTGGACCGACTGGTCATCGCACCACTGGGCGAGGATTCAGACGCGGTGATCGACGTCCCGGACATGGATGATGTCGAGACTACCACTGAGTATGACTCGTGGTGGGTACTACGATGGTGGCAGAGAGAGGGGCCACTAGGAGGTGCGGAGGTGACAGTGGCAGGCGGGGAGGGTGCTGAGGCACCAGGGGATGATTGGGGAGCTCCTTTGGAGGATGCGGACATGGTGGAGGTGGAGGGTGAGGATGTGGATTTGGGGGCTCCGGATCAACCGGAGATGCAGGACATGGCGAAGTAGTGGGAGCCAGGGCAGGCTGCTATTCCAGAGAGTCCCATGCCTCAGGCGGATGCGAAGGAGATGGAGTCTAGGGTACGCACTAAGAATGTGTGTTTGGTGGAGCTACTGCAAAGGCAAGATCAGGAGCTGGGGGATGCACTACGGGAGAGGGATCTCCTGCAGGCTCAGCTAGTAGAGTGGGATCGGGTTTTGGCACAGCATGACGATGCAATAGCTTACTACCATCAACAGGAGGCAGAGTGGTTCTGGCATCGGATAGATTTGGAGAGGCAGGTCATTCACCTCGATGGGCGGCTACCTGAGCCATCGGGAGGTGGATCTTCATGCCGAACGAGGGACAGTGGTACTAAGTAGTCAGCATCATCTCGTTGCAGGTGATTGGATGAGGGAGGTGACAGCAGGTGTGATGTGGGGGCTAGCAGTAGCCACCCTGAGGGGTCCCATAGGACCCACACCACGGGGGGTAGTTCCCATCTCACCGATCCTGCATGATCATGGTGGTTGACGCCTTAGGCTGGGTGGTTTTGAGTATGATTGTGGGGTCAGAGGACCAATTTTGTAGCCTGCGGGCATTTTGATGATATATATATATATATATATATATATATATATCGGCTTTATTTTGTTTATGCACATGTGATGATTCGATCTTATGCATGATGGTTGATGAATATGGATGTATGCATGTTTAATTTATTTTTATGGATGCATATGTTATGATGAATGCAAATGTTTTTTATTTTATATGTGATATTCAAAATGTAATGGATGAAATGAATTTGTGTTGGTTTGGTTAGGGCACCATAGACTGTTTAGGACTTTGTTATTTTGTTTTTATGCGATTGTTGTGGTAACTGACTTTGCATATATACATGTGGTTTTTGATGATATTGTAAGGATGAAAAGTAGCACAGTTGGTTTAGAAATGTAGCTAAGGTTTTCTGAGACTCAGACGGTTTTACCTCACTAGCCATGACTGTACTTTATCTTACAAGACTTTTGTACAAGGTATGAATTGGACTTGTTTTTGACCAAGCTATTTCACATCCCTGTGTGTGCAATTGAGTTCATTTATGTGGTATTTGTCAGGATACCGCCAGTTCCAGATAGGCTGTCAACAAAACCTATACTGAGGATCACCTAATTAGCTCCACTAACTCCTTTATTGTATTTAGTCAGATTAATCTGCGGTGCTATCTAGGATACCATAAGCTAGCTTATCCACATGCAAACATTGATATGTACACAAGTTAATTTGATAGATATATCGTCATGCGGGAGGTTTACCGCCAGTGACAGATAGGCTATCAACCAAACCAGTACTAAAGCTTGCCTCATGACCTGTCGAAATGCTGAGAGTTCCAGGGATTCAAGTTCGACTCCCTTATTTTCTTCAATTGTATTGGGATACTTGCTCGTTGGTAGTGATAAAATCACTGTTTATTTTTATATGTTTTTCTTTTGAGCAAGGGATTTGGATTCGAGTGATAGGAATCACTATTGTTTGTGCCTTTTAATGTGTGCACTTTGGGATGTCAAATTTTGGAGTTTTGACTTTTGCAAATTTTTGATGTTTTGCAACTATTGAGAACTTTGGGATTCTTGGGGAATTGGGTAGGGAGGATGCTTGTCCTTTTGCCAACTCTCAGCATTCTTTGGGTCATTTACACAGGGGGATGAGCAAGATAACCGTTTCGCTTATGGTGACCTGGATTACTGTGTAGGTTTCATCTTTCGTTCACACAACTTAGGAATTTTTATGTGTTTTAATTTGTGTTGGGATGCTACGTAACAAGGTGTGATTCAAGTAGAACTCTACCTTCATAAAATCTTTCTGACTGTGTACAGTTTTGGCTAGAAATTTAACGACATCTAAATGACGAAAACTCTAGATACATTAAATGACAACCTGACTTATGATATGGTGACTCTATGTATGGTGTTTTTTTTGTGATATTGTATGGAAAATGTGAAAAATGGTATGCTTGCTAAGTAATGACAGTCTATGGTGCCTTTGACTTCTATGATCAACAAATGTGCGATATATGGATGTAATGGTTAATGCAGCTATTATGTAGTGCTTTGATTGATGAAGTATGCATGAGAATGAGATGCAAATTTCTTTTTGATATTTTGATGGTTTTTGTTGTTTTTGAATTTTCTTGATGGTGACCAAGGGATTTCGAGAATCCTTTGGGGCCTTTTTGGGGTGACCAAGCGATTGCGATAATCCTTGGAGATTTTGGGGTGACCAAGTGATTGCGATAATCCTTGGAGCTTTTTGGGTGACCAAGTGATTGCGATAATCCTTGGAGCTTTTGGGGTGACCAAGTGATTGCGATAATCCTTGGAGCTTTTGGGGTGACCAAGTGATTGCAATAATCCTTGGAGCTTTTGGGTTTTGACCAAGCGATTGTGATAATCCTTGGAGCTTTTTGGGTTTTGACCAAGTGATTGCGATAATCCTTGGAGCTTTTTGGGATGACCAAGCGATTGCGATAATCCTTGGAGATTTTTGGGATGACCAAGTGATTGTGATAATCCTTGGAGCTTTTGGGTTTGACCAAGCGATTACGATAATCCTTGGAGCTTTTGGCTTGCTCTTCAAGGGATAGATGTACCCCCAGCTTGATGATATTTGTGCTCCGAATCTGGATTTGGAGGTATTGGCACGAATGGATTGGCCCTATGCATGGATAGGAGGACAAGGTCTACCCTCGGTACTGATATTGCTATGGTGTCTCTAGGCAAAAGTTGATCTTTGTGTGCCCAAAGTGGTGGATTCAATAGTTGGTTCCACTATGTTGGGTTAACGCGCCACTCATGCCCTGGTCTTATGTTTAGCTATTGAAGTGCGTCATCAATATCCATGGGGTGTTGATGTTGTCGCATGTGATTGTTGTGGGCCATCTCTATTTTATCCTCACCTTCGGCCAGTGAGTCCAGCTCATCAGAATTTGGTGATTCTAAGACATGGAAGACTGCATCATCAGGTAGCCCTACGGTCAGAGGTTGATCCTCTTTGAAAGGAGCCTCATGTAAGTTGGGCCTTGGGAGCTCCAAAATATTGGTCTCTACCGAATCTAAGTGCTCTAGCGCTTTGCATGTATCGGGGGATTTGAGCTCCTCCTCTTTGGTTGGTTCTTGTTGAGGAACTTGGGGCCTATGGAGGGGTGGCCAGATAGCACCCCCCATGCCTTGGTAGGGCATTTCATCCCACTCTTCTTATCGCTTTGATTCCTCAGAGGCTTCTTGATGAATTTCTAAGGGTGGCCCATAAACCTGAGTGGGTTCCTGAGGAAGGTGCCCCTCATTGGTTATAGGAGTAGCCTCCTGCTCATGCCTAGGAGGCATCGGGGGTGGTGCTCGATAAGGTCACGAAGACTTGTCTCGCACCGTGATCACCACTGAGAGCATGAGATTCTAGAAGATTTGAAAGGAAAACTATTGCGATGCATTCAAAATCAAACAAACGCTTAAGTCCTAAAATGTGAAAAGCATGAAATGAAAGAGACGAATTGAAATGAGATAAAAGAAAGTACAGAAAGCACAACCCTTTTTATTTAACTCTCGTAATCTCGATTACAAAGATGCCTCCTCCCTTTTCAGGGGCTAGGAGCGTTAAATGAATTTTGGTTACAATCATGACTTAGTATTCCTCCTTCCGCGTGCCCACATTTGAAATGGGCGGGCCAAAGTGTTGTCGCCGCTTGCGTTGATGAATCCTTGATTCTTGTTGCTCCTCCTGCGTTCAAAGACACAAGTCGTTAGTAGCACCTATGACAAAAATATGAAGCGTTTGATCTTAAAAACCAATGAAGGATGCATGCATAAGATTAGCTAAACCGGTGAATAAAATGACTCCAAATAACCTGCAAATTTGACAAAGACCAGAGAACATTACCAGAGGGCCATTGCCATCAAAACAGTCAAGAAATTGGCTATCGATTCGAATTCGTCCCTGGGCGGGACGGATTCGACTGTAATTCGTCCTTGGGTAGGACGAATTCGCCTACGACAAAACGTCGAAGTAATCCTGCCCAAATGTCGCATCTCGAGATCTCCAAAAGGCCTACAAACATAGGGGTTAGCTAATTGGGGGCATTTTGGGATGACCCAGATGGTCGGATTTCCCAAATTTGCCCTCCCTCAATGGGAATTTGACGTCGCTACCTGCAAGTTAGTGAGGACCACAAAAGCGACAAAACATGATAATATTTGATCACAACATTATAAAATCAAAATTATGAACTATCTAAATAGTATAAAATGGAATGGAATATGAACAAGTGGCAAAAGAATAAATTAAAATGAAACTAAGAAATGCGGGGCACCCGGGCGGGCCGCCCACCGTTAGAACTTGATTTCGACACCAATCCACTTGGGATGGGCCCAAAATCTTTTGTAATGGGTTGTCGACAAATTGGTAGATCAATGTGGTCAAGTGTCGGGTTTTGGGACCGGATTCACACTTCCAATAGCCACCCAATAACCTCTCTTGCAAAAGATATCAAGGATGTGGAAGAGGTGAATCAAAGGGGTAAAAGGTGGTATTCAATTTGGCAGCACTTCGTTGCTTGAAAATGCCTCCAACTTGTCTTTTTTTGGGTGGGAAAGTCCATTTTATAGACCCAGGGGGTCTCTTTGGAGGGGCATGCAGGGGCACCATGTGGTGGCCATGCCTTCTCAAGAGGGAGGAGACTCCTCCCTGACTTGGGCTTCCATGACTGCCCTTGTGACAGTCCTCTAATGCCCACTCTGCCCACCTACATGTGCATGCAAGGCAGGAGGCATTAATTGACTGTCCTTAGTTGCCACTTGGTGCCATTTTTCTTTTTGCCCGTTGAACCTGGAATTCGCCTTGACCCAGGACGAATTCAGAATTCGTCCCTGGGTGAGACGGATCCCAATTTGAATTCGTCCCTGGGTAGGACGGATACTGAGCAAAGTGCCTGAATGTGCCAAATTGCCTTCTGACCTTACAAAATTGCTACAAAAGTGGTTAGGACCACTATTTAACCTCTGAGGGCTGCCCTAGGGGCTGTGTGTGTCAAAGCGATCAGTGTTTGCAGTCACATAATCGGATTGGTGTTGTTTTGGTGTCTACACTTTCTATAGAATAAAACACCTTGCATCTCATAACACAAGTGTTGTATCAAGAATTTATAATGTATACTTAATATAAAAGTCATGTTTTCTAAAGTATATTTTTATATTTATAACATCCTCTTATGTGAGTCTTCTTTTGAGATAAATTTTTGCATTCACTATAGGTAGAAGGCCCTATCTTCCACAATGCAATCCTGACTTTAACTTGCAAGCACCACAATCTGGTCCTTTAAGTTGTCCTCTATTCCAACCACATTAGGGTTTTGATATAAAAATCAAACTCGAAGCTAGCATTTGGTGAAAGCAACTAGTTTAGCAATATCACATGCCATTTTAACATCTAACATGTTGGTTGTTTCCTTGGTTATCACGAAGCATATAAGACCTTGAGGGTCCATAAATAGTGGTACAAATCATGTGGCCTTCTATTTTCTCTTTGTTGACTCATATTCCTCTTAGATTCCTTTTGGTTCCTGACATGGAACCCAATTGCTAGTGGGGACATACTTTTTCATATTTATGGAGTGTTGGCCAACCAAAACACCTACAAATCATAATATGTCCTTCCCCTCATGCCTAATCATCCAAAAACTAAATAATAGATAGGCAAAAATATATATTCATAGGTTTTATGACATGTGGTAGCATCTAATTCATGAATAATTTAAATTTTTAATATTGTGGTCCCTTTTTAGTGATTTGAGGGACAAATTTTTGGAGGTCATTTCTTTATCATTTTAGAGCATTTTGGAATCCATTTTAGAATCGCATGGTTTTTCAATATTTTCATAATGGAGGCATCAATTTTTTAGTTTTTCCAACATAACAATATAATTTTATAGAAAGTTCACAAACCTTATACTACAATTATCCTTCATTAGTGGGTAAAAATTTCCATTTAATTAGTAGGAAACATATTATTTAATCAAAAATCCTAACCATGGTTATGTTTGAGGTGCCATGTATACAATTTATGAGAGTGTCTTGGAGTAGGAGTGTGTTGGTTAAGGGGGGAAATGATAGTCTTCCAAATGATGAGAAAGGATTAGATATTCTTTGGCCAATTTGAGCTTTCATTATGGGAGGATATTTTATCATCTCTAATTTCTTGTATTCTTGGCCCTCGATACAAATTATGAGGGTGTTTGAATAAGGCTAATCTAACTTTATTGTCCAAGGTTGATAGCATGTGATGTAATCATTATATAAACCTACTAGTAATCACTATGCATTGTACTTTTCTATGAATCGATGTATTTATTCCTAAAAGAATTGGTTAAACCACAATTATAGTTAAATTTTAGTAAACCCCTTTTAATGTCTAATGTGTAATAGGTAAGGTTTAGTAACTTGTAATTAGCCTCAAGTCCTTATGCTATGTCAGCATGGGATATATAATTCTTAATGTTTAGAATTTGGTATAAAAACCCCTCAACCACCTGATTTATTCTATAAGTGTGATATATTTATCTATCATTTGGGTTCTCAAGGGAACCTCAATATTCTATTTTATCAATTGATATTTTATTTTACTTCTCTTTTATTCTCTTGCATAAGACTTTTGGTGAATGTTATGCTTCTATTTGTTTCTAGAAAGTACTATGAAACCTAACATCCTTCATATCATAAGTTTTAATCTTGTGAATACCATCTGGTGACCCATTTTTGGCCATTTAGCATGATACCCTACCTCAAGGATATGATAAGACTCGATGAATTGCAATGCCTTACTAGTGAGAGTAGCATGGCAAACATTTTTTTTTAAAAGGCCTCTTATTATTCTTTTATCTCCTTAGCATGACTTAAGTCTTTTTATGGAGGGTTCTTATTTGTATTGTGTCCATAACGGGGTGGATTATTGACTATACAACATGGGTGCAAATTTAGTATATTCAAGGTCATGGTTTTGAACTCAAACCTTATTTTATTTTTGGATGGCAATTTTCTTCCTTTGCATGGCCAAACTAGGTGATCAAACTCCAAGGAGTGGTCCCTGATGGTGGCATCACAAAACATCTTAAAAAACTAGTTTAATAGTAGGATGAAGATTCAATTCTCGTGGTTTCCATTTTTAAAAGAGATGCATTTTTCTTGCATATGTAAAGTGGGATGGGACTTTAAGGAGGATTATCCATTTTTCTCACCTACACAAGTGGAATCATATTGGATAATATAGAGGTGCATAATTTTTTAGTACTATAGGTCTAAAGATCAAGTAACTGAAGTAGATATTGTATTATGGCATGCATACCTTATTTTTGGCCTTGGGATCCACCCCAACATTCATCTAGATGAGGGCCCTTTATTTTTCTCCAAATAGACATTGTGCATCTGAGTAGCCTATATAGCTTAGGGCGCTTAACACTTGATCAACACAAGTTTAATTCTTCTCCTTCTACCTGGATTCACTATGCTAATTAATAATTGAAAATTTTCATGTGAAAGCCAATATGTGTCTTAGGTGGCATATGTGTGTGTGTGTGGAAAGGTACAACTGATCAACATCCCAAGATAAGTGGCATCCAATCATTTTTTCAACTTGCATAGTGGTATACAAGTGTGGTATAAATCTTTCTATTAACACTTGACAAGTAAAAACTTCTAGTTCAACAATTTCTTCCCAAGGTTTGAAGGTTTATTTTTTATTATTTCCATTGCTAATACACCTAAAATTTTGGAGGCCACAATGTTTGCATATGGAAGCATTTTGGGTCCTTTTATTCAATCACATAATTTTCCAAGCTCTTTATATTAGTGACATTAGTTTAAGGACCTATTATAGTGCTATATAACTCTTTACACAAAAGGTAATCCAATAGTATATTTCAATCATCTTAGTGTATTAAATTACTACACTTGGACCATTTAAATGACTAGTCTATTGAGAAGTAAGAATACCTAGTCCATCTTTACAGATGATACAACATAATATCTTGATAGAAAAATTCTAGCTAATAAGGATTAGGCTTTTGGTCTATTTGTTATGTTAGTGGAATAAGATATACTTTTATATATTAGAAAAATAAGGGGCCCAATTAAGGTGTGGGATACATTAAAGGAATTGTTTAGAAAAGCATATCTCATATAAGTTAATATATTGACAAAAAAATCTTTATTTTTCAAAATTTTATAATATAATGATGTGGATGTTTATATATAATGATTTAAGTCTTTAACAAGCATATATCATATTCATGAGGCTCAATGAATAATATTGAAGAATGTGTTGAATATATTCTTGCAAATCTTACTTTGACCTTTTAAATTATTGGTTTATTATTCATATGGTTTTAATGACTATGGTGAACCCATGCTCTATAATGCTTATGTAATGAAACAACTTCAAGTAAACAAAAATTATAATAATAAATTATAGAATATTAGCTAAAGAAATAACATACACTAGAATATTTATAACAAAACTAGTATTCTAGAATAGTTAATCTAATAAAACATCACAAATCTAGATTCCAAATTTTAGAAACATTCTAAGAAACTTGGAGAGGTAAAGTCGCCTAACCATGTAGAGAGGGATAAGTCTATTTTTTACGCAAGAGAATAAAAGTTAATTGAATGAATGATAGTCTAGTTACATCATATCTCTGCTATTTATGTTCTAGCAAAGTAACAAAACCTAGCTCTACTGCTCAAGGGTCAACTACTAACTAAATATCCTAAGCCAATCAAAATAAAGACAACCAACATGGCTTTATAAAGGTCATTACATGACTCTCCCTTAAAAAATATTTATCATCAATTTTGAAGTATGGTTGTGGGTTCACATCATCTTCAAGAAGATCCCACCCCTTGATAAGGAGATCTTACACCTAATGAGATCATAAACTACATACACATGATTGCATCACTACTTTCAGCTTTAGTTCAACATGACCTTGTTCATCCTACTTTGGAAGCTCCATTTGGGACTACACCTTTTGACCAAGTACCACCTAATTAAGACAAGAAACATAAGGTGTATTTTGGAGGTTCATGGGACCTCCAATTGATATGTGGTATCCATCCTATATGGACCATAAAATTTGAGTGCAAGCTTTTGGCTAGATTTAGTCTCGCAAGAATTTTTTCTTATATGGATGAAATCGTAAGAAGAACATATCACCAACATTAAAGTGTCATAAGTAGTGTAAATGCTATTGTTACTTTATATTATTGTCATCCTAATAAAGGCTTTAGAGAAGCTACATAGTTGTCTAAAATTATTAAATAAAATCATTGGCTTGAGCAAAATGTTAGGACCTAAGAAGATAGTCTACCAAAGAAATGGGTTTGTCCATAGAACACCTCAATTGGGGATATCTTGGTGGAAAGATGATAAGAAGTATTGTACCACTATTTTGCTAGTGAAATCCACTTAAACATTGACACAAGTTATCTTGGAAAAAACATCTTAGACATATGCCTAGATACTTATTATTTTTGTTTAGTCATCAATCTGAGGTTCATAGAAATAACTCATTGTAAGCTATATACCACTAAGAGTGAACAATTCCTTACAAAACATTTGGGTAAAAATACAATCATGATCACACATAATAGACTTATGTATACCATATATTTTTAAATTATAGTCAAGAACCACCTTGGCCACCTTGTTTGTAGTGAATGGGTGTTGTAAGGAATAAATATGAGCATACTTTGAGAGGCAATCCGTAACAATAAAAATTACTATTTTACCCTCTTACTTTGGAATACCTCCAATGAAGTCCTTCGAGATGTGTTCCCACTAGAAATCCATAATAGTAAGGGGTTGCAACAACCTTAAGACTTAATTGTTTTACCCTTATTCCTTTGGCACACTTCATATTCTATCAACCCCTATCTGGTATTAGCTTCGATTCCTTTTTAATTAAAAAACTATTGTACCATTTTATAGGTTTTAATAAACCTATAATGTTTTACCAACAAAGAAGAATGCAATTCCTAAAGGATGTTATTATTGACCTAGGAGGATTGAATAAGAGAAATGTGGTCCTCCTTCCATAGAATCCTATTAGACCAAATAATAGATTTTGTAGGTTACTAGCATCATTATTATGAATCAAATGAGTAATATCAGTACATAAATGTCATTCTTCATGAAGTTAGGTGATCCAAAGAGGAAGAGGGATGACATTGAATAACTATAGAATCTTCATACTTATGAGAGAAAGCATTTTATAACAGATTCTCCATCTCTTTATTATACTTAATCTTAATGTCAAATCCCAAAAGTTTGGTCAACCATTTATTTTTCCCCTAGATAAGAGAGACGTTCCATAAAATGCTTGAGACTCTTAAGATAAGTTTTGATAATAGAATGTTAAAATAGCAAGGAAGGTTTCCATTTATTCATTGAATGTGAGATGGATAACTTCTCCTTGTCATAAGTAAATCGAACCAAATTCTTTTTGGAGAGTTATTTGCCTTCATATTCCAAGGGATAGCCTTCCTACATCAAAAAAACACTAATAACTATTCTAGAAGCACAATATTTAATGACAAAGGACTTCTTGAAGTATGGAGTAGCTATAATAGGAGTGGCACACAACCCTTTTTAAGGTAGTGAAGTCTTGTGTAGTGACATTAGACTAAACAAAGACACAATTCTTGGTAAGATACATCAAAGAAGTGATAACCTTATTATAATAATTGACAAATTTCTTGTAACCCCATGTGGGACCTAACAAACCCTAAAATTATTGAAATATTAAGGTATTGTTCATTCTTTCAAGGCTTTAATCTTGTTAGGATCCACCTTTACAACTTCCTAAGATGTAATATGACCTAGATATTCTACTTAAGACATCCCAAATAAACATTTGAACCTTTTAAAATATAATTGATTTTGCTTTAGAATTTGGAGAACCTTTTGACATGATGCAAACAGGATTCCCAAGACTTACTATAGACTAGGATGTCATAAAAAATGACAATACAATTTTTTGAAGAAGAAGATAAAACATTAAGTTCATTAAAGTTTGGAAAGTAGAAGGGGTATTTGTAAGACCAAAAGGCATGACCAAAACCTCATAATGATCCTCATAAATAGGAAAATTAGTTTTTGGAATATCCTCCTCTCAAACCTTATTTTGTTGAAAACCATAATATAAGTCTAGCTTTTTAAACATTTGCACCATGCAATTCATCCAAAAAATAATCAATAAAAGGAATATGAAACTTATCTTTTATAGTGATCTTGTTGAGTGGCTTGAAGCATGGACATATTTGTCAAGAATCATCCTTTTTTTTTACTATGACTACCAAGGAAGAGGAGGGGCTGGTATTATGGTAGACAATTCCTTGCTCTATTATATCTTGAACTAACTTCTTAATTTATGTCTCCTAAGGTTAAGGATAGTAACAAGGATGAACATTATGTGGTAGAATTTATGGAATCATATAGATAGCATGATAATGTACCTACACGATAGGAAGACCCTTGGGTTTGTCAAAGACCCTAGCATATTTTTTAGAAAGTGATTGCATTTTAGAAGGAAGAATAAGAAAATGCTATTCAATGGTCATAACTTCCATGCAATAAATCTACATGAAGATACTCTTATTACCCTTCATTAATATATTCTCCATTTTATGAAAATTTATGACCTTGGATGGTGGGGGTTTTAAACCCTAGATATGGACGACCTTTTTATTTTTTGTCCATTTTACATACAAATGTTATACATTTAATTTAACACCCCTTGATTAAGACAACCATTAAGATTTGAGGATAACATTTAGACTACCTAAATCCATCATAAATATGCTTCCAATTTGAGTATGGGTACCCATTTGAAGGATGGATATTAATAACATGAACAACACATTGAGCATTGAAGAACACAAGCTTATATTGAGAGGGGGGTGAACAGTATAAGATCAACTTTTACTTTTCTTTCCCAAACAATATTATCCAATATAATCAATGGCAATATCAACAACAGTAATCAAAGCAATGCACAAATCATCACACACAATAGAGACACCAATTTAACGTGGTTCACCCAATGTGGGCTACTCCACGGAGAAAATATTTCTACTAAAATTTTCTCAATAAATCTCTTGGGAATCACTTCCCTATTACAATGTTTATGGACCTCTATCCAAAGGAGACACCAATCCCCTAATGCTCTGATTTGTGGATCTCTCTCCATAGGAGAAACCTTTCCCCTTTTCTCTGGTTCATGGAACTTGACCCAGGAGAACTCTTTCTCCTCAACTGGTTCGTGGATCTCTCTCCATAGAAGAACTCTATCTTCCCAGTTGCTTCATGGATCACACTCCATAGGAGAACTCTTTCCCCTTGCTCTGGTTCGTGGATCTCTATCCATAGGAGAACTCTTTCTCCTCTACTCTGGCTGGTGATCTTCTAGAAGACTACTACCCCCACTGCACTGGCTTGTGGATCTCTCTCCATAGAAGACCTCTATCCTCACTCAGAATACCTCTATCCTCACTACCCTGGCTAATGGATCTCTATCCACTGGAGACTATTATCCTCTGCTCTATCACCTCCAAATCTTACTCTCAACTCTATCTCAGATCTAGCACAAATTTGCTCTCAAATTTGCACCAAATTCTATCCTCAAATCTATCCTCAAGCCTTAACACAAAGCTTGATCCAATCACAAATCAACTCTGCTTAGATTTACCCCAAGCCTTAACACAAAGCTTGAACAAATCAATCAATCAAATCTGCTCTCAAGTATTCACAAATAAAGATTTTTATCAAATTCCTCAAGTCCTAATTTTTTTTATAATTTCCTCAAGTCTTCACCAAAGACTTACCTCAAATCCCTCAAGTTTCCTTCTCACAAAACTTGCTCAAAAGAAAAAAAAAAAAAACATAAGCAAAAACTTACTCAAATGCTTAAGGTTTAACAAAATCTTACTCAAATCTGCTCAAACACATGCTCAATACAACTCACAAGATATGCTCAATCAATCTCAAATCTTGCACACAATGCTATCAATTGCTTTGTCTAATCTTCAAAGTAATTCCTTTAACTTGAAGTAGTTTAGACATATTCTATTCAAAATTCGTTTAACCTCTGGAACATATAGAGAATGATGTACTCTATCAAAAACTCAATATGTTCTACTCAATCATTAAGTCTGTCACTTTCACAAATCTGATTTCTAATGTTTGCACATTCACTTTCAATATCACTCAAAACCAATGCTCAAGAACTTTCACTCAATCATTCAATCAATGAAACACAACTTGCTCACAAACCCTAAACAAGTGTTTTCATACTTCTTCAAACAAAGAGCACAATGTGGGTCTCAAACCCTAACTCAAATAATCTTCAATCTCTATCTCAAATGTTCTCTAAACATTCACCAATCATGCATATAAAAACTCACTCAAATATTTCCAACAATGCTTATCAAACAATCCTTTTCACTCCACCTTATATTTCACAACATTCAATCCAACAATACTTCAATCAAAATATGATGTGCCCATACCTTTTTGTTTTGATGGAGATATGTCTTCAAAACCTGTTTTACTCACAACCAAATCCTTTTGCCAATTCTAGGTTAGATAGCAACAATCTATCTCAAAATCTCCACAAGAATATTTACCTCAATAAATATTTCACCATACAATAAATGTCAACTCACAAATACACCTTATTACTCCTTCCTTAAAAATAAATCTCAATCAATAGATCATTCACTCACTCAAACAAAATAACAATATCCCTATGGCTCCTTTTAACTCCAACTCAACATAAAATATTTCAATCCAAATTTCAACCTTCCAAACACTTTAATATTCTAACTCAAAATAAATTTCAAATTACAATAATAAAGTCCTTTGAATACACCTTATACTCTCCAATTCTTAACCCAAAATATATTCCAAATTATACAAATAATATTCCTTGCACACACCTTATAATCTCCAATAAAACATATAGCAAAAATAAAAATATTAAATCATACCTTAGCCACTTTAATAAAAATAATTTCATGTCACAAAACACTAACATGCACTCCACGTGAATCGAACTCACATTCATCGCCTGCCTAGCACCTTAGCCATGGCTAGGCTACCACTTGGGCTGCGTACCCACACAAACACCACTATGCACTCTCTGCCTTTTGTAACCTCCACTGGCGTAAAATATTCGAATAAAAAAACTCTTTCCTCTACTGCCATCGGGAATCGAACATGGGACCTCTGTTCCGCCAATGCCTTGCACTACCAAGCCTTGCCACTAGGCCACCCATGTGGATGGTAATAGGGATGTGCACTCTTCTCCCTTTATGCATCCACATATATCCTTTAGCTTTTAAAAAAAGCTTCGTCTTGCCTTGCTCATAAAATTGCATCAATTATTTTTTAACCTTTCACATGTGCAATTTGGAGACTTACCTTATGCCATCAAAACTTTATGGTATAAATACCATATCCTTCCTTGTTTGAAATGTCAGTGGGAAAAATATTTAAACTTAATATTTTGCGCCCAACCCTTACTTAGGGTTTTAATTAATTTATATTATAAATTAATTATAATATAAATATTATAATTAATTTACAAGTAACCTTAGGCTTTTCTTTTAATACTTAATATTATAATAATAAATATTATAATATTATTTCCTTTGGGCCTAGGTATCTCCTTCCTTCAGGGTATTTAGCCAACCTTTTGACCAATCATGTGAAGCTTTAAACCAAATCTCTTGGGCTTAAAATATAAATATTTTAACCCTCCTTTTTTCAATTCCTTGCACTAACTTTTGACATCATTGACACTGACTCTTGACATCAATGACAACACAACTACTCAAAATTTCCAACAATCTCCCCCTTTGTCATTGATGGCAACCCTTTTCCTTTAACCATTCCTTTTTCCTTTTTCCAATTCTACTCCCCCTGACTGAATGCTCTCCCCCTAACTCAAATCTCTCCCCCTTTGACATCAATGGCAAAGGGACTCCTTTGGGGCTAAAGATAAGACTCTTAGCTCAGCCCCCTCCCCACCTCCTCTCCTTGAGGTGGTTAATTTTGGGGTGGGAGTATCTCTACTCCCAGCATACACTGCTCTTTTTCTTTGTCCACCTTCTTCCTCAACTGATCCTTCTGATTCTTTTGAGTATTCTTGTTCTTGCTTGTCTCTGGAAATTCTGTTCTACACCACTTAGCCATATGCCCAACATTATTGCACTTATAACACTTAATGTTGTGGTTCCTTGAAGGTGCAAATATCTTGAAGTTCCTCCTGGTGAAGCCATATCCATTCCTGTCATGAACCCTGCAATGAATTGCTTTATGACCAAACTGATTACAAGAGTGACAATACCCTTGAAAGAGATGTCCATTTCTAAAATTTCTCTTAGTGAAACCATATTCCTTCTTTTCATGTGTCCTGCACTACATAGCCTTGTGACCAAACCTGTGACATGAGAAGCAACATCCATTGAAGAAGTTTTGCCTTGACCCCATTGGTCTCTTAGTCCTTTCTTCCTTGTGATGTTTCATGTTCCTCATTTGTGCATTGTTCCTTTCCTTGTTGAACCTTCTATTTTCCAACTTATCCTCATAAGTCTCACTTTCTCTTTCACTCTCTTCTTCTGAAGCTTCTTCTTCTTTGGAGCTTGAGATTGACTCCTCTCCTTGTTCTCTTTGTTCCTCTTCAAAACCAAGTCTTGTCTTGTTTGATGAAGATCTTTGTACCTTGATAATCTTATCCAAGGTCTTTGAGCTTCTCCCAAACCTGTGTAGCTTGTCTTTAGACTCTTTCACTTCCTTCCTTAGTGAAGCTACCTCATGCTCTAATATTTCACATTCTAAGACTTTTACCTCTAACTTCTCTTTAAATCTCCTTGTCTTAGATATTGAGTTTGTCAGATCTTGTATAAGCTTTCCTTTCTCTTCATCACATTCTTGAAATTGAACCTTGAGTCTTGAATTCTACTTTCTTACCTTTCTTAATTCCTTAAGAGCAAAAATAAGCTCACCTTCTAGATCAACTACTCCTTCATTTTTTGATTCTTCCTCTACTTTTTTGTCTTCAAGAGCATCTTCATACCTTTCAGATTTATCTTCAATAGAAGCACTTCCTTCTTCCTCTATTGCCAAGAAGATAATTTCTTCTTCTTCATTATCTGAAGATCTTCCATCACTATCACTTGAACTCTTGCCTATCTTATCTGCATAAAAACTCTTCTTATACCTCTGGAAAAACTTCTTTTCATGCTTGTTTTGTCCATACCTATTTTTATTTTGATACTTAGATTTTCTTGCTTCCCTGTTCTTATGATCCTATTTCTCTTCACCACTGCTACTTCTAGCTTTTGGATAGTTAGATGCATAGTGACCATATTTACCATAATTGAAACACTTAACTATTTTTGTACCTTTGTGCTTTCTTGAGTCCTTGTTCCTTCTACCATAGTTTGCTTCTTCATCACTGGATGACTCATCACTTGAATCTGACTTCTTATCTTTTGTCTTCTTTGCTACTTTGAAGGCTACCTCTTTCTTGGGGATAGGATCCTTTCCTATTCTCATCTCAAAATCTGTGAGAGTTCCATGTAACTCATCCCTAGTCAAAGTTTCAATATCTCTTGTTTCTTCTATGGCTGAAACCTTTTCACTATACCTCTTAGGGAGTGACCTTAAAACCTTTTGACAAACATCTGATTCTTCAACTTTAAACCCAAGTCCTTGCATGGAGTTAACAACCTCATCCACACGAAGTAAGTATGTAGCAATGTCTTCCTCATCCTTCATCTTCAAGTCTTCAAATGTTTTCTTGTGATTTTGCAATTTTGCCATCTTGACCTTTTTGTCTCCCTCATATGTTTTCTTCAACTTTTCCCAAATCTCTTTTGTTGATGTGCAATGCATAACTTTTACAAACTCTACTTCATGTAAACCACTTAATATTGCATTCATTGCCTTTGAATTATTCAGATGTAGGATCTTACCATATTTATCTGTAGGAGGAGTAGTTGGCGGTGTGTACCCATCCTCAACTGCTTGCCATGTCTCATTTCCTTGTGCCATTAGGTAAATATTCATTCTTATACTCCAAAATGCATAATTGTTCCCATCGAACAATGGTGCCTTATTTTCTGAATATCCACTCTGAGATGCCATCTGTGTTCCTGTATACTTTTCCTTCAAGCTATTAAACTCTTTCGAAGGAACCCACTCTGATACCAATTGAAGAACACAAGCTTATACTGAGAGGGGGGTGAATAGTATAAGATCAACTTTTACTTTTCTTTCCCAAATAATATTATCCAATATAATCAATGGCAATATCAATAATAGTAATCAAAGCAATGCACAAATCATCACACACAATAGAGACACCAATTTAACGTGGTTCACCCAATGTGGGCTACTCCATGGAGAAAATATTTCTACTAAAATTTTCTCAACAAATCTCTTGGGAATCACTTCCCTATTACAATGTTTATGGACCTCTATCCAAAGGAGACACCAATCCCCTAATGCTCTAATTTGTGGATCTCTCTCCATAGGAGAACCCTTTCCCCTTTTCTCTGGTTCATGGAACTTGACCCAAGAGAACTCTTTCTCCTCAACTGGTTCGTGGATCTCTCTCCATAGAAGAACTCTATCTTCCTATCTGCTTCATGGATCACACTCCATAGGAGAACTCTTTCCCCTTGCTCTGGTTCATGGATCTCTATCCATAGGAGAACTCTTTCTCCTCTACTCTGGTTGATGATCTTCTAGAAGACTACTACCCCCATTACACTAGCTTGTGGATCTCTCTCCATAGAAGACCTCTGTCCTCACTTAGAAGACCTCTATCCTCACTACCCTAGCTAATGGATCTCTATCCACTAGAGACTACTATCCTCTACTCTATCACCTCCAAATATTGCTCTCAACTCTATCTCAGATCTGCATCAAATCTCTCAATCTAGTCTTGCTCTCAAATCTACACCAAAATCTATCCTCAAATCTATCCTCAAGCCTTAACACAAAGCTTGATCCAATCACAAATCAACTCTGCTTAGATTTACCCCAAGCCTTAACACAAAGCTTGAACAAATCAATCAATCAACTCTCTTAAGTCTTCACAAGACTTACCTAAAATTTATCTCTCAAGTCTCTCACCAAGACTTACCTCAAATCTTTTTTAGAATTTCTCAATCTTCTCTAGTCTTCACAAGACTTACTAAATCTCCTACAAGTCTTCACCAAGACTTGCATTCCTACAAGCTTTCACAAAGAGCTTGCCTCAATTCTGTCCTTAAGCTCTTAAAATAACAAAAGCTTACTCAAATCTATCCTTAAGCTTTAACAAAATCTTACTCAAATCTTCTCAAACACATGCTCAATACAACTCACAAGATATGCTCAATCAATCTCAAATCTTGCACACAATGCTATCAATTGCTTTGTCTAATCTTCAAAGTAATTCCTTTAACTTGAAGCAGTTTAGACATATTCTATTCAAAATTCTTTTAACCTCTGGAACATATAGAGAATGATGTACTCTATCAAAAACTCAATATGTTCTACTCAATCATTAAGTCTATCACTTTCACAAATCTGATTTCTAATGTTTGCACATTCACTTTCAATATCACTCAAAACCAATGCTCAAGAACTTTCACTCAATCATTCAATCAATGAAACACAACTTTCTCACAAACCCTAAACAAGTGTTTTCATACTTCTTCAAACAAAGAGCACAATGTGGGTCTCAAACCCTAACTCAAATAATCTTCAATCTCTATCTCAAATGTTCTCTAAACATTCACCAATCATGCATATGAAAACTCACTCAAATATTTCCAACAATACTTATCAAACAATCCTTTTCACTCCACCTTATATTTCACAACATTCAATCCAACAATACTTCAATCAAAATATGATGTGCCCATACCTTTTTGTTTTTATGGAGATATGTCTTCAAAACCTGTTTTACTCACAACCAAATCCTTTTGCCAATTCTAGGTTAGATAGCAATAGTCTATCTCAAAATCTCCATAAGAATATTTACCTCAATAAATATTTCACCATACAATAAATTTCAAGTCACAAATATACCTTATTACTCCTTCCTTAAAAATAAATCCCCAATCAATAGATCATTCACTCACTCAAACAAAATAACAATATCCCTATGGCTCCTTTTAACTCCAACTCAACATAAAATATTTCAATCCAAATTTCAACCTTCCAAACACTTTAATATTCTAACTCAAAATAAATTTCAAATTACAATAATAAATTCCTTTGAATACACCTTATACTCTCCAATTCTTAACCCAACATACATTCCAAATTACAAAAATAATATTCCTTGCACACACCTTATAATCTCCAACATATGGCAAAAAATAAAAATATTAAATCATACCTTAGCCACTTTAATAAAAATTATTTTGCACACCTCAAACACTAACATGCACTCCATGTGAATCGAACTCGCGTTCATCATCTGCCTAGCACCTTAGCCATGGCTAGGCTGCCACTTGGGTTGTGCACCCACATAAACACCACTATGCACTTCCCACCTTTTGTAACCTCCGTGGCACAAAATATTTAAAACAAAAACTCTTCCCTCTACTGCCATCGAGAATCGAACGTGGGACCTCTTTTCGCCAATGCCTTACACTGCCAAGCCTTGCCACTAGGCCACCCATGTGGATGGTAATAGGGATAGCGACTCTTCTCCCTTTATGCATCCATAGTCATCCTTTAGCTTTTAAAAATAAAACTTCGTCTTCCTTGCTCACGAAAATCGCATCAATTATTTTGTAACCTTTCGCATGCACAATATCGGAGACTTACCTTATGCCATTAAACCTTATGGTATAAATACCATATCCTTCCTTGCTTGAACGTCGATGGGGAAAAATATTTAAATTTAATATTTTTCCCAACCCTTACTTAGGGTTTTAATTAATTTATATTATAAATTAATTATAATATAAATATTATAATTAATTTATAAGTAACCTTAGGCTTTTTTTTAACACTTAATATTATAATAAAATTTTTTTTTTGGGCCTAGGTTTTAGGCTTTCTTAACACTTTAATATTATAATAATAAATATTATAATATTATTTCCTTTGGGCCTAGGTATCTCCTTCCTTCAGGGTATTTAGCCAACCTTTTGACCAATCATGTGAAGCTTTAAACCAAATATCTTGGGCTTAAAATATAAATATTTTAACCCTCCTTTTGTCAATTCCTTGCACTAACTTTTGACATCACTAACATTGACTCTTGACATCAATGACAACACAACTACTCAAAATTTCCAACAATCTCCCCCTTTGTCATTGATGGCAACCCTTTTCCTTAACCATTCCTTTTTCCTTTTTCCAATTCTTCTCCCCTTGAGAAACTTCTCCCCCTGACTGAATGCTCTCCCCTAACTCAAATCTCTCCCCCTTTGACATCAATGGCAAAGGGACACCTTTGGGGCTAAATATAAGACTCTTAGCTCAGCCCCCTCCCCACCTCCTCTCCTTGAGGTGGTTAATTTTGGGGTGGGAGTATCTCTACTCCCAGCATACACTGCTCTTTTTCTTTGTCCACCTTCTTCCTCAACTGATCCTTCTGATTATTTTGAGTATCCCTGTTCTTGCTTGTCTCTGGAAATTCTGTTCTACACCACTTAGCCATATGCCCAACATTATTGCACTTATAACACTTAATGTTGTGGTTCCTTGAAGGTGCAAATATCTTGAAGTTCCTCCTGGTGAAGCCATATCCATTCTTATCATGAACCCTGCAATGAATTGCTTTATGACCAAACTGATTACAAGAGTGACAATACCCTTGAAAGAGATGTCCATTTCTGAAATTTCTCTTAGTGAAACCATATTCCTTCTTTTCATGTGTCCTGCACTGCATAGCCTTGTGACCAAACCTGTGACATGAGAAGCAACATCCATTGAAGAAGTCTTGCCTTGACCCCATTGGTCTCTTAGTCCTTTCTTCCCTATGATGTTTCTTGTTCCTCATTTGTGCATTGTTCCTTTCCTTGTTGAACCTTCTATTTTCCAACTTATCCTCATAAGTCTCACTTTCTCTTTCACTCTCTTCTTCTGAAGCTTCTTCTTCTTTGGAGCTTGAGATTGACTCCTCTCCTTGTTCTCTTTGTTCCTCTTCAAAACCAAGTCCTGTCTTGTTTGATGAAGATCTTTGTACCTTGATAATCTTATCCAAGGTCTTTGAGCTTCTCCCAAACCTGTGTAGCTTGTATTTAGACTCTTTCACTTCCTTCCTTAGTGAAGCTACCTCATGCTCTAATATTTCACATTCTAAGACTTTTACCTCTAACTTTTCTTTAAATCTCCTTGTCTTAGATATTGAATTTGTCAGATCTTGTATAAGCTTTCCTTTCTCTTCATCACATTCTTGAAATTGAACCTTGAGTCTTGAATTCTACTTTCTTACCTTTCTTAATTCCTTAAGAGCAAAAATAAGCTCACCTTCTAGATCAACTACTCCTTCCTCTTCATTTTTTGATTCTTCCTCTACCTTTTTGTCTTCAAGAGCATCTTCATACCTTTCATATTTATCTTCAATAGAAGCACTTCCTTCTTCCTCTATTTCCAAGAAGAGAATTTCTTCTTCTTCATTATCTGAAGATCTTCCATCACTATCACTTGAACTCTTGCCTATCTTATCTACATAGAAACTCTTCTTATGCCTCTGGAAAAACTTCTTTTCATGCTTGTTTTGTCCATACCTATTTTTATTTTGATACCTAGATTTTCCTGCTTCCCTGTTCTTATGATCTTGTTTCTCTTCACCACTGCTACTTCCAGCTTCTGGATAGTTAGATGCATAGTGACCATATTTACCATAATTGAAACACTTAACTATTTTTGTACCTTTGTGCTTTCTTGAGTCCTTGTTCCTTCTGCCATAGTTTACTTCTTCATCACTGGATGACTCATCACTTGAATCTGACTTCTTATCTTTTGTCTTCTTTGCTACTTTGAAGGCTACCTCTTTCTTGGGGATAGGATCCTTTCCTATTCTCATCTCAAAAGCTGTGAGAGTTCCATGTAACTCATCCCTAGTCAAAGTTTCAATATCTCTTGTTTCTTCTATGGTTGAAACCTTTTCACTATACCTCATAGGGAGTGACCTTAAAACCTTTTGACAAACATCTGATTCTTCAACTTTAAACCCAAGTCCTTGCATGGAGTTAACAACCTCATCCACATGAAGTAAGTATGTAGCAATGTCTTCCTCATCCTTCATCTTCAAGTCTTCAAATGTTTTCTTGTGATTTTACAATTTTGCCATCTTGACCTTTTTGTCTCCCTCATATGTTTTCTTCAACTTTTCCCAAATCTCTTTTGCTGATGTGCAATGCATAACTTTTACAAACTTTGCTTCACGTAAACCACTTAATATTACATTCATTGCCTTTGAATTATTCAGATGTAGGAGCTTACCATATTTATCTATAGGAGGACTAGTTGGAGGTGTGTACCCATCCTCAACTGCTTGCCATGTCTCATTTCCTTGTGCCATTAGGTAAATCTTCATTCTTACACTCCAAAATGCATAATTATTCCCATCGAACAATGGTGCCTTATTTGCTGAAGATCCACTCTAAGATGCCATCTGTGTTCCTGTATACTTTTCCTTCAAGTTGTTAAACTCTTTCGAAGGAACCCACTCTGATACCAATTGAAGAACACAAGCTTATACTGAGAGGGGGTGAACAGTATAAGATCAACTTTTACTTTTCTTTCCCAAATAATATTATCCAATATAATCAATGGCAATATCAATAGTAGTAATCAAAGCAATGCACAAATCATCACACACAATAGAGACACCAATTTAACATGGTTCACCCAATGTGGGCTACTCCACGGAGAAAATATTTCTACTAAATTTTCTCAACAAATCTCTTGGGAATCACTTCCCTATTACAATGTTTATGGACCTCTATCCAAAGGAGACACCAATCCCCTAATGCTCTGATTTGTGGATCTCTCTCCATAGGAGAAACCTTTCCCCTTTTCTCTGGTTCATGGAACTTGACCCAGGAGAACTCTTTCTCCTCAACTGGTTTATGGATCTCTCTCCATAGAAGAACTCTATCTTCCCAACTGCTTCATGGATCACACTCCATAGGAGAACTCTTTCCCCTTGCTCTAGTTCATGGATCTCTATCCATAGGAGAACTCTTTCCCCTCTACTCTGGCTGGTGATCTTCTAGAAGACTACTACCCCCACTACACTAGCTTGTGGATCTCTCTCCATAGAAGACCTCTATCCTCACTCATAAGACCTCTATCCTCACTGCCTTGGCTAATGGATCTCTATCCACTAGAGACTATTATCCTCTACTCTATCACCTCCAAATCTTGCTCTCAACTCTATCTCAGATCTAGCACAAATTTGCTCTCAAATCTATACCAAAATCTATCCTCAAATCTATCCTCAAGCCTTAACACAAAGCTTGATCCAATCACAAATCAACTCTTCTTAGATTTACCCCAAGCCTTAACACAAAGCTTGAACAAATCAATCAATCAACTCTGCTCTCAAGTCTTCACAAAGACTTACCTCAAATATGCTCTCAAGTCCTCTCAAGAACTTGCTCAATCTGCTCTCAAGTCTTCACAAGACTTCTCAATCCTAACTTTTCTCTCAGATCTTCACAAGACTTACCTCAAATTTTCTCTTAAGTCCTCTCAAGAACTTGCTCAATCTGCTCTCAAGTCTTCACCAAGACTTACCTCAAATCTACCTAACTCAAGCCCTCTACTCTAAAAAGCTTACTCAAATTTCCTTAAGCTTTCACAAAGACTTACTCAAATCTTCTCAAACACATGCTCAATACAACTCACAAGATATGCTCAATCAATCTCAAATCTTGCACACAATGCTATCAATTGCTTTGTCTAATCTTCAAAGTAATTCCTTTAACTTGAAGCAGTTTAGACATATTCTATTCAGAATTCTTTTAACCTCTGGAACATATAGAGAATGATGTACTCTATCAAAAACTCAATATGTTCTACTCAATCATTAAGTCTATCGCTTTCACAAATCTGATTTCTAATGTTTGCACATTCACTTTCAATATCACTCAAAACCAATGCTCAAGAATTTCACTCAATCATTCAATCAATGAAACACAACTTGCTCACAAACCCTAAACAAGTGTTTTCATACTTCTTCAAACAAAGTGCACAATGTGGGTCTCAAACCCTAACTCAAATAATCCTCAATCTCTATCTCAAATGTTCTCTAAACATTCACCAATCATGCATATAAAAACTCACTCAAATATTTCCAACAATACTTATCAAACAATCCTTTTCACTCCACCTTATATTTCACAACATTCAATCCAACAATACTTTAATCAAAATATGATGTGCCCATACCTTTTTTTTTGATGGAGATATGTCTTCAAAACCTGTTTTACTCACAACCAAATCCTTTTGCCAATTCTAGGTTAGATAGCAACAGTCTATCTCAAAATCTCCACAAGAATATTTACCTCAATAAATATTTCACCATACAATAAATGTCAACTCACAAATATACCTTATTACTCCTTCCTTAAAAATAACTCCAATCAATAGATCATTCATTCACTCAAACAAAATAACAATATCCCTATGGCTCCTTTTAACTCCAACTCAACATAAAATATTTCAATCCAAATTTCAACCTTCCAAACACTTTAATATTCTAACTCAAAATAAATTTCAAATTACAATAATAAAGTCCTTTGAATACACCTTATACTCTCCAATTCTTAACCCAACATACATTCCAAATTACACAAATGATATTCCTTGCACACACCTTATAATCTCCAACATATCGTTCAAAAAATAAAAATATTAAATCATACCTTAGCCACTTTAATCAAAAATAATTTTGCGTCACAAAACACCACCATGCACTCCACGTGAATCGAACTCACGTTCACCACCCACCTAGCACCTTAGCCATGGCTAGGCTGCCACTTGGGCTACGCACCCACACAAACACCACTATGCACTTCCTACCTTTTGTAACCTCCATTGGCACCAAAATATTTGAAACAAAATACTCTTCCCTCTGCTACCATCGAGAATCGAACGTGGGACCTCTGTTCCACCAATGCCTTATGCTACCAAGCCTTGCCACTAGGCCAACCGTGTGGTTGGTAATAGGGACATGCACACTCTTCTCCCTTTATGCATCCACAAATCTCCTTTAGCTTAAAAAAATAAAAAGCTTCGTCTATGCCTTTGCTCACGAAATTCGCATCAAATAATTTTATTAACCTTTCGCATGTATAATATCGGAGACTTACCTTATGCCATTAAAACTTTATGGTATAAATACCATATCCTTCCTTGTTCGAACGTCGACGGGGAAAAACATTTAGACTTAATATTTTTGCATCCAACCCTTACTTAGGGTTATAATTAATTTATAAGTAACCTTAGGCTTTTCTTTTAACCCTTAATATTATAATAATAAATATTATAATATTATTTCCTTTGGGCCTAGGTATCTCCTTCCTTCAGGGTATTTAGCCAACCTTTTGACCAATCATGTGAAGCTTTAAACCAAATCTCTTGGGCTTAAAATATAAATATTTTAACCCTCCTTTTGTCAATTCCTTGCACTGACTTTTGACATCATTGACACCGACTCTTGACATCAATGACAACACAACTACTCAAAATTTCCAACAAGCATTACCACCATTGTTTATAAAAGCATTAAATTTAACATTGGCAATAAAGGTGACATATAACCCCAAGGCTTTGATCGTATCACAATTGATAAATTATGAGTTTTACCATCTTTAATCAAAATAACAATCCGTTGTTGTTGAACAAAACCTTACACCTTGATAGTTTGATGGACTTATGTTCCCGTAGGATAAAAATTGAGAAATCCATAGTACCTAAACCTTGTTCGAGCTTCTAAGGTTTTGTTGGTTCCTTTAGAGGTGATGATGTAAGGACACCCTCATCTTTAGAATTTACTTTCTTAGGTTCCATGTGGAAATTTGTCACTCATAACATGCCTAATCCTATGGATACCATGATCTACATTTGAAACAAAAGAAACCTTGAAGGTGATCCTCATTGTGGTTAGTAACATAGGTATTACAAGGATTGAAATCATACCTCAATTAAAATCTAGACAACTAGAGCTTCTTCTCAACTACATGGGTTGTATTTTAGCATGTAGGAGGGTGTGTGAATATTGAATACCAGCTTCATACTATATTTTATCCTTCAGCCCATGCTTGAATGCTAAAAATACCATCATATGATCCAAATGATATGTGTATGTAAGGAGGCTCATTAATTTTGTGCAATACTTGTCCATAATCCCTATTTTCTTAGTCTATATTAAACTAAATACATAAGATGTAGAAGGACCTTTATCCAACTTCATCAAGAACATCTTATTGAAATTTGGTTAAGAAAATGACTACTCTAATGAATCATCTCCCAAAGAAACCACTGATGAGGATGGATATCAAGTTTAGAAGCAACAACCCTAACCCATTCGAGTACATTGTCTAAGCATATGAGGTATTCTATTTTAGAAATCCATCCATGAGGGTCCCTTACCATAAAAATGAGTTATATCAATTCTAGGGACTGGAATATCATGAGGCCAAATAAGAAAATTGACTATATCACTAATTGAAGACATCCACATCATGAGCAAAAACACATTTACCACCAACATGACTTGTATGAGTATTTACATGAGAAAAGTGGAAGTGTCTTAGATCTTGCTAGAAATTCTCATAAAGTGCTTGATTGGTTTTGACAAATTTAGATCCCTTTTGTCGATCTTGCTTGTACTCAAAGGTAATCTACTAGAATTTGCCTTCTAATGTCTGCTTAGTTTTTGGAATTCAATACTAACCAATATTAAGATGAGCATAAAACTCATGCATTTGCACTTGGTTTTCTTGACCGTACCATTGACCTCATCTAACTTTGATTACAAGTGTCTTGACTAGTATCGATATGATCAATCCTATTGTACAAATTGTTTTTATTTTTGTGAATATACCAGTGAATATTTGGTGTCATGCTTAGAGGAGAGATTGAATGGGATGAGGTTGTCTATAGGAGGGTTGGAATAGGAGCTCATGGTTGGCAATGGCTAATCAAAAGTGAAGGTTGAAAATGTTGAAGTCAGTATCGATATTATGATGTTTGCGTTAATTCCTTAGATGATGCTTCTTATGACTCACCAATCATCATTAGTTAAACCTATCCTTTATAACCATCTATGGATCCATTCTCAATCTTTAGAGTCAAAGGATTGAATACATACCCTACCCCCCTTTTATTCAAACATTTGACCTTCTATCGAGAGTACTGAAGCCTTCATTGTTAGGTCTTCTTAACTTGTACAATAAAAGATTAACTTGAATCTCAAATTTAAGATTATTCAATTTTAAATGTTATTTAAATTTTCCATTAATGTTAATGATATTTTAATTATTTTTTAATCAAATATTAGTGAAGGATGGATGTTAAATGAAAGCTAGAACTTCTTTTCAAAACCAAATTTAAATATCCAATGGATCCTTGGTTCAACGGTTTGGACAAATAGTTGATGTAACCCACACCAAAGTTCAAATCTCAGTACCAAATAGCTCAGTGTGACTAAACCTTACTTAAAAAAACAAATTTAAATAATTTACATAAAAAATATAAATTAAGTTTAATTTCATGTAAACTACAATATAAATTCAACATATGAAATACATTTAAATTAGCTTATGTTGTATTATAGCGATCACAATAATATAATATTTCAATTGATTTATGAGATTAAGATTTGTTTTTTTTTTTTATATTATAGTTTTCAAGTGATGCCAATTTTATTCTTATAATTATGAAATACTTATTTAAAATTTTGAAAACGAATTTAAATAATTTAAATAAAAAATTATAATATTTTTATGAGTCAATAGAGATATAAACTAAGTTTAATTTCATGTAAACTACAATATAAATTCAACATATGAAATACATTTAAATTAGCTTATGTTGTATTATAGTGATCACAATAATATAATATTTCAATTGATTTATGAGATTAGGATTTGTTTTTTTTTTTTTATATTATAGTTTTCAAAATTTTAAATAAGTATTTCATAATTATAAGAATAAAATTGGTCTTCTCTTCGGTAGCGGTCTTCCATCTTGTCGCGCGACACCCTTTTTCTTTGGCAGCGGTCTTCCATAATTGTCGCGATATCGCGACACTTTTTCTCTTCGGCTGCGATCTTCCTTCTTGTCGCGATTTTGCGACACCTCTTCTCTTCGGCAGCGTTCTTACTTTTTGTCGCAATTTCGCGACACCTTTTCAGTTCGGTCGCGGTTTTCCTTCATGTCACGATTTCGCGACTCTTCTTCTCTTTCGGCTCTAACCTAGCAACACGTCGCGATATCGCGACACTTCCTCTCTTCTAGCAGCAACCTTGCAACATGTCGCAATATCGTGACTTCTTCCCTCCTTCGGTTCCGATGGTGCTTCTTGTCGCGATTTCGCGACATCACCAATTTGGTCGCGACTTCGCGACACCTTTCCTCGTGTGGAGGTTTGCTCGCTCTTTGATCTTTATTTCTTGGACCACCTCGGTCGATCTAGAATTCATGTAATTTCTCTTGTACAAGGTTCAGGGACCTTTCAACACCCTTTCAACCAATCAAAAAAAAATTGGCAACTGGTTCAAGGGTTGGGACAAATAGTTGATGCACCCCACCAAGATTTGAAATTGGACTAAATCAATGTAAAAGAAAAATGGTAACCTTTTAAACAGGCTGGGCTGAGGAGCATTTTGATGGGTGGGGGAACCACCCACTTCAAATGGATAAGGCCCTATCTGCCACAGGTTCACTTCTGAGAAAATTTTTCTGGCTTAAAATGTTTTTAGTTTGTTGTTGATGGTCATGGTACCCGTATAATGTAGTTTATTTTTCCCACTATTAAGATAAGTTAGTAGCATTCGGGATGTGATTTTTTCTTCACCCACTTTTTTTTTTGTAAAGGACTTCTATTTATTAAAACGGCCTTTCATCCCCAAAATAAATATATATATATATATATATATATATATATATATATATATATATATATATATATAATATTATAAACAAAGAAAAATAATTAAAGTAAAAATTTTAAAACAGTATTCTAAAAAATAATTTATTAAAATATATATATATATATATATAATAAAAATATTATAAACAAAGAAAAATAATTAAAGTAAAAATTTTAAAACAGTATTCTAAAAAATAATTTATTAAAAAAAAAAAGAAATACTCTGAATACCATATTCCGATACTGCGCTTTTACTTTATTAAAACTTAATGGTGATAAACTTAACAAGTTTAATTTTACTTGCATTCAACGCATTAAAATAAAGTAAAATAGTAGCGATGAGGGACAACGCAACACTTAAGGTTTTGGCTTCTTTTTAGGAGGTTGCGGTGTGTAATTTTGTGTGGTTTGAACTTTGATTCTCGTGTATGTCATAGAGAATCATGGTTTTGGCATGATGGTGTGTTAATAAAAGAATTAAAATAACTTTTTTAAAATCTTTTAGGATTGTAGAAGGTTAAATATTTAATTGTGAACATATCATTAAATCTGTCCATGAGTCTTTGGTTCAACTATTGAAACCAAGGTTAGGATTGTAGAAGGCTAAATAATTAATTGTTAACATATCAATAAATTTGTCAATGGGTCCTTGGTTCAACGGTTGGAACAAATAGTTGATGTAGCCCCACCAAAGTTCAAATTTAGATGGCATCAAATAGGTCAATGTAACTAAATCTACGTGTAAAAAGGAAAAGTAACCCTTTCATATTCTACTTTAAAAACATATTATTAAATTTGTAACATTATTTTTTTAGGAAAACGTTTACAAATTACATTAGCAACCACCCTCAAGGGGTTTGAACACAAGACAACTTAAGAAACAACCATCGTCTTAGCCACTAGGGCAACTGCCTGTAGGCAATTTGTGACATTATTTATAAATATAAAATAATTAATATTATAATTGTTTTTTTTATTTTTTTTAATATATTATAAATATGCCTATATGTACATATAGTGAAGAGGACCTCTAGTAAAGGTGAGAGCTAAGTTTATTAATAGAGGCTAAATACACAGCCATCCACACACCCACCCTCTCACACACTCGCCCATGCCACGGTTTGAACCTTGAACCTCCAAAAGAAAAGCCAAAGCCCGAATGGTTGCGTTGTCCAACCAAGACATAAAAAGAGTTTTTCACTCACGAGGATTCTCTTCATTATTAATTCTACTCTTATTCAACTCGTTAAGATAAAGCTTTTGAATGGTAAATATTAATTGTGAACATTTCATTAAATCTATAATATTATTTAAATAATATACAATTAAATTTTAAAATAATAAATATTATGGTTGATTAAAAGTAATTAGTTAATTTTTTAATGTATTGTATATATGTTTCATAAGAACAAGAGTTGAACTTATCAATATCATGATCTCTCATAAGGACGAGATTGAACTTATCAATAAGGGTCAAACACATAGCCATCACACACACCCTCACACACTCGACCATGTTGCAGTTTGAACCTTGGACCTTCCGAAGAAAATCCAAAGCCAAAACCGTTACACTGTCTCCTAGTACTCTTTTTAAATTAAATGGGTAATGTGATATGGACCTTCCGAAGAAAAGCCAAAGCCAGAACCGTTACACTGTCTCCTAGTACTCTTTTTAAATTAAATGGGTAATGTGATAAACCCCTATGACCGATGTCTAGGGCTGAGCAGTCTCCTCCCAGCCATGATCCCTTGTAAAACCGAATCTTTATTTATTTATTTTAATACATAAGGGAATCAATAACACCATTGGATGTTGCTGCTATAAACCCTAGTCCGTTGGGGTAGACGAAGTCAACAAGACCCCACTCGACCACTACCATCCAACCTATAGTTGGGGTAGATGAAGTCAACAAGACCCCACTCGGCCACTACCATCCAATTGTTAGAATTATGTTGAATCGACAAATACTTGGCCACTACCATCCAACCTAATCCCTTTTTGGATATGTTGTGGTTTGAACCAAAAAATCCAAAGCTTGAACCAATGCATTGTCCTTGTCAGACTTGTGTTAATTTTATATGATTATAAACATTGTCCTTGTAGACTTGTGTTAATTTTATATGATTATAAATATAGATGGAGACATCCGATAACATGAGATTAAGACCCCTCATAAAAATCTGTGTAAACTCAATTTTGTCTGACAAGGACAGTGTAGTGGTTAGGGCTTTAACTTTTCTCTAGGAAGGTTCAAGGTTCAAACCATGACATACCCAAAAAGAAATAGGTTGGATGGTAGTGGTTGAGTGGGATCTTGTTGACTTTGTCTACCCGAACTATAGGTTGGTGAAGAGAAATAAAAAGTCTTGATAAATTAAATTTAGAAAAGCAGTAGTTACAAAATCAAAAGAAGAAGATTACAGATTCATACATAACACTATTTATTTTGAAAACCTTTAACTGGGGAAAACCAACACATTATTATCTTCTTATTGCATTGACTTGACCGTCTCCAATACAATAATATTCTCCTTCTGTCGCGTTATATTTTCTTTTGTATTCAAATCCTAATGCAAGTGTGATATATATAACAAATGCACAAGCACATATTTTACAATTTAGGGTAAAATCGTCAGTGTAAATCCTACTGTCCTATCTGTGACCTAATAATAAATTATCTAGATTAACAAAAGGAAAAATACATCTATTTTTGGCTTTGAATCCCCCGAAAATAATATTAGGGGGTGTGGGTCCCAGAACGGCTAAAAAATAAGACCTCTGAATTACCAGTACCTTTCAAAGTTAACATCTAGTACCTTATAGAGTTAAACCCCTCCTGAATAACATGGAAAATATTAGCTATCCCAATTCAATGTCTTAAAGGATCAAGGTCTCTTTGACTTCGTCTAAGCCACCGAGATTAAGGTTTATAGTGGCAACATCTAAGGATGTTCCTATTTCTCTTATGTTAAAATAATAATAAATACTTAAACTAAATTTTAATTTTAATATTATAAATATAATTTTCATGTAGTATGAGGGGATATAGACCCCTCCTAAAAATCTTTGTAAACTCATTATGTAATTTAGGTACATGATAATCTATTGACATGTGAGGGATACCGTAGTGGTAAGTCCTTGAGTTTTCATCCAAAAGACCCAAGTTCAATCTCTGGTACTAGGGGATCGAGACCTCTCATAAAAACTCGTGTAAACTTAATTTTTGAGTTCTAAGGGCTGCTAGGTGGATTGGTAAGTTATGGTGCTTACCAAGAGGAGACATAGGTTCAAACCTTGGAGGTAAGCCTTTCTTGGGGTAAGGTAGTACATAGTCTTGACTCCGCTGAGTGTTGAGTGCACACCAACTTGATGATGACATATCCAATATCGAGCCCCCCATGGTCTCCTTTGGTCACTAATAATGAGTTGAGGTAGGGGTTATATAGACAACTCCAGGTCACTAATAATGGGTTGATGCAGGGGTTATAGAGACAACTCCAAAAATTTAAATCCAGATCAAATAGTAGAAAATGAAGAGAAGTTACTAGGTATTAAAAATAATAATAATAGTCCCAGGGGACAATGCAACGTTTCGGGATTTTTCTCTTCTTTAAGAGGTTCAAGGTTCAAATCCTCTTAATTTTGGCCCTTATTAATAAGTTCAGCTCTTAACCTTATGAAAGGTCATGGTTGGGATGGGAATGCCCAGTCTTGAGAGTCATTTGTAGGAGTTTCTCACACTAACCTAATCAAAATAATAATAATAATAATAAACCTTCGTTTAAAACAATTTTCATTAATTATATAATTTAAAATAAATAATTTTTTAATATTTAAACTAATAAAAAAGAGTTTCATAAAAAAAAATTAAATTTAATATAATCATAATTTTTTAAACAATGTAATCATAATCATAAATTATAAGGATGACAATATTGAAAGGGTATATGAAACTAGTTTTTTTTAATTTAAATAAAAATAATGTAATCATAATTATAAATTATAAGGATGACAATATTGAAAGGAATATGTCTCCATTTATGTTTCTAGACATTATTATTACCATATAATTATATATTTTTCTTCTTGTCAAAATTTTAATGTTTTTTTCGGTCATATATTTAATGATATTAAATAATTTATTTTAATTTAAAAAGTTTAAGAAAATTTTAATAAAATTAATATTAATTACGATTTTATTTTTATTTAAATTAAGAAAAAACTAGTTTCACATAAATTTCACAAGATTAATTATTATTTTAAATGATTTGTGTCACATGCTCATTAATTTTAAATTTTAAAAGTTGATGTAATGTAGTAATAATTATAAGTATGATGATATTTTGTACAATTTTAAATGGACCTAATGGTGAAGGCTTTAGAACCTCCTAAAGTTTCAAAGGAGATGGAGTTGTACATTATGTTTTTGAATGAGTGAATAATGATTGAAAAATGAATAATGATTGAAAAAACATATTTTAGGTAGACAACATTCTTTATGAGGATTGTGCCACATAGTCTAATGCCTTGTTCATAACTTCATCAATGTTTTTTTTTTTTTGAAAAATAATTTGAAAAACTTATATTAAAACAAAGATCATTTAAAATTTGGGGTGAAGGCTTTAGAACCTCCTAAAGTTTGAAAGGAGATGGAGTTGTACATTATGCTTTTGAATGAGTGAATAATGATTGAAAAAACATATTTTAGGTAGACAACATTCTCTATGAGGATTGTGCCATATAGTCTAATGCCTTGTTCATAACTTCATCAATGTTTTTTTTTTTTTGAAAAATAATTTGAAAAACTTATATTAAAACAAAGATCATTTAAAAATTGGGATGAATTTAGAACACATGTTTACAATAATAAAAATTAACTTCATAATTAAAATTTAATGTATTTTTATTTTTTTATTATAACTTTTAATGCAATTAATATTTTATTAAAAAATTTATAATTTTTTTATTATATTAAATTATCTTTTAAAAGTACGTCTTATGCATAGAAGTGAAAGCATAAAGGTACGCTATATATATATATATATATACTGAGAGGTGGATCATTAATATTTCATCATAGTATAAGGTCAATCTTATATCTTGCAATCAAAACACTTTGAAAAACCTTTATCAAAATGAGAGATTTCTTGTGACACGAAATGATAAACCGTTTTTATTGCTTTGTAACCAAAAGCTTTCACGTTTGCCACATGATACATCATTCCGCGTGGAACTAAAGTTGAAAACCTAATTTGTTGGCCAGCGGATGACTACGATTCTAAAGTTTGATGGTTTATTTTAATTCAAACCCAACCTCGCCTCTTCATTATGACTACCTTATGTGTTGGCAAGAGAATAACTACATTCAATTCAAACCTTAAGTTCACCTCTTCATTATTAAAGTGAAAGCAAAGGCATGACTTGTTCAACCAGATATTCGTAAGCATTAGAGTCATGTAGAGCTACAAAGTATATAAAACTAAGTGAAAATTATCTTCCAACAGACTCACCATACTAGAAAGCTTTTAAAAAAAAAAAAAACAAAGATAATATGTGAAGTCTTCTAACTATAATTTTAGAGGTTTTGGAATCTCATGTTCGACGGGAGCCTCACCTACTACTACGAACCAATCCTATGTCCAACCCACCCTATGCCCTTATAGAGTCAAGGCCCTTTGATGGTCAAATCAACATCAACATTTCAGTATTCTTTGGAAAGTTTAATAGTGATGATTTGAATACTTGATTTTAATGGCTAAAGGCTTACTATGTCATCATTTAGTTCATTGATTCTAACAAGATCATATTTATGAATTTAAAAATGTTAAAATTAGTTATGTATGTTAACAATTATATATATTTTAATAGATTTCGTGAAGTTGGTTTGTGAGTGGTTTTATCTCTTGTACCACTATAAAGATGTGTGCATACACTTTTAGTAGATACAACAATACAAAAATCAATGTATTCAACAATATATTAATTATTTCAATGAGCTTTTCAATTAGTTACTCGGACAATACTCATTGAAGGTAATAAGAGGCATCAAGTGCTTAAATATGTTAGTGGCCTACACTACCTGTTAGGACTTTATCCTAATACAACCATTGTTATGTACTTATCTAGTGTTGGTGTATGTTTGCATGTTAGGTACCTAGTGTGTATGGGCCCATTATGATGTAATGTTTACTTTTATTATAAGTAAATGTTAATACCTTGGGTCCTCTCTTGCATGTGGTCTGACCCATAAGCATTAGGATTAGGGAAAATAAGAGTCTATGTAAGGACATGGGTTTAAGGTAGAATGTATCTCAATTTTTTCTCAAATTGTATTGGAGCTTTGCTTCGAAGAATGTTGCCCCTTTGAAGAGGCCTGCAATATTTGTTGTTCTTGATTAATATAAGTTTGTTCTATTTCCATCTAGTTATTTTCTTGAGCACTTTTGTTATTTTTATTTTAATGGTTATTTAGTTATTAAGCATTTCCATTAATTCCTACATTGGTATTATACTTTTGCATATTTTATACGAAGGTTCCTAAAAAGTGGTATCATATCTCTTTCTAGGGCTATGTTCTGCAGCAACAACAACAATTCTTATCCTTTCATCCATTTTTTTATTTTGTATTTTTTTTTTTTTACTTATTTTCCATTAAAGTATCTTAAAAAAAATACATTATTTGATAAATCATGGTAACCCACAAGGATTACCACCATGATGCACTCACAATCATACCATCCATCGAGCTTATCACAAGAAGCTTACCGCAAACATTCGTCCCTAACGATTTTTATATGTGTAGAAGATTAAAAATGAGAAGATGGTATGAGTTATTAGCAGTAAGTGTTATTCAACTGAATCTCATCCCATATTCTTATCCAATATTTTTAGCTTGTAAGGAACTGTTAGGACCTTGTTCCTAACACAACAATCATTATTCCATTAATCTCGTTAAAGTACCGACGTGTCCTTTCATTCACACTATTCCATGTGTATTTATAACTATTAGAAATTATGTTAGAAAGCATCAATCAAATATATTCAAATACAATTCTACTATTACTTGGTTCTCCAATTAATACACAACGTGATTCTATAAAAACTGTCGACTCCTTTTATGCTTATTTAATTTGCTTGCAGGAAATCCATTAGCAAGTTGCTACCTCAACAAGAGAGTTCTTGCATCTGGTATCACAGCCTTCTTACGATACCAAGCTTCCATCTTCACTAAACCAACAACTCCTTGGTTTGTGTCTGTCACTAATAGATGATGTCCCTGGTTTGACTGGCAGATCACGACTATCCACCTTCGCCAACCAACAACATCTTGCAGTAACAGTCATTCGAGTTCGATCACATCGAACGTAAAATCCTACGCAACAATTTCCTTCGCCATTGTTACGGCGTGACCCTGCGTATTTTGGCGAAGATAAAAAATCGATGGACAAAATATTCAAAAAACTAAGGTTTAAAAAATTAATTATTTTAGGTCCGAGGTGTAGACCAATTGGTTCATCCAAACCCCACAAGGGGGCAGAGGTCCAAGGTTCAAATCTCGGGCCTCATCGAACTGAACACTTGTCCCTTTCCTGGTGCTTTCAGCGGCGTAAAAGGTTTAAAATGATTGTAGCATGGTGGTTATAGGGACGGACTACGCGAAGATCTATGTGGCGGCTTCTGGGGCGGACAACGCAGAATACTGTGGCAGCCATAAAAATTTGGACAACCTACCCGGATTCGTGGCGGCTACGGATTCCACCATGTAAATTCAAAAAAAAAATTAATTATTTTTTCGATGATAAATCTTCGGCAACATCCCGCGTCAGAATTAATTTTTGGCAAAGGTTTAAAAATCGTGGGATAAACATAATCCCATATTTGTTGTGGGATAGAGTCGAAGGCCTTTAATTAAGGCGCAAGGCACCTAAGTGAGTGCCTAGCGTGTTGGGCACCCATGCCTGTACCCGCACGTGTCGCCCTCAACCATTTGCTAGTCGACAAATTGCCTCGTTGACCCCACCTCACTGCTGACATCATCTTGAATTCTCTCCACCCCACCGCTACCCCCTCTCGACGCCCTCGCTCAGCTCCACTCTTGTCATCCCGATGTTGCCTTCTCTCGTCACCCTCGCTCAACTCCACTCTCACCACCCCGACGCTACCCTCTCTCATCGCCACCGCTCAACCCCACTCTCACCGCCCCGACGGTACCTGTCACCGCTCCAAAAAAGTGGTCAATAAAATTTGCAAATCAAAATTTGTCAACAAAACAAAATATTTTTTTTTATTTTTTACAAATTTTGACAATCAAGATCCAAACTTTTACAAATTTGTGGAAATTAAAGTTTGCAAAATACTACGATGGCAGAAGGTAGAAGATCTCAAGATATCACCCTCAATAAAATTTACCAATAACTTCACCAATGCAAAGAAGAGAGCGTAAATAAAAGACAAGAATTGGAACAAAGGATATCAACAATTGACTTGAAGATGGATGCCTTCAATCAAAATATGGCACTGGTTCAAACTAACCAAACTACGGGAGGACCAATGCACCAAACACCATTAGGAGGACCACAAACATCCATCCTTCCCAGGACTACTAAGTTGGATTTTCCAAAATTCGAAGGTGGTGACCCCAATAACTGGATTTATCGAGCAGAACAATATTTTTCCTTAAATCAAATTTTGAAAGTACAAAAAGTGCATATTGCATCATTTCACTTAGAAAATGAGGCTATCCAATGGTACCAGTGGTTCAAAAAATCCAATGGCACCCCTACTTGGCAAGACTTCACACAAAACCTATTAGTACGATTTGGTCCTAGCAAGCTCAAAAATTTCACTGGAGCTCTCACCAAACTATGTCAAACCACGTCAGTACGTGAATATCAAGCAAAATTTGAGAGATTGGAAAACCGCACAACCGGACTAGATGCCTCATTTTTTTAGGATTGTTTCATCAGTGGATTGAAGGAAGAAATCAGGCTAGAAGTACAAATGTATTACCCGACTACCATGATCCAAACTATTGGACTAGCCAAATTAGATGAGGACAAAATCAACGCACAATGTCGATTATGGAAACCACCTATGGGGAAATCATCAACCACTTACATCACCCCCAAATCGATGCATAATGTTAGGGCACAAAGTACGTACACCACCCCCAAAATTAACCTAACCCTACCAATCAAACGCATTAGTTTTGAAGAAATGAAAGAACGATAATCAAAGGGCCTTTGTTATCATTACGATGAGAAATTTGAGAGAAATCATAAATGTGCTACATGTAAACTATATATTATGGATGTAGCTAACCCTGATAAGGCAAATGAAGAAGAAGAGAAATAGAAGTAGAAGTGGTGATAAGTGGGACATAAGATAGCATTGAAAATATGCTAGAAGTCTCTTTCAATGCCCTTGTTGGATTTTCCTCTCCATAAACCATGAGAGTCAGGGGATATTTCAAAAGACAAAATCTCATTGTACTTATAGACTCTGGCAGTATGCATAATTTCATTGATCCACGTGTGGTCAAACAAGAAAATTTCTATATACACCCTTGTAGTAGTTTGAAGTCATGGTTGGAGATGGAGGAAGAATTGCTTGTAAAGGGAAGTACCAAAATATGAAGCTCACCATGGGTGATTATAGCATGAAGAATAATATGTATGTACTTCCATTAGGGGGATGTGATATCATCTTAGGGCTACAATGGTTACGAACACTTGGATAAATCTAATGGTATTTTGAGGCATTATGGATGCAGTTTACAATAAAATACTAGACATATAAACTTAGAGGTTTGCAATTAGGCCCATCCCAAATTGTAAGTTCTCACCGAATGGAGAAAATCATATGCAGAGGAAGTAAAGGAATGGTTGCACAATTGTTTTCTATGCAATCACCTATGGGACAAGAAAAGGAGGCACCAAAACTACAACTTCTAGAATACCATGACAAAGTATTTAAAGAACCAGAAGGATTACCCCCACAACGAAGTCATGATCACACCATTCAACTTCTTCCAGGACACCAACACCCTAATATTCGGCCTTATCGATATCCATATCTTCAAAAAATAGAAATAAAAAAACTAGTAAAAGAACTACTTAAAGCATGAGTTATTAGACTCAGTAAAAGTCCTTACTATTCTTCTGTGATATTGGTTCAAAAAAAGGATGGATCATGGTGCCTATGTGTAGACTTTCACTCCCTAACAAATTAACCATCAAGGATAAATTTCCTATTTCGGTAATCGACGAATTACTGGACGAACTTCATGGGGCAGCATACTTCTCCAAACTAGATTTACGATCGGGATACCACCAAATTAGAGTTAAAGAAAGTGATATCCCTAAAACAGCTTTCCGCACTCATGAAGGGCATTATGAATTCATGGTTATGCCTTTTGGTCTTACTAACGCTCCTTCCACATTTCAAAGTTTAATGAATCAGGTATTTCATCCCTTCCTTCAAAATTTTATATTAGTTTTCTTTGATGACATTTTGATTTACAACAAAACATGGGAAGATCACTTACGCCATGTAGACCAAGCACTAAAAATCTTGAAAGACAACCAATTATATGCAAAAAGATCAAAATGCTCCTTCGGAAAACAAGAAATGGAATACCTCGGACACATTGTTTCTAAGGAAGGAGTTAAAGTGGACCCCCACAAGATTGAAGATGTGAAAAATTGGCCTATCCCAAAAACCTTGAAGGGCTTACACGGGTTTTTAGGATTAACAAGGTATTATCACAAATTTGTCCAAAATTATGGTAAAATTACAGCCCCTTTAACTGCACTACTCAAAAAACACGCTTTTCTTTGGTCTCCCAAAGCTACTGAGGCTTTCCGCACTTTAAAAAATGCCATGTGTACCACCCCTATCTTAGCCATGCCCAATTTTTCCAAACCATTTTTTATTGAGAGCGATGCCTTAGGACTAGGCATAGGTGTAGTACTCATGCAAAATGAAAGACCCATAGCTTTTACAAGCAAGGCATTTTTGAAAAATAATTTGGCTCATTCTACATATGAAAAGGAAATGTTAGCCATTGTCCATGCTATCAACATTGGAAACCATACCTTATTGGCCAACAATTCATTTTTTGCACAGACCACCATAGTCTAAAATACCTCCTTGAGCAACGAATAACCACTCCCGAACAACAGAAATGGGTGACAAAACTACTAGGATATGATTACGAAATCATATATAAAAAAGGAAAAGATAACACGACTGTCGATGCCCTTTCTCAAAAATTTGAAACACTACCTCAATTACAAGCCTTATCCTCTCCTCTTCCTAATTGGATAGACCAAGTCAAAGAAGAATGGTTTAATGACCCTACCACTCATATAGTAATTCAAAAACTTCAACAAGACCCCGCTAGTAAACCCCACTATTCATGGAGCAATAACCTACTTAGGTACAAAGGGTGTATTGTCCTAGCACCCAACTCCTCATATCGTACAACACTCCTCCATGAGCTCCATGCTACACCCACCGCTGGACACTCTAGATTTCTCAAAACTTATAAAAGAATGACTAAATATTTTTATTGGGTCGGGATGAAGAATGATATCAAGAAGTTTGTAAATGAATGCGAGACTTGCCAAAGATACAAAGGAGAGACAGTGGCTACTCCAGGTCTTCTTCAACCTCTCCCAATTCCAACTAAAACATGGACCGATATTTCCATAGATTTTATCGAAGGTCTTTCGAAGTCTATAGGTAAAACTACCATTCTAGTTGTGGTAGATCGTTTATCCAAATATACCCATTTCTATACAGTAAATCATCCATATACAACTAGTACCATCGCCTAAGTTTTTCTTGATAATATTTTCAAATTACATGGCATGCCATCCACGATAGTTAGTGATCACGATCCCACTTTCACTAGCAAATTTTGGAGAGAATTGTTCAAAATTCAAGGTACTCAACTCCGTATGAGTTCGGCCTACCATCCCCAAATCGATGGCCAAACAAAAGTCGTTAATAAATGTTTGGAAAATTATCTTCGTTGTTTTACTTCTACCAAACCCCTTCACTGGGTTAAATGGTTTCCCTTAGCAGAATGGTGGTATAATACCACATATCATATTATCATTAAGATGACCCCATATGAAGCATTATATGGTCAATCACCACCCTCACTTACCTCTTATATCACTGGAAGTACCAATGTCCCATCGGTAGAGATGGAACTTTTTACTCTAGATATCATCCTTCCACTCTCAAGGATAATTTACAATCCGTTCAACATCGTATGCAGTAGCAGGTTGACCAACATTGAATAGAGCATCATTTTTTAGGAGATATGGTATTTATTCACCTACAACCATATCACTAGACATCTCTCAAAATAAAAGGCTCTCAGAAGTTAGCCCCAAAATTCTATGGACCATATAAAGTTCTACAACATATTGGGTATGTTGCTTATAAACTTGAACTACCCGATTCATCCATAATTCATTTGATATTCTATATGTCCTGCCTTAAACTAGTTGTCGACACACATATCACCACCCAAACTCAACTTCCTGAGTTTACAAAAGATGGAGCCCTCATGGTTGAACCTGAATTTGTCCTAGATATTCGTGTTCGCCACCTCCACAATCATTCCATCACTGAAGTGCTAATCCAGTGGAAAGGTCTACCTTCCGAAGATGCCACCTGGGAGACCCTTCATCATATTCAGCAACAATTTCCTTAATCTCAACTTTAAGGACAAAGCTTATTTAAGAGGGGTGGCATGTTAGGACCCTATTCCTAACACAGCAGTTGTTATTCCATTAATCTCGTTAAAGGACTAACGTGTCCTTTCATTCACACTATTCCATGTGTATTTATAACTATTAGAAATTATGTTAGAAAACATCAATCAAATATATTCAAATACAATTCTACTATTACTTGGTTCTCCAATTAATACACAACGTGATTCTATAAAAATTGTGATTCCTTCTATTCTTATTTAATTTGCTTGCAAGAAATCCGTTAGGAAGCTTCTACCTCAGCAAGAGAGTTCTTGCAGGAACATAGGTCTTGGCGGTTATGTGTGGATTTTTGAGAAATCAACAAAATCACCACCAAGGATAAATTTCCCATTCCTACCATTAATGAGTTAATGGATGAACTCCATGGTGCTTCCTTCTTCTAAAAGTTGGATCTTCATTTGGAGTATCACTAGATCAAATTACAAGAAGAAGATATTCCAAAGACAACATTCTACACTTATGGAGGCCAATATGAACTCTTCGCCATGCCATTCGGTTTTACCAATACATTATCCACCTTTTAGAGTCTCATGAATGCAATATTTCAACCATTTTTGCATAAATTTATTTGTCTTTTTTGACAATATTTTGTTTTATAGTCATACATGGGGGGAACATTTGCAACATTTAGACTCGACACTCTAACTCTTGGTCGATAACCAATTATTTTCCAAAATGATCTAAATATTATTTTTGAATGTAGGAAGTGGAATACCTAGGCCATATAGTTTTATGGGAATGGGTCAAGTCGGATCCTAAAAATATTACTTCTATACAAGAATGTCCCAAACCACACACTCTCAAAAGTCTTCAGGGTTTTCTAGGCCTCATCGACTTGTATAAAAAATTTGGATTATGGAAATATTGCATTCCCTTTAATAAGTATGTTGCGAAAGAACTTGTTTCTATGGTTAAAACCCATTGAGCATGCATTTATGTGACTCAAACAAGCAATGATATCTACTCCCATACTAGTTATACCTAATTTCTCCAAATCATTTATGATTGAAAGTGATACCTCCAAAAGTGGAATTGACGCAGTGCTTATGTAAGAAGGGTGGCCATTGACCTTCACTAGTAAGGCACTATCAAGTAAAAACTTGGGAGAATGACTTATGAGAAGGAGATGATGGTGATCTTACATACTATCAACCAATGTAGGCCTTATCTTATTAAAAATATTTTTTTATCAAATAGACCACCATAGCCTTAAGCACTTTTTTAATCAGTGTGTATTTACACTTAAAAAACAAAAATGGGTTACCAAATTATTGGGGTATACCTATAAAATCATTTATAAGAAAGAAAAGGAAAATTTAGTTGTTTATGCACTTCCCACCAATATGAGGATCAAGATATGCTATATGTCATTTCTACTCAACTTCCTCAATGGACCCACCAACTTCAAGGAGAAGTGACTCAAGATTCCACCTTGCAATTATTATCAACAACTTCAACTAATCCTAACTCTCACCCAAGATATACATGAGATGGATAATATATGCAATAATTCACCACTCCATGAGTCTATACTATAAAAAATACACTCTTCTCAAACTATAGGACATTAAAGCTTCTTAAAAACATATGAATTGCCTAAATACACATTTTTGGTTGGGGATGAAAATGATATGAAGACCTTTGTTGTAAAATGTGACACTTATCAACACATTAAGGGTGAAACTACTCACACATTAGGCACACTCTAGCCTCTTTAAATTCTAGAGATCGTTTGAATGAATGTTTCTATAATTGTATTGAAGGGCTTTCAAATTTTGGAGGCCAAATAGTCTTTCTAGTGGTGGTGGATCATCATTCTAAGTATGCTCATTTCTATCCTCTAGCCCACCCTTACAAGACCTCAACTGTTACCTAAATATTTATTTATTCCCTTTTCACCTTCATGGCATACCTTATTATATTGTATCTGATCATGACCCCAAACTTACTAGTCATTTTTTATAGAAATTGTTCAAGTACACACAAGTAAAGAGGAGCTTAACATACCATCCCTAGACTGATGGGTAAACTAAAGTTGTCAACAAGTGCTTGAAAATTTATATCCATTGATTTACATCTGAGCAACTGATGCATTGGGTCAAATGAATTCCTTTGGCTGAGTGGTGCTATTACATTCTCTCTCCTCTAACAAGATGACACCATATAAAATAGTTTATTGACACCCTCCATTGTCATTTCTATAATAAATTCTTGGTGGTTTCAAGGCTTAAGAAGTGGATTCTACTCTCCTAAAGCATGTACAACTACACCATTATCTTAAAGATAATTTAGCCATGGCACAAAACCATATGTGACAATAAGTAGATCAACATCATTTTGAGCATAGATTTATCATTAGGGACATGGTTTTTTTATACCTACAACCCTACAAGTAGTCATCACTTAAACTTCATGACAATCAAAAGCTAGCACTAAAATTCTATGGATCATATAAAGTGCTCAAGTGGGTTGGCCAAGTGGCCTACAAGTTGAAATTGTTGTCTTCTTCCATGATACATCTAGTTTTTCATATTTCATATTTAAAGAATGTCCTTGGCAACTATATATAGATCCAATCCACATTACTCCAATTGGATTATGAAGGCTGAGTCATCTTAGAACCCATGAGTATTTTGGACTAGTATACATGCACACATTGAAACTATACTCTCACTAATTTTCTAGTAAAGTGGCATGGATTGCAACTAGAGGATCCACCTAGGAGCTGGTCCATCAACTACAATATTAATTTCCCCACCTAAATATTTAAGGACAAGCTTCTTAAAGAGGGAGGGTATGTTAGAAATATATCCTAACACAATCATTGTTATGTACTTGTCAAGTGTTGGTGTATGTTTGCACCTTGGGTGCCTAGTGTATATGGGTCCATTATGATGCAATATTTACATTTATTATAAGTAGGATTTAGTATCTTGATTCCCCTCTTTCATGTGGTCCAACCCTTGAGCATTAGGATTAGGGTTAATAAGAGTCTATAAGGACATGAGTTTGGAGTAGAATGTTTTTTCATATTTTTCTCAAATTTTATTGGATATTTGCTTCTAAGGATGTTGTTCCCTTTAAAAGGCGTACAATATCTATCTTGATTGATTAATATAAGTTTGTTCTATTTCCATTCAATTATTTTCTTGAGCACTTATATTATTTTCATTATCATAGTCATTTAGTTTATAACCATTTCCATTTATTCTTGCATTGCTATTGTGGTTATGCTTATTTTTATATAAAGGTTCCTCACACTACCATATTTAGTTAGATATGAAGATACTCTAGTTGACTCTTTAGCACAAGCTTGTTACTTCATATCAGCTAGGGAAGTAAATATTCAAGCAAAGAGGTGTAGTCACTACCTTTCAAAAAATATTGGTGCCAAAATAGAAGTTGTTAGATGTTTGACCACCTATGACACTAATTATCAAGGAGCCTCTTATGCAATCTAAGCCTAGATTTCCTAACCCATAGGACAAGGGTAAATAAAAGGTGAATGAAAAATGGTGTGACCACCACAATGTTGGATTTCATAACACGTTCCATTAAAACATCTCGAAGCATTCATCATTATAATCTTATACAAAATAATATAAAGGTGAATTAAAGAAATTAAATGCATTAAATAAATAGAGATAGATGAAATGAAGATAAGGATAGTGTGTGAATGAGAATCCAAGGGATCTTTTGGTCAACACCATGGGGAAGATCCAAGTCCCTATTCTCACCTCAAATATTAATGGGATATTATTGTGTGTTATGAGTCCTATTTTAAGTTTTGTGAGTTTATTAACAAACACCTAGGGTTTTTATAAGAAGACCAAAAGTTTCACCCTTTTTGAGTTTCTATGACCTAACTAAATATAATATTAGGATAAAATACAAAAGAGTAATGTAAATGCAAGAATACAAATCAATGCAAACATACAAAGTTCTATTCTATATGATAATTTGCCTTGAATGAATACAAGAAAATAAAGCCTTCTTTTTATTTTAGGAGAAAGGGTTCAAAAGAAAGAATGCAAAAAAAAAACACTAGCCTATATGCAATTAAATGCTTTTTCAATTTATTGCCTAAAGCACAAACTAAAATTGTCCTTTAAACTAAACAAGATTCCTTTATTTCCCTTATTACATGATAAAAACAAAAAATAGATGACTTATTTTATGTCAAACAAAACATAAAACTATGCTATAGAATGGAAATTATAGATATAGAAAAAAATAACTTGATTTCATAGTCAAGACAAAATTACTCCTTGAGAGTGAAATCATCGGCTATAGTGAAATCATCGATGATTTCATGAACCCTACACAAAAAAAAATACTAGAGATAGGTATTAGCTTTTGGGGTTCTGCCTAGTCAAGTAGATATAGAAATGTCTTATTTCCTTGGTCAAATCCTTGGGTACTTTGATAAAATATTTTTTTGCAATAAAAGTAATGTAATTGTATAAACAAAAAAATAATTGTCTATAAGTGGAACACCAATGATTTTGCTCCTATAGACTAATGTATATAGATAAAATATAAAATATACAAGATTATA